>OW052045.1:28652921-33652921 GCA_932526495.1 Bombylius major | reverse complement strand
TAAGGATAATGATCCATGCTGTCTTTAGTATAGCATAACTAATAATTTTAGTTGTTTTTTTTATTTTTCTCTATGTTATTTTATTACCATAAATTATTCTACTATATAATTCGATGATTTGTAATTGCCATTAAAACCACAACCAAAATTGTTTTCACAAGTAAAAAAAAAAGAAAAAAAAAACATAACCAAAAGAATTAAGTGGAAAAAGTTTAATTCTTTTTAAGTCTTTTCGAAAATTCTATAAGAATCTGTTTAGAAGACAAATTGTATGTGTATTATGAAAATCTTTTAAGTATGAGAACGCATTAAAATGAAAACTTTTTCTTTTGCAAATAAAATAAAAAGTTTGAACTTTCAATGTAAATATGAATAAAATTTATGAACAATTCAATTGTTTATTGTTCTAAATATTGATTTTTAGTATTATATTGATGTCATGATTTTGTGTTTGTGTAAAGTTAATTACCTATACATTGCGATATTACCATGAGTGGAATCTGAAAAAATTAAATAAGAAAAGTTGAACACTGTAGTGACCTTAAAGGTCATAAGATTGTTCTATACTTACTTTAAGTAATTCTCAAACTCTGTTGTTGTTGGTGAATTTTTCTCTTCAATACAGAATTTTGGTAAACATTTTTTTTTAAAAGAAAAATTGTTAAATTGCGTCTGAAATAACATGAAAAGAATAGAGCACGTGTGTAAACTGTAAACGTAATTTTTCTCTTCTCTAAGGGCTTTTTATTTTTAGATTTTTATTTTGTCTCTCGACGAGTTCTTAATGCTCTTGGTATGGCTATATAAATTTCATCTTTCATGAATCATGATGAAAAAAAAATTTAAATTAAAACTAAAAAAAGAAAGCAGATTTGTGGAGGCGTAGGTATATCATAAATTGAATGTATAAAAAATAATATGAACAGTATCAAATTGCTGTTTTATATTCACCACAAATCGTTTTGAACAAAAAATCTCAACGAAAAAAAAAACAAAACAGCAATGTTGGCACTGAATTTGTATCAATTTGATTTAGTGCCTAAAATTTTATTGTGTCGTTGTTAAATCATGCATACAAAAGTCACGTTTATTGTAAAGTACAATAAAAAAATATATTAAAAAAAAAAAATATCGATTACGTGTTTCAAACTTCAGGATTTAGAAATAGAAAATTGAAAATTTTATTAAAAAAAATTAATTCAATATAAAAATGTTTATTGAAGCATTACTTTTTGTTTTTTGTTTTGTAATTTCCTGAATATGTGACGGTTGAAAAAAAAGAAGAAGTGTGATTTATAATTATATACATATGTAAGTATGTATGTATGTATGTATATATACTGGAAAACCACAGTTATCGAATTATTTGGAAATTATACCCTTTTTTTATAACAATTTAAAGAAATATAATTTAAAAATATTTCCTATCCAACGAAAAAGTCAATCATTTTCATAATTTGTTAATAAACAGTAACAGTAATTTTCCTAGGTTGGTAATTATAATCATGCTACCTTTATTTTGTATACTAAATACTAAGTATCTATATAAGCCTAGAAGTAAGTTAGATATATTAGAAAATATCCTACTTTTTTTTAGAAACGATTAACAACCTTTTTCACACCTATAAAACTGTTTATGATTTTTTTTCTTTTAAATACCTAATAGATATATGTATTTTTATTCTATAAGTAAAGTACCTAAGTAGATAGGTATCCTTTGTTTGAAGATATTTTTATAAATTTCGCCACATTTTCGTTGTATATTTAAATTTTTTATGGGTTTTAAATATTTTTTTGATTAAAAAAAAAAGGAATTAAAGTCGACATTTTTCATTTGAAAATAATTAAACGATATTTGCAGGTTTTTTTTTTAAATTGTTTTCTTGTGAGCAGGAAAAGCTATTTTTTTAAAGTCTTATTTTGCTCATTCCATTTCTACTTTGTCTTTTACGTAGTTGTTCAATTGTATGAAAATTATACTAAGAAATATTCTAATTTGAAACAAGAACAAAAAAATCAGAAATTTATTGTAGGCGACCATTACCATTTTAATTTCAAATATAAATTTTATTCAAACTTTGTTTTTCTTTTTATTCTGAAAAAGAAAATTTACGACATGTCGCTTCATTTTTTTTCTCAATTTTTCTGATAACGGTTTATTTGGGATGAAATAAATTTCAATTTGGATATTTCTTTTTGATTTTGAAACTTTGTAAATTTTTTTAATGTTTTTGATTGTGATGTTGTCCTTATTTGGACGCCCTAAAGACGTTAAAATTGTATTTGTTTGGAAAGTGTATAGTTTTTTGAAATAATAAATCGAAATGATATTTGGTTGGGGAGAAATTGGTAAAAGTTCAAGACAGACAATTAGAAAATAGAAAAAAAAAATTAGAATGAAATAAAAAATGATAGTTAATTTGATTATTTCCGAAAAAATTTCGTTTTAACTTACTTTAACTTCGTCTTAACTAAAAATAATAATGATTATGTTAAAGAATTTGCGAACATAAATGTTTTTTTCAGATGTTCTTAAGCTTTTTAACCAAAGTTTAAAAAAAAACATGATACAAATGACTTTCTATAATTTCTTGTCTTAAAAGTCGTATTTATACTTTTATTTAATTCATTCTGAATGTAAATTTAAAAAAAACAGAAGAAAAAAGATAATAAACTTCAAATAATATTTTTATTTCAAAGAAAATGTACAATTCTTGTACAGAGTTTTTATTCAAATTCTATAAATCATAAAATCTATAAAAAATACAATTTCTTCATTTTTTTTTATGTTTGCTTCTTTGCAAGTAAAAATGTGAAATTGATTTTTTCTACACACAATAAATATATTTAAACTCAATAAAAAGTCTATTTTTCTTGAAATTATATAGGTATTATATTTCAATCTATAGAATCATAACACCTTGCACTTTTTTCTAGTTTTTTTATAATAATTGAAAAAAGCAAAAAAATCGAAAAGATACTTTTTTTTTCTCTAACTATGTGAAATATGATTTTTTCTGTATAATGGTTGATGTTTTAAATTTTATATTCGTGATGTAATGTATTTTTTTAAATTTTATTTTATAAAAGCTATTAATAAATCAATAATTGTTCATATTTTTTTTTCTATTATGCTTTATACATTATACTAACACACCTATTTGATGTTTTTATTCTCTTTTTATTGATGATACCTAATATCTGAATTTTTTGTTTTTTAAAAAAAGGAAGAAAAATGAGTTATGAAAATCGATTAATTATTTATTTTGTAGAATACATATACATATACACAAAATAGGATAAAAATATGTTGAACATTTTCTTTTTTTTAAATTCCTCCAAAAACAAATAAATCAATTATTTTTTACGTTCGTTTGTGTGTGTAAGTCTGTTTGTATGCGTATATATAATCCGTATGTATTTGTAAATTTATTTTTTCCGCAAATAACGAAGGTAATCATTTTTATTACAATCATTTCCAACATTATGAGGGTTGTACAGGTGTTTTTTAAAAAAAAAAAAACAAAAAACAATATAATAATTTTTTTGCTGACGCATATTTCTTTATTTTTGCATATTTTTTTATTTTCATTCTCTAGCTATTTTTTTTTTTGATAGTTTATTAATCAATTTAAATTAAATAAAAAGTGATTTAATCGACAATCTGGCCAATAAATACGTTTTAAAAAAATATATATTTTGTTTTTGTTTTTAAAAACTGAAAAATACGATAGTAAACATTGATTGAAAAAAAAATAATTTAATGATAAACAGATTTTTACAATTCAAGATTTAAGTATTTCGTGGAATATATGTATGTATTCGCTGTATAATTTTTTAAAATTAAAAAAACTGCATCTTTAACTTTTACAATATAATCTATCAAAAGATTTTTTTTTCGTTGTCCTGTAAAATATGAACATAATATGTCAAGAATGCAAGAATTCCTTTAGTACAATATTATTGAAAATAATATTAAAATGAATAATTTTGAAGGAAATCGGATTACGAGATTCAAAAGGTATTTAATATTTTTTTTCATCAAAATTATTTGTAAAAAGGAATTCATTTTATTGACTTTTTTTTTTACATGTTGAATTTTGTAAAATATGATTTTTTTAAATATTATTATGAGCCACCGCCCATCACATAGGAATATTGCTTTACTGCATTTTTATTATGCTTAGCGCTGATATAAGTAAGGTGGAAAAACTGAAGGAGTAAAGTAATTTATTTTTCAATTCCACATTTCTTTTTTTCTGTTCAAACGAAAAGGAATTTAAAACGTTAAAGTATGTACTTAAGTTTTAAATTGTCTTGCAAATTGAAGTGGAAGGAAAAAAAAACATGTATGTATTCCGAAATTAAATTCACAATATGTACATTAAAAGCTATCTGCTGTTTATTTTCTGTAGTAGGTACGCATGATATTAAAATCAATTTTTTTTTTTAGATACGAATATTCAATGATTTTTCAATAGATATTTTAAAGATTGCTTTTCATGTACATGATTAATTTATATGTATGTACATAATGTATGTATGTATGTAGATTTAAAAAAAAGAAAGAAATAAAAAATAAAACAAAAATAATTTTTAGTAGGATTTCAATCAAAAGAGAAGTTAAATCAATATATCATTCCGTCTGGTGTATAAGTTTTATTAATAATATGCTTTTAATACATATTTTATAACTTATTCATCCATTCATTCATTCATTCAGATATAATATTTTATCTATATACATATATAATATATAGATGGTTTATTTTATTCTATATTTCAAATACACATATTTTCGTGTATATTGTACATGAATGATGTTTTAAGATAAAATTGGAAATGTTGCAGAAATAATATGAAATGGGAATTTAATGTTGTGTATTGAACATATTTATATACATACACGTATATGTACTTATGTACGTATAAGCTAAATCATTCACCTATATAACATATTGTAAAAATATTCAATAAAAGTTGGGGGGGTGTATAGTAGGTAAAAATACATTTTGTTCTATTTGATAGTGTTTTTTTTTTCAGCAAGGTGTTAAAAATTGAAATTCACTAAGGAATTTTTTTCATACAATTATTGAAAGAAGGAAACAAAAAAAAAAAAGGAATTTAAGAAAGAAAAAAAAGTAAAATATTCAATATTCATTTTATGCATTTAAATATTATTTTCAGTTGATTTCCCAAAAGTGTCTGAGCAAAATAAAAAAAGAATTGAAATATTGATTTGCAATTAGCTCATTGTTTTAAAATTTTTTTTTTATATTTTATTGAAAGCTTTTTTTAAATTTTTTTAAATTTTTTTTGTTTTATGCAAATTAAAAATCCATTTTTTTTCTCATAATTTCATTTATATTTCAGTTTGAATAAAATACAATAAAATTATGAAAAATTTCAATTGAAAAAACAAATCTCCACAAAACTACTACTTCTTTTAAATTGCAAATTAAATTTTCCAAGCTAGAAAAAAAAAAATAGAAATTTTCAAAGTTATGAATAACTGAATCACAAAAAAAAAGAAAAAACATATGCAATTCAGTTTAAAATGGTATTTTTGCAATCTAAATAATTTTTGCTTTTTTCTGTTAGCAAATGAAAATATTTAAAATATTTATTTTATCTTCTATTTTTATTACTCATTTTACAATATTTATTTTAATATATTTGAACAATTCTACAATTTGAAAACTCAACACAAAAAGAGAATAATAAAAATTTGAAAAGATGGAAAAAATGTTTCAACTGTATTGTCTGCATACAGGAAGTTTTTGATTTTTTGGAAGTTTATATGGGTTTTTTATTGTATGATTGCGATTTTTTTTATTTAGATTGCCTAAAATAATCTTTGTTTAGTATGGTATGGTATTATTCAGAATGTTTGGTAAACCACATGGAGACTTAAAGATCCAATATGAATGCCCATCGATAGCTTGGGAAAAGAATATATGGTTTATCCTTAAAGCCAACTCGATTTTCAAATAAATCTACTTGGTGCAATCTGCGAGTCGTCGTTTTAGAGCTAACATTCACAGACTGCACTGTGCACTTACATTGACTCTTCTTTTCTAAAGCTTCTGCAGATCAGGCATATGACCAAAAGTAACACCGACGATTTTTAAAATCTGTTTTCTGTCGAATTTTAGTAGAATCACATTCCCTTCGACATTTAGCTCTGATCATATGTTGCAGCGCTTAGTGTTTTTTCCATTATTTCACAGTTATGATATTAAAGTGAAGTCCTATTTTGTATCTTGAATAATTTAAATGCTTATTAGAATCTAGAAAAAGCTAAGAAGTGACTAATTGATTGGTATTTACACTTTTCTGTTACTAAAATCTGTTATTTTTTCGCATAAATTCAAATTAATTCAAAACTAATAGTCCATCATCAACCATTTAAGACCTTGAAAAAATTTACGACAAAATGTGTTCAGATGCAGACACAATTGTATAGTTTAAAATTTTCATAATAAATTGAGAAAGATAAAAACAAAAAAAAAATGGGATAAAATGAATTTAAAAACTTTTCTCTTTGTTAAAAAACAAAAAAAGGTAAGCATTTTAGTAGATAATTCATAAACGACACCAGTTCAAAAAACAAAATACAACAGAAATTATTTTTTCTTTTTCAGTTATTTTGTTAGTTAAATTACCTCTAAACAAATGAATAACAACAACAAATATATTGATTGATTTTGTATAATATCTTTGTATATATTTTGTGAAATCTAACTCATTTCCGATTCAAATTGAAGGTTTATTTTATATTTTTTTATTTATTTTTTTTATGTTGCCATTGTTATACGTACAATATATTCCTAATTTACATGTTTTTGTGTTTTCAAGTATGTGAAAAAAAAAATTGAGGCGAAAAATTATAAAGAATTGTTTTCTATAGAGATGTTTTTTTTTTATTTTTTATATAAAAATTGTGAAGATTTCTATAACAATGAAAAATAAAATGCTAAAATTCACATTAAATATTCTCAAATGGAAATTTATATGGAAGGATAATGATGGTGTGCATATATAATGTACATAGATACATTCATATATAGGTATATGTCTACATACTACTTAAGAGTATACAAATGTCTTGTATTATGTACCAATTTATTTCAAATATCTTTTGGGATTATTTAATGATGAGTTATTCATTGTCGATGTTCTGTGACAGGTAAACATTTTTTTTCTCTTTTGTTTAGAAAGAAAGTAAAAAAATAATCAATGTTTTATTTAAAATTGTATTGTTTGTTTTTTTTTTCATATTAGAATAATTGTAAAATGTCTTTAACAATTATTTAAAGTATTATAATTTTTAAATTATTTATAAAAAATAATATTAGTTATTTTTTTTATTGCTATCTTTACATACTTTTCTGTGAATCATTAATAGAATACGATTAAGGATATTTTTTTTTTCATTAAAAATTTTTAAATTTTTTATTCATCAAAAATTTCAAGATAATAAATAATTTTTCAAGCTTTAAAAATTATGAAATTTTAAAACAAGAAAATTACATGAATATTTATGTAACCTTGTGAATTTATAAAAATTTCAAAACATTATTTTTTTTTCTTCATGTGTTTTTGCCTGTTTTGCATTTTATCTTGTAAAATATATATTTAAAAGAAAAAAGAAAATATTGTTGATTGATGTAAAAAAAGAAAAAAGATAACGAGAACATTTTGAAAAAAAAAAAAAAATAAACAAAAAAAGTTTTTGATCCATATTTGAAGAATTTTGTCGATGAAATGTTGAAAAATATTACTTTTTAAACTTGAAAATTTATAAATTTCCATACAAATTATAATATGTATATTATATTTTACATATATACCAACGCACACATATACAAATGCATTTCTTACTTGAAAATTTTTGTATCTATTTTATATTTTCTTCTGGAAATTTATAAAAACGAAATATTCAACAAAAAATTATCATAAAGGAAAAGATTTTTAAAAGAAGATATTTATACATACAAGATACAGATTACATTTTTGAACATAAATTTGCATTTAAGTTATTTTGTTGTGATTTTGTAATTTGTAAAAAGTATAATTAGCAATTTTAAAAATCTAATTTAAATCTTAGTGTTGATGTTAAGATTTATGTGAGATGAGATGCAAACATAAGAACTATAACAAATTCTCAAAAATTAGAGTTCTTTAGAAACTTTAACCTTAATTATTTTAATCCTGATAATATAAGGACTTTATGCAAGTTTGCTTTTAATTTTTTACGTCATGTTATTTATTAATATTTAATGATTTCCAAATCTTCTCCTCCTTAACATTTCAGAAGAGCCAACGTTTTATTTATTATCATTGAATCAACATGTTACTCCTTCAATTTTTGTTATTTTTTCTTTTTTCAAGTATTCCCTTTTATATGTGAATATGTATTCCCAGCTTATTATGATTAATTATAGCACATATTGTAACTAATGATGTTCACACACACACACACACTTATATTTAAGATATTTTACGATTGTGAATATATCAATAAACATAAATGGGTATTTCCATTAAATGTTGAAAATAAATTTTTACTACAATTTTGGTGTTTTTCTTTCTTGAATATTTCTTTTTGTAGAATTTAAACTCTTAGAAAATAATTGTCTAGAAGTTACCTTGTGGTTTTGAATAGAAAAAAAAAAAAAAAGAAAAAATAAGACGTTGAAAATTTATGAAATTCTATTTTAGTATTTCGGTTTTTGAACCTGAAATTGAATTAACTAATCCTTTTTCACTTTATGTGTATTGTATATTATCTTTGTTGTTATTGTTTTCCTATAAATACTTCAACTTTTCTTATTATTTTGACTTTTTTAGAGAATTGAAAGAAAATTCAAAATTTAAAAAGCTTTTGATACTGTTAATGTAATCAAAATCCTTAACCATGAGACTGATAAATCAATTTTGTTCAAAAATTGACAGATCGTATACATTTACATATCATAAATTTTATATCGTTAAAAATTGTTTATTTTTTTTCAAATTGCTGCCTGGCTGTATCTCAGCATAGACCAAAAACCGAAATTTTTCAATCAAAATATTTGTTTCAATATTATTCCTTACAATTCTCTTGACCTTCTTTTTTTTTTGGGCTTTCAATATAAAATGCAAAACAAAATAAGGTGAAAAATGTAAAATTTTCATATATATCCCGAGGATTAAGAATTAATCTTTGTATATTAAAATTTTTGTTGAAATTTTATTTTTAGTATTGCTTTGTAATATAATCTTGTTTTTCTTTTGGTTTTGATATAAAATTCAAAACATCAGTCCGTTCTAAGGTTAATACATACATCACACATTTAACATGGGCAGCTTGATGTATTCGTCTAATTAGTGTCATCGGCGTGGAAACACTCAATTCAAATCAATACAACTATGTAATTTCAATATTAATAATAATTTTGTTTATTATTATTATTTTATCCAAATAATAATTAATTACAGTTAATTGGATCTTTCAAAAACACTATTTTAACAAGAATTCTTTTTTCTTTGTTCTTTTTTTTTTGTTTGCAAATAAAGCTATTGTGATATTATAATATTTATTGTATTAAATATACTTAAATATTATGATTTCTCCAAATATAAACAATGAGAAAAAACTTAAATTAACCTAAAACGTGATAATGTACATATATACATATCTAGATTCATATGTGTGTATTATGTACATATATGAGCGTACCTATAATTTCAACTAAAGTGTAAGTCATGCTGGTTTAACCGCAATTAACGTAATCATTATAATCATCATGTTTGTGGTATACCATTAAATCACAAGAAATTATACGTGTATTTATGTTATTTGATTTTATCATATAATTAAATGTCATACCCAAGAAAAACCACAAATTTTGAAATTTTCATGTTTCTAACATCTTATAAAAATTACTTAAAAATTAATATTCAAAACAAAAAAAAAAAATCCCTCTAAGGTACGAGTACTACAAGTAAATCATAAATTAAATAATTAATCATTTCCTTTAAAGTAGTTGAATAATATTTTCTTCTTCTACAAATCACTTGAAATCAAATTGTTCAACTCATTACAAAGAACATTGAATGATGACAAAAAAAAAAAAAAAAAACAAGGGACAATTGAAATTTTTTTCTATTATCAAAGATTGATTTTTAACATGATATTTTATTTGCAAATAATTTGTTCTTCTGTTTTTTTGTTTTATTCTTTTTTTTGCAAGTCATTTTTTATTGTTTACTACATGATGAGATTTTATTAATAGAAAAGAATAAAAAACTATTCATTATTTATTTTTCCTTGTTTTTTTTTTTTTTTTTCAAATTATAATTTTTCAAATGTTATACCAGAAAAAAAACACAGTTAGATTTATTATTATTTACAAGTAATTGATTTGTATAAGTAATATGATGTTTTCTTTAGAAAATTTACATGCATGTGGATGACATATGTATGTATGTATGCATGTAATGATATGTATAAAACAAACAAATATATTACATATTATATGTAATAATATTAAATTTGAATTTGATATGTGAAAGATATCACAAGCGTCAAGCATATATAGTAATAGCATACATTTAAAATAAATAAATGAAACTGTGTTGACATTTTGAATTTATTTGAATAATGATTTTCATAAGTTTTACCATTCAATCATGATGATTGTATATTTTTCTTTTAAATTTCTTTTTTTTTTTTTTCCTAGTTTTTTTATTTTATTTTTGTTATTTCATAAAATGATAATCTTGTCGCTTTTTTGTCCTTTTCTTATTTTTTCCTGTTTAATTGAAAAACACATTGTATTAAAAAAAAAATAAAGGAAAAATTGAAAAAATAAAATAATTCACAAATCACAACAGAGAAAATATAATGATCATAAACAATCTAAGGTTCATACTAATTTTTCATAATTTTTTTTTTCATCTTGTGTATAATAAATGATCCAGAAATTTGTTTTAAAAAAAGGAACAATTTTTTGTTCATTGTTATATTTTGATTTGTGAAAAGAAGTTGTTTTGAGGTAATTTAGATAATTTATTTTTTTTTAAATATCTTTATTCATTTTTCATTGTTTTTTTCAGCATCCTTTTGTAAACGTGCTAAGGGTTTTTTTTTATACTAATAAAAATTCTATGCAAATATCTATATAACGATATTTCACATGAAATGAATAAAAGAACTCTTAAAGCATAAAATAAGCATAAACATCCTTTATTTTTAATTTTGATGAGCTTCTTTTTCATTTCTTTTTTTTGTTTTGTTATTTAATATCTGGACATGCATACTTAAAAAGAATCCTTTACGAAAAAGTCATTAACAATTTCAATATGTATGTTCTTTTTCTATGAAAAAAAACTTTTTTTTTATTATCAATGAAAATTTGTTGGAAAATTGTTTGATTATACCTTTTTGTTGTTTTGTTTATAGACAAAGTAAAAATAAAACTACTTAATTTTGGTTTTAAATCTTTTTTTGTTTTTAGTCATTTTTTTTTCTCTTTCAAATTATTTTTAACAATTAAAAAGTGTATTTATTATACAGAATAAAAGTTTAGCTCAATTTGACTAACTTTATCATATTAAAAGTATTCAAAACTTTTATTCTATACTAGAACATAAAATTGCAACCATCAGTATCTAAAATTAATTCAATAAACAACTTTTATATCTTTTTCTTTTTTCTTTTTTTGTATTTATGTCTGAAAGTATAAAAGAATAATAAAATTAATTATATGATGTAATTAAAAGCAATTCAAAAAAAAAGTAATAGTATATATATTTTTTTTAAATAAAGGGAAAAATAAGAAAAAAACAAAAAATACAAAAAAACAAACTTTAGTATATAAAAGTTGAAAAAATTCATTTAAAAATTCTGTTTTGTCTTTAAACGTTTTCCAAAAGTTTCATAATTTCATTAAAAAGTCTAAATAAATATTCAAATTTAATTAATCTCACTTTCCTAATGATGATATTGCCTTTTCTTTAATAAGACATTATTTAATATATACTATAATGTATATTTTAGGTCTCCTATTTCGAATTAGGTTACATACAAACATATATTCATTAATGTATTATTATTGTATGTATGTAATGTACATATACTATAAAAAAATTAAAAATTAAAGTAAGTGAAAAAAAAATGAAAAACAAATTTCCTTTTTACTACATAATACACACATTTATTTGTTGTTCTCTTTTATAAACTTCTTATGATGTATGTATATACTTACTATTTAATAATATCACAGTAAATTTAAGCCATTATGTATAAATTTACCTTTTAGTCCTATGTAAACACAAAGCAACAACATTTAAAATATAATCAAAAATATAACCGATATTTTAAATATCACTCTATTTTTTTTTCTCTTTTGGTTAATATAAACACGAAAGAAGGCTTTCATTTTTATAAAGTTATACGTTTTCATTTTTTTTTCTATTGCCTTTTTTCATGGAAAAAGGCTTTAATATTCGTAAACGTGGATTCAATAAGTACTCAAAGCAAAAAAAAAAAAATAAATAAATAAAAATTTAAAGTTAATTTATTAAAATAATTTTAATAAGAATTTCATATTCGAAATTTAGTTTTCTTTCGTCCTTTTTGCCTTTTATTTATTTTTATGTTGTTATAGAACTTTTACAAAAAAGTTTAAGATTGTTTGTATAATTTTTTTTTTTTTTTTTTGAAACTTAAGAAGAAAAACAAAATGGAAAAATAATAAATTTTTTTTATTAAATAAATTAAATGAAATAAAAAATACAAATAAATTTCATTTAAATAAAATTGGAATTTATTTTGTTTACGGGAAAGAAAAAAACAAAAATTTCATAAATTTTATTATTTAAATATTTTCAATGGAAAAAATATATTTTAAAAATTTTAAATGCTTACAGTAAATAGCTACCCACGTTTCAATACGAAAAAGTTAATTTCATCTGTGAAAAAAGGTAAACAAAACTTATAAAAATAAAAAAAAATTAATTTATTAATTTTTGTGTTCCTTTTTTCTTTAAAATAATGAACTGAAATAATTTTAGCAACTGATTATAAAAACTTCAATATTAAATAAATTTTAATTAAGAAATTTTATTAATAAATATTACATTTAATATACTTACTATTAATGTTCTATGTATATCAGTTTGTGTATACATACTCGTATAGTGATTTTGTAATAAAACGCGTATTATATAAAAATTTCGTGAAAATCTCTCTTCATGGGTTGTAAAAATGAAAAATAAATTTATAGATTTTCACAGCTTTATCGTTTAGGTATAAAAACCACACCCTTGTTTTCCTTGTTTTTCATTTTTCATTTTTTTTTTTTTTCATTTTTGAGGAAAGTAAAAAAGTTTGAAACCCATCCTTTTTTTATTTGCTTTCGAGTATATCTTCTATATACGAGTACATGTAACATAGCATTTAATTCTACTTTACAACTATACGCGCGGGTTTGTTACTTTTAGTTATAATCACAGTAAGATTTTATAAAATAAATATGTAGGTACTTTTTGAATTATGTGAAGGAAAATAAGTTTGTTTGAAACTTCTTTTTTTTTTCTTGGAATAAACCAAAAAGCAGAAGGTGAAAAAGATTTCTGTTTAAGAAAAATACAATTTTAATATTGTTTTTATTTTTCCATTTTTACCGATAAAATAACAATTTTTTAGATTAAATTCTATATAATAAGTATTTTTTTGTTTTTGTTTTGAAAATAATAAAATAATATTTAACATGCGATTGCACTCATGCAACGATAAATAAATCCTTTACAGTTAGTTGTGTAGTCATGTCACATATATAGGTATTGAAGGAAAAAAAAATTATTAAAAAAAAAATGGAATTTTTACTGAAATGAAAAATGAATCGTAAAACAAATAAAAAATCATATGATTTCATCATAAAATCGTGTAAACCGCAGTACTAAAATATGTGAAAGAAAGAAAAGATTAGTATTATGTAACATAAAATCATTCACATGCACATGGTGCTTCAAGAAAATACATACAATTTAAATTGAACTTTTGAATATCATTTTTTTGGTTTTTCTTTGTTTTAGTGTAATGAAATTTCTTCGGAAACTTAAAAAAAATTCGGAATTTTAAGATTTTTCATCACTCACGAGTGACGCAATAACTCGATGTGAAACAGAGATAACTCAACTTAATTTGAGCTTTTTTGACAATATTTCTGTCATAAATGTACCTACAATTTTATGTGGAATGGAACCACTAAATTTGTTGATAGAGAACAAGGCTCTCTTCCAAAACGTCAAAGTTTATGTATCGGAAACATCATGAATACTTTTGTGATACGCATTTTAGTGACTTTAATAATAAATACATTGCAATATTATTGCATTACTTTTGACGTTTTGAAATACTTTTCGCGACACAAAATGACAAAGTTCTTCAATAACTTTTTTAAAAAAAAATTTACAAGAAGTATGTGCTTTTATTTCTTTTTGCTATATTTTCTTTTTTTCTTTCTGGTGTAGTGTTGTATCAAGATAATTTCGTTGCACGGTTTGCTCTAATTTTTCACAATGGAAACCGTTGCAATATGTTTTGGAATTATTGACACTGTCACGAATTTGACAAAGATGTTTTGGAATTCAATATGTTGTAGTCAATACGTATATAATTACGGCATTCTGGAAGAGAGCCCAAATTTATTTGTATGACAGAGCTGATAATCAAATTTTTGAAGTTTTCTAGCTTAAGATTTAAAATATTACCACATTCTGAAAGTACATTTATTTTTGGACAGTCCTTTATCAATGAAATTATAAAGTTTAACAACAAATTTCCACCTTATGTGTTTCCTTTCGCTCATTATCTATGTATGAAACTTTAAGCAAAATGTAATTTGCCTTCTTGTCTAAAAACTTTTTTTTTTTTTTTTGTAATCCTTTTTTTTTCTTTTAATATGCCAGAATTGTATTTTCATTAAAAGACAAACTCCTGAGTTTTGATGTCAAAAAAATGTACCCTGTTTGAAAAGTTCTAGATTTCGGTACGTGAAATGAATTTTAAAAGTAAAACAAAAAAAAACACAATACAAAAGTTGAATATAAATGTACATTGTGCACATTTTGTCTTTGTTTCTCTTTTTTTTTTTGCTGTTTTATTTCAAAACACAGTTATTTTTTCAATGAAAATCTAAAACATAAATGTAAATGAACCAAGAGCTTGTTCTCAAACATTGAAATCATAAAAAAAAAAAAGTAACAAAATCAGTATGATTTTTTTCCCCTATATATTATGAATATAAAATCATTGTTATATACTATATTTTCAATTGTATGACAAACATGTATCTGAACATATAGTTTCATTATTTTTTATACATCCATACATACTTATACAAGTACATACATATGTATGTATACGGTGTCACAGAAAATACATTGTATATTGAACAATAACAAGGACCTTTCTTATATTATTACATTGACTTTTACTATTTGGTGTCTGTAATGATAAAAGTTAAACTAGCTTGTCAATATTTTCCATTAAGTGAACATAATTGGGATCATGTAACCGCATATCTTTTTTTTTCTTTTTCTTTTCTTTCTATAATACAAAAATTTTATGTATACAATGTACCTTTTAAGTAGAACAGGAATTATGTAGAATATATAGTGAATATAATATAGTATAAAAATATAAAAGATATTACGATTATTATTATAATAAAAAGTTTCTTTTTTTTTTTTCTGTTGTTTTTCTGTTGTTTTACTTTTTTTTTCTGTTGTTTTTAATACAACGACAAAAAAATATAAAATTTTATCAACTAAAAGAATATAAAACTAGAATTTTGTTAACAAGTTTGGGTGGTTAATAAAAGTGTGAAAAGAAAAACTAGAACAAAAAATAATGGTATTATACAGTATTGTGTTTATATTACGTAAAAAAACAAAAACAACGGAAAATAATGTACGATCCCCTTTAAAATTTTTCACGATAATTGAAGAAAAAAATAAATTGCAAAAAGGATACCATTTCTGGAGTTCTTGGATCTACATCTAAATTAAAAACACTCATTTAAATTTTTAATAAAAAAATATTTCAGGAAAATTAGAAAATATTATAAGCTTTCCTTAAAAGATATACAAACAAATTTAAATTTGTTATTTTTTTTATTCTACATATTTAATATCTATTTACCATTCGTTTTGATCGTTTATATTTTATTTTATTTTATTATTTTTGTGGTTTCCTATCAAAAAGTTTATTTTCAAAAAAAAAAAAAAACCAAGAAGAAATCTATATAATTGTAGATTTTCAATTTTCCTTAAAAAAAGAAGAAAAAAAAAAGGAAAAATATCTTACATCGATCGCTCTAGATATTTTGTTTATTTTATGGCCTAGAAAATTGCTTACAGTTAAGGCATGTAATCTATGATCTACTATAGCATATCGTGTTTTCCTTTTTTTTTTCCCCCTTTTTTTTTACATACCTACATATGTACATGTAATAAGATAAGATGAGATGTTTTTCCAATGTTATTCTTATTATTATTATTATTATTATTATTATTATTATTATTATTATTGAACATTTTATATTACAAAACATGTATTCTAGATATATTGTCATTTTTTTTTATCAATTTTTATCTACCTCACAGGGAGATTCCTTGAAAATAAGGACAAAAAAAAAGCAGAAAAATAAAAAAATTAAGGTGTAGTAGGTACATAACATGAAATATAAATTTAATTTTGATTAGCATAGTAATTTCGAGGACATTAAGAGAAAGCACCCTATGTTTTATAAAAACAAAGAAAATAGATACATACAAGTCAAGAGATTTTTCTTGCATTATGGATATTCCTTAACGTTGTTTTAATTTTTTTCCTATACATATGTACATATGTATGTACATACATTTTTGTTGCTTTCAAAATGGTTCCTATTGCATGCAGCATACGTGTGTTAACTGTTAACGCTTTTCCCAATCTTTAAAACACTATTTATACACTGAACCTGGTATTGATTTGAGCTCCTATTGTGAGTTTTCTTATATTATTCCAATCTATGCTAAACCGCTTTCTCTAAAGTGATATAAGCTCGGAAAACAGGTGAAAATTGCAAGGAACTCTATATACGTAAAGTACAGTGCTTGAACCGATTACTATTATTGAGTATTTTGCAGGGCATTCGAACATAGGTGTCCATTATGGAGGTCGAAGAGCGCTTAAGAACATAACTAGTATAAACAATTTTTATTTAAATTGGAATTTTATTTATTTCTCTATAAAACTTCTGTAAATGTAAAAATTTTGTAAATAATATGAAACACCCTTCATATAAATGTAATGCAAAGAATGAATGAAATTTATATCATATGATAATATATTTTGTTGTTATTTTTGTTTTTGTAGCCTAAGTTGAACAAAATATTCAATTGAAAATTTCATTCACTTTTTATTGATCCATTTACTATGCCTACTTCATGTTTATCACTATCATCATCAAATATCTTTTTTTTTCTCTTATTTTTTTTGGAAAATTCTCGTACAGTATGATGATGAATTACAGTTTGTAATGTAAGAGAGGAGAGGGAGGATTATGATTTTTTTTTTGCTTTTAAATTTTAACGAAAAATTTTATTTGCTGTAACGAAATGAAAATTTAAAAAAATACAACTATATGTATAACTAAGATATGAAAGTTATATGTATGTAAGTATGTGGTGTGTAATATTGAAATCCCAGTTGAAAAGATAAATATTATTATTCATGTGATGGATTTTTTATGATTACGTTTTTTGGCAGGATATTTTGTTTTTACAACTCTTTTGACTAATGTTTTCCTGTTATTTTTCTGTCGAATTTAATATATAAAGTAACTTAATTTTGTGAGTGCCAAAAAAGTAACGTATGTAGTTGTAATTTCGGAAGTTTATTATATTTTTGCGCTATGTATTTGGTAAAACAGTTATCTGGTATTTACAGTATTATTTTGTAGAAAGATTACATTTTGAAGATATAGGTATGTACATATTTTCATGATTATGTATGCCTTCTATTTTCAGAATTAATTCTCTTTCAACTGGGATATCCCTAAAAAATTTTCTATGTAAAACAACATGTATTCTTCTTGTATTAAATATATTATATGTACTTATATAAACTCAATAAAAAAATATATAGGTACATATTATATAAAATATAAAATGTAGATACAGTGATTTTAATATTATAATATAAATAAAATAAATGAAGTAGGGAAAATATCATGAGGAAATAGTTATCACGATGTAACTTCAACGGTAATTGAAATTCCGGTATTAAAGTGAAAATGTATGTTGTAAATTTACAAGTGGTAATACGACTAAGTTAAAACATTTTTTTTTTTATAAGTAAGCTTAAGTTTATCAGAAATATTATATTAAAAAATATATACTTACAGTATTCTTATTTATATTATGTATAGTATATGTATGTATATCTTTTTGGGATAAAGTACAAGTAACGTACAAATTTTGTAATATGAACTTGTTTTTTTTATTTATCTATTCTTATTTTTATTATATGAAAATTAATTTAGTGAAAATTGTTTAAATTTTCTTTCTTAAGATATAGATACATCCATAGATATATTATGTAAGTATATTTACAATATAGGGCTATGTTTTATTATATTATTACATAAATTTTTGTTCTGTACAGGTATTTAGATATTAATACAGAAAAAAAATATATACCTATAAATACATATACATACTTATATATAGATACACGTTTCAAGAACAACAATCTTCTGTAAGAAAATATACATATTTTATTATATGCATATATACATATATTTATTTTTGTATATATGTAAATAATATAATTCTATCGATCTTGTAATGAAAAATTCTTCATTTGTTCTTGTATTTTATTAAATAATATATAAGTTCAGGTATATAATAATATAAATGTATTTAACAATAGGAAACAAAAAAAGAAAAAAAAAAGGAAGAAAGAAAAAATCAACAATATTGTAGGATTTATAGTACATATACTTTTAGCACTTGAATTTAAGTGTATATATGCCATATAGTTTTGTATTATTAAACATCTAAAGAATCTTTAAGAGTTTTTTCCCTAGATATTGATAATATGATGGTTCAAGTTATGTTGATGGTATTTTATTGTCTTCTTGAAAAAAAAAAAATAAATAAATCAAATAAAAAAAAAAAAAAAAGAATAAGCTTTTTTTAATGATGTAAAAACAATTCAAAAGTCCATTTTTTCTCATTTTTTTTCTTCTTATTTTCAAGAATTTAGAAGATAAATGCTTTTTAATTGATTAAAAAAAAAAGTAATATAACCAATTTCATTAAAATATGGCTTAAATTTAATTGAAAAGATTGAATTTCAAAATTCTAATCAATAAAATAAATTTATCAGATAAAATATCAAATAAAAAAAATCAGATAATAAATTTTGTTGAATCATCGCTTTTATGAGAAATGTCCAAAATAATATTAAAAAAATTTACAAGTTTTTTTTTTCGTCTTTTTAATTTACAATAGAGAAAGTATATTTTAAATTTTTATTGAAAGTAAATAAAATTGAAAAGGACGTGTCAAATAAAATCTAATGATTCAGCAATGTTAGAAGAAAATAAAATTGAAACAAAAAAAAAAAAAAATGGAGGAGAAAATTTAATATTATTTGAAAAGTTCAAAGTGTTATCTTTTTTTGATATTTAATGCCACGAGACAAAATAATCTACTCAAACGATAACTTAATACTAATCTTTTTTTTTGTTAATGCATTAAGCTTATGACATAAAATATAGTATGTATCATAATGTGGTTTTAATTATAAGGCTTTAGAATTTAAAAGCTCATGATTTCACAGAATTTCTTAGTTGATGAAAGATTTTATCTAAATTGAATTATTTCGATTACGAATATTATGATAAAATTTTAATAGGTAACCTTTTATCATTCTAGATAGTTTTTGGTAAAGGTCCATTTGTAAGGGCAAAAAGTACCATAATAAATTAAAAGGTATTTTGTTTGAACTTGAATTGTTATATTCCCTCCTACCAGTTCTACATGGTACATTGTCAATCGTCTTCCAGTTATCCACTCTTATAATGTACATATAGTATTATTTTGCAATCCTCGTCCATAGCATCTTCCTATATCTTTTCCTAGGCTTTTCGACTGGTCGCTTTAATTATACACTACCTTTAAAGGATTTTCTTTGAATTAAATCTTCCACCATTCTTTAAACTTTGTCCTGAATTCTTTATATTATTTGTTTTAAAAATATAAAATTGAAAAATATTTTTTTCCTTTTTACCTATATATAAAAATTTCAATTTGTTCACACTTTTGTGTTAAATTTTCATATGATAATTTCCTACATATATCCACTTATTCCCACTCAACAATATTGTCAAAAAATATAAGTACCTACATATTTTTTTTTATCCTTTTTATAAAAAATTCACTAATTTATGCATTTACTCATGATGTTTATCATCAGTTTATTTTTTCATGATATAAAAAAAAAAATACTCACCACTTGAAAAAGAGTTTTTTGTTGATAATGTTGAACCATATAATAATACATAAAGGCTTTTATTTCCCTTTTTTTTTGGTTTTTGTTTGTGTTTAATTTCAAAATCCTTTTTTTTCTTCTTTTTTATTTTTATTTTTTTTAATTTTTGTGTTGTATGAAAATATTATTGTTTGTATTTCCTTGTTGTTTGTACTTATAATACATACATTAATTTTTTTTCAACTCACATTGGGAATAACAAATGGGATTAAAGTATATAATAAATGAAATACAGTTGAAGATAATTTTTTTCACTTTAAAGTTATCAAAAAAAAAAAAAAAAAATAAACAAAAAAAAACATACAAACAAAAGTTTTTAAATGCTTAAAATTGTTGCAAAATTTAAATTAAATTATTATTGCTAGTTTTTTTTCTAAAATACTGGAAAATTTAAAGTTAATCATTTGTTAAAAAGTTTGAAATTTATTTAAAGTATCGAATTTGTCAGTTCAAAAAAAAAAATAATAATAATAATAATAAATAAATACATACTTTGAGTTTTAAAAATATACAAACTCATTTTTTTCTAATGGATTTTTTGGATTGCATTTGATTTTATATGTTTTTGACTTTAAAAAAGTTTTTCAATCATTAAAAGTCCAGATAAAAAATGTACTAATAAAAAATAAAACTGCGAATATACACAAAACATTTTGCATCTATTTTTATACTATATACGATATACATATATGTATGTGTATTTTATTTATTTATTTATTTATTTTAAAAATTTAAATCAACCGTATTTTATTGAGAAAACAACATACAAACTTTTTTCTAAACCAAATACAATTGTAAATCGTTATCGATTTATTAACGTCAATCAACAAGAAAAAAAATCTTTCTATAAAATTGCAATTACATGATTGTATCCTTATAAAATTAATTTTCTAAAAATGAGTATACTTTCAAATTACAAAAAAAAAAAAAAATTTATAATGTGTTTTTACTGTTTTTTTGTTTGTTTTTTATTTCATGTAATTATTATTATTTTTTTTTCATTTCGTAATTAAACCAAATTGAGGTTATATACTTTTCTTTTTTAATCAATAAACAGATGATAAAAATTTGTTTTTTTATGATCTTTAAAGTTGCTAAATTTTTTATGAGTGCTAATAAATACAGATTTATGTACATATGTATGTATAAAAAATTCAAAGCAATAATATTTGTAATTTATCATTATTCAAAGAAGAAAGAAAACAAAAATTTGAATTTTTGAATAGAAAAGAGAATAGAGAAAAACATCATCCATTTAAAATTTTACATTTCAATTCTCTATAAAAAAAAACTCAATTTAATGTAAGAAATTCTATACTTGATTTATTAATTGAAGTCAGTATTGTGCTAATGGAGGCAGTACCCGATGAGTTTGTTGTCCTTGGTAATATTTAATTAAAAAGATTTCCCTCGATTGAGATCTGATCACCCCACACACGAGACAGATTTATACAAACGAAATGTAAAAGAGTATAGAATAGTATGCCTATCTTGCCTATACTGACTTCAATTAATAAATCAAGTATAAATAAAAAACCATAAACACATTTTATGAATATTTCTAAAATTTCATTTCTCAAGTTAAAAAAAATAAGAAGAAGAAAACAAAAACATTCTTATTGATAAATGTAAAGGTCATATTTTCAAATACTCATAAGAATTTAGGGATCAATTATATTTATCTTTTGTTTCTGTAAATATATATTTCTTATTTGTTGTTGTTGTTTTTTTTCTCTCTCCCTGTTTTTTATAAGTCAAAAAGAACTTTTTCGAGAAAATTTCAAATGCCATACATTATAATATATTGTATCTTTTACATAAAAGTTAACAAAAAATCAAGAAGCATCATATAATAAATATAAAAAATAAAATAAAAAAAAACATATAACATCCTTTTAAATTTTTTATCAAACCCATCTACCAAAAAAAAAAAACTAAAAGAAAAGAAACAGAAAGAAAAAAAAAATTATTCTCCTTGGAAACTTTTACCTTTTTCAGAAATTTGTTTTTTTTTTTCTTTACAAAATATTTTGATGCGTGTATATTCTTCTTCTTTGACTTTCACCAATAAAAAGTTGAACATCAAAACTGTTATGAAGAGAAAAAAAAGGGAGTTATTTTCCATAATAAGGGAAGAAAAGGAAACTTTTTTTTTTTCTTATAAAAAATGTCAATTGTGATGAAATAAAAGAAAATAATAAGTTCATTTATAGAATCAGTATAACATAGAATATATTAAATCTTTATGATATGTAAAATCTTTCTAATAATGAATATAAAACATTATCATAAAACCTATATATGTATGTATATGAATGCATTTACTATGTGGTCTTCCATACATATACATACATATACAGAAAGGGGGTTGTAATATATGAATCACTCAAAATATGCTTACTGAAGATTTTGGAAAGCATATTTTTCCGGTATGTAACTTTTTATAAAGTTTTAATAAATGTCGTAACCACATTTCATGTATAATACTTATATATAAGTATACTATGTACCTACATACATATGTATATAATATAAGTTAAGGATAAATATTGTAGTATGTTAGAGATACTTGAAACTGAGAAAAACTCATTCTTTTAATACTTTCTGTACAGTTTAGTAAGTGATGTAATATGATGTGCACATATTTTTTTTTCTTACTTTAAAAATGATCACAAGTTAACCTATATAAACTGTGAATATCTATTTTAATTTTTAACATTCTTGAGTAAGATAGAATAATGGGAGAATGACACTAAACCAACGTATGTAAAAGATGTTTTAAAAGGCAGATGTCAACCTTTTGAAAAAGAAAAAAAAGAAAAAGTGATATGAGGGTGCGTCAATTTGAGTGAAAAGTTGTCTAAAAGATTAAATAAATTTATTATTTACGTGCGTTTAGTATGTTATGTTTTTTCATAACTTTTGATTACGACTCATATCACTACTATAGACAGTTTTAAAGACTCGAATTTAATTCTCGAATTCTTTTTTTTTTCTAGTATGAAATCCTTTAGAAAAAACAAACGTTTTTGAAATTTTTCGAAGTCTACAGATATCCTCGGAAGAAACATAAGAAACATAAGATTTTGTTCATTTAAGGTTAATTAATTAAGACAAAAATATGAACTAACATCTAGAAATACTAAGAACATAGCATGACAAACTTTTGGCTATAATAGGGCTTTTAATTTAAAAAATTCAGTCCGTTATTGACTAATTTTTTGTTAATTTACTGAAAGATTTTTTATTTTTTAAATTTTAATAAATATGTAATAATTTTTTTTTTCAAGGACCATCCTTTAAATAACAATAAGCAAAATTATACATGGAAACACAACGAGTACATTGACATTTTCAATGATTTTGTTTTCCATATATACATTGATAAAATTAACTACAAAAAAAAAAAAAAACATAGGTACTTGAATATCCTTTTTCCTTTTCTTCTTCTCACAATCAAATATTATTTTGTTTTTGCTTTTTATTTTGATTTCGTACCAAAAAATGATATCTTTGTGATAAAATTCATACAGATAAAAAAAAAAACAAAAAAAAAGTTTCGAAAACTTTTCATTTTGATGCTTTTTATTTTTGTCTTCATTTTTATTTTAATCCTTATTAATAGCTCTTAATATAAGGATTGTCGTTGCTATTGTTAAAAATTTTCTTTTCTTTGTTTTGTTTTATTTTATCTTCACTTCATTTCATCATCAGATTTTATCATTTATCTGAATGTAGGTATTATGTATCCCCGAAAGCTTGAAAAAGTTTTCTTTTTATTTATTTTTTTTCTTTCTTTATATTTTCAAAGTAAAAATATAAGTTTCAAAATACACATTATTTCTTAAATATAAGTGTAAAAAAAAAATGAAATAAAATAAAATAGAATAAAAGTCCAAAAAAAAAGTAGAAAAAGGAAATAAATATCATCATCATCATTATTATGTTTTAGTGAAGAAGATATGGTATTTGAAAAGTACGTGATTGAAATATATAGTTATTAGAATCCTTTTATATTTTGTTGTTGTTGTTGTTGCTTTTTTACTTATTTTTCTTATATTTTTTTTTTTGTTTGTCTTTGCTTAAAATTCAAGAAATATTCGAAAAGCGTTAAAAAGAAAATTTGTATAATCAAAAATTAAAAATTTGTATTTTAGAAAAAAAAAAGGGGGGAGACAAAACATGTTATAAATTCTATTATAAGGAATAAAAAAAAAAAATTAATAAAATTTCATATTTTTATACTCTATTCAATTTATTTAAAATTTTTCACTTTAAATTAGTATGAAATTCATAAAATACTATATATCTTAATAAAAATTTAATAAAATAATATGAAAATGATTATAATTTATGAAAAATTAAAATTCAATTTATTTTATCTTTAAAATTTTCAATTTATTTTCAATTTATCTTCTATTTATCGCTAACACAATGAACAGCATCTGTTCTATTATATAATGATGTGATGACGATCTAATGAAAATTTTATGTTATATACGTAAAATATATGTATTTTAAATTATACATGTTTAATTCCATAAAATTATTGTATGGTTTCTTTAACATATCAAAAGAAAAAAGAAAAAAAAACTTTTATAAATAAATTTAAATAAATTATCATGAAGTAATTATTGTGTGCTTCATATATAGTTTATATCTCTTCTTCATATTTCTTACTTCAAATGTCTATTATATTAATATATGTGTACATACATGATATGTATATATCGTACATATATGGTTGAATAATAATTCCAAAACATATTTGATGAAGTTGAAAAACTTATTTAAACAAAAATACTATATTCATAAAGTATTTTTGCGGTTATCAGTAGACGACATTTTATTAACAAAACTTTATTGTGACTACATAACTTTTAATGTACATACATTATATGCATGAACTTTTATTTTATGTACTAATGTATGACATTTTAGTATGAATGTATATCATTTTATAAATGAAATAATATACATACGTATAAAGAATAAAAGTTTATAAAATTTCGACTTTTTATAAATGATTTTATGTGTTTTGTTTTATTTTTTGAATTGGAAACATCATAAAATTCTTTGAAAAAAGTTGTAACCGCATGAAGCATTAGAATTTGTTAAGTAATGAAAATGAATATTGAGATTATATTATATCAATACAATTTACATAGCAACACAAATTGTGTATAGTATATGGTACTATGTAAGAGGTATATGTATAATAGGTCAAACTGTAAATTATAAGATTAGGCTTTGAATTGTAATTGAATTAGAATTGATAGTCAGTCTCTTCTTCAACTTCAACAAGTGAAGTAGTCAATACATTACAGCAATCAACCACCATAAACCTAACAGGTTATGGGCCCAGTACCGCAAAACACGTGGCGAGTTGAATAAAGTACCCAGCAGGTAAATTAATATTTTTTATTAGTTGAAATATATAAAAAGCTTTAGTGAAAAATTAAAAAATGAATGTGCCAAATACCAACATTGAGAAATTAGATGACGAAAATTACGAAACGTGGAAAATGCAAGTCAAAAGTGTACTAACACTGAATGACTTGTGGAAGTATGCATCTGGTGAAGAAAAGATTCCAAGTGATACCACAAAAAAGGCTGAATGGGAGGTTAAAGATTCCAAAGCGTTATCTTTAATTACATTGACAATCAAAGGTAATCAAATTAACTATATCAAAAGGGCAAGTACATCAAATGAAGCATGGAAACTTCTCGAAAAATTACACATGTCTAAAGGACCAGCAAAGAAGGTAATGCTGTACAAGCAGTTGTTTCAGATGAAAAAGAATGTAGACCAAACAATGGTACAACATATACGTAACTTTCAAAGTAAAGTTGATCAAATGGAAGAGATTGGGGTAATTATACCTAAAGAATTGTTATCTATAATGTTATTGAACACGCTACCTGCTGAATATGAAAACTTTTGTATTGCTGTAGAAAGTAGAGATGAGTTGCCTGATGTAGAAATGTTGAAAATTAAGTTGATTGAAGAAGAAACTCGAAGAAATCAGAATAAATGTAATGAAAATGAAAATTCACAGAATGCATTACTATCAAATGAAGAAAATAAGGTTAAAAGTAAGAAGAATATATTGAATAATGGTCACAAGAAAGGAAATGAAAGACAAGAAAATACTTCACGTTTCAAGGGAAAATGTTTTAATTGTGGTAAAATTGGGCACAGATCAGAAAAATGTTGGTTAAAAATGAAAAATAAAGCTAAAAATGAAGCTATGGTTACTGTCTTAAGTACAGAATTGATATCTAATAATGAATGGTGTATTGATAGTGGTGCCAGTGCGCACATGTGTCGTGATAAGAATTTATTTGTAAAATGGAATTCAAATGCACATTCTATGATAGAAACAGCTGGAAATGAAAAGATTGATGCATATGGGGTTGGATCAGTTGTGTTGAATTTGCCAAAAATTAGAGGTTATGTAGACAAAGTGACTTTAGAAAACGTGATTTATGCACCGAAGTTGAAACATAATTTGCTATCTGTATCTAAAGCTACCGAAAAAGGTTACAAATTTATTTTCAATAAAAATTGTGTGATTGCAAAAAGAAGTGATAATTCAAATGTTTTTAATGCTCAAAAGAAAGGGAAATTATATATTCTACAGTTGAATGAAGAAAGTTTAATGTTATCTATGCATAAATTAGACTATGATTTAGTGAAATGGCATCAACGTTTTGGTCACTTAAACTTTAAAGATGTTCAAAATTTAAGACGCAAAAATATGGTTACTGGTCTAAAGGAAGATTTAAAATCCAGTGAAATAAAATGTATGATTTGTAACAAGGGTAAAATTACTCAAATGCCTTATACGAATTCTGAAATAAAAGAAAACGATTTACTAGAGACCATACACTCAGATATTTGCGGTCCATTTAATCAAGAATCATTAGGTGGTTCAAAATATTTTGTAACATTCGTAGATGGTAAATCAAGGTTTGTGGAAGTAGCATTTTTGAAGCATAGATCTGAAGTATTTAACGCCTTTAAAAATTATCAAAAGTACGCCGAACGATATACTGGTAAGAAAATTAAATGTTTGAGAACGGACAATGCAAAGGAATATAAGTCCAAAGAATTTAATGAGTATTTGGAAAAACAAGGTATTAGAAGACAATTTTCGATTGAATATACACCCCAACAAAATGGTGTCGCTGAAAGAATGAATAGAACGTTGTTAGACATGGCAAGGTGTATGTTAATAGAGTCAGAATTACCAAAAAGTTTATGGGCTGAAGCCATTAATACAGCTGCTTTTATAAGAAACAGATGTCCAACAACAAGTTCAAAAATCCAGAAAACACCATATGAAATTTGGACAAATAGAAAGCCAGACGTATCATTCTTAAAGGGTTTTGGTAGTAAAGCTATTGCATTGAAGAAAGGTCCACATAAATTGAAATTAAATCCAAGAGGTGAAGAATACATATTCGTAGGATATTCAAAAGAATCAAAGGGATATAGACTGTGGGATGGCAGGTCAAAATCTATTGTAAATCGGCGTGATGTAAAAATATTTGAGAAAACGGATCCGAAGCACTATATTTGGTTAAATGAAATTGTAAATTGTGAGAATGAAAACGATAATAAAATGCTGGAAATAGAAGAAAATGATATCCAGAAAAGTGAAATTGAGCATGAACATAAACAAGAGATAGAAGAAGATTTTATAACACCAGAAAGTTCACCGTTGAAAAGTGAATCGTCAAGTTCCGATGATGTATTCGAAGAATCGAATGTTGATGACACAGATACCTCCACACCTATAAGACGGAGACAAGGACGACCCAGAATTGTTAGAACCGGTGCGAGAGGAAGGCCAAGAAAAGTTTTTATAGGGAACGAAAAGGTAAATTTTGCAATTGATAAAGAAATTAATAATCCTGTTTCATTTGAGGAAGCTGTAATGAGACATGATCGAATAAAATGGATTGAAGCGATGAAATTAGAATTAGAATCCTTGAAGAAAAACGAAACATGGGAATTGGTCGAACGTCCAAAAGGAAAGAAAGTTTTGACGAACAGATGGGTTTACTCTATTAAAAATGCAAATGATGGTTCTATAGAAAAATACAAAGCTCGATTGGTTGTCAGAGGATGTGAACAAGAAAGTGGAGTCGATTATGAAGAAGTTTTTGCTCCAGTTGCAAGATCTGAATCGGTGAAGATATTATTTGCTGTATGTGCTGAAATGGAAATGCATTTGCACCAAATGGATGTGACATGTGCTTATGTACAGGGCGAATTAAATGATGAAGTTTATATGGAACAACCTTTGTATCCAGACGGAAGACATAATGAAAATAAAGTATGTAAGTTGATGAAACCTCTTTACGGATTGAAACAAGCAGGAAGACAATGGTACAAAAAGTTGAGTGAATATCTGAAAAGTATAAAAATGAAACAAATGTCCAGTGATCCTTGTTTATATGTGAAAAATGAAAATGGAAAGAAAATCATTATTTTGGTTTACGTTGATGATTTATTATTGGCATCAAACTGTATTAAATTGTTAGAAGAAACAAAGAAACAACTTTCAATGAAATTTGAGATGAAAGATCTTGGCAAAGTCAAACATATCTTAGGAATTTCAGTAACACGTGAAGAAGATACTGGTGAAATAGAAATAAATCAAGTCCAATATATTCAAAAACTATTGAAAAGGTTTAAAATGGAGGAAGCTAATCCTGTATCAACGCCAATAGATATGAGCCAAAAATTATCGCTAAATTGTGATGAAATCTCAGAAGAAGAACGCAAAGACATGACGCGACGACCATATAGAGAATTGATTGGTGCATTAATGTATATTGCTAATACGACAAGACCTGATATTTCATTTGCAACTAACATGTTAAGCAGATATTGTGTACAACCAAGAATAATACATTGGAAAATGGCGAAGCGAGTCTTAAGATATTTGAAAGGTACCATGAATTACTTGTTAAAGTACAGAAAAACTGGACAAAATTTGAAATGCTACGTTGATTCTGATTGGGCAAGTGATGTTCAAGATAGAAAATCATGTTCAGGTTACGTTATTTTTATGGCAGAAGGACCTATTTGTTGGAAATCTAAGAAGCAAAAATCTGTAGCATTATCTACTATGGAGGCTGAATATATAGCATTGTCAGAAATAACTAAGGAAATTGTTTATGTAAGAAGGCTTTTAAATGAACTGAATTTTAAGGTATATTGTGAAGAACCGACCACAGTGTTATGCGATAACCAAAGTGCCATTAAGGTTTCGAAAGAGAATGTTCATTATGAGAGATCAAAGCATATTGACATTAGGTATCATTTCTGCAGAGAAAAACAAGAGGAAGGTATTATTAACGTCACATATGTTTCAACAAGTGATATGGCAGCAGATATTATGACAAAAGGGTTGCAGAAGAATAAGCACGAAAAATGTATTGAATTATTAGGCTTAGATAATTGATATTTGAATTTTTTTTTGAATTGTATAGTTGAATTTTTGATATGTAGATATGTACATGTAAATTGCATTGATAGGGGGAGTGTTAAGTAATGAAAATGAATATTGAGATTATATTATATCAATACAATTTACATAGCAACACAAATTGTGTATAGTATATGGTACTATGTAAGAGGTATATGTATAATAGGTCAAACTGTAAATTATAAGATTAGGCTTTGAATTGTAATTGAATTAGAATTGATAGTCAGTCTCTTCTTCAACTTCAACAAGTGAAGTAGTCAATACATTACAGCAATCAACCACCATAAACCTAACAGAATTAAATGAAATAAAAAAAAAACCCTTTTTTTTCAATAAACTTTTCTTTAGTATTTTTCAAAACATTTACTTGTGCAATATGTTTTTTTTTTTCAGCTTAAAAAAAAATATTTGTTTTTTTTTTGTTCAATGATAATATTGTGAAAATTTCTATCATGAATTTCATTTTTCTTTAAATATAAATTTATTTATTTTTTTCTTTTTATTCATTTTTTATTAACTCAATTTTATTATCTTCTTTAAATGACAGCAATATTTCATAAAAAAAAAAATCCATTCAAATAGCAATAATTTCATAGCAACTGTGATATAAAAGTTCATTTAAATTTTTAATCTGTATATTATTGTTAAAGAATCTTGTGTACTTAAAAAAATTTAATTTTAAAATTTAAAAGAGAATATTTCTTCTTCTTTGTTTTTTTTTTCTACATTCGTACATGAAAATTCAATGAATTAATTAAAAAGCCATTGAAATTAACTAAAAAAAGAAAAGAAAAAATTTAAAGAAGAAAAAAAAAAGCCATATAACAAAAGATTTATAAAAAAAGATTTTTATTGAGTGGTAAAAATTTCACTTAAAAAACTTCCTGAACACACAAAAAAAGAATGAAGAAAAAAAAAATTAAAAGGAAACAACATTTTATTAAATTTTATATATATACACACACACACACACATACATACATAGTACACATAAATCAAATAAATAATTTTATTTTATTTTTAATTTGTTTTTCCCTTAAAGCAGCCCACTTATAAAATAATCCGATATGGTTTTTTGTTGTTGTTGTTGTTGTTGTTGTCGGGTGTGCTATCAAAAATGAATTATCTACTACTCTCCTATACTTTAAGACTTTTTTTCATTGATATGATATGACTTTATTTTTTTCGGTTTTTTTTTTTTGCTGTTTTTTTCCTCTTTTTTTGTGCAGAATTTTTCTTTCTATTTTATTCGTCCTGAAAAGGAAAAAAAAAATCATAAAAGCTTTAATTTTTATTTCTTCATTTTTTTAGGACAGTTATATATAATTTCCTTTTTTTTCAGTTAGGATTTATTTGGAATAAAGTTATCATATATAGTTTTATATTTTTATTTCATTTTATTATTATTTTAATATTATCCTTAAAAAAGTACAAAGTCAATAATAAAAAAAATTAGTAAAAAAAAAGGAGAAAAGGCTATTTTTATTATTATAGACACAAAATCTCTTTATAAAAGTAAGCATTTCCACCGATTTTATTCCTTGATCTCTTCTTCCTTTCTTGTAGGTTACTTTTATAATACATTATAATTTTTTTTTTCAATTTATACCTAATGTTTTTGTTTTGAAGCTTTTTTGGTTTATAGCTATTTTAAATATTATATAGAAAGATGTGAGGTATAATAATGAGAAAAAAAAATGAATAATTGGAGGAAAAAAACACAAAAGATAAATTGAAAAAATAACACAGATAAAAAGGACAAGAGAATAAAAGGAAAGTTCGTTTTCATTATCATATAGCTAAAAGCAAAGTGATCCTAAGGATTAAATTGACTTTGTTTCCAAGTGTGTATTGTATATTCGCTTTTATATATGCGGCAAAGACAAAATAAATGGAACTAAAAGTTTTTTTGTTTTTTTTTTTTCGTTTCTCTTTATTACTTATATTAAATATATAAAAAAAATGGTGAAAAATTGAAAACAAAAATTTGAAAAATAGGAAAAGAAAAACTTTCCACAGTTTATATTTTGAATATAAATTTTTAATAATGTATTTTAAAATTTTCTTTTTCTTTTATTTTTATCAAAGTCCTTGTGTTTACTTTTGTCCAGATTGTTTATGCTTTTCAATTTTTTTGTTTTGTTTTTTGTTTATATTATTGTGTAAGCCTATCTGGTGATGTTTATCTTTTTTTTATTTTAGTTGTTTTTTTTTCGAAAATTTGAATTTTAACTGACTTAAGAAGAGATTAGAAAGTGTTAGAAATTAGTTTCTATTTAGATAAGAAGGAAAAAAAAAAAAGATTGAAGAGGGTTTTTTTTTGTTCTTCAATAAAATGTATGTGCCTGTTGTGTTGTTTTTTTTCTCATAACTTTTTTCATTTTGTTCTGAGTAGAATTTATTCTAATTAATTCAAGATTTTTTAATTTAAGATGAGACGTATAAGATGACATTTGACTTAAAATGTTTTTAATTAAATTCAGATTTTATATTTTATATAATATGTATACAAAAAAAAATAAGAAAAACAAGATTAAAAAGAAAGTATGCCACTTCTTATTAAGTTTGTTATTATTCTTATTTTTTTTTTATTTTACAGAGAATAAAATTAAAATTTAATTGTTGCTAGGTTTTATAACAGTTCATAAAGTTAAAAGTTAAATAATATAAAATTACAAATTCTTTTTTTTAAATTGAATTTTTTTTCTCGTGTGACAACACACATATACTTACATATTTAATAAAATTTAATTATCATAAAAATTTATTTTAATGTTTGAGGTCAAAATGAAAGTGGTTAAACCCCTTCATTTTATTTTCATTTTTTAGCTGACCTCGATTTAGTATTTTAATTGTTTTTGTTATTTAATAAAAAACATATTGTATACTTAACTTGATATATCTGTATGTAACCCTTTGAATTAAAATTTAGAACAATGAGAAAAAAAAAATTTGTTCCCATTTTCACACATTCTTTTCTTTTTAAATTTCTAAAACGGAATACATTAATTATTTGATAAAAAAGAATTATCCTTATATTAATTATTCTTATATAGTTAAAAAAAAATAAAATTGTTGGTACGTAATCTTTCTAACAAACAGAATTAAATAAATATTCAAAAATTCAAAAAATCTAATTACAAATTAAAAAAGAAAATTCTTGCCTTTTATAATTTTCTTATTTTCTTTACCTCAAATATTTACACCCACTTTAATTTTATAATTTATAAAAAAAAAAAAATATTCTGTAATTATACAGCCAAAAAAATTATATATTTTTCTTTTCATGTAAAATTCATAAAAAAAAGTTTCATTTAAATATTCCATTAATTTTTTTATTTTCTGTTTTCCAACATCAAAATGTCAACAAAATTTTCTTCATATATTTTTTTTTTTTTTTTTAGTTTTCCAATTAAAAAATTTTCTTTCATTATGAATTAATTATGATGATAATTATTTATGAATATGAAAAAAAAAAAATTTATATACACAACAAGAGTAATTATTAACAGTCAATTAAACGAAGAAAAAAAAATTATATTATTTTGTTGTTTTGGTTGACACCATTATTTCGCTCAAAACAAAAATGATGAAGATGATGATGATTATAATAACAAAAATTGAATAGGAAAAAAAAAACAACATTATATTTAAATCAGAAATTTCACATAATATTATCTATACATTCACTTTAATTAGACAGGAAAAAAATAATAAAAACGAAAATTACATTTCCTAAAATAACATCACCTAATTGTTGTATTTCTTTTTCATTTTTCCCCTAAATAGAAATTATAATTCATATTATTGAAAATATCAAAATTATCAATTTTTGTTGTTTGATAAAAAAAAATTTCGATAAATAAAATTGAATTTTTCAGCATCAATAGCAAGCATCAATCTATTTAGGAACATTGTATGATAAAATTACCCTAAATTTAATTATTAAAAATGTTTTAACAATAAGAAACAGGGAATTTAATTTCCCCTAATAAATTAAAAGAGCAAATATGAAAAAACAAAATATAGAAGAGAGAAAATTTAATAATAAACTCGTTAAATTAGAATATAGAATATGTATCTAATAGAATCTATAAAAATAATAAATGATTGTTTTCTACCCTTACACGAAAAACAAGTGGTTCATGTGAATCATACATATGTACATAATATGTACGTACATGTATAACATACATTTATTTTTCAAAAAAATAATTGATGAGAGGAGGTCATATGTGGATATTCAAGTTATTATTTTTTCTATGTCAAATTCTGTCTTCTATCGAACTGAAGTTTACAAAAACATTAAATTTCAAAATATTTTAGAATTCCTTTTTTTCGAATCTTTAACAAATTGACGCCAATAATGCGACTGCTATAGCCGTTCAATGTTATGCCGTTTATATGTAAATGACGCAATAGCCATTCATCATCCTTAAAAATATTATATATAAAAAAATGTAAGTTTATATACATATAAATTGTGTTCGAAATCCATAAAAACTCATACTCTGAACACATCATATCGAAATCCTTCTATTTCGAACGATTTTATCATAATCACATATTTTTGAGACGATTTTATTTAAAACTATAAAATCGCTTTGAAATGAATAAATTTGCGCTTTAAAGCCTAAAATCACATTCCGAAAAACGATTTTGCGTCAGTTGATAATAAATTTTGAAAGAAAGACAAATTGAGCTTTTGTCGCCCACTACTGATTAAAAAATAAAAAGTGAGCGTTAACGTGTTAAATAAAAAAAAAACTTATAAAAATTAATTTCTAAAATCACTTATAACAATTGTAACAAGGTCCTTATGCATTTTGTTTTGTATATAAAAAAAAATATTTTAATCGTACATATTTCTGTATTTTGTTTTCAATTCACTCAACAATATTTTAAATACAATATTCGATCATTTATTGTTGAAATATTGTGTGTTTCAATAAATCAATTTTATTTAATTCAATTAGTATTTTCTCTTTTATAAGTACATACATATATTTTAAGTTTATTAATAAAGTTTATCATTTCAATTTCAATATGAAAAGCTATAACACCATTTTTTTTTTCATTTAAATAGTTCATACATACTCGTATTTTATTGTCTGTATTGAAATAAAATCAAATAACAGTTAAGTGGAATATAATTGATAGTATAAATAAAAAAAAAAAAACATAGGTATAATTAAAATTAAAATTTTGCTAATAAATCATAGCCTTTTTCCTATATCATGGTATAGCTGCAATTGACAGTTTAACAGCATTAACAGTATATGAGCAATGAAATCAATGAAATAAAAAAAAAAATGATAATAATTTTATAATTGAATTGTTTTTTTTTGATTTTTATTTTTTTTTTTAAATAGATAATTGCTGTTGCAATAATAAAAAAAATAAATAATTAAAAATTTTTTTTTATTGTTCTATTTTATTTTACACAAATTTAATTTACACACACACACACCCACTCGCACAAAATAACATCTTTTGTTGTTGTTGCTGTTGAAATTTTCAAGCCTTTTGTTCATTCCATAATGGAATATCCGGGTGTTTTTCTTTTTTTTTTTGTTATATTGTCTCATTTTATTGATTTAATTTAACGCTTCTTCATCCTTGCTTGATTTTATGCTTATCCTTCTGAAATCTAGTATATTATTTTAATTTCATTAAATTTTTAATGTATGTCCATTAAAAAATATAATTAAATTTAATGAATTCAATTATAAAGTAAATAATGTGACGTATAATTAATATAACTTTATTGCTTTTTTTTATGATTAAATTTTTATTTAACATTAAATCACTTTTTTTTTTTCAATTTTAATAAAAAATTTATGAAATATTTTCAAATTCTAAAGTGGTAGAAAATTAAAGTTATTTAATTTCATTATGTGTTTTATAAAATTTAATGAATTATTTTTCATTAGGAGTATAAAATAATAATTTAAAATTCAAACTTAATGGTCATACAGAAATAATTAATAATATTTTCCAAGGAATTTAAAAGAAATTCATGTAATGAATTAATTTTTATTTATTTTTAAATAATTTTTCAATGAAATGAAAATTTAGTATTGAAACACATTGAATTTTCTTTTTTTTCAATTTAAATTTAAATTTTAAACATGAATAGATATATCTTTTGATCTTGAAATTATAATAAGGGTTCTAATTAAATATAATATATAGTCCTTGTTCACATGATTTACAAATGTGTGGGAAACAGAAAGAAAATTAAAAAGAATATATTTCATTTTTAATTTTATCTCTTTTATAATTTCATATTATTTTGAAATCCCGTAAAGGACATTGTCTGTTCATGAGTTTAATCTGAAGGTTAACAGAATCATATATTTTGCACATATGTTAAAAAAAAAAAACTGTCATTTTATCCTTTCATGTTATTATAATATGTGTTCATATATGTATGTATGTGTTTGGGTGAAGCCTTTTATGTTTCTTAATTTACATAATGAAAACCATTGTGTACTTAAATTACATCAGTATATTCAGTTCATTGAAAACAAAACAAAAAAAAAAATTTAAAAAATGAAAATTTTCTTTAACAATCTTTTTTTCACAAATGAATAAATCTTTATATTTTCTTTTGATTTTTTTTTTTAAATTGAAAACATTTGAATTGTTTACTTTGTTTTTATGTAAACATTATTATTATTGTACATTTAAAGTAAAAGCACATTTTTAAATTCAATCACAAGAGATTATGCACTTTATGTGAATTGCATTATTATATATGATTATATGTATATGAATTTTCCATCTAATATAACTATAATTGTATATGTATATGTACATGTGTACATGTATATGATGTATATAAGATCAAAATCCATTTTGGCACATTCAACTGATATAACAAATACTTCAACATACTACGCCAAATACAATAAAAAAATAAAATAAAAGGAAATTATTGTGATTCAATGAAATATTGCATTTCAAATTTCAAATGTTATGTATTTTATAGTTTGTATTGGACTCTTTATTTATATAGTAGTATAGCTTTTTTGTTTGTTTGCGCAATTATTGATGTAAGTATCTGCAGATGATTTCATTTAAAAATAGTTTTTTTTTTTTTTTAAATAGTTGAAGATATTTGTTATATTAAATGTAAAACGATAAAATGCATCAACTTTTCTCGAAAGTCCTTCAAAGAATTCGTTCCAAATCATTTGGTTTTTGATTTAAAAAAAAAAAAACACATTATTTTTAAATTCTTGAATGTTTATCAAGTATGTGTACTTTTATTTTCTCTTTATTGTTGTTCTTTTTTTTTTTCTTTTTTCTATTTTTTTATTTAATCCTTTCCGCAAAAAATTTTATCTTTCTCTTGAACTTGACCCGGAAATTGTAGTTATATTATTACTAAATAAAATAGAATAAAATTTCTTGGCGCCTTTTAAACTATTTCAATAGTCATTTCCTATATGCAAACCAATGAAATGCTATGGAATTTTCTTATTGTCTTTGTGACTTTGAAAAATTTAAAGTTTTTCTATTTTTTGTTCATAATAATTTTTTGTTGTTTTTTTAAAAAAAAAAAAAACAAATGCATTGCGACTTTGGCAAGAATTTTTTCGAAATAACCACAGAATAAAGCTTTAAAAAAAATAGAGCAAGAAAAAAAAATAATAAAATTTCCTTAAAAAATTTATAACGATAGTTTTTTGTCTACTACTGAATTTTAGTTCTTTTTTTTTTTTTTTATTAATGTAAAAGTGAATTAATATTATTTTAAAATAATAGAAACTTTGAAGAAAACATTAATGTAATTGAATTACAAAATAAAGTATTTTTTCTTTTTATTTTCAATTTTCAAAAGTGAATAACGTATGTAGTAGATAATATCTTTATGTGTATGTATATGTTTGTATATGTAGTATATCTTTGGTAATATATCTTTTTCATACAATTCTCTTTGAATGCGCAAATGTTCTAAGATATAAAATCAAATTTCCTTCTGACAAAGGTGTTTACAAGTATAAAACGGACATAATGTGCTATCATTTGTCAAACAATTAAAAAAAAACGACAAACAAACAAAAAATATATAAACATTTATTTTCCTGGTATTTTACATATAACATATTCTTGTTGAAAATTTGAAATTTAAGGTGAAAACCACATTTAATCCATGTAACGATTTGTTTAGAATAATTTTTTGTTGTTGTTATTTTACTATCAAAATAAAAAATCTCTGAAAATTTTTCACATTTTATTTTTTTATTTTTTTTTTACCTTATTTATTTATTTTTTTTTATTTTGTTAACATACAGATTATATTGTTGCTATACTATCATCATCATCACGGTATAGGTACGAATGTATGTATATGTATATACATGTACTTACGAGTATATACATACATATTACATAATAAAACATGTGATGAAGAAAAATATTTTTTTAAAAACTTTGCATCAAAATAGATAAACAAAAAAAGATATGAAAAGAATATGATGAAAAATAGGCGTAAAAAAGAAAAATTACTTCAAATGAAGAAAGAAAAAAAAAATAAAGTAAAATAGAAAGAAGAAGAAAATGTTTTTCCTAATATTATAATTTATTTTATACTCGTATTTTATTTACCTATATATATACATACCTGCTGATATATAAATGACGTTTATATTTTTCATGATGAATTAAATTTTCAATCTAAATTTAAAAGGTATTGCTATATAGAAAAAGGTATATAGATACATAAATATGTATGTAGTATAGTATATAAATGGATGGAACTTTATTTATTTTTACATTGTTTATTGTACAATATTTATTTACATTTTTATACTTGTTTTTCTTTTTCTTTTTAAATCGAAAGAAATAAAATATCATTAGATATCATTTATATTCTAAATTAAAAATGAAAAAGATGAATTATCTTTTTACGTTTTTTTTTTGGAAATAATAGAACCGTTCTTATAAAAAAAAAAAATAAAAGAAAAATGAAATGAATGTGAATGTAAATAATGTTTTATTTGTATTATGATTTTATAATATTCTTCTTAATATCTATTGTTATTTGAGATTATAATGAACAAATCCACAAGATTTTATAAATACATATTTCAAATTCAAATATAAATTAATTAATTTGTTAAAATATCTTATTATCATAAATTTTATTATTTGAACTCTTCGATGTGTTTTTGTGTAAATTACTTATTGCTTATACTTTAATGCTTATGATGATATTCAAATTCTTGAAAATTTGTTAATTATCTTTAAATTAATATCAAATAATCTTGTAATATTATAATTACAATCCTTTTTGTTTATTTGTTGATTTTTATAGATCAAATCGTATTAATTCTTATTTATTATTTGATTTTCACAAGAAATTATTTTCATTGCATAAACGTGACAATTTAATAATGTTTAATCCTTAATTTTACTCTTGGGCAATTTAACAATCCTTTTATATAGTAATAATTAAATTTTAATTAAATTGTCTTAATATAAATTTTTTATGTAATGTAAATGATGCGTGTATATAATTTTAATCCTTCAAAAGAAATTATCGCATTTACAAATGTAATGTACATATAAGTATAATACATAGCTATATCTAATGATAGATGTTATATATATTTTTCAAATAAAACGAGATTTAAAAAAAAAAGATTGTTGTTCTGTTCCTTTGATTTGTTTCATTTCTAGTTTTTTCTAGAATGTCACGTAAATCATATTAAATGCATATTAAAATCTTTTTATCATATTATTATCATATCACCTGTGTATGTCAGTCAGTCAGTCATTCAGCATATGTTAGAATATAATATTATGGTATCATATGTAAAAATTATTTAAATTTATCATTTTATTTCATTTTGTATTTTAAACAAATGTGAATTCATTTAAATATATTAAGAGTTCGCGTATACATTTTTTTTTGTTTTCTTTTTTCTGAATACTTCCGTTATAATGAAATAAAAAATATAATTTTTTTTTGTTTTTTGAAATACAAAACAAAAAGTAATGTGTACATGAGTATCATATACATATACTATTGTGTGTGTGTGTGTGTGTGTGTTTTGTTGTTGTTTTGTTTCTAATATGAAGTCAGATTTACACAGATTTCTCAGTGTTGTAAAATATTTAAATTACAGAAAAAAAAAGATGCTTATTTCAAATGAGTAGCTCACATGTATGAATGCTATATATTCATATTAAGTTTTATAAAATATATACATATATGTAGATATTAAAACGTACTTGTTTGGGTAAATGAGGACAAAGATTATATAATGTACATTTAAAATGGGAATTTCTTTTAAAAAAATATATATTATGTAATTTTTTATCAAGATTTGTTTTTTCCTGTTCCTTTTAATTTGTGAAGGGTAATTTTCAGAAAACAAAAAAAGTTCATATTTAATTTTAAGAATAAAACTGTGCAATTTAGAATTTTTTTTTTTAAATTTACAATTGTTTAAAATCTTAATGTTTTATAGAACTTCGGGCTATTATACACGTCTTTTTTAATGCGGTCGAAAAATATATGTATGTACAATGTACATATATATTTTTGTAATTTGTTGTTGTTTTTTTTTTGTTCTTGGGTTCTGTTTTTTTTTTTCATACTTTCAGAACCCTTTTATGTGATTTGCATTCATCTAATAAAAACCCATTAGATTAGTAGATTAGAAAAAAAAATTATATACATATGTATAGGGCACCCTCTCTGTAAAAAACAAAATAATGTAAGTAGGTGTGTTTTGGACTCGATTCCACAGAGATAGATAGAAAAAAAAGAGGAGACCTAAAATGACTTGGAAGAGAAGTGTGTATAATGAATGCCCAGCTATTTAGCTATTCCTCAATACATCATCATCATCATGATCAATAAAAGTTGAAAAAGGATGAGTGCAAATTCTTATACTTACCTGTTAAAGAAATTGAAATTAAGTACTAGGATGTAAATATGAAATTAATATTTTTTTCTCAATTTTTTAAATTTGATTGAATTTAAAAATAACGTTAGTTTGTATTTAGAAAGTTTACTAAACGATTTTAAAAGAGGTCATGTTTTAAATAATTTTTTTTCTCCAGAAGTGTCTAAAAGATACCTATTTGTTTTTCTTAATATATCAACATTAATATATTATACATGATTTTCAAGAATATTTACTCACTTTTACAAAATAAACAGAACTTTTACTTAAATATGATTTGAAAAAAAAAAAAATCAAAACAAAAACACATGAATAATTTAAAATAAAAGAGAAACAATTTAGAAGAAAAAAAAACCAAACCCATATTACATTTTAATACCTTTCACATTTCATTTTGATGTCCTTTGAGACAACCCTATTATTCAAACTTATTATGATTCATATATTTATTTATATATACACATATGTATGTATGTGTATTTTTGTTTTTATATTTTTATAAATTCTAAAACCATAATCAAGATAAAAGGACAACATTTAAATGTATAATACTTTTATATCTTGAAGCGATTCTTAAAGTTAATATAAAAGTTTTTAAATAACTGCAAATACAAAGTTAACAATATTACTCTTATTTTTAAAAGGATTTTGTTTTTCATTCTATCTCTTTCCCTCTTTTTTTTTTTTGGTTGTTGTTTTGTTTTATTTGTACATATAAATATTGTCAGACTGATTTATCAAACTTTAAGAAGATATTTATATTTTAAAACTTATGAAAAATTCACAAGATTTTAATTTTTATGTATGAACACAATAAAAGTTGATGTATATTTATGTATATGAACAAAAAAAAATTAACTTAAATTCAAGAAAAATAAAATCCAAATATATTTTTAAATTTAAAAAAAAAACTGAATACGAAACAAAAAAAGTACACAATTATAAATAATATATTTTAGTTTATGATGTTATTTCATATTTATATGTACATAAAAATAGTTCTATCTGAAATTTATATACATACTGCATCTTCCATAATTTCAAAAGACGTTTCTTTTTTCTTTTTATTTTCTTTGTTTTCTCTGACTTTGAGAATAAGGAAAAAAATTTATTTGACTAAATAGTTAAGTTTATGTATTTTTTTTGTTTTTTTGTTTTTTTTTTTGGGTAAAATATTTATAACCCTGAGAACTTTTGTGTATAAGCCACTTGTTCAATGCAAAAAAAAAAAAATATGTTCATCATTGTCAAGAAATAAGGAAAAAAAAATAGTAAGGAACTTTTTAAAAAGCATTCATCTACTTCCTTTTTGATGAATGGGTGCATTTATGTTTTTTTTTATTTATGTGGTATATAGTATATATTATAGTATATTGTATGTAACCTAATACAATCTATATGGAAAAAGATTTTCATGTGCATATATGTACATACATACCTACTTATCTTATGCACGTGTAAAATGTAGGACAAGAAGAAAAAAAAAATTGCACTCATTATGAATTCTCTAAAGTGATTTTGACCTCTGGAGAATAATTTTCTTTTGTATTCTAGTTTTTTTTTTCTTTATAAAAAAGTGGAAATTTATGTATTCTTATATATTATTTACAATTCAAACTTTAATAAATTCATACAAACACATACACATACAAATTTAATTTTATTTCGTACCAGATTTTTATATTTTTCATTCATGTTTTATAATTTAAAAAAAAATATATTTCTTTTGTTTTAAAAATTTTATTTAGTTTTTTTTTCTTCGTATTCGTTCTCATGCATAAAATGTATTTGAAACAATTGAAAAAAGAGAAAATAACAAAAGAAAACGTAAAAAAAAACATGAATATTTCATGAAAACGTGGATATTAATTATGGCCGTTTTTTTGTTCTTTTGTTTTTTTTTTTTTTTGCATTTCAAGGATTACAAATCATATAATTTTTTTGTTTCCTTGATTATTTTTGTTCATCAAAGAGAAATTAAAAATTCATTTATGATGAATTTGGTAGAATAACAAAAAGGAAAAAAAAAATAACAATAAGAGTTATACACCCACACCTGTTAATTAAACAGGAATTTCAATGAAAATAATTATTAATTAGAATATATATTATACATAATTTGATTTATTTTAATTTAAAATTTTCTTTTTAATTTGTGAGGTCATTAAGAACGTATTAGGTTTTTTGTTTTGTTTTAAATTGTACTACCTATTGAATTACTATACATTGTTTTATGGGAAAAAAATGTATGAAGGAGAAATCTTTTTTAAAAATATTTTTACAAGATCATTCTTATCATTTTTAAAAGTAAAATTTAATAAAATTGAAATCCTTTTTCACAAATTCAAGAAAAAACTTATAAAATTTGAAATTGTTTTTTTCGTAGCTTAAATTCATCAGAGTATAAAAATTAAATTAAAAAAAAAAAATAAAGGATGCAAAAAAATTCGATGTCATCTTCACCAATTTTTTTGTTTGTGTTAGTTTTATTTTAATATCTCATGTAACGATGACAAATGAAAAAAAAATATTCTAAAAATAGAAGATGCTCTCGTATTATGTGAACAAAGAAATTATGTTATGGTATAATTTTATTTTCAATATTCAAAAGAAAATATTTTTCATTCATTCATTCTTTCATTCAATGAAAAATTTGTTTTTTCTCTCAAGAAAGAGGTTATGAACCGGATTACCGTTAGATAAGGGTTAACATTTTATGAGAAACTTCCAAGAAATAAATTTATTCTTTTTTTTTTTTTTTCATTTTTCATTTTTATTATGTGGTCTATTAATAAGCAAATGAAAAGATACTTATAATGGAGGAAAATTCTTTAGAATCGAATTTATTTTATATGTGTAGGTGTATACTTGTATACAAAGGTATTCTTTAGTGTTTATTTTAACCCAATATTACTTGCTTTTTTGTAATAAATTTTTCTAAGGAATGTAGAAAAAAAAAAGAGTTAAAAAAAAGATAAAATTTATAAAAGTCATTATTGTATTTTGATTTGAAAAAATATATACATATATATGTATATAAAAGTTTTTATAATTTCTTTTTCTTCACTTTTAATTCAAAAAGAACATAATATAAAATTTTCGGATAATGTACTTTACACAATTTAATTATAGAAGAGTTAAAGTTTCAAGGTAAATCAGAGGGTAAAAAAAAACCATTACAATAAATAATCCAATTATAGAAAGTCAAAAGTTTGTTCAGTTACTAAAGAACTCTTTGACCAAAAAAATAAAGAAAATATTTCAGGAAATTGTAAATCCTTAAGTAGAAATTAAATAAAGACGCTAAAGAATGAAATGTACTTAGTGTTTTTAGATCCTTTATGTTATTTCATTTTTTACATTTTAGTTTTAATCTTTAAATTACAAGAAAAATAAAAGTTTGTGTTCTTTTTTTTTTTAATTCACTTTTTAATGAGATAAAAATCAAGGTATTTGCTCTTCAGATTTGAAAGTTTTTACTAATAGTTTTATTATGCATATATATATATTTGGCACATTCAGATGAAAAAATTGAGATGAAAAGTTATAGGATAAGAGAGAAAGCATTGATGGATGCCAAATTTAAAGTTCTGAAAATTATTGGAGCCGTGGGTTTGTTTTAGAGTATTTCTGTGAAGTATGTACGTGTTTTATAGAAGAAATTCCAATCACTCACGATGTTATGGATCTCTTTAGATTTTAAAACACTTGCCAATTGCCATGTTAAATTTATTAAAATCTGCAATAATTTAATTACTCTTTGTTTTCGATTTGTTCGTCGAGATTACTTGAAAACAATAAATTAATTAAAATACTGAATTTTAAAAATTCCGAAATTTTTAATTAGAACATTTTCAATTATTTTTAATTATGTAATTTATCGTATATAGCTATATAAATCTGAAAAGATACTTAAAAATATCCTCATATTGATTAAAGATTTTAAATAAATTTTTTTGTACAAAAAAAAAACAACTTTTTTAAGTACAGTGTGAAACTGAAATTAAAAACAAAAACACTAAAAATACTTGAAAGTTTATTAATTAGTAATTTTTTAATTTAATATTTTTTTTTTCGGTTTTTTTTTTTCAGGAGAAAAGCTGAAGTAGCTATGGAAGGTCAATTTTTGGTCAGACAGATTTATGATGATGAAGTTACTTATAATCTTATTGGAGCTGCTGTAGAAATTTTAAGTAATTAAAAATTTTTATCGTTATTTTTGTTTTTGTAATTATTTTTTAAAAGCTTAATGTTTAAATTTTTTGATTATCCAAATATTGATAAAAACATAAATTAGCCATTAGAAAAAAACCTTTTACATATATATTTTGGGTTGCCAGACGCCACGAATATTAATTTTTTAGTCATGAATACCTTGACTATGTTTAAAATAATTTTGAAAAAAATACTTGCTTCTCTCATACTTTTTACAAAGGAAGGTTTGTGAAAAAATAACGAACAAATTAACATAATTCAATGGTGGAATACCTATACATTGGTAAAAGTTCTTTGAAATATAACGGAGATATTACGAAAGAAATTTCACTACGTTTTTATAAAGTTAAGTTGAAGTCCTAATTTTTTTTTTTTAATATTGATTTTTCTCGTAGTGATGGTCGATGGAGTGAAATTTCTGCCATATGAATTAAAGGGTAAAGGATGAAAATATTATATATGCTGTGGCTAAGTGGTCTCTTACTAGAAGCTTCGTGTGGACTTCTGTAGAAACCTCCTGGGGAAAACTTCGAATGAACATAAAGCTTTTGTAGAAAACTTTATAGGGAGCCTTAACAAAAAATTTCGAAAGTATTCTTTTCAAAAATTTGAAAAATGTTTTCAGTAATTTCGAATAAAAAATTCAGGCTAATATTTCGGTAAATGAAAAATTTCAGTATCTTTTTTCAAAAAGTCTAAATATCTGTTGTTTTTTCTAGACTTCGTAGAAAAATTTCTTCAAAATCTTCAAATGCAAAAAAGTATAACAATATGTAGCGTCACCTAAATCGTGATAAATAAATCTTCTTATATGTTATTTTAAAAATTGCTTGCACATTGAATTCTGATTAAAAGATATATAAATTGCAGCTTATTTTGTATAATCAAGAAAGAAAAAAAACGTACTAATTTGACCGCAATAACACAAAAACATTATTTAAATTCTTATTTTACAAAAATAATCACCTTTAGCGTAAAATTCACAAATAATTAAATTGTAATTGAGATTAAAATATCACATGGACGTGATGAATTCTAAAATAATGTTTGTTTAGATTTATTATTTCAGTCATATATATGTATAACAAAACAATTATGTGAAAGAATTTTATGTTTAGACAAGAATAAAAGGTATAAAATCATGATGAGACATAGAAAACACAGCACGTACATTAACTATAACTTTTACATAAACAAAATAAAGTTTACCCTTCCTCCACAATATTTCTAATTAAAAGTGTATTTTATTATTGAAAGTTTAATTCAATTTTCCTTGGGTATAAAACACATACAAAAGACTATACATATATGTATATACGTAAAAATAAATACATACTCAATATCTATAAGTACATACACAACATACATACAAATACACGTTCAACTGGGGACCGCATAATAAAATAAGGAAAATGTTCAAACAAAATCTTTTGTAGTAAATTAATTGAGAAAATGCCTAAAAGATCGATTAAAAGTAAGCATTTTTGTAGGCGTATTAAATTAAATAAAGAAATTTGTTTTTGTGTAAATATACGAGAAACAAAAGATGAAGAACAAGAAATAGAAGAAGATGATGATGATGATGATGAAGAAGAAGAAATATAAAGAGAAAAAAAAAACAACAAGCATATAAACAATTTCATTATGGTTTTACCGGAAGTTAAGGGTTAATTCTAATTTCCGGATTTCCTTATTAAATACAAGAAAAAGAAAAAAAATAAACTAAAACTGAAATAAATTAAATTCTGTGTTATCTGAAGCGAATAATTAGTGTAAAAGAAAGATTATTTGAAATTTTCATTTTTGGTTATATTGCGTTGGACTTTTGTGTTCATAGAAAAAAATTATTTATCTTTTAAATTGAAAGGAACGCCTGAGTTAAATTCTATTCTAGAAAACATGTTTTATTATTGATCCGTTGATAAATTAAAATAAAATAAATCATACTTTTTTGAAAAATTCTGGAAATTTTCAAGAAAATTGAAAAACAAATACGATATATTTTCTTTTCTTAATAGATATTCCAGCTGATGATATTTTAGAATTATTCGGTAAAACATTTTTTGATTATTGTCAAGATTCTGGATTTGATAAAATACTTCAAGTACTTGGAGCAACACCAAGAGATTTTTTACAGGTAAATTAGAAATTAAAAAAAAAAAAACAAAACAAAAAAAAGAAAACAGAGCTTTACAAGTTTATATTTTATTTCGTTTTATTAATTTTTTTAGAATTTAGATGCCCTACATGATCATTTAGGTACATTATATCCTGGTATGAGGGCACCATCATTTCGATGTACAGAAAAAGATGGTTCATTAATTTTACATTATTATTCTGAAAGACCAGGATTAGAACATATTGTGATTGGAATTGTTAAGGTACGTGTATCTATATAAAATTTAAATTAAATTTTTTTTCTATCTTTTTTTCTTTAAAAAAAAGAAATAATAAAGATTTATATTAAAATTTAATATTCTATCGTCCTACGTGTATATCGTCCTTGTGTACTTAAATTTTATCTATATGGATTTTTTTATACATATTTCTATTACATAATTATGTATATTACCTTTATACATACAATAATATATTTATTATATGAAAACCTTTATAAATTCATAAACTTTTTTTTTTTTGGGTGTATACATTTGGGGAAAATATATTATCTAATAAAATTGTACAGTACACACCTACATAGATACTAAATATGAGTACTATATATATAAAATTTTCCCATGAATCAAAGTTCTAAATGTGGTAGGTATAAAAAGAAAAAAAATTTTAAATCTCACCTAATTCCTTTTTCATAATCAACACAAAAAAAAAAAAGGAAAAAAAAATAAACACAAGGATATAAGTTGGTATCATAAATAGAAATTGGTCCGAGAAAAGAAAATAATTTACAAAAAAACACACTTAATAAAATTATATATCTTTTTTGGTCCTTATATGATTCAAATATCCTTTTTTGATTGTTTGAAATTTAATACAATACATAGCTATTACTTAAAGTATATACATACTTATAGTGATCTTTCAAAAACTTAAAATTTAGTTTAAATTACTGATTTTTTTCAGCTATACTAGGATCTTAATATTATTGTTATTATTTTTATATCTATTTAATACAGGCTGTCGCTTCTAAATTACATGGTGTCGATGTAGATATAGAAATAATAAAAAGAAAAGGTGAACCTTTAGATAATGACCAAAATGAATTTGAAACACAATCTCAAGTTCATAAATCTGAACAACAACAACAATTAGATGAAAGTATTAATAATAAAAGATGTACTAGTAGTACACAGAAGGAGAAAAATAACAATTACAGTACCAACAAAAACAATTCACATATATCATTGAATGAACAACAAGATATTCCAAAAAATTGGGATCAATCGTCCGATATTAAAATATCATCGAATAGAATTTGTTCAGCTACACAAAGTGAAATAAATTCAATTTGTACAAATCAGGGTAAAGTATATTTTATAGAATACAAGTATTATATGTGTATAATATATCAGGATATAGAAGGATATCGGTTGTTTTTTAGTTTTGAAATTATCTGTATATTCAACCTTAAAATATTCTTATACATATATGTACATATATAGATAAAATATATCCTTCTTTTTATTCTTAAATTTTTATGTAACAAAAAGGAAAATTTCCTTAAAAGATTTTTTAATATTCACAAAAAAAGTAAAAAAAAAAATTGAAAAAAAAAAATCATGAAGAAAATAATTTAGGCTTTGTAAAGAAAGGAAAAAAAGGAAAAAAGTAAAACATTATTATTTTCATTTTTTTTAAAAATAAATATAAACTTTGACCTACTGAAAAAAATTAAATTAAACTTTTGTAATTTATTTTTTTTATTATTCCCTATCTTTTTTTTCATTTACCATTGGATTCAGATAATACAAGCAATTCAATAGCAACCACATCATCCTCCTCATCAATTCAAAAATTCAATGAGAAAAAATCAAATGAATTTTGTGATGTTGAAAATTCATCAACAACAGATTCTAAAACAATTTCAAGGTATCTAGAAGAAAATTTACGTATTGATGATAGTAGTTTATTAAATAAAACAATAGCAACAACAACAACAACAACAACAACAACACCAAAAGTAACATCAAGAATAAATTCATCGTGTAGTAGTAATAGAAGAGCATCAGATACACTTGCAAGATATTTAGGAGAAAATTTGCAACATAATCTAGATAATAATGATGATGATGATAATAATAGTTTTGATGATGATGTTGTTGTTGTAAAAGAAAATGTTAGTAATAAACATCATGAAAATGAATGCCTGAGATTATTAAAAAATAAAAGTGATGATATTGAAAGATCAGATCATGTACAATTTCTTATAACAGAAGTATCGAATGATTCATCTAATAAATCAACGACACAATCATCTGCTGAAGAACCAACATATGATGTAGATTTTCTATGTGAAAGTAAGTTTACGTATATACACACATGTAATGTATGTATCTTAAGGATATCATCAAAATAATATTTTTTTTTTTTCATATTTTAAATAATACTATTCAAAGACCTTATAACCTTGTACATGTATCTCTCATGTTATATGAATTATCTTTGACATTGTTTTAGTAATGTATCTTTATTTTATTTAGATATTTTTGAAGTTGTATAAAATTACAGATTAATGTTTTATTCTTTTGAATTGAGAAATTTTCTCTAAACATGAATTTAGAAGTAAAATGAAAGACAAGCAAGTAATATTTTTCAAAATGATTTATGCTTGAAATGAAATTACTTTTATATCTGATAAAATTAATAAAAACAAAACAACAACAAACAAACAAAAAAATAAATGAACAAAAGAGAATAATCTAAAATTTAGAAATCAATAATTTTGATACTTGCGTACTTTCAACAAATTTAACGTGTTTTTTCTTTGATTCATTTTTTCAACAGTTTTCCTATAAAACGAAAAGTTTTTTTGAAAACAATACAATAACTAATTTTCCAATCAAGTAAAATGTTTAACTCAATCATTAAACACACAACAACAACAAAAAAAGAAAATAGTATCTGTTAAACAATTGTTTTAGTAATTAAAAATTGTTTTAATATCTTAGAACAGATGTCCTGATCAGGAAACAGATTTTATATAAGTATATATTGTATATAAAATACATAATAAAAAAAAAAATTGTTATTGTGGATTTTTCATTGTTAAATTTGTTCAATTTGAGAATTTAATTTTTAAAGAAGATTGTAAATTTATAACAGAAAAGATAGGTATACTAAAAGAAGATACTTTTCAATGGTCAATGAAATATTTAATGAAGCATGTTTACAAAGCATCATTGAAAATTTCGTATTTTTCTATTTTTAATGTAATTTGTTTTATATTGTGGAAAATTTTTATTGTATTTTTATTGTTTTTTTTTTTTTGTTTTTGAGCAATTTTTCATTTCACGTAAAAAAGAAAATTAACTTTATTAATCAGTTTAGAGACTTTTCTTGAAACATCCTGTTTTTTTTTTATTTTGTATTATTTTACAGTAAATGTAAAACTTTTCTTGTTTCACAAGAAGAAATGTTATGTAAAAAGTTAATTTTTTTTTTTCATATTGTATCATGTTCTCTTTGTAATTGTAAACTGGAAAGACTTGTATGTTGCAATTCTTTTCAAAGAACTTTTCAAAGAACTTTTCAAGATGAAATATTTTTTTCTTCATTTTGAAAAAAATTACACAAAGAAGAAAAAATTTCATTTAAATTCATAAGGCATCCTTTTTAATCGTGTGATATTTTCTGATTACAAAAAAGAAAATCAATGAAAATATCTTTATGAAGAAACTTTAATAATAATTAGCTTTATAACTATGTAGTAAAAAAAAACTTAATAAAGGTGTATAAGTAGGTATATGAAATCATCAATTTTATTTAATCACATAATGAAAATCTGTTATTTTTCTTCTCTAGAACCTATTTTATGACTCATTTTTTTTTTCTTTCTAATAATAGATTTTATCTGATTTTTTTCTTGTTTATTTCAGCTTCTTTAATATCACCTTCAACATTTTGTAAAATTTTTCCTTTTCATTTGATGTTTGACAGAAAAATGATAATTGTTCAAGCAGGAAAATCTGTGTCAAGGGTTCTTCCTAGGTAAGAATTCAATTGAATTGAAAAAAAAAAGAAAAAGACTAAATTAAGGAACTTTTATTATTATTTTTTTATTATTATTCAATTTTAATGGCAATGTAACAAAATTCTCTTATGAATTCTACTTTATTCTCAACATTATAAAATCTATTATATGTATATTGTAAAAGAACAATTTATATCTATATCCACTATAAGAAATAAGGTAGAAATATTGGAAGAAAAAAATTGAAAAAAAAAAAATCCTCGAACGTGATAAAGTCGAGAAATATTGGAGATCTTTTTTTTTTTTCAATTAGAAAAAAAAAATTAATTGAATTTTGCTGACAAAAAATAGATAAAATTGAAAAAATATATAAATTTATATGTGAATGTATATATTTTCAATTTTTCTTTAGCACTTTTCAATTAAAAGTTTAAGATTTTTATTTTTAAAAGCACAATTACGTGTGTTATTCACTCTATCACACCTGTGTGTTTTTTTTTTTTTTGTAAATTGTTTGTTATTATTGTTTTTGTTTTTGTTATTATCAGAGTATCCGATGCCAACTGCCCAATTTTAGAAGTATTAGAAGCTGTTAGACCACATCTTCAATTAACTTTTGAAAATATTCTTGCTCATATTAATACAATTTATGTACTTAAAACACGACCAGGTGCCATGGGAAATTCTGAAACATTTTTAAGACTGAAGGTATGTAAAAATTAAAAAAAAAGTAAAATAAAAATAAAAAGATTGAAATTTTTTCAATTATGTTCTCAACAGATGTTTTTTCTTTTCTTTTAAAAGGTTTATAAATACTGTTCAATGTTTAAATTATTATCTTTTTTTATTACTTTTTTTCTTGTTTTTTTTTTTTTTTTAAATAAATATTAAAGTTTTATTTTACTTTAACAAATTAAAGTCCTTACTGGTTGTTATTTTCTTTTTGTGTGCTTTCTTCCTGTTTTCTTTTTTTATATACATTTTTTTTTATAATAATATTTATTCTTTAGGGACAAATGATGTACATCGCTGAATCAGATGCCATTCTATTCCAGTGTTATCCTAGTGTAATGAATCTAGATGATCTAACAAAGTAAATATTTTATATAAGTAGTATAGTAAAAGATGACATACATATATCTAATATAATAAAAATATATTATATTGCATGTAATCAAATTAAAGCATGCTGTTTCAATGAAATATACGAGTATATGTATATCAAAAAATAAATTATATACATACATAATTCTAATGCTATACACAAACATAAATATATGACGTTATAAATACATATCATAAATATTCATATGTACATATATACACCTACATATAAATTTATTGCATTACATATTGTAACTTACTTTTACATAGCTTTTTTTCTTTTATCGTGGTAAATAAGTTTATTTTGTTCATTTTGTTTGTTTGTTTGGTTATTTACATTTAATTTTTCACTTTTCCCAATGTACAATATTATATATGTATGTATGTACATAAAAAGTTTTTCCTGAAAAACCAAATTCATATTATTCACAATCACAATATAAATAAATTATTTTTTTTCCTCCTAAATATACAAGGTGTATTTTTGTAAATTTTGAAAATATGTATTATAAAATAGTTTTAACTCATACTTGAGAACGGTGATTTAATTTTAATAATTTGGTAAAAAAAAAAGGATTTAAAATAGAAATAAAAATATTCAATACAAAATTAAGTTTTTTTTAAAGCTTTTATTCATTGACTTATTCAAAAAAATTACATGATACACCCTGTGTATAATATTTTCTTTGAGAAATTTTCTACAAGAGTTATTATTATTCGTCTTTTATTTAGTTATGAAGATTAAATTGGATTTATATCTCTTTGTTGTTTACTTTTTCATTTTGTTCTTGTTTTTGTTTTAATCATTCTTATATTCTCTATAGATTATGTTTTTAACTAAATACATTTTTATACATATAATATCTATAAATAAAAAAAAAAATTAACGTACATACTCGTATATACAATTTCTCAGTTATTTTTAACATAAATATCAAAAAATATCTCGTTCATATTTATTTAGATATCTCTTTTCATTTTCAAAACATTAAAATTTTGTGTATTCTCAATTGTCACGTTCGGTCAATTACATTTTCATTAAAAAATTTTTTTTATAAGAACAAGAACAACAACAATATTAACAAGATAAACAAACAACAAAAGTTATTTATTCGCGTAGAAAATTTTTGTAATAAATATGATTAAGATTTTGTATGTGTGTGTGGGTGTATATTTCATTTTAAATTCATTTTTTTCTTATAAATTTTATTTTTTATATTTTTTTTTATTATAAAACCAAATTAAAAACCAAAAAAAAAAAAAAACAAGGAAAGGTCTTTTTATATCTGATGTGCCATTACACGATGCCACAAGAGATTTAGTATTGTTATCTGAAAAATTTGAAGCTGAATATAAATTAACAAGAAATTTGGAAATATTAACAGATAAATTACAACAAACGTATAGAGAATTAGAGACAGAAAAACAAAAAACTGATAGGTAAAAAACGATGAATTGATGAAATTTATCTAAAAAAAAAAAAGAAAAATTATTTTATTTTCAATTTTTCTTTTTTTTTTCAAATTACAGATTACTTTATTCAGTATTACCACCAACAGTTGCGAATGAGCTTCGACATCAGAGACCTGTTGCACCAATGAGGTAAAATAATAAATTTTCAAAAATTCAATTGTCCCAGTAACGTTTTATCCCAGATTTATCCTCGGTTTTTTTTTTCGTTTTTTTTTTTTTAAATTATCGAATTGCAAAAAATTGAAAACATAAATTTCATTATCAGCCGGGATCATCGTTGATTGTAAAATAAAAGTAATGCCCAAAATTAACAAAGTGGATTTATTTCATTTATAAAATTCAAAAAAAATTAATTTAAATAATATATTTTTTCTCCTGTCGGACTATTAAGATAAAAAAACTGGAACAAAAATGTATTTAATTTTTTGAAACTTTTAAGTAATGAGTTTTAAGAAAAAACCAAATTTTATTCAAAGTTTTAACATTCCTAGATGAAAGGTTTTTACATATTTTTGTTATCCATATGAAACAGATTAATTTACATAAAATAAACACGCATAATATATATATGTGTCAACGTACATTTTAATAGTATGTGTATATTTGCAAAACTGAAATACATATACATTTTTGTTTGTATAGAAATATTGTCTATATTTGTTTATTTTATGCATCTAAAATTTTCATTACATAATAAAAGACTTCTGAATAAATTTAGATTTAAATATACATACATTTTTTTTCTCTCTTTATTTTCTTACTGAAAAAAAAAAACAGATACGATAGTGTCACATTAATGTTTTCTGGAATTGTTGGTTTTGCTCAATATTGTGCTGCAAATACCGATGCTGAAGGTGCAATGAAAATTGTAAAAATGTTAAATGAGCTTTATACAGTATTTGATGCCTTAACTGATTCTAAACGTAATCCAAATATTTACAAGGTAAATTTAAAGTTTGTATATATTTATATCTATGTGTACATAAAAAAAATATATATCTAACAAGAAAAAAAAAACACACACACAAATGTAAACACATAGTTTATTGTATACATACATACATATGTATACTTTGTGTAACAAAAATATAAACATTAAAGTAAATATTTAAGTATTACAACATAAAATATACCTTTAAACAATTTACACATTTGATTTGATGAAAAATTATGTACATACATATATGTGTAATTTGTTAACGTTTACCATACATATATTGTCAGTTAGTTAATAAGTAATCATGTTAAACATATTTGCAATTATCTAAATGATTTTCTATTAAAATGTTGTTTTTTTTCTTTGGTTTTTCATATGATTAGGTTGAAACTGTTGGTGATAAATATATGGCAGTTTCAGGATTACCAGATCCTTGTGAGAATCATGCTAAATGTATTGCAAGATTAGCATTGGATATGTTAGATATGGCGAAAAATGTTAAAATGGGAACAAAACCAGTGGTTTGTGAATTTTATTATTAATTTATTTGTTTTTTGTTTTTTTTTTTTATGTCTTGTAATTTTTTGTTTTTAAAAATAGCACAACGGTTTTTTTTTCATTGAACAATAGAAAAAGAAATTCAATTAAAATTCGATAAAATTGGTTCTGGTTCGTTTACATTTTATTTAATTAAAATTGAATTTCTTGTTTTGGTTATTTTTAAAGGATACCGGGTTTCTATTGAAAAATTTCCTTGAAAAATAAAATATATACATATTTTCGTGTTTCTTGTTAATAAATAAATTTCTTTATCCTTAATAACAAAATGATAATGATTTCAATTATATGTACACAATGTTTTTTTTTATTCAATTCAAAAAAAAAAAAAAAATTTACAATAACCCAATTAAATTTTTTATTTAGAAAATGAAAATTTCTCTTTTTATATTTTTTGTTTGTTTGTTTTTTTAAATTAAATTTTCTATATTTCTAATTTTTCATTTTATTTTGTTGATTTTTATTCTGTTTTTTATGAGTATAGCAAGTAACAATTGGAATACATTCGGGTGAAGTTGTAACTGGTGTAATAGGAAATCGTGTACCTAGATATTGTTTATTTGGTAATACAGTAAATTTGACAAGTAGAACAGAAACAACAGGTGTGCCAGGACGAATTAATGTCAGTGAAGAGACTTACAAGTAAGTTGTGAAAAAAGAAAAAAAAAACAAATTTAGAAAAAACAAAAATCAAATGAAATTGAAAAAAAAATAAAGTTTCCTTTTTTGTGATTATTTTACAAATTGAATTAGTGAGACTCTAGTACAATATATTGAATCTTTTTTATGTCTTTGAACAATATTATTAATTTTGTTTTATATACATATCTATATCTCTTCCATTAAGTCAACGTAACGTTGTAATTTCTTTGGTAAACGTAATGTGTCTATTCCATTTGGAAGCTGTGAATTTTGCCTTAGAATATCTCGAATACGACATCTGTGAATTAAAATTTAAAATTAGATTTATTTTTAATTTATTTTTTCTAAAGATACTTTTTATTCCATTTATATTTTTTTTAAATAGAAAAAGCTAAAGATATTTAATTCTAAATGTCTAAATAATGTCACTTGGAAAATATAACTTGATTTGAAAGGTTTAAAATTGGTGATTAAGTCTAAAAAATTCATTTATCTTTATTACAATTCATTTATGAGCTATTGAAAAAAGAAGGAAATTCCTTTCACAATATACACATAGTTTTCTAATCATATGAAATTTTGCTTTCTCATTAATTTCTTTAATTTTTTTTGCTACTGTCCAGGATGGTCTAGCCTGTAAATCTTGATATTAGTGAAAAAAGAAAAAAAAGGTTTACAATTGAAATGAGTAAAACTGACTTTAATGTAAATTCACAGACAAATACCTTTCCTTTTTACAGGATAATTTAAAACAATAGAATGTTTGTAGACAAGGACTTTTATATTATAGTATTACTAACTATACGAGAACAATAAGGATGAAAAATTCAAAATACATATTTCAAATTTTTTCTAAAAGACTCATCATTATGTGATGTAGCTTATTTTTAGCTTTTATGTATATTATTTAAAATTTTGGTAAAAGGTTTACTCATTTATGTCACAACAGTTTAATAACTAAAATAGTTCTTCCATGAATATTTCATTTATTCATTAAATTAAATGATAAATTAAGGAAAATGTAATGGTAAAAATCTATACAGACAGCAAAAAAAAAAAAGAAAAAAAAAAACAGAAATATGTTAATAATGAAAAAAAACAATTTTATTTTTACTTATTTTCCCTTTAATAAATTTAATGCATAATTTATTTCATAATTTATTAAATTTACTGTTTATGTAATTATGAAGATATTTTATTTCGAATTTCTGTATTACAGAATATTAAAAAAACAAAAATAAGGAAAGGAAAAGAGACAAGCATAAAAAAGAAATTTATGATGTGTTTGTTATTTTATATAGTAGCCAGTAGTCCGGTAATAAAAATGAATGAGGGAAGTATATATTTTTTTTTCATAACAACAACACGCAAGCATAAAATAAAATCATTAATTTTCTGAGGAGGATATGAATATTTTGTTTTGTTTTTGGTTTTTTTTTTTTTTTTATATTTGTGTTAATAAAATCTCTGTTTTTTGCATTTTATCCGTCGGGGAAAAGTTTTTTTTTTTTCCTCTAAAAAATAAAATTGCTCTACGAATCTATATATGTATGTATGTACAATAAAAAAAACCAACAACAAAAAGAAATATGTATACTTTAAAAAAATTTAATTTTTATATACAATTTTTTCTCTCGTAACAATTTTATGATCAAGTTAATTAAGTTCTTATCCTTTTTTTTTTTTCATTAAAAACATATAAAATGTTCATTAATCATTTTGAACATTTTGTTGTTGTTGTTATTGTTTTTGTTTTAAACGCAAAAATAAGAGAAACGATAATGATGCAAAATCTCAGCTATATTATTAAGATTGACTTTATTTTTTATGTGAAAAAGTTTCATTTTTATTTTTAACAGTTTATATCTTTTTTTTTTGTTTACATTTTTTATGTACATAATTTAACTTGGTAAATGTATACATAATATATGTATACTTTGAATGCAAAATGTTTATTCTGAATTTTACTCAATTTAAACAATTTTATTAAGTATATTGACAAAAATGCACATAAGATATAAGGGAATGAAAAACCATTGCTGAAAATTTATTTCATCATGGAGACGAAAAAATAAAAAAAAAGTTGCAGAAAAATGAAAGAATGAGGAAAATTTTTCAAACAATGTTGTTGATTATAACATTGGAAGAATCTGTCTATCTGACAAAAAATAACAGATACTGAAAACGAAATTATGCAAAAAAAAAAGTCTTTAAATCTATGTGTACCTAAATTTTTTTTATATTTGTAGTTTAATGTCGGGTTTTTTTAAAATTAAAACTGATAAATTACTAGGATTCATTTTTTACAAGCTTTTTCGAGAAAGAAAAATCATCATGGGTACAGTACAATATATCTATAAGTAATAATCTTATTACAAAGTAAGTAAAATTGCAACAAAATTTATAAACAAATGTATTGAACTTTGTTGTTGGTTCAAAAGGATTAACTCAGTATGTTTGTGTTTAACTGTTTTATTTGTAAGCCGGGTGTGATTTCAAGGAATATTTTTTATTTTCATTTATAAAACAAAAAAAGCATCGTATAACATTCTTTTTTCTAATTCTAAATACTAAAAATATTTCGTATATACATAAAAATCGGAAATATATACGTTTTTTTTCTGTAGCTTTTTTTTCGTTATTCTTTACGAAAAAAATGAATAACGACCAGAATAGCATGATAAATGATTTTAAAGGAAGATCGATGGCAAAATAGCAATGTCAGCTACTTTTTTCTTTTTATTTTATTCTTTTTATTTATTTATTTATTTTTTTGTTGTGTGTTCTCGTTTCTCATCTTTTTTGTAGGACAAAGAAGAAAGAAAAAAAAATAGATAATTGTAGTACAATTCTTTACAAGTTAGTTTATTGGTTTTTATTTGAATTGGGGTTGGGTGGGTAGTAAATATGTAGTAATATGTAATTGTTTGATGAAATCTCATTGATCGAATAGTTGTTTACAACAAAACGAATAAAGAAATTATCAGTGATGTGAAGAAATAGTAATAATGGGAAACTAGAGACAATTTACTGATGAAAGTTGTAAGTTTGAAAAATAAAAAAATTAAAAAAAAAAAATAAAAGAAGTAAAGAAAAAGAAAGAAAAATTGATGAGAAAAGCAATTCATTTATCAAGGACATTGTGTCTAACATACATATAGTATATACATACATACCTACATACATACTTACAACATAACAATTTCGACTCATCATATTATTTTTTGATATTTTCATCTAATAAAAATTTCGTGTATGTACCCACATTTTTTCTTCTTTTTTAATTTTTATTACTTTTGTGTATTTAAAGTACATATTTGAGAATATCCTTTTTACTTGTTTTTCATGTATTACACATTTATTGCATTAAAAAAATTTTTTAATACTTTTTATTACAATTTAATCAAAAAAAAAACATTTTTTTTCTCAAACTTTCTTTTCAAATAAACATCACATAAAATATTTTTAAAATATGTAATATTTTTTTTTACCATATTCTTTTTGTTTTATATTCTTTTTAAGATACACGTATGTATGTATGTGTGTATGTATATATTTTTTTTATAGCACATAAAATATTATATTAAACTTACCTGCATAAATGTTTTAAACTCATAACACCAAAAACTTGTTCTTTTTTTAATATATTATCTGAAAATAACATTCCATATTTTTCGAGAAATATTTCTTTTCTAGTTTCATATCCAAAAACCTTATGTTTTATTAGAATATACACATACATATGTGTTTAAATTGAGTATGTGAATATTGAAAAATAAAGTAGAAAAAAATTATAAGAAAAAATTTTAAAAAAAGTTAAGATAATAAAAAGGAAGTTCTAAAAATAAATGAAGAAAATAAAAATCACACATTGTAAATGAAAGTTTGTGTATATATTTTATAAAATATATTATTTAGAATCTTATCACAAGGATATAAAGTATATGTGTGTGTATGTCATAAAATCGCTTAATGTAGAAGAAACCATTTAAAAAATATAAATAACAATAAAAAAAAAAATAAAACAAAAGATAATAAAATAACAGAATAAGAAAAGAAAAATTAGGCATGGGAGGTTCTATGGCCTCTTCTATTATATAATACATAATACATTATACATAAAATAAACTTTATATAAAGTGTATGACATGTGTATGAGTTAAAAATGAACGTTAATATTTTTGACATATACATAACATAAATATCTTGTAAATTTAATTTTATAATTTTATAATATTTTTATTTTCATGTTTATGAGGTGTTTACACTTGAAATTGCAAAGTACTGTAAAGCATAAAAAAAAATCATAAAAAATATAAGAGAGAAATTGAATTTTTATTTGTATTAGATTTTTTAAATGGCTTTTGAAGGAAAAAAATATCTTTAAAATTTCATTTAATACAAAATATCTGAAATTATATTTAAAAAGAAAAGTATAGAAAAGTATATTATCTGTGCTAAGCTTTTTGCATGTGTCATAAAACATTTTTGATTAGTATACAATAAGACCCTGTCATCTGATAAAATTTGAAAAAAGATAATTTTTTGTTTTGGATAGTATAGGAGGTCAAAAAGAGGTGAGGAAAAGTCATTAGTGTCATAATTTTAAATTAAAAAAAAAAAAAGTAAAATAAAAAACAAACAAAATTCTTTTTCAAATCTGATATATGTATTTGGAAAATATCTTCCAATTTAATTCAACTCTTTCTTTCTAAAAAAAAAAAAAAAATATTAAACAAAATCCCGAACATAATAATTTAAATTCGACACGTGTTTTACAATTTCAAATGCAAACATCATGTTAAATTTAAATATAAATACGCATGCTTTAAAGTTTTTAGTAAACATAATTCTGATTTATGTGAAATATAAATTTTGAAAAGGTATATCTGTGTAATATATCTTTTATTCGACTTTAACGATTTTTATTCGACAACATGATGAATTTGTAAAATTTATCAAAAATATGAAAGTAAAAAAAAAAACGTTCCTAAACTATACAATGAATATTTTCTTTGAAAAATTTAAATTTTATTTAAATACATGTACACATGTATGTATGACTGAAGAATGTATATGTATGTATGAATAAGGACAAATAATAATAAAGTACCTTGTATGGCATTTCAATGAGTGAAATATTCCTTAAAAGTATCTGAAGACATGAAACTAGTTGGTATGTGTAACGATGTTCTTTCTCAAGTAATTTATCTAACAATGAGATTACTGGTGATGAACCCCCATCCGGTGGTAAGGGTTCAGCTCCATATCTATTCAAGTAGAAAAATAGTGTATATACATATACTGAAAATCATATCATAAAAATATTTTATTTTTAATATAAAAAAAATATATATACACATTATGATTATATAATAAGAAGTAAGTATGTACATGTATTTTTTTTTTTATTTCTTATTCATAACTTTCTATGTATCTATCTAGTACTACTCGTACAACAATGTATAAAATTTCATATAATTCATACTTTATATTACTAATTTTAATGAGAATACAAATGATGATAGATGAATATTACATAACTTTACTTTCAAATTGTACATTATAATGTGTACATAGATATTCTAACAACATTCATTCATATTTTTTTATATTTATGTATACATACTACACAGTATAAAAAATGACAAATAAAAATATGATGATGATGATGATGGTTATAACAGGATGAAGAAAATTTTCAATTAGGAAAATTCTTATCTTAAGAAGACGAAAAATAAAAATGATGTAAAAAACGAGAAAAAAAAAACCACCAACACAAAAAAAAAAATGTGTGATATAAAAAAATAAGGACCAAGAGATAGAAAGTAAAAAAAAAACTAAACAAAGAAAAAGAAATCCTTGATAATGTCAACAACAGATGCAAATTTTATGCCTTGAAGGATTTCATTTTTAAAATAAGTAAAAAAAAAAAACTGCTTAATTTATAATAAAAAAAAAAATATGAAAAAAAAAGAAGAAAAAGAAGAGTTGTACACGTACATATACACAGAGACGGACGTATTAAGTTTTTAAATAATTTTACGCTATTTTATTCTGAGATAATTCAGGCACGTATAGTATACAGGGTGAAAAATTTTGTATTTAAATTTTATTTCAAAGACTTGAAGGCAAAAAAAAAAAAGAAATAAATAAATACGTATAAATGATGAAGAAATTATCGCCTAAAGGATATTGAATCTTTTACATACATATACATATATTATGTGTATAATATATACTATATATATATTTAATGATTCATTTCAAGTACAAGTTATTTTTTCAGGTCCCACTCAATTTTTATTTCATTTTTATTTCATTTTGAAATTTCATAATCCAAAATTTTAATATTTACATTATTTCCATAATTTGGTTTTTTTTCTTTTTTTCTTTTTTTGCCAAAGAAGACATTTTCTGTGTATATACTTACACAAATAAAATTATTACCTTTTTATAAAATATCTACATAATACAGATATTGAATAATAATAATATGTAATAATAATTTTAATAATTTGAATTCAAAATACCATTTCAGATTATATTTTAATAAAAAAACACGTATTTTCAAAATTAACGACCAAATAACGAGTATATACCTATGTATGTATGTATGTATATGTATGTACACAAAGGATATATAACTGAATAATAGCTCCCTTGTGAATATTACACAATTCATATTCACAAGAGACCGTTTCAATAATACATAAAAAAAAAATAATATAATAATAATTTTATTTTTCACAAACACGTCTAATATACGATTTATGGTATTTTTTATATTATTTATCGGTATTTTATCCTTTCCTCTTTTTTTTTTTTTTTCATTTCCATTTCCTGTGATAAATCATGATAAAAATATTCACGTAATATTACATTCTGTTTTCTTTTTGTATTCCTTAATTTTTTTTTTTTTTTTTTTTGTATACCTAGACAGAAAATTTTATGAATAATTAGGGGTGATCCTATGATTAAAAGAGGATGTATACTGATGGTCTAAAATGTATCTAGAATATACATTAAACTTGAATCATCTGTTATTTGTACATTTATTAAGTTAATCTTAAAGATACAATTTTTTTGATTTTGTAAATACGAGTATGTAACTTCATTCTAATTAATTTTATTATTACTTGATTTTCTGATAGATATATATTTTTTTAAAGTTCAGATTTCGTAAAAATTTATTGTCATATTATTGTCATGTCACATATTCCTTGAAGACATTTTTTTGGGACCTTTTAGTTTCATATTACATTTAATAAAATATTAAACATATTATCTATACAAACAATTTACGTTATCATAAAAATTTCAAAGAAAATTTAAAAGTTAAAGTCTAGACAACATACTTCTTATTTTATTTTTTTTATTTTGACTTGTATTTGTATGTAATGATATGAATTGACATAATGTATGTATGTTCGATTTATTAATAGATTTAAGATACAAAACATATATTATATACATATATTGGAAAAAGAGTTCATTGACATATATACAGAAATACATATATACATATAGATATATGTACATATATTTTCTGAAATATTATTCAAAATTTTATTTTCGGTGAGCCATTTGATGATGATGAAATCTTTAAGTATAAAAATAAACTTGTTTCTTTTATTAATTTTACATGAAGAAAAAAGGATAAAATATGAATTATTGAAGAATCCTTATAAAGATGAATGTGAACGTAAATACGTACATATGTATATTAAAAAAATAAAAAAAATGATTTGTGCGAACGTCAGTAATATTTCAATAAATTTTTACCTCTTCTTCATAATATTTTGAGATATTTATACTTGAAATAATCTGTAAATAAAATAAAGTTAGGAATTTATATCGATTAATTTTCCTATGTTTTTTTTTTCTTTTTTTTTTTATATTTAATAGATTCCTATATTTGTTTTTGTATGTTTCTATTCTATTATTATGTATATGTACGTCATCAACATTGGTTATAGATATTTAACTTCCCACGATTTTTCTCAAGATTAAAAATTTATGTTAGTAGAAAATATAAATAAAAATGGCAAAAAAAAAAATAAAATAAAATGTACTAGATACTATACGCGTATGAAGTATTATACATATTACGTAATGAATTTTGTCCTTTTGACATTTGGTTTTCTAAAATATTTAAACTAAAAAAAGGGGAGAATAATATGTTTTGCAATCACCTTAGCAAAATCATAAGAATATCAGGAGCTGTTGCTTGTAAAGCTACACGCAATGGTGATGAGTTTCCACATGATTCGATAGGAATATCGATAAATCTGTAAAAAAAAAAAAAAAAATACTATTGAAGAAAACACTAAATATAAATGGAAATTATTTAAAAAAAAAAATTGTGTACCTACATAGAGAAAAATATAAAAATAATGTAGAACATTAACATATAGGTTGTATGGTATATATATTTATGTATTTGTATTAAAAAATATGTAAAAAGTTTAATGAGGCTAAACAGAGCATGTATTTTTAATGTGTGTTACTATCTATATTGCTTTCCGCGATTTTACCTTCAAGTTTTTCACATGTACATTTTTCATTTTTAATGATTATCATGTTACACGTTGCCTATTTGTATTTGTATATGTATGTAGTTACTTACATACATGTAATGTAAGTACATTTATAAAGTATTAATGAGGTCAATGAATAACCTTTTTATTTGTTTATCTGACATTTTTTTGGTCCTTATTAAAAAAAAATATATATATATTTTAAAATAAAAATGTATTTCCTAAAATTGACCTACATTTCCGAAAGGATTATGTTTTAATTAGTAAATATGTATATCCTGTGTAAGTAAATTGTATATTTTAAGAAAGACAAAAAAAAAACGAAACATAATAAAATACTTGAATTAAATTAAAAATTAATTTAAAACTCATACTCACTTTAACATTCTCTCTTCATCAAATTTACTAATAACAAATGGTAATTCAAATCCAAGTATTGTAGCATGTTCCAGGAAATAAACCATAGCTCTTGTATTTTCATCCTATTTATATGTAGATTTAAATATTAATTTGAATACAATTCTATGAAATATTTCAAAAAATTATCTACATACATATAAATATGTACAAGTATATGTATATCTATATAACAAAGACATACTTGATCACGAAAATCACTTCTCCAACCAGCAATAAAATGTGGTGCATTTGGTCCAAATACAGCACCCAAAAACAATCGTTCAAATGTCTTTTCACATGAATAAATCTCTTCTGTTAAAGAGCAACATAAAATAAAACACACAAAAAAACATACATACATATATTATAACGTAAGTATATAAGCTTAATAAAATCCTTTTTTTTTTATCATTTTATTGTTCACAAAACAAAAATCTACTATAATATGTGAACAAGTGAACTATGTGTATAGTATATGAATTAGAGAATAACATTACTATCAAAATGTATGTATATATAATCCTTAAACCACAAAAAACGTTATTCTTATCATATTTAGTCCATACCTAAAAGGATAACGACAACTTCTGAATCTCGTACTCCCCATTCCCAGCATATTCTTAGGGCAATATATAAAATGTTATGATATTTTCCCATTAGACAAATCTACAAAATTTTAAACATACAAAATACATAAAATTTACACTTTAAATTTATACACTTTATAGTTGTATACATGCTATATGTGCACAATAATATAAACAGTATTAGTGTTATGTATTAATCCTATTTCTCTCTTTAAATATAAAATATATATATTTTGGGCTATGAAAGATATTACTCTATAATACATATCAAATTCTACTATTGTTGTATAACATACAAAAAAACTACTGTTACCTCATTATTCATATCCTTTTTCTCTCTATGATACTTGACAGCTGCCAACACAGCTAAACGTGCTGCTTCCTCTGGACGAACATTTTGTCCTAAATTGAGTATAGGACATAAGAAAACATTTTTTGTTGTTTTTGTTTTTTTTGTTGTTGTTCATGTTTGTTTAAAAGATAATTATTTTATGTGAAATTAGAACTAGACATTATACAAGACAATTTATTATTTTTTAAGTATACATTCATAAAAATATATGACTAATATCTAAAGGATAATCATATAAATATGTATGCATAATTTAAATATAAATATTTTACCTTCACTACAACCTAATATAACAGCATTTAAATGATCTATAACATCACGACGTGAAAAACGATCTTGTAATCCGTTACGTGCAATTTTTATAAAAGTATCCTCAAAAAAACAATCAAAAATAAATTCCATAGTATAAAAAAAAAAAACAAAAAAGGATTTATATGGTATAACAAATAATATAATTTATTATAATTTTTATTTAAAAATTTTAAGAACAGGTATACAAATTGTAAAATATTATATGAAAGCACACCTGTTCAATTTAAAGTTTAGTTTGTTACTAATTAAAAATTTCTTTTGTTTTAAATTTGTTTATTATTTTGTTTTTGTTTTTTTTTTCTCATATAAATTATTGATTTTTGTATTTTTTAGTATGACACTTTGTATGTGTCATTATGATAAATTGTGAATGCATTTTATAGTCTTCATTCTATAGAAAATTGTAAAATACAATAAGAAAAAAAAAAACAAACAAAATGTAAAAGTTCAGAAAACGTATAGTCACTATACGTATATATGTATGTATATTTTACATATTATACAGAAGCCTTACAGATGATATTAAATTTCACCAATATGATGTAATTTTTTTTTTTATAATTTAACAAAAAATAAATAAATAAGTAAATAACTTAAATAAATAAAAGAAAAATTATTGAATCCGTTGAATTTCGTAATTATTGTTTTTGTTTTAAAGTTATACATTTTGTACATTATACATAGATACTATTTTTAGAATACCAAAGGATACATAATATAATAAATTACATTGAAAATAGATATACATATGTATGGACATATATGATACGAGTATGTATATACAAAATATCCTATATACACAACATGTCTGTAGATTAGTACATACTTTAATACTTCATTTATATCTATCACATAAATTTATATGATACCCATTTTGATCCTTTAACAATATGTGCACCATCTAAAATGGAACAGCTTTATATATATATAAAGACAAAAAAAGTCATATATTGTATTTGTATATGTATACATATTATGTTTATATGTGATTCATTCATCCATAAAACATAATTTAATACAGCAAAATACAGTTAAACTATACCTGTATAATAATAAAATATAATTCAAATCTTAAAGTTAGAATCAGATTATATAAAATTTATGAATATATCATATTTAATCTAAATAATATGTGTATATTAGTGAAAAAAGGATAACAAAAGGATATTAAATATGTAAATGTATATATACAAATAAATACATGAAAATGAGAATCTTTATGTGCATATACATTGTTAAATGAATGACTTTAAGTTAACACATTAAATTTATAATTATATCAAAAGATTTGTATTATGTTAGCTTTTATGATGATGCTATGAAAAATTTAAATACTATATTTATAAAAGGTAACATATTGTTGTTAATTTTTATGAATAATTTTCAGAAATTAAATTTACTAAATTACAAAAGAAAATAGGTTATTTGTTTTTTATTAAATGTGTACTATTCGAAATTTAAAGATACATTTTTTTTCTTTTTTAGTTTTACGAAAATTAAGTATAGGGATACAAAAAAAACAGAATCACTTCATTAGGCAAAGAAAAGGAATTAATTAAAGATAATAGAGAAATTTATTTTTAGTACATCCTTGAAAATAGTCATTATTCTTAACCGAGTCTAGATTTTGAGTGTGTGTTATTCCAACCAGATTGAAATGTTTATACATATACCAGCAAAGATAATAAATAGTCTGTAGTACTTAGTTTATGGCTGTATTCCTAAAAGTCTGACGAACGTCATTTTACAATGCCAAAAGTTCAAAAACGTCAAATCAATATCAAGCAACTAGCGCATCGTGAATAATTATGATACCCAACATTAGTTTTTTTAGAAGTGTATCATGACTGTCATATTGCATGATGCAAATTGAATAGACGTTTATGAATACAGAAGCCTATTTTATCAGGATGTGATAAGTATTATAAAAAGCTCTATTTTTTGTGATTTTAATCTACAATTTTTTACCTTAAACCTATTTTGAAATGCTGTTAAATAGAGTCTACTTTAGATCTTTCATTCATTTTGTCAATAAAATAATTAAAAATCACAAAAGTGGAAAAATACACATTTTACGAAATTTATTAAATTTTTAAATTTTCACTTAATTAAGAAAAAAAAAATTCCTTTTAAGAATATTTTTTTCAAATTGTTTATTCTAATTTTTTACTATTTTTTTTTCTCTTATTTATTTACAGACTTCTGTGTCATGACATTAATTATGATAATTCATTTGATTTGGAATATCGTGGACCAGTTGTTATGAAAGGTAAACCAACACCAATGGAATGTTGGTTATTATCAAGAAAAACAACGAATATTAAAGAAATTATAACAGAACCAAGCAGTAGTACAACAACATTGGAATGTAGTCAAACAGAATATTTGGCGTAGAAGCAATAATAAAATATTTAAATAATTTAAAGAAAAATATAAAAAAAATTAACCACAAATTTCAAAAATATATATTACATCAAAGGATGATGACACACACTTTTTAATTATATTTAAAAGAGAGAAAAAAAAAATTTAGTTAATTTTCTTTTTCTTGCTATTTGAATTTTCACATTTCATTAAATTTACTTCACTTGATTATCTTTCTAATTTTTATGTTTTTTTTGGTTTTGTCCTTGTGAACGTAAAAACAAGAAAAGAGAAAAAAAACACATATTCATTTCATTCAAAAACATACAAGGATTTGAAAGAAAAAATAAGACAAATATTATTTTGAAATTTTTTATTATTATTATTATTAATTTCAATTTCAGTTAAACATTATGTATCTTTTATTTACCTTTAAGATATATCTCACATCTATGTATACATATGTGTACTTGGGGTTTACATCAATTATACACATATCCCAAAGTAATTTAAATTTTCACAAAATTTCAATATATACAACGCAGAATAAGTGTATGTACATATATATAAAATCATCATTTGAAAAGTTAATTGGAAAATAAATTTAAATTAAAAGAAGAAATATATGTACATATAAAAAAAATTAAATTTAACGAAGATACGATGAGATGATGACGTGAAAAAAATATAAAAGGTTGATAAATTTTCTTGTGACATGAAACCCTTAAAAAGAATCAAAAGAAAAGAAAAAAAACAAGGACATTTGTTGAGAAATAAATATTATGAAATTCTCGATCAAGAAGCAAAATTATATACTCTAAATAAATAACGTAAAAGCATCAAATATTTGTGTTGACATAAATTATATAATAGCTAAAAATTTACAAAAATTTATATTCACGAAGAAAATATACTTTGTATTTTATAAGGTGGATGTTTATAGAAAAAAGGTAGAAAATGTTACTGTATAATATATACGAGTACATATAAAAAAGGTAAGTGAAATATGCACATGAATTGACTGACTTTGAATTAATTGGCTTGTGAATTGTGTTCTATAGAAATGAGATATGAACATCTATGAGTAAAAATGTTCATCGATTTTAACAGTTACTTGTATACAAGTGTACATATGAATATGCGACATGCATCAAAACCATCACAGTAATTATGCAAATTGATTTGCATCTACTAAAATAATGTAAATTAATAATGAAATGCTTCTTGAACATATTTTATTCTCATAATACGTACATATATATGTACATGATACGTATATAAAAAGAATTTATATGCAGGGTATTCTATGACAGATTTAGAAATAAAAATAAAGTAAAATTCAATTGAATTAGAAAAAGAAAGTAGAATAATTTGCATGTCACATGAAATGGGGCTCGTTGAACACCACTTTCACATAGCATATCACCAATCACCATACTGATTGAAGCGGTGAATTTTATTTAGTGCTTTGTATTGACATCATTGTTTTTATTCTTTGAAAACACATACCTGTCGTCAGTTGACAGGAAGATGGATTTGCCATATAGTGTCAAATATGTGTTCAATATGTCAAGTGTTGAAATGATCTCATAATGAAGGATAAATGTAATCAAAAATGAAATTCTTTAATGCTGAAAAACATGATTTTTTTAAATTTTAAATTTCAAAAAGAAATCTTTTTTTTTTCTACCATGTAAGGTACATAATAACAACACCCTGTATAGTATATTAAATCAATTATTTTTGTTTTGTATATTCTTGAAAGAAATGAGTGCACGCATAAACTCATAATGTTTTTTTTTGTTCTTAATTTACATTTTATTGAACAAAAAATAATCACTCATATCACATACGAGAATATAAATTTACTTATATGTAAAATTATACATATGAACATGAAAGCACATATACAAAGTATTATATAATTTCATTTGTCGTAGGTATACATATGCATTAATTATTTTGATTTACATATAAGATAATTTATGTAGTATAATAAAATCATTCTTCTGTTAATTTCAACTTATTATTCTCGTATATTTTAAATTTCTGTAAATTTTTATGTTCACTTTAAATTTTTCAATTTTCATACATGCATACTTACTATATATACATATGTGTATATGTATGTTTCTATATGCTATGCAATTAATTTTAATTTAATTTGAACACAAAATTCTTTAACTTGTTATGCAGCATTAAATTAAAGGAATTTGAATATCCATTTTAAAGATGCACTAGAATTTCAAAAGATATTTGAAATATTTCAATAAGAAATATCTTTTTCATATATCTTTTATATATGAGAACTCTATTAAATTCTGTAATTTTATAATTATTTACCTACTACATTTTATAAATAATTTTAATTAATTTTTTTTAATTAATTCCACACATAAAGACACAGATATCTACACTCACTTTGTTTTATGAAAATAAATTGTTAATGATAATTGTTAAAAAAAAAAATCACACGTAAAACTTTTAAACAATGTTGAAATTTAAAAAATTTTTTAATGAAAATTTGTTTGGCTTTATTTTTAAGAATTTTTTTTAGAATTTTACACAAAAAAATGCATTCTTAATTTGAAATAGAAAAAGTTTTTTAAGGCATTTTGTTTTTTCGTCAAAAAAAAAAATTTAATTTGCAAAATAATCATAAATGAAAAAGTAATATACAAATTAATTGGTTACTTGTACATCTTTTAAATTAGGATAAATTAATTAAATTCTAATTTATTTTCTTATATTTAAATTTAAATTATAAACAATACATACCAAATTCTAATTTGTACTTCAATTTTTCAATTCTCTTGTTTCTCAAATTTTTCCTTAAATATGTAACATAAGATATTTAGAAAGCCTCACAGAAAAACAAAAAAAAAACAACCCTTAACCGAATAAGCAAAAATCAAAATTTCGTATATTTTTAATCATACACACATCCTATAGATATACATACATATGTATTATGTAAATATATGAAAAAACAGAACACATATTCATATCAAAAAATCATTCACAATTAAGAAAATATGTATCTTAAATCTAGTAATTGAAACCATAAATTTCATTTAAAACAGAAAATTAAACCTTAGAATTAGAATGAAACCTCAGAAAATAATTTCCCATAATAATCTTGCCCACAAAAACCAAAGACAAACGTAAAGTATCTCTTATTTTGTTTTTGTATCTATTAAATTCCAAATCTTATAATTACGAAAATACATATAAAATGCCCAAAAGGACAAAACTGTATCTTACTATTATGATTTTGTATTTTACTAATAGACAAAATGTACATTCTATGATAAATAATGTTGGTTAAAAAACAAGCAAAAAAAAATATATATTTTTTTCTGAAAATAGAAGAGAATAAAATAATAATAAAGTGAAGGAGTTAACTTTAAAATTTAAATTATTTGATAAATTATGTTTTGTAGTACCTTTCTACTATATACGTGTTTTATTATTGATAATTTATTGTTAAAGAAAATTCTATAATATTATTATTACACATTAAATTCCTTGAATAAAATAATTTTATATTTCAATATGTTTTTCATAAAATGTCCTGTACTCTGGTATTATGATTTAAATGTGTTCCTTAAAACTATCTATGTATATCATGAATATGTGCAGTTTATTTTTCAATTAAATTTAAATCAAATTATATTTGTATACATGTGTTGTTATAAATGCAATATAATATGTATGTATACACTATACTACTACTACTACTATGTATGTGTGAACATTACTCCCACTCAATTTTAATTTATTGGTTTATATTTTAGGTTTCAATAAATTTATAATTTTGAGAATTAAATTATTATTTTCAATTTTCTATAGTAAATAAACGATAAAAGTCATAATAATTTGCTTCTATTGTTCTATATTAAATATGTATGCACACATACATACATATGTATACTCGCACATATAAATACATACATATAATATGTAACATATTTTTGTTTCATTGTTATTATTGTTAATTTTGTTATATATATGTATTATTATTATTTAATTGGAAATTTGATCATGTATTCTACATAAGGATTGAATCACAACAGGTAAACAGGACATACATACATACATACAAATACGTACATACATATGAGTATATTGATAATTTAATAATAATTACTTACAATGAACAATGACAAAAATTACCTTTATTATTTTATTGATTTCTTAGTTGATTTGTATTTACATTTGAAAACAATATATAATTAATTTAAATAATTGAATTGCTCTTAATTTTTGCAATTATGTATTACAAAAGATTTAGAATATCAGATTTATATTGTAATAGTGAACAATTAAAAAAAAGAATTGAATTGTTGAAAGAAATATAATTATTTATTATGAATTTAAAGTTTATAGAAATTTTTTAATTGAAATAATTGTAAAAAAAACTTTTTTTTATTGTATTACTAATTATTATCTTTTGTTTTCATAAAAATTATTGTCTTTGTGATATTGACTGCTGTTTTATTTTAAGGATTATTATTCAATAACTATCCTTTTTTAAATTTTTCATATAATTTTAATTTCAAAATAATTAAAATTTTATTTGGAAAATTACTTCGATTTTTCATTATTAAAGTTTATTTTTTTGTTTTTCAAAATCTTCATGCTTAACAATTTATTTGAAGTGTGTGTGTGTGCGTGTAACGCATAGGAATTGATAAATATAATTTTTCATTTGTTAATTCAAATTTTCATATTTGTTCTTCTTTTCCTGATACAAAAACAATTTCCAAAGTATCTGTTTTATAATTTAAAAGTAATTTTGAAAAACAAAAAAAAGAATCATTTTATAAAACAAACAAAAAAACCTACTATTTCAAACTATATTACAAAATAAAAGCTTTAAAAAAACAACATTTTTTTTTACTATAGATTTTTTGTGTGTAAAAATAAAAACCAAAAAGATAAAAATGTAAAATAAAAACCTTATAAATAATAAAGAAAATATTTATGCTTTTTGATTAGAAATAAAAACTATCTAAATTAAATTTAAAATTGAACCAAAAAAAAAATATATATATAAAAGCAAAAAAATAAAAATGAAATATTCGTACCTAAATATAGAAAATTCATATAGATATACAGATAAATAAAGCTTTTATTTCATGAATAATTTCGACTTTTTTCTGTCTTCTAAATTACCATATATACGCAAAACACAAAAAAAAAAAATGTTTACTATGAACTATGAATATACAAATAAACCATTAATATAATAAATTAAAAATGTATAAAAACAAAAAGCGGAAATTCTACGCTTATTTCGTATACATAATAATTTTAAGTTTTCCTTTTTTTTATAATAGTAAAATAAAACTAATAAAACATGTAAGTACTATTGAATTATTTAGTAAAATAAACATTATGAGAATTATTTATCTATTTTTATCTAATAGATAAAATTGAACGAATAGGTATCAGATAATTTATGAAATGTAATTAAAAAACGCCCACATACACAGAAAGCTAAATAACAAAAAACATGGACAAAAGAAGCATAAAATATTTATTATTAGCCAATTTTCAACTATGATTTTATAAATAAATTAAAATTAAAATCATTAAAATCAAACGCTTTCGTTTTTATTCTCTGTATACATACATACTTATAATTCATATTGGTACAACTCGGACGCATGTAAATATGTATTTTAAATTTCAGCATATACAGTGGTGGGCATAAGTATTTTTACAATGACTTTTTTTTATCGTAGTAAAAATTAAAAGCTACATAACTTTTTTATTTTCCAATGAATCATTTTACTTTTTTTTTTCATTCGTTTACATCAAGTGCCTTATTTGCAGGTGAAATTTTGACGACTTTTGAAGCAAATAAATCCTTACACTGAAATCCTTACACCTCCTTTGGATTCTCGTTACCTGCAAATAAGGCAAAGCAATTAGAATTTGCTCAGAGATAAATGAAAGTATCTGAACATTTTTGGAAAAAAATTTCATGGGCGGATGAGAACTCTTTCTAGTACCCTAGGAGCTTTGGGAGAAAATTCCTTACACCTCCTTTGGATTGTCCTTTGGATGATCTGATTTGCCAATAATATTTCAGGTGCACATGCAATCTTTTCATAACTTACTTCTGGATTTTCCCTCACAACACATAGTATAATTCTATCTTGAAGTCTTCTGGCAACCCGTTTTCGCCCACTCCTTGCCCGATTTTGTATGGATTCAAGGGTGTCTTTTTTCCAAAAAAGATTATAGACTGTTTGCCGAATAATTTTTTAAATTTTTGTTAATTTTGATGCATAAACTCCACATTAAAATTTAAAAACCACTTTTGATCAAAAATCCAGAGACATTTCTTTGATTTTCACCATTTTTTATCAGCTTTTAATGAAATTCTGCACAGACAGAATTTTATAAATAAGCAGAAAACTATAATTCACCAAATTACCAACTTTTCTGTGAAAATAATAGTCCAAAACTGAACTTAATTTAATTTCGTTCTTTGTAAAAATACTTTTGCCCCATGAAGTGATCACGTTGTACTGTTATTTTTCCAAGAACTATTGAACATCTGGGCATGAAAATTTGCACAGTCTTTCTAGGCACTTGATGTAAACGAATGAGTAAAAAGTAAAATGATTCATTGGAAAATAAAAAAGTTATGTAGCTTTTAATTTTTACTACGATAAAAAAAGTCATTGTAAAAATACTTATGCCCACCACTGTATGTACCTACATGAATAAAAAAAATATGTAGAAACCATTTTAGAGGTTATTTTTAATTGAAAATTTTATTTTTTTTTTTTTTGCAATTAAACAAAGGACAACAATAATTTTGAAAAATTTAAGAAGAAAAAAATACATACACATACATACATACATAAATATTTTGTTTAAACAAATTCTACAGCTCTGATCCAAAAATTACTATAGGATAATAATTTTTTATTAATTTCAAAACTTTTACTATTATTCTAAAATTTCTAAAAGTCTTTAGCAAAACATTTACACAAATAAACATTCTCAAAGATCCTTTTAAAAGAATTTAATTTTTTTTTTTTTTGAGCTTATTGTGCACAATGTTCTTTTTTTTTTTTATTTTACTAAGTTGTTCAGAAACTTTTTAATTACATTTCAACAGAAAAAAAAAAAGAATAAATTCAACAAATGCCCAAACTAATTAGTATAAGCTTAACGATAAATGAAACTCCGTAATACAAAGTCACAAATTATATTGTGTTTGAAAAAAAAAAATAATTTAATAATTTAAACACATTAATTTTCAAACTGAAAACTAAAATAGTATAAAATTGTAGATACAAAACAAAATTAATTATGAATTATTACTATTAATATTTTTTTTAAACAATACGTCATTATGTACATGATAAAATAACAAAATATTGATATAATAGAAAATTTAAAAAAAAAAAAATTATCAGAAAAGACAAAAAAAAACTATAACTTTTTAGATGTACCTACTAAAAATTTCATTTTCTGATTAATGAAAAAAAAAAAGTAAGAAAAATAAATAAAAACAATAAAATACAAATATAATCAGAAAATAAACAAATTAGCTTTATTAATTATAAGTTTTGAAGAAGAAGAAAAAGAGGAAAAAAAATGAATAAGAGTGAAATATAATAATTATACTTAAAATATATAATGCAGCATTTTAAAAACTAAGAATATAATTCACAAATAAAAACAAAAAACAAGAGAAAAAAAAAGAGAATTGATTTAATTATTAAAAACCGAAATATCAAAAAAAAAAAAAAAAAAAAAAAAAAAAAAAAAAAAAAAAAAAGAGGAAATAGTTATATTTAAAGGAAATTGAAAAAAACAAAATGTAAATTGAATTAAATAAATAAAGTCAAACTTTACATTTGTGTCGCTTAATATAATTGAATATTAATTTTCCTTCATTTATCCTTAAACCACATTATCAATTAATTAATTATTTAATTAATTGAATTTTATTTAGTATTTTATAAAAAAAAAAAATTTCTATGAATTAAGGGATCCAAAGTAGAAAAAAATTGCAACATTTTTTATCATTAAAAATTTCCACACAATATTTTCTTAACTTTACACACACAATGTTTACGTTGAATTTTTCTGGCCAGGAAATACATCACCAACACGCTTTGTAATCTGTCTCAAACTGGGTTTTGATACAGTATAGGTAATGGACAAAAACTGAAAAAAAAATTCTTTTCAATGATCATCATTTATCATGTGTAATGTCCAGATAAAAAATGAAAATTAATTCGTTAAAAATAATGGCTTTATAAAAAATATCGCACAATGTAAAGACCAAAAAATCTAAAAAAAAAAAAAAATAATGAAAATTCTTAAATTTTGTTTTAAACCTCTCACATAAAAATTCATTCCGTAATCTTTTTTTTATTCATTTTTTTTTTTTAAAGAGATAAATCATTTTTCTGATTCGATAAACATAAAATTCAATCGACCAATAAATTTAATTTTCTTTACATGAATTGAACATATATATGTATATAAAAAAGTTACATCATAATTAATTTTTTTTTGCTTTATACTCTTCCGGAAGGATTTCATATAAAATTACTGTTACCCAACATATTCGAAGGAATATTTAATTGCAGTTATCTTCGTTTTCTTTCCAACTTTGATTGCATATACCTACATAATATGTACATATGTATGTATATAAATAAATATTTTATATGTATGTATATTTGGATTTTTTTTCATAGTATACTATACCTAACGTTATGCTTGTCCCATAATTAATTTAAAACTTGTGGTTAAGCCAATAACACTATAGCTGTTGTATTTCATCCCCTTAGGTTGTCATGTATAATTTCAGACCAGCAGGATATCAACTGAATGTAAGGGTAATGCAATGTAATTTTCTTGTTGTTGTTGTTGTTGTTGTATTTTACAAGGTTGAAAAAAATTGTGAAGACAAATTTATACCAGAAAAACATACAACTTTAGCATTAAAATTTAATTTTCATCTGATTAAAAATACAGGTAATTCTCATCGGGAGTGAACTTATTTATTTTTCAAAAAAAAAAAAAAAAAATAAAAAATAAAAAAAAAATAAAATAAAAAAATTAATTTTAAAAAAAGGAAAAAAAAAATATATGTGCACATAGCAAAGTTAACAAAATACATGGACTGGACTTCATTTAAAAAAAGTTAATAAATAAAAAAACAACATATCAGTTACAATCATATTATCCAAAAATGAAAATATTTTTAAATTAACAGTGTTTTCACATATGTAGGAGTAGAAAAAATGCATATGTTTATCACATTTTTGAATCCGAAATGCTCAAATAAAGGTAACAGATTTTTTTTTTTTTTTTTTTTCACACTTTTAAATGAAACGTATTACACGTTTAATAAATATGAAGGCTGAAAGCTGTTTTCACATGATATAAGATTATACATATTACATAGGTATATATATGTACATTCATACATATATTACTCAATTTTGTAATGCAGAGCATAAGTGTGAGCTTTAATATTGGAGGTCAAACATTTTAATAGACAAAAAGCATTCATTTTTATATACATACATATTATCATGTAATAATCTACTTGGTGTAATATATTTTTTTTAATGGTCATCCAAAATGTACTACAGACAATATAAATTCTTTTATAAAAGCGACAACAATGTCATAATGTAAATTTTATGACATAAAAATTGTGCAAAAAAAAAAAAAAAAATGACATCATAAATATGTCATACATCAATTTCATACATTTCATCAAATATTTTTTATTTATTATTAAAAAAAAAATTTATGTATATTATTTTGTTTTTTGTTTCATCTTCAAATAAATTATAAATTTTATGGCTTAATTTTGTGACAATAAAATTAATAATAATTGACAAGTTCATATAATTTATAGATTCACAAAACACATACTAAAATAAAATTTACACAGCCATAAAAAACAAAATACTTTATTACTAAAATAAATGAAAAAAACATTATTAAATTTCGGAATTAATAAAAAAAAAAAATAGGAAACGAAAAATGTTGGACGTACTCTAATACTTTATTTTGAAAATCTATCACATCTGTTTCCAATTTTGTAGATTTTGTTTCCCTTTTTTTGTTGTTGTTTTTCTTTTCATTTTTGTTGGAATAGTAAACTTTTTTTTACTCAAATTTCATTTGAATGTTTTTTAATCCTTTGTATCCAATAATTAAAAGCACAAACCACAATTAAAAATGTTGCAATCAAAACAGTGAAAGCTAATCCAAATGAAACACTTGCAACCCTTGAAACATATTCAGGATATCCTATGGTAAATTAAAAAAAATAATTAATTAATAGGAGTATTTTTTTTTTTAATTCTCATATAATTTTTTTTTTTTTATTGTATACTGAATGTGTATAATGTATATTTCAAATGAAGTAATGGTACAACTTCCGGAAAATTTGATTATGAGTAATTTTTTTGTAAATAAATTTTTAAAGTTTTCAATTAAGAATTTCGAAATAATTGAGAAAATTTAGAAAATTTCGAAGGAAGTTTTTTTTCCACAAAAAAAAAGATTTCTACTTTTTTCCTATAGATTGAGCTTTGTATACGTTTCAGAGCTTTTCATAATCTACTTTTGCCTTTATGTTTTCTTTTAAACTAACTCACTTTTTTTCAATTTTTCAAGCTAGCGTTTTTCTATATTAAATTTAAATTTATATATAAAAATCTTAATTCGTTTTTTTAATTAACATGAATTTTTCGTAAGTTGCACCAAAAATTCTATGGAAAATTTTATACTTACTTTCAAAAAATATCTTTTGTTTCAACTTTATTTTCCCAAAAAAAAAAAAAATGAAATAATGTTAAATTTATGAAAACAAAATATCAAAATTATGAAAAAGAAACAGTTTTTATTTTTATTTTTTTTTTTAAAGAAAAGATGTTTTTTTTAAATGTTTAAAAAAAAAGATGTAAAGTATATTTATGATTACAGTCTACAATTTATTATTCACTTTTATTTAAAAAATAAAAATGTATGTATAGTTTTCAACTAAAATGCTTTTACACAAATTAAAAAATAAAATAAATGAAATTTTAAAAATAAAAAAAATTAAATTTAAAGAGACATTCAGGCATTATTCTAACTTTGATATTGTCAAAAAGTTAATGAATTCGAAACGACAGAAAAAAAAACAACAAATGAAATTTAATTATTTTGGAAATTAATTGATTTTAGAAGCTCATTCAAAGAATAAAACAAATCTTTAAAAATTAGAAAATAAACATCTAAACTATTGGAAAATGTAAAACTATACGATATAAGGTCATTTCACAAATTAATTTAATTTACAGAGAAAAAAAAAACCAACCAACAGAAAACAAATACATGTATGTATGTATGTTGTTTACGTACGAGTGTACTTCGCATATGAAAAGTTAATTTGTTTTCATTTTCTTTAAATTTCACATTTTCATAGTCGATGTTCCTTTACACTCAAATTTATATTTTACTGATAAAAGAAATAAATCATGAATTTTAATTAAAAAAACACAAATATAGATAAAAAATGCAAAAAAAAAACATAAAATAAAAAAAGAAGATTTAATAAAACATCATGAATAAAGTACAAAAGTTTGATAGTTCTAGAGATACATATAACTATTGCATGAAAATGGAAGTCATGGAGAAATGCATTTTACTATTTTCATTGAAAAAAAAAACTTTTTCAAGTTTTAAATGTCGATTTACATATAAACTTATTCTGTTTTATTTAATTTTTTTTTTTCGTTGTCAAAACCTTACTATATGCTCTTTTGTATGCTAGAACTTATTATTTTGTCCGTTCTTTTCTAAAAAAAAATATCTATGTATAACGTATTCTATTATTGTTTTTCTAAATTTAGTTTTTGTTTTTTGAATTATTCAATTTCCTAATCCTACAGAAAAATAAAAAATATTTTAAAAATAGAAAAAAAAAAGTTTAAATCAGTTGTTACACTTCTGTTGATCTAGTGTTTTGTACTCGTGGTAAACCGACATCTTGTGTCAGTGATGAAGTGGGTGAAGTAGGACTTCGTGGACCTCCACCAAACATTACGCCATTATTATTTTGTGTTGGAAGAACACGAACACCTCCGGCAGGTTGAAGTGGTTGTGTATGCGGTAGAGTACTAGTTCCACTGTTACCACTATTTCGATCAGCAGCACTAAATGTTGGACTATATTGTGGTGTTCTGGTTACTAATTCATGTTCTGGTGGTGGTGGAAAATTTTGATTTTCTTCCTCGGTAATTGTCCTCTCTGGCTTCAATGAATGACGTCCCGTCTGTTTCGGCTTTTCACCTGTTTTATTAATGTACTCAATATCCCGTGCAACTTTTGAATCTTTAAACTCACTTCCTTCTGATGAGGTTACATCCTCTTCATCCAAGTCCCATTTTTTCTCTGGAAATTCAATTGCCGGTTTCCCTTCGAGCGGTTCATGTGTTCGGTATACTTTATCATATGACCTACTTTTTTTCAATGTATCCTGATCAGTTTCACTGCTATCACTATTCAAACGACGTAATGTTGCTCTTGAACCAGATCTAGATCGCGGTCCAGGTATCCGCCAATCGGGATCATCTTTTAGAGCTTTCTTACGATAACAATACGCTCCACATACAATGCATAACATAATTGGTGCAATAACAGCTAGAATAATGCCTGTTGCAGTCCATGCCATTCGACGTGTATAGAAAACTTCACCTATATCATTGAAAAACAATGAATTAAAATTACGAATTTTTTTAAATTTGAATTTTGTTTTCAATAAATATTTTTCTATGATCCTTATTTGAAGTACACATCACAAACATTACAACAACAACTTCATGGTACGTACGTAAACATTCCGTATAACCGTATTCTGGTAAATTCCATTTTCCTTCACTTGTGCATACTCGTCTAGAGTCTCCTGTCAAGAAGAATCCTTCATTACATTGGAATGTTACACTTGATCCTGGTGTAAAATCGAAATTCAATTTTCGTCCGAATCTTGGCGTTTCAAGAACACCACATGATATAATTCGCCTGAAAAATATTTACAAAATTCAAATAAAATAGAAAACACCGAAAAAACCTATATTGCTACATACTTTTCGTTGAAAGTTTTTATATTCACGATACTGTCAAAGTAATTTTTCGTGAAATGTGCCATATCTCTGTTCAAAGACATTCCATAATCGTAACGACACTGATAACTTTCACCGCACAAATCTGTCGCCCTTTCAACATCATATGATCTATTCGATGGCAAAAAGTCAATTGGTTCTCGTATAAAGTTTGGTACAAAGGATTCATTCGAATAATAACTGGCCGTCCTTCCGAATTCTCTAGTGAAAAGTGCCTTACCAACTCCCTTTTTAACACCGTCACCAAGCATCCCTAAACGAAAAAAATGTAATTATTAAAAGATTCATCAGTTAACTCAAAACAAATCAACATACAATATTTCGCAAAGTCCTTATGAATTGATTCAAAATTATTCAAATTAATTCCTATGACACGTCCATCTGGAAGAGTCAAATCGTCTTGCATATCGAAACTCCAATTACCAAGAAGACCTCTTGTTTTATTCTAGAATAGCAATTAACTAAGTAAAGTAGAAAATTGACAAAACAATATAAAGGCACTTACAATGTAACTCCATGGCAAATAAACCCTTGCTGTCATGAATCCAGCATTTTCAACAACTTCAACACCAACTCCTGATGAATACATAATCACAACTTCTGATTGATTTAAAATATAGGTTGGTGTATAAACTGTAACACCATGAAAATGTTGAAATTTTAAACTTGGCCTATCAAAATAAATTCTTTTTCCATCAGCGAAAACATCCAAACGATATCTCCATTGAGCATTTGGTGGTCTTAAGCGGACCTCAATTTTTGCTGAACTATTACCTTCTGTAGCAATCGATGTTAATTGTGTTGCTTGTACTTGTCCGTAAAAGTTTTTTGCTACTTGCTCAAATCTTCCCTGAACTTCGAATTTTTCTTTACCATTATCTCCCTTAGCTAATATAAATTCACCCATTCCATTGAAAGTGTATTGTAAATTATCGAATGTTATGAAATGTGGATCACCAAATACACCGCCAACTCCTGGCGCTTGATAAGCTACACAATCCTGTGATGGTCTTCTTTCAAAACGAAATGTTTCACAGCCAACTGATTGTTCATCTTGCCAGAAACAACATGAATAATATGGACGAATATCATTGAACCATGTTGATAGTGTTGGAACTTTATTGGCTTCATTCCATGGCATTTGTCCAATATTGTGATTACGTCGGGGGCGTGAACCCCACATTTGATCATAAGAAAGCATTAAAAACCCATATCTATCATAACAGCATTGTTGTTCAGATCCTTGAGCACTTTGGGAATTTAAAAATTAGTTTTTTATTCATGAATTTTGCCTTTTTAATTTAAATATTAAGTATATTCTATTTTACCTTGGTTGTCCAGTTTTTACACAATGTATGGCACCTTTATGATGTAAACATGTGGGATTTGAATCTTTATCACAATCAAAATCTGGCATAAAACGTCCTTTGTCGTTTAAAGCATGATCTAAAGTACATGGACAAAGTGGAATTTCTGCTGCGAAATTTCTGTGTAAAATGAAAACAAAAGATTTAAAGTTTTATTTTGAAAATTAAAAAATAAATATTAATTTACCTTAGAAAACGGTCTGTTCTTAACCAATTGTCACATAATGCTCGAGGCCAATTACGTCCATGTATACGTTCCCATTGTGGTCCAAAATACCATCCTAATGGAATTGGTTTTGACCAAAGTACTCTAAATAAATTTCAATTGATTTATTATATCTCAATTTCAAGATCTAGTAATTTTTAAATCAGACGTATACTTACGGACTTATTTTTAATTCTGAATATTGTTCAGGTGTTGTTAAATTTATTTGTAAGAAACCAAATTGCATATCATTATTCTTAGGATTATTGTAATTTCTATAATTGGCTGGAGATATAACATAAGTACCAGTATTTAGAGTTGATTGTTCAATCATGTCGATGTATTCTAATTCTGGTCTATAAAATATTTTAAAAATTAGACATTTTTTGTTGAAATAAAAATCTTAAAATTTAAAAAAAAAAAATTTAAAGCACCTTATTGTACTTTCTCTGTAACCCCAAAGTGAAATTTGCACATTTGCATTTAAATTTGTTGTTAAATTAAATTTATTCCATGAAATTCGTATTTCAGATGGTGATTTTCTATGCACATCATCTGTTTCAAAAAATATTTTTTCAATTGCTGTTGCTGGAGTTTCTATAGAAAAGTAAAAAAAAAAAATGTACATTATTCGAATATAATTATATTTTATATGTACATAATATACAGAAAATATGATCATCATTAATATAAATTTATAGTTTATTACCATCAGTAATAATAATTTATAATTCATGACACGATATAACAGCATAATATGTAATGTCATTTTTTATAATATAAATATTTTATATCATTTATTTACTTTTTTTTTTTTCACATTCAAAAATTTATTTATACCCATCAACTTACCTACAAAATATTTTCCACGCCATTTAAATCTTTCATTATTAACAGATATTTCTAAACGTATATATCCTTGAGCTTTTAAGAATGGTTGAACACATATTGCACGATTTTTATCTATAACATGTGCTACAACATCTTCAGTATCAAAATGACATATAACACGTTTATTTTTATCAAAACATGGTCCTGTTATATTAACAACAGTACCTCCCAGCATGTTACCAGATTCTGGAGCAAATACAAGTGGTAAATGTGAAGCATCTATTGAAAAGATAAAATATAAAAATAAAAAATAATATGTTATATTAAAAAACATTGAACATGCCACATTACTATTGAAAATTATTCTCATAATTAAAATGAAAATGAGAAAAAGAATAATGTATATATGGAAAAAAGGCATAAAAAAAAAATGTAATATAACAGTAAGGATATTATTAAAAATATAATAAATTCTTAGTATGTATGTATGTATTTAGTGTTTCGATATTATTTTAGAATTCAATCAACGTACCAATATCCTTGTTACATGTTCCTAACATAATTTTCTCATCTATACGAAATATATGTCGACCAGGAAAACCATTTGCCCATCCTCTACCACTTAAATCTCGTAAAACTGAAGCTTGACTGTATGGTTTATATTCATAAGCTTGTGTTCCATTACCACCATTAAAGCCGATCTATAATATTTTTATAATGAATAAAATAAATTATTATTATTATTTTTCCTTCTTTATTTTTAATTTTATATTATTTTCTATTTTTGTTTTCATATTGAATTCAATATATCGAATGAAGAAAAATGAAAAATACAAATTTTCAAATAGCGGGTGTTGAGAAAAAATTCCAATAATTTATTCGAGTACATTTTTTAGGTTCATGTATAGTACTTATTATTGGTTGTTCATTATTATGTGTTTTATTGCTTGAACAAAAGAAGAAAAAAACTATTTTTTTTTTTCGTAATACTTACATATGCAGGAACACCACCCTCACCACCAGTTGTATCTCCACCAGCTTCAGTATGTGATGACCAATTTATTATTCCATAATTAAAAATTGCATATGTATAAACTTCGTCTGTTGCCAAAACCATTTGAAATGAATTTGTCTAAAAGAAAATCATGTACATTTTTTAATTATTATTTTATTATTTTTCAGATTTTCGAAATTAAATTCAAGGTTCGTTATTCTAAATTCTACCGTTATCTAGAAAGTTCATTTTAAATTTTAAACAACCAAAAAATAAAGAATTTAATTTTTAACGCGTATGGTTACAATTTAATCAACACAACAAACCAAAAATTATATATACCTATACATAAATAAACAAATTAAGTTTTCAAGAGAATGTATCATGTACATAAATACATATTTCAGATTTAAAATCTTCATTTAATGTTAATGTAAATTTAATAATTTATTAAATAGAGATAATCTATATCCAAAAAGCTTATTAAGAGCTTAAAAATTTATTTGCGAATCTGTAAAATTTAACATAAAACATAATCTATACGTTTAGAATGATTTTTTTTTAAAATCAAATTGAAAATAAAAAAAATAAAAAAAGTAAACCAATATCTTACAGTGAAAAGTGAATTATCAATTCCACCAGCAAATGACATATTTTTCCATGTAATAATAACCACATGCTTTGGATCAAATGTGTCAGCACCAATAATACCCTCTCGAATATCCCATTTAACACGTTCATGTACTTCTACACCAAATCTATCTGTTCTTGATTGTAGATCACGTTCCATTCTAGAAAATAAACAAACAACAAATATAAATAAATTATAAAAACAAAATATTATGTATTTTATAATGAATAAACAGTGAAAGAAGAAAAGAAAAAAAAACTAAAAACTAAAAACAAAAACAAAATTTAATGAAAAATTAAGAAAAACAATATACATACTAATAATGTCATCTGAGTATCATTCTTTCGAAATCATCCTTTTATAAATATGCCAAACAATTAATTATACATTAAAAAATATCATGTATCATCGACAATCGAATAAATAAATTTTGTAAGTGGATACGGTGTATGTAGGATGTACTCGTACATATGTATGTATGTAGATGTAGGTATTAATTATAACATATGTATAAGAATTTAATTTCATGTAATCAATCAATAAATATTATAGTGTATCTTGCATTAATAGAGTACATAATTATCTCTTTAATGTTTTGTGTATTTATTGAAGCAATTATACAAGTATTTATTTACTTTGCTATGATACAAGGTTTTATTTTTTAATTTGCATCATTTTGAAATTTTTTTAATAATAATTGAAATTAATGAAATTGTTAAACGAATAAATTGTATTCAAGTATGAAAGTAAGTATTTTTACATATTTTTCTTTTAATTTGAGAGTCTTGCTTTTTATTTATTTAAAAAAAAAAACACACGAAACCAAACAGGAAAACTTTTGGAGGATTCACTTCGATAAAAAATAAACTTCAGGGTATTTAAGCTCTTTTACAGATACAGATTAAAAACGACTTTTAGTCGCTATACTCAATTGTATTGTGACAAATCGACGAAGGAGTAAAAGGTGTCCAATAAATTATTTCAGGATATTTTTTTTTACCTAAAATTGAACACAGCTTCTAATAAAATTCAAGAAAAGCTTTAAAAAATTATCAGAATGCAATTGAAAAAAAAAGGAAAAAAAGAAAATCATTTCTTCATACTCAAAAAAGTTATTCGATTGCAAAAAGTAAGAATATTGATCTTTAATAAACTTTCTTAAAAAGAAAATTATTTTTTATACGCCCTACAGGTACAAAAATTAAGTAAATTATTAAACACAATTTTAAATGTATCTAATGTTATTATAATTTCTTTTTCCGTTATGTCCATACACAAGGATACATGAAGAAAAAGAAAATTAATTTTTATAAATACCATATAAGTACATGAAATTTTATTAAACTTTAAAATTGGATGTCAACATACTTTAGAATTTTTTATATAAGTACCTATATAGTTTATTATCCCTGTCCCTGCCCATCATAATTTATACATACATATATGTATACATACATATGTATGTACGTGTACATACACATACATATAAGTAAATATGGGTAACTTTGTTTTATCGTCATTCGCTTATTTTCCTTCTTTCTTTTTTTAAATGAACATAGATAGTATTTATTTATCTTCATACTATTAATATATACGTACTTATGTACAGTACATATACATACATACATATAAGGATCAGAAAATGTTATAATTTCAATTAGTAAGTTTCTTACATAATTAAATCTTCATTCCATTCTATGATATGTTTATAAAATAAAATTAAATTTTATACTTCTTATTCATTATATTACAGGATACTTTAATATGTACTATATACTACGTTAGTGGTATATGTGTATATGTATATACATATGTAGATACTTAAGCAATATTGTATTTAAGTGTCTTATACCACCTCTTTATACATTGTCATAACAATAAAAGAAAATTATACATACTTTCAAAGTTAAATATGAGATTATATATTCACCAAAAAAAAGAAAAAAACAAAAAGGATTCGAAAATATGGTAATGAGGTTTATTTTATGCGTACATATCCTTTTATTTTCTATTTGTATAAATTACTTTTTTTTTTTTCTAATATTTATATACATACTCGTATACTCCCATATTTCCAAAAACAAAAGTACATAATTTATACATAGTCATATAATTTTTCGTTTATTTGTTACAAAAGCAATTTCAATTCATTGATATTAATATGAGTTTCGAAAAACTTTTTTGGTAAGAAAATATTACATTAATGTTTACTTTTTGCTAATGTGCAAATAAAAATCATTTAAAAACACACACAAAAAAAAAAGAATTTTGAAATTTTGTTCATGGTGTCGAATAATGTATATTTTACAGAATATATTTTAAATTAGAAAAACATGTTAATGTATGAAATATATGTAAGTATATCTATGTATATGTACATAAATTATATAACTTACCTAAAATATACTCCTGGTTCTCTTTGATCATAATCAGTTGCATAAATTCGACCAATACGACATTTTGAAAAGAAAATACCAATAAATGATGGATCATTACGTTTTGGCCAATCTTTTATAGGAAATACTAATGGATATGTATAATGTTCTGGTGGATCAGAAAATTCTAAATAACCATTCATGGATACCTAAATTGAAGAAAAAAAATTACAACAACAATAAAAAAGAGCAAAAAACTTTAAAATTCAAAAAAAAGCATTATACTTACTCTTGTGTAATTAAAACGAAATCCATAAAATGGTAATTGAAAATTAAAATTTTTATGAATTTGTGGCATTGATGCATGAATATCCTTTTGATAATCACCTTTTCCACCTTGTGAATCCTGATCAAAAAACCAATAGAAAAATTGGCTACGAATTTGATCTAATCTTTCCTGTGTTACATTATAGCCTGGACCACGATATGCTTTTGGATCAGGTGGTGCAACACGATTATTAGGATCTAAAAAAATTAATAAATAAATAAATAGAATAAAAAAGTTAGAAAGGAAGAAAAATTAAGTGATAATTTTATTAGTTTAAAAAAAAGCATATTTTCGAATTTCGAGCTTATAAATACTTATGTAGTTTATCATTTACTTATATGGGCGGTCATTAACGAAAACCAAAGTGGTAGCAAAGATAATATATTATTCTAAAGAGAATATATGTACTATAATATATGTACATATATATGGTTCTTGTTGAATTGTGGGAGTTCGGAATCGAACCCTGTCATAAAATTAAATTCTGTACTAATGAATAAAGTGGTTCGTATTCCATTTAAAACTCCAGTTGCATGTAGGTATGACAGAAAAAAATAGTTCAGAAGAATTCAAGTTAACTTGAGTAGACCTGGTTCGATTTGTGTTGTAGCTCCATCAGCAACGAGCATAATTTACATTTTATATTCTTTATTTCTTTATAACATATTTCAGTTTCATAAAAAAAAAAGGATATTAATAACTTCTGAATTTGGATTTTTTGGATTACCAATTTCCTTTTATTATTTGTAAGAACAATATAACATTGGCCTGTGTAACATACTTTTTTTTTCATTGTAATTCATAACATAATCTTAGAAATAAAAAAATGAAAAATTTTCTTTGTTTTTGTGTTTTTATTTGTTGTTTTTGGTAAAAAAAAAATGACATTATAAAAAAATACTTAAATAAATATTACGAAACATTGAATTCATTTTACATAAATATGTACATATGTACAAGTAAAGTACAGAATAAAATTCCACATTTCTTTTTTTTTTTATACAAAAAAATATTTATACTTATAAAATGTTGAATTTTCTTCTACACTATGCAGTAAATATACACACATAATATGTACACATTTGTTTATGTTAATATTCAGTTGAAAAAAAATAATAAATTTCCATATTTTATCAAAATAAAAAATGTACATACATATAACAATTGTGACAGATTTGTATTCAACACAAAAACTTTTGTTGTTGTTAACTTTTAATCAAAGATGATGAAAGAAAAGTGTGAGTGTGTGTACGCGTAAAGATTTAAATATGATACATTTTCATATACGAGTATATAAGTATTTTTTTTTTTTCTTTATAAAGTATAATAATACGTATACAAAATACAAATTGCGTTATTTTTCTGAAGATATCCCATTGTTTCTTTCCTTATTTAGTGGAAAATCTCTAAAGTCATTATAATATTTTACGCAATTTTAATATAAATATAATAATAGAAATATTTATTATTATTTTTTTGTTGTTGTTTTAGTTTAGGTAATATGATATAAATGTATAAAAAACAAGAACAATTTTCTTCAAATAGATCTTATAATGATATTTTATAAGTGAGGGGTATAAAAGTAAAGTCTTCAATTTTATTAAATTTCAGTAAACGTCATTTTTCTTTTCTAACGATTTTCAGTTTCTACTTTATTTGTATGGGGCCGGCTTAGAAAGTAGGGTTTTTCGAGACAGTTTGCCATTAGATTTTGTTGTCATTGCATTATAATTAATGTGCAACTAAATTCTCATACATTTCTCATGTTTTTTGCACTTTTTACTCATTTTTTATTAAAAATAGAGATTATACTGGCTTTGCTGTTATACCTCTCAAGTGATAAATTTAAAATACTTATTAATTTTGGAAATTCTATATCAATAAACAAAATTGACGGTTTTTTGATAATGAAAATATTTCACTAGTCAGTTGCAAAGGTGACAATTATTCTTAATTATCCTTGAAAATTTGATGAGGAATGTAATGAATAGAAAAACATTACAAAAAGTAATTGAATTTAAATAATTTTTTAAAACAAATTATTTTTTTTTTAAAGAACTTTTAAAGTTTAAAGAAAAGTTTAGAACTTAAATTTGGCTAAAATTTAACTGAAGATGAATTAGGATTACTTTTTAATATAATCATTTTTTAACCTTAAAATGATTCCTTCTACTTTTTTTTTTTTTTTGATTAATCAATTTGAATAATATAAACGAGTATTTTTTTCAAAATCCTCAATTTATTCGAGATCATCCTCATTATATTGACGATAAAAAAGATTTAATTCTAAAAAAAAAAAAATATCTGACAGTTCTTACAACATTTTAAAAAACAAAATGTTAAAATATTCCAATTGAAAAAAAAAAATTATTAAATATCCTTATCAGAAAACTTTATAGAAATAAAATTTTAAAAAAAAAACAAAAAAAACAAATACACATGAGTATTGATTTTGATATCGTAATTCGTATTATGATTATAAATACTCAATTTAGAAATAAATTCCCTAATGCAAAGTATGTATATATATTATGTATACAATAAATCAATAAATACTCAATTGACTTATATTTTTCAACCCTCGTTTGTATTAATTTTTTTTTTATTGTTAAAAATGAAAAATATTTCTTAACAGAAATTATTCTAAAATCTAAAATATTATGAAAACAAAAAATTAAGAAACAATAAGAAATTTTAAGGATTTCAATAAGTACAAAAAGAATAAAGTTGTGAAAAAATAAATAAATGACAAGATCCTTTCAATAATATAAAATTTTATTATTTCAAATTATCATTATCTCATTTTTATACGAATAAAAAACAAATTAATTAAAAGCATTTTCAAATTCGTTAATTGATTTAAAACATGAAAATCTATTTAGAATAAATTTATTTATGTATACGAGTAATATACAAACTCTTACTCACGTACTAATACATTACAACATTTGTAAATGAATAAATCTTTCTAATTACTTACGTTTTTATTTTTTGTATTATACTTGAATTAAAACAGAAAAGATTCAAGTATAAAACCTTTTTTGTTTTTCTATCCCATTTGAATGTAATTTTTTCAAATTAAATTAAATACAATTGGTTCTCTCTGTTATTCGATTTAAGATTGCTGTAAATGTCATCTAAACAATTCCTTTTTTTTTTTTTTTGTTAATGAACTTAAATCATTTGTAATTGCTATGCCATGATATCATTAAAGGTGGCTTATTTCTTATTTATATAACGTTTATTATTCGTGTGTATATTATATCCTTTTATTTTATAAAATTTCATACAATAAGGTAATTTTTATTGTTACATTTTCTTGTTTTTCTTAAATTTTTTTATCTAGAATTTTATTGTTATAATTAACAGTATGGTAAGACATTTATCTTGTTTATGCGAAGCGTTACTTCGCATTAACTCACTCCGTCTTGACTTAATACGGATGCATAAACCAAATTTCAAAACGCATTAAAGCTCTACGTCGTTTTGAGTTAATACACTATTAAATCCGCATTTAAAATTTCATTTCGTTTTTAAAATGTGCATAAACACTTACTTCGTTTTAAGTAGTTGTTATTACACACGCAGGTGTTCAACGTTTTGAGTGAGAACGAAATGTTGTATTACGCATAAACACCAATCAAAATGTATTATCTCAAAACGATGTTTAAAACGTTTTATCGTTAATACGTTTTAACCTTTGTGCATAAACAAGATAAATGATTCATTTTGTTTTTTTTTTTTTTTCATTTATTATTATCAATTAAAATTTTTTACATCCTCTTGAAAGTATAAATATAATGACTCAAATAAAAAAGAAGAAGAAAAAACTATAATAATAGATACATTGATAAGGTACATTATACATTGTTGTGTAGATGGAAAGACAAATCGATGACTAATTGTTTTTTTTTTTTCAGAATGGTTTTTAAAGGAAAAAAAAATGATGTATGGTAAATTCAATAAATATTGTTTCAAGTCCTTTGTTTTCCAGTGAATGGGAAAAGGCAAAGACAAAAAAAATTTTTTTTTTTAAATTTTAAATATTGTTATTATTTTATACAATTCTTTTCAGTAGGATCCTTTATGAAATCAAGTAGAAAATTATATTTTTTTCTTTTTATTCTGTTGAAAAGTCATCTTCAAAGATAAATTTTGAATTTTTGAAAATAAATAATTATAAAAAATCCGAAACAAAAAAAATCTTGTTCCTCCAAAAACATTTATAAAAATAATCATTTTTTAAAAATCGATTTCATAAAATTCAGCGTCTTTTAACACTCCAATTTCGATTTGTATATTAAATTTTACATACGCCCATCAATTTTAATCAAATTTTTGTAGACCTTTTCGTTCACTGAAAAAATTATGCTACCGGAGGAGTAGGAAGTTGAAATTTGGTCAGGGTTTTTCTGAAGGGCTCTCTGTCAAACAAAATGTTAACGGTAGAAATCCGTCGCCTATGGCAAAATGTTATAGTTGTAGGGTAAAATGAACAAAAACTTCATTTTTCTAAAAATCAACGTTTTCACTCTCTACTGCGACCTCATTATTTTTGCGAGTCATATAACTCGATCAATGTTGTGGAGATTTTTTTTTGTTTAAAAAAGAATTTTGTAGAGAATTTAAATTTAAAATCTGATTTTTGACGAATATGTCCTAGCATTGATCCGAGTGTTAAACATGTGATACAAATATAAAGAATACCAGATATTGAAAAAACCTATACTGTTTTAGATATAGTAATCTACCTACATATCTACCTATTTTGCAAAATAATATTATTCAAGTAGCTATTTTCCATAATTTTTTTTTCTTCTGTTCGATATTTTATTTACGCAAGACTAAAATTAATTTATTGAGAAGAAAAATGAAAAAGGAAAGAAAATTCAATTAATTCTGAAGGATTATTTGTCTTTTTGGAAAATGTCCATAACAGTCATAAATCGTTGTCGAAAATTAATCTTTTATACTAAAACAAAAAACAAAAAAAAAACGTTTCATTTAAAATGATTGATTAGTCATTCCACTAAACTAACTAAATAAAGAGTCATATTATTTATTTATTATATTATCTTAAAAATCAAATATTCAATATATAGTATCTACATAAAATTACTATGATATGTATGTGTATGTATAAGTACTTTGTATTTTATATTTTCGTCTTTTTATCTACTATAATATAAGTAGTATAACTCTATCATACATATTTTGGTTTTATTTTTCCACATTCATGTACATGCTGTAGTAATATGATTTCATTTAATATTTCGCAATATTGTACATGGATGAACATTATACTTCTGATAAAATATAAAATTTTCGACTTTATCTTATCTTAACATAGAAGTAGATAAAGATACTTGTACGAATATGTATTAAATTAAAAAATGAAATATTAGAATTGATCATAAAAAAAAAATGAAATTTTGTACTTTATAATAATAACCGTTTAAATTTATGAAAATTTTTTGAATTATAAGCAAAATTTAATTGGAAAAAAAAATTTCGGAAAGGATATGAAGATAGAAAGAAAAAAGAATATGAAGTTAGAAAATAAATAAATAAACAACAATATAAAAGTTCTTACCCCAATTGTAATTATTGTTATCTCCGAAATCAAATCCACTAAGTAAATCTTCGGAATACATATATTTTCCAGTTTTAGAAACTTTCGTTAATTCTGATGTAGAATCAAAATTAGCATGTCCTAAAAATGATTTACTTCCAATGAAAGTAGTATTTCTTTCAGGAGTTATATCTTTTTCATTATTTAAATGTTCTTCTTTAACAATTTCAACAGTTTCTGGTGAATCTTCATTTTTGTCTTGTTCTTCAATTTCTTTTTTTATTGATTCATTATGATTTTTATTCACATTTTCTTCTGTTGAATATAAATTAATTTTATCATTTTCATTTAAAACAGTTTTAATTCCATCACTTAATTTATCACTTAAATCGTTAATCACATTTTTTTCACAATAAATTCCTTTAATCGAAATAATTGTTAAAACTATAAATGTTATATTATATTTAAAACGCATTTTTATTTCGTTTTGTAATTTAATTTAGCCACATTACCATTGAAAAAAAAAATGTATAAAAACTAATTGTAAAATGTTTTTTATTTTTTTATTTTTCAAAAAATAAATTAATTTAAAGAATAAATTTTTTCTTAATCAGGAGTTACTGAATTACCTGATTAATAGATCAGGGCGTTGTCAACCGAATGAAAAAAATTATGTTTAGCTATTTTTTCAATACATAATTCGTACTGATTCACAGGTGCGCTTCTTTTTTTAAATTTTTATTTTCGAATAAATCTTATCTTATAGCTTTTATCTTATCAAACTGATAAAAAGTTAAAATAACACTTTACACACTAACCAACTATGCAATTTGTGTTTGTTTAATGTTTAACATGTTGCAAGGTTTATAATAAAATACCAACAAATACTTGCTTTCTTATTAATAATAATTTCAGTTCACCTGTAATAATTATTATTATTTATTTGTTATCTTTTTTTTTTTTTTACTTGCATGAGATAATTTTAAATTTTTATCAAAATATTGTTAAATTGATAAGATAATATCATATTTCTAATAAAAATTTCATAGAAAAGCATTTTGTTTTTTCAGAAAAAAATATTACTCATACTTGTAAGTATTTAATTAAGATTTTATAATTTGTCATAGAGTAGATATTTGATATTTTTGAAACAAATAATTTCCTTCTGGAAGCATAAAAATATGTAATTTTATTACTTCCCCTTTATGAATATGGAGTTTAGGTTAATTTTAACATAATTTTTAAATTTAAGACGCATTTGTTTCTATCGAAAGAAGTTACCCTATAAACCATATTGGTTTTTTTTTTTTTAAATTTTCAAGAGTAAAAATAAGAATTAATAAAATTTTAAAATTTATTAATCAAAAAGGAAGATAACAATAAGTAATACATTAATCCAATTTTTTTTTTACTAAACATCAATAAATGGTGAACGTATTATATCTTCACACTCTCTTCTATGTACATTCCCGTCTCCGGTTGCTGTGGTGGCTCCCTCACTTCGTCCACAATATTTTATCTTAATCAAAAGAATAGCAAAAAAACAGTTTTTTTTATTCAAATAAAAAAAAAATAATTTACCTGTTTTCCAATCAAATATTCAAATCTTGGTCTAATAAAATTCCATGCACCCATATTTCTAGCTTCCTCTTGACTCCAAATGAATGCTGATTATAAAAAAAAAATAATTAATCATAATTTTTGTTATTCCAAAAATCATAACTTGAATTTCGAAATCTTACTTTTAGCATTATTGTATTTCAATAATTCATCCTGTAGTTCTTGAAGAGGAAACGGACATAAGGTTTCCAAACGTAAAATAGCAACATTTTCAAATTTTTTCGAAATTCTTTCATTATTCAAATTATAATAATGTTTACCAGAACATAAAATAACACGATTAATACGTTTTGGATCTGCAATTCTATCTCCTAAAAAAAATATTGATTTTGAATTTATTTTTCTTAATTATTCAAACAACGTCACGAATTTACCTATTACATTTTTGAAATAAGTACCCGGTTGCATATCAGAATGTGTTGAAGTTGCATCAGATAAACGAAGAAGAATTTTTGGAGATACAACAACAAGTGGTTTTCTAAAATTTCGTATAATTTGTCTTCTCAATGCATGATAATACTGCGCCGGTGTTGTAGGATTAATAATGTGCAAATTAACATTATCACCATCCGGATGCTGTTCTTTGGAATCAGTTAATTGAAGAAAACGTTCAATTTTACAAGAACTATGTTCTGAAGCTGCTCCATCATAACCATGAGGAAGTAACATTACAAGACCATTACACTCCAACCATTTAGCTACAAAAAAAAAAAAAAAACAAAGTAACAAAATTAATAAAAGCTTTGAATTTTAACAAAAAATAATTAAATTCATAATTTTAACTCACTCTCTCCAGTTACAATAAAATTATCAACGATAATTTGTGCTCCATTGTAAAAATCTCCAAATTGTGCCTCCCACATAATTAAATTATTTGGATTATCAATTGCCATACCATATTCATAACCAAGTACAGCTTCTTCAGAAAGGATACTGTTAGCTATTTCAAGTTTACCACCATGTCCACCTTTTAATGTATTCAATGGTATAAAAATTTCATTCGTTTTTTGGTCTACAAGCATTGCATGACGATGTGAAAATGTTCCTCGGCCAACATCTTCACCACTTAAACGAACATTATGACCTTGATACATAAGACTACCCATTGCCAAAGCTTCAGCTGTTGCCCAATCAATTTTAATTCCATCTTTAAGTTTCTTTAAACGGCTATCAACATGAGTTTTTAATAAATGTGGATGAATATTCTGAGAAAAAAATAATTTAATTTTAAAATGAAACTGATAATTTCTGCCATAAATTTAAAAACTATACGATTTATTATTACAAAGTCTTTTGGATAAGTAACACTTGAAACTCCAATATGATGAAGAAGATCATAATCTAATCCTGTATTCCAGTATGTAATTGCATTTGGAGCCAATGTAAAATTTTTCCATTGTCTTTGAAAGGCATTTAACTGTGGAAATAAATTATCAAGCATATTAAGTAAACATGTGCACAGAAAACGAAAATTGAATTCAATAAATTATTTACTTCAGGTTCATAAGAAGATGTCTCTTTTAGTTCTTCATTTAAATAATTCATATGATTTAATCGAATATTTTCAGCTTCATTTTTCGATAAAATTCCTTCTCCAATTAATTTTTCAACATATAAATCTGGAACAGATCTGAAATTACATTTAAATTTATTAAATGATATTAAGATAATAATGTGCAAAAAATGTTTGAAAAAAAAAAACTGACTTTCTGTTATTGATTATCGAATATAATGCAGGATTTGTAAATGTTGGATCATCCAATTCATTATGACCCCATCGTCTAAAGCAATTTAAATCAATAAAAACATCTTTTCTAAATTTACGTTGATAATTGAATACTAATCTCGTAACGAGAGTAAGAATCTTCAAAGAAATGTTATAGAAAAAGTAATTTCAATAATTTTCAGTTTAAATAAATATGTATGTATGTATGTATTTGGAAATTTTGAAATTACCTCTGGATCATCTCCATTAACATGAAATACTGGAGCTTGAATAGATTTTGCTAAATCAGTTGCATATAAACTTGATCTTCCTCTATCACCAGGTGTCGTAAAACCAATTTGATTATTAACTATCATATGAATTGTTCCACCAATTTCAAAATTTGGAACATTTGCCATCATTAAACATTCTTGATTTACACCTTGACCACTGAAAGCAGCATCACCATGTAATTGAATATTTAAAACTGAAGTTGCAAAATGTTTTTCAAAATCATCACTATATGAACCATCACGAATTATTTGTTGTTTTGATCGAGTTTTACCCATTGAAACAGGATTAACTGCCTAAAAGGAATTTTAAAAAAGGAATTCATATTAATCTAAAAAAATTTAAAAGAATACCTCCAAATGTGATGGATTTCTCAGCATGCTAACATGAATACTTTTACCATTTATAGTAATATCTTCAGAAGTATCTGAAATATTAAAATACATAAATTTTAATAAAACTTTTTTTTTCTGTACTTTTAATTATAATTTTTGTTGCAATTATTTACGATAGTGACTCACAACGTCTCCCATCACATTTACGTTATTTGGAAATTCAGAACCACCCTGAAATTTTCGAAATATTTTTGCTGGTCGTACATTAAACATAGTTGTTAAAAGATTTCCTCTTCCTCGATGTGGCATAGCAAGTACGATATGCTCTAAATCAACTGTATATATGAATAGAATATAAAAATATGTGTAAGGTAGGTATATTTATGTATGTCATGTAAATAAATAAATTCATTATGTTATATAAACTGTACAGGATGTTCATCTGAATATTTAAAATATCTTATAAAATGAAATGAATAGATTTTTGGTCGTTGAGAATTAACATAAATTATAAAGTTTTGCTTAGCTTGAATAAAAAACAACAATATTTTGTTGTTTGTCAGTTTGTGTATTTTATAAATTTTGATACATCCTGTTTGAAAAATATATTACACATTCTTTCTAAGAATTAAATAAATTTTTCGTGTAATGAAAAAAGCATATAATTTTTAATTAAATTAAATTAAAAAAGCGAAAATATTTTATTCATGTACAACCTCCACTCCAAAGAATACGAGAAATACATTATACTATGTATATTAGTCCATATATGTAGATGGTAAATATACATAAATATCTATAATACTTACCATTTACAGCTGATTCAAGTAATTGTCGAAAAAATGTTAAAATATTTTCTGCACCCTCACCACCATAACGTTTTACTGTTGGAAATTTAACTGCTAAAAAATTATCCCATGCTTGACATTTTATAAGTAATTCTGCAATATCTTTTTTTATATTTTCACAGCAATTTTCTTGGATTATATTTTCAAAATTTTCAGCTAACCATTCTTTTTCTTCTGATGACTAAGATGTGATTATAAAAAAAAAAAAAAAAAAGATATATCTAATAATTTATACAGTAAACAGAAAAAAAATACTCCTAACATTTTTATATGAAGGCATATAATTTTTTTATCAGTTTATTTATTTAAAATATACGAGTACCAACCTCAATATACGAGAATTCCGCTGATACTGATCCACAATAAATTTTTTTTAATGTATCTTCAAGCTCTTTAATAGTTTGAGAATTTTTTTGAATATTTAAAATCCCTTTTAAAATGACATTCTCATCATTTTGAAGACCATAATAGCCTGGATTAAGTTCATCTATAATACTATGAAAAAAAAAACGGAAGAGAAAAAAAAAGAAGATAAAATATATGAAATCTACGTGAATTAATTTTTCACCCCTATTCTATTTAGAAAAAAAATAAAAATAAATAAATAATGTTGTTTGTGCCAAATAAATAAATTTATACGTATTCATTTTTTCTGTACTCACTCTTTATTTGATTTAAATTCAACAGGATCAACTGATGCTATTCTATGACCAAGTTTTCTATAAGCCTCAACCCATCTATAAACATTACTTTGAATATTTCTTGAAATTTTCACATCATCAGAAACTGTTAAAAATGTATATTTGATAAATTAAATATTATTTCATTTTATTTTTTAGGACTTTTTAATTTTTATCGTTCATTTTACTGGGGTGGTGAAAATGATACAAAAAAAAAAAAAAAAAAGATTTGTCCAAAACAAATAATAATGTTTTCTACTTAAATATTTAGCGTATTTTGAGAAAATTAAAAATTGTTAAAATGTTTCTCATACGATATAAAATTTTATTATTATTTTGAAAATCTTGTTAGAATTTTAATAGCATTTTAATAACGGAAAAAATAAAAAAAACCAAAAAAACAAACACAAGGTTTATTAATTTAATTATTGTTTGTCTTTAAAAAAAAAAAAAGAACAAAAATTACTTCGTGTGTAAGTTCTTAATTTCAGTTTATTTGTAATTTTAAACGTTTTATTTTTTTACAATTTGATATTATTATCAAATATAAAATAAAAACAGTATCTTTTAAATTTTATTAGAAAATATTCTACGTAGGGGAGATTACCCAGTAACGAGCCCCCTTAAGGAAAATTTTTGACTTTTTCCTTATACCACGGTTAAAGTATTTGATTAATAATTTCAACCAAGAGTAAAATAAACTTTCTGAAGGGTCTAAATTCGCAATTTAACGCAAAAAATATGTTTTTATTTCAATAAAATTATCAAAATTAAGAAAATAACTCAAAATTCGTGAAGACCATTAACGAGCCCCCCTTTCGCCAGTAACGAGCCCCTGAAAAGAGCCAGTAACCAGCCCTTTATTTTGAACTGAATTAAAAAGATTTTTTCTTAAATTTTAATATAAAAAATATTTTTTATGGATTTTACTATGCTCGCTACTGAATTTCAAATACAATATTTGAGCCAGTAACGAGCCGTGCCAAAAATAAAATATTTTAAAGATAAAAGTGGTATAAAGTTCTAGAAATTAAATTTCAACTAGTTTAAAATATAATTTCAAAAAAACTAGCTATTTATCGCTTTTTTTTTAGTAAAATGTGAAGAAAATAAAAATTCATCTCCTCAATGAAAATATTAAGAAAAATGCAATTTTTGGTAGTACTTTACATTTATTAGAATTATATTGAAAATAAGAATTTGTATAATGATAAACCACCCACTTGCAAGGATAACATATTTTTCTAAATAGATAGTAAATATTCACCTGTATTTTTCTAAAAATATCTTAGTTATAGAATAAAAATAATTAAAATAAAAAAAATTTTTTAATATAAAATGTTTTTAAAACGGACTCAAAAGTATAAAATAATTTTTCCTAGCCACATACACATTCTCAACCCCATACAGATAATCCTGAAAATTTGTGATTGCGAATTTTTAATAGCTATAAAAATACTTGTAAGATTAAAAACGAAAAACGTGGGGCGCTATTCTTTACACTTCTTACTATTAACTTGCACTACTCTTTACACTTCTTACTATTTTATCTTGCGCCCCATGTTTTTCGTTTTTAATCTTACAAGTATTTTTATAGCTATTAAAAATTCGCAATCACAAATTTTCAGGATTATCTGTATGGGGTTGAGAATGTGTATGTGGCTAGGAAAAATTATTTTATACTTTTGAGTCCGTTTTAAAAACATTTTATATTAAAAAATTTTTTTTATTTTAATTATTTTTTGCTTTTTAGTCTTATGTGAAATTTGTCAATCGATTTTATTGATATTATTTTACATTAAAAAACAATATAAGTAAAACTAAAAAAGTTTTTTTAATTTTAAAAAACAAATATATTTGTATATATGTGTTTGAAGTACCAAATTGACATCACAACTTATTGCTTTTAATCAATCATAACTATAAGTTGTGATTAAAGTTACATGAAAATTATGTTCTAATGAAATGTAGAGAAGATGCTTAGCTTTATTTTCACCGCATATATTAAATATCTATGAGCAACGTAAATCAAAGAAATAACGTGATAAATATTTAGTAACATAAAACTGAAAATCAATTTTTCCTGAAATCTCCCAAATTACTAAAAATATTAAATTATAATTTTCTACAAATTTGTGGATTTTTATTAAATAAACATTTTTCCCAAACATTGTTATATCATAAAATTAAAGAAAAATGATAATTTTTAATTAAAATCACAATTATCTCTCTCATTTCTCATTTTTAACAGTCACCTCTGAAAATGTAGTACCACTTGAAGAATTTTTTTATTCATTTGTTTATTTTTTCTTTCAAAAATATTATTCATAAACAAACAAAAAATTTTCAAGTGGTACTACATTTTCAGAGGTGGCTGTTAAAAATGAGAAATGAAGCATACTAAAATATTTTTGACTTGAAAATCAGAGTTTGCTTAGATTAAATTTTAGCAAAGAAAAATTAATATTTTATTTGTTTTAGACCAAATTTGAGGATCGAATATCATAAAAAGTAAAATCTTAAATCTTTCATTAGCGATGTAATATTGCATTGTCATGCAGTTCTGAGCTATGTTGAAAGTTTCAAATCTCTATCTCATCAAAAAGTTGGTTAAAAATTAAAAATCAATTTCCAAATTTGTACCGAACAGACAGACAAGAAACCAAGCTAATAAAAACATTTTAAAAAAAGCCAACGGGCTTGTTACTGGCGGAGGGTTCGTTATTGGGTATTTTCCCCTATCTTGTTTTTGCATAGTAGCCTCATTTCGACAACATTTATCTAAAATTTTAAACGGTTTGTGAAACATAAAAAGCAATGTCTTCGAAACCAATGAAAAACAAAAAAAAAACAATTTTGAAGATTATTTTTCTTTTGACCAAAATTACGAAAAAAAAAAACAATAATATGAAGCTTTCAAATGAAAATAAGCTAAAAAGCTACAATAACCACAATTTTTTTTTTCCAACAAGATGATGATGGTGAAAGTTAAACATAGTTTGTTATCAGTATAGACAACTGTCGTCATAATAATCAATGAAATGATAACAAATGAATAACATCATAGAAAAATTGATAAGTATGAGAAAAGATAATAAATAATAGTTTCAGATTATATGAATAAAATGTTTTAATAAGTTGCAAAATCTTGTTAAAAAAATTACAGTAACATACATACTGTTTATCATAATGATATTAATAATAAATGTGTACTATATTTATAAAGAGTATATGCTCACCTGTAAAATCTTTTTTTGAACGTGGACGATAACCATAAACACCTTTATCACTTTGATACAATCTTACATTTGAGTTTTTTTTAAATTTATAAAAATTTTTAAAAATATTTCTTGATAACATTTTAATTTTTATGCACTCTCACAATTCAATTATATAAAATAATCTTTTATTTTATTTTTTAAAGTATGTAGGTATTTAGAAAAGATTCAATATTTTACGATGTGATAACTATAAGAAATTTTCCAAGACTAAAAATGCATAAATCACTTCGAAAACAGCTTAACTTGAGAGCCGAAACGTATAAAAGAAAAATACAAAAAGTATATTTTTAAGTTAAGCTTTGTGTTGTAATTTGATAACAACAAATTCTTTAACATTTGAGAGATAATTTAAACACTTTTTTTTTGTATAAAATTATGCCAAGATGGTATGCTCGTATCCGTATACACTCCGTTTCATAACTATATCACCACCTCGAAAGTTATATTTTTTCCTATTTTAACGAAAAAATCTTGCATGTAAATTTAATGAATAGAATCAATACACCAAATACCCTTGTTTAAAATAAAAAAAACTGTATTTATTTTAACCGTTATAAAAAAAATTCAAAAAAAAGCATTTTTGTACCGTTTCATAACTATATCACCACTTAATTAATTTAAAAAATATGTAATAAATTTGAAAAAAAAAAAGTGAACAAGAGTAAATTTAGTAATTGGTAGGATCTCTTCGATTATGAATTAAGGCAATTATGCGGTCAGGCATACTCCTAATTAGTCCTTGAAATTTTTTTTCTGGAGGAAAACCCCAAGCTTCTTTCACAGCATTTTTTTAATCAGCAACATTGGTGAATTGTCTATTATTACCCTAAACTTCTCTTACTGAAATGCCCCAAAGATTTTCTGTGCGATTTTTGTCCAAAACATTAATCTCATGTTGCTCAAACAATTATTTTTAAAACTTCTTGTATGAACTGCAGCATTTTCTTGCTGAAAAATCCATTTTTCATTTTTATGTTGTTGAAAAAAAGGCAAAATCTTTGGCTCAGGAGTTCAGTGTATTCTTCACTATTAATTCTAGTGGGAAGGAACGCTAATGGAACAGTCCCAGCTGAAGAGAAGGCACCTCAAACCATTAGGCTTCTTCCACCAAACTTTTTTGCATGGTTTCCCAAGGAAATTTTCATTACATGTAATTTTTTCTGATGAGAAAAAATTCAACCTGGATGGTCCAGACGGATTTCAGTACTATTGGAAAGATATGAGAAAGGATCCAGTGTATTTCTCCAAAAGGAATTTTGGTGGAAGAAGCCTAATGGTTTGAGGTGCCTTCTCTTCAGCTGGGACTGTTCCATTAGCGTTCCTTCCCACTAGAATTAATAGTGAAGAATACACTGAACTCCTGAGCCAAAGATTTTGCCTTTTTTTCAACAACATAAAAATGAAAAATGGATTTTTCAGCAAGAAAATGCTGCAGTTCATACAAGAAGTTTTAAAAATAATTGTTTGAGCAACATGAGATTAATGTTTTGGACAAAAATCGCACAGAAAATCTTTGGGGCATTTCAGTAAGAGAAGTTTAGGGTAATAATAGACAATTCACCAATGTTGCTGATTAAAAAAATGCTGTGAAAGAAGCTTGGGGTTTTCCTCCAGAAAAAAAATTTCAAGGACTAATTAGGAGTATGCCTGACCGCATAATTGCCTTAATTCATAATCGAAGAGATCCTACCAATTACTAAATTTACTCTTGTTCACTTTTTTTTTTTCAAATTTATTACATATTTTTTAAATTAATTAAGTGGTGATATAGTTATGAAACGGTACAAAAATGCTTTTTTTTGAATTTTTTTTATAACGGTTAAAATAAATACAGTTTTTTTATTTTAAAAAAGGGTATTTGGTGTATTGATTCTATTCATTAAATTTACATGCAAGATTTTTTCGTTAAAATAGGAAAAAATATAACTTTCGAGGTGGTGATATAGTTATGAAACGGAGTGTATGTACATAATGTACATAAGTATGTAGATGATAAAATATCAATTCAAGATTGTATTTTGTATTACATACTTTGTCATCATTGAGTACATAATACATATATGTATTTAAATTTTCGACTCTCTTCTCATTTTTATTGAAATTATTTAAGTGATGAATAAATTAAATTTTACCAGTTATTTCTATGCAAACTCTACTCTAGCACAAATTTTCATTATATACATAATATATGTATGGATCAATGGATGTTTTATTAATCTATATAACCAGCCTCCATATGATGTCACAAAACATATGATTCGTTTAAAAAAAAAACATACCTATATGACACAAATAAGATATAATTGAAACTAAAATAAGAAAAAAAAAAATTTCAATTAATTAATTTAGTTTTATTTAATTTTTATTTTACATCAAATTTCAATAATTTTTTTTTTTTTTTTATTAAAATTTAAACTCTAACTTTTATTTAGAAAATAGTTAATATAACATTATTTTTTAAATTTGAAAAATAAAAAATAAAAATAAATTTAAAAAAAAGTACAGAACACATTGTTTTCAACTTCCTTCTCTACCCATAAACTTCATCCATAACTTCATAAAAATCTTTAGAAATCTTATAAATCTTTTTCGTGAGTCAGAAATACAAGTAAAATACAATTGAAAGAATTACAACAGACATTGCTAATCCTTCATTTGGATTCGCTCTATCCCATCCGCATTCAAGTTCTGATTTTAATACCTATAAACATATAAAAATATATTATTAATCACACATTCAAATATTTATTATTAAAATTTTTAAATAGGATATTCCATAAATTCTAAATAAATTTTTCATGAATTTTCGAATGTCTTATTTTATTTTCTTTCGTACTCATATGGAATATCCCTAATATCATGATAAATATCATAATTAAATGTATCAATACCTCCATAAGTTGTTTATCTCCTTTATTTGCACATTTTGTTTCTCTGATATCATCATCCATTTCATCACAATTATAACGACCATAAATTTGACATGGTGAATTCATAAATGTTCTAAAGATAGTATCTGTCCATGTTTGGGATGAACAAATGTATTGTCTTCGTTTTCTTTGCCAAAATTCAACCCATCTATGAATGTAATCAAATGAAAAATAATTTTGTTATATTTAAAATTAAAAAATATATTTGAAATTTATTTTACCCAAGATCACAGTCACAATTCAATTGTGAACCAGACATCTTTAGATCTGTTAAAAATATACTATGCGGAAGATATGGTACCATTCCTGTATTTGGATTTGGAATTTGTTTCATCATTGGATTATGATAACGAACATCAATTGAAATATTTCTAACACGTCCCATATTTTTAAAGAAATTCTTAGGGAAACCAGGTAATGAAGTATTAAAAAGTTGAATATAAATGAAAGGTGATTGCATTCCCTGTATGGAAAAAAAAAATGGTGTCGTAATTTTGTAAAAGCCAAAAATATTTAAAGAAATTTTTACTTTTAGGATATTATCAGATAAAGATGTAAATCCTGGTCCACTGAATGTAATATTTTTTAATTTTGATGGTAAAATACCATGCATCTCTTTTTGTAAATCAGTTGGTTGACCCATATTCATTTGTTGACCACTTCCACTTTTTTGTTCAGGTTGATTAACTTGCATTTGTCTAGGTGCCTCAATCCATAATTCACGAATATTAAAATGATTTTGTAATAAATCTGGTATATTGAAATTTGATAAATGTGAATATGCTGAAATTTTGAGTGATCTCAAATTTGGAAGACTTTCCAGAGCTCCATACTAATTTTATTGAAAAAATAAAATTCAAAAAAATAAAAAAAATTTAGGTAGGTTTAAAAATTTAAGATTTTATTGGTAACTACCTCAAATAAATGTAATTTAAATTGAGAAATATCCAATACTTCTAGATCCTCATTCACTCCATTAAAACTGTTATTTGTCAATGAAGTTATTGGATTTCCAGAAAGTTTTAAAGTTCTAAGAAAATTAAAATTTTTTTTTTTTAAATAGGTATATAAAAAGTTTTAAAACGAATTTTTTTTTTTTTTAGTTACCTTAAAAGTGGTAAGTTTTGTGTTATTAATGGTACATTTGTTAAATCATTATTTGATAAATCTAAAACTCGTAAATTTGTCATATTTAAAGCTAATTCTTGTGGAATTGATGGAAGTTCATTACGTGCTAAACGTAATTCACGTAATTGTTTTAAATGAAATTCTGGTACTGTACTTAATGAAACATTTTCAAGACCTAATTTAATTAATGAATTTTCTAAACCATAAAATGATTTTTCCATAACTTTAAGATCACGATTATGTGATAAATCTAAATGTGACATTTTTGGTAATGTTGCAAAAACAGCATCATCAATACGTAAAAGATAATTGTATGATATATCTAAATATTTTAAAGACTGTGAAAAAAAAAATATATATATTTAAAAGATAATAAATACACATAAATTTAAATTCTATAAGAAATAATTAAATTAAAAAAAAAAAAAAAATTAAGAAACTAACACGAAATTTATTCGATAAATCCATACTATGAATTGTGGCTATGTAGTTATTGGTTAAATGAAGTTCACATAATGTTAATGCAGCCAAGCTTGATAGTGATGAAATTGGAATTTTTAAAAGTTGATTATGTGAAACATCCAATCTGAAAAGAAAAATTATAAAAGAATAAATAAGTTTTTAAATTGATTAAAGCAGTTTATTTTCTATCTAATTAATTTATTCAATTTTTAATTTACTTTTCTAAACCTCCATTGTAGAATAAATTATCTGGAAGTGATCTCAAACGATTGTGAGATAAATCAATAACTCTTAATTGAACAACTGGTTTGAAGAGTTCTATAGGCATATCATGTAATTTATTATGTGATAAATACAAAACCTAAAGTAAAAAAATCAATTTTAATATAAATATAAATCTTTTTTTTTTTATTTTATAATAAATTTAAAATTTCTGAAAAATATATAAACCTGGAGTTTTTTTGTATTTTTGAATGCATCAAAGTCCACTTCTTTTATATGATTATGTGATAAATCAAGCCAATATAAATGTGGCATATTACCAAAAATATCCCTAGTTGTATTCTTTATTATTACATTTTTTTTTAAATTTTAACAAGAGCAACAACAAAAAAAGAAAGAAAATAATACAAAATATATAAATATTATATTTTCATATAAATTTTCAAATGTTAGATGAAAAAAAATAAACAAATATGTAAATATACAATACAAATGTACATATTTATTTACCATTAAAGAGTTATATCCTAAATGTAAGTGAGTTAAAGATATTTCAGCTGGTCTAAAATATCCAGGATGAATAACTGATATATTATTATGAGATAAATCTAAAATTTTTATATTTGAATGGTAAACAGAACCTATTGAAAGGAAAAAAAAAAAAAGAGAGACGGAAAAAAATAAAACAAAAATGATGATAAATTTATTTATTTTAATTTAATTGTGTTTAAATATTTATACAATATAGTATTTCTATTTTGCTAACCTTGTTCATTTCTCCCAACCCATGAAGAATTATTCACCAGAGATTTTATCATATTATGACTAACGTTAACATTAAGATTTGACAAAGTTCCAACCTTGAAAAAAAATATAAATTTAAAGAATAAAAAAATAATAATAAATATACCCAGAACATTTTATATGTATACATGTACATACATATTTGAATGATATGATATGATGTAACAGATACTTACATCATTTAAGTATATATTTTTTTAAATTCTAAAATAAAATCTAAAAAAACAAAGTATGTACTATATAAAAAGAATTTGAATTTATTCCAAATCATATTGCTACTTTCATAGTTTCAAAATTATATTGAAACCATCGTAGATACTATAGTATATATTTTTAAGTTCTTCTTGTTTTTTCTTATTCTTTTAAGTTTTTTCTTTTTTTAAATGATAAATAAATAAAAATTTAAATTTTTCTATTTGTTTTTCTTAAACAACTCACTTACCTGATCAAAATAATCAAATGCAAAAGTTGGCAGTTCATTGTATGCCATGTCTAAGATTTCTAATCGTGGTATATTCTGTAATTAAATATACAATTTCCATGAAACTTATTTTTTTTTTTTTTTTTTTTTTGAAAGACATACATAAGCAAATAAATAAAATTTTCTTTTACATTCATTCTTAATTAAAAATAATTTTAAATTAACGAATCACAAGAGTTTCTACTTTCTACAGCGCCATCTTAAAAATAAAATAATACACGGTGTGATTCCCCGATAAAAAGCGACTTCAGAAACCAAAAGCACAACAGAATAAATAATTATTCAAACGATAATTATAATTTAATTCATTTAAAATTTTAAAAAAATATACCAAATAGTGTCAGAATTACTGTAGCGTAATGTATATATTTTTTTAAATTAAATTAAACTGAACGAATTCGTATTTTTCAGCGAACATGGTGAAAAAAAGTTTTTTTTTAGCGTTCCGCTGCGCTTTTTGTGTTTGCTGAAGGATAGTAACGTGTTAATGTTGCGAAAAACGTGTGTAGTGTTAGTGTATGTAGGTTGGCTATGTACGTGTATATACGTAATTCGCTTTTAATACGGATTTTGGTTTACTCCCAATTTTTTGTCGTATAAACTCGATAATTCGGATTTTGGCTTAAGCCCAAATTATTTGGGTTTAATCCCAATTTTTTTATATGTATGTGTGAGGTAAAATGCAATATGGCGGATTATAATTTTTATGGTGAAAATGAAGCTGTCACGTTCTTCTTCTTTTTTTTGTGTAAAAGAAGAAGAATATGTATACTATAAGTGTATAAAAGTATCAACGTTTGCATGTATTATTTTATTCCCAATTTCCCGTTTATAGCGTACTACCAACCCAATATAATCCGAATGTAGGATAAACTCTTTATATGTGTCCTTTTCTACACGGCATACACATAACAAGGCAATGTAAATATCGTAGTGACCGTTAGCATTGTGACGTCATCCTGGTCGTTTTATATGAAACAAATGAATAAAATTAAAAAAAAAAAAAATTTAAAAAAAAATGTATATGCTCAGACGACCTGAGTGACGTCACAAAACAAATGAAAAAATTTCTTTACATTGCCTTGTAAATTGTAATGTGTATGCCGTGCTTTTCTATCCCTGTTAAGTGTCTGTCAGTACTCTCCGTCAGTAGCCAGCTGCAACTGTCACTTGTCACATTTGTCATTATTTGTTCATTTCAATTTGCATTTTGCAAGGATTTATTTGCTTGCGCTATTTTCTTGTGCTATTGTTTTTAAGTTTTATAATTTGAATTAACAAAAGAAAATATTTGTTATAAATAAAAAAAAAATAAATAGATGAAAAGTTTTTAAAATAAAGTTTTATAAAGAAAAAATGTCTACGGGTACAAATTTTGTGGAAGATAAAACATGCCGGATATGCGGTATTGTTGATACTTCTAATATAAATATTTTTGATAAAAAACTTAAAAATCTTCTCTCAAAAATCACAATAGTATTTCCTATTATAGTTGAGTATATTTTTAAATAAAACAATTCTGTGATCACATTCACAAATCGCTTAAGTCGACATATTAAGCAAAAATTAAGCTGATACCATCTAGATCTTCGTAGTACTTTGTTCGTTATTCTGAGAAAATTGGGTTGTTGTGTTTTATTTTCTTCAAAAGTGATGAAAAATATAATATAACATCTTAAGTCCCGTTGGTTCTTGTTCTCTTTGGAAATCGAACATTCAAATAAATTTTTCTCAAAAGTACATTTTCAGACTCAAAGCGGTTTGTGCCTGTGGCCACAGAATTCTTAAACAATTCATTTTTTTAACAAATAAATATTTTTATCTTTTTGATTAGATTTATGAATCAGATCCTTTACCTAAAAATATTTGTCGTAGATGTATCGAATGTATGTCGTTTATTTACGATGAATATCAAAAAATAAATAAGGCTCAGAAAAAATGGATAGATAATGTTAGAGCAAATCAACCTAATCATTCCTATATACATATATTGGATATGGTGGAGGTAAGTTTTTTTTTAGTAATTAAATACTGAAAAGATAAAACAATGAATAATTTTCATTTTAGAACATTGATAAAGATACGCAAATGAGAATAAGAAAAATGATACCTGATTTTGTTCTTCATAAGTCATGTATTCCAAAGAATGAAGAGTTCAAATCAACAAAAATGACTAAAAATATTACTCTACAATCTATATTATCATCATCATCATCTTCGTCATCTTCGTCATTAACATTCCCTGTACCACAAAAAGAAAAAATTTTAGATAATTCTACAAATATTAATACAAAAGTAATTTCCTTAAAACCCATTAAAACATACTCAAAAAATATGAATTGTACACCACAAAAAACTGAACAAATTGAAAAATTAAAAGATAAATTGAAATCAAATGGTTGTACTTTAACAACATTAACTTCAAACAAAAGTATAAATTCTATAAGGGATTCACCTACAAATTCAATATCATCAAAAAAAAATTCAGATTGCCAATATTGCAAATTACATTTCTCAAATACAAAGACTTTAGCCAAACATCAACTTTGTCATTTAGTTTTATCTAGTTTTAAATTACATGAGCGTAAATATTTAGAAAAACAAAATCGTCGTGGACGTATTATAATAATTGATCAAAGGAAATGTATTAGATGTTTGAATTGTTGGAAATTATTTGAAAATAATAAAATAATTTTAGATCATTGGATAGATGGTGATTGTGATTTTTATTGTCAAATTTGTGGTAAAGAATTTATTAATAATCCAAAATTGTTACGTGAACATGTACAAGAAATTCATAAAATTAATTATAAATTTTCAAAGAGGCCACAAAAATGTGTAAAAAGTCCAAAATTAGTTGTAAGAGATTTATTTAATAAAACTACAAAACCATTCAATTTCCAATCTTCTGAATGTTCATTAGTATCAAAAATAAAAACTGAACCTATTGATACAGTTTTAGAATGTTCTTCATCATCGTCGGCATTAGCATCACCAACATTTGAAAATCATAAAATAAAAAAACAAGAAATAAAGAAAAATTCAATAATTTCAAATGCTCAATGTGAAATTTGTTTGGAAAATTTTGCAAATTATCGTTCAAAAAATTCACATATGCGAAAGCATAAAAATCGTGGTGATGTAAATAATGAAGAAAATAATAAAAAATTATTTGCTAATAGAAAAGAAGTGAAAATAACAACGACAAAGAATCAAGAAAGTAAAGAAATTTCTATGGAAGTTACACCATCGATATCATCACATAATGAAGATTTACATGACCATATTAAAATAGAAATTAAAGAGGAACCATATGATGATTCATATGATGAAATATTAAATAGTTCAGGTGCACAGAAATTACAAGTAAAAAAATTAATTGATTTACAAGATCCACTTCATTTAACACAACAAACGAATAAACCAACAGCATTACGTACATATTCAATGAGAAAATTAAATGATTCACAAGATTCTTCTCAAAGTGATTTACCTAGATATTCAGGAGAAAAAAGTGTTGCTGATGATGATGATAAAAATTATATGAAACATACTAGTACTTTTAAACATACGAAAGGATGTAGGAATATATTTACATGTAAATTTTGTTTACGATCATTTATAACGAATACTGATCTTCAAATGCATATTTTATCGTTACATAAACTTGCAATTTCATCACCCATTTAGTAAGTACTTATGAATATAATTATTTTTTATTTACTTGTTTATAGGTCTATTTTTTTCACTATTAAAATAATTAATAATTCCTTTTTTTTTTTTTTTTTTTTTTTTCAAGTAACTGCCATTCAAAATAAAATCAAATAAGTATTTTATTGAAAATTTAAATCGGCAAACAATGGATTTCAGTTGATTTATTTTTGTTTATCGATCGAAATTTGTATGAATTTTAATCTTCAGAATTTGTTTCTGATTCAATTATTATTTATTTATGATGAAATTTTATATAAATTTTTTTTTTTTTCTTTTTAAATTTGAAATAATCAAATAATGTTATAATGATGATAATTAAAATACATGAACTGAATAAAATATATAAAATTAAAAAAATTGAATTAATTTATAAACTTACCTGAAATGATTCCTCAGCTAAACTAGTCAATTTATTGCCTCTTAAACTTAAATGTTCCAATTGATCTAAATTCATGAATGCCCTTCTTTCAATTTTTTCAATTTTATTATCATCCAAATGAAGTTTTATTAAAGCCTTCATTAATTCAATTAAGACAGAAATTAATTAGTATATAAAATTACTCTTACGATTATTATTTTTTTTTGAGTTTAAATTATTTTTTACCTCTAGATCAAAAAACGTATGTTGAGATATTTGTTTTAAACTGTTGAATGCAAAAGAAATTTCTTCTAATTTTGAATGAATATCGCCCTTAAAAAAAGAACAAGAAAATTTCGATAAACAATAAAAATTGTTCTATACGATTTTTTTTTTTTTACATTAACTTACTTGGAAAGTTCCTTTCATAACCTGTTCAATATTATTATCATGTAATTCTAATAATCTTAAATTTTTTAGAAAATGAAAACTTGTATCACTCATAGTTGCCAATTTATTATTACTAAAATCAAGTTCTTGTAATGATGTTAAATGTCTTAGGGCATCCGATGGTAGAGAATTTCCAGTAAATCCATGAGAAATTTTAAATGATATCAATGAATGACCGATCTAATAATAAAATAACAATAGATAATTTTTTTTAAATGTTTAAAAATAAAAATTTATCTATTATCACAATAAATAACCTCATTAAATGCATCCGTTTCAATATTTGATATACTATTTTCACTTAAATCTAGCCTTTTTATACCTCGTACATGTTTAAAAGCATTCGATTTAATTGTTTGTAGTCCACCTCTAGTTATTGTTAAATCTTCTAATTCTACACCAAATTCAAGAAATTCATTTGATCCCAATGATTGTGTATTCATCTTTGATATAGATAATGACCGCATATTTCTCATTCTAGTCATACTTTTAGTAAATCAATTATCAATTTTTCCAAAAATTTTTTTTAAAAAAAAAATGTTAGTTAAATAAAAATCATAATTACTTTCTTAATTCTTGAAGATTTGTTGGTGCATTTTTATCACCACTTAAATCCATTTTAATTAAAGTGTATTGAAATACATTAAACATTTCAACGGGTGCAACAATTTTAATATGATTGTCACGCAAACTTAAAACTCTAATATTCAGTGAATAAAAAAAAAAAATAAATAAATAAAATTTAATGAAAAAGATAATTTTGAAATTTAGAGAAAAAAAGTAATATTTTTCTATTTTGTTTTTTTTTTTTTTACCTAAGAAAATCGAAACTATTGAAAATTTTTTCTGGTAAAGATGTTAAATTATTTGCAGATAAATCTAAAATTTGTAGTGAATTAACTAAACTATCGAAAGCAATTGGTGATATATGTGTTAAACCACAATATCTCATATAAAGTTCACGAATTTTTGCTGGTTTAAATGCATCTTGCTATATTAAAATTATTTATTTATTTTTTAGAATTTTCATTTTATTGTAAATAATAATTAACTATATTTACTTACCATTAATGTTTTAATTGGATTACCATCAAAAAATGTTCTATTGATAACATCGAAATTCATAAATGAATTCGGTGGAAGTGCACTAATATTATTATATTCTAAATGTAAATTATCTAAACTTAATTTAACTGAAGATTTACTATTACGCATTGAATCATTTAACATCATATCCATTATAACATTATGTGAAATATCAAGAGTTTTTAACATTTTTAATGGTCCTAAAGCATCATAAGGAATTTCAATTAATATATTATCAGTTAATAAAAGTTTTGTTAATTTTGGCATTCCATCTTTAAATACACTTGAATCAATATCATATAAATTATTTCCACTTAAATCAAGTGTTTCTAAATTTAATAAACCAGAAAATCCATGATGATGTAACATTGATATACAATTTTCTTTTAATATAAGAGTTTGTAATGAATCTTCTAAACCACGAAATGAATCATGATGAATATGTGTTATATGATTATAACTTAAATCTAAATGTCGTAATTTTTGTAAATGACGAAATGATTTCGATGGTATTTCAATTAAATCATTATGCGGTAAAATAAGTTCCCATAATGATCTTTCTAGACCAGTAAAAGCATCATCCGGAATTTCAGTTAAATGATTATGTGATATTTTTAAACGATACATTCCTATAATATTAAAATTAAATTTATTTTGTTTATATTTTTCGTTTTCGATAAAATAAAAAATTTTAAAACTTACCAGTAGCTTGTAGAAAATACGGTTCTAAATCTCTTAAACCTGTATTTTCCATATGTAACATAAAAACCTATATAAATTTTTTTTTTATTAAAATTTGTAAGATAATTTTTAATTTTTATAATATGCTCTCTTACTTTTGAATTATTTATCATTTTTGGAATAGCCGGAAAAGGTACATTTCTACAATGAACAATACCTAAATCTGATGATGATTTTGAACATGTACATAATGGATTATATGTACATGGTGGATATTTTATTTCTTCAATTTCACGTATTGATGCTTTTACAATTGATGCCCATATCATTAATAACATTGTTACAATTAATATCAAATAACCCATTTTTATTACAGTTTCTATACCCTATAAAATGAAAAAAGAAAGAAAAAACAAAGGTAAAGAACAAATGGTTGCAAAAGTACAAAATATATTCTTTAAAACCAAATACAACAATATTGAAAAAAGAAACCCTAGAAATAGAAACACTATTTGAATATTAATTTTTTTTTTTTTTTTCAAACATAATATGTTCGTATATACATATATTATTCAATGCTTGTTAAAGTTAATACCGAAATATATTTTTATTTTTTATTTTTTCTACTTTCACAGTAATTTAATTAAAAATAATTTTTTGCATATTTGCAAATTTAACTAATACAAAAACAGTTTAGTCTTTATGAATCTTTTTTATATTTTTCTTTTAGAAATAAATTCTCATTTAGATATTCGAATGAATTCATTTAGTAATGGAACATTTTAAAAAGTGTTTTATTATTTAATTTTCTCACTTTAGTACCACTAAAAGCCACAAAACACTAAAAGTCCATTTCATAAAATATATATTTTTTTTAAATAACTGTTATAACTTCTTTTTTTTATTTCAAATACATAATTAATAATTAATATTTGAATTGTAATAATTTAATTAAAATTATTTCACTTTAAAAGATTTAAAAAAAGGACAAAAAAAAAATGTTTTCAACAATTTAAAAACTTAAAAACAGAAAATATACCTATCACAAAAAAAATATTTATTTTTAAGTTCTTAGAATAAGCTGAGAAAGAGGATATGAATATCCTTTAATTAAGTAACTATTCAACATTTTAATATTATTTAAATTATTTAAAACAAAAATTTCCAGAAACACTAACCATTTTAACACTAAATTAATAAAAGAAAGTTATTCAAGCTGTAAAATCCTTTGTCCTTGTAGTAAATTAGACTTTAAAAAAAAATGTTTCTAATCCGTTAATTACTAAATTAAAAAATTTATTTTTTATTAGAAGTACAAAATAACCGATAAAATTATTATCTAGTCTACTAAAACGTCCGAACGGCAGCAGACTTAGTACAGTTCTAAATTCATTTTTCAATATTATTTTAGGTTTCTAGAATAAAATTCCAATCGTTTTGTAGGTCACTAATTGCATTATATACTCTAAGTATTTTCACATGATAAATACGATTTTTTTTTTGTATTCTTCTTTTTTATACCAAAAAATTCATATAGGTATAATATTACAAGCTTGTAAAAAGTGAAAGAAAAAGTTCAATATACATAATTCGATCGATCAATATACTTAAGATACATTAAAATAGAGTTTAAAAGAAAAGAAAAATATTAAATCTTTACACAACACAATAAAATTTGATTAGCTTATTGTTTATATATTGTAAGAATAATGGATTAAAATTGGACTTTTAATAAAGTTTAAGGAAATAAATGTTACAATAAATAAAATAAAAAATAAAAAACGTCAAGGAAATTGTGAGAATAAAAATGTACAGGTGCATTACAATACAAAATTCAACATATTAGAAACAAAAAGTTTGATTTCGTAATGTGATTATGTTACACCACATTTTTTCATAATATCCACAAAATTATATTTATTGTTGTAATTTCGGGATCATTATTAAAATGAAGCTTTAACCGCTGGTTAGCCACAGAAATATATCAAAATAAATATTCAAATTTTTTTATATTTTTTGGAGAATACTTAAAAATAAGAGATTTAACAATTATATTGAAAATTTTACTTCAAAAACTTATTTACTTACCCCACTGGTACTACGCCCATTAAGAGCCTTTGACTTCTGAAGTTAACTTGAGGTTTCCGACGATATTTAATCAAAAACTAAAATCCTTAAAATAATTGTTTAATAATGAAAAACATGAATATTTTTGTTCTCACGAACATCTAATACAAACCGTTGCTTTTTTAAACATTTTTAAACGAAACCAGTAAATTATAAGAATTATATATGTATATATATTTTTTTTAAAGGAAGTTGGCCATTTCATTATTCACTGGTTTTAGTTTTTTTTACTAAATATTTATTTTCTTGAAATTATAATGATAACAAAAAATACAATTAGATATTAATTGAAAATATTAAATTCATATTTTAAAAAAAAATTTGCCCTAAAGATGGTTGTATTTTATGAATTTAGTTTATATGGATTCTTTAACACGATTTTTATTTTATTTTTTCAATTTTAAACTACTTATGTTTATACATATTTATTATTATACATTTTTTGATGAAATAAAAATTCTGTTATAAAACGTGACTTCCAATTTAGTCATGGTAAATCACTAAATATTACATTTGATTTTACATTTTTATTTTATGTTCAAAAATATTTCAAAAAAAAAAAATGATTGAACAATGGTAAATTTAAAATGAATTAAAAAAAAACAACATATTTTTTCAATTTCATTTTCCCTTTTACTTAAGTTTTTTTTTTTTTTTTTAAATAAGGCCTGTTCCAGAAAGTATTAACGCATTTTTAAATAATTTTTTTGTGAAAACTACTCAATCGATTTTCAACAAATTTTACATACGGGTTTTTCCGACTCTCAAAAGTATATAAACGAAAAAATTTTCAAATCCAGCATCATTAGTAAAAATGTCCTCGAATAGATTAGAAGTTGGAGAAAAAATTATTGAGAATTATTAAGAAAATCAGAACAAGTTTTTATGTTTGATTGCAAGAGAAGTAGGTAAAAACGGAGGGACTGTCCGGTACACAATCAAAAAGCTGAAGGAACATCAGTCGATTGCTGACAGGCCGAAAACTGAACGAAAAAGAGGTACAAAAGACCTTAATTCTGAGGGAGGTGTTTTAAGGTCTATTGAAAACAATCCCAGTATCTTTGTACGGGACCTCTCGAAAAAACATGGGATAAGTGCGACAACAGTTCAGAGGATAAAGAAGAGAAATGGTCTAAAGAGTTACAGAAAACAAAAAAAAAAAACAAGGACAATAGAACAACAAAAGAAAGCAATCAGGAAGCCAGGAAACTGTACAATTGATGAAATGGGCGGGCCCTATCATGTTTGGTAATGGATGGAGAGTCGTACTTCAAGTCTGATTTTTCAACATTACTTGGAGTACAATTTTATACTGTTTTGGACAGGTTGAATGTTTCTGAACAAGAAAGGACAATTTTTATTGAAAAATTCGGCCCTAAAATGTTGGTGTTGCAGGCAATCCATGTGACCTGCGGTTCCAGTGTTTTTTCGCAGAAGGTACAATAAATACAAAAATTTACGTTGAAGAATATCTTGAAAAGAGACTTCTTATTTTTTTAAAAAGGTATAAATACAGGACTATGTTTTGGCCTGATTTTGCTACTAGCCATTATTCAGGGACAGCTATGAGTTCGTATGAGAGGAACCAGGTACAAATTGTACCAAAAGACTGCAATCCACCAAATGGGCCAGAACTACGCCCAATCGAAAGGTATTGAACCTAAGTGAAAAATATCATGAGAAAAGGTGGAAAGCATGCAAAATCGAAAGAATAATTTGTTACTTTGTGAAAGGAAGGTAGTCAAAATTTATTAAACAGCTATGTTCAAAATTTAATGTCTCAAGTTAAACATAAGTTGAGATAGTTTCAAAATACAAAATTTTTAAATTATGAAAATTGAATAATAAAAAATAAACACATCAAGAATTCCAAAAAGTATCCACTTGTCTTTATATTCCAATTTATATGGTTTTTACAGGCAAATAAAAATGCGTTAATACTTTCTGGAACAGGCCTTAGATTTTAGATTATCGTGCTTTTGTTTTTATAATTAATATATCGCCAATGGTAATACATATTTTGTTTTGTGAATTCTTAATATGTATGTGTTTTTTCAAATGAATTCATGATTTTTATCTATTTTAATGTATGATTGTAAAATGTATTCATAAATCAAATTAAATTTTGTTTTAATATTTTTCACATCAATGATTTCTTTTTTCTTTCAATTTTACCAACTAGAAATTCCCAAATTTCCAAATTTTATAAAAAATTCATTTTAAAAGACGATTTTAAGAGCATGCTATTTTCGATCAAAAATTTGTCGTTTCCAAGGCAGTTTTCTTAATCGCAATGTAATCTCTCAAATAATCGGAAATCATTTAAAAAAAAAACAAGTCAGTCAATTTAATATTTTTAATTCATTTTTATTGAGAAAATTCATATTTATGTATTATATTATATAAAAGTAAAAAAAAAAAACAAAATTTCAATTGTTTAATGTATGGAATAACTGAACGAAAAAAATACAAAGTAATTCATTCTTGGATAAAAAAATGCTTTCTGGCTTTTAGATTATCGTGCTTTTGTTTTTATATTAATATATCGCCAATGGTAATACATATTTTGTTTTGTGAATTCTTTTTCTGGAAAAAAAAAAAAACAAAAAAAAAAGAAAAGAAAGAAAATAACACCTTATTTTTTCTTAATTTTTCAAATAAAAAATTTACCATCAATTTGTATTTCTGAAAATATATCCGAAGGGAAAATATTATGAACATCAAAATAAAACGTATTTTGGATTTCTTTAAAATTATTTTTTGAAAACATTGTAATTTTTCTTGATTGTGGTATTTTACTGAAATCAAAAGTATAATTTGTTTTTTAAAAGAAAAGTTCTTAAAAAAATTATTAAGTATCTACTTACATATTTAATAGATTAGAAACATCATCAATTGTAATAGGTATTTGAATTTTATCAATGAAATTACATAAATAACTCTTAAACGGTTTTGATGGTTTCTTTAATAATTGTTCCGCTATTGTACCATACACTGTTGATGAAAAAAAATAAAATAAAAATATTATTTAAAAAAAAAATTGAAAAAGAAATCTTCCACGTTACTTACTATTTTCCAAATTTAAATGTGATCTTATTAATAAAAGATGCTCTAATACAAGATAAATTTGAATTAAACGTGAAAGTTTATTATCAACATCAATTTGATTGAATTTACTATTTTTAAAGATATTTTCAATTGTTTCTTGATCATAACCATCAAAATTATTTGTTGTTGATGAATTTTTTAATGTAATATTATTTGTATGTTTAGCACTAAAAAGTGATTTACGAGGATTATTTTCTAAATTATTTGTTTTCGGATTTGAATTACTGGAAATTAAGAAAAAAAGAATTTATTAAAATATAAAAAAAATTTATTACAGAAAAAAGAATAAGTGAAAAACCAACCTATTAAGATTATTTGATTTTAATTGATTTGCACTACATATTTTACTAATTGAAAATATGTATTCGAAATCTTTAAAAGCTTTTTCTAAACCAATTTCTAAAAGTAATTCTAATGGTTCAGCAGCATTTAAACAAGGTACTGTTAAACGATGTTGAGATATTTTTCGAATTAATTCTGCTAAACAATTTTGATTAGTTGGCATATTCTGAAGAAAAAAAAAAAAAAAGTGTTTTAAATTTAGTTTAGATTAGAAAGAGGCTTTTTAAAATTTTTAATACTTACAACAATATTACATTTAGCAGCACAAAGAAAAATGTAATTAATCGCAGATTTTAAATCATCATAACTAGAGCAACCTAAATGAATTTTTTTTTGGTCATAAATAATTAAATTAAAATTATCATTTAACATAAAATCATTAGGAATAACATACATTTCAATATTTCCCATAATTGATCGGTAACATCTAAATCTGAACGATTATTAACATTTTTAACAATTGCTTCAATTTCATATTTATCAATATTTATTTCTTCATCTTGTAATTCTGATACATCTGTTAGTATTGATAGAATTTTATCTTGAATATATTTTAAATCTGTACACCTATGAAAACATTTTATTAAAATAGAATCGATAAGTGTAAAGAAAAAAATATAAATAATAATAATAATAATGAAAAATTATAACTTACTCTTCACCACAGAAATTTAATTCATTTTTATCTTGAAATTTTTTATAATTTAAAATACAATTTTCAAGAGAATGTAATGTTAATAATTGAATCCAAAGTTCTTCCATTCCTATAGATGGATTACCAACTTTAATACTTTGAAATAATGTTACATTACTATTTTTGAAATTATTTAATGGAGGATTTGATGATGATGATGACCAGATCAATTTTAAAAAACAATATGATGATAAATTATAAATACATTCAACTGTTGTATCTATTTTTAATTTACCAATATCTTTCAAATGAGTATCTATTAATTCTGACATATTTAAACCATCAACAGGTTTAATTCCATTATAAAATATAGCAGATCTTTCATTGTATAAATTTGAAAATTTTAAACATAATAAAATTGTATTTTTACAATCGGATCCATCACAAAGTATCCAAATCGTTTGTTTTGAATTCCTTATATTTTTTTCAGCTGATAAATGACTTAATATTGTTCTTGCTTGATCTAATTTTATTGGTAAAAATGTTTGTTCTTCAAATAAATGTTGTATTTTTGGTGATATTGTTGAATCTTCAATATCTTCAATTAAATCTTCTAGATGACAATTATCTTTTAATGGTGATCCTGTTAAATTTGAAGATTCACAAGTATCATCTCTATTTGGTTTTTCATAATTCATTTGAATTTCTTTTGTGTGTCCCTAAATTTAAATGATTTTTATAGTTAGGAAATAAAATTTAAGTGTGTTTAGTTGGATTTATAATAAACTTTTTTCATAAGTCAGAAATACAAATAAAATACAATTGAAAGAATTACAACAGACATTGCTAATCCTTCATTTGGATTAATTAATTAATCTTACCTCACGACAAACAAAAATGAATTTATCATTTTCAGTTATAGTTTTCACATATGACACAGATGCATTACGATAAATACTAGCTTCATTGTATAGTTTCTTGATGAAAGTTTCAATTTCATTAATATTATCCATTTTTCTGGATTTAATAAATAAAAATGGACAGATCCTTTTGAATGATTCACACGGATTTAATAAGTAAAAACGGACAGATCTTTTTGATTCACACTTTTAATTTTTTAAATATGTTTTCTTTTATTTTTATTTTATTTTTCAGATTTAACATGAAGTTGGTGAAGCTTTTAAACTTTCATTTAGAATTGAGTTTTTTTCAAGTCGATTTGAAAATAGAAAACAAAATGGAGAGGGAACAATCACGAAATTGACGTTTGTTGTTTTTGTTGGAACGGCACGTGTTTGTTTTGTGTTGAATTCTTGAACAAGGAGAAAAAGAAAGTCTTGGATTTTTATTTTTGTTTTAATTTTCTTTTAAAAAAAATGGTTGAAGTTAATTCTTTGGCAATGGAAGATTCAGATTCAGAATACTATGATGATTCTGATGAAGAAGTAAGTATAAGACAAGACAAATTTTTCTAACTAAATGGACTTTTCAAAAATATATTTTGTATCACAGCTACAAGAAGCATTCGCCAGAGGAGATCTTAAACCAGGTCTAAATATAGAATATGTAAAAAAGGAAAAAATTAATGATGTTGTAAGTATTTAAAAAAAAAAAAAAAACAAATATTGCATTATTTTCACACACTATAAAACATGACATTTTTTACAGTCAAAAATACTATCAAAATGCGATGAAATTCATTTAAAATTACCATGGGTTGAAAGATTGGATATGGTTAATGATTTAGCGCCTTTAGCTCCAGAGCTATCCATTCAGTTAGAGAAACATGAACAGAAACGTGCTAATCAATTCAAAGGAAATGCAAAAATACCGTATATTAAACCAGAAGAAGATCCTGTTTTAAATGATTTCAAACGTGAGATGATCTTCCATCGCCAAGCACAAGGTGCAGTTATTGAAGGAATTAAAAAACTTCATGATTTAGGAATTGCAACTAAAAGACCTGATGATTATTTTGCTGAAATGGCGAAATCTGATGAACATATGCAAAAAGTTAGGAAAAATTTAACTGCAAAACAAGAAGGTCAAGCAAAATCAGAAAGAATACGACAAATTCGTGAACAACGAAAAATGGGTAAATTGTTACAGAAGCAAACAAAGGTTCAACGTGAAATGGAGAAAAAAGAAATGTTAGATCAGCTTAAGAAGTTCCGTAAGGGAAAATTGAAAAATTTAGACTTTTTAGAAGATGCAAAAGCTTTAGAATCTAAGAAGAAATTATCAAAAGATAAAAGAAAGGCCAAAGATAAACGGTTTGGATTTGGCGGTAAGAAGCGAGGTAGTAAGTGGAACACGAAATCATCTTCAATGGGTGTTGAGAAAGGTGGTGCTGGTGGTGGTACGAAAGGTGCGAAAACCCGTAAAGGCAAAGAGCAAAGGCCTGGGAAATCAAAGAGGAAGAAGACAAGGAAAAATTAATTCATTCAAGTTTTAGTCTTAAGATTTTCGGATGTAATTTGTAATTTTTTAAACAACAAATGTATTTTATTACTGGAAAATATTAAAGGTCTTTCACTTAAGAATTAGCTTTCAAGTTTCCACAATCAATTTAACTAAATACTTAACAGTCTTAACACCAACATGACTCGATTTTGCTCACAATTTTATTTTATTCGAAATCCAAGAGTCAACCTTCTTCCAATGGTGGCTGAGGGGCTTGCGATCTAACAAAAAATCATCTACCTCTCGTTAGGCGCGCCTGAGGATGATTGTTGATAGTGGGCTTGGAGATCGGTAAAATAAAAGTTGGTCTGGAAGTTCTTCCACCTGTAGATCAAGCGTTAGCGGAGCTCTTACTCCCCGACAGTCTTGTTCTCTGGTGGTCCTTCCACTTCCTGGGCGCCTCATACGCGCTCAGCAGAAGCGCACCAACAACAAGAGCATCAACAGAATGGTACTCGTTCCGTAGGCGGATTCAGACCATTAGTAGATTGATCAACTGTGTCTGTAATGGGCACAATTGAATCGGTCTAACCTCAGGTTTGTTTACTAATTGAATTCAGTTTCCTTTCCTTTCGATTCTCTAATAACATGAACCAAACGATACTCATATTAAGCGCCAATTTTTTCACCACGGTAAAGAACTTGAAAACTAGGAATTTTACTCAACCCTGCCCTGTCTGACATTTTAGAAGCTGTCTTTTGCGGTTCAGTTGTCAAATTTGACATTTAATTTAGTGATAGGTCCTTGGTAGCGTATGTGTATTATTTTATTGGATTTAAATTTTTATTAATTTTCAATTATTAACGTGATTAAAAGTGTAAAATCACAATGGGTGAAAAGAATTCAGAACAAAGTATCATGGACAAGTCCATGAGATCGGTTTTTGGTAAAAATCAGCTTACACTTTATGAATGAATTTTTTGTTTAATTGGAATCATGCCACTCTTTTCAGTTGGAAATATCCCATACGAAGCCACCGAAGAGAAATTAAAAGAAATATTTAGTGAAGTTGGACCTGTGATTTCGTTAAAGTATAATTATTTAATTTTTTACAAAGACTTCCATTATAATTTAATAATATAATTTTTATATTTAGACTTGTGTTTGACCGAGAAAGTGGTAAACCAAAAGGATATGGTTTCTGTGAGTATAAGGATCAAGAAACAGCCTTGAGTGCTATGCGAAATTTAAATGGATATGAAATTGGTGGAAGAACATTACGTGTTGACAATGCCTGTACAGAAAAATCACGAATGGAAATGCAACAATTGTTGCAAGGACCACAAGTTGAAAATCCATATGGTGAACATTGTGAAGCAGAAAATGCACCAGAGATAATAACGAAAACTGTCGCTTCATTACCACCAGAACAAATGTACGAATTAATGAAACAGATGAAACTTTGCATTCAAAATAATCCAGCCGAAGCTCGTCAAATGTTATTGTTAAATCCTCAATTAGCCTATGCACTTTTACAAGCCCAAGTCGTGATGAGAATTGTTGATCCACAACAAGCATTGAGTATGTTGTATAAAGCGAATCAAATGCCACCAATTCTTACGACTAATTCAATTACTGGTCAACCACAACAAATGAGTCCTATGCAACAGCAACAAAGTTCTATTCCGAATCCAGTTCCTGCACCAACAGGTATTCCATCATTATTGACGGCTAATTTCTCAGGACCTGGACAGGATATTGACTTGCGTGCAATGGATCCTAGAGCTATGGATCCAAGAACTCTTGATCCTCGTAATGTCGATCCAAGAGCTATTGATCCTCGTAATGTCGATCCAAGAACTCTTGATCCTCGTAATGTCGATCCAAGAACTTCAGATATTCGAAATGTTGATCCAAGATTAACAGATCCTCGTTTAATGAGAAATGTCGACCAAGATTTGAGAACAATTCCAAATGCTGTTCCACAACCAGTTGCTCCACCATTTCAAACTGATCCACGTCAACGACCTGGTGATCCACGTTTACGTGCAAATAATCCAATACAATCACAATCAGTACCAGCTCCAGTTCCGCCTGTACAACAACAACCGATTCAAGCTAATAGATTACCATCAAATGGCATACCTAGTGACGCATCAGATCATGAAAAAGCTGCTCTTATTATGCAAGTATTACAATTATCTGATGAACAAATTGCAATGCTTCCACCAGAACAGAGAGCAAGTATTTTAGTTTTGAAGGAACAAATTGCTAAAAGTACACAACGTTAATATGTATGTGTTTTTTCATATGAATTCATGATTTTTATCTATTTTAATGTATGATTGTAAAATGTATTCATAAATCAAATTAAATTTTGTTTTAATATTTTTCACATCAATGATTTTTTTCTTCTTTCAATTTTACCAACTAGAAATTCCCAAATTTCCAAATTTTATAAAAAATTCATTTTAAAAGACTCCAACATGTTTTATACGATTTTAAGAGCATGCTATTTTCGATCAAAAATTTGTCGTTTCTAAGGCAGTTTTCTTAATCGCAATGTAATCTCTCAAATAATCGGAAATCATTTAAAAAAAAAACAAGTCAGTCAATTTAATATTTGTAATTCATTTTTATTGAGAAAATTCATATTTATTAAAATATTAAAATATTTTTATTAGCTTGGTTTCTTGTCTGTCTGTTCGGTACAAATTTAGAAATTGATTTTTAACCAACTTTTTGATGAGATAGAGACTTGAAACTTTCAACATAGCTCAGAACTGCATGACAATGCAATATTACATCGCTAATGAAAGTTTTAAGATTTTACTTTTTATGATATTCGGTCCTCAAATTTGGTTTAACACAAATAAAATACTATAATGTTTATTCACTAAAATTTAATCTAAGCAAACTCTGATTTTCAATTCAAAAATATTTTAGTATTAAAAATTCTTTTTTATTTGATTAATTATTTATTTATTACATATAAAAGTAAAAAAAAAAAACAAAATTTCAATTGTTTAATGTATGGAATAACAGAATGAAAAAAATACTAAGTAATTCATACTTGGAAAAAAAAATGCTTTCTGGCTTCTCTTACAAAACTAAAAAAACTAAAATAAACAAAAAAAAATCATTTTCAATTTGATCTGATGAAAACTTGTCATATAGTAGAAGTCTTATTATATAAAAAAAAAAATTTCATTTTCAATATATTATTATGTAAACTGTTTTATGTTTTTCGTCTTGCTTCCTCTCTCTGTCTCTCGCTCCTTCTTAATTCTTTAAAAAGAATTTTTCCGTTATTAATTTTTCATAAAAAACTTTATCTTCATTTTCTGAATGATATAAAATAACTTCTGGAATTTTAACATTAATAAATTTAACAATTTTAGCAAATAGTTTACGTTCATTTATTAATTTTGATAATTCAATTTGTATATCACGTTCTCTATAACGTGGATTTGGTCTAACATCATATAATTGAATTTGTATATTACGTAATGGAAAATGTAAAAATTTATTTGGTAAAATTTTAATATGTTTTGTTGATACTAATTCAGCATTTAAAAAATCAACATAAATAACATCGACTTTTTTTATTTGTGGATAATATTTACGTATAAATGCACGATACCATAAATTATCACCACTATATAATGCTAAACATGGTAAATTAATATCAATTTTTGTTAATTGTGGTAATGATAATGCCAAAGATTGTAATTTTTTAAACATCATACCATAAATATTTTGTATATCATTTATAAATGGTGTTACAAATAATGTTGTTGAATCATGAATGAATGTTACTTGACAATAGAAACCTTTTAAATTTTTATCTAATTTAATATATGCAAATTTATTCATACAATTATATTCTTTAATTGATGATGTTGATTTTGGATTAAATGATGTTATTGATGTTTTATCATCATTATCATTTAAATCACAATATTTTTTATCATTTAATGCTTTAGCACCATCATCATCAATATCAGATTCTTGAATTTCATTAGTATTATTATTATCATATTTTTGTTCATTTTCATCTTTAAAATCATCATTATAATTTAGTTTCCAATAATCTGATTTATATGTTGATTCTAATTCAACATAATCATCATCATCATCATCATCATCATCATTATTATTATTTTTACGATTACGATTAGATTTTTTATTATCTTTATCTGAATCTGAATCAAAAAGATAATCACGTAATTTTTGATATTCTAATTTTTCAAATAATTTTTTATAATCATCATTATCCATGAATGTTTTTTCACAATCTTTATTTTTAAATTTTCTAACTTCAAGTTCAATATCATAAATATCACCATCATCATTACCATCACCATTATTATCATTATTATCATCATTATCATTTTTATTTGTTAAAGAGAATGTCGAATTACGTTGATCATTATCATTATCAATTTCTTTTTTATCATTTACATTTTTTGTTATTGTATTATTATCATCATTATCATTATCATTATCATCATCATTATCATTGATTTTATTAATATATTCAGCATAATTATTATGTACTAATAATTCAGCTAAATCATAATTTTCAAAACGTATTGAACATTTTTTTATTAATTTATCATTTTGATCTAATGGAATACGTATTGTACATAATTTTCCAACAATTTTTGAATGTATAAAATCTAATTGTTCAATTGACCATTTATTTTTTGAATTAATTGTTTTAATACGATCTAATTTAAATTTTGTTGCTAATATTGGTATTGTAGCAAACATAATATCATTACGAAGATCATTTAATGAACATTTTTCAAAATTACCATAATCAATAAATTGTACTTCGATAATATCATTATTATCATTATTTGTATCATCATTATTTATTGTTGATAATGATAATGATAATGATGATGATGATGATATGATTTTTTTAACTGTTGCTCTATAAAATTTATCATCTAAATGATATTTAGCTAAACATGGTTGTCCAATTTTCCATTTATAATTTTTTTCTGGTATTTTTAATTTTAAAATATTTTCATTAATTGTATCACGCATTTTATTTAAAAATTTTTCTTTTTCTGCATCATGTAAATAAATAATTCCATTATGATCAATATATGTTGGATATCCAGTAAATAAAGTTTTATCAATTAATTGTGATGGACGCCAATTTTCAATATTTCTTATACCTGATTCATTTATAATAATAATATCATTTTCCTTGGTTCTAACTGTTTCAATTTCAGCATTTATTAATTTTTCAGTTTCTTCTAAATCAGTATCAATAATATCATTACAAATTTCAATTTTATCATCATTTTTATCAATTATTTTATCAATAATATCAATTTTATTTTTCATAAAACTATTAAGCCAATCTGGCATTGATTTTTGTTTATCTTCAATTATTTCATTTTCAATTGTTAATTCATAATTTTCTGTATCTGTTGTTGCTGTTTTTGTATTAAATTTTTCAATTAAATGTACTAAACCATAACTAACAAATACTTTATTAATATTAGTCCATTTAAATTTTGTTGGTAATAATGGATCAGATAATTCAGTACGTAAACCCCATAATATTATTGGTAATGAATTATTTTTACGTTTACCTTGTAATGTTGCTGCTAATGATTCATATTTATCAACTGTATTTTTAAGTTCATCAATTGATGATGATGACCATGTATCTAGACCACCAGTTGGTTGTACACATGCCATATGACATTTTATAGCACCATTACATGCATAGTTAAATAAATTACTAATTGTTTTAATACGTTTTGATGGAATATTACGTATTATCATACCATAATCACGTAAAAATATTGTATATAAATTTTCTGAATTAACATTATTATCATCATCATCGTCATCACGATCACCATCAGAATTATTATCATTATTTTCATGATATTCAAATTCTAAAATAACACCACGATACCATTGTAATGAATTTTCAATTTTTAATTTTGTTTGAACTAAACAATGTTCATTTAATTTCCATTTACGTTTTTTTTCTTTTTTTGTTAAATCTATAACAATATTTTCGTTAGTATCATTTTTTCTTTGTTCTAATTGAATTTCTTCATGAAGTTTTTTAATAGCTGGCATATGATCAATTAATTGAATATAAAATTCTCCAGGTGATATAATTTGTGTTATTTTTATTTTACGTTTAACTATTGAATTATTTGAATTTTTTGTATCAATTTTATTAATTGAATTAATCGAATTATTTATTGATTGTTGTCTTTTTAATATTCTTATAGAATTTTGATATGTTGGTGTTGCAATTATTGAAGATTTTTCATAATCAATTTGTGTTGATTCATTACCAGTTGATATAGCATGTCCATATTTAACTAATAATGCATTTACATTTATATCACATTGTGTTTTAATAATATGTAAAACAACTTTATAACGGAATTCTTTTGAACGATGTATAAATAATTGAATATTTGGATTTTTTACAATTCTTTTAAATTCTTGAATTGATTCATTTGTCCATGTATAATGATTCTCTTGTAATGGTTCAATATCAATTAATGAACATTGAAATGCATATTCATTACTCATTAAATATGTATCATTTAATATACATAATTGTTTCCAATAAACTGTTTCAAAATTACCATGATCAACTAACCAAATTCTGCATTTACCTGTTTTAAATTTAAAATATATAAAAAAATAAGTAATTAATTAATTAATGTTTGATTAAAAATTAATTTAAAATTAGAAATTAATTTAAAACTAAAAATTAAGAAAGAGGAGCTGGAGCTGAATTGAACTGAAAGCAAGCCATTTTGTACATCGCAGTAAGCTGTAAGCATATGTTCGCACACCAAATTCCTAGCTGAATTTATCAGCGTTGATTTATTAGCCGCTGAATGCTGATTTCTGCAGTTACTTGTTGTTTGTTTCGATCTGCATGCATCTACTGGCTGATACCTGATAATGACTGACTGATTACTGAGTAATATAATTAGTGAAGAATGGAAAATTGAATATAGGTACATAAGTGAAATTTGTGTGCAAGTTCCATTATGAGAGTGGGACAACGAATATAAATTACAAGAGGAAATTAATTAAAAACAAGCTTTTAATTCATGATTATTTTTTGTTGTGTCTGCGCAGCAGTACACACTCTAAATTTTCCTTGCTGAATGCTGACCTGATAAAGCGTTAAGTTCAGTTCAGCTCAGCTTCCCGCTTTCTGTCTGCATGCAGCCTAAGAGTATGCAACCATAAATTTATTTATTTTTATTGATTTTCTTTTTTTTTAAATTTTTATTTTTTTTTTGTTTTAATTTTTACCTACATCTTCTACCTGTCTTTTTTCTTTCTTACCTTTTCCTAAAATCTTATTAACTTTTGCTCTATTCCAAGTCCCATTTATATACACAGCACATGGCATTTCCAATTGTGGACAATAAATTTTCTCTTGTCGATTTTCATATTCTTTATTCAAATTATTTTGTAATTTATCAATATCATTTAGATGATCATACTGAAAAATACATTTTCAATGTTACAAGAAAAATGTAAAATATAAAAGAATTTAAAAATAATTTCAAACCTTAGCTGCATAAAATTGTTGTGGATTCATAATATTAAGAATTTTTACACGAAAATTTTCACCTTCTTTAAATGAATACTTAAAAAATTTTGGCATATTCGATAGACAGAGTAAACTTTGCTGTAAAAAAAAAGTAGTGATATTTAAAATTTATATTCAATTGTAGTTTAAAATTTAAATTTTACTTTAATTCCTTCACTGGCTGATGCACTATGATTTATAAGCTCATCACTAATTTCAATTTGTTCTGCAACATTCGTAAATAATAATGCATCTCTAATTGATGTTGGATATTTATTATGAGTTGTAAATATATCAACAAGATATGGATCACCTTCTTTAAGTATAAGTACATTAACCATTTCTCTAAAATTAGAAAAATACAAAAGAAATTTATGATTAAGACCTTTCAATTGAATTAATTTGACAAAAAAAAAAAAAACAGTATTTACTTTAAAACAATATCATGCATAATAAATTTTGCTTCTTCAGTCCATTTTTCATTTATTGGCTTAATACCATAAATTGAACATTTCATAGCTGGTGTAAAAGATTTTCTTAATTCATTTGATATTTCACGAAATCTTTAAAAGAAAATTTAAAAGAAAAATTTGTTTAAAAAAAAAAAAGTTGTATTTTTTTTTGTACATAATAATCTCTTCTTACCTTTGTTTAGGAATTTCTAATGTATTACCAAAATCAATTAATAATACCTTATATGTATCTGTATGAATTACAGATGGTTCAATAACTTGTGCACGATACCATAATTTATCTGTTGAATTATATATTAAATAAATTGAATCGATGTCAATGTAATCTGGTGTTACAGCATAACTAGATTCATCTTCACATGATTCTTTAAATTTTTCATATGATTTTTTAAATATTTCTGTTTGTACATAAAATTCTTCTGGATTTATAATATGTGATATATAACCTTTTTGTGTATGTGGATTTAAACCAATTGCACCCATAAATGATGATGTTAATGATAATTGAGATGTTGATAATACAGATTTTGAATCATTATTATTATTAATATTTTTTGATTTTTTATATGAATTATTTTGTTGTTGTTTTTTTTGCTGTTGTTTTTGTTTTTTATTAGATCCATTTTTTGATTGATTTTTATTAATATTATTATTATTAGATGATAAATTAAATGAATAACCACTTCTTAATATATCAGTTACATTTTTAAAATTATGATTTGATCTTATATCATCATCGACATTTTTAAATTCTTGATTTTGATTTTGATTATCATAATCATTAAAAGTATTTTGACCGAAATATGTTAAAATTTTTGAATTATATGTATTTGTTTTTGTTTGTAATGTGAAAAATTTTCGTATTTCATTTTCTGGATTTTCAAAATTAATATTAAATCTGAAAAAAAAAAAAATAAAATAAAACAAACAAACAAGAATTATATGAAATTTTTTGTTTGTTTTGTTTTTTTAAAAAAATAATAATTATAATTTACTTGAATGGATTATCTTCATAATTATTAAAATTAGCTCTGCATGGTATTTGTCGTAAAATTTCATTTACATTTTCAATTATTTTAAATAATGGTACATGATTTGGTTTTTCCATAACGAAATTTTGTAAAGTATTTTGCATTTCCTAGAAAAAAAAATAAATAATAATAATAATAAAATGTGTATCTTTTCAATTAAATATAAAATTTATTAAATTACATCAAGAGTATCTTGAGTTGAATTAAACATTGAATATGCATTTGCAGATTTTTTTATTGGTATCATCGCATTATTTTTAACATCAATTAAAACTTTTCTTTCAACAGCTTGTAATGTTATATGTAATTTTAGAAAATAATTTGAAATTTGTTCAATAACATCTGATGCATCTTCCTTATATTTATTTTGTATATAATTTGCTTTCTGTAAAAAAAAAAAGAAGAAGAAAAAAATAATTTCAATTAAATAAAATAAAAAATGATTTCTTAATTAAATTTTAATTTCATTTTAAATACGAGTATTTTTCCTTCGATTACTTTTTTTTTTTTTTTTTTAGAAAAATAATTCATTATTTTTAATTAAATTGTGTGTGTTTTTTTTCTTTCATATTTCATTTAATTTTGGAATTTTTTAATGAATTAGAAAAAGAAAAAAAACAAACTGATAAAATTAATAAAGAAAATATGTAATATTTTCCCTTAATACACCACACACACACACACATTTGGTTATGCATAAAGAAAAAAATATATAATAATCTAAAATCAAATTCCATGAAGTAAAATGTATATCATATTTGATCGGTTAAATATCTATTGCATTTATTTCAGATTCATCAGATTAAATCACTTCAAATAAGCAAGGACATACGTATACATATTCATATGCATTGTACATATGTATATTTGTATTAAAAATTTAAACGGTTTTCAAAGTAATAATAAGTGCGTTCGAATCACACGATTTATCTGATAATTATCAGTTCCACAGTTCCACGTTTGTTCTACATTTGTTCCACTCACCTAGTTTTCCATTCTTTTCAGTAGATGTCGCTAGCTTTTAACTAATCTTAAAGTGAAAAAAGTGATAAAAATTTTTTTGGTTCACTTGCTGTGTGGAACTAATCAAAAAAGAAGAAGACATGTTTAAAAAGTTGACTGTTTATTTATGAAGTCTAAATTGTCAAGATGGAATATGAAGTAGAAGTACTTACTCACTAAATTTAATTAAGTTTTTCACTAAAAATCAACTGCCTATGTACATAAAAGAACTCGAAACTTCAACTGACAGTCAAAAATCAGCTAGCTGATATTTTTGACGTTCCAGTCATCCAAATTTTTCAGTTTAATATCAATTTGTACGATTTGAAGCTTCGCTTATTTTAAATCAGAACCGAACTGATAATATCAGATAAATCGTGTGATTCGAACGCACTTAATATTATGTACATTTTACACACAGATATTTTAATAAATTCATAATTTCAAATATGTATAGGGTAGAATACCCAGTAACGAGCCCCTTTAAAAATTTTTGACTTTTTTCTTATACCACGGTTGAAGTATTTAATTAATAATTCCAACCAAGAACAAAATAAACTTTCTGAAGGGTCTAGATTCGCAATTTAACGCAAAAAATATGTTTTTATTTCAATAAAATTATTAAAATTAAGAAAATAATTCAAAATTCGTGAGGACCAGTAAACGAGCCCCCCTTTCGCCAGTAACGAGCCCCTGAGAAGAGCCAGTAACGAGTCCTTTATTTTGAACTGAATTAAAAAGATTTTTTCTTAAATTTTAATATAAAAAATAATTTTTATTGCTTTTATACATAAGTATATACTATTATGAGTATTAAATATAAAAATAAATATATGTTATTTACTTGTATTTACTATTATGTAACTGATATAACTATTTATTTAATAAGTTTTCATTTTTTTTATTTTCTTCTTTTTTTTTCATTTTTCTTTGCCATTTTTTAAATACATATTTTAAAATATTTTGTTTGGTATTTATCGCTTTTTTTTTTTTTTTAGTAAAATATGAAGAAAATAAAAATTCATCTCCTTAATGAAAACGTTAAGAAAAATGATATTTTTGGTAGCACTTTACATTTATTAGAATTATATTTAAAATAAGAATTTGTAATGATAAACCACCCACGCATTGCAAGGATAACCATTTTTTCTAAATATATAGCAGATATTCACTTGTATTTTTACAAAAATATCTTAAGTAGTTAAAGAATAAAATAAAGCAGACGGCTCGTTACTGGATATTTTCCCCTTTATAAAATATATCTAACTGATTTCTTGAACATTTTTTTATAAGATATGATTTATTCGTTCATACATATGTTGCACTACCTATATATACATATATAAATGTTTTATTTAGTCTAGACCCTCTTAGATTTGATATGCATGTCATATATTATTTAATTCTTCACATATATCTAAAACTTTATATACGTTCACATTCAATGAATATTATACAGGAATTTTAGTACTATTATTATATACTTTTGCTAACTGTAATACATATAATAATAAATATCTTATTCTTTTTATTTTTCTCTAGAAAAAAAATATATAGGTACATATATCGCAAAATAAAGTTATTTCAAAATCTACATACTCAATCTTCAATCGATTTTGAAGTTATTTATTTATTTTTAAATCTTTATTTTTGATGGAGACATCGCATAAAATTGACCCAGTTTAAAATAATGTTTTGATGAAGAACAGAATTTGTTTGTCACATTGGTATTATGTATCTAGATAAATACAAGAGGAATAAAAAAAAGTAGACTAAGAAAAATAAAAGATTTTTTTTGTTTGTTTGTTTGTAGTAAGTACTTCATGGGATTGGTTTTATTTTAGTTAAAAGTATAATAGTAAGTAAAATTCTCACCAAATACTTAAAAAACTGATGACTATATAGATACTGATTGCATATTTTTACTCGTATGTACTTGTATCTATGTACATATATATATTAATATGTAATACTACACTACATGAATATATGTAATTTCTTATTATTGCATCAATAATAATAATATAGCTATTTATCCACTACCTTCATACACAATGTATTACAATAATGTAAAAGATAGTCAATAATATATACTTTTAGTGTTCGTCTGCGTAATTCACTTTAATGGAACATAACTATATAATTTTACTACTATGTACATACATACATATTTTTAATAATTCTTGTTGTTTCGCCTGATTCACCTTTTACTTTTACTCTCAAAAAATGAATTTTGTTTTTTTTTTTCTTCTTTTAAATATCAAAAACAGATACTTGAAGATGTTTAAAGTATCTTCTACAGCTTTGATGCATGTTTTGTAATTTAAAACGTTATAAGTATGCAGGGTATTTCTATTGATTAATAATCCAAAAAGTCTTAAATATTTCAAACTATTGTATTGAGGAAATTTAAAAAAAAAAAATGTATGTAAGTATATGTTAAAATTGGAAAATAGCCAAGTCCTATCGGTTACCATGAATAAACAAACGCTTTTCAATCTTTGTTTGTATCAATAAATTTCATTAGTATAAAGGATAATTTGTATTGTTTTAAAACTTTTCAATAGAAACATCCTGTATAAGTATACCAGTATACCAGAAATTTTAAGTCAAATAGACTTTTGAACTTTTTTATTGCCGATTGTGAAGTTATAATTCAACAGTTGTTACTTTTCTTTTTCTTCTTCTTCTTCTGCTTCAACTTCTTTTAAATTAAAGCAGTTAAATTATTTATGCGACAAACTAGTTACCGCGGTTGTTTTTTTCTTATTTTTTTGTTTTTTTTGTTTTTGAAAAAATTTTAAAACTAAAGATATGTACTGTATTTTTAGATCTTCTCAGAATTTATAGTTTCAGTAGCAAAATCTTCAAGGTATTTACTCGTATATATTCAATCTACTAAATGAAAAAGCCTAACTAAATATGCATTAAAATATATAATCTAATCATCATCACCATTCTATTATATAAAATAAAATATAGTATAGTGATCTATTTGATAGTATCTTTTCGTGAGTCTATTCCCTTCACTCTTTTATAGGTACATATTTTTTTTTCATTTAACATTATTTATTTTTTTTTAAAGATAATATGATGTCATTAGCAAAATTTAGTAGTTAATACTAGTAGATACATGGCAAATTGTTAAAGTTAATTTTTTCTTCTTCGTTTTTTTTCACATTGAACCAAACTAATCTAAATTAAATGAATATTTGTGACTTTGTTTAGATGAAAATTAAAATTAAAAAAAAAAGTGATTACCATTTTGTTGTATTTTTCTTTTTATTGCATTAAAAATAAAATAAACATGTTTCATTTAGATACTTTAAAATAATTTCAAATCTCCTGTAATTTGTATTTTTTTTACTTATTTTACAGTAGTAAAATTCATGTTTCCATTTAATTGAAGACTAATTAATAATATTCTATTTAATAGATAGATATATAATTTTATGTTAGATCATATTGATGTATGTACATATAATTTCAATACTGTTAGTTTAAAAGTACTTATGTATCTATATAAAGTATCTTCACAGCCAATAATTATAATATAAATGATCAGATGATGCAGTACATAATAAATAAAATTTAAAAAAAAAAAATTGAACAAAAGAAATACAATAATTATGAAGATTCTTTGAATTAATTATTTAGGGTAATTACATACATATATGTATATGTACACATTATAATCGTGAATTTTGTGATTAATTAGACGATAGGTAAATAATCTTATAATATATTGAAGGTAAAACATTGAAATTTCAACATAATATGTATTATAATAGTTGACATAATTATTGTTTTGCACCTACAATGTCATTTAATATTTAATACAATACATACGAGTAAAATATGTATTATACTGTATATAATATGCATATTATTATTATTGTTGTAATTTATATACATATACCTATATAGAAATAAATTAATAGGTGTAAAATGGTAATGATGATGATTATGAGGATGAGGTTGACTGTTTTGATTTAATCGTTAAGATTTAAAGTATAGTTTCTATTAGATATGGTGTTCTAATGGCACTTTTAAAATATACATATACTATATACTGGAATGCATATAACTATATAAACACATGTAAATACATATGTACACATATTATATACATATGGTGCCGCATCATCAATCAAGTTAATCGAAGTTTTGTTTAAAATGTATTTTTTAACGCTTTGTACACATGTAATTAATTTGTTACATGGACTAATTTTTTGATGTTTGTTACAAACAATATACATATGTACATATGTATGTATGATGAGAACAAGCACACAACATATTACACACTTTTGTTTTTCTTTTCTTGAAGATTTTTTTATTTTATTTTATTTTTTTTGATTATAACTAATTAAAATGCACAAATGTTACAAATGAATGATTTACGTTGACGTTTTAAATGGTTATAAAAAAAACATTTGTTAAACTAATTGAAAGAACAAATTACATTTGTAATTTTATTTAAATTATTTATAAAAGTATAAAAAATTGAATTTTGAAAAAAAGAGATGGTAATCACGGAAAAAAAATTACATACATTGTATGTAAAAATTATTTGTGTGAATTTAGAGTAATTTTAATTTTTAATCTGAATTTCAAATGGAGATTTTGAAAATAATGACATTGAAAAGCAATCTTTTACAATTCTTTAACATGAAACTCTTCAGATAAAGGACAAAATTTTAAATAAAATTGCTTAAAATTAAAAAATAAAAAACTAAAGTTGAAGATTTGATAAATTTAATGGTTTAAAAAGGGTTAACTTTTAGAAGTGTAAAGCTTTATGGTGTCCGAAAAAAAATATGAAAATTAGGAACAAAAAAGGATATATGGATGCCTCACTTGCCAAATCGATTAACTCCATTTTTGAGGTTTATTAAGTTTTAGTTCCATAACTTGATTAATTCTTGGACTTTTCATATTCGAAGTAATTGGATGTGATAATAAATCGTTAAACTACTAAATTAAAAATATTTTTTCGGTCTTCGAATCATAATTAATTTATTATCGGAGCTAATTTATTACTTTTTGAGACGTTTTTTTTATATGGAGTTAATCGATTTGGCAAGTGAGGCATCTACCATATATTAGGAATTTATTCTCCTATTTTTTTATTATATACTTTTTATCCACTTACTAACCCTTGACTAAATAACTTTGTGGGTAAGAGCGTTGTTCGTGACGTAATTGTGAAATTTTGGAAAGAGTTTTAGGGTAGTAAACGTGAACGGATTTACATGGGGTTTTCGGATTATATATTCGGAATATTCGGAAAATATAAATTTAAAGAACAAGCTGTTACTGAGAAACTTCCGACACGTCCTTGAACAACTCTTTTTTCGAGTATTATCGCAGTTACCGATGCTTTATAATCAATTTTTTACTTTTGCATTTTATTTATAAAAAAGTATTTGTTTTAAAAGTTTTTTTTAACATTCAAGCTTATTTATTAGTAAAAAGTACAAAATTTGAAAAACACTGTGGAATATTTTACCAATGCCATAGGAATAGGATATTCAATTCTGAAGATTCGTTTTTTTTTTGTCAAATTGTTTTTAATTTCATCTTTTCAGAAACACATTTTTTTATATTTTTTATTCTCTTCGGCGATGTGATTCTTAAAAGATTGAAACGAATTACGAATCATTTTATGAAATAAATATGTATATGTATACATATTATGTATATTTTGCAAATTTCATAGCAAAACCTTTTTTAACCACACTTACACCTTTTTTTTTTTTTTTTTTTTTTCAATTTATTTTCTCAGTTTTTATTGCTACAAAAAAATAAAAATAAAAGGTTTTACACACCTGAAAAATATATATATCTGTAGGAGAATATTAAATTCAATACATTTTCATACATATTATTCTACAATGTATAATAATTATATTATATGATATAAAACTAAATAATGTTTAGTACATACATATATGAATATCTTATGTAGTATAAATACATCTGGCTAAATTTTAGGTGTTTTTATTTTGACCTGATCTTCATACATGCACTAAAGTTGCAAGTCAAGATTCGATATGTCTGGGAGGTTATGGAATAGATAAAGATATAAATAAGTATATCTATATGTTACATATATGTATAATTATTATGTATTTTTATTTCCCCACTTATACAAAAAACTTATTGATAGGATGAATTTTCATCGGAAAAAAAATATTGTTTCTTGGTTTCTTCTCATTTAGAAAAACAACAAAAACACTTACATATAACTATGACGATTTGACGACAAAAAGATACTTGTATATATATGCGGATTTGTTAATTAAGTATTATATTATAATAATTGCGATACGTATGTGTATGTATAGAATGTGATGCTATAAATATATTAATAAGTAAAGGTAAACACAAAAAAAAAATATAAAACAGTAAAGATCACGCGAATATTTATTAAAAGTTATAAAACTTTTAAAAGAAAAGAAACAAAAAAAAAATTAAATGAAATAAAATAAGTTGAAAATTGGTTACATTGATGACGACGGTTACAACTTTCAAGAAGCGAATCCCCCATACTATATTACTTACTTGGGTTTTAAAAAAAAAAAAATAATATATACCATAATCAGTACAAAACAGTGTGCCACAACATTTTGATGGTTAGTTTTGTTACATTATGTTAGTATTCATTTGGAAGTCATGCAGATTTGTACCTTTTTTTCACTGTTTTTTTTTTTATTTAAATAAAATAAAAATAACATCTATTTTGTCGTGACTTGTTTATTGAAATCTTGATGAATAAAATCGAAATTCATTTTTAAAAAAATAAATATTATAAATAGAAAAAATTGTGTTATTTAGGAGCATCAAAAGAAAAGACAAAAAAAAAAACAAACCAAAATTATTTTCTTAGTGGATTAAAAAAAAATTTTTTTCAAGAAGAGAAAAGTTACTGGCATTCGAAATAAATCAAGATCGTAGATAGTTTATTAGACGACAATCGATATTAATATTTAAAGTTGAAAATTTAAAAAAAAAACAAAAGTTTAAAATCAAATTAGTAATTAACTTTTATTTGAATTCAAGTTTTCAAAGTTTACCTGCATCTTTTTATTTAATTATCTTTTTCTATGAGATAAAAAACTCATTTGTAGAGAAAGTGTTGAATAGTGCGTGCGGTTTTAATTTAATTACAGTAAATTTTCATTTTGTAGATGTAATTTACAATAATTACGTATTTTATTATTGTAATTCACTGATATTTACATTAATTATTTTATTTGAATAAAAACATCAGTAGACAAAAGTGCATTTAATCGAACAATTTTTTACTTTATAAAAAGTATCTATTTCGGTACGAATTCATTTAAAGTACATACCATAGTTACTATACGTCTTTTAACATTATTTATTTGTTGATATTTTACACACCTATAATAAATATCATTCATATATTATATGTGTGCCATTCTAGTGGTTTCATTTTAATGCATTAAAAATTCACATTTTATAAAGTTGTTTATCATTTTTTATAGTTGTGTGAATAATTTTGTGATATAAGTATCTTTTTTTTTCATTTTTTGTTGTTTTCTTTTTAAATTTTAATCAATCATTTTTTTTTTTCTGTTTTGCGATTTTGCAGTGTTTAATTAAGAGAAGAAGAAAAGAAAAAAGAAGTGAAAAAAAAATACAAATTATTATTTACTTCCTTTCTTTTTTTTTAAATTAAAATAAAATATATTAATTATTAAAACAGAAATAAAAGAAAAGATAATTTTTATTGTGATTATTGTCGCCTTTTTTTATATGTACCAGGAAGAAAGTTGAAATAATACATCAACTAACAACTATCAGTGAAATTATATAAATTCAAGTTTTTTCTTCTTCTTTTTTCTAGTTGTTTTATTTATTTATTAATTTTTGTGTTGTTGTTTTATTTTGTTTTTTTTTATACACACCGTAAAAGGAAGAGTTATAACAGACAGTGTTGTTGTATACTATATATACATTTATTTTACAAGAAAAATATAATAAAGATGCTGAATAAAATATCATTTTTGATACTTATCGTATTTGGATACCTTTTAATAACAGGTGGGGAGATAAATACATACATATTTAATATATTGTAATATTTTGTTTTTTTTTTTTGTTTTTTATTAATTCTTTTTTATTAAAGTATCTTTTGTATTAAAAAAGAAAAAAACAAGTATCATCAGTTGATTGCATAGTTAGTGTACATAAATGCAAATTAAAAATTAAGGAATTTTTTTTTGTTTTTCCTTAATAATCAATTGTTAAGACACGATTTTGTATTTTACATTTTTTCTTTTCTTTTATTTTATTTATTTTTTTTTATTATGAAAACATGAAATTTAATGTACAATATTATGCAAATTTTTTTTTTTTAATTCATTAAAATAAAATTAAATTTCATAAAACTGACATAAATTTATTATGTATGAACTAAATTAACGGAGAAAAAAAAATTTTCAAGACGAAAAATCAACTTTTACCTTACATTTTTATAAATGTACAATTATTTTTAAAATTATCTTTTTTGTTTAATGGAATTAAGTAACACTTATTTACTTATGAAACTCTGAAACCAATTGAATACATACAATCTACAGTGTATCTTAAGGATATGATTTTTTTTTGTTTTTCTGCAATTTTTTGAACAATTCAAGAATTTGAATTTGAATTTAAATTATGTACTTGTGAGTCCTAAATTCATGAACTACTTATTTAATTTTTACATATTGTACATACGAGTATGAAATTTTTAAAATTACCCACCAAAAACAATTTCATTTTTGTACTATAATATTCTTTGTTAAGATACATACTTATAAAATATCTGCAGGTGTATCGATTTGTTTTCGTTTCACTGATTTATAACTAACAAATATAATTTGCTTAAAAAAACACACATATTTAGTAGATTCAAATGGCTTAAATTAGAAGTGAGTGCATTTTTGTTGTATTGTCTGGTAGATATGTATATAAAAATATACAAGTTTGGCGAGTATCTATAAAATAGTATCTAGGTACTAATAAAATTAAGCATATTTTGGGTGTGGTAATATTAAAAAAATCTTTGATTCCTTTTTTTTTTTTCTCCGTTTCAAATATTTTGTTTTTTCTTTTTGTACGCAAATATGTATTGTTAGATAGCCAGAGAATGGTTTCAATTAAATGAATTGTTGCTTGCATTTTGATGTTTTTGTAAAAGTCTAAAGTATAAAGTGCATTTGTTGATAAATCTTGAAATCTTGTTTAATTTATGTTTAATTATTTCCAAAAAATGTAAATGATATTTTTATATCTAGGTAACATATAGGTACCTGATGTTGTTCTTTTAGTATATGAATTGAAAAAAAAAAGGTAAGATAAAACAATGACCAAATCTTATTATTAATATCGCCTACAGTTTCATTGTTATCACGCAAATATTATGATAAATTATATTAAATTATAGTATGTGCAACAAACATATATGTAGGTATGTATCTAAACTGAGCATGTAAATCAGATTACAATCTGAAGATTTTATAATAGGATTAAGTCGAATATTTTTATTTCTTATGACATAATTTTTTTTTTTTTTTTCAACTGTAGTATTGTTTGAAAAAAAAAAAGAATAATAATAATAAACATGAGAAAATGCTTTTAGAAAAAACATAGACAATTATAATATTATGATGTATTTTAATGATTGAGCAATAATAATAATAATAAAAATGACATTTTAAATTATGAAATAATAAAAATGAATATTAAAAATACGGTAAATAATAGAGTTAGGTTTTTGATCCTCTCATTTTGATTTTGATAATGGATTAAAAATACATAAAAATAAAAAACGGTTGCATTTAGTGCATGTGGACCTTGTTTAGGATGAAAAAACTTTCAATTGTGACGATACCTACATATTGAAATTTTTAATTAATTTATTTAAGGAGGTGTGGTTATTGATTAACATATACAAAAAATCAAGGATATCATGTATTTGCCAATTGTGATACAACATCTTACTTACTAAACAAAAAAAAGTTTAAAAAGTATAAGTTAATAATTTCAATAAAATGTTAACCTGGAATATGTATCTTTTTTTTTTTTTTTTTTTGAGATACAGTTTTGCTTGAACAAGGATTTTATATTTTAGAAGCTTTATTTTGCCTCAAGCTAATGAAATTTTATTTATTTCGGTATAATTTATTTTTTATGATTTTCAAAAGTTAAGAAATCAAAAATTTGCCATTAGCTAAAATTTATATGAGAAATTTATAAACAATGAAAAAAATCATAAATAAAAGAGAAACGAGAAAAACAAAAAAGATTAGATTATGTGCATAAAATGTGAATTGCGTGATATAAAAATACATTTTGAATATTTTATTAAAATAATTACAATAATAAGCGGGTTAGTAAAATATTTTGATTTGCATTTTTCAATTGAGAAGAATTATGATTATTTGAATTAAACCGCAACAAAGTAGCTGTTATTATAGACTATATAGTAGCGGCAGAAGTGTTTTTTTTATTTTTTTGTTTTTTAAATTCGAATGCATTATTAGTTTTTTTTTGTTGTTGTTGAAAACAAAGGCCAATTTCAAAGAATCATAAATTTTCTAGATCAGCCACTGTTTTTTTATTTTTAACATTGAAGCTTGAATTGAAAAATTTAAATAAAAAAGTTGTAATAATTTATTTTATTTCAAAATAGTTTTTCTATAATTTGAAGAATATATACATATGTAGGTACAATATACGATGTATTCAATTTTATAAAAAGAAAGAAAAAAAAAATTAATGTGAAAAAAACAACTTTTTATTTTTTTTAAATTAACAATCAAGAATTGAACAGAGAACTTAGTGTTTTCATATAGCATTGTCTTAAAAATTGAATTAACCAGTTACAAAATACATAATTTAAACTTTACTAAGTTCACATATGAAGATTATAGTTAGTAATAATGAACACTATAATTTAATAAAAAAATATTATTTGACAACAATTTAATTTGAAATTCAAAGAAAAACAATGATTTTTCTTTAGAAGAAGCCACTAAAAAAATATCAAAATTTTTAAAATAAATTTTCATATTTCCAATGCAAGTAAGCTTATAAGAACTTTGTTTGATTTTATCCTTGATCCCGATCAAGGAGAAAGTAAAAATATACAATTTTTGAAGTACCGTAAAATTACGTTATTGTCATCGTTTATTGCAAATAAATGAATTTTTCATGTTACATTAAAAAGTAATATAATGCCCTTTGATCCTTGTTTTATTTATTTTTAAAATGCTGTAATATAAACAATAAAAAATATTATTTATAAAAATTTCATATATTTGTACGACTATAGATACTATTTTAAATCTTATTAAGGTCAAAGTTTATTACAAATTTTTTATTTTTTTTTTTTATTTTATAAAATATTCATATAGCAAAACAAAGCAAAAAAAAAAAAAAAAATAACAGAATTGATTTCATTATTCAATAGAGAAAAAAACAACACCATTATTTTACACAAAATTACCTTATAATTTTGTAAATTGATTTATATTCTCTATTAAATTCAAATCACATTTCTTAATTCAAATGAAAAAAAACAACACTGATTTTTTTTTCTAATTTACATACTATCATAATCAAACATGTGAATATACATATATATACGAGTATGTATAATAGTAATAATTCGTGATGGATGCAATATTATGTACTCAAAACTTTTATGTAGGCATGAGGTATGCAATTTCAATGATCAATGAATTTGAATTAAAATAATTCCACAACAATAGAAGTTTACATATTACTGGACTCCTTCTTCTTTTTTTTTTTCTTTATTTAAATTTTTTGTTTTTCTTTAGTTTTTTTATGAATAAGTACACAATTGTTATTATTGCTTTTGTTCAATAATTTTCATTATGAATGTATGTAGTGTTTCCTGCAACTTTTTCATGCACTAATGCAATCGTCGTACAATTATTAACTGAAATAATAATAATAAAAAAGTAGGTACATACGTTTTATGCAATATATGTACACCTGAGTAGATTCAAAAATTTAAAAGAAGATTCCCGCCTTCGCAGCAATTGAAAATAATATAATCAAATCATTAAAAATATATTTTGTTTTCTTTCTAAATAAAATCGAGGTAATACAAAATTCATATGAAATAACATTTCTTATTTTTAAGTTCACATATATGTACATATTTGAATTACATTGAAACTTTCTCTTATTCAAGCATTAAATAATTTAAAAAATAGCATACAAAACACTGCTGCATAAACAATCTTTCATATTATTTTAGATGCAATACATATTATGAGTAATACAACAAATTTTCCATTACTAACTCCAACTCTTCAACTTCTCTTGTACTTTTTTTTTTTTTTTAAATTGAAATGAAAATGAATTTGTTGCGCTTTAATCTTGACTTAAATTTTTCTTTACTTTATTAATACATATTCATTTCTATGAAACTTTTGATGGATTATTGAGTAAAAAAGAAGAAACAACATCATTTTGTTTATCCTGTAAAAATTGTTTTATTACATGTTCTTATACACTCTTGGTGTTATTTGCAGACTTTATGCAATAACTAATTTTTTCTAAATTGTTTGTTGTTGTTCAAATCGTAGGTGCAATTTACATGTACAATGTAATACCAATTGTAAATGTGATATATTACAGCGGAAGTTCATTCAATTCATTCAAAGTTTTCATATTAGATTGAAAACCATTGAAAAATGTTTTTTTTTTAATACTTTGAGAAAAATTTTTTATATGTAGATACTTTTGTATGAATAATGGAAATCTATAGGACTTCATTTTTTAATTTTTAAAATAAATTTTATTTAAATGTCATATGGTAGATAATATTATGTATAAGCATATAAAATAAAATAAAATAATAATGTAAATCTTTTTTTTATATTTTAAATCATATGTACAATATGTACATACATATTTATATTTTATTTTAATGCGATTTTATATTTAAAAAAAAATATGAAGTAATAATTGTCGATTAAGGTCATAATAATGTGTGTTTTAGTGTAGTGTATATATGCGTATCTTTTTTTTTTTTCAGACTTGATAACCACGCGTTTTATGTCAACATATTATTTTTGCAAATGTATTTAATGTAAAGTTATTGTTATTATCATTGTAAAAAAAAAAAAAAAAACAAGAAAAAAAATTAACTATGTACTATAATATTCATGCAGAAAAAATAAAAAATTGTAATCAACTGTTTTATGTGCGGAATGAATCAATTTTTTTCTCTATCTAAAAACGATATGAACATTGATTATTATCCTTTACATTTTAGATTTGTTGAAATGGAACCCAACCTAGTCTAAAATACCGTATATAGATAGAGTTTAATTTTAATATTAACTGTCGTGTTTATATGACTGGGTCAAGTATACAAATTTTTTTTCTAGAGCTGTATATTATGAAGACATAAATTTAAAAAAAAAAAATAAATAAATATGCATTATAATATAATTTAATTTATTTATTATTTTTGAAGAAGGTAAAGAAGACATTAAATTACAATATTTAATGGAGAATTATTTTAGCTTTTCATAATGTTTAATTTCATTGCCAATTTTAAATGTTTATTATATAAAAAAGTTCAATATTTTTGTAACATAAATGGGTTATGTGATTTTTAAAATATTTAAGTAATGAAAAAAAAATAAAAATAAACTAAACAACAATTAGGTAAGGTGTGGTCATGAAAATTTTTGCATATAGGTATATAGAAAAGAAAACACTAGAAATATTACAATGAGTTATTGAAATCATCAGAAAGTTGTTTTGTTAGTATACAATTATTAGCTCTACCTTGTAAATTTTCAGGTTATTGTCATATTTTTGATTTTGAAATATTTTGTACCAACACCCTTCTTCGAAAGTGAACTTTACTTGATCATGTCAGGATGTATTTTCTGGTTTTTCATGTATCGTATAACATCGTATTATTTTGTTTAAGTTTAAACAATTTACTCCAAGATAATGATTGGTATGACATTCAAAAAATATAAAACGAGAGAAAAATTGAATTATTTTAAAATAAAAAAAATGTTTGTTTAAGCAGGATACTCTTTTTTTTAGGAATTTTTTTGGGCAAAACTGACTTTTTTTTCTTTTCCAAATCTTAGTATACAGATAGATTTTTGACATCTCAAGCTGTAGTATCCATTGATGTTTCTTTCTTTTAGTGTTTGTTAAAAAAGAACACCCATCATTAAGCTTTTTATTTACTACTTAAACTCCATTACCGTCTGTTTTTTGTATTCAATTTTTTTTTTTTCAATTTAAAAACTAATTATAACGCACTTATACATTGTTATCGTTACAAACTAAATTTCAAATAATGTTTCAATTTAAGTTACATTACACTATGTAGTGTTAATAGAGATTACATAATTCAAGTAGTAAATATTTTATAGCTTTTTTTCTCCTGTATACATTATAAAAAGAGAAGAAAACCAATAAAATTAAAATGACAGGAATATTTTCAGTAAATGTTTCTTTCCCACATCAATTACTTTATCTTTTCATATAAATTGTATTTTAAATCACATACAAAAGCCAGTATTATATATAATACTCATAGATGTAGTATCATTTATAACTGATGGCATTTTTCTGTCGTTCAAATACTTTACACATTTCCGATATCTAGCTACATATGTATATACATAGATACATATCGTATATAGTAATGAGATAAGGAATAATTGTTACTTATGCGAAAAAAATTATAAATCAAATTAAGACAGGAGCAATAGAAAATTCAGATAAATAAAAGAAAATAAACATTATGACATTTTAAAAAATAGGAAGATATATATGTATTCACTTTTTTTTTTTAAATTTTCACATGCAATACATACTTGTATGTACATACATTAACTATGTACTTAGTTATATCATTTTCGAATTATTGAAATATGTAAATTTTCTTAAAATTCTCTTAAAATTTTTTAATTGTAAAATAAATATTAGGTATTCATGTAGGATTACAAAATTAGAAAGGCGTAATGTAAATGATGTAAATTTTTCAGGTCTCAGTTCACATATGTACTTCTTGTTCAATTTAAATATGTGTATGTAGGTATATGATATGAATGCAGAAATGAAGGTGATGATGATGATTATATTTCGAGAAAGTGACTGGTAAAGTGGCAATTATAAGTGCTTTGTAAATGATTACTATCTAAGATGTATAAGTAATAAAGAAATGATTCAGCAATAGATTGTCATTCATAATAAATCAGAATCTATTTGAAAATATATAAATACAATACATACAACATACCTATATGAAAGGATTAAAAAAATCTAGCTATCTTAAATATCAACATTATATACTACTAATATTTCCAGAAATGGTATTTTATGAGGCGCGTGATTAATCATTTACTTATAGATTTGTTGTTATTACTCAACAGTGAGTAGCATATTATAGAGTATATAAAAAGTACAACAAGAGTAAAATCTTATGACTTTTTTGTTTTCTTCTTCAATCTATTCACCTGTATCTTATGAGAATATACATTAAAATTTATACTAGTACATACCTATACACTTTTATTAATTACAAAAAAAAACTTTTTTTTTCCTTTATCATATTTTTTTTTTCTTTGTAAATTTTCTATTTAATGTTTACCTAGATATATTTTGATTGATTTTTATATTCTTATGATAACTTTTAAATAGGTTGCATAAAAAAAAAAAAAAAAATTACAAGTCATCATTTAATGTATTAAATATGTAATATGTATTCAATAATATGTGAACAAGATGATAACTTGATTATGATGAATGGCAATTAATCATTGTTTTTATGTCCTAAAGAAAATAAAATAACATTTATTAAATTATTATAAAAAAAAATTCTATTTTTTCTTTTGTTTTATTCATGAGATTTAATAAATTTTTTATTAAATATAAAAACGATTTCTTAACAATTGCATATGAAATTATGATGAAAAAAAAAAAATTTCACAAGCAAATTTAATTCTACAGTGATATCTTTTTATAATAAAGCCGTACTCTATTCAATTAAAAATTTAAGGAATTTTGTTAAATAAGACTTTTACAATTATTTTATTCAAGCATACAAGTATTTCAAATAATTTAGATGACGATTAATTTTGATTAAAAAATATAATTTTGTATGAAATCCGATACAAAAGATTGAATTTTATACACAAACACAATTTTTTTTAAACGAATATAATTAAAATGTCCTACTTTAAAATCCTTTCTAAAATTGAATGATAAATCTGGCAAAAATATAACTTGTAACAACATTTAATTTTTGTATTTTTTTTGCTAATAACGCAAAAATAATTTATGATTTTGTTAGTCAATAAAAAAACACATATGTACATATTATCCTGATGTAATCTATATTTAATATAACCCTTTTATATATATATATTTTTATTTTGAATCATAAATTAACAAATAAAAATGCAATCTACCTATGTATAGGTGTACCATTGCTCATACAGGACTTTTTTTTTTTTAACAAATTTATTGTTTTTATTAATTTTGTGGAAAATCGAAAAATCTGTTTCAAAGCAATTAATTGCCAATATACATAATATGTATGTATGTTGTATGCATTTACATACATATGTATATTATTTTTGAATATATAAACAAAAAATATAAATAAATAATAAAAACAGAAATACATATATACAGCAAATTAAAGAAGAAAAAAAAATAAATAAACAAAAAAAAAATGTAAAAAAAAAAAATAGATTTATTCACTAAATTAATTTATCACACACAGAAATAAAAAGAAAAATCAGAAATCAATTAAAGAAAAATAAATTGCTTTCCGGTCAATATGCATGAAAAAAAAAAAAAATTGGAATTACTGCGTATCGAATGGAGTATCAATAACAAGCATTGTTATATTCTTTGTAGTTTTATCCGTATTCATGTGTATTATGTATAGGTACATGTATACACGTTAACAATCAAAGCTTCTATTTTTTTATCCTTTATCCTTTTTTTGTAAAGCGTAAAAATTAAATTTGCCAGTAGGAAAAACGTATACTACATATGGAAAAATTATTACACACACATTACATATGGGGAATTCCATTTGTAACGGATGTGACATCCTGACTCTTAAATATTGAAAAACTCGTACAGCAATTGCATTCTGATTATACTTGATGTTCTTAATGTGCCTTCTACTAAAAGTAAACGACGGTTACGATAAAACAGAAAACTTCAAATATTTCTAATCAGAATCATCATTTTAGTAGCGTAACGTAACGGGTGTGACGCTGACGATTTCGAATTTCACGGATTTCCGTATATTTTACAGAATATCCAATTCCAAAAATTATTTTTAATTATACTGTAGACACTTGAAAGAATCTTTTGGAAAAATTTGACGAGGAACAATGCAACTTTTTTCATAATTAGAAAAAAAGAAATGTAACGTGTGTGAAATTTTATGTAATACTATTTTAGTATCACTCCATAGATACACCAAAAATTCATATATGTACATATACTTATCCAAATCAGCTTTATTCATATGAATTTTAAGGTAAAGAGTGGTCAATTTGCGTGGACTTCCCCATATACATGGATACGAAATATATACATATATGTATGTACATAATTATTTTATTTAAAAAAAAAATTATCCATAAACAAAAATTTTTTCATATAATTTATGTACTCTACACAATATGAGATTATATTTACATGATGTTTAAATAATAATTATCTTCCGGTTTGTCAGAATTTTAATAAATACATAATTAGGATACATCATTAAAAAGGGATTTTTCATTGAAAAACAGAAAAAATTATAATAAATATTATTTTAAATTTAAATTTTATGTAACTAATTTTTCATTATTAATTAAAATATGTACTATAATTGTTTTTTTTTTTTTTTTTTTTTTGTATTTTCATCGCTTTTATATAAAAAACAAATTTACATTTATAAATTGTATGAAAAAAAAAAACGTGGCTGTTTAGTAAATTTTATTGTAATTGCTTTAAAAATTTATTTACTCAATACGGTTTTTTTTTTTTCAAATTGAAAAGGTAAATTATACACAATTTTATAAAATAGTAATTTTAAGTTAATTTTAATGTTAGTATGTGTGAGATTTACAAGATTATTTTGAATAATAAAAAAAAAATCACTGTCGGTTAAATTAAAAAGAACAAATACCTATTCAGAGTTACCATACTGTAGATACAAAAAAAAAATCCCATTACAATTTCAATTTTTCAATTAGCTTAAAAAAATACTGCAAAATTTTAAAAAAAAATCCCCATTTAATCGGATCTAAAAAACGTAGTTTAAATCGGAAAAAAAAGTGGCAACTCTGAAAATATCTACCAAATTGCATTTTATAATTTTTTGATCTTGAATTAAAATACAAAAAGAAAAAGTTTATTACAATTTTTAGTTACTTCGATTGCAATTGAATGTTTTGTAATACATACATATATTTATGTATATTCAGTAACAATTCATCGATGTAAATTGAAATGCCTAAAGCAATACTCGTAAATAGATAAATTGCATTAAAAAGATACAAAGATACAAATAATGTAAAACACATATATGTGAAGGATATTTTGTATATATTATGTACGTATGTATGAAAGCTGAAGAATATGTGCGTTCTCTTTACATTAACTGGACACATCAATTTACCTATTTTATTTTGGACAGAATAATATTTACAAGTTTTAAAAACGTTCATTTTAACTTGTACATATATTTGCTTGTACAGTAAATATAAAACTGTACTCGTATATGTATATTTTTCGTTTTTTTTTTTTAAAGTTCCAGATTTAAAAGTTGTCTCTAAAAAAAATAACAACGAACTACATCACAGCAGCTAGCTAGTAGTCACAAATTATATGATTTCGATATGATTACTTTTTTTTTTGTTTGTTTTTGCTTTCAATTTTCTTGTACTTTAAAAAAGAAATATTCTGTTTTACAGTAATATTTTTCGGCAAATAAAAAAGATTGCTATTATTATTATTATTTTTTTTTTATTTTTATTTTTAAAACAATATTTTAGACATAATGTATCTGATATAATTTTAATACAATGAATCAATATTTTACTTTATTTTTTTTTTGTCTGTTCGTTTTTATAAAATTGATTATTGTAAAATTCATATTTTATCTTGCTTGTAAAAAAATATAAATAAACAGTATTTCTTTTAGTTAGACCGATTTATTGTATTATTTAACAAATAATTTTTCTTCTTCTTCTATTATACATTTTGTACAGTTACCTGTTACTCTGACGTAATTTAAAATTTACTACTTAATTCATGTAAAAAAAAAATTACAACTCGAAAATCAGAAAAAAACAAAAATAAGATACGTTGAATTTACTTGTAAATATTATGTACATAAAAATTTAAGTAATTGTAACTGATCCTCCCAAAATGATTAGGTGTTAGGTCAAGGTAAATAAATAAAATAAGACTCAAGGTTTATCTTATTAAAATATGAATTTAAATAATATAAATTTTTTGTTTATTTCAACGAAAATATTTTTTACATAAAGGAGTGCCAATTTTAAATTTGATTATTGCATACTATTATAAATATTATTATTTTTGTCTTGCATCGATAAAATTGTAAATTTATTCATTACGAAGAAAAAAAATTCTTTATTGTCTACGAACGCCAAACATAAAGATTATGATTGATTTGAATAAATTTGTGCACCCACTCATAGTAGAAAATATTAAGGAAAATAATTATATAAAGATTATAATAAACTTGTATTTAAAAAAAAAAATGTATTGACTAATTTTAGAAAATAAGTAAATGCAGAAAAAGTATCCGATGTATTTATGAATAATTATCAACCTTAACTTTCAATTTTTCAAGATCCTGCGACATTATCATTAAATTTATTCTAAAAACGACGTTTTCACACTTCGTTTTAAAGGGGATTTCAAAGTAAAGGACAAGACCTATATTTTATGATCATGCATATTAAATTAAAAAAGGACATGATTTACAACAAGCAGGATTAAAAAATATTTGCCGAAATTTTTAGATATAGCAAATAAGAACAAATCTAGAACTGTCTAGAATCTGAAAGATCCTGTCCTTAACTTTGAAATCACTTTCATGAATAACAAATGTCCTTTTTGAATTAGTTTGATTAAGATGTTATTAAATTAACAACAATAATGGAAAATTAATCATACTTGGGAAAATATTTGAATTACAGAACAAGAGTACGTTTTCTGCCTTATTAAAATCGAAATCTCAAAGAAAATTATAGCTATTAATATATGGTATATGACCTTTTCTCTATTCCAATTAGAACCTTTGTTGTTTAAGGTGAAAGGAGGAAAAAGATTTTTTTGATTATCATTGATAAAATAGAAACCAACATAAACAATTAACAATGGAACTAAATTTACAGATTAATCAAAGATTTTAAGTTTTTTTTTTTTTTTTTCTATATTACTAACAAAGTATTATTTCTCGTGCTTATTTTAAATTATTATTATCCCCAGAAATTGTTTCTATCTATATTTCTAACCTTGAATGACATAATGATTTAAAAAATGATCTTAACATTGTATCATAAGATTTAATAAACATTGATTTGAGAAAAAATATACATAATTACTTGAGCAGTTTTTGTAGTTTTTTAGGTTTTTTTGTTTAGAGAAGTACCTATTTTGAAAGATAAATTATCAGAACATTTTTCGAATAATCAAAAAAAAATTATTCTTAGTACTTTTGACCTTTGATTAAAAAAACTCTATTTGACTGTTTTAAGTTCAATAAATTGATTTTCTAGAATTTTAGTTTCGAAAAACTGGTAAGTACCTATAATGATTTAATTGATTAATTAAAAAATCCTATGGAGCTTTTCTACACTTCAGAAAAATTCTTGAAGATTTTTTTGTAAAAAAAATAAAAACTCTAATATTTTGTGAGAATATTAAAGTTTTATTTTGAAAGGAAACACATTTTAATTTAAAAAAATAATCGCTGTTTCGTTGCTAAGAATCACGTTTGTATAAAATATTTGAAAACCTATTTTTTTCTTCATAATTTTCTGAGAAAATTTTTTAGGGCTTTAAAAAACATGAAATTACAACTGAAATTAAATTAAAATTTTTCATTAAATTTACCTTCAAAAATTTTTAAATGAAAAATGATTTTAGAGAAAGTCATAAATTTTTTTCTAATAACTCATAAGAAAATCCAGCAAAACTTTGAAAAGTTCACTTCCTTATAGCTTTTTCTTGAATTTTCATTTACATTTTTTTGTTTTCTTAAAATTTCAAATTTTTTGTTTTTTATTACTTTCTAACATTTTAAATCATCTATAAATTTAGCTCATAAATTATATGTTTTTTTAAAAGTCAAATTTAATGTTGTAAGAATACAACATCATTTATCACTTTTTGTATAAGATAATAAATTTTATATCTGGCAAATAATAATTTTTATGCTAATTTTGAATGCTCCATTAAAAATAAAGAAAAAAGACATAATAAGAAAAATACCTATTTCAATAATTTAACTTTATCAAAATAAGCTAATGTGCACATCTATTATTACACAATCAATTCTTTGATCATGTCTTGGATACCTTTTACCAATCGAATCAAATCCAAATCCAAATGTTATTTAGTATGTATCTATATCATCTCTCCATTTAGTATTTACCAAGCAAATGATGTGGTATTTATTTATTAAATTTATGTTTACGTTAAATTAAATTTGCTTATGTTTCGATATCTTAACCTTGAAGTAACTTAAAACTAAAAAAAAGAATTATATGAAATTAAAGTTTAAAGATAAGTATATACACATTAAACATACATATATAAACAAATGGGATTGTAACTATGGTTTTAAATTTTTTAAAGCATTTTGTTTATATTGTTTTTCTGTTAAATGCAATTTGCAATTGAACCGTGATTTTGAATTGATCGTTTATATCAACCGGATAACAAAAAAACAAATCTCAACAATCAAAAGATTCAAAAAAATTTTGGATTGCAAAAATTTAATTTGTTTTTTCATGTTACAGGGTGTTATGAAAAATAAAAGTTGTATTTTTTCAATAATCAAGGATATTTATGATAAAAAAATAGAATAAAGCTTTCAAATTGATTTTCATTATTTAATTTGGTAACTTGGGGGCCAAATGAAAAATTCTTGTTAATCAGGGCCTGAGGGTCTATTCTGTTTCGTCGAAAAAATGAGAATGAGAAATTTCCAAAGTTTTTCCCAGTGTTCCGATTCTAATTCAATGAGAAAATGACAAAAACTGTCAAATTATTTTCATATGAGAAAAAAAGTTTCATCACTATATCAGCGTATGAGAATTCTGAAAACAGTGTTTGAAGTGCATTTTTAAATTAATAATTTAAAAAAATAGTCGATTTGAAGAAGACATTTTTTATGAGAAATTTAACTAAAAATTGTTGGATAATAAAATTAGAAAAAAAATATTGAATGTTCTCTGAATTTTATTTTCAAATATCAAAAAATTCATATTCAGTATTTTTTTTCTCTAGAATAATTATTAAATTTTTAACTTCGATGAAAAACATTTCAATAAAAAAAAAAATAAAGAAAGATGAAATAGGCAGATTCTCTGGTAACGCAGAAGACATTTTCGGAGAAATTTTATTAAAAAATTTTCGGATAATGAAAGTGTAGAGACTTGATACTTCTACATTTATTACAATTTACCTTCACTTTTGAAACTACATATGCTTATAGAACATTCCATTTTTTTGACCTTTTGTTTTAAATTTATCTGAAAAAAGGCGTTAACGCAAAAGACTCGTACACAACCTTATTAATACATTCTTAATATTCCCTTTAAGAATTCTGTAAATTGTTAAGTATTTAATAATTGTCACTTTTACTGAAGAAAGTGAAGATTTTGTTTTCAATTTACAAAGAATTGACCAAATACATAAATAAAATAAAATAACAATTTTTATTTTTATTAAAATAATTTTGAATGCAAGTAATGTGATATATTTCATATTTTTGTAATTTATTAACTACATTTTCTATAATTAAATTTTTAAGTATTCAAATATTTCAAGTATTATTTCAAGTACAAAAATGTAGTTAATGTATTACATTTTTACAAACCGATCAAGTAATGAAGTAAATAATATAGGTACATATCTAAGAATGTAAATAGTATAACCTGCTGTCAAATGTCAAAATTCCAAAATCAAATGAGAATTCCAATATAATTCCATTCAGCTGGAAACTCAGCAACAATGTTTCATTATGCAAAACAGAATCGCTTTAATGAGAAAAATGAAAAAATAAAATGAGAAATTGGAATGAGAAATGAAATGCGAAGTTTTTCTCATTCTCATTTTTTCGACGAAACAGAATAGACCCTCAGAGGGACTGAAAATCATTCTGAAAATAATAAAAAATGGAAAAAGATGAAAATTTGAACTTTTTTTTCGGAGAAAATCAAAAATTTTGTTAATACAAAAAAACAACCTGTATTCAATAAACATGTTAAGGATAATTTTATTCTGACATTTTGATTTTATACTTAAACGAATTTAAAAATAGATTTTATGTTAAATTTTAAATGCTTATTTACATTGTCTGGATTAATTGAATGAATGAATGAATGAATGACTGACTAGCTTGATGTGACAGGGTCATAAGTTTTGAAACTAACATGTACATAATTATGTTACTCCTTTGTAGTTTTTTTTAAAATTTGATTTTCGGCGGGTTTGAATGATCAATTAAAAAAATTGCTTACAAGCCCAAATAGACATGTTCCTTTTGAATAAAATACATAAAGGTTCTTTTCCGTCGTTAATTTAAGATTTTATTTGAGTATACATATTTATTTCCTCTGGTAGTTGTAAAAAAATATAAATGCAAAAATAAAATAATCAGTTATTTTAATCAACGAAAAATATGAATTTTTCCAATAAAAATATTAGTTTATCCTTGAATCATAAAAATCGTAAAAACCAAAAAAACAAAACAGTTACTAATACATATTATTAATGAGCTAATTTCTTATTGACATATTTGATATCATAAACAAGCATGAAAAAAAAAACTGTCCATATATTATAGACCACAACCTTCATATGTGCATTTTTTTGTTTTTTTGTTTTTTAGTTTTATTGATTTTCTAATATTTTTCTAATGTTTGTTTGTTTTTTTTTTTAAATTCTATAGTTAAATATGAAAACTATTAATTACTAATAAATAAAATATTAAATTGAAAACGATGAAGTTCAGACCACACATAAAGCAGTTATTTAATTTGTGGTCTGATTATCATACTACTTCATTATCTGCTACTTATATTTTTTTTTATATAATATTTTCTTATTATTTCTTGTTTTTCTATAAATTAAAAAAAAATAATAATAATAATAATTTAAAATGATATACCTATCTTTTTTCTCTTCCATAATTTACAGTTTTTTTCTAATAAACATTTTTAATATGAAACTTTTATTGAAGGTTATTTTAATATTAAACATATATGTATACATGAAAAAATTTATTATTTAGCACGCGTTTTAAATTTTACAATAAACCGCACAAAAATTATCGTTTCATATTATAGGATAAGATACAAGAAATAAAGTGATCGAATATAATTGATTACTTTAACGAAAATATTAGGTTATCATATTTTGCATCATCAATTTTAAACAAAATTACAAATTTTATCAAAATAAATCTTATTTCCAAAAAAAAAAAAACTTTAAAAAGGTATCATTATACGTTGATTGTGCGTTACAAATTAATTAATCACCGAATCTATAACAAAATAATGAATTTCTTTTGATTTGTTTTTTTTAGATAATAATTAATCTTACAAAAGATACAATTTATTTATAACTTTCTAAAAGTTAAAAAAAAGAAGAAAAAATTTATACTTTATTTAACAACAATTAAAGTCAGTACAGGCAAGATAGGCATACTTTTCTATACTCTTTTACATTTCGTTTGTATAAATCTGTCTCGTGTGTGGGGTGATCAGATCTCAATTTCAATCGAGGGAAATCTTTTAAATTAAATATTACCAAGGCAAAAAACTCATCGGGTACTGCCTCCATAAGCACAATACTGACTTTAATTGTTAAATAGAGTATAGATACATTTTTGTGGCATCATTTATTTGTTATTTTTTTAAAAAGTTCAAGAACGAACATTTATCTTGTTGTTTTTTAAATGCTTACAAGTTTTAGTATTAAGGATCACGATAATTTATAAAATACATACATATAATATATTATATAAATATCTTATTACGTCCGGTATATGATATATGAATACGATCAACCCAAAAATCAAATAAACTATGATATATCGTACATAGGTTGTTCAGATTTGATTAAAATTATAAGGTGTCGATAGCCGAAAAATAAAAATAAAAACTTGATTGTATAACACATAAATATAGGCTATATTATGTGCTTATAAAAAACAAATATTATATTCAATTACGAACTTTATAAAGAGTGCTGCCATTATTTCTTGTTTTCAATTTTCTATTTAGGCTTTTTCATTTTAGTTTTAACGTTACAAGATTTTAATCATACATATTTTTTTTTCTTTTTAAATGTAATGCTACTAATCAGTCGCAATTTTAACTAAATAGTAACATTACATTGTGAATTGTATCTTAATTACTGTTACCATTCTAGTGTATGTTAAGATTACTTTACATACATATATGTACATATGTACATACTTGTACTTACACATGTAGTTCAAGAAAAAAAAAAATAATAGATACATGCAAAGCATATGAAAAGTTAATTTCTTTGTAAAAGCATAGTACATACATATTATGTATGTATGTTCTTTTTCTTAATAGGTATTTCGTTTGATTTTTTTCTATTAAAAAAAATATATATTTTACATTCTACATACACACAAACATATATCAATAAAGTTTTATATTTATGATGAAGTACATTTGTAAACCGCACCTATTTTCAGCGGTAAAATAAATTGGTTTAAAATATTTTATTTATTATGCCTAAACAATTAAAATCTGCATTTATTTGAGAGTTATTTAAACGAGATTTTCTTTTTAAGAAAAAATATACTACACATACGAATGAATAGAGTGTCCCTTATTTTTCAACTTTCAGATTCTCAGTGTCCTACCCCCTAATTTTTTTCGTTCTTCAATTTAAAGTAGAAATACCAATAAAACAGGTAAATTTAACATCATTTACCCGTGTCGATTTCAATGTGATTTTTTTTTCTTCGAAAAATGATGATTTTGTGCACTTTACCCTATATATTTTTCCCTAGTTAACAATTTTTTTTCATTCGTTTCGTTTGTGTGGAAGAGAACCCTTCAAGGAATACAATGACCACAACTCAACTTCCTACTGCTCTGGGAACATATATTTTAAAGGCACGAAAAGGTCTACAAAAATTTCCTTAACATACATGGTATAAGTTTTTTTCTTTGGTGCCTTGTGTCTCGCTCCCTGTTGCAGGGATCATTTTTGTTCAAAAGAACATAATTTATAAGGAATGACAAGAAGAACGCCCTGCAGAAATTTCAAGATTTTCGGATCACGAAGTCCAGAGATATTTAAATTTGAAATCTGATTTTGACGAAAACGTGCTAACATACGAACTTACATATATTTTTAGTACATTTTCTTAGGTAAAAAGAACCCTTTGTCGGCAAGGGTTCCAAAAGTTATGAAATTTTAGGATTTTAATTATTTTGTAATAAGTAAAAAAATTGAGGGACAAATAAGGGACAGTCTAATTTACATACATGTACGTCATGTATATTTGAAAAATGCTGTTTATTTTGCTTTAATTTTCCTTTCATTTAAAAAGTAAAAACATTAATTTTTTTCAAAAGAATATTGAAGTATCTTACGATATTTTGTAAACCAGTGATGCCATTCGATTCAATCGTGTTCTTTTTTTTTCGTCTTTTATTTTGAATAATTTTATTTTTTATTATTTTGACAATTTTTTATCTTGTGTAAATAGTCACATTCCATGGAAAAATAACTTTTGTGAAACAGACCAAAAAAATATGATTGTGATTATTCATTGAAATTTTTTACTCGTGCATAGTGCGTATGTCTGAGACAAAAAGTACAAAAAAAAAAAGTTATATATACATATTTTAGTTCTACGAAAATAAATTTCAACTTGAAAGTAATTTAATATTAAAAATATACGATAAATTTTCCGTGATTTAAATATGTAATAATAGAAAAGATACAATATGAAAACAATATTGTGCATGATAAATATCCTCAACAGATACTTCTTTTTAAAATCGTCTCGTCATTTATTTAAATTGACGACTTCGTAAACAAGAAAATATTGAAAAGACTGCAGGGCAATAAATGAAAAAAAAAAATATCACTAAAATAAGAAAAACTATAGTAAACAAAGTAAACTTCAGATCAGAACGTTAATTATATCGGAAAATAAAAATAAAAAAACAGATTGCATAAATTTCTCATTTATCAATAATTTATAATTAATTTTTAATTTTTGACAAATTTTTTATTTACATAATATTTCATTTAAATATTTTAAATTATGCTTATTGTCCTAGTTTTTTTTTTCTGCTTTACATTTTTTAATTTTGTTTCATTATTGTAATAATGCGATTATTTTCAACATGTATCTGTCATATTTTTCAAGGTAACATAAAAGGTGGCTTGCTTGAATAATGAAAAAAAAAAGTATTATTTTTTGTTCTCTACCACTCATTATTATTTTTTTTTTCATTGTTATTTAAAAAAAAATACACACTAATATTTCATTGACAACATGAAATGCCCTTTTTTTCTTGATAATAGATAATTGAGTGGTCAACTATAAGAGTCAAAATCTCATCAGCTTGAGGTCGTATAAACAAAACAAAGAAGTAAAAAAAAAAGTGAAAAATTATAATTATTCATAAGTAACTATAGTTACTTGACAAAAAAAAAATTATTTCATTTTCTTATTTCATTCTGAAAAAAAAAAAAATTAGTAAAATGACAGATTAATAATGATATTTATTTAAAGAATCGTGTGATGGCACTTGACAGGTAATTAATAATAATGCATTCTTTTGTTTAAAAAAGTACAATGTTGTTGATTTAAATGAAAAGAGAAAAAAATAAGAGAAGAGAAGATCTACTAAAATTACCTTTGTTTAAAATATTATTATTTTTTTGTTTGTTTTATTTGTTAATAATAATAATACAAAAATGAATTATCAATTTGACGTGTTATTCAAGGTTAAAAAATTTGTATGTTTTCTTTTTTTTTGATTGTGTTATAGCTTGTGTGTACCTATATAACAAATAATATTTTCGGAACTCTCAAAAAGAAAAAAAAAAACAGAAAAATTATGAATTTATGGTGTGTCAGATGCATTAACACCGTTGTTAATAAAAATCACCTAATTAGTAGTGATATATAAAAGATGAGCTGATGTTTAGCTACCGGCCAATGTCAAGTTTACTATAATTAATGATTCAAGGTTAATGATTTTTTTTTTTAAATAAAATTCTTCCGAATTATTTAATTATTAGAAAATTGTTGTTTTGTTGTAAAAACATATGATATTTTTCCGTAATTATATACACTTTTCGTATTTTAAATAATTAGGAGATTAACATTCTGTTGTTGTTTTTTTTTTATTATAATTGTTTTACTAAATATATTAAAAAAAAGTTAACTTAATGATATGCAATATGATAAGTTAATCTCAAATATAGTTCCGTGTTTCGAACCCAATTTAATTTTAATTTTTGCATGTATAATTTTCCAAAATTAGACCTAATTTTTCATGATTAAGAAAAACAAATTCGTATTTACGAAAACTATGATGGTTTTTTTTTTTCAATTAATTTCATAAATATTTATTTCAAATACAAATTTTACAAAATATTCTCGTACTTATTATATTATTTTCGCTTATGAATTCCTCTAATTTTATTTCTTCATATTTCTGTTGAAATGAAATTAAAAATAATTAAAGACCGCAAAACGTTTAATATTGAATTTAAAAAAAAATTATACTCTTAATAAATTGTAAAGTTAAAAAATACATACGTGAATATTTACAAAAACAAAAAATAAAATGTTTGAAATATAAAATAAATGAAATGTAATAATTATCAAATAATTTTATAAATTATTTCTTTAAATTTTATGTAATAATCATGAACACTGACAGAATAATATGTAATAATTTCAACTAATGAAACAATGTTCAAAAAATTAATATATTTTGTAGATATCTTAAATTCCATTTACTTAACTACCTATATAATATTTTTATAAAATGTAATTTTCTAACAAAGAATTGAAAATTTAGTACATTATTTAAGAGATGAATTAATATTTTTGTTGTTAAAGGTTAAACAAAAGCTAGATCAAAGAAGCTATACATATGTATGAGTATCTGTAAGGTATATTTATATATCAGATATATTATATGTGTGTAAATTGCAGTTGTTGCAAATCTAATATAGTTACTTAAAATAAATTTACAATATTTTAACACTTTTTATTCTATTCAAAAGTGTAAAATGTTTAGCTGCATCTCATTGAGATATATTTATTATACATTACAACAACAGGAGGTCAGTGGGCTTATGTTAGCTACAATATGTATGTTAAACTTCAGAATGACCGTGTGAACAACAAATTACAAAAAATTAATTCATTCGCCTTCATTTAATCATTCTTTAAAAAAAAAAAAATACATATGTATGTATGTATGTACATATGTATATAACATCAGCGTAGGTATACTATACACTTACTAACTAAGATAAATGTTAAACCGTTCAATTCATGATTTACAAAAAATTTAAAGAAAATTCGATTACAAATTAAAATTTTTGTAATAATCCTTTACTGAAAGTGAAAGGTTCTTGAAATTTTTACATAGTCTATACTTGATTTATTAACTCAAGTCAGTACAGTCAAGATAGGTATACTTTTCTATACTCTTTTACATTTCTGTTGTATAAATCTGTCTCGTGTGTGGGGTGATCAGATCTAAATTTCAATCGAGGGAAATCTTTTAAATTAAATATCACAATACTGACTCCAATTAATAAATCAAGTATAAGTTGCAACAGGATCAAGGTAAAAGAGATTTCTTAATCCTTGATATTTTTTTAAAGGATGTTTTGTTGAAAGTTTTTCTTCAATATTCACAGGTTGTATAGAAGACGTAGTGAGCTCATGATAAAGAGGACTGAAAGTGTGTGGAACCGAAAAGGATCCGATCCACGTGAAGAAAGAAGCTTCATGTAAATTTTCAAAAAAACGTCTCATATTTTCGGGACGTTGTATTCTGTGAGAATTGTGAAATATTTTTCACTCCTTGCATATTCTGAGATATCCTCTTTTGAAAAATTTTTACTTTTGAAAAATTTATAAAATACGAGACATATTTAGAATACTGAATGCATTTCTATCACATTAAACAGATGATTTTTTATTTTTATATGAATTCAAGGGTTAACTGACACATATGTATGTACATTTATATTCCTATAAAAACTTTAGGTAATAAAATGTTATAACAAAAAAAAAAATGTATTTTTTTTTTCAATTCAATATTAAAAAGGTGATCTACTTTACTCGTCGTCTGACTACTTGAAAACTACTTATATACTAGTAGTATGATTATGCAAGCGATTATTGATTATTGCACATTTAACTGAAAACAAAAAGAAAAAGAAGAGAGAAAAAAAGTTGATATATAAAAGCTTAATAAGAGAGAAAAAACAAAAATACATACAAATACATATACATATGTGCTGATTGATATATGTTATTTATACGACAAAAAGAAGAAAAATATGTAATAATAATAGTAAATATGTTATATAGTTTCCTTTCATTCACATATTGAAGTATTTATTATATAGATAAATGTTTCATATGTTGTAATACATGAAATAATTCCAAAAATATAATATTAAATATAAAAATTGTATATTTACAAAAATTTCAACAAAAATATTTAATAAACAAAAATTGAATTTAGTGCGTAGGATTTTTAACATGTATGTACCTAATCTACACATGGGTGGTGAAAAATATGTAGAAATGTAGGTACAGGATTTATTTTTTCGAATCAAGGACAACAAAAATTTTAGGCAAAACTATTTTTTTTATTAAAAAACATAATATTATGGAAAAATATTCAAACGTTTAGCTTTTTTTATTAATTTACCTTTAACCATTTTTCATTTTTTGATTATTAATTTGTTGCAATCAATTAATTATTTTAATAGCATAATTTTTTTATTTTCTTCAAATATAGATATCAAAATTAAATTATGATAATTTTATTCTTATATGGATTAGAGGAAATTAATTTGGAAGTTTATCCTCGATTAAATGCATTTTATAAAAGATATTTTGAATTTAAATTATATCAATATAATTTTTTTGTTTATGAAAATTTATAATCCAATAGAAGATTTTTGTATTAAATTCACAAAAAAAAAAAAAAAAAAAAAAAAAAAAAAAAAAAATGAAATTTGTTAAGGTGTAGAAAAACGTAAATTATTCAAATTAATTTACCTTAATTAATTTTAAATTAGAATTATTTATATCGTATTTTCATATGAAAAATGACAAAAAACAAAATAATTGATTGTTCGAATTAAATTTAAAAATAAAATATACATACATATATACATATTATGTATTTGATATACTGAAATAGATTACAAATGAGAAATCAATGAGCCGATATATTAAAATGAAAGTAATTTATATACTATTTAGTACAATAAACTTGTATAGTTCACCAATAAAAATAAAAGATTTAACAACAGCAACAGCGGTCGGTAGCCTTTAATTTCAAGGTGATCATGTAACAGCTGTATTTGACATTGTTTTCTATTTGAATGAAATATCAGATATATTATCTGACGTTTTTAAAATACGTAATGTTTTTTTTCTTTTCTTTACATATATTTTTTTTTTGCTTTTCCTTTTCACAATAAAATTGTGTTTATTAATAAACAACCTGTTTCAAAAGATGTCTCATATAATTCTTGTACACAATAAAATTATGTAATTTTTGTTATTAATTACAAAAAAAAAATACGCTTTTTTTTTCAATCAAAATGTTATACAGTACATGCGTGACATTTAAAAAAAAAAAACATAAATAATAAAGAAACAATGTGGGCGTTTTTTGATATGACAATAATCGAGATTTTTTATCCTATTTTAATCGAATTATTAGTTTTAAAATGTTATGATTTTTTAATGTAAATGTTACGGAAAAACAATTTTTTTTTTTTGGTAATTTATCAACAAACATACATATATTAATACGGTGTTTACATATGATTATTATTATTTTTTTTTTTTGCTCAATATAAACAAACATAAAACTGTCATGATTATTTGTAAATTAGCTACACAATTCAATTTAATATAAGAAATTTTAAATTATTACGATATTCTCTTTGTGAACAAAATAAATTTTCATTAAATTTTACATTTAATTTCTATGGAAATCAATCTTCATTTTTTTTTTTTTAAATAAAAGAATAGGTAATATTTAATTTTTTTTCTAAATGAATAATAATAAATATAATAAAAAAATATTCTTTATGATTTTACAGATGGCCTTCAAATTTTTCTTGTTATGTACATACGTTAAGTGAAAAAAAAAAAAAATAAAAAATAAATAGCTAAGTGAAATTTAATATTTCAAAAGGTTTTCCCATAAATTTTGTATTGTTTAATTTGTAAATGAAAATGCTAATAAGAAGAAAAAAAAATGAAATAAAATAAATTTTAAATATTTGTTTATTCACGATCTTATTCTTTTTTATTTAAATATACCAAGTTTAATGTAAGCACAAATGGTACACAATATACAATAAGTTTAATATTTTAATATGCTTTTCAATATTATTATTTTGCATATAGGGGGACATCTTCGATCGGCTAGCAAGCAAGCAAGTAAGACTTGCTAGCTGAAATGATAGAATTGGTATCCTCGATTGTTTTTGCTCTCGCAAGTAAGCAAATTAACCGTCAAAATTTGCGATCGCAAAGTTGGTGTCGCAAACTCAGTTAACAGAACACATAACCTCAAATTTCTTATAAATAAGTAGAAACTCAAACCCAAATACTTATGTTATCAATATAACTTGAATATTTTTTTCTTGTAATGCATAGAATTGGTTAGTAAGACCATTGTATATGAATTTATAAATTTATACACAATTATGAGACTGTAGAAATTAATAAAATTGAAAAAAAAATAGTTCATGATAAACAAAATAATTTCGGTTATGATTTAAAATTTTAAAATTTCAAAATTTGAATAAAAAAAACGAATTTTTAACGTAATATAATAGAAAGTTATAGGTTATGTATGTAAAAATTTATTCAGCAAAATTGCTTACAAAATAAAAATGGTTGACTTGCGATTACAATCGAGGATATGATTTTTTGTAATCGCAATTAGCAATCGCAAATCCGCCATATTTGTTAGTCGCAATTTGCTTAATTGCTAGCTGATCGAAGATGTCCTCCATAGTTTTCATTTTAATTTATCTTTTTTTGCTACTTTTAATTCCTATTGTTCAATTGGTCATTGTTGTCTGTTTGAAGGCCGAAAACATGTCATATAGCATTTATTTTTTTTTTTAAATACATAAAAATCTTCTGCTGACGCCATGCACTGTTTAATTTAAAATATTACATGTACAGGTACCTTCCTGATTAGTTACTTTTTTATTATTTTTTTCCTATAACGTATCATTAATGTTTTATATACTTTTTTTTACTGAGATCGTCGAGAAGAAAATCTACTTTTATAATTTTATAGTAACGTGTGAACGTTTCAAATTTATTTTATATTTTATACGTGACTTAAAACACCTTGTTTTTTTCTTCTTCTTATTTTTTTTTCTTCATTATTTTCTTGCAATATTAAAATTTACAAAATTCAATTTAAAATTTTAAGTTTAACATTAAAAATTTGAACATGAATTTTAAAATTTTAAACCACAATCATATCATGTAAACTATTCGAAACTAAATTTACTAAATTTTCTAATATGCACTTCATCAATACATCATATGTATACTCGTGTGTATGTATGTATGTATGTATAATATTATAATAAAAATATTGTTAGTAGGTCAACAACTTTGATTTAATGCACAATATAATATGTATGTGCAATTCTTACATTGTATGTATATGTATATGTGTGTATATTACATATTATATGCATTTAATAGTGAATTTTTCATAATATGTACATATTATCTATATATTTTTTTAAATGTTGATCTTACGTAATAAGATCGTTGTTGGCGCAAAAATATAATATCAATATGTTTAGCACATCCCGCACGTGATGTATTAATTGTTTTCGTTTAATAAAATAACAAATAATGAATAAAATAAAATTTATCCAGGTGCTTTATCATATTTCTTTTTTGTTTCTTTCTGTTTTTTTCATGTCAACACGCCTGTAAATAATACAATATGTATGTATGTATATATTTTTCTTTTAAAAAATACATGTCATAAATGGAGTGTGTTCAAATGAATAGAAAGTGAAATTCGTCTTACATGTTATCGAGTTTTTTATTTATGGTGTTAACAGTTTGTATATCAACGGTTTAACATCAAAGATTTTTTTTTTTCGTTATACCTATGTTCATGTTAACTTTTTTCTTATAATTTTTGCATTTTATTCGATACACTGTAAAAATGATAGATAGTTTACAGTTAACACTTAATTTTGTAACCAATTTTTGATAGATTTTTCTTAATTAAAAAATAAGTTAATATCGGACCATTGAAATTAAAAAAAAAGAAAAGAAAAGATGAAATATAAATCTAAAACACATTCATAGATTCTAAGCTTAGAATTTCGTTTTATAAAAATTTATGGAAAAAATATGAAAAGCTTATTTTAACCAAAACGGATAATTTTTCCATGCCTTCTCAACTTCTCTTAAAATAACACCAGATATGGTTTAGAATAATTTTCTTTCTAAAAATACATTTTTTTTATTATTGTATTTTTAACTCGAAATTCAAAAATTCTTCAATGTTTAAAGAAGAAGGTAAAAATATGTAAAAAAACAACATTAATATCTTGGTTCTAGCATTTCCTTTTTAGTGTTTCCTTAGATGATTTCATACATTTTTTAATTAAAAAATGTGCTGTGACTAAAAATAAATTTAAAATTCAAATGAAGTTTCATCACATTTGTTATAACGAATTTATTTAATTTTTCTTTTCAGTGTAAAAAATTTAAAACAAAGATTTTTAAAAAGTAATTGCTTACCTTAAACACATTAAACAAAAATCACCATCATATTATTATTATCATTTTTTTTTTATTTTTGCGGATGTTGCGTGCATTTATTATATTTTCATTTTTAATATTTTCAACAGTTATTTATGTATTTTTTTTTAAAGTATGTAGTTATTTTGGTACAATAAGATAATAATATTAGATATGGTGATCGTGGTTGTGTATCTTCACAATAAAAACTATTAATTGCGAAATATTCATATTTTTATTTTCTATTATTATATTATTGTGGGCATTTATTAGCGTGGGTACATTGAGAAATTTAATTGTTGTGAAAAATGTTCAAAAAAGAAAAGAAAAAAAAAACATACTTTCATTCACTTTTCATTTATGAATGACAGCATGTGGAAATAGATGGAAACACATATCTGTTAATTGTCAATTATAAAACTTTTTGTTTCTTTTTTTTTTCTTCATCTTCATATAAAATTTCATAATGACCAGGAAGTTGAATATATAGTTGAATTATTCCGTATTTTTAAATATTGTTTTTGTGCCCTAAGAACCCTAAAAAAAATTATGATAAAATGAAAAATGTTAAATGATAGAAAACTAACTTATTGTCTTTTCACTATATTGGATTGCAACACGTTTGGGTCCAAAGCGGATCCATTTAAATAAAATACAAACATATTACATTTAATGGGTGTGAATTTAAAAAAAAAAATTGTTTTAACAATATATTGTTACTTTGATGATTTGAAATTTTTAACCTTACACCTTTTTTATTTTTCAATTAAATTTTCAGATTGTAGAGAAACAGTGAGATCAAAACGCGCAAAACGACCACGTGCACCAGAAGCATATGATTTTCGTTCCGAACCTGATCAAGATCTTGATAATGACGGAGGAAGTAGTGAAAAAGCTGTACCATCGATTCCTACAAATTTTCTAAGTCCATCAGTTCGAGAATATTTAGAACTTGGAAAATCAATACCAGGTAAGCATTATATGAAAAAAAAAAAAAAAAAAAAACGATTTTTCTTAATAAACAAATTGTAATGCATACAAAAAAAAAACATATCTTTTAATTTTTGTGCTTTTAAAAATCGAAAGAAATAAAACTACGCGATAGGTACTACATATAAATTAATAAATGTCCTCATAAAGTCATTGTCACTTGCAATAAAATATCCAATATTCCTGCTATTACCCTGACTCCCTACCGTTACCATTTATAAGTTATGTATATTACGTGACTAACAAAAAAAAACCAGCCTTTTTTTGGCTGGTATACATATTTCAGGACAGTTTATTTATTAATCTGAATCCAATACATACATACATACAATATATATAAATAAATAAATAAAAAAAAAAATTACGAAAAAAATTTCAAAGGATATTATTTTTGATATTCAGAACAAATTTTATGTCAGTACCATAGAGAGTCCAATAAATGGAATCCTGTTATCATCGATTGTAAATTATTATCCTTAAAAGCGTGCTGACTTTTTTATTTATTTACTTTTTTGTTAAATTTTTTAATTTTTACTTGTTGTTTTTTGTCATGAAATTTTGAACATACCACCAAAATATTATTTAATATCACATACACTCTAATAAAATAGGTTTTTCAGGAGATAGAAAAAAAAAAGTTAAAAAAAAAAAGAAGAAAATTATTAAAAGTAATAGAGGAAGCTATTTTCCGGGTAACATAAATTCATTATTTAGTAAAGGTACTACCGTATACAATTTAAAAAATAAATACAAAAAATACAAAAATAGCTAATATGTTTTTTGTTTTTTGTTTTTTTTTTTTTTTAAATGCTGTCAGTAAGTTTCATTGAATTCGTAATTTGCGATCATCATTAAACTCCATTCAAAGTTAAGACTAAAATCTGTATCTCGATATAGATGCGGATGAATAAAATACATTCATAATTCGTTATAATAGCATTATGATGGATAAAAAAAAAAATAATAAAAATACAAAATAAAAAAAATTTAAATAAATTGAAAGAATTATGCGAATTTTTATGCATATTAAATTCATTGAATCATATTAACTGTAATATGGCAGTAAAATTAGAATTATGTTAGTTCATTATTTCCGAGTTCATTTAAAAATTATAGTGATTAAAAAATAAAGCTATAATTTGTGTAAAGGAAGAATTCAAGTCATTAATTAATTAATTATTGATTAATTTTTTAAAAATTATTTTGTATTTTCTTATTTTCTGTTAATAGGTCGCCCCGGTGCCGATTATCCAATATTATCAGCAATTCCTTATACAAATTTCTATTGTGATGAACAACCATATCCAGGATTTTTTGCAGATATGGAGACTAGATGCCAAGGTTAAAAAAAAAAAAAATTATAATTTACAGTTATATAGTATTACATATTATACTTTTTTAATTTTATTCATCACATTCTTATACATATGATTTTTTTTTCTAATATTTTATTAATCAGGGTGGCATTATTGTGACATTGATGGTAGACAAGCAAGTTTTCTATGTCCAAACGGAACACAATTTTCACAAGCTGTTTTTGTATGTGATTGGTGGTTTAATGTTAGATGCGATCTATCACCACGACTTTATGCAATTAATGCTCGTCTTTATCAGCGTCCGAAGGTTAATCCAACACGACCCCATCGAATAATAACTAAGCAATTAGTTGATGATATTTTTAATGAATAATAATTATATGTAATAATTTAAAAAAAAAAAAAAAAGAATTAAGAAAAAGAAAAAAAAAACTAAAAATGAAATTAAAAAAAAAAGGCGAGTAAGGAAAAAAAAAATATACGATATATAAATATTTAAAAAAAATCAGTTAGTATGAAACATATCATAACATATTATGTATTTAAAGTTAACTACTCTATTTCATACTTAGTTAAAAAAAAAAAAATGAAATTAAGATTTTAAGTTTTCATATGAGAAAAATAAAAAGGTTACTTCACATGGCTTATTTTGTTTTTGATCAATTTTTATTGAAAGAAAAGAACGTAAATAAATTTGAAAATTGTTGAAAATCTTTGGAAATGTAATGAAAATTGTGATGTGAAAATTGTTCAATTTCAACAAGAAAAAAAAAAAAGTTATATGAGGTTACCTATATCTTCATATATAAATAATTTATTTGCATTTGGAAGAAAAAAAATAAAATATGGGAAAATTTATAATGGTGCTTTGATATTCAAAGCGACTAAAAACTGTTATCATCATCAATATGGTTATTTGGGTGAATAATAAAAATTTTTATTTTCTTTTATCTTAGAGCACCACTTTAGTTGCAAAAAAATAAAACTCAATTTATATTTCCCTTCATTTTTGTATTATATAATTTCATTTTGTGTCATTAAAAAAAAAATAATAATTAAAAAAAAATATGTATTTTTCATTTTATTTCTAGAATACCTCAAAATGCTTTTTTGTATATTTTTGCTGTAGTTGTACAAATTTTTAAATGAAATAAAGATTAAAAATTTAAATACATGTTGTTTGTCTTTTATTTTTAAACATTTATTTATGATTTTTGATTCATGATTTGTCTGAACCTGACCATTTAAAACTGATAAGAGTTTGATTAAGGACAACAAAGGATTTTTCAAGTTTAAAATTCCAAATTCATTATCATCACTACCCCTTTCTTCTCCAGACTTGTTTTTCAGTAGGATATGCTCTTCTACTAATTCCGAAGTGCCTTTTTTTTTGTCTTTATGTTGTCGTAAATGTAATTGAGACACCTTTTATTCAATTTACCCTTTATTTTTGTTCTATTAACTTAATCATATGCTAATTTTATCTATGGGTTGTTTTTGTCAAATTTTACAAAATGTGCAATCCACTTTAATTTTTCCATTTAAATTGTGTCCACCACGTTCGGATAATCGAATATCTAACACAACTCATGACTATGTAGGTATTCACCTCCATTGATCATTTTTACATATTGGCCCGAATCTCTTACATGGTATACCTTTCTTTTTAAAAAGTAGGAAAAATGGACTTGTGAACTGGGCTGTAGCGCCATAGAAAGAAGAAGAAAAAGAAGAAGAAGGACTCTTTAGAGTTATTGCAATAGATATTTTTGTATGTGATGTTTTTTTTAAAAAAAATTAGTTTTTTGGAAAATCTTTTTGAAAAAACGAAGATTTATGAAATATTTTGAATCACCTTTTATTCATGGTATGTAATTTTCAAATTAAAAATTAAAGTAACGATGAAATTTTTTTGAAATGAAAATTATTGCATATTTTTAGGAAAATATATTAATTAAGAAAAATTAACGGTACAATTGTCGTGTACCAACAACAAAGTGCAAAAACAAAAACAATATTAAAATTGCATTTGTTTAAAATCATCAAAATATGCAACATATTCATAACCGATAAGAAAAATTTGCTAAATTTTCCCCATGTCGTGTTACCAGATCCTTAAAATTTATAAAACAAAAGATAATTATGAAAATTATAAGATAAAAAAAAATAATTACTTTGCAAATTTCCAATAAACTGGATAATTCAAGTGTGTTTTTATTTTTTCAACATATTTATAAAAAATCTAAGCATAAAAACAATTCATAAAAAATATGAAATATTGAAATCTCTGAATAGAGTGCATAAAAAGATTATTGCTTTTTTCCAATTATAGTCCTTTGAACAGTTCAAACAATTTTTAAACTTCTTTAACAGCATATTTTTTTTATTTTTCACAATCAATTTCAATAAATATTTTTTTACAAAAACATTAAAAAAAAAATATCAAACATGTTATTTTGTTCATTTTTTTTTCTGTTTAGAACTAACTTGTTGTTACCACCATAACCGATTTCAGAAAGAAAATAATAAATCAAAGTTTGTAATTGAAAATGATATTGCATCCAACAAGTAGAGAAAAAGGTAATATTTGTCGGTTTTCTGTACGTTTTCTTTTTTTCTTTTTGCACCTCCTTTTTTGCATTGATTGATGTTAATAGAAAAATTTAAAAATAAAAATTAAAAATACAAGAACTAAAATAATATTGTAAAAGGAATACTGTTGTTGTGAAATCAAACGCAGTTGCATTCCTGTCAGCTAATATTTGAATATTCTGGCTTATAAAAAAAAGTATATACAATATAGCAACAAAGTATGATTTTTATCCTTTATTTTTTTTTTTTCTTCAAACATATAGATTGGTTGCAAAAATAATTTTTTCCTGGCAAATGCATTCATAGGAAAAACGCAATGTTATTTTCAATTCGTTTGTGGTATAAGAATTATAAAAAAGCGAAAAAAAAAATATGATTTTAGAAAACTGGATATTAATATTTAACTGTTGCGCTTTTGTGTACTACGTCAAATGTCGAGAAATATGTATATAGGAAAAAATATAAATATTTTGTCGTTATGATGGTTGTATAAAAAAAAAAAAAATGGATAAAAAATCATACAAAAAGAAAAGGAATCAACATTTTTTTCTGTACCCACAAAATACATATAAATAAATAGAAATTTAAAAAGAACGATACTAGACTTTTGTGTATAATAGTGAGAAAAACAAGCAAATTGAAATAAAACCACCATAAAAAAAATTGTAAAACTCTAAAGAGTAATAGCACACAAAAACTATGCAAGTGGGTGGTAGGTAAATAGTAAAAACAAATAAAGAAAAACAAAAATTTGAACAAAAAATCAAATCACATAACAAAAATCATGAAAATGAAATGAATGCGCTTGCTTTTTTTTTTTTTAACCTTTTTCAACTTTGATGTTTATGTTGTTCAAAGGGTGTGATAATTTTATAGGATTAATCGAAATTTTATGTACAAAAACAATTGTTTTTTTGCATTTTAAAATGGAAAAAAAAATATGAGTAACATTTTAACAAACAACAAACAATGTAAATGAATTAATTTTTTTTTTTTTTTTTTTGAATTTGAATCAACAAGTCCGCGACAATGTAAATAAAAGCATTATTTTTCCATTCAAATGTTTTGGAGAAAAATTATAAATAATAAAAAAAGGATTTTATGTATTTACGTAGGAAAAAAATTTCAATTACAAAATTTATTTTTTTTACAAATTTCAAACTTTCATTTTAAGTTATTTGATTTTTCAAAATTTGTTTCCATATTTTCTCATTCAGTTACATAAATGTTATGATTATGCATGCACGTTCATATGTATATGTATGTGTTATCGTAAAGGTTTGAAAGAAAAAAAAATTAAATGCATTCAAATAAAATAATTGTTGTTATTGCATTTTTTTTTAAATAAAAATTATTGGACACAGTTTATGCATTCTATACAATATGTTGTATCTATTTATGCTACTAACTGATTTAAATCGGTGTTATTTCAATTCAATTATCCATGACGCACCCATGAAACATTTAAAAATAGATATTAAGCTTTAGTTAAAAAGTTTATGGTGTTAAAAGGTTGTCGGCTACTTGGAATTATTTGTACATATCATTAAATTAAACATAACATTGGTAAAAAAAAAAACTTGCTTTCTCACGCTATTTTCGTTACTAAGAATGATTGTGATTTTAAATTATGAATGTGGATGTATGAAATTTAAATCATTTAGAGACTGACCACCTGCTCTGATTATGATTATTATGGTTCTTTTTTTGTTTTTTGTTTTTTTTTTTGATTAGTGACCGTGAAAAAATAACAAAATTTTTCAATGGTAATGACTTTATTAATTTTGATTTATTATATTTACAAGAAATGTTCATTTTTCATTGTAAAAATTTATAGCTGATCAATTAATTTTAACGAGCAAATTTTAATTACATATGTACCATAAATGCAATTTTTTCACATCCGAAATAAAAAGTTGTTTAAAAATTACTTAAAGGAGAAATTTATTTGGAAAGAAAAAAATAAAATGGTATTTTTCATCTTGCGTCAATTTAATAATCAGGTGAACTAATTACAAATTGAGGAAAATAAATTTCATGTACCTACATTGAAAATGACCAAATAGTTACGTAATTGAATTTAAGTCGAAACAAAAATAACGACAGTGTTAAACTATTCTCAAGATTATGGGTTTTGATTTGGTCAGTTTTATCAGTCAAACAATGAAATGAATTTTATCGGTAATGCCCTAAAAAGCCTGAATGTCCTAAAAATATTAGTTTTAAATTCTTGGCATAGAATATCTTTCATACTGTGCCACCTATGTCTACTATTTCTTTCCAATTTTTGAGAAAAAAATACGAAAGAAATTCCTATTGTTTTATGAAATTTGAATGTTTTCCAGATAAAAAAAAAATTTCTATTAATTTTTCATGAGGCAGGAATTATGCACTAACGAATAAACTTGACTCAAAATAAATTATTATTTTAAAGTTGGTTTTTTTTTAAAAAAAAAAAACCTTGAGTTAAAGTCATGAATAGAGAATAGATGATAATGATTTATTTTGATCTGAAAATAATTTAAATTATTTTTTTCTAATAACTTTTCATTTTCATATAATTACGATTTTAATTGAAATTGATTAACCGTTATTAAATTGTATACATAAATATGAAAATCCATAATTATCATATTACATTTATTTTGTATGCGAAATGAAAAAATAGAAGAAAAAAAGTGCAAGTATTAAGCAATTAATATAACGGTAATAATTGCAATATCATTTTCAATTTCAATAAAATGATGAGAAAAATAAATTGTGTGTGGAAATAACGTTATACATAATTTAAATACAAAAGATAATAAATGATAAATATTTCAAAAAAAGAAGTGCTCAATAATAACGATTATTAATAATATACTTTTTTTTCTTCACAAAAATTAATTCTTCATAAGATACGACAGACAAAAAAACAAAAAAACAAAGCATTTCACATTCACTTATTTTTGCAATTTTGTTAACCTAAATCGTGTTTAAATTATTTTTTTTTTCCTTTTTTGATTTTGTCTTTGTTGATTATTTATTGAAGTAGAATCAAAGTAATTTAACAGAATTCACGAATTTACCATTAATTCTGAATGGGGTGTGGTTTTTAAAACGGAAGCATAATATACTAATACAATCATTTTCAATTTGAAAATATTTCTGGAGGTAAATTAAACAAAGAGATCAACAATCTTTTCATTATTTACAGTAATCGAAATGAAAAGTGTATGGGAGTACGACGTTCTTGTTTTTGTCTTTTTAATTATTTCAATTTAAACACCCTTGACCCTTTGATATAAATTTGAAAAGAAAAAACAAAATGAGAGAAATACAAAACAACAAAATTCTCACCATTTTAAAATGTTGAGAAAAATTTTAAAGAAAAATTTAAATTAAGACACCTACTTTTTTTTCCAGAAAATTTCAAAGTATCTATCAATAAATTTCTATAAAAATTTCAAATAAACAATAGAAAATTATTTCTGATAGCGAATTTTTAATTTTTATTTTACAACTTCGATTGTAATAAACCCAACGGTTTTTTTTTTTCTATAATATATCTGAAAAAGTAGGTTGATTTTCACATATTAAAAAACAAATATTTTGTAATAATAAATTTTCTCAACTAATTATTTTCATATAATATACATTTCATTCAATTTCATAATATTTTTTTTTTATCATCAACAAAGTAATAATTTCATTCGATTGTAAATTTTATGTAAAAATACTTAGTAGGTTGTTTCTTTTGCTTTTTCACTTGACAATTTGATAATATTCATTTTTTATTTCTTGATCGTTTGTATTAAATTGTTCAATATTTTCCCGTCAATTATTACCTGTCTTTTAATTATTATATAAAAAAAGAAAATTACTATACTATATGAACCTATATTTACCTATATTTTTGAAAAAATTTTTTTTTCTTACTATAGTTTATGATGAAATTAAAACCATCTTTATCATGTGTCTGAGAAATAGAAAAAGTATAGTAACATATGTATCTTTTGATGTTGATTCTCATTTTCAATTTTTGTTTACCAATTGTTGTATTGAATTGTTGAAAGGGGGAAAGAAGGTTAAATACTTTAAACGACTGACTAAACACTTCTTTTTTTTTTTATTTGGCTAAATAAATTATTTCATTTATTTCATGGCCATACTTCGTGCGAAAATTGTTTTATAATAGAATTAATTTAAATTTTTTAAAATGAAGTAGGTATTTTATTTTGTTGGTTTTAAATTTAGAGTACATATTGTCATGAACTCGGAAATATATGCACACGTTTTTTTTTTCATACATAAGTATACAAAAAAAGTATTTACAATATTGGACAGGATGTTTATAGAAACAGAAAAATAACAGTTAAATTATGAATTAAATTATTTTCATTTTTTGACATACATATTTTCAATTAATAAAGAGGATGTCTTTTTTTCCTAAAGTTCGTTATAGATTACAAGTAAAATCCTTGCGAGTCCAATGTTTCAATCTTACTACAACTTTTATAATTTCTATTTACATATTTAATTTTATTACAAAAATATGAATTTTGTCAAGAAGGTAAATCTATATTGTAAAATATTTAACAAAAAACAGTTTCTTCTCCTGAAGTATTGCACCACAAAAATAAAAATAAATTACACATAAAAAATTTTAATCGAATTTGTATTACAAATTGTGCAATTTCATGATTAATATTGAACATTCAATCTGTGTAATTTCACCTCTGACTTTGTAAAGTTTTGTTTGCAAAACTATCTACGCAGACTTCAGTTTTTTCATTCAATATTTTTTTTTCTTAAATTCAATCACAGATTATCTTTCTAATTAGAAATAAATAAAATCGTTTATTATTCAAGTAGATTTTCTGTTTTTAATTATTATCCTTGAAGATACATGAGAAAAAAAAATTAACTGTTTCCTTTTCTTTTTTTCAATTTAAAATTTTGAAAAGCTGGTATTTAAAAATTACTTTCTCTGTAAATTGTTATTAAATTTCATTAGTTTTCATTTTCAAGAGAATTTAAAAAGAAAAGGCTTATATATTTAAGATATACAAATACATAATACATATATTTAAAGTAATTCAAAATTATCAATATTTTTATATCTTTTTGTGTATACAATTTTTGCAGTAAACAATGATAATGAAATTAAATTTCAAATTTTCTTTTTCTCATGTGTGCAAAAATAACTTGTTTTCTTCATAAATAAATAAATATATTTGCACATTCTCGTATATAATATGTATGTTTATGCTACTGTTTGAATTATTGATAAAATTGAAAAATCATTTTCATAAAATCATGTTGGAATTTAAGATTACCTTTCTAATAGACATTTTTTTTTCTTCAATTTTTAGTTTCATCATTACCATAATCATCATCATTAAGTTCAATGGCCGTTGTTAGCGACCATTTGAAAATTCACCGTCGTCATCTTCATTATAATTAAACAACCATATGATGTGTGACAACAAACAAGAATCTTATTTTTTATTTTATTTTAATAAGCACCTTTTATGTTGAAAGTCAAATTATAGTTGATTTTTTATGTAATTATTCTATACAAAATAATATTATTAGCGGTCTACGAAAGTAATTTAAATGAGCTCATTGCGCATAGTTTAAAAATGAGATTTATTTTTTAATGCACATATTAAAATTCACGATATGTTTACATACATATATACATGTACTGATAAAAATGTATATATGCATCGTGTAAGATAAATAATTCAGAAGAAGAAAGTGTTTATGTACATACATACCTACATAAAAAAAATTTTCTGTTTTTTTATTTTTATTGAAAACATGATAAATACAATATACAAAAAAAAAATAATTTTAAAATGTTTTGTTTTTTTGTTTTTAGAAGAAAAAAAAACTACAAAAGCTGTCAACAAAGGAAAGCTAAATAATTATAACTTGAAAGAAAATTTATTTAAAAAAAAAAAAATAGTAGCGATGCATTTATGCTGATATCATTGAGATTTTTAATGTGTCAAAAGCCTATAATCAGATAATGAACAAACTGAGATAAAACATTTAAAAAGATAAATGATTATAATTTTGTTTTTGTTTTTGTTTTTATGTGAGTATTAAAAGGTCATAGACCATTTTTTGATAACTGCGCTAATAAATCTATTACCATTCCTTTTTGTTAAGTTTAATTTTACTTTTATTATTATTCCGTTTTTTTTTTTTCAAATTTTAATATCTGAATACAAAATAAAAACTATAAGGCCTTTAATGCCAATTTCACCACTTTTGTTTAAAAATACCTGTTTAAAACAACACAAAAAAAAAACACGGAAAAATATAAAAAATGTTTTATCATTAAAAATCGCATTTATAATGCTTAAATACATATACTATCTAATATCTACTATAACTAAAAGAAAAAAAAATACAAATAATTCTTTTTCAATTTAAAATAAAATGTAATACATATGAATATCATGATGCATTTGCTTTGTATGAATACAAAAGAGTAAATCTTGATAGTTGAAAATAAAATCATTTAGGAAATGAAAGTATAGTTTTTAAAATAAAATAAAAATAAAATATTCAAAAGTAATATTTTGTGATTTTGTGATTAAATATGTACATTTGTATTATTATATATATTTATAAAAAGGAAATTAGTAGCACCTACGTCCTATACATATATCTGCATAGACATATGTACATATGTATGTACAAATCTTGTCACATATGATTTCTTATATCTATAATTTTACATATAATTTTGAAAAACAACTTTCGCATGTTTGTAACGGACTTAACCAGATAATTTGAATGTCAATATTCATCTAAATAATACAAAAACATATGAATTTGTAATATGCAGTAATCCGGTTTGAATTGTTTGCGAAATATGTGTTTTTTTTTTTTTTTTTTAAATAAATACAAAGCAAAATTTAATATAAAGAAAAAGTGTATAGAGTAGTAGGTATAATATATTATGGTTTATGATTTTATAATTTTTATACCAATAGCCATTGCGAATTTCTATAATTTACAAAATATTTTTTGTATAGTTGTTGTTTAATTTTGCAGTGAAATTTTTCATATATGAAAATATCTTTTTAATTGCTACAATTCTTTTATATAGGTACATACATATATTGTATTACTTATTTTAGCTTAGCAATTCTTAATAATTGCAATATACATTTGAAAAAAAAAAAAAAGTAATAATAAAACGGATTATAAAATCGAAAAAAAAATGTTATGTAACAACGTAATAAAGAGAAAGATAGATTCCATTAAAATAACATTTAAAAAAAAAAACTTATATACATATAGATACATACATGTTTAATAAATAAAATTGATACATTTATCATACTTTAAATATATAATACAGAAAAAAAACATAATAATTATGTATTTTATATATTTCTAGCGTAAAAGCATTTGAAAATTGGGAAAGTGTAAAATTCTGTCGTAATGAATTAACGATACTATGTATGTATGTATATAGGTATATACCCTAATACTTTTACTACGTTATTATACTATTTAAAAAGCAATAACACGTACGTAATCAAATGCAAACAACAATAATAATAATAATAATAACAAAACAACTGAAAATTCAGATCAAAAGGTGTATAACAACAACCAACCAAATAACACTCAACTTAAGGTGGTAAAATTTGAGGCTAAACTATAAGCTAAAAGCTTTATTGTGAGATGATAACGATATCACTAAAAATACATTATGGTTTTTCATTTATTCGGTAAAAGTGAGCAAACACCTACACAATTTTCATATCTACTATTATATGAATAAATATATTATGTACTATACATACATGTACTCTTTAAGTGAAAATTCTTGCCCCTTAATAAACACAAAGAGTAGAAGTAGTCGGGTAATATAGGTGTATATCATTCAATTGCACAACACATCAATTTTTGCTAAATAAACAACAAATGAATTTTCAGGAAAGATTGAAGGTACATTGTATCGCAATGTATATCTTTTTTTTTTTAGTATATTGAGATTTAAACTGAACACTACACCATGTTCTGGTTTTTAGTATTATCATCATACGTTCTACGTGTACTATATAAGAGCTAATTGTTATGTGTTAGAGTAATTATAAAGAAACACATATGTGGGAATATACAGTTTTCAGGTGCTAGAAATTAAATAATTCACTTAACGACACCAAGCTCTATACCAATGTCATATCATCTAATTGTATTTACTAACATCACAAAAAATCACAGTCTACTTTCATATAATAATATTGAAAATTTTCATTAATATAAATGAACACATTTGAGAAATAAATGTATGTAGGTACATGTACATATATGTATGTACATATATTTTCGAAACATATACTCGTATATCAGAATGTGAAGGGTTCTTAACGAAGTTGACAATTTGGATTATGTAAATCTTAAAATGGATATAATTCAATCAAATTTTTGTTTGTAATTTCGTGAAATATGTAAATTTTCATATTACTGGCGTATTGCAGATATACACACGTCAATTTTTGTTTTTGTATATTTTATCTGTGAAAATTATCTTAATTGGATGTTACATAAAAGAAATTTTTTAAATGTAATTAACCGTTAAATTATAATTAAACAAAAATGGTAATGAATATATTCAAAATTCGACAAAATTTTCGAAATTTAATTAAGTTAAATCAAATATGATTAATTCTTTCTAATTTCAAATTTGATAATTACAAGAATTAAAAACTTTCCAATTCAAATCCATTTGTCATGGTTTTTAACATACCTTTTACTAAATTCATTGTTTGAAAAAAAAAAGAAGAAGCATATTTAAAAAATTCAATATTTTTAAAAGGTCTTTATTAAATTCACAAAACAAATTTAGAAGGCATTGAAATTGATTTTCCATTTAATAGCGAAAAAATTCACTTTTTTAAACATGATATATGAATTATGTCTTCCATTTAACATAATTTACCTTGAATGCACAATTTTTTTTTTACTCTTCTATTTTTAAAACCAATAAACGAAAAAAATTTATTAACGAACGAATTATAAACTAGTAAAAAAAAAAAAGGTAATAAATTTTGAAGAGTCTCTAAAGTGGAAGCTTCATTTTAAAAATGACCTTTGTAGGTTATTTTACGGTATTTTTCGTGACAACAAGGAAAAACAAACATATACACAAAAATAAATTGAAGAAATTGCAAATGAGCTCAGGTAAAAATGATAATAAAATCGTCTAGGTAATCTTTTGAAAGTAAAAAAAAAAAAAAAACTACTATCTCGACCCACCGTCAATCACATGTTCGTATAATATTGTTGACTGTTGAGAGTGGTTAAAATTATTGTTGTTTGGCCTGATCAACAATTCCAAGTGCATTTAAAATTGAGAAAATGAAAAAAAAAAAATTTAACCAAAACAACAAGCTATAAAAAATAATGTTAAGCAATACATGCAATAGATTTTATTACTCACAAAACAAGTAGATACAAAAAAAAAAAAAAAAAAAAATGAAAAATTAAATATAACGGACAGGTGTATTTATATGGTAATTTAGTAGCTCATCTCATCATCATTTGTTTATTACGTGCAAAGCATAATTTCAATTGTTTTGATTCAAGATTTGATCTACCATAATTAATTTATTATTAGGCTTCCATTCATTCATGAATAATTTGATGAAAAATTTTTTGTATGAAATTTTTACAGCTAAAAACAAAGTGTGAAAAATAAAAAAAATTAAAATAAAAGAAAAGGTGTAAAATTAATTAGAGATAGTACTTTTGAACATTTTATTTTCAGGGTGTCAAGAAAAGAAATTTTCTCACGATCTATAATGTCTTATTTAAATTCTGATTTTTTTTCTTTCTTTAAAACAAAAAAAAAAAAAATATAATTAATAATTTTTTTTGAAAGGATAAAATCAAAATAAGTTCACAAAATTTGTAAAATTCTATTTTATTGTAATTTTTAAATGAAAGTTTTGATTGAATATTCATTAAATTTTGTTAATTAAAAAAACAATCCGTTTTTTTTTCTTTTTGATTCTGATTTAAAACTGAAGCTTTTCCTTGAAAGGAATTAAATTATGTATTACAAAACAAAAACAAACTTTCAAAATTTCATAAAATTTAAATTTATTTTCAGGCTGGCTATCCAATATTTTACTTGATGAACAATGAAATCTCTGAGGAAAAGTAATTTGAATTAAAGATCGAATTAAAAAAAAAATAAAATAAAAACTAAATATTGAGAAATATTTCAGTAATAACGATTTTTTTCTGCGACAAAAATCATGCAATATTTCCTCACCTATTATTATTGGAAATAAAAAAAAAAAAAATGTCACACATTCGAATTTAAAAAAACAAAGAAATAAATAAATAAAAATGCATGATTTTTACATATTATTTTCTTTTGTGAGTGGTATGATCATGCCGACTCTATAATAATGTTCAATTTAAATGGAAATACCTACTCTACTAAATAAAACATAACCAAGGTGATTATAATCAGACTTACAGGTATAAGTACATATAATAATATGTACAAGAAATTGAGTCTTTTTGAGCAGTTAACGGTTCGTTAAGCACACTGACTGACTGACTATATGTTCGATCGACCTAGAGGCGGTATGAAAATGAAAATGAATGAATGACTTTTCTCCAGTTTAGTTTATTTTTATTTTATTATTTTTTTTAAAGTTAAGTTTTAAAATAAAATGTTTTTTTTTTTTTTTTAAGATTTTCCATGAGTCAATTGTTGGTAAATATTGAAAAAGAGTTGCAGTTTATTTTTACCATCAGATGGTTACAGAAGTACTATCTGTTGGTTATTGTAGTTTTTAAATTATGATCATTATTTGAAAAAAAAAATAAATAAAAAAAAAATAAGACGATATATGCATTTGATTGCATTATATGTGGAAAATATAAATAATAGTTTTTATTTAAACAGAAAAAATAATATAAAAATCAATCGCAATTTATCGTGATCAATTGTGAAAGGAGTTTAAAATTTTATAGTAATACAAAAATTTTTTTGAAAGGATCTGAGTTATCAATTTAAAATTTGAAGGAAAAAAAAAAGATAGTTATATTTCACAATACGAATATCTTTTTATTTAAATTTTCCTATCGGAATTGTAAACAGGTCTCTAAACAAAAAATTCATTCTCCTCAAGCGAATTTTTAAATTTAGAAAAAAAAAAAAAAAAAAAACGGAAAATAAATTAAAATAAAATAAAAAGAAAAATATATTTTGCAATGCAATATACTTATGTATCTATTGTGTAGAAAAAATATTTTAATTATTTAATAATAAATGTGTGAAGTGTGTATATTGTAATAAAAATAACAAATTGTATGTAAAGAAAATATTTGATTTAATAAATTAGCAAATAAAAAAAAAAAAATTGAGAAATTGAAAAAATATATAGATACATATTTTTTTCTTGAAATTTTTATTACATTTTTTTTTTTTTTTTTTCAAATGAAAAAAGTGTATAGAAAAACACCACAAAGTATGATGTTTGTGGTCAGTGTATTTGTATGGTTCTTCTTTGGTAAGATTTTATTATCATTTTTTTTTTCGCAAGATTTTTTAGTAATAAAATCAAGTAATTAAATATATATTATATATATATTTTTTTTTGAATAATCATAAGGAATTCCGTATAATATCTTTTTTTTGCAGTCGATGGTTCAATGATTACGATACTACGTTGTGCTTGTTAAATTAATTTACTTTTTTTATTTATTTTTTTTTGCTCTAATAAAATATAAATTATAAAAAAAGCGTGTTTTATAGATTAAAATTTAAATCATTGTGAATAACTCAAGGGCAGTACTTTTTCTGCATAAAAAAAAGCCGTTTAGTTTTTTCTTTACATTCTCTTTTTTTTTTTTTCTTATTAATTAATGAACAAATTTAACCCATCGAAATTTTAATTATTCAGACCTTTTGTATTCAATTTATAAAATATTAAAATTATGTGTATTTTATCTTAACCTTGCATTTTTAACGAATGCAAATTATGGGGTTAAAAAGAATATTGACTAATAAAGACATTAATTAATTCTTTTTTTTTTTTGTTTATTTAAAAATATTGACTTTATTTTTCGAACAAAGTAGATTTGAGATGTCAGTAATATTTTGCATGAAAGAAAAAAAAAAACGTGAGTCTTACTTAATCAATTTCTTAAGGTAAAAAAGATTAAAATTTGTTTACAAATATTTTTTTTTGTTGTTGTCCCTTTAATCCCTTTATTTTATGAGAATTTTTCCAATTTTTTGTTGTGTATCTAATTACATGTGGCATATCATATCTATATACTATACATATAAAATAAATAATATTGGTTTAATCAAGGTATACCTTAATAGATTGTTTGCGTAACAATAATAAATTGTTTGTTTTGATCACTTTATATAAATACAATGTATATATGAACGACCTGATTCAGTTAAAAAGATATAAATAATGCCTAAATGTGGTAATTGTAAAAACCATAAAGAAGAAATTTTATGAATTTTGTCTAAATAAGATTAGCAATAATGCTTTCAATGTTTTATATTGCAATTTATTTTATCTGTATATCTATTATAACAATAACAACAATAATAATTTTTAGATACCAACAAATATGCTGATTGACACAATGTGAGAAGATACTATACATACTTATAAAAGTACTGTGTTGTACACACATTATAATGTCCATCAATGTTTTTTTATATTATATGAACATACAGAGATTCCCTATAAAATTCAATAGAATATACCTGAATATATAAGTTAATTCGACTTTCTGAGCACACCTTTCTCAATTACAAGTCCAATCAACACAATATTTTTTAGTCAGGTGTTTGTATTTAGTCCTGTATATAGAATATATTCCTTTTTATGTTATCATCTGTATTTTTCTCTTATCATTTGATTTAGATAGATAGACAATATCTGACTGTCTGAAATTGAATCTAAGCCAAATGTACATACATACATATGTGTATATGTATATAAAACAATTGTTTAGAGGGTATGTTGAATGTGAAGTTTCAGAGAGAGAAATCTAAATGAAAGGATATGGTTATCCATTTCACATACATACATACATATATGTATGTATGTTAATATAAATTTATCGTATATATATATACTAAAAATTGATACTATTATGTTTTATGTTACTCTTCAACTATATTTTATGTTGCTTTTAGCTATTATGAGTAACAACAATAATGAAAAAAAAAAAGTAAAATAAATAAATATGTATAAAAGTAGATATGATAGATACTCATAGATTAGATACAGATAGATAATAACAAATATAGAAATACAATTCTAAATATTCACTTTTCTTCTTTTAGAGAATTAACCAATTTATGAACAGGTAGGTACATCATTTTGTTTCTCATGACATATCATAAAGAATGATGATGATTTATACCATATATATATACATACAAACATACTATATATAAAATAAATTATCCATATATGTAGATAACTCTAACTAACTAACTAACTGTATGTAGTAGATTTTTGTTCACATTGTCCACTTATTGGTAATTCGTGATGATGAATGGAAAGCGTGGATATGCCACATGGATGACAATTAAATTTTCCAAAAAAAAAAAAAATATACATACATATCTATATATGTACATACCATATTTACATACATGTAGGTATATAAAATATAATAAATAAAAAAAAAAAAAAAAAAACAAGAAAGATTTTCCATCATCATAAAATTTTCACAGGTTTTAACTTAGATCCTTATGTCTACGTTGATTTTATTTTCCTGTTTCATAGTAGAAATGATAAAATATTTTTATGGTTCGTGTTTTTAATGCACGTATTCGGGATTTTTGTATGCTAATCACTATGTACAATTCATTTTGAAATATTATATTTATCTGTGTGTTTTCATTCAGTTTTATATATTATTTCATCTTTCAATTGTTTTATATTATATTTCAAAATTTATATTATTTTATTTATTTTATGATACATATATTTTTTTTCTGTTTTGTTTTGTTTTAAGTTTAAACTTGGTTTATTTTTTTTTGCATATATTATATAAAATTCTAAAATATCTATAAAAGCATGTTATATTAAATTATAATGTATAGTTTGGAAATACCTCAAAAACAAAACAAAAAAAAAAATAGATACATATATAAATTTTATCCACTTATGGTGATGACAAATAAAATTGATTCTTATTTCATAACCACATATGTATGTATCTAGTACATATGTTATTTAAATGGATAAAAATGAAGGTGCATATAAATGCAGCTTCACTTTTGAAAATCAAATAAAATTGTTTTAGATTTTAAAATATTACATACGTATATTTACTACATATACGTACATACCTATACATATGTATGAAAAATATAATATATTCTTGTTAAGATTAGAGAAAACATTATGATAATATAATGATGAGTTAAAATATGTATTTCATTTTTATTTATAATATTGCAGAGGACCAATTCATAAATTAAATTAATTATGTGGTGAATAAATTTCTTAAACAATTTATTCAGAAAAGTAAATAAATACAACACAAAAAAAGGATTAAGTAGAAAATTTAATGGATATTTATTTTTTTTTTATTTTATGCATTTTTGTTGTTGTTATTGTTGAATTTTCTTTCTTCTTTGATTATCTTCTCCTCGCTATAGTTAATCAACTGACTTTTTTTTTATTTTTTCAAGGTTGTAAATTTAATTAATTATAGAAAAGTGATTTTCTAGAGAAAAGAAAAAAAAATGAAAAATGTTAAGAAAACAAAAAGGTAAAACTAGTTTTTTTTTCTAGATATATATTTTTTTTCAAATTCAATCGATCACACATAGTGAAAATTGAACTTGAATTTTCTAATGCAATTTACAAAAAAAAAAAAAAAAAAAAAAAAAAAAAAAAAAAAAAAAACAAGTTTCCACTTCGAAATTTTAAATCGTTTATAATAATTTTCTTATTATTTTATTCAATTATATTTGTGCTTGTTTTGTAAACTAGCTTTATATATTATAAACTTGCGCCAATCTAACCAGTTCCTGTGGTATTAAGAAGTTGTACCATAACTGTCGATTTCACAAGATCATTCAACGGAATATATCTAACCTTGTTTTTTTTTTTATTTATTAATTATTTCTTTTCTTTTAAATTTATAAAGTATCTCAAGATTTGATACAAGAGAATAAAAAAAGATGAATTATAAAAACAAAAAAATACTAGATAAAGTGCATTTTTTAAAATGCATTTTTGTAGAAAAAAAATATTGTGGTGGCATTCATGATGTAGGTTTGTTTTTGTTCTTTTTTTATTTTTTAATTTAAGTCTTGTAAATAGTCCACACCTTTTTATTTTTGTTTACTAATAATGAAGATACTTTGAAAATAAATATACAGGGTGTAAATTTTGTGCTCGGATTTTTTTTGTTTTATAGTGGAAATAAATAAATAAATTCTAAATTTAAAAAAATTCTCGGCAAATGAATTTTGTTTTCAGGAACCTAATTTATTCACAAAATTTTCAAAAAAAAAAAAAAAACCCACATAAATGTGTACTTTAAGGCCTACATAAACGAAATTATGGGCTGTGTTTCGAAACGTCAAAAATGGGTATCGAATACAGTAGCAATACAGTATTGATACAAATGTGATACATAGCAGTGATACAACATTTGTGTATCCGAAAAATTGTGGATGCGCTAGTTGCTTAAAGTAGCTTTACACTACTTGATTTGTCATATCACTTTATGTATGTTATTTTACATATGTATTGTCATACGACTTCTCATAATGCTGATAGTTCACTGAAATAAAAAAATTCAAGTGTTACGAAGTCGAATCAAATGTCATACGAAAATAGAAAAAATCTGTTTTCATGATATGTCGAGTGTAAAGTCGTATGAGAAAGTTTCTCAACAAAATCAGACAGTGTAAACGCTGTCAAACTTTTACCAGTGATATATAGTATGTAAAGTGATATGAGAAATCAAGTAGTGTAAAGCTACTTTTAAGGGATGCGTCAATTATACATTTTCGATACATTATGAAACTTATGACAATGTAACCGTTTTACCTTAGACGTTTTGAAACTTGTGACATTGAATTAATACGTTTCAAAACACAGCCTATATTTCATACAATAAGTAGTACAATAAGTAATTCTATTATAGTACAAATCAAAAAAGATGGCACGGGTTCGCGCATGTCTTACATGTGTTAGTGATCTTTTTGTGCACACATATACGAAGGAGGAAACCTCTTTCTTAGAATTTACAAAAACAAAAATGCATGTGTGTAAGTATCTTTTCTTCTGCGCATGTTTCTCTAGTATAATACGAAATGCCATCTTTTTTAAATTGTACTATACGTCCTACTGATTAGCGAAAAAAAAATTATGATACATATGGTGTACAAAAAGTTACAGAAGGTTTTGTGTTGGAAGGTCTTGTACAAAACTCGAAATTTTAAACGCCAATACAATTATTTTTCATGAAATAGTCTGAACAATATCGTGGTGTCAATATTTACACGTTGGAAATCACCCTGTATTGGAGTACTTATCTAGTTGGTTTTTTTTTGTATATTTTTTTTCAAATACCAATTTAAAAATGTAATTAAAAAGTTCATATGAACACGTATTGAAAAAAAAATGCAAAAATCAAACGAGATATATGTATGTATGTATGTATAGGTAATAATTACAATTATAATTGTTTTGAATATAATTAAACTTGATATTTTAATAACTATGTTCATCTATTGTGAAACTGTGTAATTTAAAAAAATAATTTATATTTTTAAATAGCTTTTTCTTGTTAATAGATATTCAATTAACAATATTATTTGGTTATTAACAGGTTATATTGGTTTTTGTGTACACACGATCGTAATATATGTAATTGTTTATTGAAAGCAATTTTTATAAATATGATAAATAATAATACTAATTAATCAACCTACAATACCGTTATTTATTACTTATTGATGCATTTTTTTGCATTAATACAATCTGAAATATTTTGATACATGAAATACTAGATAAAAAACCTTTATACATCAAAAAATCAATATATAGACAGACACCTTCTGCTTATAAAAAAATTTTTGTTGTGGGAGTAAGAAATTGAATTATTGAGAGGATATTCTTTGGAAATTTCTATAAAACAAACTTTAGTTGGTGTATGAATGTTTTTTTCTTTATTACGTTGATTGCTCAAGTTTATGAAAAAACTTCTTGATACCTTTAAGAAACCACAGATATGTACTTTCAATTTAAACAATAATAAATTGATTCCATCACCGATCGTCTTTTGTGAACCTTGGTAAATGTAACATTTTGTATTATTTTTATGTCACATACCAAAATAAAATACTTTTATGAAATCTTAGAAATATATATTTTTTCTACTTACTTTGGAATTTGACTTATTTTGTAATGCATCGATTTCAAATTTTTAATTAATATTTCATTTCATTTATTGAATATAAATATCGAACATAAATTAAATTATTTTCGTAAACTTACCTGAAAGAAAAAAAAGAAAACAATTTAAAGTATTTGAAATTAAAAATAAATGATAATAATAAATTACAATTTTAATCAATTTAGGTATATCTAATTTTTTTTTTTTTTGATTTTATTAAATTTTTTTAATATAAGATGTACCTTTTTTTTGTCTACTTAAGGTTTCAAAGCTAACAATTTTTTTTTTAAATAATATTAAATTTACCCAGATTTAACTTATTATATTTCATCTTGGCAACCATATTAATTCAGTCTGTGGCTTTATTTAGAGTAAAAAATTGAAAAAAAAAAAAAAAAAAAAGAATAACAGTAAAGAAATAAATTTAAAAATAAAATAAAAGAAGAAGCAGAAAAAAAAAACAAAATCTTGCCATTAAATTTTTATTTTGAAACTGAAAGGAAACAAAAACCTGTGGTAGGTAATGTAGATATTGTAATTTAATTGAATGTAAAAACATGGTATTGTATACTTGTAATGAATGTCAACAGTGGAGAAAATGTATAATGTAACAAAAAGAAAAATCTGGCAGAGCCAAAAAAAAAAAAAAAAAACAATATGAATCACTATAGGTAAATACAGGTACAACATGTTAAAAATTATAACAATAACGAATTATTTTTACGCACATAAAAAAAAAATTATTTTTTTTTATGTTGAACAATTTTAAAAGCTTGTAGGATGATGATGACGGTTATAAGATGAACATGAGAAGTGAAAAAAATTATCGTTAGACCGGAAAATTTGCACCATATATGATAATATAAATGGTGAAAAGATAAAAAAAATAGATATTGTATAAAATAATGAGAAAAAAAAAATATAATTTTTTCGAAATTTTCATGAACTATGATTTACTTACTCGTACAAACTTATTGTGAAAATAGTACTTGAAATTTAAATTGAAGGTTATTTCTTGAACCTGGTTTTCATGGAAGAAAAAATTGGTTTTTTTTTTTCCAAAATGATGAAATAAATTTAAATTATTATTTTTGATGACTTTTATGTTTAGAATTTTCACAATAAGTATTGTGAACAAAAGTTTATTAAACAAAAAATTAATAAATAAATAATGAATTGAGTTTGAAAATAGAAATCTTTACAATTTGTCAAAATTAAGTACTTTTTAGAATTTCAATAAACTGAGCATTTTTATGGGTCGAAGAATGGAAAGTTTTGATCAACGGATGCGTGTTTTGTATGTAGTTAAAATCTTTTTAAATTATTTTAATATCTGACTAAAATCTTGGTACAAAAAAAAAAAATTTTGTTTTAGGTGAGACAGAGTGGAAACACACATCCGTTTTTTAAACTGTCTTCGAATATTTAACAAGGATTGTATTGTAATTTTAAAAAAAAGTACCTGTTAGTTCTATTTTATTATTATAAATACATATGTACATATAGTATGTAGGTACCTATATATAGTCGACAGGTTAATTGAGAGTTAGGAATAGTAGATTCTTTACTCTTTGCATACTAGGCGAAATTTTCGTACATATTCGAGAAATATCAGACTTTTTTAAAAAAAAAATTATGATCATTAAAAAAAATATTCCGTTCAGTTTCAATGGAAATGTAAAATGTCGAAGGATATTCACAATGGGCCTTTAGGCCTCCGAGTAGACTTGCTTCTTATAATTCTAATTCTTATAAGCAAACAGCCCAAGCTATAATACCGCACCTTTTCTCTTTGGCAATCAAAAAGTTAACGTCGAATTAATAAAAAAACTGTAGGTATTTGGGAATAAGCTTTTTACTTTGGAAAACTTCCAGAAATGTGTTACGTATAAGGTTTAATTCTTTTCAAAAAGAAAAAAAAACAATCAATTTGCTTTTTTTTTATCTTCTGAATTTAATTAAAATTTGACAACGCAACAATCAACTTAAACAAATATTGGTTCCGCATTTTTATTTTTTATTTTTCTTTACACCCCATACTGTTTTGAAAAGAACATTCAAATTGAATATTGCAATATTTTTAATCTTGAAAAACTTCCGGCTTCATTCAATTCAAAAAAAAAAAAAAAAAAAAAAAAACAAATAGGTATGATTTTTTTCAAAATACAATAATAAAAAGTCATTTATTTGGAGCAATAAAAAAAATAAGCTAAATTTAATATATATTTTACGAGGATGTATATGAACGCTGTATAAAATCAAATGAATTGTAAATTAATACTGTAAATTTTTAAATATGTGTGTAGAAATAAAATTTTATTATGAAAATAATCGTAATAAAAAAAATAAAAAAAAACACATTAATGTACACCAAGTCATTCATGAAATGACTGTAATAAAGGTAATAATCTATAATAATAGAAATCAAACACAATAAATGAAACAAGTTTCTTTCATACACTTGTAAATTTTCACTTTTTCAATATAATTAGAAGACTTAATGGTAAAACCTCAGGGTATATACATATAAAATAAAATATAACAATAATAATCGATATCATTAGATATTCTCGAGAGTTGTTTCATATATATGTACATACTTCACATATTATGATGGTAATAAATTCATACGCTTCACCTGTCCATTCAACCAGATTAAACTTTTTGTCCTTACTTTTCATTCCTGCTTTCATTCGTTGCATTATAATAAATTGAAATACAATTACATATACATACAAGAAATAAAAATAGGAATTATTCGCGATTCATAACGCCACAAGGTATACTGGTATAATTGTTACCAATAGAGGTTATAATCATATTTTGTATGTTTTTATTAATACATTTCAAATATTGATTAATGCATCCTACATACATAAATCCATTTTATATGAAGTTCATACATGGTCTTGAGACTCTTCAACTATTCTATGATGATTATGATCTTTCATATGTATAATATGAAATGGTCGTTTACTATATTGACAAATCTATGCCCACTAAATGGACAACATCATGTATTTAAAAGTGATTGCAAATGTGATATACAAAAGGAATGCGGCATTCAAAACGTAGATACTAATACATTCCATTATAACTTGATTCATATATACTTTATATGTGAGATGTTTATTTGAAGTAATATACGAATGATTGTATAGTATGTATGTATCGATATAGTTTAGTTAATTTAAGTTAAAATGAAGAATCTATTCACCTGTTGTTGAGGTAAATTAGAGCAAATTCCAATGTTGTGTTTTTTTTTTTCGTGGACAATAATGTGCTTTGAAGCATTTAACTGACAACGATTATATGTAAATCATATGTTGCTTTTTTTTTTTCTCTTTTATTGAGATTATGTATTTTGTTGTTATTTAGTGCAAGAACCATGAAAAGATTGTTAAAAAAAAAAACATTTTCAGATACAATAAAAGTTATGAATTTAGAATGATAGTATAGTAATATGTATTGAATTATTATATTATGTAGTATGTATTTTGATGTCTGGGTATTACAAAATTTTAAGCCTTGAGGTTAAATGTATACCTATCTATCTATTGTAAAAAAAAAATTTTTAATTATTACTGTATTTTTTTTATTGTACAGAAAAAAAAAACATGTAACAATAAAAAAATAAAAAAAGGTATATTGATGTAAATAGAGGGTTTACATATTTATTTTTCACATAATTCTTATGTGAATAAAACAAAGGTCTTTGTTTATTTTTTTTATTAAATTTAAATATTAAAAGATTTTAGCAACAAAAAAAAAAACAGTCGCTTTAAAGTTTTAGAATAAAAACATTGTAGATTTAATTTCTTGTTTTAATTTACCCTCAAAATGTCTTTTTTTTCTGATTTATGAGTACAACTATAAAAATTCTCATACACATAAAGTATATTATACTAACATAATCCCCTGAGATCATATAATAAAATTAAATGTATTAGAAAATTTTTATAAAATTGTTAAAATTGATTGAAAAACAAAATTTTCTACATTTCAGAATTTTAATGTCTAAACTTTATTATTTTCTTCTTTTTCTAAATGTATAGGCATAAAATAGAAATACCATAAATATTTAAGTCGATACGCAAGACATCTTACACATTTTCTTCAATTACTTTTGAAACCCTTTCAAATAAATCTTATATTTTATTTCCTAATCATAAAATAGCAAAAAAAGACAAGAAAAAAAAAAAAACTTTAAATACTCTATTTACAATAATAAATTTTCTAATGCTAGTTGTTAGCAATTATTGCAAATTTCAATTTCATTGATTGATTTTGTCATATATTGTCACGTGTCTGTCACTATATACCCATTAGATAATTGACTATAAGATACAAGTATGTATCTTACATCTTTACTCAATATCTTCAATTTTCTTTAATAAAAAAGTTAAAATCCTTTCACTTGCTAAGCAGAATATAAAATTCATGTAGATTGTATTTTTAAAAGTAATCACATGCAATACTATAGATATATAGATATGTATGTATGTATTTCTAATATCTATGGGCCTTACTTATAAACATTTTTTAATTTTAAAACTAAAATAGTTTCAACTTGTAAATCAGAGTATGCTTTCAAATTCTTTATAAAATGAAGAGATAACATATTAACTTAACATATTTTGTACAGAGTTTCAAAGCACACTTTGATTTTCAAGTCGAAACTATTTTAGTTTTAAAACTAAAAAATGTTTATAAGTAAGGCCCTATATGTATAAATTGCAATTTTACGTTGTCATTTTTTACGATTGCACTTCAACAAATTTTCAATCTTAATTTTACAAAAATTGATACTTATATGCCTGCCTTATAACAAACTGTATATAAATTGTGTGAAATATAAAATCTAATTAGACAAGTGAGATTTCTTGTATGCTACTATATACTTCATAACAATTAGTTTTAAAATTTTTGTATAATTAAGCACATGGACATTGTGGTTAATATTTATGTACATTGTGATATGTATACCATATTTATTTATTTTTCTTCTAATTATATTGATTATTTCAAATAATAATTATTATTTTTTTATTTATTTTATTTTTCTGTGCAATTACTTTCTTGTGAAATATAAAAAAAAAAATTGAATTTAGAAATTCTTTTTTCTTTTTAAAAATTTACTTTAAAATTATGTTTTCAATCGGCTTTTATATTTCTTGTAATTTTAAAAAGTTGTTTATTTTCACAACTCTCACATTTTTACGATAATTTAGCAAATATATTGTGGGTTTTAGATACTTTCTAAAAATACATACTCCTACATATATCTTTGTTTAGATAAAATAAAATTTAATTAACAATTAGGAGAATTCTACTTTTTTGCTTTGACACGCGTTAGTAAAACTATTAACTGTTTGGATTTATTACTTTATTTTTTAAATTAAGTACACAAGATTTGAACATAAAATGCCATTGTTGAAGGGTTGACGAGGATGCAAAAAAGTGGATCTTGTTATTCTTTAGGAGATTCTTTATTTCGTTTTTTTTTTCTAAGTATTTCAAAATATTTTTCAGATAGTCTATATTAAGATAAATTACATAAAATTATTTTGTTTCAGTAACTAAATATCTTGTACAATTTCTATTTAATTTTCAATACATTGTTTTTTTTTTCTTCAAAATTCACTTAATTCAGTTTAACAGGTTGGTAGGTTTTTATTTCAAACATGATATTTTGTCTATAGTTTACTTATATGTGAAATTTACTCAATATAAAACTATTATAAAATAAAATTATAAACACATACATATTATCTCAGATTATATTTATCTTGTTGTTTAAATCCTATTTATTTTTTTATTTTTTGTTTTTCATACTTTTTCACAAAATAATGAAGTCGTTTTGTACAGATTTATAATAGTGAATTTATCATTTCAAGAAAATCTAGTTAATGGTTATAGTTAAATTTCTCTATTTGTACATATGTATATAAAATTCCATAAGTAATTAAACACAATATTTATAAATATATTGTACATTTAATTATTATTACAATAAACGTTTTGTTAAAGGTTGGTAATGAATTGCTACAATCTTGTAGAAAATGAAAATTTCTTTTTTGTAACAGTTTTTTTTTTTTTTTTTTCATTTTTAATTAATAGGAAAAAAAAAAATGGGTAAAGGATAAAGTAAAATAATATTGCGTAAAGAAATTGTATTTTTGTGAAAAATATTTAATAAGAAGTTCACAAATAATTTATTCTCTTTTTGTTCAAAAATATTTCCGTAATTTGTAGCTTGCATTTAGTTGATTCATGTAATTTGCAAAATACTACTTATAGGTACATACAACAAAGCTTTCAAATTTAAATAGGTAATTTTTAAATAGAAATATAAATTATATATTTGAAGTTAAAAAAACAAAAAAACAAAATTATGGTATAACAGAAACGTTTATATTTCTCACATTTAAAATATTTGTGCTAAAGAAGAAGAAAAAACAAAAAAACAAAACCACTAAAAGGAGCTTGATGGCAATACGATTGAATAATAGTTTGCAAACAACCTAACAAAAATTCACGATTTTCGCATGAATCTATTTTGTTTTTCGTTGTCTATAATAAAGTTTAATTTTTTACTATTTTAAAACAAAATAACAAAACCAACAAATTGTAGGTATTTAAAAGAGAATTGCGTCAATGCCATTTAAACATGCAGAAATATAAAAAAAAATGTTTATTTTATGTACCAAGAAATAAAATAATAATACTTATTTTCTGTTATTCTAAAATTTACCATTCATTTCGTTACATATATATTCAAGTACAATACATATTTATTATTTTGTTGAATGTACCTACTATCTTATAAAAGATAGTTTTAAAGCAGTAAATCAATCTGTTGTTGTTCTCCTCTAGTTTCTGACAGTTTTGTTGCAGGAAATTGAAAAATATTGATGGTCTCTTATTTAAGATCAATTAATTTTATTATAGAGTATCAGGACATAAAAATATATAAATGACAACAATTTCGAAATTTTTAACGTAAGTATATGAGTATATGTATGTATCTTTAGGGTTTTGGAAAGTTATAAGGATTTTGAAATAATTTTTTTATTAAAAATGAACCAGATTCTCACAATTTCGAAAGCAAATTTAGCTCAATTTTGTGATTCAAACTATCTAAAATGTACATAAAGAAATTAATTAGTACAAAAGGAAAGTATGGATTGTTTTAAATTTGCAACAATAAAATAATAGATAAAAAAAAACAACAACAACATAAAACAAAAAAATTTTCAAATGGCTTTGTGATCTCTTTAACATATGAGAGAGAAGAAAAAAAAGACAATAATTAAATATTATGTGTTAAAAATGTAATTACAATGTCAACAACCATAAGTATGTAGTAGACATACATATATGTACAACATGTTTCATATGTCATGTATCAAATAGGTATACTTATCAAAGTAATTAAAATTTTAAAACGACATTATTCTCACAACATGATTAATAAATTTAAAAATTGTGTCATGGCTATATTTGTCAAAAATTGCAATTAGACAGACATTCATTGAAACCTCTTGTTTACGTATTTTTTTTTTTCTTTTCTTTCTTTTCTTTTTCAGTATCTGTAATATAAATTTTAAAAAGTAGTAAGATAAAATATGTAGCAAAAAATAAATACTTTCCATAAAATAAAATAATGTATGTATGTGTATATACACATAAATAGAAATTTCTTCACGCATTTATTATGAAAATCATTTCGAAATTCCTTTTTAATTCCTTATTACTATTTTTGGTCTTAGAAAACCAATTTTCAATTCCATTATGATTTTCACTTTTTTTGTTTTTATACTTTTTATTGTATTTTGAAAGTGTTCGATTTTGATTACTTTCTGTTATTTTAATTTATCTCATATTTTAAAATAATAATAATAAACAAAAGAGATTAAAAAAAAAGAAATAATACACATAATAACATAAATATTATTTTCATGTTGTTTTTATGCGACGTCATTCAATTTTATAATGCAATTTTAATATCATCTTGTTACTGTTCTGCACTGTTGGTCATAACACGATCTTGATTTAAAATAGGCGATAAATTCATTATTGCAAATTCAAAAGATCTACAGAGGAGGTATACAGCTACCTATACATATCTATAACAATGTTATTCATCTAATATGTTATTGTTTTCCTATTTACGTATCTATATAGTCTAAAGTATCTAGAGTCTGTAGTAAATGCATGCATTTATAAATATGTATATATGAAAAAAAAATGATTTAAAATGATCATGTTGTTTAATTATTGCAGAATATACGAGAGTACATGTATAAAGTTTTTTTTTTAACATTGTCCGTCCATTCACGAACTATTGCTCAGTTTTATAGATCATTTTGCATAATCATAAAAATTTCTGGTATTACGGATATCGATTAAATGATACACCAAACCATCTACAAATAATTTTTTTCAAAGTGCATTTATTTATATTTATGTATGTTCATGTTGCATCATATATTATATGAATGATGTTAATATTATGTATTTTAAGTTTTTGAAATTTCTCACATAAAAACGTATGTTAAATTAATTATTTTTTAATATCTGTAGGATGGGATGAATAAAAAATACAGTAATAAATAATGATAGAAAATTAACTACATACGAGTATAGTGCATATTATGTATGTACGTACATGTGTATGTAATTGTGATTGGAATTTATAATATTTTTTTATAAAATCTTTATTAAGGGACAAATTTTTGCGTGATATACGTGTAAAATATGTACATATGTGAATTTTCGATATATCAGTGTCCCGTTTCTGTAAGGATAGAAAATAGATTTCACAGTAGAAAATATTCAATTTGACGTCAAATTGACGTAATTTTCTAACGAAGTGTTTCTGTAAGAAAAGAAAAGTAGTAGTAGAAAAGAAACAGTAGAAAATGGAATTCACCAATGTGAAATTTTCAATTCTCAAATGTTTCTGTAAGGTTTTTGAACGATGGAATATTTTCTATCGATAGAATTTCTTTTCAACAGCTATTTAGCTTGTGAAAAAGATTTCAACCGGTGAAATTTTGTGTTTTGTATTGATTAAAAAAATGTAATACTAAGAAAAAATATTTAAAATACAGAAAAAAGTAAAATGAGTAAACAAATAAGTAAATTTTTAATTAAATTTTATTTCTAATTTTTATTTTATTTTTGTTTTTGTTTTTCAAAGTTGATTTTTTTTTATGTTCTCTTCTATTACTAGTATAAATAATTAATTTTTCTAAATATTTAAAATATTTATCAATAAAAATGTAAAAACAAAATTTATTTTAATTCAAATTGTCTCTTTTTTGAATTGACAATTGAATTTATTGTTCAATTTCCATAATTCCTCTTCACCTTTTCTATCTCACCAAAAAATTTTCAATCACTCATACAGAAACAGTGGAATTTGACTAATTGAATTTGAAATAGAAAATACATGTTTCGTCACAATTAGTAGAAAATTTTCTACCAAAGTTATAGAAACGGGACACAGATTTCATTTTTGCAATTTTGATAAATTTCGTTTATTTTTAGAAAAAGGAAAAAATAACAAATATTCCAAAGTTAATCCTTTTGAAATTTAAAACACTTTCAGAAATTTTAGTTGTGTGATAAAACAGAACGTCCGTTCTTGTGATTACTGAAGGACCTAGTGATTTTCAAGTCAGAACACAAGTGACTAAATGATAAAAAGGATCTTTCAAATTACAATTATCAAATTTTTAAAAAGTAAATTTTGGTTCAATAATTTTTGGAAAAGTTTAGAACAATTTGACTTTCACTTGAAATACATAAATCCGTTCAATGCAATCTCTATCTCTCCCACCACTATCATCACAAGCATACTTTTGTTTCTATAAGATTAAATTCGTGACAATTTTTAAAAAATGATCATGTTAAAAAATATTCTTGATTCATTATTCTATTGATTCTTTTAAAATATTCCAAATTTTTGTTTATTTACTTTTACAATTAAATACACTTTTAACCTATAATTAATTTAATATCTTTAAAAATCTATAATTAATTAATGTGGTCTGTGGTTTTTTTTCTCTTTCCCTTAACACTACTGATATACAACTGTGCTCAACACTCTGATATATGTATAATACAATCGATTAAAATAAAAGAAAAAAAAAAACAGTTTACATTGGGTGCAAGGTGAATTACTCAGGAAGAAGTTAAACGAACGTTGAGGAAAAAAATGTACTAACAAGCACAAAAATAATATTAACCTTGACAGCAATTTTTATAATACATATACATATGTACATATAATCGAATAATAAAAAAGATACATAAAAACAAAATGAAAAGTATTTTATTAATAATATAGATACATATCTGATGTTTAGAAAAAAAAAAAAAGTATTTCAAATATAATAAGATATGTGTCATACCTTCTATTATACTTTAATAGTTAAATACCTAAATAAGAAAACGTGACTATTTGAACTGAATTACCTCATAAATTAATTTGAGCGATCAAGTTCAATATTCGATTTAAAAAGTCATCAAAAGATCAAAAAATTGAAAAACTTCAAAAAAAATAATACTGATTTCATGATGAACAAATTACAGTGTTCAATTGTCTTACACCATTCATCTGATGACAATAAAAAAACAACAAAAATACACAAAATATATTTTGAGCTTAAAGGTAGTGGCTTTTATTTACCAACAAAAATAAAAGAAAAAAATGTATCTATGTATGTATATGAAATAAATATAATTAAGTATATGAGTATATATCATTTTGAAATTTGAGATACTTGTGCTAATAAATACTAGATACATCAGATAAAGTAATCATTGCCCACAGCAGGAGTGTTAGTCAATATTATACACATATAAGAGATTTCATTCAGTTCATTCATGTCATTCTTTAGTCATTTTTATAATGAGTAAGTTTTTGAGATGTTACACGATTAAAAATAAAATAACAAGACTTTGTTAATAAAATAAAAATAAAAAGTTTCTACTTAGATGTTGTTACTAAAGAAAAAATGTGGACATTTAGAAGAAAAAAAAAATAGTAAACAGGAGGTATAGTTGTCACGATTTCATGCTACACAACCCTTCTTGATATGGAAATTGCAATACATATTTTGCAATTAATTTTGATCGAAATTGGTCACACATAAATATCGATCACAACAAGAAAAAAAAAGTAATGGTGATGCTTGGTAATGAAGGTGGTTGGTGATGGTGATGGTGACTAAAGTATTGCACGATTTGATTGACCGCAGTTTGCTTGTAAATTATTTTATGATTTTATTTTTTTTTCTCTTAAAAAGGCAATGTTGTATAATTTAATTCATATCCTCAACAAGAACATGAAGTGAATGGATTACACATAATAATAAATTGTTTTATTAAAGGAACTATAATTTTTATTGTTGAATTTTAAGTAAAACATTAATTAAACACGAAAAAAAATTTTTATGTACATACATATATCCATTTTTGAACACGGATTTACTAGATACTACACACGTAGTCAGTAGTGTAATACATACGATACACATATACAATAAATTTTCAAGATTCAAATCGTTTTTCATTAGTAAAACACAAAAGTGTTGTAAAAGTTTCCATGTTAATAGAAATTATTATTTTGATAATTAATCGATTATTATCATATAAAATAATGAACCATAACCATTATTAAATGAATTTGTAAACAAAAAATTAAAAAATTGATAATTTATAAGTTTTGTTGTAAAATTTTATATAGATATTAGCAGAAAAGATAAAAGATAAAGATTGTTCAGTGCAAAAATTAAAACATTTTATTAATACAAAAGAATATGTTACACATATAAACTTTAATAATAATTCAACAAAGAAAAACAGTATTTATATTCAATATTGGCTATTGGAGAGCATTTAGTATAATAATACAAAATAGAGTTGAATATATTGAATATGCGGTAATAATAAAAAGAATATCACGTAATAATAACCTGTTCTTATACATACATATGTAGTTTATAATTATAAGGAGTTTGGAAAATTAACTTAAACAAAGAATTGTTAAATATATTGCACATTATATGAAATTTTGCATATTATTTGATAAAGTTTTTAGATATTTTCGTAGTTATTTTGAAATTGTTTAAAATATATAAAAATACACATATAAATGCAATATATCTGATGATGATGATTATATTTTTTGAACAGGTGTAAAATATATATTTTCATGGTAATCCAGTTATCTTAACGATAACTACATACATATATGTATGTAAAAGAAGTTTTACAATTTACAAATTTTTATAATATGAAAAACATAAACATTATATAGTACGTTTTTATAATGTCCTTCATAATAAATTTTAGTAATATTGCATATAAACTAGTACACACGGATGTTATTAATAAATTTTAAGTAGATATCTTTAATAAAATTTTACAACAATTTTCAGATTTAATTTAATTTTATTTTTATAACAATAGTTAAGATAGTAACTTGTAGACTATGTATATGTGCATATTATTATGAAATTTATCGAAATTTTAGATTATTATCACTTTTAAAAATAATGTGTAAAATTTTTCAACCATTTAATATGTTTAGTAATTTGGAATGGAATTTGTGTACATACAATGAAGGATGTAATAATATTGTTAATTAAAAAAATGAAAATTAATTTAGATTATGTAATTTACAAGATTATAGAAAATTCTTTTATTACATAATTCGTTTTCCTAATCTTTCATTAAACAATAAAGAATGATCCTTTGAGTTCTATGAAAAAATAGAAATTTTCATGTAAAACACTTACTCCCCTCTCCCCCCTATTTTTCTTCCTTCTACATGCACCAACACCGTGTTAAATAAGTACAGAAAAGATACATTATCCTACGTTGTGAATTGTGATTCATTAATAAGAATAAAAGAATTTAGCTTACTTCTGTCTGTTGTTGTTAATTTTTTTTTTCTTTTAACTTTTAAAATCAAAACCAAAGCTTCTATAGATACTCTTGTAAGTCAGTATCTTTAACAAAACCAAAAGTTGATTGACATTGACTTTTGTATCACTTAATTTATGAGACGTAACGTAGTGTGAACATTTTCAAATTTTGTTAGAAAGTAATTATCTAAATCATTTTTTTTTATTGTTTTACATAAACAATGATTTGCATAATTTTGTATTATAGTAAAAGAGAGTACTGAATTTCATTTAAAAAAAAAAAAAAAAAATAGACAAAACGTGGGTTAATTTGACTTTAATTATTTCAAAACAGGAATAAAATAGAAATTTAATTGCTATAATTTTTGCTCCAAAAACTTTCAATAAAAAAAAAAAAGATTTTTATTTGTTGTTGTTACAATGTGTGTAACGAAACAACAAAATAACAAATTTTATAAATATTTACTTATATTATACATTACAAACAATTTAACATAAATCTTATGATTTTGTCAAGAGCTTCAACATGACTTGTTTATAATATGAATAACACAATATTTAACATATGTACATATACATATGTGTTTTTATTACAACTACATATAATTTTTTCTTCGTCCAATTAACAAAATAAATCTTATTAAATGTCGATTAAAAAATTATCTGTAATATGAAATTGATATCAATTGATATATGCGAATATTTTTATAAAACGTAAATATTTACGTTTATTGATAATATTGTATTGTATTTATTGTATTATCGGCACTTTTAAGATCTTTTTATGGTAACTTGATTAAAATCATACATGTTACGTTTGTACATATGTATATATACACTCGTAAATATTTAAGATACACAAAAAATATAGAGAAAGAAAAAAAAATTAATAATAATTGATGAGATCTTGATTGATCTTGAGTGTATTATATGGGACGTTTAGTAACGATTAATGACATCATACTGCGATACGTTTTTGCATAAAATTGAATTTTGTTTTTTCTTCGATGTCGAAAATACAAATTATAAAAAAGGAAAAAAAAAAAACAATTTTACGTAAGATAATCATAACAGCATATATCTACACGTAAGAATTTAGAAAAAAATCCTCATTATGTTGAATATCATCTTTTAAACTTATATTCGATTACATTAACTTTTTGTTTTTTTAGGTTATTATTTTATGTGAAAATTAAATTTTAAATTGCGTTCACTTTCACTTAAATTAAATTAATGTAAAAAAAAAAAACAAAAATAAAAAAATTAAATAAAATTGATCGAAAAACACATTATCGTACGTATGCTATACAGATACATACTTTGTATCTGGTGTACACACATAAATAACAGTAGTCATTCGAGCATCTCATCCATTAAAGGTAACCGAACGCATTCCAATTTGAATTGGTTAATGATTGTAGTCCATTGCATGTTATAATAATACATATACGAGTATGTAAGTACATCCTCATATGAAGGTGAACATATTATTGTGTTATGTAACAAAATGAATCTGCTCATTTTTTATTATCGTTCTTTTAAGTTTTTATAACTACATAAATATGTACATATACATAGGTATTTTCAATTTCAATTTTGTTATAACTTTACACACAAATGTCTGTGTTTATCTTCTTCTTCTTGTGTCACCTTCTTATTTTTGTATCTTTTATGAATAAAATTTATATAATACATAAATCGACTATATTCACTAAGTTTACATACTCCAGTATATTACAGGATTTAAAATCAGATAGGAAGAAAAAAAAAATTCTCAAATTCGCGTGTTTAGTGAGACCTACTTAAATTTTTGTAAATAATATTCATCATCATGATATGCGGGTTTATTAAATGAACATGCAAACTTTAAACAGCTGATTAAGTAGTTACAGTTATTTATTTTTTTTTTTGATTTAAAAGAACTATTATATTCACCTACATAAATATTTTGTCCGGAAAATACAATAATAAATTTATCGACAATTTTATATTACTACAAAATGTTAGGAAAATATTAAATTCGATTTAAATTAATTTACTTTCATAAAACAATTAAACATATAAAACGGTATACATATTATGTATAGGTAAAATGATACCTTTTTTTTGTTGTTTTTGAAATTTTAAACATTTTCTCCTTAAAGATTTGCTACGTGCGATATTTTTTTTCCAACACTTTTGTTTTTATTTATTTTTAAAAAGCAAAGAAAATAGATATTTTTAATGAATAAAATTTTTTTTTTGTGTAAAAATTAACTAAATATCCGTAGAGTTAAAATAATACATATTTAAACTACCGTAAAATCGTGCAGGTGAAACAATTTTTTCTTTCCTGTTGTCATTTGATCAAACATACTACATACATACATACTTATATTAAATTCAATTCAAATGTTTGTTTTATAGTTGGTGGACACAGGAATGTTAATATATTGTTCGTTACAGATTATACAATTCATTTTTCTTTCATTAGTAAGTAACATGGTATATTACTTTTAGTTTTAGAATCGTAATTTTATACTCCTACTACATATCACGTACATATATGTATGTATATTTAAAACAAATAGTATGTACATTTCTTTTTTTTTTTTTTTTCTTATTTTATTTTTTGATATATTTTCTCTTTTTAAACATAAACAAAAGCTAAATATAAATAGAAAACTGTTGGTGGTCTTCAAGTACAAAATAAGTATAAAACTATAAATGAATTTAAATGATCTACCGAACACTTTTTGTTGTTTTTATTTTTAATTCCTTGAGGGTGCATTGTAAAATGCAGTTCATTGCACTCTTTTCTAAAATATGTTACAAGAAAGTAAAAGATTCATAAAAAAAAGCATGTTTGAAAGATTTACATATATAAGATTGTTAGTTATTTTATGTTTACTTTTTAAAATGTAACAAAAAAAAAAAGTGTTTACTTTTACTTTAAGCTTTTATTTCATTTAAAATTAATAAAACAATCTTTCGGCTTTTCCCAGTTTTAAATTTAAGAAAACAACAAATGAATAAAAATATTGTTTTGTTTTTAAAAAGCAAGATCAATTTCTAGATACTCGATACTTTTATGAAAGAAAACTTTCAACAAAATTCGCTAGTATAATTTACTAATTCGTGTTCATAATATTTTCTAAATCCTTTAATGACCAAATGCATTGTATTTTCCCATATTAAAAGTTACCAGTTTATGAAAAAAAAATATAAAGAAATTTATTTCAAGTAAAAAATAATCATATAAAAATTTTTGATAAGAATTTAATTTTAATTTTTTTTTTTTGAAATTTTATAAATGTAGAAATATTTTATAGTTCAAAACTCATGAAAGAAATCTATATGTGACGGATGAGAAAGAAAGCTAAGTGTTTGATAATGTTGAATGAAATAATGACGAAAAAATAATAATCTTGATTTATACTTTTAATTTTCTTCTTCTTCTTCTTCTTCGTATTCTTCTTCTGGTTCAACTTCTGGTTCTTCATATTTTTTAACGATTGGTTTTAAATGAGTTAAATGATTATTTGAAATATTTGAATCTTTAATCCATTTACTATTTAAAATATCATCTAATGTCCAACGTACACTTAAATCAGGTTCAAGTAACATACAAACTGTATTTCTTGCTTGTTGTGTAATACGTTCTGTTATTTTTTGACGAAAATAAAATTTTTTTTCAATTTGATCTTCTAATAATCTATTAATATTTGAATCATCGAATGGCATTTTAGCATTTAACATTATAAATAATATTATTCCTAATGACCAGATATCTGCATTTTTTGGATCATAAGGACTACCTTTAACAACTTCTGGTGCAGCATATGCAGCTGAACCACAATATGTTGCTGATAAAATTTTTTCATCATTTGCATCATGACAATATCGTGCAAAACCAAAATCAGCTAATTTAACATTCATTTTTCCTGATAATAAAATATTTTCACATTTTAAATCTCTATGTGCAATATTCATTGAATGTAAATATTCTAATGCTTTTACAATTTGAAGAAACCATAATTTACTTTGTCTTTCACTAACAGCACCATTTTTTCTTATATAATCTAATAGATCACCATTTTCAGCATAACGCATAAATATGAATATTTTTGGTCCACGTTGTAAAATACTATGAATTGTAATTATATGCGGATGTGAAATTTTTGTTAAAATATTTAATTCTCTTGGAAAAAATTTATCTAAAAAATCTGATGGTGCTTTACTTTTATCAATTATTTTACAAGCTAATTCTACACCATTATCAAATTCATCTTTATATTCAGCTGTAACAACTGTCGCATAACTACCTTTACCAATTTTTTTTCCAATTTTATATCTTCGATCAGCTAAAGCTTCAACATCTGTTATTTCAATATATAAATTTCGTTTTGATAATTTTTTTGGTATAGCTTCTCTCACCGTTGATAATCTATCCGTTTTATTATTTTTCATTTTAGCCTAAATTATACATAATTTATTATATTAAATTTTTACAAATAATAAATGTAGGTATATACTGACCGACATAAATAAGATGTTTTCTATTTTCTTGATTTCATTGAGATAATTGTTAAAATTTTAAATTTATTCAATATATGTAAATAATAAATGTAGAAAATATGTACAACTTAAAAATTTGTATTCAATTTTACAAATAATTTTAATTTTTTTTTTTAAATTGAATACACAGGATAAATCTAAAATTCCGTCACTATAAATTTTTCAAATCCGAAAATATCAATTAATTTGAAAATTATTACAATGTTAATTTGATTCATTTTTTGAGAATTCTATCAAGTTTTTTTTTGTTTTTTTTTTTTGTTATTTTTTGATATGAATTTACTGATAAAAATGTCAATTTGAATTTTTTTTCTTTCTTTCTCTTGTTTATTTTTTTTTTCATTTCAATTTTTTATATTTTTTTTTTATTCAGGACCACTTTATACAATAGGAATCACAGTATCACCAGATTTAGGAAAAAGAAATTCAACATTATATAAAGATTATTTAACATACAATAGTTCAAATAATGTTAATATTAGTTTAGCTGATCGTAATAGAAGATTAGTTCCTTATATGACCTTTTATGTTCCAGGAGAATTACCGATTAGTCAATATTATACAATTGATATGCCAGAAGTGAGTGTATCTAATAAATTATCCAATGTCATTCAACTATTTATTATTGAATTAAATAAAATATTTACACGTTTATATATAATTTACTTTTAGCAACAATCACAGAACAATGATAACAATGATAATAATAATAGTAATAATAATAATCAACAATATCAACCACCGCAACAAAAGCAGGTAATTGCTATTTTTGCATCACATCCACATTCATATAATCAACAGCAAAATCATGTTCAACCACAACATCAGCAAAATTATCATAATGTTCGACCCACTGCTGTTTTTGCTTCATCGAAATATCCAATTCAAAGACCTCAACAACAATTTCATAGTATCATGTACGGCACAAGACATCAAATTCCTAATAAACATTTTCCAAATAATAATAATAATAATAACAATCATCATCATCATCAAGATCATTTATCTGTTCCAATTTCATTCAAGCAAACCATTTTCAAAGTAATTTTCATTTATTCAAATATTTTATTGTCATTATCATTCAAAATCTCAAAATAAAAAAAAATAAAAAATTTCAGATGCCTCAACAGAAACAATCTTCAGTAAGATTTAATATATCACCATTTAGACCAGAAAATAAAGTACCAGGTCCTTTCATTCCAATTGTTTATCCTGATCCAGAAATTCAAAATGATAAATCAAAATCACATTCATCACCATCACAAAATAATGACGTATCACCTAATTTCTTTATCCAAGGAGGGCATACTGGTGAAGATGATACTAGATCACATTTACCATCATTACAAATTCACACAACTTCAGCATCTACTGCAAGGTAAGAGGGTAAACAATTTCTATTAAAGTAAAAACTTCAAAGATTTGTCATATAATTCAAAATTTTTAGACCACTCTATCCAATTTTAAATGAAATTAATATTGAACCGGGCCAACAACAAATTCAATCAAAACATCCACAAACCATAAATTATCGTACGCCAAGCCATGAAGATCACAGACAATTAACTTCAGAAGAAAAATATGTGATTTATTTAGAGGAACAGCTTCTTCATAAACAACAACAACAACAACAACAACAACAGCAACATTTACAGAAATATCAACAACAAAAACATCAAAATCCAATTGTATCTCAATCACCTTCACCACAATTCATAGTTGTTAGCTCTACTGTTGCTCCTCCTCTACCTGATAATCAAATTTCATATCAAGATAATCCAGAAAAAATTGATTATAAAAAATTAGTTCCAGTACCAGTATACAATCAAAATGAATATAATCAAGCAGCACAACAAAATAATCATGTTAATGAAAATCAGTATGTCCATTCTCTTTTGTATAAGAGATATTCGATAATTTAATATAAATTTTGTTCTTTATTTCATAGACAAAACTATATTGAATATGTTGAACCAGAACAACATCAACAAATAATTGAAATTCCAGCCAATGTTCATGTTTCAACTAGACCACCACCAATTATTGCATCATCTATTGGACCAATTTTGATGAATCATCAATCAATTGAATCTCAACGATTAAAACCTATTGCATCATTATCAGCTAATCAACATTTTTACAAACAAGAAAAACGTCCTGTCTATATTCAAAATCAAAAACCAACAATTGTACCTCAAATAGTTAGACAACATTTAACTGAAACTACTCAAGTACCTCTACCCACACTAACAACTTATCATCCAGCATTAACAACTCTTAAACCAACATATAGTTCATATTATTCATCTGAAAAACCTTTGAAATTAAAACCTTCTCAAAGATATAAACCGATTATTGTTACAAAACCAGTTCCTTCTGTAATTCCAACACGACAACCACAACCTTTATCATCATCACCTACTCCCCTTACATATCATGTAAATGAAAAACCATTACCAGATTTTAAAAGTAGTTCATTAGCAGACATTCTTAAAAAATTACAAGATAGTAATCATTTACCACAAACTCTTACTCCAGATAATATTGATAATTCAATTCGAACATTAATTAAAATTCTAAATAATTTAAAACAATCACAAACGATTGTTGAAAATCCACCACAACATCATGATGAAGATTATGAATATGATGATGCACCGCCTCCACAATCAGGTGAACCAGGTGAAATATAATGAATACAAAGAAATTAATGTTAAATTGAATAAAATGTAAAATTTTTTTTTTTTTTTTGTATTTGTTCTTATTCTTTTTTTGTAGGTCCAAATTCTGGACGACCTGGTATTGATTATCCTGTACTAGCTGAAATACCTCATACAAATTTTAATTGTAAAGAACAACGTTATAAAGGTTTCTTTGGTGATCCAGAAACTAATTGTCAAGTATGGCATTATTGTGATCTAAATGGTGGACAAGCATCATTTCTCTGTCCAAACGGAACCATATTCAGTCAGGTATGATATAATTATTGATTGTAATGGTTTGATAAAAAAATTAATTTCATGTATCTACTTACATTTATGTATGTATGTATTATAACAAAGAAAATGCATTAAGAGAGTTACAAAATGCAATTAATCAATCAATACCTTACTTTGTAATAAAATTAGTGGCAAAAATTGTATTCATATGACAAAACCCACCCACACACACACACACACATATATACATATTCACAGGAAATATAATATGCTTTTAATTGAAATAAAATGTAAAAAAAACAAACCTATATATTATGCCTGAGGCAAAATATCAGGTCAATAAATTGTAAAATTTTCCTTCAGTAAAATGTTCATTTACAGTTAATTATTATTAAAGGGTTGGAGAATTTAATTCAATTTTTTTTCCTTTTATATGTATGTACTTGTACACTTTTGCTCATGACAATTACATAATATTATGTAATTTTACTTTTCCCTTTTTTAAATGGATTTTTAAAACTTTTTTTTTTCTTCAATAGAAATTTAAAGAAAAAAAAAAATTAAAACTTAATTCATTTATCATCAACAGGTTGCCTTAACATGTGATTGGTGGTTTAATGTTAAATGTTCAAGTACAGCACAACTTTATGTATTAAATGAAAGACTTTATAAATATATTCTACCATTTACACCAAAATTTCCAGAAGATTATAGTGGACCACTTGTTGATAAGTAATAAAATAATTTATTTTGAAATCACTTTTTTTTTGTTTCTTACAAAATCTAGAAAATCTGTACAATAAAATATTTAATACATCATTTATCAATTATTTTCTATAGATATTTGGCATTAAAATTTAAAGAAATGGAAGAGAAAATGAGAAAAGAAAAAGCAAAAGGTAAGCATAGTTCTGAAGAAAATAGTAGCAATGACGATGATGATGATGATGATGATGATGAAGAGGACGACAAAGGAGATACTGAAAAAGAAAATGAAAATACACAAAATTCAACAGAAAATTCTGAAAAGAATAATTTAAAATTATCATCAGATAGTAATGAAAATTTTGAAGAGTATCCTGGTAGTATAGATACTGGAATACCAATAACAATGTCTACAACAAATACACAACAATCTAGTAGTAGTATTGAACAATTAACATCAATAAAACCAATTATTGTTACATCAACTGGATCACCATTTTCATCACCATCATCATCAATAATTTCATCTAGTACACCATCATCAATAACAAAAATGAGAACAAGTGTAGAAAGTGAAAAAGTTGAAGTTATCGAAATTAAAACAGATGGTACTTCAGGCCATTTAATTCCAGATCAAACATATTCTCAACATATTTAATTTAGATTTTATTATTTTATTTGTAGAATTATTTCTTCTGTGTTTTATTTTTTAAATGTAATTCATTTTTATTTTTATAATTTGTTTTTTCTTCTTTGAATTAATTTTAATTTATATTTTAAAAGTCATGAAATTTTCGAAATTAAGAAATTTAAATTATTATTATTGATCTGTTTTTTTTTTTTGTTCGTAAAAAATTACAAATTGTAATTTTAAGAAAATAATTCTTGCCATTTCAAAATAAGGAAAAAAAATGTAAAGAAAACAACATTTTTTTTTAAACGTAGAGAAAATTTACAAAAAAAAAAAGAGAAAAAGGATTATCATAATTTTGAAAGATTTGACTGAAATTTAAAAAAATTTTGTTTAAATTGAATAGTTTTTTTTTTTTGTTTGTTTTATTATTTTCTTGTAAATTGTAATATGTTTGTTGTGATGTAAATTGTATTTTAATTAATATAATTATTATTAATGAATGTGTATAAAAATATGTCAATGTTAGTTTTAATTTAAAATATGATTTTATATAATTTATATTTATTCATTAATTTTTAATTGATAATGTTAAAAAAAAAAACGAATATTATTTGACATTGTTCTTTGTAAAAATTTAAAAATGTTTTTAAATAAATTTAACTAAAAAAAATATTAAAATTGGAGAAAGTTACTTTTTTTTTTTTTTTTTAAAAGAATACTTTTTTTTGAGTTGCGTTTAATAGTAAGGATATCTTTAACTGTACATTGATTTGAAGTACAGTATTGACTTACAGAAGGGAAAAAAATGAGAAGGTTGTAAAAAAAAGATTGAGTGGGAATTTAAGATTTCGATTATTAAGACCCAGATAGAATTTATGTGATTTACAATTTCCTTGTTTTACAGCTTTACACCTGATCATATAATGTAATTAACCATATTACCGTACACCATCCTAATACCGCCAACTTTTAAGTTTTAAATTAACATTAATTCCAAAATTTCAAGATAATAATAATTCAACGTTTCTTTACAATGAAAAACCGTAGAAAACAGTAGAAAAGTCTTAGAAAAAAATAAATTACAAGTTCTTTTTGCCGTATGTGTTGGTAAAATCTTGTTTAAATTTGCAAATAAATATATCTTAAGTGTATGTACGGTAATATTGGTTAGTTACCTTATTTGAAGGTCATACGACTCCTAATTTCCTTAACACACTAACAAAAATTGCTAGCCAAAGATTTTTCAAAAATAGAAAATTCAAGAGAACGTTGAAAATAAAGACACCTTGAAAAGAACAAAATTTTTCGTTATGTTTTCTGGCAAGGATATAATTACATATATGTTTGGTATACTTTGCTTGCTTTATTTTTATTTTAAATAAGCCTATCTATCTATCCATCTATTCTATGTTGGAAAGTAGATTCAAAAACCGATTTCAAGAATTTTTAAGAAATGTTTATCTGAGAAAAATAAAAAAAAACTAGATATATACTCGTGTGTACTTATTTCTGTCGAGTTAACATTCAAAATAATATCATATTATAAATTGAATAAACAACAATTTTTTTTACAACATACCTTTTGCGAACTCTTATTATGATTTTTAACAATGTTCAAAGTTTCCATCAAACAGTAAGCTTTTGGTAAACATTTTTGATTCTGTATTGAAAAGAAAAAAAAAAGTAAAATAAATAAAATGTAAAATTTTTATTTTTCAATCTGAAATGAGGAGCTACTTTTCAAAAAGCGACATGTCACAATTACATGATTTTGAGAAAAAGTCGAAAAACTGCTGCTCAGTATTGAAGGCTGTGAATGAAAAACTTTTGATTGGTTTGATCAAAGACTTGTTTCTTTTTGAAGCAAATTTAAAAAATAATACTGAAATAATTTTTACAAAATCCGTTTTTTATTCCACATTTTTTACAGAGTTAATTAACAGTTATATTGAACCGTTCCTATAACTTTAAACAAGAGTGATAGCAATAAAAAAAAAAACACTTTAAAATACACGAAAAATAGGTTTTGTTCCGTTTGAAACAAACGATGGACATGTCCCTATTTGATTCAACCGTTCTAAGTGACATGTATTTGAAGCAAAAACTTGATTACAATCCACAAAATAAGTCCAATACAATGCTATTTTAAGCCAGCTTGAATGTTCATATCATAGCTATCATCCTTTTCAAAAAAATTCTGCAGCTATTTCAAAATGGATTGCAATGGACATGTTGCCTTTTGAAAAGTAGCTCCTCAAATGTGTATTAGTTAAATAAATTATATAATGTATGAGAAATTATTATAAAATTCTGTTAAAAATAAGAAAATAATAGTATGTAGTATAAATGACTTACCTCAGCTGAAATACTGCATACATTATGGTTATTATGATTATCTGGAATGCATATTAAACAAATTGTACGATTACAATCAATACAATATTGATCATTGAATCTTTTATGTTTAAAACATTTCTTATGAAATTTATCATTTGAAAAATATTTAACTTTTTCAGTTGAAATTAATGTATATTGATGCTTTTGTAATGCTTTACCATATCTATGAACATTTTGAAAACAATTTCTACAATATGTAGCATTACATTGTATACAAATTTGATTTGTATATTCTTGATTACATTCAATACATTCATATTGACCATTATAATTAGGCATTGAATTATCTTGATTTTTTTTAGATGTACTATTTGATATATCATATTGCATTTGATTTTCAATATATGATATTATACCAATTAAATTATAATTATATTCATTTTTTTCACGTATTGGACGACTAAATGATGTTTTTTTATTACATTCTGGACATACTATATGATTTTGATGACTTTGAAAAATGCATTTGTCACAGACATTATGAAAACAATCAAGAATCGTTGGTAATCTTCGTACTGTAAATTAATAATATAAAAAAAAAAATAATAATAATTAATTAAATTAAATGATAATTAAATAATGTTGTAGTGTGTTACAATTAATATCTAAAACTAATTTAGTCAATTAAAAATAAAAACCTACAAGTAATCATAAGTGTACTCAAATTGTTTCAAAATCCGAGTAGACAGAGACAGTAGACTAGTTTTTACGAAACACCATTCTTAATCGAGTGGTCTTTATTTGACTCAAACTGGGATGTGACTATGTAGGAGGTGAAACTTTGAAATTATTATTGTACAAAAACAGATTCATGAACGTAAATAAATGCAACCAGTTAATTAATGACTGAACACTTTACTTTTCTATATGAGTTTTACTTTGAGGAGATAAATTTTAGAAAATAAAATTAGCATCAAATGAGTGCATTTTTTTTGGAAAATTTTTTAGGAAAAAAAGATTTTGTTAGATTCAAGACAAGGTGTCCAAATGTTATTTTCAACTATGTATTGTAAATGTGATCAGACGATTCTTCAGTGAAGACAGAAAATTGGGGCTCCTTCTTTGCTCTCAAGTATTACAGAATTATGTATGTACAACCCAGTTGGAAAAGTCAGAAGGCCTTCCTTAGGAAGGCATGTAGAAGTTTTGAAATATAAAGTAAATTGTATAAAATTCCTGGGAAGGTATAAATGATGATATTAGAAGTTTTAAAAATTTTTTCTAACCCATTTTTTTTTTGTTTTTGCTTCTCTAAGAGCTGTTTGGAAGGTTTCTTTTCACCTTCTGTAGAAGGTAATGAGAAAAAAACGAAGAAAAATCGAACATATATGTACCTTCCAAGCCTAGGACATGCCCATGTAAAAAAGATATTATATGGGATACGGAAGGGTAAGGCTTCCAACCGTTTTTAAACTTCCAAAGAAGGCTTCTGCAGACTGCAGGTGGAAGGCTTCCATTTCCAACTGGGAATAAATGCACAAATACATTTCCCAGTGGATTGTTTATCGTTTTTAAATTTATTTTAAAAATATAACTGAATCAGTATTCTGCACAAATGACATGCATACTTATTATAATGAGCCCAAACCACATACATTTTTTTATAATGCGAAAAAATTAAACAAAAAAAAAAGCCGGTTTAAATGAGCCCAAACACACTACACACATTGACACATTTAACGGCATATATATATTTTAAAACGCATATTTACACAAACACATGCACACTTTATGTTCAAATATTTATCAAAAAACGCAAAAGCGAAGTACCTACATACTACCTATAATGGCAAAATGTTTTTACTAAATTTTATTGTAATTATGAAATTAATTTCCAAAAAAAGAAAAAAACTTACAATTAACTGAATATTCTTGATTGCAAATTCCGCATATTGGGATCTTTTTCCAACTTTGTGTGATATCATAATCGAACAAATTAACTACACCGACATTTTTCGGCGGTGGTTTAGATTGTTTGTTATTGTTATTATTTGATTTTTTATACATTTTTATTCATTTAATTTTAATTATAAAAAATTCTTTATCTTTTTTTTTGTTCTTTTGCAAAGAAAAAATTTATTTAAATATAAAATAACTTTTGAAATTATATCTGACTTCACTTCAACACTCTAAAGTCTAGTCACAAAAAGTCAAAAAGCCAGAAAAAATATTTGATTTTTCTAGGTTATGTTGATTGATGTTTAATTAAAGAAAAATAACAACTGAAATTTGACTCACAAAACAATAAGAAAGAAAGAAATGAGAATAGAGTTTGCTAAACGTACACAATATTACCAGATAAGAAAACTTTTTTCATATGTAATTTTAAAAAACGAACTGCAATATCTATGGTAATTCTTTTTGTAATAGTACCTACCTGAAGGTATGCAAGGAAATAAATACTAAATTAAAAAAAATGATTTTGACTTTTTCTTCATTTTTGGTTTATTTAAATTTAAATTCGAAATACATTTCTAATTTTTGATTTTGAATTTTTAAAAATTTGAAAATTATACTGACTTATTCTAATATTTGAGAATGTGATATTGATTACCCATAAAAACCTCTTTCCACAAGAAAATAATAAAAAAAAAATGAAATAAAAAGAAAAAATACATATTTTAAAGCTCTGTAAACCAAATACCATTATAATTGGAATATAATTAATTTTAACGGAATTTTAAGGATTTTAATTAAAATATAATTTTTATGTAAACATTGAATTTAGAAGACCATCAAGTCGTTCACGACGTTGTGCTTCACCAGCACGATACTGGCGTACTTCTTCATAATCTGGATCATCCGTTTCCAATTCAAAACGGCAAAGTGGACAAGAATTACTCTGTAAAAATAATCAAAAGCAAAAAAAAAAGGGATTAAAAAAAAAAGTTAAAGATACATTCACTATTTTTTGTATTAAAATTTTTTTTTTTACCTTTTTCAACCATAATAAAATGCATTCTTCATGAAATTCATGTTTACATGGTAAAATTTTATAAATTTCACCTTCTTCACCAATTTTCTTACAAACAGCACATTCAATTTCTTCTTTATCATTTTTTTTATCAATTTTATGTATTTTTAATTTTGCAATCGCTTCTTTTGATGCTTCTGGTGCTTCAATTTCAATATCAATACCATTCAATATTGCTAATGTACGTAATCTTCTCATATGCATTTCATCAATTTCTGGTTGTGGTCCATTTGGTCCAGTTGGTTCATGACCAAGTTCTTCAAAATAATCTGTCATTTTTTATTGATATTTTTTTTTCTTTTCTAATTTTTAATTTTTCTTCTTTACAACTGTCGAAATACAAAAAAAAAAAAAAAAAAAAAAAAACAATAACGAAGATTAGGATGAAATCTTTAAATTTAATTTAAAATTATAAGAGAAATTCATTAAAATAGATTTTCTTTATTTAATTCAATCAGATTCCTAACATAAATTAGATATTTGGAAAATATTTTTCATTACTCCTTCTCTAAGCCTTTCATTAGTAGTTTTTTTTTTTTTTAATATTTTCAGTTCATCAATATTAAACAACAGGTGTAATTGGGGTATTCAATTTCATTTTGAATACTTTTCAGAATTCTTTCAAGAAAAAAAATAATTTGAAATTGAATTTCAATACATAATAATTTAACATCACAAGAATTTCATTTTACATAATTTTGTTGCCATGAAGAATTTCAAAAAACAAAAAAAAATAAATCACTTTTTTTTTTCAAATGAACTTATCAATTATTTCATGAATTCGAAAAATTTTTTTTTTTTTAAATATTTTGTCATGTGAGTACATAATTTATTGAATGAAGCAAAGTAATAATAAACGCTATTCAATTAGATTTTTTTATTTACCTAATAAATTATAAATTGTTTGAGAATTGAGTATAAAATTTTTAAATAATCATGATGATGATCAGTAACAACAAAATGAAAACGAATTCTTTAAATTGACAATGAAAATGAATTTTGGATACAAAAAAAAAAAAAAAAAATTAAATAAATAAATGTAACATTATACCCCATCGTCAACGGTGGTGGTATCATTGATAAAAGTGATGATCATTGAATGAATATCAATAAACAAAAAAAAAAAAAAAGAGTATCCTATAAACATTCAATTACGATTTGTTTGGTACAGAAAATTTTATTATTTATCTTTCTTTTTTTTGTATCTATTAGAATATTTTTTTTAAATGCAACAAATTGTTTTATTTTCCTCAGAAAAAAAAAGAATGATAAAATAGGATGATGATGATAAATTTATTGATCTTATAAATTTGTGATAATTGAATGGTTTATTTTGTGATGACAGACACTCTGTATAACGTGAACAAACTGTAATTGAAAATAAATTAAGTGTTTTGTTTTATTTCATTTTATTTTTTTTTGTCGTCGTAAAATGATAAATGTGGCTCATGCAATATCAATAATTCGTTGAACTTGTTGTTGCATAAGAAATGTCATATTAACTATTTAGGATGTATGAATGTGATTAATTTTCGAGACCAATGAAATTTTTTTTCTATGAAATTTTTCTGAGAATTATTTGAAATCACGCACGGTCTTTACAATTCATTGATTTCAAAGAAAAAAGATTTATAATTCAAAATTTTTCAAACTACAAAGTTTCTTAGGCTCTGTTCCACTCTAAACTCTGAACTACATATAATACAAAATTTCCAAGTACACGTTTCATACTTCTTTTTTTTTACGTTCAAGTAATTCATTTCTATGATTCTTTTATAAAAATAAATTAAGACTACGAAATTTGAACGATGATAATTTCAACTACGAGGAAAAATGATTATAATTTTTTTTTTAAATTAATTCGTTGAAATTCTACCCATTTTTTTTTGATAAATAATCCATACAAAAGAAAATTGGTTAAATTTTCAAATATTAATTTAAAATAAAATTTGATTAGACACGAAATGAATTTCATTTTCAAAAAAATTAACTCATCATAAATTATTTTTAATTCTACACATTAATTTAACAAAACACAATGTGAAATTGCAAATTAATAAAATTATTATCCAGAATATCTTTATTATTTTAAAAAAATTTTTGGAAATTATTGGAAAAAAAAATGTATGATAAACACGCATGTAAATAATTGAAGAAGGAAAAAAAAAATTTATTTAAATACCATAATTAATTTAATTTTGTTCTGTTGATAAAATCATATGATAAAGATTGATGAATGAGGTGATCTAAAAATCATATGAGCCGTTTTTTTTTTTTTTTTTGAAAGTGGTATAAGTCCACTTTTGTTTTATTATGAGATATTCAATGTTTTTTATTTCAGTTCCTATACAATTTTCATACAATAGCTTAATTTTTGGTGAACATTTTTGAAGCATAATAATCTATAATAACTTTAATATTATAAATTGTTGAAAGGGTATATCTAAGCGCACGGTAGTGCGCGGCCAAGTTCAACATAGGCCGTATGCACACCGTACACTATTAACACGAACTGTTTCGAGCCATTTTTGACCTCTCACAGCTCAGTGTCTATTAAAGTTAAACAGACAAAATTTAAACTACGCAATAGTGTGCTTCGTCCCGCCCGCTGTACCAAATTTCATGTATATAGGTTCAATGTGTCTTGAGATATTGACCCCAGAAAAAGCAAATTTTGGCACTCACTCACTAACCGGTAATCAAAACCTCTAGGGTATTTCTGATGAGCCTAGAACCATGAAATTTTACACGTAGGTAGTGTTTAACGCGTAGGTCAAGGAAAAATTACGAAATCTGTCGAATGTGTGCTGGACAAATAAATATTTCTATAATAGTTACAGTTTTTGTGCATTTTATATAATTTTTCTATCATTTACAACTCTAGATTTAGTTTCCATAGCTTGCTTTAATAAAAATAAAAAATGTCATAATTTTAAAATTAATTTTATATAGACACATAAAATATATACTGTTCGATACTAATGTTCTAAAAAATAGCAGCGCTTACTGAAAAATATTTACCATCTTAAAATAATACCTATAATTCAACAAAAATAGTTGAAATCCAACCAAAAACATAAATGTGAAAAGCGGCCAAGTTCTTATTCGTTAACTGTTGGGCCAGCTAAAGTAATGAAATCTGCATTAATGCCAAGTTCGAAGAATTTTTTCACATAAAAAATTTCAATACACAACGTTTAATAATTATGAACTTGACAGGTTTTTATTCAATGTGCGTGAATATCAATACATTCATATTACTTCTATTTGAAAGAAAACAAATACGGTCAATACGAAATTAAAAATTAAAACCTGTCAAGTTCATAATTATTAAACGTTGTGTATTGAAATTTTTTATGTGAAAAAGTTCTTCGAACTTGGCATTAATGCAGATTTCATTACTTTAGCTGGCCCAACAGTTAACGAATAAGAACTTGGCCGCTTTTCACATTTATGTTTTTGGTTGGATAAATCTTTACCTGAAATTTACTTTAACTCATTTCTCATCAAAAGTGGACTTACCCGAGCAACCTGTCGTTAAGCAACTTGATTCTCCTATATAGATGAGTATAGTTGGATAACGCTCCATAAAGATCATAAAGACAAATAAAGACGCTCTATAAGCTCTATATAGATAGCTTCAAATTATTATTTTTCAACGATTTTCAAAGCAGTACCTATATAGATCGTTATCGTTGTATAAAGTTACATATAGAATATCTGTCTTCCATCTTAATCAAGATCAATAAAGATAATTCTTTATTTGTCGATAACTGTGGAGCTTATATTAACACTTAGTTTAAACAATACTAAAACGTACAATGGTGCAGTGCAATGGTTCGAACCACCAGAGAACCAAAAAAAAGTAAGGTAAATAAAATTTAAGTTTTTAAATTATCAATAAGTAACAACAAGTAAAATTACTTTGATTTCATAACGAAAAATGCATTAAAATGGAATTAAAAATAATTTTGGATTCGTCGATAACGATCTTTAAAGTTACCTATAAAGAAAACAGTGAAAAATCTTTGTAGCGCGATATCGATCCTCTTCGCAATCTTTAAAAAGATCTTTAAAGCTATTCAAAGTTACCTTTATCGATTGGTTGCACGGGTATAGCACTTTTAAAAAAAAAAAAACGGCTCATATTATGTGGATTTTGAATATGTTCATAAATTCTTAATAATAAAGTTAATTATTTTCTATTTCGAAAATATACGAATATAATTGTAAATGTAAATAAAAACGCAATATAATAATAAGTATGTAAAATAATATAATAATCAGCATGTAATGTAATATAAGAGTAATTATTTACTAAAAGATATTTATTATTTGTTATTGTAAGATGATTAAATTTGACGTAATTAAAATTTAAAATAATAATATGTATGTACATTCAAGTACATAAGTATTAGCTATTTATTTATTTTATTTTTATTTTGAAATTTTTGTGTATTTATGTATGTTTATTTTATAAAAATGCATTATTTTGTATTCTTTTTTTCTTTTTTTTTTTTCTTTTTGTTGTTATTTTATTTTTAAATATTTGTATCTATTTATCATTGAAAGTGTAAACAAATAAAAACGTGACGTAAAAACATTTAAAAATGAATTTATTTTCTAATGAGATTTAAAAAAAAAAATGATATATGACGATGTGACGTTTATGAATTGGTAAATTTTAGAAAATATGTAATTTGATAAAATTTCATATATATAGTAAGTAAGACGATAAAATATGATAAGTGGGAATTTTATTTAAATATTTTGATAATTCTGTGTGTAATTATTATATCTGTATTACGTTACCTTTTGTTATTTATTTGATTTGAGTATGTGAAATTTTTTTTTATCTGATAAAACTCAAGTAAAACAAAATTCAATGGCTTAAAACGATGACAAGAAAGAAAATAAAAAAAAAAAACTTTATAAGACAGTTTTATTTTTGTAAAAACTATAAAATCAGTACAAACGTTTGATTACCTGTATACGTAAATATAACAAGGGCTCTAGTATGCGTCATTAAAGCACGAGTTTAAGATTGTAAATTTCATAAAGTAAAGTGATTTTAATACTTACTATTCAACTGTAAAAAAAAAAAAAACAAATAATCAATTTTCTAGAGTACATTGTTTAAGTTTAGATAATTTTGAAAAAAAAAAAAAATCACAGACAAAAATTTAATTCTTTAAAATGGACAATCAACAAAATTTCCAAAAAGCTCAACACAAATATGTTTCAAATTCGGTTTCACAATAAAAATTTTAAAACAAATTGTATATAAATATAATTCTTATTTAAAAATCAAGCAAAAAAAAAGGACATTTAAAAAAAATAAATTAAAAGATATTATTTGGCAATGTTTTCATAATTTTATTATTTTTTTTTTTCTTCATTTTTTCTTTTTATCAAATTGAATATTAAAGGTTGCTTCCTTGTTTTGTTTTTTATTAAATTACTATGAATTATAAACTAATGTATTCTTTTTTACTTATGCAATAATGTTTTTTTTTTTTTCATTTTTTTTATTTATTTTATAATTTTATTAAAATAGCTATTTTCTGTATCAATTGCCTGCAATATGTAAGTAAAAATGTAAAGAATAATATATATATTTTTTTATAATGCTTAATTTATTTAATTTTTAGAAAAATCATTGGGAAATGTACAATTTTAATTTAAATCTCATATTTTTTTTTTTTTTTTGGAAATTAAAATAACAAATTAAATATACTGAAATTTTTTTTATTATGTTTTTTTAATTTTACGAAATTTTTTTTACATCATTCATCATTAATTTCTTTCCTAAAGTTTTTCTTTTTTTTTTTTTTAATTCAATATAATATCACAAGCTCAAGAAAATGTTTTTTTTTTTTTAATTATTTTTTAAATATATAATTTTTTTGTTTGTCCTTTTTAAAATTTTAGCAATATGCTATCATTTATAACGGTAAATTATCTAAATATACAAATACATAATATAATATATAATAATAATAATTATTATGGTTGAAAAGATTTAATAAATATTTTCATCAAATTTTTTTGCTTTCTTTTTTTTTTTTTTTAATATTTTTTATTATTTTAAATTTATTACTCATCTGCTTGCTACAAGCAAAATTTCTAGAAAAAGGATGTACAATATTATGTATGTAAAAATTAAAGATAAAAAAACACTCAAAAAACATTTTATTTTCTATTTTAATTTTTTTTTTTGTCTCTATTCAAAATTTTTAGTTTAATTTTTTTTTTTAAATATTTAGAAAGGCTGATTGATTTTAGTTATTGAATCAATTCTAATGGTGTTATTTTATTTTTTTGTTTGTTTTTAATTTTGATTTGTTTCTTTTCTAAAAAGTAAATTTATTCTTTTAGTTTTATTTTTATAGTACGAAATGTATGATGATTAACTTTTACTTATATGTAATATAGAAATAATAATAAAGAAACAAGGAAAAATACTTTTTTATTTTTTTTAAATTTTAATTCATTGATGCTGGTAACAAGGATAATTTCATGAACAAAAAAATATATATGTAACTATATATCAGAAAATAAAAATAAAAAAAAAAGAAGAAACAAAAAAAATTAATTAAAAGCTATGATATGTGTAAATGTATTGAACGGAACAAGTAGACTTACAAGAGTAGTGATCTAAAAAAAAAAAAAAAAAATACAATATTTTCTTTATAAGTAAAAAATAACAAACAATGAACAAAAAAAAAAAATAATAATAATAATAATAAAGAGTATACAAACTATAAAAAAAAATGATAATTAATTAATTAATTATTAGTTGTAACATAAATTTTGGGAGAACAAATTTATATTTTTTTTTATTTGCAAATATTTAATTTTAAATTATTATTAATTAAATTAATTATTATTATGATTATTATTATTAAAAGAAATTATTAATCTGTTATTGATATTTGCGCATAACCAACTAAAGATTTCTCATCTGGTGTCTCGCCAGGATTACATCCAGAATTTAATTGGAACGTAACAGTTTTAATTTGATGACGATTATCAATTAATCGTTGTAAATTAGCTGACATAGCCATTGTATCACGATTATCAACAAGACCAGCTTCGACTAGTTCAGATGCAATACCTTCAGCTGAATCTTTACCAACAGCAAATTCAAAACGTATATCATGTAATTCACGTTTAATATTTCTCATACGTAAGACTAGATTAACTGGTGGGCATTCATCATTTGAATTTATTGCTTCAGCTCCTTGTTCTTGCATACCAGTTGTAACAGTTCTTTCTGATAATTCTGATTGATCTTCACGATCACTATCTGATGAATCAGCAATTTCTAATCGATTCATTGGACGATCTTCTGATTCTGAATCTGATGAATGTTTACCATTATCTTCTTCTTCACTAGACCATACCCATTCACCTGTTACAGTCCGATGTAATCGACCAGATGCACCTGGTTGTCGTTTTGCTGCCTTATGAACTCTTGTTTCCATTGAAGGACCACTAGCCAATAATGTTTGTGTTAAATATTTTCGATCTTTTGCCTTTTTAAAGAATGGATGTTTTAACAATTCACTTGCTGAAGGACGTTTCGATGGTTCCTTTTGCAGACATTCAACAATCATTTTTCTAAATGTTTTACCATATGCTTTATATTGATCCTTCTCATCTGCGCCAGTATCAAGAGTTGGAGGTTCATTTTGCAATGTTAACATAAGAACTTTCATTGGCGGGTATTTATGATATGGAGCAGTACCAGTGGCCATTTCAATTGCTGTAATTCCAAATGACCAAATATCAGCTTTAAAATCATAACCATGATCTTGTTCCATAACTTCTGGAGCCATCCAACATGGTGTACCAACAAATGTATGTCGTACTTTTTGTCGTGATAAATCACGACCAGTTGCTAACCATGCACTTACACCGAAATCTGCTATTTGTACAGTACCATCATCACCCAATAAAATATTACCAGCTTTAATATCCCTATGAATTTGACCATTACTATGAAAATATTCAAGACCTTTTAGTACTTCTTTTAATACAGTTGCAATTGTTGGTTCATCAAATACACCATGTTTACAATTTGATGTTCTCATTTTATGTTTTATAATATCTAATAAACTACCACCTTCGAGTAATCTTAAAACTAACCATAATTCTTCTCGTACCACAAAACTAGTATGATAAGTTACAACATTTTCATGATTACAACTTGACATAGCTTGAATCTCTTTTAATAGTTCATCCATTGATGTATTCCATTTTTCCAAATTAATACGTTTTATTGCACATTTTTCATTTCTTGGTAAACATAATGCTGCATGTACAACAGCTGTTGCTCCAACACCAATAACATCACGTAATTCATAATCATCTTTACTATTTGGCCAAGGTGTTTTTTCGCTTGATGATGATGATGTTGGTGCATTATTCGTTGCTGCCATTTTTGATGATGTTGTTGTTGTTGCTGCCGCTGTTGAATTTGGTGATGTTGAACGATGTTCTTGATGATTCCGTGATGATAATGATAATGATGATGTTAACGATGATAAAATTGAATGTTGTTGAGTTGTTGTACTATTAGTATCCTGTGACCGTGATGATGATGATTGCTGATGGTGGTGATGAGGATTTCTGAAATTCACGATGGAAATCCTCTTATGATCGTAGGTTTATAATAAGATAATTTACTTTTTTCTATTATCTTTTTTAAATTTTTTATTTTAAAATTTATGTATGTAGAGGTAGGTATATGTTCATTTTTGGATAGAATAATGAAATAAATAATTTACACATTCACTAATTGCGGAAAGGAAAAAGAAAATGTGTGCAAGGTAAATGAGACAAAAAGAAAATAAATAAATATACATACATATAGTGTTTTTTTTAAAAAAAAAAAACACTTTTTTTTTTCTTTCTAGAAGTGAAGTAATGGTTAGTGGCTCACAAAAAATTTTCAATTAAAGTATTTATTGTTTTTTTCTCTTTTCTTTTTCTATTTTCATTCATTATTTCGTTGAAATTTGTCATCAATATTTCAAATAAATAACATGTTCATTTTTACAAAATACAAATACCAAAAAAAAAAAAAAAACTAATAAATAAATAAATAAATAAATAATAAACATAATAAAAAAGGAAATCACATAATAAATTTTTTAATAATTAGTTCATTCCAGTCATTGCAACCACATAATAATCAACAATCAAATTATTCTTTCATGTAAGAAAGTATCATATATACAATACATTTTTTTTTTTTGAATGAAAAAATGTTAAAAAAAAAAAAATTAAAAAGTAAAATAATAAAAAAAAAAAATAATTATTTATTGCTTTTTGAAATGCTCTTTCCATTCAAAAAAAAAAAAAAAAAAATAAAATAAAATAATATAAAATATTTGTGTATATACAATTTTATAAATAACGTATAAATATTTCAATTGATCAACGGACCGAAACTAATTGTGTACATGTACATTTTCTGTACTTTATTTTTTCATTTTGTTTCAAGTAATTGGAAAAATACAAAAACAGTGAACGAAAAAATTCAACTAAATTATTTATGCATACACGATGAAGATACAAAAAAAAAAAAAAAGAAGAAAAAAAATTATTAAATTGGTTTTAATTTTTTTTTTTTCAACGTTGAAAAATTTTTATTTGCAAAAACAAAATTATTATTGTTTTCTTTAACAATAAATAAATTAAAAATCTAAATACATAATTTTTTTCTTTATTGAATTTAAATTAAAATATTAACAGCTATACTAGCTCTTCACGGTAGGTAAAAAAAAAATCATCTTTTTTTTTTTTCGAAGAAATTAAAAAAAAAAAAAGAATGAAAAATTAAAAGAAAAAGAAGAATTTGTATAAAAAAATTATTTGCATTGTGTGGTAGAATAAAGTGTTTGTTATAAATAATCTTCAGGTGAGATTAAAAATTATTAAAATTGCGTGATTATTTTTTAAAATAAGATACTTGGTAAATGTACCTAGTATGTGTAGGTATGTTTAATAATTGAATTTTAAGGTAAACATATAATTTTCTAGAAACTAGAAATTGAAGTTATGCTAGGTATTTTTTTTTTCTTTCGAAACACAAGACTTAATTCCATTGATGAAAATAAATCAATAAAGAAATTCCATATCACTTTGTCTAGTTTTTATGTGGCCTATTTTGAATCTTGAACTCTTCTTGCAACCAACAAATTAATTCATTAAAGTAATTTCATTAGGTCTCTTATAATTTGTTTTGAAAATGATTTAGACTACTACACTGACTTTAAAAGGTTATGACAAAAAACATTTATAAGATTTTCAAGAAAAAAGTCTAAAATTTTGCATGATCGTCTCTTGAAATTTTCTCACATTCAAAAAGTTCTCTAAATATAATCTAAAAATAAATACATTTTTGAAAAATGTAAGTATATTTTTATCGTCCATTCCGTTGATTCAACGGAAATATATTTTTATTTTCACTTTCTTATATGAATCACCATGAGTCATATCATTCCTCAAGAATCTATAGTCAGTGATCCATTGATCCTTTTGTGTTTTTAATTATCATAAATTGTCGTAGAGTGAATTCTTATTGGTGTAAATCAAAATATTTTATAGATTATTAGTTAACCTGTGACCTATGACAAGACGTTTATGATCTATTTTTATGTTGTTGTTTTTTCTCTCTTTTTGTTTCTCATTTTGAAATCAATTAGTAATTACTAACGAAAAAAATAAAAAGTGATAATATTTCTCTTAAATAATATTATAAACATTTATGATTCATAATTGAAGCAGAATTAAAAAACAATAAAAAAATATAAGAACAATAAAACAAAACAATTAATTTAAATCATATTATTCTCACACTAGTATTTTGTGAACATGTTATATAACTTTTTTTACTCATACACACATACATATTTATTGTTTTTTTCATAACACCTATATATTTGAAATATTTCATAGAAAATTTGTCTTTAAAATTTACTATTATTCATTAATAAAATTGGAATTTATGATTTATTAAAAATTATTAATAATACAATTATTATTATTCATAAATTTATTAGAAATTTACTTGCTTATTCATTGTCCTAAATCAATAATTTTCCTTATTTTTTTTTCTTTCATTTCCTGACTTTAAGCCATTGAACTGATAAGATTATATTTGTATCAAAATATTAATAATTGTTACTATCAGAAACCACCCACTTTAATTCATAAATCAAGGTATATAAACACACAGAACACACTTACATATACATATGTATCTATAGTATGTATGTACACATATGTATATAAATTATCATTGAAAAGGTGTATAAAATGAGAATAATTCTTATCTCATATATTTTATATTAATTTTGTTGTTAAAGTCAATAACTTAAGTATTATGACAAAATTTTTCATATGAAATTTATGTTGATAAATGTACTTAAGTATAAACAAGTACATATTATATTATCTTAACCCTTTTTTTTTTTTTTGTCTTTATGAGAAATACAATTAATTTCACAATTATTTTTTTTATTAGAAATGTTGTAAAAACGAATGATGAGGAAATTATAATGAAATTTCTGTGAAAATTATTAATCAAAGTATTTAATAAGTATTTGATAAGAATTTATATATATTTTTTGTTTGTTTTATTATGACGGAAATTGCGAAAAAAAAAAGTATTGCGTACAGCTGATCAATCATTAATTTTTGGAACACCTGTATAGATACGTTTTTATACGACGTACGTAGGTAAAGATCTTTTGGTTTGAATTTTAATTAATTTTTAAAGATGAAAAACAATCAAAAATTTCGAATTTAATTTGTAATTTTTTGAAGAAAATAAAATTATTTGTTTCAAAGTATTTTTTAAATTTTATAAAAGCTAATGCATTTTTTGTCATATAATAAACTGTGGTACTTTAGATATTAATTTTTTTCTTATTTTAAAATTGATCCACAAAATCTATAAGATGATATTAGTAGTCATATTGTATGCATTCATTCTTTATGATCAAATTAATGTAAACATGCATCGTTAATGCAGCAACGAACAATAATCAATTACTAAATTTATTGAATGAATTATTTAAATTCTTAAATTACATGCAGATGATTTTGATTGATTTACATACTTATTATTTATTAACATATTCGTATATACATACATTGGTAATTTATTAGTATTATATGTAGCAGACAATGTAATTGAAATAAGTAATAAATGCAATAAAATTAATTTATTTTAAACAATTGATTTTTGATGTTGTTTATGCTGGTTATTTAAAAATAAATTACAATTGAACAAATTTTTCTACTTAAGTATAATTTTTTTTTTGAATTGGGGAATCGTTTGGGACTGTCACATGAAAAACAAATCAGAAACTTCAAAGATCTGAAATTTATAAACAAAATCCACTTTGAACATTTTTTGTTCTAATGACAAAAATTCTATTTACTTACGTATTTTAAAAAAGTTTCATGTACGTATTTTTTTTGGAATGAATTGGATATCAATTAGTGGATTTTTAATCTAACGATTTTAATTCCAAAAATAATTAAGTACTTACACATATAATATCAGAAAATAAAGTTACTATACTTTTTCTGGAATTATATGTATTTTCTATGCGTTTCCAACTGCTGTGCAACTTACAAATTGAATATCATGTCATTATTTTGCTACGACATTTTATCGGATCAAAATCACCTCAGTTGTTTTTTTATATACAAATTGAATTTAGTTTTACTTGAAATCTCTAATTAGGTTTTTTCTTTTTAATTTGAGAGGGGAAAAAACAAATTTTTAGTAGAAATCCACATTTTTTTTATATATTGACGGATAATTACAAAAAAATATGAAATTATTTAAAACGATTCACCCCTCGAATTTTTTTTTTGATTTTCAAATATAGTAAATAGGATTTCACATTTTATTTGCATGATTCATTTTGTTGATTTTTAAATTAACATTTTCTATTTCAGATAAAATTCCATAAATTAAAAATGGGTGTATTTTTGTTAGCTTTTTTTTTTTAAATTTAGCCAAGATGGAAATTTCAAAAATTCCAAAAATGATAAAAAAAAATTCATGAATTGAAAATGTATAAATATTCGTTTCTTGAATGAATTCGAATTATGTAATATTAATGAAACTGTTGTTAATAATATTTCACGCACATAACTTTTACCTTTTAAATAATTTTCAAATCAATAAATAATTTTTTTTTTACTCATAAAATTTTTACTACTTTTAAAGAAAAAATTCTAAAAAAAAAAAATAAATTCTTTAAATTATTAATTATAAAAAATCTACAATTTAAATAAAAATTTAATAAATAAATAGCTAAAAAAAAACAAAAAAAAAAAAACAATAAACTATTTATTAAAAAAAAAAATCAAACAAAAAAATTTAATAAATAATTTAATGAAATATATTCTTCGGAGGTGACAAACAAAAATTTCAAAATTAAGCAAGTAAATTTCACATATAATATTATTAAGTAATTAAAAAACAATTAATTACATATTTCATTTATAATGAAGATACGATATGTTGTTCTTTTTTTTTTTTTGCAAATTTTTTTCTAATCAATTCAATTAAAAAAAAACGTGTAGGCATATAACTTGTTTGGAGAAAAAAAATTATTAAAACACGCGAAAATACCATAAATAAGTGTAAATAATATTACAAATTTATTGAGTTCACAAGTTTTATAGTAATGATCAATCAATATAAACAGATACGATCAATTCGTTTAATAGTAAATTGAATATTTTTAAATACATGTATGATGTTTTTTTCATAGAAAACAAGAAAATAATCGATATATAAAAGCAAAACAGAATGCAAAAACTAAAAGATACAAAACATGTTAATGAATTCTAATAGTCAATATATACATATATAGAATATACAGTATATATGTTTATAAACAAGTGTTTACAAAACCAATGCACAAAAACTTTTACAAAATAAACTATTAAATGAAAATAAATATAATTAAAAATTAGAAGAAAACAAAAAAATAAAAACAAAACAAAAACATTAAAAACAATCTCGAAAATCTAGATATGTATATGTACATATTATGTATACATATATCATTTACAAAATGATCATCATGTGTGTAAGGTCATTTAACAAATTTTTATATGTACAATTTTTATTTCTAAAAATATAACACAAAAGTATTACATGATTTTCAGATATGTATACATATATATTTTTTTAGGTTTAAATTTAGAAAAATTTCAAATAAAATAAATAAAATATAAGTAAATATATTTTTTTCGATATTTAAATTCAACTGATGACTATTAAAAAGATTTCATTTACACTTTATTTTTAAATTGAACAAAACCAAAAAAAAATTTACAGAAAAATAAAACACCAAGTTAAATTGTAGCAATAGATACAATTTCAAGATAAAAAAAACCATAAAAAAGATTTTTTTTTTATTTTTTTTTTTTTGATTAAAAAATTGCAGTAAAAATATAATTGAAAATTTTTTATGAGCCACTTTTTTTTTTTTAATTTACAAAAAAAAATAAATAAATCACAGAACATAGTACATATGTATTTTCAAAAGAGATGATGATAAAAATAGGAACAAGAAACAAAAAAAAAAAAACTATGAATTTGAATATTTAATAAAAATTTAAATTTAAATAATAATTAATTTCTTACACCACACTCAATAAAACGTCTAATTTCACCATTAGCGTTAATTTTTCTTGTATAATTTATAAAGAATTTATAATTTTAATAAAGCAATAAAAAAATATCTAATACTTTTTTTTTTAAATTTCTACTTTATTTTTTATTATTATTTTTTAGATGATCACACTTACTATCTGTATTTAGGAAATGATCTATACTGAGACTCAGTCTGGGACTGAATTAAAATTTAAATCGAAAAAAAAAAAATTTGTCTCTCTGTGTTTTTTGTTTTCTTGTTAACTGTTGCCAAAAAATTTAAATTTTTTCTTTCCGCTAAATAATAGAAAGAAAAAGAAAAAAAAAATGTATCTATTTAATATATCTAATATTATTGTTCACGTGCGTTTTATACAACTTTTATAATATAAATTAAAGTAAATAAAATAATACTAAGCGCAATGTTTAAAGTATACTTTAAATGACGCAGATTGAAGAAAAAGTTTCTGTATATTGTGTTGTGTTGTGTTGACGCCGTCGCGTCGTCGTTGTCTTCGCTTTTATCGATTTCGCGGTTGGCTAAACTTTTACTACAGCAGCGAAATAACGAATAACCCCCGTCAAACTTTTAAAATACATATACATACAATACATATGTACTTAAAAAAAACATATAAACATATAATCAGTAGATATGTAACTTATTTTAAAATTTTAGCAAAAAAAAAAAATCAACAATTTCAAATGAAAATTTTGATTAAAAAGTAATGAATGACTTATAAAAATGGAATTTAATTGTAAAAACTAAAAATATACACCACTCACTAAGCTCATATGTTTAAATTACGACGTTAATAACGGTTAGGGGTGGGTGGTTGGTTGGTTAGCAACATTTTTTTATCTTTTGATTTGATTATTATACAAATGATAATATATAAAAACCACACAATACTGATTAAACACAGGTAATAAACTTTTACAAAAAAAAAATATATATTTATCTCTAATGTAAACAAATCACATGTGTAACAGCTATTTTTCTACAACTATAACTATATTGTATCTATATTTAAAATACTATTTTCAATTTGTTTAAGATTTTTAAATTTAAAAATACTGAATATGTTAACTTTTGCATTTTCTGCGATTCTTAATTTTTTTTTTTAATTTAGAGAAGAAAAAAATAAATATGCTAAAATAAAATTAAATGCATACCTATGTTTCAGAAATATGTATGAAATTTTACATACATAGGTACATATAAATAATATATATTATACCTACACATACTAAATAGTCTAGGTACTCAAACAAATTAAGTTGATTTTGAAGTGATAACATATTTTTAAAAATTGTAAAAATAAAAAAAAAAGGTGAAAAAATTTGCAAATGAAATTTAAAAAAAAAAACAAAAGAATTTTAAAACAGAAATAAAAATATAACAAAAAAATAATTAAAATGAAAATGATGATTTTTGTTTTTTCGGTGAGGAATGTTATGGTTAAATTTAAAAAAAATATTTTTAAAATGAGGTAATTTACACCACCATTAAAATTTTATGCAATATTGAGTACCTTTGCGTTTATTTTATTTTATTCTGAATTTTTTTTTTTCATTTATTCAATTTTTTTTATTAAATAAATGTGAAATTTTTAAAATAGTTCTTTTTTTTTCTCATGTTTTGTTTTTAATTGAAAATAATTTGTTAGGTGCATAGCCTGTACCTACATTCTTTGTCTCTTATGTTAAAAAAAACAAAACAAAATTAATTAATTTAATCATAAAAATGAAAAAAATAAAAAAATAAATAAATAAAAATTAGGTACTTCATATATGTATATTTTTACACATAGTTTTAAAAATGAAGTGTTTAACAAATGAATTATACAATAATCATAGAATTTAAATAATCATGAATAGTTAATTAATATTTTTTTAAAAATATTTAATTGAAATAAAAATTCATGAGTATAGCCACCGTTATATTTTGGTTAATAAAACAATTTGACTTTTTAACATTTTAGCTATTTATTCACTATAGAAATGTTTATTTTTAATTTATTTATTTTTGGTAAAATTCACAAATAATTTATTTAAAGTTGATGAAATTTCATACTTAGAAAAAGTAAGCCGATTTCACGAAAGAAAGAAAAAACAAAATTACAAGAAAACCCAAAATAAAAATAAAATTTTTATCGTTGCGTATTTAAACTGAAGGCCGTTCTATTTACCTTTGTTTTCTATAAAAAAAAAATAAATATGAATTCTATAATTCTTGGAAATATCTTTGAAAAACAAAATCAAAACAAAAATATTCATTTTTTTTTTTTAGTCGAAACCGGCATATGAAATACATTGTCTATTAAAATCACTCTATTTGATTAACAACACTAACGAGAAATTAAATAATGAGGAAAAAAAAAACACCAAGTAAAGTAGTAGTAGGTGGTGGATTCGTGCTGAAACCAATAAACAAACAAGAAAAAATCTCAATAAGTATCTAAAATCAATTGAATTTTTGAATCATTCAAACAAATGAGTTTACTTGTAAATTAAAATATATGATTTTTTTTATAGAAATTTTAACATTTTTAACCTTGAATAATTTCTCCTTCATCTAAAAATATATGTACATATGTGTATGCAATTCATGACACTGACTACTAAGTGTTTAAGTAAAAACACATTTTAAAAAAAAAAATAATAATAAAAATTGAATAGAAAAAAAACAATATAAAATAAAAAATAGTAAAATAACTTTATGAATAAATATATACTCATTAACGTAGTGTTGTAGATATAGCGGATGGTTTTTTTTTTTTTTCAATATTTTTAAATTTTTTTACAGCGACATATTTTTTTTTTTTTTTTTAGATTATCGCCTGTTTATCTAATTTTTTTTTTGATAATTTTATTTTATCTTTTGCTTTAATATTTCTCTTTTAATCGGATTTATTATTACAATCTAATAAAATTATCTTTTTTCTTCTTTTTTTGCTTTTATTTTGTTAATTTAAAAAAAAAAATGCAATTTTTTTGAATTCTGTACAAGTTTAATGCATTTTTTCTTCTTCTTAAATTAAATTCAATAAAGTTAAAAATTTAAAAAAAAAAAAAAAAAAAAAATTCGAAAACCTGTAAATCCCTGACATTTTAAGTTAATAGAAAAACGAGAAATTTGTTTATCATTGAAAATAATTTTCGATAAAATCATTTAAAAAAAAAAAATCAGTAATAATTCATGTAAACATTATTCAATTATTACGTGATATTTATAATGTATTCTCTGACCGAAATACGTGCAAAATAATATACTTTCTAAAACATTTTTATTAATGCAAATAAAAATATGAAGCATAATTTAAGTAAATAAATAAAAATATTAAAAAAATGCACCAAGCATATTTTAGATACATTAAAAAAAAAAAAAAAGTAATAATAACACTAAAAGATAATGATGATATCGATAATAATGATGAAAAATAAACTTTCCAATGCACATGTTACAAATTCATGCACTACAACGTACAAATGTTTAAATAAAGCAACAACAACAAAAAAATAATCAAACAATATAAAAATAATAAATAATTTTATTAATAATGGAAAAGTTGAATAATCTCATTGAATATTTCAAGGCAATGTAAAAGACATATTTAGCATATGGTTTACCACCACAAGATATACATATACATATTATAGTATGTATATAATTTCATTTAATGGTTAAATAGCCGTTACAATATTATAAGCGCTCTTTTTTTGGTGTAAAATGTAATTAAAACAGTATCACATTGCATATTTTATTTATACATATGTATATAGAAAAAAAATAATAAAACCGTCATTCTTGTTTTTCATGTTTCTATTTTTTGTTGTTTTGTTTTTTCGCTTTTCAAATTCACTTTTTCTTGAAAAATTCCATATGTTTAAAAGTATCTTAAACATTAAATCTCTATTTTTGGAATACAAGATTACGATGCCTATATAGATGCCATGATGCATGATATACTTGTGATCAGTTCACAAATGTTGATAATAAGTCAGTCATCATACATATGTATATGTATGTATATAATATAGATATTTATATGAAGCATAAATAAATAAAATTTAATTTAAAATTCAATTACAAACTGCGAAAAAAATACATACATATTAATAATAAAAATAAATATAAATCGTTGAAAGTATCATAAATTATATTGTCAAAAAAAGAGAGAAAGACAGGTGAGATGTTTTTTTTTTTTTTTAAATTGAAAAATAAAATAAAGATACATGATTTTGTAAAAAAAAAAATAATAATTTCAACGCTAAGAATAAATAAATGAAAAAATTTTGAAAGAAAAAAGTGTTTTTCTTATAAATTATTTCAACATTAACAAAATTAAAATTTTCTGGAAAAATTAATTATGTGATTATAATTTTTGCACAAAGAAAAATATAAAACAAACAATTTACTAAGAACATTCAAAATGTTAATCAAATTTTAACTAAATAATATAAAATTTCTTACCCAATAATATACGTTGGAAAAGAAAAAGGAATGAAATTCCAAAAAATTAAATTAAATAAAAAATAAGCCATTTAAAAAAAAAAAAAGATACGGTTTTATCTATGAATGACGCACATAAAACCACATATAAAACAAGTGTTAAGTACAAGAGTCATATGGAATCAATTTTAATAAAAATAACTAAATGATATTCCCAAGCAAAAGATTACATTTTATTGATTCTTATCTATTTTGTTTTGTTTTTATGTTAATAGATACATTTTCAATTTAATTTGAAAATTTAAATATTTTAGATAAAAATGAAAGATATTGTTTGAAAAAAATTACAATTAAATTACGTACTTTTTTTTTCACTTGACGATAATATTTTGGTTTTTTAAAATTTAGATGAAAAAGATACTTTGTTTTTGTGAAGATCCTTACAAATATTTCAAGGTTACCACAAAATCTAACATTTTTTATTTCATAATTACAGAATAATTTTTAAATAGCTAATTTTAAACATTGTATGATCGTTTTTGATCGTTTAACAGTTTTTATGCAACAATGTACGTGTTTTTATGTTACACTTGATTTTATGATTTTATTAAATTGTAGAAAGAAAAAAAATTAAAGAAAAAACAATAAATTATTAAAGTATTAAAAACGAATTAAAAAAATCCGCTATAAATTAAAAAAAAAAACAATGATTATACACATATTGAAGACTTTTTATAAAATCATTAAAGTTTTAGTACTTATCATATGACTATTATAAGACTCGTCAATTAATTATATTCTTTTTTTTTTTTTTATTTCCAAATCAAGTTAATAAAATATAAATTAAAAATTCAATTTTAATGAATTATTAAATGACTTTAAAATCATAAAAATGAAAAATAGAAAAAAATTTAATATAATGAAGTAAAATATTCTTTTGATATAAAAATTACAAAACAAAATATGAAATATACGAAAATAATAAAACAAAAATGAAGCGACAAATTAAAAAATCACTATGTTTATGGAGTCTATGTTCTAATCAATCGGAAAATCTTGTCTGAAAATACATATTTACAAAAAAAAAAAAAAAAAACGTGTAACAGACAAGTTATAGTTTTTTTTATTTTCCTCTTTTCATTTTTATGTGTATCAATAATTGTTTTGTTAAATTTCAAAGCTTTATGCATAATTATTAGAAAGAATAAAACAATATTATCGTGTTTGAAGTTTTCATTTACTTTTTTTTTGTTTTTTTTTTTTTAGTACGAAAAAAAAAAATTATTTTGAGTTGTCTCAATTGAAGATCGAATAATTTTGAATTTGTAACGAAGTTAAAAAGCAGGATGTTTTGGGTTGGGTATAGGTATAATGTATGCTTGAATATGAATAGAACATATTATAACTAAATATCAGAGTACATATTTTTTTTTTTCAAGTATAGATACAAATGTAATTTATTCATATGCTTGTCTTATGTACGTATCATTGTTATTTAATACCCGTTGAGATTTTTCTATTCATTTTCCTAGAATATAATATATACTTTTTTTTTTTTAAAACTAGGTCAAATGATTGAATTTGACGGCATTTAGATTTTTTTTCTCAATTTTTTTTTCTTTTTAATTTTGCAAATTTACAAACAAAATTATTGTCAACAATATGAAATGAAAAATGGAATAAGTACAGAGATACAATTTATGTATAGCTAGGTATACTGGAATTTTTCTTTGTAAATTTGTTTTGTAGAAGCGATTTTATATGTAGGTACTTACTTCCGTCAAATTTCTTTAGTTTTTGTTTTAAAATGATTTTGGTCGATTCTCTGTAAAATGAAACCAAAATCTTTGACTTTCTTCAGTAAAAGTGTTGAAAAGAATAGCTAAATATAAAAACATTCGGTTTTTATAGGCAGCTGACCTGATATTGGCATTGATTGGTATTTTACAAATACAATATATGATACATTTTAATTTTTTTATTTTAATTACTTCACAGTGTCTTCTGCGTTACAACAAAACTATAAAAGTGACAAATTTTAAATACTTAACAATTCAAAGAATTCTTAAAGAAAATATTAAGAATATATTAATAAGGTAGGCTTCTTCGTTACCGCCTTTATTTCAGATGAATTTAAAACATAAGGTCAAAAATAGGAATGTGGTATATAAATGTACATATGTAGTTTTAAAGGCGAAGGTAAATTGTAATAAATGTATTATAGAAGTATCAAGTCTTTACACTTTTATTATCCAACAATTTTTTAATAAAAATCATCATACAATGTCTTTTAGGTTAGAGAATCGACCTTTTACAAAAATTAAATGAACTGAGTTCGACTGCTTCGAACTTTTTAATGTAAAGGGAAATTTTTTAAAAATTTTTTCAAATATGGCTGGATAAAGTTTTGACGACTGGGTGGACAATAGTCATACAACATTCCTTTTTTAACTTTTAATATGCAAATATATTAATTATTTTCCACGAAAAAATACTAAAACTTCAAATCAAAATAAATTTATTATCACATGTATAAAAATCAAATTTATGTACTCGAATGTTCAAAAAATTTTTGTTTAAATTGTTAAACATAAATTCTTTTAAGGTAAAACCTGATAAATTTATACAAGTAACAAAATAAATGCATTGACTCCATAAATACTCTGTCTGCATTTTAAATTTCAAACATCCTACTAACAAAATAAAACAATTATGTAATCATATTACCCAACAATGAATGAATTTTTCATTGGACCCTTTCTAAACAAACAGTACGGTTAATTTTTTTTTATATGTATTTTCGATTTTTGTTTATTTTTACATTATTTTATTATACATCCGTGAGCTAAAATAGTCACAAAAGTAACTAAAAGTATGTAAATATGTCATAATTTTATTGGAAAATAAAAAGAAATCACATCCCACATTATTAACAATCAACAAGTTTAAAGAAAATTATTTATTATGTGACAATTTTTTGCAAAAATTAAATAAATTTGAAAAAATGCCAACCAAAAATTATGAAAGACATCAACAAAAAAAAAATAATAACGATAAATATAAAATATATGTATGCATAAATATTTTAATAAAATTAAATTAAATTAGAAATAAATAAGTATATGAAATGATCAAATTGATAATTACTTTGAACTATTAAATAATAAATATTTGCAAAATATATTACAAAAAAATAAATTTATTGATGTCATTTTCAAGATATTAAAACTATTACAAAATTTCTAAAAATATACGAGTACTCTCAATGTATCTATTTAGTATGCATAAAATATATACATATATCTATATTCTGAATATATTAATTAATTTCAAGAAAAAGGAGAAAATATGTGCAAAATTAAACTTTTATGTAATTTATTTAGTTACACTATTTTTTTTTTTTCTTCTGTCGTTTAAAATCATAAATAAATAAATTGCACGTTTAAAAGAAATAACAAACATTTTTTTTTGTTTTTGTCATATATGTCTACGAATATAGATCACATCAATAAATTTTTAAAATGATTTATAAATATAATCACAACAACAATATCGTAAAAGAAAAGAAAGAAAGAAAAAAAAAGTGAATCGTGCATTTTACGTTAAACGATTTCTACTCAATGAAATTGTAAACTATTTGGTCAAAGATCTTAAACTTAAATGATGGCGTTATATAAGGTAAATGTTCTACTTATCGTAATTTTCGGATAGTTGTTGTAGGTGTAGGAGTTGCAAGGAAATTTTGCTTAGTATTGAATAATGGAATGTTTTTTTTTTTTTAGGTAACAAACATATATAATAAAAATTTAAACAGTTAAAAAATAAAAGCTAATTATCATATATTTTTTTTCACGACATTCTATAATAATTTTGAATTGTTTCTGTTGATAAATCACATTAAATGAATGAGAGAGAGAGAGCGTTATCAAAGCGAAAACTAAATAAGACTATTTTTGGTCTGAGACAGCTATCACATATGAAAAATAAATATGTGTGTAGTCAATTTCAAATCATGATTCCCAGCAATAATTTGCACGTTTACCTTACACATTTTTACGTTTATATTAAAATCGTATTTCATTATAGACTTAATATATTATGTACATACGTAATGCATATATGCATTTCAAATACTATATACGATATTTGTAATTAATAAATCAATAAAAAGTGTAAATTTACAATGAAAAAAAAAAAGCATACCATTAATTAATGGCCAATGTACAACACCAGTGTTGTTAACAACAAAAATTATACATTCAAAAAATATTATGATGTATAGGCATATTCAATTGATTTCATTTATTTGAAAATATTATCAAAAATAATTGATTTATTTATTAACATGTTACGTCAACAATTTTATAAACATAACTTTAACTTTAAATACGTATATTTACACATATGTATATAGTATATACCGTAAATAATATATGAATTGTACGTGTCAATGGAAATGTATCTACATATTTTTGATTATACATATTATATACCTATATGTATTTCATTGATTAAAATTAATATATGCTGCTAAAAACACACATACACGTTAAATAAATACATACATTTAAAAAATATTTATAAACATGCATTTAAAAAAAAAATAATAATTTCTAAATCTAATTTTCAAAATAAAAAAAATGAAAAATCAACGAAATTTCTTCTACTTTTTTTTTTTTTAAATTTTTGTTTTTCTTTTCAAAGAAAGTTTTTTTTCTTTCTTTCAAGTACTTTTAGACCTTGAAGTATATTATTTAAAAAAAAAAAAAAGCATAAGTCGTTAAAAATTTTATCTATATTTAAAAACCATAAAAAAAAATTCTTCAAACAAAATGAGAAAAAAAAAAAAAAACGTTGATAAAGTACTATTTTTGGATTCTTTTTATTTTAAAATCTACATTTCAGCTTTTTCTTTTACATTATATGTTTTCTTTTTATTTAAAAAAAGTGAAGAAAAAAAATGTCAAAATGTGATAACAAAGTACATAATATGTCTTTTCGTTACTTGTTTTTTTTTTTTTTAAATTGTATCTGTTTTTTTATGAAAATTTAAAAAAAAAAATTGATTTTGAAAAATTTCCAAAATACAATATCAATCGAAGAACAAGACAAAAACAAAACAACGTTTTACCTATATGACGACGATAATATTGTCCTACTTCTGAGTATCGATCTAAATAAAAAAAACTTTAGGATAATCAAATGTTAATTTTTTATTTAAAAATAAAAAAAAAAAGTAGTTAGTTAGAAACTTTCTTTTTTCAATTAAACTGAACAAAAAAATAATTTTTTTTTTATTTTTTTATGTGACAACTGTTTTTTTGAATTTAATTTTGAATTTTGAATTACTTTTTGAATAAAATAACTTTTTTCTTTTATTAAAAAAAAAATAAATAAAATTTACTATTTATTGTAATTCCGTTTACGCGCAACTTCAATAAATACAATTTTATTATCATTTTTAATATTTTCCTATAGCTACAAAATATATTTATACATACATTTTATGTCTTCAATTAATCAAACATGTTCATTAATATTTACATACTTGTTTATATGTACATTTTCCTTCTATTTTTTTTAATGTATACATATTTATTTATTTCTTTTCGGTTTACAATAATAAAATTCTATTAAAACGAGGTTGTATTATTGATTTTTATAAATGTAATACAAGTGCAATAGCTTTTCAATTTTCAAATTAAAACCCCTCTATGTAGTTAGATATAATCTTATTTCAGTTATAACTACCTAAGTATTCATTTTAATGTAATCGATATTCGCACTTACAATGTAATAATATCACACATTTGCTTATTCATTTTTAAACAGTATATCATACATAAAAAACAACATAAAAATGTATCTAATTTTATGCTATTTAATATCTTCATATATACATTCATACATACATACATACATAAAAAAAACTCTAATTAAAAGTAGAAGATCTCATTCTGTAGTTAGTTTATATATTGTTTTTCCGACAAAAGAAAATTATGACTTATCTATATTACTTCCTACAAATTTATATTGTATGGTGCGGTGCACCTAAATATATGTATGTAGTACATAGACATATTAATTTACTTATTATATAGATATGTATGTCATATGAAATAAGTATTGATTCAGATGTTGTAATAAGAAAGTATTTCATCAGAATATTGAATTACATGTACCTAGTAAAATTCAATTCATTGAATTTGTAAAAATGGTTTAAGATTTCAGTTTTGCAATTTGAACGATATAATGATAATCTCAAATATCATAACAAAAACAAATTGTTTTTAGGTTTGTTTTTATTGTTTTCATTTTAAATTTAAATAAAAAACACGTTTACGTAACTGAATGAGGCGATTTTGTCCTAATAGATTTGTACCTACTATCTTACCATCTTTTTTTTTTTTTTAAAGAAGTCCTTTAGAAGCTCTACAATGGATCAAAAGATCAGAAAATTTATCAAAGAAATTTATCTAAAAATAAGTGGTTTTTATATAAAAATTTTTTTTTTATTATTTTAAAGATTTTTGAAGAGTTTTGAATTGAAAACATAATAAGTCATAATTATTCGAATTAAAAAAAAAAAATTAACATAATCTAGGTATGTCTTGTGCGAATATTTTCTGGAATGAATTTTCAATGAAATTTATTATTTGAGAAGACAGACAAAGGTCATATAGGTTATTCCATTTATATGTATATCACCTTTACCTTTCATCTTTTACGGTACATACATGTGTGTGTATATACCATGAAGGACAAGTCATAATGAAAAGATAAAAATGAAATCGATATTTACTATATAGTCAAAACAGGTTGTTAAAAGCCGGATTTTATAAAATTAAATATATGAACGATAAAAATAGAAAAATTCACAATGACATTAAAATTTTCAAATATCAATTAATACGAGATTAAATATAAATCTCTTGTCATGTAAAGATATATTTTTTTAAATAAATCACACACATCATTATTCATAATGATTATGATGTTTTTTCCTTTTTTTTTTTTAAATAGATTTTACAAATTCGAAATTTTTGTGAGCCACCACCAATAGAATGATGAAATGCCTTTTGTAAATTGTATCAAAAAGTTATGTAAAAAAGTAATCTAATGTAACGAAGGTAAATAAATTACAAAAATTCTAATGTAGGCTACTATAATGAAATATGTATATAGTTACCTACATATGTGCATATGTGAATCTCTTATAGATATATGATGCAAGTACATATCCATAAATTCAATTGACACTTAAATACAATTGTCTAACCTCAAATTACATAACTTTTTGAAACTTTATATTAGGCATAATTTTAACATCTTATGAACAATAATTGAGGAAATAAAATTAAATAAAAAAATTAATTAATTTATACATACTTTCAATAGAATTTTGTATTTTGTCTTTTTACTTCAAAATAACAATTAAATTTTGATGACTGAACAACTTTTTCCGTAGTAGTAGCTGTTTAATCCTTATGATTTATCGCACAAATTTCTCGATTGTTTTGTAACTAATACAGAATGCAGTTATATGCAAAATCTTCTCTATTGATTAAATTTGTCCTTTTAGAATTTAAAATTGAAATGATTCACACGATTGTTTTAATTGAAAATCCATTCAACCCGATCACCACGAATAAGAAAAACTTAAAAATCACTTAAATGTCATGTAAAATCTTCTTCTTGTTTTTTGATTGTCAAAATTGAAAAGAAAGAAAAATAGAATTTAGGTGACGAAAGGCTTTAGCGAGAGTAATGAACTGTTTTATCGACAGAACTGCACAAAAATTGTTGTTGTATGACCACTAGCAACCATTTTTTTAATTTTTACAATATAAGTTTTTTTTTTAGTTTTAAAAATAATTTTGTAATGCATACTTTTCAGCACAATGGAATTATTTCGAAAAAAATAAATAAATTGGAAACAAAGATTGAACTGCATGTTTTTAGGCTTGAATTGTTTCAAATTAATGTAACGATTTTTTTAAAGAAAAAAAAAACTGCTATAAAATTTTGAAAATTTATTTTAAACATTGATTTTTTTCTTTCAATTTTGTATATTTATTTATTTTTATTTTATGTGTGAACTATGGGCAATTATCGTTTGTTTTTTGGACAGGAAGTATAAATATTTAAATTCAATAACAATTATGATAAACAGTTGAATTTTCCATAGTGAATTATAATTTAAATTTTCAAAACACTTTGTGAAATTAAAACCAAAGTATTTCAATATTAAATAAGAACGACAGACCATCGTGTGGGACATCGTTTGTTCCAACACAGAATCAGCCGAATGTTTCGACATCCTGAATCTTGTAAAAAATGCTGCATCGTCCCAAATAATCGAAGCATGGTACCAAATATTTTAATTTTTTGTACCCTAACAATCGTGGCATAATATTCTTCATCACTTTCATAAATTATCTTGTCAATGTAAATATTCATTTTATAAGAAGCAAACAATTTTAATTTTTTTAAGAACTAATTTTCAAAAAATTACAATGAAAACACGATTGATTTCACTTATGTTTGTCGACACGTATTATGGTTGATTGACATTATATTTTTAACTTAAACTCAGTTTAAGCTCTAAAATTTGATGGCTTAAGTTTAGCTCAAGTTAAACACTTAAGCTTCCACTATAAAACTGAAAAAAGTGCTTAAACTCAGTTTATCTGTGAAACCGCCTATAAAACATAAGCATAAATAAATAAACTGAACTTAAAGTTAAATTAGAAATAAATGAGATTGTGATTTAGATGATATTATAAAAATTTCTCATTATACATAATTATGTTTGTAAGTGCACACCTACATGAATTCTCTATCATTTTTCAACTAATTTAGATTAAGTTTTAAATAATTTAGAATGTGTAATTTTTTCTCCCAATTTGAAGTTAAAATTGTAAATTTTTAAATTACTTCTGAAAAAAAAAAACGGTTTTTCAATTTTAATTAATAAGAAAATTTTGAATATACATACATAATTATGTACTTTTATATTAATTATAAGGAATACTTTAGCAACTGTTTTGCTTTAAAATTTGATGTAAATTTCACAAATTAGGCAATCGTTTCTAAAACAAATTTCAATTGAAAATACATATACATGTAAACAAATAGGTTGGTTGGTTGGATGGTTGACGTGGCGGTTCTTTGGATTACTTCCGAAGACCCAAATAGCACTAAACCGTGCCGTTTTGATACCACACACCGACACCCCTCGCAGTTGTCGAGTCAAAGGGTTGTAAACCCTTCTGTCATACATGCACCTACAGTTTAAATTGGAATGCGAACCACTAAATTCGTTGGTAGAGAACGAATTTTGTTTGTATGACAGGGCTTGGTATTAATATTTCTTGTAGTTTTTTGTAGACTTAGCTTATGCGGTCTCTATAAGCAGAGCCACCAAACTACTTCAGTATCGAGTATTAACTCAAAGTTAATTGGTACTCAATTAACTTAATACTCATTCAAAGCTGAGTCAACTTAGGCGGACTCTGGCTCAGAGTCTCTGAGTCGATCACGAGGTCTTCAGTATCAGAAGCCAATACACTACCGCTTCGTCCACTGCCCGACAAAAAAATAGGTACTCTCTTTTGTTTTAATTTTTTTTTTCGTTAATTTAAGAACCTTCTGTGTATTTAAAGTTCTTATGCGTTCTTTTCAGTATAGAAATAATTACTAAAATCTAAGAATCTATTAATATTTCCAATTAATTAAAAAGTTTCTGTGATACATTTTTTTCTTTTTCTTTTACGTTAACTGTACACGTTCTCTTTTTAATGTTACTCCTAAAATCTAATAAACGAAATAACTGTTTCGATCTTTTTCTTTAAAGTTTTAAATATACACCTACACAATATTATTTTTTAATTTATATTTTAATATAATTTTTTTTGCCCCAAATTTAATTTACAACTAAATTTTATTTTACTTTATTTTTTTTTTGTTTAAATTTTATAGAAAAGGTGAAACTTTTTGACAATTATTTTTATTTTTATTCGTACAAAAAACTTTTATAAAATCATTTTCATTTCTTTTCTTTTTCATTTCATTTTTTTTTTTCGTATTATGTTAAAATAAGTTTTTCTAACAATAAAATATGTTATTTTGTACATTTTATTAGGTTTAACACATTTTTGGACATCTGTTCTGATCTTGATGATGATTATACTGAGAAAAAAAAAAGTGTTTTTATTCTTTGTATTATTGTGTTTTTTGAGGATTTTAATAATAATACTGAAATCTCATTTGTAAACTTTTTCTGTTATAGATATAACCTTTATGTGTTGCATTTCTTTTGACTTTTATGCATTTTGAACAGAAAATATCTTAAAATATAATTGTTTTCCTGTTTTTTATATTTTAAGAAACAAAAATGGAATATAATTAAGGATAAATAAATTTATTTATTATTATAATTTTTTATTTTTATATCCTTATTATTTTTTTCATTCACTATATTTTAAGTAGGTACTGTAGTTATTACAAAAATATGGATAATCTTTTTTTTTTTCTCTCCAAAAAGTACCATTATTATTTTTTAAGATAACAAAAAAAAAACATTTATAAGCAAGTTAAATCACTAAAGCAGGTTTTCCTTTTTTTTTTTGTGTTGTTAAATTTGAAATCTTTAAGGAAGTTTTTCATTAGTTAGAATGGAATGCTTTGATAGAAAATTTTGAAAAAAAAAATTTCATTGGTTTTATTTTTATTTTTAATGTATGTATGTATATACCTATGTTAGAGGTAAATTCAAAATTTAAAGAGAATTTCAATAATAAAAATATAAAAGGAAAAAGAATAATAATAAAAAAAAATACCTTATGCAGCAAAATTATAAGAAAACTTTAATTGAACTCATCCTCGAAATACTTTTTGACATGTATTTGTCGTTTTATGTACAAGTTTTGAGATGAAAATAAAACACATATATGTATGTATGTATTTAACATTAAAAACAAAAAAACAAAATACATTAAAAACTACATGATGGAATATTTTGTATTTAGTACATCATACACAAAAATTATTAAAACGCATAGTTTTTGAAAAATTCATGTACATACATCCTTGTATATAGGTACTTAGTACATACATACATATGTACATAAAAAAAAAGAGCTATTTCAGCTGAACAGGATTTTAACTTTTTCATATTTTCATGGATGACTGACCAAATATCATAAAGCTAACGAGTATATAAGGTTAACCAGGATCAGTGAATTATGATGATATGTTAAAAAATATATTATATGACAAAGACAGGATTTTAATAAGTTTCATCATTATTATTATTATTATTATTGTATGTGTAGTTATTAGAAGAAAAGTTTTATATATCTACATATCTCTAAATTCAAATATGTATATGTTGTGAGATACATAACTTTATTATTCATTTTTTATATGATGTAGAAAAAAAAAATCAAATTCCATGTCAACAAAAAGTTAAAAAGATTGACATACATTTTTGTTTTTTTAATTTTCACCATAGTACATCTTTCTGTGCCCAGAAGAAAAAAAAAGTGTATTATTTAAGATCATCTTTATTCTTTAAGAAATTATTGAATTTAATTAAAATATTTTAAAATTAAATTTTAATTATACAATAACAAAATTTAGATGTGAGTTGTAGCGCATACTTATGTAACTTTCATTAATCACTGTGGGGTTTAAGTGATCTCAAAAATGCATTTTATCAACAACAACAAAAAAAATAATAATTTTTCATTGTAAAATGATTTTGAAGGATGAAAATAAAAAATGTTAAGTTGTTTCTCATTCATTATGTTTTTTTTATTAATTTTTTTTTTAAAGTATGAATTCTACATTTTATAAAACTTTCGAATTTCATATAAATAAAAATTAGAATTTGATAACAAACTATAGAAAATTAGTTACAGAACAAAAGAAAATTATTTTAACACAACCCAAAAAGTCTTTAGGACCTTAGGTTAAGAATTATATTGTTAAAAAAAAAAATTCCTTAAAGTAAATCCATAAACTTTTGCACCAGAAACAAAACTTTAGAAGTGGACAATTACTTTTATTTGAATTAAATCTGATCCTTTTACTTTTCCTGTTACTTATTCTATTTTCCAAATTGAAAATTTTCAATAAATTTTTGAAAAGGATATACCTAAGTACATACTTTTATTAATTTAAATCAATCTTGTAATGGTGAAGATAATTTTTTAATAAACAATTTCCTAATCTGAAAATAAAAAGATATGACATGATGACAATGACAATTGAAATGATTATGCATTTTACAAACTCGATCATCGTTATAAAATGTTTGGTTTTTTTCTTTGTTCCTTTGAGATTTTTTTGTTGCTGTGCATATTACGTACATCTTCAGACATTTTTAAATATCTTACGCAAGTCGTTATCCTTGCAGGTATACTTATTTATATGAACATATGTATGTATATAGTAGGTATGTATATGTTTAAATAATAAAAGGATTGTAATGCATATAATTTTTTTCTTTCACTTCAACTTTATTCATATTAAAACATTAATGAGGAATTATTATGCCACTACTATCATATTATTACGGCTTTTTAATTTTTTTTTTCTATAATCATCTATATAACATCAAGGACTAATAAACTAGAAACAGATTAGATGATGTAGCTTGTGATGATGATTTTATTCATTTTTATTCATGGCAAAGAAAGAGATTTTCAAAAATACAAAAAAAAAATAAATAAGTAAAAGATGATGATGAAAATCTGGTTGATAGTTATCATAAAAGGCATATACATACATACAAAGATGCGACAAAGGATTCGATAAAATTTTATATTATGATATGTCAGCATTATGAATAGATATGTTCATTATTTTCTTCTTTTATTTCCTTAAAGTTTAAAAAAAAATTGCAATTTTAAAAAAGGACGAAAAAATACATACATATTCTTATATATTGCGTTTCAAAAAAAGATAAAGAAAAACGCATCCTTTTTTTTTTTAGTATCTTTATATATTTTTGCTGATAAATTCTTTAGTTAATTACATAATCCTTTTATCATTTCATATTGAAAAAAAGAACTAATTTCTTTTATTTAATATAAAAGTGAATAATGTACGTAAAAGGACGAAACGACAAACAAAAAATTTTATTATAGGTATAAAAAAAAATTTTTTTCAACCAACGAAACTTTATCATGAAAAGAAAAAAAAACGTACTGAGATAAAAAACTTGTATGTGAAAATATGTATTATAATCCAATGGTGGTGGGTGGTGAATATTTTAAGGGAAAATGTAGAACATAAACAATGTTTTTTTTTAAAATTTTATTTTTTACATTTTTGTTTTTTTCTTTTCAAGTTTTGATACATTTTATTTATGTATTTCATATTTAGTATTCGCATAAACAAAGTAAAAACATACAAAAAAAAAAAGCAAATAGAAAAGAATGCACTTTTTTTAAAATGTATAGTAGAAGTAGACCAATTAAAATGAGGCTTACAGCTTTTAAAGCTAACATTTTTTTTTGTGATGGCGGTGTGATGATATTTTTTTTTTCTTTGACGGCACTTTGAGCTACAAAGGACACGAAATCACGCACCATAAAATACTATGTAAGACTGTTTGTTGTATGTATTATAAAAATATACATTCATAGATATAGATACAAGATACATATTTTGCAACACCATCCATCATTTTATATATTTTTTGGTTGTTGTTATATTTATTTAATAAAACGTGTTTATTGTTGTATACATATATATATATTTTTTTAATAATTTTATTTTACTTGTTTTTTTTCAGGTATTATGTGTTGTTTTATTTTCATATTGAATTTACACAACAAGATTTATGTAGGTATGTTTTATTTACATGAAGATGCTGAGAATAAAAAAGAAAAAAAAAACAAAAACAACACATACAACATCTAATTGTATGAAATAACATTCCTGTGGAAAAATTTAATAGTTCTGAAGATTCTTGTGATACAAAAAAGAAAAATTAAAACAAAACGGTTGTTTAGGACCACAAAAATGAAATAAAAATCTGTATAACATTTGTTTTATTTCAAATACCTACTTTTCAAGTAGATAATGTGAAACATTTGTTTTTCCTTTTATTTTTTTAATACAAATATAATTGTACTGTACATTCACTGGTATAAGAGTCCTGTGAGAAAATAATAATGAAAATAACTGTTAGTTGATTATTATTTTTAAAAAGGATAATAAAAATATTTTAATTTAATTCGGTTTTTTATTTTTGTATAATGAATGTTTATACACAATTATGCTGATAGCTATACATATTTACCTGGTGAATGCCTTTTGAGTATATTGTTGCATTATTAATAAGAAATATAATAATAATAACAAAACAAAAAATATACATTTTTTTTAATGAATTGCAATTGCAGCAATAACGGGTTTCTATACATATACATATCTACATATAATACGTACATACATATGTGTGAATGACTTTGTGTATCCAGTATCCTGTAAGTGCATGTAGATATGATGACATAACAATTATGAGCTGATGATGATGATGGAGGTGAGAAGAATTATGAATTTTCTTTTGTTTTCTTTAAAAATTGTTGACTTTTATGATACCTACCTATATATGCATTGTTTAATTGTATGAAAAAAATAATAATAAACAATATATGATATGATATGATAATGTTATTCTTATATTCATTTTAACACTTCTAACAAGATACATACAACTTGTGGAATTATTATCATTTGAAGATTTTACTTTTTATTGTTATTTTAACTGAAATTTTGTAAATTTAAAAAATAAATTCTTTTGTATTTTTCGTGGTTGTTTTTTTCTCTTCTTCTATTCATTTATTTATAATTTTGATAAGGGGTTATTGTATGGTATTTTCGTGCTTATTTTTTATATTTTTAAAAAAGTAAAAAAAGAATGTCCTTATTATATGATATTATTTTGTATTTAATTTACATGTAATTATTCCGCGTATTAATAACACTTGTGAATTTTGTAAGTAAGATTACAAAAGATTTTTTTTTTATTGGTAAATTTTACTTGCGTGCAATTTTAATGAAAATTTGTACAACAAAATTTGCCTGTTTGAGAATAAAATGTAAATTTAATTAGATTAAGGGGAATATAAAGATGAGTTTGATAATTTTTGAAACACGAATTGTTTGTCTAGGATATTTATTATTTTTTAAAATTTGAAATATTTTTAAATTGGTAGAAAAGTAATTGACGTATATAAATTGCTAATAAAGTAATAAAATTCAATTTATAACTTTTGATTTGGACCCTTGAGTTTGAGTTTTTTAGAATAACTCTCTTAATGACTATGATTGCAGAGATATTCTTTTACAGTTTTTTTTTTAAAGATATATTCATAGAGCTGACTGAGTTGACACATGATTAAAAATGAAAGAAAGGTAAGTGTTGATTGTGTTGAATAAAAATGAAAAATTGATTTGGTTTGTGCATCCTTGGAAATGTCAAATGAACGTTAATTTGATGAAATTCAACTTAAAATTTTAAATTGCTGAATTTTATCATTGACGCGATCATTTGACGTTTTCAAAAATGCACTTTTCTTGAGTAATGGTTATTATGGTTATGGTATGAAGGGCTGTTTGCTTCTGAGAAGCAATTTCACTCGAAGGCCTGAAGGCCCATTGTGAATGAACGCCCTTTAGTTTAGTTTAGTTGTGAGAGTTTTGCTGGCTTACCCTGAAAACCATTTCGATTTTTTAATAAATTTTTTCAAGTCTTTCAGTGATACCTCTGCTAAGTCGCCCAGGTCGCAAAAAACCTTGCTCCCAAACAAGCGAGCCTTCGTTCTTTTAGAGCTGGTCATTCGCAGAGTATAGATGTAGGGGAAGGTGGGGCAAGATGAGCTACTTAAGCTTCAATGTCGAATTTTGTGGAAACCAAGTACACAATAAAATAAGTGATTAGAAAAATTGAATTGTTATTCGGTTACATGTTTAATATGACTTATAATAAACCACAAATTTCTCACTGAAAAACTATTTTTTGAGTTTTACAAGTTGAGGTCAAATTGCCCATCTTGCCCCGTAGGTAGGGTCAAATGGGCTACCACGCGGGGTAAAATAGTCTGAGAGAAAATTCAAGTCTTATTCAATCAAAATTTTATTGTTTTTATTTTTTAAAACATAAAAAATAAGTTAAATTTAAATTCAAAATCCATACACGCAGTCTTTACTAGCTAATCCCTTTTCTTTGTTGAAAGGATGTGGAATTTGATTTTTCTCAGTCAACTGGAAAGCTTTTAGACGTAAATTTGATATTGTCACACCAAAAAAATATTTTTTCTTGGTCCAAAATACAAATATTCCACCACCTTTTTTTTGATTTAAAGTGTAAACACTCTTATGTCGTTTAAGTAAAAACTACTTTTTTTTGTTCCTAAGCGCCTCTAAATTGTTGTACGTGGTACATTCGGGGTAAAACGGGCCACTAGCTCATATTGGCCCATTGAAATTGCCCGTGTTGCCCCTGTATGACTTTTTTCATAAATATATTAAATAGTATATTTAAAAATATTCTATTTACTTTGTTTAATTCAAATTCATTGAACAAAATGAACTATGATGAATAAAAATTTAATCGCATTTCACTTCAACTAAAGGAAAATGAAAAAACACTCCGAACGTTGGCGGTAAAAATTAGATCAGAACTGTCAAAAATTTGTTTTTCAGGATTGTATGAAAACAAACAATACGATTGATTTGAAAATTACAGAAATGTGTAATAGTACAATAATAAAACATAATTTAATTCTAAATATTAAATGTCACTATTCTAAATAAGGAAAATAAAGCTAGCCCATTTGACTCGCCTAGCCTAACTTGCCCCACCTTCCCCTACTATTGACTCTAATTCTTCTTCATTTCTACAACTTCTGCAGAAATCGTTCGATGGTGCTCCGAGTTTATTGGCGATAGCCCCGATTAGGCAGTGTCCAGTAATCACCCCGACGAGTTTTCGATGGTGTATTAATTTATTTCAGTGTTTGAGTGCCTTTGGTTTTTTTACCTTATTTCGAAGGGGATCCGGAAAATTCATCGCCAGCAATTCACCGCCAGCAATTCATCGCCTCAACAATTCATCGCTACAGCAATTCACCGCCGAGTTGCTGGCAAAGAATTGCTGGCGGTGAATTGCTGTGGCGATGAATTGTTGAGGCGATGAATTGCTGGCGAAGAATTGCTGGCGGTGAATTGCTGGCGATGAATTTTCCTAGACCCATTTCGAAGATGGCTAAATTTAAAATAAACAATTTGTGCCTATTTCATTTTTAAATAACTTTTCAGAATTTCGTCCTTCAGATATGCTTTATTAATTGTAAAACCTCGAATAATAACTTTATAATATAAAGGATACAATTTTTTAACATAGAATATTTGATACTTTCATTGTAACATGCCTTACACTGTTTCACGAGGAGTCTTCATGTCATATTATTTTCTTCATTCATCTCAGAAGTTTCAATATCGGTATATGTATTTATATATACGTATACTCTATCTATATACTAACCTGATTAGAAAAAAAAGTTTAGTTTGTACAACACACACATACAAACATATATCGACATGTAGATTTATCCACTGACTTTGTATCATATCTATTAAATTTAATGCATCTTTGATAATAAATTATAATATATGTGGTATTTTGTCATTCATGTATCTAATGCATATTCACTTTATCTTATAATATATTCAAAAACTCATTATATAAAAGAATGAGGCGTATACATTTTTGCATATGATGTAGCTACTTATTTCAATCTTATAAGTATCAAAGAAGAAAAAATAATATAGAATTTTTTATGTACATATGTATGTATTTACATATTTATACATATTTTTTAAAAAAAAAATCTTATTGACTATTATAAAAAGAAAAGCTTAAAAGGCGGTCTTCAAGCTAATCCCACCTTCTTGTTATCAACAATATTGTTTTTTATTTTTTATTTATGTATTTTTTGTTTGTTTTGTTGATAAGATCTAAAAAATACCTTTATTTTACATTAACAGAAAAAAAAAGCTTGATAGAAAATTTGTTGTTTTTTTCTACTTTATATTTCTATATCTATAACACGTACACTATCTACTAAATCCAGCTTTTAAATTTCTATCAAAGTATTATACACATTAGGCATAAAAAAAATAAAAATACATGTATAAATAAATATGTATGTACATGCATAAGAGAAACAAAAAAAGACTTGCAGTCAGTAGCTGCCATTGGATAATAAATGCGATACTACTATAAAAATTCTTTTTCTTTTTCATCATCATCATCATCCTAGGAAAATATAATATACTGTAAAAATTCAAATTTCTGAAGGCTTATTTATATTACCTCAAACGGTATGTCAAGGTAAAATCTAACATAAACATTATAAAATGAGTAAAGATGTAAAGAAGGAAAACAAAATTTGCAAAAAAAAAAAAACAAAAAAAATGCAAATATATATTTTTTTTCAAATATAAAAGTCTATGTTCATGATATGCATTGCACATATTCAAAAGTATCTATATTATGCAGTATGAGTATCTGAATATATCATGAATTCTTATGAAAAGGATTTTGATTTAAAAGCAAAAAAAAAAAAAAAAAGCAGAACTGAAAAGAAAAATTTCAATTTTCCATGAATCAATTTCCTTGTTTTGTAAACATCATGATATAAAAATATTCTTTTTTGTGATTATTATTTAACAAGAAAAATAGTCACATGAAATTTAGATTGTAAAAAAGGATAAAATAATAAATTGAAAATAAATGAGTATTTAATTTGAAATGCTTTTTTTTTTTTCAAGGAAAAAGTAATCATAAAAATATTTCACTTATAAAAATATCAACAAAAGAAAATTTGTAAAATGAAGAATAAAAACGATTTTTGAGCATATTTCGATTATCAAGGAATTTAATCAGTTTTATTTTGGTAATTTATAAAAAATCAGGTTGGTAAAAGTAAAGATAGCATACCACGATTCACGATTGAATATCTTGTTCGAATGGTGAAGTTTCTTACTTTGTGAAATCAATTTTTTGTATTATATTTTATGTTGGAGTTTGTTTTCTACACGACAATATTTTTAAACGTAATTTTCTTCCTTTTTATTTCAAATTGTTTACTTAAACTCCACTTTAAAATAGTCCAATAAAATTGGATAATCCCTTTCTGTAAAAAATACACTAGTTTTTGTATTACTATACATATTCCCAATAAATCCTAGAAAAATGTCAATAAAAATTTTAGCAAATTAAATATTACTATTCGAGGATTTGATCCTTGTTCGAATTTTTTAAACTTAAAATTTATCTACTCAATATTTTATTTTACAAATTCAAAAAGTATCTTTACAAACTTCCCACATATAATTTGAAGTATCTAAAAAAGAAATCACATTAAAATAATAATAATTAGGCATATATTTTTAGTAAAGGATAATTATTTATTTTTAAAGGAAATTTTCAATATAAATAAATGTGTATATATCAAAGGTAAGATATATAATCATTGAAAATGGATACAAAATATACACACAAAATATATGTGAATCATATACTTATAACTACATACATATATAGTTACAATATAAGTGTGTATAAACATAGGTAAATTTGAAGGATATCATCTCAAGTAGTCATCACTTTATATTAAAAAATATATACCATATACATATGTAAGTATATGTATGTATTTATTTGAGTGCATTGCATATACAATTTTTTTTAACTCATACCTTATATTGCAAGTTAAAATGCAAGCTGCTGCTGGACTAGAACGACACCACGACGTTTAGGGTGATATTTATTTCTAGATCAAAGGAGTTCTTGTTACAATGAAGCTAAACACTTTCATGTGTATGTGGAGTATATGCGATATGGAAGGATGACAGTTTGCAATATATTTTATATATATATATATATATATAAATATATAGTCATCAGGTAAATAGGTGTACCTATGTAAAGATATGAAGATGAGAAAAGTTTTTAATTTTTTTTTTTTTTTTGTAAAAAAATGGAGAAAAATAATAAAAGGAAATTTATATTGCGCTTTGATTAGCATCTCTTCATAATTTTTCTATCAAAAGGAATGAAAATTGATGTTTATCCTTCTTCATGTTTATAACATTTTCTTTTCATTTTTTTTTTATACAATTTTATTCTATTTTTTTCTTTCTTTTTGTTTTTAAAATATACTTTTTTTTTTTACATTTTGTACTTAATATGCATTTATATACGAATGCGTATATACTTTTCTGATGACTGTCAACAATTTTGTTTTTCTCTTATCATTTTCTAAATTTTTAATTTTTTAATGTTTTAGTTGTTGTCTTGTTAATGCATTTTCATTTTTTCTTCTTTTTTTTTTTATTTTTAAGATATACATATATCTATTTTTCATTTAAGTCGTTCTGTTTTTTTTCCGAGAGAAAATGCATACGTATGATGAGTTTTTATAGTTGTTCATCTTCAGTGTTTTGGAAAAAAAAACGGGAATAACATATAAAAATTAAAATATATTAATAAAAATATTTTTATTATAAAGTATATATCCTTTTACTTTGATAAAATAGGGAAAATATATTTGAATATGTACATAATAGGACAAGTTAAGATGAAAAAAAAAAACAAAAATGAATCAGACATGTTTTTCTTTTTATTCAAAGGATCATATAATCATTTATGTCAACTTATCAAGAATTGGTTTTAATTTAAATAAAAATGGCGAAGAAATGTTTTAATGAAAATTGAAGTAAAATCACATCCATGTATCAAATGTGATTTTTTTTTTCATTTGTGTCAGGTACTTTTCTTTTATTAAAAAAAAAAATTTCTTTCTTAATTTTAGCCTTTGGGCTTAAAACGATGGCGTCATCAGCTTCTCAAAATGGCAAACAAAAATTAGTTTTTCGATCAAATTGTATTAAATATTTGAAAAATAATTCAAACAAAACCGATCTTCTTGAAGGATCGAAAAATTTTTAGAATACTTTTAGTAAAAACTGATTAGATAGTTTCAATTTTAGGAGATATTCAAACATTTTAATTTATTAATCGCCATGCTTAAATGCATTTATGCAAGACTTGATTTGTAGTGCCGTTACTGCGCAACTTGATTTTTGTAAAATAAAAAAAACAAATAATTTCCCTTATTCATGAAAAAAAAAAAATATTGAGTTTATACAACAATGACATTTTTATGATATCCTTTTCTTACTTATTTATTTTTTAAATCTAATTTTTCAAATGCGAAAAATAAAAGTATAAGTGTGTAGGGTCAAATTTATATTATCAACCCTATAAATCAAATCTAGTTTTCTTTGTCTTTCATGAAAAATTATTGGCTGTACGAAATAAATCTTGAGTGTTTTTTTATTAATGCGGTTTATATTTTTGAATGTATTAGTATTTTTAAGATTTTTACACTTTTTAAGAAAATTTTTCATGTAATAAGTCAAATTTGATTGGAAGACAATAATTGCAAAAAATATTTTCAAATTGTAATGGGCGTTATAATGATTTTTCATTTTTTTAAAACGCGTGGGTGAAAAAATGGTGGTAAAATTTCACTTTAAAATATTATGATTATCATTTTCACAATAAGATGTCGTTTCAATACATAAAGAAAAAACAAAATTGCAAAATATTGTATTATTTGAATACAGTTATTTTCGATCGACGGTGTTAATAATTAAAAACTAGAATTTGGTTTTGTGAAGACTGTCTTCAATTATTTCTTGAAATATAATTAATTACTTGAATATTTTAATGGGAATTTAATTAAACTTTTTTTCCAGTCATCACTCAATTTTAAATGTCCTAAAAATTTCAAAGATTAAATAGTCAGTCTTACAAATTGTAGAACAACTTTTTTTTTTATCGAAACAGATCATCTTGTTCTTCCAATTCGCACAAAGTTTTCTATATTTTAATTTAATGGATTTTATAAGAACAAATTTTATTGATTCGAAAATAATTATTTTTCATTTGAAGTTACATGAAATTATTTTGGCATTAATTACATTTATTACTCTTCTAACATATTCATGTTCTCTTCTCTATCTGATAACCCATTTTACACATAAATACACTTTTTTTCTTCCTTCCAATCTGAATCCTAAAAGTAACGAATACAAATTTTTTTTTTAATTCATTTTTTTTTAATGCAGCATTGAATATAAATTAATTTTATTGATTCTTGACTCTGCACTTGAAGTGGCACATTTTTTTCTTTATCTCTATATACATATACATATGCACAAAAAAAAAAAATTACATGAACATTTACTATAGATATAAAATCAATGTATTGCATTGCTACTGCAATATATTATAGTATACCATCAACTCTCATTTCATTACTTCCAAAGGATTGAACTTGCCCAATAAAATGGTAAAATATCATCTTATCGATTGCTCTGATTACTGATTGCTTCCTCTATTTGTCCTTCATTCTTGGCGTTGTAATTACATATCCTATTAAATTTGTTTTTTTTTTTTTTTGTATATGAGAATACACAGATTATCCGATGATGTTCATTTCTATGTATTTTTTATAGATGTGTTTTTTATACATATATAGATAGAATAAAATAATGACTTTTCGAGTTTAATTACAACAGATTGCAAATGTACATTCTTAACAGCTTAAAGACTTGTAAAGCAATATAGAAAAAAAAAATTCCTATATTATACGTTAAAAAATTCTACGATAAAATTCCCTGTAGAATAATAACTTGGTCAGTTTCAAAAAACTGAAAAGAAAAAAAGCAAAACAGACAAATTAAAGGGTTGAATTTTTTTTTTTTTGCTCAACAAATATTTTCTTTTTTGTTATTTTCATTTTAAGATCGTGTTTATTTCAAATTTATGAGAAAAGTAGGTCTTATGGTCTAGCGGCTTTAATTTCCCTAAGTTTGATTATTTTGACCCAATTTAATAGTGCGGGTTTTATTTTCTTCCTATTATCTCCTGTCTTTTTAATTTTTTTTTATTGTTGTTTTTGTGTTGTTTTGTTTTCCTCTAAACATTTTTAAAAAAATAAATTTTGCTTGCAGACATTTGAATGAACTATCTTTTCTATCGAAGGCAAAAAAAAAAATTTAATGTCATGTAATTTTAATTTTAATAAAGAAAAGTGCATGCGTCTATATTGTACTTAATGTGCATACAATAATAAAAAATATAATTTCTTAGAAAACTTTAAATACACATATACATATAGGTATATGTATATATTTTGTTGTTGTTTTTTTTTTCAAAGTAAATTGAAGTGGTTTTTTCTTTCTTTTTTTTGCTAGTACACTTATTATTTTAAAATAATTAAAAGGAGAAATAAATTTAAGTAGATTTTTAAATATTACTTTAGATTTTTTCAGAGGTATCCTTAATTAAAGTTAGTAATGGAAGGTAGGAACCCATTATTTATTATTTTTACATTTAATATGTGAAATGTTTAATTTACACTTTTTTTTTTAAAAAAAAAGTGGACTAGGGTAAATGCTGGTAATCTTGGCATAGCTGGTATTCTTGGCCACCTAACTTTAAATCGTTATAACCACTATAATATTGTATTGATAAGTACGGTAGTGTGTGTATCACATAGTGATACATAATCCTGATTCTTTTTAAAGGATCATTTAATTTTTGTATTTGAAAGAGATCGGTATAAATTTTAGGGTGATTTCATTAGTGAAAATATTGTTTTAGTTAAGTGACCCGGCGAAGTAGTTAAGCGATTTAAAAAGTAAAAAAAGAGTTGATTATACATTTTGCTTCTAATAATTGAAGTTTATACATTAAATTTAAGAATTATTTTAAAATTTTTTTATATTTTGAAAAAAATACCTATTTTTTTTAAATGTGTCCAAAAATACATACTAAAATTCACAAAGTCATCTAATCTTGGCACCATGTGGCCAAGATCAAAAACAATATGTTTCTAATGTTGCCCACTTTTCATTTACATTTTAACACAGAAATTTTAAGTGAAATCTGCGATAAAATGTAAATTTAAAAAAAAAATTTAATTAAAAATTAATTGAAGCGTTTTGTAAATTTTGTTTTAAAAGTTTGTTATGGTAAATAATATTAAAAAAACCTTGTGAAGTATATTTAAGGATGTATTATTTAATACACATTTTAATATGAAGTGAATATCTTAAAAAATATTTTAATACTTTAAAATCGTATTTGTTTTTACTTAAAATAAAAAAAATATTACAAATAATTATAAAATCTACCATAAAATGTAAATTTTGTGTTAGAATTTTTAATATAATATAAATTTTAATGTAGCAAAAAAAAATGAATAACGAAAAATACAACGAGGAGAATTTAAAGAAAGCTGTAGAAAGTGTAAAATTTGGAAATTTATCCCAAAGAAGAGCTGCTACAATTTATAAAGTTCCTCGATCAACATTGCAGTTCCGATTGACAAAATTCGAAGAAACCATAAAAAGAGGTCCAACAACAATTCTTACTTTTGAAGAAGAGGAAATTTTGGCGAAATGGCTCATCGAATTCCAAAGAAAAAGTTTCCCCCGTAGGAAATAAGACCTTTAATGTGCGATGCAAGATTTCTTGAACCCATCAAACAAAATAACAGCGTTTAAAAATAATAAACCAGGAAGAGCGTGGTATGATGGTTACATAAAAAGACATCCGAAAATCACTTTCAGAACACCAGAAAGTGTTACATCTGCTAGCGCAAATGTTTCAAGGAGCGACATAGAGAGTTGGTTCGACCAAATAGAAAATTATTATTCATAACGTTGAAACATTAGTGTTTTATTTGAAAATCGTCAAAAACCATTGACCCTTTTAATCGTTAAAAAACTTGGGGTGGCCAAGATTACCAGCAATAGTGGATAAGATCACAAACATGGGTGGCCAAGATTAGATACAATGCCGTTTTTTGACTTCAACTCCAGAAATACTTTTTTAATGTAAAAATATATCAAAAACAACGGATTTAATAAGAGAATTAGGAAGAAAATCAATCAATATTCAATTTTAATTAATAAAACCCATAATCATGTCTAGTTATTTATCTAAAAAATGCAATTGAATCTGAACTTCTTAGTTTGGTGGCCAAGAATACCCACATTTACCCTATACTATATACCTGTATAGGGATTTCTCTTTGTTGCACTTAATTAGCACAACATTGGTGCTAGCAAACAATCAAATTACGAGTATAACAGAATAAGCTTGAATATTGAAAAAAACTTTTAAAACAAATACTTTTTATAAATAAAATACAAAAGTAAAAAATTGATTATAAAGCCTCTGTAACTACGATGATATTCGAGTAAAGAGTTGTTCGAGAAAGTACTGGAAGTTTCTCAGTAACAGCTTGTCCTTCAAATTTATATTGTCCGAATATTACATCATATTTAATCACTGTCACGAAATGATCGATTCTAGACAGGAAGCCTTCTCTTCACTCATCCTAAATCCGAAAATCCCATGTAAATCCGCTCACGTTTACTATCCTAAAACTCTTCCTAAAATTTCACAATTTGGTCACGAACATCGCCCTTACCCACAAAGTTATTTAGTCAAGGGTTAGTGAGAGTGATAAGAGGTATATAAATAATAATAATAATAATAAAATCTACATACATACTTCACACAAATATTGAAGTCCTGTCATACAAAAAGCTTTTAAATAAATTTCAATTGAAAGTAATTGTTAAAATTAAATTTGTATCCTTAAAACTAGAAGTTGTGTAACTAGTGTAAGTCCTTTAATTTTCTTCTCATTTTTCAATGTTACTTGTTCGTTGTAATCCCAAGAAAATCCAATAAAAATAAAAAAAAAAAAAAAAACAAATTACATATTAGAAAAAATTTATTTTGACATCAAATACCAACAAACTTAAATTAGATTCCTTTTATTTTTCTTCCTTATTTTATATGTAATTAAATGACATCATAGAAAAAAAAATGTTCATAGAACTTCGTTAGTGTACATTTTTTATGATAATTTATAATGTTGGTCACAATTCAGTTTTTTTTTTGTTTTTTTGTATACATGCAGCAGCTACATGAATTATAATTTTCTTTCGATATTTTTCATTCAATTCATGTCGGTTTCTGTTACAGCATCATAGTGTTAGTATATAACGAATTCAATTAGGTATACAAACGTTGCATAAAGTTTACAATATTGTAATATGTATGCATCGTTCCTTTAGATAGAAAAATAGAAAGTATGAGATTGTAGGAGGCTGAAGTGGTGTCAATTTTCTCATATTCATAATGCCTGTGTGTATAATAAAAATATGTATTGTTTGTAAGAGAAATGAATATATTCAGAAAATTACAATTCAATTCCATAATATTTTACCATCATTATAAAATAACCGGCATTAATTTTCTTTTTTTTTTCTTTTGCTCTCAACTTACATCTAAAAAGTCTGCTAGAATTTTCTGAACTGCACGTGCAATTCAGTGTTATTTTACAACATTCAGTGCAGAAAATTGAACAAAATTTTAGTTTGATGTATGTATGTGTGTAGATGTATAGATTTTGTTGTGTAAAGAATAAAACTATAACATTTTTAATAGGTAGGATGAGATGTAACAAACCGTCCTTGATTTTTCCTGACTGTGCTATATGCCATGTATGAATGTATGCATGATATAGTGGGTGAAATAAAGTTTGGTGTAACTTTTATGCAACCGTACTTGTATACATAATGTATATATTGTAACATGGTAAAAAAGTACTAACTAAAATGTCTCGACTCAACCTTCTTCTTCTTCTCAAACTATATATATAATATAATTTAACAAATACATTTGTATTTGTACACGTGTCGTTTTTATACATTGACATTTTGGTATAAAATAGGATATAAAGTAAAATACAATTGCAAAATTGCATCGTGGTGCGTATTAAAAAGCTTTACTAGTCACTATATAGTTAGTATATAATATGTATGTATGTATGTATTATATGTACGTACATATATGCAGACGGACACGTGTAACAAAGCTTTAGAGTAACAAGGTCAAGGTTATAAATGCTTCCTTTATTTAGTTGCTGTAAAATACATTAAATTTCTGCATTATAGGGATGAGTGGGTGGTGAGATTGACTGTATTGTGGAAAATTGTTATATACATATATATAGTTTTGTCGATGTTTTAAAATAATAAAAGCAAATGATGTACATTATACATACATACATATATTTTGTTTTGGTATAGTGGGTGAACAATAATATGTAGTTTACATTATACTAATAGTATACAGGATTTGACACTTTTATTTTAATTTTTTTGGTTTTCTTTTTTGTTGTTGTTTTATTTATATACATAAATGTGTTAAATTATACTGAATTTGTTTGGCCTGTAAAGCTTTTAGTTTTCTTTTTTTTTGTTTTTATTTTTATTCATGGTATTACACCCTCTTTATGTACATGTACATCATCAGTATTTCTTCACATACCATACCACAATTAAGCCATAAAAAAAAATAAAATAAAAGAAATAAAAAAGGAAATTACATCAGTACTCAACTTTAATATTATCCTAGTTAAATGCATGTTGCACATAAAATCAAAATGGTGTTGAAAAAAAACACAAAAAGAAAAGAAAATATAATAAAATGAATATGAAAGGGGTGGGGGGGTTTAGATGATATTTTAGGTGGATATAGTGAAGAGGAGTAATTTCAGTTTAAGAAGGTATATCATCATTCAACTTCATTAAATTATTTTCTTTGTTTTTTGTTTTTGTTCGTAAGTATGTATGTAAGTAAGTATATGTACATGAACATACTGTGAACATATCTACATATCAAACTGATGAAGGTAATTTAACAAAATAATACTTGGTTAGGGAATTTAATAGTTAAACGGAAGTGCTACCAGTTATTCAAAGTAATTATTGTAAAGCATAAAAATAAAGTATTTTTAATGACATGTCAACCGGTAAACAAATTGAAAAAAAAAAAGTTGTTTGTGTTGGAGAATAGGTGAATTGTTGTTTATCCTTTTTCTTTATTTTTTTTTTTTATAGAAAATTGCAATGAATAGAAAATTAAAGATAACTTAAAAGTATTTCTGTTTTTGTTTTTTTTTTCTTTTTTACTTTATAGAGTGAGAAGAAGGAGGTGGACAAAAAAGGAAGAAAACTTCCTTGAAAAGTACATGAAAGAAAAACTAAAAGAATAAAGAAAATATTTGCAATTTTCTTTAGAAAATATAAAAATAAAAATATGAATTACTGGACAGTTAGTAGCACAATCTTATTTTTAATATTATAGGTACTACATATATATATTTTTTTCTGTAACAAAAGACTTTTATCCTTGAACCTTAAGGCAAGTATTAAGTAAGTGATGGCAAGTTTTATAATATTTTTTTTTGTTTAGTTTCTTATAAAATTGATTTTTCTTTAACAGTTTATAATTTTTTTTTAATGAGTTTATGAACGAAAAAAAAAATGTAGGAAGTTTTTTTTTCTCTAAAGGTTTTAACACCCATTTTATTGATTGACTTCAATAATGATTTTGTTGGGTAAAAAAATTGAAAAAAAAAAAAAAATTAAATGAATTATTAAAAAAGTGAATAAAAATGGAAATTTATAATTTATCGAGTAACTGTATATATTTTATTTATTTAGTTAAATTTTTACTATGTAAACCAATCTATTTTTTTTTTAATTTTCTGATTATGAATTTATATAAAATACGACATGTTGTGGTTAAACGTTGCGTAATTCGTGGACAATTTTAATAGATAATTGTAATCCTCAAAAGTTGTATATAAACAAACATATAAACATATAGATACATATGTGAATACATTTATTTTATAATGTAGGTGTTTTGATAAACATTTGAAATAATAGAATACCTTTTGTAATTGTATACGCATGACATATACATATGTATGTACATTTATATTAACATATATACAATTTAGATAATAGAAATTCATATATCATGTAGGCAAGTATATACATAGATAAGTACTTATAAATGAGGGTTACATATCGGCTTTAGTGGATGTTCAATTTCACTATATTGGTTATGGCTTAAAATAAATTTGTATACAAACACATACATACTTGTATACATACAATAATATAATATGATATTGTAAATTCAATCAAAACCTCAAATCACAGGATTTTCACAGGATTCAATAGTTGATAATTGTATATTAAGTATATTTATATAAATTTTTATGTATACTTGTATCTATGTATACATAATGAATGATAGATAAATATTAGATAAATTAAAATATTTAGTTTTGTATATTTATCGTGACAAGAAATTAATTTTGATATGTACATATTATGTACTTGTATATATAAAATTTGTTTGTAAAACACCTTTAGTAATACAAAATTGTTAATATTTACTCTAAATATAAATTATTCATTATATACGAGTATTTTTTATAATAATGATAAAAAAACACAAAGGTGTGAGAATAAAATGAAATTCTTGCAAAAATTTAAAAAAAAAATGTATATTTAAACTAATAATTATGGTTCTATATTTATATTCGCAATGAAGCAACCCTGCAGTGGGTCATGATTATCTGAAGAATGAATTTAATTTAATCTTTTCTTTTGTTCTTTTAATAAAACACAAGAAATTTTGCGTAAAATTTTATCAGGAATATGTGTTTCTGATTGTTTCCTTTATTGTTCTATTTATTTTTTGCTATGTTTAAATACCCTTTGGGCAAAGGTATATAAAAAACAGGATATAAATATAGGCTAGGAGTATATATCTTAATAAGAAAGTGTATTGTTAATTCAAAATTAATTCTTTCCCTTAAATAATTTTTTTATTTTATTTTTGAAATTATATATCGCACGTTCTGAATTTTCTTCTTCTACTTATTTTCTGATATATTTTAATATATCTATCGTATACGTCATGTTATAAACGAATGAGTATTTCCGTGTTTTGGCTTTCTTTATAAATGTATACATATATATTATCACATATCATATCACATATCATATTTGTTTTTTATATAAATAAAAATGTTATTTTTTTCAAATTTAAAGGAGAAAAAATTCACTCAAGAGGGGTTTTTTTATTTCTGAACGTCAAATGTGAAAATTGTGAAGAAAATCAGTGAAAAACAGCACAAAAATATTATTCTGATGTTGATTTTTTATTTTATTTAATTTTTTTTTTTTTTTTTTGTTCAAGCACATGTATCTGTAAACTAGGTATATACTCGTGCATTTAATATGTAGAAAGATGTGAAATTTTTATTATGGTATTTTGGATTTAATATTTTTTTAACGTGTACATTTATAGGATTTTATAGATATGAGTAGGTACATATATAGATTCAAGTGACAAATTATAAGTGGGAAAAATTGAATAGAAAAAAAGGGAATTTCAATTGTAAACAGCAAAAAAAAAAAAAAAAAGAAATGAGGACAAGGAAAAACTTCATCTTAAAAATAAAAATATAAAAAAAAATGTATGTGTCATATCGTAAATGCTACTTTTTTGTTGTTAAGAGACCGTAAAATCCTTATATAAAATAAATCCACTAGAATATGCTTTGAAGCATTATATGTTTAAGCTTTAATACCTGTTTAGAATTGATACATATTATTTTTTATTATTTTTATTTTTAAGAACATTCGAAAGATGTTAAAGTTGGTATTTAAAAATTTTGATACTGAAGATTTGTTGAAAAAGAATTAAAATTGCATTTTTGAACTTTAATCACTTTTTTTATGAATAAAAAAAATAAATATTATATAAATTCTTTTTAAAGTATAAACACATACAAAATATGTACATTCAAATTCTAAATCTTATAAGATTTTAACGTTTTATTCTTAAACTATGCAAAATAAAAAAACGAAAAGCAAGAAAAAAATATTGAAATCTTTTATAATGTATTTACACACACATCACAAGGACTTTCATAAGATTGAAACCGTATTGAACTACTTAGGATTATGGAGAAAAAAAATTACAAAATCCCCAACAAGTTTATTAGTTTGTAAATGAAATGGCAATAAAAAATTTGAGAAAATGAAAAAAATAAAGTTTTACATTTTTTCTTAGATAAAAAATTATTTTTTTTTCTTTCATATTTATCACCTTTGGGAAATATGTAATAAATTTTTTTTTTAACAATTATAACTCAATTTAAATTTCTATAACAAATTTTTTTAAAAGTATTTTTAATTCATAAAACTTTAAATATCACCATTACTTCAAATAAAATTCAATTAAATGAAACTTCATCTTACATATCCTTATTGATTTAATTGCACTTTATCTCACAGTTTTCTTTGATATACTTATGTATATGTATGTATATATAATGTATATGTATAAGAAAATAGTGTACATATATATCATGTTTCTGTTTTAATATTAACTTGAATATTTCCTGTGATGTAATATGTACATGCAAAAAGGACATCATACATATAGTAACACTTTTAAATAAATCAATTTTATACTTTACAAAGTGCTATAAAATCTATATACATACTTACTTTTATAGTTAATATTTTAGTTTAACATTATTCTAAAAACTAGAAAGGATGAGTAAAACAGAAAATAGATGTAATGAAATTGTAAGATTTAAAGCTTTACAACTTCAAAGTTACATCAAACAAATGAATTTTCCAAGTGGAAGGATGACAATCAAATCAAATTTTATTAAACACATTTTATATCTAAGAGTAAAGTTTCAAACTGATACCATCTGATATATATATACAATACATATGTATATGCTGATATATATTTTGTATATTTTTACTAAAGAATAGGGTGAAAACAACAATATTTGGAAGCCAAAAAAAAAAAAAAAAAAAAATAGTACAGTGTATATAGCTGAATTGATACATGTTTACTCTCTAAATCTCCTTTGAGTTGCACGATATTTGAGTTACAAGGCTTTTAAGTTAGACAGATGAAAAATTCCTGTATATCCTCTAGTAACACGGTACACAATCTTTTATTTTTTAAAAAAAATCTGAATTTTGACTTACATGGTTTCTACTTAAACGGAACCAATTAACTGTATAACTTGAAGGGGGGCCTGTAAATAATTTTGAAGAATCTTGTTCATAATAATGTGATGTACTTAAATGGAGTTTTTCACCCTATCATGATGGATTGTAAGTTGATTTAATGGGATTCGGGTGTGTATGTACATGTCATAAAGTAATGAAAGTTTTGTTAGCAGGTAATAATAAAAAAATATTGATTTTTTAAGGATTTAAAATTTAACAACATATAAGATTAAAGCTTTTTTTTTGTATTTACTAACAAAGTGTTTATTTAATTAATCAATTCTTGCAACTGACTTATGTAATTTTGTAGTTCGGAAATAAAACTTAAAAAAAAAAAATTACAGTAAGCCTGGATGAATGTATTCGATTTCAATATTATATAAATATAGGTACTTAAAAATGCATATGAACATTAATACGTATGTACATGATATGATACATATAATTTAAATGAATCCATACAATTAATTAAAGTAGTTTTAAATACATACAATATGCATCTTATAAAAGGATATGATCGAACTGATTAAAGCATTAATTCGATCATAGCTTAATTGCTTAAAATAATTCATTTTCATTATAATGTTTAAAATAATGTTTACTAACTTGTAGACGATAAGTTACAGATTAGTGTCATCATCACAAATAAATGAGAAGACATTATAGAAGTATTTTATCATAACACAATAACCAGTGTGAACAGATATTGCAACCATCACATATGTATATATAATAATGAAAACATGATTAGATAAGATGATACCGATTATTATCCTAATACGATAATCAAATATACAATACAATAATATTGAACATACATATGTATATATGTATATATATATATTATATTTTATAAACGAGTACATACATATGTATGTACAAATATTGTATAAAAGCTAGAAACCGTAATTCATATTTAATCATCATATATTTAACGTATGGCTCTTAATCTAATACTAACATAACATAATACAAAATGTCTATACTAAAACATAAAATGAAAGATTTTAAAGTTATTATAATATGTGATGATGATGATGATTATTATTATTATTATTATTTTCATAATTATTAAAATTTAATCATTTTTAATTGAAGGATTTTTATATTTAATACACAGTACGTCATGTTATTCCCGAATTAAAACGGCAAAAACAAATTTAAAACAAAAATGTTACAAATACCCAAATTGAATTTAAAAAAAAACAAAAAACAAAAAATAATTTCGATATGATATAATAAAAGAAATATACGTGTAAGTAAGTATATATTCCAAGAAACATCTTACACCAAATAACAGTTATACTTTCTGAGAATTTTAAAGATGTTTTTCGAAGAAAACAAAATTTTATGAAAATTTTCATTTTAAATGTGTTGAAAAAAATCTTAAACATAAAAATCTGAAACATAAAATGAAACGTGACACACAAACTGTGTTATTGTTTAGATATACATATGTACATACATACATAGGTACATCTTTTCAATATATACATTTATAAAAATATATAAAATAAACAAAACAAAATCTTATGAAAAAATAATAAAAATCATGTTGTAGAAGAACTACAGATAGCTACATCTTTGTATGTATAGAAAAGATATCTTTATACATATGTATGTACTTATACATACATATACGAATATATAAAGATACATATAAATCAGATTATGTTATAATTTTACATAAAATCGATGTCACATTTACTTAAAGTTATTATTATTTTTTTTTTTTGATATGTGTATATATGTGTCATGATAATGTTTAAAATGTTATCTAGTCAATTTACCAAAAGGCGTTAAATATCCTGATATAATACATACACACATAACAATCATATATTATATTGCATATTCAAAAAAAACAAAAATTGCACTGTATTTTATATGAAATGGCAAATATGTATAGTTAACTTTTAACACTAGAAATCTATATATAAAATGCAAAATATTTTGAAATCAGATACATATTTTTCATATACAGATACATATCTATCTATAAATTTCATACATGTATAGGTATGTAAATATATATGTAAAAAATACAATGAGCTAAAAAATATCTTCAGTAATAATATATCTGATGATATATATGTACTCAACAGAAAATATGACTCTGAAAATTATTCTTTTATCATGGATACTATTGTTCAGTTTCTAACTTTTTTTTTTTTTTTTGAGAGAGAATTAACTATCAGATGTGCATCATCTGCTTTAAACGACCAATTTGTCATTTTGGATTTTTTGGGAAGGTTTATTTTTGTATATAAATGTGTACTCATAAAGAGGATATCTAAACGATATCTGTGTTTTTCTATTATTTGTTTTATATTTTATTTGTACTTGAATTACTTTTAAATAAAAAAAATAAGGATATTTTTATTTTTTTAACATAAATATTGTATTTTTAGTTTATTGATTTCATCACTTCATTTTGTATTTTCGAAAAATTTTATGAAAATATAAAAGTTTTAAAGATTGTAAAAGAAAGAAGATATTTTCATTTAGGTTATTTTTAAATCTACATGATAAAAAGCGTAAGAAAGAATAAATGTATTAAAGATTTGTAACAAAATAAAACAATTTTAGTAAATGAAAAAAAGGGTTTAAAAAAAATTATATTAATTCTGGTCAAGGTCAGCACAGCACGAAAATATAAAAAAAATGTAAAGTCTTCTGAGTTTTTTTTTTATTATCAAGGAGTTTTTTTTCTTCAAATATTCAATTGATTTCCCCGCTGTTTCAAACTAGACTTCTTCTTTAAGATTAAAAAAAAAATAGAAAAGAAAAATCAACAAACATCTTTTAAAGAACATAAAGTTCACAAAATTAAAGAAAAAAAAAAACAAGTAAGTGAATTATATATTTTTAAACGAATAATCATTATCAGAACTGACAAGTAAAGCAATTTTTTTGTTCTTTTGACCTTTTTATAATTTTTTTTAAAAATGGTAAAAAAAAACATGATTTATAAAATATTAATTTTTAATGAATAAATTGAAAAACTTTACAAATTATTATTATTTTTTTTTTATCTTGTTCGTTTTAATAAACAAAATTATTGCACAGCTCGTAACAAGTTCATAGAAAAAAAAAGGCAAAAGTTTTGGCCAAGTTTTTCTTCAACACTTTACAAATTGATGATAACACTTAATAAAAGTGTAAAATAAATTAACTGGGACTTCCTTTAGTTGTTAATTTTTTTTTTTTTTTTGTTGAATGAATTTTAATAAGAGAAAGCCTTACCATGTTTTTTGTTGTTATTTTTTTTCATGTACGTTATTGAAGCTAACAATTTTTTTTTTAAATTTAAAAAAGATGAAAACATCAACTACAAAACCAAATAAGTATACCTACATTTTAAAAGTAAGTTTTCCATTAAAAAAAAAAAAAGTATTTCTATTGTCCGGTGTATGAGGTATACTTCAAGAACTTTTTATTCATATTAAAAAAAAATTTAAGGTAAAAAAAAATCAGATAGTATATCTTTTGCAGTTATTTCCTTGAAAGACGTCAAATTATATTTTTACTTTTTTACATTCAATTTGGTTTTTTTTTCTTTCTTACTAACTAATTCATCTTTCTTTTATCAAGCAAATACATAATATAACAAATTTTCATCATCATCATCATCGTCATGTTAAAGAAAGTTACCTGAACTTTTTTAAGAATATTTTAAATAAATAGAAAAGAAAAATCTATTTCATATTATAAAAATTATATTTTCTCTTTATTATTTTTTTTTTTTTTCATTTTTGCAACTGACAGGATAAAAGTTATATGATAAGATAATATAATAACAATAAAAATAAGTTAAAAAGGAATTTGAAATAAATAATATAATAAATTTATATTTATCGAAAAAAAATTTTAGTTCAGAGATAATATGCATCGCGTATACCAAAGAAAAAAAAAACTGTGTATATGCATACTTTTCATTGTGGTACATAACATGTTTTCTTTTTTATTTTAACTTTCGAACAAACAAAAAATTCCACAAAAAATTTTGCAATACAAAAATGTTAACCTTCAGGAGTAGTATGTTTTTTTGGCAAAAAAAAAACGAAAAAAACAAAAAAAGCTAATATTAAGCTTTACTCCAGTCCATGAAAAATCGAGTGTTGAATATTTAAAACGATTTTAAACAGTTAAAATTGCCTAAGGGATTTAAACATAAAAGAATGAAGAAAAAAAAAAACAAAAAAAAAAGGAGATAGTTGATTTTAATTTTCATTTGCAATTATGTACATCATGAAAATCTCTTGAGAAGAATGAAAATAGCCTTTGATATATATACATTATTATAATTTCAACTTATTATTATAAGTATTGTTTAATTTTATTTATTTATTCTTTTCTTTTTTTTTTGTCTTCTTTTATTCTTTGTTTTATTAAGAAAATTTAATGTGTTTTTTAACACTAATATTTTTTGTTTTGTTATTATTACTATTTTTTTTGCTCGTAAAATTCCAATTTTCTTTTTGATGTCGAAAATAGGGAATATTTTAATGGAAATTTTGTTTTATGCATTTAACTTTACAACACTTGTGAATTTTAAGAATTTGAAAATATAATAATAAAATTGCATATTTCTTGTGTTTTTTGTTCAATGGAATACTTTTAAATAATTTTTCAAGAATTATTTGGGTATACGCGAAAAAGAAACTATTTTACAAAGTGAAATATGAAATTTATAATACATAGATCATCTTTGGATAAAATGTGAAATTTTTTCAAATGATAATTTTAAGGTAGAGAATTTATACTTAATTTTTCTGAAGTGAAAACCCACTTGAAATTTGACTTACGTTAATACTAAAAAATTGATATGAATTTCCTTATGGAATTTACTTGAAAATTGAGGTTTTTTTAGTTACTTTTTATTCTTTTCTCGACATCAAGATCGTCGCAGAACTTAAATTTTCTTTCAAAATGATTACCCAAATATTCCTGTTATCTAGCTATCTTTTTCTCGGTCTGCCATTTTTCGTTTTGCCTTCAGTAGTAGCTTCAAGAATCTCTTTTTTTACTCTTTCGCTGTCCTTTCTAATTAAATGTTCTTTTTAATTTAATTTATGTTTTTTTTTTTATAATTGACAATTATACCACTTTTAGTCAGTTTCAAATATTTCAACCGTTTTACAAAACATTTTAAATAAATTGAATTGAAGGGGGGTAGAAAAATGAATCAACTTTCAAAAAAAAAAAAAAAATAAAATAAGGTCTTAGATTTCGATTGCCTGTTTTTTTTAAGCCCTCTTTCCAATTTTTGCAAAAAAAAAAAAAAGAAACAACAAACAGTGCTAGGATTAACAATTGTTTCACACAGTATTTCATCTTTAAATTAGTGGAAACATTTTCAAGAGAATTTTACAACACCACAATTATAATTAAAACGATTCCTGTCTTTATCCTTTTTTTTTTGCTAATTCTTAAAATTTCTGTTTTTTGTTTCAATTTTGACGTTTTCTAATTTTTTCAATCATTTATTTGTGCAATTTAATTTTTAAATATGACAAAAAAAGCCAAAATTATCTTTTAAATTGCGCATTTAATAGTCATATTGTAAATATTTTCCTTTTTAATTTATGTTAATCAAGTAAAACTTATTATTATTATCATTTAAATGATCCTTGAAAAAATGTATACAAAACACACTTTCATAGATGAATAGATCCTTAAGAGGAAGAAAGTGAATAAATAATTCTTATCAAATACATTATGTAAGTATTTATTTTTTTTTACTTTTTTTTTTTACTTTGCCATTTTATTTTTCTATATTGCTTGTAAAGTAAACATACTCAATTATGGCAGTAAATGAACTTAAATGAAGTACAATATAACATTTTTTTATTCTTCTTTTCAATTTTAACCATTTTTACCCTTTATAATTTTCATATATGTTAAGATATATAATGAAAAAGTTAATTTGGTAATGCATTAATGTACAAAAAACATATATTGCTTGATGTAAGAATTCTTAAAAGAAGGTACTTGAAGAAAGTGTTAAACAAGTACTTCGCGACTTTCTCTATAAACACATAATATGATATATGTATATGTACATATTACATTGAATCTTTTTATCCTTAATATTAAAATTTCAACAGCACAATCATACAAAAATTTAAAAAAAATACAGAATGAATATGTGTTCTTATGTGCTTCATTTTAACCAACAAATATAAATAAAAAAAAAATGAATGAAAAAATGCAAAAAAAGAAAAAAATAAGTAAAAATGAAGAAATTGAATATTTTGAAGTTTCAAGTGAACTTTCATTATATCGTGCTTTGCATACTAATAATATACAAGAAATATGCAAAATAAAAGGAAAAATCTTATATACACGTATACATATGTATGGTATTTTTTTTTTTTCACATGTCAAAGAATGCGTTATACACATGGATGAGATTTTATAAATAACAAAGATTGAAATATATTGCTTTAAAATAGCTCATGGTAACAGCTTTTAAGGAGATGCACCATCATCAATAGAACAGGATCAGAACAGAACATACACTATACCGAATGTACCAGAACCAATGATATTATACATATATACATACTCGTACTTTTAAGCCCTTGAGCATTGAGCCTATATACACTTAACTCTTTTTTTTTTTCTCATCATCATATCAACATAATTTTTGTATGTGTATGTGTGTGCTTAGAGGCATCAATTACCTGAATTTTTAGCTGAAATATACTATTTACATACATATATATATATATACATAATATTATATAATATATGATGAATATTATTATGTACATTAAAAAAAAAAAATTAAAGAAAACGAAAAAAAAAAATTTTAGTAAAAGAGAGGTTAAGAATCCTGATATATGATGTATTAAGGATGAATAAAATTTTATGTTTAAGTGAATGACAAGCTTTATAATATATACTTTTCTTTTTTTTTTTTTTTTTAATATGAACAATATATCTAAGATATATTTATTTTTTATTTTTTAAATATAAGAAAAAAAAGTGTAGTACTGTAAAGTTTTTTTCATTGATGAAAGCTAAATGTGTATATAAGATGATGAATATATGTATTATGGATATACATATTTTATTTTATTTTTTTTCTTTATAACTTAAATGAGAAGAAAGCCATGAATGTGCATAATGCAATAATCCATCTAGGGTCCTCTTGACATCATGTATTTGCATTTGTTGTTGATCAAACAAAAAACAAAATTAAAATGAAAAAAAAATATATATTTTTTTTAAAGAAAAATGAAAGCTTTTTGCATCTTCTCTGTAAAATATTCATTTAGAGAAAAAGAACATGATGGAAAAAAAAACACAAATACTTTTCATGCATAAGAACTTAAAAACAAGAAAATTAGTTTGTAACAATTCAGTTTTCATTAAAAACAAAAAAAAAAAAAAAATTAATAAGTATAACATGCATCAAAAACTGAATAGATTTTTGCTTTTCAAAAAAAATAAAAAATAAACATCTATACACGATACATGTTATTTATTTTTTTTTTTTTTTTATTTAGAAGTTTTAAGTGCAACTTTTCCTTGAATAAATGACTTTTAGGCTTCTACTTATTAGATAATTATTATTACGTATCACAAACTTTTCAATATACATACATATGTACGTGTATAATATACATTTTTTATTATTATTATAACAAATTTTTTTTTTTTTTTTTCAAACTCAAATTTTCACATATTCACATTAAAATTTATTCACTTATTAATTTCAAAAACATGCATGATGTGATAGATAAAATATAAAATAATTTTTTTCTATTTAAATTTTTTATGACTATTCATAAAACTTTTATTTTGTTGTTGTTGTCAATCGATGTAAGTGCGATAAACATGATAAAACTGTTAAGTTACAAAATTCTTTTAAAAAAGTTTCATACATATCTACATACATACATAATGTTCATATGCACTGCACATATGATTATTTCAGTAAAAGAAATTTTCTGAAATTTTTCTTCTTTTTTTTCACCAGTTTTTGATTTAACCTTTTAACTTTATACAGGAAAAGTTTTTGGTTTTTAACTTTTATTTAAATAAATAAAATAAAATAAAAAAAAATCACAGTGGTATTTGTAACTTTGATTTAACTTTGAAATAGTACAAAAATTTTTTATCAAACTGAGGGCTGTTATATGATACATGCATGCATTACATACACCACACATATGTATGTATGTTTCTCAACAACAAAAATATTCGCATATCAATTGAAAAACTATATAAAAAAAAACTTTTTTTCTATCTATTCGGTATCCATGACGTACATAAAAACATTTTTTTGTGGTATAAAGTTAAAAAACTTGATCTTAAAAACTATTTTTTTTTTGTCATAGGCATTTTAATGTTTTTTTTTTTCAATTTGTTAATAAATTTCAAACTTTCACCTTTAAGTCGAAAATCTGCCAATAGCAATGCATACTTTTTTCTTCTTCTTTATTTTGTATTAAAGTTGAAATAAATTTGAATTTGAAATTATTATTTTTGTATTGAGTTTATAATTTAAAAAAAAAAAAAAATAAGTATGATATTGGAAAGTTAAAAGTAAAAAAAAAATTTGTGTCAAAAACATTGAAATGGAAAATAAGAATATTTTTTTTTTCAAACACTTGGTGAGCTTACAATTTTAATTTTATCCTACATAAATAAAAAATCGAAATATCCTCTTTTTGTAATATTATTTTATGTATATTTAAGGAAAAATGGTTTCAGAAACTCAAATTAACTTCGGTGGAACCTGGCTCATGTCGAGATAGTGCCTAGTGCACAACTAATGCACCACTATAAGAGAATTTCAATAATTTACATTATCCATGAGCTTAAGACTTTGTTAATGAACAAGGCCGGTCCTTTAGAAGTTCGTTGAAAACCTATCAATCTTTGAGTCCTATTAACTTATACATATAATTTTCTTTTTTTTGAATGCAATAACACTTAAATTTTCTACAAAAATATTTTTACGAGAGATGAATAAGAAACAAGAGTTTCATTATTCAAAAAAAAAAAAAAATCTGGAAATTCTTCCAAAATTTAAAAAAAAAACAGAGCTAGATACATTTTTTTTCCTCATGAAATACAATAAATAATATAAAAAAAACAGTTGAAAATATACTTGACAATTTTTATTAACAAATTCATGCTATTTTATTTTCATTTTGATTAAATTTTATTTTCAAAATTTCAGATCTTTATGTATCTGTTTCGTCCATTTTTCTCATTATTTCACGGTAGATGGATTCTTATTTATCACATACAAAATTTAGTCATGATAAACGGGAGAAAAAAAAGGGATATAAAAAATAAAATAAATAATTTATATTAATTTTTATATTATGGAATATATTGCTTAAAAAACAGCATGATTAAATAAATATTTATTTTATTTAAAATTTGTAATTTTTCTATGAAAACTCTTCCATTAAATTGTCAGCTCAGCCACTTTATGAAAAACGTAATTCCTTAGAATTTTTTTGTTTGTTTTTAACTAAATTTAATATACAACTTTAAAATTTAATCATTATGTCATTTATGTAAATAATTGCCAATCAATTAAAATACATATATACGAGTATGTATATGTATATAAATCCTCTATTTATGATATTTTAAATTAAAAAGAAGAAAGGCAAAAAAAAAAAAAACATAAACTTATTAACTGATATTATGTAATTATTACTTTATGAACTAATTGTTATGCAAATTAATTGATTGCAATATTCTTTTTAGTATGATATTATACTATATATACTCACACACACTCACACACATGAAATGATGATCAAAGTGTTATTATGTAAAATATCCTTTAAAAGCTTTATAAATCCGATAATTATATTATTAAAGTTACATTTTGTGGAATCCTTTACGTATTTACGTTCATTATAATAAATATAAATTGTATGTAAATTAATTGACATATTATATTGTAATATTTGCATATTTTATATAGGTAAATATTATATACATTTTTACAGGATATACAAGTATGTACATATATAAGTGAATTTCGATGTAATAATCATGAATTAATTCAATATAATGTTTTCTCTGGTGTTATTAAAATGTAAAATAATTATAGAGTAACTATACAATGAAATATATGTGTATATACGTACGTACTGGTAAAAATTATGAATTCCACTTGAAAATTTATTACTGCGTTACACTATAGCCTAAGTTGTATTTGCTTTTTATTTTTTCCATAAACACGATGCAGATATTAATTTTTAAAATGAAAAACCAAAAAAATAAATAAAATAATAATAATAATAAAAAAAACATGAGTAAAAAAAATAATATTTTTATAGTTATTTAATTCAACAAATATAATTTCGATTTATATGTGAGTATGTATATGTTTTTTCCAAACTTTAAAAAAATTATTAACTTTAGATAATCCCAATAGATAACTATTTTTTTTTTTTCGAATACACTAAATACTCTATATGTGAAACTACATGTATGTATGTATATACAGCAACGTAGTTTGGTTTTGGTTCCACAAAATTTTTAAAGTCAAATTTAATAAATCAATTGGGAGTTTTTTTTTTTTTGTTGTTGTTGTCATACATTTGAACGTGGCTATAAAAATTCTTCTCACATCAGAATTTTTACAGTATATTCTATACTATATAAAAATTATGTTTTTATTGTGATCTTTCATGTGAATGATACAGTTATTACATAACTACCTATATTATTTATATATACAATAAAATAAGTATATTTTTTATTTTTTTTTGTTATTCACTTTATCCATTGGAAACAGGATCTTTAACTTGATTATATGCAATATATAAAATTTGTGTACATACATACATATATCTATATGTTTTGTTCCATTTTTTATATGAATTAAAAATATATACATAGTAAATTTAATGTTGTAAAAAATGCACTTTTTTTTTAAAAAATTGTGTCCATATGAGTGTAATGTTTTTTTTGTTGTTTTTTTTTTGTAAAGTATTATATTGACTACAAAAACGAAGCGGATATTTTATATATTTTCGTAAATACATATATGAGTATATGTACACATTTTATTAATTTATTTTTTCACAACAAAAATATTTGACACCATTTTATGAGAAAGATAAATGTATAAAAAACCAACAACAAATTGGTGAAAATTGCATTCAATAAAAATTCAAGTTCGTTCTTTTTTTTATACAATAAAAGGTCAATTAAATTAATTTAAAAAGAAAATAATATTGTTAATGATATTTAAAAACAATGAAATGACTTTTTTTTTTCAATTATTAAAACTTCTCAAGCCCGATTTTTTAATTGAAAAGATTTTTAGTGTGTGTTGTAATGTAATGTAATGCAGTAACACAGTAAGGACATTTGTTTGAAATGATCTGATAATAATTTTCAAAGCTTTACAGTAGGTACTGTAATTTGTGATTTTTCACAACATCATCCTGGTAAAGCTATAAAGGAAACTAAATCGCCACCATGAACTATTTAAGTGTCCAATACGCTACTTCATTCTTTTGTATATTGGACACTTTAAAACTCAGATGTCGAAATGTCCTCAGATTGCTTTTATGAAAGAATTCATTTAAACTTTAAAAAGTAATAAATGTATGTCAAACGTGATCGATGCCCCGAAGGCCACAATTTCAGTTTATGTCATGGAAGGAAGCAATAGAATGCGGTTAGGTACTTACAAGGTCTGCTAGTTATTTGACGAACAAGGGACCTTGAAAGTAATGTGATTGTTAAATTCTGTTGTAAAACTTTCAAGAACAATTTATCATATTGAAACACAACAAAGTTGATTCCAATTTTCTGCTAAAAAAAACGGATGACATATTGCGTTATTTAATGCAGATTTACTTTTAAAGTTAAAAAGTTGTCTTAAAATTCCCGGGAAATTCTAAAAAAAAAAGTTTTCTTTACTTTTTTTCAATTATTTTTTACTTTTTTTTTCTGCTTTTTTTTAATAAAGGAGATCTTGGTTTTTAAATAACTTTGACAAAATGAAAATATTTTCATTAAATTTGTTTTTATTTTTTTATATTTTTTTTGAATAAAAAACAAAACTCATTAACACCCAACTATATCGGGATGTTCAAGTACATTTTCTGTTTATTAAAGTCCATTTAAAATTGAAAGAAAAACATTTTTTTTTTTCAGTTTGAAATAAAAAAACAAGGTAAAACCAAGTAAAACACAGAATAAAATAACAAGAAATTTTTTTTTTTCTGACAAGGAAAATACAAAAAAATTCGTTTTTTCCTTATTTATTAATTTTTGTTTGTTTTTTGTTTTTTAAATCCAATTTTCAACCTCATATTATATACAACATGTGAAAATGATGATGACTTTCTTCCTTTTGCTATTAATTCAGTTATTTGTATGTGTATGTGATTTCCTTTTATTTGTTTTTATAGATAGGTATAGGTATACAAGTGAATTTGTATGTACATATGTATGTATGAAGAAGTGTATATTGATGAAAGACGATGAATTTTAAGAAACTATGTAGCTGTTGAAAAACCAAAATAATAAGGATTTTATTTTCTAAGAAATGTACAAATAATGAAAATCGTATATATACAAAAAGTTTATTGGAAAAATGAGAAGAATAAAAACAAAACAAAAATTAAGGAATATAAAGAAGAAGAAAAATAAAATAAATATGTTAGTACAATTGCATCTGGTATCATGATAAAGTAGTTAGAATTTAGAAGAATTTGAAAGACTCATTTTGAAAAAGCAATTCTATCGAATGAACGTGTCTCTCTATTCTAATAATAGATTGTCACAGGTGATAGTTTTTTTTCTTCATTTATTTATTTTTGTAGATATATGTATGTATATATTTTTTAATTCGGTTTCCTTAAACAGTGATTATGTGTACGTACAAGACTTTAAAAAACAAAAAAAAAACAAACAGGTAGTACATAAGAATATTTTTAATGTGGTTGATGAAAGCACGTAATCGAACTATGATAGAATAATCCTTTCTTGTTTTTGTATACACTGTTGTTTTTGTTTATAACAACGTGGCAGTAGAACATCGTTATGTATATACATAATATATGTATCTACCTACATTTATTTAGTTTATGAAATCTGTGTATCAATACTTTTAGTACATACGTTCTTTGATAAAATGAATTAAATCAACAACAAAAAATTTTGTTGTGAAAAGCAGAAGAAAATGAGAAATGAACAACACGTTATTTGATGATGATTCCATGAAATATAAATAAAGTTATTAATTATGATTTAATTTTTGAACATGTGTTGAATGTTTACTTTTTTTTTAAATTCATTTTTTTATAATCTCGTAGGAAGATAAATATAAAAGGAAAAAAACAACAGGAACAATTTTTTTTTTTTAAATAGGAAAATAAATATTAAAATGATGAAAAACAAAAAAAAATTATCTTTGTGAAGTTATTTCATTTAATTTTTTATCTTCATTATTATGTATATATATATTTTTTAAAATTTATGTAATAAATAATTAAAAATGTGATTCAAATTAAATATGAAAATTTATTACATTAACTTTTGTATTGAAAATATACAATGCCAGTTTTTGTGAATTTACAGCAGATGGTAAACTGAATAGGTCATCAAGAAAATAGCAAAAATAAAAAAATTGTATTTAAAAAAAAAATTTGAGATACAGTTAAAAAAAAAATAGAATAAAAAATAAAATGAATTTAAAACTTTGACATGAACCAACAGCAGTTAATTACATGTGCGCTAATTCTAGAGTTTGCGAAAATGAAAATGAAAAAAAAACGAAATGAATTTCTCTCTTGATTTTTCTATACATTCTTTTTATTTCCTCTATAGCTATGTATATTCTTTAGTATCTACACATACAGAAAAAAAATACGTATAGGTAGATAAAACTTCCGAAAAATTGAAAATTAAAACTATAGGAATATATATAAAAAAAATATTAACCATCTGTTGCTGTATCATAGAGAGAATAGTGTAAAAGAATACAATCAAGTTGAAAACTCCAGAAAAATAATAATTTTTTTTTTCTTTCACAATTTATGCGAACACATGAGGCACAACTGAATTGTAAAGTTTGATTTATTGCAATTTGGTAGATTTTTTCATATTGTTTTTTTTTTTTGTTACTTCTTTTTTTTTATATTTTCACACTTTTTCCCAAAAATATAAATGAATACGGATAAAGTTTCGTTTTTTTTTTATCTGTGAATAAATTTTTCTACTATGTATAAAATAAATTTTTAGGGAAATTAAGTAAAATTCATTTTATGTAGGTATATGTAACAAGTGCTATGAGAGAAAGTTTTCATGAAAATGTAAATTTTTATAGAATATTTTTTTTTTTTAAAAAGGGTTAATCTTCGTTATCTGTCTTTAATATTTCAATGATTTGTAACAAAAATTTGATTATAAATTTATATGGAGAAAGGACTCAGCTCTAAGAGAGTATTTCTATTCTATCAATTGAAAAATCAAGTTAATTTTCTTCAACTTAGAATCAGATAACGATTCCTCCTTAAAGCACAAGATATTTGTCTTCACATTTTTCTAAGGCTATTTTAAAAATGAATACAAACTTGGTAGCTTTATTTAAACATAAAATAAAAATTGTTTTTTTTTTCACTATTTTACCGATGTAACTTCTTTACAGTTATTTGAAAAAAAAAGCAAAAAAAAAACACCCACACATATTTCCTCTTTTTTGTAAATTTATTACCACAAATAATATTCATACATATGAATATGCATAAATAAAATTTTATTTACAATTGTATTTACTCTGTAAGTACCACAACTAAATAAAAAGAACAATATTTAATAAAGAAAGGAGCATATTACGTATGTTCATTTCCTACTACCACCCCATTCACCCAAAATTATTTTACATAATATCTAGATTAATATATACATAGATATATCTTATATACATTCCTCTATCCATGACAATAATAATGATGTCTAACAAACAGAATCATTTCATATTTACATTGTTCAACCTGGAAACAAACAATTTACCTGATGCACTAAATTGATGAGTATACACGTGTATATGGTTAAAAATCGTTTACTTGGGTACCCAACAATATCTATACAGACATTTCTATTTAATATGATTGCGGTGAAAATATGTATCTATCTATCTGTCCACAAAATAAAATAATGCAACCATGACTAAAATATAATATACATATATGGTATATACTATATGTTATCACAAGATATATATAAACTAATGAATAAATATTTACATATAAGTGTGAATATTTTACAAAAGTATTAAACTATCTTGTACATATATTTATTGTATCTACAATCATACATTTATATGGTTATGTACAAATATACATATTTGTATATAAAATATATAGATACTTTTTTATAAAATGTTGTAAGCATAGGGACTGGGACTATATAGTGTCAAAACCTTTCATCAATTTTAAGAGATATTCTTTCAATCTGTACGTAAATTAAAGACGTGTTGATAATATAACAAACAAAACAACAACAAAAAAACTACTATCATACATATTTCTACATGCTACAGATAAAAAAAAATGTTGCTTTTTAAACAGAAAATAAAAATAAAATTTAAAAAAAAACAGGAAATGGTACCTACAGTAAAAAAAATATAAATAAATAAATGAACGGGAAAAACTAAAAAAAAAAGAAGAAAATTATTCATCAATGAAAAAAAATCTATCTGTTCTGATATAATAGAGATACAGATACAGATATCTCGATTATTTGTGTTTCTGTATAGATATGTAAAAATATACAAAAAAAAAAGAAAAAAAAACAGATTGTTCTTTTTTTAAATTTTCAATCCAAGACTTGATGGAAAAGTCAATCAATTTCCAAATTGATATTGTAATGGACAATGACATATAAATTTTATATGAAATTTAATTTTATTTATTTGTGTTTTTTTTTTCATTTTTTTGTTTAAGTTTTGTTGTTGTTGTTGTGCTTTTTTGTTAAAAATGGTAACTGATTTATTTTAAATTTGTTTTCGTTCTTTTTTTTTATTTGTTCAGTAATTGTTCTATATTTTATTTTTTTATAGAAATTGAATAAAAATTTTGTAATTAAATGTTTGTTTTTGTTTTAAAATTTAATTTTGTTATTCTTTTTTCACAAAAAAAGTAGTTAATGCTTTTCTCAATTTTTCCTTAATTTAAAATAAAATACCGTGAGTGGAGTCTTTCACAAAATTACGTTCTTAAAAGAGGGCATCATTATTATACAATATTGGGAAAACTGGACCTAGTTTTTCTAATGTTGAAACGTATTAAAAAGCTGTTCAAAAAATTTCACTTTAAATTTTTTCTTTTTTTCGGTGACGTTGAAGCCTTTTATGAAAATTGTTGTTTTTTTAGTTGTAATTCATAAAAATTAGTTTAATTTCCTAATAAAAAAATATTATAATTTATATTTAAATATTAATTTAAAGGAAATAAGGACATTTTTATATTATGAACAAAGAATTTTCCTAAAATGTAATGCATATTATAATACGTCTCTCAAATGTCATATTATATTAAATACAAAAAAAATCGAGACTTTCTGTTTTCAATCTTAAGATTTTGTTGAAAAATATAAGTATAAATTCACATGTTAAAAGTATAAAATATACAATTTTGTATTTTTTAAAATGGGCTTTTCAATATTGTCATTATAAAAGAAAAATTAAGAAAAATGTGATTACTTTTCTTATAATGTATACATACATGAAATTTTAAATCCTTTTATACTTTCTTTATCCGGCTTGTGCACTTAGCCGCAGGCTATAATGGCTTAAGAAAATATCATTGAACAAAAAATAAAAAAAAAAAATAAAAATGAAAAAAAAAAAATTGTTCATCGTCCAGTATTCACATTGTGTGGGTGGGTAATGGTGATGAAGATAACATTTTTTTCCTTCATTGAATAAACACAAGTCACACATATTTTATTTTTTTTTTTCATAAATATTAAGAGATGTTGATAAAGAACTAAACAACTTCCTTAAAAAACTTTCTGTAGTCATGTTTATGTTTATGTTTTACCATTTATTTTCATCTCATTTACAAAACATATGGTTCTGTGGTTATATTCTAAGTATAGAAAAAAATAAGAAAGAATTATTTTAATAGAAAGGAGAAAAAAAAATATGCATTATAATAAATAAACATGGTTGGACATCAATTATAATTGAAATTCTTATTACTTTGAATATTTAATCAAAAGGAATGTTTTTAACAAGAATGATACTTGAACCGTGAAAGGCCTTCAAGGCTAATTTAACTGGGTATACATACATATTGAAAAAAAAAAGTGCAAACAAGTGAATAAGATATGCGGCGTCTTTTGAACTCTACCCACTATGTAAATCATTAATAAATATAAATAATCTTTAATGGTCATAAACAAATTGTCCTTCAAAAAAAAAAAAAAACCAAATTAAAATTAAAAAACAAAAAAAGAAGAAAAAAAAAGCTTCTTGAAATAAATTGCATTTAAAATGAAAGAGTTTCATTGATGTTCATCTTCAAATTGAGGATAATTTATGATTTTCTTTCACTTTGATATTTTTAAGAATTTTAATAATAAAATTTTGTTGTTGTTGTTAAATCAAAGGATATTAGTATAAAACTTATAAAATTACAAATTCATTATATAAATTTCAAGAGCTTAATTTTTAAATAATTTTTTTTTTAAAAATATATCAAATGTATCACACATTGACAACATAAGAAAACGAAAAATTCTAAACATAATATTTTTGTTAATCGAAAGAAGAAGAAAAATAAGTGCAAAAAAGAAAATTGTATATAGGCTAGATTTTGGTTATAAAACATGTATATGTTTGATTTTCATGTAGAAAGGACATACATTCCTAGTACATTGTTGTCATAGCATCATTTGCCGTCACCAGAAACATCTTTTTTTCTTTGTGTGTTTTTTTTTATTATTTTGTTTTAATCCTAAAGAGTGTACATATGCTGTTTGTTATTAAAGACTCATTCAGGCAGCCTTATGTAAATATTTGGTTCGGTGTAATGGAAATTTTTTTTTTTTTTTTGTGTGGGAAAACAAAGGTCCTCTTATTTTTTAGTTTGGTTATTTTTTTCGCTTTAACTTAAATTTTAGCTTTGAAAAGTTGGTTTGCTGATGGATGCATCTATTAGAATGACAACCCTTAGATTATAATACCTTCATGACATCATATCATAAGGATTTGAATTTGTGTTTTTTTTAGCGTTTTCTATTTTTGTGTATGTGTATGATGATATTAGAGGTATGTACATATATAATGTATTCATGAGATTTTCTGTTCTAAATAATTTTTTGGTATTCTTTTTAATGTCATCTATAGTAGGTATCCTTATAGGTAAAATTTAATAAAATTCTTTCACATACAGGTTATATTTAAGATTATATACTCGACTGAGTCAGCTGAGTTTGCATTATATTGCATTTGAAAATAAAACGTGAAAAAATTAGTTTAAAATTCTGTAGAAAAAAAAAATTTATACTTTTCCATATTACTCGTGTAGACCAATTTTACGAAAATCATTTAACCCTTTAATAAAAATTTCCAAAAAATAGATTTACGTTAACAATAAATAGTCCTTTTTATGTGATTACTAAATTCATAACAACTATAATCCTTTTTCTATTATACTTTTTATTTTAAATAATAATTTATTCAGGTGAAAAATTATTTAAAACAAACAAAAAAGAAAAAAAAATATTTTTAAGGAAAATGAAAATTCATAAAGTAAAAAAAGCGTGAAGTTATGATCAAAAGCTTTGTAAAGTGTTTTTGAAAATATAAATAGTTGAAGAGAAAAAAAAAATAGAAATTCTTAAATTCTCTTAAATAATTTATAAAGCAAATTATTATTATCCTTGAAGTCTTCTTTTTTTTTTTGTGAGCTTTTAAATTATTATTTTTATAGTTTATAGCTACTACGAAAATTTAATTTACAAGTTCACAAATTAAGTAGTTTGTTTTATTTAAAAAAAAAATTGAAAATAATATTGTTGTTTTCAAAAGAAGTAAACATCATAAAGAGGATTTCAATTTATTCATTTCGTTGGCTATCATCATCATTAATCATTGATGAAGACGAGCTAAAAGAGAAAAATTTATAATGCTTGATGGCTAAGTACTACTTAAAGTTTATACACTTAGTTGCGGGTTATAATAACCAACCACGACGAAAAAATAATTTTCAAGATTCCCATGAGTATGTTTTTGTTTAAAATTATATGATGTGATTGTGATAATTTTAATATTGTACACAGTATTAAATTGTATATCGTGTTGACAAGAAAAAGGATTTTCTATTTTATTTTGATTTTTTTTCTCTCCGCAAGGATCTCAATGGTATACAAAAGTTACGGCGCCAATAAAAGATTATTTTTGTTTTTGTTTTTCATATTTAATTTTACTTTTGTCCTATAATGTAATATAGAATATATACATACATATATATAGAAGATACTGCGTAACCCTTTCTTTTTTTCTTTATACATTTTAAATTTCCTTTTTCATTAATTATGATTTTTATGCAACACAGCAAAGTACCATTGAAAATTGCACTTCTCATTCCATTTTGTTTATTGCAATTTTTATAGATACATACGTATATGTATAGGGTAGTATATACCCTTATCGTTCATGTAGATATAATGATGGATATTTCTCATAAAATTTTCTTTATGAACGCATATACGATATATCCTGGTAATAGTCCAACATTTCGTATATAGATATAAAATATACAAAATAACATTATACTATTATTATTTTTTCGAAGAAATTTGGAACAAAAAAAAATAATAAAAAATAATAATAAAAAATAAAAAGGGTAAAAGAAAGTTTTTGCAAAGTTGTTATTATTTTGTGGTTCCTTGTTGTTTGTTGTTGATGATTTTTATTATATTCTTAGAGTTGGTGTTGATCATAACACTTTTATAACGAACATCATAATTTTCTATTGCATTTTGCATTGTATTGCATTCCATTTCAACATATACATACTTGTATACGTAATGTATTATATGTATTTCTTTGTTTGCTTTATTCAATGTTTCAAAATAACAAAAAAAAATCATTTTTTTTTTTTTGCTTATATATCTCTATCTTTTCATATTTCATATTTATATTCTGTTTTAAGCTTGATGTCTATGAAATATCTAGAAAATATGAATTAATAAAGAAAATAAAGAAAAAGAAAAAAAAAAGGAAAAAAGAAATTTGTATTTTTTGATTGCAAATGCATTTTCTAGGGTTGTTATATGATGATTTCATATAAATATTACCCATTCACAGGAATATTAACATATACATATATCATATATCACATATATTACGTATACATATATATAAAACAACTAAATAATATTTTTGGGTTTTTTGCAATAAATTTGCAAGCTATGTAGACTTTCATTAAGTGCATATCATTGCGTTTCTTCCAAAAAAAAAAAAATATATTAGATTTTTTTGCAATCATGGACAAAAAACTTAAAATGAAAAAAAAAAAGAAATACAACAAAATCATCTTGTTTTTTTCTCTTCTTTTGAATGCAAACTCAAAAAAAAAAAAAATAAAAAAATAAAAAAAAGAAGATACAAATACAAAATCATAACAACACTAAAAAACAAGTATAATAAAAAAGAAAATTACAAAAATACAAATCATATAAAATGCATGCCTTTCAGCTAACTTTTATTAGACTGCAAAAATTATAAGCTGTCTTCAGATAAATATTTCATTGAAATCTCGCGTTCAAATGAAAATGTCTGCAAAACTTGAGAATGTAATCAAAATATATATACAAGGATTTATTTATTTTTTTATCGTTTATATTTCTTTTTCTTTTTTTTCGAATTTTTTATTATTATCGTTAATATTTTTTTTTTCTCTGATTAATTTATAAAATTTAAATTTATTTCTAATATTTGAAGGTTTATAAAAAAGGAAAACAAATCATTTGTATTTTTAGAGTTTAGAAAAAGCCTTCAAATTCTAACTGAAAAAGGGAAATAAATGTTAAATGTTACATTTTATTCCTTTTTTGAGCTCATAGTTTACAAAATCAAAGAAAAAGGATATTTTGCGAGATGTTCGAAGAATATTATCATAAATTAACCACTACGTAGAAAAGCAATTTGAAAAACATTTTTATCGAAACTAATTAAAACTTTTTTCAATAAAACAAATATGTATTTTCGAATTTTTGGAAAAATTGAATTACGAATTTTCGAAGGTATAATATCGAAAAAAAATTTCGTGAAAACTATTTCTCTGAAGTTTTTCGAAAGCTTTATTTGAAATTTTTCACAACAGCTTTCTAAAGAGATCTTCAGAGTTTCTACTAGTACTGCTACATATATGATTTTATCGCAGCCAACAAAATAAAATCAACAAAATACAAAATTTTTATCCTTTTTATAGCAAAAAATTCCACCCCACGAGAAAAGTCAGCATTTAAAAAACAAGAAGAACTTTGTAGAAATTGTATAAGAATTTGAAGAAATTATTTATCTCCTTTATAAGTCTATTAAGCGATCTGAGTGGAATTTGAGACAGAGACACAACACTTACAGCCGTTTAGCGAATAAGTTTTTATTAGAAGCTTCTACTACTGTTTATATATTTTTAGTTCAAAATTTCACAATTGAATTAATTTTAGAACCTGTGTTTATTTTTTTATGTCACATTTTACTTTTAAGTTGTAAAATTTTTCAACTGTATAAGTAAAACTAAAAATAAATTTTCACAATTTCGAAAGCTTTTATCACGTTTAGTACATACAACATAAATAAAATTATTTCATTTACAAGGACATTTTCATAAAATTTTATGAAATAATTTCATGCTAATTAAAATTAAATCAATTTCATCTATAAAATTTGTAAAATTTAAAATTACGGCAATTTTATTCAAATTATGTTTTATTTATATCCTCTGTTTGTTTCGTATTTCAAAAGAACAAAATTCATCCTCTTTTTACTTTGCTTTTAAGTAATAAAATATATTGAGTCATTTTCCCAATGGAATATTTTGCAGAAATGTAAAAAAAAGCACACACACACACACACTGTACTGGTTTCATAGTTTATATATTTTGAAAAAGAAAAAAAAAGAAAATAAAGATACGATAAAATTAAATAAAAGTAATTTTGAAATGTGATTACGAAAAACTATTTACTCGTAACAAAATATATGTTCTCTTTCCAGATATTTTGACGCCGAACTTATCATAAACTTAAACATTTTCTTATATGTTTTCCACGTTTACTTCTTTTTTTTTTTTTTAATGAAAATATCAGCAAAATGTTTCAGTTACATCCAATTTTTTTTTTTTTATAGTATTGTATAAATAAAGATACATGTATGTATGTGCTATATATACAAAATTATATGTACAGTATATGAAAATTGCATTTCTTTTTGTAAATAAAATTCATTGGCTCCTAGTTTTCTTGATCTAAGAATTTATATATGTAGTATAAAATTTAGGTGATATTATAGATTTTCAAATTGGTTTAATTTTAAGATGTAGAACAAGAAGTATATGTTATTTTGCAAATGATTATATTAGATTCAAACTATCCTTTTATAATGGACGTGTGTGTATACAATATGTACATACATAACCAATGGGGTAGATAATATAAAGTATGTATGTAGGTCTTTAATATAAAGATAAGAAAAAATAAAAAGAAGACAAAATAAAAGTATATTAGATGATTTTGAAAAACAAATAACTTTCCTATACAAAATATGTATTTTCCTACGTATGATATAACAAAATCTAAGTAAACAAGAATAACGATATATCTGTCATTATAATATAAAACGTACATGTAGTAAAAATAGAAGTATGTATAGTAAAAATATCTGTATCTAATCTTATATGTATATGTATATGCTGCATGTTAAAAGGATATAAAGAAAATTTTCTTAAATATTCTATGTGTAATCAAATATTATATATTATCGAATATATATATTTATAATATGCAAAATTTAATATTGTCAACATGATCAGAAGAACAATGCCAACAAAAAGGAAATGTGAATTTATCTTAAATACGAAATATTTTTAAGATATAATTTAAATCATCATAAGAAATGAAATGATTCTGATGTGATAATTCTATGTTTTGGCTTGTCTGTTAGTAAAATTTCAAAAAAAAAAGATAGGAGAAAAAATACTTCAATATTTTTTAAATAAAACAGATAATAAAAGGATTAAATTAAGCGAGAACTATTTACAAAATTTTACATAAAATTATTTAAAAATATTGAATTTAAAAAAAAAAAACAAATGTATAGATTGACAAAAATAAAATTCAATCACAAATGAAAATTCTGTAATTAATTGAAAATCATAGAAAAATTGAGAAAAAAAAAAGAAAAGTATTTTTCCAGTTGAATATCATGCTTAAAATTATTATCATTTGAATAATTTTATTGTGTGGGAGGAAAAAGAAATTTAAAATTCACAAATTTTATTATGTGGTATACATGTATGATATATTCTTTCAAAAGCCTTACTCAGTGTGCATGCAAATTTTCAAATTTGATCATTACTCTAAGGGAATTCACTATAGTATACGAATAATACAAAATTTTCTCTTCAGGCTTTTTCTATGTATTTTTTTTTTTTTTTGGATTTTTTGTTAGAAATATTGCTGCGATATGCGTGCATAAAATATATATGAAAGATGGTAATGAGACGTAAATATGTATATGTACTCGTATATGTATATATAGTATAAAATCATTGTCATTGCATATTATTTCTGTTCATTCGTATAATAATTTTAAAATACATACATATGTACATATATAACTTAGCGTTCATATGTATTTTTGCATCTAAAAAGGATGTTGACATTCGATGTCAACATTTGTTGTTCTACAAAAATATCTCATAATTCAAGAGAATTCTACGAAAATATTTGAAAATTTTTTGGATGAAGTGAAAATCCTTAGCAATGAATTATACATATACATATATGTAAATAAATATGTACATACACTCGAGTAAAATACTGTCATCTGTTTGTATTTATAAATTATATCCTTCTGAGTATATATAAATGTAGTCATATGTAGTGTATGTAAGTAAATATGTGTAAATGATATCCCAGAATGGAGAATTGGGAGATGATACTGAGATTGGTTTTTGATTAGTTTTTCTTGTTGTTTTCATCATTCATAATATGAACTAGGATTATATTTATTTGTTTTTTTTTCTTTTCTTTCATTTTTTATTTTTCTATTTTCCGTGAAGTACAGGTTAATTGCGTTTGGGATGCAATAAGTTTTTGTTTATCTGTTGAATTAGGTTGGTTGATGCATTTTTACTTTTCTATTTTTGTACATATGTAGATTATGGTATATTATTCAGTGGAATTTCAGTTATAAATTTATCAAAGTAGGCTGATAAGGGTAAAAGAAAATTATTTTGTAATTTTCTATAAACATGTAATAAAAATCTCAAAATCTTACCTTGCATTTTATTAATTCCAATTTTTTTTATTACCTAATCAACTTTTTTCATTTTTTTTTTGTTTTTTCAAAAAATGTTGTAGATACTCATCGGAAATATGAAATAGAAGGATTTATTAGAATAAATTACATAATTTTATTTTTATAACTCATCAACAGGAATATGATTTGTTTTAAGAAAAGACTAATATGTATGTTGTAAAATATATAAGTACCTATCACAGAAAATCCCTTTAAAACCCTTTGTTTTTATTTCAAAATTCTTGACGAACTAAAAGGTTTTTGACACAAAATTTTTGTGTAGAAAATGAAATAAAATTCAGATGAAAATTTTTCCTAAATAATTATAGTATTGTCTATCATTAAAGATACCCAAATATGTAAAATTTAACCTTTTTTTTTTCTTTATAAATTTTAAAGCTATTCATGTTTGGTCTTATGTACCTTTTGTCCAAAGGTGATAATTCTAATGAATAATCTATTTAATTTATTTTTATTTACCTTCTTTAGACTATTATAGAATGTTAAATTTGAATACTAATTATTGCCTCCTGAATTTTCCAAAAATAATCATGTATAACACATAAATACTCGTACATACAAAGGTATGTAATATGTAGTTATATGTTTAAATTTCAGGTGCGAAATTACTACGATAATGCAAATAATAACTTAAGGCAAATCAGTTTAGTAATGCTAATGAACTGCTTCATATTCGAGTAATTTCTGGTTCATTCATTTTCAATATGGTTTACAAAAATGCTATAAGGTATTAATGTTTACTTTTAAGTAATCAAAGGACTTATGCGAAATATTTTATAAAATGCCTTACAGTTATAAACCAACCAACACCAATAATAATAATAATACATAATAATATTATAATCCCAAGAAAGTGTAATCAAAACTTCGATTACAAGATGCAAATTCATTCAAAATATTGCATGTATGTATACTCGTAGGTTTAATGTATCATATCTACACCTACACATATATATTTATTTGTAATTATTATATATTGTATATACATGTACATATGTATGAGTACATATTGTATATAATTCGAATTAATAGTTTTGAATTAAAACTAAATAAATATGTTGCATAATATTGGTACATAGATAAAAGATGAATTATAATATACTTATACATCATATTCATATATGAATACAAGGATATACACACATACACATTTAATCAACTTAATAATATTATTCTAAAATATTCCTAGAGGTAATTAATTTCAAGTCTATTGTACATCATAATTGTTATTTTAAATATGAAATACATATATATTATTAAATATTTAAAATAATTCAAAATTTAAAGTGAAATTCTTTATTAAAAGTGATAAATTTAATTTTACATCAAAAAAAAATTTAATCTATATTTTTCTATAGAATAATTCTAAGTGCTTAATTCTCATAAAATTCCTCTGCAATATTTTACTCAATATTTATAAAAGCATGCGAGAAAAAAACAAAGATAACACAAAATAAACTAGAAATTTTAAACTCAATATATTTACTTAAAAGGCTAACTTCTAATTTACTATGTTCCAGAAAGCCTATACATGAAAAAAAAAAGAGAAATGAAAATTTTAAAAACTATCTGAAAACATTTTATTTTTGTAAGCTATATATTCTAAAAAAAACAAAAACTCATTCAATGCTATATCAAGAGCAAAAATAGTGCCAAAATCACTGTATATACATATATCACTTTTCCCTCTACAATAATCCTTTATTTTTTTTCTTCTTCTTCTGAAAATTTAGTCAGTTACATCGACTGTGTATAAAGAATATGTGTTCTTTCTAAATCCATCTTTTCACAGTTGTACTTAAATTGATCGTTGATGTTGTCTTGTTGTACCATTTAACAAATAAAACTGTGTTTTTTTTTCTCTTCTTTCCAAAATGAAATAGGTTTATTTGCCTTTTTTGTTCCCCAGAATTTTCTTTTCTCTTTCAAATATTTCAGAGGAAGTAAATTCCAAAAACTTTCTGTGTCCTATTTTCGGGACGTAAAACATTTTAACAACCCAAAAAATTAAAAAGAAGAAAGAAAAAAAAACAATTATTTTTCTCTTATTTTATTTTATGTAACGTAAGTGATAACCATTTTCCTTCTTAACTGCTATATTGAAGATGATACCATTTTCAGTTAATGTACTAGCACTTGCTACTTGCTTTCGATTCTACTACTGCTGCTGCAGATTTGTATGTAGATATGTTATATATCCTTTTGTGTTATCATCATTTTTGGATTTTGTTGTTGCCTGTTTCATCAATATATGTACTTATAATAATATGTATATTACTTTCTGTGTACCAGACAATGGCTAGACATTTTCATATATACTTTTCATACTTTATCTGTTTTTCTTTTTTCTACAAAAAATTTTATTTCACAACGGACGGATGTAATTCGTAAAAAAATAAATGTAATAGAATATAGAAGAAATTGAGAAAAATATATATATTTTCCATAGAAATGCTTGTGGATAGATGGGTGGGTAAATGGGGTGGTGTTGACTCTTTTAGTTGGTTTTTGAATGGTTTATGTGTTTTTCCGAAGGTAAAAAATGTAATGCACTCATTTTGGTATGAGAGATTCTATATAGGAAATTGGCACCATAGTATGTAAGAGTATAATATGTATGTATGTATACATTCGATGTAACTAAAACAAAACGAGTGAGTGGTTATTAAATGTACAGACAATAATACAACTTATATGAAGGTGTTGGTTATGTGGTGAAAAAGAAGTGAAAAACGATTGCATTTATACATTTAGAAATAATACGATATTTATAAGTTAGATGATTGTTTTGTATACAAACAAAACGAAGGTATTTTGAAAAGTTCAAGGTAAACAAAAAAACTAAGTATATGCATAGATTAAAACCAATTTGTGGTGTAAGGGTTAAAGGATATAAAAAAAAAATTTTTTTTTGTTCGATTTGTTTCGACCAACTTTTAAACAAATAGTTCAACTAGGTTAACGGTCAAAGAGAAATATTTTACAAGGGAATTACAGTTGAGGTTAAAAATTGCATAGTTTTATCCCTTTTTTTTTATTTTTACTTTTTTGAAATGTATACTTTGAATTTTTAAAATGGTAAATAATTTTAAGTATGTATATATTTGTAAAGGTAAGTTGGGACACCACCTTATATTGAAGTCGATAGAAAAACTTTTATTTAAATTTAAAATAAAGGAAACATTCTGAATATTATGAGAATGTAGAAATTTTGTTGTTATTTTCATTCTTTGAATTTTGAATTAATTTTCTGATTTGTCATTGTTTTTAAAAGTTTATTATTTTTTTTTATCCTTAAAAATTGAATTATTTTTTTGTAGCATTCTATTTTTGCTTATTTTTCAATATCAACCATTTAAAATCAAAACAAATTCTAATCAACTGTTATTTCTAAAATTTTAGTAGATATTTTTTCAAAAACAAAGAAAATTTTTAAAATTTAAAAATTAGTTGGCAATTTGCCACCAATTGAATGTGTACACATACCTTTAATTCCTTATTTTTTTCTCTCTTCTTCTTCTTCATTTTCTCATATCGTTTGTTATTTTTATGAATATATTTTTTTTTATTCTTTACTTGAAATGTTGATTTGATTTCTTTTTTCATCTTTCTAAGTATAATACTAAATTTATATATTCCTAATCTTATAATATAGTTTTCAATTGCTTTATAGAATAAAAAAATATCCTGTAAAAGGATCAACAGAATTTCCTGCTTGAATAGATGTAATACGATCACATGAATAAATTGAATTTATTTTTATTTTTTCTTAAAAATGTTTGAATTGAATGACAATTTGACTACATAGTTGATGGTCTCTTCTTTTTCTATACAATTTTTTTTTAAACGTTTTTTTTCTTTTCTGGGCAAATGGCCAATATAATGGCTTGTAGTTGACAATTTTTTTTTTAAAGAACGTATGTGTGATTTTAGCATTTTTTTTTTTTCTGGCTTTTGTTTGTTCTTTAAGTTTATTTTTTTGACTAAAATTTCTGTGAATAACGAATTATGTAGGATCTTTATTTCACCTTTTTTTTTTTAAACAAGTTCTTATTCTAATTCTGTTTTGTTGTTATTATTTTTTGTTTTTGTTTTCTAAATTGTTTGTTCCTATGTTACAAAAAAACAATTACAGGTAAAACAAAAAAAAAATAATTCACACATTTAAATTAAATCTTAATTGTTTGTATTTGAAGACTAGTTCAGGTAAAACCTCTAATTAACTGGTACAGTGAAGCTAAAATAAGAAGTATACCACATATCTTCGAGAATGTTAATTAAGATAGGTGGATGAAATGTACACTTGTGAAACATTCAAAAAAAAAAAAGAGTTCGATAAACTTTCATGTTTCTTTAAAAAAATTAAAAAAAAAACAATTTTCAAAAAATTCTTAAAATTTCATTTTCCAAATTTTTCATTTGAAATGAAAACAAAATAAAGATACTGCTTCAAATATATTTGATTAATTTAAATTCAAATACAATTCAATTAAATTGTACATATTTATTATTTATTCAAAATGTTAAAATTTAAAACGAAAAGTAAACAAGAAATATATCAAAACTTTTATAAACAAATCTAATGTATCTATTCTTCTTTAATATTCTAATATGAAAGTATAGGTATTATGGTTTCACAGATTGTTTTTTTGAATTATAAAAAAACAATTATGATAAAAAATAAAAGCAACTTGGTTTAGAAAGTATATTTTGTAAAATATACATCATACTCTAATTCTATAGATATAATATATAGTATAAAATATAAAATCACAAATAAATGTACATATAGATATTATTTTGTATAATAGTGAAAAAAAACCAAAAAAGAGACCGAAACTGGTGGTTTTTCATGCTTTTTAGAAATTTACTTGTTTAGAAATTCAGGTGGCATCCGTTATAGTACACATACATATACAAAGGACATATACTTTCATGTAAATTGATTTAATTTTGTTTGAATTTGGACACTTCATTGGTCTATCATATAATATATGTATGTATCTGTATATAAAAGTATAAATTTATGTTTGTTTGTCTCTATACATGTATCTATATATGCAATATACGTTATATATGTACATATATGTAACATTTTTTGATGTTGTTTATATCGTATTCAACCCAATATCAACCCTAAACCTATATTATTCTGGTGGATTATTTAATTCGATTATATTCCATGTTTTGTTGTAATCAGCAATACAATGAAATTACGTATGAAAAAAAAAATTTTTTTTAAAAAAAATATATACCATATGTGGTATATATATTGTCTAGTTTAGTTAATTGCGGTACTGTGGTCGGATAAATTTATCGAATAGGTTACCGCAATGTAGACGCACTTGAGAAATATTAAAATGCCAAACAAAAAAAAAGTTTCTGTTTTTACAAATTCCGTAAAAAAAAAGTTATTTTTTGTTTTATTTATTATTTTTGTAATATTACAAAACTACAATAATATCCTACATATAAATATACGAGCATTATGTGAAAATTAGACACGTACAATTAATAAAATATTGATTTATTTTGATTTCAATGGGATTCATTAAATTTTTTTACCAAAATATTTTAATTGGTGTAAAATTGAATACACAATGATGGAAATACATACTTATTAAAAATTCTCTTGGTATGTATTGAAAATTTTATTTTACATAATACTGAAACGTATGATAGCGATAGGTAGCTAGAAATGTATTTAAATCCCAAAGGATTTTTTTTTTGTTGGACAAAATTTCAAAAACACCTTATAGTTTTAGAACAATATTGTTAAGCTTTAAGTTCTTATAATATTCAAAAAATTTCTTCACTGTATGAATTTATAAACGAATACTTCTATACACACACTGCAAAAAACAAAAAAAATCGTTCATCTCTTTCAGTCATAAAATAAAACAACGTGATTGTATCCTGAATGAATTGATTGAGTCAACTTAAATGTTACCGCAATATTTATAAAAGGTAACGAACTGAGCTGTTTAGTATGTTTTGCAGCAGTACACCTTTTCTTTTTTTTTCTTCTCTTTTTTTTTTGTTTTTTTTTTTTGTTATATATCATGATGGTAATTTTTATATTAAACGACAGATTAGCTACTAAAAACAGTCAATAAAAAAGATAAAAGATAAGTTCACTTTTAAAATTTCATCAATTTTTAAAGTTATATATGATACATATGAGTATACCTATATATAGAATGCATGTATGTACTTGTACAGGTAAACTTGTACATGAAATTTTTGTTATAGAACCAAATTTGGTCATTCAAAGATGATGCCAAAGCAAACTTTCAAATATCTCGAATGCGGATCATCATAGATAAATGTTGAGGATTTAATACATAGACTGATATCAACATATCATATGATATCTATAAAATAATATTTTGGGTTGCTTTATATACATATATATGTACATATCTTTCTAATATATGTTTTATGTGATATTCGTTTGACATACCTGCCAGTAAAAATCATGTACAGGTATAAAATTTTCTCTCATATATTTTATATATTCCTGTTTTTTTTTTTAGCTTAAAATTTATTTATATTGAAAAATTGTCTACAAAATACTTGAATCTCTATATGATAGTTTTTTGTCTTTCATTTGTTATTGTCTTTTTGTGTGTGTGTGTCCATAATAAATTGATATTATAAATGAGTACGTGATTGTAATTGAAAAGTTATAAAAGTGCATAAAATTTCACATGTACGTAAATTTCATTGAAAATAAATGTTAGTCAAGAATAATTTTGATTGATTTGATACTTTTCAAAAATTGAAGGAAAAAAATACCCATATTTTGAGGCTATAAAATGAGTTTTCTATTAGGCATGTCTATAAACTTGAAGGAAGTTTTATTTTGTAATCATTTAAAGATTCATTTAAATTTAACGTTAACATGTAAAATTTTCTAAAAAACAGTCTGAGAAAGTTTTCCAATAAATATGTGGTTAATGTTTGTTGGCAATTTTTCAAAAATTCGGATAAGGAAAATAGCAATATAATATCGATGTATTTGATGTTTGAAAGATACTATCTATTTGACTATTAAAATGCTGTAATTTTGACTAAAGTTATATATAAACTTTTAAATTCACATTTTCAGAAAACTATAAAAATGTAATCCATATTAATTTTCGGAAAAAAAAACTATTTTTTTACTTCCCCTTTACTAGTAAAACAGCTCATACATATTTAAGCCTGAGCCTTCCTGCAAGTTAATTGCTTCGTGATTTCGCGTTTACTAACAATTGTATTTTTATTGCGAGAAAAATAAATAAAACTGGATGGCTATAATATGATCTCCTACCGGTATATCAAACATCATTTCCTAGAGTTACGCTAGGTGTATTATCAAAAAGGGGCACTATCAGTGCTAATTGGGTCTCCGAAAGATTTCGAAATTGTCACATCACCAATTTGTGAACCAATTTCGAACACACTGATTTGTCATTTCAAATACGACAGTATCCGTTCCGAGATATGCAGCATAAAATTTTACAGGTTACATTATCAGATGATTATTTTGCTTAATTCACTTAAATCTTCGTTTAGTTTCTAATCCTGAAAAAAAATTCTCCTGTAAATAAATTTATAAGATTTTCGGTAAAATTATGTCATTTTACTAGATTCTCACATAATTTAATTATATTATACAGAATAAAGTAAATATGTATCTTTAAAATTTTGAAAATATGTACATAAATGTAAATCCTGTTTCTGTATTTGTATTTTAAAGGATTTTAAAGTTCATTTACGATCTTCTATTATAATATATACGAAATACAAATACATGAAATTTATGTATAATCTAAGTTTAAGTGTAAATATTCAAGACCATCATCATTATGTAACTGAATTTAATGGAAAATTTTCTATAACAAAAACAATAATGTATACGAGTACCTACATATACATATATGTATTTATTAGATATACATATATATTATAATGAAGACTTCAATGTAATGCATTTGATAAATGGGGAAATGAACTTCAAGAGTTAACTATACTATATAATGCAATGAGGTAGAACGAATTCAAATACAAAAGGGTCATATGTTACGAGATTATGTACTTGATTGATTTAAGGATTAGGTCAATTATAAATTGACCAGATGAAAATGGATTTGAAACATTTACGTTAGATTACAAATTCAATTTTAGTAATTATAATAATGTAGGATACTTTTTTGTGTGTGAGTATTTGTACGTACTTATAACATAAAGTGAAGATATCTATGTATATGTATACACTTGATAAAAGGATATAACTACTTCATCATTATTGTTTTAATTTAATTCCATAATGCAATTGTTCTTTTTCTTTTTTACAAATTAGCTTCATTATGTTTTTTCCTTTGAAGTTTAAACATTTTTAAAAGTAAACAATTTATTTGTTTTCATCCTTGTTAATAAACCTTTAAAGTTGTTCAAAGTACAATATATTAATTGAAAAAAAATTACAAAAGCATTTTTTTATCATGATAGATGTTTTATTAAATTTTTCATGTAAATTTTTACCTAAAAAAAAAATTAAATAATAAAAAAGAAAAATTAAAAAAAAAAGAAGAAAGAATTGAAAAATTTACAAATATAAGTAAAATTCTTTGTTCTCATTTTGTTAAGAATGAAATGTTCTTTTTCTCTTCTTTTATTATTTGAATTCATTGAATAAAGCTTAGGTAGTATCTTATTAGTTCTACAAAAAAAAAAAAAAAAGACGAAATTGGTTTTGGCTTATTTCCAAATAAAATGAAAATAATACATTATACTTGTTTTATCTATATTCTTGTGTGTGTATTAAATTTTAAATACGTTTTGAATGTAGCACAAAAATCATGATCTGCTATGAAAAAAAAATTAAAAAATAAAAACAAGATTTATTCAGAAACTAATAAGAATTACTTTAATTTTGAAAGAGAAAACAATAAAAAAAAGATTTATTGTGTTCGTTTTTAATTTTTAATAGATTTTATAAAAAAAAAAAAAGTAAACTTACAAGGAAAAATTTCATTCTTCTTGTTTAATAATAAATTTACCAATTTGGTTTTTGTGCTCATTACTATGTCGTAATATTGGTTTGACTGCGTAACTATATAAGTAGGAATATGAAAGTCTATTCAGTTAGTTCAACAGAAAAATGAGAAATATTGAAGAAAAAAAAACTAATTTGGGATGTACAATATTCTTGAATTCACTAAAAGTACCTTTATACTACTTGATTTGTCATATCACTTTATGTATGGTATTTTACATATGTATGTCGTACCACTTTTCATTATGCTGATAATCCATTGAAATAAAAAAATGCAAGTATTTCGAAGTCGAATCAAATGTCATACGAAGTTAGAAAAAATATATTTTCATGATATGTCGAGTTTAAAGTAGTATCACAAAGTTTCTCAACAAAATCAGACAGTGTAAACGCTGTCAAACTTTTACCAGGAGAAGCGATAAGGAGAAATTGTTTTTTTTTTATGAAAAATTATTGTAGAATAATTGAGGAAATATGAACTTAATTAATGATGTAAATTTTGAGTGTAAGATGAAATGGTTTTCGTTTCAAAATTTGAAAAAAAAATCATTTGAAAAAGACAAGCTTTTCTATTTTGACAGGCTTTCTTGATCCCTTATTTCGATTTATTTTATTTTATATTATAATTTTCATCTTATTTATGAAAAAAAAAATAAATAGATAAAAAAGGTTTAATATTGCAAATAATTCGAAGTCCAAAGATTTACATGTTTTTCTTTGGTTGTTACAAATTAACTATACTTACAATCGTTTCATATCTAAATTTCCATTCAAAATTGAATTTTTTAAATACTCTCTTATTGAAAAATTATGAAAAAAAACTCTTCATTTTCTACTTAATTAATATTTTTTAAGTGACACTTTCTTGATTGTATTTCATTACAAAATTTCTTAAATTAAAAAAAAAAAATAATAATTAAATTAAACCCAAATAAATCATATAAAATTTTTCGCCAATGACAACATAAAAAATATACATATTACTTAAAAAAAACGAAATTATATTGCATTTTTTATATCCTTCTAAGTTGAAAAAAAAACAACCAAAACAAAAATGCATAAGCATAAACACAACAACAAAAAATAACTATACTATATATGTAAAATTTCCAAAAAACCAAAAACAATGCAATAAACTAAAAATATACATATATTATGTATGTATATTTATAAATTTTTCCAATTCCAGTCCACGTGTAATATTCCATGATTATTTTGTTTTTATTTTCAAAATCTCCAACTTGTATTGGTCCTTTTTTAATATATATGCGAACAAAAGGTGTATGTACATCGTTTTTATAAACGCAAACACCCTCTGAAGTTAACACAACCGAATGTTATAAATTTTATGTTTGTTTTTATTTTTACAACAAAAACTTCGTTAAAAGGGGAAAATTTTAAAAAAGGAAATTTTTCCGTTATAAAATAAAAAATAAAAGAAAAAATAAATTATGCACATATAGGAGAAACATATTTTTTCAACACCCTTTCCTTTTTCTTTACAGCATCATCATAAAATCATACGAAAAAAAAAAAAAACAACATAAAAAATACAAAACGCAAAAAGGATGAAAAATAAAAAACAAAAAAAAAAAAGCACTTTCTTATGGGAGGAGTACAATAAATTTTTTGAAATGTTATATTTTGTATTCTATCTCAGTCTGTCATTAAAATTTACAATTTACTTTGAACTCTTCTTTATGGACCCTTCCCTTTTACTCAATATGCATTTCTGAATATATTGCATATGCAATATCAAATATCTCATATTTATTATACATATATCGTATATATGATGATATTTTATAATAATGATAACATTTTATAGAATTGAATAAGGAGAATATAATAAAAGCAGGCGCATAAACGCGTACAACACGTATTACCACACATAAAAAAAGGTATCCTATAATATTAATGTTAAAGGGAATAAACACATTTTGGGTTGACCCATCATTCATTTCATGAAAAAAAGAAATAAAAAAAAAACAAGCTTTTCATCATACATGTACCTACAAAAAAAAAAAAAGAAGATAACATTAAAAAAATTCACATAAAAATCCTAAATAATATGCAAAATGTTATAAAATACATATCTCTTATGTCGGATAAAATATCCTAAAAAGTTAACTTACATTATACATGTGCTATATGAGAGATTTATTTTTCAACATTCCCCATACACAGGCAATCAAAAAGGATTTTTTAATGAGAAATATAATGTACATTTTTTTTCATGTTTGTTTATCAGATAAAGAGTTACCATGTCAAAAAGAATAAATAATTATGTTCCTTTTAAGAAATACGATATCACTCATTTCCTGTAATATTCAGTTCAGAGTACCGAGTACAATTTTTGAAAAATATTTAATTTTCAATATTTTTTTTTTTTTGGAATTTTTAAGAATAATGTATAAATTAAAAATAATTTGAATCCTCTAAATAGCGGTAAAATACAAATTGAACTTTTCTTCATATTTTTTTCTAATCAATCTGCCAAAGATAACAATTAATAAGCTTTTTCTTATATTCGACCGAAATCTACTACAAGATATACTTCTCTCAGAAATGACTAAAAGCTCTAAGAAAATTTCGTGACATTGAATAAGTTATTTTTCAATATACGAGTACCTATGTATATACAGTTAACTAGAATATCTTGATCCTTAAACTTTTCGTTTTCTGCTTGTTTGGGGTGAAATTTAAATTATTTTCATCCCTTTTATTTGGTAAAAATATATTCTGTATTTGAATGTGTTAAAGTGAAAGAGAATAGTCTAGACGTCAGACAATGTTGATGATAACGGAGACTTTATAAGGTAGGTTATGGTGTATGAATTGAAGAAAAACAAAATGTTGAAGGAGAAAGAGAAAATCTGTTTTCCAGACAAAATACGAAATACACATGATAAAATCCTTAATTTTTTCGTTGTAAACAGAGAGACCACGTGTTCGTTTTATAATTTTTTTCTATACAAATATGAAATATTGAGAATATTAAGTAGTTTTTTTTTTACTCAGAGATAAAAAGAGAGAGAGAAATAAAAGAATATATATGAGAATGAAATTTTAATATCCTTTTAAACGCATACAAATTTACTACTGTGTGTTGTGTCTAAGGAAATGCAATGTTTTTGTTCATTTGTGTGCGTCAATGCATTCAAATAAAAAATTTCTTTGGAAAGTTGTTAATCACCACCCACTGGAAAATGTATTAGGCAGTAAGAAAATATTTTTTTTTTATTTTGTTTTGGAGGTGTAAGTGTAAGTAAATTACATTTATTGCTATATGGACGGATGTACATCGTATATTTAACTAGTATGTGCATATGTGTGTAATATGAATTTTCCTTTATGGGAGAAAGAATAGGTAAGTAGTAGGATTGAATTTATTTTTGTATTGCATTTAGTATGATAAAAAGCTTTTGATTATATGCCAAAGTTGAAACTTGTTTGCGTTTGTTAAAATTGTTGTTGTTGTTGCTGCTGTTGTTGTTGCTGTTGTTGTTGTTGTTGTTATACTCATATTTTGTGCATAACAAACTCGAATAGTTAGATGACAGAGTTTATCCTTTTTAACGATAATAGAAAAAGCTTCGTGTGCATTACTACAAACATTTCTTAATCTCGATTATTGGTGTATTGGTGATAAACAGATTGCATAATGAAGATGATGATGATGATAATGATTATAGTAAATCTACCAAATGATAGAGAGCTTTACAGAAAGTATAATGCATTTGCATTGGATTTGATGACTGTGTGTTATTTCGAGTGTCCTTTTTTTTTTGTAGGTATACTGCATGTAAGTATATAGAAAATCTTTCTCATTCTATTTTCTGTATATTATTACCATATCACCCCTTTCATATGCGCCTGGTAGGCGTAATGTTGTTGGTTTTGTTCGTCTAGCTTTTCTAGAAAATCGGCCTGTAAATTGTACATATATATACATATTTTGGATGCAGCAAGTAAAAGCTGTGAATTAAACGATACTGACACTACTATCACGCGAATGTTAATATATTGTTGGGGATTTCTTTACTCCTTAGTCCTTTTGCATTACATATTTGATTCTGTGTGATGTACTGAATATATTTTGCTCTACTTATTCCCTTTCCTCTCAACTACATACATGTTTGTGTTATAATTTTGTTTTTGTTTAATGTATGCAGTTGGTTATATTTCATTCCCTTACTCTTTAAATTCTTTGTCTGTTGTGTCGTCGATTAAATAATATTATATATTCACTGGCTGGCTTTTTTTACTAATATTTTGTTTTTGTTTAAAATTGTGTCCTGCTCCTACTGTTCCTACAGCTACTTCTGGTGCTAGTGCTGCTATTGCTTTGCTTCTGGTTTTGATGATGATGATGATGTTGATATGTCTATTATATTTATATTTTAAAAAATAACTGTGTGCCACTGCCACTGAAATGAATCTCTGTTTTGTTTAGTTTAACGCGAACGTTCCTCTAGTAAGGACGCAAAAAATAATAAATCATACCAATAGAACAACAGATCATAAGACATTTTACAACATACAAAACAATAACAAGAAAAACTAATTCATACAGGAAATATTTAAAAAAAAAAAAAAATTAATTTTAAATTCACCTTTACAATATTAGTATTGGCACAAATTACCGTTACATACAGGTTATTAATTATTGTTTTATTTTTCCCATTATATTACATCAGTTAACAAAAAAATTTAAAGAACAAAATTAAATCTAATTTACATCAAAATTTACATTTCATTCGAAATTTAATAATTGAAGAAAATAAAATTATAGAAAAATTTTAAATTTAATATTAAAAAGTAATTTTTAAAGATTTTTCATTTTTTTTTTGTTCGTGTTGGTGCTTTTCTATATTCCCATAAAGTGATTGTGAAAATTTTGTGATATTTTTCGGATTTTTTCATTAATAAGTTTTCAATTATATTTATTTATTTCTATTTATTTTTCTTTTTCTTAAATAAAAAGGATATTCAAATTATAAAAAAAAAAAACTTTTGAAAAAAAAAAAACAAATAAGCGACAAAGTTTTGAAAAACAATTTCAATTATATTTTTTTTTGAAACGATCGAATTTAAAAATTGGTGCTCTAATAAAATTTCAAAAAAAAAAGCTATTGTTTTTTTTGAAAATTTCAAAACAATCTTTAAAAAATTTTGAAATAATTCTATAAGTGACTATTTGAAGAATGACAAAAAAAAATTGTACATTAAATTAATAAATATATAAAAAGTAAATTTTAATTAGAACTCAAAATAAATTTAAAAAATTGAAGTTTTATTTTTTTTAAAATTCATTTTATTCATTTTTCTCTTAGTTTTAAGTAAACTCTAGTGCAATTATAATTCTATTTTGTCGTTGAGCGATTTCTTGAACACATAATTATTATAATAAGAAAAAGTTAAAAAAAAAAAACAAGAAAACAAAGAAAGTTAACTGTGGAAAAGTGTACTTGAAAAGAACAAAAAAAAAGTAAATAAAAAAATTTTTCTTCTTCTTTTGTGTATCCAAGTTAAAGGCAGCATTCGATCTGGAGGCCTACAACCAAAGGTGAGTACTTACAGTTTTTCTTTTTAATATTTCTATTTTAATTTTTTATTCTTAATGTAAGTACGATTATATACATATACACATGTTCCTTTTATAGTTCATTTTTATGATTATTTGTTTCTATATTCTTACTTTAAATTAAAAGTCTGCAGTAACTCAAAAGCTCATTTTTTAAGTGATTATAATATGAATCCTATTTTTAAAATACATATATTCTATGTACATTTATGTTTGTACTCATATAGTTAGTGAATATTGTGTAAATATACATACATAAGTATCTACAAAAAAAAAAAAATGCATTCATATTTTGCTGCGTTTTGTATATTTTTTAAAAATTAATGTCACCATTATCGTCTGTCAGTTTATATTCATTCGTTTTTATTTTTTACTTTATGTTAGTGATTATTTTTTTCTTTATAAGTATATGTATATATATTTTTGTTGTTGTTGATGTAACAACACCCCGTGTTCCATAAAATCAGTGAAGTATACCTACTTTTGATGTAAAAGATGAGAGATGAAAAAAAAAAAATCCCGGTGTGCTTATTTTCATTTTTTTTTTCTAAATTTCCTTTTTTTTTTCGAGACGAGATGTTTATGTAACCGTCTTTTACTAGGTTACATCAACTCCCCAAAAACGGCCTCAAACTCTTGGATCTCTTTTTATTATTTTTTTTTTGTATACATGTTTGCTTTTTAGTTTACTTTTTATTTTTATTTTTGTTGGATTCGGCTGCAACTATAATATGGCCCGTCGTCTACAGAATTACTGCCTGTCGTTCCTGCCGCCTAGTTTGTCTTTTTACATCATTCCACCACATTTAATGTACATACATATGTACATATATATATTTTCAATGCCACCCATTTTCTATATCCGTATACATATGTATTTTTTTTTGTATATCACAACTACAAATACTGTTTCTGATTTAAATGAAAACGGCTCCTATTTTTGCCTCCGCATTCACCATTCTAACATAAAATATACATATAAATACGAATATATCCTTTTTCTACCTACATATAATAATAAAATGTTCTGATGCTTTTGTTTGCTATTGCTTCAGTGCTACTACTGCACATTTTTGAGTGCAGTAAAATTCATGCCAAAACCATATAGTTAAAAGGACTCTACGGCCGTTTTACATGACACTATTCACTATAAGAAGAAATTTTCTCGTATTTGTTTGCATTGTATGTATGTGTGTTTTAGATGAAAATTTTTCTCGAATTGCATGGTAGAAATGTACACAAATACGTACATATATATGTTCGTGTATACATGTGCGTGTAAAAAAAAAATTTTATACTTTCTCATATTAGAGTTCAGAGTATAGTATATAGTAATAGGTTTCCTGTAAACCGATAATTTTATAGAAATATATAAAAATGTTGGAATGGTAAAACTTTTTCTAGATAGATAAAACGTATAACAGTAATTCTCTATCTACGATAGATGAAAGAGAATGGTTAAAGTAGATTTTATAAGTTTTATAGATGGATGACAACAAAATTTTTGTTTTGTATTTTAGAGTATGGGGGAGATATTCTGATTAACTCTTGTAACTTCATAGTTTGTATGTGTATAGTTATGTTTTTACATTATATGTACATGTTGGATATAATATACATACAAAGATATAGTATACTAAATATTACAGCTATATAACTAGTTGTTAAAATATCATTTAAGTAATATTTCAAGCTTTAATAGTCTCATGGAAGGAATTTACTTCTATGCAGATATAGTTATAAGGAATTTAAAAACATTTTTTTTTGTATGTTTTTTTTTTTTTAAGTTTTTTTTTATTTTGATAAAAATTGTTAGATTACGCTGAAATTAATTTGAATTAAATTTTGTCGTTTTTGTTAGGTGTTATAAAGCTTAATTACTTAAATGCATGAAATTATTGAAGTATGTAATAATTTATTAAAAATTTAAATTTACAGTTATTTGAATAATTAGGCCAATAAAAAAAAAAGGGTTTTGTTGTAAATATTGATTTAATGAAATTATATTGACGCGGATTATTTAATATTAATTGGTTGTTAATTTAAAAAACTGTTGAAATAATTTAAAAAAAAATACAAATAATTCTTACGTATAACATGAAATTTAATGCAGAATTTGTTTATTACAACATTAAAAATTGTAAATTTTATAAGAGAGAAAGGACATTTCACAACATGAAGCTTTTATTTACATAAAATTTCTTGTCTTGGTCTGGTTGATTTACATGTTGGTTTTATTGCATTTATAAAAGTAATTAGTATATAGTATACTGTTGCTGTAGATTTTGAGGGTAAGTGTTTATGATTTGTGAAAGTTATAATGTGGTTTGTTTTTTTTCTACAAAAATTATATTTTGTAATGTTCTGGTTACTTATGTTTTGGTTATTCGTTAGAACTTTTATAAAAATAAAAAAAAATGAATTTTATAATTAGTTTTTCGAGAGATTTTGAAATGTGTTAAATGTTTGAGAACTTATTTCATCTTTTTAGGTCGAAATTATGATCTCTTCATGAAATCGAAATTACTTAGAATTATTTTTTAAATTCCAGCTAATTTATTTCCACAATAATTAGAAATACAAGATTCGTACATATGTATGTAATAATCTTCATAGTTACACATGTAATTTAATAACAGAGGGCAATTAATCTAGATAATACTACAGTAATATACATTATTGAATAATTGAAACTAATTAAGAATCTAATATATAAAAAAAAAAATGCTGTAATTTATTAAGTCAGTTGACAAATTAATTTGCTTTGAGAACATTTATAACTTAATCATTTTAATTGAAATTAAATTAGACTTTAATTAAAATTTAATTTTCAATTTTAATTAATTTGATTTAAAATAATTTGAAAAAATTCTCTTGAAATAATATAATTTTTAAGAATTATTTTTAAATGCTTCAAATTATATAAATAATCTACTTTTTTTTAATGTTTTAAAAATTAAAATCTTTTGTTTTAAATGAATAAATTGCGTAGAAGTAATTAAAAAAGGATAATAAATGAAAGATCAAAACAAATAATTGTCAGTAAACACTTTTAAATTCAAAGATATACTGAAAGGTGACAAAAAAAAGATACATTCATAATGTTATTATTATTAATAAAATATTTGTTTAAATTTTCATTAAAATGGAATAATTGTTGTAATTGTTAAAATAATTTTTAAAATGAAATTTAAATTATTTATAACATTAACATGTTCAATCTGTAATTATCATATTCATCTTGTAAAATATTTTCTTTCTTTTTTTTTTATTTAACTTTTTTATTAAACAAATAGAAAATAAATATATACATTATACATATTTAATATGTAAAATGAGAAATATGATAAATGAAATTTTATTTTCATTATTTATTAATAAATTTTATGTTTTCATATATCAACACAATTCTTTATTCAGCATGTTCATAAATCTGACATCATTTTGTGTATAATCAGAATAATTATTTATTTATTCGATATGTTACATCGTTGATAAACATTTATATATAGTATATTATATTATATGATAATTCATAATAAGTATCTATATATCTGTGTATTTAACATATATCTATATTTATATACAATAAGAGAATTATCAATTTCATTGATAAATATTAATCACGATTAAAACATCATGTTTATGACATCTGTTATTTAAATCTTTAAAATGTGTTAATTTTATATTAATCATATCTGAAACGATTTAAAAAAAAAAACAGTTATAAATGAAGTGTTTTTTTTTTTCTGATACTATTCAATTTTTCAGAAAAAAAATGAAAGATATTTTTTTCTCTTATGAATTTTTAAAGAAAAATTAACCCAATTTCATGGTTTTATATGGTAATTATTTTCTCTGATAGAGTTTTATTTTATTGAGGATATATGATTTATATAATAATAAATTTTAAAACCTAAAAAGATCATTGGCTATTCTGTCAAAAATATCAAGATTGATTTGTAAAAGTTTTAAGAAAAATCTATGAGTCTTTAGACAACTTACAAAGGCCCAGATCTTTGATCGTCTTGGCGAATATGTGATTGTTAATTGCCACATCCTCGATTGCAATCTCAAGTTTTAATTTTTTTATTTGAGATTATGTGCTCTGTTAACTCATATGCGATACCAATTTTTGACGGTTAATTTGCTTACTTGCGAGAGCAAAAACAATAAAGAATACTACTTCTGTCATTTCAGCTAGCAAGTCTTACTTTCTTGCTTGCTAGACGATTGAAGATCTGGCCCAAAGTTACGAAGTTAAAATTACTTATTTTTGTTTTCAAATTAAACTAAATTAAAGTTCATTCATATCCTTACTAATAAGATCTCCTATTGATTAGAAGCGAAATTAAAAAATTCATCCCTTTTCTTTTACAATACAGAATACAGTAAAACTTTTTCCAATTTTAAATTAAATGTAAAAATAAAAAAAAACCACCATTTATTTAAGTGCTACAATAAACAGATAATAATAAACTAAACGTAAAATTTTACATATTTACTTTCGTACTGCCTATATACATATGTACTTATATACAGAGTGGCCCACATAAGATTGAATTATTTCAAAAATTCATAACTTTTGTATTTTTAATTTTCTTTTGTTTTTCTTTTTTACATGTTATAAAGCATTTTTTGGAGATTTAGGGTGGCTACGTACAGTGTACAACAACGTGTGAAAATTATTACAACCAGCAATCTTATAATGAGCGATGAAGTTTATTTTCATTTAAATGGTTATGTAAATAAGCAAAATTGCAGATTCTGGGGCACCGAAAATTCTAGGGCATTACATAAGCGTCAATCGCATCCTTTCAGATGCACTTTTTGGTGTGGTGTTATGGCTGACAGGAGAAGGAGGAGAAAATCAGAAAGGTTAGCCAGAAACTATTACCGGGCAGTGTATAGGACTATGATTGACAACTTTTTGCGTCCAGCTGTGGAGACTAATCCTAAAATATGGTTCCAGCACGATAAAGCCATACTGCACATACAGCAACAGCCACAAAGGAGCTTCTTCGTCAACTTTTTGGTGAACGAATAATTTCTAAAAATTCAGATTTTTCTGGGCCTCCACGTTCGCCAGATTTAACGGCTCCTGACTTCTTTTTGTGAGGATATTTGAAGGGACTGGTTTATGTGAACAAGCCTCAGACAATCCAGCAACTTAAAAGAAACATTCAAGCATAAATAAGAAATTTTCTTTACGTTTAGTAGTTGAAAATGTTCTTGAAAGAGCCAATATGGTGCAACAAGAGAATTGAGGGAATTTGAGGGAAATAATATTTCATATTTAGGTGTAAAAAATTTCCAAGAATTATATTTTCATAAAAAGTAGAAAAAATTAAAAAATAATAATTATTTCAAAAGTTATTTGGGTTTTACATCGTTCAATCTTATGTGGGCCACCCTGTACATATGTATGTATATTATGTTGCAATTGTACTCATATATACATACATATGTATCTGTCATAGAACATGCACAAAATTTTTGTGTTCCATTTTAAATGTAAAATATGTATGTATGTACAAAATTACATAATATGTGATATACATATTTGAAAAATATATGTGTAGTAAATGAATATGTTGTTTAGCGATATACTATATATTATGAATTTGGAAATTTTATTTGTTTTTTTTTGTCTTTTTTTAATTTACTCCTACTTTTATTTTTAAATTTGTTTTTTATATGCGTGAATTCAAGTAATAAACTCTTAAAAAACAAAAGCAATATTAAAATGTATATTCTTCAATCTCATCCTTGTTTTTTATTTTTTATTTAGCAATATTTACCTTATCTTTTTACTACTTCACTAGAACTGACTGATATATACTTCTCTTATACCTAAATTCTTTGTTTTATTTTAATTTTCATACACGTTTTTTATTTTTGCTTACTTCTTTGGTGCAAATTTCCCGTTGAACACAAAATAAAATAACAGCAAAGCAGAAAATTCGTATATCAACTTTTGCCGGAAGAAAAAAAAAAATAATAAACAACAAGAAAAATAGAATAAAGTAAAATAATACAATGGTAAAAAGCTCTTTAAACAATACGAAATCGTGTGTTTCAGCAAATAATATACAAACTTTATACTAAATTATATATGTATATCCTTTATATTATTCGCATACAGATTTCCGTAATATATGTATATACATACATAAAGGTACGTACATTCTTCTTCTTTTTTTAAGATATATGTATATTCCAATTGCAACTTAAAAGTAAAATGTTACTTTGTAATGAAAATGTAAAAAAAAGGGGGCAATCTGAATGCATTGTGTCTGGTAATGAACACTATGTGTGTAATATATTTTGTAAAACTTAAATATGGGGTAAAAATGCAAACATACATTATTATATTGTATTTTCTCTAACTTTTTTTTACTTTTTTCTTGCTTTTTTTGTAAGGACAATAAACCAAAAGTAAAGAAAGTAAAAAAGAAGAAAAAAAAAGTGAATTTATAGCAGAAATATCGCGATGGATTTGGATGAATATTTTTACTGCATTTATTGTGCAAAGAGTGTATATTATGTCTTTTTCTACAAATTGTAAACGTGGTTGGTTTATAATTTCTTTTAAGAAGTTAAATTCTCTCTTAAGAATGAAATATATTCATATGTTATAAAAATAAATTTCTTATAATATGCATTATGTAAAAGACAAAAAAAAAACAAGAGTGTAATAAATGTCCTTAGAAATGATACTCCCGAAGGAAATAAATTCTATTATAGTAGTGAATATTTTATATCATAATTATTTTACATTTTAAAATATCTTATTTTGTTAATGTTGTAATATTTTTTTAAAAATTATGTCTCATTATTTTATCTTTGCACATTTTATAAATTACCTGCATAATATATTCTCGGTTATATTATAAATTTACTTACAGATAAAATTTGACTTTTTGGTTTCTTTTTGTTTTCTTATTTTCATATCTGTTTACCCAGTTACATTGGGTTTTTTTTTTTTGAACTATCAAGTATGTTTCTAGGCTTAAAAAACAATCGACTTAAACAGGAGAAGCCCACAGTCTCATAAGATTTGAAATTAAAAAGTAAATAACCTCAGCGCTAAAACAGTCCCTTTCAGTGCCAAATCCGTATTAGTGCACCAAAAAATTTGAAACTTTTATATATTGTTACTTAGGCGTTCTAGATTCAAAAAAATAGTAGTAGAAGTTTGGTATCCTTAAGGACGAGCTCTACAGGATGTTGCCGTTCGGCAACAAATTTAATTTATGTACATTATACATGTAAAATTTACATACATTTTGTGATTTCTATTTCATATAGAAAAAAAAAATTTTCTTCGTTTTTCTTCAAAATTCTTTTTATTAGCACTTAATTATAATTAATTAGAATGTTTTTGTTCCAAAAACTAAAAATATAAAAAAAAAGTTTACCACAATTCCTTTTCAGTCAAGAAAAAAATAAAATAATAGGTTTGTTCTTATAAGTTTTTTCTAAATAATACATTCTTCTTTTTTAAATAAATAAATAATATAATCACAATTTATTTTCAAAAAAAAAAAAAATATATAAACTACATTCACATTATATTATTTAAATTTTTTGAATGGAACAATTTAGAACTTTTTTTGAGGCAAGAACTTCCTCGACATGGCTTTCATCATTATCAGAGTTTTCCTGAGAATTTCCATGATTTTGGTTATGTAGGTCGTCATCCGCCTACAGAATAACATATTGTGTTTAAAATTGTATTTATTGCTTTTTTTATTGCAAGCTAACCTTTTGACGTTCAGCATTTTGTTCACAACAGTCTCTATCTAACAGATCAATCAATTCCTCAAGCTAAAAATCAATATCATCGATATTTTGATCCTTAGCATTATCCTCTTCCTCTATATCTAATGATTCAAAATTGAGAAAAGTCTCCTATTCAGCTTAAGTCATTCCTTTTTTTTTGGCATTTAAAGTCTTCAGCTATGTGTAAAACGTTAACAGGATTTAAAAAATTCAAATCATTTGAATAAGCTAAAAACTCTATTCTCATACGTCGCATTAAAATAAATTTTGTATATAAACAAACTTTGTTGCCATAAGGCAACAAGAAAAATCTCCTTAAAGAGACTTTGTTGCCTTGCGGCAACATTCAAAATTGTGCAGATTTGGATTTTTTTTTCATTGATTTCCCTAATAATACCCAAAAATTTTTATTTATACACATTAAATACAAGTGTTTTTTATTATTTTATGACAGTCAAAAACCCGCATTAAAGTTTTTTTGATAAATTACACTTAAATTAAAAAATACTTACCTTTACAATTGATCAAGGCACAATATTCACTTCTTTGTTTTCACTACACAACAATCAAAAATATGACTAACCAGATTGCGATACTCAAATGTATACTTAGCACGATCTACATAATGCAAAGTTATGTTTTGGAAACAATTTAAGGTTGAGACTGAAATTTTATACTGGCTTCAAAATGATGTTGCTGTATGGCAACAAATCAGCGAAAGGGTTAAAAAAACAATCGTTGAATTTTTATAATTAGATTTGAAGATCTTAGTTTTTTCGTTTTCTATTGTAAGTGTGAAAAAAACTCAAACTTTAAAAACAGAACCGCTTGAAGTTTAGGGAATATTTGTCATTTAAAAATTTTGAAAATGCGAGTTATTTTGCGTATTCAAAACCGTTTTGCTTTTACGATGTTCTAACGCTGAGCGTCTCATTAATTTATTATGAAAAAAAAATCATTCAATTTAAAAAAAAAACTAATAAAAAAGGACTAATTAAACTCATAACAAAAAGATCAAATTTACATGAATAAATGTTAAAAAACCAATTCGTTATTTTACAATGGCTGGGTGCTTTCTTAAGTACATGAGATAATTAATAAAAAAAAAAAATGTTTAATTCGAATTACGATAATTACTTAAAGTACTTTATTTTCGTTTAAATGCAATCAAATGTTAAATTAAAATGAGAAAAATTAAAAATCAAAAAAAAAAAAAAAAACCATCACAAAAATTTGTCTCCTCTTATTATTATAATCTCACATAGGATTAAATTATTATTTTTGCATGTAAGTAGATTTCAGTTTTTTCTAATTACAACTTAGTATGGATAAATGAAAATTTTTTTTTTAATAAACCAAAAACAAAATTTTCAAACGAAAAAAAAGATGATTTTTTTTAAAAAAAATCTAAAAGAAGAAAAAAAAAAGATGATGACTATGATTATAAAAAAGAATAATTTGATGAGATTATGGTCTCATTAGTAGAAAACACTTATTTTACGATGAAGAACAAAAAACAAAAACGAAGAAGGAGAGATTGAAAAAATCGTTCAGTTTACTAGAAAAAAAAAAACGTATAACGATGGTTATATAATTTTCCTTGATCTATAGCTCTAGCAGTGTTACAGTATACTCTATGATAAATTTCATGAATTTATGTTTTTCATTTTTTACATTCTTTAAAAAACAAAAAGATTAAAAAAAAAACGGTAACAGTGATTTCTACTAAGATAATCTACTTCTCATTTAAAAATTAAATTATATTTAATTTGAATTTTTTTCAAATATATTTAAAAATTCAAGTTAATGTAAATTGAATTTTTCAAAGAATTTTGAATATTTCATCATTTTAACTTAAAGAAGAATGATTTTGCATTAAAAAAAAAGTCTTTTTGAATTTTCACTGTAAAGTATAACAAGGATCTGAAGAACTATTTATTCTTAAAAAAAAACAGCTACGTTGTATAAGGATAAGTTTTTAAAAATGGTATCCATATCTTCCAAACTTTTCTAATGCCTCTAATTTGCGTGACCAATTATTTATCGCTGCATGACTCTAACCTCAAATCCACAATAACTTCCACTTTTACTTCTTTTGTCCTGCGAATTATAGTTTAAAAGTTCAAACAAATTTTCCTTCTTCTATTGACAGAATTAGAGCTCTTTAGCGAATTTCCGCCTTTATTTAAACTGTTTTAACAAAAGTACAAAGTCACTTGATTTAGAACGGCAAAGAAAATGTTTCAAAATATTTAAAAATTCCATTCCGACGGTTACTTTGATTTGACATAAATTTTTTTAAATTTTTTAAGATAAATTACAAGAAAACAATAAATACATTTTAGTATCTTTTATCTCTTTTTTTAATTCATTGATTGTTCACGAAAAAAATCCTTACACTTGACAAATAGCGGCGAACCACACTATCACAATTTAAATTCTATGCTTTACTAAAAAAAAAAAAAGATGCGCAAAAATTGAATATAATTTCTTTTTTAAAAGGTTAAAAGTGAACAAATATAATGACTTCCTAAATTATAGGATAAGGTCAAAGAGTAACGATTCTATAGAAAATCTAAAATTTGAAATAAATAAAATCAAATTATTACCAAAAAATAAAATCATGTGGGTGGAAAGGTATTGCGTCTTGCAAATAAATATCAGTATAGTAAGTCTACATTGTACAGTTCTCGGTCAATTATAATTCAATTATAATTTTCCTTTTTGCTTTTTAAATTCTGTAAAAGTTCTTTACTTGAATGTTTGCGAACAATTTTGTTTGTTATTTTTTATTCGCCAAAAAATTTAATTTTAAGAGATAAGTAAATAGTTTGAATTATTTTGAGCAATCGCTAATTAAAATCAATTGATTCCCTATTGCCAGTTCAATTTAACACTTATTTCTTCCTTTTTCGAATGTGATAATTTAATTAAATAAAAAAAAAAATTCCAATACTTTAATTATAATTCACAGTTTTTATAGTCAATTTTTTTTAATTTATTTTTTAAGTTTTTTTTTCTTTTTACCTTTTTTTTGGTAAATAAAGTTACATATTGCACACATAATGTAAACAATTTTTTTTCTACTTGTTTTTTTGACCACTAAACAAATTAACGAATCCACAAACAAATGAAAAAATTAAATAAATAAAAATAACACTGATTTTTCTCCCTGATTTTAAATAAATATTTTTTTTTTACAAATACGAATACATATATATGAAAAAAAATACATGTGCATACATTTTTGAATTTAAACTTTTGATGTCTCTTATTGTAAATTGCACTTAAAATTTGAAATATTTAACAATTTTAATGATTGAAATGTACCTGAACATTGTTGTGTTTTATTTTTTTTTCTTTCTGTTTCTCATTTTTTTTTTTGTTAAAAAAAAAATCAAAATATTTTACCACAAAAGGTTTACCAAACATTCTTTTAATTTCATTAAATTAAAAGCACAAAAAAAAAATGAAATAAAATTGAACAAAAATATATATGTATGAAAAAAAAAAACAAAAATTAAATGAAATGAGAAAAACAAAAATCATATGTGTATGCACATTATAACACGCGAATTTTATACATAGCTATCTATTTTGTATACATTTTTTTTGCTCATTTTTAATGAAAAACAACAAAAAAAAAAGTTTGCCTTTATCACCATTTCACCTGAATTTTAATTTCCAATTCAACTGTTTTTTTTCTTCTTCTCTCTGTGACTGTGACTTTTTTTTTACATATATGCAATTTTTTAATTTATTACTTTTTTTCTCATTTTTATTATTTAAAAATAAAAGAATCCAAAAAAAAAAAAAAACGAACAAAAAAGAAACAGAATGATACGTTTAATTAGATCATGATATGTGTATGAAAAAATGAAAAACAGTTAGTAAAAATATTTAATTTGTGGTTCAAAAAGCACAAAACAAAAATTTACGCACAATATATGTATGTATACATAATATATCATTTACAAAATACACCTACACAATAACATACTCGTATACCTATGATAATTGTGTAATTATGTACGCATATAAATGGCTCTTTATATAGTTTTCCAGTATGTCCAAAAAGGTCATATAATAAAGTGAATATATGAAAAAAATATACGTTTGTATGCCGATGAATTGAAATAAAAATAATTCTTTTTTTTTTTTCAATAGAGGATAAGAGGGTGGAAGAAAAAAAAATACAAAATTAAAACTTTAATTTTTTGTTTGTTTTTAAACAAAAAAAATTTTGGTGAGAAGGGCAATTACCGATGTTAAAATGTATTTTTTATCAGCTTAACGTTTTAATTTGAATTATGTTAATAAACATACATATTATAAAAATGCAACATGTTAAAAATAATGTATAGATACGATTTGAATTTTAGAGTTTTATTTTATGTTGTTTTTTTCAATTGCAAAATTAGCTTTTTTTTGTAACAAAAATTATGTGTTCTTTTACGAGTATGTATGTACATACCTATATATGAATCCTTTGTACATAAATAATTATTTAAATAATAATTATTTTTTTTTTTTTAAAAAATGTTCATATAATATAATAAAAAATTTAATTGACTATATATTGAAATTGAAATAGTGGTTAATATAGTTTTTAATTAAATATCTTTTTTTTTATTTTTATTTTGTTTCAAAATAAACTGTATTATTTTTTTTTTTTCATGAAAAAGGCTTAATAAAAAAAATATATGAAAGAGAGAGGAAAAAAAAAGTGAATTATAATTGAATTGTGATTCATAAAACATAAATATGATATTAAAATGGATAAAATTTACACTTTAAATTACCATTTAATTTACATCCTTCATTACGTAAATTGCTTTTACAATATAAGTATATAATATATTTTGTTGTTGTTGTTGTTTTATCAAAATAATATAATATGAAATTTTTTAATAATTTTCATGAATTTCATTTTAACACATTGTATTTTAAAATTTATCAATTTATTTTTTTTTACATTTTTGGAATGAATTATTTTTTTTGTTAACAAATTTTTTCAGTGACTAAAATCGTAAAGGTTTATACTTTTTTTTTTTTAAATAATTTTAAGTTCAATTCGAAAAATAATTTTACCAGAACAAAGAACGAATTACTTGAAAATTACCTGAATATTAGAAAAAAAGAGTTAAGATTGGATTTATTTTTGAAAAAAAAGAAAACTTTTTTGGTTTTCGTAAGAAAAACTTTGAAATTTATTGGGTAAACGATATTAAACTTTCAAAATTTATGAATTTTCAAAATTACTGTTAATAACCCATGATATACAACTTTATAATATATAAAAATATATTGAGACTAATTTTCGAGTGCGTTCAATCAATTAATCAATACGTTTTTAAAAATATTTCATATGACATTCAGATTCAGGTAATTTAAGGTATTTACGTATTTTGAGCATTAAATTTCGAATCAAGAACAATATTTTTGAAAGAGCTTACGGTTTTTAACTAATTTCATACGTTTATAATTTCTTTAATTGTACAGAAAATGAACCAAAAATTTCTAACAGCCGACGGAAATAAAAAATTCAATTTTAGTATCTTATTAGTATTGCATCACTCTTACTTGTATGTGGGTGAATATTCGGAAAGAGTAAAATCTGTGGTCTCCGAAGTATAAAAAGTTAAATTTACGTACAATATGAAATAAGTTACTTTGAAAAGTAAGAAAAGTTTATATTTTATTCGGTTCAACAGATATTTTTAACTTATTTTTGGAATTTATTTGAAAAAAATGATCTAGAACATATTACTACACTATTTCAAATTTTTTTGTATTTTAAGAGTTAAATATGATTATTCTCAAATATGTATTCAATATTAAAGCAACAATAGAACGTAAAAAACAGCATTCTTAATTCTTATAAAAATTCTCCATGAATTCAGGAGATTTCAAAGTGTGTCTCCGGGTTAAATGTCATTCCCCTGTCAAAATTTCAAGTTGTCCTAAAATTAATTCTGGCTTTGATAAACCGTTACTTTAGTATAAGGAGAATAGCATGACTCATATTCGTTTTAGTAGTGTTGTTACTTTTAACATGTTTAGTTCGTGATCTTTGTTATGATATAGTGAAATAGCAAAAACCAAGACCAAAACCAATTCACACTGAAATTGTCATTCCCCTGGTAAGTAATAAAAAGTGAAAAAACTTTTTTTTTTTAAACTTTTGATCAAAACTGAATGTAAATCGGCATGCTGTACATCACGTGCAGCGAGAAAATTCTCCTTTGTATTTTTAAAAATAATAAAATTAACAAAAAGTATAAAAACGTCATTCACCTGGAAAATTTGAAAATTTATATGAAAAAATTATGTCGAATTAATTAGAAATTGAGTCATATTGAACAAATTATACAATTAAACATATTTTCAAAACAAAAAATTAAATAAATTTTAATTTATAAATAATTTTTTGCAACCAAAATCATTCCCCTGCTGTAACAAATTTTCATAAAATTAGCAAAATAACGGTAAAAATTCAAATTTGAAAGTGCACCTTTTTGGTATCGAATATTGAATTTATTGGACATGAGTTCATGCAATTTTTTTGCTAAAATTTGATGAAAATTCGCTGGAAATTTCACTCTTTCCGAATATTCACCCATGTATGAAATTTTCGTAAACTCTAAATATTATGGATTGATTACGGTGAAAACATGTTACAAACCACTGATAATATTTAACATTATTTTTTGTTGTTTTTTTTTCTTTTTAAATTTTTGATCAATTTTAAAATTGCGTACTATACTATACATAGGTATATACATATTTCTTGAATATTTTAGATTTTATCATATGTATAGTACATTTAATACGCTTGTATGATTTTAAAAACCGAAATTCTTTAGAGAACATATGCTAAATAGAAACTTGTTCTACTATATTTTTCCTTTTAATAATATATAGTATAGTTCATAAAATTAGTTCATAATTTACAGGATCTTATATTTTTAACTCATATATATGAAAAATACGTATGGCATATGTGTGGTACATGAAAAACCATCATTTCACATCAAAAAAAAGTTTTTATCCCTGTACAATATACAAACATTTCCTGATATACATACATATGTATCTATATGAATGTTTAGATACTTGTAAACGTATATTATAAATGATTGGATAACAAGATGCCAATATGCAATGCAATAACATATTAGATAACATCATACAGACTATAAGAGAAAAAGCAAAGGTTGAGAGAAAGTATATTATAAAGAATTTTGTTTTTATATATTGTCCTAGCTCTCATTATTCCTTATGGAATGTTTTTCCCTTTGGTAAAAAAGCAAAACAAAACAAAAAATAAATAAGATTCCATATTCTTGTACACATGTATGTAAGTATATGTATATGCCATACTGCATATTATTACAATCAACTGTTTTTATAGAAATTGAATATATGCCAAACTTTATTGAGTTGATATTGTATTAGTGTATTCATGTTCATCAGAATACTTATGACAAAAAATATATAAAAAAAATAAAATAAAATTGCATAGAAACTAATAATAAAAATATGCACATAAACAGACTGTTCAAAAAAAAAAAAACCCCAGTATAGCATTATTATCATCATCACCATATTCTTACCACATATACACATATTGGTGTTGGTTTCTTGTTTTGGTTTTTCAAGGACGAACAATGAAAACACATTTCTCATAAAAAATTCACTATATTTATAATAATATACTGTTCCACAAAAACAAGAAAAAGAAAGAAAAAAAACCTTATAAGTTTTCGTTACATCCGTGTTACTGTTTTATTTAAAAAGAAAATGAAAAATATCTAAAACAAAAGAACAAAAAAAAAAAAAAAAAAAAAAGAAAAGATAGAAAAAGTAGTATATGTATGTAGGTATATTAAAATAATAATGATAACAATATTCCATGATAGAACGGAAGATGGTAAGAAATTTACGGTATATTGTGGTATACCTCAACATTAAATGCATAAGAAAATTTTCTTATATACAAAAGAGAAGTACATATTATGTAGGTACAAATACGTGTAAATATCTAAAAATATGTTTATAAGATATTTTAAATAAAAAACTAAAAAACTGAAAAAAAAAATATAAATACTAACGTAAATTTATAATAAGAAAAAGCTTCTTTGCTTATTTGGTATTTTTTAACTAAAAAAAAAAATTTCCTCATCAACATCAATGAGAAAAGTTTAAAAAAAAAAAAAGGAAGAAAGGATGAAAAGTATGTATTGTTTAGTTCATTAATGATAAAACAGATCAGACTTTTTCTTGATATACAAATTTCTTTATTATAATTTTGTTTTTTTGTTTCTTGATTATTTCCTTAGTTTTTATTTTACTTTATTTTAATTTTTTTTTTCTTTCAAATTGTTATGTTGAAAATTTTGAAAATTTTTTGAAGGAAAAACCGCTATAAGTAATAAACGTCAACTTCATATACAGTCGTATGTACATATAAGAAAAAAAAGGAAAAACGTCAAGCGTGTTGGCGTTGTTACAAAACATAATACTAATTACAACTTAAGTTTAAGAGTTTAAACGTAAAAACTAAATATGAATTTTCTAAAATGAAATTGAGTGTAAGAAATTACCTATTCGTTTTTTTTTCTTAATTTTTCTTTTCGGAATACTGGAAAAACTTTTATAGTAACTAAAAATTTTGGATAATAATAATTTTATGTATGTTATAAAGCATATACGAGTATGTTGTGTATGTATACGAGTACATACGCATCTAATATTAAGGGAAGAAATTTTGAAAATCTTATAAGTAAGTATTATGTGGTGTTTGTGCATTGTAATAAAAGAATATTTCGAAAAGTATTTATTTTTACCTAATCCAGGATATTGTAGAATATTATAGTCAAGTGTTATAGCTGCATGTTATTGAAATAGATTATTTTCTATATCTTAAATATTGTAACGGTATAAATGCATATATGCATTAAATATGAAACATTAATATTGTGATTTTGGATTTTATTTATTTTTTAATTTTTTTAAAGTAAGGAACTTGTGGAAATTAAAATTTAGATTGGTTTTGTAGAAAAAATCTTCTCTTTTTTTAATTATTATTTTTACTACTATACTTCCTTTGTTTTGGTTGGAATTATTGTAAATTTAAGATTTTTCCAGAAAATTGTTGTAGCTTTTCTTCGTTCTTTGGTTCTTGAACTAATCAGAGATCAAAAATTTGAAGAAGATAAAAAATGTACTCGTGATTATGCTAATATTAGTTTATCATTCGTTGCACGATTTATTCTGAATAGATAAGTCGTCTTATTTTTTACATTATCTTTTTGCATGTATGTTTTGATGGTACCTGGTGCTTTGTTTAATAATAACTCGATGTTCTTCTATGACTCAGTCCAAGATATATTAGAAAAATTTCCTAATTATCGACTTTTTTCCTTTTATTTTTTAATAATTATTTATTTTTTTGTTGTTGTATTCGTAAAAAAAAGATATATTTTTAACCCTTTTAATAAGCCTTTTACCTTAAGTTAAAAATTTCCAAAAAAATTGTAATTACCTCACGTCATACAAAATTATATCAAATATTATAACCTAAAGGCTATAAGGAAATATACAACAAGAATAATAAATTGTAAACAATAATATGCGTAATAACCACCACAAAAAAGAAAAACATTTTTTCAAGGAAGATTAATAATTTTACATTTGCTTGACACGTATATACGATAAACGTTTTTTGTTTCTTCATTATATTGTTATCAAGATTGTTTAATTATTATTATTATTATTTTCATTTCAATAAACACAACACTTTTCAATACAATAAACTCTCATGTACTCATTTATAGGTAAATTAGGTATGTCGTGATTCTTTTCCTATATTTTTTTTTCCAGTATACGTATAATTCTTTTTCTTAAAGTCCTTTAAGCAATAATATTGTGATTGCGTCCGATATGAATTCATATTTCACGTTAAATTAAACAACAATGCAAAAAAAACAAATAAAATAAAAACACAAAAAATAATAAAATAAAAAAAAAAAGCAAAAGGTAAGTAATTGCTTACTAAGCCCATGATGATTTTAAGATGCTGTTGAATAGCCATCTTGCAATTAAAACAAAAGAATATTGCCGTAGGTATAGGTATATTCATATTTCTGTTAATTTTTATTTTTTCTCTTTGCTTTTCATTTTTTTACATGGTTTTTTTTATACATACTTTTTTTTTGTGTTTAGTTTCTTATATTTATATACTTAGTTATCAACCCCCACCTGCGTAATATTCAGTTTTTCATTATTTTGTAATTAAAAAAGTACTAAATACGAATATGAAAAAGAAAAAAAAGTATATGAATAAAAAATTTCAAGAAAAAAAAAAATAATAAGAATAATAAAACCATAACACGAATTAAAAAAAAAACAACAAAATAGGAGTACCTATAGTACTTGAGTATATAAATTCTATATAAGAAAATAAAAATTTGTCGCAGTATGCACTTACAATGATTTTAACTTTGAATTAAGTACCTATTCATAAAATTAAAAGTAAGAAAAATAATACAAACAAGCAATAACATGAGAATTTTGTAAATTACTTATTTTAATTACTTTCACAACCAACAAATTCACATACTTACTTACTTATTTTGTTGTTTTTGTTGTTTTGTTTTGTAAGAACATGTGTAATTAATAAAAAATTTTACAACAATTTCTTTAAAAAGAAAGGGTTAAAAAAATATGAGAAAAAAACAAGGTCAAAAGCCAATATTAATTTTTTTCTTCATCATGGGAAATTAGATTATATTCTTAAATAAAAACAACAACAACAGCAACAACAAATATGAATTATTTAGTGATGTGTTAAAAGAAATGTTTTATATTTGTAATTTTCACTATAAGAATATTATCATCAAGGTATACAATTTATAATTAACAGATCCTTGCAAATTGAAAAAAATATTATGAAAATGATTAAATAAAAGATTTCAAGTAAATTTTCAAAATAAATAATTTTATCTTTCACATTCCATAAGGATTTTTTCAAAATATTTCAAAAGTAACTCCTTAAAAAAATATTTTCATTTTATTTTCATAAAAAAAACTCTACAAATAAATTTTTTTTTTAGCATTTACCGACGGTATTTTTACAACATTTAAAATTATTCCATAGAAATAATTGCATTACCAACATTAAAAAAACTTTTTATATGACCTTTAACTCATAACCTTCTCTTTTACATCTTCTATACTGCACAAATATAATAAATAATTTTTTGTACAAGAAACGAAAAAAAAATACAAATTTAAAACAAAAAAAAAAAAAAAACAAATTGAGTAATAAAATGTATATTAAATTTTGTTCCTGTTTTTTCTTCTTTAAATTTCCTGTTTATTCATATAGTAAAAAAAATGATATCTAAAAATGTTAATTTTTATTGTACAAATTATATAAAAGTTATATCTTCATGTAAAAAAAAAATATGCTAACACAATATTGTGTATTTATACTATGTAGATATAGTAGATACTATAGATACTCGTAGAGTTGTGCATACAATGAAATAAATTTAATTTTATTTAAGAAAAAAACACAAAATAAATAAATTAGAAAAAAAAGTACACGTATTTTTATGTATCTGATTTTAATTTGATATAATCACGCAAAACAATCTTGATATATCCTTCACAAAGTAATCTTATATAATAAAAAATATAAATTTTTTTTTTAGAAGCTCAATTACAAGAGTAATTTCGCGGTCATCGTAAAAAAGAAAAACTTTTTAAAATGCAACTATATAATACTAAAGTAAAGGATATATTTTCTGTGTATATGCGATCTTTGATATTATGAAATTTATATCTATAAACTTTATTTATAAATAAAGCTAATACTCGTACAATGTACATGTACATATACATATATTAAAGATATAGTATATAGAGTATCTTATAGTGTATTATAATAATATATATCCTTTAACATTACAAAGACATTAAAAGGCGATAAAAGTAAATAAATGCACGTCAAAACAAAATAGAAAAATACTGTATGATGATGATATTTTTGTATAAGGAAGTATATTAAGAAAAATAAAAATCCTGTATAGCAAAATGCAATAAGATTCTTTTTTTATTTCCATGAAGAAAATTTAAAATATGTGCTATGTATTATATGCATATAAAGGAACAAGTGTAAAACTTATATCTAAATATGTAGATACTATGTATTCTATAAGAAAAATAAAATTGATAGAAACATATTTTTTTTCCTTAAACAATATTCTTTTAGGTTGGAATACATGTTAAAGAAAAGTATAAAAGATACAAAAAAAAAATATATATAATAAAATAAAAAAGATAAAATAATGTTTGGCTCTATAGATGAAAATAGGAATCTATATTCTTCAATGATTCTATTGCATGTTAAATAGATTTGCTTTTTATTTTTTCATCGAAGAATGAAACTGTTGATATCCTTTTCGAAAGGATTGAAAGGTTAACCTCTATTCGATTTAATCGTATATATATACGATACATATACATATATATCTACATTTTTTTTGTATATATTCTTGTGTGTTTTTTCTTCTTCTTCTTTTTATTCTTCTTTTCAAAGTGATATAATAAGAAAGTAGAACTTAGTTAAGGGTTTGATCACGAACGACATAAATCCATTTTACATTTCTTTTCACATTGATGATGGCATCAACATCAACCAGCATTAATAGTGTCAATAGTTTTACTATATATTTTAATACAACTGGATGGAAGGATCATCATTGCTTTATTATGTTAAAATGTGTCGTCTATACATATATAATAATAGTAGTTAAAGTGATGGTAATGATGGTGAAAATAATGATAATATATATTTATATGTACTGTATAAGTATATCTAACAACAGCATAGATATATCATTTAACTGGTGAATTGGTGATGATATCGAATGTCGATACTATATGAAAAACTTTAACACCAAAACATGTCTCTGTTTTTCTTTTAGACAATTTTTTTTGTAATTTTTTGTTCCTTATTTACCATTTTCTTGTATGATGAAAATGTATTATTTTTTAAAAGAAAAATAAGCCTTAATTTTTTTATATACGCGCGTACAACTAAACGAAATTTCAATATATATTATACTTCCTTTTAAAAGGATATATGTGCCAGCATCACAATCACCTCCCCCATCGCAACCATTATTTTCGAAAAGAAATTAGCTTTTTTCTTTTTTTACATTATGTAGACAAAATTTTTCCTTTTCAACAAAAAAGTGAAAAAAAAAAAAAAAAAAAAAAAAAAAAAACAAAAAAAAAAAACATGAATAAAAGGAATCAGGTCTTCTCTATATATTGGTCTTGATCTCATTTCTTGTTAGTGATAGATTTTGTTGCAAGATGATACATATTTTTACATTTTTAAATATTGCTTGCAGGATGATAATGATGATTATCCTATTTTTTCTTCTTCTTCCTTATTTCATTTCGTTCCGTTTGTATATTAATATCGATGCACATATTGTTAAGGCATAAGAAAAATTATTATCATTAATTTTGGGTGCGCTTTGAAAAAAAAAAATATTCGAGTATACGTTTATATGAAAAATTAACTTCCTTTTTATAACATAGGATACGTGTTTTTTTTTTTTCGTTTCTTGTTATTATGTGTATACAATGGAATAGAAGATGATAGGATCTTTCTTTAAAAATGAAAAAGAATTTCAAACAAACTTATTAAATCACGTGCAACATAATCAATTTTTTATATTTATTTTTCAATATAAGATCGTTTCAATAGCTTAGTCACATTTTGTTGCCTTTTGAAAAAAATAAAATCTGTAAACAACATGAGATTTAGTTAATTACTCTTGTTTTTGTACAAAGTGCAATTGTTTTTAGAAATTTTCTAATTAATTATTAAAAATTGTTGAAAAAATTAAATTAAGAAACTTAAGCTGAAATTTCGAATCTATTGAGGTGAGATCAAATTATTAAAAAAAAAATTTACATTAAAAAAGCTGAAGTGTCGAAGCCTAGAATAATTATATTCATCACAAAGATAGAAAGAGTTTGTCTTTACATTGAAGTATTCATGTTCCTAATTTTTCGAGAAAGTTGAAATGCCAAATCTTTTGTAAAAATGAGCAGTAAGAGAATTGAATTTAACTGAAGTTAGGGCCTGACTCATCGATCTGATTGCGCCGCTGTGCTGATGACGATGATGATTATGTCCTCCACCCGCATACATTCCCACATTATACAAGAAATTCCTATGCCATCTTTTGAACGTTTTAAACGTGCAATGAAATCTTTCAAATTTTGGAACACACTTTCGTCTTATAATCTACAAAAGCTCAAATAGAAAATGCAACAACACTTCTTTTGTTTTCTCTTTTTTTCCCTTCTATATATACATATGTATATGCAAGCACTGAGTGTTAAAGTAATGTGCATTAAAGGAATAACCCAACATTTTGACACTGGAAGAAAAATATCTACAAAATTAGAAAAGAGTTCATTTTCATTTTGTTTTTTAAAATACATACATAACACTTTTACTCTACTTCAAATATTGTGATGTCAACATTTTTCAAACGCTGTCAAGCTTACATTTTTTACACTTTAGCTTTTAACTTTTAATGAAAATGCATGAAAATTTGCCTATTTTTATTTCTAAAATTACTTTTTTATTTACAAATTATTTTAAAATTTTTATAGCATTAAAATTCACTTTAAATATTACAAGTTAAATTTTTTAAAGACAATTTATAAATCTGTACACAACCCTTTAATTTTTTGTTTGTTCTACTTTTCGTTATTATTTTGTTTTTATTGTGAAATCAAATTTCAATACATACCCGCATAAAAATTGTTGTAAATCTTACATTACTTGAATTCCAAAATAAGCTGTTATATGTTACGTATATGTAAATTTTATTTTGTTTATTCTGGCTATACAAAATAAACATGATATTGTAAGGTTTTTCCTGGTATGTTTTTTTCATCATTTTTACAGAAAAAAAAAATTGTCAATTTTTTCTTCCTTATTTTTTTCGTTGGTATGTATATTTTTCCTATTCATTTGTTTCTGTTTTCATAACGTGTTAACTTTCATTTTGCTTCTGGATAGAACATTACAATAAACAAAAACAAAAAAAATAACAACAATAATAACAAATTATATATGGATATGTATGTATGTACATAGATATAGCTATATAAATGTTACATGGAAAAATAAAGCTAGAGTTTTTTTTTATTAGCATAACATGAGTTTTGCCGCCACTAAATTCGCTTGGAATGTGGAATGTAGTGAAGCGCAAAACCATATAACCAACCATAATGTCTTATAACATTATAGATATATGTATAGTATACGTTTATTATATTAACCCTTTTTTTTTATCAACTTACAACTAAAAATAGCCCATCCACCCATTTCTCATTCTATTCAAAAATGTAAATTTTCTTTCATCTTTCATTATATAAATATATATAGAAGGTAGGGTAGGTAAAAAATAATATCTACATAGATGTAAAAATGTTGAAAATATAGAGTGAAGGTGTTTATGCATATGTGTATCAGTGGCGGAGCCAGTAGTATTTTTCCGGGTGTTCAGATTTCTAAAAGAAATGAAAGTTATATTGTGTTTCTATTCAAAATAATTTAAAACACGAGTTTCCACTCCACCCAAGAGGTATCGCTATCAGAGCGTTAACCGATATAAAGTGGTCGGTTTCCCTAAAGAGAAAAATGTGTAAAAAATAGAAAGAAAAACTCAAAAATCCGTTTAAAATTTCCAGTTTTTCATTAGGCCTATCCCACTTAAACAACTCAATAAAAATATAACAAAAAAAAAATAACAAAAACAAAGCATAAAAAAATATAAAATAATAATATACATTATTGTATAAAAAATACAATAAACGAAAATATCACTTTTTTTGCACTTCAATGTTCATCTCAAATTCAATTTTTCTTGTCTTTTCGCAAAATTTCTCAATAACTTTAAATATTCTTAATACCACTTAAATAAATTCAATAAAAAATAACAAAAAAAAAAAATAACAGAAAAAAAAATAAATAAATAAAAAAAATAAACAAATACCTATAAAATACTATAAATAAATTTACTAAATAAAGGAAAATAAAAAAAATATCACTTTTATTGCACTTTAAAGTTTATATTTAAATTCAATTTTTCTGGTTTTTTCGCAAAATTTCTTAATAACTTTTTCGTGAAAATTTGGCCTAGTTCTCAATTCTTTTAATAATTTTTTTTCAATGAATATTAAAGCTAACCCCGTCAACCTATTTTGCGTCATCGAATTTCGCAAATATGTTTTAATTCTCTTTGAACAAGAAAAAGATCTCTCAGCGCTAGCTGTAGTTACCGGAATAGTTGTAATTAAACAACTTAATTTGAAAACTTCGGATAACGTAGCTTTGAGATTGTTGCGTAAAATATTTTTTAAAATTTAAGGTACTGGCAGGTTAGAAAAAAAGGAATTTTTATTATAAATGACAGTAAGTTCATTTTGCAATTTAAAAAAATCAAATTGTTCTGGGTATGCAGCTATTAACGCATTTAATGCAGTTATTGGGAAGATTACAGAATACTTATGAAATTTTTGAGCGTCTAACAACTCAATAAAAATTAAATCTTTCATATTTTTAAAGCGTACTTCCAGTTGCATTATAATAGTGTCTAAAATTTCATTGAAAAGCTGCCTTTAAATTTTCCATAATAGGCGTGGGTCTACTGTTTTTAATTATCAACGATTTTTCTTCTATGTTTTGTCTTGAAAAAGACATACATAAAGATTTTCAATGACGCAATTACAAAGAGAAGCATTTTCCGCGTTCTTATCCATCTTTACAAAATTTAAAAAAAAACTGTTTAATTTTTTATGTGAAATATTTAATATTCAAAATTTTAAACTACCAACGACAAAAAATTCCGTTTCAAATTCGAACTATTTTTTTAAATTTTTACCCCGAGAAAAACAATCTATTTATTTCTTACCTTCCAGCTTCAACTAAAAGAAATTTTTCACCACGACACACAATTTGAATTATTATCTAATAAAAAAGTTGTAATAATTGAAATTTAAATGAAATTGAATTTATTAATTTTAATTTTCTTCAAATAAAAAAGTTTACATAGTAAGGAAAATAATAACGTTCATTTCAAAATATGAACACAATGCAATATTATTTGAAGGATATAAAAGAGAAAGGAAGCGAAAATGAAAAAAAATATTTTCTCATAATATTCTACTATGGTGTTCACTTTAAAATATGAACACCTTCCATATAAAATTATATGAAGAAAAAAAGAGAAACCAAACGAAAATGAAAAAAAATATTTGCTCATAATATTCTACTATGGTGTTCACTTTAAAATATGAACACCTTCCATATAAAATTATATGAAGAAAAAAAGAGAAACGAAACGAAAATGAAAAAAAAATATTTTCTCATAATATTCTACTATGGTATTGGTGTTCACTTTAAAATATGAACCTGAGTCCTGACTGATGTATGAAAAAACGAGTTTGAAAAGAGAAAAATGTTATTGCTTTATATGGTGTACTATGATTTTCCTAATGTTCACTTTAAAATGTGAACACCTTGCATATAAAATTCTATGAAGAAAAAAGAGAAACGAAATGAAGTAACCAAATATGTATTATTCTCTTGTAATTTTCTGTGGATACTGTATTGTACATTTTGTACTGGGTTCATTTTTAAATATGAACCTGCCCGACTGATGTATGAAAAAACGAATTTGAAAAGAGAAAAATATAAACGAATATAATGGTGTAGTACGATTTTTCTAATGTTCACTTTGAAATGTGAACACCTTGCATACAAAATTCTATGAAGAAAAAAAGAGAAACGAAAAGTAAAAAAATATTTTTGATAATTTTGATATATTATGATGATTTTACTAATACCTACATATATTAAAAAATTACTTTTCTTGTTACAAAAAAAAAAAATTGTTTTCGAATGTAATTAGAAAATTCTAATGATCAGGTTCATAACAATTTTAGGGTGTTCACTGAACACCCTGAACCATACCACCCTCCGCCGTTGATGTGTATATATATATGTACATATGTATATGTATGTATGTATATTAAAAACTTTTTAAAAGAGCCACTATAATAAACAATAAAATAAAATTAAAACAAAAAAATTAAAGAAAAAAGTAAACAACAACAACAACAACAGCAATACAATATTATATGTTAACTAAATGGTGTATGCATGTTTTGAATCCTTGAGGGTTTAAAGTTTAAGCGTCTTGTAAAAAGATATGAAATTTATTGGATCATGTGGTAAATTTTCCACAAAAAAAAAAAATGTGTGTTGCATGTCTTTTTTTGTCATACATGTAAATTGTTTATAAACATATAACATATATTGGAATTTTATTTTACAAAATTTACATATATGTAATATGTATGTACATACATATAAAAAAATTATATAAACATAACTGTAAGTGCATAAAATGTATCATATGAATTTATTGACTAACTCCAAAATTGACGTATGTTTTCAATCATATGAATATGTTCAATATTCAGCATACATACGAACATATATGTATGCACATTCATATGTACATATGACGATCATCTATGTAAATATATGTATGAATATATGTAAATTTGTATGGCATATCCGATATTTTTTAAGTACCATAAAATGTATGAGCTCATACAATGAATTCATATTACAACGATGAAGTGAAAGATTAACTATTGAACCAGAAGATATATGAAGGTTATATTAGAAATGTCATTTTTTTTCCTCTCTATTTTTCTAATAAAAAAATACATCATAAATATATCGTTAGCTTTTTGATCTTGAATATATATGTATATATTTAACCTTTCGAAACAAAAAAGGATTTTTTTTTCACATACATACACTGAATGAAAAAAAGGATTAAAAAAGAAAAACAAAAATCTGTAGAAGGTATTGATGCAATGCAAAAACTGAAAATAAAAAGGATATAAATATTTTTATAACAATTTTTTCCTTTGGTAAAATTAAATTCAAAAAAGATTAAAGGTTTGATTTTTTTCGAAGAAAAAAAAAAACTTTACACCTGATTAATTGTTATCAAATCAGTTATTCTCAATTAAAAAATACATTTTTCTTTTAGTGATTTTTTATTAGAGTTTAATGTGAAAACACACACCGTGTTTTTTTATTTAATCTTTGAACAAATACAACGGCTGCGGCTTGTCCTTTTTGTTTTTTTTACTATGAACACTATGGAAAATTCTTAAATTTCAAGGACAATTAAAGTTAAATCATAATGAAAATCTACTTTAAAAAAAGATAATAATCTAATTCTTTTACTTTAAATTTTAATTTAAATTTTTAAAGATTTTAAGGATTTTCAATTTATTTAAGAGAATAATTTTCTTTTTATTTTATTCTATTTGCATTTAGTGTTGTGTGTGTGTTTTTTCTTTTCTTTTTGGTATTCTTTAAATATGTATATAACATTTAAAAGTAAATTTTAACACTTAGCAAAAATTCAGTTAGGATACTCTCGAGGAAACATTCTGTTCCAACAAGATGTGTATTGTGTTGTATTCGTATAGTTACATGCTTTTATTTCTATGATGTTTTTCTTGTATTTCATTATTGTTGTTATTGTATTTGTATCTAGTAGTTAACTAACTGAAATAGAATCAGTTTCATATTTATCTATTATGTTCAAAAATATTTAATTCTAAAATATTTATACATACATATTGTAAATACTTAGATATAGTTAAAATTACGATATAATACATTAGCTACTCATATTATCCTGTATAAATATACCATCTACCATTTATACATACATATTTTTGAGCAATGAAATATAAGAAGATACAGTGGTATAATATTTTAGCCTCAATTTTGGATAACATTCCTTTACTATCCTACCTATATGTATCCTACATACATAACATGTATACACTTTCCCTTAGAATTCTCAGTTGATTAATATTTCATCGAACGATTAGCATATTACATCGAGCCACTATATAAATGCCAAAGAACATTTTACTATTGCATACATATCCAATAACATACATTTTAGTCTTCTTGGGTAATCCAACAACGTAAAACCTCCCACTTTTCGTAAAATACATATCAGTTTATCAGTTATAATTTTATATATCATATCATATATACTCGTATGTATTTATATAGATACTCTTTTAATATTATGATCGATATAAAAGTATATACCTATATAAAATAAAAATATCAGCTTCAAAATCAGAATCAGAATCAAGTATACGTATGTATGTATGTACTATGTGCATGTATACAAAATATTTAACTGATAATTTTCGAATATTCTTTATAGTTGGGCAGATACAGGTGATCATCATTGCATTTTATACACGTGTACATCATACTACACAATTTTTATAATATATACATACGAGTATGTATACATGTGAATATTTTGACATATAACCTTTTCAACAAAATACACAATATATAATATACCATCACCGCGTTAATTGTTAACATTTCACACAATATAATATACGAAAAAAAAACAACAAAAAAATGTGAAATTTCATATTATATGTGAAATACATAACTTTTTGGAATTTTCTACACACTTTACATCATGTCATAAGAGGTGTTAATGAACATACAATCGCTTCAGGATGTATGACTTGATAAAATATAAGTTATGATGAACAATAATGATAACAATAACAACAATAATAATTATTATCTATCAGTATAGTGGTAACAATAATTATTAATATATGTATAATGTACGAAATATAACCAACAACAATAACAAAAAAAGGACATGAAGAATGCGTGTAGATATTTGTTGTTATATAATATCTTTTATTTGATTGTCAGCTAAACTAAAAGGTATTACAATCAATATGACGGTTACAAAATTTTCACGTATAGCTATTTTATCCTATTTTTACTCATTTTTCATATGTTATTCTATATTTATAGAATTCAAATAGCAAAAAAAATAATAATAATAATAACGAACTTTTACCTACATACTTTCAAATTTTTGGACAAGGAAAATCCTTGACAGGCTAGTTAGTTAAAATTCTCAACATTTTGATTTGAAATGATGATGAATTTAAACACATCGAGAATTTATTAAGTGGAAAATTTGAATAATTCAAATTTTACATCAAATATACATATATATAGATTTACTTTAAAATTTTATATTGCAGAGGCAGACATATGTATGTACGTACACACATAAATACACATGTTTTTTTTTGTTGCGAAAAAAAAACACTAATGCCGAAAATTTCTGTAGACAAAGTTTTGTGTGTATTTTGAATAATTTTTTATTTTTATTTCAAATAAGTATTATATTAAAAATTATTATTATTATTATTTTCAATATTTTTTTTTTTAAATGTAAAACCAGGTAAAACTGTAAGTATTTGAATAAATTGTGTTAGATTTGTATGCTTCGTTAAAATTTTTTTAGAAAAAACAAACTTTTTTATTTTTTCCTATATGTACTTGAAATTTTGTAACATATTGAAGGTAATTACAAAAATTTTTTATCGTAAATTAATTCTATTATTTATTTTTTATTTTTTAAGTATTTTTTGTCCAAGTTTGTTAAATTTTATTTTAAATTAAAAATTGAAATTGTTACTTTTCAATTATAGTTTATGAGTTTTTTAATGTTTGTTTTTTCTAAACTAATTAATTTTATTGAAATTTTATATTTTTTAAGCTGTTACACATTATATCAAACACAACACTTCAATTTAATTCGTAATTTAATGAAATATTGAGTACCTATGTGGTAAAATTTCTCAACAATTTGTTATTTTTTATTAATTTGAAAAATTATATACATAATTAATTTCTAAATTTTAAATGACTTTTTATTCGAAATAAATATTATGTGGGACTAAATATAAGAATAAATAGTGCATTTAAATTATAATGAATTTTTTTTTAAATTGATTAAGTTACCATGCTCATTAAGTATGTTGCTGCTGTACAAGAACATTATTGTTAAGAACAAAATTTGTTCTTAAGTTAATAATCTGGTATTTTATTAAAAAAATTCAGAATTTTCAAGAAAGCTTTTTTTAGTAAAAAAAATACACAAAAAAATAGTTCATTGAAAATTACAAGTCAAGGAGGAAAATCTACAATATATTGTAAAAAATATATGATTATTTTCTTATTTCTCTCGTAGGCTTTTCATATTTTTTTTTCACGTCAATAATTTTCCAAAAGTCATGATAAAATTCCTATTTTTCTTTGCAAAACTTTACACAAATTTATATGAATTAAAAATAATAAACATATTCATTAGTTACTGCCCATCAATTGAAAAATAAACTCTACTATTCTTCTTTTTTATTTTACATCAGTCGCATTCAAATAAAAAAAAAACACAATCAAAATAAAACAAAACATAATGAAAAAAGAAAAAAACAAAAACTTCTTTTAATGAGCATCTCCTGTTTACAGTCTAAGAATTTCCTGGTTATTTCTTAAGATTCAAGAGAATTTCGTAAAATATATTTTATTTTTGTTGTTGTGTGTTTTGTATTATAATACACGAAAAAATTTACAAAAAAAAAGCCCTTATCTTAACAAAAAAATCTTTGCGCAATGACTACTGCAATTTATTTTACATCAAATTAACTCTACTCTTGTACAATTTAATGACATTCATTACTTGAAAAATAATACAAAAAAAGAGAAGTAAAAATTAAAAATAAAAAAATTGTATTTTCAAACTTGAAAATTAATTGTCTAGAGGAGTTTATTTTCATCTTACAATCGACTTCTTTTTAAGAATTGTGTTTTTTTTTCTATATTTTATTTTGAAATTTCACATCTTTTAATTTTTGAATTCATTATGTGTACATGGACCCCCATTTTAAAATTATATTTACATTGATGGATTTGTTAAATAACCATTTAAACAGGTCTTCAAATATAATTATTTTGATTCAAGAATACAAATTTAAAAGAAAAATTGTCATCTAATAAATTGTCATCGTGTTAATTGTGTAAATGCATTGTATGTATGTATGTATGTCTGAATGTGAGACAAGATTGTTTTGAACTTGTAAAATTTAAAGAAAAATAAAATCATTCTTATAATTAAGCAAATTAAAGGTTTTTTATTGCCTTCCTTCATCTCAATAGTGGCTTGTTTACAAAAAATAAAGAAATGAATCTTTTGTCAATTTCATTGAATTTGAAATAATGAATTACTTTTTTTTAAAGGATTTTACAAATAAATTTTGTAATATGAATTTAGTTAACTGGTAATCTTTTGTCAAAATAAAATGAAAGGGTTGTGAAATAAATTAAAATAATGCATATAAAAAGCGACATATACAAATTTCATGTGTTTCAATTGAAATATGATATATGAAATTAGTCAAAGATAAAATCACGCTAATAAAATTTAAAAAAAAAAAAATTAAAATTAATTGGAATTAAAATTTAAAAAAAAAAACAAATAATAATTGTTTTGTAATTTATTCAGTTGGTAAAAAAAAAAATAGTGTGGTTATTTATTTATTTGACACATTCATTAAAATTAAAAAAAAAATAATAATAATAACAAACAAAATGTAAATATTAAACTAACAAACACAATCATCGATAACAATCAATTTTAATTTACATTGAAATTTTTATTTATTAAAAAACAAAAAAACAAAAATATTGGTCCTTTTTTTCCGAATTTAAAAAACGAAATTATTGTCCATTTTTTATTATAAATTTTTTTTCTCTAAAAATTCCATTTAAATCATGATGAAACGATAAAAAACTTCATTTTTCATAAAATTACTTCAATCACTTATACAAATTTTCATAAGTCCTTTGCGAGATGAAAAAAAAATGACTTTTTCACACACTGAATGGGTTGTCAGTGAAGCATTCAAAATAATATTATCGTCATTTAGAAGATGCTTTCCTAAAGTATATAAAAATTATGTAAGATTATATAGTTTTCTTATATGAAAACACATATGAATACTATAATCTGATCATAACAAAACAATAAAAAAAAATAAAGAAAGAGAAAAAAAATAAAGGAAACCAACAACAAAAACAGATAAAAATGGATTTTTTTATACGTACATATCTACGTTCATATACATATATAGAATACTATTGATTTGATGTGACTGTAACAGATACTTTCTCATTTTAAATTTGAAAACTTACAGTTTATGAGAAATTTTTGACTATAGGAGGTCGATAGCATTGGAGCCAAGAAAAAGGCGATAATAAAAAAAAAGAAATTCAATAAAAAAAAAAGTTGGAAAAAAAACAAGGAGTATAGAATATATACCATCACAATTTGTGTTGAAAAAAAAAATTATACACACACACACAGATATATATACATACGAGTATGTAATATATTTTTCCTATTATGTTTATACGTTTTGTGTGCTAACCTTATAATGTAATTCCAAGGAAACTCTTTTTATTCTTATATAGTTTTGTTGTTTGACTAGCCAATGTCATGAAAATATGGAATTTTCCTTAAAATTGCAAAATATAGAATAAGTTGAATAAAAAATCAAAAAAACCAAAAAACAAAAAATAATAATAACGATGTAAATAGAAATTGGGCTTGCAATTCGAAAAAAAAAAATAAAAATAGCAGCTAGTCAGGTCAAGTTAGTTGATAGTAGATATTTTCATACATATAGAATTTTTTTTTAATGTTTTTATAGTTTCTTGCTTACTACTTGCTTGCTTGCTTTAATTTTCATAAAGTTTAGATGAAGGGAGGGATAGCTATATGAAAAGTAAATCGAAAGTTTGAAAATTTGCCAAAACTTGATAAAGTACTTCTTAGTCAGTAAAATAAAATAAAAAAAAAATAATAATAGGAAAAATAAGGAAACTATATTATATCTTGAAAGAATTACAATGCATTTTTTTTTTTCTGTACACAAGACGAATAGAAAATATAAAAAGAAAATAAAAAAGACTTCGAGTAATGTACAACTTTTTGAAAAAAAATTATAATTTTTGTTGTAAAAATTTTTGGTATTTTTTGTTGTTTTTTTTCAATTTTTTTGAAATTTATAAATTTCGGCTTTAAAAAAAAAAATATGCGCAAATATTTATTTACATTTTTTCGATTTTCTATAGAATTTTTTTTTGTTCCTCAAGTTCAATAAAATATTCTATATAAAAAGCAGCAGAATTTAAATATTTTTTTTTTAACTTACGTAAAATTCGGATATTTTTTGTATTATTCAAATATTGGCTCACATTTTACGCTAAAGTTTATTTTTATAGTATGTAAATTGAATATATCAATTCTATTGTTCACTATGTAAAACTGAACTGAATCTAAACTGAAGTAAGTAAAGCATCAAAAAGTTCCTATTTTAGCTTGAATAAAGTCCATGCAAATTAGATTCGATTAATAAAAGCCTATCTTGTAATAATTTTACATTAAATTTCTGTTGATTTTACAATTGAAAAATAGTAAACATTTTTAAATGTGTAAAAAATACAAGCACAATCATGTAAATTTATGCAAATTTTTAAAAATTTCCATTACTTTCATTCTATATATCAATAAGCAAATATTGTGTTATATGACTTGTAAAACCGTAATAAGATAAATCTACATACTATACGAGTACATTACAAAATAAATAAATGGATTATAATTTCAATAAAATCACATCAATAAAAATAAAATTACACTTGAAAAAAATTTCTTTTATAGTTGAAATTTTATAAAAAAAGATACTTTACATATACAGTGAAACCTCCCAAATTGAGACAGTCAGTGTCCCGATTTTAAAGATTTTTTTTTTTAAATTTATTAGTTGCATTTTATAGAGATATAACCCTTCAACAGATGAAAGTGGTTAGGGGTTGGAAATTAAGATGTAAAAAAAGATGAAATATTTTAATTATAGGTACTCTTTTTTAAATCGAAGTCAATGTACATAATTTTTGTATAAATCTATCTTTTTTGTAGGGTGATCAGATATCAATCATAACTTTACTCATTACTTTTTATGACTTCAGTTAAAAGAATAGCATAACTTACACTTTTTAAACTCTCTTAAAATGGTGTATTGAGTTGGGTAAAGTATACATACATAGCATACATATGTACATAATGTTAATGTACAAAAATAAAAAGTACGAAAACGTTCTAAGAAGAAGTTTTTGTCCGGATTACGAGGTGATTTTTTCAAATATAAGTACGAAGTAGGGTAGAGTGGGGCACATTTGTCGTTTTTTTTCAAATGACCACCAAAAATTTTCTATGTATTTTAAAGAATCATTTGAAGAGCGATTTGATTATGTGATTCGTTAACTCGGTTTTCCCTAATTATTTATTATTAGTGTTTTTATTTTCGTGCATTTTTCCTCGATTTTCCAGAAGTCGATTAATTGGCCAATGTACCCCAGGAGTGGGGTACATTGGCCCAGTACATGGGGCACTTTGGTCAGGTTTTCAAAATTTGTAAAAATTCAACACATATATGGCTGAGTTTAAAGTTATAATAAAGTTTATTAGAAATAACATAAAATACAGTTTTGAAAACAAAACAAAATTCATTATCTAGAACTAATAACAAAAAAAGAAACGTAAAATACATTTCAGTCTTAAGTTATTTATTTCAATGTCATCTCTTCAAACTTGTGCCACATCCTGAACTACAGGATAGTGAAAAATACTGGAAAATGTTTTTTTCCTCAAAAAATGGACTTCGCGTGAATCTTTTTCATTTACAGATAATACGTCGTGCATAAAACGTATGGCCAAACTACCCCACCTCTGTACTGGCCAACGTACCCCTTATGGGTTCAAAAGAAATATTTTAAAATATTTGAAAAAAATAAACATTTTGTGTAAATGCTAACTACTTACTTATTTAACTCATAACACTTAAATGTTGAATAAATTCAAATAGCACAAAGAAAATTTTATCAAATAGAAATAATAATCAAAATTTACTTGTTTCTCAAATATTTACAAAGAACACTATCAAACACTAAAACACAAACGACCACCACGATTATTCACTTAGAAATGTCAAAGTTTGTATGATATAAATCCATAGTCACACGGTATAATTTATTAGCTTTACGAATTTATAAGACATCCAGGAGCTGTAAAATGTATGGGTGGCTAATGTGCCTCTATGGCCATTGTGCCCCAGTCTACCCTACTACTGTCCCAGTCCCAATTCAGAGGTGTCCTGATTACAGAGGTTGGTTTATATGGCAGACCAAAGTAGTTTTATGAAAGTGTCCCAATTATAGAGATTGGCCCGATTAGAGAGTGTCCCAATTAGGAGGTTTCACTGTATTTTTTGAATATTTTTTATATTTTATTTTAGTTATTTTCTTCATTTTTTTTTTTCATAAAGTTTAGCTTTCAAAATCAACTTATGTCAGTTCAAAATATTTGCTTAAAATTTTCTAATAATGTTATTACGAAAAGTTAAAATATACTTACAACATGTTGCTTTAATATTTACTTTAAAAGTATTTATAGTATAGATACTTTTTTTTATCATCAAATTTTTATTAGTTTATTTTAGTTTTTTGTGTAAACAGCGATAAAAGTACTTTAAACTAATATTATTCATGTAATTGTACGTGTTAAAATTTTCAATTAAATTAAATAGTTTTTAATAAATTTTCATAAACAAAAAAATTTTTAAATATTCTAATTTATGTATTTTTTACTTTTTATTTTTCAGGTAAGATTGAAAATTATTTATAAATAAAAGTCCTCAAAACAACTAAAGTAGGTACGTAATTTGAAAGTGTTGATTATTATTGCTCTTCAGATGTATCTTATCTTATAATTTTCTATTAATTAAGAATGAAACATGAATGTCTCGAAACAGGTACTTTTAGTATTTTTAAGTAATAATTAAAATTAACACGAATTCATTTATTTTCTTTCTATCTCTTTCTTTTTTTTTTTTTTTTTCAATGAAATAGTTTTAAAAGAAACATCTAACATTTATTTTTAATATCCACTTGAATATTTCAAGATTATCTAAAATTTATTATATTTATAACATCTAAAAATTTCGACTTAAAAATATGTAGTAAATTTTTATTTTATATATCTTTGCAATCCCATTAAAATCTTTGATTTGTTTGTTAATTATCACAACAATAATAAAAAACTTTTTCTAATAATGAAATAATAACAAAAATATATAACAATTAATTTTCATGTACAAATAATATATGAAATGTCGGAATATATATATACATTTTTCATTAGAATTTATTTAATGATAAATGCATTTATTCATTTTATAATAGAGTTTTAATTGTACAATTAAATAATTGAAAATCGCGTAAAGGGTATAACATTATTATTTTATTTTTGTGTATATACATATGTATTGTATAAATATAAAATGCCTCGTATTTATATACTGTATATATAGTAGTTTCACATATACAAATATCTGTAGATACTCGTACAACAAATAGTCGTAAGAAAAATACAATGAATATAATTGCAACAACAATAAAAAGGTAAAAACAATTCGAAAACAATAATGTCATTTTTCGGGAATAAAAACAAAATTTAAATGTGAAATAAAAAAAACATATCCTAGAATTTGCAAAAAAAAAGAAGGAAAAAGAATAATTGTTGTATTTTAGTTATAGCTATTTTTTTTTGTTTTTTTTTGAATTTAATTTAATTTACGTTTAAAGTTAAATACAAGCAATAAGCAAAAGGATATAAGGATTTCATTATGAATAAATGTACGTGTAAAAATGTTTAATATTTTAAATACAATTCTATATAGATAATGTATATGTATAATTATTGTATGTGTAGATACATTTTGAATTTGAAATTATTTTCAAAATGCAACAGGGATAAAGTTGTAATTTAGTTACACTTTTATACAAATTAAATTAATATGAAAATATATAAATAGAAATATACAAAATTGATATTCATTTTATATGTAAATGTGTGGGTATATTTAACAAAAAAAAAAAAAAAAAGAAATAACAACAACTACTACAATAACAAAGAAAAAGGACAGGAAACAGGAAATGCAATAATAAAAGTTTTTGTAACATTTATATGCTTTTTGCATAATTATTATAAGGGAAATACAAGATATTAAGTTAAAAATTATTATTTTATAATAATAGGAAAAATATTATGAAAATTAAATAAAAGTATCTACTATCTATATATGTATGTATGAACTAGAAAATGTCAAAATAAATATATGAATGGGTTTCGCGTTTTAGATAAATTAAATTTTGGTCATTTTAGCACAATAACTTTACGAGAAAAATATGTATTTATTCGAATATTCTTTTTGTTTTAATTTTTTGTATTCGAATGAATTATTGAATTATTTCTTTTTCAATTTAAAATAATAAATTTGATAAACAAGTAAAAACGGCCATTATTTCTAAGTAATCAAATATCTGATTTCCATGCTATGTCTAGTCTGTTAGTTTAAAGATGACAAAATTCCATTGTTTTTTTTTAGGGTGACTGTACCTTATGTATATACACATAATATATGTACATGTATGTTCACAGGAAAAATTGACAAAAAGTCTACAGGACGTAAAAAGGACAAATAAAAGCTATAACTTGCTTTTCTAGAGAAATCGTTACTAGAGTTAGAACTTAGAGTTGCACAGTTAATTGGTTCCATGTAAGCCGAAATCCGACTAGTCAAAATCGTGTTAGTCAAAACTTAAATTAAGTATGAAATGAAAGATTGCATACAATGTAACTCAAGAGAATATCGCAATTTTTAATTTTTTACATAATACATAATCGCAATTTGCAAATATAATAATTAATATTTTTCCTAAGCAATTTTATTAAGCAAAAAAATATTTTAAAAACACCACTTTAAAAATTGTTTAAAATTCTTATACTATAGATAATACACTTTCATGTTAAAATTAATTTCAATATTTAAAAGATTTTTTTTTTACCTTAAAAAACACTTAATTAGTCTATTTAATCATTTCTGCGTTTAATTTTAATTTAAAATAGAAGCATGCATGCTTAATTTAATTTTATACAAGTATAAGGATCACAAGAACACATATTTCAAGTGTTATTTTTCCACACAAAAAAAAAAAATTTCTAGCATATTATTATTATTATTTTTTGTTGTTGTTCATGTCTCTTAATTGTAATGCATATCATTGTAAGTAAATATTTATAGCACCAATTAACTTTCACAGTAACATAATATAAATTAATGTACCTACATGCTTGTATAAATTAATTTAAATTTCCCTTTTATGTATGACTCTTGTTTTTCTTTGACTCCTTCTTCTTTCGTTTTCTTTTTTTTTTTATACATATGAAAAATAGGATAGTAGAAAAAATATATCATATACCTACACTATATTTAAATCCATATGTTATTATTATAAAGGAACCGTTACATAAGTTACATATACATACATACAAAATTTTTATATAAATCTTGCTTACAACAACCTCATTTAATGACAGTTTCACAAAGTATCTAGGCACATAAGTTATCTAAGGCACTTAAATGTAAAAGTCTTTTAATTACGAATTTTACAAAAGCTATCCTATCACCTCGATCTAATGAAGTGACTTTAGAACATGTTAGCTTTAAAATACATTATATGCATTCTATACATGCATAATTCAAGTGATACTCTTTTTTTCTTTTTCTCTGTAATATACATATACCAGTAAAGATACTTTTATGCAATACGAACACTTTGTTTGTTTGTATGTGTGTACACGTGTATAAAATTTATATGAAAATGCATATAATAAGAATTTATCGTTTAATTTTTTTTTAATATTTATTTTGTTGTTGTTTTTTTATTATTATTTTATTTTATATCTATTATGTTGTAATATGACTACATCATCATCAACATCATCTGCAACATTTTTACTTTTTATTTTTTATTTTTTTTTTTTTTATTATAATCTTTAAATAAGCATTCAATTTCTAATGTTAACCTACCGTTATTCAAGGATGTTATTTACATAATGAAGAAAATGAATAAACATTTAAGTTAAACCAGGACAAAGGCACAAAAAAAATGATGAAAAAAAAAAAATAAAGAAAATATTAACATTTTTTATTATATAATACATCTAGCTAATATAGCTTTAGGGAATTTTTCCAAGGAATGCACAATGTTTATGTTTGATGTAAAACTTTTATATCGAATATTGTAAGAGTTGTGAGTTTAAAAAGAAAATTTATAAAAAAGGATTCCTATGAATAAATAAAAAAACATATTATTTGAAATTTAAAAAAAAAATGATGAAGAAAAGAAAATTTTATTTCAAAAAGAAACTTTAAAAGGCTAACATGTAAATAGATGCTCATATGGAAAATATGATTAGTATAATAATAATAATTTTTCTTTGTAAGAGTTTGTAAGGGTATTTTTGATCTTGTCTATTTCAAGTCAATTAGAGTGGTACTTGAAAACTTAAATAAAAGAAATTAAATTAAGTAATTAATCAATAACAAATAGTTCCACAAATTTCTTCCCACGGGGGAGAAGCTATGTAATTTGACTCTCATTATATTTATACCTAGGATTTTAAGTGGATTGCAAACCACTAAATTCATTGGTAGAGAGGATTGGCTTGGCACCGATACTTATGTAGTTGACTTTGTGTGATTGTTCTTGGTCAATAAGCAGAGAGCTACCAACTGCTACTTCAGTACCGACTACCAAACACTAAGTTCCCAATTAAAATAGATTAGGTAAAGGCAAAGCTAAGTCCATCTAAGTGAATTTGCACCTGAGACCTTTAATTTAAAAAGTTAGTAGTCTATTACCTTGGCTACTGAATGTCCATCTCTTAAAATTTTACGTGGTTGAAAACTGTCAAAAATCACTTTATCGAAATTGTCTTTTTGTAAACACCCTATAAAAAAAAACCTAAAAGAAAATTATCTGAAAATAATTGAAATTTAAAAGATCTTGAGGTATCGTTTCAAAAAAAAGAGCATTATCTCAACAATTTGCATTTTATTTTTAAAAAAAACTTTGTGTAAAGGCACACAAATTATAATATGATGGTATTTTTTAGATGCATACAACAACAAATAAATTTGAAAAAGTCCTAATTTTTTTTTTTTTTTTTTTTTGCTGCTGAATGATTTCTTTCAATTATATTTAGGGCAGTTAACATAAAAACAAGATACCAATAGAAAAGTTAAAAGTACTAAAATATTATTTTTATTATTATTATCTTAAAAAAAATATATATCTACTGCATTTGAAGTACTTTGTTACATAAATCAAAGAAAATAAAAATAAAAAAAAATTGTTGTTTACATTTTCCTTTAACATCATACAACTCTCATAGAAAATAATAGCTTAGTTGCAGCGCTATTTTACAAAAGTTACAAATGATCATCAAAACATAAAAATACTTCCTTTACAACAGAAATATATAACAATGAAAAACAAAGATATCTTTGTATGCTAATTATGAAAATGACACAAATATTTTACAAAAAAAAAAAAAAAACAAACAACAGTACATACACATAAAAAGTCAAATAGAAAAAAAAAACATATTTAAAAAATATCTAGAAAAATGTACACACAGAGCTCATGAAAAAAAGCAAAGTAAAATCTAAAAAAAAAAAAAAATTAGATTCAAAGTTACGACAAAAACAGGCTTTTTTTAAATATTTTTTTTTTAAAATGTATGTTGTCTTTTAACTAAGCTACTTTTTGTGTACTACTGCCACCCACCCTCAGTAAGTATGCAATACTCATTCTGTATAATATAGTATACATTCTACCACCAGTCTTGTATTGACGCAATTAAGAAACATCCAAAGAGGAAGAAAGTTCTAGATAAGAACTAGGATAAGTTTTTTTTTTCTGTCTGCTACTTTTCCTTTGAATCTCAGCCTTGTACCCACATGCACTTAAATGCATATAAAACATACATCCACAGTAGCTAAGGGTGGCGGGTGAATACAAGTACTACTGTGAGAAAAAAGAAAAATATTTTTTTTTCCTCTCTTGAAGTTTTGCAGCTAGGCAATTTCTTATATATTTTTTTTTATAATAATAATTTCTTTTAAATATTTTTTTTTTGTAAATATGTGTGTACGTACAAAAAAAAATTTTTGTATCTGTTTTTTTTGCTTTTTTGTTAGACATGATGATGTAGGGCATATACTGGCATACTGTGAAAAATGGTAAAGAGGTTTTAAAAAAAAGAAGACAAAAAGGAAGAACAACTTGCTTTGATGTTTCGATGTTCAAAGTAAGAAAAACCACTTCAGCCTAGCTAAAGGCTAATAGCTAAGAGCTTTTCCTCTATCTTGAATGCCAGTTTGTATTTCTTTTCGGACGCATTCACACAACCTCCTCTACTACACATACTATAGTATATGTAGTATAATAATACATATACTCATCAGATTATATACAAAAAAGTACAATTAACTGCATTGTTGCATTGTCGTCTACATACTTCAAGGGTGATATGTACTCAACATACGTTTTATTATGTTATTTGTATATATAGGTATATACAGTGTATGTGTATATGTAATTATAAATAATAATATATGTATATATCTAAAATTGTGCACATATAAACCTCTTTTTGGTCTTATATGTATATTTTAAGGAACTTCTATAAAAATTGTTTGTGTCGATTTTACTGCTGCATTCACCTAGTTTTGTTTTTTTTTACAATTTTTATTTTTGCTTTGTTTTTAAAGTACTTCAGACTGATATAAGTGAAATGAATGATCATGTGTGAGAGTAGACATATTATTACGTACCTTTACAAAAAAAAATAAATAATAATAATTCAGAATATTGATGGAAATTATTAGATTTTGATTTTTTGATTTTTATTAAAGGAGGATATCAGGTGAACCTGATACCTCCTTGCCTCCACCACGACCCGCCAGGGCCTTTTGGCGATGGAAATTATTAGAGAAAAATCATAAATTTAAAAATGATACATATTTCATTAATTTTCTATAATTTTTAATAATTATCTAATATAATTTTCTATTTTCACGTATATTATCTTTCTTTTCATTTTATCTTAAAGATATTCTTTAATTTACATTAATCTAATAAAATTCATTTGAAATAATAACATTTCAAGAAAAAGTTTTTTTTCTTCTCTCTCACAATTTTTTAATTGATTCAAATGAAAAAAAAAAAAAACAAGAATTTGTTTTCTTTTTCTTTTCTTTTTTTCAACTGCCAGGCAAAAAATAATTTTAAATTAATTATAAAATTTTTCTAATTTTTTTTTCTTATATAGATTTTTTTTTTTTATTATTTAAAATGTAATCGAGAAGAATTTTCCAAGTTCTTGACCATAACCAATAAATCTAATTTTTCTTTCTTTTTTTTTTTTTACTTTTTGCTCAACTCAAAATGTATAATGTCAGGAAAATATGGTTTTTTTTTGCAGAGTATGCACATAAAATGGAATAAAAGAAGAAGAATATAGCTTACAAAGCTTCCTTATCACTTGTAACAGCAATGAATTTTAAATTGAGTTCAATAAAAAAAAAAAGAAAAAAAAGAACGAAATAGATACATATGTACGAGTATGTTCTGATGAACATAGGTAATATACAATCATATCATTTTTTTTTCTGGCTACGAATAACGAAAATTAAAATACAAAAAATCATATAGATGTAATCAAAACCTTAAGAGTTTAAAAGAAGAAAAAGATAAAGAAAAAAATTTTCTATATGTGTATGAAAGAAAAAAATACGTATACATATAAGATAAAATGATGATATGAAATTTAATAGAATTTAATTAAATCTTTCTTGTTTCATATATTATGTTCATGTGTTTATATGAATAAGTGTGTATAGGTATGCTTTACGAGAAAGTAATAAATTTATTCGACATGGTTTCATAAATAAGTCATCTTGAATTTATAAAATACATAACGCGATAGTTAATTTTAGATGACTTGTAATATTTTGTGAAAAAAATTTTTTTTTAATGTGATATAAAAAAATACATTGGAAGTGATGTAAAAGGTATAAATTTATTCAGGTTTTAGTTATTATCAACAAGTAATTTTCCTGTTTAAAATGGAAGTATGGAAGTATGTACTCGTAAAAGTTAATAAGTCAAGAAATTAATAGATTTAAAAAAAAACAAAAAATTGTGTAATTAGATACACACATGTATTCCTTCAAGATTTACTTCTATAAGTGTGAGTATCTACTTAAAATATTCCATTTAAGAAATTTCAAACTGGACTTATACTACATTAACAAAATAATTTATTTATTTATTTAATTATTTTGCTTAATTTTTTTCTTGAAAGTAAAGTCCTTTTTATTATAGAGGGTGTTTTTTTTTTTGTTTACCAAGAGTGGTACCACGATATTTCCTGGACTATTTTATGAAGAAAATTGTACTAGTGAAACTTTCGATCGTGTCTATTTTCGCAAATTATGAGTTTTATGCAAGACCTTTCAACACAAAATCGCTTGTAACTTTATTCACACCCCATGTATCGAAATTTTTCTTTTTATTATAAATGGCTATTAAAATTACCTTGCATTTGGTGTATTACTTATTGTATGTTATAATTTCACTTTCAAGAAAAGAGGTCATAAACTTGAAATTTATGATTTTTTTTCCAAAAATTTTTTCAATTAATTGGGCTCCTGAAAAAAAAATTTAAATTTATTTTGAAAGCTAATATTGTGTATAATAAAACAAAACAAATTTCAGTTCAATATCGCCATCCGTTAACATATGAAATTAAAGATCATAGGTGTGCTGAAAGGGTCAAAAATGTTATTTAAACGAAATTTTGCCAGGAAAGATCGTTCAGAATTTAAAAAAAATACATTTTTGACCCTTTCAACGCACCTATGACCCTTAATTACATGATAACGGATGGCGCTATTGAACTGAAATTTGTACCCTCGGTACGTAGAAAAAAAACACCCTGTATAATATTATCCTCCAGAATTTTTTCAGTATAAATTTGCTGTGTTATATATATAGAAACTATACATTATCTTAAATCGAAACATGGTGGACCTATACAACTTTTAAAATATACGTAATTTATTCATGATTCCCATTTTACATACATACGAGTACAACATATCACCTACATGATCACTTTTTAATTCTTTATGATAATAAAAATTTAAAATTCTCAAAGTAATCATAAAAACATTATAAACTTATAACCCTTAAAAAAATCTTTTTAATTCTCTCCAATAATACTTTAAACTAATATTTGTAAAAGTCATTATTATTTAAATCTTAAGAAAAACATTTAAATGTAAAGTCTATACATAACAAAATATTGTATGTATGTTTTTCTTTCTTGAATTTAATTTTTTAAATAAATTTTATGATTATTCAATTTAAATTTCATATGATGAAAAAGTTTTTCTACAAAAAAGAACAAAATTTTTCGTTAAAATTTTCTCGTCTTATATGTTTCAGATTTCTCCAGTTTTTCACTTTTTGTTTTTTTTTTTGTATGATTTTCTAAAGCAGCAAGAACCAAAACTGTTAACATGTTCATTATTTTTACATTAAAATCATTTGTACATATATGCACATAAATTTATTATTATGTTTGTATTGTCTTTTTTTTTCGCATTCTTTTTCTAACTTTTTTGAGTAATTTTACAAAATTTTTCATATAAAAAATATGAAAAATAAAAAGGAAAAAATCTAAGTGACAAAAAAGAGATTTTTATGATCATGATGATGATGTTGATAATGACAAAGATTTGACATACAAAACAACAAAAATAAACTTTAATAAAATAAAGGAAAATAGAATTTTGAAAGTTTATTGTATGCGAAAAAACAAAAAACAAAAAAAAAAAAACATAAAAGAGAAACAAAACGATGACGAGAAAAACTCTTAGTTAAAGAAAAACAGAAAATAAAAATGAAGAAAAATTTACCCGAGGAAAAATGATAAAAGTTATTCTTATAAAAACCATAAGTTTGACTTCCGACTTTTTTAGTAATGCAATTAAGGAATGTCCTTCTAAAAAAATGAAATGTTTCATAACCAATTCAGCAAATTTAACAGTTAAAAACTTGCAATAAAAGATAAATGTACATACATATGTACATATGTGCATATTTAATATTTTCATAATATGTAGGTACATGCATACATACATGCATATTGTACGTTTGTATAAATGTAAATATGTATAGATTGTATACGAAAAGAAGAACAAGTTGTACTCATATACATATATGAATTATGAATTACAAATTTGTACATTTACACATACATACATAATAATATAATATTTGATATTTCATTACACATAATGTATAATATATACATATGTATATGTATGTATGTACACACATAAATTATATAGAAAACATAAATATATTATGCAAAAATTTAGTCATTCTGAAAGGATTTTTTTTTTTTTATTTTACAATTTATATACAAAAATACTTGTTAATACTTACATACAACTTATTCATAAAATTTTTTGAGAAAACACTAGATTAAAAGGAAATGTTTGAAATTTTCCAACAGATTTTCATCCTTTATATTATAGTACATACATGATGATGAAATTTTTTTTTTTTTTTTGGTATAACATAATAAAAATTTTATAAATGTTTTACAAAAGCCAAGGATAATCATATTATGCATATATTTACTGAGTAAGTATATTTAAGTAAAAAAAAAAGAAAAATAGATAGATAGAAGAAAAAACATCGTGAATATGTGTCTAATTGTCTAGTATCCTGACAATATATAAACTGCCTGAATGTCTATAAATCTGTCTATATTTGAGTACTCATTCTTTTTACATACATATACATACATATGTATACGTATATGTATGTTTTGTATGAATATATGCTAGTAGTGTGTCTTTAATATAAAACTTTTCTTTACTTGTTATTACTTTATTTTTATTATTATATTATATATTATATTGAATACGACAATATGTTATATAATATACAAACATAATACATAAAGGCATTTTATATACATATATTATATGCTTCTTTGGCGACAACATTTCTCTCTTATGTGATTTTCTGTGCAGATGTCCTTTAAACGATTTATAAGTTCCTTTTGAATACATCATGAAAACTGTGTGTAATTTTACGATGAATTTTTTTTTTGTTTTGGTATCTATTTTTATGTTTAATATGTATGTATGTGTGTATGTATAAATATTTGTAAACAGTATACATACAATATACATACATATGTTAACAATTTTTTATATGTAGCATATGTATGAATATCTTTTTTGTTTAGCTTTTAATAAGAAATTAGTGAAAAGGTCTTTAAAATATTGTGAAGAGGATATTATTTACAGTTCACTGAAAAAGTCCTTTTATGTAAAAATAAAATAATAAATAAATAAAAGTATAAAAAGGAAAACTGAAAAAACACAGAACAGAATTTGATAGTAAAAAACATTTACAACTATAAAAAAAATAATAAAAAAATTGTTTAATCATAAAAAGGAAAATAAAACAAAAAACAATAGCTTATCAAATATTAAATTTTAAAAATACATATATTCTTTTCTTTTTTGACAATATTTTTTTTTTCAGTTTATCTCTGAAATCTCGTCAAAATTCTTTTTTCACCCCCTTAAGGGTAAAAATGCACTTTACATGAAATGAAATTACATTTTTTTAATGCATTTTACGTAAAAGAAATTTTCTAAGAATTTTATTTTCATTTTTTTTTTCTTCTTTTATTATCTTTTGCAAAAATAAAAAAAAATTTATCTAGAATTTAAATTTATTACAAAATTCTTTTAAATATATAAGTATAAAATACCTAATGTCTATAGAGTTAACCGCAAATCAATTGAATTGCTATAACATCCTTTTTTTTTCTCTCTTTACATTGTATACACTAACAACAGCAATTGCAACAACAACAAGAAACCAGATTGCATTAAAGACCAGTTAAGTTGAAGGATTCTAATAAAATACATTTTTTTTCTAAACTTTTTTTTTTACAAAGAACGAACAAGTGAAACACGATTTAAATTTAAGAATTCCATTGAATGAATGATTCAAAAAGAGAGTGTTTATCGACCCAATCTTCCAAAAAAACAAAAAATGAAATTAAAAAAAAAAGGAAGAAAATAACGTGACATTATTCGTTGCCCAAAAATCAAATGAAAGTTCTTTAGGTCGTTCTTGTTTTCAGGTGAATGCCTACAGGGGATGTTCTACTGGTCGTACTATAAATATATTTTTTTTTGTAGAAGATTGTGTAGATATGTACATAGATACATATATCCTATTCTATGTTGGCTTACTATACATATTTATGTATCTGAAGAAAAAAGAAATTTTATGCATGCAGAAAGAACAGAAGCTTTTTATTCGATTTTCTTCTTCCTACTTTTATTTTTTTTTTTATTTTTATCAATTTTCACTTACCTCAAAGCGTGATGTTATCTATTAAGGTGCATATATGCATACATGCAAACAAAAATCACTTACAAACATATGAACATGTATGTACATACATATGTATGTATATATATCGATTCGATATTAGTATACGAGTATGTTAATTCAGTTGCACGATATCATGTCCGTTTAACTTTTCACATAACAAAATGAATAAAATATGTGTGATGATGATTCAATTGAATGTGGCAATCAATTACAAGAAAGAAAGAAAAAAATGTTTCAATGGATAAATACCATAGAAAAAAAAATATAAATAAATAATAAAGAAAACCTAAGGTAAATAAAAAGTTTTCATTTTGTGTTAGAATTGATCAAATTATGATGAATGGCTTAAAAATTAAGTGTTTTCAGAAGGATTTTTAAAGGATTTTGTAATTTTATATAATATATATACATAACAAAAACTTGCTACAAAGTTGAAAAAAGGACTAATAAATATAATTCAGGCTCAAAATTTTAGATATTTATTTATATTTTCAACTTTAATAATGCTTTATCACAAATACTTAATTTTTCTTTTCTAAATAAATTAGAAAGTTCAATGAAACTCAATTCATAAAAATATTTTAAAAAAGAAAATTCTAACTTTACTGATTTTCATTCATAAGACAAATATACTATAATGTATATTTTGAACTAATCTAGATTTCTTTTTGTCTGACTTTCAAATGATTTCATCTTCATAATTTTTGAATGCCTTAAGCTTTTTCATTCTTTTTCTATTTATTTTTTTCCTTTTTCTTTTTTTTTTTTTACAAATTATTCTTTGGTGCTGTAATTTGTAATCATGACAACGTTGATAAAGTCTTACAACAAACCACATATTATATACATAAATGAAAGTCGACTAGGCGAAAAAAAATTACAGGCCTATATATTTTTTTTTTATATTCAAAAGTTAAAAAAAAGAAATACAAATGAGAAAAAAAATGAAACTGATAATACTGCGCTGATGCATTTTATCTTAAAATGAAAACAAAAAACATAAAAAGAAAGATACAGCAGCTGATAATTATGGTTCATCTTATATTCCCTGCATATTATGTTTTTTTTTAAAAAAAAAGTTTTTTTCCCTTTGTTTTTTCCTACTCTTAGATGTCTGAAATAAAGTTAGCTGTATCTATTATGTGTATGTACATAGTAATATCAGTGTATTACAGGAAGAAAAAAAATATATCGTAGTATTCTCCAACTATATGTTGTATCATATTCAGACCAGTAAAATTTAAAAAAAAAAAAGATAAACATTATATACTTAGTACATTTATAAAAATGTATATCTTTATTATACAGTAGTTTAGAGTATGTTGAAACATTCCAAACAGTCTATGATCTGTAAGTAAACGTAAAATTAAAAAAAAAAAACAGGATATTTTTCCTTTCACTGTTCATGAATGAAAACTACAAAGCTCTGAATGAAAAATCCAGAATGAATGAATGATATTTTTGTTTTTTTTTTTATTTTGTTTCTGTAAAAAATTCTCTTTATTTTATTCTATTTTTATTTTATTTTTCAAAACCAGACCAGACCATAATGACTTTGTTTTGCGGAGCATCATCATTCATTGAGAAATTCTGCTGATGAGAAAAATTTCACGTCCAATTAACATTTTTAATGTAAATTACAGAGCTAACTGATACATATGAGTATATGTAGTATATAGATCATATACACACATAGTAAATGAATATAATCTGAATTTTTTTTTTTTTCTGAGTTATTTAAATATTTGGATAAAGATATATATTTGTTTTTTACTTTGGTTTTATTCCTTTATTTTTTATCATTATTATTAAACAGAAAATTATGTTTTTTTTTTTTTTTTTTGTACTTTGTTCTTATTTATCTTATAACTATCAGACAGAGTTGATGCAGATAAATTTGTTTTACGTCAAGTACTTTTAGAAATGATAAAGTAACCTTTTGCTGCAATTAAATGATAAAAAAAAAATATAAATAAAACAAGAAGAAAAAAATGATGGAAGAAAAAAACGTGTACCTATTCAAATTAATATACAAAGTGAATATAATTTAGGTGTATTTAATTTCTTTGATTACGATTCTTTTTTTTTTTTCATAAATCTTATATAGCAGAGAAATTTAGAACATTAATATTAGAAAAGTGAAAAAATAAGTAAAATTATTCAATTAAAATATTTTATTCAATGAATCTTAATCCTTTTATAAATTAACTACTTTTAGCTCAAAGAAAATATTTAAAGAAAATTTTTAAATAAAAATACTACCTACATATATGTCAGTAAGTGTAATGAAAAAATATATTACATCGTTTTTTTTTTCTTTTTTTTTTGTAATTTAAGATGTAAGAAGATGGAAGATGTAAATTTTTACTGAAATAATATTTAATTTTATTATTAGGGTGAGTCTAGTATTCAAAGTCAAAGTAAATTTCATTACAAAATTAGTCAATGCCATTGCCCGTGCAACCAGTCGTGAAGTAACTTTGTCCAACTATATAGATGTTTATAGATATTGCACGATATTTAACGTTATTCAAAGACATACAAAGAAGCTTCACGTTCTTTATCGATATCTAAATCCTGCTCTCAAGAGAATTATATTACAGAGAGAGAAGAGAATTATAAAAGTATTATGATATAGATCTTTATCAATCCTTAACGAAGATTAAAGGGGAATATAGAACAATAACGGGGAATAAATATAAACATTGCTCTCGATTAATCACGAAAAAATCTTAAAATATCTATATCTATTTACGCAGATATCGACGATAAAGAAAGCCAACGACAAAATCTATATTGATCGTTATCGATTTTCAAAGTAAGTATTTCAAAGATGACGATCTATAAAGAATCGTCGAGAATCGTTATCGGTCTTTAAACGAAGAATTTATATTTACAATAAGCTCTATAGTCGCCAGTCGGTACAGTGATGAATGGTGCAATGCAAAGAGGATGGCTTTACACGAAGGTTCGTGATTCGAATCTCAAGAGTAAATTTTTCAAATTGAATTGTTTTCATATAATATAAATAAATATAAAAAAAAGCAAGAAAAAAAATTAAAAAAAAAAGAAGAAAGAAAAAAAAGAATTTTTTTTAATTATGTCTATAAATTCCGACAAAGATTCCTATAACGCTCTATACAGATTCCTTTAAAGCTCTTCATCGAAATCTTTTATAGCTGACGTCGAATTTCGTGGAAAAAATCGATGTCGATCTTAATCAAAACCTTGGTTTTTTCTATAAAGACCTTCACGCAAATCTTTATAGTTCTTTATAGCTAACTATATAGCTTGGATGCACGGGTTGGGGGGGGGTTGGGTTGTTGTTAAGGCAGATAAAAAACAAAGTAGATATTGATGTAACTTTTATATGTTAAAATTTTCAAAATTATGATATTGAATTCTAAAATGGAACTTATCTCTAAGTCGAGTTTGAAGTTCTTGATGTCATTTCTTCGAAAAATACCACTTTTCTTATATAGAAAATCGTTACAAACATTCTCAACTTCAAAACGCAATAAAAATAACATGAAAATTTCTAGAAAGAAAAAAACAAATAACAAATCGATAATGTTTTTACAGATATCCTAAAAACATTGTAAAATTATGTCATTTCACTCAATATATGAGCAGTTTATTTTGAAAGTGGGGTAAGTCCACTTTTGGTAAATAATAAGATAAAGTAATTTTAAGATGAAAATCAATATGCCCTTTCAACTATTTGAAGTTATTATGTAATATTATTTCCTAGAATTTTCTAGCAGAAATTAAGCTCTTATATGCAACTTCTGTGGCAGCTGAGATAAAAAACCTTCAATATCTCGAAACAAAACCAAATGGACTTACCCCACTTCAAAAATAAAAAAATATATTTTTTTTTTTAAATTTAAAAAATAATTTTGTCTTAGAACTTTAATCAATTGCATGTCCCTTTTTGTTTTTCAGTGATTTACTTGTAAACTGAATAAGAACAAATTATTTGAATAGAAAAAAAAATTAAATCAATGTTTCTTATAAATTCAAAGGATTTTTTTTTACACAAAAAAAAATCCTTTGAACAAAAAACTCCTTTTTTACAAGATTTTAATTTTATACTAGAGCGTTCTTAAAAAAAAACCAAATGTAAACCTTCTTTATTTCTCTGTGTGTGTATTGATTGTCAGGTAAAAATTAATTAAGTTTAAATTCAATTCATGTAAATTACATTTTGAATTTAAAATAACAACAACAAAAAAATAAATTTTTTGTTCTCTGTGAAATCAACTTCTTAATTTAAAGAGTTCAAAATTATATACATACATACATACATTATATTCTTGTTAACATATTTTCTTCTTGTAAAAAATAAATAAACCATATCATTACGGTTTACCATATTGCAAAAAAAAAAAGGATATAAAAAACAATTACGTAACAAAAACAAAGAAATAGAATAAAACAAAACATAAATGAAAAAAAAAGAAGAAAATATATACATAATTCTGATTTACATTGTTGAACAATTCAAATACAATTTTACATTATTTACATAAAAATAAAATGAATATACAATACGGTAATTTTTTTCTTCTTCTTTTACAGTTACAATAATTCATATGTTTTTTTTTTTTTATTTTCTTTAGTTAAATGTAGAAATTTATATGAATATATAAGATTTTCAATAGGACTTTAAATGAAAGATATGTTTATAGTAAGTACATGATAAAATACGTATACATAACATAAGAATTGTGCCGCAATGCACTATTATGCAATGTCCTGGAACAATGCAATGGAATATTAACAGAAAAGCAAAGAATAAAAAAAAATAGTACGAGAATATTGGAATAAAAAAAAAATAGCTAGAAATTCAACATATATATGCTTACAACATATAAGATATACATACATACATGTATGTACATATTTAAATCCTTATCCTGTAAAAGGCCTTGAACCATCAACTCCTACTACTCATATTTTCATTTGTGTGTACAAAAAGCTTAACGTTCCGATTCTCAGAGAAAATCTATGCAATTGTTTTTCATCACACTCCGATTTTATCATTTTTCTCCTGTTTTTTCTTTTATTTTTTAATATATATTTTTTTTTTCAAATCTTTTTTGTTTTTATTGTCTTGTCTACATTAGTGTCAAAGTATTTTCCGCTTTACTTGTTTTAAAGAAGACCGACAGCATTTATAAACATGATGATGATGATGATGATGATGATAGGTACAAATTATGTAGAATATATCATTCATAGGTTCGGTACACATCAAAAGAATTATGCATTTTACAAAGAATTTATTGTTGATTTCTGTAACATTTTCTTTTTTTTGTAATAATAAAAAATTTACGTAAACGGCGTACTATATGTATGTATTTTTTAAATGTGTGCATTTTGTATCATTTTTCTTTTAATATACTTTATTCATATTTCCTTTTGGTTTCCCTACAATTTCATATCTAACGATATGAATAATATTTATGTACGTAAAAATTTTTTTTTCTCGTTTTTCCTTTTTGATTTAAAATGTCAATATACGAGTATGCAGTAGCTTAATACATTGACTGCAAGATGATTTCAACCTTTTTCACAAGCAACTTGATGAAGTATTGACAGTAGTTTAGCGAAAGTATCTGTTGAAATAAAAATGGAAGTAGGTACATATATTATATACAATAGGAGGTGGTAGTTTGTGAATAACAAATGTTTTGTCGTTTTTGCATAGTTTAATGGGCTTACGACGACGAGTTCCTTTTAAAAAATGTGTCTGTATACAGAGATGTAAATCATACGAACCTTATGAAAAATTTGTAGTATAGTACGACTGTAAATAGAAAATATTATCCTTTTACCTTAAATGTAGATATTTGTTTACATCCTTTTCTTTTATATAAAATATTCTTTTTTTTTTTTATTCTTGTATATTTGAAACGTTTACAACTTATGTGCTTTGCCGCATATTTTTCTGAATATTTATTCCACCTTAATGCGTCATTACAACAACAAAAATAAACATAAAAATAAAGAAAAATTCCTGAAAAAAGAATATAAAATAAGGAAGGTAAGTTCCAGTGAATAAATTTTGGTAGCAGTGGTATAGGTAACAAGTAAGTAACCTTTTTTATGAACTTTGAACTCATTAACATTTTCAGAGTTTATTTTATTGCGTTACAAATTTGAATTAATTAATAAGAAAAAAGAATCTAATGTATGTTTGTGTGTTAGAAAGAAATTACTACTATAGACTTACAGTTACAGAACATATTTTTAAAGATGATGTAAAATTTAAAATAGAATCAATTTAATAATTTTTTTTTTTAAATTTACTTAACACATTTTTTATTAAAATTATAAATGAAATTATTACAAAATTAATTTTCAATTTTAAGTTCAAATTAAATTAATTATTTTCTACTTTTACTGTAACTTTCGTTTAAAATTGTATAGGTAATTTTCAAAGAAAATACGACTAGTGTAGAAAAAAATGCAACGTCTAATAAATTATAAACCTCTGAGTTGTATAGTAAATCATCATTATAATATATGTATGTATGTACATTAATAAAATACAAAGGACTGTTATGAAATAACCACAAACTTTCACAATAATACAATTATACCAGTTTCTAAAATGAACTTTAACTTTTATTATATACCTATCTACCCTACATATGTATGTATTAAAATGCAAGATGTACAAACACATCAAAAGCAATGATTCTGTCACAACGTCAATTGATTTGAACTATAAGTATATACATAAATACATACATATATATGTATATAAGGATATTTTATTCCTGATATATATTTAAATTTATCATATATAGAGCTATTCTTGCATTTGGTATATATTTTCATCGTATCAAAACATTTTTCCAGGATATAATCCTTTTGCCTATTATAATGGTGATAGTAGTACATTTTATCTAACAGTTTGCTTTCCTTTTTGTTGATCTTCTGTTGTTTTTGTTGTTGTTGTTGATTTTTTTTCCTTTTTATTTTTATTTTTTTATTTTGTTGTATAAATGGAAGCATTTAAAGTGTATAAGCCAATTGAGGTGACATCAGATACGATAGAAGAATATGTTAGTAAAACGATAACAAGGATAATTGTGGGATCTTTTAATTTTTATTTTTCTTCTTTTATTTTTTTTATTTTGAAGTTTTTATTCGACTACAACAACACTTTTCATTCACTTTTCCAATGAAAATTGCAAATATTATATATATGTCAGAATTTTATTATTATATTGTTGTTGTTGTCGTCGTCTCCAAAAACAATGAATTCTTTGAAGAAAAAAAAAATGATTGTTTAAATACATGAAAGTATCAACCGCTATGTGAAAATATACAGTTTGATTAAATATATAGTATAATATATGGTATGTACATACATACATATGTAAGTGCATTTTCACAATTCCGTTTTCAGAAAATTCAAAATTTTATAAGAAGTGAAAGGAAACGACAAAACATTATAAAGTGATGGAAAAAAAAAAGTGAATGTATTTATTAGAGCAAAAAGTTAAAGATGTAATGTACTTATTTCGTTATCCTTTTTTTTTGTGTTTTATTTAATTATTTTGAGAAAAAAAAATATAATTTTCTCGTAAAACGTTCTACCTATTTTTTTTTTTTCTTTTCAAATTTATTTTATTTTTTATATAGTTTCTAGTATAGAATACCTGACGCTGAGCTGATGCTTTTTCAGTATACAACATATGACCATTGTGCTATGAATATTGTAGCAATTTGGCTATTTAAATTACCATTATCATCATATAAAAACAAAGAGTTGAGAAAAAAAAAATGTGGACATATTATGTAAAATGTGCATAAAATTAAAAAACAATTGTGGTAATAGTCATACTATTGTAACTGATGGTATGGTGGGATGACCGTTTTTATGGTATCCATTTCGGTTATCCTTTTTTTCATTTTCTCGTCGTGGTATATTTTTGTTTTTTGTTTTTTTGTTTTTATTCATTCATTTTTTTTTCCAATTATATTATGTTGTTTTGTGTATATTTATAGAGAACATTTAAAAATGCTTATCTTTTTATTAAAATATTTTTTTTTTGTAAGCATGACAGTGTTAATCTAAAATATTTAAAAGATATGCAAACACATACGAGTATAAAAAAGAAATGTAGATGATAATTGTGAAGATTGAAAATATAAATAAAAAAATTATAAAACAAAAACATAAAAACAATATCAAATTGTATCTTTCAAATATTTCAAAGAGAAGTAAATTGTAAAACACAACAAAAAATACATACCTTATAAAACGACAATTAGGACGATAGGAAGAAATGTAAAAGAATTTAATATGAGAGTAATATTATTTTCTGACTTAATTTTTGTATTAGAAGAAAATTATTAAATTTAAAAGAATTTGAAATTTGGCCCGAAAAAAAAACTAAAAAGAAATTAAAAGATACTTTTGAGAAAAGGTTTTGTAGAAATAAATAGTTCTATAATTAAAAGGAAAAAAAAGGCTCTTAAGAATATAATGCAAAACTATAGTTTTATTATCCTGAAGAAGACCCCACCCCTCCTTTTTAAATTACGTGGCACATTAATTTAAAAAAATGTGAAATTTAAAATATTACTTATTTTAAAAATAAAATGATTCTCATTTGACTCTACATTCACATTCATACTATCTGTATTTTCCTGTCAATTCTCATTCCTTCAAATAACGAAACATCTTTCTTGAACACAGACAAACCACTTCTCTTTATATGTGCCTTTATTTATCTTGTTAAATGTTTTTCAATTTCACAACAGGATTTAACAACCTTCAAATCATCCTATTAGGCTAAAATTTTTAAGATCACTTGGTTAATGGTATGGTATGAAAGGATGCATGCTTCTTAAAAGGAATTCCACTCGGAGGCCTGAAGGCCCATTGTGAATGCCCTTTAATTTTGTTTGTGGAGGTTGACTTGGCTCATTCTAAAAACCATCCTGATTTTTTAAATGAATTTGTTCAATTCAAGTCTTTTAGTGCTAAAAGATCACTGATTCTGTATCCTGCAAGTCCACCTCACTACCGCAGCCTAGAAAAAAAGTTGTGGCTTTTGTTGTTTCGATCCTGTTGTTTCGCCATTCATTCAATATTATTGAAAAAAAAGTATATCATTAAAAGCTAATTATTATTATTATAAATTTCACAATTCATTTTTTTCTTCAATTAAAAAAAAAGTATTACTCCTATTTAATTTTAAAAATAAATAAAAAAATCAAAATAATTTACTATTTCCATTGAAAACTATAAAATTTAAAAAAAAATCATATTATCAATTTACATTTTATGATATATTACATCAAATAAAATTATAACATTGATTGTGCATTTTATTTTATTTTTATCTTTTTTAAATCCCACTTTATAAATTGTTTATTATGACACAATAATTTTGTTATTTTTGAACAATGAAAATAAAAATAAACAACAACTGAAATTATTCATTTTTTTATCAATCATTTTTTTTTTATCTTTGTTATTTAATAAATATATATATATATATTTTTTAAAAAATTCATTCATGCATACTATAGGTACATGTAAACGCCTAAAGTAAAAAATAAAATGATTGATTGCATTGATAACACAGAACAATCATCGAAACCGCAAATAAAAACAGAATAATAGCTTAACTGGTCATATATGAAAAAAAAATTATTATGTATATGAATATATTTCATTAAAATTCATATGTGTAAATAAATATTAATAATTTAAAAGATGTGTTCAGTAAAAAAAAAAAATTGTGTGTATTTTATGCAAATTATGATGTATATTTTCTGTTTTTCTTTTAAATTTTCAACCTTAATCACAATTTTTATGGAAAAAAAAAATAATAAGTAAATAAAAAATTTATTATATCTTATTTTTCTGATTATTCATAAATTGTAGAAGAAATGTTAAACGACTCGTCTACTAACAAAACTTACAATGTAATCGTTTAAAAAGGATTATCTCAATTATTAATATAAAATCATTTATTATTTATGGAATAGTATAGCAAAAGAAAAGAATCTTTTTATGTACAAAATTTTTAATAAACTAATATTTTTTTTAAAGAAAAAAGTTCAAAATTCAATACCTAATTTAATTTATCCTTTTGTAAAAACTTTCAATATAAATATTTAATTTTTACAAAAAAAAAAAAGATAATGGAAAGTTTTTCTTTTCTATAGAAATAAGAAAGAAAAAAAATATTCATTAAAGTTTATCATTAACTATAAATGATTTAAAACCGCAACGTAATGAGATTCAATTGACCAAGAAAAGAAAAGCATAGAAGGCAAAAAAAAAAAAAAATTAAAATAAGAAAAAGAAAATTAATTCTTTAACTTATGTTGTGAATACAAAAGAAGAGAAATTTGATTTAAGGAACATAGAATATTTGATTTATTTAAAAAAAAAGAAAAGAAAAATCGATGATAAGGTGAATACAATGTTAAGTTTTTCTTATCCTTTTTTTTTTTGCTTTTATTGCTTTGTCCTTTGCAAAAAAATTGCAAAAAAATTATTCTATATAAGATAGTCAAATATAATTTAGTAACAGTAAGGCCAAAAAAAATTTTAAACATGCAATTATTCTGTTTGAAAATGAAAAAAAAAAAAAATTGTATATAAACTTTGCAGAAAAATCAAAAGAATACAGACGAAGAATTTTTTTTTATAAACTAATCTTTGTTCTAAAATGAAAAAAAAACAAATTATGTGTTTGATTTTTTTTTCTTTTTTAAATTCTATTCACTAATTTTGGAAGAAGAAAAAAAAATGAGGAAAAAAAAACATAGAAGTTGAAAATTGGTGCAACGTAATTGAATGGAATTTTCAATTTACTTTTAATGAGATACGAACAATTGATGAATATAAAATGTGTGTTCTTTTAAGTTTTTGTTCCTATTTTATAATTCAGTATTCAAATATATCCTTTTTATTTTTTCTTCTCTGAACTAATTTGAAATAATTTACCGAAAAAAAAAAAGTTATATGCAATTTCTCTTGACTAATTTATTTAATTTTTACATATTCGATGAATTTATGAACAAAAAAAGTGATGTATATAAAAATATTCTCAAAGGATACATATATAAATTTAATTTTGAAAAATGAAGTCTAAGTAAGGGTAGATACATCATTTAGTATCTGATGTGACTCATTTGTGAATGTGTATCTGCAATTTTTGATTTTTGAAGGATGTCATTCAAGAATTTTATTTGCAGTGAGTTGATTTTTCACAGTTTAAATAATTTCGAAGATTTAATAGGTACTTATTAAATTGTTTTTTTTTTAAAGTAGCATATACTTCTCAAGAAAAAAAATGCTTTATAATAAGTGATAGTCGACGTTTGATATACTTCTAGTCTCCTACTTATATTTTAATTTTGTAGGGACTAAATTGCCTGTAAAACTTTCGGTAGGAATAAAATATATGTAATTGCATAAAACGACAGAAAAAGTCAGATAAAAGTCAGTTATCCCACTGGAAAAAATATACGGTTTAATAAAGCTAAGATTATACAAAAATCTTATATTTTTTTCATGAACAACATGGTCGCGAGTAAAATTAAAGAATTATGATCAGTGATCACCTCTAAACAACATGTGTAATGAAGTCAAGTCAATCTTTAACAATTTTTTGAGGCCCTGTAATTTTATTTTAAAGTCTCGAAATTTAATTTTAATTAATTTTACTTTAATTAAAAATATTTTTTTAAATAAAATTTAATATTTAATGTTAAACCAAACTAATTTGTTTTTCTTTTTATTATTTATTAGTTTTTCTCTATCCCATTTAAATATTAAAAAAAAAAAAAACTACTTCATAACTTTTGTGTTTAAAATACACTAACTTGATACTCCTATTTATTTTTTTTCTTTTTTTTTCATGGAAAAATTATGATGTGATAACATCATAAAAAACTGAAATAAAGTGAAAAAGTTATGAAAAGTGATTGAGAACTCGAAATTCTTCTTCTTTTTTTTTTTTTTTTTTTTTTACTTTTTTAGTTGTTTTTTTAGAAAAAGAATATATTATATACTCGTAATTCGTATATATACATATATGTATGTATTCACAATGATGGTTTATAAATGAGGAAATGTCAACACTAGAGAAGTTGTTCCAGTTCTAAAAACAAAAAATGAAAAAATATATATATGTAGATATGTATATACATAAGTATAAATATTATCAGACTATATCCAGATATGTATGTACGTAGATAATCTGCAATTCAGTATAGACTGCAGGCAGACAAATATTGTTGGAAAAAAAAAAAAAGAAGAAAAATAATAAAAATAATAAAGTGAAATAAAACCGTCAAAATCAAGTTTTCATTTTCATATTATGAACATAATCGAAATACTTTCACATAAGGTTTATCGCATATGTATATACACACATTTACGTAAATATGTATGTATGTACATATATATATATATATTTATCTTTTACATACATATAAATAAGAATATGAGAAAAAAATATATGACCGAATACTTTACCTTCTATATTAAATGTATCAAGATATATCTATAGTATATATTATATAGGAACTATATATAAAAATTATCATATTGACTAAATATATGAATATGTATATGAACAAAAAGCTAAAATGTACATACTTGAAAAAAATTTTTTTTCTCTTCCTAGTAAAATATTAATGGGAAAAGAGGGAGAGTATCCTTATTTTCTACCAGAAATATAATACATAGCTATATGTTGTCATATATCTATTTGACTATCTGATATTTTTCATTCATAAAAACGTCTCATATTAAAAATAGCAAAAAAAAAAAAAAACATAAAGTCAGGATAAAAAAAAACTATAGATAGGTATATGATGATATATGTAAAAACTCTTAAAGAATGAAATAATTTGAAAACAGAGATAGATGAATAACAGATGGATGATAAATGAGACAGATACGATATAATGAAATGTTGTAAAAATGGGAGAAACGTAATTCTTCCAGAAAGAAAATAATGAAAATAAAAAAAATATTGTTTCATTCAAAAACTAAAAAAATTTCATGAGAATACATATAATACATAGGTATTATACATATATGTATCAGTATCTATATGTGTAACAAGATTTCGTATAAAATTGGATTGAATATCATATGCGTGAATACGAGATCACAGAGAAAAAATAATATTTAAAAAAAAAAAAACATATTAAAAGTACACAGTCAATAGAAAGGAAAAAAAATTCATTGAAATGGTTGGATAAACTACGAGATAAAAAAAATAAAACGGACCAATCCTGAACTAAATACTATATAATATCTGTGCTGTTTGTTTCATTCAATAAAATCTTTCATTGAACTCATGATTATACCATAATATAGACTTGTATTTAAGGATATGATGATGATCTTATATCTAGGATAAGTATAAAAAAAAAAAGTAAAGGAAAAAAAACGACAAGTATGTAACATATATAAAAATAAAGGATTCAGAAATCATCAGGAACTGAATTTGCAAATAGCGAAATTAGAAAAAAAAAGAAATCGAGAAAAATTGCAATTTAACTGAATTTCTCCTGTCTTTTCTTCTCATATCTGTTTCACAATATATACATATCCTTTAAAATTATACCATATTTTATATTTACGTAAAATGTATTTGATGCAGTACATATGTACATATATCCTATTTAGTTTTTATTTTCTTCTATGGAAACAAAAAAAATGATAAGAAAAAGAAAGCTCACGTAATGTATGATGAAATATATCAGTCAGCCTTAGGGAATTGTTTTGCACTTATATTTTTTTCAAGTTTATGTATCTTTCGTCTTTTTATCACATATCATATACACGTACGTATATAGTATATATACATACATGTATCTGTTTATCATTTTTATTATTTTTTCTGTTTTGTTTTTATTTTTTCTTTTTAATGCAATACGCGTTTTAGTAAATTCTTATCGTTAAATTATAAATAAAGTGAAATATGATGGATAAAAATGATGTGTGTGTGTTTCAATTTCAAATATGTCAAGAAAAATTAAATAACGTCTTGTCACAATCATTATATGTACATGAATATATTTCAAGTTTTACTAAAAACTAAATTAAAATTTGAATGACTTCTGTAATAGAACAGTTTTAATTAACAAAACAAAAAATTGTGGAAGGGAGAAGAAAAACAGTTTTGATTTTGAAATAAAAACCGCATTTTAGTGTAATTTTTTCTGACATTTTAATGATATGTAATTGGAACAAAAACAAAAACTACAAATATGCAGAATGAAAATTTGTTTTTAAATTAAAGAAACAAAAAGATAAAGGTCCTTTTTGTGAAAAAAAAAAAAAAATTATCTGAAAAATGCACATAAAGGTATACATTATCGAATCCGTTAATGCATAAGATAAATTACAAAGAAAAACAAAAACCATATTATTTTTGACTTTTTGATATGCAATTTAAAAGATACAAATGATAAATGAGAATTATGATGATTCCATTTCTTTTTTATTTAAAAAAAAAAAACAACAACAAAACAATAACAGGACTTGTGAAAGCATGATGTATATACACAATAACAACAATAATATTATTGCAATATGCATAATATGTCATTTAATTGGCACATAATTTATCATTTTATATTGCGAAAAAAAAGGACGAATGGAAAAAAAAATCATAACTTGTAATATTTCGATTTCACAAAAAAAAAAATGGGAAATGAAAAAAAAAATTATTGTCATTATCTGCTGTTACTATATTTCTTTATAAAATTTAAAAACCATCCAAACAAATAAAAAAAAGGATATGTTTACAAAACATGACCTCAAAAAAAAAAATTGTTTTTTTTATGACACAATCGAAAACAAATAAATGGAAAAAAAAATGAAAAAATACCAAAAAGATGAAAAATTATACAGAAAATAATATATAGGAAGTATTATATAAAAATTTGTTTAATCTTTGTATATTGTACAACAACTATACATAGGTACATACAAGTCTACATATAAAAACATTTAAGTATATTATTGTATGTTGTAGTGTTGTAGCGTAACATATAAAACTGAAAGGACATGATGCTGTCATATTATCGGCATTATTTAAAATGAGCTCTTAATTTGCAATTACATATACATATATACATAGGTATATGTATGTATTATACATAACCTATACACAGATATTTTTTATTATGAGTATACAATATATAGGTATATACGGACGAAATAATTTCTGATTTAAAAATAATAATAAATATTTTTTTTTAAAAATTAGTGTTAAAATAATAAATAAAAAATATTATTGTAGAAAAAAAATGATATTCAACAAAAATAGTTATTTTTTTAAAAAATTTACAAAAATAAAAAAAAAATACAATACCACAAATGTATCATTAAACTTTTTTTTTGTTGTTGTTATTCCAATGTTATATTATGAACAGGATATTATTATTATTGTTTTCATATACGGAAATGAACAATTATTTATTTCACACTCATTTGTAATCATTTCTTCTATTTCAAATTTTAAAAATTAGTAACGGGTATTTCATGTGATTAACTTTTTTATTATGAAATTTTTTTATTATCCTTTTTACAATGTTTTGGTCATAAAATTTGTTTTTCTTGTGAAGCTTTTGTAATAATTAACCATGAGCGTGAATTTAAAAAAATGGTCCATTTTATTTTGCATCGATTTCAATATTTTCTAAATTTTACAAAATGTTAAAGTTAATAAAAACAGAAGTACATCAAGGACTCATTCACAGTAGCTTCAATACTTAATTTAAATACATAAATAAATAAATTTTCGTTATTTTCTATTTACTTTTTCAAGCTTGATAAAGGTCCTTGCAACAGATCCTTGAAAAAGATCCTTTTTACAAAGAGAAAAAAAAACTAAGTGTAACAATTTTAAAGTTACAAGTGTAGATATATTTGATTTTCTTTGTATAAATATGTTTCTGTGGGAATAAGAATAAGAATTTAGCCATTTTTTCTTAAATTGTTTGCTACTAATTAAGTATTTAAAATCTGTTTATTAGGAGAATAAAACTTATGAGGCATAACGTGCAAAAAAATGGTTTTTACAACTCTTTTACTTCTTCAATGTGACCTTTATTTTAACACTTGCCCTGAGAAAAAGAATGTAACCCAATTCTTTGTGTTTGTGGAATTCATACAAGAGCGGAATGTTAAAATTGTGTTTTAAAAAATATCCTTTTATTATTAAATTAGGTGTTTTGACTTTTTTTTGTCATTCTTGTTCCAATTTTAATAAGAAAAAGGAACGTTTTCGAATGTAAATTCTAAAAAAAAGGATTACTAATATACTTGTGGAATATGTATATTATATTCATTTTAAAAATATTACAGATTTAGAAGAAAGTAATTACAAACAAACACCCTATATATATTTTGTTTGTTTTTTTTATGAAAATCATCAAAATTTTAAATTATTCATAACAAAAATTGATATATTCATGAAAATACAATTTTATGATTTTAAGTTTATAGAATTGCTAATACATACACTTACACATACATATTTACATACATGAAAATAAATGTAGTTCATTCATTCAGTAAAACATTATTATTATTATTATTGCAGCGAGTAAATAAAAACAAAATAACATCTCCCTATTTACAATCATCATCATCATTTCAATTGTAATTGCAAAACATGAAAATATTCTAAAGGGATTTTCTCTGATTTTACTGTATAATTATTATATTTAAGTGTGTGTAATATATTGTACATTGTCATTTTATTAATAATCAATTCAACTTTATGTGTTCAAGTATATTTTTTTTTTTCATAAATTTTTATTATAAATTTATTACTTTATTTTAAAAAAAATTATCAGTGCGATTTATTGCTAATGAAAAAAGAAGCAGGTCACATTACTAAATAAAAAGTTATGAAGGACAATTTATAAATTATAAATAAAATAATAATTTTAGACAATAAAAAAATTCATAATAAAAATATAATAATAATCCAACTTTTTTTTTTAATTAATCCTTTGAGTCAATTTCATCACAAAATTCAATTTTTTGTATTTTTCAATTCGAATGAAAATATAAAATAATTTTTTTTTTTTTGAATACGTATTTTCAAATTTCTTTGTTTCTTTTTTTTTTTGTGACTTTTTTACAAATAAAAAAAAATATGAGTTATTTCTAATTAGCTTTTTAATAAGGATTCTAATTAACAAATTAAAGTGTCAGATATATCATCTTGTATCCTTTTATCAAATTTTATAGAGAAAACAAAAGTGTTAGAAAAATTCAGTTTTTTTTTTTTTCAAATTCAAAATTTTTTTAAAAATGAAAATGCATTTTTCTTTCTTTTTCTTAATATTATTCAAAATGTACGCATACATATATCGAATGTGCATTCAACTGTATGTGCCGCAAAGAACTTTATTACCACCTTTTTAATGGTACTTTAAATTCTAAATCCTTTTGATAAGTATTAAGTGTTAAAATCAAAGTAAGCCAATGAAATAATGTTTTATATGTAATATGGTGTATTCTCTATATATTGAAAAATCATATAGAGAGGGTGGATTTTTTTTTATCCTTTTTTTTGTAGTATAAAATGTAAATTTTTGTTTTCAAGTAATTTATATTTTATAGATGAGATCATTATGAAGATGAAGATATAATATACAATGTTGTGTTACCAAATAGCAACCATATTCAAATTATTCAACTAAATATTTTAAGTAACCATATTGCTTAGATGAATGCAAAGTGTGTAAAATGACTTCTGAGCATCTTGTTTGGAGTCATTCAAAATTCAAATACCTATTTCATTTTTGTTGTTGTTGCAAATTTGAGTTTTTCTAGAGTCAATATATAACATGCAAAGTATACCTACTCATATTTATCATTTTACTGAATTTTTGCATCTTTTTATTCGTTTTGTTCATTAAAAAAGAAATTTTAACTGCTGCACCACTGAGTATTAATGCACTCTTGTAAAAGTGCATTCACAATGAAAATAAAAGGAAAAAAAATGAAAGGAAGACAAAAAAAAATGAACACCCTCCACTTCTTTCGTAAAGCAAAGAGTTGTAATGCACAAAGAAAAAAGAAAAAAATTATAAAAAAGCAAATAAATCCAATAGGTAAACAGCAAATAACCCCCATCTAGATAAGCTTTAAGGCTTACTACTTTCTATCTTTATTATATATTTGTTGTTGCATCAAGAGTGCGCACTAATATTAGCCTTAAGAGAGTTGTGTACTTGGAGTAACAATGCGTCTCAACATTTGTTATCATCCTTTGAAGTTTTGCCGACGCCTACACTTTTATTTTTTTTTTTTTTCATTCTTTTAATTTTTTTTTTATTGCAATTGCACTGATGGATAGTACATCCTTTTTTTCACTATTAAAAGATAAAAAGTTTGGAAAAAAAAAAGGAATAAAAAAGAATGTCGAGAATGTCATACATAGAAAATTCTCTTTTTTCTTTTAGTTCTTAACTTTAGTGATGTAAAATGTGAAAAAGAATAAGAAGAGAGAAGAAAGTGTAAGGAACAAGAAATTATTAAAAATGTAAAATGATTTAGTACAGAAAGCCTAATAAAAAAAAAATTTTTTTTTTTTTATAGAAGAGGGAGGCACAAAAAACTTAAGCATAATCGATAGATAAAGAGACGATGATGATAATAATAATAATAATGATGAAAAGAAAAATAAAGTAAAACGAAAAAAAGAAAAAAAAAAAATAAGAGCATGTGCAAGCATAAGAAATCTCAACTTTTTGTGAAACACGCCTTTGGTGTTACATTTTTATACATTTTTTTTTATTTTTTTTATTTTACTTTGTATAGTATAACAGGATATTATTAACATATACATCATATTAGCTTTATTAGGGAAAATAAAAGAAAAAAAGTGAAAATAAAAAAAAACTTGACGTTTTATTAGCCAAATGATGCTGTAATGATGAAATGAACTGGAAAAGTAGCGGAAGAAGTATTGTTGATTGGCTTGATTGCGTGTAATGCATATAAGAAAAACAGAAATATATACATATATGTATATCTATAATATGTAGCTTTTAACTTTTATGCATTTCAATGATTTTTATGCATAGATGCATTATATGAAGCGGATCCTTTTCATGTTTGATATGCATTTTTTATTTTTCAATTTTGTATATTTGTTTGTTAAATAATAATTTTTATCCTATTCTATGAAATCCTTTATTTGTTTTTGTCTTTCTTTTTTTTTTTATTTTCTTTAACAATTTGTGTAATGCATATCATGATAAAAATACAAATCGAAAAACAAAAAAAAAAATTGGGATAATATATTCTTTTTTAGTCAACTCTTAAAGGAAATGTATCTAAAGATATCTAAATGGAAACAAAAAAACAAGTGAGAAATAAAAAGAATCATTTGAAGCTAATTTAGTAATTTGAAATGATTCATTATTATAATCATCGGCAAAAGTGTATCAAACTTGCGTATTTGATTCTTTTCAATTAGAATTTAAACAATCTGGTATAACAAGTTATAAACACGCAGTAACTATCACTTTTGAAAGATATTATATAACTGACACAAGTTTTTTTTTTTTAATTTTTAAATTTACAATAAAAATTATTTTTTTTAACGCCATAATCATACCTCAATAATTAATTGAACTTTATTCTATAGCGCACAGCGAAAATTTCATTGAAAAAAAAAAAAAGTATCTATAATGCACAGTATGTTTGATTATGATCATTATTAAAAAGTTTTGATTTTGATTTTTTACCAGGTTATACATACATATATGTATATATGTATCTATGTATTTAAAATTTAAATCAAGAATTTTCGATTTACGTGTCAAATTTAACTTAAAGTAAATTCATTTTTGTCAAGTTTTATCAGTAAACTTTAAAGAAACCTGAAAGAAGAAAGTACCTAAATACTGAAATCTTACTATACATCGCACTCGAATCGATTTAATCTAACAATATTCTAAATCATTTGAGATTTTGGTAGAACAAAAAATTCGAAGAAATAATTGAAATGTAAGGAGATAAAAGTTAAAAAACTAGTTAGTACTTACGAATTAAAGCAACATACTGATCCAGAGAGTCAAATATTTCACGATGTATTTGTTGCTGCAAAAAAAGTGAAAAAAAAATTGTTTGGAATTATTACAAAGAACAGAAATAATCAAGAAAATCTTTTACCTTTTTCAACTGATTGATGCTGATTTATTCACCTTCGACAGAACTATCAATGTAAATATTCTTTTACACAGCACCAACACAACATTTACTTGCTTAAAATCACGCTTATTTCACATTCACACGCGATATTTCATTTTTTTCGTAGTTAAAAAACAATCAATATTCCAAAAATAATAGAATTATAAATTTATTCTAAGGAAATCACCACCAAAATTATTAATTTCTAGAGACGAATCTTCACTCAACCAAATCTTGCTAGATTTCGTGCGTTAACTAATATTACCTACTAATATACAAAAATGTGGAATCTATTTAGTAAGAACTTCTCCTTAACCAACTACTGTCCGCTACAGTAAATGGATAAAAATTAATAAAAAAAAAACAACAACAATCCTTAAAACTATACGTGCATGATTATGATTATAAAATATGAACTAATTCCACTTGTGGAATCAATTGCATATTTTGGCGCCATTATTGTACATAGCTTTTTTTACTTCGTCACAGAATGTATTTATTTTCTTGTCACACTTATGACGAAATGATATCTTAGCACCACTTCCCCTTCAACAGTGACTCATAAGAAAAATGTTCGATTCGACAGTGTTAATCTTTATTTTTTCTTTTGAGTGATGTTTTCTGGAAAATAAATTCGTAGGTAATTTTATTATTTTTGGAAAATTCAGTGTTCGTTATCGTTACGAAGAAAGTGATTTCAGGGATGTAAAAATTGTGGCGGTAATTTGTAAATATTCGTAAAGTGTAACTGCATAATACATATAAGTATGTATATAATATATGCCTATATTATGAGTTAATACATACATATGTACATTATATGTGTTGTTCTAATGATATTATTATTTTTTATTTTACGTATTTATTGTTGTGGTTTATGGAAACTAGACAGTTTTTATCTAAGAAATACAACTTCTTGCTAAAGAGATTCCACATTTTTATATATATTATGTTAATATATGTATTATGTAATATAGCTTGAACCAAAAGAGTTGAAGTTTCGTATTGTAACTACGTTGTCATGCGCAGAAGAAAAGATACTTACACACATACTTACATTTTTGTTGTTGTAAATTCTAACAAACAGAGGTTTCTTCTTTCGTATATGTATACACAAGAAGATCATGCGCAATGAACCTTCAATTGAAATAATTTCAGCTATATTAGTTAACGCGCGAAATTTAGCAAGATTTGGTTAAGTGAAAATTCGTCTCTAGAAATTGATAATTTCAATGGTGTTTTTCTTAAAATATATTTATAATTTTATTAGTTTTGGAAAATTTATTGTTTTTTAATTTCGAAAAAAATGAAATATCGCTTGTAAATGTGAAATAAAAGTAAATTTCGGGTTGTGAAAGGTGTTTCAGTATAGTGAGTAAAACAGTATAGAGGAATGAATATTCTATCGGTTATCCTATAGATTATGCAGAAATCTCTAATACATCATCAATGGAGAAGTATGTATGTATGTAGGTATGTCATGTCAGGGTGGTTAATATTCGATTCTACAATATGTGAATTTATAGTTTGAACTTTATATATAATCACGTACACAAAAACAAAAGTTATATGAGAATTCTCACCTCACATTAAAATTAAAATTGAAATTTAAAAAACAAAAATGTTGATGCTGTGTGTTTGAACACTTATAGAAATCACAATTGAACTTCACAATGATTATAAGATCATAATTTAAATTTCATATATTTCAAGTAAAAGTACAAACAGGTTTGAAAGGTAAATTATTTATATTTAATAAAAATAAAATAAAAAAAATAATGGTTACTTTTAACTTTTAAAACAATAATTCTTCTTTTAAAAAAAAAAACTTTTGCAATACAATTTTGTAGTCTTTTAATGATTTTCATCACAAAAATTGTAAATTGTGAGAAATTTACAAAAAAACAAAAAAAAAAAAAGTATGTATTCCTAAATCGCAAATATAATATTTATCTCCCAAATCTTTTAAAATAACTTTTAACTATATCTTTAACTATCAAACGAAAAAAAAATTGTATATCTTATGCAATATAATAACAGTAGATACAATATTATGCAAATGGCAGCTTCTGATCGACATATTAAGTGCTGAAACAATACATAATCATACACAATAAGTGTATGCACGAGACAGCATTAAGATCAAACAATAATGTAGAATGAAGAATTTTTACGATCATTTCTAATTGAAAAAGTGCATCCTTCAGTTATTGGTTGAATTAATCTTATAAAGTAAAAAATTGAATTAAAATTTATCTAGATATAAGTATTAAGTACATATGTATATGAAGCAATACATCATACGAGTACCTACATACGTACAAGATTTATGAACATCCTTGTAATTTTTTATAATATCCTTCCTTTTTTTATAGTTTGTACCTAATTCTTTATACCTTTATTTATTAAGAAGTACTTTTATATAAGATACACATCAAAAGCCAATATAGAATAAGTTTAGATTTTGTAAAATATATATATAACAAAAGAAATACATATAAGAATTTTTTTCTTGCACATTATCTTTCCTTTCATAACCATCTTTTGACTTTGTGAACAAAATACAAAAGTTTTTCTCACATGATTTCCTTTTAAACAGAACATTTTATATCGAAAATTTTCTTTTTAGAAGAAAACAAATTTTTATTGGAATTTTACATTTGATAAGTTTCTTTCAAAAAATCAAATACAAAAAAATCAAATCAAAAATCAATTAAACCAAAGCCAAAAACAAACAAAAAAAAAGTGAATTCTACGAAAGGTAAATTTCCTCTAAAGGGAATTTTTATTATAAATAAGAAAAAATAACATTTTAAGTTTGAAAAAAAAAAGAAACCAATAAGAATTTCAAAGAATAATTTTTAATTGAAATTTTAAACTTTTAAAAACATTTTATTTAATTCATTTTTTTTACTGGTTTAAAAAAAAAGGAAAGGAAGGTTAAGGGTTTAAGAATTTTATATGTATTTGGAATTTCTAAAAATATTTTTTTAAATAATAGAAATTGGCTTATTTCTACTTCTTCTTTTTCTCTCATTTGCTCTACAAGCTTGGTACAAGCTTTTGCCGCTTCAACCACCTTTTTCCAAAACATTCTTGTTTGGTATTCTTATTCCAATTTTTAAATACTAGTTCCCTCAAAAGTCTCTAACATCATTCACCTATCTTTGTTCTGAACGACTTCTATAGGTTAATCTACATATGTATCTTTAAATGCTACTTTTTGAAATCTATCAGCTGCCATTCTTAGAAGATATGAGAATCATTGAATTAAGTATAATAGGTTTTATAAATTTTTAGAATATATTTCGCTTGCATACCAACGATAAATCCAACGTACTTCACTTTAAAAGTATTGTAAAGGATTTATAAATTTCATTTAAGTCTAAATTTTGATTGATAAAAAAAAGGATATACTTTGGAAAATACTTTCCTTGATACCACAATTTTTTACAAAATTTTCTCAAAGAGAAAGCTTAGAAAGTTCGAAGTGAATTAATTTCTAAGCCAATTTTTTAATTTATAAACTTTTCATAGTCAAATTTCCAGTAATAATTAATTAGTGAATAAAACAATCACCAAAGTTTTCAAATGAAATTACAAATAACAGTAATATCATTTTTATTTGTTTTACAACTTCATTAAAAAAGTAAATATTTAAAATAATCTATTTACATTGAAGGAAAAAAAAAAGTTAACGTTTAAATTTTTCAACAAAACCACAAAAATAATACAAACTACAAATTTTTAATATGTACATAATTTTTTTTTAACAAAAAAAAAAAAAAGGAACAAAAAGGAACAGCTTCTACAATATAAAATAACGAATTTTTTTAGTGCAATTCAGTATACGTATTTTAGACTCGCTTAAAAATTCAATTTGATAAAGTTGCTAGCAAATATTTTCACAACCTATTAACTAGTGTTATTTTTTATTTTATTTTCTTTTTATATAAGGACTGTCCCAGAAAAAAACCGACCACCATTAAACACTTGGTAATGCAACAAAAATAACTTTTTTCGCAAATTTGGTTTTTCCAATCAATGAAATAAACTTTTCTCTATGATTTAATAAGTTTTATTTTGGAAATTTTTTATTTTCTTTAAAATTTAATAACTTTCGATTTCACCCATCTCATTAGGTTTTTTACACAAGTTTTGTCCATTGTTTTCGAAACTAAAATATATTTTCTTTTAAAGTTCTTAATATTAACTTGTTTATTTTTAGTTTTTTTCAATTTCCGCTTCACTAGAGCCCAAAATACCGCTACAAAATATTCTTGTCCTGGTAGCTGGTTAAAATCTGCCTTGCAGTACGTTTTATCGTCCATTATGCAACACGAATATTTTGTTAGATATTGCTCATGGAATTTTCGAGCTCTTCGTTTGCAAAGAATTTCCTTTTTGTCAGTTCGATCTGGCACTTTTTTCACTTTAAATGTTTTTAAGTTGAGTCTTTTCTTATTTCTTTGAACCGTTGATTTTGATGTTTGAACTTTATCGGCCACATCCCTGACTGAAAAGTTTGGATTCTTTTTAAAAGCCGCTTTAATCTTCTTTTCAATAATTTTGTCGTTGGATCCTTTTTTCCGGCCTGATCCTTTTTTTCTTTGAACACTTTTCCGTTTATTAAAATTATCTAATACATTCTGTATGGTGGATTTTGGTATACCGAGAGATTTAGACAACTTTCTCTGCGATATACCTGGATTTTTTAAGTATTCGGAAATAATTTTTTTTCTACGACTTTCTCCTTCTGATTCCATGACGTAACACACAAAACTAAGATTGAATTTACTAATGCAGAACAAAGACTAACTATTATGTAAAACAATCGTGCAAAAATGAACAAGATTGAACAACTGTATTTCCGCTACTATAGGGAGACAAGTGGTCGGTTTTTTACTGGGACAGTCCTTAATATACTCTCAAAAAAGCTCTATACAAACACTCATTATACCTTTTTGAATCATCAGAAAAAAACAGGAAGAAATAAATAAAGTAAAATAAAAGTAGAAAATTTAGGAAATTTGGTTATACAATGATGATGATGATGGTTACACAATTTTATTGCTACGTATACCTTTTGTACCAAAAAACTGAGATTTCACTTGAAAAAAAAAAAAACATAACAAGAAAAGAGAGTAGGTATATCATGACGATAATTTAATTTTGTAGTCCGTCGTTAGTCGACAGTTAGTTATATAATTTAACAGGTACTTCTTCTTTTTTTTTCATGTCAAAATGAATGAATAAAACCAACAAAATTCTGTGAAACCTCTAAGTACATATATACAAAGCAAAAAAAATCATCATGATTTTGTAGACTGACAATTTGTTTTGTGTGTTCAGTACAAGATTCTGTCTATATGCAATTATTATCGTCCTAGATCTTAACAGAATAAAAAAAAAAACATATAACTTGACAAATGCCTAAATGAATCCTTGTTAGCGGTTCCTGAATAACCAAATTTTTAGGATTGTTATTCCAACCAACTCCTATTACCTTAATCGTCATAACTACATATATATACAAAATTTTCATTCATTGCTGAATGGTTATGTTGCAACGTTATATCTTTCAGACTGTCACACCGTTTGTTTAATTAAAAAAAAATATAAAAAAGTAAAAAAGAATAAAACATTTTGTAATTGAATAAGTTAAAAAAGGTATATATGAAAATATGTATAACACAATACCTATGTTATATTTTATTTTTGAGAATAGTTTTGGTAGTAAACTGACTTTATACAATTAGCACAAGCACACGAAAAGATATAGTATATGAAGGTGTTTACAAAAACTTAAAAATTTGCTCATTTTCATGAAAAATAATTTTATGAATATACGTTTAGATAGGTACTTTACAAATATCCAACATTATCATTACTTTATGAAAAATTTGAACAGAAAAAAAGTGAATGAAAGAAAATTGCATGAAAATAAGTAAATAAAAAATTTAAAAAAAAATAAATTGCATAAATTAACAATTTTGAAATGGGTATAAATAAAATTCATGTTAATTAGATTTAAACGTTTTTACACTTTTAAAAATTCTTATAATTGTAAAAAGATTGAATTTGTATAACTGGAGCTCGAAAAGATTGGATGCCAATCGCAACCAAAAAGGAGTATTGTAAATTTTTGGAAAATCTGACTATAATTGTTGATCCTTAGACTTAGGAAATAAGACTCTGAGGACAGCATTTAGGTGATTGTAAGGAGATACCTGGTTTTAAAAACAAAACTGTGTATTGGAATTTTTTGATTTTTTAAGATAATTCAAGAACAAAGATACAAGAGTTGGTGGTTTTTTTTTTTGAAAATAAGGATTAAAATCAATCAAAATTTCAAAGAAGGAAATGTTTCCATTCAATCTATTTTAGTATCATAAATATTTTACATACAAAAAAACAATTTATTTAAATAAAATCATCGAATAATTTTTTTAATAAAAAATTAATGTTGAATTTTCCTTATGTTTTCCTTCAAAAATAATTTTTTATTATGCATTTCCTAATTTTATTATTATTTTTTTAATTCCTGTTCTTGTTTTTTCAAATTTAATCAAAACCACAAGGACATAAAACTTTTCTTAGTTACCTTTTTTTCGAATAAAAACCAATTAATTTTTTTTTTTTTTCATTATTTCGAATATTAATATATTTAATTGAAATTTACGTCAGAATTCTATAATATCTGCAAAATAAAAATAAAATAAAAAATCTGAAAGAAAATTGCTAAAAAATAAATTGAACACTGAAAAGAAATAAAATGTAAACACAAGGTATATTAAAGGTTATAAAAAGAGTGTAGGTGCAGCAGCGCATATGATCCTGATGCAATCAATTCAATTTTATAAGGATTAATTTTCTTTTATTTATTTATTTTTTTTTTTAATAAAAAGCATTAATATAAATAAAATATTTTATTTAATGAAAATATAAACAAGAAAAAATTACCTCAAATATTTTTGTTTATTTCCTTCCTGGAAATGGTTTTCCCATGTGCCTGAACTTTCAAGTTTTTGTTTTTTGATTTGCAATTTTTTACGTTAAAAAATTCAAAAAAAAATAGAACCTTTTATACTAACACCTTTATATAATTTTTTTGTTTTTCAAAAATAGAAGGAAAAAAATATAATGGAAAATTTAAACAAAACAAAAAAATAAATAAACGTGCAAAACAGAGAAAAAACATCAGAAAATTGTGCAACCAAAATAATATTTTCATTTGAAATTTATAATTGTTGATATTTTACGTGATTTTGTGAATTGTTTGAAAACTAAAATGTAAATATTTAGAGAGGGAAAAATAAATACAAAAATATCACAATAATACTAACTATGCGTAATTATTGGTAGATATATGTGAAAATATACCACGGATAAATCTACATTGAAAATATGTATTTTGTACTTATATCCTATACCTACATATTTTCAAAATTCATATTTTTCATCTACCTACTCGTAGTATGTGTCCACCAATGACGTACACCTGTTTGTTATAAGTTTGTTTGATTAAAAATTAAAAATATTGCATATATTTTTATTTTCTTCATATTTTTTTTTTTATGTCTAGATACGTAATTTTTATCAAAAATAAATATATTGTTTGTATAAAAAAAAATTCAACAGAAAAAAAAATAAAATCACATATAAAAATATTTATAAACAATTTTCTAAGGATTTTGTTTAATGGATTTCATAGAGAAAACAAAAATAATACCTATATATGTTTTTTTAAATATTAAATTTCATAATATTTACGTTATGAATTTTCTTTGTGTTTTATGTGTATGGGTGTGTGTGATTAAATCATATAATAATCTATATAAAAATAAATTTGTATTTCGTAATAAATGTAGATATCCTTTTTGTTGTTATTATTTTTTTTTTTTTACTTAAATTTTAATATATTTAAATTTCATTTTAACAAAATGGTTCCGTTTTTCACCAGAAATGAAGAAAAAAAAACTAGAAAAAAAATGATTTTGAATTTTTTTTTAAACCCCTTTCATAATTTGAAAGTTTTTTGTAAAAGAGAAAAATCATTATTATAAATTTTTTTGTTCACCTTAAAAAAAAAATCAAAAAAAATATATGCCTAATATTTTTGATGAAATGTGATAATATTTGGTCAAAATTTTGTTTTTATTTTTTTTTATTTTTACTGTTATTTGGCATTTCTATAATGAAAATAAATATTTTGTCAAAAATCGTATACACTTTTCTTTTTTTTAATATTCTATTGCATTTAATATTATATTATATGCAAGTTTAAAGGATATAATTTTAAAAAGAGAATATTTATTTGTATATATGTAAAAACTCGTATATAAAACAAAATTTAAAATAAAAAATCAGGATGTACATAAATATAAGTACAAAAATACATTTTTTTCCCATTATGAAAATTATATCTGCAGATTTTTCATTGATGCAAAATTTTTATTTTTTTTTTATATTGTGTATACAATTTATTAATATATTATGTGAATTTAAATAATTCCAATATACAGACATATATTTAGATATTATTATGTGAGTAAATGTGTATGTGATATCTACCTTCATAAAATGTAAAGGTGATATTTCTATACCTTTTTTTTTTTTTGATTAAAAAAAAAAAATAGACATAATGTGAAAATAAAAGTCATCTATATAATGTAAAAAGGTGTTATAATATACGAATGATATTTCCTTTTTAAAACTAGTCCAGTGTTAATAACGATGTCGAATTTTGTGCATATATATTAAATACACATAAATATATTCCTTTTGTCACTTTATTGATATATTCATTTTTGATGATTTTGGTGTTTCATTATTATTATTATTATTTATTTTTTTCAAATATTTGAATCCAATTTTTAGTACATTTATAAATTATCCTTTTCAATTTATTATGTATATGTTGCATAAATTAATTCATCCGTAAAATTCTTTTCATGTAAAATTCCAATTTATAAAATTTGATGTAAATTATCAGAAAGAAAAAAAAAATTAAAATTGAAAACACATAAAAGCTTCTTTTTTTTTTTATATACAAAAGATTAAAATTTAACTTTTACATAAACGAACATTTTAGAAAATGTGAGTTTTTTTTACATAACTTGAAAAGCCTCAAAAATGTTAAACAAAATTATTTCAGTTCGAAATTCAATTAGAATAGATTAGCTTTTACCAAGCTTTCATATATGAATTACTTAATTTTGTTTGTTACTGCACCCACGTACTGAATTTGACTTTAGAATTAAAGTCCATTTCGTCCAACGTTCAACTGATGATGATACCTTTGCACTCACACAAAATATGTTCTGATAATTTACTGTTCCTTCTTTTAATATCTTCAATCCTTTGAAATCGAAATTACATACTTCAATTTGAAAAATTTTAACATTTTTAAAACTTTCAATTATTCTATTGTAAAAATAATTGTTTCAGAATTCAAACATAACGGTTGCTCTACAATAAACTAATGTGCTTTATTTTTGAGAATTAAATAATAATTACATTCTGCACGTCCTTTTCAATTACTTTTTTCCATGGCATTGTTGTAGTAGAAGTAATTTGAATAATAGTCTACCACCCGCCCTTGAAGTATATTTTTTGTCAAAGAATCTTATCTTTTGTCATAATGCTGTTTTACAAAAAAAAAACAATAAAAAAACAAAAACCTTTCAACAATTAAAATTATACCTTTACAAAATGCGTAAACGTTTGTGATAGATAATCAAAGAAAAAATATGTTTTCAATTTAAATATTGTTTCTTGTAAAAATTTGCGTATAAAAATAATTAAAAACCAATTACGTGAACACATACACCAGAATAAATCGATTTACAAAGAGAGAAAACGAAAAAAAAAATCCCAATCATATATGAAACATATTTACTTTGATCTTTGTAATGACTGATAAGATTTATCTTTTATCGGAAAAAAATAAAAACAAGATTTGTTCTTTGATTAAAAAAATGAAACAATTACAACACTATCAAGATCTATTGTATTTGTTTTCTAATTCTTCTAACTCGACCTTTTCTTTTTTTCTTTATTAACCAACCACCCATTCATTTTTTTTTCTACCACTTTATATACTGATGTTATTCTTAAAATACATATTATGTTGTATACAGAAACAAAGGTTAAGACAACAAGCACTTATGATTCCAGGACATGTATGACTTAGGGCAAAAGAAATTTATGTATGTACATACATATATAATAATAAAAAATATGAAAACTATAAAAAAATGAAAATATTTCATCTTTGTAAGCAATTTTCTCGACTTAATCACGCCGCCGGGACTTTTCTCATATATAAGTAGTTTGTGGTTTTAATATAAGTTTAGAAAAAGCAAAACCACATACAAAACATATATAATGTGTGAGAGCGATGGTTTTTTTTAGATGGACAAAATAACATGTATGTATTGTATGGATGTATATGAACGAATTGTAAGAAAAAGAAGTGGAATACATCAAGAAAATAAAGAAAGGGGATAATGTCAGGAAGAAAAAAATTATTTTAACAGTTCATATAAGTATAAATATATAGAAAATATTGTACACATATAATATGAAATCATCATCATCATCTTCATCTTCATCATTGTATGTATGCTGAATCTGAAGCTGTCTGGCATCTCAACCACCAACATCATCTCAAATTATGGTGTCACTCGAGAAAACTGCAATTCATCACTTCATGGCACTCATCGCTGACCAAAGTGAAAACTTTCATAGTTCTTTTTTTTTTTTTTTGCTTTTCGTTTTTCATATTATTATTATTATTTTATTTTTTTTTTGATTTTTGACGGTAAAATTGCTTGAGGTGAAATATTTTTTGGTTTTTTCTTCTACACCACATTATTATTATTATTTTCTTAAAGTTAAAATGAAGAAGAAGAAAAAACATGTATAAGAGATGAATTAAAACATGTGGTAAAAAAAACATATTGTATGTACTATTTAAAAAAAAAAAGAGTTTTAGTAATTATTTTAAACAATAAAAAGATTTAAAATCAAAATTCTAGTGTATTTTTTGAAATATTTTATTCAGTTGAAAGTTAAACTTTGATTTTGGTTGGAAAGTGGAAATTTATTATGCTAAGATTGATTCTATGAAACTTTTACATTTAAACGCATGTAAAAAAAAAGTACATAGGTACATAAATACTGTATTTTCTTTTATTGAAAGAAAAAAATATATCATTCAGAATTTGTTCGTACATTAAAACAATACAATAAAATTATGCAGTGATTTAGTTCAGTTTTGTTTTCCTCTGTATTTTTTTACCCAATAATTAAAAGTTAAAAAATAATTATTGAATTTAAAAAAGAAAAGTTTCTTTAGTTTTGAGCCATTTTTTCTTTCCAATTTTTTTCAGAAGTCAAGAATGTAATTATGTATTAATATAAAGACAACCTTAAACATTTAATATATTTTTTAATATTCTGTACATATTTCTGTATAAAGACATTTTTTTTAAACAAAATAATGAAACAACAACAAATTAAATGAACAGAAGAAAAAATAAAAAAATTTAATTTCCCTCACTGTATACTTTTATAACGCGAATAATTTTATTAAAGCCTCTTTTGAAAAAAATGGAAGAAGAAAAAAGAAAAGAAAAAAATTTTTATAGCATCATCATCAATGCTGAATATAAAAAAGAACTGCAAATGGGGGTTTCCCTGACTGTATATTCCAAATACACGTACATACATACATATATTTTACTTCATTTCGCATTAAAAAAAAAGTGTAACTTGAAGCTGCTAACAGGATTTTTCATCCTCATTCTTCCGAAAATGAATAGAAAGACTGGTTAGTTGTTACTGTTAGTTTAAGGAAAAATATTGTATGTAAAGTTGACGAAACGTATACTGGAGAAATAAATTTAAAAAACAAAAAAGTCAAAAAAAAATTTTTAAGGACGAAAAGGATCAGCTTAACACTACACGAACAATTTTTATCGGCCATTTTACAAGATTGTTGGAATAAAAAAGCTATACAACTGAAATATTTTCATCGAAGTTGACAATTTTTTATGTTGTTGTTAGATTCTTTTTTTTTTTTTTTGCAAAATGTTTTTTTTTTCTCCTGTTTTGTTAAATTCTATAGATACTTTTATAGAAGCTAACTTTAGTTTGTTTTTGGTAACTATTAGAATATAGTGTCATCATCACTCTATTAGACAATTTAAAAACCATCCGTTGTTCTATTGTGAATATGAAAGATACATCTTGAAATTTTTTAACAAGTTTATCCTCGTTGCTAAAATTTATAGCTTTTTTAAAGGAACGTTTTTTTTTTTTGTTTGTTTACTTTTTTTTTTTTTTAACTTGCTTTATTATTATTTTTTTTATTGTTCCGTTTTTTTTTTAAAAAAATGTTGTTTAAATGGTTTATCACACAGAAAAGCGTTTTTTTTTTGCACGAAAAATATTATTGTAAAAAACTTTTTTGATTATGATTCATGAGATAATTTTTACAAAAACGAAAAAAAAAAATTGTATATAGATGAAATCACAATTAAATTAATTTAGAAAGTTTACAACAGATTTACAATAGATATTATTAAAGATTTGTGTCTGAAAAAAATTAATACGTATTTAAGAAGTAATAGAATGAGATTTTCTGTACATAAAAAAAAAAAAAATTTCACTTTTGAAACTTTTTTTATTTTAATACTTAAACTTTCTAAAAAATTTAAACAAATAAATTTATATTTCAGATATCATCATCACAATATGAATTTAATGCAAACATCACCAGATTTTTTTGGCAATCCATATGCATTATTTCGTGGATTGCCAACAACATTACGACCACGTGAAAGTCCATTACCAACATTTGCATTAGATCTTCAAACAACAAATAAACGTAATATTGTTGATCCAGTACCACCACCACCACCACCTCCACCACCTTCACCACCTAGGTAAGGATAAAAATATTTGAACAATCATTCATATAAATTGTTCAATCATCAATCAACCACTATACCATATAAGTATGTATATGATGAGTATATAACATTATTTTATCAACTATCAATTTTTTCTACTCCTTCATATCAACATTTTTTCCGAAAAGAAAGTTCCCAACGAATTTTTTCTTATACACAGGATAATTAAAAAGCAATAAATAAACTAAACGAAACATGTTTTTATTAAATTTAGATTTTTAAAATGATTTATGGAAAATTAAAATAATTTTAAAGTAATGAAAATAAGTAGTATACATACCTTAGATATTTTATTTTTATTTCAATTTTTTCAATTAAATTTTAACTTAAATATTTTTATCGATGTAAATATAATGCATAAAATATGCAATACATTAATAAAAATGTAAGAAAAACTCCAAAATAACGTAGATATATTCGTCAGATATATAGGAAATTTTAAATAAAATCAAATATTATGCAATATTAAATCGCTTGAATTTAAATTTCAATAAACTTACAATCGTCCTAATAATAATTATTAAATAAAAATTAAGTAATTAAATTATAACGTAAAATTAAAATTAAATTTTATCAAATTATCTTTATCATATTCAAGAAAAAAAAAACAACAACTATGTCTACACTTTATATAAAAAATAATCCTTATACTTACATTATATATGTCGTACTTATACATATATACTAACATATGATAAATATTTTTCGTAAATCTTTTTTAAAATTAAAAAAAAAAAGTATATATACTATACAACATATGTGTTTTATTTTATAAAAAAAAAAAAAAACATTAAAAATAAGAAAGCGAATCATATTCTAACAATAAATAGCAATAATATACATATATACGGGAAACAGAATTATCAAAATAAAATATTATATATAATTAGAAAAAAAAAAGATAATAATTAGAATTTAGAAAAAAAATATAATAAATTACATTGATAATCATATTACTATAAATTATTAAATATAAAAATAAAAAACTATGCGTATGTATACTAAATTGCTTATGTAGAGAGAAAAATAAAAACTTAATAGTTACTTAAATTTATTGATTCCTATATGACAAATTACATAAAAATATAAATTAATAATATTCAATTTTTATTTTTTTTATTTTTAAAATATAAATTTAAATTCAAAAAATAAGAAATTATAATTGTAAAATGAATTCCAAACCGAAAGTACAAAAGCAAGTAAAAAAATAAAAAGTATTATATACATAAGCATAAATATTGCGAATAATATATACATTGTATGTATATTATATAAAATAATGTAATTAGAGTTTTATATCTTCAATCAACATTTTTTTCAAAATACAAAATATGTGTATTTTCTACAATCAACATTTTTCTTCAATCAACACGTTTCATCCGTTTTTTGGTAACAAAAAAAAACAAAAAACAAAAATTTGTAATAACAATAAACAATTTTTTTTAAAAAAAATGGTAAGTACAAAATTTGATTTTTATTTTAATTCTTAATTATTTCTATTTAGATTCCATATAAGTATAGCTAAACATAAAATCTATAAAGAAGTATCTATTTAAATTATTTGAATGTTTAAAAATATCTATTATACTCATAATTTCTCATCAACGATAAAAATTTTTTCATCAGTAAAAAGAATTTGTTGTCAAGTATTTTTTGCGTGCAGCTCCAACAGCTGTTTCGCTCTAGTCATTCTAATTTTTCGTAAGGCTTCCGTAAGATGATGTCCGGTGGTTCTACGGTAAGCACCAAGCCTAAGGTCTGTTTTAATAATGCGGGACATATATCTTTTCTGTATACCCATCTCCAGTGCCATTATTTTCTGTTTTCGAAGAGGATTTCGACGAAATCTCTCCGCTACGACATGTATTGCTGCTGGCGTTCGCGAAGTACGAGAACGACCAGTTTTAGGTCTGTCATCGACAGAGCACATCTCGTTGTACCTCTTTATTGCCCTACGTATAAATTTTTTCGAGATTTGAAGAAGCCTCAGCAAATCGAAAATTTCATTTGTCGACTTATTGCACTTGTGAAGAGCTATAACTACAATCCGGTTTTCTTTGATTCCCCACTCCATGTTATCATTAGCACTAATTAACTTTCACCATAGAATATAGAAATATAGAATACTAAGTGTAGAACAAATTGTGTTCCCGATTCTGTGAAAATTGTTGTTTTTCTTATTGGTGTGAGTGAAAAAAAAAATGAGATGAGTCTGTCTTTCACTTTAATAAATAGAACTATAAATTATTAAAGCTGAAAAGAGATAAAACATAAAAATATTCCCACTTCAATTTTCAAATTTTTTTTTCAATTCAGCATTCAGCGTTCTATGAATCAGATGTTACACGTCAAATTGACAATGATTATAGGTAGGTTAGGTATGTAAATTTTAATAACAATAAAAATTTTGTTGTGTTGTGTTCTGTAAAATGAAAAATATTTACGGAATTACAAACTCCAGATATGTAATTCTGAAATTAAAATTAATAATTTTATAGACGGATGTTCTTAATTTAATAAGAAAATTTGCGATCATTACACTTTACGAGACAATTGTTTTGTTCTGGGAATTCTTTGCATTTTTTAAACATAATTTTTGATATCAAGATATTAAAACAACGAAAAATCATAGTATGTTAAAAAATTAAAAATAAAAGAAAGACGTTAGTTTTTTTTGTCTTTCAATAATTTTATTTTACGAATTTTTTAAATATAGTCAAAATTTTAAAGTGAATAAAAATAATAATTTATCATCAATATCATCACAATCAGTACAAAATCATAATAATAATAATATAAGAAAAGATAATAATTTAAATTACTTATAATTCATTAATAAATTTTATTTACAAAAATTAAATCTTGTTAATAATAATAATGTGAAAAAAAACTGAAAAACGACATTCAATTGATTGTGGTACAAGTATTAAAGAATATTTATTAAATCATAATAATAATCGTCAACAAATAATAACGTCATTTTTTCTAAAATTATTATTTTAGGAAATGAAAAAAGACTTAAATTTTATACAAGTTTAACCTTTTATAGAAAAGGTTGAAAATAACAAATTTCTTGTTACTTTTCTTGTAATTGTAACAAATCTGGTGATGGTGATGCTTTTTAAAGATAAATAATGAAAATTTTATTTTAAAGGAAGCTATTTCCACACCACCTTGATCTAGAATTCAAAGTTTTGTTTTTTATTTATACAAACTTGAGTTCTAGATTAGAGGTAAGCATCTGGCGCGTTACCGGATTTTTTTCTTGGTGGCCGGTATCCCCGATAGGCCTATTTAGTTAAAATTATACTGCTAAGCTTTTTTTGTTCAAGCATACTTTATTCAAGTAGCTTAGACAGAACATGGTAATGAAACTACCTTTTCTAGCTAGTTTATTATCGTGTCTTGTTTGAGTTACGTAGATAAAGTTCGCTTAAGCAAGAAAATTGCAGTATAAATGAAAATTATTTCTGATGGGAACTTTTATTTGACTCTCTGTTTTAATTACTTTATAGTCCTGAAAAGGACTAATTGTAGCTCTAGAAAAGACTTATTGTAGTACTGAAAAGGATTTCTTGTTTCGCAAAATGCCTTCTACAAAATTTTTTCGATGTGTCCAGCTCCTTTTTGGATAAAAATCTAATATTGTAGCAAAAACATTACATGCTTAAGAAAATTTATAACTTACGTGGTTTTGTCACTTGGAATACTAAAAAATTTTCTATTATCACAAGAGTGTTTTTTTGCTCCACATGCGATGCAGATCCTCATTCTGTAGATGTGCAATATAAAGTCTATTAAACTATTTTATTAAATTAAATATTATTGAATAAATTGTTGCACCACTACACTATTGCAAATTACAATATCTTTTTTATTTCACATACCTGAAAATATACTTTGAAACTTTTTTAAACGTAAAAAAAAAACTTTCAAAATAAAAATAATATTTATTGAAGTTTTATCCAAAAACACCACTTTTTATTTTTTATTTATTAATAAAAAAGTATAATTTTAATTTTTCATAAAAAAGTTTTGCCGCCGTTGTTTAAATTCGAATTTGAATTTATTAACAATGAAGTTGAATCATTGTATGAATTCAGCAATTTAAAGTTAATAATTTAGTGCTACCAAATAAATACATTTGTGGGTAGTACATTAAAAAATTCAAACATTCAAATTTGTAAAATACGTCTTACATTGTTCTGTAAGTTATACTACTTATATAATGTTGATTATTAAAATATAAAATATATAATTATATTTGTAAAAATATATACTATATAATTATATAGAGTATGATAATAACAACACCATCTAACGGACAAACATTTCAAAAAATTTCATTTAATAATTCTTGTGTATGGCTACCCTAAAAATAACATATGTTATGAACATATGTTAAATTTGGTTAAATTATATTCAGTGACCTATTGTTTATCAGCAATTTAACATGTACATTTAATTCAGTGACCTGAAAAATAAAACAAAAAATATTGTCGTTTGTGTATGTCAGTCTGTCTCATTTTAACTAATTGAAATTTCCGTTTAGAAAAATGTGAAATATTTACATTTCATTTCCACTAATTGAATTTAAAAAAAATAAAAAAAATTCAGTTTTTTATTTCATGAGTGTATATATACCTCCTGCTTTACTTTGGTTGGATATTCATACTTTGTCTGCTATTATTCTATATGCTATGCTTTCACTGTCGATTTTTTTAAATTAGACATCCTATTTATACTTTTCAGAAATTTATAGCTCCCTAAGTCTATGAACACTTGTGATATGACTCACATGTTTTTTGGGACAAAACTTATGGCACCACTAAGTATATGAATTTTGTAATTATCGTACAATTTTGAAATTTATTGAATAAGGAGACAACTTTATTTTTATGGTCCTTAGATTTTTATCTTAAATTTTTTCTAAAAGATAATTTAGGCCTAATATTCAAATTTCTGAGATTCAGTGTGACAGTTGAAAAATTTGTTAGGGGGGCCATTTAAAGGGCATTTTTGGTGTAACCGGGACATGCTTTTTGTTTAGGAATATTTTCCGGATACTAAACAGTAAGAATAAAAATTAATAAATTAGTTGTATTCACCATTTTTTTACTCTAATTGTAATTACTGAATCGATCTTTCTGTTAAAATGGTAAACGTAAAGAGGAAAACTTCGAAAGTACATTTATGTCAGAGAGCCTACATCAGCACTGTTACAGCACTGGTAGAAAGCATTATTGTGCAATGAAATTTAATTCTGAAAAAAAACACCATTCTAAATCTCTTAAACAATTGCATAAATTCTTTTTATTAAAAATAATAATACAGTTTTTATGAGAAGAGCATTAGAATTAAAATTATTATAGAAAAGTATATCTGACTCGACAGATATGCGAGGTGTGTGATGACAAAACGACACGTTTAGTGCTATTTGGGTCTTCGAAAGTAATCCAAAGAACCGCCACTTCAACCAACCAACCAACCATATCTTTAAAAGGATTCAACTAGTTCTAATACTTATAATACGAACAATAGTTAATTTTATTAATTTTCATTTTAAAAGCTCCTTTACGTCTCATCCTCCTTCAAAAATAAAAATTTGAGAACAACATATGTACATACTCGTATGTAAAAAAATTTTAATCTTATTTAATAATACTAATTTTTTATTGTATTTGATTTTTAAAATTCAATTAGAACAAAATTTATAATTCATGTGAACAGAGAAAAACAAAATGAATTATAAATTACTAAATCATTTATATTACACTTCAATATATAAATATGTAATTAGATATAATAAATAATAGTCATCAAGTTATAGAATTTACTTTTTTTTACACTTAATCGTATTAATTTTACATAAAATGCAATTTAAAAAAAAAAACAAAATGCCTATTCAACATATTCTGTTTTTTTTTTTGCCACTTTATATAATAACTAAAATTTACATAAATTTATAGATATATGTCAATGATAATAATAATAATGCATACTCGTATATACTAGATACTTTTTAAAGTAACAAATATGCTTCATTTCATTGGAAAAGAATCGATATTACATATTATTTAAAATCGAATAATAATTGTACATAATTTAATATTTTAAAATTAAATATCATTTTGTAAAACATAATGTTAATATTTCACATATTAAAGTTACTGAAATTACTATACATATGTATGTACATATATTCGTATGGATGTATGTATATATGAATAAATATATTAATGGTTATATAGTGTATATTTTGTACTTATAACCCTTCAATGCAATTATATGGTATTATATGAAATATTTATGAACGTATGTGATACACACTTATGTTTAGATACATAATGTACATATGTATGTATATTTACATGTACGTATTGAATTAGTTGTTTAGTTTACATATTATATAAAACCTTGATCGGATGTTAAACGAAATTCGATATTGTATAATATTTACATACAATATTCTAAATTTTAATACATACTTGTATTCGAGTATACATATGTATGTACGTATATTGAGTACATAGTTAATTGGTTTATATTTGTTTATTATTATTTAATTTTACATCGTTGTTATTTTAAAATCACGTTTTTAAACACATGTCCTTTATAATAAAAATTATTTTTTTAAAATGTATTTTCTATATCAGATTTTTTTCTAAAAAATTCAATGTTTTTTAAAACCTTGGATAATTTTTGTCACAAAAAAAATACAATACAACAAAAGTTGTGTCAATTTACACATCCTACTATTATAACTTTTAAAATAGAAAAAAGAGACCAGAAAATATAAAAGCGGTTAATTGAGAAAATTCATACTTTGATATGTACGACTACTTCATAGCGCTTCAGACTTTAGCTCATTTAGAGCTACTTAAGTTAATTTAAGTTTTTCCAGACTATTTTTCTGTCATACATGCACCTAAAGTTTTTAGCCGAATGCGAACCACTAAATTCGTTCTATAGAAAATGAATTTATTCGAGCCACGACCTGACGCTGGCACTGATAACTGTATGATTATTGATTAGATTGGAACTCCAATTTCATTGTCCAATTTTTCAATTGGATAAAAAAAAAATACTTTTTCAGAAAATGTGGTCTTTTCCAAATATCCTTAAGACAATTGGTTGGCTGACTTTGCAATTTTTTGAATGTTTCCGAAAACACCATTATTACCAAAAGTTTCTTTTTGATACCACACCTCCTTAAGAAATAATGTTTAATGTTCGGGTCGGATATTTGTAGGCATCTAGTTCATCTCCATGATCCCCTATTAGTCATAGTGCCCGTGATACATGCCGTGACCCATTTCTTGAGATATTCTAGAATAGAAATGAATTTTGTTTTGTCTAAAATTCACTAGAAATATGCATACATACATAATATGTTAAAATACCTGAAGACCTAACAGAAATCCTCACTATTTATGAAATCTTTTGTTTTTTTGTTTCCAATTCTACCTTAAAAAAAAACTTTCCAATTTTTCTTTCTGGAAATCCCAAATTTTCTTTTTCAAAAGAAAAATATAAATAAAAATATACATTTGCTTTTTTAACAATTTTAAAGTTAAAATTTGAATTTAAAACTTTTTTAACTTCTGCATGTAAACAATAATATGAAGTTCAAGTAAATAAGTATTCAAAAACAATATAAATATCCCATACATATGTATGTATGTACATATGTACAATGTAATAATGTATATATATTATTATACGTATATAGTATATACTTTGACCAACTAAACCAATCTCTTAAAACTAAATTTAACAAGTGATGTTATTTTATTACTCTATTACACTTTAATTTAAAACGGTTATACTATTTTCTGTATATGAAAATTTTATTATCATTATATTATTTGACATTAATTTATGCAAATACAAAACTTTTATCCACAAAATTTCAACAGCTCCCAGTTAACTTTTCGTTTTTTTTTTTTTTTTTTTTTTTTCAAAGACTTAAAACTTTACTTTTCACAATTGCTTTTTGGCAATATGAAATTGTTTTGCCTTGAATTTATATTTAACTACTAATCTCCACACAAATAAAAACGAAACAAAATATGAAAAAAAGAGAAAAACCTTAAGGTAAGAAAATCAAAACATTTCCAAAACAATATATTGTTTGTTGAAATTTTACGTTAAATTGTCTTATGAATTAACTGCTACAATAAATTCAAGTATCTTAGCGTGCACATGTACAATAAAATCTGAATCTGTACCCACAATCGTATGCTGCAGATGGAATATGTATATATTTGTTGAGTTTTAAAATTTAATAAAAAAATAAATAATAATTGTATGAATATTAAAATACATACCTATTTGTTATTGTTTCTTATTTACAATAACTGAAAAAGAAAAAATTCAAATTTAATTAAAAAAAGAAAAAACAAAAGTATGTTGTTTTTTCTTTCACACAAAGATTATGTAAATATTTTTCATACATCAATCTTCTTATTGTTAGATTCACATACGATTATTATTTATATTTTTCATGTTTCTCTCAAACGATTTATATATTGTTTATCCTGTTATTCGTATATTATATCGTGCACATTAGTCAATATATATTTTATGTATATGACTAAACAATTATTATTATTATCCTGATGATTTTATATAATACACACAGGTATACATAAACACATACAAACATTTGTTTTTACAAGCAACCATATCAAAAAAAAAAAAAGTATATAGTGAAAAACTAATCTGCTTGTTGAGAAGTTAGCTTTTGCGAAAACTTTCTGAAAAGATAAATTCAGAATTTCCGATACCCAAAAGGTGTATGTACATAAATTTACAGCAAATGGTAAATATGTACATACATACGTGTTGTAGCAGAAAGTTTAAATATAATATCAGAAGAGTATATTATTTATATATAAGCGAATTGAGGTGTTTCTATTTTATTTTTTTCTCCTGTAAAAACTGATTTACAGGAGTTCTTGTTTATATTACCAACGGCGGCAACCTGTTGTTCAAACAGGATAAAAGACGATTAAAGTGTAAGTGTAAACAATTTTATGCTACACATAGCATGCAATGTGATGGCAGAGTGCTTGTCATAAAAAAATAAATAAAATAAAATGAATGAATAAATAGAAAAAAAAAACACTGATAATATAACGATGATGACTTGCAAAAGAACAAAAAAAAAATAGAGAGAGAAAAATAAAATACATTTTTATGACTTGTAAAACTCGTGTGTATAGAAGTAAGTTCAAGTAAACAAGATTATTACAGGGAAAAAATATATAATATTTTTTTTATTTTTCAACTCCTTCTTTCACTTTTATTTTTATTTTGAAAACTTAATTATGTGTTGATCTAAATAAAAAATAGGTGAAAATATATCGAGAAAGGTAGTTGAAAACGTCTAAAATATTTTGAAATTTATTTTTGCGTTGAAAAACAAAAACAATTTAATTTGTTTTTTAAGAGTTGTAGCTTAAATAATGAAGTTTTTGAAGTTCATAAGCAAGCTTTAGTTGGAAAATAGTCCAAATAAATTTTAGGTCAATTCTCTGTAAAATGAAACGAAAATCTTTGACTTTCTTTAGTAAAAGTGTTGAAAAGAATAGCTAAATATACAAAAGTTCTGTGTTTTTATAGGCAGCTGACCTGATATTGGCATTGATTTTTAGTATACATATTATTACAAATACAATATACATTTAAATTTTTTATTTGAATTACTTGACAATGTCTTCTGCGTTACAACAAAACTATAAAAGTAACAAACTTTGAATACTTAACAATTCACAGAATTCTTAAAGGAAATATTAAGAATGCATTAACAAGGTTGTAGTACGAGGCTTCTTTGTAACCGCCTTTATTTCAAATGAATTTAAAACATAAGGTCAAAAAACAGGAATGTGCTATATAGTTTTAAAGGCGAATGTAAATTATAATAAATGGAGAAGTATCAAGTCTCTACACTTTTATTATCCAACAATTTTTTTATAAAATTCCTCACAAAAATGTCTTCTGCGTTACCAGAGAATTAAGATCAATTAAGTTAATTAAAAAATATCTTTTCTTGACATCATTTTTGCATTTGTTTTAGTATAATTTATTTGTGATTAAATTTTTCTCGCTTTCTTTCGAACATCCTGTACCTATTGGAAGAAAAATATATATGCAATTCATTAATTTTATATTAATTTTCAATTGAATTAGGAATTTTCTTATGTGAAAATAAGGTCAATTACATCGTTTCCTTATTTTCTATATACTTTAAACAAAATACTCTACAGTCTGAGATATTTTAAATGTAAATTTGTAACTCCAAGAATAATAATTAGAAAAAGAAAAAAAAATTGAAATCCTAATGTCCAATGATATGTGAAATAAGTGATTCGTAAAAGATTTTTTTTTTGCGTATTTTAAATTACCATGCATTAAATTATTGAGGCTGAAAATTTTATTGTAACGCTAAAAACAAAATAAGATACAAAGCTTAATGTACATCCGTTAAAATTAATTTTATTTGAGTAAGTTTATCTATTTTTACTCTATTACTTAGTTTTTTTCACGAAAAAAACAAGAGGAAGAATAAAAACTTTGCCTTATTTTCATAAACATTTCCAGAAAACATTTTTATCTGATTGTGATATTTTTTTTAATTATTCGAGAGGTTGAAGTACATGTATATTAGAGTGTTCCTTATTATGCACAGCAAAAAAATTTTTTTCTAAACCAACATCTCACCCTCTAAATTTTTTGTGCTTGACGATGTGAAACAAAACCCTAAATTTAAAAGCTCTAGAAAATCATTTTTCCGTGCCGCAAAAGGGTTCTTTTTGCCTAAGAAAATGTAGTAAAAATATAAGTTCGTAATTAATAGATATTATATGTATTGGGTTTTACATATTTTTTTTGTTTTTTCAATTCAAATTTTTTTTTCTGACTTCTTAAATAATTTATCAAAATTTTAAAAATCTGTTCTTAATATTTCTTTTCTTGTGTGTGGAAACATTCTTCTGTGCTCTTGTACACACCTTAAAACTACATATGTAATTCTTTTTGTGCATCATCTCTTACTAGTGTTCCATGATAATGGTAGTAATTTTAATTATTTTAATTTAATTTTAATTTTTTTTTTGGTACTAAAATTGTTGGAATCAATATTGTGTTTTAAAAACAAAAGCAGGTAAAAATAATTACAATTAATATGTAGTTATAAGGATAAGGTAACACTCCGATCTATGTTAAATTTTACTACCTCCTATCTATGTTAAGGAAATTTTTGTAGACCTTTAGAAAAACGTTAATTTTTCGAAAAATGACAATTTTGTGCAATTTACCCTATAACTTTTGCCCTATTCAACGGATTTTTTTCAATTAAAGTTTGTTTAGACGATAACCCTTCAAAAAATATCCTTTTCAAATTTCAACTTCCTACATCCTACTCCTACGGGAACATACTTTTTTAAAGGGACGAAAAGGTTTACAAAAATTTCCTTAACATAGATAGAAGAAGTTTTTTTCTTTGTAGCCTTGTAGCTCGTTCTCTGTTGCAGAGATCTTTTTTATTTTAAAGAAAAATTTGTAGTGAATGGCAAGAAGAACGCCCTGCAGAAATTTCAAGATTCTCGGATCACGAGGTTCATTACGAAAACGTGTGCTCTCATAGATCGGAGTGACAAGTTGACCTTTGTCCTTTATAGGTGTCTACTTTAAAATTCAAAGTGATTGCCGCATGGGTAAACATAATTTTTTTAGCCTGTTTTTTTTGAGATTTTTATTTTTTGGCAAAAACGAAAAAAATTAAGGGGTGAGACACTGGGAATATGGAGGTAGATAAATAAGGGACACCCTAATGTACATACATAGGTGCATATATGAATATACACATTTTTCAATTTATACCTATTGAATTTCACTTCAATTTGATTTTTAAAAAGTATCTAACAAGTGAGTTTATTCATTACTCTTAATTATAAATTTATAATTTAATTGATTTATTCAACCCAGACAGCCTAATAGGTTTTTGTATCAAATATCGCAAATTTATAGGCAAATAGTTCAACTAGAAAAAACATATGTACTTGATTTTATTACCAAAAAATCTTACATGATATGAGAAACTTTATATAAAAAAAACCCGTTGAAAATAAACGATTACATTACCGTTTATCAATTTTCATGATATGACTGTGTAACTGAAAAAAAAAAAAACATAATAAACCACCACGTTTCAATGTCTCTGAAATATAACAAATTTTTTTGCAGGTGCAACATAATATCATATAAAAACTTCAAAAATATGCACGTGTCGATGTTTTGTACCTGTAATTCATGTTTAGTTGATATAAAACGTGCCATCATACATTTATTATATATTATACGAGTATATTTTAAATATTTACATGTACATATATTTTACAACAGTTACTGTAAAATTTCTCGGAATAGTAAAAAAAAATAATAATAATAATATAAAATTAAGAAAGAAAAAAACTAAGTATAGGTACCTACATATGTAAGTATGTATATGCAACATATGCATTGATATAAGGAAAAAAAGTGAAAATAAAAAACAGTAGGTATCGCATAAGCAATTCCATGAAAAATTGGTGTACACGCCAACGTTTATAATAATTTTCTTTTCTTCTTCTTCTTTTTTGCATATATGATATGATAAAAGTGGTTATTTTGTTTAGTATGTACATGAATTGTGCGCTACTTTATTCGTTTTTTATTTTGCAATTTTTTTTATCCTTAAAAACAAAAAACAACCAGAACAAAAATAAAGAAGAAAAAAAATCGTAATTTTATTGAAATAGAAGAATAAATCTAAAAAGAACTGTATGTTGTACATTTCATGTATATCTGATGCTTTTGCATATCTATTTAGAAGTGTAGGTAGATATACTTAGGTAAATATTACTGTGGGTGCATATACATATCTTTTATATACATGTAGTCACAATTGTCATATCATTGCATATTATTTTTCCTTTGGATATGTGATGCATCTAAAAATATACATATTGTAGGTACCTACAAAACGAAATTATAGATACACTCACGTGAAATGAAAAATTTTGTAAAATTTTTTTTCCGTTATTTTTTTGTTTTTATTTTTCCTACTGTTTATTTTCCGGAAAAAAATATGTGTATTTTTTTTTCATATTTTTCATAAAATTTATATTCATATTGTCCAAAAAAAGATTCATTTTTTGTTGTTGTTTATTTTAATTTATTTTTATTATATTTTTTGTTTTAATATTTTTTCACACTATTTTTTTTTAAAAAAAAACGTGTTTTTTTTTCTGTATTTATTTGTTTGCGGTATTTAGCCATCAAGCACATATGAGTATATATTCTGTTAAAAAATTCAATATATTCACTCAATCAAAAACATTTTTTACGGTTATGAAAAAATACAAAAAATCAAAAAAAAAAAAAAATTAAGGTAAAAACTAGCTATATTTTTCATAGGTGGTATATTCTGTGTTTTCTTTTATTTTTATACATACAGAAAAAAAATATTATTTTAAATTGTTTCAATGAAAAGAATAAATAAATTACCTTTCTTTTTTTTTCCGCTACAAACGCACATACAATACATTCATATGTGTGCTAAATTGAATTAAATTTTAGAAATCAAGATTGATCCTAATTTGATTATATGTATTCAATTTTAAATATGTGAGATTGATAGTATGTATATCATAAAGGTGTTGAAAATATGAATATATCTTTTATTTATTTAATTATTAAATTTAAAATGAAAAAATAAAAAAAAACAACAGAAAAAATACCTATTTTTTTGTTTTCTTTGATTTCAAATACGATATACATTTTATTTTATGCACACATACTCGTAATGTTATATTATTCATATTTTTGATTGCGGTTTATTTTAATTGAATTTTATTAACTAATTAAATTAATTAAAAAATTTTTTTTTACCTTTTCCCATTTAAAAATAACAACAATAGAAAATTAAATATACAAATTAAATTATGAATTTAATAATTAATTATATTGATGCATAGCAATTTCTTGTTTTTTTTCTTTATAATTTTCAATTTTATCAAGTGAAATGGAAATTAAGAACAAAAAAATAAGTAAAACAACAAGAAAAGAAAACTATAAAGTTTTTTATAACAATTTTCTTAAAAATTAATTAATACTTTAACGAAGTAGAAAACCGGATCATATACACTTTATTTAAACTAATTTATCAGTAAAGAAAAAAAAAAAAGACAAAATTTTTATTGTATTAAATTACTTGAAAATTTGTTTTAGTTATAAAATTATATTTAAGGACATTATTTATATATTCATTAAACCGAATAAAAGTTTTCATCATGATATTATAACAATTCTCTCATATTCTTGTGCATTTTCTCAAAACTTAATTGTCCTATGAAAATCTGATTAAAGATACTTAAGTTTTGTAAGTATCATCATTTGACTTGTTCTTTTTTTTCAGCGGCCAATATAATGTCTCTAATGTATAGTTGTCAGGTTGTGTAATTTTTAGATATACAGTCGCGATCAGAAGTATTCGTACCCCTAGGTATATCAGGTAGATAGGAGTTGTTTTTGTTTGTTTATTTTCGAAATTAAAGGTTTAATTATTAATACTCCTGAATAAAATTCACTTTCTTTTAAATATTAAGAGTAATGAGTGCTCGATAATTATGTGGGGGTGTATATCGGCTGGGTAATCTGGCTTTTATTGATTCCACAATGACTACTCATGGCTATTTGAAGATCCTTTAGAAAATATTTTATCAAGTGTCCGTAAAATTCAACTTCAAAGACCGTGGACATTGCATCATGATGAGGATCCGAAGTAAATATGCAAGGATTTGTCGAGAATGGTTGCTTTGGTTCGGTCTTTTTAGAACTATACTGCGGTGTTTTATAATGTTTTACCTTCATTTTTCAAATTGAAAATTAACTTTCTAATTTCTAGAGTCGTTTCTTTGCCTTTGTGTCTCATTATTTGTTATTTAAGATTTAATTTTTTTTAATATTATTTTTTAATAGAAAATTAATTAATTATATGCTAATACGCTAGTACATTTTACCTAGAACTTATTTGTAATAGCATAAATCAATAAAAGTTTGTTGAAGAAAATCTAAACGGTAAATTGGAAACTCTTGTGCAGAATGATTACAAAATGTGAGCGTAAATTTATGACATTTTTTTATTTAATTATGTAAAACTTAAGAAATAATTATTGTATTGATATGAAATTTTGTGAGTGTATCAAGGACGAATAAAGGATCAAGCATAGTAAATTTCATAAAAATATCTTTATTATATTTGGACTTATTTTTAAAAAATACCTAGGGGTACGAATACTTCTGATCGCGACTGTACATAAGCACAGAGGAGGTAACATAAATGCTAAATTTATATAGTCATTGACATAAGTACATTATGTATGTACACAAAACCGTTATAGAATTTTCTATTATTTTATTTTTCCGTCTATAAGACTGCTTTTCTTTTTCTTTTTTTCCACTTTTGAATTTTACTTAGTTTGTTTTTTCCTCTTTTTTTCGCTTGATTTTTTTTACTTATTTTCTGTTCTCAAACTAGATCATTTTTCCCAATAGGAAAGAGATATCAGAAAAGGGATTTTGTATTCTGGAACAAAAGTTTTATTGTATTGTAAAGTAAGAAGTAAAAATTTAAAAGGATTACAATATACTTTTATATATGTATGTATATCATAAATCATGAACATGAAAGGAAGGCAACAAGCGAATAACATCATTTTTTTCCACTATGATTTGTAACTTAAATTTTTTTTATTTATTTGTTGTTTTTTTTTTCATGCTATTTGTTTCGTAGAAAATAAAAAACTAAGAAAAAAAAAAATACATTACAAATATTTTTAACTTTATAATGTTCAAATTACATCTATGAAAACTTTTTTTTTTCATGTTACAGGTAAATAAACTTTTCACCTTTTTAAATATTTTGTTTCCTTCAATTTAACACAATTTTCTTTTTTTTTTCTTTTACTATTTGCAAGCAACACCTGTTCAGAAAAAAAAAATATTTAACAATATTTTTATTGCTAATAAAGCTCTGACTCTTTATATGTAGTATAAAATGAAAGTGGGTTAAAAGAGAAATATTGAAAAATTAAATGATGATAAAAAATACTGTGAAATCTTTTTACAAGGAAAAGAAAGAAGAAAGGGAGAAGTGTAATGTTGAACATGATTTTATTTTTATAAATTTGTTTTTTTCTTTAAAATTCCATGTTAATAAAAAAGTCATTAATTTTACAGGAATTCATTTTTAGGATATATTTTGTGGGTGGTTTTTAAAGAAGTTAAATTTTGAAAATTTCAAACATGATTCATTTAAAACTTTTATCTACTTTAAAATTGTGTCATAAGGTCCTCAATGAAGGTCCTTGTCGTTATCCTTGTCATTTTGTCAACTGTTATTTTAAATTATACTTTTTTTTTGTATAAGCCTTTTTTTTACATTCCAATTAATTAAATATTAATTGTAGAAATTTTTTTTTTCCTTTTTTAAATAATGCACCAGATAATTTATTTTTTTTCAAGAAGGCGACGATTATTTGAGTATTTTTTCATCTTAAAATCCTTTAAAAATACGTTCTTGTTAAATTTCTATTTTTAAATAAAGATGAGATGAGAGAAAAAAATTAATTTAATTCTCATTACGTTACAACAATTAGAGTCACTTAACGAAATTTAATTATTTAAACTGTAAAAAGTATTTAAGTGGACATGAAAAGTACTTGAATACATTCTGATTGTTTCTACATGAATTGTACGTAATACACTTTGTAATGAACTTTAAATAACTACTGTGTACATTCTACTTACTGTATTACAGATTATATTTAAAGTTTACCTTTTATACCTATATATTATATATGGTGTGAATAAAACCATTATGCTGGGATAAATTATCTTAATTGTGTGTGTGTGCTATTTGTAATAAAATATATAGTAACTGAATTATTTTGTTCTACTTGTTGATATTATTTCTAACCCTTGACGAAGGTGTCGTCCAGTACATATATCTTTCTGAGTTTCCGGCACAAAATTTACGATCCATTCGGGAACGGTATTTAGATATACATATATATGTATGTGTGTAAGTGTAGCAGATATACTTATACTACAATAGATACATTTTACATACTACATATAAGAGTATGTTTAATATTACCTTTTTATAATGAAATGTTTTGGAGAAAGTGTTAATATACATTTTCTTTCATATAATTTATGTTGGTTTTTTTTCTTTTCTTTTTTTCTTTTTGTGTAACAATAAACACTTAGAGGCTTAGTGTGAATATATTGTTATCTAATTATTTACTGTTCGTGTATGTATGTGTATTTTTGGTTTTTATTGTATGATAGCCTTATTTTATTTAGTTTTTGTTTTTATAAATTTTTGTAATTCTTCTACATATGTTCTCATTCCGAAAAAATAATTTATACAAACTAAAAACTACACATACACTTCAAGAAATTTTATAATTTATTATTTCAATTCAACTTGTAAGGGATGAAAAAGTATAGTGAAACATTATTATTATGCAATATTTTCCAAATCAACAAATTTTTCGTTATGAAAATTAATTCAAAATAACTTTTTAGTGTTTTATAAAATCTTGCAAGATTGATTTCATTTAACAAAAACGTTTTCTCTTTATTTAAATTTGTTTTTTTGTAACTTTTAAAAATTGATACCAGAAAAACGATTAAAATTTTTTAAATATTACAAAAAATACAAAAATTGTAGAGAAATTCATAATGAATGAGAAAAAAAAAACAAAATCTTACCTTGAATTTATTTTTCATTTTTTATAATGAAAGTTTGTTGATTTGGAAATTTCCTTAGAATTTACATTTTCACCAATTTAACAATAAATTTCATAAATAAGAAATTAATTTATTCACACAATAAATAAAAACCAAAAATTAAAAAATCAGTGAAATACTTGAAAGTCATCATTTTCATAAAAGAAATTAAAAATAAAACTCGTATAATTGTAATTTCAAATTTCTTACGAAATAAAAAAATTTATAAAAAACCACCAAGAAAATTGTAAGAACATAAAATTTTTTGGTAGATTTTGGTTTTTTATTTTATTAATTTTTAAAGGATGAATTTTATCTGTTTCATGAAACAATCTGAAAAATTATTAAAATTCGCTTTGAACATTTAAATAAGTATTTTAATAAAATATTACTTAAAAACTTAAAACAATATAATTTCAGACTTTTCGGAGTTTTATTTTTGGGTTTCTTCAATTATTTCTTGTTTTAACAGAAATCTATTCAAAAATTACACAAAACAAAAAAGCCATTAAAAATTATTATGCTTTATATCATAACTACAATGCCATTTTCTTCTTCTTCTTCTTCTTACTATTTTCTTTTTTATATTTAAGTTTTAATAAAATCTCAATTTACGAGAAAAATCCTATTTTGATTATGTTATTCGAAATATCCGATGTAATATAATGTAATCATTATTACTCATGATTTCTACAATGATAGATATAGAATCCAAGAAAATGCAAAAAAAAACGTATAATTTTAAATTTACAAAAAAAACGAAAAAAAAAAACTTAAAAAAAAGAAAATCACAAGTGACTTGTATTACAATAAAAAAACACACACACATAAGCAATCACACAAAACTGAAGACAAAAATCTCAGGAAAAATTTAAAGAAAATTTCCTTAAAAAAATAAAAAAATATACAAGAATTCTTTGTAATGTTCTTTTTCTTTTATTTATTTATTTTTTTGTTGTTGTTGTTTTGTTTTCATTTTATTTTTCCTCAATTCAATATTCTCAATGGAAAACTGTAAAAGGAATCATGGGATGCATTTTAAAAGGAAATTGGTTCTTTTATGTAGGTTAAATTTAATATCCAGATAGAATCAAAGAATGAAAATCTTAAATAAGTAGTAAATCGAAAGGAAACAAAAAAATTTACAAAAAAAAAATGTTCTTAAAACGAAAGAAAACAACATACAAAACAATTGCATGTACATATACATGTATATACGAAAGAATCACGTACTATTACATAAAAATATTTTTGTGTTAAATATTTTTTTTTCTTTCGATTTTGAAATGATATGCTGATTCGTAAATAAAAAAAAAAAAAAAAATATGAAATAGCCACCGTGTGTATCAGTTGTTCGAATTGAATGTGTGTATTTTTTCAAATCTATAGATTTAAATTTAAAAATCCGTTTTTTTTTTAAATATTGATAATTTTTGCACATGATTTTCATTTTTTTTAAAAAAAAATGTTATTTCAAAGTAGTACATAAAATAAAGCAAAAAATTGATACAACAACAGATTGTTTGACATTCAACGAAAACTTACAAGAATTAGCTAAACTGAAAAACAAAATTCATCAACAACAAAAAAAAACGATATTTGAAAAACAAAAACAACAAAAAAACATTGTATTGTGTGTGTGGAAAAAAAAACAAAAGTTAATTTTTCAAATATTTTCAAAATAAAATCATATTCGAAAAAAATATTTAGGATTCAATATAGCACAATATTGTTTGTGTTGTATATTCGTAATACATTTCACCTTACACCACGTTTATTTTAAAGCTTCTACAACAAGGACTTCCTGATGGTACTGTGTTTTGTAGCGTATAAAATGACAAACAAAAAAGGAGGAAAAAAAAAAAGCTTACATAACAATTGATATGCCATGTGGTGTAGCTCAGTAAAAACTAACTGAAAATTCAACTGAAAATTGTACAATTTTATATGATTTCTCTATAACAACAGAATCTATCCATACATAGCGATAGAAATATGACATTTATGTTTAAATACGTTTACGTATTCATAATTCATATATATTTGAACAGTAGTAACAAAAAGGATATCAGATATCCAGATATATATAGATTCTATTGAATCACTTACAAATTATATAAGTAGATACATATGTATGTAGGTATCCACTATTTTGAGGAATATCTTTAACTTCTCATACGTATCTTAATTTTAAGTAAAACGATAAAATAATTCAGTAACCAGAAATTTGTTGATAATTGCTTTTTTTGATTTGAATCATAATATCATCTCATCATATGTGTACATACATATTATGTATATGTTTATTCTCTTATGTTTTCTATATTTTATAAGTAAAAGTTTCTAAAATATATGAAACTTGTTAGGTAGTTCTTTTATCAATAAATAAATTTATTGTTGATTATATTTTTGGTATATATACAATACATATGAGGAGAATAAATTTTAACAAGGTTTATTTATGTCACACAAGAAATGACAAACTGTAAATTCATATCAATAATATGATAAACTGGAGTAATATGTGATATTCATCGTTTTGTGATTACCATTTGACATAATCTTTAAGTTATCTAGCTGTTTAAATGCTTGCATTTAGTTTTATTTAATTTTCGTAGAAAAATTTTCTTCACATATCATTTTGAATTTGGAATTTTACAAATTTCATTTATATTTATTATAGGGTGGTTCAAATTTATAAGAATTATGTAATAAATTTAGAAATTATATGATGAAAGTAAAACATGAAATATTTAGAAAGTAATTGACCATAAGAACAAGTTATTTTTGATAAAAGTCAGGTGTTTAAAAAAAATTCAAATAATATGGAAGAATAACAAGTTCTAAAAAGCTAAAGAAAAAACACTTTTTCTTCTTAATTTCATTTGTCCATTTTGCCATCTTGATGTGCTAGTGCTGTGCATAATAAAAGTGCAGTCATGACTCATAATAATTATAAAAGAGGTGAAAAAGAACTATAAAAAAACACGGAAAATGAATGATTCTAGCGTGCAAATCCAATTCCAACTAACATTATTTGACACATTCGAAGCCTGGTTACGTCCTTGTATCCAATAGTGTGACTATAAAGTATTTCATGTTTCGAAACAGTGACGTGTTTATAACGTCGTAGTGTCAGTGAAAAGTATTTAGATACGTACATTCAGGCTCAAATTTTTAGTTGGATTCTAATATGTTTAGAATATTTCATCGTATTTTATATCTTAAAAAATTTGAACCACCCTAACTCAATATACACAAACATTCAATGTATACACATGAGCAAAATTTATAATACCCTTTGAAAATTTATGAAATAAATTTCAATAGATTTAAAATAATATCATGTTTTGAACTTTTAATGAAATAATAAATTTATATTGAAAACATGTAATTAGAACGTGAAATTTTAAAGAAATTAAACAATAATATGCGACTAATTAATGTATAAAATTATAATACACAATAATACGTATTATTATATCTTATTATACATAAGATACTCGTATAGATACTCGAATACATAATATGTACATCGTAGAATGGAAAAAGTTCCAGGAAATAATTTTATTGTAAATTCAAATAAGAACATTTTCTAAGGATATAATATGTTTTTTAAAGTAGAATGGTCTAAAAACTATTTTTCACATTAAATTTTCTTGATGGACTATTTTACAGTCCTAAAAGGACACAAATGACACATACAGTTGCGAACAAAATATTTGCAACTACCTATAATTCTTTAAAATAAAATGTTCTATTTTGTTAGTATTTTGTATGATGATCCTTATTTTTTCTAACTACAGAGCATCTTTTCGGCATTGAGTCTATTAGACTATTAATAACTTTCATTGGTATCTTTCTCCTTTCACGTCTTATGACCTTGTATAATTTTTTTTTATTGTGGTAGAAATTCGCCCCAAGTTTTTTTTTTCATTAACTGCCAAAGGTTCTCAATCGGGTTGAGATCCGGCGATTGTGAAGGCCATTTCATTACATCAAACATAATTTAGACTCACCTAAAAATAAGACGGTCTGGTCTCATCAATGTAATGAAATGTATGCATGTTAAAGAATAAAATGAAGAATAAATTTTTTTTAAAATATAACCTGAAATATTTTATTTTTGGCTCGATAATTGCATCTGAATGTGAACTATGGGTTCGTTGCAAATATTTTGTTTGCAACTGTATGTATATACATTGTATATTTTTTTTTTTCATTTTATTCTATAAAACTGAAATTTTCAATATTACTGTAAATTATGCCCTTATCTAAAATAAAATATTTAAAAAATTATACACTTTAAAATTTTTTCATCAATAAAATTAAATTTGTGCAATAAAATTCAAATTAATATTTAAAATCTTTTTTAAGTTAACCATAAAATTATACTCAACCATCTGAAAGAAAAAACAAAATTCTCGTATCATTACACTTTTTATATTCTTTCTTTTATTGAAAAGTTTCCAAGAATTACAAAAATGCAGTATACTTTATTTTGCAGTAAATTCATGTAACAAAACTTTTTTTTTATACTGCAGGAATAATTGTATAAAAAACAAAAAAGATCATATATTCATCTTTTGGTCATCTATAAATAAATTTTTATCTATCTTCTTTCATTAGAATTTATTTTTTACCCATTTTTTGTTTTTTTTTTTTGTGTACCTTACCTAATTTATTCAATTCATTATAAATTGTAATACACCTATAGGTACCTACTTATTTTTTTGTTTCTTGTAATTGATAACGTTTAAAGATGTAATTTTATTTAAAGTATCTTTTTCAAAGTAATTTAGAAAAAAAAAGATAGTTTAAAAGTTTCTTGTTTTTTTTCCACAAATTTTACAATAATTATAAATTAAATTAACTTTTCGTTAACAAGTATTTCGTTAACATATACGATAAACAAAACTTTCTTTCATATTATTGTGTATCTTATATACATACTTACATATTGTATTCACAAATGTAGAAGATATACACATGAATAAATGTTTGTATTTGTATACTTTATTCTATGAAAATATATAATAATTAATCACTCACTAACTTCATAACTCAATTAAGGTATCACTATAAGAAGTTTGTGTCTATTAAATAATTTTATCATTCTGTTTAAAATTACCATAGTGATGACCTAGAACCTAAAATATTCATTTAAAGTATCTATATACATATTTTATATACATATGTACATTATACATTATATTAAAGTATAATAAAAAGGATAAAAAAAAAGAAAACAAGGATTGCTGCTCACCTGTCATCACAGTGAACTCTCATTCTACGTGGTATCGTAAATACAATTTTAAAGAAAAGGTGCGGATATAGAGAAAACTTTATATAATGCAATTAGAATTGGTGTATCATCATCCTCTGGTTCATGTACTTTTTGTTTTCCTCTCTCTCTACTCCTATTTATTTGTACAACATGTAATGATGTTTTAACTTTTGCAGAAAAATAGAACCAAGTACATAATATATAGGACAGGTATGAAGGTATATGTATAGGTAAAAGTTTTTTAATTAGGTGCTATGAAAGGTATATTGTTTATTTTTTTTTTCAAGTTGATGTTAAAGTTTTGGCTTTTTTTTTTTACAATTGATGATAAAGTTTTTATGTTTTCAATATTTTATTGCTTAAATCCAAGTGATTCAAAAAAAAACTCTCTCTTCCTATACGAATATATGTACATTACATGGCTGTGTAACATAAAAAATTAGTTTGATTTTTTTCGCTATTTTTTTTTCTATCTCTTATTCTTTTATTAAGTGGTATCTTATACAAATTAAATTTGTATATTTTTTTTTGTCGACTGATTATATGGAAAGTTCAAATAAAATCAAATAATTATTATTGAATTTAAAAAAACAAAAAAAAAAAGTGATGACGATGACATTTTATGTAAATAATTTTATATACTTAGCTACACATATCTAAATTAAATTAAAATTACAAATACGAGCCATATGTAGAATTTTAGTTCATCAATTTTCAATTATTTATTATTTTATAAAGTTAGAATATTTTTTTTTTTGTGTAAAATTGCATATATAACAATCTGTCAATTTAAATAAAATCATCAACATATAAGTATGTACATAAGTATGTACATATTCGTAAATCGTACATATATAAAAGTTAAAATATCTCCAATACAATAAATAATGATATGTACATATATAGGTATAGATAACTTATATATATTTAAATATCTCTAGAGAAATGAAATTTATTTAAAATGTATAGTAAATTATTATATAATAATATTAAAAGTACATTATTATCACATATATTTATACATACTCGTATTTACATATATGTAAGCATAATATAAAACGATTAAGCAATATAGGTATTATCCGTGAATTGAATATTTGATTTAGAAATTTTCGACACGTGGATTCATTTCAAGAGTTAACTCATTATTGCTTAATTAATTTTCATTTTACGTATATATCTACATAATATGTACATACCATATATTCAAACATGTACATATAAAATTTATTTATATAATATTATTTAGTGTATTAAAAAATAAATCAATATTATGTTTTAGATTTTAATCAATATGACATATGTACTATACCTAAAAACATATGTATATGTACACATATGCAATATATTTATCTAAAATGTTTTCAATGTTTTTTTTATATTATTATTGTTGACATATTGATAAATATACATTGTTCGATTTCATTCGAATAGATACTTACTTAGATAAACTTTTCTATTTGTAATACAAATTCATTATAGTTAAATTTATATATAAGTAGGTATTCTTCGTGTGCTAAATCACGTAAAAAAAAATAACGATCCTTCAATTTTTTTAACAAAAAAAAAAAAAAAATTAATCTAATCTCATAAATGTAAGCTTTGACCACATATTTAATTTATTTTTTTTTTTTCAACTTTTTAAAACGAAATATGTAGCTAAATTTTTTTTCCAATTCTACTTACATATGAAAATCACAAGTAAAAACAAATTTGATAACAACAATTTTTTTTGAGTATCACATGCTAAAATGTTGATCTGAATGTTGTTTACGTTTTTTTTTTTTTTTTTTTTGCATTAATTTTATTTTCCCGAAATTTCATCATTGTTTTTTTTTTTATTTGAAAAAATATAAAATTTACAAATATTAAAAATTAGATTTTTGACAAAATTATTTGAGTAAAAAAAATGAATTATTTTTGATAAGAATTTGATAAAGTTGAATGAATACGACACATTCCATAGAAAATGTTTAAAAATATTTGCAAATTTTGAAAAAGTTTGAAGTAGCAAATAAATTCGGCAGAAAAATACAAATCAGGGTTTTTTTTCAATTAAGAACAAAGTCCTACAAGGGTTTTGTTTTAATTTCTTGCTAATTATGTTCTTAGAAAAGTATTTGTAATTTTAGGGTGTATACCATATTTTTGTCGTCTTGTGAGAATCGCTAAATCTAAAATGATGTTTTTGAGATAATGAAGTTTCAAGTTTCAGTTTTAGATTGTATTAAGTAGATAAACATTGTTGTTAGAATTGAAGTGTGGCGTTTCATAAAAATAAATTCGAAATTTGAATATTCTTTTGTTTTTTGGTGTACTGAACTGATTTTCCTCAAAATGGAAAGTTTTTAACTGTGACAAATCCTTACTTACATATATTTAATACTAATATTTATATTTATTAGTATGTATATATGCTTTAGGTTTCTAGGGTGAATATCATCCAAAATTAATCCTTAAAATAAACTGGAAAATTTTAGGTATCAATTTTCCTAGAACACACTTTATAAACAAATTTAAAAATAATATACAACTAGAAAGATGTCATTGAACGTTTAACAAAACTGTTTTTATTATCTATACGTACTAAAAATTTTACTTTCTCTTTTTTTTTTTCGCGCTAAAATAGAATTTTAGATTAGATAAGAAAAAAAGTATATTGTAATTTTGTTAATATTTTTATTTGTATACATATGGATATACATATAGATCACGTAGTTTAATTATTATTATTATTAAATGGTACAATTCAAATGTAATATAATATCTTTTTTTTTTAAGTGCAAGAAAATAAAAAAGTTAAAAAATTTTTGTATATTTTTAAGTAGAAAAAAAACAATATTAGGAAAAAAAATAACGTCTTAAAATTTTTGATAAGATTATAAAAATTTATATATATTTTCCTTTATGTCAATTGAATGTTTAAAATAAGAAAAACGTACTCATATGGAATATAAGAAAAACATTTTTTAAATTTAATTTGAAAAAATTTATGTATACATATAATATTATATACAATACGTCAATACATATTTGTATGTATATTGTTGTTGTCTTTTTTACAAGACATATTTTTCTCTTTTTGATAAACGCTCAAAATTGAAATAAAATTGGTTTGTCTATAAAAGATATTATCTTAAGGCAATAATATTTTATGAAAATTTCTTTTGTTAAAATATCATTTTGACAAAATACCATGATATACAATTTTTGAAGAAAAAAAAAAGATATAAACAAGAAGAAGAAAGCCAACAAAATTTCCTTTCACAATAATAATAATAATAATAATAATATCTAATATAACACCATCCATAAGATATGTATTCTATATATTAAAATACAGTTAAGATACATTATCATTTTCGTCTTTTGGTAATAATATGTCGTTTAAGAATATTCTACATGATACATGTATGTATATTTATTATTATAAGACTATTGAGAAAATTACGATAACAAACTTTAACCGCAGGCCTAAGATGAAAAGATAAGATATGAGAAAATCAAACCAACAAACCCAAACATCCAAGCCAACTATTCAAAATTTAGCTAGTTTAAATATAATATTATATTATGGACATATTGACATAATGATACCGACAAATATATGAAAATCGCTTATAAGCAGAAGTATATATAATGATGAATAATATTGCATGTACAAATGATATATGATAAATTAGCATATTAAAAGATTTATCAAAGGGCTTCGATATAATAACGTATTATCTTCAATATGATAACATAAATGTTAAATAAGCGCACAACAAGTTGGAAAATTTGTCTTTGAATTCAAAAAAAAGAAATTTCATTTTATATTTATGATCAGATCATACTATAGTTATGTATCTTCAATTTTTTCTGTCTTGATAGATTTTAAATTGACAAAAAATTGTTTCCCTAGAACTATAACGAGGAAGAAAATTTTCCCTATGGGAAAATTATAATATGAATTTAAACGAATTTTTTTAAGGTCTTAAATTTTATAAAATTTTCTAGACCCTTAAACGCAAATTGAATATAAAATAAAAATATGAACTTTTATTTTTTTTTCTCTTTTTTCTTAAAGTCTTCATTAATATACGCTTTTCTCCATAAAACCGTTGTGTCTTTTATTCTTAGCCCCAATGCTCCCAATTGTGCATTTTTATTTAAGTAAAGGCAGGATTAAATCAACGCACTTGAGCTTTTTGTAATTAAAAAATAAAAGTATGAAAGAAAAAAAAGATAAAAGAATAAAAAATAGTTATAGGATGAACTAGCTAATAAAGTTCTTATTGTTAGACACATTTCAGGATAAGGCATAATGCATATACCTAAAATCCTGATTATTTACAGAAGAGTATAGTAAACACTGTCAAAACATTGCTATTTTATGGACTTAATTTGCTAAAATGTTTAGAATTTGGTTTTTAAAAATAATTTAAAGGATCTCTATAGCGATCCATTCAGTTTTTAAATTTACAATAAAAAAACACATTTGGTATTCTTTTCAGAATATAAAAACCATTTTTGTTTTTGTACCGACTAACTTGTCAGGATTTTTTTTTCGAAAAATAATTACATACTGTAAAATTCAACCAAATATTATTGCTAGTGCAAACATTTACATTGGCCAGTACATCAAAAATAAGTAGACAACTTATCTGTAAGTAGGGCAACTACATTTTGAAAAAAAAAAAATCATACTAAATAAAGGATTTTTAAAAATGTTAATGAGATCAGTATCACTTTATTATCTCTCTGTAAAAGTGGACCTAGTAGAAAAACACGAATTGTGTAGCAATTATGGTAAATGAATAAGTAATTTATGTCCTATTTCGTTGCCTAAAAGTTTAAATAGCTAAAATTTCAAATTAAATGATAGCCAATAAACACAAGTATTGGAAAATTACATCATATTATGTAACTCGATACCTACTTTTTTTTTTGATACACATACCTACAATAAAATAATGTTAAAAGTTTAAACATTTGCAGTGAATATCTAAATGCATTATGTAGGTAGGTACATATTTAAAATAAAAAATCAATAACGGCTTTAAAATCATATACATAACTACCTACGTAAATGTAACATTATAATATTTTTCTCATTGGTTTTGCTCTAAAAAATTTCTCTGTAATGAAGATGTCTCGCCAGTAAGTACTGCTTTTCATATAATTCTATATAAAAAAATAAAAAAATAAAAAAGAATGAATAATAGATACTGCAATAACAATTATCATTGAAGTATCATTATGAAACAGACAATTTAAAAAAAAAAGTGTTTTATAAAAAAAAAAATATATAAAAAAGAAAAAAAAAGAAAATTTGCCCTATTTTCACAGTCTGTTATGTATCCAATATGAATATTGTAAGTATGTAATGTTGTAATGTAACGTATATTGATTTGAAAGCGATGAGCAATGTAAACAACAAAAAAAAGCTTTTATTTTTCTCTTGAAGCTTTCAATGTCGGTTTTAATGAATGAAAACATAGAAACATAGAATTCATGTAAAAATCAAGTAATTTTTCTTCTTTCCCCTCAGACGATTATTATCATTTTCATCGCAAAATTTCAATGAAATTTAATAAAAACAAATATTTTCAATATTAATTATTTATTTTTGCAATAATAATTCACAATATTATAAAATTAAATTCTCAATAATTGCAAAAAAAAGTGAAAAGTATAAATTTTTTTGTGAATATTTTATATAAAATTCCCTTGTAATTTTTACTTGATTGAATTGGCAGTATTGGCAATTCTGTTCTTTTCTACATAATATTCTAATAAGAATTGTCATATAAAAGTAAAAACACAAATCGATAATCTTTCTCTTTCTGTTGTATTATATGATAATTGGAGCTTTACAAAAATCAAATTCTATTGTACACTGTACTGTACACACAATATATATGTATATCGCATATCTCGCACACATTGGTAAATTGGCAAAAATTTTCATATAATCGCAAACTACACAAAATCAAGGGCTTTTTTTTTTATTTGTAAAATATAATTATTTTTATTTACTTTACACACATTATGTTACAAGTTACATTTTTTTTATATAATTTTTGCTTTGACTTTTATATTATTTCTACTATAGTGTGGTGAAGAATAAAGAGCTTAATGAGCTCATGTATACACGTTAACGATATAAATGCTGTTTTGCTTGTTTCTTTTTGTCTTTTTTGTACAATTTATAGCTATATATTTATAAATATAATACGCTTTTTTACTCATGTCAATATTCTACAATTTGATTATACATTTTCAACTCTACTATTTAGTGCAAAAGTTAAGTGATTTTGTGTGGCGTGTTATGGCAGAAATTTTGCAAAAGGTGAGTTCTTTTTAATTTTTTTTCCTATTATTCATGTCACGGATTAATATTATTCAATTGAAAATTTAATTATAATATTCTAAGGTATCAAATTAAATACGAATATAATGAAAATTTTTAAGTGTTTTTAAGTAATTTAAATGAAAAAAGAAATTCTGTCGCGGCATTCATTTGCTAATTTTGTGCGAAAAATTTTAGTAGATTTTGGAATTTATAATTGTATATTGTGCATATGGTTGCGAAATATGATGTGTAAAAATTTGAAATGAGAAAATAAATGACGTGAGAGATTTGATTTGAATTTTTGTGAATTTTTGAAAATAAGGTGTGAAATTATTGAAAGTTTTTTTGTTTTTTTTGAGTTTATCAAAACTTGAAATTAATATTTTATAAATTTAAATTCATATTTTATAAAATAAAAATTTTATTGTAAAGAAGAAAAATATATTTCTAAGAATGAGCTTTTACGCTCAAATTTTTGTGAATAATATGAATGTGTGTGTGATGTAATAATGGATTTTCTCTTAGAAATAGGAATAGGAAAGGAGTTAGGAGTGACGAAAAATACGAGTGAGACAAATAAGAAAGTGTAAAAATTGTATTATTGGAATTGGAATTAAGTGTAATTGAATTAGGGAATAAAATTCAGAATATTTTTTTTAGTAAAAATAATTATATAAAATAGATTTATTAAAATTTGAGGTTATTTACATTACAACACAGAAGTTAAGGAAAGTCAGTTTGATTTCTCAAACAAAAACCTTTGTAAACACTCATCTCAACTAATTAGAAAATCTCTTCAAAAGTTAATGTGAATTAATTTGTCCAAATAATCCAAATAATTTTATTTTAAATTTTTTTTGTTCCATTATTTGAATGTACTCCCCTATGTTTGCGAATTTTTTTATTCAATTAATTGCAAGAAAGAAATAAAAGTATACCACATTGTAGCGGAGAATAGAATATAGTAGATTAACGAGAATTTTTAGTTCATTTCATCATCGTGCTCATAACGATTTTTATTTTCTTATTTTACAAAACACCACACATATACACAAGCTTCGAAAACCATAAAATGAATTTGTGTGTGTTTTACTTTAAAAATAAGGTTGTGTTTGAAATTGAGTATTCAAAAAGCTACACGTGATTTTTCAAATTTCACGTTTACGAAAAAAACAGAAAGACGAAAAAAAAAAAACATATTCAGACTTGACAGCTGACATTTTGCTTCTTTTTAGAATGTCTTGTCAATATTTACATTTTGTTGTAATTTTATTATTATAAATTTAATTGATATGATTTTTATTATGAAATTACTTGTGAGTTTCACTTGATCAGTATTATATCTTAATATAATAATTTAGCTATTTAAATAATCTAATTGATTACGGTAATTATAATTATTGAATTTAAGAATTCATTGTGTGAAAAATAAGTTTTGTGTAAAATAAACAATAATTGTAATTTTTGCTTTAAATTTGATTTGATTTTATGTGAAAATATTATAAGCTATAGACGTAACGATTTGGACTTATGTCTATTCTTCATTAATTCACAGGAAGTCCTTTTTGAGACACCATAAAAAACAACAAAAAAATAATTTATTTTGGTTAATAATGTGTCTCAATCTTCTTTATTTTTTTATTTTTCTTTATTTCAAAAATTATAAGGAATACAAGATTTTGGCAAAAAAAAAAATTCCATAGAGAATATTTTTTTAAATATTTTAATCCAAAAATGACCAAGGCTTTTGGTTCATAGGATGCTGTGATGTAGTTTTTCAAAGTCCAAATTTAAAAATTTGCAATGTAATTGAAAAAAAAAATTGAAAATTAAAAAAAAAAACGAAAATTTTCTAAGAATTAAAATAAAGCTTTATTTTTTTTTTATAAGGCTTGTTTCACTTTAGATACATACATATGTACTTCAATCAAAGTAGTGGGTGTTATTCTTCTGTTTCAGAAAAATAACCAAACACACTTTGGAATATTTCAATCGATAAAATCTAAATTAACGGCAGAAAGGTGAACATTGCTCATTTTTTTCCATGTCATACAAATTTTACTTATATGTACTTCTTACTTTCTGCAATAGGTACTAAAAAATTTGTAACGGCTTGCAAGAAAAGACCAAAATTACAAATTAATATTTTCATATTATGACTATGTGAACGTAAAGTTTAAATATGTACATATTTCTTTCATTCTATGAATGTTCAAGCTGTTCTTGGTTTTTCCAAATAATATCCGGCAAAATAGTTTTTAAAAAATGTATCTTTTTTCTTTCTTCAAAATTTCTAAAAATAGGTATAAGTACATATTTCTTGTTATCAGAAAATTTGCATATGCATACTTCCGTAAGGTAATTGTCTAAATTATCAGCCTGTTACAGATCCTTATCTTTGTTCGTTTATTCTATGAAGAAAAAATTAGGATTCACCTATATCAACGAATATTGACAGTAATATTGGCAATTACCTTATAGCTACAAGCATTTTAAATAGCAAAATTCTTTTTTTTTTTTTTTTTTTTTTTTTTTAAATATTTTGTATCTCCTTTCTTTTCTTGAATTTTATGATTAGTGCAAGTTATAATATAAAACAACTAATGACAATCAGATTTGTATAAAAAAAATTTAAATGTTGACATTAAGAAGTAGTTTTTCTTGTTATCACTCAACTTGTATCCTAAATGTCTTTGTTTTTTTTTTTATTTTATTACCTACTATTTTTTTGTTATTTTTTTTTTCTCTTCTTCTATTTATTCATTGCATGTAAACTGAAGAGCTTTACTGTTAATCCTGTCTATGGACATCGTAATTTTATTATTACTACTGTTCTTTTTTTTTTTTGTCTTTTCAAAATTAAATCGTATAATCTAAAAATAAGAAGAAAAAAAATTAAATTAAGATAATTCACTTCATTGATATTTAGATACAATGACGATGATGATGATGATGGTAGTTTTGCCGTTTGTTTTGTTTGTTTGTAATGTAATAACATAAAACTTTAATAAGTAATATATGTACAACATATAGGTACCTACTTACATTATACACGTAATAATTTTATTTATACATTTTAGATATCCATATGAAAATGAATAGATATGCTCAAATCTACATATAGATTTATATACATTCATACGAGTATATTTATTTATGTATATGAAATTTAAGTATGATTTTGAATATGTACAAGTATATAATATGCAAGTACTTAAATTTATAGCTAAATTCTTCATCAATCCTTTCTGGTTTTACATTATCTTATTAAACATGCAGTTAGTTAAGATGTCTATTCAGATAAATGTTTGTTACGCTTTTCCAGTTGATTCTAATCTTACTTGTCTAAAAAAAAAAAAAAGAAGAAGAAAAAAACCAGTTCATAGTTGAAATTATCTTATCTGAATACATCTTCCGGTTGTCTTGTCAATGAACGCTGCAATAAGTGTATTAAATCTGTAATTGTTTTTCTTCATATTTATTTTTAATTTATATCCCACTGTTTAAGAATAATTATTAATACCTAGATATTTACAAGAAATTACAAGAAAAAGCATGAATATTAATTTTTGCTTTTTTTTTTTTTAAAAAGTCATAATTATTTTTTTTGCAACATTTCTGAAAATTGGAAATATTTTACTTCAAGATGAAAGAAAGAACAGGTTGAAAAAAGAAAAAAAGATTTTCACAGTCGTTCAAGTGTCTTATAAATTCTACAGGATTTTTTTTCCCAACCAAATTTGTTTAGAAAAAAAAAAAGATAGAGAAAAATAAAAGAAATAATAGGGAGTTATATTTAGGATGAAAAATTAAGGATATTTAATCAGACACTGAAATGTACAAAAATGAAGATTTACAAAATAATGAGTTATAATTTTTTGAACAAATTACAAAAAACATTTTATAGGAGTTGTATACTAATCAAATTCATATGTACATACATACACATGTTCACAGTATATGTTTTTTTCCTTTTACCTGTAAAAGATATAATCTTTGAAATTTTCTTTGAATTTTTCCTCAAAATTTTACAAAATTCAGATTTGAAATTTTTATTTACAACTTTTCAGTTTTCACTATTATCGAATTATTATTTTAATAAAAATTCTTCCACTTTTTTATTTTCCAAGTTTTATTTTATGAAAAATTATTATTCTGACAAAAATGAAAAATCCTGTTTTATTAAATGTATATATGTATATATTATGAAATTGCAATTATTCTTTTTTTTTCACAATTTCTTTTTTTATTTGATTTGAAAACTTGATTTATGATATTAGGGTTGAATTAATTTTTTTTTATCATATTTCCTAGACAATAGGAAAAAATAGAACAAGTTTAGAACAAACTAGAAAAGAAAAAAAACGAAAATCTTTGTATCTTTATTACATTATAAACAGCAGATACAAAAAAAAAAAGAGTAAAAGATAAAATGAATTATCAAAATGTCACTTTGACGATACAGTACGTAAAAGATTATTGTTTTACAGACTACATATTATGTATATACTAAAATACCATATGTTGTTTTCATTGCATACATATATTTATGTGTAACTAGCTTATCTATATCTTTATACTACATATATGGTGGTTCTATATAAAAGCTAAATAGTTAAAATTCAATTCATCTTTGGACGGAATTTTAATATCACTGCAATAATTTATCAAAATGCCTGCCAATATTTGCACCGTTTTATTGTATATTTTCTTCGACATTCCTATTTGATACGTTTATGTGTACATTATCTACTTATTATTTTCTATATGGTATTATTTATGTACATACAATGTACTTTGATTTTAAGATGATTATATGTGCATATATATATACATATATGGATTGGATATATTCAATATCATATCATGATGATTTTTTTTTTTTTAATATCATTATTTAATCATCTCTCACTTCTTTATTTGCTGCTGGTACTTGATGCTGTTGTTTTTGTTGTTGTTGTTGTTGCTGTTGAATAATGCTATTTACTACTAGTAGAACGAACGTTATTTCTTCATTTAAGAAAAATCTGTGTGTGTGTGTGTGTGTATATATGTATATTTTTTTTTCTTTCTAAAAAATTCAAAATAATAAAATAATAATAATAACTTTGATCATCTTCTTTACAAAATTGTATAACGTCACTATATAGATTTAGATTCAGAACAGTTAACAGTTTTTACTTGTTTTACCTGAAGAGAGTGAGACCTGAATGACCAGTTTCGTTATTTTATTTTCCTTATAAATTGATTTATAGGCGAATTTTTCTTGTATCTAACTAACATTTTGTAGTATGTATTTGCACAATAAAAGAAGAAGATAATGATAATGATGATGAAAAAGATGGAAAAAAATAGTAAAAAAGAATATCATCGTTCAATTTTTTTTTCCATATCGAGAGGATAATAATATTACTTTTATAAAGTGAATCTTTTCTTTTCTTTTTTTTTTTTTTTCATTTTTTAATTTGTAAATATCAATGTTATGCACTTTTATAATTACATAGCCCCGTACATGTATGATAGGTATACACATGTGTGCAAAACAACACGTTCTTTTTTCTTTTCTTTTTGTAGTAAAATGTGCAATATTACTATGTAATGAAATTAAAAGAGGATTTTTTTTTCTTTTATAAAGAAAATGAGGATTTTACTGATTTGTTTTCTTCATAGCAACAAAAAAATATCATGTACGTAACATAGATTAAAAAAAAAAAATGTATTCAACAATTTTATACACTCAAAATAAACCGCATACAATATACTTATATTATGTAGTATATTCTATTCGATTTACAATGATGATTACAATTTAATTTAACTAAATTATTGTGTTCTTGAGGCGTTGTATACAACCATAACGGCTCATATATTAAACAGTTAACGAAACCGAAAACTGACAATTTAAATATCATGTGTATACTGTATAGATACAACAAGTACAGATTTTAAGATATCAGATACATAGTAGATATATTAGGTCTATTATACATATATGTACAGGAATATACTTATATTATAAAATTGTAATCGAATTCTAAAATAATGAAATATCCGTTGTATTTTAATTCTGTTAAAATATGTATTCATTCCAAATTCAGGTTTTATTTTTATTTCAATTAAGAAATTATAAGGTAGCAAAATTATTTGTAAAAAAAAAACAATAATAATCTAAATTATTTTTCCTATTTATTTATTATAAGATTGTTTTTTTGTTTATTTTTTTGAAATAAAAAGAATGCAGTTAAAATGCATTATTATATACATGTTTTAATTTATCATTGAAATGAGAGCAATTAATACTGATTATAATTGACTTGAAGGATGAGTTTCTTAGAAAAAAAATCTTTTTATATGTACATACTCGTATGTATGTATCATACATAAATATAATATAGAAGTGCACATGAATATTTATTGATTAATATATGTATAGTTGTATAGTACATGATATGAGAACACCACAACACAGTTGGAATAATATGTATATTATTATAGTAATTAAGGTAAAAGATGATAAAAAGTGGTTTTAAATTCAAAAGCATTCAAATAATCATCATGTTTATGAGACCTACCACAATATGTTGCAAGTACATATTTATATTTGAATTATATATCATCATGGATCCTTATAATTAATAATTTTAAAAACTTTTTCTCTACCTATATTTCTATTTTTATTAATTAAAAAAAAAAATAAAATAAATATGTAAATAAATAAAAAAAATAATTTAAAATATTTTGTTTTATGAGATGAGTAGGAGAGATTGCATTTTTAATAGTTTTTACCAAATTTATTTTGTAGTTTACCTTGAACAGTTTTTGATGTTGCATCACCAAACATACAATATGTCACATATAAAAATAGACAAAAAAAAATTGCTAATCACAACGATTTTTTTTTCTAAATTAGAGAAAATAAACCTTGAAGTTTCGATCAGCACTAAGGAAATTATTTTAAAAATCAAATATTTTGCATCAGATATTTTAAATGGACAAAAATATGCCTTTCTAATCTAATTTTTAGAATAGTTCTACATACATTCAAAATTTAGTAGCTCTACAGCCATTATTGCTAAAAAAAAAAATTTAAAACATTTTCGAAATAAAATTTCATTTCTTCATTTTGAAAACCGGAAAAATTGAATTTTGTCAGGATAAGCTTTTACATTTTTCTTAATGAAATTTTTGGGTTTTAACCCTAATATTGAAATAACTGTACAGTTTTTAGTATCAAATTAATTACAAAAAAAGCCTTTAATTTCTTAAATATTATTTTACATAGAGTAGAATGTAAATTTTATTCTAACAAACGTATGGGTGCTCAGAAAATGTTACAATATATATTATAAAAGTGCACACATTATTGTAATAATTTTCCGTGTAGGTTGAGAATAAGACATGAGCTTCTTTAATAAAATGAACTGAACTGATATTGCTTTGCTTCCTTCTTTTATATTCAAAATACTTAAAGGTAAAACTAAAAAAAAAATAAAAGAAGAAGAAAAATTGTATTTTTATTAATACGTACATAATTTTAAATGCAACATAATGCAACAGAATAGAAAATTTACTATCTTGTTATATGAACAGGTACTTTGGTATTTTATATATACATTTAATATATTTTATGGATATATTCTTGGGCAATTCCAGTTTAAAAAAAAAATTTTTCATTTCCCGCAACATGCGATCTAACTGGCAGTAAATTTCTTGTCTGCCCTCAGTTAAATACTACATCATTCCCAGGTTTGCTTTTATTACTTTATATTCACTTCCTATAATGTACATTGTACATACATACATTAATATTATATGTAATCTTTTTTAATATATACCCTTTTCTTTTTTCCTTTCTTGTAATAATAATAAATAAAAAAAAATAAAATGTTAAAAAGCAGCATCACCAGCTTTTGCCTCCTAGATGACTTTTTAGTACTATTGTGGTGTGTTGTGGCTAGTTACATAGCGCATCTTTTGGTCATATCATCATTATGAGGGCATTTTCAAATGAATAGGCCAGGTCGTAGATATATTTTTGTTACTCTAAAACCCGTTTATTCGCATTTAAGAAAAATAAAATAAAATAAAAAATAAAAAAATTACAGTTGCTAGTTATTGCTTAAGGCATAAGGAAGTCTGAGTAAATTCAACTATTCATATGTAAACTATAAAGGCTTATACCTATTAAAACATATATCTTTTGTAGTAAAATTATATTTTTCTTTTCTTTTTATGAAAATTTTTTTTCCATTATTTTTCCTTAAATCTTTCTTCTTTTTTTCTATCATCTTGTAAAATTTTCCTCTTCCATTTCCTTTGTAATGATTATTATCATCTTTGAATTCAAGATATTAGCTACATTGTGTGTGACAATATGTACTACCTATCTATTTAAATATAATATTAATAAAAAAAGAAACAGTGTTAACAGTTATTATTATGATTACAAATTTAAATATAGTACTTAAAGATTAAATACATCCTTAGCGGTTATATTTATAGCGTACTAGTAACTAGAAATATCTCTTATTATTTTTTTTTTCTTTTGTAGATTTCATTACGTTGAAATAGAATATGTATGTATGTTTTCCAATTTTTATTTTACACCTTCAAATTTGAAAATTATCTATTATTTACCGTTTTTGAAGAAATTTATTTTTTATATACATATTTATGAATTTTAACAGTATTTTATGTTATTAATTTGAGAGGAACTTAACTTCAAGGAAAATATACTATTTAGAATAATATAAATTAATCATATAAAATCTATTAATAAGCTAACTAATGTTTATTTTTTTTTTTATTTATTTTTTTTTTTTTTTGATAATTGATTCGACACATGAAAGCTGCTTCATGTTTTCTAAAATTTGTATAATTTTAATGTAAAACAGTTAATTGTTATATACGTATAGTGAAAGTAGGTATACGAAAAGTATATTTATTTATTTAAGGTCAAGAAAACGAACAATGTAATAAAAACTAGTATTTTTATTATTATTTTTTTTTTTAAATCAATTTACTGAAGATGTTTAGAAGAAAAAAAAACGGAACTTTTGAAATGTTTTCATCGAAATTACTTCTTTTTTTCTTTCAAACAGTAAATAAAAATCTAATTAAAAAATGAATGTTTGTGTTATTCTCAGGTGTAAAATATAATTTTCATATTTGTACATCAGTTTACAAATCAACGCTTGTCATATCATACTTAATTGTTTTCAGAATATGAGGTTATAAAAATTAATTGTACTTAATATGAAAAAATAGTATCCTGGTAGATATACATACATTAAAATACAAAACAATATACTATTGGTTCAGTATAAGTTTTTTCTTGTACTGTTTTTACAAAATTCATAATTATAGGTTTTATCTTAAGTTACTTTTTGAGCACCGAATAAAGTACATATGTACATATGTATGTGTACTTTCAGGTCATGTGTACGACCATAATATCTATCAGGTTTAGATACCCTTTTCTATTATTTAAATTTTAATCTTTATCCTATGTGACTGCTACTTGTGTCAGGTCAGGGCTATATTGAAAAACAATTAAAGCAAAACTCTTGAAATGAGTGTTCTTATTATTTTTTTTTCTTCTTCTTCTTGTGTTTTAGGGGTCACCACTCTATCATTTCGGCCACTGACCACCCCTTATTTTTTAGAATAGGTAAATTTCAAAAAATATGTTTGAATTTCTTTGTAATAAAGATGAAAAGTTTTCGACATTGCCTAACCGACTAATTCAACTCAAATTTTTTTATTTTTCTTATTAATTACCAGGTAATGCTCTTTTTTTTCTATATAGGTATATGAATTAAACTTATTTCATTGCTAATAAATTTCATAAATCAATCAAATTTTTCAATCTGGCAATTCTTATTTCCTCTTATAATAAATAAAATATTCTCCTATTGCACAATAGGGACATCATATATGTGTAAGCTTTACATATATCGTATTAAAAAGTATGTGTACAACAATTCAATAATGGGTATTATGTAGCATTGAATATAAATATATGTTCTTTGAAATGGAAAAAAAAGTAAAATTCGCGAAAAAATAAAAAAAAAAAAAACAAACAAACTAACTTAACCACACATTCCAGTATCCAAACCAGACCTCAAACAACCTTCAAATATGGTAAAGGGGGCTTTGGTATGAAGGGTAAATTTTTCTTTTTTTCATAAAATTGTATAGGTACTTGTTTACTATATTAGTAGTTTTATTTTTAATATACAAACCATTTAATAGGAATATAATGTAATGTATAAGAGAAAAAAAATAAAATAAAATATAAGGTACGCGTGTTTCGTACTCTGATAAATAGCAATAGGTATCTAAGAAAATACTTATACCTACATAAGATTAGTAACGTAGGTACCCTGAATTTTGTTTTGTTTTCTGCAATAAAGAAAAGATGAAGATTCCAGTTTGAAATCTTATATTATAGTAGAAGATACATTTATATTATATATTTTATTAATGATATCTCATATATGAACGTACATACAGATATGTATGTTGAAGTAAATATTTTTTTTATATTATTTTTAACTATAGATATAGAATTCATTTTATTATAAAATTGTGTTCTTACATAAAATAAGTAATATAAATAAAACAAGAATCTATGTAACAGTTATTTTCTTAAAGATTTATTATTATATCATTATTTAACAATATCTTATACTTAAATGATTAGGATTTTGATGGTATTTTATTGAACGGAACAAAAGTAATAAAATAATGTTAGTATATAAATAAATTTAAAAAAAAAAAAAAAATTGCAAACGTGATTACTTCAAAGATGCATTATTTTTATTATTTGTTACTCTTGTAATTTTCTACTTATCTTATCCTTTAAATCTAAACTTGAACCTTTAGTTTAGATCTTTTTCAATTATTATATTTTATATTTCACGCGTTTTTAATTATATTTTTTTTCCACATTTCTTGTTTTTTTTTTTTTGAAAGATTGTTCAACAAGATGTTTGAAATATGATTACAAAATACATCATTGACTTTTTTTTTTCTAGTTTCAAGATTCTTATCAAAATCGCTTATACAGTGCAAAAGAATTAAGAAAATTAAAGCAAAGAAAATAAAAATCAAATAAAATTGTGTTTATGAATTTCTAAAAAGAAACAAAGAAAAAAAAAAAGAGATCTGTAAACTTTATCATTTTTAAGCTTTGCATACTTTTTTTTTCTTCTACATTCTATTCCACTTGGGTGTTAGATTTTAATAAATTCTAAAGAGAGGTTCACGTTCGTGAATGTTCTGTTATATGTTAGAAGTTAGAAGGAAGGCAGAAGAACGAGAAATAAATTTAAAAAAAAAATAAAAATAAATAAAATTAAAGAAAACAAAATATGTATATGAAGTATGTCAAAAAGAAATTTGGCAACATAAAATTCTATTTAAATTTAAAAAAAAAAAAATAAATAAATAAAAATAAAATTCAATTGATATATAAGAAGAATGAATTTGTGAAAGTGTAAGAAAAAGCTTTTCAGGTCTAATAAATTAAAAGTAGATTATTTTTTTCTACTTGGTTTAGTTTCGATGGTTGATAAGAGTAATAAAAAAAAATAATAAAGTAAAAAAAAAGTTATCTTGCAATTTATAGAATAAAATTCCAAAAATGAAGTCTCTCATATTTTCAATTAGGTATATTTACAGAATTACAACACTGAATTTGAATTTTACTTATAGGAAAAGCATTTCAAGGTACATACTTTTTGTATTGAACATATCGTGAATGACCGTTACTTTATTTTAGAACCCTTAATGTCTTTTTTAGTAGTTTAACCCACATTTCAAAAAAAAAAAAAAATTAATAAAATAAAATAAATTGATATCTAAACTAAAGTGCAATTTGACTTACATACATACTTTGTTACAATTCGATTCTTACAAAGTGTTCGTAATTCCCTCCACAGAGCTTCTAGAGGTGAGTGGTGGTAGGTTCGTTATAAGGGGATTAATTGGAAATTGTCACCAGATTGTCAGAATTGAATTCCATCAAACGATATAATGATGTTTCTGGATAATACTTAAATTTTTATATTATATCTGTATTAGAAAAGTCAAGTGTGAGGCTCTGTCTATAGGTAATTTTCTCAAAATCTTAGAAATTTGAACCATTTTTTGTTTAATAAGCATCGCATCGGTTAGAAAAAAGTCTTAAGTTTTTAAAAAAATTTGTAATCAGCATAATTTGAATGAATTACAAATTGCAAACTAATGCCCTGATCTTTTATGATTTAAATTTTTAGGAAACCCACGAATCACTTTTTATATTTATTTTTTTGAGTAGAAAATAAAAAAAATTTAATAGCAAAAATAATCCAATTTTTATCTCGTAAGAGCCAGAAAAAAAAAAAAAACGAAATAATAATTCAGTGAACCATGAAGGACCCAAATTTACTTATCGTCCTTAACAAACAATATATAGCTACACCTACTTAATTGTGAAATTTTATTTGTAAATTAAAATTAATATAACGTCACCGGAAATGTAATAAATCATACATATTATGTTATTTGAAAAGAAAACAAACAAGAGAGGAAAAAAAAACAAATCAAAAGTCTAATACATCAAGGTTATGTACGAATAAAAATTAAAATTCATTACATTTTTATTCAATATGACAAAAAAAAAAAAAAAAATTGAAATTTATTATTATTAATTTTTTGTTGTTTTGTTTTGTTATTTCTAAAGTACCTACAAAATATTATAATTATAAAATGATGCATCTAATCTGGCAACGATACATTTATTTTTTTTAAATTAAATCAAAAATATGAATCTATATAGTTCACGGTATTTATTAATTTTTTTCTTCTTTTTATTTGCAATAAAATAAAATATATATTATTTAATACAAATACATGTAATGAAAAAATTTGCAAACTTGTTTGTGAGAGATTCTCTATAAAAGATATGCTTTCCGCAATTGGTATGCGAATATATGTAAACTTTACAAACACAAAAGATCTTTTTATACTGTATAAAAATGAAAAAGAAAAAAAATCAAATCTTATTCTTCGTTATATTTTCTTAAGAATTACCTACATAATTTTTTTTTATTTTACTTCATTTTGAAAAAAAAAATTCTTTAGTCTCTCATATTACACAATAATTCCTTCTTGTTCTCATCAAAGTTTTCATATGAAAATGTTTGTTTGTTTTTTTTTATAGTACACAGGTATGTTTTACCACATATGTATATACTTTATTTTCTCTCTTTTAGATTGAAATAGGTGTAATCATGATTTTTTTTTTTTAGTGTAAAATTCAATGGTATAGAATAGAATGTATGTAGTGTAGTGTAAGTTTATCGTTTTATTATATTGTTACTGGTCGTAAAACTCGATTTAACTTGATTCGCGAAAATCACCTTAATATTCTGTTTCTTTATACCTTTATGTTCTTTAAGTTTTTGATATACATACATACAAGTATGTAGATATAGGTAAGATCTTTTTTAGTTATTTATATACATATATGTTTGCGTAATGGTTAATTTTAACTAATATATAGGGTATTCATAAAAATACATATAATTCTTATATTTTATTATCGTTCAGCTGAATTGCTGATATAAAAATTACCTGTATGTGAGCCAAAGAATAAAGCTAAGCTACCTATATAATTTTTTTTTTATAAATATAATTTTCAAATATTTTTGCAATACATTCTACATATATTATAATTTAAAATTGTGTGTATTTTTATAGCTATTGAAGAAATATACGTATAGGTATGTATGTATTTGATTTTCGCAAAAATAATTTGTGTTTGGAAAAGGAAAAAAAAAATTCTAAATACCGTTTGTATGAAAATAAGAGATGATCTTCATGTGTATTTGAAATATCATTTTATATTTAATTTTTTTGTAATTTTTATCTTTTTTATTATTAGAAATGATTTTAGATGTAGGTACATCAAGTAAATATGTGATTTAGTTAAAAAGATACCCCTTTAGAATATTGTGTGATAAAATGTGTGATGTTTGTTTATACATATATACGCGGATTATATCATCTACATACGAGGGGTACATACAATATTGTATGAATGGATCAGTGAAAAATATTGAAAGTATATAAATGATATTTTAAAAGAAGAAGAAATTAAAAACGTGGAATTTGATTATGAGAATGTAAAATTTGAATGTATCTTTTCCCTTTTTTTTTTTTTTGTATTTCTCTTATAGCATATGTTGAGAGGATAGTTTGACAACGACGATGAAAACGATGACAAAATAGGTATTTTTCATTCGTATTACACCTGTATTAATAGACTTCGATCACGAATTATATGTAATTTTTCCTTAAGAATTCCATATTTGTGTATCTATTATTATTAAATATTTTTTTTTTTCGTATTTCATATATATTCGGGGACATATGAAGGCATACATATGCACGAATGAAAAATATATCTTTGAAAAAGAGCTTTACCATCTATAGGTTAGGTTTTTAGATTCAGTGTATGTATTTTTTTTTTTTTTTTGTTGGCACTGGTTACATATAAATATTTAGATATATTTTATATACATATATCATATATTTTCAAGGCACGATCACCTTCTTCTATTTTTCGTAGATTTTCGTATCTTTTATATTTAAAATGTAGCTTTTAAGTATAACGTTTTTTTTTCTTCATTAATTTATTTAATTTTGATTATCTTCTTCTTCTTTTTTTTTGCCATTTTTACATTCGCACGTTTGAGATGATATTTGAAAATTTTACTTTTGCAAAGCGAAAAAAAAAAAAAAAAGAAAAAGAAACAAATTTTCGCACATATGCTGTTGATCTATGTATGGTTGATCGAATGTGTTGTACATATTTATATATATTTACTACATATGTATGTACAGATCTATATATCTATATATTTAAGTTTTTGATGCTGTGCGAGCAATGTGCTCTTCTTTTAGTAAAATATACATTTTACAGTGTTAACACTTAGAAGTAGATTTTAATATAGTTGAAAAATATTTGCTCTCTAATATAATTTGGCCGGCAATATTGAATTGATCATTTTAGAAGAAATACATGTACATACATACATATGTAGGTATGTATGTAATATAAAACTGAAAGAAAGAAAAAATCAAATTTGCAATATGTGCTCTCTATCTATTTTATTTTGCAAAAATAGAAGAAAAACAAGAAAAAATAATGTGTACTAAAGAAAAAAAAAAAAAGATAAATAAATAAAATTTTATATAAAACTTAATTTCTCAAATGTTTGCTGTATTATTTTATTATTGAAAAGTTAACTGTATGGTTGCGTTTTATAATATATAGTGTAGTAATGCTCTCTTGTACCTTTTTATAATTTTATATAAAAATTTTTGTATATAGGTAGGAACATATATACATATATATATTCGTTTATTATTGTGTGCTGTATCTATTATTGAAATAATATTGAAAAAAAAAAACTAAAGAGAGAAAAAAATTTTTTCGCAAAATCGCAAATGTTTGAATATTCGCGCCGTGAATTAGTGGAGGAGCACAAATCTATACTAAAAACAGTTGTTGTACTACAGTATGTCAGTAATATGGGCAAGGCGACCTAGGTCTTCAACTTTTATGTGTTTTTATAAATACATATAATATTTATAAAAATTATTTAAAAAAATATATAGATACATACATATTATGTATGAATGTATGTATTATAATATATAATATAACATTGTAAAATAAAATAAAATAAAAGTTCGGGACCTATATTACACCATTCCATGAGAGTTTAGAATTCTAAGTTAACAAATTGTGTATGCACGCGTTTAAACATTAGTAGTTAGTTGACTGTTTATTAGGTATAGTGTGATTTTTTTTTGAGCTGTTTTGTTAAATTTAAAATAATTCATTAAATATTTAGTTTCTTTTATTATTATTTTTTGTTAATTGTTATTAATTCAATCAAATTATTTTGATCGTTTGAAAAATTCACTTTTTTTTCTATTAAACAAATTATTGAAGAAAAATAAAAAGACGTTAAAAATAAATGACATACTGAAACAAAATATCAAAATTTTTATTATTATGTAATTTAAAGTTTTCTTATTAATTTTTTAAATTCAAATACTTTCGATTTAAACAAACAACCAACAAAAAAAAAAAAATATGAATGAATGTTTTATAAGAACAGTGATTATAATTTAAATATCATCCTTGAAAAATTAGTGTTTTGACAGAAAGAGAGAGAATTATAAAAAAAAAAAGTGTGATTTACATATTTTTTTTTTTTATTACAAAGGACATCATTCACATGATAATTATTTATATTGATAAGATTCAAGATTAAAAATTATAACAAGATAAAATAATAAGCGAACAATAATGTTTTATCGTTTTCATCATTAAATCGCATGTTTAATTTTTTTTTTTTCAATTTGCACTTGCTCCGAAAATTTTAAAAATAATAATAAAAACAAATTTCGAAATTGCTACCGCTTTATTAACTTTTTTTTAATATTTTTTTTTTTTGGTTTGTTTGTAGATATTAAATACCTACATACTCGTACATCTACATAAATTATTTAAATTTAATTTTATAGTAGATAGATTTAAATATTAATCACATCATATAATAATATCACTGTCGGCTGCCGTAACCTATTACTAATGCTGCTCCTAAAACTGCCTCTGTAAAAATCAGAATCATTTCTGATGAGATCAGCATTTCACAAAGTTTACAAAGCTTACCAGCACCATATTTAAAAAAAAAAAAAATTAAAATAAAAACAAAATTAATAAAACTAAAACAAAACACAAATATAAGTTTAAAAAAAACGTAAAATAAAATCATCAGAAACAGTTTCATTTCGTTTCGTTTTTGTTTTTTCGAAAATAGAAAATAAAAATTTGCAAAACACAAAAAAACAAAAAAAAAAAAAAAAACAAAATATATTTCGCAAATTATTACTTTGAGGGCGGGTGTGCAAAAAAAACAAAATAAGAAATACAAAAAGAAAAACGTCTTTTTCTTTTGATTTTTTTTTAACTTAGTCATTTTTTTTTTTTGAAAATTTTTTTCCTTGTGGCTGTATTTTAGAAACGACGTGTCCAATTTGCCCTTGATATTTTTTTTTCTCATGTGTTTGGACTTTTTTGATTATGTATGTATATTTCGCAAATGAAAACGGTCAAAGGCAAATTACAATAACAACATAACTATACAACAATATAAATTAACAAAAATATAAAAAAAAACCTCAAAGAAATACATAAGACAAGATACAAATTTGGGCAAAAAAAAAGAAAAAAAAAACAACGAGCTTTTTCGTTATTTCATCGTCTACTGAATAAAGTACATAGCGCATATTATATACATATGTATTTTTTTTTTTGATTTTTTCTTTTTTTGATTTGCAAAAATTGCATTTGTGGGTGTATTTTGATTTTAGATAGTGGTTGTGTTACGCTTTAAAAAAAAAAAATGAAATAACAAAAAAAAAGAAACATTTTAATAAAGTAAAAACGAAAAATAAGAAAAGAAACCATCATTTCGGCAATTTCATAATTTTTTTTCCTTCGGTCTTTTAGATTGCACACAGTGTGAAAAATAAGATTTTTATAAGAAGAAGAAGAAGAAGAAGAAAAAAAGTGCGAACATTTCCTTTAAAATTTTTTTATAGTGATTTTTGTTTCTTTTCTCGCAAAAAAAAAATTTTTCTAATTATTTTTTGTTCATTTTTTTTTTGTTTAAAGAAAGATGTTATGATTTTTTTTTGTGTTTATTTTATTTACGTTTTTTATATCCTTTCCGTTGCTAATGTTTACTAAAAATTATGCTGTGATATAATTATTATTTTTTTGTTTTTAAAAAAAAGGACTTTTTCAATTTAAAATTTTGTTGCTGTTAATGTGATTGATTCCTTTGTGACAGTTTATTTTACACAAAAATTAAAAACGGAAAAAAAATAAAAAAATCAAGAGAAAAACTGGACAAAAAATTTATCATTTTGTGACTTTTATTTGAAAATAAAAAAAAAAAAAAAAAAAATCTAAATTCAATACTCTGCGGGAGTTAAAAATCCAAGCATTTAATAAATTTATAATCATTATTTTGTAATTTGTCCTTTTTGGACAAAATAAAACGTTACCAACTGGATGCTTACATTGGATTATTTTGGTTTTTGATGAAGAGGTTCGTACAATTTGATTATTTTTATTTTTTATATAATTTTTTTTTCACCTAAAAATTAAATACATTATACTATTTTCATTTTAAAGTGAGTTTTTTACAAAAAATATCTAGTGTTTAAAAAAAATTTGTTCTATACTATTTAACAAAAAAATAACTACATATATTATAGAAGCTTTATTTTAGAGAAAATCCAAATTTCTTATATTCGAATTTTCCGTCGCTAAATCATCATTTCTGTTCAACTTTAAAAAAAATACCAAATGGAAGTTCATTTTTAAATGAAAGTGTTTTAAAATTAGGTATCTTTAGATACAATGGTCTGTTTAAGTATAATATTCAATCATAAAAATATCCTTTATTTTTTTTTTTCAAAAAGGCTCTGAAAATTATTTTAATTCTTTTTTTTTATGATTTGTACATCAATATGCTTACACGTTGTAAAATGTTCTAAGTACAAAAGTATAAATCACATAGTAGTAAGTATAGTAACTATTTATTTTATCAAAATATTTGAATTTCTTGCATAAAAAGAAGAAGAAAAATTTAATGTGTTGTAAAAAAGTCATTTTTTAATTATTTTCTTTATTATTTGTTAACTTTCTTTTCAAAACTCAAAATAATGTTCAAAAATTTTAAATAAAAATCTAAATTCACCTGACTTTTGTATCTTATTTGCCAAACAAAAGTTCAAATTTTTTAAATAATCGCTTTGAAGTTAACCTTATTTTTTATTTTTTTAGTTTAAATTTACATAAGGAAGTAAAACTAAAAATCAACTTTTTTATTTACATATATTTTTCTTTTTTTTTTCTTTTTTCAAAATACAATTCAAATTGAATGAAAGAATAGTTGAAAAAGTACATACTATACATATATGCATGTATGTATATAAGTAGTATCGTGTATAGTGGAACTACATACACCGCTAAAAGTATGTTTTCAGTTAAATAATATAAAAGTTTACTGAATAAATGTAAAAGGCTAAACTTTTATATTGTTTGAAGATTATATCCTTTGTATTTTTATAATGTCCTTTTTATTGTTTCTTATTATATAGTTTTGTTCTCTTTACTTGTTTTTTTTTTTTTTTCTACTTTTCATTTTATTTTAAATTCATCTCATATCATTATTCCAAACACTGTAAATCGTCTAGTAAGTACATACTTACATTTCTGTTCTCTAAAATTAAATATAAAAAGAAAACTAAGCTTATGAAGTGTAAGGAATGGGTCAAAAGAAAGTAAAGAAACAGAAGAAAAAAAAATATTGCATATATATACAAATACTTATTATGTAAATACGTATTCTCATAGTTTTCAAAACTAAAAAGCTTTACTTTTATTTATTTTTAATGTTTTTTTTTATTTTATTTATTTATTTACGTTTTTTTTTTTTTTTCGTATATCAAATAAAACTATGAAAAGTTTTGAATAGAAAATAGTGATTCTGAAAACTATTCTAAGTATCTTAAACAATACCTTGTAAGATTAGTATAATTTTTCAAGCAAGTATATATATATAAAATACAAGTAACATTTCAAAAAGGAAGTTTGTGTTGATACTGAATTCTGATGAGAAACATGTAATAATAATTTTTTGAATATTATATACACAAGTATGCATGTACGAACTACCAGTATGTATATATTTATATAAATTTTATATTAAATGAGTGGGTAGTAGGATAGATATACATATATACATATATGTATACATATACAGATAAATTTACATTCTTATACTTATTTCGGCTCGTTAAACTTTGAAAATCATCATAAAAGTAGGTTTATTTGGTCATAACTATAAATCAGAAGATAGAAAAAGAGAGAAAAAGATACAGAGATATACATCCATACTTAAAAATGTACAAATTGTTTGTTGAAAAAAAAAAATATTTTTGTTTTGTGTAAATTCAAAATCTTTTAAAATTATAAAAAGAAAAACTAACTACATCAAAATACATAATAATAATAATATAGAAAATAGTAAATAATAAAATTTAAGGATACTTGTACAGAAAAGTGTACTCAAATATAAATGCTGTTTTTGTTTTTGTTTATAAAATGAACAATTTCTCAACAATTTTCATATAAGTACATACATATTTACATATTTTGTAATATCATTGAGTTTATAAAAGAAATACCTACACATATATGAAAAAATTTCAAAAATATGTACAACCAAAAATAGGTAAATTATAAATCGAATGACCACCTTATTGTAAATTCCAAGGAATTAGGTTGATTTTTCTATTTTTATTTATGAAACTTTTGTGTTTCTTTTTTTTTTTTTTAATGAATATTAATTTAACTACATATTTAAATTTTTTAAAGGAAAAAAAAAACATCAAAAAGGCATCAACAAAGTCTGTAACCTACTTTTATTATTAATTTAAAAATAACATTCAACATCTTTAGCAAAAAACAAAAAAATTAGGTACATAAATATTTTTGAATCACATTTCTTTCATTCAAAAAAAAATTAATATATAAAATTTGACAAGGAAAAAAGAGTCTCTGTTTGTTTGTTTTATCATTTTGTATGATATTTCTTTTTTTTTTTTCTTTAAAATTTCTACTATTTAAATTTTTGATATTTGTGCTAGAAAATTTCCATAAATTGCTCATTATTGACCTCTGCTAATTTAAATACATTTTTATAATAGCCATGAGAAATTGAATTTACGACTTTAAAAGAAGATTAAATTGCGAAAATAAAATAAAGCAACAAAAAACACACACACACAAAATTAAAAAAAAAAAACAATTTACATTATAAAAGGTTGGTTTATTATACCTCTAAATCTATCTTTTATACCCTTTAAAATATTCGTGATTTCAAAACACAAATTATTTCTTATAAAACTTTATTTTTTTTTGCACTGTATTGTCTTTGTTTTTTTTTTTTTTTTTTTTTTTTTTTTTTTTTTTTTTTTGTATTGGAGAGAAAGCTGAAATTTGATTGTACCTACGTATTGATTCACAAATAAATTTAAAAAAATATATACACAATATTCACATCAAACTATGTTGGAAAAAAAATGAATTTTCCAAAATTGCAAGTCAAGCAACATAAAATAACAAAAAAAACAAAAAAAAAAAGAAAGAAACAAGAGACAAGCAACTTTTTTCGCGCTTTTTAGGGCGATGATCTAACTTTAAAATCAAAATTCAAATCTCGTATTTATGTTGTTCACCAGAATTGAATTTTAACATTTAAAAATTTCAGTTATTTCATCATCTTTTTTTTTTTTAAATGTTTTTAATAAGGTACTAGAACTTTGCAAAATAAGAAAAGCACAAAATGGAAAAAAAATATATTTTTCTTTTGTTACATCTTTCTATACGTTTTTGATTTCTTTTTTTCCTTACGTTTAGCGATTTATTTTATTTTTTTTTTTTTGCATTTTGATAAAATTAAGATTTTATCGTATATTTTATAAAATTTGGAAATTACCTTGTACCTACTTCTGTAAAAGTATCTACGAATCAAATTGTTATAATTTTTAATTTATTTTTGCATTTTCTTATTTTTTTTTTATATCATTTTTAACCTCTTTTTTGAGTACGTTTTTTATTTTGTCTAAAAATTGAACAGGAAGAGAAAATATAAAAAAATAAAAACGCATAAATTTTTCTATGGAAATAAAACGTCAAAATATCTTGATTAAATGAATTCAAAAAAAAAAATTTTATCAACCACTTTATTGATAATTTTTTTTGTTCAATTTTTGGTTTTTCCAACGTTTTTGTTTGAAAGAAAACAAGAAAAAAAACAACAACAACAATTACACGGTTGGAGAAAATATACTTTTTTCCGTTTTTTTTTTTAAATTTTTTAAAGTAAATTTTATTATTTAAGATTCATGAATGGATAAGAAAATGCATAATATCTTATCAAAATACTTCTTGTTTTTTTTTTCATTTATAAAGTTGTTAAAAAATATATACATATATATATATAGGTACATATATCTTCGTATATCAAATTTCCATACTTTGATGTTACATATAAACATTTTTTTTTTCAATACTCATATGAATATAAAAATATATTTAAATGCATTATCTAAACACATATTTTTTTTTTTTTCATTTTGAAAAATTTAAAATTCAATCAAAAATTGAATTGATAACGTAATTGGGTCAAGAGAAAATTTTGGGTGGAGTGATATATTTTAATACAGCCAATAAGTATTTATTATTTCATTTAAATTGTTTATTGTACAAGCTTTACAGTATATAAGTAATCGAAATTTGTTTTATTTTTTCTTCTTGTTTTTTCTTTTATTATTGTTTAAAAATTTAAAATTTTTGTTATGTAATTTTTTTTAAAAACGTAAATTCTTATTTAATTTCTTTTCTGCGTTTTAATTCTACTGGTTTTAAAACGTTAAATATGTAAATGAGAAGAAAAAGAGTGTCTGTCTTTGATAGAATGAATATTTTTGATTAAAAGGACTTATTTAAAAAGAAAAAGTATTTTTCAAAGTTTATTTTAAAATTTTTACAAATTTTCTCAATTACAATAGTAAGTACTACTTTTTTTTTCGAAGATCAGCATATCCTTTTTATGAGTAAATATTTCATATTTCTGTATAATTTTGATTTGCTTTACGATGAAAGAACACGTGAATTGATCTTTCAACTGAACCTAATTAATTTTTGTATATTTTTAATTAAAAAAATCAAACACACAGTAGTTTGACTCTAAACTTTATTATATTAGATTATAATATTTATTTTTTTCTGAACTCAAAATCAATTTTAGAATACGTTTTCTTAGATCGTTATTATTTTCTAAATCGAATTAGGCTTGAATTTGAATTAAAAAAGAAATTGATAACTTGTGCTCTGAAAGAAAAAAACTGTATTATTTTTCTCAAAAAGCGGAACATTATTTCTGAAAAGATACATCATTTGTACATAACTGGTAATTGATTATATTATGTACATACGTTGCATTATACACATTTTTAACAGTGCTTTTTTAAGTGTCAATATCAATTTAATTGACATTAAATAATAATCTTAAACCGCAGAGATTTACAGTTCATTTATGAAGCGTGCCATTTAATAATTTTTCACTTTGTTATTTTTTTTCTTTTTCTTTTTATTTTTTTTTTTTATTTTTTTTTAATAAATATAAAATAAATTATTCAATTTTTGCATTCTATTCATAAATTTGAAATAAATATTGATGATAAATACACACATGCATGTACATACTTTTCTTATCTTCATTTTTGAAAACAAAACAAAAAAAATTCAATTTCAATTTTCCATACCGCAAATAACATAATTTCGTAAAAATCTTTTTTCTTTTTTTGTTAATTTGGAAAAACCTCTAATTTATTAAATTTTTCATAAAAAAAATCCAAATAAAAAAAATTTTTTTTCAACAATAAATAAAATAATAAAAGAAGAAAAAGAAGAAGTAATAGTTATGTGTTGTTTTGTTGTGTTTTTTTTTCCTCAAAAATTACTGTAAAACTTTAAGAAAAATTAATAAACTTTCTTTTTCACCGTTGTTGAATTATAGCAAAAATTTACGGTATTACTTACATTACGTACATATGTATATGTAGTATATGTACGTTTTTCAACACACACACATTATAAAAGTATGTGTTAATAATAGAAAGAAAAAAACAACAACAAAAAAATAGCAGTAACAACAACAGTATATATGTATCTACAACCTAATTTATCTTAAGTGTAAATTAAGTCAAATATCCTTTCAAATTTTTTACAATAATGAAAAAAATATTAAAAACATAATGAAAGGTGAATTTTATTTCTTAATTAAGATGCCTACTATATGAATTTATCTATTTTACTATAATTTACATGAATACTATTATGAATGTATGTACTCTTCATATTTTATTCTGTTTTTTTTCTTTTTTTTTTTTGCTTCCTTTCATAAATGAACTTTGATAGATTTTAAAATTGATGGTAACAGTTAAGTTAATTAGTAGTTGTAATAAATTTTCTTTTAAATAAATTATTTTAATAAATTTTATTAATATAAAATCAATGTATGTATGTTATGTACCTACGTACGTAACGTATGTACAAAATGTATGTAGATACATATGCATATGTACATATTATGTGTAGGGATCAAAATATGTATTATTTATTACGTAAAATAGATACATACATATAAGTAGTTAAAGATATTTGATGGAATTTCAATGTTTTGTTTATTTCAAGATTTCTTGTGTAATGTACACATAACATCTGTATTTATTTTTGTTCTTTTTATTATGATATTTCTTAGTATTTTTATTATTATTATTATTATTATTTTTCTCCTGTTTAAAATTTAATAAGTTATATCAAGGGAAACGAGCCATAAAAAATTAGAACAAAAAAGTATCGACCCCAAACTAAATATACGTATATAAATATAAATATGTATATATATTTATATATTAGACCACAAAAGATAACATAAAGATACATTCGATAATATAAAACAAATCGTACATATTGGTTGAATGCATCAAAAGAGATAAAATGCATATTGTGTTGGATATATGTATCAACATCCATGAATATACATAGGTAATATGTATGTATGTATATGTATATAGAAATGTGCATATAACTCACCTGTATGTAAAATTGTATATTAATATATATATTATATAGTACAATAAATGATTAAATATAATAACATAATAATGATATATATAGTATACTCGTATTCATGTATATATAATATACAATATTTTGCCATCATGGTGATTGTCGGTTTTCTTTAGCTGTTCATAAGTAAACAGTTAACACGAGCCAGATATGCATATAGCATTATTTTAATGTTTATAGTTAGTTAGTATTTTCTTGTAAAAGATGCTGATTAACAGGTTGATTATAGTTAGAATATCTCCTCATTCAATTTAAAAGATTGAAATTTGTTTTTATTTTTTGTTATGTTATTTATTTTTTTTTTTAGCGGTTGATGCAGTTGTCTTACAATTTACGGTGGTTGATAGGTAGCATACATACATATAATATAAGTACCTTTTTGTTTTTCTTTTTTGTTTTTGTTTATTTCTTACTATGTTACGTACTTACATAAATAGATTTTATATTGATGAACCAATTTTCTATATTTTAATATACTGACTACATATTAAATAGCTATGTAGGTATACCTACATATATGTTTTGTAAAGATGAAAAATAAGAAAAACAACTAGTTAAAATTGCAATTAATTGTATGAAATTACAAATTACATGCAAAAATATAAATTATTCACCTGTTCAGGAAGAATTTTTTACGCGTATGTAATCATTTCGGAAATGGATATAGAAAAAAATATAGTACATATCAATTTTTTTTAACAGGAAATAGATCAAATTAAATGTTTAAGTATTATACTGATATAACTGGTAGAATGTTAATTAATCACCATTTGATTGTATGAAATCGTAAAAACATTATTAAAATTAATCGAAATTGTTATGAGAATTACAAAGATGAAAAGAATTTTTTGTAAACTATAACAGGAAAATACCGTAAGGATATCCTTTTTAGTTTTAGCTTTCAAAAGCAAAAAAAAAATTATCTTCAAGAAATTCAAAATACATATACATATTATGTACATAACGCAACTTAATTTCAACGGAAGAATGTTCCCAAGTGGATATGATGCTTCATGAATACTTTCACTTATCTATACATATTTTCGAAATTTTCGGCCGATCTCACTGTTCTTGGTCTTCCCTATGACCTATCCCCTGGCGTTTCCTATTGATCCAGCCTCTTCGAATTTGGTGTTGTGTAATATAACTTTTTTCTTCCCCTATTTGTGTTGCGATCCATGTCTGATAAATTTCCAATGTTTCTAGTTTAATTTAGAATAAGAACAAATTTAAAATTAATTCACCGCAATAAAAGATTTTCCAATATGAAATGTATATTTTTGCCCCACCCTGTATCAAATAAAAGCCTCTTCAAAAGCTATAAATAAAATTAATAAGTTTTACTTTTTAAAATGACAGAAAATCTGTATACAAAAATTTTCATATGATTTCAAAAAAAAAAAATTCTAAAGAAAATCCGGAAGTAAAATAAAGTGAAATTATGTTGATTTTCCAAACGGAAATATGTATGTTATGTATGTGAATATCATCTACATTACTTAATTTCTTTTTTACGACTATCCAAATTATTTTTATTGTTTATTTATTACTTTAAATTCAACACTTATAAATAATAAATCAATAACTCGTTTGTTCTTTTAATTTATTTTTTAATTTTTCTTTCTTTTTTTTTCTTGAAATTATTTTTTAAATAATTCCCATATTTACATTTACTATTTACCTACTTTTTTTTTTATGTTCTGCTGCTGCATAAAAAAAAAAAACATGTATTAAACAAATTGCAAAAATTTATTGACGCATTGAAAAGGAAAAAAACAATATAAGCAATACTTTTTTTAATTTTTAACAAAAAAAGCAATGTTATGTTAATTTTCTTTTTTTCATTTTATATTTTTTAAAAAAGAAAAAAAAAGTAATTATTTTAAAGCTTGTTACTACCAAAGAGTTGTTATTTAATTTTTTAATTTTTGTGTACCATTACTGTCACATTTTTTGCAAACAATTAACTACCAAAATGTTTGAAATTAAAATAAAAAAGACATGACTACGAAAGAATAATGAAAAAAAGAAGAAAATAAGTATGTATGTATATTAATTTACATAATGGCCATGTTGTCTATACAAAACCGTTCCCATATTATACTTACCTATATGTCTGCCCTCTAATACGACAATGTATAGTATATGTACAACTGAGTATATACATAGTAATTCAGGTGTTTAGTAGTCAATCAACATAAACCTATGAGCCTTGATAGATAAATTTTGCTTTTTTGTCACGTAAATATACAAATATACAATATTTTTTCTCATAATGTGAAAAAAAAAATTGATACCTACATATGTAGGTATACATGATTGTATTAGATTATTACTATGCGCCGATTACTTATAGTATTTAAATTTTTTTTCCATTTACTTTTTCCTTACGTCTTACACCTACATATAAGTATTTTATTATTTCTCAATTTTGCAAAAATAAACATTAAAAAAAATATATACATATAATATGTATATTCATCTTTGTCAAAATGTCGCATTTAAAATGCAAGCTATACTATCTTAATTTTAAAAAAAATAAAAACAACAACAGAAACATATTTATTTTTTTAATCACATTCAACATAATAAAAAAAAAAAAAAAAAACAATAATGCCAAATTTTAGTTTGTGGATTTTAGATATAATTTGTTTTTTTATTTATTCATTTGCATAATTTTAATACTTTGGTAACAAGCGTATACCTATAAATATATATATGTATATTTTTTTTTTGTAAAATTTGTTTTCTAAAGGTCAATTTGACAATTTGCAAAACCTTTCAAGGATAATATTCAATAAAAAAAAAAAAAAAATAAAAGAATTTTGAAAGACAAGAAAAATAAATTAAAAATTAAAATAATATTTGCAAAACCAAGGTTTTTTGTAAATTTCGCGCATTATATTTCTTATAGGAGAAGGTCGTTCAATCATAATATACAATAAAACGTGTATTTATTAAAACAAAACAAAAAAAAAACAAAAAAAAGAAGAGGAGAAAAAAAATTTTTTGTTGAGAAAACAATAAAAAAGACCAAGTATCTTTTAAAAACTAAAACCAAGACGATCAATTAATAGGTAGATTTATAATATTCAACCGGTTATTTATGAAAATTCAAAAGAAAAAAAAAAAACTAATGATGGAATATTTAAATATTTTATTAGCACACTTTTTTAAACTAACAAAACAATATTATTAAATTAGATAAACGTCTACATACCTACATACATACTATTATAATATTTCATCAACAAAGTTGTAAGAAAAAAAATTAAGATGAAGAAAACACACACGAAAAAAAAATTTTTAATTTGTTGAAATTAGTTTTTTTTTTAATTTAATTATTCCATGTGCTTTCCTCATTTGAAAAAAAAAAAAAAAATCAAATCAAATTTTAAATGCATATTTCATTTTTTAAATATTTATTTATTTTAAAAACTGGTAATGATCATCATCATCATCCTTGATGTAGAAAAAAAACAACAAAAATTATGTATATTTTTAAACAATTTATTATACATATAATGTACGTTTTCGTTTTTTAAATGACCCTTACAAAATTTTATCAGTTGACTTTCTTTTTTTAATTTTTTTATTTTCGTTGTTGATATTTATTTATTTATATATTTTTTTCTAATTTATTATCTATGTAAGTTGCAAAACCTTTGACAGCAAAACAAAAAAACAAACGAAAATAAGCAAAATAAATTCATCAAATCCTTGAGATTTATGTAAAAATAAAAAATATAAAAATTTATAATATGCAAAAATAATATTGTATGTATTGTTCACACATTATATACGTGTATTAAATACGGATTTAGTTGATTACTTAAATTCAAAAGAGAAAAAAAAAAATTATGATAGAAAAACATAATTAATTTCAATTTTTTTTTTCTTTCAAGTAATTTTTTTTTTTTTTGGAAGTGAAATAAAAGTGAAAAATAAAAATAACAACAACAATTTCAATTACATACATAAGTATGTATATTAAAAAAATTATAATTAAAATACTCACTTGTACAATGCATATGTGTAAAATAATCTGTTTTCTTTTTATTTGTATGTACAATTTTTTTTTCTCAAAATATCTATACCAACTATACACATATTTGCTTGTTTTTTTTTTTTCTTCCAAAAATGATTAAATGTCATATGCGTTATAAAAATTGTATCTTTGGTTATTGTTAGATTTCTTGTGCTTATTACAATATTTAAGTTAAATTTTGTTGATTGTTTTTCTTCTACGAGTACTTTTTCATTTAATCAAATTTTTTTTTAAATACATTATATTTAAGGTTTTTGTTTTTTTCAAATATTGAAATTTTTGCATTAAATATAATATTTTTTGTACCCATGGAAACAATTATGAAATGTATCTATTTCATATATATTATTTTTTTTTTAATTCTGTGAATTATTTATTGTTTTCTACAATTGTGTGTTTTTCTGTTATGCAAATAGTACTCATATGAAAAAAAAAAAAAAAAATTTAATTAGGCATTATACATATTAACAGCAACAAAAAAAATTTTTTTCTGTAAAAATGTGTGCTTAATTTAGGTCAATGATCGCAAAAAATTTAATAAATATACTTATACTCTAACATTCTATACAAACATATATGTACATATGTACCTATATGATACACATATCTAGTATCTACACACATATGTATACGTATGTATGTATGAACGAACATTAAGTTTGCAAATTTGATAATGAAATGTAACATGAAATGTTAGAATTAATGATTTTAATATTAATTTTTTTATTTAAATTTGAAACAAAATATTGTTTATTAATTTTTTTTTAAATCAAACTATCTATATTTAATCAGATAATTAAGTGTTAATTTTATAAAATATTAACGTGTCAATTTAAAATTCAGATTTTAGTGTTTTTTTTAAAAATTTTTATTTTAAATGAGTACTCAGGTGTTTTACGAGTAACTACAAAAAATAAATACTACAGTTTCATTACCTTTAAAATTTCCACCATATTTAAAAGAATTGGGTTTCTTTTTTTTTTTCTATTGTTTAATCAAAGTCAGTTAGTAACACCATACATACAATTTGATAAGATTAGAAAAATTATTAATTTTTTAAGGCCATATGTTCAAATTCATATGTTATATCTTGTAATTTTTTTTTTCAAAATTAAGAAAAAAAAAATGTATACCTACGTCTCGAATTTAAAATTTGTCTAGTCTGGGATATTTAAATTTGAACTAATTTTTAAAAAGAAAAAAAATATCCAATAATTTTCTTAATTATGAAAAAAAATATATATATTTTGAACCTACGTCAACCAAGATTTAAATTTAAGCTAAAAATAGTATGTATTTTCAACAAAACAAATTTTCTGACTTTTGTACGTACAGACATATACTCTAAAATTACCTGATAGGTGTTTTAAATTAAATTGATTTTTTTTTATTAAATAAACACAATTTTAAAACACCTTTATACCAAAAAGCTTTGTAGCTCTAGATCTAAAAAAAGATGAAAACTATATTAAATAAATTAATTTCGTTAATTCTACAAAACACGTGTAACATAAACTCAAATTTTTATAGAATCCAAATCATCGAAAAAATTTTGCAAGTAAAGTAACAATGGTGTAATAAATATAACAGATAAAATACATATCTGAAGTTTTTTTGGGCTAATCACCGCACATGTAAAACTCAAGGCCCCGCACATGGTAAAGCGGCAAATACCTACTATACATGTATGTAATTTTTTTATGTATGGGTTGTATATATACTTTTTATTTTTTGTTGTAAATATATTTTTTAGTTAGTTTTAGTCAATCTTTTCAATGCCGATCAATAAATTTCCCACATTTTCGACATCAAATGGTTCATTCACCTTCAAAAAAAAAAAAAAAAAAAAAAAATTTGAAGAAAAAAAAAGCGAAGAAGGAAAAAAAAGAACAAAAAAAAGAGAGGAAAATTTATCTCATCGTTTGCAATATTGCTTTAGTTGGGTGCCTATTCAAGGTCTATGGTCAAATGTTCTTTTTTTTTTTAGTTCTCTTGTGCAAAAAAGAAGAAAAAAGCAAAAATCTCCAACAAATATGACAACGCCTTGTAGTCAGGCACTCCCTTCTTAATTCTTCTATCATCTTTTTATATTTTATATATTAAACTAGATATTATGAATTTAGATACATATGTAACTGTTTTATTGTACATGTACATTTTTTTTTTTATTTGTAAAAATTAAATCAAATAAAAGATTTAAAAATGAAAAAAAGAAAAGAAAAAAACATAAATTTGTATCTGTGAAGAAACATATCTACTTAAAATTTTCGCTATAATCTTAGATTCCATGATGCGAAAAATTATTAATGTGCTAATATCGCAACCTAAAAATTGAGAAAAAATTTTATTGACCAGAATGTAGGTAAAATATACATATATGGATGTATATGTACATATTATACGTGTAGGACTGGAGGGTTTGGAGGGAAATTTTGGTTTTTTTTTTCTTGTTATATTCAATTTGATCGAATAACAATGAAATATGTATGTAGGTATGTAATTATCTTTTTTTTTTCTTTTTTCTTTTAAAATTCAAATTTCTCTGTCCTATATTTTATTTGAATTTTGAGAAATAAAAAAAATTGTTATTGTAAAATACCTTTTTTTTTTTAATTTACATATTTATTTTTGGCGTATTGTTTTTTTTTTTTTTAGAAAGTTTAGATCATTAAATAGTTTTCGTTACAATTCACTAATAAATCTTAAGATTAAATTTAGTAGATATAATAAAAACAAAAATTCGTATAATCTAAACAAATTTCATATGTCTTTTTTTTTCTCTCCTTGTACATATTTTATTTTGCTTTTATCGCATAATTGCTTACTACTGCGCAGTTATAAAATTATTACACATAAAAAAAAGAAAGAATTTAAAATTTATAATTTTTAAAGAACACATATGTTTTTGATTTCATCTAATATTTTAATAAGTACACATTAAAAAATAGTAATAAAATTAATGTATAATACATGTTGATTTTAACTTTGATGCATTCGAAAAAAAAAAAACATACAAAAATGTCCCTCATAATGTCCACCGCAAACTACATAATAAAATTATAAGATATACATTTAAATAAATATTTTATTTTATATTTATAATATGTAAAATGTACTTTATAGTTAAAAGAGATTTGTGTCTTGGCAAAAGCTTTTAATTTATTTTAATGTAATTTTCATATTATTTGTCTAAAATTTTATTTTTTATTTATTTATTTATTTATTTTTTCAATTTTGAACAGTTATAACCGGATATTGTGTAATCATTCCAAAATATAACGTGTTTTTCGTATAAAAATTAAGTAGATGCAGTTAATAATTTTATTTTTCTTTTTTTTTTTTTGCAAACTATAATTTTAATTGCCAAAAAAATAAAAATAAAATTTTAACAAGAAAAATGTGCTGTGTCATTCAGTTTTTTTTTAAATATTAATGTAATCAAATACTAAGGAATTTCTATTCAAATGAATCGAAAATATTGAAATTACGTGCCATATTTAATTTATTAGTGTGGCCCATGCACATTTTTTTCATTTTCCAACAAAAAAAACTGGTACTAAAAATCGAGAAAGATGAATTGCAGACGTGTAATTTTTTTATCCTTTTAAATGTCCTTTTTTTTCTGAATATCCAGCAGTTTTTTTTTAATTAGTACACTTTTTTTATGAGTACACTTCACAGCTTTATTTTTGCGAAAGAATTTAGGAACACACTTTTCAAAGATATCACCAGTGAACTGGTTAAGATCAATTTTAAAAGAATATTTATTAAAGTTTGATGAAATTAGGCAAATGAAGGAAAGTTTAGGTAAATTTCTTTTGATATTTAATCAATTTTATTTTGTAAAGTGTTAAAGGCTTTCAAAGTGGAAGTGATTTGCATGTGTTTCGGGAGTAAATGATAATACAAACTAACTACATTTTAGTGTGTCTTTCTGTTACGATCATTTATTTTATTCTCTTTGAAATATTCCAACTTAATTTTACAAAATTAAGGCAAAAAGTAAAAATCATTATGAAAATCTTATTAAAAGACTTTTCTTCCCTTATTTTTTCATTAACACACAATACAAAAACTTTTAAGTATGTACATAGTGTGTGTTTCATTTTATTCATGAAATTTTTAATCGATCATTTTATATAGGTATTGCAAAATTATTTTTTTGAGCTACAGCACCTGTTACATTTAAAATTATATAAATCACATTGGAATATAAAAAATAACCGGAAGGAAAACTTATTTTAAAAAAAGATAATCATAAAATAAAGCTTCGAAAAAATAAAAAAAAAACAAGAATAATAACAACAATAAGAAAAATGAAATATTTCAATTGAGAAAATATTATATGTACATATCAACATATGAGAACAAATGTATGTATAGAATTTAACGTACATATGATGACGATTAAAATTTCAAAAAAAATAAAATATAATAAAGCGGAAAAAAAATACAAGATATGAATAAATAAATAAATAGAAAAGAAAAAAAAACAAAAAACAAAAATAAATAAATTAAAAAATAAAGAGAAAATATAATATTATAGAAAGTAAAACATGTAAGAATATTATATATTTTTTTGTTGTTTTGTTTTTTTGAAAATGATCATGAAAATTACTGAATTGTTTTTATAAAAGATACAATTAGGAGACAAGAAGGAAAGAAAAATAATAATAAAAAAAAAAAAATTAATGATGAAAAAATAATAATGAAACAATAAATGTTTCATAAATTTTAAGTGTTCTCACGTAATATGTACGTACATACATACAACACAATATTAATATGAGAACGTATTTATGTATGTTATAAAAAAGCACATAAATGATGTTTATAATATAGTGATAGCAGATATAGGTAGTATATCAGATACGTATATACAGTATCTATATAGTATATAATGGCTAATATATAAAGAAAAATGTGTTGATGAAGTACTGGAGCTAATCCAAAATTTAAAATATAAAATAAATTTTCTTATGCTTAGACAAGTAACAAAAATTAATAAAAATATATACATAATATGTACAAGGAAATATATAGATACATATATATGTATATGCATGTACAAAAAAAATAATTTGTGTGCTTTTACATATTTTTTATTTATTTTCAAATTTACTTTTCCCTCAAAATAAAATTTCTGAATAATAAATTATTAAATTATTTTTTTTTTCTGTTGTTGTCTTATTTCACATTGTACATATGTATATATTTTATTTTTGTGATATGTGAATATGCAATATAATAAATAATAAGGGGGCTAAATAAAAATCCTAATAACGCAGCAACAATTCAACAGAAAAATTAAGAAAAAAAGAAAAGAAAGAGAATCTTAACATGTCTAGGATGAGGACAATTAAATAGTATTTAAAAAAGAATAGATATTTTAAAAAGAAATTACATTGAAAACAAAAATAAAAATAATGTCATCCGCTTTTACTTTTCTTTTCTTTATTTTGTTTTTTTTTTTTTTTTATTTAAGTGTTATGCATAATATTTAAAATTAAAATTAATGTAGAAAAATTTATTAAAAGCATACACACAAAAAAAAAAACATTGCTTACACAAAATAATTAACATAGAAAAAGTAGAGTGAAAGTAAAAACACACAAAGTATAGTTTAATAAAAATTTCATATTTTTCACATATATATGTAGAAATAAAGTGTTTTCTTTTAAGAATATTTTAGGCATATTTCTATCGTAGGCGTATTTTAAAGTAAATAATTTTTAGTTGAAATATTTAGTTATTTTTTTTTTTTTTAAATTAAAATTTGTTTTCGTCGTTGTCTTCATTTTACATACTACAGACGACATAACGTAAACTATATACACTCAGGTCAAAGAGATTTTTATCCTCATTCTGTCTTTTATGCGTGTAAAACAAAAAAAAAATAAAAATAAATAAATAGAAGAAGAAGAAATAAAAAAAACGTTGTGGTTAATTTTTCTTGATAAACAGACTCAACAAAAAAAAAAAAAAAATTGAACCCTTGTTTGTCTGGAATATTAAAATAAAATGTTCATTTGAAAAAAAAAAAAACCAAAAAGTTAAAAGCTGAAAAAGAAAAAACAAGAATAAAAAGTAAATTAAAAACTGTAACACAAAAAAATATTTTTACTTGAAAAATATAAAATTATTTATATTTTAATGTCTGAAACACGAATACTTTTTTTTTCTTTTTGTATTATGTTCTTTTGATTTGCTTTCTAATTGAAATGTATACAAAAAAAAGCTAACTTTAAGCACCCACTTACAGTATGAAAAAACAAATTGTAAGGATTTTTGTGTTCTTTTGAATACGTTTAGTTTTTTTTCTCTTTTCCTTTCATTTTCATTTCATTTTCTAGTAAAGAATTTATTTTTTTTTTTTTTCTTGTGAATAGAAAAATGTAGTCTGTTTTCTTTTATATACAACGTATGTTTGCATGTCTAATCTAAATATAAAAGTAGTCAGTTACTTTTACAATTTTATCTCCTTGATATATAAATTTAAAAAAAAAAAAAAACTAGGTCAAAATTAATTTTTAGAAAGAGAAAATAATCATTTTAGAATAAAATGTAAATTCTAATTATTTAAATACGAGTAATTGATAAATAATTTTTTAAATTGTGTATGAAAAAAAAGGACAAATTGATTTTAAAATTTTAGATGGGATAATATATAGGACTAAAAAAAGTTAATGTTTGGTCCATTTTATTTATCTTGTAGCTGCACTAACCCTTTTAATACCAGACTTTATTAGATAAAAGGCTTATTTACAATTAAGTTCTTTTATGCTTAAATTTCTTAAATTTAAAAAATGCTTGAATTGAAGAAAAAAAAAATTAATACCAGGGTCAAACGATAATGAACTCAATTCATTAATTTTTGAGGAAAAAAAATAAAAATGATTTTTCGGCTAAAATATGTGTATGTGCAAATATGTGTGTATTGCAAAAAATATATTTTTGTTTTATTTTATATTTATTTATTTTTTTTTTTTTTTTTTGAATTACACATTCAAATGATAAATATTTTGACAATGTTTTGAAATTATTTAATCAATACTTCGAAATGTTTTCAATATCTTGATGTCATTGAAATTTGTTTGATTAGAAAAAAAAAACATTATATATAATTTTTAAGCAAGATAAATAGATACTTACGTGTTTTTGTAAATAATTTATTGATAAAATAATATGTACTTTGTGATACATGTTTAATTTGATGAATATACATACTTGCTTTAATTGGTAAATCTATGTATATTTTTGTTTTGTTCTATTCAAAAAAAAAAAAAACCCCGCCGGTTTTTTACTATTGTTGTATCGAGAGGATTCAATTCAAAATATACTAGAAACTTTTTTATCTTTTTTGGAATATTTAAGATTTTTTTTTGTTTGACCAGGCTAAATGATAAAAAAAAAATCATTTTAAGTTTAATTCAAGTCAAATTTGTATTTTAAAATTTAAAAGATTTTTTTTTTTAAATTTTACAATACGAAATAAGAGGTTTCATAGAATATTGTTGTGATATCCGTACAATTATAATATGTTTACATAATATGTACGTCATACGAGGAGACGTGTGTAATGAATTTCCTAGGTTTATTTTATAAAAGAAAAAATTTCTTAAGGGCTTACACACATTTGAAAATCTTAAATCTTTGTATGATTCTCTTATTCTGTACCTCAATTCGTTGTTTATAACAAAAAAACAGATACAAAATTTGTTTTTCATATGTTTTAATTTTACTTTAAATACATTCTGCTAAAGACCCCTAAAATTTCAAAGAAAAACATGAACATTTTTGGTCTAATAAATCCATGTAAGCCCTTAAATTATATTTTATAAATGCAACTGTAATTTGAATACTCAAAAACAGGATTATAGAACTTATTACAATAATCATTCATATGTTTAAATTGAAATTTACATCTTCGTTACATATTATCATATAAATAAACTTGTTCTATTGAAAAACAAGTTTAAAATAACATAAAACAGTATGAGTTAAATTTATTGTTGCTAAGAAAATACATTTTTTTAAATATATTGTAGTCTTTCCGTTTTTTTTTGAATCAAAAAACAAAAAAAAACATACGTTATAATAATACATAGGTACTCTAATGTAAAATTTCTTTGAATACAAAAAGATACATAGGTAATAATATTGCAATTAAATTATTTGCAAAGATATTTCCGTAAAAACAGAAAAAAAAAGTAGTTTCTCAAGTTTTGGTATATATTTTATTTAGATATATATGTATTTCTATAATATTCTATCATCATCACCATCATGGTAACATAATTGACTTATAGCCTTCAAATATTTTAAATGGAAAAAGGGTTAACCGACCACCGACCTATCAAAGAAATAACTGGTTAAAGAGGAAAAGATTTTGAAAAAAAAAAAAAAATTAGATACATACTGCAATTTTGTGAAATCTTTTATATAATATATTTAAGATTTTAAATAACATTAGAAAAATAAAAATAAAAAATTACAAAAAATAAACGGCACTAATCATATAACATGCAAGAGGAACAGTTAGATAATTCGCGCAGTACCAAGTTCTGTTACAAAGATTCATATATAAGTATCTATTATATGTTACATGTACCATTATAGTTAGAAGGTAAATAATATTAGTACGAATATTAAATATACCGCGACCACCATACACCACTTACATACATATATACTTACGAATTTTAACGCTAATCGTTAGTCGATTTTGAATTGCCATATGTGTGAATTATATGTATGTACATATTATAAGCTGCTGTAAATTCACATTATAAGAACATCAAATAGGTAGGTTTCTTTATTTATTTAACTTTTTTTTTTTTTCTAAATTTTATTGTATTAAACAATATTAAAGTGCATTAAAATCATATATGGCCTACTCATTCAGGTGGGTAATACAACGAACAACAGTAACATTTGAAAAAAAAATGTAGTTAACTTCTTAAAGGTAAAAGAAAAAAGCATTTTAAAATGTTCGCTTGACTTTTGTTTCATTTGAAAATTGTTGTGATGACCCTGAGCCGTCTGTCCGTTATAATCTCGCGCACACGGTTAAATTAAACTTTATATCTAATTCTATATTATTATTATTATGTATTTTTCTTATACCTGTATAAATTGCACTGTTATACGATTGGCAAAGTTGGTAAGTACATCGAAGTAAGTAGGCTTTATAATTCTCTACACATAACAAAATGTTATAGGTACTTTATGTGCATATACATACCTATATAGTACTTGTATTTACGTATACTGTATGTAAAAGATATACATAATATGAATATTTCTTATTTCAACCTGTTGTTACTATTACTTTTTTTAGCTTTATAGCAATATAATAGTTAAACTGACAATGCTTTGAATAGAATTTGAAATGGACATGTTGTCTTGTTTTTGTGAAAGGGCCCCAACTGTTGCTGCTGTTGTTTGTTTATTACACATATATATGTATTTATGTATAATTGTTGTTGGCTTTATTATAAACGCGAATAAAAATGAACGAACTTACCTTGTATGAGATTTGAGATTACCTCATCGTGTGTACGTTGAATCTAACCTTACCTTACATAGGAATAAAAGTTGTTGCAAAAATAAGCGTGAACCCGGATTGTAGTCTAGTAATACTGTTTTTTTTTTCTTTTCTGTTTTGTATGTATGTATGTATTGTATATGAAAATTTACAAAGATTTGATGCTGCAGATACTTTTTTTTTTCTATATCTCTATGTAACATATGTTAGTTTCTATATAATACACATCACTATAAGGTAGTATAACTAATATCTTTGTATAATTCGCGAAACTAGGTATGTACATACATATTATGTATATATATTTTACGGGAGCTACAAAAATTCCATAAATGTCTTGAATAAACGGCAACGGCACCGATTAATGATCATTTATTTACCTCTTAAAAACCAACAGTGATTTAATCATTATGAAAGAGAATATGTACATATTATATATAACTACTAGTAATAATAATCAACAGTTCTACACAGTACATGTAACAAAAATAACAACAACAGTAGCTGCTTCTTTACAGTTACTTAACTTTGTTGTCATTATCTATTATTTTTTGCATTCTATACACATCATAGAAATTTAGAAGAAAAAATAAAAGATTTATACATATTTAAATCTATTTAACAAAATTTTTAAGATTTAAGATACTTTTATAACTTTATCTTCAATTATAATTCGAAAATCAAGATTTTTTTTTTCAATTTTCATTTTCTTTCAATTTAAACGTACGATGCACTTCACATTATCACATGTATTTGATATGTTCAATTGCAACATTTGATAACACACACACAATATGTATGTGCTTATTACATATAATGTTCTTGTTGTATTTTCATGTGAAAAAATTATTTTATAGTTAAGGGATTATAACTGTTTTCCCGTACAGAAATCATAAAAATAAAACTTGATTTTCAAATGAATGTACCTAATGTATACATTATATTTTATTATATAGATTGTGTGCTGTCGAAAAATATCTGAAAGGTATCCATATTTGTAAAATTGAATTGAATTAAAATAAAAAAATAAAAAAAACTTGCCTAGATTATATTTGAAGTATCTATGTAACGAATTGCGTAAATTGCACTTCATTAAAAAATATTACGATAAATTGGCCTCCTAGTGTTCTTTATTCAATTTGTTCAGTTAACTCTGTGTGCTGCTTAGAATATAATTTTTTTTTTTCAAATTTTCCACTTGTAGATACATACTTATATATACTTTAATATTTAATAGTTAAAAAGAATTCATAAAATGACAAATAAGATTTATTTCCAATTATGATAAATTACTTCTTTTTTTTTTTTAAAAAAAAAAAATTTTTGATTAGAAATTTTTGATAGGTTGAAGTGCTAAATTACAAAAAAATACATCGGTTTTATTGTTGTATTGACATAAATTTCATTTCTTAAGAATTATTATAAATTATTCTTAGTCTTTTGTAGAACTGTTTTCTGAAGTTTAGACGTACCAAACAATTCAAAAATTAACTATGAGAAAAAATTATATCCTAGCAATTCATTAAAAAGACTACGTCAATCAATGTATGTACGTTCATAAAAATCTACGATATAATATTTTGCATTTAAATTTTGAAATGTTGTACAATCTATGCAAACTTAACTAGTAAACAAGCTTTTAATGATAAAAATTAGTGTATCTTTTATAGTTTTTCCCTTATCCCCTCCATGAGTTTCGAAAAAAAAAAAAATATATAGGTATTCGTAGTCTTTTTGAAGTGTTTTTGCTAAGCTCAAATCGAGTCAGGGCCTATACACTCGAGTTAACTTGATTTTTCTATAGTAGGTCTTACTGCCATATACGCACCTACAATTTAGAGTGGAATGCGAACCACTAAATTCTTGAAGTGTTAATTGACTCGAATATCTAACAATTTATTCCTTGTTTAAAGGAATAAGACTTTATCGATCTACTCCCACGTAAATAATTTTTTTTTTCTTTTGAAAACATAAGGACAATGTGACTTAATTCATAATCATGTGTCGTCATGTAGGAATTTTCTTGAACATTCAACTGTTTTTTATATTTTTTCAATTCAATTTTTATTTAAAAGACCAATTTGCAACTATAGAAACATGGTACATATACAGAAACAATTTTATATTAAAAAAACCAAAATGATTAAAAAAAAAAAAATTGAAACTCTAAAAATTCAAATTAAATTGCACACATACATTTTACAAGAAAAAATATTTTATTAATGACATCATCATCATTTAATTTATTAATTCTTTCTAAACTTTCTAAATAACATACAATTCCCTAATTTATAATCAAAAAAAAAAAAAAATTTAGAAAAAAACCACACACACAAACACACACACAGATTGTTCAAATTTCAAACGCATGAACATGTATGTGCATATTATTAATATTACTTCATTCATTAATTTATTGACCACAATCATTTTGTCACACTTTGATTATTACTTTTGTCAATTTATAATCATTTTCATTTCAAGGCAAAATTTGCCATTTAATTTTATTTAAATATTATATTATAGGCGTCGTACTTGACAACTTAAAAGCATGCCTTTTTACATTTTATATAAATATATCTATACAATACATAGCAATTTGTTTTTTCTTTTTTTTTTTCTTTTTTTGTGTTAGAAAAGATACATTTAATGAAAAATATAAATTTTTACATATGTAGCTTCTGGCAAATAAGCAAAATAAAACGCGCTATAAATTTTAAAATTAGTTCATTCCAATAAAAGGTTACTTGAAAATTTTATGAATATATGATGGAACCATCATCATCATCATATCTTCAAAGTCAAAAGAGCACAAAATGTATGTACATATATATTATGATGAAATAAAATTCGCAAGCAAGAAAACAAAAAAGTAATAGAGCGATCTAACATCTACATTTTAATATAATTTATCGCGGCACTATATACATATAGCAAAACAAAAAAAAATGTTACTTTTCAAATACATACATGGTGGTGGAGCTGTAAATAAGTATAATACACATAAGTATATAGTCGGTATACATATTTGCAAAAATCAATCTGAATGTGAGCTTGTAAACATCTTAAGAAACTTTTTTTCTTTCTTAATTTTTTTGTTGGTTTGTACTCAAAATTTTGGTACATGAAAAAAGAACGAAAAAAAAAAACGATTCAAGGAAACTTGCAAAAACCTAAATTTACTTTTTTTTTTTTTAATTGGTTTTGCGCGCGCAACTTGGCCCATATGCGTCTATCTGATATATTTTTTTCTTCTTCATTATAAACATTTATGTATTACATGTTACTATATCTAATGCTATTGAATTTAAAGCCCCAAAAACATATAGCATACATAAGTATGTACCAACTCACTAAAAAACTTTTTTCTTAAGATTCCCCATGACCCCTCCCAAGTAAAAACAACTTTTCTTCTTTTATTTTGTTGTTGTTTTCTTTTTCTATACATACTTTGTTTTCAATGCTGTTCAATTTCCAGAGCTCCAATCCCTAATGTAATATGTGTATCTCTACTGTAAAAAGATTTTTTTTTTTCATCTTAAAAAAACATTTCTCATTTAGTCTAATGTTCTCTTATATGTTTTGAAAAAAAAAAAAAAAAATTATAGTGATATTATACATTATAATACGCTTATATACATTAATCTAATATTGGCCTCGGTACTCGACTCGATTATATGCCGCTTGTTGTTGTTGTTGAAACTTTATTATAAGTACAAGTTTTAGGTTTATTTTTAAGTTTTTTTTCTTCATACTTAGATACTTAAAAGTGTCTATAGACATCTACGTACATAGATAGACATACATATGTACGTAATCATATTATATCTGTATATATGTTTGTGTATTAATCATTATATTGTATCATGTGGGAGGAGGTTGATTTGTTGATTAAGATTTTTGCACGCGAATGCGCAATAAGGGAAAAGACCTTCACGAAATTCGCGATCCGTGATCTTTGATCACATCTCTATATGAAAAACGAATTACCCACATTAGATACAATAAATTAAATTTATTTCTCGGCATTGCTATTTAAGAAAATGGATGAAGAAAGACAAAATCAAGAGAAGCAAGCAAAAACAAAAACAAAAAACAGAATTCAGGAATGGTTTTACAAGCAATAGAAATAATGGAACAAAATAAATATATTGTACTATTACATAGGTATCTAGATACATACATACATATATAATTTTTACCTGAGATGTTTTTGTTGCTCTTGTGAATATTATGAACAATATACATATATTTTTTTTTGCAAATATCTATAATATCTATATAAAATAGGTGTAACGTACATTATATTATTGCTTATTTTATATTATAATCTTTTCTTATTGTTTAAACATTTTTACAGGTAAAAAAAAATAAAAAACACATAAAAAATGTAAAAGAGACAAGCAGAGAAATTTTTTTTAAAACAATTTTTACTGGCAACAAAAAAAAGGTTACTTTTTTAGAAGAAAAAAAAAAAAGATATTCATGAATGTATTTTCTGCTCACTCAATCATTAATAATAAATTAGATTTAAAAAATAAAATAAAAAAACGCGTGTAAGCTTTGTCAAAAAAAAAATAAAAAACAAATAATACGAAAGCTGTATTTTTTTTTTTGTAGTACAATCTTTTAAACTGTGTAATATTATTATGGCACATTAATTACAGTGAGTCAAAATTTGAAATGAACTATTGTTAATTTTGTTTTTTAGAAAAAAGTACTATGAAATTTTCATTAAATTTTTGTTCAAAGATTATCGATATACCTATTATGAACATACTAGGAAAATTGAATCACCATTTGAAATTACATTTAGAATTATATATTGTTTTTGTGTGCGGTCTTTTTAGACCAAAATTGTTGGCTTTGACCTCAAAAATAGTATTTTAACCTCGTGTTACTTTGTAGTTTATTGTAGATGCCTACTCCCCACCATATTTTTAATGAATTTCTTGATGACCTCTTTACAATCTGGGAATAGTTTTGAGGGGTTTTAATTTTTTCATATTAAATACATTATCTAAATTCTTTCGTTAATAAATAAGATATTTTTTTTTTGTAGCTTGTTCCAGTATGTGCCTATCCATTAAACATTTTTTATGAGTTTAGGCTTCAATAATTCTTGAAGTGCTGATACTTTTATCTCGATTTGTGTTTTCGTGAAAACTTCTCTTGAATTATTTATTCAACGACCTTGACCCTTACAGAGATACTAGCTGTACAGAGAAACGTTTATTTCTTCTATTTGAATTCATATTATGTCTACTAGAAGGAAAACTAGATGTTTTTTCGTTTTTATGAAATTTTAAGCTACATATTAAAAAATTTGCAAAAGTGGAAATATGCTAACTGAACTACTTCTGTCAAGTTTTCTCAACTACAACAAGAATTTACTGCTATTCTTATTGTATCTTTTTGAGGTATCTTTTACTTTTTACTTAAAACAATAAAAGAAATTTGTAACATGAATTTTGTTTTACATTAACTTTACAACTTTTAAAATATTTTAAAGTTTCTTTGGTTTAATTTAGTTTTTTTTTTTTTTAAATATTCCTTCCGGCACGACTAACTTCTTCATGCCAAATGCGTAAAACTTACAAGAATGAATTTTTTACTTTATTAATTTATGAGTATTTAACTTATGTACTTTAATTTAAACAATTTTTGATAAAATTTCAAAATTTAAATATTGTTTTCACATTTTCATCGAATCTATAAAATATTTAAAAAATAATAATATGTACATACTTCTAAAAGTATTTGTTTTTCTCCTTTAGAATGTCAAGAATTTTTTATTTTTTTATTTTTCAGTTTTTTTATTGTAATAACAATGAATATTAGCTATTTATTATTAATTAAAATTGCATTCATTTAATTATTCAATTTATATGATAACAAATTATTGTACTTATGTTTACCTTCACACTTTGCAATAAAATTGCATTAAATTACAACAAATTATTCATATTCTAAATATTAGAATTTAAAATTATTTACATACATATATGTATATATGATACATGCATAATATATTATGTACATTCGTAATATTATAGAATAAACGATTTGTTTGTTTAATATTTTAAATTAAAGTTTAAGGTTTAGGCAAAAAAAAAACAAAATTAATACATAAAATATGTTTGGAATGAGTACAAAATAGTAATATTTACAAAAATAAACTTTAAGTACATTCATAATTTTTTTTTTATTTGTTATTTTTTATGTACTAGACTTACAAATACATACCTTGAAATGTCAAACTCTAAATAATTCTGTAGTATGCTAATGAGGATCACACGATATTATTAAAGCTATTGAATAATTTCAACTTTTTTTTATTTCATAATCAATATAATCAATTATCATATAGTAAGAAAATTTAATGATAATAAATAATAAAATGGGTGTGTGTGTTTGTGTTTTTTTTTTTGTAAAATTACAATTTTTGTTTTTCATTTTTGCTAAACTGCTACCTTCTAGTATTTTTTTTTTACATATGTAGGTAATTTAAATTTCAGTGTAAAAAAAAAACTATCATGTTTTAATAATTTGCATGCATTTTTATTATTTTGGTTGTTTTTTTCGATTCTGCTTAAATTTCACATACACCCATCAGTGTCAACGTTACAAATGTAAACAGTATAATCCTGAAGCAATAGAAAATTCAAATTTGGCCATAGGATTGTATCTTTGAAGGGTTTTCTACCAAATAAACTTCGAATATTTAAAATCCACTTACTAGAGCAAGAGTTATACGGTAAAAAATGCACACAAGTCTCGGTTTTTGTGAAAATAACGTTCTTTTCCTCCTATACTGAGATTCTTCTTGTTTTCGCAGGTATCCTTAAAAAAGCATGTTTTATAACTTTTGAAGCGTTTCCACAGCTCGAGATATAATGATCCAAAAGTTGACAAGTCACAACCTTTTATATGGACATTTAAAAAAAAATTATAGTAACAATGCGAGAATTTTGTATGATACGAGTTTTTTGTGGCGCCTTGTATTTCACGCCAAAAGGCAAGGGAAATAAATCTTAAAGAAAATAAATAACGAAAAGAATATTGTACAGAAAATTCAAATCCATCGGATTACGAAGTTCGAAAATAAATAAATTTCATATTGAATTTTTGTTGAAAACGTTTTAAAATTAATTCGAGTGTTAAGTTACACACATTTTTTTTTTTATTGAAAATATAATGATAAAAATACTTTGTGACTGAAAAATGTTATTGATTCCATAAAATAAGCAATTAAAGTATATCTACATTAAAAAAGCGATATTGAATTATGTATTTTTTTTTCCTTTTTATTTTTTATTGAAGTGAAAAATGAAAAAAAAAAAAAAAAAAACTTATCAAGATGCAAATATTTATATTGAGATTATTACACACATGCAATTTAGACCCGGTGCCTACCGCACTCAATTTCATAATATGATAGATTCATGTAATCAGCTGTTTAATTATTAATACTTTACTTACTTGATATACATCAATGTAATATATAATTATTCTTGTACAATTTATATACATAGACGTACTATTTATATTTAAAAAAAAAAAAATTATCATAGAATTATTAACATTACAACAATTACAATATTTTATAGCTTTTAATGTTCGGAATAAAAAAATTTAAAAAAAAAAAGCTTTATAAAGCTATATTATGTATATTAATATGAAAAATATGTATATTTATTAAAAATCTGTTATAAAAGATTATAATGTGTTCACACTTTATCTTTTTATTTATTTTTATTTTTTTTTTTTCATAAATTTTTTTTTTTTTTTTTAAATAAAAAAATGAAAATAGAAGAAAAAAACAAAACGTATTGAATAAATTATTAAGTTGTTCTATTTTATGAAAAAATAAAAATAATCTCGGTCATTCATTGAATTTTTGTTTGATAATTTTTTTTCTTTTTTAATGATTTTTTTAAATTCCAATAAAGAAAAAAAAATAAGAAGCAATTCTAAATAAACGATTAAATAAATTTATTTATTGAAGTTTTTTTTCTGTCTCTGGTTTTTTGCTTCTCGTTTAGTAATTAATTGAAGATAAAAATTTTGTAAATATATATATAATTTCTATAATAGATTACAATTACAATTTTAGTTTTTTTTTTTGTTTTTGTTTTTCTACGGAAGCATTTGAAACGTCATAGAATTATCAAAATATTTTTAGTGAATTTTAATATTATAAATTTGATTTCTTAACCTTTCTCAAACTTTTTTTTTGCCACTTATTAGTACGGTATGTACGTGTTAATATGTAAGTAGGTCAATAGACTTGCTTGAAACTTCTAATATATTTTAAAATAACGATGAAATGAAATAATTATTATTGGGAAATTGTACTTTTCAACTTCTGAAATTGGTTTTGGTGGGTTGAGATTAGATTTTCATTCATTTTTTTTTCTAAATCTTGATAAAATTTACCTTTTTTTTTTTTATAATTTATAAAATTTATTATTTCAAAGTTTTCAGAAAGGATTTAAAGACCAAAATTTTCTCCAAAAAAATTTATTATTATTTTACAATTAATCAATCTTTTCAGCAATGACATTGTAAACCATCAAATTACAAAAAGAAGAAGAAGTGTATACAAACTAAAATATTATTGACTTTTTTAATTTAAAAAAAAATTCAAATTCAATGACGAACATCGAAAATTAAATTCATACATATGTACATACCTACTTTTTTTTTTTTTTGCTAAATGCCCTCTATAAACCCAACCAACAAAAATGAAAAAAAAAATTAAACTGTGAAGGATTTCAACTGAAAAAAAAATAAATAAATAGCAAATGTAAAGTTATAATTAAAATTAATTTAAACAATATGCTTACTTGCTGCTTATTGTTTTATTTACATTACTATTCACACTATATAGTGATATTGTAATATGTATGTGCCTCCTCTATATTATAAATTCAATTTTATTTGTTGAAACTTGAAGCTCCAGCAACCCACATGCGAATAATATTACACGCAATAAAAGGCAACAGAGATCTAGTATATAGTCAAACAGTCAGATAGATTCAGTACTTTTGCAAAAAATTAGTACATACAAAAAATAAAAATAAAAAAATTTAAAAAAAGAAGAAGAAAAAAACAGATATGTATTTTACAAAATAAAATTAGAAGAAAAAAAAATCGCGAGGGAGATCAACCTAAAAAATGTATAATACATATGCGAAAATTTTTAATCACACACGAACACACATAATCGAGTTATAGTCATGTATATTTGTATGTATATTGTGCCATATACATATTATAGATACAAGAACGATGTTTTTTTTTTTATAAATGTAAGCTTTTTTTAGCACTTTTAGCTTCCGCCAAAAAAAAAAAAAATATAAAAAAACAGAAAAAACATTTTTATTGTACACAAGTACCTACAATGGTGTCCTAAATTTTTGCTAAAACATACAATATACATACATATGTATGTATGTATCTATATTTAAAACATTATTTATATACATATATGTACACATTATTTACAGATAGATAAATATAATATGTATTATATTTATTTATATTATTATATTATAACATTACACTAAATGTATTTATTTATGTACGTAATTTGTTATTTGTATTAATTTTATTTTAACAAAAAAAAAAAAAAAAAAACTATTATAATTCGTAACTCATAAAACAGTTCGCAATCTTAACTTGGAGGTTGACCTTCAAAAAATTCGCGCGGTATTAGCGAAAAATATACAATTGTAAAAATCTTTTTTTTTCTTTCTGTAAATTTTTTATATTTCAATTTCAAATCAAACTGAACTTCTTCTTCTTCTTCATGATTTTGTCATCATATACAATATAATTTTTTTTTTTCGTAAATTTAATTTCTATTTTTCATACAATATGCGAAAATTGAGCCCAAGTTAGTAGTTAGCTCTTAGCTAATCAGTTTCGACCTCGAGACGTGTGTTTTTTTTTTGTTTGTTTGCTTTTGCTTTCATTTTCCGTACAGTGAGAAAAATAAAAGCTTTTTTTTTTAAAAAAAAAAAAAATTTAAATAAAGAATTCTAATAGTTTATTAGGTTTTTTTTTTTTTATTTCAGAAAAGGATTAATTTTTTTATTATTACAAAACAAAAAAGTATCTTTTTTTTGAATAATTTCAATTTAAAATCATTTTTCTTAAATTCGTTTGTAGGTTTCTTTTTATTTAATTAAAGGATGATGATGATTGTGTAAAAAATCAAAAATAATACAAATAATAATATCTATGTAATAAAAAAAAATATGTGAATGACTGTTGTTTTTTCCGTGATCTATTTCAATTAATCTATAATGAAAGTGAAAATAAAATTTTATGCAATTTTGTAGCTGTTAATTACAAAAAAAAAAAGTAATTAAAATATTAAAGTTTTTTTTAAGTAAAAATTATATCTGAAAAAAAAAAGTTATATAAAATTAAAAAAAATATATTACAAGTGAAAATAATTACATACATATTTTTACCTAATAATTTAATATACATAATACATATTTATATAAAATATAAAATTAAAAGCTTTGAATATAATTGCAAAAAAGAAGAAAAAAATTTTATTAGACGTCATATGGTGTTAAATTGTGTGAATTGTTGTTAAATATTTATTACTTTTGTGTTATACATATTTTATATCAATCTATATATTTTTTAATATATACATAATAATGTGTTTTTTTTTTTTTTTTGTAACATTTTTATATGTGAAACAACTAAATATCAATGATAATTAATTTTTTTTATAATTAATTTTAAAATTGTAAACAAAACAAATCATCAGTTTGAAAAAATGTATTCATATCGAAAAAGCCGTTAAATTAAAAATCTGAAATTTAAACATAAAAATAAAAAGTACAACATAAAAAATTATTACATGATTTTAATCGAAGTTAATAAATTTAAAAAAGGTAATACATACCTACATGTATCTTTTTAATTTTTTTTATTTGTTAATTATATAATTAAGTTACACGTACTTCATAGACTAATTTTCAACAAATTGCGAATTATTTTTGTTTGTTTGTCTAATATCTACCTGAAAGCTCTTCTTTTTTTTTTTTGTGTTAAATTCAATATAAGAAGGGCAGCGTAATTTATTCGTGTTATTTTATTTTATTTTTTAATTTTTCGTATCTAAATTTAAATTATTAAAAATTCTTTGAATAAATTTTATAGAGTTGGCTGCTAAATGGCTAGCGTGTTGATTATTGGGTTAGTAACAGTGGGCAATATAGTATATCTAAAGAGTATATTGTAATGTAATGTAAAAATGTATAAATGTAGCAGAAAAACACACGAAATATTCTCTGTACTACGACTTTAGTACTTTTCTACCTAAGCAAATCAGCAAAATGAAAAATATGTGTGATCTAAAAAAAATATATATTTTTATTGTTCATTCTTTTTATTACGAGTACAATTGATACAAAAAACAAAAAAAGCTTTTTTAGTGTTTGAGAAGAAAAAATAAAAAGATACTGTTTTGTATATATGGATTGTTTAAATACATACATATTACAATATACATATTATGTACATATAATAAATAAAACTGATACCTATATGTAAAATCATACTGTCGTGGAGTATATATTATGTGAAGATGATGTCACTCATTTTATTCTTTTTTTAGGTACATACTTAATTTTCGTTTAAAATATATCTTTAGGAATTTTCATCATTAAAAAAGTTATTTGAGTGAACGATATTGTATATATTCTTTATACATATGCAAGTTTATATTTGAAAAGAAAAAAATTTAATAGTTTTTCATGATGTTATCTAAGTATAGAAAGGCATTTAAAAAAAAATTTTATTTTGATCTTGACTTTGACATTAGATAACTTAAAATATAGTTGATCAAATTAAAATTAGAAATTTTAATGCTTTAAAAAATTTGAATAGTACTTATATCAGTTGATGTAAAAAAAATCTTTTTGTATTTAAGTATATACGAAAAAAAGTATCTTAAATGAAAGTAATGTGAATCAATCTATTAACAACATTCAAAACGTTTTTAATCGTTTACTTATAATTTTTTTAAATCAAAATCATTTTACAATAACATGAAAAAATCTCGGTAAAAGGATTTTTTAGAGATCTACTATATTTAAAAATTAACTGTTGGATAACATTAAAAAAAAAAAAAGAAAAATTAAGATATTATTATGGTCTTGCAAAATGATTTATGTATTTGTAAAAATTAAAAAACCAAAATTTAATAAATTTCAACACCCATAAATTCGAACGGATACGAATTACCATTTCTCAACTAAAAATCTATCCTACGCCAAATTCTGCAAAAATCTTGAAAAACAAAAATCATTACAAAACTATACTTTTTCATGAATAAGATATTTTTTTGCAAGTTTCAAACTCAAAATATATTTATTTTTTTTTTTATACATTTAAAAGTTGCAAATTAATCAAACCAGATTCAAAAGAGATTAGATAAGCTTTACCTGAGTTCTATTTTTTTTTCTTTTTGCCAAAAAAAAGGTTGCTTTGTTGAAATTCCATCAGTTTAAAAAATAAAAAATAAAAAACAAGAACTAAAGTTTAAAAAAAAAAAATGAAGTAAGTTTTTTTTTTCTTACCTTTTTTTAACGACATTCCTATTCTTTTGAATGCTTTCGTATTTATATTCCCTTATTCATTTTATGCATAAAAATGTTATATGTATATTTTATGTTTCCTCTGTTCCTTGTAAAAATTTTGTTGTAGGTGTGATTCTATAATATACTAAAAAAAAAAAAAATTTTATTTATTTTAATAGGTATCAATATTCCGGTTTTGGGTTTATGTTTTTTTTTCTTCTTAATAAATACATAATATTCAAGTATAATTTTATACTGCTTTGTTAAATAAAAAAAAAAAAAAAAAAAAAAAAAAAAAAAAACCATCATCAGTAATTCTACAAAGGGTTTGTCAGAAGTTTACGTCATGCTAATAAAATTTACATATAATTTTAATAGTTAACATGTTAACATTGTATTGTATGAAAAAATAACATAAATTGTTTATATATGAAATCGAATTTTTCAGAATTTAAAATATTGAATTAATTTGTTCTAATGAATTTTTTAATAATAAAAGAAAAATTTTCTGAACATTATTTCATAAGAAAAATGTTTTATATAATAAAAATATCTTTTTTTTTTTTTTTCAATTTACAAGAAAATAAATACCCACATATGTTTTAACAGTTATGAATGACTTTAAATGTAGTATGCAATAAATATGTATAGTATGTTTGATTAAAGTAAATGTAGTTATGTACTTACTTTTATGTGAACATTATGTCATTTTTCTTCAGTTTAATGTAAATTCATAAATTCAATTAAGCTTACTAGGTGCCTTTATTCTTTAAATCTTTTAACATACATAATTTTCAATTTTGTATTTTTTCAAAAAATTTGCCAAAAATCTTATTTGACGTAATGTTATTTTTTAAAATATTTCAAATTAAAAAAAAATAATACTAAGTAATAAATAAATAAAAAAAAAAAAATATGTACGAAAATTTTCAAAAAAAAAAAAAAAAAAACAAAAGTTAAATAGGAAAATAAAATGACAGAAAAAAATTTGGCACAATTCTGTTAATTTATTTCATTACACACTATTAAGTGAAAGTGAACACTTTTTCTAATCTCCAATGTTGTTTTTTTTTTTTTAATTTTTTGCTGTTCGTTTTTTTCGTCATTATTTTATTATAATAAAATAAATGTGTATAGTAGGTATATAATATACTTTATTTTGTATTTTATATATATATATATATGAAAATAAAAGATAAACAAAACAAAAAACTTACATATATAAACATTTATGTCATTGAGTTATGCGTATTTGCAAAAATATAAAATGTTAACGAAAAATTAAGAAAAAAAAAAACAAAATTCATCAAGATAATTTTAAAGTTTAAGTAATATTAGTATGATATTTTTATTATTTAGTACATATTCTCTTTTTTTTTGGTGCTTTTATTATGTTTTTTTATTTTTTTTTTACTGTCAAGTCAAGAGAAGTGTAAAGTACAAGTAATGGAAAAATAAAACAACCGCAAATAGAAAGATTATAATTTAAAATTTGAAGAAAAAAAGAAAAACACTTGAAAAATAGGTGTGTACATATTTTATTTTATTTTGTATATTCGTAATTTTATTAAAATTTTATTGAAGAAAGTTCTTCCGAAAATTTATATGGTACACATCGAATACAATTTTTGTATAGTTTATGTAATAATGGGTTATTTTTGAATGTTCTAAATATAAATTTGCTAATACAAGATTTTTTTTTGTCAAGAGAAAACTTTGTTTTCTTTTTTCATTCTCTGGAAAATTCACTAGAAAACACATTTTGAAAGATAGAAATTCGTTTACTAGGGTAAAAGCTTTATAGTAAGATAGAACATCAAAAAATTACCTACTTATTTTACTTATTACGAATTGTGCAAAAAATCCACCCACGATGGATGGATGGATATAATAGTAGATGTTCTTCTTTTCAAAGCTTTTCATTTAACTCAAATCGGTACAAATACATAATCCAAGATGTAAGCCTTCAAATTTGAGAAGTTCTGAATTGATATACATAAATGTGGATATACATTTTTTTCTTTGATGTCCTGTAACACGTTAATATCCTGTTAAAAGAATCTTTTTTTTTTTTTGTAAAAAGAGAAGTTTTAGAGAATAATGAGTAGAATACTGGACATAAATTTCAAGTAAACTCGATTTTATTTAAGAGCAAAAATGTTACTCAATAACTTTAAAAAAAACTTCTTTAATCATAGTTATCTATGTACTTTAAAGAAGATATCCTTTTTTAGTCTTCGGTTTCGCCAATTATTCGAAAGAACACCCTTAGACCTTTACGTTATCTTTTTTTCCTACTTGTTTTTTTTTATCTTATTTTAGTAAAAGATTGTTGTCTTTTTTTCTTTTTTTTTTTGGCTGTGATATACAAATATAAGTAATTTCTTATCTATTATCTAATAAATACACGTAATATTCCTATCATTTTTTTTTTTCATTATTTTATTTTTTTCAATTTTATGATAAAAATTTTTTTAAGAGTATTAATACATATGTATATGTTTGTATGTATGTAGGTACATAGAAAAAAAATTATTGTTATACAATTTAAAATCGTCGGTGTTATCATCATGTTCATATTACAAACTAAGATTACCATCTTAAGATTATTTTATTTGTAATATAATTTAGAAAAAAAAAACAACACTCATATTTAAAAAAAATATTATCATAAATCCGGAAAATTTAGATTTGTTAATTTCGACGTAAAATACATATTTACAAAAATAAATTTTCTTTTTTTTTTAAAAAAAAGTAAAAGACTTGCTTTTAAATAATAAATAAAGAACAATGTTTTGTTAATAAAATTTGAATTCTTGGAAAATTTAATTAACAAGGAAAATAAAATAAGTTTAATTTTAATAAAATTTCAAGGTGAACTTATGATATGTCCTTAGACTCGCTTTAACTAATTGATTTTTCAAAAATGTATTATGCATATTTTTGAATGCAGAATATCATAATACATATAAAGCTCATGTATATAACATACACATTTGAAAAATATGTTTTAATTTTCTTTTAACTACTTAATTAAGTATCCTTATCAATCTTTTCTAATAGACCACATGTATTGACCATAAAAAAAATAATAAATAAAAAGTTAAAATATTTAAAATTTAAAGTATGTAATTAAATTTACTGTAATTTACTTAACACTACAAATTTTTTTTTAAAAAAAATTTTCACATACCTATATGTATGTACATACAATACATATGTACGTACTTATATTATAGGAATATGTATATACATATGTATGTATGTATATAATATTCTCTTTTAGACTCATAATTTTAATTGAATTTTTAAAATAATTGTCTTTTTTTTCTCGTTATTTTTTGGTGTATGTACGAGTATATGTATAAAAAAGATAGATATTTAATATTTATGACAATAATTCGTGCATCATCTACATATATTGTAATTAAAATACGCATGAAATATCACGCATATAATTATGTAACATACATACATAATACCTCACGTGCTTTATTTAAAAGAGAACAGAGGTACATAGGTGTATTGAAATTAACTAAACCATATTACAATGACAATTGACAATAATAAATAGTCTAGAATAATAATACATATATATATATACATAAATGAGTTGACAGTTAATTAGATGTAATAGCATTAATTTGCGAAATTTTTAGTTAAAATCAAATATGTATGTACGTTACGTACCTATGTATATTTGTACTGTAGTACATAGAAGAAAATATGTATATATGTATGTGTATAATAGTCGCATATATGTATATACATATGTATACAAATATATGTTCATGTAAATATATGTAAAAATTACCAAATAACACGTAAGATATGATTATATTATATAGAATTATACGTGTATATAACGCACATGCCATATAATTTTATTCAGTAAAGTGTTATTGAACTTGTTAATTTTGTTAAGGGTTACATGTGTCATCAATAAAAGGATTATGTTAAAAAAAAAGTATATTATACAAAAAAAAATTAAATATTTTAAAATACTTCAGTTACATTTTTTGTTAAGTACTCTTCAATGATAAAATATCAAAAATAAAAAATCATTTTATCACAGAAAGAATAAAAATTGAATTGAATTGAATTAAAAGGTTTTTTCAGGAAAAAAATGTATATATGTATATGTAAACAAAATAAGTAAATTTAAAAATTTAGATTGTCTTCAATCTTTTAAATGAAAAATGAAATTGCTTCATTATTGTTTTTTGTTTCTTTCCTTTTCTTATAGGTACAACACTGACCAAGGAGCAATGGACCAGCAATTCTGTTTACGCTGGAACAACCACCCAACCAATTTAACAGGTGTGCTTACCTCCCTATTGCAAAGAGAAGCACTATGTGATGTCACGTTAGCATGTGAAGGTGAGACCGTTAAGGTAAGTTATTTCATCGTTCCTGATGTAATATCTACATAATATATAAAAATGAAAGAAGAAAAAAATAAGAAAAATTATTTTAAAAACAAAAACAAAACAAAAAAATTAAATAAAAATTTTAAAGGAATAAAAGGCATAAGAAAAATGTAAACGGATGATGATAGTTGTTTATACTATACTACTACTGCAGGCAATTCACTTTTCTTTTACCTTCAATATGAGACGCTGCAAATATTTTCTGTATTTTCTATACTCTTTATTTTTTTTTCTTTTCTTGTCGTTTTTGCATCATGAGATGAAATGCATAGTAAAAGATTTTTTTTTAAACATATAAAATACATCAAGTACAAAATATAATATTTAAAAAAAAAAAGAAGAGGAAAAATGAAAAAAAAATAGATGTTATTGTTACTTTGGATGTTGTCGTCGTTGTTGTTAGTGGATAATGTGCAGCACGATATCTGAATAAATCTTTTTCTTTATATCTCTGCGCCTTTTTTTTTTTTTTAATGTTTTTCTATTTGCACTTGCAAAATGAATTACGTGGAAAGAATTTGTCAATTTATTTCATTCTTTTTCTATTGCCTTTTATTTGTTGTTTTTACACTTGTTTTTCTACAAATTTTGTTATATTTATTAAAAAAGAACAGAGCTTCGTTTTTTCTTTTTTCCTATTTTTTTAAAATTTTAATTTATTTTAATTTTGTAGGCACATCAAACGATTCTATCAGCATGCAGTCCTTATTTTGAAACAATTTTCCTTCAAAATAATCATCCTCATCCTATAATTTATTTAAAAGATGTACAATACTCAGAAATTCGTTCATTATTGGATTTTATGTATAAGGGTGAGGTGAATGTTGGCCAAAGTTCATTACCAATGTTCTTAAAAACAGCTGAAAGCTTACAGGTATGTTATGTATGAAATTGAAAAGTAAAAAAAAATATATGTACCTACTATATGTATTTTAAAAAACATATAATCTTTTTTTTTTATTAGTCAATAAAGTTGTTATAAAATTATCTTATGGTTATTATGATAATGATAGAGAATTAAGACATAATAAATTAATTGAAATTTTTCGATTATTATTTTATTTTGCTTCTTCTTTTTTTTTAGGTACGAGGACTAACAGACAACAATAATTTAAATTATCGAACAGGTAATGATAAAAGTAGAGAATCGGTAACATCATCACCATCAGGTAAAATGCATTTTGAACGTGAAAATCGAGAAAGGGAGCGTGACCGTGATCGAGAAAGAGAAAGAGAACGTGATCAGCACCGTAGTAGCAGTTTAAGTGGTAATGTTGGTTTGTGCTTAAGTGATCGTGCTCCAAGTGTTGGTGGAGATAGAGAACGTGAACGTGCTGATAGTCGTGATGATCTATTACAACAAGATTATAGTAAGGATCGTGATCGTGATAGAGAAATGTCCACTACACCAGTGGAACATAATATTAGTAATAAGAGAAGACGTAAGAACTCATCCAACTGTGATAATTCGTTGACCTCGACACATAACGCAAATGTACAGGACAGACATTACACTCAGGATTCACAGGTTAGTATCTTTCATTAATCTTTATTCATTCATCTACATATACTTTTTACATTTCTTCAGTGTTTTTCAGTCATCAATAAAAAAAAAAATATTTATATTTACAGAAAATAATCTAAATTTCTTAAACACTTAATAAAAGTGTAACATTTTTTTAAAAAAAATAATTCACTCATGCAAATCAATATAATTACTACATGAATTTAAATTATTTTTAGGCGTCCTCCCAAAGTAATTTTAAATCAAGTCCCGTGCCAAAATCAAATCCTTCAGAAGCTGAAGAATCGGGTCGTCGTGATTCACCATTATCGAATCAAGGAGCTGGGCTCAGTCAATCACTTAGTATTAAACAAGAATTACTTGATGTAACACAACAACAACATCATTCTTCGCTGCCACCAGAATTATTACCAGTAAGTTGAATTAAATTACCTATTCAATAATCATTTTTAAATTTTTAATTAGAATAACTTTTTTTAATCTTAATCTTTTTTAATTAAAATCACAGTAGTTATTTTTTCTTTATTTTTTGTTTTTAAATTTTATTTTCTTTATTGAAAAAAAAAAATTTTTTTTTTGTAAATTTAATTAATTTATTAGTTAATTTTGATGGCTATTTAATTCTTTGTTGTTGTTTTTTTCTTAGTTTCTTTCTTTTCTTTTTTTTTCTTTTTTGTTAAATAGAAAATATTTTTGTTGAGGTTTTTTCTTTGGACCGGTTCGATGGTTCCAATATTTAATTTTTTTTTGCCTAATTATTTTTTATAACATTTAATTATTTTTTTTTTTGTTTTTTTTTTGATTATTTAAAATTGTGTTTTCTTTTATTAATTTAATTTTCATATTACATTATCTACTTAATAAAAAAAAAAAATAGAGGAAAACAAAACAAAAAAAAAATCAAACAATAACAATTTAATAAAAACAATTATTCTTAAATCACGCTTTTAAATTATCTACTTTGTTTGTTTGTAAGAAAAATTTCAACAGAGTAAAAAATTGTAATTGATGGTACCCATTCTGTAATGTGTATTAGAGATGAAAGAAATTTATAAAGAAATAATAAATAAAAATACGAAGGATGAAGGATTTTGTGTATTTACTTTTAAAAACGAAAAAACAAAAAGGAATTGTTCGCCTTTCTAATTTATTTTTTTTAATTTAAAAAAATCGACCGAGAAAAAGAAAAAATCTAAACAAAATTGTAAGAATAAAAATCGTTTAAGGAAATTTATTGAATTTTTCTTATTTTTTAAGAAAACAATTTAAAAAAATGATAATTCATCAAATATTTAAATTAATGCAATTTAGAATTGAGTCAGTCCTTCCCTTCTTATTTTTATTTTATGTTTCTTTTTTTTTCTTTCTTTCTCTTTTTTTTTTATGTTGTTTATTCATTTTATTTTTATTTGTCTAAAACAAATAAAACATAAAAAAAAACATAGAGAACATTGGTTTCGGAAAGTTCTCGTTTACTCAAAGATAACATTTCATCAGCAATAACAATGTTTCCAAGTTCCTCATCAATAACACAACATCAGTCACCACATTTTGCACTGCCATCATCCTATCAGCAACAACATCATCATCAACAACAACAGCAGCAACAGCAACAACACCATCACCAACAACAACAACATCATGACCAAATAAGTTTACAAAATCAACAACAACAACAATACCACCGCCTTCATTCATCTCAACAACAACATCATCATCATCATCATCGTCATCAGGATCAACGACAACATGATATACAAACTCTTCATCAGATTGAAAAACAACTTTTCCAACAAATGAAACAACATCAACAACATCAACAGCATTTATTACAAAAACAAATAAAAACATGGATTCCACCAGATTTATCAATAACTACATCATTATCAGAAGATTCTCATAGTACATTACACCGTTATTTAACATCGAGTAGTAGTGGTGGAGATTCGTTACGTCTTTCACAAGAATTATCAAATAAATACGGTTCTGAAATTCATCGGCATGAAAGCGTTATTCAATCACCAAATATTCAAACATCTCCACAATTAGGAGGATACGGTTATAATCCTTCAATTGGTGTTATAGGTAGCGGTAGTAATAATAACAGTAATACAGGAGGAGCAGGAGGAGGAGGAGGTGGAGGTGGTAGTAGTGGTAGTACACGTAAAACAGGAAGATTTAGAACAAATTGGCTAGAACAATTTGAATGGTTACAATATGATGAAATTGGTAATATAATGTATTGTACATTCTGTCGAAAATGGTCAAATGAAATACCCGATATAAGGACATCATTTGTTGAAGGAAATTCAAATTTTCGATTAGAAATTGTAAATCATCATAATAAATGTAAATCACATCGTTTATGTCATGAAAGAGAAATGTTAGAACAGCAGCAACAACAACAACAAGTACAACTTGTATCTGGAGGTGGTGTTGAAAGTATAAATTTAAAACAGGAAGGAAATTCTATAACAACTGAAATTCCAGCTGCTACTATGAATACGATTGGTATAAATGAAACATTACAACAGAAATCTGATGTATCATCTTGTTCACCAAAAACAACAACAACAACAACAACAACAACAACAGAAACAATTACAATTACAGAAAATAAGGATAATGATGATGTAAAAGGAAATACTTGAGTTTTGATTAATTTTTTTATTATTATTATTTTTATTTTACTTTTTTTTTGTTTAATTGTAAAAATGTTACTATGTATGATTTTTGATTGAACCAATACTATACTAAGAAAAATAGAAGAAGAAGAATAAATGAAAAAAACATTTTGAATCTTTTACAATTCCTAAAATTATATATTGTAATATGTATATGTAGAATAGCTAATATGAATATAAGAATTTTATATATTAAACAAGAATTATTAAAATAAAAAAAAACTTGGATATATTGTATACTGAATCTAGATATTTGAGAATATGTAGTTTTAGTATCTTATTATTTTATTTTGTTCATTCTTTCTTCGTTTTTTTAATTTTTAATAGAACAAAATATTATTATTATTATTATTATTATTATTGACAAATTGCAATTATTTAGGATATTATTTTCTTTTTTAAAAAAAAATTTTCAAATGTACAATAGAGAAAAAAGAAAAAAAAACAATAGCTAAGTAAAAAAGAAAATTTCCACGAAACACGAAAACAATGAAAATATTTTAATTAATTTTATTTTATTTTTTTTTTAAATTTATGTAATGTTTATAAAAATCTGTAGAAGAAAATATTATGAATTGATATTGTTTTATTGTACCTATATTGTAGAATTAATTAAAAATAACAAAAAACGAAATTAAGTATTTTTTTTTTTTTTTTTTTTTAAATTGAAAACAATTCTACATTATCGCCGTTTTTCGATGGGTTCCAAAGTTTAAAATTTCATTGGTATTTTTTTCTTTCTGATAAAAATTATTATGAATTTTCTAATTAAATTGTAATTTAAAAGCGTGATTTGGGTAAAAAAAAAAATAAAAATAAAAACACAAATATAAAAAATATATTTCCTTTTGATTTTAATTTAATTTTGTTTTCTCAATACCAACAACAACAACAACAACAAAATTAAATCAATCCAGCATGCAGGAATGAAATTACATCCAGAAGACATGTCAAGTATTTTATCATCTCATGGTCTTCAATCGGACAACCGTGATGAAAGTGATACAAAACAGTTACAACTTGATCAATCAGATAATATAGACGGTAAGTGAGATAATTTTCATTATATTAATTATTTTTATTTTTATTTTTTTAAATTATAATTTAAATTTCAAAATATTTTGAAATAAATTTATTTAAAAAAAACAACATCTATTTCGATGCATTAAAAACAATTTATTAATAATTATATATATGTAATTAATTAATATATGAAAATATTTAGCTAAAAAAATTTACGTTAAAGGCAAAAAATACCGTAAAAAAAAATTCAAAAAAAAAAAAGAGTTAGTGAAAATTTTGATTTATTCAATAGTTCAGTAATAAATCAAAATTTAAACTGTGCAAAAAAAAAAAACGAAGAAAACAAAAACTTTGTGTAATTGCGATTGATTATCATAAGATTCAATTTAAAGCTTGAATAATTTTTTTATAAATTACATTGTGTAACATAATTTTCGAGAAAAAAAAAACGATAATAATTAATGTAAATATAATTATTTTTTGACGAAATATAGGGACTTAAAATGAATTCAATTTAAACTTGGAGCTGTTTCGAAAAACTCTTATTTTTTGCATTTAAATTTGAATTTTTTGTCAAAATAATGATTTAATATAATAATATAGGTTCTTTTTAAATTGCTTTCGGATTGCTTTCGTGACGGTGTGTGCATAATTATTTCTAGGCGATATGACAAGTATACTCGAAAACGCTTAAAAGATTGAAATGTTATTCAATCGGTTTAGATTTGTGAAAAATGACTCAAGGAATTGTTATTTAGAAAAACGTGTTCTATACTTCAAAAAATTTATTTTTTAATTTTTTTTTATTAAAAGTTGAAAAAGTTCTGGCGTTTTAAATTGAATAACCATAAATAAAAAATAAATATTTTTAATCTCTGTAGAACGTATTTGATATTCCTTATTCGGGACATAAATACATCTTTTTTTTATAAAACAAATAAAAACTAAATTTAATTTATTTAAAAAAAAATGAATCAATGAAGTTTTGTTGCACAGTGTAATAAAACGCGAAATTTGCTTAGATACGGGTAAAACGCAAAAATATACAGAAGCAACAAAAAAAAGTTATTATAAAACTATTTCGTTAGCTGTTTGATATGTTTTTATAAATAGTTTTTTTTTTCTATAGTTTTTTTTTCATAGTTTTTATAATTTTTAATTAAATATTGTATAATTTATTTAAAAATAAATTTAATAGTAGATTTTCTTTATAATTCCCTTATACCCTTTATTTTTTATTTTTTTTTTAGTAATAATTGTGTACAAAATACTTAGAAATATTAAATAACATTTTTTTTTTTCAAAGTAAATTGCTTAAAACTTTCATTGTGGGGTGGTTTGACTTGTGATATACATAATTTATTAATTTTTTTTTTGTAATATTTGCATGCACCTTCTTTAAATAAATTTTACAATATTAAAAAAAAAAATTAACAAAAAAAAATATTTTCGGAAAGGAAAAAAACAATAAACGAAGAAATATAATATATTGTACATTGAAATATACTTAAAAGGAAAAGACTAGAAAAAATATAATCGAAAAATAATTGAATAAAATGTAAAGAAGAAGAAGAAGAAGAAGAAACAACAAAAGTCAAATTATTCGAAAAAAAAAATTAATTAATCGAGTGTAAAAGATTTAAATTAAGCAAAAAGAAATAAAAAACAAAGTAAATAGAAACATAGAGAAATTATCAACACCCCTCCTTAATTACAATTTTTTTTTTTTTTTTTTGAGAATGTACAATGCATGCATGCTTGCATGACTTAAAAACAAAGTATTTTTGTTTTAATTTTGGTATTTTTTTTTTTTTTGAATTAATTAGTATGTGTTTACTATCTTGTAGAAATGTATGTATTTTGATGAATATGTATATTTTTTCCTATTTCAATTTTCCTTTTTTTTTTTTTGTTTGTTATTTGTTTTTTAATTTAATTTAATTTTTATTAATTTCATGTTATTTTTTCTTTATTATTATTTTTTTTTAATTTTTATTTTTTTAATTATTTTTTTTTTTTAAATAATAATACATACTTTTCATCATTCAGTGTACATTTTTAAAAATTTTTTCTAACATTAAAATTTGCAAAAAATAAAATATAAAATATTGAAAATTCTGATTCATCTTTAGGCACTTCGATTCAAATATGCTTTTATTTTTTTTTTTTGTTTCTAGTGTAATGTAAAAACTGATTAAAAGAAAAACACATAAACTCAAACACGTATTACAATTTCTTTATAATTTCTGATTTTCTTATTTATTTATTTTTTTTTTTTGGGTTACAAAAATTAACTTAGAGAATCGATTTTTTTTTTCTAATTAAAACCATGTTGAAAAAAATAATAAAGGATACACTTAACGACTTTTATGGTGGTTAAAAAAATTTGAAAGTTACAATATACAAAATTTAAAAAAAAAAAAAGTAATAAACACCATCTACTTAATATTTTTGTTTTACATGCGTCATTTTTATTATTTAATCCTTTAACAATTCAAGGATTAAATATCATTTTACATTTTATTTTTTCTTGGCAGCTTTAAGTATTTATTTTTCTATGATTTTAAAATTTGTTTAAAAATTATTTTATTTGTTTTTTTGTTTTTATAATTAATTTTTTTTCTTTCTTCTATAATTAATTATTCAATTCTCTCTTTTGTCTTTAATGTTGCAACTCATTAAAAAAAAACTGTTTTTTTTTTTTATAATATCAAATACTCTGTTCAGTTGGTCATTAATAAAAAATATAAATTTAATTTAATTTTAAAAAAATTACAAAAATATAAAACTCATGTGTTTTTTCAATTTTTTAAATTGTGAACTGTAATAAAAAATTTTTAAAACAAAAACGACAGAAATAGAGTTTTGTTTGTTTTGAAATTACCTTTTTTTTTCTTTTTTTTTTTTTTTTTGGAAAATATGTGCCAGAATAAATATTTTTTTTTTAATTAAAAATTTCAAAACTAATTACACTTTGAATAATCTTTATACTGATAACAGTCTTGTTGTTTATATTTAGTGTAATTTTTTTTTAACAAAAAACTATTAAATGTCTTACAATAAATAAGTCATATTTATTACACATTCATCAATTCAGCAGGAAACTGAATCTTACTTTTTTGTTTTATAAGGCAATTCTTCTATTTACAGTTACATTCTACTTTATGTATATTTCATTTTTAATTTTTTTTTTTTTTTTTGCACAATCATAATTGTATATGTAATTGTAAGAATAAACGAAATTAGCCATTCCAAAAATTGAATTAAACAAAAAAAATAATAATAATAGGTAATAATGCAATCATGTTAAAATTTTAATATTGTGTTATCATTATAACTAATTTTACACACACACACACACACATTTATCATTTTTTTAAAAAATGCACAAAACAAAGAAATTTTTAAAAATCCACTATACTGGAATGCAAGGATATCCAATGCAAGTGCAAGGTGATTTATCCTTTTGGATTTATTTAGACATGAGGAAGCGAATATGAAATGAAGGAAAAATGAACAAGGATTTGTAAACGATTTTTCTTTTAATTTAATAACAAAATAGGATATGTTTGATTAGTTTTTACTTGATTAATCAAAAACAAAAGATTTATATAATTAAACGATCATTTCATCATTTCAAAAATGTATTCGATTTTTAAACTAAAACCATAATTTTTCTAAAACCATTAAAATGATCAATCAATGAAATTCACCTCAAAATAACATAATTCAGCTTAATATTATCATAATTCTTTTAATATTATAATTTATTATTAATCATAATTTCGGAAGCTATTTTATTAAATTAATTACACGTACAATATTTTCTCTTATTTCTTTTTTTTTTTTGTCTTTCTTTACTCTTTAATATTTTCATAATTTGTATATAACGTAATTTTATATCTTCTTTCTTCTTATAATTTTAATCTTTTTTATTTTAATTATTTTTTTTTTTAATTTTTAATTTTTTTTTTTTGATTTAAATAAATAATTCAGCACATATTTCAGTAAACATTTTAATGAATATAAATTTGAAGAAAATAATAATAATAATAATAAAAATAATTAAAAATGATGATATTTTCTTTGCCACTCTTATTATGCTTTAGTATTTAAAAATAAAATTTCAACAAAAAAAAAAAATTAATTACATTCCCTTTTTTTTTATTTTTAATTAAATTTTTTTCACTTTTACTTAAAAAAATTATTGCAATTTTACAAACAAATAATTTTAAAATTGAATTTTATTTAAAATATTTTAAACAAAAATATGAAAACAAATTAAAATATTTGTAAATTATTTTTTTTTTTTATTTAAATATATTATTTTATATTGTAAATAATTGTTTATTGATTAAATAAAATTAATGATTAACGGTTGCAACATTAAATGACAAAATATTGTATATTTAAATTATGAATATAAAAGAAAAAAAAATAAAACAAAAAGACATTTTTTTTATAGCTGAGTTCATTTCCCATTTGATATACGTTTTATCAGAAAGAATAATTAATTAAATAATCAATTTTAAATCAAATAAAAATAAATAGATTCAAAGAAAAACTCATACAATATAAGACATCATCCATAAAACATCATTTCAACAAAAAAAAAGTTCAAAAAATATATATTTTAAAAAAAAGACAAAAATTTTAATTGAAATTAGTATGCTTTTTTTTTCACTTTCAAAATCAAAATAAAAAAAATTAAGTATTTTTATTTTTCTTTTAAATTATATTTTTGGTTTTTATTGTATAATTTGTTTTTTTCTTAGTTTATATTTATATGAACTTTAGTTATTTTGTTTTTAATTATTTAATTTTTCTTCATTTATCACTTAATTGTGTTTGAATTCAATTATTTTTTATTTTCTCATTATCAATTGTGATTTAAGTTTAATTATTTTATTTTTTAGATGTTTTTTATATTATAAGTTTATTTTTTGTATAATTTTTTTTTCTTACGTTTTATTTACTTTTTTTTTTCTTTCTTTTTTTGTTATCCCCTTGAACATAAGTTTGTAAAGTGTTTTTAAATAATTTTTAATTTAATTTAATTTTTTTTTTTTTTTTTTGTTCGATTGTTTTGTGAAATGTTACCATTTTTGAGTTTGTATTAGATGAACCACTAGTTAAATTATAAAAATATATATATTATATATATAAATAAATTGTAGATGTCTGTTGTTATTATATAGATTATTTTAAACGTATATATTTTGTATAAGAATATTTTACAAAAGTTTTAAAAAACAAAAAAAAAGCATAACAAAAAACAAAAGTAATTACAAAATTTAATTATTAAATTAATTGAAATTTATACTACATATTGTTCGAACAATCATTATTCAAAAAATTTATAAATCTCGAAAGAAAAAGTACAAAAATAAAAAACAAAATTTAACATTAAAATGATAAGAAAATTTTAAAATTAAAATCAAATTTGCTGATTTTTTTTTTCTAAAAAAAAATTGTTTTATTTATTTGAAAAATATGCTATTTATTAAATTTTATACAGATATATATACAAATAAAAAAAATTAAAAAAAAAAACAAAAATAAATAACATTAGTGCATCCCATATATTAAAAAAAAAAAAAAACAAACTATCAAGTTTTAGATATTTTTATCCAAAATTGAAATTTTGCTTGAGAAATTTATTTGAATATCAGAATCAATAAAACCTATATTTATGCTTAATTTTGTCTAGAAAAAAAAAATCGGAATATATAAAAAAAGATACACTTTGGATAAGAATATACAAAATTTGGTTTTTTTTATTTGTTTTTTTTTTTAATTCCACAAAAGAAAAATAGAAAGAATGGCGATTTTATCCACCCATATCCAAATATTGCTAGTTATTTAGTTGATTTATTGGTTTTTGTTCTATATATATATATACATATAAATATATATATATATATTTTTTTGCAATAAAAAAAAATAATAATAAAAGAAGTGTTTAAAATTCTATACATACAAAACAAAAAAAAAACATACATATTATTATAAATATTGTCTTGAAGAAGGCGTATCGTGACGCCATTATTGTGTGCCTGTATCGATTACAGGTGATTGTATCAGCAAACATCATCTAGAACATCAATTGATGGCGTCACGAATATCATCATCACATACAGGTTCTATCGGTCATTTAGAGACTAATGGTTTTCTAAATGGTACAACTATAGCTTCAACTGTTATCAATTCTGGTGGAGGATCTGCATTAAGTGGTAATAATAGTGGATCATTTCAAACAACATTATCTCCTTCACATTCATTTTCAACAATTGCAGCAGCAGCAGCAGCTTCATCATTATCATCACATCATCATCATCATCATCATCATCACCAACAACAACAACAGCAGCAGCAGCAGCAGCAACAACAACAGCAATCACATTCATCATCATCATCATCATCATCATCTTCAATAAATCGAAGAGATCATAATATTGATTATTCAACATTATTTGTTCAATTATCTGGTACTTTACCAACATTATATAGATGCGTTAGTTGTAATAAAATTGTTTCAAATCGTTGGCATCATGCAAATATACATAGACCTCAAAGTCATGAGTGTCCTGTCTGTGGTCAAAAGTTTACACGTCGAGATAATATGAAAGCTCATTGTAAGATAAAACATGCAGATATAAAAGATAGATTCTTTAGCCATTATGTACATATGTGATCGATTTTTTATGTAGTCAAGTAAAAAAAATAAAAACCAAAAAAATAAAAAAAATAAAAATGTAATGTTCAATTTAAACCAAAAAAAATTTAAAGAATAAAAATACAAAAAAACAAAAAAAAAAAAAAAAAAAAAAAAGAAACAGTAAAACTTGAAATATTATAGAAAATATATAATGAACAATTAAATGTAGTAAGAAAAAAATATTTATGAATAATATACATACATACATATATTTAAATTATTATTTTATTATATAAAAAAAAAACATTATAATTTATTATTTTTGAAGCGCTTAATAATATGATATAAATTATTTATTTTATTATTGGAATATATATTGTAAATTGTATATATAGGGAAAAAACAAAAATTCAAAATTTGAAAAAAAAAATTACAAAAATTAAATTGAAAGAAGAAAAAAATCCAAAAATGAACAACAACAAAAAAAAAACGATATTAGAAATCAAGAAAAGAACTCAAGAAAAAGTAACATGTTAAGATTTTACTTACATAAATATAATTTTATTGAGATTATTTAAAAATTTTTAAAATAAGAAATTCTATTTTACAAACAAACAAACAAAATTATTGCAAAATAAGATGGCAAAGAAAAATACAAAAATCAAACACCCCAAATACTTTTTTTTTCTTGTTAAAATATTTGAAAATCATGCTACTTGGAACTTTATTTTACTATTTATTTTTTATTTCTTAAAACTTTCAAGTCCATTCTTTTGATTAAGTTTGTTTCTATAGGGTCTGCCATTAAAAAGGATTTAGCTTCTGAAATTTAAAAAACAAAAATATTTTAAAACGACAGTTTTTTTTCTTTTTTTTGCACTCAATTTTAAAATCTATATGTAGGTACTTTTAAATCTTATATATCTCATTATTCCAAAAGACTAAGTATTTTTTTTTCTCAACAATTTGGAATAAAATAAATCAAAATCATAAAATAACAATCAGAAAAGTAAAATAGAATTTTTTATTTGAAAAAAAAAAAATATATAATAATAAATAAAAGTAAAGTGTAAAATATTCTGAAAATGTGATATAAAAAAAAAAAACAAAAAAAAAATTTTCAACAAACAAAAGTATTATAATTTTTAATTTTCAATAATTATTATTTTTCATTTGTGTTTAATGAAAAAAACAAATATATTTGTATTTTTAAAATAATAAGAAAATAATTATGAATTCTAAACTTTTTATTTTCTTTAAAATAAAAAAAAAAAATGAAAGAAAATCCAAAATTCAATAAAATAAAAAAAAAATTAATCAATGAATAATTAAATAAATTATTAAAAATACGTAATCAAATGGGACCTTGAACCAAAGCATATATATATATATGTAAATGTAGTATACTTATAATATGTATATTTTTTAATAAAAAATACAATTTAAAATAGAAGAAGAAAACGAAGAAAAAATTAACCGTTATTAAATTAATTATATAAGAATAGAGAATATGTCAGACATTTATTATTTTTTTTTTTTTAATTTTTTAAAGTGCATATATAATTTACAAATCAAAGTAATGCTTATTCTTTTTTTTTCTTTTTTATTGTCTTCAAATAAACTTTTAAGAAAGCTTCTAATGCAGTAATTATTCTATGTTATGTTTTCTGTAAATTCTTTTCTTTTAACACAAAGCAAATTTAAAGTATTTTAAGACAAACAATTGCAATTAATTTTCTGTTTCCACAAGAGAGGAATCAATAATAATCATTTAATAAAATAATTTGAAACAAAAAAAAAAAAGGAAACAAAAACAAACAACAAGAAAAAAAATCAAACGAAAGCAATGATGTACAAGTATATATATATATAAAAAAAGGAAAGAAAAATCTAATTAATATAAAATAATAAATAGTTCGATTTTTTCCTCCCGTTCTCTTAATTATCACATAAAATATATATGAAAAAACTCTGTAGAAAAAACAAGTATTTAGTACAAAAAAAAAATAATAATAATAATAATAAAATAATCTTAATTATAACAATAGTAAATATATACTGATGAATATTTATTAGAAATATAACAACAATAAAAATAATAATAATAACAATAGGATCATGAGATTATTAGAAATTTAAAATATGAATTATCATAAAATTCAATTACAGTTATACTATATACAATATCTTTTCCATGAATAAAAAAAAAAAGAGTTAAATACTTTTAGCTTACATCTTTTAAAAAAAAAGTAACATAAAAGCAAATCAAAGTAACAAATAGCAATAATCTAAAAAAAAAAAAAAATAGATAATACACATATAAAATCTTTTTCTTCAAATTTATTCATTGAAAATGCTTTTTAAAAAAAAATAATAATAAAATACTTAGAAAACAAGAAAAATCCAGAAAAAAAATATATAACTAACTAGAAATAATTTCTGTTTAATGTTTTTTTTTTTTTTCAAAACTCCTTTAAGAATATGAAAATACGAAAAAACAAACAAATAATAAAACAGAAAAGTATTTAAAACATTCACTTAAAGAAAAAAAAAACTTTAAATCATCATTTAAATGTCGCATCTTAATGTTGGCTCTTCAGAAAATAAAAAAAAAATAATAAACATTGGTCAAACAAATGCAAAATATTTTCATTTGAAATTTTTTATTTTCAAACTATTCTATCATTCTAATCACCTGTAAAGTATATATATGTATATTCAAAAAAATGTTTACCATTTACCTTTAAACTTTCATCCTTACAATGTCAATTAAATAAAACAATTAAAACCTAAAAGAAGAAAAATAATGTTAATACTGAAAAAACAAGGAAAACAATAAAGTATAAAATTTTTGCTTGTAAATGCAATTCATACATTATGTCACATACACATATATACCTATATCTATACTATATGGCTATTGTAATACCGTATGTTTTTCCTCTTTTATTATTCTTCAAAACAGTTTGTACATTCGCATAATTTTAGAATCTTACATTTAATAAACAAATTTAAAAAAAAAAAATAAAAATAAAATTAGAAAAACAGGGAATTAAAATTTTTATTTTGTTTTTAGAAAAACATAAATCCCACCGACAAAAAAAAAAACAAATAAAACAAAAAAAAAAAAAAAACGAAAGCGTACATGTATAAAATTTTAAGAAAATCCAAAAAAAAAACAAAAAAAAAAGGAAACCAAATGACGTAAAGGAGATTATTGAAAAAATCAAAGAAAATGAAAAATTTTTAAAGGAGTTTACACAAAATAAAAAAAAAATATATCTACATAAACTATAAATAGAAAAAAAAAAAACAAAAAACAAAATTATTTAAAAACAAACAAACAAACAAAATCATCATCATGTATAGTTGAATTTAAATTAAAATTAAAAAAAAAAATAGTCATAAATTAAAATAATATTATAATACCTACCTACCGCAATAAAAAAAAAAACAAAAAGTAAAGTAAAAGAAGAAGAAGAAGAAAAAATAGTAATAATCAATATGCAAGAAAAAGTAATTATATTCTAAACTAAATAGATACATACAAAATAATTTGTATTTTAATTTGTAATTGCGATCGTTAATTAAGAATAATATAGAAAATAAATTTAACAAAAAAAAAAAAAAAACCAAAGAAAAAAAAATACATACATTTTCAGAATATTAACGCAATAGTAACAAAAAAAAAAGGATTTAAAAGAAAATATTGAATTTCTTTTGTTTTTAAATTTATTCTACCGAAAAAAAATAAGAAAATTTTTAAATAATTTTTAATCTTTTTCAACTTTCATCATTTTATTTTTTTTTTTGTGTTTTAATTTTAAAATATTAAAGTATTATAGAGTATATATACATATATATAATAACAATATTTATATGTTTATTTAAAATCAGACAGGACTTTCAAAAAAAAAAAAAACAGGAATCTAATAAAGTTTCCTTTGAAAAGGATTATTTATTTGTCTTGAATATAGTAAAAAAAAAAATTTGAATAAATAAACAAACAAACAAAAAGTAATAAAACAGTTATAACAAAAAAAACTCAAAAGTGATATTTCAATTTTAGTAAAGAAAAAAAAACAAGTAAAATCTATTAATATTATTATTTATTTATTTTTTTTTTTCAAGTAGAAATTCTAGTCTTTTTTATTTGTTTTTTTTTTTTTAGTTTTTTATCTGATTTTAACATTTAACTTTTTGTTTAATCTTCTGTAAAATCATGAACCATTATTTTTGGAAAAAGAAAAACAAAAAAGCAAAGTGGAAAACTAAAAAGAAAAACAAATTTAATTAATTTCTTGGTTTTTTAATTTCTCTTCTTTATTTATTTTTTTTTTTTTTTAAATTTCTTATGTTATTTAATTGCTTCATTATTGCATTATATTTTTTTTAACATTTTTTTTTTTATTAATTTTATTTTTCTAAAATCATATTTTATTCATGTTACGTATTTAAAGTGGAATTATTCATTGTTCTCTGTATTAGTTTGTGACTAGTCTGACATGAAAAAAAAAAATAACTATAATTACAAAATGTCCTTTTTAGTTGTTTTTTTTTTTTATTGAAAATTATTCTAATGAATAAACACAGAAGAAAAAAATTACAGTGTTTGAGCAGATGACAATTTTTTTCTTAAAAATAAATTCTTCGAATTTTATGAATACAAAAAAAAAAAAAAAATTTGATCTTTGAAATTTTTTATCTTGGAGGAGAAGACAAAAACGTAAACAACTCAATTGATTTTTATTGTTTCGGAAAATCTGTTAAATTTTCCACTGACATAAGAAATTAATCTAAAATTTACTTCTAAAATTCTTTGTTTCATTTTAATTTTTTTTTTTATTTTATTTTAATGAATTCATAGAAATCATCAAAAAATATCATTGTTTTTGTTGAAAGCAAGTTAAAGTTAATTTTTTTTTTAAATTTTATTTTAAATTTTAATACGAATTTCACAAAAAAAAAATGTGAATTTTAAACATAGAACAAAAATAACCCTTTTGTAATGAATTTTAGTAAAAGTATAACTGAAATCAATTTCCAATTAAAACAGTGAACTTAAATTTATTTTCAATATCAAAACAATGATAAAGGCTATTAATAATTTTTTATAATTAATTAAAATTAATAAATCATCTCAAAGGCTGGTTTCTGATGTATTGTAATAATGATTTTATTAATATATACTCGTATTTTTTCTTTATATGTGTAATTTATTTAAATTTATATTCACATATATATTGTGACACAAAATAAGATAAGAAAAAGAAAAAACGAGAAAACAAACAGGTAAGTGAATTTTTTTAAAACAAAGTGCATATTTTCTCCTAATTTTTTATTGTCTTTTAATTTACTAAAAAAACAACAACTGAACAACCAACCTCTTACAAATTTGTCTGTCTTTGAAAAAAAAAATAAAATAAAATAAAAGGTATCTGTATCTTAGAAGCAATTTATTCATCTCAGTGTTCAATTAAATCAATATTTGTTAATAAAATTCGTTGCTTAATTAAGAGGGGTGTTGAAAAAACGAAGATAGAAAAAATAAGAGGATTTCTTATACAGGATATTTTAATTTTGAAATAGTAGAATTCTTCATCTTTTTATCATTATTTTTGAAATAAATAAGAAGTGACAACCTATTTGTTTTTTTTTTAAATTTTTAAAAATGTTATTTGTACAGTTTATTCTAAGATTATTCATATTTTGAAAAATTTTAGTTTAACGAGATTTGTTTTTATTTTTTTTTTTTGTCTTTCTGTGTTACTTCTTATTAATTTCAATAACACTTTATTGAATTTTTAATGTAAAAATTAATTTTTAGAAAATTATTAAAAAAGGGAATTTGTTTATAAATAAAAATAACATTTAAATCCATTATATACACATTCACACACACACACTCATATATACTTACTAATTTTTCTGTTTAAAAAATAAAAATGAATGTACAAAAACAAAAATACTTGGAATCACAAATTTTCATACATTACATTCATATACATACATTTATAAAAAATAATATACAAATTTAACAGACATTCTTAAACATTTTCTTTGTTTAAAAAAAAAAAAACAACAACTCGAAATTCATTCTAATTTCTCAACACAGGTACATAGTTTTTTTTTGTTTAAATTGTTTTACAACAAAATATAATATAAAAATTAAAAAAAAATAAAATATTTTACAATATTATTCAAATAAATTAAATTTGGTGCTGGTTGGAATGGCTAACTTTTGTATAAGTTCTTACTGCATACATTTATTATACATTTAATAATTAAAAAAATTTAAAAAAAAAAACAAATAAATAAATATAAATATTAATAAATAATTTAAAATAATAAAAATTTACAAAATTCTTGGAAAAAAAGACAAAAATATAAATAAATGGGAATTAAAAATTAAGTTAAAATTTACAACAAACAAATAAACAAAGAAAATTTAAAATTAATATGGTTTCTCTGATCTTTTATCATAATATTCTATTCTTTTTTTTTTTTTTTTTTTTTTTTTTTATTGTCTTTTACTGTCTCTTTATATAATTTTTTTTTTTTATTTCGATGTATCAAAATTATGTCATTCATTTAAAAACATACATATACTATTTTTTCTTCTAAACAAATAATTTGAGAAAAATAAAAATATTACTACAAAATTCGCTATTACATACATACTTACAAAATTACATCTGTTTTTTTTTTATCTTCCTGCAATCAGAAATTTTTTTTTTCTAATCTTTTACACACATAAAATTTAAAAAAAATATAAAAAAAATATTAAAAAATAAAAATAGAAACAAGAAAAACAAATTTAAAAATAATAATTTCATATTTCTCGTTAATAATGTTTTTTTTTTTTATACATATATGCATATATAATATATAATAAATAATTTGTATCTATGTATTTAAATAATTTTACTTGAACATAATAATTTAAGTGTACATCAATAATTTTTATTATTAAAAAAAAAAAAAAAAAAAAAAACAATAACAAAATAATTACAAATAATACTATATTTTTTTAATATATTAAATAACAAACACATTCTTTTTTTTTTTTTTAATTTAATTTAAAAAAAAAATACTTTTTATATTAATCTTCTATTTTTTTTTTTTTTTTTGTGAATAGAAAATGGTTGTTGTTCCATTTCTTTATATCTTTTTTTTTAACGTAAAATATAATACACTGTTTTTTTTATTATTATTTAATTCTATTTAACTTTTATAATATTTATAAATATTCAAATAAAATGATTATTTCATAGTTTAAGAATTGAAAGAAAGTAGACAAGGAAAAGTACATAAATTGAAAAAAAAAAAACAAAACAAAATATACAATATCTTTTTTTATAAAAAAAATTATAAAAAAAAAAAAGAAAAAGAAACGATACAATGTTTATATAATTCAGAAATAATATTTAATAATTTAGTATTTAAAAATAAAAAAAAATAAAAAACAAAGAAAACAAGAGAAAGAGATATTAAAAAAGAAACAAAACAAATAATCTGATAAAAATTTAGAAAAAAAAAATCAAAACAACAAAAAAAAAATTATTAATTTAATTTATCTTTATTATTTTGTTTTCTTTATGTTTGAAACATTTTTTTTTTATAATTTTTTTTTTTCTTAAATTATTTTTTTAATTTCTTGTGAATTACCAACAAAAATTTTCTTTTCTTTTCGCGTTTATTGTGTGTTTCAGGCTCTAAGGCCTGGCACATGCGGCTCACATTTGAACGTCTATCTGGTGGATGCAATCTACATCGTTGCAAATTATGTGGAAAAGTTGTAACACATATTAGAAATCATTATCATGTACATTTTCCTGGACGTTTTGAATGCCCATTATGTAGGGCAACATATACACGTAGTGATAATTTACGAACACATTGTAAATTTAAACATCCAATGTATAATCCAGATACAAGAAAATTTGATAATTTAATGTCAGCTGCTGCAGCAGCTGCAGCAGCAACATCATCACAATCACCAACAGCAACACAAATTGCAGCTGCATCACAAGCAGCAATGGCAGCTGCAGCAGCAGCTGCAGCAAGTGCATTTAATGCTGCCGCTGCACAACAACACTCACAAAATAATTCAACATCTGAATGATATAATCGGTATCTGAGCTGGAATTATTCCAATATGTTAAGCTCAGCCGTATCAGCAGCAGCAACAGTACCCAATTCATTATTATGGAATCTCGATCATCATGCACATACACATGCTCATACACATCATACACATCATGTTACACATCATCATCATCATCATAATGATCATGATGATGATATTGCTGATGATGGTGAGGATATCGATTATTTAGATAATGTTACAACAACAACAGCAGCAACAACAACGACACCAATCCAAGATGATACTAATTATTCAACAATACAACAACAACAACAACAACAAGAAAAATTATCATCAACAATGCTACAATCAACACCAGCATCATCATCGTCATTGTCATCATCATCATCATCATCATTATCCTTAACAGTACCAGCATCAACAACAATTTCAGCATTAAATTCAGACAAATTCTCATCCCCTTTTTGTGCTACAACTTCTGCCATATATATGAGATCAAACATTTCAACAACAGCAGCATCAACAACAACAACAACTTTATCAACTGTTACAAACGATAACAGAATCGATACATTAGGAAGGCGTTAAATTTTAGATAGATGTTAAATCTTTTCGATGATTCTTTTTGAAATTTTATTTTTAAAAATAATCACAAGGAAAAATTTTTAAAACGAAAAGAATTCATATTATAAATGTAAATTTTCGTAGATTTTTATAAAATCCAATTACTTGTGGGAATGGTAAGCAAAAAAAAACCAACAACATGTCAATTATTTTAAAATTCAAAGTTTCAAAATATATAGTCTGGCTTTTCAAAAGATAAATTCTCAGTAAGAACAAAAAGTTATTAACATTTCAAGAAACAGCTCTCAAGGTTTTACTTTATAACCTAACAACTAAATTGAAATTCGTAAAATTTAATTTAAAAATAAATAAACATGTATGTACATACATATTTAATATTGTTTTAATCACGCAACTTTTCGGTATTTTTTTTTTTTTACAAAAATTCAAACCAAATTACTAATAATTCAAACACAATACCACACAAATATTGATTCAACTGTTCACAAAAAACAAAAATCTACCAATTTCAATTTATACTTGAAAATATAAAAAAACAAATACATAAAAGAAAAATATATGAAAAAAAATTTTTTTTTCAAGTATTTCATCAATTTTATTGTCTGTTTTCAAGTACACATACATACATATGAATTTCTTGGATTTGAAAACAATAAAATTTTACATAATTGCAAAATATTAATATTATTTATCATACCACAAGTAAAAAACAAAATACATATATATATTTAATCAAAATATGGCATGTTTTTACCTTGAAATTACTAAAATAAAAGAACATTAATTGAAAATTTTGAAATTGAATTGAAATATTTGAGGCCTTCAAAAAATTAAAATGAAATTAAAAAATCAAAAAAAAAAAATGTAGAAAATATGTAAAAAATAAATATTTAATCGGCATGATAAAGATCAAATTGAAGCCATTTTTATCCTTTTAAGAAAATTAATTCAATTTTTCATATAAACAAAGTTTAAAGGATCAAATGAATTAAAATTAATAATTCAGCATTAAGAATTATAATTGGTAGAGAACAAAAAAATTATATAATAAATATAATTTTAGAATCGTAATTAGATGTGAAATTTAATGAATTTTAAAACTTTTACACTCGATATAAGAATAAATTTTAAAACAAAAACAACAAAACAAAAAAAAAAGGAACAATTAATCATTATTACGTACGAAATATAAAAAAAATATAAATATTTCAAAAAATTCAACTAACATCATATGTAACAGTTTGTTTATAGTTTTAAAAAAAAAATTAAATTAAAAACAACAAAAAAAATTACTTTTAAAAATTAAGTAAAAAATAATTAATTGTGTAATAAAATAATTTAAAAAAAAAAAATTAATTACTAAAACACAAATAAAAAATAATATATTTGTAATTGTGTTAAATACTTTTTTTTTTTAATAAATAAATACATAATATATACCTATACATATATTAATATTATATAAAAATTAATTTAAGTAATTTCTAGTTAATATTTTTTTTTAATTTTAAAGAAAAAGAAAATATATTTGAATAATTAATATAAAAAAAAAAAACAAATGCCAAGATTTATTACGTATAGAGAAGAAAAAAAAAACAAACATAAAAAAATGAAATGAAATATTTTTTAATGTATTATGTTGAATTTAAAAATATATAGATATATATGTATTTGTAATTAATTAAAATTAATTAATATAATTCATCTTTTTAAAAGAAATATATATAATGTAGTTATTAAGTTTAGAAGAAGAAAAAAAGAAATAAGAAGAAATAATTTTTATTAATTAATTTTAGATAAATAACATTTCTATTTTGAATTATTTTTTTTATTAATATTAATTTTATATTGTGTACATTTTAAAATCTAAAAAAAAAAAAACAGAAAACAAAAAACAAACGAAAATCATTTTAATTATTATGAAATGAAAAAAAAAATTGTTTTTCATTATGTTGAATTTATAAAACAAAAAAAGAAACTTTATCAATAAATTAAATTATTTACTGTTGTAAAATTTTTAACTAAAAAACCTTGCAAAATTAAATAATAAGAAGAAAAAAAATCTATAAATAATCTATCTATCTAAAAAAAAAAAAAATTGATAATTTTCAATCAAAAACTAATCAATAGCGCAAATATATATATGAAGAAAAAATAAATTATCATCGAAAAATAAAATACATACCTATATACAAAAACAATAGCAAAAATTTAATTAAAATCATATAAAGAAATTAAAATGCACGTTATTTAATTCAAAAAAAAAAAATAAATTAACTGTTATTAATATTTAATATATTTTAATTAAGAATTTTAAGTGTAAAAAATTTAAAAAAAACTATATTTACAGAAAATAAGAGAAAAAACAAACTAAAAATAAGAAATGAAAAAAAAAAAAAAATACACAAAAATTTTACATATTATATTTTTTATATGAATGTTGCTTTATGTTTATGTTTTTTTTTAAAAAAATATTTTTTTTGATTTTTAATTTTTATTTTTTTTTTTAGATTTTACTATTATTAATATTAAAAAAAAAAAGAAACAAAAATATAATATATTATATAATTACAGTTATTATTAATTAGTTTTATATTAACAAAAATAATATTTTTTTATGTAAAAAATTTATATACATATACATACACACACATACATACACATTATACATACATATATGCGATATTTAAATGAAAAGAGAAAAGAAAAAAAAAATTAATGTAGAATTTATGAACGATGTTACTCATACTTAAGTCCGATTTTCTATTATTTTGAAAATTTTATATTATTTTTTCTGCAGTTCATCAAAAAATTTAAGAACAAAAAACAACATTAATTATATTTACTACCGCTGTAAATTAAATACAAAAAAAAAGCAAAAATAATTAAATAAAATTAATTAGTTGAACGATTCATGTAATTAACATAAAATTCAGTTTTTATAAATACACATAACACATTTCATTATCATGAAATTCAGGATAGAAATAATCTAAAAAAGTACTTTTTAATAATATTTATTTAAGAATTTTTGGGATTTTTTTTTTTTTAAGTTTTGTTTTTTTTTTAGAAATTTTTCGCTATTTGTAATTTAAAATTTATCACACTTGGAATATTTGAAATTTAAATTCTTTTTACATAATTTTTATATGTATATATTTTTTTAAAATGATTTCACTTTTAAGCCAAAAACAAAAATAAACACAAACTTGTAGTAATATCGTTCTATTTAGAAAACTAAAACAAACAAACAAAATTTTTTTTTTTCATTCTAATTTGCAAATCATTCTTAATTTTTCGTTCTTTTTAATTTTTTTTTTTTTTTTTTTTGGTTAATATTACGTAAATGTTAATAACATTTTTACTCTTTTCTTTTGCATTTTCTAATTAATCTAGAAAAAATACTAATCAAATAAAAAAATTAAAAAATTCTTCACTACTTTTACAATTTTAGAATTTTTTAAAATTCTTTCTCAGTAATTTCTTTAATGAAAAAAAAAAAAAAATTGTGCTATATTAATTAAAAAAGAAAAAGAAAAAGAAAAAACAAGAAAAATGATATATGAAAAAAAAAATAAAATAAATTAGAAAGAGAAATGTATTGTAATAATAATAAAACAGAAGTCCTTAATTACACTTTAATTACTATATTAATTTCAGTCAATATAAATCATTATTATGTATTGCACAAAAAATACATAATTTGATTAATTTATAATTTCAAGAGAGAATAAAATTTCTTTAATGCAATTTTTTTGTTTTTTAAATAATTAATAAAAAAAATGATAAAGTTTCTGTTAGTTGAGATTTAATTTTAAAACAGTTTAATTAGTAAATAATTAATTAATTAAATATTTAATTTTTTTTTTATTTTTGTGCAAATATTATTAATACATTAATTATTTTTCCGTTATTTTTTTCTTGCTGTGATGGTGTAATGTAATTTTTTTTTATAGAATCAACAAATTTTAAAGTAACTAAAAATAAAATTGAAATAAAATAAAATAAAATACTATAAATATAATATTTTTTTTTTTTTTTATTAATTACAATTCTAATTAAAATTAAGTAGTATTTCAAAACACAAGAAAATTTAATTATTTAATTTTTTTAGTCGACATTTCAATAGAACATGAAAGTATGGTAAAAAAATTAATTTTATATACATTATTTATTAATTGTTTCAGTGCTTATTGTCATATAATAAATGCACAAATAAAATAATTAATTATTTATTTGATATAATTATTTAATTGAAATAATGCAAAACTTTAATAAAATTTGTTGTTTTTCTAATGGATTACAATTACACCAGATTTTTTAATGTTGATATGAATGAAATCGATTGCAATATTTATAAACGGGCATACATATTAATTAACAGTTTATTATTATTATTTTTTTTTTCTATTAAATTAAATAGTTAATATTTATAGATTATTTTTTATTAATATGAATTAATTATTATTATTTTTCTAATTCGCAAAACTTACATACAATATAGATGCATATTTATTTTTTATGTTTTTTTTTATTTTTTGTTAAATTTTAAGATTGTAAAAGAATTTAAAAACAACTTTTTTTTTTTTTTTTTTATTAAGAACTCACATTTTTAATATTTAATGAACAATTTTTTTAATATTTATTGTTATTAAATGAATAAAAGAAAAATAATCAAAAATAAAAACATATAAATTAAAAAATAATGAAAAACAAGAAACAAACAAACAAAATTAGAAAGAAAACAACAAAGACAAAAAAATTAAATTAGAAGGTAGAAGCACAATGTATGATGTTTGGTATGTTAAACAAAAAAGATTTTTTTTTACAAAATGTTTAAAAAAAAATAATAATAATGTAGAAAAAAAAAAGTTATTGAAAAAATTCTTTTTTTGTAAATTTCAAATTTTCAAAAGAAAATGTGAAAACCACAAAATTATAATTACTTATTTTTCTTTGGCTTTAAAATATTAGTATTTTTTCCTTTTTAAATTAATAAAATATACTTTTCTTGTAAATAATTATTTATATTTTGGCTTTAAGTGGATTTTTAAATCCAATTACAAAATTATATTTTTCCAAATTTTTCGTATTTAAGCATTTTTTTTTTACACAATTATTATTATTTTTTTTACGTAAATTATTCAAATTTTTAGATACATATACTGTTTTTCTTTTATTATAAAAATAAATTTAGAAAAAGAAAAAAAAAAGTGAAAAATACAATTTAAAAATAAATAGAAATAGAAATGTACAGATCAAAATAGTAAAATTATTTAAACAAAATATTAGAAAAAGAAAGAAGAATAAAATATATATCTATATATATATAAAAGAAAGGAAACAAAAAAAAAAGATTCATTATTTAGTTTTCGTATCTTTTTTGTAAAACAAAGAATGTGATAAAAATATGTACGGTATGATGGTGCTAAAACCCCCAAATAAAAGAAAATAAACGAATAATAAAATTTAAAAAAAAAAAAAATGAATTGGAGTAAAGAAAATATTTAAAATTTACTCTAAGATAAATAAATTTAGAATGGAAATAGGGAAGGAAGAAAGAAAGAAAGAAAGAAAAATTAAATATGGACAAAAAAAAATAATAATTAAATAAATAAATAATTAAGGAAAGAAGTTTAATGAACCGAACGTGCAATATTACTAGTTATTTTTAAATATATTTTTTGTTTTGTTTAATTTTTGCAACTACAATAAATAATTAAAATAATAAAAAAAAACATAAAAAGGATACTAAAATAATATATTCACATACAGAATATTTAATTCATACAGAAAGAAAAAACAACAACAACAACAACAAAACAAAATGTTATAAAATAGTGTTCTATATTTTACAATTTATCTACCACATACTTTTATGAAATAAAACAAATAAATCCATTATTTTTTTAATTTCTTTTCTTTAATTGTTGTCTATTTAAATACATAAAAAAAAATACTAAAACAAATTTAAAAAAAATACTAAAACAAATAACAAAAAAAAAAAAAAAACGAAAAAATACAAATATGTAAAACTTTCTTCTTGTTGAAAAGAATTTATTAATTATTAGAAATTCATGATGAACATTTAAAAAAAACAAAAATAATGTAGCTACTAATGTACTACATATTTCTAATTTAGAGAAAGAAAAAAATAAACAAAGTTTAAAAAAAAAAAAACACAGCTTACCTGATGTTTGTATTTAAGATTGTAATTAAATCATTTCATTTTTTTTATTATTTTTTTTTTATATTTTTATCTTTTTATTTCGACAATTTAAAAAAAAAAATAAGTATATTCAAGAAACTGAATATAGAATAAATTAATAATTAATTAAAAAAAAAACAAAAAAACAAAATTAAAATTAAGTGTAAAAATAAAAATAAAAGAAAAATTTAATCTAATTGATATTTAGGAATTTTTTTGAAGTCAATCTTTACAATGTAAGAATTTTCAGTGATAAAACAAAAAAACACACATACACACACACACACACACATATTAAAATAACATTTAAAAAAAAAATCTTTAAAGTCTTCTAAAATTATATTTTCGAAAAAAACAATTAGATATGTATTTAAAAAAAAAAAAATGTGAAAAAATAAAACAAAATTATATTACATAAGAATTGGTTGAGGTTATATTTAAAAATTATAACACTTAAAAAAAAAAAAAACAAACACAAAAAATTATTATAAATATATATATTTAAAAAATAAAAAACAAAATGAAAAATAAAAATTTTAAAAATTGATCTAAGAAAATGAAAAACAAATTAAAAAAAACAAAAAAAAAAAAACAAAAACTTTTTAATCATCATTTTTCTTTTTGTTTTTCTTCCTTTAATAAAAGTTTTTTTTTTTTTTTTTTTTTTTTGAAAAATATTATTGAAATATTCTTTTATTTTTCAAAATAACCCAAAAAAAAAAAAGAACAAAAACAACATTTTAAATATTTGGAACAACAATAATTTTTTTTCTTGAAAAATAAAACTAAAAAAAACAATAAACTTATAAATTGAAACTTGAAAATTTACCAGCAGATAGAATTTATTTTTTTAGGTAATAGAAAGGTTATTTCTTAACTTGGAGTTTTAAAATCCTTTATTATACTTTTTCGTTTTGTCGGGTATCTATATTGAAATATGTACTTATTCAAAAAATATAAAATAAATTTTCTGCCATTCCAAACCATAATGCTACTACTTATTTTTGAACTTATCAAAAGAAATTGCCAAAATAATTTTATTTTTCACCAAAGAATGTCCTACCTAAAACATCAGTTTTTTTTTTTTTTTTTTTTTTTTTTTAACCTTAGAGTGAAGTTTAACTACAGAAAAACATTGAAATAACTTAAAGGAACAAACTGGAAAAATATACAATTTAAAGACAAAAGAATTGTGCTTTCAAACAAAAAAAAAAAAAAACAACCAATTTTAACCCTTTCTTATTTTTTATCTTGATTTTTTAGTCAATTTTATGAAAAATGGAGAGAAAAAATTGTACACTTGAAAAAAATTGAAAAATTGTAATTTTTTTAACATAATATTATATTATTTGAAATTAGTTTTATTTATTCTTGTTTTAATTGAATTACTTTAAAGAAGAATAAAAATAACAAACAAAAAATTATGGTTTACCGCGCACAAATTATATCTCATTGATCAAATACAGGAAATTGTAATACGTGTAAGCAAAAAAAAAAAAAAAAAAAAAAATTTTAAATAAAATGTGTGCAGTAAGCCAATTACTTATTGTATTTTTTTATTATTTTTTCTTTTCAATTTTATTTATTTTTTATTAAAATTAATTTTTTTTTTTTTAATTACACTTGAAACAAATATTCTCATAATATGAAACATAAAAAATTGTTTTGTTTATTCTAAAGTATTTATTAGATTGATTTTTTGTACAACATGAGTAAATCTAGGGAAAAGAAAATTAAGTAAAATTTATAAAAAAAAAAATTAATTAAAAAAAAAAAACAGTTAGAATAACAAGTAAGTGAGAATAATTTTTGTTTAATAAAAAAAAGAAAATACCTATTTTTATAAATCTATTTAATTAAAAAATAGTTAATAAAATTAATTACATAATTAAATAAAATTAATAAAATTTGTGATTGCGTCAATATTATTTTGCCTGTATTATTATTATTATTATTTTTTTTTTATATTTTAAATACAAAATTTTTATTATAATTATTATATAATAATAATTTTTATATTAATTTTGATAATAATTCTATAAATATATTTATATACAAAAAAAAAAAAAAGTACACATAGAAAAAGCTTTTTTTTTTTTATTCTGATTCTTTTTTATTATACTGTCTGATTTTACTTTAATCTATGATTTATGTTTTTTATTTTTCTTCTACTATTTTCTAAGTTTGTGTCTTTTTTATATTATTATCCTTTTTGTTGTTTTTTTTTTTTTTTTTTTTTTTTTTTTTTAGTTTTATTTTAAATGCTTATATTTTTTTAATTATAATTTTATTTTTATTTTTTTTGAACGCGATCGTTTTGATTTTTATTCTCTTTTTGTCTTTATATTATATTCACTGTATACTCTAAGAATTTATTTATTTTCTTTATTTTACAAGAAAAAACATATCTTTTTATCTTTTTAAATCTTTTATATTTTTACTACAAACAAAAAATATATGTTATATTCAACAAAAACAAAAATCAAAAAATAAAGTATATAATAAGTATCTTGAAGAAAATAAATCTACAGTTTGTTGAATTAAAACGGATTCAAGGTATGATTTAATTTTCTTGTGGAATATTCTTGTCGACGAAATATTCAATTGAACGTTTTTTTTTTTCTATATAAAAAAACATTGAATTTAAAAGTCTTGAATTTGAGAAGGATTTTTTTTTTCTATTTGCATGATGGAAAACGTATGATAAAGAACAAAATGCAAGTATCTAATGTCAATTAAATTGAATAAAACAATCTAAAAATGGCAAAAAAATATTGAATATGTTCACCTTGAAACACGTTTTTATTATAAAAAAAAAAAAAAAAAAAACTAAAAAAAAATATTTCAATGAACAATAGATAATTATGAAAAATACAAAACAATCAGTTTTTTGTTTCAGTTAAAATTTTAATTAAAAATTTCTTATATTTACTTAGAATTGAGAGAAACAAAATAAATACACAACACAATGAAAGAATTTTCAAAGAAAAAAAAATTAAATTTTCATTATTTCATATTTTAAATCGTGAAAATATTGCTTTAAAAAAATTTGTTTAAAATAAAATAATACATTGAAAAAAAATTAAGTAATTGATATATGCTTAGTAAGAATTTATACAAAAACATAATTGAAAAAAATAATCAAAAATAAAATATTTTATTTTATTTTTTTTAAATACAAAAGTATTTGAAACAGTAACAAAATTTAAGAAGAATAATAATAAGATAAAATTAATTTATATTAATTTTGTTGGTTTTTTTTTTTTTTTTTTCAATAAATTGCACTCAAAATTTATTTATGAAAATATATTTCAGTACTAATTTTTATTTATTTTATTTAATTTTTTTTTTTTTTTATTTAAACAAGTTTTATTATTGTTATTATTATTATCATTTTTTTTTTTTATTTATTTAAAAAATCTTTATGTTTTTTTTTTAAATATACATACATATGTATAAAAAGTATGAATACTTACATAATTATTTTATTTTGTTATCAAAAAAGAAAGAAAAAAAAAATAAAATACATTTTTTTTTTTTTTTGAAATTAAAAAAAATATCAAAATCATAAATATAATATTATTTTGTTATTATTGTTGTTGTTCAACTATGTTTTTTTTTTTATATTTACTATTTTTCTTCAAAAAAAAAAACAACTTTTTTTTTTCATTTTTTTTTATTATCATTATTATTATTTTTCTGTCTTCTTCTACGGGCTGATTTTGCCCTATCGTGTGCTTATTGGTTACAGGAACTGGAGGACATCATCATCAGATGACACCATTATCAACGGCATCATCATCATCACCGCCACCATCACCTATGCATTTATCTTTGGCTGTGCGTAATGATTATCATTTACAACAACAACAACAACAACAACAAATACATAATCAACATCACTATCGTGGAAGTTCAAGTAGTAATTTACATCATCAGCATACATCACATTCTCAATCACAACAATCAATTGGTTCAACAACACAACAACAACAACAACAACAACATCAACAAAATTCTCATCATCAAATGTCATATCATAATATGTTTACACCATCAAGAGATCCAGGTACAATGTGGAGATGTAGATCATGTGGTAAAGAAGTTACAAATCGATGGCATCATTATCATTCACATACAGCACAAAGATCTGTATGCCCATATTGTCCAGCTACATATAGCCGAATAGATACATTACGGTCTCATTTACGTATAAAACATCCTGATAGGCTTTTAAAATTTAATTAAAAAAATTTTTATTTTTTCTAAATATAAAAAAAAAAAGGATATATCTTTTTTTTAAATGAAAAAGCGCAATAGATACTTTTAAATAGTAAAAAGAAATTTTTTAAATTATAAATTTAAGGAAAAATAAGAAGAAAAATAAAAAATTAAATACAAATTTTTTGCCTAAGGATTTTGATTCAAATTTAAAAAAAAAATAGTAAATAAAAATATAAATAAAAAAGAAAGAAAAATTTTAAAATGAGATCCAATATTGTAAATTTAAGATACTTTTTTTTTTACATATATTTTCCTAGTTTTTAAAATAAGACAATTTAAAAAAATAAAATTCATCTTTTTTCTTTTTAAAGAAAACAAAAATAATTATCAAATATATAATAATTACAAATATTATCAAATTTACTTCTTAATATGAAAAACAAATTTTTTTCCCAAAACAAACAAAAATAATGAAAACAACAATAATTACTTTTTTTTTCTTTTTAAATTAAAAACTACAATTGTATGCTATTGATAATTAATTAATTCAGCTAACTACTACTATTTCACTCCTATAATTACTATTTAAAAAATTAAAAAAAATTAAATATTAAACACAGCATTAAAACAAAAAAACAAACAACAGAAATACAAAAACACAAAATAAATAAAAAAATATAATTCAATTTTAAAAACAAGCTTAAACAAAATCAATCTCAAACACAACAAAAAAAATAAAAATAGTTAATATTTCATTTGTTTTTTTTTAAATAATTAAACAAAAAATGAATAAATAAAAGACAAACAGAAAAAACACACATAAAAAACACTTTTAAAAACTCAAGGAATAAAAATAATATGTAATTATTTTTTTTTTTAATTTTTTTATTACTATAATTCCAGTTTTTTATTACTTTTTACTTTTCCTATACATAATGTTAAATACTTATTCATTAAAAATAATTCAAAAAGAAGAAAAAACAAAGTAATTTAAAAAATAAACGGAAAAAATAATAATCCATTAAAAAAGAAAGTAAATAATTAAAAATTAAACAAAATTCAATGGTGAGAAAATACAAGGAAGAGAAAAAAAAAACAAACAAACAAAAAAAAGGAAAACACTTATTTTATTAAATGTATTATACAGAAATTAAAAAGAATTTTAAATAACCTAAAAAAAAAAAAAAAATGTAAATACTTGTAATTTTAAAAATTACATTGAAAATATTTTTAAAAAAAAAAAACACCACACACGTTTTGGAAAATTTATAAAATTTAGTTACATTTAAAAAAAAAAATGAAAAATTTAAAAAGACGTATTTTTTACACGCATTTAGTAATCGCAATAAAAAAATATATAATTAATTATAATTAAATAGAAAAATAATTGAAAAAAAAAAAAAAAGAGTTTATAGTGACAATTTGAAGAAAAGATAAAAAGTCATACTTAAGTTGAATATTTTTTTTTATTTTATTATTCTTTTTTCGTATAATTTTTTTTTTTTGTTAATTTTATTTTGAAATATGTTCCAAAGACAATAACGATCTCATTAATTATAACAAGTCTGAAAGCGTTTTATTTTTATTATTATTATTTTTTTATTATTATTTTCTATTAAAATACTTTTTGTCTTTAATTTGATTTTATTTTAATTCGATTTTTTAAAATCTCATTCAAAATGAAATGTGAAAAAAAAAGCATTTATTCTCGAAACTTTATTACAAATCAAAAAGTATTTAATTTTTTTTTTTTTTTTTTTTTTAGTAAATTTTAAATTATTTTAGGCTCAAATTTTCTGTTTAGAAAATGAAAAAAAAAAAAACACTTAAAAACTGCCGTTAGAAAATTTAATTTTTTTATTTAATTAATTAATTTAAAGAGGTACTCTAAAATTATAATTAAACCTCGCATAAAAATGAAGCATTTAAAAAGGATAATTTAGAATTAAAATATATATTTTTTTTTTGACTGAAATGGTACACACGTTGTAAATTAATTTAAAAAAAAAAAAAACATTAATTAAAATAATTAATAATTATACGAAATTAAGAATATGAAACGGAATTATTGCATTTATTTGTTTAAATTATGTGCGATTAAATAAGAAAAAAAAAACAAGAAACTACTATATTTATTATTTGTATTATGTATGTGCTAAATGCGTGTAAATTTTACATTATTATTTTTTCTAAAAAAAAAAAAAACAAAAAAAAAGAAACGAAATAATTTATTTAAAAAATTATGTATATTTATTTTTCGGCCTATAAACGTTTTTTTTTTTTTAATAATTTAGATATTTAATATAAATTTTATTTAATAATTTTTTTTTTTTCAAAATTTTATTGTTATACGTATTAAAAGTCTCTAATAATAAAAAAAAAAGAATTATTGTGATATTTAAAAAAAAAAAAAAATTGAAAGTCATTTTTGTTTGTTTTTTTTTTTTTAATTAAAAAAGAAAAATTTTAAATTTATTTTTCTCGTTTCGTTTTTTTTGAAAAAAAATTTTTTTTTCTGTGTTTTCATTTTTTTTTATGATTGCATTTAATAAAAATTAATTAAAAGGTATAAATTTATTTTTAAATATGCCTTAATTAAAAAATCTTAAAATAATTAAAAAATCAATTTACTCAGAAAAAATAAACGTACAGAAATTTTTTCTATATAGAAATTTTTAAAATATTAAAAAAATTTATTACAAAAAAAAAAACAATTTTAATGCATTTTAATAAAAAAAAAATTTTCTCTACTCTTTATCAAATTTAAAAAAAAAAATCAAAATAAAATAAAATCAATCACACAAACAAGAGAATTAAAATTAAAATAAAAAATAATGAGTATCAAAAATACTTGTAAAAAAAAAGCCATCCAATTTGCTTGAAGAAAACACACAAAAAAACCACATTAATTAATTTCTGTTTTTTTTGTAATATTGTATAAAAAAAAAATTTATTAAATACAAAAATCGTATATATCAATTCTAGTTGTAATGTAATTAATTTTAAGTAAAAATAAAAATAATCAAAAATCACAAAAAAAAATAAAAAAATAATAAACAAGTAATTTTAAGATGCTTTTACAAATTTGTAAAAAAAAAAAAAAAACAAGAGAGAATAATGTTTAAAACAAATTTTTTTTAATTATAAAATTAATTAAAAAATTACCTATAATTTTAATAATTATTAAAAGAAATAAGAAAATTTATGTTCTACCTCATCAATATCATTAATTGTAACATCTTTCAAAGTTTTCGTATCGTAAATGTAAAAAGATGTTACAAATGATATCGATTTTTTTTTTTAATTGTAATTGTAATTTTTATTTTTTATTATTTTTGAAAAAAAAATTATGTATAATTAGTTTTTTTTTTTATTAAATATTACAACAACAACAAAATCTATATATTATATATATTTTTTTAAAAATGAATAATTAAATGATGCTGCTATTTTGTACAATTTAAGAACTGAAAAGAAAAAAAAAACTGTATATCAAGAAAATAATTTAAAAAAAAAAAAAATACAAAAAAGATACAAAAAAAAAGTGAAAAATAAAAACACAAAAATCACAAACAAACAAACAAAAAAAATAGTAAAATAAAATAAGGAAAGAAATTTTTTTTTTTTAAATGAATGAAATTCAATATTTTAAAATTAATAATTTTGTTTCTAATTTTTTTTTAAATAGTTTTTTTTTGTTTTATTTTTTTATTTTGTAAATATAAAAATAAAATACAATTTATAAATAATTAAATACAGACACACACACTTGATTATACAACACGCTAAAAAGGAAAAATATACCAAAAAATCAAACTACCTTTTTCAATTATTGAAACAAACAAAAATAATTAAAAATAAAAAAAATATTTAAAACAAAATAAAAATAAATAAAGAATAAAAAAAAAATCCTATTAAATAAAAATTTAAAAATAAAAAACAAACAAACAAACATTCTTTTTCAAACAAGATTATAAATATAAATATAAGTAAGGAAGAAATAAAAGAAACAGAATATAAAAAAAAGAATTGATATCAATTAAGTGATTTAAAAACAAAAAAACAAGAAAAGAAAATAAAAATTTTTAGCCTGTATATATTTTTGTACAAAAAAAAAAAAAAAAAATGTGAGATTTAAAGAAGTAAAAAATAAAAAAATGAAAAAAACTAAATAAAAATATTAGTTAAAAAAAAAAAAACAAAAATAAAACAATTTACGAAATTATAAATACAAAATAAGTAAAACAAAAAACAAAAATAATAATAATACAAAATTCATTTATGAAAAAGAAGAGGGGGGAATTGGGTATAAAAAATCAAAAATCAAAAAAAAAAAAAAAACGAAAATAAGTAATTCTATAAATTATGTGACGTGTATTGTATATCTTATTATAAATACATATACGTATCCTTTTTTTTTAAATGTGTGAAGAAAAAAAAATAAATAAATAAATGAAAATTTTTAAAAATAAATTAAAAAATTCGAGAAAAAAAAAATAAAAAATACAACAACAACAAAAGAAAATTGTATGAAAACTTTAATAAGGAAAAAAAGAAAAACAAAAATCAAGAAAAAAAAAATTCGTATATTTGTAAATGTACATAAAAAAAAAAAAATAAAATGAAAATAGTCAAAATCCATATTATTTTATTCTTATCCTTAAAATTTCTTTTATTAAATATTATTATTATTATTTATTATTATTTTTTTTTTGATTTAAAATATAGTGAATAAGTTTTTATATAGTGTTTAAGAAAACATTAAACAAAAAACATTTTTTTTTTTTTTTTTTTTGAAAGCACAATTCTTCGATAAATTAAACAATTGATATGTTCCAACGACAAAAATAACGTCTTCAAAATGAGCAAATATCTTATAAAATCTGATCTGTTTTTTTTTTTTTTTTTTTTCAATGTAAATGAATGAAACTTCTTGAAGAATTAACTGATTGAATAATTAATCCCTTGAGAAAATTAATTCTGATTTTTTTTTTTTTTTTTTTGTGAATATAGAAGATAAAATATGAGGTAAGTAAAATTTCTATTACAGGTTAGAAAAAAAAAAGAAGAAGATAATGTAAGTAAATACATACTCACTCATACATATAATATTTTTTTTTCAGTAGAAGATTTTCCTTTCTGAATATGCCCACTATTTCTGATACTGAACAATGTGAAAAGTTTACTATTTAAGGACCTTAAAGACATTATCAAATGTCAGGGTTATAGGGATATGGTTTGGTTCCTGAATTATGGTACAGAATTATTGATTTCTTTCAACCGTTCCTTAAGGTCATACGAGGTTTGATATCAAAACGGTATTTTTGGTAAATAATTCGGAAGTATCCTCAAACTGTCACGCTAATCAACCAATCAACCAACCAACCAACCATGAAAAACTTTGATGGAAAATCATTTTTTTGTTGTTTTTTTATAATTAATTAATCTTTCAATTGATTTACTCACACAATTTTAATCATAAGAACGTATTGTTGAATCTTTTAATATTCCTAGTATGTATGACAAACTTAAATATGTAAGTACATGCTTCTCAAAATCCATTACAAAATAATGGTGGAAAATTTGTATCCTCAAACTTTTTAATGAAAATTCCACCCACTAATATTTTCCTGATATTAATTAGCTTCACGTATTTCCTTTTTTAAAAAATCATTCAGTTCCATTCTATCTATCAAGAACGATGGATTATTGCATTGAATATTGAATCCAGAAGGAGCTGTTAAAAGCTTTCGACCTATAGTAAGCTCAGTCAAGGACCATACACATCAGGATCATACTAAAATGTCCAAAAAAATATGCACCATTGAGTTTTTGATTTTAATTTATTAATTTTTTGAATCTTAATGTAAATTTCTTGTTGTCAAAAAAAAAACGTACTAGTCCTGAATATTGATTAAAGTTTTTATGGTTTCGTTTGGTAATAAAAAGATTTTTCCACCTGTATTCAAGTACCTATATGCATGTGTTATTAATGAATCTTCTAAGAAAATTAACTATATAAGGATTCAATGATTATGTTTTGCTTGAGTATGAACAAAAATTTAACAATAAAAACAATATGTCTAAGCTTTTTGCATAATAAAAGTGCATCTTACGTTGTTGCACTGGATTTAAAAAAAAAATCAATTACCTGTGTGAATCAGTACAGTAAAAAAATCCGTACAAGCATGTAAAGAATCTTAAAAAACGTTACAAATTTTAATATTTAGTTCAAATTTTAACAGTTTACAAGTGCCACCTAGTGTTGAATATTAAACTTAAAATGGTAATTTGGTGAATTTTTATCAATAATTCACCACAAAGAGGAAATTTTGATTCTTTTCATTTTTATTATGTTGTCAATACTGTAACGCCATATTGGAAAAATTTGTTTGGCTATTGACATTGAAAAGTTTGTCAATAAAAGGTATTTTTTTTTTATTAAATTGAAATCTTTTTTCTAGAAGTATTTTCTTGCTAAAAAATTGTATAAAATTGCAAATTGCGAATTTATAGTACATTGTTTATTTTATTAAATTTTAAATGTGTTAAATTTTATTGTATATTGGTAAGTATTTGGAGTTCTTTTTTTTTTGTCAGTTTTTTTTTTTTTTTTTTGCAAAGCCCAAACTTATGTACACTTTAGGCATAGGCACACAGTTTCATACATATAAACCTGAAGAAAAAAAAAAAAGAAGTTTCCGTGAATAACATTAAAAAAAATGTAAATAGTATCAGTTTTTTGTAAATCTAAATTTTTTTAAGATATTAAAAATTTAAAAGAGTCTAGGAAAATTAATTCTAGCTTTTCCAAAAAAACATATTTTTTTTTGTTCCTAATTATTGATTGTAATTTTATCATATTTTTTTTTTTATTCACAGCTAGTTTGTTTGTGTAAATCAAAAGTATAAATACAAAAAAAAAAAAAACAAGAAGAAATTAAATAAAACATTCTAATGTTGTTCTGTTAAGATGTGATGATGAATTTTAACATAATAATTTCTTGTGTAAAGTTGCAATAAATTCTTTCATACCTAACTGTCATGTATGTAAATCTGAAAAAAAAAAAAAGAGAGAAAGATACTTTGTATGTATCACATCACAGTATATGTTTGTTGGATGTTTTTTTGATGTGTGTTGAGTCATTTCAATAATATTTTCGTTATCATCATTACCATCTTTCACTCATTTAATTGACTTCAAAAAAATTGTTATAAATATCCGCACATATGTGTATCTAATTGCCTAGCTGCTAAATGTATATAGCTGTAATTCAATATGTATTAAAAAATTAACAATGAATTAAAAATGTAGATTAATATTATTGATAAGCCCGCCAAAACTTAAAACTACGTATACATTGAAATTTCTTCTTTTTTTTTTTTTTTTTAGATTCAAATATGCAGTCTATGTTGTAATGTATGTGAGCAATTAATTCACATTTCAATTTAAAAAGTGAATTTAAAAAATAAAAAAAATTTTTCGTAATGCACATATACAAATAAATTACATATTAAAAAAATGTGTAAACTTTGATGCCAAAAATTAAATGCATAATAATTGTTGCAGTTTATTTATTTATATTTTTTTTAAATCATTTCAAAATATGTGTAATTACTGTATTGGATCTTGTTAGACTTACACGAAGTTCATAAAGAAGTGAAGTGATTGTTTTAAACAATAATATCTATACAAAGAGGAGAGGGGTTTTTTTTTTTTTTTTTTTGGAGCTTCAATTATTTTTCTTAATAATATATTTTATTTTTTTCTCAAACAAGTAGGTATTCATAATTTTTGTTCTCTTTATATGTATGTAAACAAAATTTTATTTTTATCGATTATACATTTTTCAAATTCTTTTGCTAGTTGGTGATAGGTTCTACATACTTTTGTGTAATACAATTTATCTAGGATTAAGGAAGGTTTTGATCAACCATTTGGATGAAAAACAAAAAATGTTGAAAAGAGAATTTGAAATTGAGAACTTGAAACTAATGTACTCTACCACATGTTCTTGAGTGGACCATTAAACATAGTGCATCTGCGAAAACTTCAAATGATCAAATTAGCAATTTAAAGTTTAAAGTTTAATTTCATCAATTGACGATCATTTGACGTCTTCGAAGATGCACATAATTTCCTTTATCTACTTTTTTCAATTGTCCAGATAAACTTATGAAAAATAATTGTGTGGGGAATTTTAACCCTTCTACGCCGTTTGGATTTTTTTGTCCCAAAATTGTGAATAATTAGTTCCATTTGTACTTAATAGAAAATTGCAATTAAAGTCCTATGACTTTTATCAATTCATATTCATTTTTTTCCAAATAAAATCAACTAAAAAGTTACATTTAAAATATTTCTGGTTGAAAAGAACAGTGGGTGGTATGTAGATTTAGAAAATAAAATTATTTTGAGTACGCGAATTTCAAAATACTTTTTAAAAAATCCTGTAGAATCAATTTTTTAATTAATTGGAGTCTTAGAGAGTCTCTCAGTAACAATCAATACCTGCTATTTAATCAGTTTTTATTTCTTGTTAGGGGGAGGAATATAAATTCTTTTAAAAGAAATTTGTAATGGAATAAGATTTCATAATTATGAAAATTTTTTTTTTCGTGTATAAAAATCAAAAGAAGAAAATATCTAGATTAGTTTTTGTTCACTGTATTCTTAATTTTTCAATTAAGATATCATTTAAATTGTTGAGTTAAATTAGAGCAAAAAAAAAATAAAAAAAAAATGAATAAACAGACACATAATTATTTTCGTTACTTTTCTTAGATACTTTTTTTTTTTTTAAATTATGAGACATTATTTTTTCATGTAAACTATAAATTTTTTAAACATTTCACTTCAATAGAAATATATACAAAATTTATTTGATTTAAATCATAAACACTTTGAAAAATCAAAGAATTCATAATGTAAACTATATATATGTAGGGTAAGATGGGGTACATTTGACACGTTTTTGTTTTTCGTATATATTTCAGCGTCAATAACTCTTTTTTGAAGTTTTAAAATAGGAAATTATAAATAGTACTGTTTGCTACATTCCTGAATTTTATCACATTTTTTGCGATATTTTTTAGCATATTTTTACACATTTTAAAGAAGTATCTCCAAATGACAAAAGTGCCCCATAGCGGGGCACATTTGACTCCTGAAGGGGTTCATTTGACACCATGAAGAAACTTTAAAGATTCAAAAATATTTTCAATATTGGGAGTATTAGAATAACAACAGAATATCAAGTAAGTTGTAAAGTCTTTATTAAATCATTAAAAAACATAAAAATGACAGAAACAAAAAATATTCTTCGTGAATAAAAAAACAACAAAGAAAAAAAATTCTATAGTTTTTTCTTAATGTAGAATTTGATAAATCTACCGCAAATAATTTTTTTTTGCCGAACGGCTGGTGCTTGGAGGATGAAGTGCGCACTAAATTTCTTCTGGTTAGAGAAAATTCGCTGCATATAACACCCTCTTTTCACATAGAATGTGTTTCGAGGTTTTCTTGGCTTCTTTGAGGAATCTGCATTTATCATCCTCTTGCTCAAGTGGTAGTTGAGCGGACAGTGCCCAGTGGTAACGAGATTGCCCTTAGCTCGTTCCTATTGAGGTTGATTGGGTTTCTAGTAATATTAGTCAAAAGTTTAATGAGCTCCTTCGCTTGTTTGTTTCCGAAAGTCTTTTTCCAGTAAGAGGTGCATTTTTTCATCTTCCATTTTTTTATATAATTTTTTGTGTGGCTTTCAGGCAGGCCACAGAAGGGTTCTGGTCCAAGAAGCTTAAAGTTGGCGCCTTCACAACAAACAAAAAGTCTAATAGCATATTGAGGCACATTTGACACTGTGTCAAATGTAACCCAAAAACAGATGTCAGATGTGCCCCACAGACGCCATTTTATTTCTTTTTATTACATTTCCCAAACTTTCTTTAAAAAGCTGTATTTTTATATCAAAATGTAAAATAGAATAACTATTTTTTTCATTTTTTACTGCAAGAATTTAAACATGTAAATAAAAAGTACTTTTTCACTATACTTACCAAACACAAAAATTACATCAGATGGTTCAAAAACACAAAAACACTTCTTATTTCTATGGCCGTCGATGCACAACTCACATAATTTACTGAAATGATGTACTCAGCAAGGGCAATCAGTGATATTTTTTTCGACTGAATCAGAAGCGTTTTACTATTTTTAACAGGCTTTGTCAAAAGTGCCCCTTTGTCAAATGTACCCCATCTTACCCTACTAAGAAAAAATTTTTTTCCTCTTTTTTTTTTGTTTGTTTGAGTCTAATAATATTATTTTTGTTCCGTCCTATTAAACAGTTTCCAAAAATCAAAACATAATTTTTGAAAATTTATAAAAAGAAAGAAAAAAACAACACCAAGAAAATATATAATTTTTCTTTCAATCACAAATACAAATAAATATATGAAAAATGTATTGACAAAAAAATATATTTTTCTCTAATTTTCTCTCATTAAGATAAATTTAATCGAATTCAATCTTTAAATTTAGAGAGTAACAAAATTTGAAAATAAAAAAAAAGTATTATAAAGAAAATTTTCTTCTGAAAAAGATGTGTGATGTGATTCTTTTAGATGTAAGGTACTTTATATACTTTTTTTATTTTCAAAAATTTTAGTGCAAATGAAACGATCGTGGAATAAAAACGTGTGCGTGCGCGTATATCAACTTGCAAATATTTTTATTTTCCTTGAAGTCGGTGTAACATTTCATTTTTTTTTCTGCTTCTTCATAGTACAGTCACGTTATGATTTTTTTTCATTCTACATAGCTATAAAATTTTTTTTTATTGAGAAAAAAATACTATTTTTAGATATCCTCGGTATTTTGCCGTCAAACAAAAATTAAATTTAACACTTTTTAAAAAAAAAAAATAAAAAAAGAATCTTCCTAAAATAAAAAAATATCATAATTTTTATCAAATTTTCCTTCTTCTTCTTCTTCTTGTTCTGTGTTTTAAAACAATAAAAATATTTTGAAATTAATTTGACAATCAAGTGAAATTTTTAAATTTTCAATATACATATTTTAATTAAAATTGAATTTAAAAAAAACAAAAAAAAAAAAATCATGAATAGACAAAAATTTTCAGTACGTAGTAGAGGATCATCATCCTCGAATGGTGGTAGTACACCACGTAAACATATTAAAGATTGTTGTCGTAAATTTGTTGCATTTATGTGTACACAAGTTGGTGTTGGAGCATTAATTGTTGGATATGCAATTGTTGGTGCATTTAGTTTTATATCAATTGAAACACAAGATAATCCAGATACAATTTATTTAGAAGTACAAAATATGCGTAGAAATTATTCAAATCAATTATGGATACCAACTGATAAATATAATACATTAAATGAGAATGCATGGAGAAATGATATTAATTTAATATTAAAAAATTATCAAATTGAAATAGCTGAACGTATTAAAAAAGGTTATGATGGTAGAACACCAATACAAAAATGGTCATTTCCAGCAGCATTAATGTATTGTTTATCAGTATTTACAATGATCGGTTATGGTAATATGGTACCAAGAACTGAATGGGGTAAAGGTGTAACTGTTATTTATGCAACATTCGGTATACCATTATATATATTATATTTTTTAAATATGGGAAAAGTATTAGCAAATACATTTCAATTTTTATATACAATAATGCATGAATGTACACATCGTCATACAATTGATAGATTATCAATAAATGATCATCATCATAATGATTATAATGATAATGATTTTATAAATCGAGATAATAAAAAAAAAGTTATTGTACCATCAACAGCATGTTTATGGGTAATAACATTTTATATATTTACTGGTACAGTTATGTTTGCTAATTGGGAAAAATGGAGTTATTTAGATTCAATATATTTTTGTGTAACAAGTTTATGTAAAATTGGTATGGGTGATTTTGTACCAGGAATGCATAATGCTGATCAAGAAATAATATCAATTAAAGATCAAGAAACAAAATTAGCAATTAATTTTTTTTATATGCTAATCGGAATGGGTTTAGTAGCAATGTGTTATAATTTAATGAGAGAAGAAGTACGTGTTAAAATGAAAGAATTTAAAGAAGATACAAAATTATGTATGGAAGATTTACGTTCACGTTTTGTTGGATGTTGTGGTGATAAATATAATGAAGATGAAATTTATGATTAAAAAAAAAAACAAACAAAACTAAAAAACTGATTTTATAATTTATTTATTAATTTTTTATTTTTTTTGTGAACAGTATTAGTTTAGTTAAATTGAGAAACTTAAATAGCTATATAAAAAAACGTTGTTTTTTGTTGTTGTTGTGCTTTTTGTTATGATAACGAATATGAATCCGCATTTAAAAGTCTTTTTTTCCTTTATTATTTTCATTTTTTTTTTTTTTTATAATTGAAAAATTAAAAAAAAAAATAATATAATGGTAAGTTACATAAAATCAAAAAAATATTAATACTCTCAGCTTTTTCATATTTGAGTAAAAAAAAAAATCTTAGTTCAAGTCTTTCTAAAAATGTTGTTTTTTTATAAGAAAATTCCCTTTAAAAATTTCAAAGAATATTTACCGTTACAAATTCATTATAAAAAAAAAATTTATCAAATTTAATTAATAAATAATGAAATTTTCAAAGTTAAATAAATTTTCTAACAGGAATCAATAAAAAAAACTAATATTAGGTGATGCTTGGTGGAACGGCTGGCCGTTTTTGTTCACCAAGCTCTGCTACTGGTTCATTTCGTTTATGTGCTGTTACAGGATTTCAAAATAGAGTTAATGATATTGTATATTGTCCACCAATAATTCGTCAAAATGGTATTGAAGAAGAAACAACAGCCGTTGTTTATTTCGGAGGAGATGTACAGGTATAAATTTGAATTTTTTTTTTTTTTTTTTTTTTTTTTGTAACTTTTTACCTTTGATGATTTATTAAATTTATTTTTTTGTATTTTTAGGACTTCCCAGAAAGTATGGAAACAAATCGTGACAGTCGAGGTTACATGAAATATAATTTGGAGAATACAGCAATACTATTAAGAAGTGGATTCCCAAGATCACATATAATTGTGATTAGACCAGTGAGGTACAGCAACTTACCTGCATGGATGAATTTGCGATTTTTATGTGAATATAATAAAAATTTCAGAATGGAGTTCAAAACATTTAGCTGTTTTGATAATTTCGTACGTGGAAATAATGCTGGAGTACCGGATCATACACCAATGAATCATGCTCTACAACATCTTGAAAGGTAGTACATATATTATAAAATTATGTATTGGAAAAAAAAAAGAAACAAAAATAGAAACATACAGAATTGAAAATCAAAGAAAATGGGAAGAAAAAAAAAAGAAATGAAATGAAGAAAAGAAAGAACCTTATCTGTTCCTTTTTTTTTATAATTTTTTAATGACTTTTTATGTTTTATTTTCTTTTTGTTTTATGTTATTGTTTTACTTCTTTTTCTTTTTTATTTTTGTTAAAATTTTATTATTTTCAAAATTAAAAAATTGATCCTTTTATGATTTTTTTAAAGCAATGTTGTGGAAAATACATTTATTTATTTTCTTAGTTTCTTTTTTTGTCTTAGAAAAAATGTCATTTTTTTTTTTTAAATCCTTAAATTAATTTTAAATTACTGAAAAACCTAACGTATGACTTAAAAAATCATATATACAATATTTAAAATTAGTTTTACAACATAAGTTTCACATTTTGTCTTATTTCTGTAAAAGTTTAGTAACACTTACTTATTCAGGATATTTTTAGATTAGATTTATCACCCAGTATAATCAATCAGTATTTTCCATTTCCACATGATTGCTCTAATTTCCTTCTTTTCTTTTTTTTTTTATTATTCTTATTTCATTTATTTTATTATTATTTTTTTTCCAACTTCCTCCTTGCTTTGCTTTCATTATCATATTTTCTAAAGAAAAACAAAAGAGAAAAGCGAAAAAAAAACCAATCCGCAATAGAATCATATAGAATAGTTTAATATATACATCAAGGACATTACTTTTGAACTGTGAGCATATGCAGATTTAAGACAACTGGATCATTCTATGGATTCATAATTGTGAAAGTAAAAAAAAAATAAAATAAATTTTATATTTTTGATTGAAGGTAAATTTTATTCTAATCAATTCCAAGGTATTAAAAAAAAAAAAGAAAACATTTTTTTTTTGTTTCGTAATAAAAAAAATAAAGACAAAATTTATTTAGGCTAAAAAATAAATAAAATAACTAACTAGGGGCATTCTAAATTATTAATTTTTAAATAAAAAATTATTTTCAATTTTTTTTTTTTGTTTGTTTGTTTGTAATTTAAAAATTTCGTATCATATTATTATTATGTCATATTTTTAGATTACTACAAAATTTATCACAACGACTGAAATCTCTTCCTGAAAGTGAAATCTTAGCACAAATTGCACCATCAACATCATCAGCATCATTAGCTAATGATATTACAGCACAAGAAATGGATATTGATATATTACAAGTACATGAGACTGTTACAGTTGATTCTGATGGTGCTATGATATTTCCATGTCGAGATGATCAACATGATAATTCAATATTAAATGATAATAATGGAATTGGAACAGGTACATCATCATCGTCATCATCATCGTCATCATCATCATCATCATCATCATCGCATGCATCAACAACAGCAGCAGATATATCAAATGAATTAATACAACATGAATTACAACAATTTAATAATTCAGCAGCTATTGATTTTCATGGAATATCATCATCAAATAATAAAAATCCATTATGGTGGAGGGAAAATCTTAATTTAGATAAATCAAAATTAATTTTAATTGGTTTTAGTAAAGGCTGTGTTGTTCTTAATCAAGTATGTAACTGTTTTATTTTTTGTTTCTTAAATTATAAATTTGCTAAAAAAAAAGGATTTTTTTAATATATCAATGATTGCTTTTTAATACTACAAAAGAAAATCTTGATTTAAATTTTTCTTATATTTTAACAGTTTATATATGAGTTTCATTATTTGAAAACCCTTACACCAGATGACAGCACAATGATAAGACTTTTATCTCGTATTAAGGATATGTATTGGTTAGATGGAGGACACGGTGGACAAAAAAATACATGGATAACATCAAGAAGTTTATTAGAAACATTAACTAGATTAGGTAAAACAAAACAAAAAATACGTTGAAATTATTTTTTTTTTCTTTAAAATTTTATTTTTGTGTTTTAATTAAAAAAAAAAAAAAAAAAAAAAAAACAGGTATAAATATTCATGTTCATGTTACACCATATCAAGTACAAGATGACCGAAGACCATGGATTAGAAAAGAAGAAAAAATGTTTTCAGATATGTTAAAACGTTTAGGTGCACCAATAACAAGACATTTACATTTTGATAGCACAATTGCAAATTTATTTACACATTTTGAAATACTACAAGCATTCTGTCAGCATATGCAAATGCAAAATCATCAACAACAATTACAACAGCTTCATCATCATCATCAGCAACAACAACAGCAGCAGCAACAACAACAGCAGCAACAAACTACAATCACACCAACAAATCAACAACATCATCATCAATCACAAAATCATGATGAAAAGTGACGACAACGACGGCTTCAGAGAATTTATTTATAGTCTCAATTATCATCATCTTCTGTACATACATAAAAAAAAAAACATTTAAAAAAAAACTCTAAACGTAAGAATCATAAATTATATTCGTTATATAATTAAGATATTTAAAAAATGAAAAAAAAAAACAAAAAAAAAAAAACAACTGAAATTTTAAGAAAAAGAAAATAAACATATTTTAACAATTTGATGTATGAAAAAAAAAACAATTAATTCAATATTCAACATTGAAATACAAAATCCAAATTGAGAATATATAAAAAAAAAATTAGATTACGCAAATACAAAGAATTTAAAAAAATAATTAACTTTACGATTCTTATAATAAATAATTATTCTATGAGAAAAAGTATTATTTATGAGAATAAATAAGATTCAAAGAATATTTCTTAAATTGTTAAGAAAATTGTAAAACATTTAAGAAAAAAAAACAGAAAAAGAAAGAAAATTTTCTGAAAATTGTAAGAAAACAAACGAAAAACAAAAGAAAAAAATTCAATATTTTATGTTCTTCTTTTGCAATGTTTTTGATTTCATTTAATACTTTTTTTTTTCTCTAATTTAGAATATGGAAATTTTTTTTTTTTTAATTTGAGATCATTATTGAAATTTTAAAAATAAATTCCAAATTTTTTCACTAATTAGATCCTTTTTGGTTTGTTTGAAAAATTAAAAAAAAGTAATTTTGACGTGGATTATTATTTTTGTTTTTTTTTGTTCTACAAAACATAGATGAATTTTATAGAGCAAAATGCGCAAATTTTTTGATGTGCAATAATTTAAATGAAATAACTTTCGAAAAAAAAAGGAAGAAAAAGGATATCGACTAGTTATGTATTATTTTCTTTTTTCTTTTCCGTATTTTATGATGTAATTTAAAATATGTATAAAAAACAAAAAACAAACAAAAAAAAACTGAATTAAATAAAAAATTGATGACTTTATTTCTTGAAAAAAAATTTTTGTTTAATTTTAAAATGTTTTTGTAGTGTGGTAAATTATTCACAGGTAACACATTATATACATACATACATATGTATATCCGCCATCTCGTCATTTTATTCGTTCGGAATTTGCAGGGAATTAAAGGTAAGAATAGATTATTTTATTGGAATTACATATTTAGTTTTGTGTCTGTCAAAAATCTTCTGAATTCATTATTTAAAATAAAGTAGGAAAATTATAGTTTGTTCAATCACTAAAAAAAATATGAATATTACGAATTTTCTAAAATAATTTAAAAAAAAACAAAACATAATATCAAAAATTTGATTACTAAAATTTTAATTGTATTCATAATTAATTGACAATCATAATAGCTATAAATTATTATGCCATTCATCTGAACAATCTGAACAATCACAAATTCCATCATTAATTCGACTGCTTGGAATAAATACATCTCTTCCTCGTCCTGTGATATGACGTTTTTGAAATTTACAATAGAATTTACCATTTGAACATGCATTTGTACTTGGTTCATCACTACCATCTTCCAAACAATCACAATAATCATCATTGACTTTATTAAAAGGAATTTTATTACGTCCATTTAGACAATGAAATAAACCATCAAAACTTGGTTTATTATAAGCATCAAAATCTCTCAGTCTTATACCTCTGAAATTAAATAATTGATATTTCAATTTAAAAAAAAAAAAAAAAAAAAAACAAACAATTTATGTGTTTTTTTCATAATATTTTAAAATCTATTATTTACCTAATAATTTTGATCTCTTCTGATTTTGGACTAGACAAAATTTCCATATTTCTAATTGTTACTGTACTATCTACACTGAATGGTGTACTACTTAATGGTAGTTGATTAATATAGAAAACTTGATATACAAATAGTATAATCCCCAATAAAAATATTGTTAAAAGTGTCATTTTTATTTTATGCTTATAAAATGGTCTGTAATATATGTGTTCACGTTTAACCCATGTTTTTCGCATTGTTTTGTTTAAATTTATTTTGAAAATTTAAAAATTATAGAATTTTATTTTAAGAGAAAAAAAACAGTCTTGTTCAAACTTCAAATGAAAAAAATTTATTAAATTCGATTTTTTTACTTCCTTGACTTTGGCTTTTTCACGAGTAAAAAAAATAACAAAAGAAAAGCACGTAAACAAAAAATTCCAAAATATCATAATTTCAGGGATGTGAAAGTTTTCTTTTTGATAGTAAATTTTAGTACAAAAAATTAAAAAGTTGTAGTAGACTTTTTTTTGGTGTCTTTTCGCTACCAAAATAATATTTCATAAATTTCTTTTACTGAATTGCTTTGTTATATTATATTTCTTTAATCAGTTAAAAATTAATAAAATATTTTCAGTGTACTTCCTTTTTCTGTCGATCTTTCGCAAAGGTGTACGACGTGTAGTACTAACAAAGAAATCATTGTAAAAGTCACATCCCTGTATAATTCCAAATAATATTTCTGACAGTTTGCTATGGCAATTACTAATTGTGTTCGTATACATATATGGATGATTGAAATTCAAACTCGATGCACATCTTTCGAATCGGTGTTCTTTCGGGTTTCATGAGGAACGGTTTGGATTGGAATTTTGATTTTGGATTGACTGCTCAGTGCTGCCGTTCTGTTCTTCGTCATAGTACAGGTTTATGCGCGTTTCGCTTTTAATACGGATTTTGGTTTACTCCCAATTTTATCTGCTATAAACTCGCTAATTCGGATTTTGGCTTAATCCCAATTTTTTTATATGTATGTGTGAGGTAAAATGCAATATTGCGGATTCTAATTTTGATGGCGAGAGTGAAGCTGTCACGTTCTTCTTCTTTTTTTGCGTGAAAGAAGAAGAATATGTATACTATACGTGTATAAAAGTATCAATGTTTGCATGTATTATTTTATTCCCAATTTACAGTTTATAGCGTACTCCCAATTTAATCCAAAATCCGGATTATTTTTGTCTCGTATAAAAGGGTAGTGAAATTGAAAATTGGGCTGAATTAAAAAATTTGATGAATTTGAAATAAGCTCTGGAGATCATGATATAGCATTAACTGTTTCCGTATGAAGTGAATTTCTTTTTTGTCTTTTATGAGATTCAATTGGGAAAATACTCTTTCCGCCGCTGCACTACTATGAGGCTCAACAACTCAACAAAGCGCCTACAAATTTTTGTACTTGAAGGAATGTTTTTTTATTAATTGCGTTTTTCATGTTGAACACAATATCCTAAAATTCTTCAAATTCCAAATCTTTTTTTTTTTTGACACACCACAGAAAATTTGGAATTTGGTTAGGATGAGGCCCGAGGGTAGTGTTTTTAGTAGAGAGGTAGTAGGGTAGTGTCGATATCACGCAATTTACACGATACGTCAATTGCTCTATCCATCAACCATCAAGCAACGATTCCTACGTGATCGGGGTGAGGCAAATTGAGGGGTAGCACATCACTTGTGTACCAAAAATTTCATCGAGCAATTTGACATTTCCTCTATTCCTTTTTCGTAATTTTTTCAACTCTGCTTTATTTCTTCTTCGACTTTGTGAAAGCAGTATTAAAAATAATACTTGATTAATGAAGAAGAATACTTGAACAAAAGAAAATGGATGAAAATTTTAAAGAAGAAGCATTTGCTGTCATTTTGCTGCATGGATGATTGCTCGACCGTGTAAATGCAAGAGTACATCACGCAGCAAGTTCAAAGCAAAACGCCAAAAACTCGTCCAGCAATTGCTGTATCGTGTAAATTACCCCTATCATGAGAGTAGTAAAAACACTACTATACTATAGTAGCAACTTCGGCAGCACTGTGACTGATAGTGATGATAGAACACTTGGATAAAATTTAGAGAATTAATGCTTACTGGATTATCCCTTTTACAAAGAATCGTATTAAGCAGATTTTTTTAAATTTAATTTTACGATTGGGGACATACGTTTGTAATTTGTCTTAGGACAATGATGTAATGTAGGTGAAAATAAATCCATACAAATATTTTTCACATACTTATAATTTGATTCTATAAAACATAATATGTATAAATGAGTATAAAAATACAAATTACAATCACACAATTAATGCCAAATTAAACAAACAAAATAATAATCATAATAAATTTTACGATTTAAAATTATAATAGGGGAACAATTTGTTGTTTCCTACCCCTAACTTCTTTGAGAAGTTTAAAAATGATAACCGCTGGTTGAATAGGCATCATCAACGTCAAGTGGAAGTAAAAATGTATTAATCCAATCTCTAAAGTGTACTAGATTTGTGTAAACACCAGGATACTCGGCTGCTCCACATCCACTACCACTAGATATAACACCATAAATGATTCCATTACATGTCAATGGACCACCAGAGTCTCCCTATAACAAATTATAGATATATTTTATTTGAAATATCATGTAATACGGGTAAAAATGAAAATACTAACACGACAAGCATCTTTTTGATTATCTCCAGCACATATCATTTGCGGTATGAAATATTCTTCTTCATATATTTGTTTACATTCAGAATCTGGTTTCATAGTAACTTCAGCTTTTAGAAGATCAACTGATGATGTCAAAGAATCTTCATTCTTTTTTTTAAAAAAAATTTAACCATTAAAATTTAAACACTTTTTTTTTCTATGTATGTAAATGTACTTACGTCGTCTTTTTTAAGTTTCGTTGTTGCACCCCATCCAGTAATGTAACAAGATACTCCTTCTGATGGAACTTCAGTTTCATATGATGGTGTATCAATTGGTCGAAGATTTTCACTTATATCAAAAGGATGTTTTAACTAAATGTAAAAATAACAGTATGTATTTTTAAATTAATTATAAAATATGAGTATAAAACCTCTAATATAGCAATGTCACTAAAAAATCCAGTTTTATCATAATTATATTCTTCATGAGTATAAACTTTCGAAATTCCTCTAGTAGCACGACTTTCTGTTTCTGATTCTGTTAAAAATGTATCACCGGCCATTACAACGATATCATCATTTATTAATTCAAAATCTAGAATTGTTACAGAACAATGTGCTGCAGTTATTACATGAATTGGACTAATTAAAGATCCTCCACAAAAATGTATTCCAAATCTTTGTAAAGAAACCTATGTACATAATATTGAACATAATTTTTATTTGATTACTCCTATAATTTTTTTTTTTTTTTTTTTTCAATTTTGTTATTTACTTGAAACGGAAATTCTCCAAGTGCAGCTTTTTGTCCTTCAATTATTTTCATTGATTTGTTAGGAATTTCTGTTCCTTCAAGAATATCAACCGATAATTCGGATGGTTTACATTTTACAAAAAAGTTCGAAGTAGAGAAAGCATAAATCAATATTAATCTTAGAAATATTTTTAATCCCTCCATTATTCAATATTTTATACAAAAAAATACAAAAAAATAAAAAAATATAACAGAAAAAAAATTATTGAGCTTTCTAAATCGTTTATTTTTTTTTTTAATATTTCAAAATGATAATTGAGAAACAAAAAGAAAAATTTAGATTTTATTTAAAAGTAGGCCAAGTAAAAACAAGTAGAACTTTAAAATGTTCGATTAATTTTTCAAATGTGCTATTTTTGTAAAGATGTATCCAACCAAAAACATAAATGTGAAAAGGTGGTCATAAGTTCTTATTCGTTAACTGTTGGGCTAGCAAAAGTAATGAAATCTGCATTAATGTCAAGTTTGATTAACTTTGAAATTGAAATTGAAAAATATTCACTTTCTATTCACTAACTTAGTTTAGAATTATATGTAATTGAAAGAGACATTTTTGCACACATATCATACAATATGAGGAGCTACTTTTCAAAAAGCGACATGTCACAATTAAGTACATGATTTTGAGAAAAAGTCGAAAAACTGCTGCTCAGTATTGAAGGCCGTGAATGAAAAACTTTTGATTGGTTTGAGTTTTGATTCATTAGAAAGAGTAAATTCCTTTCATTCTTCGCTGATTCTGTGTTCTTAATCTAAAAGTTTTTCAGTATTTCTTTTTGGACTTGTGAAGTTTTGTCGTGAATCAAGGGACATGTTTCTTTTTGAAGCAAATTTAAAAAATAATACTGAAATAATTTTTACAAAATCCGTTTTTTATTTCACATTTTTTACAAAGTTTATTAACAGTTATATTGAACCGTTCCTATCACGTTAAACAAGAGTGATAGCAATAAAAAAAAACACTTTAAAGTACACGACAACTAGGTTTTGTTCCGTTTTGGAACAGATAACGAAATTTACATGGATTTTATTTCTTTTTGAAACAAATGATGGACATGTCCCTATTTGATTCAACCGTTCTAAGTGACATGTACCTTTTTGAAGCAAACACTTGATTACAATCCACAAAATAAGTCCAATACAATGCTATTTTAAGCCAGCTTGAATGTTCATATCATAGCTATCCTCCTGGCTAATCCAAAATGGATTGCAATGGACATGTTGCCCTTTTGAAAAGTAGCTCCTCATATTACAATAAGGAAGAAAATTTACAAATCATGTGAATTTAAATACATTACAGCCTTAAATTATATAAAATTTTCAGGGGGTAAATATTTTTCACTAAGCGCACTGCTCTTTTTTAGAACATTAGTATCGAACAGTATATGTTCTATGTGTCTATATAAAATTAATTAAAAAATATGACATTCTTTATTTTTTATTAAAGCAAGCTATGGAAAACCTTAAATTCAGAGCTATAAATGATAGAGAAATGAAATGAAATGCATAATTAGTGTAAGAATTATATAAATATTTACATATTTGTTCAGCTCACATTCGACTGATTTCTTAATTTTCCCTTGATCTACGCGTAAGACACTACCTAGGTGCCAAGTTTCATGGTTCTAGGCTTATTAAAAGCACCCTGGATGTTTTTATTACCGGTCAGTAAGCGAGTGCCGAAATTAGTTATTTTCTAGGGTTGATATCTCAAGACCTATTGAAGCTATATACATGAAATTCGATACAGCACGCGCGACGAAGTACATTATTTGGGAAAAATTAACATTTTTTCCCTTCTACTGCGACCCCTCCTTATTTTGCACTTTTCAGAAACATTTAAGTTTGCGAGTAATTAGAAGTGGAGTGCAAAAAAAGGAGGGTCGCAGTAGAAGGGAAAAAATGTTAATTTTTCACAAAATGGTGATTTTGGCCATTTTACCCTATAACTTTTGCCCTAGTTAACAAATTTTTTTCGTTCAAACTTTGTTTAGAAGAGAACCCTTCAAGGAATATCCTGGCCACAATTCAACTTCCTACTGCTCTGGGAACATATTTTTTCAAGGGCACGAAAAGGTCTATAAAAATTTCCTTAACATAGATGGAAGGAGTTTTTTCTTTGGTTCCTTGTAGCTCGCTCCCTGTTGCAGGGATCTTTTTTGTTCGAAAGAAAAATTTATAGGAAATGACAAGAAAACGCCCTGCAGAAATTTCAAGATTGTCGGATCACGAGGTCCAGAGATATTCAAATTTGAAATCTGATTTTTGAAGAAAACGTGCTAACATACTAACATATGTTTAATTTTACTACCTTCCATATATGTATGTATGTTGAAAAATTTTTGAAGACCATTTCGTGCCTTAAAAAAATATGTTCCCGGAGTAGTAGGAAGTTGAAATTTGGGCAGTATATTCCTTGAAAGGTTCTCTTCCACACAAACGAAACGAATGAAAAAAAATCGTTAACTAGGGCAAAAGGTAGAGGGTAAAGTGCACAAAATCGTCATTTTTCAAAAAAAAAAAATCACATTGAAATCGGCACGGGTAAATGATGTTAAATTTACCTGTTTTTTTGGTATTTCTACTTTAAATTGAAGAACGAAAAAAATTAGGGGGTAGGACACTGAGAATCTGAAAGTTTAAAAAATAAGGGACACTCTAATGTACATACACATACATATTGTTTTTTCTATTCTATGAAAAATATGAAAGTTACAATTTAAATGTTTAGAAATAAAATTCTTGTGTTAAACTTGCCTCTTGATCATTTTATTAGAGAAAGGATATTTGAAAGTTTCTTCAACAAAACTATACCGGTTTTTATGAAAATTGTTTTGTATTGATTAAAGGATATTACAGGATAATAACGTTACACTTTTTTTTTTTTGAAAATCAATTTAATTATGTATTTAGATTTTTCTATGTTGTCTTTAAAATTCAAATTAGAAAAAAAAAGGTATAGGTATGAAGAATTATTGGATTAAAATAAGTCTTTCTTAATATCTATTGTATTGTCGTCACTGTAAAAATAAATAAAAAATATTATTATTTTTTTAAGTAATAAAATAAACCAGGAAATGTATTTTTTATTCAAATTACATGATTGTGTTATAAATTATTTATTACAAATCCAAACCAATTTGATGTAGGTACTTATATTTTTTTTGTGCGTAAAAATGTTCAGTCATTGATTTATGAAAAAAATAAAAAATTTAAAAAAAGTAATAATTTGATTTTCTTCCTTTCTGACCTTTGATTATTATTGAAATCAATTAAATATTTACATGTATAGAACTTGGCCTCGCACTACCGTGCGCTTAGATTGATGAGAAACAAAAAAAAATTTAATGATGAAAAAACTCCATTTTAAACTTTTGTGTATTTTAAGAATAGCGTGAACATTTATTGATTAAATTCACAATATTTTTGTTGTTAGAATAGTTAACAAAAATAATATTTTTTATTAAAAACACAATTACATACACATAAAATTCCTTTGATCTCTGATAAATGCTGATTCAGTTGCAGTTTATTTGACTTTATTTAAAATTGTTAAATAGGTGTAAGCTCCTTTTAAAATCTACAGAAATAAATTGTTGGCAAAAAAAAAAAAAAAACATTTGTATGAATAATAAAGTACATAATTAATTTTGTTTTCTCATTATACCGCAATTAAAGTTCCTATATTGATTTTCATAAAAACAGCAGTTACTGTGAGTTTTTGTGAACCAATCATCATAATATGACATAATTTTTGTAAGTCCTTCGGGTATGTATACCATTTTCCCATATAAATTGATTGTGATATTAAATTACTCTGAATAAAAAAAAAAAAAGTAAATAAAAGAAAATATTATCCTTGATCAACAAAAAAAAAATATATATAGTTATAAGTAAAATAATTAACACATACATGATATGAAATTTCATTACAATGTTTATGATAAACCCATTGAACAATAACAGCTATTAAAGTTAGAACTGAAACTGATACATTGTTCATAATGTTGTTATTTTCAAAGTTCTAAAATTAAAGAAAATAATAAAAAAAAAAAACTATATAGTATTTATGAAATTTCTGTAAATTAACATATTATGTGTATTAATTTTTTTAAATTCCATACATTTAAAAGAATATACAACTGCAAACATATTAAAATCGAAAATGTCATAAAATCTAGAAAAATACATGTCGAAAATAATGATTCTAATTTTTTCACATCTCTGAAAAAAAAAAGAGTAAAACAAAATGATATTTTTTTATTAGCAAAAAAAAAAAAAAATCATTATTATTTTTAAATTTGTTTTATTTACCTTTTAATTGTTTCATATTCAATCACACACATTTTTAGAGCATTAAAAAGAATTTCATTCGTTATTAAATAATTTTTATTTCCTTTAAATCTTAAAGAAAATTCCTAGAAAAATGCATAATTTGAGAAAAAATAAAATAAAAAAATCACATTTTAATTTTTGGCATTAAATTCGAGTTTATTTATAGAGCTTTTGTACGATAGAAAACCTTTAAAAGCATATAAAATAAGGTGATTAGCGTTAAAACGGCTTAATTCATTAAATTTTTGATTTATTATAATTTAGGTTCAAAAAACAATAAAACCACTTAAAGCTCAAGAAATTTTTGTTATTTGCAAAATTTGAAATTGTGAACTATTTTATGTATTTAAAATCTTATGAGCAAAATTTGTGATTTAGGACATTGTAGCACTGAGTGACTCAAATGAACATTCATAAGGATATGTGCTGATTATGAAAAATATTTTTTTTTTCCAGAAACAATGATTTTTTTTTCGGATATAAAAAGAAAATATTGAATACGGTTACAATGAAAGGCTTATTATATATTAAAAACTTACTTCAAGATTTTGTAATCTGTAACTAAGAATTTCAATTCGTGTTATAATATAAACCATTAATGCAGCTGCAAATGAATGCCACACAGCACAAGATATCATGAAAATACCAAATACATATTCTGCTACTAAAAATCCAATTAAATAATTGTTTAAAAATTCATCATACGGATAAAATACTAAAAGGAACGGTTTTATTTGAGAGTCCTTTGAAAAACAAAAAAGAGCAAAATATATTATTAATTTTTATGTAAAAAGTTTTTTTTTTCCAATAATTTTACTTACTGTACAATCAGGTGAGTTATCTAATTGTGATGATCTCAAAATAATTGGTAACATTGTATTAACACCTCCTGTAACTATTGCAATTATTGTGCAAATCCACATAAGTTTTGTTAATTTTTTAACATTATTTAAATTACGTTGATAAATTGACATTTCTTCTCTTACATTATCTTTTAAAATTTCTTTAAAATAATTGTAAATATTTTCAATAAATAATTTATACTCTGAATTTTCAGTGAATAACAAGAAAGGAAGATTAAAAAAACAAATAAGGAATTAATTTTATTTTTTTATTTATTTATTTATTTTTTTTTTCCGAATAATTTTAAAATTTTCCTACCTATTCTTCTCGAATAAAAATTTCCCAACCATGCACTTAAACTTAAATAAGCAATAAAAGGAATTAGTCTCATCAATGAATGTCCTATATTGTTCAAGTTCAAAATAATGTATACTAACTATTAAGAATAATTAAAAGTAAAAAATCAATAAAATACAATTAAAATTTTTTTTTTGTTTACATACCTCACTTAAACAACCAGCAGCTACTGAAAAATTGAAAATAATTCCTTTGTAATAGTGAATTTGTTTAATTTTAGAATCATTCAATATAACACCACCCCATAATTTCATACCAAAAAGATTTGCATGAATAAATTCTAAATTGTAAATTTCTTTTGGAACTAAAAAATCTTTTAAAACCATTTTTTTATTTTAAAGAAAAAGAAAAATTAGTTAAAATTAGTTACAACTTTTTCTTAACAACTCTTTTTCAAAACTGATTTATATTTGAATTTTTCCAACATGACATGAGTCTAAAAAAAAAAGACTTATATATCGTGAGAAATTTTGTTAAATTTTTAATGTTATGTTATATGAAATCGACACTTTAATATTAATATTAATATGAATGAGATATCAACTTCACATGTCAATTAAATTATTAATAAAAAAAAAATAAACCTAAAAAAACGTGTATGACTCAATTATTTATTCATAAACTTCGATAATTGTTAATAATTTTTGTTATGTTTGATTTTTAAAATCATAAATAGAATTTTGTAAAGACATTCATGTACATGGGTATAGGATATATAATTACATATTTGATCCACATGATATTAATTATCAAATTAATTTTACGTCTGCCTTTTAATATGATTTCTAATTATGTACATTTATTTTTATTTTGTGTGGTTACGAAATATTATGAAGAAATATTGAAATTGTATTAAAGACTTAAGGCAAGAATAAAGCATTTTTGTGGTTAGGAAATTTTTTTTTGGCACTGCACTACTGAAATTACAAGTAATGTACATATCCTTTCAAGTCAAGTGTTAGCTATAACGATATCATTGACTATGAATCTACGTTTGAAGACACACTGATGCTAACGCAGGATTCGTCTGATATTCAGAGGATAATGTCTGTGAAATAAAAGGTCTGCTCCCGTACCTTAAAAACTTTACTGAATCTTAAGAATTTTACGAAAAATTATAGTCTTAAAGCTGCTTAACGCATACAATTTAATTACTACCAACTGTATTACTTTCTTAACACAGTTTGTTTGATGAATTTTCATAAAAGTCTGCGTTTAACCAAAAATCATATAACTACAAAGATAAACAATTGCCATATATCCTTATGTCACCATTAATTTTTACTTCTACACCTGATATCAGGTGGCTACATGTTTACTGAATGTTATCAACATTTTATGCTTATGCAACAATTTTAAAATCCAGAGCAAACCAAAAATACGTTTATGTTGCTAAACATTATAATGTACCCAATAATGTGTCTGTTTACCAAATATAAATAATGGTTGTTGCTACGGCAACATAAATTACGATTTATACTTTTAAATTTATTTTCATTTTGAATAAAAATACATATTTGCTTTAAAAAAAAGAATTTTTAAAATCAGAGTTTGCTTAGATTAAATTTTAATGAATAAACATTATAGTATTTCTAAAACTAGCATATCTAAATATTCTATAATGTAATAGAAAATGAAATAACGTGCCTATTGATTCTGATCTCCTGATTCATTACCAATAAAATTTTCATATTTCTCAATGAAGATGAAAAATATTAAAATATATTTTTAAAATTTGAAAAATAAAATGTATTTTGTATATAGTATTTGTATATACGAGTATGTATATAGGTAGTATGTATTTAGAGGTATAATAGAAATAATATTTCAAATTAAAAAAAAAAATTATATATTTTTATTTTATTCAAAATGAAAATAAATTCAAAAGTATAAATCGTAATTTATGTTGCCGTAGCAACAACTATTATTTATATTTGGTAAACAGACACATTATTGGGTACATTATAATGTTTAGCAACATAAACGTATTTTTGGTTTGCTCTGGATTTTAAAATTGTTGCATAAGCATAAAATGTTGATAAAATTCAGTAAACATGTAGCCACCTGATATCAGGTGTAGAAGTAAAAATTAATGGTGACATGAGGATATATGGCAATTGTTTATCTTTGTAGTTATATGGTTTTTGGTTTAACTTTATCCTTTTTATTTTTAAAAATTAAAAAAATTAAAAAAAAAATTGAAAAAAAAGTCTCTTAGATAAAAAATATAAATGACATTAAACAATATCATTTTTCCGTATTCCAACGAAAACCGAGACATAATTATTGAACAATGTTAAATAAGTTAATATGAATTTAAAAGAAATTAGAAATGTGTTTATTTAAATTTTTCCTTGTAATTGTTTTTTTAAATTTAGAAGTAATTGCAAATAAGTCCTTTAATCAAACAAGAGTATATATGGGAAAACAATCAAAACCAGGACAAATTCCATGGCAGGTAAAAAAAAAGAATTTTTTTATCTACATAAATTCGAATAAGAAATTTAGTATATTTTAAAAGTATCTACAATATCTTTAATATATACATATATTTATTGTAGGTACTAATTAATAATAAAAATTATTTTTGCGGAGGTGTTATTATATCAAATAAGTATATTCTTTCTGTTACACACTGTTTCCATTTTAGTATGCAATGGCATATTGATGATGTGAGTATATTCACAAATTATTTTAATGACACAGAGATAAGTATATAAATTATATATTTAAAAATTATTTTTTTTTTTGTTGGCATAAAGTGCCTAATAATTGCTGGAGATATAGATTCATTGAATTCAGGAAATAAACACAGACAAGAAAGAAGACTATTATATATTTATTATCCTTCAAAGTATAAAGATGATAGTTATTCATTTGAAATTGTATTAATACAAGTAAGAAAATAATATGAGATAGCTATGTATTATGCATTTTTCTGTTATTAAAATCTGTTAATTTTTTCATACAAATTTTGGAAGTTCATAACAGATTCTATTAAACTAGTATGAAAAAGCTAACAGATTTTCATAAAAGAAAAATGCAGAATACACCCCAATAATGCGGTTAAATTTTTCTCTTATTTGAATTCATGTTTTTTTTTCTTTCGTATTTTTAGTTAGAATTACCCTTTCATATTACAAAATACGTTAAACCAATTGCATTAGCAAATTCTGAACCGAAAATAAATGCAAAATGTGTTGTATCTGGTTATGGTAGAACTGAATGTTGTAGACAAGAACCAAGAACTCCTTTTCCAATGGAAAGATTTTTACAATTTGCTGTAATAAAAATTTATCCTAATGAAAAATGTTTAAAAAATGAAGCATTTAAATTTAATTCATCGTATATGATATGTGCTGGGTTAGAAGATGGAAAAGATGCTTGTACAGTAATTTAATTAATTCAAATTTGAATTAAATATATATAGTTCATTTAAAACTTAAAAGAATTAGGTATTCAAATAATTTTTTGATAGGGTGATTCTGGAGGTCCTTTGGTATGTCATAAACGTTTAACTGGACTTGTTTTATATGGAGTCGATTGTGGTGGTGCTGTATATGGTGGAGTTTATGTTAAAATCTATGCACATGCAGAATGGATTAAAAAATCCATGAAATGTAAAACAGATGAAAAATGTCCAGATACGAATATTTTAAAAGCTAATTTAATTAAAATAAATTCTTCATTTTCAAGAGCAAATTTTCTTAATAATAGTGGCTTATTAAAAATATTTATTTTTATTTTATATATATTTAAATATTTTATTAATGTGAATAAATAGTAGCTTTTCAAGTATGAATTAAAATAATTTTTTCAAGCTAAATTTCCAATGTAAAAAAAAATTTGTTTTTAATATTGTAGAATTTTTTTAAATTTCGGAACTTTTAAAAAACCCCTGTTTTCGAATTTTCGAAATGAATGACAAAAGTTTTATTATGAAGTTCAAATAGAATAATTTATTTCTGTCTGTTTCCGTACTTCGTACTTAAAATTCAGTGAAGTTTTTAAGGAAGTGGAACAGACCTATATAGTTATTCAACCACGAAATCTAGTATTCTGTAATTTGGTCAAATTTATCACTATTGTCACTTTGTATAAACAAATAAATGAAATGGATTTAAATTTAAATTATGATGAAAACATTGATGAAAGTTTAAATGGCATTCAAAAATATGATGGTGTACAAGGAACAATTTATTTGGATAAGGAAGGTGACTTTTTGAAAAATTGCAATCCTTTTAATAACTGATTTAAAAAAAAAAGAGTTGATTTTCATTTATTTGTTTTTATCATGTAGGAATGAAAATTAAAGGAAATATTGATATTAAAATGGCTGCAGAATATGCACAGTTAATTAGTAGAATTTCAAAAAAAGTATGGCGTTTTGTACGTCTTTCGGATCCATCAAATAATTTAACATTTTTAAAAATGCGTTCCAATGATAAAGAAATAATTTTAACACCTGACAAAGATTTTATTTTGATGGCTATACAAGATATAATGAAATCTGATTAATTATGTGTGTTTATTATTTATAATATTAATGGTATACATAATATATATGTATGTGTATCTTCAAAAATGAATCGTTGCTTTGTTGATGCGATGCTGATGCTTGTCACAAATTCAGAAATGCAACGCAACTTTTATGATGCGTTGTCACATATTCAAAAAAGCATCGCATCAAATCAAGTATTCGAAATTCCTTGTAATATTCAGCTGTCATGTAATACCATTGCATCGCCAACTAAAAACTTTGCGTTGTCATAGCAACAAGTAATGTTTTCGCATCACGAACAGAAGAACATTTGCATCACCAAAGCAGCGATTCATTTTTGAAGATACACTATGTATGTGTGTATGTGCCTTTATTAAATTTCTAAATTTCTAAAATAAATTGATTAAAATTATATTTTTTAGTAATTAATTTTTAATATGGTTGAAATTTTGACTCACACGTGCATTCTAATCATCTATTATGCCTAATATATTATCAATGAACTCTGTAGAACTTATAATTTTTACGTTATTTTCTGTATATAAAAAACATTAAATATTACAATTTATGTTTTTTTAACATTATTCAAGAATGCCAAATAAGTGTATGATCCTTTTAAAATCTGAAAAAAAAACAATTTTTTAGTTAACTTTAATTTTTTTTTCATTTTTTATTTTTTTTGTGCTGTTTACTGTACCGCGAGTAAAGTTCCTAAGTCGATTTTCATAAAAATAGAATTTATGGCAAGTTCTTTTGAACCGATCATCATAAAATGGCAAAATTTTTGTAAGTCATTTGGATACATATACCATTCTCCCATGTAAATTGACTGAGTAGTTAAATTACTCTGAAGAAAAAAATACTTGTTAATTTCGAATATTATGAAATAATTAATTTTTTTTAAAAAATTGAAAGTACATACATGAAATGAGATTTCACTACAATGTTTATGATAAATCCATTGTATAGTGACAGCCAAGCAAATCAAAATAATACTTGATATGGCATTCATACTATTTTTGATGTTCTAAAATTAACAATAAATTTACATTTAAATAATTTTTCTAATAATATATACAAACTACTTACATGTAAAAAATTATTGAGTAAAAAACATATTAAAATTGAATATGTCGTAAAATCTAGAAAAATGCATGTCGAAAATAATGATTCTAATTTTTTCACATCTCTGAAAAAAAAAAAACAGAACAAAAGTAGAACAAAATAATTTTTTTTTTATTAGCCAAAAAAATTATTATTTTTAAATTCGTTGTATTTACCTTTTAATTGTTTCATATTCAATCACACACATTTTTAGAGCATTAAAACGAATTTCATTCATTATTAAATATTTTTTATTTCCTTTAAATCTCAAACAAAAAATCTAAAATTTTCAAAAAAACAAAAATTTAAATTACATTCTTAATCTTAAAGAAAGATAAAAATTACATACTTCAAGATTTTGTAATCTGTAATTAAGAATTTCAACTCGTGTTATAACGTAGACCAATAACAATGCTGTGAATGAATTGAATACTGCAGTAAAAAGTAATCCTATTATAAATACATTGCATGCCATTAAAACTCCAATTATATTACTATGTAATAATTTGTTAAAAGGGAATAATTCAAAAACAAAAGCTTTTGTTTCATGAACCTTTTAAAAAAGAAAATTTTCTCGTTAAAATTATCAGAAAAAAAAAAACTAAAATTATCTTTTAATTATTTTTCTAAAATTTCACACAACTTCACTTACATCAGTGATGGAAAAAGTGTCAAATTGTGTTGTGAACATAACTATTAACATTGAACTAAGACATCCTGTAATCGCTACACTTATAATAATAGTCCACATAATTTTTGTTACGTTTTTTATATATTTTAAATTACGTTTATAAATTAATATTTCCCCTTTATCATTATCTTTTAGAATTTGTTCAAAATAAATTTTAATATGTTCAATGAATAATTTATATTCTGGAATTTTTAGAGAAAAAAGAAAAAAGAAAAAGTTTATTTTAACGCAATTTGAAAATTTTTCTTACCTTTTGTTCTTGAATAAAAATTGCCCATCCATGCACTTATACTTAAATAAGCAATTGCACCAACTATTTTCATTAGAAAATTTTGAGGCTCTTTAAAGTTGTATGCCATGTAAAATATCTATAAAATTTTTCAAATAATGTAAAGTAAATTTAAGTTTTATTAAAAAAAATGAAATAAAAAACTAAAATTTATTTGCAACTAACCTCACTTAAAAAGCCGTAAACAAGAAAAAAGTGAAACAATTTTCCCTTGTAATAATGAAAATTTTTATATTTTGAATCATTTAATATAAATGCACCCCATAATTTCATACCGTAAAGACTTGAATTTAGAAATTCTGAATTATAAAGTTCATTTGAAATTAAGTGATCCTTTGAAATCATTTTCTAAATACACATAAGTTACTTCCTTCTTTTAACTTGAACAGTTTTTCCGGAACTGATTTATACTGAAAACTTTTTCATATATCAAAATTCCTATTTAGAGGAAAATTGTTTTAAATTTTTAATGATAATTATTTAAAACTTTCCTACGTACTTTCCAAACTTCAACATTATGAGAATTCTGTATTATGTTCGTTATTATTTGATTGTTCAACTTACATATTCATTTTTAACATTTAAAATTACAGTAATTTTCGAAAAATAATTTTCAATTTGATTTTTATTTTTGTTATTGTTTTATTCATGAACATGAACCAAATACATATTATTTGTAATCGTGATCATAATCGCAGTGCGTTTCAATGACAAATCGATTATGCTTTGATTTTAAATTTAAATTCTATTTTACGTTTGTTTTGTTTTTTTTTTTTGTACTTTTTTTTTTATTAAAAAACAAACAGAAAATAAACAAATAAATACAAGCAATGTATAAATTATAAATTTACACTAGAAATTTTAACACATTTTAATTACATATTTTGCATAAATAACATAATTAGAATGAATATTTTAATCCTTTTCTTCTATTGTTTATATACAAATTCCAAAAATTTACCTGCATACAAGAAAATTTTAATTAAAACGAACAGAATTACTTACCAGAGAATATTATGCAGAGAAATTGTTTGCCCTACTTATTATGTGTGTAATATTTGTAAGAAATTTCAAACATGTAATATACGTATGTGTGAAAATTATCCTTATATGCATATGTATGTATGTAAAATTAAATTAAATAAATAATGAATATTAATACTGATTAAAATCATAAGTAAAAATTATTACATTTATTTCTTTCTACAGTTGTCAGTTGAAAATTCTTGAAAATAATTGAGGTGACAAATTTTCAAAAATTGAATTTTTTTTTCTTAAAGAAAAACATTACATGTTATGGTGATTCGGGTATGAAATATCGTTTTTCTTTTAAAATATTGTAGTACTTTGTTTTTTAACTTTAAATAAATTCACCTGAATTCGTCGTCGTTCTGTGAAAAATTTGAGATAATGAACTTTATTGTTTCAGCTTCCGATTATAAATCAATATTTTATTTCAATTTGAAACGAACACTTTTTTTAATAACTTTGAAATAAATTTGAAACTTTCAGCTCATTTTCCCCCAAAAAAAAAAAAATGACTTAGTAAATAGTGTGTTTTCATAGAATTATAACGAATTGTACGATTAACTTTCAAATATATTCATGGTGCACCATCAATTAGGTATCCAATCACATTAATTGAATAATGTATAATGAAAATTTAAGTGGTTTGAAAATCTCAAATAATAAATTTCTATGTTTAAATTAGATAGAATTAATGAAAAATAAACAACGTATTATCGGTGTTACGAAACAGATACATTTTAATCTTAAACATTTGGCACCTTATACTTGAAACACTTATAGATACGTGTTGTAATTGCTAAGAATTCTATGGTATATGTTCACATAGTACATCTAAAGATGTATTTGTGTATGCTTGCACCCATATTATAAAGAAGGACCTGCTATCTGGTAGGAAAAATCTGAATAAAAAATCTTATTTTTTTTTATCTTGTAAAAGATATATTTTTTAAACATAATATGCTTGTACATACTTCAACGTGATCTGAATACACTTTAAAATGAATGTTTTGTGCGTGACAAATTTAAAAATTTGATTTTTTTTTGTGTTAAGATATTATAAAATATACAAAAATATTATCATCAGATAAATTTTACATTACTTTAGATAATATTAAGGATTTTACCGTTCGAAAAATAAAAAACAATAAAGGTTCAATAGGTCAAAAAGAAAAAAAAGCGTATCTTAAGACAAAATTATGATTTTAAAATTCTAAATCCGCATCAACGTAATTTTCTAAATTGTTTATAATTTTTCAACGTTCTACCAAACATAATTTTACATTTAAACTAAAAAAAGAAAAGAAAAGAAGTAAATACATATTCATATTTTCGAATGCATATGAAACTATAATTTTTAATTTTTAAATTTTCATGTAGAAACTTTTATAGAAAATAAAATACATAGATATCATATTATGTAGCTAGTTAGTATCTCAATATCTTTTTACTGGAAAGAAAAGATGAAAATTCTTAAGAAGTTTTGAAAATTTTTAGTTTTCTTAATTTAAAAATAACAAAAAAAATAACATTGTTTATTTGTCAAAAAATATCATAATGATAAAACTTTTTAACTAAAATTTTAAAATGTTATTTTTCTCTTTTTTTTTTTTTTTTTAAACTTAAAAGTAATATCATTAAAAATAAGGGTTAAATGCAGAATAAAATTTAAAATTAATTAACTTAGTTGGCATAACATATAGCAGAAAAAAAAAAGTTGACTATTCAATTCAGAAAACTTTTATATATTTCCTGTATGTCAATAAAAATATAAATAAACACAATTCTTAATGACTTTCATAATTCCATGAAAAATTTTAATTTTTTGCATATATGAATGTATAATATATATGTGTGTACGTACATATATGAGTACCACATGAATAAATATTAAAAAAAAATGCATTAAACCATCTCAGAGATTAATGATAAAGCACATGTACTCGTATATTTTGCTTTTTCACCGTTATTTTGTAAATTTTTATAGTGAATTTTTGAGTATGTAAATAAAAAATTGCACTATAACGCAAAAAAAAAAAGTTGAGATTAAATTTTCATGTAGTATGTATTTTAAAATATTAAAAAAAAAACAATCATCAATATTTTGTTGTGAAATAATATCAATTTTTTTTTTTTCATTATTTTTTTCACTTATCAGAATATAAGCTTTAGTGATATTTTTTTGTCTTCCAAAAATATAACTGATAAGAGTTTTATAGTAAATCACTATATATATGAATCCTGCATATTGTTTTAAAGTTTTGACTAAAGGATGGTATTATTTTTTGTGTACGAGAAATGTAAAAAATATTTTTAACTGTTATTAAAGTTCATATAGCAGAATAAGCAGAATAAATGTACAAAAATAAAATAGTAAAATGAATTCATAAAATTTAAGTATCTAAATATAAATGTAAAAAAATATCTACATACATATGTACATATTATGTACTTTGATATGAATGAAAAAAGAGTAATAAAAAATTCACCTATACATAATTATGTATGCAATTTTTTTGAGTGATAAATTTAGCGCTAACTAAATTAATTATTTAACAATTAATTTTTGACATGATTAAAATTTGATAGTACATTGCAAATACGTATATTGTATACATACATACATACATATATAATGAAGCGGTAAAAAAAAAAAATATTTTTTTTTTGTAAATTTTTAATATTATGTTCGTTGTACAGATTTTATAGAATTTTGGCTGCAATTTTTGAATTACCTATAACTTTTTTTAAAATTTTAAATTTGATCCCAATTAAATTTTTACTGAAAGTATCATGTTATAGAAAATAATTACATATATAATTTAATAGGTTATTTTCGATCATGTTTCGCTGTTTTTAAAAAATTGAAAAAAAAAAAACAAATCTCAAAAAAATGAATATGAATCTCATTTTTACGTTGTTAAAAATTTAAAAAAAAATATTTGTGAAACACGAAAATGATGTGTGTAACATGAGAAATTAACAAATTCAATTTTTTAACTTTTATTTTTAAAATTTATATTATTTTATAAAAACTAAAAGTGAATGTTTTTATTTTTTAGCTTAATACATAAAAGCATTTTTATATGTGTATGTGCCTACACACAATATATTTGTTTCATAATGTACATATTTCACATAGAAAATTACTCTCATGAGATTTTTACAGTAACTTTCTAGTCATTACATTGTACATATATACTTACTTACATTACATATTTTTAATGTTTTATACGAGTAAAAATACATTGTGGTATCGTTATTATAAATTTGAAACTTAACGATGCATTTTAAGAGTTTAAAGTGGTCGAAATAAACCACAATTTAATATAAAAGGATTTTTTACTGTCATTAAAAATATATGTATGTATGTATTAATGTATATGAAAAAATTCAAGTTTCTTTATTCTTTCATATTTTCGTGTCTTTCATTTTGTTCTTTTTTGGACTGGAAATTTATGGTTAGAAAATTTTTGTAAATTGTCATTTTTCTATTTCTTTTTTAAATGCATTTTAAACAAAAAATATTATACACATGTGTGTCACAAAACAAATACTTATATTATTTTGTAAAGATATAAAAATGCAAGCAATAATTTTTAAAGAATTAGTTATTCACCTAAACCACCTGAAAAAAACCATTTTATTTTTTAATAAATTTATGTGATTAATCTTTTCACACACAATGTGTGAAAAGTATTTAAGAGAAAGTTACTAATCTTGAATAAGATTACCAGTGTCGAAACTCAGAAGGTCACCCACTTTATAGGAAATCATGTACACACGTATTAATTTATGAAATGCTATTTGGGTTTTCGGAAGTAATCCGGGAACCGCCACGTGAACCAACCAACCATTAATTTATGGAAATCGAATGTTCTGAATTTTTTACATATCGGTTAATCAATAACTTAGATATCAATTATGACTTTATAAACCTTATTTCTTCATTATTTGTAGAAATTTTAAGCATTAAATTTTTCTTGTACATATAACTAATTGCTATATTATAGTTAGTGTAGTAGTGAAAAGTTACAGATCTTCTCCACAACAGCCCAGCCCTACAGGCACAGTGGAGGTACATTACAGGTAGTACTTGCTGGTGGTGTTATTGTTGACGAGATTCTGTGAGTTGTGACACGTTGACGATTCGAAATGACACATTTTACATAACGTGTTAACATATAATATAGAGCATATGATGCTAATTTACGTCAGTTCCTTTTTATAGTTCTAAGCAAATACTAAAAACTTTGTCCGTCCGTCCACTTAAAAATCCTAAAAAATTTTCAACTTTTAAATTAAAAAAAGTCTTAAAGAAAAATCAATAAATAAAATTTTCATTATTTTTTCCCTTTTTAAAAAAAGAAAAAGTAAATATTTTGAGAAAGAAAATGTTTATCATAATTTTAAATTTACCCCATCAATACCAATGAACCTGCTGATTCAACATCACATCGAAATGGTACAAAAAAAAAGTATTAATTTATTCAAGTACATATGTATGTATATATACAATAATGTATATTTTATTGAAAAGTTTGTTTATTTATTTTTAGATACTTTTTTTTTGAAAAATAAAAGCTTTGAAAATCAAGATAAACATTTATGTTTTGAAAGATTCTTCTTAGAAAATGTAATTGTGTTTGTTTAGCATCAAGTAAATAAAATTTTGTAAATTTTATTAGGTTAAAGTGGTATGTTTTTTTTTTATTTTTAATTTTTTATGAAACCAATTAAAAGTTGTAATAAAAAGCACTTAAAGAGGTGGTTGAGTATAAAAAAAATTTGTTAATTTAATACAAAAATTTATTTTTTCATTTTAAAGACCAATTGTATACATTGTCTGCTTTTATATCTGGGATATAAAATATATTTAAAGATATGTATCAAACATAAACGGATATGTTGGTTTCTGTGGATTTTTGACCCATATAATCTACTAAATGAAATTCAAATGCAACTCATTGTTTCAAGTAAGTTTTATGAATTTGTTTTTTTCTTTTATTTTTTGTATTAGAGTGCCTGATGGCTTTATAGAAAAGTTTTCAATAGAGAACATATAAAGGATTAAAATAAAAAGATATAAGAGTAATATACGATTCGCTTTTTATTCTCGCATTTTATTTATTATATACTACTTTTTTTTGATCTTTTAAAACTTTAAAAGTTTTCATAAACAAAAATATAAAACAAAATAATTTGTTTTTGAGTTTTCATCATAAAAGTACTTTTTTTTTTATAACATAAACAAACTGGCAAACATATGTATGGACGTACGTATGTTATTGGCTATAAGCGGTTGAACTGTATAACAACAGTCAGAAGTCATTTGAAATTCGTTTGCGTGTTAAACTTTTATTTAACTTTATACTCGTACATAATATGTGTGCCCTTTTGCATAATATATATTTTAGATTTTATTTAGAAAAGGGCATAATCAAAACCAAAAGAAAAGGAAAATTCTATAAGCTATCTTTTTTTTTCAAAGTTCAAATGAGAGATAGAGTATAATGTATGCATAACAATCAAAATTGTGGAAAATATGTTCTACATGTTCTGTTTGTATTTTTATGTATAAATCCTTAGGGAAAGTGTTATTTTATCCTATTTTATTATATATGAGTATATAAAAACTTACATGATAACTGAAATCTTTTAAAAGAAATTTTCATCTACAAAAGGATATTATTGTAATCATGAATTCTTGTATGCTTAATCGCATGGAAACAAAATATACCTACATATATGATATCTTCCTGTTTGCTTCAATTGTTTTGTTGAAGTCAGACTATTTCCTTTAAGGAAAATTTCGAACTGTAGAATTATTATGAAAGAACAGGATGAGAAATAGGTCAAATATTATATAAATAATAATGCTATGAATTGTTTTTTTATTCATACGTGATCTTAAAAGTAAATTATATGCATTGTATGTTACCTATGCATATACTTATGTATGTATGTGTATAATTCATGCATCACATTTATTTTTGTATATATCATGTACTTCAGAATGATAAGCGTTAGGTACTCGTAGAACAGAATTCATAGATTATTACTAGACCGTTCTAAATATCAATTGAAATTTTTATGAATTTGAATTTTTTAAGTATATTTACATGAGAAAAAAATACTCTCAGAGAATATAAATCAGCCAAAGTTTAAATTTTTCAATTTTATTTTTCTAAATTGAGGGGAAAATAAGTCACGATATCCAGAAAAAATTAAGCTTTCTAGTTTAGAAGTTATGTATATTATTAAAGGTTCAGGGCCTCTATTCTCGAGATCACTCGTAAAGTTACGCATACGTATCTTTACGAGTACTTTGTTTCGAATGGTTTATGTTACACGTATTCTTGAAATCAATCGAATATTTATTTACCATTCGAATAGATTATGAGTATGGTGAAAGTTCTAAAGTTCAAAACTGGTTTGTGTATCGGATGATTTAGACAAGGGGGATGAGGTTTAATGAATAATGAGAGAAGAAATATATATGACGTATGTCATTTTAAGAATATGCAAGAGAAATTTCTAAAATTACTCAAATTAAAAAAATGTGTATGGTGGATGACATTAAACAAAGGATTGTATCAATAATTTTTATTTTTATTATTAATATAATATTTTTAATTCATAATTTTACTTTTATAGTTTTTTAATGTAATATATAATATATAGTATGAGTATATACATACATACATTATATTAAATAACTATTTATTTATTTTAGACAGTATTAACTTAGTACTCGTAAGTAGTTACGAGCGCAAATAGGCACTCGTATCTTTACGAATGGTTTTCATTCGAATATTTACGTATGCGGATCTCGAGAATAAGCCATTTGTCGAAACCACTCGTAAATGGTGGATTTACGTATACTTAACTTTACGAGTGGTTTCGAGAATAGCGGCCCAGTTCTTTAAAAAGGCATTATTCACGACTTTAATTTTTTATTATCCGCATTTTCTATCAAAAAGCACCAAATAGAGAATAGAAATAAAAATTTGCATATAATTAGTAAATTTTCGGTAAATTTTAGGTTTTTCACATAAATTTGGTTAAAAATTCACAAAACTTTGACTTTGAAGTCTTATAACTTCTGAGTGGGTGGGGGTAGAGGAACAATTAGGCAGTCTTCAGGAAGACACATTTTTTCTTAGTTCCAACACCTTGTATTATATAGGTTTATATGTATGTATCTTGGTGTCGAAAGGTTTTTTGAATAAGGATCACTGTTTTATAATTATTTTCTACATTTTAACACATTTTAACTTTTATGTATAGTAGATGTGAAATATTTATATTCGTAGTTTAGTACATATTACATATTAGTTTATAATATTACATAATTGTCATCATCACATATCCTTTGCATATGTAAATTAAGATTTATCCTATATTTAAGAATATCCATTTCTATTAGACATTAATTGTAGAATATTTAAGATTTATTCTTCTGTTTTCTAGTCTCATTTATTAATGATATGTAACCTATAAACTATTCACCAGTAGGTAACAGCTTTTTACATTTATTTTTTTCTTATTTCAACTACATAAATATTTCCATTTTTTTTTTCGTTATTGAAAAATGGCAATAGAAATAACAATGGGATTGTATAGGAAAAGATGTTCCTATTCAACTCAGATTCCTTCTTTGAAAGTTTGAAAATAGAAAAGTATTAGTTTTTTTTTTTAGTTTACATTTCTTGGAGATGAAGTAAATGTTTATAAAAGTTTTAAACAAATGTTTGTTTAACTAGAAAAATAAAAACAAAATTGCAAAAAAAGAAAATAGTTAAAGATTGACTACAAAATCGACAATGATAAAATAAATACAAAGAAAGAATAGCAATAATTACGTTCTTTGTCAATAAATTACACCTATTTACAGGCTTTTTGTTTTTTTGAAAAAACTAATATTTTTTTGGTAAATTAGAAAAAGAAAAGAGAATTTAAAACGTGCAAGTGCAAAGCTTTTATAACTTTGAATTTTGAAGTCAAGTAAATATAACGAAATAAACAATTACAAGTGCAAAAAAAAAAAATACATTTTGTATACGAGTATGTATACATAAGTGCAATTTAGGATGAAAATAATACAGGAAAAGGGAAAAAAAGCCAAATAGCATATTTTAATATAAAAAAAAATAGAAATTTTAACATTTAAAAGGAATTTTGTTATTTTGAAGTTTTTAAAACCTATTGTTTTCAATATGATGATGCAACAACGTAATTAAAATTTATATACATAACTTTTTATTTGCATATGTATGTTTTAATTGTTTTGGTTTTACTCCCACCTCCAAATATGATCGTTTATTGTATTTTTACTCACATTTTTTAAGCTAAAATACCTATAGAAAATTTTAAAGAATTTTAAAACAATGAAATTACAACTATTCCCCTTCCCCTCTGAATCCTGTATAGCTTAAAATAAAAACCACCATTACCACCGTTATTATGATTTTAATTAAGTTTTCATTCATTTTATAAACTGCAAAAATAATTTTCAAAAAACATAACATACATACATATACTATTTAACGCTAATGAGATTTTATATTTTGTATTTAATAATTTTGTTTTTAAATTCTTACCGTTTAAAAGCAGAAGTGTTTTGCAAAAACAAAAAAACAAAAAGAAAAAAAAGACGCTGAGAAATAGGTCACATGCAAGGTACTTTGTATTTTTTATACTTTTTTTTTAGAAAATTAATTAAAGTACAATTTAACATCTAAAAAAAAATATGTTTCGTGTGTAATTTAACATAATAAGTATTTAATACAAAGAACCAATTCTATTCACACATTACATAATGTACATATATGTATATGTTCAAGTAGAAATTATAGAAGTACAAAAGAGAAACAAAGAGTAAAGCTAAATACTATAAAGTTTATATGAAAAATGGCTACCTATTTGGTGCTGAATTATTATTAAGCACCTACATACACTGTTATATTATAATGAGCTCCATTTTAAAGTTACGTCTAGAACAAACTATACAACAATAACTTAATTTACAGAATTATTGTAGTCAGTAGCCAAATTGGTAAAATCGGAAGTCTCTAGTTCTAATCCGCCTTATTGTAATTCACTCAGCTTTGAATAAGTATTCGGTATGAACTGGTAACTCAGAATGAACTGGGTATAAGTGCTAGGTACTGAAGTAGTTGGAGACCCGTTTTACTGACGAAAATGAAGTATACACAAAACCAACTACACAAATATCAGTGCCAGCCCTGTAATAAATTAAACTGTAGGTGTATGTAAGAAAGAAAATAGTTTCGAAAACTCAAGTTAATTTGAATAGATTGTAGCTCGATATAAGCTGTAGTGCAATCGAAGAAGATTTAATTTTTATGGCATTTTTGCATTTTCTGTGTAAAATAAATCGTTCCTGTATGAAATTCTATTATATTCCTGTATTCCTTGAATATGAAAAAAAAATTTTGTTGTTGTTGTTTTCAGTATCTATTTATTTATTTTCTACTTTTTTTCTTCTCCTTTTTATGAGTTAATGCTGTTCGACTGGTATTTACCAAAGATCCATAAAAGCATGAAAACTATCATGAAATTTTCCAAGAGTAAAGAAAAAAAAAACATAAAACATCCCAGTAGTTTAGTATATCATAAAAATACTGTAAATATTATTTTATAAAGTAAAGTAAAATATTTTTCAATAGAAATGCAAATAAGAATGAAGTATCTACATCAAAAATTTCTCTCAACATCAACATAGAATAGCTATAGCTAGATATCATAAAATTGGAAATATTATAAATTATACTTTGGAAAATTAAATAATAAAGAGTGTATGAAATATCTGTCCATCATGAGCATTTTTTTTTTTTTTTTTGAGAAGCAAAAGTAAAGAGTTATTTTACTTTTTTGTATCTAAAACTTACTATACATACTATTTTTTTTCTTTCATAAACAGAACAAACTTTTACAAAGTTTAATTTGATTAGTTACATAGCATAAAATAAAATAAATAAAAAAAAATCAGTAAAGGTGATTCAACTGTAGGTTTTTTTTTTAAAAAAAAACTATAAAGAATCTTTATAATATGTATTCAGCATAATATAGAAAAAAGGACACAAAGAACACAAAACAAGTTTAATTTTTTTTTTAAACAAAACATTACACTTCAATGTATTAATTAAATAAAATTATAAAGGTAAAAAATTCCTTTAGAAAATACACACATACGAGTAATGTACAAACTGAAATTTTCATAGAGGTAACTTGTTTTTTACAGAATAATCGAGACAAATACTTTGTGTATGTGTATATACATTTAATCGTGTTAATGTGTCAGCGTATAGTAAATCTGTACACAACATTCAATTAAAAGTTTAAAAAAAAATTATATGTATTTATTTTTTGATTAAAATTTTAAATTAAAATGCAATTAAAAGTTTTTGGCGAATAATTTTTTTTTAAATAAAAAATTTTATATGTGATATTAAATTTTATTGATTATTATTATTTAAATAAATTGATCAGTAAAAATAAGATATGTATTTCATGAAAATGAATAGATTATGTATCTCCCACAATCTACGTTGAAAATCATCTCTTTAAATTTCAAGTATCGTTTTTTTTACTTTAAATTTCAATTTTTGAAAATTTTGCTATACTTAAATTGAAAAGGTATTCTTTTTGTTTGTTTTATTAAAGAAAAACATTTATCTGCTTCTTATTGTGAAAACGTTCATTTTAAGTTTTTGTTTTATATTTTTTTTTTCGACTTAAATATTAAGTAACTGTTTATAAAAATGTATATTATCTTTTTATCAATGAAAAAAAAAAGCTAAGAAAAACAAATTTAAAAATTTGTAACAATAATAAACAGATTTTTTTTTTCTAGTATGATATAAAAAGAAACACGTTGTTATACAGGATAATATTTTACAATTGAAATTGTATGGTACGAAGCAAATTTTTAAAAGGATCTCAATGATGTTCTTTTATCAGTTATAACTGTGAAACTGAAGGGAGAATAAAGATATTAAGAAAAATGTCCTGCGGTGAAATTTGTTTAATTTTATTTTCACTGAGTTGCTGCCTGTCCTTTTTTTCTATATTTGGCAACAGTTAAGAAAACTGATTTTGACAAACATTACGTTGTACAGTATAATTTAATACAAAGAGAGAGAAAATTTTGTAAAAGGATATGTTATTACCATTACGAAAAGAGCATATAAAAATTGTCTTAGCAGGTGAAATTCTATTACAAATTTCTTTTTCAAGAACATTTTTGTTGAATTTAAGATACAAAATTGTTATGTCATGAAAAATGAATAATTTTTATGAAATAATTTAAGAACTAACAAAAAGGAAAATTTATAAAAATCAAAAAATGTTTGTCGTTTATTATTTAATTTCCTTTTTAGCATATTATTTTACCTGAGCCTCAGGCATTTTGAACTTGAAAATAGATAATTTCTGCTACAGATGCATGAAAATCCTTCCATATTTTTGAAATTTATGATTCAATTTTGTTGTTTTTTTTTTAAATAATGTTATAAGTGGGTATCATATAGCTTAAGGCATTTTAATTTTATTTATTTCCTGCTAGAAATTACTGGTTTAGTTTACGCCCACAAAATATTGGCAAATACGTAAAAAAAATGTTATTTTCATTTTCTAGAATTGGGAGGGTTATTTTATGAATGTTATAGGTAGCCCATTGTTTTGAAATTTTTCAATAATTTTTCGAAGTTTAATTTTTTTATTCTCTTTTTTTTTACGACGAATTTAATTTCATTCTTAAAGTTTATTTTTTTCTTAAATGATTAAAAAACAGAAACTAGCCGAGGCTATGTGTATTGCAGTATTCATGGTAATTTTCTGCTTTATGATTTTTGTAATGATCCCATTGGATTTGAAATTTCATCTTTTTCTTTCTTATTTTTTTTTTCTTTGTAGAATTCAAATTTTCTACATCATAAATAGATATACAGAGATAAGAATTTTTTATTTTATTGGTAAAATTAGAATTTTGACATTTATTTTTCTAATTCATCAATTTTTATTTGAAAGATAAAAAAAAAAGAAAACAAATTGGGATTATTTTAGAATAAAAATTTCCTTTTATCCCAACAGATCAAAGAAGTTTATCCGTGTGTAAGAACATTTGAAATAATTAAAGGGAATATGTAGTCAGATTAGTAAGAATACAAAAAATTCTTCTCAATGCTTTTGAGTTTAAAAAGAACGTAAGAAAAATTATTATAAGCTATTTTTGTAAATTGTAGAAATTCGATTAGAAAATTCATATTTTTCTTCAAAGATATTAAGCTTCTTAAATTTAATGTGATACGCAATATACAAAACGCAGATTTAAGAATAAAATAAGGATCACAGAATAGAAAAAAAATTTTTTTATTACAATTTTATTCATGTCATCAGTAAATTGTAGATTTTTGAAAACAACGAATAAAATTTGATTATTTCAGAATTTGGAAAATCATCTAGAATTCAAAAACGAAAGTGAAAAGAAGCAGAGAGGAAAAACAAATATTTATTTGCTTTTAAAAGTTAATTTTTTAATTGAAAAACAAATTGTTTACACAAATATCTTATCTTTTGTATTTATTATGTAAATTTTTTATAACACAATTATAAGTATATTATGATAGATATTAGATTAAATTTTTACGATAACAACACTGATAACATACATACTTAGTTGCATATTATAGATTTAATTAATATTTTGTTTTTTGTAAATTGTTGCTCCAAAACGAATTATATACATACTTTTTTTGTAGCACGTTGTTGAACCAGCGCAGAGTTTTAATACTTATCATACATTTTTTTAAATTATTATTTACCAGCATCGTTCATATTTTTTGGAAAACTCAATAGTGAATTAATTAATTCTGAGTTTCGTTTTGGCATTGGTCCTCTAATAAAACCGCCATTATTGTAATATTGGCAAGGATTAAAAGAAGGTCGATTTAATGATGATAACCAAATTAATAATTTCCTTGCATACTATGCAGAATAAAAAAAGATGGTTTAAAAATAACACAAAAAAAAAAAAAAATTAAAAAACACTCTTAAATAATTAAAATTTACCTCTTTATCCAAATAACGTTCTTCATTATCAGGTATTGCTAGTTCAAAACTTAAATGTAAATAAAAAGTTAAAATAATTAAAATTGAAACTATTGAAATGAATTTCATTTTTTTTCTTCACTGTTTTTTGAATTTTATTTTGAATTTTTCAACAATTTAAAGATTTATATTTGTCTGAAGACTGAATGAATATTCTAATACGAATGATGATTTATTCATTGAAAACAAGTCCTTTTATATATGATATTTTTTCCTGTTTTTATAAATTAAAATAAACAACAGTTGTATAAATATAATATGTCAATCGCAGATTCGATAACAACACAAGATAATAAACATTATTTTTTATCTTATTTACGTAATTAAATACTTAAGTAAAACAAGAACTAAAATAGAAAAATAAGGTATTTGATAATAATATATACATACATAAATATGTAATACATTGTAAACCACAGGAAACTTTTATTTACCTGACAAAAACAAATATGTATACACTTTTTTTTATTCTGTTCTATTTTATAATTTGAAATGCAATCCTTTGGTTAAAATTATTTATTTTCTCGTTTTTTCTTGTTCTTTTTTCAATTGTCTAAAGGTATTTTTATTTAAAGGATTCTTCAATTTTATCAAAAACTTACTTTAAATATAACATTTTCATTCATGCATGTCATAAAATTTTTTCAAGTTGTCTAAGTTTTCAGACATTTTCACATACTTATAAGTATTTATAAATAGCATGAAATTTTTGAAAATTATGTAGAAAATTTTTAAAATAAAATTAATACGATAACAAAGAGAAATTTTACACAGTTTTGCACATTTGAATGAAAGAAAGCCACAAAATTTGAAATTTTGGGTAAACGGTGCTACGTTGGTGGTCTTAAAACAAATATTTTCTATTTTTATTTTATTTTATAAATGACACAAACATACTTTTTTTTTTATATATATTTTGTGTATCTGCAGATACATGTGTTCTACCAATGACCATAGAAACTAATAAGACTTGGCTTTAGTACAAATCTATGAAAATAATTTTTTATTCAAAAATTCGTCTCGCATCCCAGTGAGAGCTTTTATTTTTCAAATCTAAAGCTTTGTCATCTTAGAACAAAACCATTATAAACTTCATTTGTAATGACGAATACAATAACAAAACTTTGACGTTACATATTTATTTTTTGACAGTATTTTATGACGTCATACATTATTATGATTGCTTTGATCATGTTTTTCCAAATTTCTGTTAAAAATTTTCATTTTTTACAAATGTATAACAAAAATTAATAATGATTACATTGTTGCCGTTATTTATATTTTTGAATTTTTTTTTATTTGATCAAAAATATATGCTTTGCTTGCAAATGCTTTGAAAAAATTTTTATTTATTATACCTCTAGATACTATATACATACATATATAAATATATATCTCGCCCATTCCATGCATGACGGACGGGACATTGAAGATCATTTTTTTGAATCTTTCTTCTTTTTTACCTTTATATAGTTCAAATGTATTTCAGTTAAATGTAAAAAATAATGATCCACCCAAAGACCTGTCAAACCGAAAAAGAAGATGTTTTCCAAGAATTCTGGTTTTAATTCTGTATAAAACATCATTATTTTTGAAAATTATTTATCCATTAATAATGCATATAAACAAAGAAAAATTTTTCAAAGCAAATATATATTTTTGATCAAATAAAAAAAAATTCAAAAATATAAATAACGGCAACAATGTAATCATTATTAATTTTTGTTATACATTTGTAAAAAATGAAAATTTTTAACAGAAATTTGGAAAAACATGATCAAAGCAATCATAATAATGTATGACGTCATAAAATACTGTCAAAAAATAAATATGTAACGTCAAAGTTTTGTTATTGTATTCGTCATTACAAATGAAGTTTATAATGGTTTTGTTCTAAGCTAACAAAGCTTTAGATTTGAAAAATAAAAGCTCTCACTGGGATGCGAGACGAATTTTTGAATAAAAAATTATTTTCATAGATTTGTACTAAAGCCAAGTCTTATTAGTTTCTATGGTCATTGGTTCTACATACATCTATTTTGGCTTTGAGCCTAAAAGGATTAGATTTTCAACTTTAAATTTTTCTGAAAAGTATGTAGCTTTGTTATATCCAAAATGAGTAATGTAAAAATGGTTCATAATAAATATAAATAAATATATATTTGAAATATGATTTCGAAAAAGTTTTTTTTTTATGGTTAAATTTTCATCACCGTCATCACTTTGTGGGTTACGTGGGTATTTCAAAACGAATAGCTTTTTCATCTAAAAAGTGGCACTTTTTCTACCGTATCACGCAACTAATTCACACAAGAATTCTATATCTTATTCAACTCTAGACGAATCAAAATGTTTTTCATAACATGCGAATTAATAACGGTACCTTCAAGAAAAACCAACAAATAAAAGAAATGGTAAAATTTTGCAGTTCATATGTATGTGATCAAAAACACTAATAATTTTCTTAAAAATTAAATTCTTGGATTTTATTTTTTTCTTGATAAAGCTTTTTTTTTTTTACTGAATAAATTTTTTAAACACGAATAAATTACATTAGAAACATGCTTGAGGTGCTTTATAAAGCGTTTTATTTTCAGAATTTATAACATACATAGTCTTTCTTAAATTTAACACATTCGTGTAACAAATAAAATAATTATTTTTTGTTTTAATTTTCTTAAATTTGAATGAAAAGAAAATTTAACAAAAGTGCAAGCAAAGCACTAAATTGCAAAAAAAAAGTAAATTAGAAAAAGGAATAAGTTTTCTAATTGAAAATTCAGTCACAATATTTGTTGATGCATTAAAAAACAAATAACACGTATGTGGGATGCATTCTCTTATACGTGACATGAAATGAAAAAGAAAATACAAATTTGTTGTTCATTTTACACTTTAAAATTGACACAAAGGTTTCTGTTACATTTATTTCTTTTATTCACGTAATTTAGTTTCAGGAAATACTATACTTATATAGGTAAATCCTTAAAAAGAAGAATTTAAAATTGGTTGAGAATTTTGTTAAATTAATTAAATCCTTTCTATTAAAAAAAACATTGATGCTATATTCCGATTCCGAATAAGTCCTTTTTTAAAGCTTATTTTAATAATACAAAAGCTTTTTTTTTGTAAAAGAATGAAGTTTCTGTCATTTCAATTGAATAATTTTTTAAAACTATTTAGAAAAAAGTAAGAGAAATATGATATCAATAGTCCTTTTTTTGTATAAACGAACAAATTCTTTTTCAAAGAATCTAGTTTCTTCGTACAAAATCATATTATATCTTTTTTTTTTCTGTAAAACTTCTACTTTTATAATATGCAACTTTGCAAAGATAAAGTATTGATTTTATTATAAAAATTTGAAAAAGGACTTATCTAAAAATTACTTGAGAAAATAATTTTTATTATTTTTTTCTTGAATCAAATTTAAATTAAAAAATATGACCAAATGTGTTTTCGTTATTTTTTTTTTTCAACAAAATTTTCAAACTCATTTTTTTTTTTTTTTTTTTTTTCAAAAGATAAAAAGATTTTGATGAAAATTAAATGAACTTTTATGTTAAATATTCGATGAGTATAAATTAATTCACTTTATTTAAAACAGTTAAATAAGTGTAGGATCCTTTTAAAATCTGAAAAAAAAAAGAAGAAAGTATTTTTTTATATTTTGTGTGGAAAAGTTCTAAATTTAAGTTTATATGTATTTATTTATTTTTGTTTCTACCGCAATTAAAGTTCCTAAATTGACTTTCATAAAAATCGTATTTATTGTAAGCTCTTTTGAACCGATCATCATTAAGAGGCAATATTTTTGTAAATCCTTTGGATACGTATACCATTCTCCCATGTAAATTGACTGAGTAGTTAAATTACTCTGAAGAAAAAATGTTTATTTTGAAAATTGAAATTTTTTTTTAAAAAAGTGAAAGTACTACATACATGAAATGAGATTTCATCACAATGTTTATGATAAATCCATTGTATAGTGATAGCAATGAAGAAAAGAATACAATTAGGTATGTTATCCATATTTTCCATATTCTAAAAAAAATTATTTTAGAATGTAAAAAAAATTTTCCTAAAAAATGTTCTTAAAAGTTTTTCATGATTTTTATTACTTACATGCATTATATTATAAAGTAGAAAACATATTAAAAAAGAAAATGTTATAAAATCTCGAAATATACATCCCGAAAATAATGATTCGATTTTTTCAACATCACTGCAGAAAGTAAAAAAAAATTAATATCCGAAAAATAAATTGTATTTTATGTATTTTTTTTTTTTACCTTTTAATTATGTGATATTCATTTACACACACCTTCAGAGTATTAAGACGTATTTTATCCGTTATCCATTTATTTTTTTTATTCAATCTTAAACAAAACTTCTACAATATGTAATAAAAATATATTAATAAATCACTTTTGTTTTTTCTTAAATTTTAAGTAAAACATACTTCAAGATTTTGTAATCTATAATTAAGAATTTCAATTCGTGTTATAATATAGACCATAATTGTAGCTGCAAATGGATGCCAGATAGCACAAACATTTAATCCAAGAATATATATATAAATTGCCAATGAACAACCAATAATATTATTGTTAAACATTTTGTCATAAGGATAAAATATGAAAAGAAAAGCCTTTGGTATATGATCCTTAAAAAAAAACAAGTATCTAAGATTATGAAATTTTATATTTATAAAAAAAAATTGAAGCTTTACTCACTGTACTATTGTTTGATGAATAATATTGTGTTGATGTTGTAGAAATAACCGTTAACGCTGAACTTAAACATGCTATGATTATCACAATAATTGTAATCAACCATAAAACTTTTACTAATCCTTTTGAATATTTCATATTACGTTCATAAATTGAAATTTCATCTTTATCATTGTATTTTAGAATTTCTTCAAAATATTCACACACATTTTCAATGAATATTTTATAATCTAGTTAAAAAAAAACAGAGCTTTAGTTAATTCTATTTCGTGTATAATATTTTTAAAAACAGTATTTTAATCCTTTGCGGTGATCCATTGATTTTATTAGAGCCCAGGTTCAAGTAAATTTTGAAAATGAAATAAATAAATAAAATAATAAATTTGAACAAAAGATACACAATTAAGATGAGTACTATATATTTGGTTATAAAAATAAATTATAATATTGTAATTTAATATACATCTGTAGGTCTGGTTTACGTACAGTATAAAAAGATATCACATATGAAAAAAAAAAAAAAAGGCGTAAAACAAAACCCAGGTGTTTGGCGACCGCAAAGAGTTAAATCACAAACAAACAAAAAATTTACCTTTTCTCTTCCAATAAAAATTTCCCATCCACGAACATAAAGATACATAAGCAATAAAACAAACTACTATCATTGATAGTTCCCGTGTTTCATTTAAATTTAAAATAATGTAAAAAAACTAGAAAAAAAATATATATGAGACTTTTAAAATAAATAATTATAATTTTTTTTTCAATACATACTTGAGCTATACAGGAAACAACAACTGACAAATAAAAAATAATTCCTCTGTAATAGTGAAAATTATGAAATTCACTATCATTCAATATAACACCACCCCATAATTTCATACCAACAAGATTTGTATGAATAAATTCAGTGTTATAATTTTGTTTTGAAATTAAAAAATCTTTCAATATCATTTTTGAAGTTTTCGCCGTTTTTCAATTAAAACACTGTTAAAATTTTATTCTTTTATTTTGTTTTCACTGAATTGTGGGTTTTTTTATGTTAAATTTTATTCTAACAAAGACTGAGGTCTTGAATGACTGTCTTTCTTTATATTATGCGGAAATTCTTTATATACTCTGTATCTTAATGTTATAAACATCTCATGATCTACATATTTCGAAATATACATATATGAATATATTGATTATTTAATTTTGCTTAATAACATGCTATGTTGATTTCAAATGACAGTAATTTTCAAATTATTCTCGGAATTTTATAAATTTGAATTTTCTAATAGTTTTTTTTGTTTTATAGTTTTTTCATTCGCCAATCACATGATACTATAATTTATTTTTACCTTAATATAATTAGTATTTATTTAATAAAAATCTATGTTCTTGATTATTTTGTTGTTGGTTTATAGAAAAAAATAAAATTTATAAAAAACTAAATATATAATTTAAACTCTAAAAATATTTAAAAAAATCACCATTAATAAATTACTCTGACCTTATTTCATTGACATGAATAAAATAATCGGTTTAAAAAAAATTAAAATACATCTTTATTTTCTCCTTCTTTTTAGCACTACAACCCTTTTGTGGGTTTTGGTCTCTTCCACAAAAAAAAAAAAAAAAAAAAAAAAATATAAAACAAAATTTTCTATCCATAAATTTCCATAGAACTTCAAAAGTTCAGAAATATTTTTTTTTCTGGCTTGTAAAGAAGCTTTAACATATTTTAATTTTAAATAAACTGAATTTATTCTTCTACATATTTATTCAAAAATCCTCCTATTAAAAATAAAGACAATTTTTTCTCACATATCTGCCGTACAAAGGACAATCGCGTCAATTACATTTTCACTCATTTTGACTTAGATATATTTATGATATAATATATAGTTATACATATGAACTAGTGAAAAAATTAAATTATATATATAATATATAATATATAGACATATTTTTTAATAGAGAATTTTTCCTTCAGTTCATATATATAACTATATATTATATCATAAATATATTTAACTCAAAATGAGTGAAAATGTAATTGACGCGATTGTCCTTTGTACGGCAGATATTGTGTCAACCACATTCATACATTAAAATTTATAATTTATTTTAAATAAAATACTCTCATATGTTTTATAGAAAAATAAAATAAATATTATATAAATGAAATGTTATCAAAGTTTTCTCATAGTTCTAACAGAATGTGATAATAATAAGGAAAACTTGTTAATGCATTCTTGATGTTGTGGTCGTTTATTTCGAATCCATTAGAGAAAATGAATTATAAAGTTATAGAGAAAATCCTTTATATTTAATTTAACTATTTATTTATTTTAAAATTTTATTCATCAAAAAAATATTTTCATTAGCAGTAAGTCTACGAAAATTATTTTTAGAGGCAAAGGACCTTTTTAGAATTGTCTAGTCGGATTAGGAAAAATGACGATACAAATATGTATACTTATTAACCCTATTAAAAAAGTCCTACATAAACAAAATACATAAGACACAAAAATAAACATTATGAAAACAAAAATCATTTATCACACCCGCATAAATTTTTTGTATAAATTTTTAGCAAAATAACAGGAAAGAAAAAAACAAAACAGATTAAAATAGTCAACTTGGAGCCTGGATAGAGTAAAATTTCATCAAATGATGGTGGTAAAATATATGAAAATCGATTTTTTTTTGTTTTTGTTTTTGTGGTAAAATAACAATGTTTCTGGCGTCAAAAAGGCGCCAATAATATTTCAATGTATGTAGTTTGTAAATATAATAGAGAAGATTAAAAAAGGATGTCAACATTAAGATTAAATATATTTGAAGGAAGATGACAGTATATGCAGGATGATAACATTTTATAAATGACAATTTTTTCTTCTTCTTAAGTGATGAGCCATGGTGTATAAGGATGTCCCTTTACTTCAATTCAAATAAGTACAATTATAGAAAAGGGACGAAAATATGTATAAAATAAAAGTTCGTGAAATACAAATAAAGTTTACCTACCTTTTTTAATAAAGTAAATTTTTCTTGATTAAAATTTTTCGAGTTTAAAAGTTGATTAAAATTTTGAAATATTTTCTTTTTATATTAAAAAGAATAAAAGTGACAAAAAAACTAAATAAAATCTTATTATCTTAATCCTTATTAAGTCAATTCAGTTATAAAAGACCTCAATTAATCTTTGGATATTGTAACATGAAATGAGTAAATCAATCCTCATTGTGCTTAGGAAATATTGAAAGCAAAACATCTATGAAAAGCAAATTTTTGCAAATTTGTACTTTCACTTACACAATAACTGTTTATGAAACATCTGTATTCGCAAATTAACAGTAAATTGATGATTCAATGATTTGGAAAATAGACTATTACGAATTGAATCAAATACATAATAATAAAGAATGATTTCTGGATTTCAATATTGCATACGCATGTTTTATTGATTAGCAAGTATTTTTTTTTTCGTAAATATAATATCCTTTGAAAGAGAAAAAATATTTATTTACGAAGTACCGTGAAGAAAAGTGTTAGGTACTTTTTAACAAGTGGTTATTTCTTTTATTTAACCCTAGAACGGACTAATCGTATACAAATACATAAAACTCAATTTAGAGCTTTTTTTTAACCATTCAAGGATTCTATGTAATAAGCATAGTTTTCAAAGTACTAACTCAAAATCAGTTTTACGAATATCCTTTACAAACTTTTTATTTCAAACAACTGTATCTTAAAATTCCTTTAACTATCAAAAAAAATATTTATTACAAGGTTTTATTAAAAACTATGATAATTACAGGATTACTGTAGAGGATAATTTTGAAGAGAACCCTTCCACAAATATGCATTTTGGTATGAAAATATTGGTTTGTGGTTCATGAAGTGTTGAAATACAACTGTTTGGAAAAAGAAGTTCAAAAGTAAAGAAAAACATATTAAGAAGATTAAATATTCTTTAATTTTTATTGAAGACCACAAATGTTTATTCTAAGTGGAAAAATTACAATAAAATATATTCTACAAATTACGTAATGAAATGTTTACTCCTTTTTTTTGCATATCCAAGGAAGGAAGAATAAAAAAAGTTCTTTGAGTTCAAAGAAATTTCAACTTTCAAGTTCTGATTTATTTAAAAACAGGAAGTTTCTTTTTCTACATGCATGGTCATGTGAGACTTTTAAAAGTTTCTTTACAAAACGTTTTTTTTAATGATTACACTTTTAAATTTAAAAATAAATAATGAAAAAAAACATAAACAACAAAAATTTCACTCATAAAAAAGTTGTGTGGAACAAACATTTTTTATGTAAGAGAAATGTATTTTATAATTTTGTGTGTTGGACTGGAAGATGTGATATGTAAGTTCTTTCATACAGACTGAGATAGAAGGACGAATGAAAACAATTTATTATACAAACCTTACAAAATAAATTCTGAGGGCAAAAGTCAACTGGAAGACCAAACAGTATTGATTCAAATTAAATACGGTCTGTCATCCTGTGTAAGAATTGGCTCTTGTAGTTTATGAAAGTTCAAGCAAAACACTTACCAATACTTTTTTCTCTTCTTCACGAGTCGATGATGTTCTTAACCCAGAAAAATAAATAGTTTTCTTAAATTAATAATAATAAAAACCAGAATAAATATTTTAAAATAAATTTTCAAATAAAATTTATAACACCTAGAATTATGATATATAGTGTACATATTCTGTAAAAGTACATTAAAAGCCACTTGTAATTTGAAGTAAATTGTTGTGTTCCGGTTCATGAGAATTTATTTCCTTAATACTTTTTCTTTTTCTTTTTTAAATAAAAAAACCATAAATTAAAAATTTTGGATAATATCCAAAAATGTTATTGTTATAATAAAGTTTTTGTATAAGTTTAAAAGTGCATATACAGTATGTAAATATGTAGTTTGTATACTTAAAATGGATAAATAGATCGCACCAACAACAACAAATTATGAAAAAAGTTTTTGGTTATAAACTTTAAATTGCTTTTCATTTTAAGTTTATTTATTTTTTTTTAAAAGTACAATGACACAATAAATAAATACAAATAGTTTTTTATTTCGACATAAAAATTAAAATACTCGTATAATGTATGATGTGTATGTAGATTTTTAATAAATTTTATATTTGTTGATAAATTCAAATTACTGTTGAAAATTTATTATGGCTGGAAAAACTTTTCAATATCCTTGTTGAAATTAATAATTTTGTCTAAAAATAATGTTTTATTATCGCTTAAGACATTTATTATATTCAGAAAAATATACATAAAACTGCAAATGTATTTGTTTCAGGTTTAAAATTTAATTAGACGTTATTAATGATGAAATGTTTTTTTTTTTTTTGTGTACACTCTACAGGATAATAAATCAGAAATACAGTTTAAAAAAAAAATTTTAATTAAGTTAAAATTGTCAAATTAATGAAACAGTAAAGAAGAAAAATGAATCAAATCTTTTTATTAATTTTGTAAATGGACTTTTAAAAAAGTAGATAAAAAGTGTCCTGTAAAATTATATATAAATATCTATAGATCATACATATACATATGCAACTTTATATTATTTTCCTTATAGTACATGCAGTTTTTAAAATGCTATCGTAGAAAAGTAAAATCAATAAAATTTCAACATTTATCATTGTCATTTTTTTCTGCAATTTTTCGAAATTATAATTGAATTTTTTATTTTCTTCATTTTAATCTTAGAAAAATATCTTTTTTAAGAATTCCTTTTTTAAAAAAAAAAAAAAATTTTAAATGCATTTTTTAAAAGAAAATCTTAACTAAAAATTCACATCTGTTTCAGTTTTCTATTAAAATCATGAAAAAAGTATTAAAAACTATTTTAAACTATTTTCTTGCAATGTCATAAAAATCTTTCTTCAATTATGAAAATATCGATTTTTATTATCTTCTTTCTAAGCCTTTTTTTTCTTCCAAATGTTTGTGTACTACAGATTGAAAAAGAGCTTTAGAAGGATTTGTAAAATTTTATAAAATCCATAGCGGATCATTTTGATACAAAATTATTCAAACATTCAGGAAATATTCAATATTTAAGGTTATCTGAAATAATAGGATTTTTGTTTTGGTGCACTGCGACTGCAGGAATATAATAGTGCAAAGTGAGAATTGTCCTTTATTTTTTTTTTATTAATTTCATATTATTTATTTGTTTTCTTATTTTTTAAATTTACATCACGTTCACGTGCTTTACTGCATTTTTTACCTTCTTTGTTTACAAATTGACTTCAATGAAGTGAATATAAGAATAAAGCTTCCGATATTTGTATAAATATATCCTTTGCATGAAAATAATAAACTCTCAATTGTTTTGTATCGATTGTAATCAAATAAAATTTATTTGCCAAGATAAAAAATTGGAAGAAAATACTATCAAGTTTTCACATGGATTTTTATGAAGCAATGAATTTATAATATAGTTTGTAATTTTTGAATAGAACAAATTTTCGATTTATGAACGCCTTTTTTTCTTAGTTTCATGAAATTTTATAAATTAAAGTGTTTTCCTTTTTATTTTTAATTAAATGACCCAGGAGGTCATAAGGACATTTTTAGATTTTATTTCTAATGCAGAACACTAACACATAACACGAACATTTTCTTTATCAGATTCTAAATTTTTAAAACAATACAGAAAAAAAAATAGTTGACTTTATTCAAATTTCATGAATGAATACTATTGGGAGCACCCATAACCATAAGTAATGTCCTTTTTGCAGTAATATACTTTTGACTACTTACTTAGAGTTGCATTTAGCTCATCCTAGTTTTGATTATTTGAATGTACACACGTTGTATTTTTAGCTGATATTTTTTAAAACGTATTATCCTTTACATAATGAAAAAGTTCATTTTAGGCATTGAATGCTGTTCCAGTTTTATTGTAACAACTACGACAACGGCGAATATCAACCAATTTACCTAAACTTTTTAGGCATTTTCAAGTACTAACAATGGTTTAACAGATTTTCAACAGTGCGAATTTCGATTTCAAGGTGCCCTAAGACTTGGTCGTTCAATTCAATTTGATAAGAACGATTTGCCGAAGTTTGTGAAAGAGTAGTTCCAGTTTAGCGTAACTTAAAATCCATTGTGACTAAAAAATTACTGACTTTTATTTTTATTATTTGACTTTATTAATAAATTTACATGTCATAAAAGACGACATTACTTTTAAGTATCCCTGATACGAAAATATTTAAATTGAGTCCATACAAAAGATAACAGAAGAAGTCGTAGAGTATAATATCGATTAAATTTTTTTTCTTTTTTGCAAAGCTTCAACAAGTATATCATTCTTGCCATAAATGCAAAATAAATTCTCTTTATAAAAAAAAGGACATAAAGGAAAAATGTACTCGTATATATTTTGTAGTTATAACTTTTTGAAGAAATGTGTAATATCCAGGAAAAGTATTATTTTATCTTAAAGTAAATTGTATGTGCAAAAGTTTATTGTATCAGAAAACAATATCCTTGAATTTTAATTATTGGAATTAGTTTTTACAGATTAGAAATTTTCTTCTGCATTAGGATTAAATATGTATAACAAAAATGAAACTGATACCGATTATTCAGTTTTAAAGGCTTGTTTTTTAAATATTTTCATAAATGTAATATATAAAAAAAAAAAAAATAGATAATTCGATATAAAATCAATTTAAATTTAAGTACAATAACAAACAGATTTTAATGTCATTAATTTGAGTGCCATAGTGATAATCGATTTTGTATTTTGCTTTATCATTTTTAGTAAATTGATAGTAGAATTACAAATAATGCTACTGATAGCATTAATCGATTTTGTGTTCTATAAAAGTTGTATTTTTTTCTCATGCTGTTTATGAAATTTCAATTAAATCGATTCAATAACAGCAGCAGGGAATCTAATGAAAATAAATTATTGGAACATGGTAGGATGTCAAAATAAAATAAGGAAATGAATTTTCAGCTGGATATTTTTTTATTATGTGTGAGAAAAAAATGTTACTTTGAATATAATTTCAATGAGGCTGATAACCGAAATTTGAAAAAAAAAAACACATCAAAATGAAGAATATTTTCTGATATCCTAATACGTTGAGTGATAGCAAAACTAAATCTAAAAACTAAGAGAAATAGATGGTTTTTTATAGAAGAAATTTTTTATTTTGTTCTACGTAGAGAATCTTAAAAGTATTTGAAAAGCTGTAGTTTGTGGTTTTAGATCAAAGGTTTTTTCCGTATTAGCATGATTCTTTTTTTTTATATTTGTCACTTGTTCTTATTCGTTTTTGGATCTCTTTTGTGTTTAAATAAAAGTGTGGAAAAAATTCAGTTTTCTGTTTTCCTGAAATTTTAAAAATACATATTTCAATTGTTTTGTCAAAAAGAAAAAAAAGGCTGTGTTTCGAAACGTATTAATACCGTATTAATACTTACAATGTCACAAGTTTCAAAACGTCTAAGGTAAAACGGTTACATTATCATAAGTTTCAAAATGTATCGAAAATGTACATTTGACGTATCCTTTAAGCAACTAGCGCAATTTTTTCGGATACACAAATAAAATGTATCACTGCTATGTATTATATATACACACATATTATTATATACACATTTGAATGAATATTGTATTGCTACTGTATTCGATACCAATTTTTTGACGTTTCGAAATACAGCCAAAAAATGTTGAGAATAAAAATATAAAAGTTGCAATTTAAATGTTAAGAAATCAAATTCTTGTGTTAAACTTGCCTCCTGATCATTTTTATTAGAGAAAGGACATTTGAAAGTTTCTTCAACAAAACTACCGGTTTTTATAGAAATTGTTTTGTATTGATTGAAGGATATTACGTTTTTTTTTTTTTTTTTTTTTTTTTTTTTTTTTGAAAAATAATGTATAATTAAGTAGTTCGATTGTTCTACGTTGTCTTTAAAATTCAAATTAGAAAAAAAAAAAATGAAAATTATTGGATTATTAAGTATTTTAAAGATCTATTGTATTGTCACTGTAAAAATTTGATTGTCAAATTTTAGACGGAATTCAATAATATAATACGTTCAATAAACCAGGAAATGTTTTTTTTATTCAAATTACATGATTGTGGTATAAATTTTTTATTACAAATACAAACTAATTTGATGTACTTATATTATTTTTTGTGCGTAATAATTTTCTTCCTTTCTGACCTTTGATTTTATTATTGAAATCAATTATTTACATAATCACGGTTATTAAATTACAAGGATTAAAAAAAAACTACGTACATTTTTCTATATATAAATAACGGTTACATTAAAAACTGATTTTAAAAAACGGTGAATTTCCAGTCAATTTCAGTGAAATGATTTTGAACGATTTCTTAGTTTCAAAAGAAATTTATAACACAGATTTTATTCATGGTAATCTTTTTAACATGAGATTATGGGGTGGTGTTATATTAGAGAATTCAAAATATCGTTATTTTAATTATTACAGAGGAAAAGCTTTACATTTGACATTAGTAGTTATCTGTGTAGTTGAGGTATTTATTAAAATTATGATTATTTAATAAATTTTCAATATTTTATTTTTATTTTTAAATTTTAATACGTAGTTTTTATACATACTACTCAACCTGAACGATTTTCGGGAACTTCTAATGAGAATAGCAACATTTATAGCATATTTTAGTTACTCTTCATGGACGAGAAATTTTTATACAAATCGAAATGGTAAACAAAAAAAATCAATATCAGTATTTTGAAAGAAATTTAGTTTCAAATAAAAAACTATTATCGTTTTTGTTTTAAAATTATTAAATTTTAGAATATAAAATATTCATTGCGAATCTGTGTAATTATTTTAAACAAATTCTGAAGGATAATGACAAAGATGAAATATTAATTTATAAACGTAATTTGAAATATGTAAAACAATTAATTAAAATTCAATGGATTATTTCAATTACTGTAGTAATTACAGCATGTTTCAGTACTACTTTCACAATTATTTTCACAGACGAATCTGATCCTTCTTTCAAGGAAATTGTAAGTTCAAAATTTCATATTTCATATTTAATTTTTACATTATTTTTTTCCTCGAAATTCTTTTAAGGGATATGGAAAAGCATTTTTTCTAATATTATATCCTTATGATAAAATCTTTAATAATTATATAATTGGAGGTTTATTGGGAGCCATAGCATTTGGTGATGCTTTATTTTGTTCTGCAGTATGGCATTCATTAACAGCAACATTAATGGTTTATATTACAGCACGAATTGAAATTCTTAATCAAAGATTACAAAATATTGATGTAGATAAGTTTTTCATTTTTTTTTAAACTAGGCCATGAGTAATTTCTTTTTTCACTCTTTTAGTGTTATTTTACTTCTTCTCTTTCTATATAGGAATTTTGTCAAAGATTGAAAGGTAACAAAAATTCAAGTTTAGATGATATGCGTTATGAGGCTTTGAAAATATGTGTAATTGATTATCAATCAATTAAAAAGTAAATTAAATTGGAATTTAAAAATTTCCATAGTATCTTTTAGTAATAATAAAAGTGATGATGTTTTTTTTTTTATAATTATATTTTTTCTAGTGACGTTAGAAAAATTGAGTCATTGTTTTCATCATGTATATTTCAAGATTTTATGACATTTTCATCTTTAATTTGTTTATTACTTTTTAATTTGTTGGATGTATGTATCACTCGATGTATTTACATACAAAGAAAATATGATCAGATAGTAATTTTTAAAATTATATTTATAGAATTTTAAAATCAATATGAGCACTATTGTAAATTTAATCCTTTTCATCTTGGCAATTACTATTCAATGGATTTATCATAAGCATTCTAATGAAATTTCATATCATGTAAATATTCTCCATTAATACAATTTTTTTTTTTAAAATTAATCTTTTTTTAAATTAACATAATTTTTTTTAGAGTAATTTAACAATACAATCACTTTACATGGGAAAATGGTATACATATCCGAATCATTTACAAAAAGTTTGCCATATTATGATGACCGGATCACAAAAACTTACATTAACTGCTTTTTTTATAGAAATCAATTTGGGAACTTTAATTTCAGTAAAAGTAAAAAAATTATAAAATAAATAATTAGTTAAAATCGTTTTTGCTTATTTCAGATTCTCAAAGCAGCTTATACTTATTTTACATTTTTAAATAGAACTAAATAAACTTGACGTTGAGAATTAAATTTCAAGCTGAATAAGTGAATGATGTATGAAAATTATTTTTTTAATAGAATTGTAAGGAAAATTATTGCTTTTAATTTATATGCAAAAACATAATAAGTTTTTCTTAATATTATAGGAATACTTAAGTTAAAAAAAATTTGTCATTTAGATAGTTTTTAGAAACCATTTGCACGATTTAAGTACTTAAATCAATTTAGTATCTTTTTTTTAAAAAAAATTCTGTATGTACGTAAATTTAATTGGTCATTTAAATTGTAAAGATAAAAATAAATTAAATTAATTATTTACGTTTTTTTTTTTGGATTCTAAGATGTTGTAGAAACTAGAAAATTAAATTTAATTAGTGGAATTTAAATACATAACAATAAATGGATTTTTTCAGTAAATTATGAAACCTTATTTTTTGAAACGTACAATAAATATACTTACCTGATTATAAAAAAAAATTACCAATGCAAATTTCATTTCAAAAAACATTTTTTGTATTATTTTTGAAGTTATTCATTTCCTGTAAAATATTCTCGAATCTCAAAAAGTTGTTTTCAACAAAATACAGAAGTTTGAAAAAAAACTTTGGTTTTCTTCAAAAATTTCTGATTAGAATGTGAAACCGCGTTGTAGTTTTTTTCTGCTTAAAAAAGTTTTTACAGTGTAGTAAAAAAACAATGTTTTAATTCTGTAACGTGATACAAATGAACTTTTTAACAAATTTAAAAAAAGCTCTAATTTATCGATTTAATTAATTGCATATTCCTTGGTCAAGGTCAATAAGAAAAAATTTTGCAGTGACATTTCTGAGAAAAAAAAACAAACTTAAATTTAACGTGTTTTAAAGTTTCGATTAAATAAAGTTTTTGCAGAAATAAAATTAACAGCTTGATTTTAAATTTGAACTCAGTTCAAAGCTCAGAGGATAGCGAAAATTCTGAATTTATAAAAAACGTTTAATTAGTGTTTATTTAACTCTTCTTCAAGGACATTGGCGGTGATTTATTTTAAAAAATATTTGTAAAATAATATTTTCTATTATTTAAAAAAAAAAAAATTATACTGAAAAATGTACAGGTATATATAACGTATATAGATGGATATTTTGAAATTTGAAATAAACTGAAAATATAGAATTAAACGAAATATCATTTTAATTTATAATATTCATTTTCAAAAATTAATCAATTCATTGAGTACAGGAAATATGTACATACATCTGTACATACGCCACACTTAATCAGATTTATGTATTTTAAAAGCATACAAGGCAACTGTGTGAATTTTTCAAAATTATTCGATTACATCGAATTCAAAATAAATTATTGTAAATGAGTATCTATTAATTTTACATAGTCTATTGAAAATGCATATATGGAATACATTCAAACATACATATATGCTCGTATACATATGTACATATGCATGTATATATTTATTAATAACTTAAATCCTGTCAAAGCAATAAATTTTGAGATTGGAAAATTCATTATAGTTAAAAATAGCACATTATTCATTTGTCTGAATATTTAATTGGGTAAATTTTTCATATAATACATCTGTGGCTCTTTAATTAGCAACAAAATTTTAATTTTAATCGATTTTATTTCTATTTAATCATTAATTACTATTCTATTCAATTGCATTGATTTTAGCTAAAATTTGTTTGTGCTGTGTATAGAAAGATTTATGTAATTTTGACTAAATTAATTGATTTTTTTTTTAAATTAAAACGAAAAAAGAAAGGAAATCATACATGTTTTCTTTTTTTTTCTATTTGTTTTTATTTTTGGCTCTTCAAGTTCCTGTTTTTAAAATTTTAGGTGGAATCAGTAATCAAAGCTTCCAAACACTTCAGTACCGACTACTGAGACTAAGCATGTATTCCCAATTTAAATGAATTATTTATTGAAGGCTAAATGAACTTGTACAGATTTTACAGAGAAATAGCTTCTAAAAATCTTTTATAACTTATTATTCATTCTTTTTCTATTTCATTATACACCAAAAATGTAACACTTTTACAAATCTTTTGTAGATATATTGATAAAACTTATGACACCCGAAATACATAAATCAAATTTAATCCTAGAATACAAAACATATATTAGAAAAGACAAAAAGGTATCTTTTGTACGAATATCTTTGAAATTGAGAACCCTTCAGAAAGTTTTGAACAAAACTTACTTGTTGATCATTATATTTTTTTTGTTGTATCCGCATTGATTTCAAAAAAGGATAAATTCAATTCAACAATGAAATATATCTCTGGTGATCTAATAAATATTATACTTTTTTGTAGTTAATGCTTACTGAATTTTACAATCAAAAGAAGAAAAAAAAAAGTATAAAAGAATTCTTTCGTTATTGAATTTTATTACAAGAACACAATCAGAATTCGAAACTGTCACGTAATAAAGTAAATGCCCACTTGGAACAATTGTTCTCTTTGGACACAAATGAATATCTTTTAATTCAGAAAATAAAATTACAAAATAAAGGAAAAGTTCTTATTATGTGAATAATATTTTTTGTTTATCATTTACTTTCTTTTTTTGGAATTTTATCTTTTGTATAGATATTTCCTTTATTTAACAAACGCCCCTAATTCTTAATGAGGAAATGAAAATGTGTTAATTAATTAATTGGCAAAATTCGAATTACAATTTCTCTACATTTTCAAATTACTTAGTTATGATTAGTGAAACATTTTTAAATCTTTAATATTCAAATTGTTATTGATTCATACACGAACTCTGTTGCTTTAATTTTGATTTTATTGTGAAAGTTGCTACGCAACAAGAAGGATAATAGAAGCCACATTAAATGAAAATTTCAAAATTGATACAACACATTTATTTAGAGTCCTATTTAAATATCATACAAATAAAATTGAATTGAGAAAAGTATCCTTCGGCGTTCAAATTATTTGTTTATTCGTTTTTCGATGTAAAGTAGCGAAATGCACAAATTTCTCTTCAGGTATTTTTGCTTCTAGTCTTCATAATTAAGATACTTTTCCTGTCAAACAAATATGATAGTATATACGTATTAGTATATAGTGCACTAAGCTACATGGATACACTTCATAAAATTCGCGAATTGGTAGATATCATAAAAATTTTTTGATTTTTTTTTTTATGTTCACATATTATACATACATTATACTGTACGTTAACATACTTATTTGTTTCATATACATACATATCCTTGATGTACATATGTAAATCCTACTTCCTATTCACTAATCCATTGTATTACCATATTGATTGATGTGAAACAGTGCAGTTAGTAAAACAACGGATTTTTTTGTAATCTTCCTACAGAATATTGTTCGTTTGTAAACATGTTTTCATACAAATAGGTAATTTATTTTTATGCAATCAACATGTTTTTTGTTTTTGAGGAACATGTTATAATTTCATGTGTTAAAAAGGAAATAGGTGTTGTTTTTTGTCTTTTATTTTTCCAAACTTCGTGACGAGTCTCATCAAGATGAGCTTATCAACCTATACACATTGTTGATAGTAAACGAAAAATAAAAAAAAAAAACGGAAACATGAATGTTTTAGAAGACCCAGAAGTGCTCGAGATGTAGGCTTGATCTTTGAAGTAAGAAGATACGGGCTGGGCCACAAACAATTTTTTTTTGTGGCTTTTATTTAGGTACATTTTCCTAGCAAACCATAAAAAATCTTAGAACTTTTTACTTATGTAAAAAGATGAAAATATTAGCCTTACATTGAATGAAAAGAATTTGGAGGAAACTAGCCTATTAATTACAAATAAATGTTTAGCCTTTCAAGTAAATTCAAGTATTGTTTTTTCTTTCACTTTTAAAAAAAGATTTAGAGTCGGAAATATCACAAGTATATGAAATTTAATGAAAAATCGGCCAAGTGTTACTTGAAAAAAATAGGTCCTAAAATTTTATGTAAAATGGCTTCCGTGAATACCCTCTTGAAAACAACTGAGTTTACAAATTGAAGAGAAAATTCCCACTGATTTTGAAATGTATTTTTGTTTTTCAATATCCTCAAAGGTTCAAAATAACTTTTTTAAGAATATATTTAATTGAAAAAAAAAAAATTTATAATATAGTGATTTATGCTGAAGTTACTGCTTTATAAAAAAAATCCAAGAAAAAAATTTCCAATGTTGCGTACTTAAAGTTTCAATTTACAATAAAAAATTAAAATACATAAAATGAATTTAAATAATATGTATGGATATATATTTTCCTGTGTGCATGCATGCATATCCTTGTAAAGGTAGAATAATGGAAGAAGAGTTCTTTTTTTTTTCCTTATTAAACTATAATTCTTTTCATTGTTTAGGAATAAAAAAAGTAAAAAAAATCGAACAAAAGCTGCTTACACATTTTTGTTCAATTTAAATTGAAAAGCTTTCAGTTTAAAAGTTTCAAAGATTCAAGAAAAAAAAATTTAAATCTTTTTTTAAAATTTTTCTTATATTTTTTTAATGAATAAAATTTAAAAAAAAAACAGCTTAAATTACGATTTACGACAACAAAAGAAGAAAATTTTCCATCATTAATTTTCTGTTATTTTTTTTTTTCAACAGAAAATTTAAAATAAATTATATTATAAAAAAGCTTGTAAAGACATGATGATATTATGATAATTAATTATTTATAATGAGATTTTTTTTTATTGTACATGTAACATCAAATTATCCCATTAACATGACATGAATACATGATATTCATGTTTATTAAGTCCTTCGTTCTTAATGAGTAAATGAGCATAATTCTAATAAACAAAATACGTTTTTTTTTTGAACTACTGATATATAATAAGATTTATTTTCAATTAAATTAAAATTTTTACCTATATTTAAAAAATATATAATAACACCATATCATGTTGTAAAATATAATGATTTTCAAATGTTATTTGTGTGCGTGTGTGGGAGCTTAAAAATAAAAAATTTTCATATAATAATTTTTTTCTTTTTTCTTTTTTTTTTTGCTGAAAAAAGGGTATTTTGTAACATACACATCTTTTTTTAATTCGATACTTCCATAAAAGCCTTCTTTTTTTCTACTTGAAAGATTTTTTTTTGCTAATGTTTTTTTCATCGTAAAATAAACGAAGCTTTTATAAAAATGTACTTAAATGTTTTTGTGTAATCCGTTTTATTGTTAATTTTCTTTAAAAGAAATTTGGAACTTCTCATTCCAAAGATTATAGGACTATTGTGTAGAGATTAAAAAAAACGATATCATGTTATTTTTTTGGCTAAATGTCACTCTTCTACAGCTCACTGTTCCCATTTTTATTATTTATAATTTAACTAAACCAGAAAGAAAAAAGAAAAAATAGAAAATTTGAAAATTTATATTACAAATTTACTACCCCATTTTATTTTCAGGCAAGAAAATCTTTGATGAACTTTTATCGAAATTTCCTGTCTCTTATGCTTATTTTTTTTTTCAATTAAGATCTCAAAATCAAAGGAACTACCAACATTTATTAGAAAGACTGCAAAAGACATTATGACATTTATTAATGGAAAAATGAGAAAAAAAAAAAAGAAAATATGTAAATGACTATCAAAGATGCTGCTTACAAGATGATTAGAATATAAATTTGTAGTCTCGTGCTTTTCTCTTAATTTTTTTTTTTTTTTTTTTTTTTTTGACGAAGTCATGACTGATAAATGTTTAATGAAAAGAACTTTGTCATAAAAAATCTTTTAAATTGTAATTGAAAAAAAAAAAGTTGAAACGATTGATCACTTGAAAGTCTTTATTTTTACATATTTTGCTAATCAAATCAAAGAAAATAATCACAGCCTCCATTTTTCATTTTTTTGTTTTTTGAATAATGGAATTGTAAATGAATCTCAAAGGATTTTTAAGCTCATTTCAGAAATATTTGAAATTTTAAATTCAATCTATCAATTTTTTTGATGCAATTTTTTTTTTGATTAAAAATCAATTTTAAATTGATTTGTTTTTTAGATTAAGTGACCTAGATTTTGTCTCTTTGAAGTACAAAAATTCAACTTTGATGTTTTATTTTGACAAGTTTTTTACTAAAATTCAGCATGGAAAATAATCATGAGTTGTTAAATTTCATTTCACGTTGAAAATATACAAAAAGCAAAATAACAACAAGTATTTCTAATTAAAATAATTTACTTTAGGTTAAAAAGAATTTGTAACAATAAACTTTACATTGGAAAATTTTCACATACATATATACAAACATACATAAATTGAAAAGTAATTCACGTTATAATAAAAAAGGATTTGAAAAGAATTAAAAATGAAATACAGAACAACTGTTACATTTTGTTAAAAGTGTTCACATTAATTAATTTTCAATTTTAAATTTTTTTTTTAAATCTAATTACTTTTAAAATATTTCATTATTACAATAAAATTTGAAAATCTATATTATGAAACATTTGTTAAAAGATTTATTTTGTTTTGATTTTTTTTTCTCAAAACAAAAATCATTATTCTTTATTAAATTGATTTTTTTTCTTTCTAATTAAATTATCATCATTATTGAAAACTACTTAAATTCAATTCATTTTCAACAAATTATAAATGAACAATCATAAAAAAAAACTTAATTAAACTTTATTTATTAAATGAAAATAAAAGAAATACTTTTAACGGTGTTCAAAGTTTTTAAAAAGTTTCATTTTGCACGAAAACGCTAAGTTTCTGCACTTTTATCCTATTTCCTCTTTTCGTTCTTATTCAAAAGTAAAAAAGGAAATAAATGAACAAAAAAGCCAGAAATTGAAAAAATAGAAATAAAAGAAAAATATTGTTTTCTTCTTCAGCAACCATTCAGTTTTTCATTAATACACACACCCACACTCACGTTTTAAAGTAAATTAGATTTTCTTCTACAAAAGTTTGAAGTTCGACAAGCTCGTTTATAGAAAATATTTTTAGTTTTTGTGTTAATGAAAGTTATTTTAAGAGATTTTATTTTCTCACTTAATAAACTTGATATACTTATTGGTATTTCTTGAATGTGCAAGAAGGAGTTTTTAATCAGTAAAATAAAAAATGTTGATTTTTTATAAAAAATCACAAAGAATAATACTTATAAGGATTTAATTTATAAAAAAACAGAGAATAAACATACTATTGTTTAAATTTTAATTTTTTGATTAAAAAATCATTAAATTAATTAAAATAAAACGATTACCGGTTACGTAAGTTTGGATTGAAATGAAAGAAGAGGACCTAAAAACATACCAAAAAATGTTCCGACACAAACTGAGATATGATTGTTGAAAAAGTCGACCATTGTCTCAGCATGACAAAAAGATTCATAGAGCCTTGCTCTAAGAACAATAGATGCGGAGTGGTTTAAAAACTATATACATTATAGTCATTGTATAGTCATTGATCCACAACCCGTAGAATAAGCGTTAAAAAACTATAACTTTATTGCGAAATGAAGCAGATTCAAAAATTCGGTTAATGCTTGTTCAGGGTGGGGTGATAGCTATAAAATCTGTGTAACATCGAATAATTAGCCTAGAAGTTGTAGAGATGAAGAAAAAGTAGAGTCAATATCGCACTTTCTTTGTGAAAGTACAGATCTAGACGCAATTTATCTTACAATCAGTACGTTTAAACGCGTTCTCTTAAACCGATATAACTCATATTATAACGTAAAACATAAAACTATTATTAAACCGGTTTAAACAACCTTATATCGATATGACATTAGGTATAACCACTTTATGACGGTTTAACGAAACAAGTTGACAACGTCGTAAAAAACAAATACTTACATACACACATTTCTTTTAAAATCATTTTTATTTTGTTGGTAGTATTGTACTTTAAATCGGTTTATATGGAATTTTTTCTATATTGCTTTATCTTGTAAGTATAAGCACCAACAAAATCGGTATGAGATAAACCTGTTTTCTATATCGATATGAGTAGGTATAAACATACTGAATGAGATCGAACTAATAGACATGAAAATATTTTTTAATAATTCGGGATGGTTTCCAGGACAGGCTACGTTTTTTTCTACAAGCATATCGAAAGGCATTGAGAGGACTATCTTTTTGTTAGCAGGCAATCCATTAACCCAAGCTAACTTAACCTATTCTAATTGACCATCATCTTCCTCTTTTACTCCTTTTAATCCTTTCCACTTCTTTTTTTTTTCCTAAAAAGTGACGATATCTCAAATTAAACTGTTCAAAAACTATTTATTTTTTAAGTTTATGTTGTTTTATAATATTGAATTTGTTTTTTTTTTTCTACAACTGTAAAACTAAAAGCATAATTACTAACTAAAATTCATTCAGTACAAATTGTCATTATGTTTGTAAAATTTAATGAGGTAAAGTGATACTTTAGTCACGTTTACTTTACTAATTATGATAATTTAACAAAAAAATCTGGTTTTTACAGCCTAAAGGAATTATTAATTATGAAGTTTTCATTTTTTTACTAATTAAGAATTTTATTTGGAAAATAATAAGCCAGAAATGACTTAAAATTTGAAGATAATGTGTAACTATTTTTATTATTTTGTAATTAATTAGAAAAAAAATTGTAATTGCTTGGAAGTTCAAGAATATTAGGAAAAATATTAAGAAAAATCATAATTCGATAATTTTGGTTTTTTTTTCAATTGAAAGATTTCGTTTTTGTTAAAAAATCTTCCAGCATACTGGATTGAATACTTTTTATATAAGATATTTATTAAAAACACTAAAAAAAAATTTTTAAGAACTTTTAAAAAATTCCACAAAATAAATTTTAAATTTTAAAATATGGGCAATTCAACAGAAAACTTTAAAATTAATGGATTTTCAACTTTAATATTTTATTTCATTTCATTGTGGCGTTTACTTATTATCCTTACATTTCAGGATATTTGTAGAAATATTATGAAATATGTTTATTACTATTTACTGGAACATATTTTTCCAGATAATGAGTGAATGAAATGCCTGTGGCAACAAAAAAAAAACAACAACAAAACATTACAGAGATTCTGGAATAATGCCAAGATTGCAATATTTTGTATAATGTCCTAGTTTTTTAATCGGTATTCGTTCTACTAGTGAATTAGAACGTATTAAAATTGTAGAACAGGGGTGTAGGAAAATCTAAGATATTAATTTATATCGAATACGGATAGTGCAGTTTTTTAATTAAAAAATATGATTATGCTTCTTTTTGTAGTTGAATAATTAGTAGAACAAAAAAAAAAATAAATAAAAATAATAGGATAATAACAATTAAAAAGTTCGATAAAAGATTAAATTGGGATTGAATTAACAGATTTCTAGGGAACAAGAAAATGAAAACTAATTTGACGTCATATTGAAAATTCAGGGATTGCTTACGTAAGCACTTTTCTTTTCATTATTTTCTAATTTTTTGTATTATAATTTTCAAGAATCCCATAACCATTTCTTATCTTGCTTATTCAACGGAAATTTTTTTTTTCAACTGAACAACAATGACAAACAGTTTTTTTTGAGGATGTAAAAAAGCTACAAAAGATGTTTTTTTTTTTTTTTTTTTTTTGGCAAACAGAAAATGATTGAGCAAATTTTCTATGAATCACTAAAGTGGAGTTCACCACTGTAAAATTGATGCCAGAACAAAAAAAATAGAATTTATATTATTTCCGTTGTTATCCTGTTGTTGTTCCTGTTTTTTTTATATGTATTCAAAAACGATAAAAATGTATTTATATGTATTTGATGAAAATGATGCTGTGTTTTTTATGAAAATCATTACCTTTTCGTAATTATGATTTTCTATTATTCATAACTTTCAATTTCCACATTTTGTATCAATTTTGCCAAAAGCATTTTGAACTCAACAGTTTACAGTATTCACACTTATATGATTGGATTATATGAAATGAATTTTCTCATATTTTAAAATTTATAAAAGAAACAGCGAAATTGTATTTTGAATAAATGATAAATAATTGGTTGTATCACATATACATACAATAGCTTGAGGCATTTTAATTCTATTTGAATTATTATTTCCTCATAGAAATTATTGGTTTTTTATCCGCCCACAAATTATTGGAACATTTTTAATAAGGAAATTATTTCCGTTGTAATTTTTCATAAATTATAATAAGGGTGATGTTATTACATAAAACTTTATAATGGTCAAAAATCTCGTAACATGATTTATACATACATACTCATATTCTGAAGTTATGATTAAATTTGAATATTCATTTTTTATTTGAAAATTCTCAAATTAAAATTTTGCAAATTTTATAATTTTCTCTATTTGTGTACTTTGTTTTTTTTTTTTCACATAACAGCCATTTCAAAGTAATAAAAAACACATAGAAAAGTTCATATACAAATATTTATTCTAGTGGTTTGTTAAAGTTACATACACTCATTAAATATGATTATGATCAACATAAACTCATTAGATACATCACATATATGTACATACATTTATGTGCTTTACTTATTTACATACAAAAACCATATGTAATATAAAACTTATGTATAGTAGTAAAAAATTAAATATTATTTTTTAGTACATATTTTAAAAAAATACCTTATACCTTTTTCTACACATTTCCTAACAAACAACAAACCACATTCAAAAATTATTTATTTCATTATCCTTGTTTGTTTAGTTTTGTTTACAAAATTATACCTCGAGTAAAAATTAAAACTTTTTAGAAAATTTACTATTATAGAAGAAATTTTTGTAAAATAGGAAAATATTTTTCTTATATCTTATTTTTCTGGTTTTCTTAATACATTATTTAAATTTTATGAAAAACCATATTGTATGAATTTTGTATTTAGTAGAATTAAATAAAGAACAATATAAATTGTGAAAATGTATTCATAGAAGGATTTTTCAGTTTTTGTATTTTTTCATTTTTAATTAAATTTTCATTTAAGAAATGAATAAAAAGCAAAACAAAAAATATATATTTTCCCGGAAATTCATTAAATTGTATGCTTTTGTTTAACTTGTGTATATTGTTTTCCTTTTAACACATTTTATATGATTCTAGAAATATTTTAAAATTGTTATATGGGATTTTTCCCTTTTCTCAGAATATTAAAGCTCTATTTATTATTTATTTAAAAAAAAAAAACGTTCTTATAAAAATTCATAAATTATGTATTATTTACTCTAATTGCGATAAATGGAAGCCGTAATAAAAACGAAGAATCGAATGTATAAATAAATCAAAATCCCCTGACATTTATTTGCCCTCAATATGTATGTATGTACATATATTATGCAGATAATAATCCTTTGTAATAACACATTACTTTTAAAGTTTTATGCATAATGAAGTCAAATTATTTTGAAATGTAATCGGAGTAAAATTTATTTAATAAATGTGTTTCACCCTTTTTTAAGAAAAATATCGTATACATTTTGAAATTATTATTTCCCAAGGGATTTCACTTATAATTAAAGCTTATTGAATTTCTTGATTTACATACAATACATTTTAATAAAAATATCTCCATACACTGAAATATGGTCAATATTTTTATAACAAAGCTTTCCCCATATTTTTTCTAATTCTAATATGCCAGCGTTGTGCATATATTGGATTCCAACATCATGCCTCATAATAATTTAAACAAAAAAAAAAAATTATTATCGTGTACAATTAAATAATTTATCAGTACATGTAAATGTAAATTTTTTGGTAATTATAAAATTTTGCTTTTGTTTTTAATTTAAATTAAACAATTTCAATTAGCATTTTAGTACTTTTTAATTTTTTGTTAAGAAACTAAATTACGCACAGTAAATATAATTAGGTACATACATACATTCATTATTTATTTTTTCAAAAAATTTTATAAAAGTAAAATTTTATAATTGGCAAATTTTATATTAATAAAAATTTATATTTATGTTGGTTAGCATTTTAAAACACTTGTCACAACAACGATATATGTACATAATTACATATGTATGAGTTTGTTTCAATGTTCATTATGTTGAGCACCTTTTTTATCAAAATTTAATTTTGACGTTTCAATTATCACCATTTCACTATGAACTTATCGAGAGTGTCACATCGAACTGCTCGACATTATAACAGTAAATTTTACTTAGTGCTTTGTATTGATAATGCTATTTTCTCTAAAAACACAAAAAGATTTTAATTTAATTTAATTTTTTTAATTTTTATTTAAGGAGGATATCAGGTGAACCTAACACCTCCTTGCCCGCACCACGGCCCACCAGGGCCTTTTGGCGACCTTCAATACACATTATACAAAGTTAACCTAAATCTATAACTTAATTATTAACCTAAAATAATAAAAAATAAAATGAAATTTTAAAATTAGAAGAAATGATTTAAATTATACAAAAACTATAAATTTACCAATATACTGAAAAGATTAATTAAACTTATTTCAATAAAAATAATTTGCCTAACTATCTATAAACTTCTTAATTAATAAAAAAATTTTTTTTTTTTTTAAAAAAAAATTTTTTTTTTTTTTAATTTTAATACTTAACTTAGGTCCTACCTTAACTTTATTCTTAAAACTAATTACAATAAATTATATTACATTTAAATATAATATAAGCCTAATTTTTAAATTTTAAATTTATACATAATATAAAGTGAAAAAAGAAGATAATACTAATATACTATATTCTAAAAATGATTGACAAAAATTTATATTTTATTTGATAATTTCAACACAGAAATCAATTTGAACACAGGATCATCACTATTTTGTTGATTATTTAAAATAGAACACAAATTGACATCACTAATATTTAGATCAGCCAACTTTGCACGAACTATTTCACACTCCATTAGAAATTTATAACTATTTTTATGATTTGGTCCATCACAGAATTGGCATACTAGGTCATTACACAAGGGAAACCTGTGAGATAATCTGGAATGCCCTGTACGCAATCTAATATAACATATTTGTTGAATTCTATTTAATCCTGAACTGAATGCAGGAGATGCTAGCTGCTTATTAATTTCTAAGTACGTTGTAATGGTTTCAGACTCACTCTCCCGGAATCTGCTAATCCTTCTGTGGTTTAGAGTTTTCAAACCAATTCTGAACATGGCCTGAGGACTTGGCAGGACGAAAATTGCAGAACACAAAAAGATCAACTGTCAGCTCAGGTGAATTGACCGTGTGGTGTTTAACATGGGGAAAATTTGAAAATTTACCGTGGGTAAGCACCATTTTGGTGCTGCTACCATATGGTAAGCTAACCAATATGGTAAGTAACCAACAAAATCATTGAGGTAATTTGAACGCTGTAATAACATATGTTCACCATGTTGAACATTGAAACGAAACCTATACTATTTACACTTTACAGTATATGAAATTAAAAAATATGTAATTAAAGACAGCTAGATACTTTAAAAAGTTTTCATACTGTTATAAATTGAAAATTATTTTAGGCGTAATTTTATTCATTTTTGATAAATTTTATAAATAATTTATGAAAATTTTCGAGTGTATTTTTAGTAAAATTTGTACAGGAAAAGAAACCATTATAAATTTTTATTAGCTTGTGAAAAAATTAAAAAAAAAAAGATAATAAATAGCGGAAATTTATAAAAATAAAAGTTTTTAACTTACTCAACTACTAAATATTTTATTGAAAAATTTATATAGTATTTTAAAAAATTCAAAACTATCTATTCTATAATTTGGTTTCCAATTTTTTGCTCCATATTCATAAATTTCATGCAAATTTACAAAAAAGGGGTTTTTATTAAACTATAAAAGCAATCTATTAACTTTTAAAACAAAAATAACTTTTTCATAACTTTTTTCAACCTATTTTTTATTTTCACAATTTTGTGTTCTTTGTTTTTTAAATAACAAAGTATTTATCAAAGTTTTACCTCAATTTGTTTTAGAGATTAAAATTTAAGGAAAACGAAAACAAGTTGATAAAGATTTTGTTTAAACAGAAAAAAAAACGGAAACAAAACAAACCAAAAGAAAAAGAAAATTTTTGTGTTTTGGAAATTCCAGAAAATAAACCACATTTGACTTACAAAAAAAAAATTATGAACATTGAACAATAAAATAGCTAGATTGTGAAAAATCCTTTCCAATTTATTATTTTCAATGAAAATTACAATTTTATTCACGTTTTTAATTATTATCTTTAATAATCCAATTGAGTTAAGGTTAATTTTTTAGTAGTTTAGTCTAAATAATTAAGTGGTTTACTTTCCACTAAAACCTGTAGGTGCATGTATCACAGAAAATTTGTCAAGGAAAGTTTTGTTAATTTGAGTAGCACAAGACTTTCAATTGGTTGTAGCGGCATAGAATAACTGAAACCCATTCCGTTTTTTGAAAAGATTATTGATCTTTTTTCAAGATCATTCTGATTGAATATTTCAAAGTGGTCGTGGAAAAGTCCTTAACTCTTTAAAGAGTTGAACGGTCACATCAGTTACCATATTTAAATGCACATTTTCTTGGAATTCTGTTATGTCAATTTTTTTGCATTTCATTTTTACTACAAAAACTTTTTCAAACTATAAATTTTTGCAAAATATAAAAAAATTAAGGACTTTCTTTAGTTTTGCGCTAACCTCTTTAAATTTTTCTATTTGATCCAACGAGCTTAAACATGTTTCTAAATTGAATAAAAGTCTAAAAAGTATGTTCTCTATAATCGAATTTTTCTTGAAAATAGAATTATTCTTACAATTCTAAAAACATCATTGAACATGTAACAGATTTGTAGAGTTTTATTTTATTTCAATAATCTGAATCTGACTGTGGTTCTTTTGGCGAGCCTATTTATTCCCATTTTGTATTAAAACACAGTCGGAGTCTTCTTGAAAAAAAAAAAAATTAATATTTTGTTAAATTTAAAATTTACATGATTTCATTCATTAGAAATCTTTTCAACGTAATTGTAATCCACACGTAACATAAAATCTTCCATCTGATATTTTTCGTAACCACATAGAAATTCAATTTAGTTATTTTTTTACATCACGGTGACCTAAGTATCACATTCTTATGATTTATTCTGAATTAATTTCCTGCTGTTTTAAAATTGATTTCAATTAAACATCACATAAGAAAAATAAATGATATTTTAAGCATCAATCATATCATCGAATATGTAAAAAAAACAGTTGGGTATCTTTTAATGTCGTAATACAAAAGTATCTTTTTCATTTAAATGACATTAGACATATTGCACTTAAATTCTGAAACGATTTTATATTGAATTTATGGAAATATAGAATTTTAAAATATCAAGTAACATTTGTTATTTGTTTTTTCTTCTCCTTTTTTTTTTTTGAATTTGCTTGAATTTATGGATGAATGTAAATTCATGGAAATATCAAAAACACTAAATAAAATATAATGTTGTGCATTTTGAATCTTCTGTGAATAGAAAAATTTTTATTTAAATTTTAAAGAAGACAATTTTCTCTCTAGTTTTTATCTAGTGAAAGGTAATCCTGATGTTTATGATGTAAATTTAATATGAAGTAATAAAAATGTAAAGTGAAATGAAGTTTCAAGAAATTTCTTTTTATTGTTCTTTTTTTGATATTTTATCTTTCATATCGTGTAAAATTGTATTTGAAATATGAAATGTTCTTCTTTAAGGTAAAATAACACTTTTCTAGGATGACAAGAACTTGCAAAAAAAAAAGTGATCTTCTGCATGTCTTCTTCGATATTACTTTCTTCTTATAAAATAGAAAATAATTCTGTATCACTGTAGCACATGTGACATACGAATACGAATATAATATCTACATTATACATATACGAGTATAGGAATAATATTTTACGGTTTTCCACTTTGAACAAAAAATGTCAAACATTTTTTACACAATTTTAAAAAATCCAATCAATTTTTTTTTTTTGTAAGAAATTTTTTAGTATGTGGTGATGATGTTACAAATTAAAGTTTGATTTTATTTAAAAGTGAAAAAAAATAATTAAGAACTTTAAAGTGGAATTAATAAAAAAAATATTCTTTACGATTTATTGTTTTTTTTTCTGTGGTTTTTGAATTCTAAAAAAAAAAAATAAATAAAAAAAATATAAACAGACGTTAATGATTTTTCATAAAGTGTTATGTGCAGAAAATAATTTTTTTAAAAGTTTCTTTCGGATTATTTTCATATAAACTTTGAAGGCGAAAAAAAAATGATTCAGTTTTATTTGAAAAAAAAAATGTACGACGTAAGAAAAAAGTTTAGAACTTAAAAACTGAACCAGATGTGTTTTATTTAAGTTTTTTTAAGTATAAGAGAAAAAAATATATATATAAAGAAATATTAAAATTAATAAGCTTCTATAAAAAGTTTTTTTCTTTTCAAAATTAAAAAGAAGAAAATCAATTAAAATTTGATAGTCAAGAAAAAAAAATTATATAAAACTGACAATGAAAAATGACATTGAGACAAGTTTTTCTTGAACTTTGATAATTAATTTTTTTTTCTCTGAAATTTTTAAATACACACACGAGTTATGGTTTTTTTCTGTTTCATTTAAATATTAAAAATAAGGATATATGTTAACATTCTCCAAATAATCGGTAATTTAGGCATTATTTGTAAATTATATGAATTGGTAATAATTTTTTATTCAAAGAAAAAAAAATGAATTTATCCATAACGTATAGTTTTTCTATTAATTTATTAAAACACACATATCATAATGCCAATGACACAAATTAATTTAATGTTTAAATACATATTTCATACTGTTGGCCCGTGAAAAAAAAAATCACTGAATATTTCATAATATCGGCTCGTGAAAAACAAAAGAATTATTGACTCTTTCTATTGACTTGTGTGGAAAGTAAATAATTAGAAAATTGAAAAAATGAAAATTACTGTCATTAAAATTATATTCTATCCTATAATTATCTAATTAAATTGAATAATCAGGATAATGAAATAAAAAAAAAAAGTCGAAAATTGTGTATAAATACAAATCAGTTTCAGAAAAATGAATCAAACAAGTTAATAAACTTTATCTATAGTTCTTTTAGAAAAAAAAAAAATTAAATAAAATAAAAGAAAACTTTTGTTAAAATGATTTTTGAAGATTTTTTAGTATCAAAAAAAGTTTATAATACCGAATTTATTCATGCAAATCTTGTTGGCATGCAGTTATGGGGTGCTGTTATATTAGACGATTCGAAATATCCGAATTTTCATTTTTATAAAGGATTAATTTTTAATGTGACAATGATAACTGCTTGTTTTGTTCAGGTAAGTATCTTTTATTTTAAATCTTCAAATAAATAAATACACTTTATTTGAATAATTTTTATAGTTTGGATATGTGGCTATGGATTATAAGAATTATTCACAATCTACAATGAAAATGGCTGCTGTAATTGGTTATTTAAGTTTAAGTTCATGGTTTAGAAATTTGTATCTAAATAGAAATGGTGAATTTTTTTTTAAATTTCTAATTTTCTAATAACTAATCTTCTAATTTTTTTGTTGTTTTTTATTCGAATAGATTATAATTTTTTTCTAAATAGTGTATCCAGTTATTTTGAAAAAATTCTACAAGATAACGTAAAAGAAGAAATAACAATTTATAAACGTAATGTGAATTATGTTAAAAGATTATCAAAAATTTTATGGATCTCTTCAATAAGTTCAATAATAATTGCATGTATTAGTACACCAGTAATAATTATTCTAACAGCAAAATATGATTCTTTAACTAACAGTAAAGTAAGTTAGACACAGTTTTCTAAAACACAAAAAAATTACATATTGCAATTAAATTCTGAATATTTTTTTTCGTCCTTTTGTTTAAAGGTCTATGAAGCAAAAGGTTTTCTTTTCGAATTATATCCTTATGATAAATTTTTTGATAATTGTATAATATCTTGTTTATTGGCATGTTATGAATTTACTGTTATTGTTATTTCTTGTGCAGTATGGCATCCATTTGCAGCTACATTAATGGTTTATATTATAACAAGAATTGAAATTCTGAATTATCGTTTGGAAAATCTTGAAGTAATGTAAAATTTAGTGATTTTTTGTTTTTTGGTAATTGAAAATTTCAATGTCTTGTTCTTCTTTTTTTTTTTTAGGATTATTGTTTAAGAGTAAAAAATAATGAAAAATCAACTTTAAATGAAAAACGTTTTTGGTCTTTAAAAATATGTGTGGATGATTATGAAATAATTAGAAGGTTAATAAAAATAAAAACAAAGTTTTCCTCTGTTCCGAAAGAATTTTTGATACTACATCTGGGTCTCGTTTATATTATGCGAGATAAAGAAATAATGAAAAAAAAAACCCTAAATATGGAAATCCAGTGTAAAAAAAACCTTACGCCTAACTAATGGCTTTTAAAATGTAGCAATTATTTCGGAACGGAAAGAATTAATTTTTTTAAAAATTTAATTTTAAATAAATTTTTGTTATATTTTTTTTTTTCAGACACGTTAAAAAATTGGAATCATTATTTTCAACATGCATATTTCAAGATTTCATGACATTTTCTTTGTTAATATGTTTGCTTTTGTATCATGGAATTAATGTATGTAATGTTAAAAATTGCGATTGACAAAAAAAAAAAAATTACAAATCTAATTAAAATTATTTCACAATATTAATATAATTTTAGAGTGCTAAAAATCATAATAGTATGAGTTGTTTAACAATTTTTCCTCTTCTTGTTATGGCAATTACTATTCAATGGTATTATCATAAACACTGTAATGACATATCATTTCATGTATGTAAAAAAATAATTACAAATTTTTGGTAATTTTAATTGAAAATTTTTTATTCCAATTCGATTTTTAGAGTAATTTAATAGTACAATCAATTTACATGGGAAAATGGTATACACATCCAAAGGATTTACGAAAAATTTGTTATATCATGATGACCGGTATACAAAAATTTTCAATAACTGCGATTTTTTTAAATGTCAGTTTAGGAACTTTAATTACGGTAAAACAAAACAAAAATATGAAATATTTAATATGTAAAAACAATTAAGTTTTATTTCTATTTCTTTTATTCTTTATGTCGTTTTAGATTTTAAAAGGATCTTATACTTATCTAACACTTTTAACTGGAGCTTCATAAACTTTTTGATTTAAACTTAATTTTTTTAACATCGTAACTAATCGGAAGCACCTTAATATGGTTTTCCGTTTTGGTGTTCATGTTAATTTTAGTAATTTTAAATTTTGTCAAAGACTATTTTCTTTTACGAGAGTTACACTAATTTTCCTATAAAAAGTGAAATTTCCTATACACTAATTTTTACAGGTTAAAAACTTAAAATTTGCTCTAAAACAGCCGACGAGTTAAAGTTATTTAAAATAAATTTTACAATTGTGAAGTTACAGTCAATTTAAAAAACTATAAATTTGGTATATTTATTTTATTATCTTTCATTTGTGATGCACAAATTTTAGATTTAAATAATTAACACACTATATGTAGTAGTAGGAATTTTTTTTTTTTTTTGAAATTAAGTAGTTCTTCTTAATTTTAAGTTTAATAAATTATAAGAAGTTTTAATTAATTAGTTTAAACTTTATATGAATGTTGGGGTCATATTCACCAAAGATTTTGACTTCTTAACCATAAGTTTTTTAAATAACGTGGTAAAGGACCTCTCGTCTAACCCCTAACATGGAGGGACAAGGATGTCAAGTCACAATATAGAGCTGTTAAACCTTAAAAAAAGAAATTCTTTATCGTGATGAAAAAAAAATCGTAACTCAGTTATATTCACATTAATTTTTATTACAGTTTAAATCTTGTTGGTAAATATCACCTTTAGAGCTATACAAGAAGTATTCGTCCTCCACAATTCCAGTTAATAGAAAGGAAAAAACCATTTTTCTCCTAAATAATTGTGTGGGTGGTGACATCATAACGGATAAATAATTTCAACACATACTAATAGATACTAAAATGCTATAGTAAAAAAGTAAAGGAAATAGAAGCCCATTTGAAGGTCTTCCCAAATCGTCTAACAGATATTCACGCACCAGAAAAAAACTTTGAAAAATGAAAAAAAAAATTCTTAGAACAACTTGGAAAATAATCCTTTTCTGGAAATAAGAAAAATAATGCAAAAACAATGAGAAACTTATTACATAATGTTCACAAATACAAATTTATGATAAAGCTTCCAAACATACCTACATACATAAAATATTTTGTCAAAAAATAAAGTCATTTATATTAATTTATTTGTATCATTGCGCTGAAAAGATCAAAAAGTAATTTAAAAAGTTTAGAACAAATAAATTTACTCTTGTATGTCCTATTTATGAATTTTTCAGTATTATTTTTCATTTATTTTCAAACGCAAAAAAAGTTTTTTCAAATAATATTTTAGGACTTTTGCTAAAATTTTTAATTTATTTGAAAAAAAATTGATAAAAAAAAATGAAAAGGTGAACATGAAAATTCTTACTATAAATAGAAAAAAGGAAAAAAACAAGATTTCTGTAATTTTGAATAAATTTTCAAATAAAGTAACCAACAAATGCAATGTTTATTTAATTATTATAACCACAGTTTGTAAATAATAACAGTTTTGTTATTATTAAGCCACAAATGAAAATAACATTTTAATGATATTTACATTTTAAAAACTGTAACCATTTTTGGTTTTAATATTCCAATTGTAATAATAATAATCGTATTATATACATAATATCGTCTTTAGCATCAGAGAAGAAATACCATTTCGAAAAGTTTATTGTGGTTTTTTGAAAATTATTTATATCCTTTAAGATGGCTGCTTATCCTGTCATTACCATAATACGATTACCACAAAAAAAAAAAAAATTACTGGTTTACTAAAATGTCAAAACTTTTGAATTTTCATATATACTCGTATAGTACGTATATATTAATTTTATTTTTGTAATTAACCCTTTGCGTTCCAACTACTAGTACTGCTGACAAAACAAGTGAAGGCGTTCCATAACTCCACGGCACTGACTGATGCGATGGTGTCGTTAATTTGATTTTGAATTTGCATTTATTTAAGATTTACTGATATCAACTAAGTTTGTCTACGTATTTTCTTTAATAAATTGATTTTTCGAAAATTTGGAGAGCTTTTCTCACCGTGTTGTCATTATTTGCTAGAGTTGTCTACTGTCTACCCATAGATACACGAAATGCTCGAAGCGTGATAACTTTCCTTCTTATCATAAACTCCTGCATATTTCTTCCTTCTACATGCGACAACACTGTACTACTTACTTAAATACAATAAAGGACATTCCTAGGTTGTGGTTTCACAAAAAAAGGTTTAATTTTAATATGAATATTAAATGTTTTCATAAACTGACTATACAGTATACAGTAAATTTATCCTTTGTGATTTAATTACCAGTTTTTCGATTTTACCTTGAATTAACTTGAATAAATTTTAATTGTTGAATGGTATGGAAATTATTCGTTGCAATTATTTAATTCTCTATTTTTTTTTTTTATTATCAATTTAGCATGACTAAATGTTTTGATAAGAAAAAAAAAACGATATTTCAAAACTCAATAAATTTTTATAAACTAAAGAAAATTGGAACAGGTAAATTTTATAATTTAATTAGAAACCACTTGTTTTATGAATTTTCATTGGATGTTTTAGTTTCTTATCAATATATATATATGTATATATGTATAGCTATATATACACACATATACATATGTATATATAAATTATTTGTAGAATATCATCCTGTTAGTCACCTTTCTGTTCTCCATATTTAATTTTGTTGTCTACATCCTTTTTAAGTTTCTCCCCCATTATTCAAAAATTACGTTGAAATATATTATTGGCGCCATTTTTGACGCTCTAATTTTTTTTTTTCATTTTAGTTTTACTACAAAAATTGATTTTCTTCATTTTACCACTACATACGAGTACTGTACATAGTACTAGGTTATGCAATTTTACTTTATATCAGGCTCCAAGTTGACTATTTTGATTTGTTTTTTTTTTTTTTTTTTTTGTTATTTTGCAAAATGTAATAAAACATTTATGCGAGTTTGTGGTGTGTGCAAAAATACTAATGATTCAATAAATTTTTCTTTTATGGGGATTATTTGAATGTTTTAATGTCCTTTTTTCTCTCCCTTGTATTGGGTAATTGCTTTTAATTACAAAATTTGTTTTATTTTAAAAATACTTCTTTACCTTTGTAGATATACGAGTACTATATAATTTAATAGAATTACACATAAAAAAAATAGTAAATATTACTTGAAAAAAAAAACATATTCTAAAAAAAACTACATGACGCCAAAAGGATATGCATTACAAACAACACAAAAGTCTTTTTGAATTAATTTTGTAATTCTGTTATTATTATCCAACATGAATTTATTCTGAAAATAAAAAGAAAAAACATATTTCAAAAGAGGGTTGCATTGCAGGAAAAAAAAAATTATTACATCACATTTAATAAACAAACAGGAAAATAACACGCCCTTGTTAAAAAAAAAAAACTAAAAGCAAATAAATTACGAACGGGGTAAAAAAAAAAAACAGGATAAAGTAAATGACTTGTGATGTTACATTATACTTGCATTTATATTGAACTTTAATCAAATTAATTGACAACATGTGAAGAACGTTGTATATATTATGTATGTATGTACAACATATTTTTGTTGTTGTTTATTTCTATTTGTATTAACTATATTGTAAAAAGAAAGAAAACAGGACTCATTTTATTTTCATAAAATTTTCAATAGCCACAAAAATGTTTCCAATTTTTTATTTATACGAAAAGTTTATACAAAACAATTTGTCAGTTTTTTGGATCGTTACACATTTGATCCAAATCAAGAAAAAGTATACAAAAGAGATTAATGGAAGGAAGGAAATGGAATAGAAAAAAATGCGAAATTTATTTGAAAATCAAAGAAAAATTTCAGATATTTAATTTTGTTTTTCTGGTTGAATAAAAATAGATTGGCAATTTTATATTAACAAATAAATTTCATATTTTATTCTATTGAATTTAAAAGTGAATTTTAGATAGATTGTGATACATAACTGTTAAGTGTTAGCTAAGATATGTATAAGTATCTGTAATTTTCTTTTGATAAAAAGTGAATATGAGAACGAAAAACAACATTTAAATGTATTGAAAATGTTCAATCAACAAAAATAATATTTGAAATATCTTTTTATGATTAAATATTATTTATTATGTATCTTATTTGACTAGTGACTGACAGAGATATGTATGGTTGTTGAAATCAAAATTTTGGAGTTTGTATTTACCTACATACATATATATATAATTATGTATTATATATTATCTATATATATACATATACATATATTATACCTGAAGTTCTACACACAATAAGTTAATCTTCTCATCATATGCATAGATTCATGAATTCATAATCGATAAAATCTTTAGTATATCTTTTCAAATTTCTATCTTAAGATTTTAATTATTTCTTGTACTATTTATCTTTTATATACACAAAATATTTACTTATTGTATATAAGAGAAGTAATCACACATATATCCATCTTCTAGAAGATGATTTTTAGGATTTAATCTTTTCAAAACAAAGTACTTTTGAGTATCTAGTTCTATTAAAGTGATACTACTAATACGATACATTAATTTTCATTTAAAGTTCTCAAAAAAAAAAATTGTTATTGAAAAAAAAAATTTGGCTAATCCAACAAAGTCAACCTAATGTTGGTCTCGATTTATAAGAAAATCAAAGAACGAGTTGGCAGATTATCATAACTAGAAAAGGCGTCAACTTCTGTTTCTTTGTGTCAGAACCTTTCTGTGGTCTAGAAACCATAGATGAAGAAGCATAAAAAAATGGGAAATGAAAAAAATTAATGTCTCTCTCTCTCTGCGAAGAAACTCATGGAAATCTACAAATGAAAGAATTCATTAAGCCTTTAGCCAACATCTCCAGAAAATTATTCCATCTGAACAGAAATAAGTTGAAAACCATAACATATCTCTTCACATGGCACTGTACACTCAACTATTCATATATGAGTAGAATGGAGCTTTTGACAAATGCAGAACTACGAACATAACACTTTTTGTGTGAATAGGTATAGTATTTCCGAATTCATTGGGAACTTTAAACTATAAGAAGCAAAGATATCACAAAAGATCTTCATAGATCGAGGTTCAATAATAGCTCTTAAGAATCTGTCTATCTATCTAAAAATGAATTTTGATGGGAAAATTGTTTGGTTTATTTATGAATGGATTCAACATATCACTAAGAACACATTTCAGTTATTTTCTATGAAATCTTTGTCGTGAGTCATTTAAAAAGAATTATTATTTATTTATCAAAAAGATTACTTCTAATTACATACTTCTTTGTATTAGGATATCATATCGTAGACGTCATCTTAAAAACTTTACTTCGAATATTAGCGCTAGGATATAATAAAAAATGCACTTGTAATTCATTCATATAGTACTAAGTGAATTTTACGCTACTTCTTTTTCAAAATTTTACATTTAATTTTATCCTTTATGCCATTTATTATTTTAAATTTCATTTATGTAGAAAAATAGTTCTATGAAGCGACATTAATAAATGTTCCATTATTAAAAAATATTATATGAATTCTCTTGTTCACTATACATAAGGTCTATTTACATTTGATGTGATAAGACGTATTAAAGTTTTAATTCAATGGAAAACAAAAATCCTCTTTCTAAAATTGATTTTCATTGTTTATGTATGCAAACTATAGTTCATGTTGAAGTGTCATAGTAGAGAATAGCATTTATCCTTTTCCACAAAAAAAAAGTATTAGCATTAAGTATAGAAGGATGGATAATCGTGATTAAATATCACAACGAAAATTTCATTTTACATTCATTAAAATTTTGTAATATCATGAATGAAATATGAAAAGTGTGAAAATATAAGTAAATTTTTAAAGTTTCATTAAAAAAACAAGTTTTGAATTTAGAATTTAAATGTAGAAAAATAAATTATTTATTTTTTAAATATAAAGTTTAAGAATGCTTGAGCTTAGTTTTTGCACTTACATTCATGTACTTTTTTTTTTAGAAAATATTTTCATCTCGTTCAAAATTAAAGGAAAATTTAACGAGGCATCATAAAAGCTCAACGAAGTATCTTAAAATAAAATACGTAGGTCACTCTATAAGTTTTGAGATACAGAATATCAGCAATACTTACAATTGGCTACCATGCATAAATAGGAACGTTAGTCTTTGGTAACATGTGTTTTGTATTCAGTTCTTGTTTTAACTTGTTACAAGTAAAGTTATAAATAATTATTCAAAGTGAACAATTGAATTGTCACGTGAGCATTACCGTGCTATGATTTATTATGGTTTTAAAGTCGGTTTAAGTGACCATGAGTGCATCGGACGACTGCAACAAGCATTTGGCGAAAAAGCTCCATCCAGGGCGAGTGTGTTTAGATGGTATGCGGAATTCAAAAGAGGCCGTAATTCATTAAGTGGTGAAGCACGTCCGGGAAGACCGTGTTCAAGCGTCACCCATGAGAACGTTGCAAAAGTTCAGAGACTAATTGAAGAAGATCCGCGATACACATACCAAATGATAGAGGAAACACTCGGAGTAGGATCCGCAACGGTACATACTATCTTACACGAACACCTTTATTTAAAAGAAGGTTGTAATGAGATGGGTACCACATTATCTTACTGATTTTCAAAAGTCAGAACGTTTAGAGGTTTTAAAGAGCGACTGACTAGAGGCACTCCACTTGTGGAAAATTAGAATGCAGAAGTGCTTTGATGTTGGAACTTGGAAGGGAGTATTTTGAACATCAATAAAGTTTGTTTTTCAAAATCATTAGTAGTTTTTCTGTATCTCAAAACTTATAGAGTGACCTACGTATAAAGTATTTTCAAATAGAAATTAAATTCATATAGTAATAACCTAAATAAATTTTGTAATATTATATTTTTAATGCATATTACATGGTTGAGTAAATATAAAGTTGGTTGTTTGTATGTATATAATATATATGTATATAATATCCTTCACTTATACATATAATATCATTCAAAAAGATTACATTTCTTGTGTAGGAAAAAAAAATGCGCATGACTTATTTCATGCTTTTTAAAAATATTAAAAATGACACACAATGATTTCTTCAGATATTATATAATTTATAACGGTAGTTTATTAATAATTGTTTTTAAATCTTATCTTCGATTAATTACATCATTTGGTAGAATAAATATAGAAGTATGTATCTTGAAAGTTTCTTATAAGATTCAATATAAGTATCTCATAGAATGTATTTCTTATCATTACAATTTAATTAATAAATATAACAGATCATTATTTTTTTTAAGTGTTAATTAAATAATCATTTTCTAAATAAAAATTATTAGTGCAAAAGAAATTCTGTTTCTATGGCTTTTTTGACTGGATAGTAGCCTTTTTTTTTCTCAGTGAAATTTCTATATTGTCATCATTGTTTTAACAAGGATAATGGAAATAAATGAGAGTCATCAAAAAGTTTTATTTATTTTCTTTTTATTATCAAAAGGAAAAAAGAATAAAGAAAAAAAAAACTATTTATTGGCAATATCTTTGAAAAAGAAAATAATAAAAAAAAAATGCTTACAAATAGAAAGAAGTTGGGAAAAGTTTTTACTTTTCCTTTTCACTTTCGAATTGTTGTTATATTTCAGTTTAAATTACTATAAAAAAATCAAGAAGAAATTATACTTACGTTTAAGATATATTTTTTAACACTTTTTTAAAGAGCTTTGAATAATTGAAATCTGTTCGATAAAGCAAAAGTTATTGGAAAAATGCACGGAAAACTCAGTTCATCAAGAACCATTAATTTTTTTTCACTCCCACTGCACTGTGAGTACTGTGACTTCCTTTATTTACATACTCATCCTGAAAAAAAATATACATATCTATATAGAGCATATATATGCTTGAAAGTGTTATCTGATCTAATATTTGTTGTTTTATTTGAATTTGAAAACGGATTTTGGACAGAAATGTCTTTAAGTGTTAAATGTGAGATTGCTTTTAAAACTAAAAAAACTGGCCTCATCTTTTAATTGCTTCTAAACTGTCTCTGTTAAGAGAGTTCCTTCCAGGTTCTCAATAGATTCATTACATCAGTTTAGAAATTATCTTATTATCTTTTCCTAGGCCTTTCAATTCGTCGATTACCATCGAACGATATAAACAGGATCTTTCTTAGCATATATGGTTCACAGTCTGTTTATTGACGTTATTGTATACGCTGTACAACTCACTGCTGTTTTTTATCCATATTATTCCTTCCTCAGTCATATTGATCCTAAAAAATCTTCCATAACACTTTTCTTTCGTAAATATATTATGTTTGCGGTTTGTTGCGTCAACGTCCATGTTTCGCTTTTATATGTAACTACAGGGCGTAACAACGTTTTGTAAAGTATCTATTGAGATTAATAGAGAATAAATGTATTCAAAAATCAAAGACAAAAGTGTTCCTATTCAGTAAACAAACACATCAATCTTTTTGTTCACATCAGATAAGCTTCTAAATCTTCTTACTTATTTCAATTTGTTTTTTTTTTTATATTTCAATTTAAAAATCTGTCAGAAAATTTATTCTGCTTTCTAAAATCTTTTTTTTTTTTTTAAATTTTAATGGTATATAAAATAAATTCTACTGAAATTTCAATTTTTTGAATGTATTACACAAAGCATTGTGGAAGATCTTCATAAAAAAAAAAATACGTATATTTATTTTTTTAGGAATTTTTTTTACCTATGTAATCCTTTATGATAGAGACACACACAAGATCTATACCGTGCATTAACTTTACATTTAAATTCAAATTATGTTAAATATTTTTGTGTTTGAAAAAATGGTTGTCTTTAATGTTATTTTAAGGACCTTATTCTACGACAAAAATAGAAAATTTAAATTTAGATTTAAAAATCAATAATTTATTTAAATCTTTCGGACAAATACTTGAAAATTGTTTTATGGTAATAAAAAACATTTCAAGATGGAAATTTTGTATAAATGCTTTTTGTAAACATTTTGAAGTATATGTATAGTTGGTATTAAGTTTAGAAAACAACGGAAATTTTGTTAATCCTTTTTTTTTTTTCACCAAAATTGAAGTTATGTAATTTTTGCCATTATAACAAAATTTACAAACAATGTAAATTCTACTTTTTAATTAGACCATATAATAAGGAATAATTTATTAAACAATATCACAGATACAGGTTGTAATTGTATTATATTAGAACTGAATAAAGTTTCTATATTAACTCATACATACAAGTATATAATATGTATATTAATGATGATACCGTCAAAATAAAAAAAAAAATAAAATACAAGAGGGCGAAAAGTATCACGCAAACGCCTACACTAATGTAATTTGTGATTTTCAATCTTAAAAACTCACTTATATACATACATATATTGTATATTTATCTTGATAATGGTTCTTATGGTTCTTAAAATGGCTCCTATTAACATCTTCGAATTATTTTATGGTCGACTGAATGTATCAGACGATTAGATAGATATTTAACAAGGATGATGGTAGAAAAAGTAATTTTTAATATATTAAAACTGTCTAATTGAATTAAAATTAAATTGTTGTAAAAAAAATTTCTAACGATGTGTTAATTTATTTTTAAAGGAAAAAATTCATGAAAACAGGATTAAAATTAATTATTATTTTGAAGTTAAGATTTGTTATTACGTTAACTAAAAAATGTCTTAATTTTAAGATTGTATTTAGTATCTGATAAAATTTAAGAAAAACCCAAAGATGTATCCAGATATAATTAAAATGTGTATACTTACACAAATGTATGTTGCAAATTTCGAAGGATACTCTACCACAAAATAAGTAAAATTTAAGAAAAAGAAAAAGGAAAAGAAAGATTTCCTTATTTCTTGCATACAAGTCGTTAAATTACAAAATTTATGATAGGTTAAAAAATTTTTTTTTTATTATTATTCCTTTTTCAAATCCTTTTGATAACTTACATATTCCTTTAATTTTTTCACGAAGTAAACATTTATTTTAGAAATAATTTCAGAGAAAAAAAATGGATTTTATTATAAAAGCACGTTCTCATCGAAACTTTATGTAAATAAAAATTCAACGATGCGTATTTTTAGTAAAAAAACAGAAGAATAAAAAAAAACTTTATAAAAAGGATAAGGGTAATTTTAAAAATAAAACAAAACGGGGATGTAAATATGCTTGAGAATTTAGTTTTATTTTTAATTAATTTTTTTTTCTTCGTGGAAACTGAAATATTTCATTTATTGTCATCGTTAGAATTATTTGAAAAAGGAAATTAACAAAGAAACTTCAAGGAAATCTTGCGTATTTATTTTGTAACATTTTTTCAAAGCCTTTAATAGTCTAATCCTTTTTAGAAATACTAATTCTTCATCCACTTGGAATTTGGATTGCTGCTCTTTATCATTTGTTTATTTTTGTTTTATGTTTTGAATATTCAAGAGCTTTTTTTTTAGTAAGAAAGATTACAAAAAAAAGTTTTAGGCAAGTAATTTTTTTTTAAATATTTTGAAGCAATATGATTTTAATAATAGAAAAAGCATTTTATGACCCTTAAATTTAAAATAAATATATTCAAGAATAATATCCGAAAGATTGATCCTTGATTTAAAAGATAGAAAGAGAATACTGTACTTTTTCTGTTGTTCATTGTAAATATAAACTTTTTCAAAATGTTCATAATAAATTTTAGGTCCTTTTTTTTGCTTTTTGTTGAATCCTTTTGAAAATTTCCCATTGATTTAGTCAATAAGTTCATTAATCGGCCAATTATATGGAAGTTTATTGATTTTTTCAAAGTGTTAAAATTATTTATTCAATTTAAATCCCATAGATCCATAGAACTAGGGCAAAAATGTTCTTGATTGAAAGCAATGATGAAAAAAATCATCGAAATCCATACAATTCACTAACATATTTTAAGGGTTGGTCTAAACCATAATTAATAATAATTAATTCAATTATTTCTTGAAAATTTCCAGAAAAGTGGCAGAACATAAAAAAATAATAAATAATTGTTTTGTACAACACATAATACTCTCCAGTAAAAAAATTAATTGGAATCAAATTTAAAAAAAATTAAAAACATCTATTTGAAATATAATAAAAACTTTTTATTATACAGTGCAATATAAATTTTAAAATAGGTATTATGAAAAAAAGATTTTTTAAACTTTAATTGCGGAAAAATTTATAGTAACAATTTTTTAGACATGTTATTGTTCAAACTCATTTATCAGAGATAAAATTTCATATTTAAAATACGAATATAATAAAAAAAATTCATATAAAATTTAATTCTATATCAAATTTCAGAAAAAAATTGCACTGCATATGTACGAGTATGTATGTACGACTATGTGTACACATGTCAATATGTACTTCAATCGTATATATATTTTATTATATATGTACCTATACATACATATACATATATGTATATGTTCTATATATGTACATATGTATGATTTTTCACACACACATTGTTGTATTCACAACTTTTGACTTTTAGCTTTTTTTATACTGAAGGACCCATTAATTATTTCTACAATTGTACATTTTTTTATTATATGCCACTACGTATAGGGATATCTTTCTACTGTTTTTCTATTATACATATGTATGTACAGTGCTGGCAAATGAAGATAGAAAAATTGATGGAAAAAGTTACAAACGAAAAGAAAAAAGTGTCAATGGATAACACATTTGACCTTATGAAGTTTTCTTTTTTTTTTTTAATATAGAAATAGAAATATAGAAAAATTAATTACTTTTTATATTTATTAAGAAAACTATACGTTTTACCATTTAATACACATTTTACTCCCCACATACCTACTTTGAACTTTTTATAGAAGAAAAAATAAACAATATTCTAGTATACACTCGCTTTAAAAATACAAAAAAAAAAAAAAAATGATATAATTTTCATAATCCTTGTAAATTACATCTTAACAAAAATTCACATTTTTCAATTTTGTCACGTACTAAACATTTGTTCAACAATAATTAGGAATGAAATCGTTTGAATGTGAATTCTTATCACGTCAAAATCTGTGAGCATTATGTTTAAAATGTATTTTTTTATAAGATAAAAAATACAAGATATTTCTTGTCTTATCAGAAACTTAATCAAAATGGTACAATCATACATACATATATCACAACGATACATAAACTTATGTTTCATATAGGGATATACAATATCTAATGGAAGATGTGATTCATTATTATTCGATTTTAAAATAGATACTTTTTTAAATAATTATAAACATTATTATACCTCAAGATTAATTACATCCTAGAAGTTAATCTACTTTTATTATAACATTAGATTATGCAAAAGTCCTTTTTTGGATTAAATATAATAAAAATGGGTATGTATCAACTTTAATAATCTAACAACTTTAATTGAAGAATTTCTAAGAAAAGCAACACAATTAAAATTCACAAAAACGTTCTTGAAGTATCCTTTTCAATTTTTCTAATTTTTTTGATTTTCTTTTTTACCTTTTGTATTTTAATTACTTTGCATACGTAACTTTATTTTTATAATTTGTTCTTGATTTTTTCAAACTCCTGGTAAATAAAAAGGGTTGACTTTATAAATAAGGTAAATTCGACGCAAAAATATTTTTCAAATGTTTTTTTATGTGAAAGTTGTATTTTTATTGACATCAAAACACAGGTGCTGACATATTCATTGCTTGTTTTTGTTTTACGCTACGTGTTTCTATACTTTTTTATAGATCAAAAACTCATTTTTTTTTAAAAAACAACAACAATAAAGATTTGATATAATCAAGTAAATTTAAATGGAGAAAATTCTAAATTTTAAAGCATAACTTTTTCTTTTCTTCTTTCCCGTAGGAAATGCGAAGAATGTTAAAAAATTGTTATATCAGAAGTTTTTTCTTGATCAAGAAAAAGTGTTAAATTTTAAGTATATGTATGAATAATTTAAAGCAAATGTGTAACTTTACTATGTCTCATGTGTGTTGTTTTATATGGTATGGTTTTTTTCTGTAGATCCATATGACGCCAGTAAAACGATTTAAAATACATATGTATTATGAAATATTATGAAAAATCATTATATGAAATAATAGAAAAGAGAAAAAAAAACAGTATAATACTGTCAAGTTATCATAATAATAATATTTAAAAATGATTTTGTAACACATGACACATATTATTTTTTTTTTATTAAAAAAAAAGAACAGGTAAATATAATTTTTCAAAATATCATTGATGGTTTTTTTTTGTTTTTGTTTTTTTTTTTTTTGTTTTTTTGTAAAATAAAACACTTTGTGACTCCGATTATTTACGAATTTGAATTTTTTCAAATAACCTTGATTATGTGCTTAGATTTACACAAATAAAAAGTAAAAGTTTACCATAAAAAATTTATTAAATTTTAAATATATCTGAAGTGTCAGTAAAGATCACAGGAAAGGTATTCCTTTTTTTCGTTTATTTTTCAATTTTAATATTTTTTCTCTGTAGACACATAACACATTCAAAAATAATTTAAAAGATTTTCAATATGAATTCTCAATAACAGGGCCAAAATGAAAACATATTTTATTTGTTTTTCTCTACCATCTTATTGCAAAATAAATCAAAAACAAGAATATAATAATATTTGAAGAGAAAAGAAAACACATGTGTGTACACATACATGTACATAAGAAAACAAATATAAAATTAAATACTTTCTAGGAATATTTGAAGAAGAACACAAAAACCAAAAACATGATAAAAAGGCAAAAAAAAAAAAAAAAAAAAAAAAAAAAAAAAAAAAAAAACATAAATAAAAATAAAAACCCCATATAATATAGCAAAGTTTGTAGTAGGTACATGCATACATACATACGAGTAAAAATTAATTTAGGTTAAGAGGGGAATAAAATAGATTTTCGAAAAGAAGGCTTTATATTGTTTTACTCAACGAAAAAAAACATCTTGAAAAATTAATATTTTTATTGTAATTTTTTTTTTAAATTTCTTTCACAATCTTTCCTCAAAATTTTTAGTAATTTACATACATATTTCAATCATAGGAGAGGTGCATTGAACCTGTTAGGTTCAGACAGGTATTTGAAAAATGAATTATTTTATTATTTTTCATAATTAATTTGAATAATTTACAATACACATAGATTTTTTCCGTCGATAACCTTGACAATGAAATTTCAATGAAAAATCAATGAAAATAATAACGGATGGGTTTTTATCTTTAATTCATTTTGTTGTTGTAAAGAAAATTATTCGTTCAAATTTTTCTCTTATCATCGAAAATGCAAAAAATATATATTTTCCATTCTTAATTAAAAAGATAAAAATAAATTAAATCTAAATCTTTTGTTTAATAACGAATTTCATAAAGTAAAATCATGCGCATACTTTTCAACAAAATAATTTTTACCTTTTCAAGGATAGATATTTTATATACGTCATAGAAAGAAAGATTCTTGCAGTTTTTATTTTTGTTTTTTCTACACTACATATCTATTTTTTCCAGAAAACAATACAAACATACACACATACATATATCTAATACAAAAGAGGGAGGAAATTAGGTCAATATTGTATTCCGTCGTACACATATCATATGTGTAATACATATTTGAAAATTTTTTATCTTAAATTATTTTTATTTATTTCCCATACAGAAACTAAAAAGAATAGCTATATTGCGAAACAATAATATCCACAATCAATTATAATCAATTATTTTACAAAAAAGCCTATTCTGAATTTTTGTTTGACAATGCAAGCCAATAAGCTTTTAATTAAAATAATTTCACACATTTTTGTAATATTTTTTCTTTCTGTTTTATTACAAAATTATTTTCATGCATTTATGCAAATGAATCATTTTAAAACATAAATCAACAATCATGACAAATTAAATGATTTTTTTTACACGAAAACCTGCTAATTTAACCACTTTTTAATTGATCCAATAAATAAGTGTTAATATAGCAATTTTTCTAGAGCAAATAATTTCATTTAAAGCATAGAGCACCCATGAAGTGGTCGCAATTACAGGTTACATAATATTATTTTTTATTTAATTATTTCCTCTGACATTTAAAAAGTATCTTCATGAATGAAATTTCAATAAAACAAATTGGTGAATCTTTTTTCATTAAAAACCCATTAACTTATTACATTTCAAGTATATTTTCGAAAATATTTTTATTTATTTTATTTTATTTTTTTTTTTTTTTTTGAAAAAGGTGAAAAAAATGAAAAAGGATTACAAAAACGTAGTGACATTTTTTTTCTACATTTATTATACGAGTATACATGAAGGTTTGTATATCCTTTTAGAAGCTAGCAAAATAGTAAAAGAAAATATATCATTATTATTATTATTTTTTTTTTTTTTTCGCTTTTACAGTAATGAGTTTGAGATTATTGAGGATAAAAAATGTTCTTAAATAAAATGAAAATGTTTTTACTGACGTAGAAGAGAACTTTTAATTTTCTAAACTATACGTAACCACTCACTCGTCTAAATATTTGTTTTTATTTTATTTTATTCTTTTCTTTTTTTATACATTTAGTTTACCTGTGCTATTGAATGAATAAAATAGAGAATGCATTCAGTTTAAAGGTAACAAGATATTGTGATATTGTGCAGACTTCGTATAGTTGAAAAAAAGGGTTTAAATTATTTGAAAAAATAGATAGAAATTGTAAAAAAAAAAATAAATAAAAATTTTATTCATTAATGTTTTTTTTATTTTTATTTTTTTTTTTGAACAAATTTTTATTAAAAAAGAAAACTTAAGGTTCTTCAGCAAGTATTTTTTGTTATTTTTTAATAAGTTTTCCATAAATGAAACTTGACGATTTTTCTAGTATATGTTTAAAGATTTTTTGTTTTCTATACTTTACAAGTTGTTAGTAATATGAAGTTTACCATGTACAATGGCTATTTTAGAATTTTTCCAAGTGAACACTTTGGCTGACATGTTAGTAAATTGCATCTTTTTATTATTTATGGGACAAATTTCCACATTCTGACCAGTGTTTATATATAAATATAGTTTTATAAGAGAATGTATGTACATATGTAAGTTAATTTATAGTCGATAGACTGTCGTCCATTTTTCGTAGTCCAAATTCTGTTTCTACGCCAAGTTTATTTAAAATTCTCTGAGAAATTTTTAGTTTCAAAAAATTAAATGCAGAAGGATCCCCTTGTTCTTCTGTTTCTTCAACTTTGGGGGTTATATGAGTTTTGTATATTTTGGTAATCGAATGCTTGAGTTTCACTGATTTATGTGTAAAGTATAAAACTCTCTCATTAAAATAAGGAAATAAATAAATCAATGATTCCAATACAATAACAATTACAATAAATTGATACTTCTTTACAACATCATTATTTCATAAAAAAGACTCTCTTCTATATTTCCCTCTTACAATAAAATTTAAAAAAAAAAGAAAATAAAGAATAACATGAAAAGAAATACAAAAGGCATTACTTTATTCTTATACTTTTTTTTTGTATAAAAAAAATGTTACATAATAACCCATTGTAAGAAAAAACTTTATACTCTTCATTACAACAATTATAAAAAAGGACTCCGTCAATTATACTTTTATCCGATTCAATATAAGAAGATTTTCATTAGACTAATTAGAGAAAATGTATTTTAAAACTTTCTAAGAAGATTTGAGGTTTAAAATTAATTGATTTGATTTTTTATCAACATTTTAATGCAAACAAAAAGAAAATGATGATTTGAAATTGATTCTTGAAATGAATTCTTTAAATTAAATTCAATCAATTCTTAAAATTATTTACGACATAATCCCCAATTAGAATTTTTTTCGTTATATAAATTTGTTCAATATTTTTCACAATCAAATAATTTAATTAAAACTCTGCAAACATATATGTACCTATATTTCATATGTGTGTGTTATCGCAACAGCTCGATGTGAGCCAGGACCTACTAAATACAGTTGGAATGCAAACCACTAAATTCGTTGGTATAGAGAATAAATTTATTCTAGGACTGGGCACTGATTTTTGGGTAATTGATTTGAGTACCGAGCACCTTTACCCAATTCAATAAATTGTTACTTATTAAAAGCTCTCTACCACCTCGACCACTGACCAGCATATCTGTATTTTATTTTGTAATTGGAAAATATTTTTTATTTAGAGGAAAAACATTCTGAGCATTTTAATAGAAAGAAAAACTTTTAGTTTTAACAATAAATATTTTTGTTTCAATTTTGACAAAGAATTTTAATTTTCACATAATTTTTGTGTAGAAAATAGAATTGTAGAAAATATAACTTAGAATTTCTTCACATTATTTTACAGTTTATTTAAACAAAAATCTCTGGAAAATATTATATAATCAACAAACAAACAAAAAATGCATTAAGTTTTGGAATGTATGTCTTCATTAAATTTGAAAAGAAAGCGATGGCAGGGGAATATGATAAAATTCTGATTTATCTATGTAGGTAGGTATACTAGAGTGTCCCTTATTTTTCAACTTTCAGATTCTCAGTGTCCTACCCCCTAATTTTTTTCGTTCTTCAATTTGAATTATAAATACCGAAAAAACAGGTAAATTAAATATCATTTACCCGTGCCGATTTCACTGTGATTTTTTTTTTCGAAAAATAACGATTTTGTGCACTTTACTCTATATACCTTTTGCCCTAGTTAACAAAACATTTTTGTTTAAACTTTGTTTAGAAAAGAACCTTTCAAGAAATATTCTGGCCATATTTCAACTTCCTACTACTATACGTGAACATACTTTTTCAAAGGGACGAAAAGGTCTATAAAAATTTCCTTAACATAAATGGAAGAAGTTTTTTCTTTGGTGCCTTGTAGCTCGCTCCCTCTTGCAGGGATCTTTTTTGTTCAAAAAAATTTATAGGGAATGAAAAGAAGAACGCTCTGCAGAAACTTCAAGATTTTCGGATCACGAGGTCCAGAGATATTCAACGTGCTAACATATACGAACTTATATTTTCAGTAAATTTTCTTAGGTAAAAAGAACCCTTTGTTGGCACGGGTAAATAACTTCCAGAAGTTATAAATTTTAGGATTTTAATTATTTTGTAATAAGTAAAAAAATTGAGGGGTAGGAGATGAGTTAAAAAAAAATTTTTTTTGTACAACAAATAAGGGACAGTCTAATGTATACATACATATGTATGTGCAAACTTCATAATTTTAAAGTATTATACATATGGTATTTTTCATTAATTTTTCGCGTATGCTCGTATTTTAAAGATACTTGTTTTTATTTTCATATTTTTCTACTTGCTTTCATGTTATCTTCAAGTAAATGTAAAGCTTTGGTAAAACAAAAATATAAAAAAGATTTTCTGACTTAATGGAAAACGGATAACTTTTGTTTATAAAAAATAAAATTCTATGTTCAGTACATGTAGTATATTTTCCTGATAACCTTAACTGTAAAATATGTTTTTTTTATTGACCTTGACCGAAATAATAATGCAAACAGGGAAATCGATAAAATTTTTCGCTAGTAGAATTTTGTTACATCACAAAAATTAAACAGTTATGTATACTTAATAAAGTGACGTGAAATGTTTTAAAGTACTTTTTTTCCATGAAAATAGATATTCAATTCAATAAAAATTATTAAAACAAAATTCATTACAAAATCAAAATGAAAACAAAAACATTATACATCGTTAAAAGCGAAAACTTTAAATTTTTGTTTCTTTCAAAATTTCTATTCCAATAGAAAAATCTAATATATTCAAAACTAGTAAATATTTTAAAAAACAACTGAAAATTTTTTTTTGTGAAACTTATAAATTTTTTAACTTTATTTTGCATTTTCAACACAAATTTATACAACAAAATTTCCGATAAATTTTTCATAAAAAACTGTTCATTTTACTTTCCGTTATTGAAAAATACATTCCATAAATTCATTAAAAAATTCATTTTCCTTTATCTAAATTCCAATGGTTTACTTTCAATTTTTGCTTTGTAAAAGATTCTCAAAGATTCCAAATCTCATTGTTACTATACAAAATAAAGTTCTGATGAACTGCACAAACAAAATAATAAAATTCACCAAACAATTTTCAATGAACAACTTTTTCATAAATTTTATTTAACATGCGTATAGAATTTTGAGGGGAAAAATCTGTTATTGGAAAATGAAATATTTTGAAAAAAAATAACGACTTTTCCTAATGGAATAGTAACTGTATAGGAAAATATTTCAATAATATCACGGACACAGTATTTCGTGAACCGTCTTACAGTTTTGTTGTTAATATATAGCCTGATACTGTACAACTTACGTTAATGTCGATTCTTACACGTTTTTACGAAAGAAGTATCGTATTTTTTTCTTGCATTGCATAATAAATAAGATAAAATCAGTGCAATTTTAACATTACATTATCAAATTGTCCCCCATACAAAGTCATTCAAATTATTATTTTCTTATTTTTTATTCAAATGTTTTAATGAACCCATTTTCTTGAGATGCGCATTACGCGTATGCACCTTCAAAACAATGATTAATTGATCATAAAGTAGATAAAAGTCGTGGATAACGATTCTAACGAACAATTTTTCAAATACTACTCATATTTTTCAAATATTTGAATTTACAATAAAAACAATATTAAAAAAAAAACGTATTTTTACTAAATAATCAATTATCGATTGTGTTGTACTGCATGTGCATGTGTACCAATCAAGGACATTCTATATTGTGACAAGGATTTGACATTATATAATTTGCAGCACTGCAGTGGTGCATTAAAGGCTTATGTAATTAAAAAGTACTTGCTGATTTTTTCAACAATATATAATATCTTTTTTTGTAGTAAAATTAAAAAAAAAATACAAGGTTATTTCGAAGCTGTTAATTTTATTCAAATTTTAGAAAAAATCCTACAGTGCGTGACGTATTTAGGATCAATACTTGAAGTATCTACTTCGTGAAATGTACGTACTGTGTCATGTGTAATGAATTAGAAAAAGATAAATGAGAAACAAATTTATAAAAAGTGATAATTTCAAATAAATCACGTTTCTAAAAAAAAAGCAAGAAAAAAAGGACATTTCAGTTTCATAAAAGAACTACGAGAATGGGATCACCATCAATGCAAAAATTGACTTTAGGGTATAATCTCATATCTTTTCTTGCATGGATTCTACAATACAAAAAACACATGATGTTTCGGATGTATTCCAGGTATGTATTTATTATAAAAAGACAAAAATTTTGCAAAAATTAATGAAAAATTTCTTGGATTTTTTTAAAAAGAGAATTTATTTTAAATTTTTTTTCTGTTCATTTTTACATTTTTATTATTTAACACGTTGACGCCCACTTAATTATTTATTAGTGGTGGACGACAAAAGTATTACTTTTTTTTAAATTATTATTTTTTAGGTATTTCGATCAAGATTTCATATTTACAAAATGAGATTAGATAATTTTTTTGATTAATTTTTCCAAAGATGGTAGTGCTGTCATTTTGATATACACGACTGAACATTGGACGGCTACAGCCATCATTTGCATCAGCGTGTTAATTATCGTATGCAAAAATATCTTTTAATATTTTTTTTTTTATTTTACTGGAAAAAGCCTAAAAGATATTTTTTGACGTAATTAAATTCAAACAATCTGCGTTACATTTTTCGATTTGAAGTTTATAAATAGCTCATAAAACATGTCCCAACTAGCATTTTAAGTGGCCGCTACGTAATTGTCACTCCGTGGTGCCGCTTTAAAGTGACTGTCACTAGGAAAAAATACGTAAATGCTACGGTTTAAAGACGTGGATATCACTAAAATGGGGAACAAATTGGGACGTGCCTGGTTCGTAATTGGAACGATATTGAAATACGTAGCTGCTACGTTCCAAAGTGGTAATTGCCACCTTTCAAACACCTAATAGGAACTTTAGGGTTTCTTCCGCACTAATACAATTATATATTTCAATTGAACATTATCCTACTTTGATATTATTAAATACATATATAAAATTATTATATTTATGACTAACACAAATAAAATATTTTCAAACAAATGATATGTTAAAATTAAAATTCCGATTATCAGAATTCAACATTTTAAAAGGACTTTAACACAAAAATTTCAACACTTTTCCTCAATAAATTTCATTGCCAACAAAAATTTGTGATGAATATAGATCTTGTACTTCGAAAAAATACAATGCGCCTTAAAAATATTGAAAAATATATAAAAAATTTTGTAAATTTAAAATTATATATTTTTAATAAAGTTTTATTATTTTCGTATTTTTGAAAATTTTTGATTTTTAAATAGGTATTATTAAAAAATATATTATTTTCTATTCAAATTTTCTGGAAAAATGTATTTTTAATCATTTTTTCATAACAATTAATTTCTGTTGAAAAAAAAAAAATAGATTAAAGAGTGAAAAATGGCGATTTTTGCGTTGCCACTGTATAGTGTATGACACTTTAAAATTTCACTACATGGTACCGAACACTTATGACAAAGTTGATGGTACGTAGCAAATGAAACTATATAGTGGCAGAAACTATAAAATTTTGAAAATGTCACTCTATAGTTCCTTGTGAAACTTTATAGTATCAAAATTCACTATAAAGTAGCAAACGGAACCACTTGGTTCCATTCGTCACTTTAACACACTTTTTTCTAATTCTAAAATGTCGTTCAAGGCTTAAGTAATTAAGGCTTTATGCAATTCATCTTGTAAAGCTTATGCCCAGTTTCACAGTCGAAGCTTAAGCTAAGTTCAAGTTACACCTAAAACATTGTTCAAGCTCCACTTAAATTTTGCTTTGTTTCTCAGCAATTTATGTATATTTGTAGTTGAACTACATAGTATGTATCTTCAGTTAAACCAATTCAATGAATATATTTTGGAACTTATGGAACTTGTAAATGTCATTATTTAGTAATGGCAATTATTGTGACATTTTAACTTTTTTCTCATAAATTTCAATTTATAATACATTTACTGACAAAACAAAATAAGTAGATGGCTTAAAAAGGTAAAGGTAATATGACATTTAACTAAACATTAAATAGAATTTAAGCTCTCAGTTTTTACGGCTTAAGTAAAACCTAATTTAACACTTAAACTAGGTAACTGAACAAAGTGTTTAAACTTAGTTGAAAAGTTGAACTAAGCTAAAGCTGCCACTGCGAAACTGGTCATTAGAATTTTCATTTTTATTGTTGCACAAGACTTTATAATTACCACCGACAAGTATTATATTGATCATATAGAAACCAATAAATGACACTGTTTAGAACCAAAAACGTTCCAAATACTTTATGGTGACAATTGGAACTTACACCTATAGTACCGGGAACTTATAAGTACCTAAATGTAAGTTTAGGAACGTATTTGTTACTTATGTTGAAAACTTAAATTTGGCCACTTTGTAGTGTCAAAAAGTGGTGCCAAAAACCAGGCAAACCACAAGCAAAACAACGTTATAGTAACAGAAACTTTAAGGAGTTTTGTAAACGGTCCTATTACGATTCTGGAACCTCGATAAAAACTTTAATTTTAGAATCCACATAGTTCCCATTGCCACGTATTCGATACGTTCAATGCGCAACCATGAAGTAGCGAAATACATTATAGTAGCGAAAAAAGTAGAAAACACGTTCCCGTCACTTAATTTTGGTAGCAGCAACCAAGGCTTGGTTTTTGTCACCAAAAATGCCAGTTGGGGTCACTTGTTCACATGTTGGAAAATTTTATTAATAAATTTTTATATTCAATGTTAAGATCAAAAGTGAAATTAATGCGTCACATATTCATGTATGTATGTCAATGCATTCATTAATCTTTTTCAACATCACATTTTGTATTTAGATCAAAACAATCACAATATATAATCACATTCTACATTATGTACATACAATGTGTCATAATCATCAATTATAGAGAATAAAAATTCCTGTATTTAACTAATTTACAAATTCTTATATGTATGTAGAAGCAACATGTGGGAATCTTCACAGGTAGCTGCTACACATGTTGTTTACCTGTTTGGTGTTTTACAATAAAGTAGGTGTTATTTTGAAACCTTTTCAAATTAAAAAGTCAAAATAAAGAAAGAAATAAAAAAAAAATGCTAGAAAAGGGAATTAAATTTAAAAAAAAACTAAAAAGTGGTTGAGTACACAAACAAAAAAGTATTTTTGTATTGTGGATTTGTGTTACCAGAATTATGTATTTGTTGTGGAAAAGGTAAATTTATATCACAAAAACCACAAAATGTTCTTTACAATTTCCCTAAAAGGATGTGTTCAGGTGTAATGTATTCTAAGATACAAAATCATACAATAAAAAAGATTAGAAAAAAAATGTTATGGCGGCATCATTTGATGAGAAAAAAGGTTAAAAAAAGAAATTCCAACAATGTCTAACAATTTATAATTTTTTATGTTACAGTATTTTTTTGTAATAGCACGACGAAGAAAAAGTGTTTTTCTTACTTATTGTCCGTACGATTTGAACCAATAAATTTAGATCAGCTTTTATGTACATGTACTCAATTTAGACTTTTCATCTTCCTCTAAATTATTTTTTGTAGATTCATTTGAATTAAGTAAAATTATTAGAGTTTTATATTAGTTTTTCTCTAAAGTCAATAAAGCAATTTATTTATTTATTTAAATGTAACACAAATCCAAATTTCTAATTTAATTGTGGTGAATTAACACAAACATTAAAAAGAGTTGTGTCAAAAGCCGCAAATATAAAAACTTATTCAAAACAATTGAAATTTTCATTAATAAAATTATTTTAAAAGAGAAAATAAATATAATGGGATTTTTCTTACCAAGCTTTTGCAAATATTTCGTATTTCATTTGAAAGAAATATAAACTTTTTTATTGACATAAAATTTATGTATAGTAACTAGTTGTTGATACTATAGAAACTTTGTTTATTCTGAAAATAGAAAAGTTTTCCTTAATATTATATTGAAATATTCTGATATTTAATTTATTCTGTTTTTGAATTGAATAATTACAATTTCTCATTAAGACAAATCAAAATTTAATTCTACAAACAATTGAAAAATTACTTATTTATTCAATGACTAAATAACATTTTTCGTTTCTTGATTGACATCGTCTAGTGTGTCAGTGTATGTGTGTGTGTATGTTATTCATATCATATAATATGATGTACAAAAGTTCATGCGGGAAGTGAGAATCATCATCATCATTATTTCATAATTACCATAATTACTGTCATTGTAGATCTTCTGTCATTATTACTTAAGTTCAAGAATCTAATGTGCTGACCCTTGAAAAAGAAAAGAACAAAACGTTCTTCTTTAATTAAAACCTAACGAATTTCAAAGAACAAAAAAAAAGTCGTGTTTTTTTCTATGAAGAAGTCTTTTAATGCTTTCTCTGCATAAAAATTAATTTAAAAATGACAATGTGTCTCTTAGTCATGTTCATAGAAATTAAAATTAATTAAAGTTATATTTGGAAATTCATTTATTTTTTCATTTGTACAATTTAACACACACACACACACACTGAGTACAGTAAGGATTTAATGAGAAAAGAATGGTGATAAGAAAGACACATCACGAGCATCTACTTATTCATTTTTTTTGTGTCTTTTGTAATTGAAGAAGAAAAAAAAAATGATTCAACTATTTAAAATCCACGAAGCATAAATAACCATACACAGATAAATTTTTTTTTTCTGTATTGTTATCTGAAACAATAAGAATAAGAGGAGTTTGAAATAAAATGATAATAACAATAATAAATGGGAAAATTATGAAAAACAACAGAAGAGTAATGTCTGTTATTTGAATGGACGTAAAAAATGTATATTATGCAATGTACATAACATTTTCTTTTACTTACACTTGAATATCTTTTTATTTTGTTTTTTAAACGACTGCAATCCTTATTACCATGTCAACTTTGTAAAAAATGTATATATGAAAATTTTCTCTACTTTTTAAAAAATAAAAATATCTTCACTTCAACTCACATTTATCTTCAACATTCATATACTCGTACATACATATACTTGACATTTTATTATAGCGACAAAAAAATAAGTAATAATAATAATTGTGATGAAAAGACTTTTAAGAAATAACGTCTGGTGAAAAATTAAACTCTTGAGAATTTTGAAATACATATAAACAAAAAATACTTAAATGTAAAATAACATGTTGTATTGTATAGAAAATTAAACAGTTGTTCTCTTCTAGGATAAAAAATAAATATGGACTAAGAGAATTTTAATCAGTATAATAATTATTTACAAAAGTCAAAGTTAGATGAAATTTTTCATTTTTTTATATCATTACGCTTGATAAAATTTGAATCATAAAATTAGAATAAAAGATACACACAACAGCATAACGAATTTGTTCGAAAATGAAATCAAATAAAATCAACGATCCGATCCGGTCGAGTATTAATTTTCAGTTCAAATAATTTCTAGAAATTTTGTTTTTATTTTCATGTTTCGTCTAATTACATGTTACAATAATTATCTTACAAAAAAAAAAAAAAAAAAAAAAAAAACGATAGCATCATTATCGTCAACATAATTTTTTTACTTACCCGGATCTAATTCAAATAATTCGTAAGAGCGTTCATAATTGACATCAACAAGGTTCTGAAAAACATGAATTAAGTACACGCGTTACTGAATTTTGTTATCCTGATTTTCGTCCCTTTTGAAAAAAAAAATTTCTTTTTTTTTTTTTTGAATGTGTGTATTTTTTATCAATTTATCATTTTGTTATTCGTTTAGAATACTAAAAAGCTACTGATTGATGACAAATACATACATCAAACGGAAAATACATTTTTTAAAAAAAAAATATCTGGTATTGAAAGTTGACCTACTCAGCAATATTCAAGATATTCATATTAGTTATGTTCCATAAGAAGATTGAAAAATTCAAAAAAATAAATAATACAGTTCTTTTCATAGAATGGCAGTTATCCTTTCCAATTCGAAGAAGAATTTTCATATTCAAAATGAAAATGAGAAATATAATAATTCACCCTTACTCTCTTCCATAATATATTTTGTATAATTTACCAATGACATATTCTTAATGGGACAACATTCATATTATTATATAGATTTCGGCTTTTCACTTCAACAATATCTTTTTGATAAGATTCCAAGATATCGATTACAATTTTGCAGTTTTAGCAATTTAATATTGTTGTTTAATATTTATTGAATCATTTATCAAAAGCATTTTCATCTCGTCTAGTTGATTTGAATTTTTAACCCTCTTACACATTATCTGTTATAGAAATTTGAGTTGATATCTAATGACCCACAACTGATTTTTATGTGAACAACATAGTTGAATTATACAACAGTGAAAGAATCTGTTAAACATGGTCCCCTCTCTATGATCATCTGTGATTAGATTTATGTGTTTTCGGGTGCTATAAATTATGTGACAATACATCTAAAATGTTGTTTCTCATTATTACAATATATAACAGAAAATATCTCTTAAACAAAATGCTGAATTTTTTTTGTTTACAAAAAATATAAAACAAAAATGTGACTATCGTACTTTCTTTTTGAATCTCTTCAGCTGGTATGCCAATGCATAGGCAGAAAACCGCTTCATGTACCCAGAATAAAACAGTACATGCACTCACATACCGGCTGATTTTCAATTCAATTAATAACATTAAGGATTACTCAATGATTCCTTTTGCTTTATCCTGGTGACGTCCTGTTTCATTACGTCTGTTTTTTTTTCTGTAATTTGTTTGCAACTTTTTAACTCAATTTCTTTCTGGTTGTTCTTGTCACAACATCTTTTGTTGATAATTTTCACATTGGAATAGTTTATAAGGCTCAAAAAACGTACATACGTTCACTTTGTGAATTTTAAGAGTAGAAAAAGGATAAAATAGAATAAAAAATTACAAATTACTAGTTCCTTCCCCTTAGTGGTTGTATTTTTTTCCTCTTTAGAAGGGCGTTGGTTGTTTTCCTGGTTATTTACCTATTTTCATACTGTTCCACATTTTATTTCAATGCAATCCCTTTATGCAACATTTTTTTAATGTTTTTTATTTCAAATAATATAATGTCAGTTCACAAGTAACTGTTCATACACACTGTTTTTGTTATGAAAAGATATAAAGGTTGAATGAATTTAAATTATACTTTTCATTCAATAAAGAAAGAAAAGGACTTTTGTTGTTAGTAATTTGTGTCCTTTTGACATCATGCGGTTGTATGGATTAGAAGATTAAACAAATTGAGTTTGTTTTTTTTTCAATCTTTGGTTTTATTTTTGTTCAAAGTTCTGTTGTTTTTTTTTTTTGTGTGGCAACAAGTTAAAAAATAGAAAAAAGTAATTGAAACATGTTTTTTTATTTTCGAACAGATCTGCCGTACAAAGGACAATCGCGTCAATTACATTTTCACTCATTTTGAGTTAAATATATTTATGATATATTATATAGTTATATATATGAACTGAAGGAAAAATTCTCTATTAAAAAATATGTCTATATATTATATATTATATATATAATTTAATTTTTCCACTAGTTCATATGTATAACTATATATTATATCATAAATATATCTAAGTCAAAATGAGTGAAAATGTAATTGACGCGATTGTCCTTTGTACGGTAGAGATGTCAGAAAGAAAATGCAGAGTACATACAAATCAGATAAGAAAAATACATTGTAATGTGCTTGTAAGATTTTGAAAAAAAAAAATTGGACTTGATTCCAATAATAATTTACAAATTATTTATTTTTCCAATATTTTTTCTTTTGAACATTTTAATTCAAATATTCAAAGTACTTATCTTTCGAAATAAAAAGTACTACAAATAGAACACGTACCACTTGACAGCAATTATCCATTAATATCATTTTCTTAGCTTTTAATGTCTGTAGCACACCACTTAAAGTATTTCATATTTCATTAACGACATTTCAGTGTATAATTTTTTTTCCCTATACATATTATCATTTCAAAAAGGACAAGAAAAAGATTAAAATAATCATAAAAATTCATAGACATACATAATATAAAAGTTTTAACAAAAAAACATAAAGAGATGATTGAGTTTTGTGTTCGTCCCAAAGAATAATTTTTGAGAAAAACTACACAACACTTCATAAGGAAGGAAACAAAAAGACATAAATTTCATAACACGTATTCGTAATGTCATTTTTCATCAACTTTTGTTGATATGACTTGAATGAACTATTGTTGCTCCACTGACAGTTCCTCTTAGATAAAATTAATAAACATACATCAGTCAGATTATGATGCTCTGTGCTCTAATAAATGTTTTTTTTTATATATATCCTTTATGATTTTATGCTGAACTTCCTGTATTGTTTGATGAAACATGCTAAATCATAACGAATAAGAAATTTTTGTGAATTTGCTCGTGATAAAGATATTGTTCTACCACCCATTATTATGTTTTTTTTAGGTTATCTGAGAGAGACTCTTCAATAAAGTTCAAAAAACTTAATGACTTCAATTAAATCTAGGTTTTTAAAAATATTAGACAAGCATTTAATTTGATGTTGAAAATATATTAACACTCTTATTATATTTTCTTTTTTATATTGAAAATAAAGTTCAAAATATCAGTTTTAGCGTGTAAAATAAATGCAATTAGAAGCCCAGGCAAATTTTGCAACCGATAACATTTTCTTAATTAAAAAAAAAACTACATAAAATATAAATATTTCACTTACATAATATCTAAATCATTCAAGAAATAAGGGTCGATATAGCTTGATAGTGATTCTGCATAATATTCCCATTGGGGGTGTTTGTCTTTTAAAAACAAATTTATTATAACAACAAAAATACATCCAATTCGTAATACTGTAGACCGAATTGCAATTTAGCCGAATAAAAGAATGCTATAAAATAAAATTCATTACATTATTGATTCATATACACAAACACATACAAATGTACTTTATATACAATATATTGCATTGCCACAAATACAAAACAACATACGAGTACATAAGTCACGCTATATGGCCCGAATAAAGAAAAGTTTTATCTAATATGAAATTGTAAGTAATTTGAAATCGATTTTTTTTTGTATGTTATAAAAGTACGATATTCTGGCGTCAATACGGCGCCAAAAATATTTCAGAAAATAAATGGGGAGATCTAAATAAAGGATGTTAACTTCTATCAAAAGAAGTCTAAATGTATTTATTTGATTGTATTATCATCATCATTATATCAAAGAAAACTTGAAAGATGATAAAGGAAAATACATATTTTTTGTTGTTGATGAAATTGCGTAAAGTTCATAATCTTATTACGAGGAAAATATATAATAAAATTATGAAAAGGACTCTTTTGAAGTATGTACTATATATAGTTACTTCATCAAGTGAAAAAAGAAAAATTCGATTTAATAATGACAACGGATATACATATGTATGTAGGTATATAATTATAACCATGTTTTATTTACAGAAAATAAGGCACAGTGAATATTTGTAATTTTTTTGTATGATGAAACTTATATGAAATTCATTCTATTAAAATTAATTTTATCCTTTAATTTTGTTTCTGTACAGAACACTCTTTTAAAGTAATCAGTGCAAAATTTTCAACATCCTTGTCCTTCTTATACTCTTATTGTAAAAAGGAATATGAAAGTGTAAAATAATTTGTTGAATTTCAAACATTTATTTTTCAGAATATAGAATCTTTAATAAAACTAATTTTAACAGAAAAGGATTGAAAAAAACATGATGTTCTCATATACACAAGTACATACATACATATACATATGTAATTTACATACATACATGTATGGAAATGTGTTCTTTTGAAAACATGATGTATAAAAAATTGAATTTCACATATGTATGCATGTACATAAGTCATATACTAAAGTCATACTGTCTTTAAATGTATTGCATTTATTTTTTATTTTTTCATTAATTACATTTCGAAGAAGAAAAGTGTTAAAAAACATATATTTTTTTCTTTAACCTAACTCTCACACGTACCAAGAAAAATGGTTTTTTGTCACGTCAAAAGGAAAAATAAACTTGTATACAAAAAAGATTTTCAAAGTACACAAAAAAATAATAAAAATAAAAAAACAACCTAAAATGCAATAAAATATATCACACCACTCATTTGTGTATTGTAAAAGATACTTTTAAAAATGGTGTCGTAATATGTGAGTTGTTGTTAAAATACATTTAAAATGAAAGAAAATTTCATTTGCATTTCTTTTGGGCTTTGATAATGAAAAAATTGAACTCATATAGGGTGTTACAAAATATGTATGTTTACGAAAAAAAAAAGAAAAAAAAAAAGATTCGAAAGTCATTTAAAACAAAAAAAAAATGTTGTTAACTATTCTCATCGAGTTAAGTAAACTTAAGTATGGGTAAAAGGTTTTTGTGAAGCACTTGTGTCATTTATTCACCCTAATCTTGTCTAGAAAATCTATACTTTTATAAAAAACCATGTTTTTTCACAAACATATTGAAGGACATTAAACCATCATAATAATAACCTATAATCCTTTCAACGTTGAGGTTTAATGTTGGTTTTTCTGAAAACCTAACTTGTTTATTCTATTTTATTTATTTTGGAAATAAATTAAAATTAAAATTGAATACGATAATAAACTAATAATCTGTTAATAAATTTTATTAACATATTTTGCATTATAATCTTTACCAAGATCAAATTAAAAGGACATAATTCAAATTTTGTAATATGTTCTTTGTATTCAATATTATTATCATTTTTTGTGATATAATTTACATCAAGTTGATTAAATTTTGTAAATTAAACAACACCACTAAATTAAGTATTCAATACATTATAAACTTTTTCTCTTTCTCTTTCTCTTTTAGTATAGTGATTTTATTATTCATACCTATATCCTTTTGTACAAATTGAAACTTTTTAAACTTTTGTTTTTTATTGAGTACGAGAATATTTTGTCCATTTCCATTCATCACAACAACACATGTTTTCCGCTATATCTCAATATTATTTATACTAAAATTTTAGAATACACGTAAGTTCATTTACCTACATATATTTCTATAGTTATTGTTATAGTATGCATAAAACTAATTTATCAAAACAATAGGATAATCTGTAACCTATTCTATCATATTAAGCTTAAATGTAAATCATCTTTATTAAATAACAATTCATATTCATTTTAATCCTTTAATAAATTTACATAAAAATACATATAAGTATATATACATACATATGTACATATATCAATTTTGTCCTAAATATTAAATTATATTGTATATATTTCATCAGATACTTGTATCTGTATGTGTGAATTTTTGATTTAAATATCATTATATTAGTACATGTTTTTTGATATGTTATAGTATTAACTGATATTTATATTCTGATTACAAATACTATTATAAAGGTCCTAAAATTTACAATTTATATCTGATTTAATTTATTCTTTCAATAAGATTGTCAGTATATTCTTACATAAATATACATACATATATTATATTCATTCAAATATTTTTTTTTAAATTAATTTCATTTTATTGTTATAATAAATAACTGTCTTCACTGACCTTTTTTTTATATGCTTATGTATACTTAATATACAATACATACATATGTAGAATATTACTTTTAAAATATTTATAATTCTAACAAAATACGCAACGTTTGATTTGGACTCCTTAAATTAGAAGTATACACTAAAAAAAATTAAAATACTGTACAAATTTAAAATTGTAGAATTTATTTTAAAATTTAAATTTATTTTGAAAAAGATGAAAATTGAATTTAGCAGGAAGTTTTTAGGCGTTTTTTTTTTTATTGTTATTTACCATTATACCTTTGCAAAAAATTTTCAAAGTAATTTACTAGGATTCGAATAAACAATTTCTTTTTATTTCTCTTCAAAAAAAACAAGTACTTCTATAGGATAATGAAAATGATCCCTCTACATAAATTCTATAAAGTTATCATAAATTTCGGCGGTGAAATCTGATAATAATAAATTATCTGAAGGATTAATCAATTTATAAGCTTAAATTGATTTATAAGCAAATTACGTTAACAGGTGATAAATATTATTATTTAAATTTATTAATGTTTACTCTCGAATTAATTAAAAGATTATAACATATTTTTTAAAGTCTTGACAATAAGTATTTTAAAATTTTATTCTAGAAAAAAAAAATAGTCAAAAGCTCAAATTTGTATTGATTTAAATCTAAAATCAAATACATACATTGAAAATATTTTCTTTTCTAAGGATGATAATTTAAAACAATTTATAAAAATTGAATTGAATACGCTTTATGATACGCTTTATTAAACATTTATTTTTTCTAAAGCACATACATGTTATGTGCAAAATTACTGCATAAAAATTTATAACATACCTGAACCTATTTTGTAATGGAATGTAACATGTTTCTTATAGTATGTACTTTTCTGACATCACGTATCAATAAAATTATGTTCAATTTATAATATGATATTTGGAGAGAAAAAAATGTATTGCTGTCATCAAAAAATAAATGTTTTACATTCTTTCTGGTTTTGCCCTTTTTTATTTACAATATTCTTCTAAATATTATATTTGAGAAATAACAAGAAACAAGTAAACCATACAGGAAGATGTTACATATATCTTTGTTCCACGTGATTGGGCATAGAAGTATAAAATATGCACATTATAGGATTATGACATCCTAGGCTCATAAAAATTTTTTTTATGAAGGATTTAAGATATTATGTAAGTATTTATCTTGATAACTATTGTTCAACATATAATGCATAAGTATGTAGGTATATATAAAAGAATATGGAATATGTGATATGATAACATGATAGAAAAACATAAGTGTCGTAACATTCTCCCTAAGGACTAATACTGTAATACAAATAAACTAAAACATATTTTTCATAAATTTATTATTATAAGTATACATGTATGTATATGTACACATAATACATATATACGTACACCATATCTTTTATACGAATCAAATGGAATCAAAACAAAAAACAATATTAAAGTTTTATCTTCATTTTGGTATTCTTTAATATCTTTTTCTAAATATCACTTTAAAAATTATGCAAAGGGCACTCACAGAAATTTGGCATACGAGTTAATTTAAAATGGCGTGAACGTAAACCCTGAAAAAAAACTTATATCTCTCTTTTTTTTCATGTATCGTCTTTCTGTGAAAATTCAATAAGTCCAAAATTATACTTTCGAGATGCTTAATTTTAAATTTTCAGCTTCAGATTTGATGCGAAAATAACATTTTTTAAAGAACTAATCATTTCGACTAACTGGCATTTCGAAAAAATAAATTTAAATTTTGGGCATTTTTTCGGAGTACTTAATTTATTTTTGTCAAAAATAGACTTAGTGAGTTTTTATAGAATTTTTCATAATTAAAACATTGGGCGATTCCCTATGTAACGCAGACTACATCGTACGACGTTTTAACATGTATTTCATAAACATGTACGAGTACTAAAAAAAGATTATTTTTCGATACTTTAGATTAATACCTTAATGTCTTAATATATCATACACAAAATAAAATTGAATGTTTATTACACTGCTTTTGTGTTATTAACAGATGTAACGCAGACTACATCGCACGAAAACAGAAAATGTATCTTTTTAATTTACATTGAAATTTTCTGCGAACTGAAATGTACATGGTTTTATGGTAGCAGGTATATTCTTTGATTTGTATTCAATAGTATCTTGAATAAATTTGTATATTAATAAAAAACAAAAAAATTCCTTTGAACGCAGGTTACAAAATTAGATGTATTATGTATTCTAGCGAATTATTTGATTGTAAATTGAATGAATCATTTAGATATATTTGTTCTCTTATGTTAAAATTAATTATCAAAATGAGATGTCTTGTCTACAATCAGTTATAGCTTATTTAAATTTTCAAATTTTCACTAAAAGGTCTCACTTCCCAGAGAATTGCTCATTAATTAAATAGATTTAAGAGATAAATGAGATTCCGGTAGTTTTTTTCACCAACTATAGTTGTACGTACTTCTTTTTTATTTACGTTCATGTATTAGTTTGTTCTTATATCAATTTTCAACTATAAATTTTTTTTTTCATTTTACATCTTTGAATTCAATTCACTCAAATTACATTATATAATGTTTTAAAGATTCACATATCGAAATAACATTATCGAACATTTTCACATTCTTTTATCAAATTTATTTTGTTTTTCTTTCATCCTTCTTCTGCATTACACATAAAAATTATTTTCTCATGTCATGTAATACTTTTATATTTATTTTTCTCGCTATTCTTTCATTGCAGACAAAAGCTACAAACATATTTCAAAACGACACTTAACAAAAAATATACTACATACATACAATGAAAGACCTCGTATCAATGTCAACTTTGGTTCAATTGTGCTGCCAACATTTAGAGAATCCTTGAAAGTTTGTGATGTCATTGAAGAGTCCGGACGTAAGTATCAAAATATTGATTTTCTTTTTAAAATCTACACAAGTTCTATATTTTACTGTTTTTAATGTACACATAAGTACGTCAAAAAAAAAAAAGAAGAAAAGCTCTTTTTTGTTTAATTTTTTTTTTTTTTTACAAAAAAAAAACCCTTTTGTTTCATGTTTTATATCTGACATACATTTTTCTTAATTTTTTTTTATCTTACAATATTGAATTTTGTTTTTCTTTCGAAAAATAGATAAACAATTTATTCACATTGGAAAGCAACAAACAGAATTTTAAACATAAAAATTTGTCAATTTTGTTGAAAAAAATAAGGTGAATTGAATTTAGATAAATTTTATACACGTTTTGTAAAATATACTTTTTGAAACACGTACTGGCAACACATAAAAGTACATATTTATACATTATATAATAAAATTTTTGGAAAATATTTTTTTATTAAATTTCACAACATTATTTACTGTTTTATTTTATTCATTTTGATAAATAAACAAAAAAGTTATTTATTTATTAAAAAACAAATTCTCAAAAATTGAATATTCAAGTATCTTTTTCATTAAAATAAAAGATACATTTATTTATTTATTTTAAACAAAAATACATACATAATATGTGCATACATATATTTCTTTAAGTTGATATAATAATAATGTTTATTAAATTGTCCTCATTCAGCTAGCTGATGTTTATGGTATTAAAAAAAAAAGAAAAAAAAAAGATACAATACATATTTCTCATTATGAAATTATTAAACATATCCTGACTTTTTCATAAATTTTATTTTTATATGTATTGACTTGTAGTATTTATTCAATAATAATTAAGAGGGGTTTTAATATTAAGCATGTTAGTTACGCAACGAAATTTCATTTCGTTGTTTCAATAATCACATTCACCGAAAGAGTTACCTGTATATGTATCACCAATGGTTGTAACGGTGAGCTCAATATTACAAGCGTGAATTTTATTTGGTGGTTTGTAATAACATCGTTCTTTCTATTTTCCTAAAACACTAGAACACCCCATCAATGAGCACCACCTCACACCTGTCGTCTGTCGACTAATGTGGATTTATCGTATGGTGAGGTGTGGTTTTCAACGTGCTGAGTATTGAAACGATCCCAATATGTTAAAAGGATGAACTTTATTATATTACACAGGTTTTAAAAGGACGGTAACGTGTTAAAAACATAACCCATATAGTTTTAACATTGGTGATCAATATAAAGTCAATGACTTGATCTGAAAAATAAGAAATTATTATTTAACTATCGAAATCGAAATTATTCTTATCCTTGTACCTTATAGTTCGAGTTTAAAAATGAGTATTCTGAGTATTCTCACATTCTGCATCATATGAATAAAATAAATATTTAACACAATTTTCACATTTACATACTCGTATGTACATGATTTTTGCATAATCAGAATTATCATTAACTATTAATGGAATTCATTATCATTTCAATAAATATTAAAATTAGTTTTGTGTGAGGAAAATTCAATTTTATTTTTTTTTATTTTTCAATATTCTTCAATAAATACAAGAATCTGCCATTTATTTTTATTTTATCCACAGTTTGAATAAAAATACTTTTTTTGCCGCAATATTATAAAATATGAAATATAAACCTTCAACAGCAACAGATTCTATAAAAACCAAATAAAGCGAATTGAAAAAAAAAATGTGTAAAACTAAAATCATGTATGAGTCATACAATGTAATCGTATGCTGTTTTTGTAATTCATATGAGAACTTCTACATAATGTTATTGAAAAAAAATTGGAATTTTTTATGCGGTTTTGTATAAAAAAATAGTAAGAACGTAGAAATATTCGTTTACAGAATATTTGAATGCATATGCATATGTTTATAGGATGTTTGTAAAGTGAAAAATAATTGAAAATTTCAAAATAAATAAGAAGATTGCTTTATTAAGACCAGTAGGAGAAGGCAACCTTTGGCGCGTCAGAAATCAGAATGAACCAAAAATTACTTTATCTTAACAGTGGTCCAGATATTGTGAAATTTATTAAGGCACAACGTCTGAGGCGGCTAGGCCATCTAGCAAAAATTAATCCTGGGAGAGCACCCAGAACAATATGGAGGCTCCAGAAAGAGATAGAGATCAAGAAAAGGATGGATAGATGATTTACAACAACATCTTTCAGCAATGATACTTAAAAACTGGAAGGATATTGCGCACGATCGATTATAGTGCCACAGAAGAAGAAGAAGAAGAATAAGATTACCTACAGTTTTTGTAAACCTTTTTTTCTTCTCAATTTTCTTATTTCTACGAATTCAAATTTAAAACATAGGAAGTTCTTTTTTCGATTTCAAACACCCTATATTCACATCACTTCATGAAAAATAATTCTAATACAATTTAATTATAATGAATTTTTTAAAACTAAAGTGGTTTTCATTCCCTTCAAAATGAGAGTATCTATGAAACTTTTTAACAAATTGCATGTTGCTGTTGAAGGTGCTATTTTAAAACTTTGCATATTCTTTATTTTTAAAAATTCTCAACTTAACCACCGCCGTCAAAAATCAATGCTTCTCAACCAAGATTAATATCCTTAAAACCTAATACATTTATGTGGAACCTGGTAAAACTTCATACTATTTACTATAAAACACAATAACTAATATTATAAAGTTTAGAAACTATGTGAATTTTAAAATTACATGTACATACATACATATCTATGAGCGTGTACGAGTATATGTACGTACATTTGCATGTGAGCTTCAACCTATATTTCTGTATACATTTTCGAATTTTTGAATAAATTATGCCAACCAAAAGGAATTATTTTATACTCTAAAATGAAAATAATTACACTTTTAAATATACCCCTTATTAAATAAAATGTAATATTTATTAACATAAGTGTGTACGAGTAGGTACATATGCAGAACTGTACGGGTATGTATGTATATGTGGAATTGTAGTTGTACATAATACCTGTACGAGTATATTAATTTTCAGCAAGTGTATACATTTTTTAAAGGTGAAAATGTAAGAAATATAAATTTCAATTACTTTTCAAGTGGAGCAATTTACATAAAGGTATATTTGCATTACCTTTTGCTTTTTCTTTTTTTTCTTCCACTTTTTTAATTTAATTTCAAATGGTGAGTGGTATTTGTAGTAAAAATGAAAAGTGTGTAAGTTTGTGCAAAACGAAAGGAAATTAAAGTTTTAGTTATGTGAAAAAAAAGGTAATTTTTTTTTCTTCAAGAATACTTCCTTCAGGAATAAATTTTACTTGAAATCAGGTCATAAGAGATTTTTTTAAAGGAAAAAAATGAAATACTTACTTTTAACAATATAAGTATAAATTGTCGACATTTCAACGATGATGACGTCTGGCTGACATTTACAAATTTTACCTTTTCCATTTTCATTGTTAAAACACAAATATTCAACTTACAAAATATAAGAGAACAAGTATAAAATATTCGTTTTTTTTTCTCACTTTTTCTTATAAATATTGAATTACCTAAATTTTTTGTTAATACAAGGAAAAAATGAAAATTGTAAAAAGAACTTCATATTAAGGACTTTTATCCTAAGGATTATATTTTTAATTTTTAATGACGTCTTTAAAAATTGCTTTCGGTTATTTGTTACATTTGCGTTTTTTTTTTAAACAAGCTTTCCGTTTAGTTTTTTTTCTTTTTTCTATTGTTAAAAAAAAACAATATTAAAAAATCCCTTTTCCAAATAAAAAAATTCTAAAATTAATTTGTTCTATTTAGTTTTTATTTAATTCAGAATTTCTACACGGCACAATTATTCTATAAGGATAATGAACTTTCCTTTTTTTTAAAGTATACCTACTTTAAGTGTGAAAGGAAGTCATTAAGTTATTTATAAAAAAAAAGTTACTAAAAAAGTTTTGTCAAAGGGTAGAGCTTTATAATAATATAAAAGTTTTTATTATTTGATCCATGTAGACGATAAAGATTTTAATTTAATAGAAAAACAAAGAAAGGAAGAAAAATAAAAACAAATTAAAATCATTATCGTTGATTTTTAAATGAAAATTTTAAAAAAAAACAACAAACGGAAATGAAACAATGAAAAAAGGGAAAACAAATTAAGAAAAATGACAAAATCCTATTAATTAAATTAAACTTTTAACGATACAAAAAAGGACTAACAAAATAGAAAAGGATTAGTATTATTTTTATTTTAACGGAAACATTTCAAATAGTTTATTACACAGGGTGTTTAGAAGTAAACGAATAGGAATTGAGTCACAAGTGGGTTTTATGAAAGCAAGAAAGAAATTGTATGGGTGAGTCAATCTCAATCGTTTGGCCTCAATAGGGCTTCGAAGTTTCAGAACTCTTTCTTAATAAATCACTCTGTTACTTCTATATATGGTGCATTTCACAGTCATTTCGTTCTCAGAACAAATGAAGAAAACTTTTTAGTTTTTATAGCAAGTGCCTAGTTTTTCCATTACCTTGCCTCTTCAGAAGTTACCAGACTTAAAAATAAAAATTTTGTGAATTTTCGAGAAAAATCTTAAAATTTTATTATTTTTAGAAAGAGCAATTGCTTTGAAGAAAATTCCCTTTTATTAAATCAGGCTTATCTTATCGCTAAAAAGAAAACCATCATATTTAACTAGTCCAAAACACCCTGTGTCCTGTATACAGGTACCCTTTTTTTTTCTTCCTATTTTTTTATTCAAAATATTTGAAGAAAACAAAAAAAAATAACAACTAACAACTATTTTATCATAATAATTAAATTATTACAAATTCATTAGTAAAATAATATTTCATGTTGAAAACAAAAACGATAAAAGAAGGTGGTAGTCAATAACAATAATGAATACAAACTGATTCGATAATTTGTTCATTTGATAATCAATAATTCAGCATAATTTATTATTCATTAATCATTATTTCATATATAAGAAAACATATGTGAATGTGTTAGTTCATGGTTATGTTATTTATAGAATACATGTCATTAAGTGTGTGTATAACTGTTTTTGTAACTCATTAAAATATAAATCATGTAAAAGGTGTACATATATCATATAGTTTTAATGTTGAACTCAGCATTATTTTGAATAATGAAATGATGTGAATTTAATTGGTATTTTATTAACAAAACATGTACATATGTAAATCGGTTTTTTGTTCATGATTTTTTTTATGTATTAATTTTTTTTAATGAGTTTTTATAGATTATTATACAAAAAAGAATTTAAAAAAGAAAATTAATGAACATACTAATTATACAGGGAATTCTTTTTTCTTGTTTTTTTTTTTTCTAACAGGATATGCAATGGGGACATAAAGTCTATTAAAAATGTATGCACTTCAATCATGTGTGTAATGTTATTGAAAAGTCACATATTGAAAAGTTTGAAGAGAATATGAAAAAGGTAAAGGGCACAAAGTATAAACAAGTACTATATAAAAGTAATGGATTTTTCTGAAATGCTGATTCTAACATTCGAAAAATAAAAATCAAAGTAAGAAGAAGGAAATACACATCAAAGGGAATTTTTTTTTTAATATATAAAAATTTTTCCTTATTTTCACAGCTCAGCTTACTTCCTGATTAAACAGCTTACGGAACATTAAAGTTTTTATACGCATTTGATTTTATGGCAGGTAATGTTCAGCCTCCATAATCAAAATTTTATATAATGTTAATGTGCAAAATGTTCATCATTATACAAGATAATTTCAGAGTATGTACAGCAGTTTTTTTATTCTTATTTTTTCATGTCTTCCAAGGAAGGACCAATTTGCTAGAGCCTTTTATATAGAAGGAAAATAAATTCTTTTTTTTTTTGTATTTGGTAAAAGAAATACAGATTCAACGTGATCGAAATTCCTAACTATTGTGTGTAACAAATGTTTGATGCGTGACAAACTGGAAAATTTGAGTTTTCGTTAAGATGTAATTTACAATGATTATGTGATTATAAGATTGTAAGATTAATTATGTATTATTTGTTTTTGTTGTTGTAAATAATAATAAAAATTTTATTACTTAAAATCTTTTTGTTTTTGGTACACGCAACACTTATACTGAAATAAAGGATTTTGTTATTTACAGTATAGGCGTTGCCATTATGATTTTTGTCTCTCAAAGTCAAGAAGAATGAAAAATCTGTTCATTTAAATTAAGTATCTTTAAGAAAGCTTTAAAGTTTGAAGGTTTTGCATAGAATTTTCAAGAAAATTTTAAAGGTTTCAGCGTATTTTTTGTTTTATTTATTTTTTTCCAAATTTTTACTATGCGTATTTTATGTGAAAGTTTATGATCAATTTTTCATACTCAATACCATGTTGTCATGCTTTACTTTTAAGAGTATATCTGTAGTTTAAATATGTATCTAATACAGGTTTATATTATGTGGGATCAATATTGATAAAAATTTATTTCTAGAATTTTAAATTATTATTTTACAAAACCTTTTGAAAAGCTTATAATCTTTTTTTTCTTTTTTTATACTTTTGAACATTAAATTCTTTTTCTTTTTACACTCAAGTGAACAAAAATAATACCCATCACAAGAATCTAATAAATTGAATTATACAGTTTACACTTTCACACAAAAATATATTGATTTATTTATTTATATTTTATTTTATTTTTTTTTTTCAATTTTCTTGTATTTTATTTATATTTAATTTTTAGTTCAAAATTTATTTATATGTTAGAAATCTTTCAAAAGACAATTTTTTATTTTCTTTAAAAAGTAAATCAATAAACCAATGATTCGGAAAATAACTTATAATAGAAAAATATAAATAGAACAAAAATAATAAAATATAATGACAGGATGATAGTATATTATGAAAATACAACAAAATTTCTAAAGGATAATATTAAAAGGATAATTTTTATAAAATTATTACACGAATAAAATCATAAGGGTTATATATTTTGTGTTAATAAAAAAAAACTTATTTGGATGTATACCTTTAGAACCTTACGACTTGATGCCATTTTAATTTTTCTTTAGGGACATCTTTAAGGAAAAAGGGATGTATGTCAACAAACTAACATATAATGAATAACCGATAAAAGATTCTATTGTAAAAGTTATCAGCTACTATTAAAATGCGCTGGGGTGTAAAAGTTTATATTTGTAGAGAAAAAGTTTTAATGTCCTTGAGCAAAATTAGGATTTAGGATAAAGAACAAAAAATACCTAATATAAAAATAATTATTCTCTCATAAGTAAGATTTTCAAAAATACTTATAGTATTACACATTTATGAACTTGCATTTGATTCTTACCTTTTCACCCCCATGAATAACGTTAATTTAAAAAAAAAAATACATAAACTTTTTTATATTTCATAAGAATTTTTATTTTATTAGAAAACAAAAATTCCCCTAACAGGCTTCACATTAAAAATTGAATATAAAAAATGCATTTAACAACCACATCAAAATTAATGGACATATTTTGATTTCTGTCATAATTTTTAAATTTTTATAGCGTACACGAAAATAATAAAAAAAAAAAACATAAGATTAAATTTGTAAGTATGTAGGTATATGCGTGTTAAAATATTGAAAATTTATCCTTTTATGTCTTTTTTTTCAGTGTTGGATTTTAAATGAATTTTTTAAGGAAAAATTTTTAGTAACCCTTTTTTTAATCAATACTTCAGTATATTATAAACTCTAAAATAGGTGTTTTTTTTTCCATACAAACTCAATATTTGAATTTAATCAAATAACATAAATTGAAGTTCCTGCAGCGTAAACTAATTTGTAACAATTGAATTTCAAAACTATATGCTGCATTCAATCAAAAGAACACTCAGGTAAAATTCAAAGCATAAAAAAGAAAAATATACTTATTTAATTGAAAAAGAAAAAAAAAATGCATTTCACCTGCATGTAAATTGCATGTGTGAAAAATTTAACAAAAATAAATTGAGTACCTAGATTTTTTTTCAACCATATTTTTTTGTTGTTATCGTTTTTTTTTTTTCATTTCATCTTATTTTAATGTGAATTTTCAATAAATTTACATGTGTGTGTGTGTGCCTGTAAAAAATTGGATTTTCTGGCTTTAATGGCCTACCACATTGCAGAGTAGGTATTAAAAAATTTTTTTGGTTGCGAATCACAAATTATTTTTGAAATTTTTTTAAAATCAATCCCTATTAATTTTTACAGATTATTGTAATGTTGTACAAAATAATAAAAAAAAAATGAAATTTAAAATATTATAAAGTTTTTTTTTTATTCACAAGCTTTACATGTGAATTTTGTTTTTTCATAAATTATATCAATTATTCAGTCATTAAAGTGGTGTGTTATTTTTATTGAAAATTGAATAATAAGTAATTGAAAGGTCAGAGTTCATGGAAGTTTTAACGTGAATAATAAAAATCACGCACTGTGTAATTTTAAAAATTAACATTTTTTTTTTTAATTACATAAAGTTCATCAAAATTAATGTTTATACTCTTCAATTACAGGTGACAACAAAAGAGTATAGTTGTAGCTTTTTGGAACAAAAGTTACAGAATTATCTTCTCATCCTTTTTTTTTTTTTTTGAGGTACCTTTATATGTACATTTTTATAGTTTTCCCACTTCACGTAGAAAAGTGAAATGTACAAATTCTCGTACTTACAAAGTAAAAAAGTCCTTTTTTTTTATATACCATTTCATAAAATATTTCATACTAGAATAGAATGACACTCATGACTCTCATGAGCTTCTTTAGTAACTCTATGTAGTCGTTATATCGTATAAATTTTTTTATTTTATTTCTAAAATATATGCGGTTATCATCGTTATAAATTTAAAGCTTAACAATGCATTTCAAGTCTGTAGAGTGCGAGTGGTTAAAATGAACCACAATACATAAAAGGACTTTTCGTTGTCACTTAAATGAATACAAAATGGGTTCAGGTTTATATTTTCCATATTTTTTGTGTCCTTTTTTTTATTTTTTGTTTAAATTATAAGTCTGCAGTTGAAAAAAAAACAACAACAAAAATGTACAACTCTTTTGAGGCTTTTGTCTTTCTTTACAAAACATAATATACTTATTCCAATGGAAATGAAAATATTGTAATAATTTTTAAAGAATAATTCGTTTTGTTTTTTCGTAAAATTCTTTTAAATTCTTTTAAAAGATTTTTTTTCAAAAATACATTAGGTCTAATAATTTTTTTTATGTAGTGAAGGAGGCATTATTCCTATAAAAATTTCATTTTTTTTTTGACAGGATTTGAAAAATAAAAAAAAGTTATATCAAAGGAAAATAAATCAAAACTTCGGTGTAACAGAGTTCCTTTATTTAACTTTTATGAATTTTTATGATTTATTTTCTTGGATTGTGAGTTTAAATATTTATTTTTTATATGATGGAGAAAAATACAATACTTGGCTGACTCTAAGTTAATGGGACTAAGTGAGGAAAAATGATTTTCTATATGATGGGAGCTATTGGCTAGAATTTTCAACAAAAAAATATTTTTTAAATAATTTTCACACATAGGTACTACAATATTTTCACATTTTTAAATTTTTGATAAGCTTTTAGGATAAATATTGTAAAATATTCAAAAATACCTTAACACGCTATATGAATACCTTTTTTTTGCTTGCAAATTGGTGCTCGGGTTTTACCCGTGCAACCTGTCGTGAAGTAACTTTGTCCAACTATATAGATGTTTATAGATATTGTACGATTTTCAAAGTCATACAAAGAAGCTTCACGTTCTTTATAGATCTTTATAGATATCTAAATCCTGCTCTCAGGAGAATTATATTGCAGAGAGAGAAGAGAATTATAAAAATATTATGATATAAATCTATATTGTATCGATCCTTAACGAAGATTAAAGGGGAATATAGTACAATAAAGGAGAATAAAGACATCGATGATAACGAGATTCAAAGACAAAATCTATATTGATCGTTATCGATTTTCAAAGTATTTCAAAGACGGACAACGATCTATAAAGAATCGTCAAGATTCGTTATCGGTCTTTAAACGAACAATTTATATTTACAATAAGCTATATAGTCGGTACAGTGATGAATGGTGCAATGCAAAGAGGATGGCTTTACACACGAAGGTCCGTGGTTCGAATCTCAAGAGTAAATTTTTGAAATTGAATTGTTTTTATATAATATGCCTAAATAAATATAAAAAAAGCAAGAAAAAAAATGAAAAAAAAAAAAAAATTTTTATGGTCTATAAATTCCGATAAAGATCTTTATCGAAATCTTTTATAGCTGACGTCGAATTTCGTGATTAAAATCGATGTCGATCTTAATCAAAACCTTGGTTTTTTCTACAAAGACCTTTATAGCTAGCTATATAGCTTGGTTGCACGGGTAATATACCTTTGATATAAGATGACAAAAATTTCCTAAAAATCCTAAGTACATACTTGCCAAAATTGAGATTTTTCCATTTATTTTCAATTTTAATATCCACAACATGTTTTCAATAAAGCAGATTTTTTTTAAAAGTTCCACTGAACTTTTTCTGTACGTAAAGGGTATATAAAGCTCAACTACTAACTCGCACATAGTGTGTTAATAAACAGTTTCACAATGACACTGTGTATCTTAAAATTTCAGATCAAATATGCATGAAATTCAAAAAATACATATTTTATAATAGATTTATTATATATTTTATTGCAGTTTAAATAATATGATAAATGTTTGAAAATTTTATTCAATTTCTTATTTCCAAATAAATTTATAAAAAAGTTTACTCAAGCAGCATATTATTTCGTGTGAGGCAAATTCAGATGGCATGACAAATAAGAAAAAGTGCTTTTAAAAAAATGTCCATTTAATGATTTTTTTATTTACTTTTTTGTGACATTTTTATTGTCTAAAAGCATTTTTAAAGATTTAAATAAATTTGAGAATTTTTCAAATTCATACATGAATATTTTACTTTTTATCATAAAATTGAATATTAGAATACTATTATCTAAGGACTTTTCTCATACATAAATAAATATTTGAAAATTTTATGGAAAAATGATGAAGAATAAAATCTAATTTTTATTATTTTTTTTTTTGTTTTTTTTGTTTAAAAACAAAGAAATAAAGTATTTTTGTAAAGGATTACATTTTGTTTTTAGAACGAAAAATTGAATATAGAAATTCTGAAAAAAAAAATATATTTTTTTTCTTGAAGAATAAACATTTTATACAATTTTTTATTTTATTAAAAAAAAAAAACAAATTGAAATTTCAGATAAAATACATCTTATTCGTATTTTATTAAAGAAAATATAAAACTTTTAAGGAAAAGAATAAATTCTCTGTCATATTTTTGAACTACAAGGAAGATAAAACAACCAACAAAAGATTGTTTTTTTTTAAAAAAAATCTATTTGACATAAAAGAAGATTGATAGGGGTATATGAATTAAGTACAAATATTGTTTCAATTTTTTGTAATAACGGGTAGCTATTATTTTATGATTTTTTTTTTTATTTTAATCAAATTTTTAATAAAAATGTTTTAAAATGATTTTAAATATAAAAGAGAAAGTGGTTGATTTATTACCAAAAAAAAAAAAAATATATTCAATCTAAAATTTCCAGTTATTTAATAATCAAGATACATTTATCTAAATATATATTGTTTTTATATTAGGTGAATTTATTTTCTCAATTCTTATTTACATAATTATTCTAATGTATATTGAAAGTCAATAGAAAAAACAGATGGTTTGTTTATTTGGAATATTTACTCTCTCATCTAATGAATGCAAATTTAAATTCAATTGATTAAATTGAAAATATATATGAATAGTAAATGCTCCGAGATATGTGTTGTACTAGCAGATATTTAAAAACGTAACCCTTAAAATCTATCATATCAAATTCTAATTTCAACGTACCGTAACAATTTAATTATGAATGTAAATAAATAGACTTTCATTAGTTTCAATGTATTAGGAAAATAATAAATAAATAAAATATTGTAAATTTCAAATTATTAAAATAAAATTTAAGGACTTCATAGTTCAAATTATGTATGTAAATAAAGGATATACGTGCATGAATAAACGTTACTCTTATTTTATTAAGTATAAAAAATTATTCAAGCTTAAAAAAAGTTTTAATGAAATTTAAAAAAAAAATGAATGATTGAACACTTTTTTTTATCTTGCAAAAATTAATGAATCTCCCATTACTATAAACACTGTCCATTCTTTTTATTTTAAATACATACATCCTTTCTACTTTTATGTTACAAATTCAAATTGAGGGTTAAATTTATGCATTTCCGTGTTTTTAAGTACATTTATTTTTCTCACTGAACAATACACAAATTGAATAATTTGATAGCCAATAATTATAACCATTGAAATTGCCTTAGGTGACCTGCTGCGATTGATATTGCCAATTATGGCTAACTAACAATATAAATACAAAAAAATTGACCGGAAATGAACTGTGAATATAAATTTAAAATGAAAAGTGGTAATATCCCTTTCAGTAGAAAATTTTTAATTGAAAATACATCTAAACATCTTTCATGGAAAGCGCATGTTATGGTTTTCGTGATTTTTTTATTTGTATTGAACCCGTTCTGTACCTAATTAATTATAATTAGGAAAAATAGTAAATATACATCTGAACAATTGTTGCATTAAAAGTATTTTTCTTTTGTTTGGTAATCCAAAATAAAAGTCTAATCAAAAAATGACATCTTTTTAAGCAAACACTTTGAAAGACAATTAAATCCTTTGAACAAACAGAAAGTAAAGGGTATACACGAGTATGATATGAGTAATTATACATATACAAAAAATTTGTTATTATACGCTTTTAGATTTTTTTTTTAAAAAAGTTCACTTTGAAGTTCTTATAGTTTCATATATGACGCTACCGGAACAATTAAAGAAATGAAGATTAATTCGTTTAAATTACATTTTTGCCATTCATATAAAGTTTTTATTTAGTAAAATTCTTAAAGCGAAACCAATGTTGAGTGAAACTGACATACTATATGTGGAAGTGGAACATAATTATTTTTCTTCAAAAACAAACATTTATCGTAAGTGAAAAAGTACATTAACAAAGATTATCTTATCATCGTATCACTTTTCTCATCTGTAATTATATTTGAGTTCGAAGAAAAGATTGATGACTAGATAAGAGTTTGTACACCTACAAATACATATCATAATAAGGTAATGGTATCAGTAACGAACCTATATTGTCTTGATTGTATTTGTTAAGGAAGTGACATTTGTTTTTATTCAAGTTTTTTATAAAATTGAAAAAGTAAATAAATACATAAAATCCTAAAACAATAAAAACTATGTTCCTCGATTGTGAAACCTGGCGGATTGGAAAGTATTCAAAAAAAAAATATTTTTGGTACATTTTTAGTTCTTGATATAAATTCGTTCGAAATATAACGGTTCAAATGGGATCAACTTAGAATTCACAATCTATGTGATTATTAAAAGAACACGTGAATGGATATTTCGTCTTTTACAAAAGGACAAGGTGGAGTTCCCATGTTTTCCTATGACGCATTGAATACACATTAACTCTCCAAAATAACGTATTATCTACTACCCGAATTTTATTTAAATGTATTTTTTATTATTATTTTACAATAAAATATTTTTGTATTTTTTTTTTTTTTTGAAGCCTAAATTATTTTGGTGATTCAACAAAGTCAACAACAACAAAAAACCTAAGGGATGCTCATGATTGGTATTTTTACCTTACTTTTGATAAAACAGTCTAAATGAACATTTTTTTCTTGTACATAAAAAATTATAAGTATGTACTTAAAATATTATTTTTATGAAATGAGCTTTCCATATAGAATAAACACAAGAATTATGTAAAAAAAACATCATTGAATTATTTTCGATACTTTTTTTTTTCTTTTTCAAGAAAATAATCAAGAAATGGGTCATGCGCTTCTTTTCTTAAAGAAATTTAATCTCTTTAAGGATATTATGTATGTGATTATTAACACAAAAACTTTATATTTACTCAACTATATAATATCCATTAAAATATAATATTTCAAAATTTATTTATTTAGGTTATATTTTAAGATACATTATCAGATAATAGTTTTTTTTTTTAAATAATGTGTGTGTGTGTGTGTTTAAGGATGTGTTTAAATTTTAAATTTGAACTTTTAAAAGTTCTCTTTAAAATAGCAAAGTTTTAATTGTTGTATCAAAGATTAAAGTAGGAGGTCTTGGTTCAATTTGAAGATCATAAATCATAATGAACATATTTTACATTATTGTTTTTTAACATCCCTGTTTTTTTTTGTTTTTTCAATATTTTTGGTATACTTGATTTAAGAGAAAACAACAATTTATTCTAAATTTCAAAACAAAGATGTATTCGAACTGCAAGAAAAATTCGAAGATAACGTTGAAACGTACGGTTATCTTGTATCTAATTTTAATTTTAATTTTTTTTAGAGATTAAAAAAAAAGTAATTTACATTTTTATAAATTTTAATTAATTTCACAGCTTTTTTTTTTTCAATTTATAAATCCACATATCTACGTTCATAGAAAATTAATATAAAATCCTTCTAATACAACTCAATCTTGATTATATATTTTCTTTTCTAATCCTGTTACTTAATGAAATGAATCATCTTCTGCTATAAAATTCCATTAATTTATGTATTTTTTATTATAACATGTGATAAAAAAATAAATGCTATTCCACTATCATACTTTTCTTCAACATGTACACATAAACACATACGATAAAAATAAAGGATATTTATTTTCATCTTTCTTTATTCAGTACTCATTACATTAAATGCAATTAAAATAATTTTTTTAATTACTTACTTCGAGTGTAGATAGACCTACCTGAAAAAATTTTTAATTACATAGATTATTTTTTCAAGATAGTAACTTCTCTAGATTTCATTTGTTCTATTTTTATTTTCAACATTTATTTGTTGTTGTATTCTTAATCCTAAATTTAAAGCGGAACACTTTATTTATTAATGTTGGCAAATTTGTTAAGTTTGTCACAATTTTTTATAATATTAAAAATATCTTGGTATTCAGCGTATTTGCTTTTTCTATATATTTTCCCTAAATAAAAGATGAAAAAATGTAGAAAAAAAAAAATTCCCATGATTTTCATTATTTTAAAAACACACATTTATTTTAAACAAAAAAAAAGCATCATCAGGAAATTCATTTATACCATTTCTTAATGAGTTCCTGTAAAAACTATGAACCTTTTCAAATATGTACATTATTTCTTGTGCTACACAAATATTTTATTTTTTTAAATTTACTTTTTTTTCTTCATAAATTGAAACTGTGAAATTTAGATAAAAGGAATTTTTTTTTTTTTTTTGAAAAATAACAAACCAAATACATGCACAAAAAAAATAATGCCACATAAAATTTTACCACCAGGAATGCTTTACAGTTTCAAAAACCAAAAAAAAAAAAACAAAAAAAAAAGGAAATTAATGAGAATTTGAAGTAAAAAAGGAATATCAAACTAAAATTTTTTTTCTCTCTATGTAGGTATTTTCTTTTTTAAAAATGTAAGATTTTTCTTTTTGAATATCAACAAAAAAAAAGTATTTTTTAAGATAGAAAATTATTTTAGTTTGTGGAAATTTTTTTAAAAGACTACGTTGACACAAAAATTTGCAATAATTTTTTTTTTCTTGAAAATTCTCTAAATTACACAGACTTTAAGGAAAATAGGTCAAATTTCATACATTTATATAGAAATTGCAAATGTAAACTTTTATTTTACAACTTTCTTGCAATTGCAAAAAAAAAAATATCTTTTGAAAAATTATTTGAACTTCAACCTTCAAAATGTGAAACTATTATTTTAACAATAAAATTTTCATGTGTATATATGTATATATAAAAAAAAAGCTCTTATTTTTGTACCTGATGAAAAAACTTCATAAAAGACAACACAGACAACATTTGCGCAAGGCATAAGAAAGTCTGCATTACAATGACGTCATATGAATATATAATGCATTATTAACTAAAAATAAAAAATAATAAACTTACGTACGTACGAGTAGATACCATAATAAACTATATTTATGAAAAAATATCTGTTCAATTGATATAAATTTCACCTGTTGACATATGCTGCTTATTAAAAAAGATACAAAATTAAATTTAATTTTGATTGTATAACAGACTTTACGCAGGTGAAAATAAAAGAAGATGATCGAGGCAACATATATAGGCCATATCGGTTGATCAAAAAAAATATGTGTGATTTTAAAAAATCTCAAAAATTACATACATATATGTACATATTTTGATAAAATCTGTGACACACGACTACAAACAGAAGTGTTAAACTGTACCTAATAAAAAATATTCAATTCTCAGATACTCAAAAATATTATATACATATTTGTTTTTTGGTAATTTTTTTCCATACTATGTGATAATCGTGTAATTTTTGTACATGATAGTTTCTACATGTCTTTAAATATAAATTTTCCAATGTGATGACCTTGACCAAGAAACTATATTTTAAATTAATAAATCGATAAAGAACAAATACATCTTTTATTGTTTTTGCTTTAATTACTTTATCTGTTTTTTCTTCTTCTTGAAATTCGTAATTTTTATAAGAATGTTTATTTTCTATAAAATTCATTCTAAAAAAATTTTCCATTTGAAATTTTTAATATTTAGTGAAATTATTTTTTAATACAGAAAAATAATAGTATGTCACAAGTATTTACAAAGAAATTTTCAAAAGTAAGAAACAATAATTCAAGGTGGATAAGTTTCAAAACATTTAAATACCGTCACGATGCAAAGTCAAACGTCAAAACTTGAAACAGTAATTATGTTTAGAGTTTAAAAATAATTATGAATGCCACCGTTTACGCATCTGTAAAGCAACATACAGATACAATATATATTTAATGCATCAGAATATTCAACATATTTTCCATTGAAACTGTACCATTACCGCATTATAACACATTTTTAAGCATTTTAAAACTCACCTTATTCTTTCAACATTTAAATTTTAAAATAATTTTTTATATTTCATCAAATTTTTCTCATATTGAAATTAAATATTTACATATTTATTTATTTCTTGTATTTTAAAACTTTTACAATTGATTTCATTCTGATTGTAACTGTAAAACACAAACATCACATTTTACCTTTCAATTTTGTTTTTCTTATCTTTAAGGATTATTGAACATAAATAAAAAAGATGATGAGGGTTTGTCGATTTATGTCAAGCATAATACATATTTATGAAAGAAAAATATAATTTTTACATAATAAGAAAATCCTTGAAGAGTTTTTTTTTATTTTCTTATCCTGAAAAAAAAAATGATAAGATTGGAGTAGCAATTACATAGTTGTTATTTTATTGGATAAAAAAGCTTATCATTTTACTTATGTATGTATGAAAAGAATAAATCTTCTTAAAAAAAATCAATTTGGTTTTTAAGAATCAACTGCAATGTTTTTTTTTCCAAACGAAAAAGTAACAATCAAATTTAAGTACAGGGTTACTCGATATGAATGATATATTATGAATATGACGTGATGGAAACACCAGAAAGAAATGTTACAAAATAATATGTCAATAGATGTTATTTGTGCTTAGTACAGTAAAAAATACACAGGACATTCAAGAGAAGCCTCTATATCCGTGAAAGATTTCTGAAACGCTTTATGGCATGGTGAAAACGAGGCAGAAGATACAATTACAATGAATGCTGAATAGTATCGATCGATGCTCAGAGATTATTTGCAGCCAAAACTGGTTGAAATTAATTTTAATGATATGTGGTTCCAACAGAATTGTACCATGTTTAAACTGCTCATTCCGGTATTGACTTATTACCTACATTTTATTTTAATATCATATTCTTTTTCTTTTTTCAATTGAAAGACCCTGTAAATAATCGACATTTACAGATACGTTTTTACCATTAGTTTTTAAGAACTTAAAAAAAGAAACTAAACTTATTTTTGAATAGAAGAAAACTAAATTCAAAAGAAATGCTCTACTTCATATTTAACTTTTTATTTATATGTTAAAAAGTTAAAATCTAAGAAATCAATTTTAAGAACGCTAATAATTAATTTTCTTGACTGACAAAAATTCTGTAGGTGAATAAGATTAATATTTCATGAAATAACAAGAAATCTTGAGATTGAAGTTAAAAAGATAGATGAATGTGCTAACATTAAATTGATGATGAAGATTCAAAGTTCATTGTTTGGTAAATCTTATATAACATCATAATAAGAAGAAATATGTTATTATTTTGTTAAATTACAATTGATTGATTGCTTGATTTGAATTTAAATATTATTTGTATTGAAAGTTCGAACAAGATTCACGATATATGAATTAAATAGTTGAAAAAGTATTTCAGATAAAATTTGCATTTTTCTATTCCAAACTTTTTTTTTAATTTCAAACAGCTTTTTAAGTTAATTTTCTAACGCTGAAAGATACACATCAATGTTTGACGGTTCAAAACTGACAAATTTATTTGATATACAATTTTTATATAATGAAAACTTGAAACTTTTTTAAAAAAAATATTGTAAATTATGCGAAAATTATATTTACAGATACAACCCTCGCCTAAATTTGTTGTATTTTTCACTACATTAAATACTTTAAGGAAGATAAATGGTAAGTTAGTTGTTTTTTCACATATGGTAATACATAAATATATCATTCTTTTATATACAAGCAAAAACCATAACATCATATACTAAATAAAGCTTAATGAAATACATGTAACGTGATAGATATACTTTTTTACCCTTCTGTGCAATTTATTTTCTAGTTTTCATTTTAACTAAATTTCATCCTTGTTGCTTTTTGTCATAACATCCTTTGTTAAATGTTCAAATTACAACACTATACCATTATCCGGTGATTAAAAAAAAACGGAAACCAAGAATAGTTTTTTTTTAATAAGGATATTCAAAATTTTTCTTGTATTTTCCGTTTCAATATGGATTTTTATTATTTTTTTTATCAAAAAAAAAAAAAAACATTTTTTCTAATGCAATAAATTCTTTATTTTATTTTTATTTTTATTGTGTATTTTAATGTTTAATATACATACGTAACTATAGGAATGACTCAATTTAAATTACACTTTAATTTGAAAGGAGCTTTTGTTATTATTGTGAAAATAAGAATTCTTCTTAGTGTAAGAATTTATTTGAAACAAAAATAATCACAAACAGAGAAAAACACAAAAACCATTAAATTCTACTCAGAATAAAACAATAATAAAAAAAACAAAAATTATTAAATCATTTATTTTCCTGCACACACACACACAAACATAAACAATTTATTACATTTTAATAAAAATATAAAAAAAACAACAACAACCAAAATAACAAAATATGTATAGTCGACTTGGAGCCTGGATAGAGTAAAATTACATCATACATACATAGTGGTGGTAAAAATGTCCTGAAAATCTATTCTTTTTTTTTTTGTAATAAAAATAACGATGTTGTGGCGTCAAAATGGCGCCAGTATAATATATTTCATCGTAATTCCAAAATAATTAAAAGATTTAAAAAGGATGTCGTCATTAAACTTAAATACGGAAGAGACAAAAACTGAATGATAATATTATATTTTACATAAATTTTTGTATAATGATGTAGGGAGGGTAAGGACAAAAATGTTCACTAGAACATCATAAAATGGGAGATCTAAAATATTATACATTAAATACATATATATTTCAAAAAATTAACAAGTTTTCATATATGTTTACATATAGTCAATGTACAAGTGACATAGTTTACTTCTACTATAATTGGATACGGTTTTTTTTTAGAATTTAATATTAATGTTTTAAAGTAATTTTTGTTTTTATTATTCAAGGATCATTATTCAAAATTTTTGTGTGACACTATAAAGAATTAAACAATTAAAAAAGTTTTTGAAAAATTAAATTTAAAAAGGATTTTCAATTTGATCTCTGTTAATTGATTTGACATTTTCGACAGTCATTCAATAAGTTTGCCTCAAAATCATCTAAATTTTTTCTCAATAACAATGTTATGTTATTCTTCTTGAAAATCCTTTTTTCTATTATTTTTCTTTTCTCAAAAGAACTCGATTTTAAAAAGGATATTCATGTTATGTCACTTCCTCATTTATCTTTACAAATAATGTTAATTTGATCACACAATCTCATCAAATACGACAATGTTAAAAAAAAAAAACAAAAAATGTTAAGTGATTACATAACACTCTTTGTGTATCCTTCATTTAATATTATTTGTGTTCGATTTTCAATTTTTGAAAAGTAAATCGATATTTCAATGATTTGGAAAATAGTCTATTCAAAAATGATTAAAGTTCAATAGTAAAACTGATAAGGATATTTGTTTTCGTACATATGCATACACAGAAAGTGTGTGTTCTTCTATTAAAAGTAAATATGTATTTTCTCATTTTATGTGAATAAGCATTTCATGTCTATTATAAAAAGGACTCAAATATATAATAATGCCAGAATGTGTAAAACTTTAAATTTCCTTCAAAATAAAATATTATTTTCGAAAAAAGTCAATTTTTTATTAAAGTTAAAATTTAAAATGTAATTTTTTCGTATAAGTGAAAAAAATATATTGGTCTATGTATGTAAAAAATATCCTTATTGTCTTAACGATAAATTTTTTTGCCTACTTTGTATCTGAGAATTGAAGCATTAAAAAAAAGTTTCATTTATAATTCAATCAACAGTAATTTATTCTTTCAAAGTAGCCATAAAGACACTTCAAAAGATAGAAAAAAGGATATTAAATAGAAAAGAGCACACAGGAAAACTTAAATACACTAGCTATATTGGATCTTTTGTATCAGAGACCAGAAAGACTTTCATGAGTGGAAAAAAAAAGCAAAGGAAAAATAAAAAATTAAAATCCTACAATATATAAAATGTCAGAAAATGTATGCAATAAAAAAGTTTTTACTTTTAACACATCATATATGTATGTAAGTATATACATATGTATGAGTAGATACTTTAAAGAAGGATGTTCAGAAAGTTCTTTGAGTTCAAAGAAATTATTATATCCTTTAAGTTTTGATTTGTTTGAAGTCAGGAAGTTTCTGTTTTTCTCTGTATCATCATTATTATAAAAGTTTTGCATTTGAAATACCTACTATTTTTTTTTAAATTTTCTTAGATATTTTTTTATTCATAAGTTAATTTACAAAGTTTTAAAATTTTCTTTAACAGAAAAAAAAAATCTCACATGAAGATACTTAGAAAATAAAGGTAAAAAGGATACATTACTTCACACTCAATCGTATTTGATAAAATCTCCTATAACATTTCTAAGAGCGGGTTTACACGGTCACTTTTTTCAATGGCATTGACGCCAATTCCGCTTTGTTAAATAGGAAAGAAGTAGCAAGTATGTGGTGGGAAGTCACTCACGGGATAATCGAACTTTTTCTTCGAGCACGCCTGTTCCCTTTTATGCTATATTCGTAATTTTGAATTTTTTTTTTATATTATCGCATGTCCTTTTCATTTTATATTTGTAGTGACACAGCTCATATCTATCTTTATATATGGAGATGAAACATACACAACATATATTGTCGTTTCATCTTACCTAACAAGAAATCGGTATAGAAGAGAATGAAGAGAATTTGAGCTATGGTAAAAAAGTGACTGTGTAAACGTACGTACGACTTTTTCGTAATTTAACAAAGCGGAATGGGCGACAATGCCATTGAAAAAAGTGACCGTATAAACCCGCTCTAAAGTATTTTTTTTTATTGTTATTTCACTTGTTTCATTTTTTTGCTTTTTTAATTGGAAATTCATTTTTATCCATTCAAAAAAAAAGGTTTTTAATAAATATGTTTTTAGGAAAACAAAAAAAAAAAAAATATATTTGAAAAATAAAAGCAACTCCATTTTGTTTTAATTAAAAATTTTTCCTTTTAATAATTTTTTATACCATAACTTTATCGATTTATTGGTGTTTTGTTGAATGAAAAATAATATGTCTGACTTGAAAATCTAAAAAAAAAAAGAAAAAAAAATAAGTGTTACGAATAAAATAAAATAAAAATAAAAAAACAACAAAAAAAAAAAGAGCAATAAATGTTTTTGGAAAAATTCCAAAACTTATGGTACACATTTTATTGTATTTTTTTTTTCTTTCAATTTTTTATTCATCAGAGAAAAGTTTCAAAATGTTTTAATTATTATTTTATACAACCGTTTATTATTATTATTTTTTTTTTTGCTGATGTTTGAAAATGTAAAATTTTCATATTAAAATATTGCGAAATTTTTGCAAACGAAAAGTAAAGTGGATAGGAAAAAAATTCACAACTAGAAATTTGTAATTTGCAAACGATTTCTGTCAAATTAAATATGACAGACTATAGCTATGTGGTTAATAATTTTTTGATTGATTTGAAAAAAAAAAAAAAATTACCTAACACTTCACTAGTAATCTTAAAGTTTTATTTTTGAACTCACCCATTTACTGATAACTCTATATGTACATTCAATTTGGGTTCCTGTAATAGAATTTCTTTTATTAAATTTATACAAAAAAATATATATATGATTTTTTCTCTCTTTTTTATTGCTTTAAAGTTAAAAAATTAAATTAAATTACTTAGCACTTCATTTCAAAGGGCATGGTACTCATGAAATTTTATTCAAATGAATTTTTTTATTGATATACAAGTATTTTTATGGTTCATATAAACGTAAATGAATCGTGAAATAGAATAGTTAGACTGGTTAAATTGCATTGAGCATTTTTCATATTTGAATATACTTTTTTTTTTTATTAAATTTCATTATTGCTTTTTTTTTTTGAATTTAATAAAATTTATTTAAATATTTTCAGACAAATGTTTATAACACTGGAAAATTGAATGATTATAATAGAATTTCATTTTGTGTACAAGAAAAAATATGAAAAATATCAAATTCTTCAAGTTTTCTATTGAAAATAATTTAGGTTTGATATTGAAAAATGTTACTTATATTTTAAAGTTTCTGCCAATTTGGTTTAGTTGATTGATTTAGTGGTTGATTGGTTGACGTGGCGGTTTTTCGAAAAACCTCGCGTAACCTTAGGCAATGAATTAGGCATACCGGTAGATCACTATAGCCATCCTGTTTCATTCAGAAATCGTATAATGTCTCTGACCGTAATTTTTGTTATTTTTCCAAGGTCTTTGAAAATGAAGCTCCCCATTGTCTGGAACCTCGCACTGGCAAGTGCCGGACATTTTCAGAGATAGTGGGTAAGAGCCTTTCTCTCTTTCATTGGCTTCCACGTAACTGTCAGAGTTGATATTGAAGGGGATACATATTTTCTCTGGGTTGATTATAGTGACTTTTAAGTTTAAAAAAAATGTATTTACACATTTTTGGCTATTCATTAGATTTATCAAATATATTGCTTCTTTCTCCCAGGTCATTAACAATTTTTATATTTTAATTATGTTTAATAAGACAAAAAAAGTCGGTCAAAAAGTCTCTTAAGAGAAATCCAGGTTTTTAAAAAATATAACGAAGAAATTGGAAAAATTGAATTGTTGACCAAAGACTTTTTGGGAGCATTCTATAAAAGTTTATGCAAAACTTTTCCTTTGAACGATTGTAACTCTGTCCAGAGAACCTTTATATGTATATGTGTACATATATTCAAAATTTCACCAAGATAGCTCTATTTATACATACGAGAATATATTGTACTTAATTACATATTCATTTTTTTTATTTCATGAGTTTTTTTCCTCCAAAATTTTCCAATGTTATTTATGTTGTTTTTGTTATTAAATATCCAATTAAAAATTTAAACGTAATTTTCTAAATATTATATTTTGAATAAAATTCTTATTATTTTTTTAAATTATGTATATTCAAAGCAATACATAATAGTTAGTAAAAAGTGAACTTTTTATTCGTTAAAACTAAGTACCATTGTTTGAAATTAATTTTAAAATCGACTTATGTATGTATGTTTCACCTATTCTTATTTATTTTTTTTTTTTGAACAAGCACATGAACAAACAATTGAAAAATTTTTAATTAATTAAACAAAAAAATTATAGAAATTATTATTTACCATTATACCACATGTCGAAAATATTGAAGAATATCTATTCAATTATTCAAATTTCCGGCAAAATTTAAACAGAAAAAAAATATATCATTGTCTACGACTTAGGTGATTGTTTTTAATTCTATTTTTTTTATAATAATATGAGACATTTCTGAATTTTTTCAACAGTTTTAAGTAGAAGGTGTGTGTAATTAAATACTTCGTTTGAATAATAAAAATTATTTTATTTCAATAAAATTTTAAAAATGAAGTCTGTAATAATAGTTGCAATAATTTTTTGTGTAACACATAATACATTAGCCATTGAAAATATTTTTCCACTTAATGATGCAATTCGTGATTTATCACATATTAAAGCTGTAGATAGAACACCACCTGAAATTAAGGAACAATTAAAAAATCTAAATGGTTCGAAGTATTCAACACGTATTCTAGGTGGAAAACCATCTCGTAAAAATCAATTTCCTTATCAAACTTTTTTATTATGTAAATTTGTTAATGGTATAGAATATTGTAGTGGTTCATTAATTACACAGAATTATGTACTAACAGCAGCTCATTGTGTTCATGGGTATGTAGTTAAAATTAAAAATTTTCAAAATTCTAAAAAAAAAATATACATATATATTTCTTTAGCCTTTTTTATTTTATAATTTATTTACAGTGCCATGAGTGTAGATATGCACTTTGGATCAATAGATCGTTTATTTGAAAATGACGTTAAGTCACAAATACTCATTAATAAAAATTCCATCTTTATACATGAAAATTATAATCCAAAATTTGTTCATAATGATATTGCTTTGCTAAAACTTCCATATCCTGTTGAACTGAGTGGTAAGGATTTTTTAAATACATAAATATTTTTAATAATATGTATATATGAAAAAAATTGTTTTTGTTTTTTAGAAAGTGTTCAACCTGTTAAATTAGTTGATGAATCATTTAATACAAAAGATATTACTGGAATTGCAGCTGGATGGGGTCTTACTAATAACGATAGTGGACTTTCAAATATATTACGACATGTTAATTTAAAAGTTATTCCGATCGAAGAATGTGTTAACAAATATCCATCAAATTTTATACAACCAACAAATCTTTGTACACACCATTCATCTGGTAGAACAACATGTAGAGGTGATTCTGGTGGTGCATTAGTTTTTAAACATAAAGATCATTATGTACAATTTGGTATAATATCATTTGGTGATAAAAAGACTTGTGAAAATGGTATACCAGCTGTTCATACAAAAATTTCATCATATGTCAATTGGATTAAAAAACATATGGGTTGTACATTCTAGAAAAACAAAAAATTAAATTATCAGTTTTTAATGATATTACTTAATTGGTGTTGTTGTTTTACTTTCAAAAGGAAATGTGTTTTTTTTTCCTTTTTTTTTTTTATTTTTCACGTTTCAATTTGCTAATTCATTGTTACATACATATACATACATACATATTATGTATACAAGGTGTTTTACAGTTCATGTCCAAACTGAACAGGGTGGTAGATCTTGATGAGAAATGAAAAAAATCGTATGGGACGGAACGGAAGTGGGAAGGTCTTTTCTCAATGGTTACCGAGATATTCAAGGTCAAAAAATTTTTGTTTGAAAAGTGATTGGTTCGACTTTTCGCAACATATTTTATCGCATTTGTCTAAAACTTCAAAGAAAACTTTAACCAATAATTTTGAAAATACGAAAATTTGTTCTTTGAAAATTCGAAATTCTTATTTTCGAATCAGAAGAATTTAGAGTAATTTTTCCATTAAAAAAAAAAATATCTCAAGAATTGTTTTATTTTATTTAAAAAAAAAATCCATTAGTTTCTAAAATATTGTTTTCCAAAAATTTCAAAAATTTCGAAAAATTGTTTTTTCTTTTTGGAAAATTCAATTCAAAAAACAAAAAGTGAAAAAAAAAAGGAAACAAGATTTTTCTACATATATTTTTCTTTTTATTTTCTTACACAATGTTAAATTTTTTCTTCGAAAGTTTTGTGAAAATTCGAAGGAAAGTTTATTTTTTTAAAATGAATGAATGCAAGGGTAGAATAAATATTCTGGTTTATATGTTTTTATACCTAAGCCACAACTACATAAGTAAAAAAAGATACCAATCATTAAACCTTCTAGCTTAAATTTCGTCCAAAAACAATGCATGTATTGAAAGTCGAGATTATCCTGCTCCTTATAAATGATACCTCTTGCCACTTTGTAATTGGTACTTGGTAGTCATTTCTGCTCTGTACTTTGTTTGAAAAAAAAAGAAAATCTTCAATATATCATTAAAAAAATTGAAAATTTCATGAAGCTTATAGAAATCATATATGTATCCTTAATAATACGTCTTTTGCATTACATTGAATTAGAATATTCTCGTTTCTTATAAAATAAAAAAAAAAATTAAAAAAACCACTTGTAATTTGAAATAAAACATTGCTTCTCTATTTATCAGAATTTTCGATTTTTATTTATTTATTTTCATTTTCCCACATTTTTTTCTTCTTTTCAAAATAAAAAAATCATGAATTTTAGAATTTCTAGCAAAAATCCTAAAAAATGTATTATTTTATAAATTCAATAAAACGAAAAATAGATAAATAGAACAAATCAACAGAATGTAGTATTCGTTCGAAGTTCTCGGTTATATAGTTTTTTTTTAACATTTGTAGTATCTGTTCAGCACAATGACACAATAAATTTGAAGGATATTTTCATCTTTTCCATGTTCTTATTCAGAAATTTTAAATTACTCTGTATTGAAATTATGTTGTGTAATAAATATTTAACTCTCATTTATATTTTTAAATTTTAGTTGTGATAAATAAATTCTTACTATATGGTATAATTCGTTCAAAAATTTCCATTGAGTTCTTTGTTACAGAATTTTCTTCTCGCTTTTTCAAAATTGATTATTGAAAAAAAAAAAAAAATTAAAGAAAATTTCAAGCAAATTTTAAAGTTGTACGAACACAAGTGAATACATTAAAAATTCTTCATAAATTAACACATAATTACGGGAAGACTTAGTTATACAATGTGTAACAAAACATCTCATAAATATTCAAGACCATTTAAATAAAGATTCTTTCTTACACATTATACTGCACTGCTACTAGATAAAATAAAGAATAGTTTTTACTTGCAAGCAAAAGGTATGCAATAAAAATTTTCCTTATTTTGGTACTTGTGTATTGTAAATTCATACTACAGAAGGAAGAAAGTTCACAATAATCAATTTGTTTTTATTATACCTTTTGTGTGCACGTATACTACATACTCGTACAAGTATTTTTTAGTAAAAATAGATTTTATCTTCTACAGACAATTTGTATTTATTTTTTCGACATATTGTTTTTATTGAAAAAAAAGCTTATGTTCGAAAAATAACTACATCACATTTTGGATAAAAACAAAAGAACCAAAAAAATATATAAAATTTCTGCTTAGCAGATCAAGCACGTTCTCAATGCAATATAATTACAAATACTTTTTTTCATATGTATCTATATATATATTTCATAAGATATAAGTAAATAAATTCATAAATTCATGGCAATAGAAGACTTTATCCGAATAATATCCATGATAAATTCATAAATATTAAATAGAATTTTTATCATTTATTGTTCAATTTATAAACATTATTCATATATTAATTTTTTTTTTACTATTTTTTTTGTTCTTCAAAGAAATTGAGTGTTTAAAAGATTTTAACATAAAAATTTGACACACAATTTCATTTAATATCTTTTTAATTTTTTTTTTAAATAAATTTAAGTGGAAAAAAAAAACATAATTTTCCATTTAACATTCGAATTTTCCATTTTATTTTTGAATTTTCTTCTATTTTACATTAGATTTCTTGAAAATAAGATGTGAGTACCTTTTTTTTTTTTGCTTTCTTTGGCTTACAAAATAAAAATAACAAAAGAAAAAGAAATAAAAGTTTGCATTAAGAGGTTAAATATAAAAATTACATTCGGAATGTTAAACATTTTTCACATTCCATTTAAATACTTGGAAAAAGAGAAATTCCCAGCATAATATCGATTAAAACATTCATTGCAATATGATGCAAAGATACTTTTCTTCTTTCTTGTAGTCTATAGAATTTAGATACTTGCATATATATGTAGTATGTATAGTATATCACATGTACACTATGAATGCAGAGATAATATAATTTCTCATTTATTAAAAGAATATTATATCACATACATAAAAGAAAGAAAAATACACGTATGTATATATATTTTATATTAGATCATATGAACTTGTTTGATATGATAAAAAATTGTTTGTTATCCTGGAAATGTGCCATTTTGCCTTAAAGAAAATTTTATATTTAAAGTGTAATTTCATATGTATATGTATGTATATACATATGTGTGTACTATCATATAAAAGATCATATTATCAAAAAACAATATTGAAATCCTTTGGAATTTCATTTCGCATACACACTTTATGTTTCAATATACATACCATACATACTTTTCTAGCATATATGTAGATATCTTGCAGATACAAGAATTATCTTTTACTATAAAAATGACTGTAGAGAAAATTTTCTTCTGCATACAAGAAAGATAAAATACTTTTAAACTGTTTGTACTGTTTAAAAAGGTTTAAGTGCACAACATTATATTTAATGTAATAACATAAGCATTTAAAAAAAATTTAAAGAACGAAAATTTCAACAACAAAAAAAAAAAAGAAAGAAAAACTTTATTTAATATTGGAAAAACTTCATATTGTTTTTTTTATGGATTCTTCAGTATAAAATCAATTGAAATTTAAGTATACAACATGAAAATCATTTGTTTTTATTGTCATTAACTATTTAAGGTATAAGTGTAGTTTTGTTAGATCCATTATTGATAAGTTTTACATATAGAAAAATTCATTCAAAATAATTTTCTATAGAAACAAATGTCTTTAAAAATGATGTGAAAGAATGACGGGATAAGAGAAAAATTAAATTTTTGGTCATTAAAAAATATGTCATTTTAAGGAATTTTATATTTTTACATTTAAGAAATTTCAATAAACTGGATTATGGTGATTTTTAAATTATAAAAAAATCTTAAATACCAAGTTTCAATTGAATTACACGGCACAAAGTTTTACGAGTTACACGAATAAAAAATTGCGACACACTGACTGCGATAGATCTGATATTGAAAGCTTTAGATTAGTTTTTAAAAATCGTTTCAGATAGAAGTTATATTATGTCTTCTTCAGGATTATATTATTCTGAGTAATAAAATATTTGTAAGAAATGATAGTTCTAATATAATTTCTACATATATGGAACTATGAAAGTATCTCAGTCAGTTTTAACATTAACACAGCCAAGGATTCATAGATTCTGAAATAATTTGACCGTTTTTTTTTATTAAAAATTTAGGGACTTCGTTTCTTAATTTGCCAAATGTACGATAATTGCTAGTATAGAAAACTAAAACAATGTTAAATGAATAAGGAAACTTTTTTCATCTTGTTTTCCGTAAATTTAATTCCCAAAGAAATTTTAGTGTTTTTGTCTTAATAAAAAAAAAAAACCATTGCTCCCTTTGAATTGAAAAAAATAAGATACAAAAAAGAAAAAGAAAAGAAAGAATTAAAAAAGTTTTTTAAACTTATGAAAAAGTTGGTTTTATTTGAAAGTTAATGTAATTTATGTTTAGGATAATCGTATACATTTTTTATAGAATAAAGTTTTTTTTTGCATTGTTTTTTCTTTTTTAAAATTGCATAAAAACTTATGAATATGAAACATTGAACAACAAAAAAAAAAACATACAACAGATAAAGTTTTTGGCTTTTAAATTATAATTTAATGTGTATACAAACTTTCATAGTTTCTATGTGTATGTTATGTACATGTATGGTACGTATATTAAAAACTTTTATCTTTAACCATTTATTTATTTTTTTTTGCCACTTTTTAAAATTTTTTTAATTCGAATTTATGATTGTTGAATATTTGAAAAATTATAGTATAAGAATTTTAATGAATTAAAATAATGAAATTTGAATTAATAATAATTTAAGATATTACCTATTTTAAATTAAATTTATTTTTTATGAAATTTTGTAAATGAAAAAAAAAAAATAGTAATAAAAGTTCAACATTTTCAAAATAAATAAAAAAATCCTTCAGAACTTTTGAATTTATTTACCACACACAAAAAAGTTTAATTACCTTAATTCAAAATTACTAATGTAAATATATACACGTTTACCGAATTTCAAAATTTAATTAATTATACCGTTATTTATTTTTCATAATAAGTTTATGCTTTAGTAGGTGTACACACATATCCTTATGGTACAATATTTGTGTAATGATATTATCACATATACACACACACATACATACATATACTACAAATAATGGGTAATAAAATTTAAGATTGTTATAATAAATTATAAAATTTTTACTCTTTTTATTAACATTTATCTTTTTCACATAATTTTTTTTTGTTGTTTTGGTTTTTTTTTTTTTCGTTTTTAATGAAAATGCTATATGCTAACAAAGCGGAGATAACAAATTAATTAATTTGCATGAATATGAAATACTGGCAGGAAAATTAAAATTACACCATGAAAACATCAAACATTTTATGTATGTACTCGTATGTGTGTTTTATTTTATTTTAATTTTTTTTATGCTTTTCCAAAGGAAAATTCTTAATTTCGCCTTTTGAAAAATTTACTTTTAATTCTTTTTTTCTAAAATCAAAAAAAAAAAAAAACCAACAAACAAACAGACAAAATAATATAAACAAAGTTTTAACTACATAATTCACATAATTGTAGACAAAATGAGAAATAATGTTAATAAGCACAGGGATATGTGTGATATACATATGTATGTATGTACATATGAGATTAATGTATTTTATGTGGTAATATATACTTTATAATGGTGGTTTGGTATAATGTATATATAATTTTATATAATGAGATTTTTGATACCCAGATGAAATTAGCTATTTTACATTAAATTTTAAAATTGTACATGCATAAAATTTGTGTGCGTGCAGATATTCAATTCAATGTTTAAATGGAAAAATAGCGAAACAAAATCATCATTATTCTCTTTATCATGAGTTTTTAAAATTATATATAAAATTATTTTCATATAGCTACAATACAATTTAAATTGAATAAATGCTGTTATACATAATTTGAATGCATGCGAGAATTACTCGTATTTTAAATTTTTTTAGATGAATCAAATTTTTCTCTTTTTACAGACACCCAACAGATTATTAATTAGTCAAAAAAAAAATTATTCAAAATCATAAAAACTGACATTTTAAAACATAAACAAACAAATTTTTAAATTTATATCTTAAATTGAATAATAGATACATTTCATTCTGTGTGTTATGGAATAGAAATGAATGGATTCCAGTGATGATGATACAATATGTCACATGTGACAATTTCGCCAAGTATGATTATTGAAATATGGAAAAGAGATATTGGTGGAAATGGTGCTCAACATAAGTTGAAGATTGAAACTAGCCCAATTTTATGTTTTATTTTTTTTAAATTTTATTCTTTACTGCATTGCATTATTTTTTTTTTTATTGTTCATGAAATTGAATAATTAATTGTTAAGCATGTGAATTGCTATATCTAATTTTATGAAAGTGCTATAAAGTTCTATTTTATAATTAAAGAGAATTTTTCCCGAAACAAAAAAAAAATGTGAAAAAAAAATTTCTCTATTGTCCTGTTCTAGATAAAAGAGAATATGACCTACAACGTCGTTTTTTTTAATTAACTAAAAATTAAATACAAAAGTCCTATTTATCAGATTTTTCAAACATTTTATTTTAATGGTAATTTTATACTCGTATTAAGCATAAAATACAGAAAATAAATTTTAAAAAAGGCTCAATTCTGTTAATTGACTTTTGTATTCGAAATCTATAGAACATTCTGTATCAAAAAAAAGGAAAAAAATAATAACAAGAAAAGTAAACTTTAATTTAAATTTAAACCCAAAAAAAAAAAACACAAATAAAAAAATTATATTTAAATTTATTTCTTTATTTATAAGAGTGCATTTATAATCATAAAAATAGAACAAAATGAAATTGTGTTTGTTTTTGTCAGGTAAATACAAGTTTCCTGTGGTTTTAAAATATTATATTCCGTTAAATACACACTGTCATGTTTTTTTTTCTACATACATATTATATTTGCTGAATTACGCAAATAAAATTATTTTTTCTGTTTTTATTTTTTTTTTATTATTGAATCTGTGATTGGCATACTTGTATAACTGTTGTTGATTATATTAAATTTTTTTCTCCAATTTATTTATCTATTTTAAATTAGAAAATTTCCTGTGTTATTCTTGTAATCGTGAAATCATATAAATAGGATTGTTTCCCAAGTATAAATCATCATTCGTTTCGAAATTTTCATTCCGATTAAACGACAAGTTAAATTTAAAAAGAAAAAAGTGAAAATATTATCAAAATAAAAATGAAATACGTTTCAATTGTTCAAATTTTATTTGTTTTGGCTTTTTGTCTACATCTAAGTTTTGAACTGCCAACACCCGATGAAGAACGTTATTTGGATAAAGAGGTGAGTTTGTTTTGACAAATTTTCAAAATTCATATTTTTTTTTGCTTTTGTTTTAATTTAATTTGTAATCAATTTATTTTACAGTATACCAGAGAATTAATTAATTGGCTAACCTCATTGAATCCGTCATCAACAAATCCATGCCGATATTACAATAATAATGGTGGTTATTTTGGAGGTGCAATGCAAAAACGAAATTCGGAATTAATTAATTCACTTTTAAGTCTTCCGAAAAATATGAATGATGCTGGTAAATAATTTTTTGGAAAGAAAAAATCAGGATACGGAACAGTAAATTATGTCAAAATACCATACGCCCACTGAATACGCTATAACAATATTTTAATCGAAAAAATATATATGCATAAATACTTTCAAATATACACACATACATATATTTATAATATTTAATCCGAACTTATAAGAAAATAATATGTTATCTTTATGTAGAAAAATATATATTAAAAATATTTAAAAATATATACATACGTATAATATAATCCATACTAAAAACTTTGTTTTAAAAATTTATTAAACAAATATCCTCTTCCTTCTTTCCAACTTTTATTTTAAGCAAATTTGCGAATATTTCAGAAATATCAGAAAAAAAAATTAAGATAGATTTTATTAAATTATCGTGAAAATTCAAATTTTGTTTCAAAAATGCTGTGATTGTACAACTTCAACTCTTCGGAAATGAAAATGTGTTGATAAGTGTAAATCTAAGTTGATTTTCTAGGAAAATAATTACATAAACTTCCTATTTTCCTGCAAAAATTTCCATATGTACATAATTACAAATTAATAAACAACATAACGGAAACAACCATTTGTCTGTGGTAAATTACGTTATGAATGTTTACAATTTGTGATATTTGAAACTCTGCAAAATTGATGAGGGAATGAAATCTTAATTGACAGAGTTTGATTTTATTTTACGAAGCCATTTTGACAGGAATTATACAAACCTCAAGATTTTATCATGAAAGTCATCTTCTATGAGTTTTTTTTTTTTCAAAATGGGCGTGAAGTTAATTTTCAATCCTACTTGTTCAGTTATTTTTTCCCTAATTTCCACGTCCATTTTTACATTTTCATATGCCAGCGCTATGTATAAAAGAAGTACTATACAGGGTGTTTCACAGTTCGTGTGCCAAACTGAGCAGGGTGGTAGATCTCGGTGAGAAACGAAAACAATTCGTAAAAGGCATTCCTTTCCAGGACTAAAATAAGTCCTATCCAGTACTACAATTACTCCTTCTGAGGACTACAATAAGTCCTTTTCAGGACTAAAATAACTCCCACCCAAGACTAGATTAAGTCCTTTTCAGGAATACAAAGTAATTAACACAAAGAGTCAAATAAAACATACCAAAAGACAATTGAATAATTCTTTACAACATCAAATTTAACTGATTTTAAAAAAAACTGCCCTTGAACTATGATTCATAAATTATGAACAAATAAAGATAATGTAATAAAACAAAAGCCATATTAGAGTAAACAAAATAAACTTTCATTTAAGCTAAAAAAATTTAAAAAAAAATAAGGGTTTTTTTCGAGATATTCGACCTTTTTTTCAAAATTTTTGGACTTTGAGTTACAATAACTTTAAAACCATTTAACATAAAACTTTGTAAAAGCCATTTTTTGAAAGGCCTGAAGGTTCTCTTTAGAAATAATTTTCATTTACTTCTCTACATTGAGCGAACGCTGAAATATGTTGCGAAAAGTGAAACTGGTGACTTTTAGAAAAAAATTGTCTTTGACCTTGAATATGTATCTCGGTAACTATTGAAAATATACAACAATACGATTTTTTTCGTTTCTCACCGAGATCTACCACCCTGCTCAGTTTGGCACACGAACTGTGAAACACCTTGTATATACATACTACGAATTTTTGTTCAAAAAATCAAATAAAGTATATCTATTCTTAGAGGCTTTATGCAAATTTTTCTTCTTATTCTAGAAAAAAAAAAAAGATACAGAAAACTGTTTATTCTGAAAATCACCGGCATTAATTTTTTTTTTGAATAATTTTACATTTTCTTACGCTTGATTAATTTCTTTGATCGATTTAGAACCAAAATATTTTGAAATTTCCTTTTGCCTGCTAGAAGAAATCCATGTCAATGCTAAATTCTAATTGATCTGTCAAATGGTACAATTTTATCAATGAAACACAAACACAAAAAAACATATCATTTATCAAAATGTTGAAAACTTGAATTTTACTATACAAAGATAAATTTTTTTTAAAAATGATTGTAAATTTTTGTTCCAACTGACAAAAGTTTCGAAGTTTAGCGAAGATAAAAATTTCGAATTTTTATCAATATTTTTTGCTATGTATTGTTTTTTTTTTCACAGTCGTTAAGGAAATAAGAAATTGAAATATACATACATACACAAATATAAAAATCCTTGTTGTTATGAATCATCAAAAATCTGCTAAACATCCTAGAATTTGCGAATAAAACCGAAACTAACAATATTTTTCATCAGGATATAATTTGAACAGATTATACAGATCCTCAGGCAATGTGATAAATACTCACAATATTATTGTACTTTTTGTTTCATAGAATGCGTTAGAAAAATTTTCTATTTTATCTCTACATTAAAAGTGCTTCCAGCCAAAATTGTTGCAGATGCAAAAGTCAAAATTATATCTTTTAGAATTTCACAAAAATTCCATTTTAAACTATGTATAAAATAAGTTTTTTTTTAATTTTAAGCTTTTATTTTGTTTTTGTTGTTATAAAAGTCAATGTCATAAAATATACATATATTTAGAATTGAAAAAAAAAGTCCTTTTAAAAATTGGTAATTAAAAAACAAGGAAAATAATAAATTTGTCATAGTTTTTTTTTTGCCTTCTTTAAAATGATAATTATATCTCTTTTCGTGGAAATACGAAAAATTCAATCTTTCACTCAACAGATAATTTAATTTCAAATGAATTATTTTTCTCAAACTTCATAAACAAAATTGATACTATAGAAAGAGTATCTTCACAAACCAGTAGCCATTGTTTTATAAATACTCCACAAATACATTGAAATTATTTATTCATATATAGTCATTTGTATTCTGGTAAGAACAAAATTAAAATTAAAATTCAAATCGTAAGAAGTTTATTTTAATTTTTGATTTTTGTTTTGAAGAATGTTCTTTTGAAATCATTATTTCAATTTCACAGGACAATAACAAGAATAACATTAATCAAATCAGATCTTGTGAATTATTTTATTTTACAATTATCTTGAAATGTAGATATCTATGCTCAAAAATACTAAAAGAAATTAATTCTAAGATATTTAATTCAAACAATACACTCATTAGTATGTATAATAACAAAGATCCTTTAAGGATCAAAAATAATATATTTTCATACAAAACAAGAATTTAAAATCATCCCGTTGCGTCAGAAAATCCAAAATGATTTATGTATGTACATATGTTTTTTTAAAAAATGGTATCACATCTCCCATTGACAACATACGGAATATCGGTTACCTATGTTCGTTTAATACAATAATATTGAAACATCGAATTACATACATAGCTTCATGTTTTTTTTCTTAATCAATTTTCAAAGCATTTTATTAAAAAAAAAAACTGTTTTAAAAAAACTAGGTTCTTCTAATATCTAAGAAAATTATATAAATAACGAAAAATCTACAACAAATTTCACAGTAGGACATTTTTCACAATAGATATGTGTATAAAATATGTATCTTATTTTATCAGTTTTACAGTTGTGTTGTGAAATGATTAAAAAACATTAGCAATTGTTTGAAAATTTACGTAAATCGTTTTCAATTATACAAGATTATTTTATAAAGCCTATTTACATATTCATAAAAATAAAAATACAAGCTGTTTACCATTAAAGCAAGTTAATAAACTGTTATATGATTTGAAAATCAGATAATAGATACAAGAAGAACAAAGAAAGGAAAAAAGTGATTACGTAAACATTTTGTTTTTGTGTTTAAAACTCATTACGGTTAATTTTTTTTTTTTTATCTTTAAAATATTCAATTTAACGCAAATGGGGTTTTCTTTTAAATTTTCTGTTTTTTTTTTTTTTTTTTTTTGAATGAAAAAAAATTATTTAAAGTTGAAAAAAATATTCAAACTTTAAAATGTATTAGAATTTTTTTGACATGTTTGTTTTTCTAAATTATTTAAAAATTTTAAAACAGCTAATTAAATAAAAAATACTGAACAATAAAAACATATTTTCCAATAGAAAAATACATTTATTTCTTTTGTTTATCCACTATACTTTTATCTTTTTGTTATTCCACCCTCTGTAATTGTTGTATAATTTTATTATTTCCTCATGAAATAAATTTTTATTATGTCAATGTGTTTACTGTCGTATAAAAACAACCGAATGCCAACTAGTTAAAACTAGGACAATTTAATGCGAATGAAAATTATTTCGAATTTTTTGGCATTAATCCAAAATCTATAACATAAAAGTTCTTGATATTGTTTTTTTTTTTGTTTTTGTTCTTGTCTTTTTCGATTTTAAATGATTTTATTGAAATTCACATATTTTTTTTCTCTCAATAAAAAGCTTTAATAAACTTTTATAAATTAGTTATTTATTTAATTCTCCCACAAGGTTTAGTATTTAATTCTGACTGTATTATAGATTTCTTAATATTGGCATTTTATATCTACCCAAAGCAACATTGCAATACTAAATACAAAAAACACATTAAAATCCCCAGTAACCTTCGAATAAAACTGCAAAATTTGATATTACATAGCTTCAATCAAAAATCATATAACTACAAAGATAAACAATTGCCATATATTCTCATGTCACCATTAATTTTTACTTCTACACCTGATATCAGGTGGCTACATGTTTACTGAATGTTATCAACATTTTATGCTTATGCAATAATTTTAAAATCCAGAGCAAACCAAAAATACGTTGATGTTGCTAAACATTATATGTACCCAATAATGTGTCTGTTTACCAAATATAAAAAATGGTTGTTGCTACGGCAACATAAATTACGATTTATACTTTTGAATTTATTTTCATTTTGAATAAAAATACATATTTGCTTTAAAAAAAAATTTTTTTTTAATATGAAATATTATTTTTCTTATACCTCTAAATATAATAAAGAAAACAAAAATAACAAAATATCAAATAATAATTTTTAATGTAAACAAAGGATAAACTATTCCTTTTTACCTTGGTTACTGTTTTTTGTTTATCATCATTCAAATGAATAACAAAGGCAATACCACAACATTAAAAAGTTTTACATTAAAAGGTAAAACTTTTAATTGCAATTTAATTAAAAATTTTCAACAAAACAAAAATGTTTTTCTTCACTCCTTTCGTTTTATAATTTTCAATTAATTATCGTACCTACATATACAGGTGTGTAACAATAATAATATGTACTTTGTGTAATTATGTTTTTTTAGATGAAAATGTATGTTGTGTGTATATATTTTTTTTAAACTTTAATGCGGGAAAAGTTTAAATAAAGTCATGGTTTTGAGCAAGAGAGGGAGAGAAAAAAAGGATATACACACATTAGTATTAGTTTCAAACGGATATTAAAATTTTCATGTTGTATGGGTGTGTTTTTTTCGCAAATATTATATTGTATTTGTAAACTTTATTAATTAATTAGATATATTCTATATAAATAGAGCAATTTTTGTCTAAGGAGTTTAGTATAATTATGTATTATTAATATTCTTAGTAATTCCTTTAAAAACTTTTTAGGTGTTACATACTCACACGAATCTTATTCCTTTTACCGTGATTTCTATGCTATTGAACATTTTTCTATTTAATTATGAATTTTTGTTCTTTTTGATTAATTAATTTATTTTTTAAATTTAATTCATACATATAAACAAAAATAAAGTGGGTTTTTAAAAATCTACTCTTGGAACTACCAAGGGCTACAGGATGAAGTCCTTCAATTTTACAACTTAACGAATAATACAGTAAACAAGTTTCAACGTAGAGGACAAACCCGCTCCATTCTTTTCCTCCTCAAAAAAAAAAAAAAAAAAAAAAAGCTTTAAAAAAAGAAATCTTTTAAAATGCTCTAAAATTACTCGTTAATTTCGTCAATCAGAAAAAAGTGTAAGTATCTGAAGATAAATAAATTTTCAAATATTTTCACAAATATCCCGCAAGGAATAATTACCAAACATTCAAATGTCACAAAAAATAATCAACAGTATATAATCAAAGTTAAAATTTCATTAAACTTAAAGCCTTCTACTATGTAAATTGCCTATTTTTTAAATTTAAGATCCCTAATCGAAAATTATTATTTTTCAAAAATTCAAATTTAATCGTAAATAAACGTAAATTATAATGAATATTCATTTCGTAGGTAATTAAATTTAAATATCAAGATTATAAGAATTTTATTAAATTTTAATAGCATGTAAAAATATTTTAATAGAAAATTTGAAGTAGTAAAATGCTCTTGAAAAATAAATTAAGCCACTTTAATACTTTCGAATTTATTTTGTTAAAATTCTGAAGAACTCTTGAATGTATTTATTAGTTTGCTAAAATTTAAGTGTTAAAAAATGTTTACAGCAAAATTATGCGTTCGATTGAAAAAAAAAAAAAAAAAAGGGATTCATTATAGAACTGAAATGGTAATGAATGGTTGGTGTTGTATATAAAGGTGTAACAAAAGCAATCTTGTAACAAGAAATAAATCGTGATTGGTTTTAATGACTTAAATTGATGAACTTGTAAGATGTCTAATGCAATCAGAAAATATTTAAATATTTCTTAAAATATTAAGATAACATTTGAATTGATTTATTAAATGAAAAATTACAAAATTTCTCAACTGAAACTATTTAAATTTTATGGTCATTACTTATAAATTAAGAAAAAAAGAAAAATGTTGCATAATAAAATGTTTAATGCACTTTACTATATGATAATAATTAATTATTTTACTTCAATTTCCACTCATTCGTAAAATCTCTATGGCATTTATCAATTAAATTACTGTGTACATGTTGAAGCATTTGTTTTAGTTCACATTGTCAGATTAATTGAATCAATTAAGTCTTTTGACAAAATATTTATATTACGGAGATATACTACAACAAACTTGTATACGTAAGGAAAATTTTTTTTTTAAAGATAATATTAAAATTTTTAAAGCAGATTATCACTTAAAAATATTTTGAATATGCAATTATCTTCTAAAGAGTCTTTAATGGTAATTAAATTATAATAAAATAAATTTTCCTAGCATTTATAGTTTTCCAATTATTTCAATTGACTAATTTAATTCTTTAATTCTTCTTTCAAAAGAATCAAAGTATAATTCCTATGCAGTTTTATAGAGCTGAAAAGTACTTTTTGTTAATATATATTTTAAATATCATCTTGAAATAACCAAATAAAATTTCGTAAAATATTCAAAATAATATCATGATTATGTTTCAAGCTAATTAACATTTAAAAGTACTTTTCATTTAACTTAAAAATTTAAAAAAAGCTCATTTCACTTAGTTTTTAAAGTAACATTATAAATAAAACACTAAAGTAACACAGAGTAACCATGATTTTTCGACATTTTACAAGATTGATGTAGATAGTACCTATGTTTATTTGTTGTTATGTTTTTAAGAAGAAAAAAAAATACCAGATTTGATCTGGTAAATAAATCTGAAATTATTTGAAGATTTCTTTTCATCAAAAATCTTCTAATAATTAAAGTAAATTTTTGAAGAGCGTGCTAAGTTACTAAAAAAATTGTAAAATTTGTAAAAAAAAAAATAATAAAGAAAAAATATATAATTTAATTTATTTTTGTACGTCAACTGTAAATTCTTAAAATAACATCATTCTGAACATAATTTAATGCAAAAAAAAAAAAAAATAATAAAACTTTTCAAAATAAACAATAATAAATTTTAATTAGCTCTTTTAAAATTATGTAACAAGTTCCTGAAACTCGAGAACAAAAAAAAATAGTAAAACCAAAAATTATCTATGATATAAAACCAACAACTTATTTATTTATTTTTTTTTTAAAAAAAAACTTTTATTCATGTTTATTTTATAAAGCTTAATTTGAAAACTTAGTTTACTGGGTGTTTTTTTCTCCTGTATAAATTTATTCATCATATGTATGAGTACATATTTCATCATGTCACATTATTTTCTACGAAAGTTTTTGTTTGATAAAAAGTGAAAAAGGAGTTTTTGTTTTGTTGTTCTTAAATTGTAGAACCTTCAATAATAAATTTAAAAAAAAGATTTTAAATTAATCAAATTTAATTGAGTAATTCTTGTAGTTATTTTCTTTCTTTTGTAGAAAAATTTTTTTTTTTTTTATTATTTGTGAAAATTTAGCTAAAATTACCATTAATCCTTGTTTAAATACTAAATAAATTTAAGTTTATTACAGAAATTTAACCCTTTCTATATCAACTATTAGAAAAATCTTGTAGCTGGCACCCAAGATATAATACACCCTCGTTTCGTAGTATAGAGATATCTCGTAATATTATTGCACTTGAAAGGTATGAATGAAGATGAATAATTGGATAAGGAAAGTTATGGGGATGTTGATGTACATACTGACATACATATACCTGATTTGAACCTCTGAAGGTTATAAGTTTAAAATAACCTAACATTTTCCACGAAATATGAAATAAGAATGAAAACAGAGGATGAAAATAGTTTTCTGGCGAAGAATGGGTTAAAAAAAATATTGTACATCTTATTTTCTAAAATTCAATTTAGGTTTTAAAAAATAAACCAATAATAAATCAGCATTCAAAAAAAACAAAAAAACGTTTTATTTGAAAACTATCAAAAAAGTTTTATAGAGTTTTTAATTTATTTGAATAATTTAAAAAAAATTAAATTGAAATTAATACGACAACCACAAGAATGTTTTATTGCTCTTTTTTTAATTTTTAGTGTTAAAGAGTTCTTGAAATTGATTTTACAAATCAAACTATTCAAATTATCTGACATTAATTGATCATTAAACCACAAATCGAAAAAAAAACTGAAAATCAAATTGAGAATGGTTAAATTTTGAAAACTATGTCTAAAAAAAGTCTTTAATCAAATAGCTAACAAATTTTAAGGTAATACTGGTAAACTTTTCTTTCAAACTTCCAATAAAAATTGAAAATTACAATCCTTTGTGAATTTTTGTAATTGAAAACCAAAAGTAAATTTATTAAATTAAAATTTCGTACTTTAACAATTGAAAATTCTTTTCTTTTTTTAAATTTCAAACACTTTATTTTTGTAAGAAAAAATAAATAAACTTGAACTAATACTAGAAGTTTATTAAAATAAAAAATAAAAAACAACACAAAAGAAGAAATCTTTGTAAAACAAACTTTCAATAACAAAACAAAAAACTTTTTTTTCTTTTCAAAGAAGTTCTGTTTTAAAGAAAATAAGCACTAAAAATCTATTAAATTGTAAACTGAACCAAAAGTTGTTGAAAAATATCTCCTTCCGTGTTTTTTTTTTTCAAATATTCTTTTCTTCCTTTCCATTCATATTATTTTAGCGTATTCTTTTTATACTTTTTAATTAGAGAATTTACCATGATGAACTACAAGAATTTATAGCTTTTGTGTGAATGAAAATTTCATGAAAATTTGAAAATCATTTTCATTTCAAATAAATTGTACTTTTTACAGTTTATTTTCTTTCATTTTGCTCGTTTTATAAATAAACTTTAATCAATGTTTTTTTTTTTGTTTTTGTGAATGTTGATTTTATTATTTTTTTTTTTTATAAGTGAATTCAATTAGAGTAGTTTCCTATAAAATTGAGAATAAAACACAAGAAAATTAAATGTTTTTTTAACATCGTCGAATTTCCGATGAAAATAACAAAAAAATTATTTTTAATTTCCTTTTGTCGAAAAATAATGTTTTTCTTTGAAAAAAAAAAACTATTATTATTCTGAATAATTTAATTATTTTTATAGCTGTTATTTTCAAAATCCTTTATTTAAAACAGGAATTCGTCTCAATTAAAATCAAATGAAACTTGTTCTTTATTAAAGTTTTTTTTTCCAAAGTTTCTAGACAAATTTAAAATGAAATTTAGAATTCAAATAAATTACACTTTTTATGTGTAATTTTCTACGTAAAATGAATTTTAAAATTCTTGATTATTATCCTAATCACACCTTAGAGAGTACTTATCAAAAACAAAACAAAAATAAAAAATTCTGTATAAGTTTCTATAATCAAAAATCCTTGATATAAACTCTAGGGAAAATATATGGGTCAGTTAACATAAATTTTAACCTAAAAAAAAGAATTTAAATTTATAATTCGGAACTTTTTTTTTGAAAGGATTGAACAAATCAAATGTGAAATTTCGGATACTTAAAAAGTTTTTTTTTTTCATTCTAATTATCAAGATTGATTGAAAATATACATAAAAAGCAAGTGAGCAAGGAATTTTTAACAAGAAAAAAAGGATGTAATATTAAAGTTTTAAAGTTATTCTAATAAATTATTCAGAACTTTAAAATCTTCTTGAAATACAAAATTTTTGAAGTAGTAGGAGTATTACTTAATTTTTATAATATTTATTCACTTTACAGTATAACATTTTCCATTTTTCATTTATTATTGATAAAACAAAGGAAGTATATTCTCTTCATAAAACATACAATAATTTTGAATACAGCATTTACTATGCACATTTAATCCTTTATAGAAATTGTTTTGTGTATAGTGGTAAATTTTAATTTTCCAAAGTTTAGGTAAATAAAGTAAAGAATAATGAATAATGAATTTGTATTATAAGTCAAACTAATGAGGATTATTTCCCATCTCATAAGCAGAAAAAGAAAAATATTAGAAAACGAACAAAGAGAATAATTCTTATTCAGAAAAAAAGTAAATTATGCAAAAAAAAAAAAAAAATACAATAATTAATACAAAAATGTAATAATTTTAAAGAATTAATTATTTTCAACAAAAATTTGAAAACTTCTAACAGATTTTAAATCAAAGAAAGGGTAAAATTTAGTCGTATTTATTTAGGCGTAAAATATTTAATCTTAAAATTATAAGTGATTTATTTTATAGAAAAATCGTTTTTTTTTTTTTTAGAATATCAGATTTCACCTTTGTGAAATTTTCCCAAAATTTCACATAAAACCAAAAAAATTTTTAAACAAAAATTTTCTAATTAAATAAATTGTGCTGTTACCGTCATACATATTTTTTATTCTTCATATAATAAATACTAGTAAATTATTAAGGTGAAACTTTCCAAACAAATCCAGCGCTTATAATTTAAAAAAAAAAATAGAAACTGTCAAATTATCAAAAAAAAATTTAACAAGATTTTAATGTCATTTAACGATCATTAGTTACAACTTCACTGGAAAGAAGTAAGGCGACAAAAAAAAAGTAAAAAAAAGCACAAAAACGAAATGTGTCAAAAATACAAATTTCTAATTTAATCGTCTTGTAAATAATACCTTTGATAGTCATTTCCATAATCTTTTTATTTAACCATTTAAAAAAAAAATGTCACGATGTCTTTCAATTTTCTTTTAATAAACGTTAGCTATAAAGGATTTCATTCTTTCACCGTTTTGAAATTTTCATTGAAAAATATAAAAAAATACAGAAAAATTTCGATAAAGGTTAATGACAAGTTTACTTGTCTGGAAATAAAGTGGGTTTCGTAATATTTTAAATTTAATCATTGAATTTATTCAATGTTGTTTTTCATTCTTTATTTTATTCTATGTTCCTTATCCTTTCTTTGACAGGTGATTAGTAAGAATTTAAATGAAAAACAAAAAATTGTAAAATATTTTTCAATTCAAATTGAACGAGACTTGAAAGTTTGACATTAAGAAATGTGTTATCTTACTTAAAAAAAAAAATACATACATAATTATAGAACTTTTTAAAAAGCAATACAAAAGCACTGTGACACAATAACTGATATCTTTCTTATCTTTTCATATCATCCTGTGACATTTTGTAAAATAATTTCACATGTTACGTTTGAAAATTTTTGAAAATTGTCAAGAAATTTCCATAATAACAATAAAATTTTTAATTATTTTGTAACATATTGTTTGGTATTGGTGTTATTATTTATACATATACATATTAAAATACAAAACAGGTAAATTAAATTTCTTCGGAAATCTTTTTATTGTTTAGAAAAAATCCGAATATAATCTTTTTATTTCTTGAAATTGTGCTCATTAAATTGAAGATACTATGAAACATGAAAAATACAAAATCCTTAAAATTCATTGACATACTGTCTTAATCGTAAAAGTTGATGTTATTACTTGTTTTCGTTTTTTTTTTTTTTTTTTTTTTTTCAAATTAATTTTAAACTCCTTTGGCGTATGTGTGCATATAAGAAATGTGTCTAAAAATAATACATTTATTTTTCCAATTTATAAAATTTTTTCGGAAAATGATATTTTTTTTTTTATTAAAAATATTTATCAATTTTTCTTGTATACAATCACGAAATTTTTTTTCATGAAAACTCTCAATAATGAAAAACAAAGTTAGAGGAAAATATATTTATTTTTCCTGTTCTTTTCTTATTTTCATCCTGTGAAATGATATCAACCTTTATTAATGCGAAAATAAATCAATAACACATGAAAGATGTTTTTTTTAAAATAAAAACAATATAATGTTTTTATAGAATGAGACAAGGATAATATTTAAGAAAAAAATATATTATAGGATACCTTTTTTTTTAAGGAATATTATAAAAAAAAATATAAAGGACATGTTTAACAGGTAGAAAATAAATAAAATAGAAAAAACTTGAAATATCTTGAAAAACAACTTCTAAAGTGTTATAGCAGAAAAAAAAAACATTTTTTTTAATTGATGAAAAAAGAGGATACGGAAAGAATTTTCATTTTGAAAAAAATTTTTGAAAAGAAAAAAAAAAAGACAATGTTACTTATTTTATTTAATTATTTTTTAGGAAAAAAATAAAAATAAAAAAACGGACAGGACATAAATATAATAATCTAAATCATTAGTTGCTCACAAAAAAATAAAGATCCTTCCTTCTTTTCAAAAGAAATAAAAACAATAGAATTGATTAATTTTATTCTTTACAGTTTCCTTCTAGTATCCCGTTCATTATATACAGACTACGTTTTTTAAATATCCTTAGAATTTCGTTTTTTTTTTCTTTATTTCAAAAATACATTTTTTTCTTCTTCAAATTTTCACCTTTCATTTTACATCCACTTTTAACAAAAGGAAAACTTTTTCCTTTTTTTCTGAAAAAAAAAAATTTTTCTATTCAAGGATTTTTATGCATGTCATAGTAGAAGTAAAGTTTTTTTTTTTAACTTTTTTCTTCTTTGAATAGAATTATTTACACTTATATGCTTGAATTAAACATACACATAACATTAGCATGGAAAACTTACAATAAAATATGATAACGTATAATTTCTCTTATGGTATTACAAAAGAAAAAAAAATAAAATTTAGGTCAATTGTTGTTTAACACATACCAATACCATATACATAATATGTAGTATGTTATGTAAATAATAGAACAGCTCTATTATAATCGTATTGATTCAAATTAACTTACGTCATAGAAGAATAAACGTAGCGAATTGAAAATTTGTCTACTTTAATTTTTCTTCATTTTATTTATTTTTTGTTTCTAATTAGTTCTCGTATTTATTGCCTTGAATAGAATTAATTTTTATATGTATGTATGTATATATAGAAAGAAGAGAATATTACATGCAATTTTTAATCACGTAATTCTACCACTTTAAACACAAAAAACCTTAACTAAAAAAAAAAACAGTACACACTAGAAGAAGATATATGTAGGTATATGTCCTTTAAAATCATCCAAATAATTTATCCTTATGATGGTATTTTCAAGAGTTCTCATTGCAAATCATATTCAATTCGTAACATTTTGAGTATCTTTATAATTAAAATTTAAAAAAAATGATAACAGGTAAGTAAAAATACTTCATTTTTCTTCATGTGAATATATATCATTTTTCTAATAAGTAAAAAAAAAATTTAAAAAGAATTTACTATTATTTTTTTGCTTTTAAAGTAATGAATTTGAGATCATTAGAGATAAAAAAAAATGTACTTCAATTGAAATGTAATGCTTTTAATGAGAACTTTTAATTTTCTAAACTACGTATAAGTATAACCACTCGTTTAAGTATACATCCTTGAATTTTTTTTTATTCACTCAGTTGTCTATGTACCTACCTATGAATTGAATTGAATAGAATGCATTCAATTACTCGTGTGTTATGAAAAAGTAGATAACAAGAATTTATTTAGACATCACCTAGGTTCAAAAAGAATTGGAAAAGTAATCACATTTTTCTCATCACTTTTTTAGGTGGTAGGTTAAAAAACGTGTATAATGAAATTTTTTAATTAAATAAATTAGTTTAAGTGTTCTGTTCATGTGATCCATGATGAATAGGATTTGTACCGGAAAATCGTATTTTTTTAAAGAACGAATATAATCTCAATTTTTGCAAATTTTATACTATAATTAACGAGGAAAATGTTGTGTTTTTCTTCTAATTGTAAGACAATTTTCCACATTGTTCATCTTTTCAATATATCAGTGTCTTATGTTCCACAACCTTAAAAAAACAAAATAGAGAACAATTTTCTATTCACATCCTCACGATTTACATTTACCACTTTTGCAAAAGTAAAATATTACGTACACTGGAATAAATATAAGGGGAAATTATTGGAAATTTGTTATAAAATTTGAAATTACATTTGGAAAAGTGGTTACTAAAACTTGAACTACTGATACTGGTTAGATAAAAAAACTGCAAAAATAAAAACCAATAAAAAGATACTTTGTTTTGAAATTGAATGTTATTGCTATTTTATGATCAGCGTATTTCAGTACTTGAGTAGCTTATATTGAATGTTTATTGCTAAAAAGTTTACTTTTACATGCATAAACTTTTTAATAAATGCAAGTTTAGCTATTACTATTTTTAAACTAATTACCAACAACAACAAAATAATAAGCAGTTTTATAAAATCCAAACACATGTCTTAGATAATCTTTAAAATCTAATTTAAATGATTTAATCTTTTTGAAGTTAAATTAAATTGAATTAAGTAAAATAAAATATCGAAATATTCTTCAAAGCGAATACGGATACGAAAACTGTAATTAATTCGTAAGAAATGACTCATCAGCAATTTTCTTTTGAAAATCGTATTTTAGAAAAAAAAAAAAAAAAAAAAAGGTGGTAATTGTTTCTACAATTTTAATTTTAAGTAGTAAAAAACGACATTTCCAAACACAAAATAGATAATATATTTGCAAGTAACTGTAGAAAAACAATAGGAGTGACAGGCTATGCGCTATGGACAAAAAAATCACAAACGATTCATAGGTAATCCTCTACCACAACTACAAAATTAAAAATTAGCTCTAATTCGACCAAAAAGCGGAAAAATAATTGTCTCTGGTATTTGCAGTATACGGTATATGGTATAAGCAAACATACTCGTACATAGATTCTTTTATTTTGGCAAATGATTTTGTAGTCTGGTATGGTATGTAGCCTTATCGCCCATCGGTCAACGTTTCTATTGTGATTATACCGTAAGAATCATATCCTTTGAAAAATCTACATAATAAATCCGTTGTTTTACTAACCACATTATTTTATCAATCAGTATATGTAAGTACAAAGGATGTGGTAGGATTCATGTGCGTAAAGTAAATATGCTATTTATACACAACGAACATATTGAAATGAAAATTGTAACAGTTTATTGTTTTTAACGTTGAATGAAAATAATCTAAATAAGCTTTTCAATACTAAATGGATGATGTTACATAAGCTACTTGAAAAGGTATACAATCACAATGTAGTTGTAGTGGATATATGTATTGTTTGACAAGGAGTATATTAATAACCAGATTGCTAGGTGATTGAGTATAACAATCAAAAAATAAGTTCTGTGAAAATACAATAAATTTTATCTAAGAATGAAATATGAAATTTAAAACTTTATCGAAATTATGTACATTTATGTATGTATCAAGTATCTAATGTGTACTTTTTGTTGCGTAGCAACCAGTATATTACATCAAAATGATAATTTTTTGTAAACAAACTTTAAATGAAAATAGTTCACGAAATTTTTGGAATTGACTTTGTTCAAATGAAAATCTAAATAAATACTAGGTACTATGAAAACCAACAAGTAGCGAAAATACAATCAAAACCTCATTATTATGTGTCCAATTATATACGATTACTATAGTAATATTTTTAATTTGAAACGTTTACAATCGTAGAAAAATTCATTACACAAAATTTATTTAATTATAAAGATCACATACTCGTATATGCGCTTTTTCAACTGAAAAATACCAATCTTAACAATAAATTTTCACAAAAAATATATTCAAATCACATAATTTAATTTAATTTGTCATTTTTTTTGACTTTTTGAAATTGATTCAAGGATCAAACAAATAAATTAAAAAAAATATTCAACAATCCTGATAACAATGGAATATAGCAATCTAAAAATTTGAGAAAAATATTTTGTAAATAAATTTTGGTGAATAACAAAGAAAAAAATAAAATAAATTAAACTCTTAAAGGACTTGCTTCCACAAAGTACATAATGTATACGAGTATACAAAAAAATATATAATTCACATAATAAGAAACCTTTTTCCTTTTTATTTTGCAATGTTATGTATTTTTTAACAGGAAATGTACATCTACTTTTTCTGAAGAAAAAAATAAATACCAAATGTTCCAAGTGGGTACTTTTATGTTATTACATGATATTCTTCATTATTTATGAGATAACACAATTTCAAATTTTCTATATATATTCTGAATTCTGATTGTGTTCATGCGATAAAATTCTACAAGAAATTGTACTTTTATAATTTTTCTTCTTTCTGTCTTTATTCTTTCTTCTTTACCGTAAAATCCAGTAAATAAAACTACATAAAATATTTATTAGATCACAAACAAAAAAAAAGCAAAATATTTTCATTGTTGAATTGAATTTACCCCCTCTGTTCAAGATCAAATTCGGATACAAAATCTAATGACCCACGACTAACTTTTATTTGAAACTCTTAAAGTACATATACGCATAAAATGTATCCTTTTATTTTATTGTATCTTTTTTCATAACTTCAGAATAAAGTTGATTTATGTATTTCGGACGCTATAAATTTTATCGGCGATGCGTCTGCAGAATGTTTACGAAAACTGTCATTTCTATGTTATTTTTTTCCTGTTTTTTTTTCTTTTTCAATAAGAAAATGAAATTATCGATCCTGTTTTCATTGAAATAATTTATATTAAACAATTGCAAATGAAGGAACAAAAATATATTATATATTAGACACAATAATGTCCTTTTTATTTTTGATCATAATAATACATGTGCTGCTACCTTTTTGACATCATTTTAGTATATTGAAAACATTAATTTTAGCTAACATCTTTTTATGATATATCTTTTGTTTGTTGTATTTTTTTTTTTGTTGTTTTGTATTCAGATAAGGAGTGTTTTCCAATTCGTTAACAATATAGTGTTTATGATATCTTATTTGATTGTTATTAATAGATTAAAAGGCTTTCTTGTTTTATAGGAAATGTTTAGAAGTATTCCATAGTCTGCAAATCAAAATATATATAAATAATAAAATATCTATTTTTTTTTCATCGAGATACTCGTTTATTAAGACATTAAATTCTTTGTTTATCCGATTTTTTATATGAGATAAACAACATTGAAAGGACAAAGCTAACACTTTGAGGTTGAACATAAAATTTTCTTACTTTTTTTTTTTATACTTCGCATCACACATACAAAAAAAAATCTCGAAATCCTTATAATTTTCCGTATTGTATTTTAAAAGAAAATGTGTAGGAAAAAATCAATATACGTAATAATTTTCTCATTATTGTGTTTATTGTCTTTATTGTCTTTATTGTCTTTATTTTCTTATTGTTTCATTTAATAAAAAGATAGGTATTTACTAATTTTTAAAATTTTATAAAAAGCTTTTAAGATTTATCACTCATATGAAATAACACTCCTTTATAGCAAATCTCGATTTTTTTTTCTGGAAAATTTACAATATTCTTTGAAAAACTAAACCCGTCATAGAAGAAAAGGCACAGCCAGAAACATCAAAGGATCCTTTTTTTCCTTAAATCGGATACATGCTTCAAAGATATAAATTTTTCAAAGTCAAATACATATATAAAGGGATGAAAGATGTAGGTTTTTTTTTGGGTTTGTGAATTTTTCCTTAGATTACACTCCGCATGACCTATTTTTGTGACAAATTTCATATTTTTACGATTTGTAGTTAGGGATGAAAATTATTTTCAGTTACAGTGAAGAGTGTGTATGTGTATTACGTAGAAAAAAATTCATCTTCACCATTTTGCAAAATATTTAATACAAAAAAAAAAAACTAAAAATTTCATCTTAAAAACAAAGTCAATAATTTTTTCATCAATGATTTTTTGCAAACGCTTTTTAGCTTATCAAGTATTTTTTTTTATTTTTTCAATCAAATTATGATTTTCCAAGAATATTAACCGCTTTTTTCAAAATACAATTTTTTGGAGAAAAATTTACTAAAATAATTTTAATCTCAATCATTTTTTCCTTTATTTTTTTTTCATCATTTTTAATCTTATTCTACTATAATAATTTATTATCGATGACCTTGACCTTTTAACCTAATATAATAAATGGAAAAATCGATATTTAAAACGTAATCTGCAATAAAAAAAGAATGCCATTTTTTTTTCTTGAATTGTGTTCTGTAACACATTACGTAACATGTGACGTAAGTATCCATTCTATTAAATATTTTTTTTTTCTGGAACGTATTTGTTTTCTCTATATGTACGTATATTGTAGGTACATACTTATATGTATTTATTTGATGTAAATCTATTTCAATCAGTTCTAAAATAATTTCTATTATTTGTTAAAAATATAATTTTATTGTTGACAACTGGCAAAAAAAAATCCTGCGCATTTAAACAGAAATAAAAATTTTAATTTCAAGGATAAATATTTTTTTTTATTCAAAAATACATTTTTATGTAAGCTTTTGCAAAAAATCGTAACTGTTATAGTTTAGTTTCATAAAATAAAATATAATATGCACTTAACAATTTTGCAGACAATTTAAAATAAACAAAAATAGAACTACATACTCGTATATTGTATTTGACAAATTTTAATTTATTCATTTTATAATAAATTTTTTAAATCATATAACAAAATGATGAAATGTTTTTGACAGTTTTTTATTTGTAATAAATATAATAAAAAGAATCTTTAATTTATGTCGAAATATTTCATTACTTTTACAACAACAAAATATCTATATTATCTTTTAAATTTTTTTCAGGTAAAATACGAGTAGGTACCTACATACAAATTGTGAAATAGATTTAATTTTAAAAATGCAAATATCTGCGAGTTTTGAATTTTAGATTATAAACACATTATTTGAAAATGACTTAAGTCCTCTTTTGGCGAAAAATTTGTTAAAGTAAATTTCAGATAATTATACTCTATCAACCTTTTATTTAGTCTCAGTTGAAATTTTTCTATTATGTGGCAAATCATATAGAAACTGAAATTAAAAATCTTAAAAATCTTAAAACAAAACCGGAATGGACTTAATCTTTTTTCAAAATAAACTGCTCAAGGATAGTATTTTACTGAACTTTTTTTTTGGAACAGTGCTAGCACGTACATACATATGTATGTAGACCGAAAAAAGTTGGTAAAGGAAAAAAGTGTTGTTGGGTGTTTTACTTGAATTTCTGTTGGTTGTTAGAGGGGGGAAATACGTAAGGTGTACATATGTAAGGGCACCCCACAATTTGAAAGTTCGATTTGACATTTTAGCTTTGTACGTAAATAAAATTCAATTGAATGCAATTTAAAGAGTATAATAGAACAAATAAAGTCAATTGAAATTTTACAATTTTATTATTATTTAAGGTGATCAGGTGTGCATGGAGGGTGTACTTATTTAAATTATCCATAAATTATTAAAAAATAATTATAATAGCTTAAATAAGAATTATAATAAGAAGTATAATTGATATTCCACTAAAAAAAAAACAATTATAAATTGAATATATTTTATACATGGGTACGTATTTCAGTTTTACTTACATCCTTAATAATTGAACAAATAATTGTTACAAATGTTTCAAAATTAACGCAAAAAAAAAGGAAATTATTTAAAAAATATGTGAAATTTTAGAACTTTTCATTTTAAATTTCCTACGCCCGTTACAGTTATTTATAAATAATTCTAGTTGAAAAGCTTCTATTTGGAAATGATTGTTCTATTATAGAAAAAAGTCTTGCCACTGCACCCCACATAAATATATGTATATGTACATTGATTTTTTTTTAAATTTATTCATTGACGCCAGGCTACAACATATCTCGTATTGCTATTTTAGTAACATATCTGAAACAAATTTATTTTAGATTTTGTTAAATTTAATATAATCTTGGCGACCAGGAAAAGACGCTCTAGATTTGTTTTTTTTTTTGCAGTGAATGGGTTAAAAGGACAATAAAAATTCAATTTTTTTTTTGTGTTTGATTATTCACACTCTAAACTTTAAAAAAATGTCAATTCTTTTACTTGTTTTTTTTTTTACCAAAATAAAAATAGAAATTTAAAAATTATGTATAATTGCGCAAGGCATTATTTATTTTTAGAGAGATACTATCTGCATGGATATAAACGTCATTTAAATACACAATATGATCCGTAAGGCGTAAATACAATTGAATAAAATGGATTATAATTAAATCAAATTCTATCCATTAAAAAATTCCAAAAAAAAAAATGACAGTAAAATGTAAGCGAATAAAAAAATAATACACGCTTCACAAATTAAAAAGGATATAAAAATAACATTAGGACGAGAAAAAAAAATGTTTTTACGAAATCATTTTTATAAATTATACATAAGAGTATTATTTTAAAAATTTTTTTTTTACTTTATTTTTGATTAAATAAATATATACAATGTTATAAGTACTGAATATGGTTGCATATCCTTTTTTTTACGTTGCTTTAATAAAAAGTATTTTAATAAAAAATAATGACTTTGCTTAAAAATAATTTTCGTATACGTAAAAGAGTAAAATTATTTTATATTAATGGTGTATTCAAAAAATATGATTACGTACGTATTGTAGTGAAAAAAAAAAATAAAAAAGAATTATATTTTGTTTGTAGTAGAACAACAACAAAGGAAAATAAAGTTTAAAAAAAAAACATAATTTATAGAATAGAAAATCAGCTATGAAAGGAATATTATTGATTTTGTCTTGTGTTTTTGTGATATGTTTTCAAAACGAAAATTCTGAGATTTCAATATATGAGTGATTTTAAACTTAAATAAATTTTTATTAAGCTTCTTTATATCAAAATTGAAAATGAAAGAACTCTTAGACATAATAAATATTCATTCATGTGCATATTCTTTATAAAATGAAAGCTTTGTTTTTTTTCCTCCTTCTTTATATAGAATCTCGTTATAAATACACATGTATGATGCATAAATTTAAAGTAGATACCTACGTAAAGACACAACTATTATATCTATGAAAATAGTATCATAAAACCTTATAAAATTTTCTTTTTGTGATTTTTTACTTATTTTTTAAAAAAATTTCAAATTTCAAAACGTATATAAAACCTTTTAATCAAATAAAAAAAAAATTGTATAGTTGAAGCAATACTTATGTATTATATTATGTATTATATTTATGTAGTTTATGAAGAATATAAATTTTAAAAGATTGAAACCTCATACTCTAAAATAATAAGATGCGATCAATTATTCAATATTTTCTATATTATTTTCATCGTACATACGAGTATGTATTCGTTTTTACATTCTGTATCTTCTTTACTTATACTAAATTTAATGAATAAAAAATAGATTTTGCAAAATTCGAATTTTGAATAACTTAAGAAAAAATAAATAAACAATTTATAAAAATTGATAAAAACTGAAATTTTTATTTTTAATTAATGTTATCAATAATTTTTTCAACAAAATTGACGCGTGCTTGTTTAAATTAATTAAAAAATGTCAAAAGTTACAAAATACCCAAAAGATACAATATTCATTGCATTGATAAAGATTTTTAAAAAAAATCTAATTGACATCATCAAACCCACACTTGAAAATAAAAATACATCTTTAATTAAGTTTCCATAAAATTGAATAATCATATAAAAATTATATAAAATGAATCCTGGATTGGAGAAGTTATATTTCATTAAAACAATTTATTTTTAATTAGTTTTTTTCTTTTTTCCACACAGAAAATTTTCTAAAAATTTGTATTTTTTAATCGCTTATCACATTTTCAGATTTTATAGGAATGGTTTTTTTTTTCACTTTTCATTGAATACTATCCTCTTTTTATATCCACGAATGTAGAGAATTTTCTCAGTTGACCTTGATCTAGGCAGATGCAAACAATCGATAAATTTTCTGTTGAAAGGATATTCTTAAATTTATTTTAAATGGAACTACTGTATCTATTGCGTCACAAAATTTGAGGGAAAAAAATAAAATAGAGCTTTATTATATTGATTTTCACGACAATAGGTTCTCACACTTAAAAAAATTGCAAAATTGACCTAAATATATAATTTTTCACCAGAAAAATCTAATAAACACTTTTTTCTGTAGGTTTTGTTTCTTTTATTTCTTGAATTTCTTGTTAAAAAAATTTATTCAATCTCTCAGAAAATATCTGAAAATATATTTAAAAATTATTTCAAAGAATTTTTCAAATCAAAAATAGAAACTGTAATGAAAAACTTGATAATAAAAAATCTATTTGAATTGTTCACCTTTATTATCACAATAATTTTCAATATTTAAACTAAACGACTGTTTCATTCATTTTCATTTGTTTTTTTCAAAAACATGTTCCACATTCATTCATTCATTCCAATTCATTTTTCAATTTCTAAATTTCAACGCTGTTCACTTTTGATTTCTGATATATATTTTTTTTTTATTCATAAAATATCTCAGAGAACTTCAAATCTAATCGTTGCTATAGATGGGATCATGGCCAAACAATAATATATATCGTACGTATACAAAAGATACAAGATAAAATTCACCAAACAAAATGAAATGTTGAATACGTATATTTCAAATTCGAATGAACAACATTTTTATATATGACAGGCGTAGCAGTATGTATCTTATTTTATGTGAAGGGGAACCATTCTTGGAAAGTGAAATCTTTGAAAAATATAATAACGACTTTTTATTTAGTGGAAGCAATTGTGGGAAAATATTTTAATGATATCACAGTAGTTCGTGAGCCGTCTTACAGTTTTGTTGCTTATATAGTTCGTGAATAATATGTGTAATAATAATTTAGGTTAATTGTGTTTCATATTACAAGAAAATCAAATAGATATTATACATTGTACTAGTTATTTGTATTGTGTAATACATAAAATAAGAAAAAAAAAAAAAACAGTGCAGTTTTGACTTTATATAACAAAAGAAGAAGAAAAAAGTTGACCCTATATATCCATCCTTTCATTTTAACATTATTGTTTTAAAAAATAATAATAATATTTAATTATACACTTTCATACACCTACTTTCACGCGATACTAATTTAGTGTGCACCTTTGAAATAAAGAAGAAGAGAAAAAAAAATGATTAATTGATCTTAAAAACGAAATTTGTGAATTACGATTTTAACGAATAATCTTACGATATTCATTTATTGAAAAATAAAATTTTTTTCGAAATTATAAAATAAGAAAATAAAATTTAAAAATCAAAAAAATAATAATGAATTTCCGCTAAGATCTATGACCGATTGTACTATTGTGCTTGTGCAATTATCCAATCAAGGACATTCAATACTGTGTTGTGTGTGACAAGGATTCGACGTACGCAGATTGCAGCACTGCAGTAGTGCATTAAAGGCTTATGTAATTAAAAGTACTTGGTGAAAAAGAAGCCGTTGTATATTCATTTTCTTGTTTTTTTTTTTTTTTTTTTGAATGTGTTTTTCTGTTGTTTTGAATAAATAATTGAAAATACTTGTAGTGAAATTTTGAAAAATAAAAAATAATAAAAAAGAAATTTATCCTTGACAGAAGAAAATACAATTTTTGTTTTGAATTGTTACAAAAAGAAAAAAAAATTATTACGAAATTTTTCCAGAGTGACGTAATTAAGATCAATATTTAAAGTGTCAGCAAAAAAAAATAAATTTTCAATTGCTTGCAATCAATTTCTTAGATGCAATTGTGGTAAAAGTGGTTAATTGTTTGGCATTTTTATTAATATATTTTTTTTTCTATTGCAATAAAAAATAAATTTTGTGTTGTGTGTGAAGATATTTTGTATTATAAGTCGCGATCATAAAAAGTGCATATAAAAGATAAAATCATTCCTATATTACACTTTTAAGTTTGAAAAAAAAAAAAAAAACGACAATTGTATTTACCACATAAAAAGTTAAATATAAAAAAAAATTACAAAAATGAGGTCGCCTCTGTTTCGGAAATTCGTTTTTACAATTTTTAATGCCTTATTGTTTATAAATTTCATTCCATTTAATAATTGTACGATTCTACAAAAAATAAGCGATGATTCGGATTTATCACAGGTAAATAATTCTTAAAAAAAAGATAGAACAAATAAAAAAAATTTTTTTTTTTGAAGTAAAATAGTGGTTTCATGAAACGAACAGAAAATAAAAGAGATCAAATTCTGTGAGTTTTGTGGAAATATGAAAAATAATGGATTAAAATTTGCATTTTTCGCCATATATTTTTCATTCGAAGACAAATAAGTTCGTGGGCAAATTTTCACCAAGAATATCGGCCAAATGAGGGAATATTAGGAAAAGAGAAAAAATCAATTTTGTTAAACTTTTTTTTTTTTTGCCGATTTTGTGGTCTGTTTCGCAGTGATCTAAAGCTTGTTTTGACTAAAGTTCAACATCATCGTGTTTTGGAAATATACATTTTCAAATAAAAGATAATTATGTCTGCAACAAAATAAATGGATTAAATTAATTTTTTTTTCTCTTTCAAAGAAAACCTGCTTAACATTTTCCATTGTCACAAAAACATAATTTCACAACGGAACACCCAGTTTTAGTAACTGCTCAAGAAGCAAGTACAGTACCAGTTTGGTTTGGTTGACTTTTGTTTTTCTAGATTAAAATAAAAATATAGTGGAACTCATTAAAAAATCATTTTAAATGCATATTAGCATAAAATGTGCGTTTACCTACCTGAGATTTTTATTTTCTTCAATTAAGACTATGTAAGTAATACTTTTAACCGGCACAAATAAGTATAACAAAACTGGGTGATTTAGTTTGAAATGTTGAATGTGTAACCTACATTGACTAATTAGTAAGCTTTACTTCTTTGGTACCTTATTCTGTAAAATTGGCTTTTTAAACAGTCAATTTTGAAAATTTTCAGGTGTTTTTTTCTTCTACAAAACTCATAAAATATCTGTGATTAGTTTTTTTTTAAACGAGCAAAATATTGAAATAAATTTTAAATAAAAAAAAAAATTTAATACAAGTCAATATTAAAAATGAAAAGACCCTTCCTAAAAAAAATAAAGGGAGTTAAAATTACCACCTTAGAGACAACAAATTAGACACGAACATAACATACAATCATTGCATAACAACGAATGGTATACTCAATAGAATATTTGATTAAAAATAAACATAGTAGAATAAAATGAGGAAAAGAAAAATTGTGAAAATGTTGGAATATATTATGTTAGTTTTCCATCTCACCTTTCCTTTTTATTTAATTTTTTGTTGAATTCATTATTTTTTCATGCATACTCGGTAAAGTATTGTTAGCATTTAAATAGACTTTTAGTACGCTGAAAAAAAAAAAAAAGTTAAAATAAATGTTATAAAATAAATTTAATTAAGTAAGTATAGGTAGCTCTATACCTATGGAAATATAGGGGAGAGTCTTGGAAAAACAGAAACATCAATAATAAAAAACATTTAATCGGACGGAGTTTATCATGTATCTAACGTAAATTCAGGGAGGACAATGCAAATATGTGTTAGTTCTTTTTTTTTTTTTAACATGCGGTAGGTAAAATAAATATCAAGTTTCATTTCAAGCCATCATTTTACAGTCGCTTTTCTACAGTAAATTTTTTTATTGTTAATGATATAATTTTCAAACTTGCCAGATTATACTGGAAATCAGAAACATACTTTGTTTTAGTATCCTTTTTTTTTATTTTTATTTATAAATACATTTTCATGTGACAACTAAAATAATAAATTTTCAACATACATACATATATCATAAAATGCATTTAATGTCACCACTTTTACACATTATGCACATCGTTAAAATATAAAAAACAAAAAAGAAATAGAACGGAAGGAATTATATACAGGGAGGAAAAAACTAAATGTCATTCTACCAGTTAAAAGGATATAGGTTGACACTTATTGTTGTCACCGTGGTAACACAAAAACATTATACAAAACGCGTGAAAATAATAATGTTTATGTTAGTTAGCTATACTCGATCAAAATTTTCTAAAAAAGCAAACCATACAGCGGAAGTTATACAATACATTATTGACACCTTTTCACAATAATAATGAACTTCGATAAACAAAATGCTTTGTGCGATAATTAAGTGATGCATTATTGCATTCACTGGCATTGTCATTACCATAACAATACATTGTTCATTTTAAATTATAATTAAAAAGCTTGATCGCTTTTGCTTGGTCTTGATTCACATACCGGCTTTTTTATATTAATTATCTTAAAACCCAAGTGAAACAAAACAACTCTTTTATTTAAAAAAAAAAAACCTACAAAATTTTGAATGACCATGGCAAACACAAACATCTGCGAGATAATAATAATTTCGCAAAAACTTTTGTTTAAAGATCAACAAAGTTATCATATTTTTTATTTTCAAAATAAATTTCATGAATTTTATCAATTTTTAAAATTTTTTTTTGTTCATTTTTGAACTTTTAACATTTTGTCTGCGCCATTATGCAAATTTTTTTTTTGTCCCATTTGTTTTATTTTTTTATTTTTTTTTTTTGTGAGATAAATTTTTAAAAAATTTTCACTGTTTGTTTTTTTCAATTGCAATTAAATTATCGTTTCAAATAAAAATTCAAAATTACTTGCTCATATGTATGTAATTGCCAACAATCTAGAATATTATTATTTCTGATACTGTGAGTTTATAAATAGCAAGTTCACAAAACTTGTCACATTGTAAACATACTGTTATTTATACATATATATTTAATAAATTTTCATTTTCAATGTTAAGAGCATAAGTGAATTAATGCATGATTACCCAATAAACATCACATATGTATTTTTATACATGTATGTAAGTATAAAATGCATTTATTTCACATTGCAGTCATTAATCTTTTCTTTTTTTTTCACATCCGTTTATCTGATCAGTAAAAAAAACCACAAATTATAAACATGTTACCACATAAATGTTGCTTTTACAAAATCTGTAGCCCACATTTTATTTTATTATTTTATATATATAAAGTATCTTTCATTTCTTTTTTTTTTTTAATGTATTGTAAATATTTCTATTGCTATGTTATAAACATCATCAATCACAAAAAAAAAAAAAATAATAATAATAATAATAATAAAAGCAGAAGAGAAAAACAAAAAGCAAAAAAGGAATTCTTAAACTTTTCATCGACTAACTCAACATTTTTGAGTACAACTAATTTACAAATACTTAGCAGCATCAGGTAGTTCTTGTTGTTTACAGGTAGCTACTAAATAGATATTTACCTGTTTTTGCTGTTTTACAATAAAATGGGTCTTATACTTCGGGACTTCTTTAACTTCAAAAAACAAAAAGACCAAAAAAAATGTATGAAAAAAAAAAAGTTAAGAAAAAAGGAGTAGAAAAAAAAACAGAATAAATAACAAGAAAAAAATAAAAGAAGTCAGAATCTTGAACTTGATTTCATTCAACGAAAAAATAAAGTATCATATATATACATAGTATTGTGTGATGGTTGAATGCGCAAGCAATAAAAATAATTTTTATGTGAATTTGTGTTACCAGAATTACTTACATTCGTTCTATAAGAATAATTCTTCTTTTCACACTTCAGACCTGTGATTTTTTTTCCTTTCAGAAGAACACAATCAGTTCAAAACAAAAAAAAAACATATCTTCAGGTGTATTGTGTAATTTATTTTCTTTTCTCAAATAAGAGTTCATAAGTACATTTATTATCATAAAGTTAAAAAGATACTTATATATGTACATAAATTGATGAAATGATTGAAATTCTAAGATAGAAAATTATAATAGAAAATATAAGATGGATGAATGTAGTGATGGCATCAAAATTGATGAATTTAAGGTTTAGAATATATTATTTTGTTTTTTTTTTTTGTTTTTTGTCTTTATTGTTAGAATGTTACGTAACAGCATGACGAATAAATTAATTTTTTATAATAAATATAGAGGTACAACTGAGGTACACGTTTTGCCGTCAGTTAAGAAAAAAATATAAGTAAAAAATTTGTTTAAGATTATTTTTGTTTTTGATTGAGATTTTTCTTCCATACAATATACACCATTACAGGTATTTGTATACGTATACCGCTTTAGAATATTCTAAGCAATAAATAAATGATTTTTTATTAGCTTTTGAAAAATATTATTGTAAATTTTTTTTCTTTTGAATTTTGATCGACATTTATGAGCAAGAGAGTTAAATGAAAGAAGAAAAATATTAAAAGCTGATTTATTATTGTTGAGATGTATGATAATTAAATAGTCGTTCAACAAGTTTGTAAATCCTGTTCTGTAACAAGTAATTACATATTATTGTAATTGAAAAAAAAAAAACTCAGATCTAAAATGTTCCCGACATAAGCAGGTTTTTTTTTTTTTTTTTCAATCAAACCACAACAGATTTAAACTGTGGTAGGTAATCAAAAAGGATTATTATTACACAGATTATAAATTCAGGATCACGTTTCATTTCACCGGAACAATTTTTGTTTCCTTTGACAAGAAGGTATTTTTAAATTAATAAAAAGTAATCCAGAATAAACTTTCTATGTATCAGTGAAATTTTAAAATAGAAATACAATTTTTCAAAAATTGAAGGTCCTTTTGAAGCAGTATAAATAACAAAGTAACAGAAAACAAAATCAATATCATCAAATATTCAAGTTTTTTTTTTTTTTATAAATTTGTACAATCTTTTATCACGGAGCAACATAAATAGGTAGAAATATATATAGTCTTTGCTTTTATTAAGTGTGTTTGCCGACAAAGGTAAAAGATAAATATATCATGACAATGATCGACATTAAAAAATTATGTGAGAAATTTACTTTCAGCATGAATATTATTAATGTGTAAATTTTATCATTTACACGTACTTACTTTCTCAAAGTTATGAATAAGTAATGTTATATCAAAAAAATTGAAGAAGAAAAAAAAAAAAAAGAAAAGAACATAAATCCATTAATAAACACTTTGATTAAGATTTTGTTTTTTTCTTCTATAAAATCATATTTTTATTATCAAATTTTATACGTATTTTATGTTTGTGTAAAATAGTAAATGGTTTTTTTTTTATTTCTTCTTCTTGTAAAATATAGCAAAGTCATTTCACGTGAAATAACTTTTTTTTTTCATTTTTATTTTATAGCTGCAGTTAATTTTAAATATTTTTTTTTTATGATGAATCACTTAAAAAATATAAATTTATGTATTATTCATATACTTTATACAACGATGATGAAAAGAAGAAGTCATTCAACTATACGGAATATAAAATAAAATTTATAAAACGGAAAAAAGAAAAAAAAAAGTAAAACGGAAAAAATGTACATAACAATTGAAGTATCTTTTTGTTTTATTTTGAAGTCATTATCATTGTAAAACGATCAATATTATATACATAAAAGTTTTATATCATGTTGGAAATGCAACATATGGCACAGAAATTATACCTGTTTAAACACCTGTTTCATGTAGTTAGTTTTTCTGTACACAATTATGTACATATATACATACATATTATGTGTATGTGTATTTATGTATATATTTTGCATATTTGATGCATTTTTTATAAGAACAAAAAAATTTGATCGAATAATTATTTGAAAAATAGTCAATGTCCCTTCAAATTGGAAATATAATGACTTTTTTCTCTGTATTTTTTTTTAGTTTGTTAATTTAGTCATATGTGTTATTTTCTAAAAAAATATAGAGATATCGAACATATTTAATTTCAACGTACGTATAGTAGGCGTTCTTGTATCTGTGTGCCACTTGTCACAACAAAATTTGAAATGTAGATAAAGTGAATAAATTACAATTTTCAGGTAGAAAAGACATTTTTTTTGTTGTTTTTGTTTTTAAAATAAAATCTAAAAAATATGTGTAATGCCAGTTGTTGGAGGAGTAGAAGGTATTAAATCAACTTATAAAACGAATGACTCAGAAAATAAGAACTTATATGTTTTCCTGTACATATATTGAAATCGATAAATGATGAATAATCGCGAAAAAAAACTTCAATTTCAGGAATTTAAAAAACTTCCAGGAATGTTCTATAACCATATTTTTGTAGTGTGATTAATGTAGCAAAATTTCAAAGTTAATCCATTTATTCATAATGGAAATTAATACCCAATAAAATGATTTATGTGAAAAAAAAAAAGAAAAAAAACATTTCACATTTCTCTATTTTAGTATTTAAAAAAAAAGACGGCTTATATCATTTAAATTTACAATATCAACCCCTTTTAACATATCCAACAAACATACATGTTTTGTTTCAGGTAATTTGTAACCATACCAACGCTGTTCAAACTAAGGGGAAAAATTTTATACAGTTTTTTTTTCTTTTTTACAAATGCCGTACTTTTTATAAATCCCTTTTTTTAACCATTATTTCGGTTTAGATTTTATCATGAAAGTAAAAGTTCACGTGTGTTTGGTTGCCCAAAAACTAAAAATACAAATTTATAAAAACTCCCTTTCATTTTGTACCACGTAATTATTTAATTTTTTTTTAAATAAAAACCCTACATAGTGATTTAGAAAGATTCAGGAATATGTATATTACAAATACTGTAATTTGTTTTTTAATTACATTAAAAGGTAGAATCATTACTAAAAAAAAAAAATAAATAACAATAACAAATTTACAAACTTACACCACTTTACCCTATTTGTATTGTTTTTTACTTTATCTATGGTCTTTAGTTCCATTAAAAGTTTTTAAGACCGATTGAAAAGCTTTTTTTTTAAATTCATGTTACCACAATTTGTTCCATAAACAATCGTGCTTTAATCTGTTTTAAAATTTATTTTATTTTATTTTCAAAATAAAGATGAAACATTTTTTGTGTAATGCTCATAATACCGCATTGTTGAACCATTTTGTTTCAATTATCTTCAGGAATAATTTTCATTGCAATTTATAATTTTCTGAAGAATTATATACATATTCATATTTTTATATTCTGTCGCTTTTAGCGTAATTTATTCATTTTTTTTTCTTAAAAGAATTTTCTCCTATTTTTGTTTCAGTTTAAAATTTAAATTACAAAATGTACCAGAATTATTTCTAAAGATTTTTCAATGTAATTTTCTATTACATGAGAATTTTTCTTAGTCATCATTAAAATAATTTAATCTTTTATTAATTGTGTATAGTGTGTGTATTAAAAAATTATTATGTAATAAACTGTGTAAAAAAGAGTATAGTAACAAAAAAATCTAAATAAAGCAAAGTACTAAATGAATCGGCTTTATTTAATTTATAAAAAGCTCAAAAATGTACATATAATTATGTATGTACATACATACGTCTTGTGTAATTAATATTAAACGTAATAATTAGTAACACATTACTTCCTTTTTTCAATTTAAAAAACTATCAATTTTCAAACTCAATTTAAAAAAAATATATATTTCTTCTTTAAAATGTTTAAAACATTTTCAGATTCAATTTTAAATAAAACAAAAGCAACTAAAAAAACAAAATTCCGATTATATAACCAAGTGAAAATAACACAAACATGAAAAGGATCTGTGGGGAGACCACAAATAAAAATCCTTTCAAAACATATTGGAATTCTACTTAGTATTTTAAAAGGATGTGAATAATGTGTTTTACGTTTCAAGCAATCAAAGATATTTCATACTCTTTATAAGGGAAATAGAAAAATGTTAACAAACGAAAGTTGTGAGTAATTCAAACTTCAACAGAATAAAGTTTTTGGGAATAAAAAAAAAGTTTTTTTTTTTTTTTTTTTTTTTTTTTTTTTAATTTCACATCTTAAAAGACTGATGCTCAATTTGTAAAAGATACTGAATTTAGTGAAATTACTCATTAAAGAAAATCAAAATTTAATTCTATGGAAGTTGGAAATTACTCTATTCAATATGAAAAAAAGTTTTCTCATTACGTTACTCATACGGTACATAGTTCATGCGGGAAGTGATAATCATCATATCATAATTGCTATAATTACTGTCTTCGTCGTTTTTCTCATTCATTTTACTTAAGTTCAAGTATCTAATGTGTTGACCTTTTTCAAAAAAAAAACAATAAAGTAAAAAATATTCTTTAATTAAAATCGTTAGAAATAAGACAGAAACAACATACATGAATCCATGTATGTATGTATATTCTGAAGACATACAAGTAGTATCTTTAATGCTTTCCATTCCACATAAAGATGACAATTTCTCTTAATCATATATCCACAACAATTAAAATTAATTAAAGTCCTATTTCAAAATTCATTCATTAATATTCTTTCATTTATTCCTTCATACGCTCATACATTTTACACGTATACATATACCGTGCACACTCACCAGAATATTTAAATAACAAGAAATTGTGATTCAACAATGAAAGAACGGTGGTGATAAGAAAGACATCACAAGCATTAAATTTGTTATTTTTCGCTTTCTACATTTCTCTTTATGCTTTTTTTTTATATTTTATATTCTATTTTATCTTTTTTTTTTTTTTTGCTGTTGTAACTACAACAAGAAAATTTTAACTGTTTAAAACTCATGAAGCATAAATAATAACATATACAGAAGCGAGATAAACTTTTTTTTTTTTAAATTTTCTTTGGAAAAAAAAAATAAAAAACACACATACACAATGAAAATAAGGATTTAAAATAATTATTAAAATAATAATAAATATGAGAAAATGTCTGTAATTATTATTGTTTGCAAAATGTACATTTTACGAAGATGTATGTATGTATAGTACTTATGTATCTTTACTTACATTTGAATTGTATCTTTTTAAACAATTGTAAATTGAACGAGTGTTTATTACCATGTCATATTAAACTTCTTGAAAAATGTATACAATAATTTTTCTCTTATTTTTTTCTTTCTTTTTTTTATAAATAAAAATTTCTTCACTTCAGTTCACATTTTTCTTCACCATTTGTATACACTTGACATTTGAACAAAAAACAACAAACGACAAAGAAAAAAGAAAAATCAAATCAAATATGATGAAAAGATTGTTAAGGCATGACGTCTATGATTAAAAATTAAACTCTTTAAAATTGTACATTATTTATTTATTTTTAAAAAAAAAAACAAATATTTTTTTTTATATTATTATTTTAAGGGAAAAAGTTTAAATTTTCCCTCCTTTCATTAAAGTTTTACTCATTTGTTAAAGTAAACTTTGAAAAATTTAAAGAAGAAAAAAACATTAATTTGACTTATTTGAGATCAAGCATAACAAAAATTTCTATTTTCAAGGTTTATATTTTTCAACTTCAACATAAAGTGAAAGTTAACTAGATTTTATTGAAAATGTTAAAATTCATGATTCTAGATTCATCATTTTTTTATATCATTACGCTTGATAAAATTTGAATCATAAAATTAGAATAAAAGATACACACAACAGCATAACGAATTTGTTCGAAAATGAAATCAAATAAAATCAACCGATCCGGTCGAGTATTAATTTTCAGTTCAAATAATTTCTAGAAATTTTGTTTTTATTTTCATGTTTCGTCTAATTACATGTTACAATAATTATCTTACAAAAAAAAAAAAAAACAAAAAACGATAGCATCATTATCGTCAACATAATTTTTTTACTTACCCGGATCTAATTCAAATAATTCGTAAGAGCGTTCATAATTGACATCAACAAGGTCCTGAAAACATGAATTAAGTACACGCGTTACTAAATTTTGTTATCCTGATTTTCGTCCCTTTTGAAAAAAAAATTTTCTTTTTTTTTTTTGAATGTGTGTATTTTTTATCAATTTATCATTTTGTTATTCGTTTAGAATACTAAAAAGCTACTGATTGATGACAAATACATACATCAAACGGAAAATACATTTTTTTAAAAAAAAATATCTGGTAGTTGACCTACTCAGCAATATTGAAGATATTCATATTAGTTATATTCCATAAGAATATTAAAAAATTCAAAAAAAAAAAAATAAATAATACTGTTCTTTTTATAGAATGGCAGTTATCCCTTTCAATTCGAAGAAGAATTTTCATATTCAAAATGAAAATGAGAAATATAATAATTCACCCTTACTCTCTTCCATAATATATTTTGTATAATTTACCAATGACATATTCTTAATGGGACAACATTCATATTATTATATAGATTTCGGCTTTTCACTTCAACAATATCTTTTTGATAAGATTCCACGATATCGATTACAATTTTGCAGTTTTAGCAATTTAATATTGTTGTTTAATATTTATTGAATCATTTATCAAAAGCATTTTCATCTCGTCTAGTTGATTTGAATTTTTTTTAACCCTCTTACACACTATCTGTTATAGAAATTTGAGTTGATATCTAATGGTCCACAACTGATTTTTATGTGAACAACATAGTTGAATTATACAACAGTGAAAGAATCTGTTAAACATGGTCCCCTATGATTATAGCTGTGATTAGATTTATGTGTTTTCGGGTGCTATAAATTATGTGACAATACATCTAAAATGTTGTTTCTCATTATTACAATATATAACAGAAAATATCTCTTAAACAAAATGCTGAATTTTTTTTGTTTACAAAAAATATAAAACAAAAATGTGACTATCGTACTTTCTTTTTGAATCTCTTCAGCTGGTATGCCAATGCATAGGCAGAAAACCGCTTCATGTACCCAGAATAAAACAGTACATGCACTCACATACCGGCTGATTTTCAATTCAATTAATAACATTAAGGATTACACAATGATTCCTCTTGCTTTATCCTGGTGACGTCCTGTTTCATTACGTCTGTTTTTTTTTCTGTAATTTGTTTGCAACTTTTTAACTCAATTTCTTTCTGGTTGTTCTTGTCACAACATCTTTTGTTGATAATTTTCACGTTGGAATAGTTTATAAGCCTCAAAAAACGTACATACGTTCACTTTGTGCATTTTAAGAGTAGAAAAAGGATAAAATAGAATAAAAAATTACAAATTACTAGTTCCTTCCCCTTAGTGGTTGTATTTTTTTCCTCTTTAGAAGGGCGTTGGTTGTTTTCCTGGTTATTTACCTATATTCATACTGTTCCACATTTTATTTCAATGCAATCCCTTTATGCAACATTTTTTTTAATGTTTTTTGTTTCAAATAATATAATGTCAGTTCACAAGTAACTGTTCATACACACTGTTTTTGTTATGAAAAGATATAAAGGTTGAATGAATTTAAATTATACTTTTCATTCAATAAAGAAAGAAAAGGACTTTTGTTGTTAGTAATTTGTGTCCTTTTGACATCATGCGGTTGTATGGATTAGAAGATTAAACAAATTGAGTTTGTTTTTTTTAATGTTTGGCTTTATTTTTATTCAAAGTTTAGAAATATATCCTTGTGCAACTACATGAATTTGTTGTTTTTTTTTTGTATAGCAACCCCTTAAAAAATAGAAAAAGATAATTGAAACAAACATGTTTTTAGTGTTTTTCCTATATTTATATTCGAGCAGATGTCAGATAGAAAAAAACAAAATCAGATAAGAACACCAAAAAGATTTTTTTTTATGTGGTTAGATATCTGAAGATTTTATCATCGACAATAGATTTCGAGCTAGTAATTTAAAAGTAATTTTACATTATGTCTAAAGCTTCTTAAAAAATTTTATTCACCCAAATATACTATTGCTTAACATTTAGGTTTTTTTTTTTTTTAATTTAAACCCAAACATTTGTAAGTACAACACAGATAGCCATTAAGGTAATCTGATGACAACATTATTCGTTGATAATTTTCAATTTTTCATAATAGACATCTGTTCTAAATATCTTAAATAATCTCTTTGTATTGCTTGTATGTACTTTGTTTTTGATTAAGTTCAAAGAATTTTTGTACTTGTGAACACGTTTGTTCAATTAATTTTTTCTAACGTTTATAAAATATACAACATAACTAATAATCATAATGGACACACCCATTTGTATAATAATTATATTCTTAATTTTTTTAATTCATACAACACACAACACAAAAAAAGTTTCATATAAGAAAAATTCCATTAGCTACATACATATTATAACATGTACCTACATTCATAATAATTTGTTTTTTTATTTTTTAGTTTTTTCTCTGAATTCTTACGATTATTCTTCAACTTAAATAGGGTGAATAAAAAGTACAAACGCACATATTTTTTCTTCTTCTTTCCTTTTATAATGATGAAGTACATAATTATGCTTCTTGAAAGAAAACAATACCACACATATAGCTATGAAAATATCCATAGTATTAAATATCTGAATCATGTTGAAAGACATTTCATCTAATTGAACAAGAAAAAAAAAATAATATAAATAAACTTCATATCACGTACTCGCAATGTCATCTTTCATCAATTTTAATGATATGACTGAGCCGAACTATTGTTGCTCCACTGGCACTGGCAGTTTTCTTCTTAGATAAAATTAATAAACATACATACATATGTACATACATCAGTTATTAGATTATGATGTTCTGTACTTTAATAAACGTTGTTATTTTTTACATTTTATATTACGTTAAACTTCCTGTATTATTCGATGGAACATGCTAAATTATAACGAATAAGAAATTCTACGGATCTTTTTCTTATACATATGATAAAGATATTATTCCACCACCCATTTTTTATAAAAAAAAAAAAAAAAAAGGTAAAAACAAAGGAATAAGTTTTTTTTTTCGTTTTGTTTTTGTAGGTTATAATAAGCTAACGAGACTATTTTATAAAGTTCAAAGAACTTGAACGTATATTAACGCGTATTAGCTTGGGCAAAGTGAAAGAAAAAAAAGGCATTAAAAAATGAAAAAGTTTTTTAATCAGATTTAAAAAAAAAAAAAAAAAATTGAAATTAAAAAAATATGGTCAATTTTAATGTAATATGAACTAAACAGATATTTTCAATTAAAATAAAAATTGGTTTAAGTTTTTAATTAATTCTTTGAAAGAAAAATATATATATGTTTTTTTTAATTTTAAATTTAAGATACTTTGTCTGTTTGGTTAGAGTATCTACTTAAACAAAAAATCAAAGAACCCTACGATTTTTATCTTTTCTTTTTCCATCACAACAAAAACACAAGGTATAACATTTCAATTTTAGTAAAATAGGTATAGGATCCTTTTTAGTACAAGAAAAAAAAAGGTTTCAATAAAAAATTGTTAAACAAACCGCACCAATTTTATAATCACGATTCAAAAAATAAAACTCAACTTTCAATTTAGTATTCGAATATTAAGGATAAAAAAAATGAAAGAAAATTAAATAAAAAAAAAAAAAATTTTTTTTTTGATTAATCAAAATTTCACTAGTCAGTAAATTGGAACATAAATTAAATAGCCCCTAAAATAAATATGTACAAACATATTGAAATAGAAAAATGTCTGATTTTTTGTAAAACTAACATAAAATAAAATAACAATAAATTGAATTAATCTAAATTTTAATTCATTAAAAGCTAGAAAAAAAAAAATAAATAAATACGTAAGAATATAATGTTTTTTTATTATATTACAACGCTTCCGATTCAATTATTCACGCTAGATGAAACCAATTTAATAAAATGTTTTTTTTTTCTTTTGTGATTTCACCGTAGAGTTTATAGTAAATTACAATATCAGAACAATTATTAGAATTTAGAATAAAAAAAAACTAATATTTTTTTTTTTTTCAAAATATTTGAAAAGTTGAAAAAACTCTAGTTTGATACAGAAAATCAAAAAAAAAAAAAAAAAAACGAATCAAGATGTATAAAAAATGCATAATGTAATTTAAAGAGAGAGAGGAGAAAAAAGAAACAATCTATTCGTTTTGAATTTGATCCAATTTAAATAGTTAAAATTTATAAACATGGTTCTTGCATATTATAAATAAGTATGTACATACATACATATGTATACATATAGGTATAAGTCATCTGCATATTGCACAGAAAATATACTAATAAATGCATGAGAAACATATGTGTAGTTTATCCATATAATGTTTACTTGTACTTAAAAAAAAAAAAAAACATACATATGTGATATATTATTCATGACTTTACTGTGATATTGATTTAAGCTGTGACCTCGGACTAAAGAGCACATATTATGTATAATACAAGTGATATGTATGTACATACTATTTGGATGCTGTATAAAATATCTTAAAAATCAACAAATGTGAATTAAGTATACATCAGCTAATATAATAATATATATGTATGTATAGTATAGATATATTATTATATCGAAAGATATACAAATACCCGCATTCCATATACATACTATATCATACATATTATGGAACTTAAACTCCAGTACGAAATATTGTATAAATATATTATCAAATATTTAAGACTCCTATTTATTTTATTATTTTTTTTTTATCATGAACTTTTACTTAATATACTATTCCCCATCCATTATAATTATACTTAAAATATAGAGCAGATGATGTATAAATGTTAATTTTTATTTATAGGATGATTTTTTTTTTGTTGATGTTCCATTAGATTTTCTTAACGTTGTTTACTTAAATTAAATGTGATAAAAAATTTTAAAGTGATGTGACGATGTAGATCCATATATACTCATAGATTTTTTGTTGTTGTTGTATTCAAAATTTTTTATACGTACAAATATTAATCTTAATGACATAATGAAAATAAGAATTTTAAAAAATATACCATATAATTTTTTTTTTTTTTTAAATTTAAGACAAAAAAAACATTGTTGTGGTTTTTTTTTTAAAAAAATGACATCAGGCAGATCATATTATGTATGTACACATAAAAATTTTTTTACTAGCTGGTTCATAATAGACTTGAAAGTTTACCGAAATTCTATATTAGAATAAAATTTGCATTTAATAGTTCATATCTTGATTGACCCTTTTCAATTTTTTTTTCTGGTTTAAAAAGCCACCATTTTATTAAAAAGAAAAGAAAAAAAGAAACGAAAACAAACAACCCCTTATAATAAAAGATTATAAAATTTTTATAATTTTTTTATTTTTATTAAAATAACTGTGGAAAATTTCAATCAATGTTTTTTTTTTATATGATCGCTTTTGCCATGTTCTCCCCCTATAATCCTTCAATATGTACTACAAAATAGCAATAAAATATGTATTTGAAAAAAAATATATCTACATACACTTTGTATGTCTATTACAAATTGACGCAATCTTTCACATAAATCAGTAAAATTATGCAACCAATCAAATTTAACTTCTTATTTTTCGATTTTAAAATGTCTATACTTTAGATATCTCACTTTTTTTTTATGTACATATACATTTCGTACGTATTTTTACTGAATTAGATACTCAATGAAGAGGGTCGATAGAGCCTGATGGAGATTCTATATAATATTCCCATTGGGGGTCGTTCTTATTATATTTATGGCAAAAAGCAGTATCTAATTCATAATACTACATCAAAACAAAAACAACAAAAAAATTTTTTTTCTGTTTTTTTTTTTTAATAAAATGAAAGAAAAAAAATGCAATTCAAGGAAATAAGTGAATATTATAAAAGTATAAATTCATTACTTTATTGATTCATGCACATCAACAGATACGAGCAATATATACATAATATGTATGTACTTGCTTTTTTTTCAAAATATACATACATATATACATATATATGACTATGTAGCAACAAATACAAAAATATTAGTCACATTGGAGCCCGATTAAGGGAAAGTTTATTATAATAGTATCTATATCATCAGCAAGCATTTTAAAGTACATATTTATATTCTGAATGTGGTGGTGAAAATCGATTTTATTTATATATACATACATATGTACATATTTATGTATGTGTATATAGTAGAGAAAAAATACAACATTTTGGCGTCAATGCGGCGCCAATAATATTTCAGCATTATAAATATAAATCATAAAATGATAGGAGAAGGACTTAAAAAGGATGTCAAATTTTGAAATTGAATATAGAGAAGAAGTAAATATTTTATCATATTATTATGATTATCAAAAAAACAAAAAAAAATGATAGGGAAAAATCGTTTTTATATTTTTAATCAAATTTTGTAAATTTCATAATTTATAAGAAGCTTTTTATGAAACAGTTTATTTTGTTGATTGAAAAATAACAATCTTCTTTTGAATTTAAAAATTATATTTATATTTGTTTTTTACTTTTTTTTATAAAAGAAAGAAAATTTAATTGTAGCATCTTTTACTTTGAATTTATTCATTGATTTCGTTTCTACATATTTAGATTTATAGTAAAGTACAGTGAGACATCCACTTACGAGCTTAATTCGTTTCTATCGTTGTTATCTTAAAACATAATATAGTCATTCATTTTATCTTATGGGAATCAAATTACATAATCCAGTTTCTGATTCAAAAATTATGGATGAAATAACAAAATTACGATTGTATGTATGTCCTTTAAACAAAGTGAGTAAAAGACAGTTTTTCCTATATTTTTTTTTGTTTTCATTAGAAAAGCATTACAGTTCGTGCTTCTAGGATGAAAAAGTTTCGTAAGTCAAGGTACTTACTGTATTCAGTTACACACCATACGAACTTCCTTTTCCTTTTCATATACAAATATGTATGTATTTTCTGGTGCAAATGAAAAAAAACAGTTCCTTTCTGGAATATTATTTAATAAATGATTCAGTTATATTTCAAAAATTCGAGAGAGAAAAAAAACATAGTCATGACACCTTTCATGGTATATTTTTTTTTAAAAAAAAAGAAAAAAAACTTATATTCAACCATGCATATCAGGTTAAAAGAGCCGGAAACAAACCGCAACGGACGATACAGTTAACCACAAAATACGTATTCATACACACAAGTATAATATAATTACGTCGCTTTGTGGGTATTAGAAAAGGTCAATGAAAGATTAAAATTATGCATATTGTTACCTTTACTTCCTGTTAAATAAATATGTATCACCCCAATAAAAATACTAAAAAAATATTATATAAAATATAGAACATTAAAACCTCCCTCTACTGTTTAAATAAAAAAAAAAAAAAAAAAAAGAAGAATTGTTTAGAAACACGGACCATACATCAATTAATTTTCCTTATGGAATAGAATAGAATTTGAAAACAAAAAGGATAAAATATTGTAAAAAGCCATAAAAAAATACACATTTTCTTTTATTATTTTATTTATTTATTTCATTTTTTATAGGCGATAAAATCAAATTAACTTACAAACAACATGAAATTGTTTAATCATCTTTATAAATTGGTTACACACCACGCACTCATCCAGTCAGATGCATTTACTAAGTGAACTTTTTAAATAAAATAACAAATAAAAAAAAATATAATTTTCAGAGCAAATAAAAAATTTATAATTTTTTGCAAGTACTACGAATATCTGTATATACTGTACCAACAGTATGCTAAGTACCTGTTGATAATTTTATGCTTAATGATTATTAGCAGTATTTTTTCAAGATTATAATATAGAAAAAAAAATTAAAAAAATTCCTTTGAGTTGTTTAAAATTTCACAAATCATTAACATGAGATTTCATTATATATTGTAGTATATTGTCATTTTAACCTCACATATAAAAGTTCAATGAAAGTTATGATCAACTGAGCATAACTTTTTTTACTTCTATGTATTTTTTTACTTCTTCCGATACGGTTCACAATTTTTGATTTTAAATGTTGATATCGACATGAATTTATTTTCTTCTGAAATTAAATACTAGCTTCTTTTTTTAGAGCAATCTATGGAAATTCTCTGAACGCTCTTGTATTTTAAAATGGGTAAAAGCAGAACGCTTGAAAATAAAAAGCGAAAAATACTTTAAAAAAAAAAAAAAAAAAAAAACCCACTAATTAACACTTGCAAAAGAATCTAAAGTGATTTAATGAATTTTAAATATTTTTTTACGGTTACATAAGAATATTTTTTGAAAAAATACATAAAAGTATCATTCTAAAAATTAATTTAAAAGAATCTAAAGTGTTATGTAAATTTATATTGAATATATTTCGTGTATACATATACTGAAAATTAAAACAGTATATGAGTTTTGAATTTGAATTTCTATTTTATAGAGTACATTTAAAATGAAGCAAAAAAAATATATATTTTTTTCTAAAACCTCAATTACACTAAAAGCAATGATTTGTAGTCATGCCAAAAGGAAAATTCAACTTATATAAGATTTTTATTTTATTTTTTTTTTAAAAGAGATGAAAATATATTTAATATGCGATACAGTATACAATACTACACACTATACACCCACATATGTACTTATATGAATATAAGTTTAATACTTTACATATAAAATGAAGCTACGATTATATCTACATACAGTACATGATATTGTTGTTCAAAATCTACATTAAATAAAAAGAAAATTTCATTTGCATTTCCTTTGGTATAATAAAAAAAACCAATATATACATACATAGACAGAATGGCACAGAATGTCTTTTAAAAAATAAGAAAAAGCCATAAAATTACATTCTCATATTAAAAAAAGCAAAAAAAAAGCACAAAAAAAATTGTTTATTGATTTTATCATCACTTCGTCATTTCAACAAAAAACAAAAAAAAAATGCATAATAAAGAAAAAGTATACAAGTTAGAAGGTTTCATGTTATTTTTGAAAAAAAAAAGCAGGGAAAATGAAAAAGAAGCCTTTTCAGGTGGAAAGACTTGAAGCATATTTAATCGATCGAATAGGTCACGCTATATTCGTCCTTATATGTACACACATGTACATATATCATATAAAAGAAAATGATTTAAAAAAAGAAAATATACTAGAACATTTCAAAATTCTTGATTTAATTTTCTAACTTTTTATACTATACTTATAGGTACCTACATATGTATATATCATATATGTATTCACTTTCACCCTTTCCACATAATATCCACATTAAATTACCCATTTCATATGTACACACAGGGTTATTCCAAAAGTTTTTATCTACAATATTGTAAATATCTAATTTTTTATTTTTAGTTAGCACAACAAATTACAAATTACGTCACCAAGTATCATCAGTCAATTTAAGGTTAAAACAAAATGATAAAGGCCTTCTAATTTTTACAGTGACAAAAAACAAAGGATAACAATTCATGAAATCATGAAAATTCACATGTAAAGTGCTTGAGAAACTTTTGGAACAACCCTAATGTATAAATACCTTTTTCTTGTTTATAAATTTATCAATATTTTCTTGATAAAGGTAACAAATTAAGGTTCGTTTTGTTTTTCTGGGTTGGTGATGTGGCGTGACATGGTTTATTTAGACCGGAAGTCAAAAATATTTACCTGCAATGCTCCATTAATGAAAATGCAGTTGAAAAATGAAATACAACTAACATTTAGAAAAGGGTATTTTTTTTTTTTTAAATATAAATTGCAATTGTAATTAAGTTCATTTTTTATTTTCTTTTTGAAATTTTAAAGAAACAAAAAACAGAAAATGAGAACGAAGCAAAAGCTGTATATCATCAATTATGTCTAGACAACTAGTCGCCTTACTAAAAAAAAAAAATATGTATTTAATAAGCAAATTATATGTCATATCACTCATCATAAAATAATTTGAATATACATATTTTTGATGTAAAGTACAGATAAATTTAATTTCAAATAATAATTGCCGCAATTCAAAGGAGAAAATGTAATTTTCTTTTTTTGTTAAAGTTTGTTTTATAGGTTTCCCATACATACGAAAAGGTATCATCCCTCTAAAATGTACATTTAATATTGAAAAACTTTGTGTGAATGTGAATAATTTTTTTTTTCTCGTTTAACTTTTAGAGTTTATTAAAATTTTTATTCATTCGTCCAAAAGATAAATTAAGTTCTAACCACTCAATTAATACGAGTGTATTTGTATCTTTTGAATTATGATTGTAAAAAGCAAATATTTTATCTTTGTGTATTGATTTACAAGAGTAAATGTTTTATTGAAAAAATTGTTGCTTTATAAGCTGAAGTATCCACTTGAATGTATTCATGAATACCACTATTTTTTTTTTCTTTTTTCAAATAAAAAAATGTGAGCTTACAAACGTGAATATAGTAATATTTTTATTTTTACAATTTCTTTTTTTTTTCTTTCTTTCATTTCAGTTTTATTATTTAGTAGAAAAGAATCCAATAGCAAATATGACGATAACTTATCGATCAGTAACTGTATTTGTGCCAACAAATCAAGCATTTCAAAAATATCGTGAAAATGCATCTATACTGTATCATATCTGTAAGTATATAAATTTTATATTTTCAATACTGTTTTTTATCTCAATGTGTTACGTTTTTTTTTTGTATTTCACGTTTCATATGATTGAAAAAATCAGGATTATTCTCACTGTTGATTTATAATCATATGAAATCTGATTATAGCTATATATGTATACATAGCTGCTGTTTTAAATCTTTTATATCCTTTTAAAAATTTGAATAACAAGTTGATTTAACAAATTAAATAATACGAATATTTTTATGTTGAACAGAATGCTTATTTTAAAAACAACCGTATTCATTTAAATTTTTCAAATATAAAAGATAGAAAATACAAGTATCTGAAAACAAAACAATAACAACAACAAAATTACAGTAACATCATCCATTAAAGATGAATAATAATACATTTAATTTTTTTCTTTTATTTTTTAGCAACTCTTGCATTAGGGATTGGTGATTTAAAAGGACGAATTCCATCTAATTTAGATGGTAATCCACCATTATACGTAACAAGAAGAAATGGTGAAGTTTATGTTAATAATGCTAGAATAATACCATCACGTTCAGTACAATTCAAAGATGCAAATGCGAATCAAGAACAGGTAAGTCAAAGTATCTATGTATGTATATACATAATTTTACTCTTTAATATTTTCTTTGTATAATTCTGTTTTAGTGGATGCATGTTATCGATGAAGTTCTCTCACCGTTACAAACTTTACCAACATCAAGAATGCAAATTATAAATCCTGATGCATATAGTTTCCTTCTTCATTCCGATTCTTTAAATATTGGTGACTACCGATTAAGGTAAGAAATTAATTTATTTTAAAATTTTGATTAACAGACACACATATACAAACACATAGCAACATCAAAATCTAATTAATTATTTTAATTTATTTTTCCTTTTTTTAAGATCTTATCGTTCACAAGTAACTGTAATGAGAAGAGAGAATATGTTCCAATCTACAGGATTGCATACATTTTTAATTCCAATTGATGAAGGATTCAAGGTGGGTAAACATTTTTAAATGATTAAGCAAAAAAACACGTTTCAATATTATCTTTTTTTTTTTTTTTTTTTTTTTTAAATAGAAAACTACACGCAGCAGTCTTGTAGATGGAAAAGTCATTGATGGTCATGTTATACCGAATAATGTGATTTTTACATCATCAGCCCCAATGGAAGTACCACAAACCACTGCCGCTTTTGAAGATAATATTAAAGTTACAGTTAGTTTCTTTAAACAAAAAGATGATAAAGGTAAATTCATAATCTCTGTCTATATTTCTTCATTTTTTTATGCTCTCTTTCAAAAAATCTTTAAAGAAAAAAATTTAATTTTTTAAAAAACTGACATTTTTTAAATTAAATTTTCAATCTGAACATAAATTGAATTGTATCTCAATTAAATTATTACTTTTTTATTTTTATATTTTCTACTCGTATCCTTTCACATCCATTATAGATATTCTGTTACAATTTATCTTGTCACTTCAACTTTTTTTTAAACTTTTATATTCTATACTCAATTTGTAATCAATAATAAATTCCTGTTATTCCATTTTTTTTATCATTTTGTATATAGTTTATGTGAAATCCAATACAATTGTCGGTGATTCAAGACACTCAACTGGTGTAGTTTTAGCTGAAATTGTCAAAGGTAACATTCCTGTTAGTAATGGTGTCGTTCATTTGATTCATCGACCATTGATGATTGTTGATACAACTGTAACACAATTCTTACAGGTAAGATACAATTTTTTTTTATTATTATTTATTAATTTTTTTTTTTTGAAATTTTACAATTTAGTATTTACATCAAAAAAAGTAAAAAAAAATATATACTCGTATATTGTGAAAATATAAATATATTGCAAAAGTATTTAGTTATAAAAAAATAATAATAAAAATCACCAATTTAGAAAATAGAATGAAAAAGAAAAATATATAATTAAATGAAAAAGCAGCACCTTTATTTAATATTTGTTATTTTTCAAATATCGATGATAATCTTCGGCACCACCGTTTTATTTTTCGCTTTTTTTCTGATTTCAAATATCGTAAATCACACAATATTGCTACAGCAGTGAGCATCATAATAAATTGCATATATCTATTGCAAAAAATAAGGTTACAAAATTTCTTTTTTTTAATTTTTATTTTTTTCACTTGAAATAATAGAAGTGTTAATATATATTTGGGCTTTTATTTATAAATATATGCAATATACTCTTATTTAATGCAATAGAAGTTTGTGATAGTTGAATAAAGTATATAATTTATCAATATATGAATGGATATGAAGCGCAGTAAAATTGCAATGTTGTAGATTAATATAACAACGAAACAAAAAAAAACAAAAAATGAATGTACAGATACACCAAAAATATTGATTGAAATAAATAAACACAACATTTGAAAATTAAAGATATTATTATTTTTCTTGATTTGTAAACCGTAATTAAAGACAACATCATTTTTGTGTGAATTTATTTTCAAAATGGAATTTATATTATGGCTTTTGCAAGGGTTAATATGATTATTTAGACATTAATATTAAAGTTCTAAAAAAAAAACTTAATAAGAAATTCAACCACAATTTTTAAAAAAGTCAAATTGGTACATTTTGAAAATAAATTAATAACAAATAAAAACTAATATCTTTTATTTTGTTACAATTTTATTTCATTTTTTTTTTAAATACAATTTAAAACACAGATTAATATTTTAAATATAAAAAAAAACAAATCGAAAACAATAAATATGACAATATTAAAAAAGAAACAACAAGCAAACAAAATATAACAAAAAGTACAATATTTTGTTGACAAACGTACGATTTTATTCAATAAAAAAGTAAATAAACAACTTTTATGACTTTTAACAAAATATATATTCAAAATATGTATGCATATGCAAAAAAAAAAAAAAAGATACATTTAATAAAATATCTGTTTTTTAAAAAATATTGTTTTTATATATATTTTTTTATTAACAAATAAACACTAAGGAAAAAAATGACGAAAAACGAAAAATAAATATGAAACAAATAACAAACGATTTAATCAATTTTTTAAAGATAAACAAAAAATCTCAATGCCAATTTACATACATATTAAAATTTTTTTCTTTATTTTTTGGTTTTATTTCCAAAAAAAAAAAGTTTTAAACTGCCTGAAAAAATATGTAAAATATTGTAATATGTGGAATAAATTAACAAAGCTAAATGTTTTTGCAAAAAAATTGTATCTATAGTGAAATACACACACATTTTTTTTTTCCAGATTTTTGTTTTTTTTCATAAATTACAAAATAATGTATTCGCATTTGAACCAGAGACAATATGATCATTTTAAAAGTCAATTTAAAATTTGAATATGTCGATAAATTATATTATATTTAATTACTAAAATCATATTTCACATGAATATTAAATTTCAATAAATTTATGCCAAAAGTAATTAATGTGTTGTCAATTCATGACATTATAAACAAAATCAACAAAACTCCTTTTTTTTAAAAAACAAACAACAAAAAAATTATATATTCAAAATGAAAATGTAATTTAATAGTTTTATTCCCACATTCAATTCAATTGAATAATGTATTTATACAAAAAAAAAAAAAAATAAAAATTAAAAAACGGAAAATTCAACAATTTAATTTATTATCAATAGATTTTAAAACACAAAAAACATTAATTATACCGAAGTTATTTGAGTTCAATAGCTAATTGATTATTATATAGTCACTAAATTACAACAAAAGTACTTATAAATACTTTTATTATTATTACCAATAAATATTTTTACAATATTTATTTGTCACGAAATCCATTAAATTTTATTAAAAATTATTTTATTAGAGAAATTCCATTATTGAAATTATTAAATTTTTATACAATTAAAAGGATTGTAGTTTAATTAAAAATTGCTATTAAAATTACACTCAGAAAAATAGTTACAGTGTATACACTGGGCAACATAAAATATTGTCAAAATTCAGGAATAAAATTCGTAATTGTGAAGTATAAAATTATTCCTTTGCTAATAATCTAAGAAAGTGTAATTTTTCTGTCTGAATTCATTAAATACATTTTCAAGTGCATAATTGCTATTTCAGTTAAGTAGAGTAATTTCATTCTCAAAATTCAAAACTCAAAGTATAATTTAACTTAAAGTGGGGGATCTGGCCTTTTCAAGGGCTTTTTGGGAGCACATTAAATTCGCTGCGGTTTCTCACAATGACACCTTTTACACTCATTATCAATTATTTACTTTGATTTGGTGTTCCTTTTTTGCAATGTAACACTATTTAAGAAAAAATATCTTCATTTAACATTAAAAAAAAATATTTTTTTTATTAAAAAGTGTCTATCCTATAAAAATAAATATCTGCTTAATATGATCCATTATATAAGGATCACTAGCAGTGTCAAAATAAATTACTTAAATAATAAATTGTTCACTTATTTTGTTAGTTTTCAATGAGTTTTAAAATTTATATCGAATTTTCTATCATAAAAGGACTTTTTCTTAAATAAAGTGTTGAATGTAAAAATATTTTGACATTGAGGAAGTTTTTTGAACCTAGCACCTGTAGGAGATTTGAATGTCAATGTTTAAGTGATAACTAAAAACAGTGAACGGCATGATATTCGGTGGCGCATTGATAAGCGCACTATCCGGGCAAGATAGAGGACTGTGGTTCGATTCCCACTTCCCAGTCGAGTCGAATGTCGTTTTTTCTGTTCTTAGCTACTACACACCTCCATTAACTTTGGTGAAATCTTTAAATAATTGATTTTAAAAGAAACGGAAAATAAAATTGAATTCAATTTAAATTATTAAAAAACGACAACTGATTCGGGTGATTTTTAAAAAAAAAAAAACAAATATTTTTCACTTTTTGTTATTTATCACACGTAAAAAAACGCAACAAAAAATAAAATACATATTAAAAAATGAATACTAAAAAACTAAACATAAAAACATATATAAATTTTCATTTACACACACATTTTAACAATGTTTTTTTGTTTTTTTTAATTCTTTTCTACCACCCCATAACATCTTCAACATGGACTATATAATATGCACCCGTATAAACAGTCTTTTCAGGTAAAAATTATTCACAAATAATAATAATTAACAAAATTTAAACTAAAATAAATTAATTTTACTTATCATATTTACATTTCATAATATTCATTAACATAACATTTATATATGTTTTCTGCATATACATAGTTTCATTTTTACATTTTATTTATTTTTATCTTTTTTTCGTTTTACATTATTTTATTTTTATTAATTTTCTATTAGATAGTTTTCATTTATTTTTTTTTATTTATTGATAGAAAATATTTTATCTGTCAGTTTTTTATTTATTTTTTTTTATCATTTGTAATAGTTTTGTTATTAGTATTATTTTGACAAAGATAAAGTGTGTGTAGTTTTAAGCGCAATGATTTTTATTTATGTATGTACATATATGCTATTATTTGTGTTGTCTTTCATTCTATTTTTTCTTTCTTTTTTTTTTACAAATTTTTCATTTGATAACAAAAAAATAAATAAAATTTTATGTTGCTAACTTAAAACTCATATTTTTATAAGCGCACATTCCACAAGCATTTAAAAAAAAAAAAACATGAACATAAAAATAAGTAGAAAAAAAAAAAGAATGGATAATAATAATGCTCACAGGATCAAAAAAAAAAAATAAAATAAAACAAGCTTTATTGTATAATAAATTCTGTGTATTTTTGCTTAACTTAAAATTGTAAAATTTTCTTTCTTTTTTTCTGTTTTTATATTGTTGTCCTCATTCTGTATAGCCTCACTCTTACATAACAACATATAAAATTGTTTTATGTACAATATATCCTCATACAGGACAGTTATCTATATATTGTGTTGTGTTTTTCATCACTCTGACAGTTAATTTGTCTTCTTTTCTTTTTTTCTGTGTTTTTTTTATTTTTTATTTTTCCTTTTATATTTCTCAATACCACATCGATTATCCATTATCAATTATTTATTATGATCAAGGACTCATTGTCCTTTGATGAGAAATTATAGCATTCAATTGTACAATTTTTTTATCGATAAAAATTGTATAGTATTTTTCCCTTACTATTTTTTTATGTACATATCTTTGTTTTTTTTTTTTAAACTTTTCTTTTAATTTATAACGTTGGACAATACAATACATACACGCTCTGTATGATATAAGTTTTATTGCAATGACATTAAATTACAAAAGCTTCAAAGTATTGTCAATAATCCTTGTTATTTAAGAAGATTTATTCATTTTATTGAATCAAGTTTTATCTTGCACAAAAGATTATTTTCAATTTCAAGTAATTAATTATTTAAAATTAAACAGAATATGAAAAAAAATTCTTAATGAAAGAAATTGACAAATAAATCTATAATCTGGTCAATTGGATGATGTTTATTCGTTATAGTGATATATTGAAGAAAAAAATTGTTTTTCAATTTATCAAAGCTCCTACAATTTGATTTTTTTTTTATTTGTTTTCACCTTTGAAGAATATTTCTGATACCATGGTAATTTTTTTTTAAATTAATGATAGTTTTTTAGAGATAAGCTAGCAAATAAATTTGTCGGTATTTATAATTATAGGTACATCGATAATTTCAAGTACCTATTTAATTTAATTTTTTTATTCAACCTACTTTTTTCTTGAATAAATTTTCTCCCCAATTATATATTTCTTATTTTTCCCTTTTTTTCTGAAAGTCAACTAAATAAAAAAAGTTGTAATAATTTGGAAACCAATAAATTTCAATTCAATCATAATTAATCAGAATCGTCCTTGGAGGTCTGTTTGTTAGAAAACCGCTGGAGGGAAACAAAAAAATCTGATAATATAATAATAAACGAATATTATACAATACTTTTAATTTTCCAATAAATGTATATAAATAATAATTAATTACTAGACTGAATGAGAAAAAAGGACTTCTTTTCATGTATATACTATTCTGAAATAAAATCCTTTTTTTTTTCAATTATTCTTTTTCATAATATTTTTTATTCTCTATATATTTTAATATTACACAAATTTCGCAAATATATTTTCATCATCACTTCTAGTAGTTGAATAAATGTTACGATTAATTTAATTTAATTGACTTAAAGTAAATTTAATTATATATGAGAAACTATGGTAACTAAAAATCTGTATTTAATTAAATTCAACATTTATTACAAAATTGAAGATAAATCAGTTTTTTTATCATCTAGAGATTCAAATTAGTCAATAAAATTGAATTAATCGACAGATGAATATCAAACTTCATTAATTTTGAGGACTTTAGTAAAAGTTTAAAATTTAATTTACTACATTAAAATGCATAATAAAAAGGACACTTTTAAGGTTACATAAAAAAATAATAAGTAGATTGGAATTTTTACTATTTTTAGATCATCGACATTTTTTTATGATCTACCTATCTTACGTTTTAATGACGCGTGATATTTTCAATTTAAGTGTTCTTTTTTATTATAATTGGGAACTTCTAATTAAAATTTGTTTTTTAAAAATAATAATTTTTGCACAAATATATTGCACAAGAATAATTTTGTGGCAATAAAAAAAAATGTTTTATAGTCAATAATTTCTGATTTAGGATTTTTAAAAAATACAAAAAAAAAAAAAACAATCAAAAATTATCTTTGTTCATTTGTAATGCCACAAAATTATTTTCAATGCTAATATCGTACTTTTCAGCAAATATGATAAATTTCAATGTTTTGCTTGCTACATACATTTTCAATTTTAACATACTTATGCTTTTCTTTGAATTTTCATCGGCATTAAAAATCATTCATTCGCTTTCTAGACTTTATCGTTGTAATGCACATTCATATTTTCAATTCGATTTCAAACATTCATTATAATTTCTATTGTTTTTTTTTCTTAAATCTGTATATTATTAAATAAAAATAAAATTATTCATGAAAGCATATAATGTGATCAATTATGCATGATATTTAACATAATAATAAGATAATTATTGTGATTCGATTTTATAATTTTTTTCTTTAATTTGATTTTTCATTTGTTTTATTATTATTTTTTTTTAATAATTTAATTTTAAATTATTTTTATATTTTTTATCGTTCATATATTTGTAAATCATAAATCATTTACGAAAAAATGACATTTTATAAAATTTTAATTTTTGAATAAGATTTTTTAATTAAAAGAATAAAGTGCATATTATTACATTATTGCACATTATTCATATTTTTTTATTTATTTTTCAAGTAAATTAATTATTTAAAATAAAATAAATAAATAAAATCTGAAATGTATTTATAAAAAATTATGAATACAATTATTTGATTATGAATTTTTTTTTATTATTTTTTTTTTTGTATTTTTAATTATTATTTTTTTTATAAATAACATACCTATCATACATCATTTTATTATCAGCGATAATATTCATATGTGGGAAGTATTTAAATAAAATACAATTAAAATAAATTAAAAACACATGCTCGTATACCTGTGAAATTTTTTTTTAACAAGAAAAAAAATGTAGTTTCAGAAATAATACACATTTACAAATTTTATGAAAAAAAATAAAAGTATTTTCTGACTACATACACCATACTATAAACTTTTCAAAATAATTAACAGATTTTGTTTTGTTTATAAAAGTTCTAACTTTTACAACACAACATTTTTTTAGAAAAAAATAACAAAAAAAAAGAAAATTTTTCAGCACTTCTCATTTAAAAAAAAAAAAAAAAACATTGTATTGTGTTGCGAAATTAGAATTCTCTGACTTTGACATTAGTTTATTTAAAAAAAAAAAAAAAAACAAAATGTAATTAAGAAAACCATTTGGGAAATTACGAGTACCTGTGAGAAAAGGGAAAAAATAAGGATTTTATTCATAAATAAAATAGAATGAAAAATAATAATAGAAATAAAAAAACGTGAAGAGAGAAAAGAATTTTTTTTTTGTTAATGAACATAATGAAGGTCTTCTCTTTGTATTTTGTTTACCTATACAAAAAGGATGAACTTTTTTTATTTTTTACATTTTGTATACGTTGTACTCTTACACCTTAAAAATATTTTTAATTTCTCAAAGGTATAGAGCTCCAGTCGTTATACAAAAGGTTGATTTAAAAAAAAAAATAAAAACAAAAAATAAAGTACATTTATTATTCACTCACCTTTTCAAAGTTTACACTTTTTTTTCTTCTTCTTTGAAATTGCTATTCAATTCATATTTTTTTCTGTGTTAATGAAAGCACATTCTATGTATATAGGTATATATATGTATATATATATTTTAAAAAAGGATAATTAAAATTTTCACAGGAAAAAATTTTTATTTTTTTACTTTTTTTTTCATGCAGAATATTATCGCTGAATTATTTAAAAAAAAAAAAAATATTTCACAAGAAAAAAAGTAAATAAAATTTTAAAAAAAAAAACATAACATTCGGCCATCATCAACTTAATTTTTCAATCAAAATTCATTTTATTTATTATTAAAAAAAAAAAACATAAAAAATTTAGTATTTGGACATATTGAAAAAAAAAAACATCAAGTTGACTTTAATTAAAATTTCTTCATCAGTGTAGTATATAAATTTTGTTTATTCTTTTTTTTTTTAATTATTATTTTTTTTCTTCAAAATAAACATAAAGTTTATTTAATTTAAATGAATTATTTCATAAGTTTTTCAAATATAAATGTGTATATTTTTTTTTCATATAAATATATTAAATTTATTCATTATATGCGCTCGCATGACACGATAATGATAATTGATGGAATCAAAAACAAACAAAATAAAAAATAATATAAAAATAAAAAATAAAATAAAAAACAATCAAACAAACAAACCAAACCAAATATTATGTATCTTCCTGCATTATCTGATGCATGGTCGGTTAAATTTTAAAATAAAAAATGTATCTTCAACAATAGATTGTAAATGTAAGTACATATTATGAATTTAGTTTCAATTTAATTTATATTTTTTTCTTAAGTTTTCTTATTTTTGTTATTTTTTTTTTTTTTTTAAATATTATTTATGCAATTAGACATTTTTATTTGAATTTTTCTTTTTGAAAATTTAGAAAATTTTTTTTACTAATTTATTTTCATAAAAATTTTTTTTGGAAAAATCAATAAATATTTTTTTTTATAAGAAAGAAGAAACAGTCAAAAGACAACCAAAAATTGGAATAGAAAATTTCAAAATTACATGAAAAAAAAATTAAACAATTGGAATTTTTAAAGTCAAAATGAAAGTAAAAAGTAAATAAACAAAATTACTTAAATTTTTTTTTATTATTATTTTAACAAACAAAAAATAATAATAAGCAATTATACTTTATCGCACACACAATAAAATTGATTGGAAAATGCAGCATAGTTTGTTGATGGCAAATATAAAAAAAACAATAATAATAAATTTTTCTTTTTTCTTTTTTTTATATATATATTTTTTTTTCTTTTTGTATTAAATGAAATATATAATTTTTTAACGTTATGTAAAATTTGAAATACTTAATAAGCTTATGTATAATATTTTCTTTTTTCTTTATTTTTATTTTTTTTTTCAGCCTTATTCAAAAGTATGTAAAGTTGATTGAAAAACAAAACAAAAAAAACATAAGACAAAATATATTTTTTGTAATTTTTAAATGTCATGTGTAAATTTTATGTTTTTGTTTTTTGAGTGTTTTTCATTGAATAAGTGAATATACTTAATAGAATGTTTTAATAAAAATTACATCCTATTCACAATTGTTATTTCGTATCCTTGTAGAATGTAAACAATTTTTTTTTCATTCATAAGTGTTTGTGTTTCATTACCGGAATGCTTTTGTCCTTTGTATAAAAACACAATTTTTTTTTTTTGTATTTATTATAACATTTTTCACGAGTATTCTGGATTTTTTTTTCCATCAATGTAACAAAAAAAAAACTATAAGGGAACCTATAAATTAATACTTGCCATGTTAGATTGTGTCCAGAACAAAGCTAAGAAATTGATTGACGATGTATCTATGATATCTAACTTGACATCAGTCATCACTGAAATAGCTTTGTTTCAAAGATATAAATATAGTAGGTGTTCTAAAAGGGTTCATAATACTATGCCTTCTAATTATAAATTTTCCAAGAACACATAGTGTTCCAGAAAATCCAATGAATTCTTTTTGAAGCCACCTTTCTAGCGAACATTGAAATATGATCAATCTTTTGTTCATAAAATTTTCAAATTCTTTCTATCTTATCTCTAAAAAAGTTTAAATTAAATGTCCATCAACATTTTCTTCCTTTTTCGTCCTAACTTCCTCCACACATTTTTCAATCTTCTTGCTAATCGAAAATGCATTAAAAGGATATCCCTATGTCGTGATTCATAATAGAAAAAATACCGTATTTCTTTTATTTTTGTTTTTAAACCTTTTTTAATATTTTATAATTGAAAAAAATAATAATAAATAATTCAAAAGTCCTTTATACACTTACATAGAAACAATGAACATAATCTAGTTATTTTGTTAAGTTTCTAAGATCAAAACAAAAGATTCCCACATCAAATATTTTCTAAGCTCTTATAAACCTAAATCCTTTTTAAATTTTTCAAAATTTACTTTCAATATTTTCAGGATATATTTTCCATATGTTTTTCATTTTATCTTTTTTCATCACATATTTCCTATATGATTTTTGAACAAAATTTTAAAACATATTTTATATTCATATTCCACTATTATGATCAAATTATCAGGATATTTTCAATATATATATTCTTGTATCCTGTATTGTTACCGTTTTTGTAATGTAATTCAGTTTCACATCAGTTAATTAAATTTTGTAAATTTAACAACAATACTACTAAATTAAGTATTCAACACAATATAACCTCTCATATAATATATGAGCTATTATTATGCATAAATGTGAATTTGATATTCCATATCATCATCACCATATAATATAATCGTGTATCTTTTATACATGAATTATAATTTATTAGGAACGAGAACATATGTATGTATATCGTTTTTTTTTTTTATTAGACATTTATTACATGTGAAAGATATATTTCATTTTTTTTTACCATCTCTTGCATTAGATATTTTCACTATAATTTGGACTACATAAATACATACCTATATTCTAATGTATTAAATTCTAGGATGCATGTAAATTGTAAGTTCATCTACCTTATACATATCTCTCTGTAGAGTTAATAGTGTGTGGTCATGTTGTAGGTATATGTTTTAATTTATTAAAACAAGAATTTCTGTACCATCATATTAAGCTTAAAACGTGATCAACATTATTAAGAGGCTATTCATATTCTATACATTTTAGAACAAAAATCACATTTATTATTTTGTATCTCTTTTTAACTTTAATTCCTTTTAATACATTATTATGTAAGTTGTATGTACATAATATTATATTATGTATAAATATAGTGTACATTGACCAATTTTGTCCTACATTTTATACTATAAACATATATTTTCAAATATTCTATATTTTGAATAAAATTATATATTTCTGTTGTGAATACAATTCATTTCCCTCTTTTCATTTATTACTTTTATATATTAACTGAATATTGTATTTCTGTATATTCTTATTACTAATTCTATAATAAAAAAAAGTATCTAAATACAATTTAGGTATATGTATGTATCTCTGATTTTAATCTATCCTTTCACTGTGCTTGTCTATTAAATCCTTACGTATACAGTATACCTATACCATTCAATTATCAAATATTACAGATTTTTGTTAAATTAATTTCATTTTATTGTCATAATAAATAACTACCCTTATTGTCCTTATTTACATTTACTAACTAAATACATCTACATATACTCGTATATGTATATATTCGTATATATATAAGATGTATAATAATACTTTTAAAACATTTATTAATTCGAATATAGAATACACAATTTGCTTTGGAGTGTGCAATGAATTTTATTTTTATAAATTTAACAACAAAATTGTTTTCATTTTTTTTTTTGTTTTTGTCTTTTTTATTATTATAAATTAGAAATATACACAAAAATTAAAATATGGTAAACAAAAAAATTTATTGCTGAATAGAATTTATATTATTTGAAAATTTTCAAATTTATTTTAGGAAAAATAAACAACAACAAAAAATTAAATTCAGCAGAAAGTTTTTTAGACAAAAATAATATTGCTTTTCGATTTTTGTTTTATGTAATTTTTTTGCTTCGTTTTGCTTTTATTGTCTAAAAAATATATAAATATTTATTTTTTTAATTTTTTTTTTATAATTTAATAATTTATTCCTTATTGTTTTGATAAATTTATGTGTGTTTTGTAAAAAATGTATTTGTATACAAGCAATATTCGAAATAATTTATCAAAATTTCTAATAAACAATTTCCCATTAAAATAAATGAATAATTTGACAAAAATTATTTTCATATAGGATAATGAAAATGGTGCTTTACATAAATTCTATGAAGTTATCATGGATATTGGTGGTGAAGTTTTAGATGATATAAATCGTTTGGGTGATGTTACTATTTTAGCACCAAGTAATGAAGCATGGAATGATACATTGGTCAATAATATTATCAGGTAAAAATATAATTTATGATTACGTAATAATTATGATTTAAATATCTAATTAATAAAATACAAGCATAATATATGAAAATGTCGAAAACAAGTCCTTTAATTTTTGATGAAGATTAATAAAATAATACATTTTTTTAAAGTTATTTTATTTTTAAAAATTATCCTTAAAATAATAAAATATTCTATGTCATTATTGTCATTGTTATTAAAAGTTGAAAAACAAAAAAACAAAAAAACATGGGTTTAATAAAACAAAAATCCTTTCAACCTTTTTAATGTTTGAAATTTTTTATTGTTGTATATGAAATTTTATTAAAACAAATTTTTTCTTCTTCTCCAATTTTATAAAATTTTCAATAGGGATAGGCAAAGAATGAGAGATATCCTTAACATGCATATCATTAAAGGACGTTGGAATGTTGAGACTATCCGGCAAAAAAATATGAATGCGGTAAGTTTTTTTTTGTTTTCGAAAAAAGAAAAATTTAATTTTATATTTATTATTTTGTAAAATGGACATAAAAAAAATTTGTAGGATTTTTACTACATTAAAGATGAAATTTTTTATTTTATATTAGTTAGTTGACTCCGACATAAATATTATTTATAATATTTTTGGTTTCGGTTAGTTGTAGGAGTAACTAGTTTTCTAGTATAAGCTTCGTGTGAGCCTCTGTAAAAAGCTCTTCAGGGAAACAAAAATATTATTTTTTAATCCTACAACATTTTTTTTAATGTAAAAGAGAAGCATTTTAATAAGCGAATTTCGTTCTTTTTTTTTGTTCTTTTTTATTTTTCTTTTACACTTATAATGTGCTCATTTAAACGTTTTTGTATTTTAGTTTATATTATGATGCATAATTTATGATATTAATTTAATTTATATCCTTTTATTTTTCTAATTCAAGATATCTCATGTGCCAACAGTCAACAATAAAACATTTTTGTATTTCAATGTAGTTGGAAATAACAATAACAATACACAAATGATATCAGTTGAAGGTGGTGGAGTAAATGCTACATTACTTCAAGCTGATGTTGCACAAACCAATGGTTATGTTCATATAATTGACAGAGTTTTAGGAGTACCTTACACGAACGTCATGGATAAACTTAGAACAGATCCAATGTTAAAGTAATTAAATTTTAAAATTTTTATATTAAAAACAGTAGTACACAGTAGTAACGTTGTAGTAAAGCATTTTATTCAAAATTATTTTGCATAATTTAAGGTGTATGGTTTTTTATTGTACTATTTATTAACAATGAATTTTTTTTTTAGAAAATGAAGATAAAACTTCAAGTATTTCTATACATACGAAATATCTACTAATAAAAACTCTTAAAGATAACAAATTTCCTTCTAAATTAAATATTAAATAACAAACTAACGACGATAAAACAGAAATATTGTACATTGTACGTCACTGATGATCAAACACCCCAAACCAAAACAGACCTCTTATCCTGTTATACTCGTTCAAACTAAACAAGACCAAAATCCACCATATATTTTCTTTTCAGCAAAAACATTTATAAGATTATTATAGAAACAAAAATTCTACTATCTATAGAAATAATATATGTCAAAGGACATAAGACAGGATACAAACATACATACATACATAGGTTAATAGAAGTTTTTAATCAATACATGATTGCATAACCTTTTATATACATATTACATACATAACGAACTAAATGCATATATATATACATATTACATATATGTATATGTATATGTATATGTATAAGTATATAGTAATTTATATTTCTTATCGATGTTTAATTTTCTCTCTGAAATGATTTCCTTCTATAGGAACTAAGGCAAAAATAACAAATTTGAAAAGAAAAAAAAATGAATGAATGAATGAAATATAAATATAGCCCTGTAGACATTTTAAGGTTAATTTACTAAAGTTTCCAGTATCTAAGGTATACAATAATATTTGACATAAAATAAGGTTATACAATGTTTTAGTTAAATGAAATATTTTGATGTGGTATTTATATACTCTACGAGTATGTGTATAGAAGTATAGAATATACATATATAATACATATACTATACATCAATATAGAAGTAGTATTTATCTTCATTGTTATCTATTTTTGTCAAAAATACATACATACCATACATATTTACGAAAATACTTTAATTTTAATGTCAAATTATTTTCATAGAAAATTTTACATGAAGAAAATAAAGAAAGATATGAAAATTTTTATGTATGTATGTATGTAGGTCACTTCACTAAATCAAAATATTTTATTAAAATGAAAAAGTTTTATATACAATTTAAATGCGATAATAAAATGTCTAATTTTGATTTTAAAATAAATTCTAAAAGTTTGTTTTTTTTGACATTTTTTTCTCTTCTGTTTTTGCAATTTTAAATGAAAATCCGTTACAGTTTCATAAAATACTTTCTTTGAAAAAAGAAAAAAAAGTACTAAGATAAATTCAAATTTAAAAAAGTTTGAATTGATAAATTCAACGTTTATATTACATTTTATTTTATTTATTTTTGAAATACCAGAATATTGTTTGCAAAACAGACATTTTTATATATGTATACGTACATACTTGTATTTATCATATTTAGAAATGTATTTTGTAAATATAATATGTACAATGTACATGTATCTTTTATAATATCACGTACATAGAAATGCAAGTACATATGTATATACACATACATATTCACAATATGATACCAAAAAAAAATCATATGTCATCAAAAATAAATGTTTTGTTTTTTTCCTTTTTTCGATTACAATAGTTCTACATATTATCTTGGAGAAGTAACTGGCTTCAACAAACAATTGAACCAAACAGGAAGACGTTATACATATTTTGTTCCACGTGACTGGGCATGGAAAAATACAGGATTACGATATCCTTCTGCACATAAAAAACTTTTCATGAGGGATTTCAGTTATCATGTAAGTATTCCTCCCTGTAAATAGATTTTAAGAGAAAATGTATTGAAATAACTTTTTTTTATTTCGAAATTTGGCTTCTAGCCATTCTTATATTCTTTAAGTTTCTTTTTCCTTTAATTCTCTTTGTTTAAAGCCATATTCTCATTTATGTATGTGGATAAATCAAATATGTATTAAATTTTTACATGAATTTGTAAAATTCTAATATTTTAAGACGTTTTCAATAGACGACAAAAATTAAACTGAAAATTGAAAAGAAATTTTTAAAGTTAAATCCTATCTGTTCATTCCTATGGCGCTAAAGCTCGAATCGAGTCAATATCTATTCAAGTTAACTTGAGTTTTCTAGATCCTATAGACTAGATTTAGAGTAGCTTAAAAATTTTTTCTGAACTAAAAATACATTCCTCTGTTAAACCAAATCGTAATTTTAACTAAAAATAAGATAAGAGGGGTAAGATAAAGTAAATTTAACAAAACGGAATTTTATTACACCTAGAAAAAAGCTGGGGGTTTGAAAATTTTGCTATAGTTTTTATCAGAATCCTTTGAAGTTTTGAATGGAGATAAAAGAAAAAATTACGGAATTTTCCTAAAATTTCTTCATTGTCCACAATATTTTTTACTGTATGTTACATTTATACATATGTATATTGGCTATATCTTTGTATAAAATTGTATCTCTGTTATTATAAAATATAAAATAAATTATAGTACTTTAGAATAACACTTTCCCTAAGGACTTGTTCAAATTTACAAATAAAAAATATAACCTCAATATTATGCAATATAATATTCTCGACTATTCCTCATAAGTATGTATGTATGAATAAATAATAATAACACAAACTTTTGTAGTTCTCCTTTCTTTTTAAATTTCTTTAATACTTATTATATGTACATATATACTTTTCTCTAGTTTACAAATATATTATCATATCTTTAGTATTATGCAAAGGGCGCACTCTTACACATAAAGTTAAATAAAAGTTTAACACATAAATGAATTTCATATGACATGACGTGATGTTATAATGGTTTAACCACACAGCAAAAACAAGTGTTTTGTTCAAAATTTATCTATTTGAAAAGATTGTTTTATTTTTTGTTTTTGTTTTTTTTAACAAAACTTTAAATACTTTAAGAATAAGAAAAGACGTATACATATAAAATATATAGTTAGTTAGTTAGGCAATTAAAAATGAAGTACTTGATGCAATTATGAAAAAACCATTTTTCATAACATTCTTTGAAAGTTTTTCAACTTATTTCGAATTTCAATTCAAAATTATAACATTTTCAATTCGCTGAAAACAAAAACAGAATTTAGTTAACTTTTTTACTTTATTTATATTTTAAATTAAAATGTTGATAAAATAACAAAAATATTTATGAAATTTTGTGTTCATTAAATAAGATAAACAGTATTTAATTAGGCAAATATTTATAATTATAAAATCTACATTATTTTTAGTATGAAAACAATTTTCATTGTATTTTATCTCCCCTTTTACGAAATTGAAATATACATATACATATATACAAATACGTAGGTATGTATATTGCAAATTTTCTCATATTTAATGTGAAGCAGATTGAAGAGATAAATGAGATTACAGGTAGTCTTTTTCATCAACAAAAAAAAAGGATTTTTTTTCTCCTTTATCATCGTTTATACAGATATATGAGTTATCTCGAAAATGATATTTTCATCTTTTAATAAATTCATCACATAATTTTAAAACAAATAAATTTCAAGTGTCTTCTGCTTTTTATTCTCAAATTTCTGATCAATATATAATATCTCGTATATCAACTTGAATTTAATTTACTCAAATTATAGAAAATTTTAAAGATTCACAGATCCTTGTCAGACACTTCAATGTGAATTTTTTTTCTTCTTTTTTCGTATCAATTTTATTGTTTTTTTTTCGATCTTTATTCTCTATTACACATAAAAATTACTTTTCTTTTATCATGTATAACATTTATGTATTTCATTTTATTTTATTTTTTTCTAACTTTTCATTCTTTTTATTACAGGCAAAAGCAATTTTAGAACGACACTTAGTAATTGCTGACAGAGTATATACAATGCAAGACCTCGTATCAATGTCAACTGATTCAATTGTGCTTCCAACATTTAGAGATTCATTGAAAGTTCGTGTCATTGAAGAATCCGGACGTAAGTATCAAAATATTGATTTTCATTTTTAAAATCTACATAAACTCTATACTTTCTACATTATTATTATTTTTTTTTTCAATGAATACAGAACATGTCAAAAAAAAAAATAATAATAAAAGAAGAAAGTTTTTCTTTTCTTTATTGGAAATCTTTTGTACCATGTTTCATATATGACATACAAAACGTTTTTTTTTTTTACTTTATTCTTTTTTTTTTGTTATATATTTTTACTGAAATTTACACACGTTTTGTATTATATACTTCTACATACATACTACACTTAATAATACAAAAGATTTTTATGACAAGTACCTACCTACACATATACTCTTGTAACACATAACTGTATTTTAAAAGAATCATCTGAGAAAATTTTGTTTGCACATTTTCTTATAGTTTTCCAACAGTTTTTCAGTTTTCTTGTGTTTTTTTTTTAAATAACAGTTTATACACATAATTACAATATAATGATTAATATACTACAATGTGTAAAGTACAGGATGATTTAAATTGGAAAAAAAATAATCAAAAACATGCAAGAGTTAAATGGAAAATAGACTAAAAATGAAAGTAACAAAAAATACTCCTACTTTTGTATTTTTCGTGTTTGAATTTAAAAAATAAAATACCGTTTTTAACAAAAGAATTTTTGATCAAAGAAGAAAATAAATATTGCAGTTCTTAAAGAATACTTGAAAAAAATCTTTAAAAAAAATAAATTCGTGTGTGTAGTAAAAGTAGTAGGTTTGAATTGTTCTTTTGCCAAATTAATAAAGGATAATTTGGTTTTTGTATAATATGAAAAAGAGTTTCTGAGATTTTTTTTTATTAGAAAAAAATAAATATTTTTAAAATTTTTTTATATCTTATGAATTTTTTAGATTTTGCTAAAACCAATAATTTTGAAAATTCGTACATGAATATATGAATAATAAAAAAATTATTTATTTTTGGCAAATTCGTAGGTAGGGAATAATAAATTAAAAAATTCCAAAAGTTTAATATGATTTGATAAATGTCATTTTGCCTCTCTGTTGGTACTTCTTCTACATAAGTAGATTAGTTCTAATGGAAAGTTGTACGGACTGAAAAAAAAAACTAAAGACATTTGTCAAAACGTATTGAACTTTCGCCTAATTTTTTTCTAAATTTGAAAAAATTTTAAGGTGTAATAATTTTTTGAAATTTTTAAAATATGTAATATAAAACTTTTAATTTATTTTGAAAACTCCTGTACAAAGTTTTTCTCATTTTTTTAAATAATACTTTTTTTTTTTTGTTTTTTTGAAAGTATGTATGTGCTAGCTGAAAAAAACTAATACACTATTGTACATATTTATCCTTTCATTTGTAAATAATTTCTATATTAGGATTAATTTGCTATAAAAATAATTAACAAACATAATAACAATTTTTCATATTAAAAAAAACATCCTAAAACATACAAAATCATCTACAATTTGAAATGACTCCAAAAATCTTTTAAATTCTCGTACACAAAACAATAAAATTTTTAAAATAATTTCAAAATTAAATAAACAACAAAATTATTGAAAATTAAATGAAATGAATTCGAATTGATTTTTGTCGTTCAAATTAACCTTTCAAATTGATTAAAAAAAGTAACTTTTATTGACTAGTCCTTTTATTATTATTTTTAATCTAAAATTTACATTTACATGATTAAAACAAAACAAAAAATGAACATACAAAATATATTTACATATATCGTTTATTATACTCGTATATGATGTATCTCACTCACTTCATTACGTTCTTTATACATTTTACATGTTTTCATGAATTTTTTGTTATTTTTTTTTTTTTTTTTCATTAATAAAACAAAACAAAAATTCCCTCAGGTTAATTATGTATTCATTTTTTGTTATCTTCTTCTCTTTTATTTTTCATATATTCTACATGTAATATTATCCAAAAATAATAATACAAAAAAAAAACTTGAAAAATGAAATAAAAAAAAAAATCCAAATATGTAACAGATGATGATATTTTGAATCATGAATATACTGGTGAGTTTAATATTATAGTTCAAAAAGAATTATGCACTTTAAAATAAATTATATATTATATTCATTCATAAATATAAATATCGTGTATACGTGTAGTTACAAAAAAAATTAATAAAATATACATATAAAAAACATACATATTTTCATCTACATATAAGCACCTGAATGTTAAAAAAAAAAACAAATTAAATCAAACAATATAACAGTCATACAGAAAAGGATTTTCACTTTATTTTTGCTTTTTTTTTTTTTATCTGTAAAGTATATTCATTCGCATACTGCATTATGGCATCAAATAAAATATCATTATATAGTAATTTGATATGTTATGTTACATTTTATGAATATTTAACATAATTTTTACATTTACACACATCAACTTTTTTTCTACATATAGCTTAATTAGTATCATCATTAATTTGTTTTTAGTATATTATATAGTATAGAATTTTTGTTTATGTAATTCAATGGAAAAATTAAAAAAATTCTTTATTAATTTTTTCTATTCAGATTATTATTATTTTTTGTTTTTTAATAAATACGAGAATGTACCATCTCTTCAGTTTTTAATAAAAATTATTTATAAATTTCAAAAGTAAAAAAAAAATATTCTATAAAAACCAAATTGAAAATAAAAAAAAAACTTTAAAAAATAAATATTTTCAAAATCATATGCATGCTTGCTTTTGTTATTTATTATATGAGAATTTCAATTCAAAGTTATTGAAAAATTTGATTTTATATACATACGTATGTACCTACATACTATAAGGTTTTGTGTAATAAAAAACTGTATGTAAAAAACGAAAAATATTTGTATAAAAAATGATTGAATGCATGTTTAAATAAAAATAATTGAAATTTTTAAGATAAATTTTTGGCATCAATATGAAGGAAAGATAAGATACATACATACACATAGATAGATTGTTAAAGGGTTAATACATATTGTATTTTCGACCTTTAAAAATTCAACTTTGTGGTTCTTATAGTTTTTAGTTTTTACACAGATTTTCAGTGAATCCTAAAATATTTAGGTACTATACTAATATCCTCGGCTTTGAGGATAGTTGCTATACATGTAAAGTGTGACAGATTATTAATGAGAAATATTTTCAAAAAAATCATATACAAGCTTTTTGTTTTATGTATTTCTTAGTTTTTCAAAACCATTAATCACAATAAAAAAAAAGTTTTTAAAATTTATATGAATAATTTAATTTTTCTTTTTTAATATGGAAGACTTATAAAAATAGTGACACTTGAAAATCTTTTAATATACCTTCGACATTAAACACCCTATTTAAATATACATAAGTATACGCGTACAACACGTTTTTCACATTCTAAAGCGGTTTTAATATGTTTTCCATTAAATGAAAATTCTAAATAAATCTTATTTAAGGTATGTATTTCCATATATTTGGCGAATATATAATACTTGTATTCCTTGTTTTAAAAATTCTCACATTAAACCATCCGCCATTAAAAATCAATGTTTCACAGCTAAAATTAATATCCTTAAAACCTTTATATACATTTTATGTGTGCAAAACTTTATTATTTACTATTTTAAATACAATAGCTCTATACCACTACAAAGTTTAGAAGCTGTGAACTTTAAAATTGCATGTACTTTAAATATATGTAAATACTTGAGAATAAATTATACCAACCGAAAGAGGATAATTACACTTTTAAGGATACCTTTTTACTAAATAAAATATAACATGTATTAACATATGGATGAATGATGTATGAACATATAAATTTCTATTTGTATACACAATACCTGTATATTAATTTTCAGCAGGTGCACATTTAAAAAAAAAAAAAAAGTCAATAGAAAACGTAAGAATTTCAATTACTTTTAAAGTGATATTCTGCAAACATACATATAGGTATTTGTGGTACTTACTTTTTTTTTTCTTCATTTTTTTCCCTCCATTTTTTTAAAATTTAATCTTAGATGGTATTTATAACAAAAAAAGGGGAGCAAGAGACACAAAAAAAAAAATGAGATAAAAAAAAGTAAAGTATTTTTTCAAGAATACTTCCTTATGAAATAAATTTAATTTAAAATCAGGTCATAAGAAATGTATTAAAAAAAATAAGAATCAGAAGAAGAAGAATATAATACGATTTTCAAGATTTCGAGAAGGTTTATACATATAAAATGATGACGACTGCAAATGTAGACATTAACATTTAAAGTTTTCTCTTTTTACATTTTGATTGTTAAAATATTCATCTTAAGGAAAACTGAAAGGAAATATGAAATACATATATATTATATATGTACTTCTTCACTTTTCATAAATATTAAATTAACTTACCTGTAGTTTTTTTTAAGCTAAGAAAATTATGAATACAAGGTGTTCTGTTTGTTTTGGTAATAAGATGAAAATTTAATGATATGGCCGATATGGGGTGATTCGTTACATTCATTGCCTTGAAAATACACCCAGTTGCTCCTAAATTTCGTTCGCCTCTTACAAAAATTTGTAATTGGAGAAAATCACCCACAAAATGACTTTAGGTAGATTATAATAATGTGAAGCTGAAGGGCTTTCGGAAAGACAAAAAAAAAAAATTCTATAAAAGCAAAAATGTTTAAATTTAGGAAATCCTTTTTTACCGAGTATCCTATAAATGACTCGAAATTTTAAACTTAAAAATTAAACGAATAAAAACTTTCTTTTAGTTTTTTTTTATTCTTTCTTTCATCTTCCTAATAACAAAAGAAATTTCCTCGCAGGTATGGCTTCGAATTTAAAAAAAAAATTCAATTTTTTCCCATCTACACAGAACCTAAAAGCTCTAATTTTTTCTTTTCTTTTTTGTTTTTGCTTGTCATAAAAACAAATTCTTTAAAAATTTTTGTCCATAGGAAAAAAAAAAAGAAACGTTCTTTAAAATAAAAAAAAAAATATTTTTATTAGTTAAAACCTTTTTATTTATTTTCGTCCTACATTTTTTTTGAATTCATTTAAACTTTTTTTTTACATGATACAATTATTTCGAGAATGAAGATCCCTTTTTTTTCTTAAACTTATTTGTTTTTATTTTGTTTTCAAATATTTAAGTGTAAAAGAAAGTCATTAAGTTATTCGTTAAAAAAAAAAAAAAAATTTCTTTTTATTGTTGTTTTGAAGGGTAGAGATTTAAAATAATATTGTTGAGTAATTTAAAATTAAATTTTAATGCAAAGAAAAAAAAAGTTTTTATTTTTTTCTTATTTCAATCATGTAGAAGGTACAAAACTTTTTATTTAAAAAAACGGAGAAAAAAAATTAATAATAAAAATTTTAAAAAAAAATTGTTGATTCTTAAGGTGAACTTTATAAGAAAATTAAAACAATGAAGAAGGAGGAACAACAAAAAATAAAAAAAAATAAAATTGAAAGAAAAAGAAAAAAAACGGTACAATCCTATTAACGTATTAGCTAAATAAAATTTCTTTAAAAAAAAATAAAATGGAAACAAAACAAAAAGAAGAAAAAATGTATCTACTTAAAAAATAAATTTATAATAATAGCATGTTAAATAAATACTTAATTATGTACTTAATTATATGTATGTATATAATTTCTAAATTTATTTACCTAATATTGTTGTGTTGTGTTACATTATGAAATGCAAACAGTTGTTCAAAATTTTAAAAAAAAAAACTATTTGTAACATTAATTAATTTTTTATTAATTTACTACTATGTATGAAAAAAAGCGATAAAATGAGGTAGTTAATAATAATAATAAAATAACATCAAATTACAATTTTTCACATAATTAATAATTCAGCACAATTTATTATTCATTAATCATCATTATTTATATGATAAAACATGTGTGAATGTTAGTTATATATTTTTTTAGAATATACACACAATATTTACGTATGTATGTGTATAGCTTTATTTTTAATATGTCATTAAAATATACTAAATTATAGCATATGTGCAGGAATAATAGTCGTTTATATTTTTGCTTCAATGTAAATAAAATAAGCTCAGCATAATATTTTATATAATAAAATAATGTGCATGTAAATTATGCTAATTTCTGAATTTGTATCTCTAACATTATTAGATGATTTTTTTTTTTTCATCTTTATATATTTATTGTCTAATATAGTTTTAATATTAAAAAAAAAATTGTATGGACCATTTTACGAGAAAACAAACAGAATAAATTTTATAAAAAAAATCACTAAATTCTTTAACAAGTATTTTGTGGTATATTTGTGTATCTAGAATTTTTTTGTTTTTTTTTGTTCTTTCTTTAATTTAAAAATTATTGATTAAAAGTTAAACCGTTAATTTTGAAAGTGGAACAAGTCCAGTTAATGTTATTTTGTGATTTTAAAGTTCATTTTTAACTTAGCATCTACGAAAAAGGATTAACTTTTGTCGAAAATTAGAATATTGTCATATTTCTATTCTATTGTTATAAGAACACCTCATAATCTAAATTTTACTTGTATTATTTCATTTTTTATTTCTCTGAAAAATTGACTTGATCCGCTTTTAAAACAAACAGCTAAGTTATACAATAGAATTTTTGATAGAAAACAATAGAGTCCTTTTTTAAAAGCAAAATACAAACAAATACTGCCTTTTGAATTATCATTTTAGATTTTTAAATAAATGATTTTCAAATTATTTTTCTGAGAAAATTTAATTATTTGGAATTAATTAAATTTAATAAATTTTTCTTCCAAAGTCTTTTTTGTTGCTTGTTTATATTTTAAAAAATATTTGCTTAATATAGAATGATCTATACCGAAAAATTCTAAATAGAGTTCTTATAGTTGTTATATAATAGATATAAAAAAAGATACTTTTTAAATGTAATTATTTTTATTTATAATTATTTCTATTACAACAAAGTAAATTTGAATAATTACAAAAAACTAAAGGGTTTTATTTGAAAGCTTAAAATTTATTTAACGAATTAAATCAATAACAAAGCAAATAAAGCGCTTTTTAGAAACAAAAATTATGTATTTTAAAATAATTTTTTTTTTCATTTTCTAAAATAATTTCATTAACAATTAAAATTAATTATTGAATATTTCAATTATTTGTTTATTTTTTTACAGGATATGCAATTATATGGAATCTTAAAAAAATTCCTGTATTTCGACCAGATGTTGAATGTACAAATGGTATTATTCATGTACTTGATCAACCATTCTTAGATGAAAGTGATATTAAAGTTAATGGAGGTATATTACAAGCACAATTAACATTGTCTGTATTAGTTTCAAACATAATTATGATTTCAATAGTTAAACTTCTATTATAATTGTACAATTAAAAAAAAAAATCAATACTCCTATATATTTTTTATTTAATTTTCTTCTTCTTCTTCCTTCATTTTTTGTGAATTTTTTTCGTTTTATAATCGTAAATTAACATTTTTTTTGTTTTTTATCAATTTTATAAATTCTTGTTTTATAATTATGTATTATTTTTGTCTTCGAAAATTTCTAAATAATTATTTTTTCTTTAAAAGAAATTATTTCGTATTCTTTATTTTATTATTATTTCTTTTTTCATCTTTATATCCTTAATTTAATTTATTATCCTTATATACAGTCAAAAAAATATAAATTTATATAATAATATAATTTTAATTCATCATATTGTTATGTAATTATAATTATTTATATATTATATATAATTATGCATCAATCCTAAATATAAAACAAACAAACAAACAAACAAAATAATTCAATTTTATTTCATAATACATAATTTCAATAAAATTGGCTGTAATAAAATATTGAGAGAAAAAAATTTAAAAAAAAAAAAAAAAGTAAAGTAAAATTAATAAATTAATCATTGTAATCTGGCAAATGAATTATTTTTTTATGATGAATATTTTATCTCTTTTTTCAATTTTTTTTTTTTTCGTCTTTCTTTAAATAAATAAACTATTTAATATTCGATATTTTAAAATGAGACATAATATATGAATTGTAAATTGTATAAGAATGAAATTAAAATATTTATGGAATTGAAAATAATTTTGTTTGTTTTTTATTTTCTTTTATGATGTGAAAATATGGGCTTTTTTTATAATACATATTTGTAATTCGGAAAATAATATATATGGTAGAGAAAGAAAAAAATTATCGAAAAATTGTCTGAAAATAAGAATATGAGTGCGCTCTCTAGTAAAAAAAAAAAATGAAAAAAAAAAATACTACTCAAATAATTGAGAGCTTTTAATGACATTTTTTAAATTTACAAATTCAATGAAGGTTGCATTTTAAGTTTTTTTTTATATTTCAATTAATAAATTTAAAATGTATCCAAACTTTGGACAATCATTAAAAGAAGCATAAAAAATAATTATGTATTATGTATTTGTTGCCTTCATAATGAATTTAATTTCGTATATATCTAAAAAGAAAAGAAAAAAGAAAAATGAATACAAAAAAAAAGGAGATATTATATGTAATTGATCCTTGCCAGATTATATCAAATTGACTTCATTTTTTTTTTTTTTTTTCAAATTCTAAAATGAAAATTAAATTACATATATTTTTTTTATTTCAAATTACGTATATTACGTCATCATTTTCCTTTTTCTTTTTTTATATGTACAATTTTTTATCATAACATAACATTTCAAAATAAATGAAAACTTTTTGTACAACATTTTCATACCTAGGACTAAATATTTAAAAGAATAAAAAAAATAAAAATTATATATATAATAATTATGATAATTAAAATCACTTATATTAAATCTAAAATAAAAATCAAACTGTTACGAGAAAAAAAATAAATTATATATATATATACATAATTAAATATATAAATAAATAAATATATATCATCTTGTTCGATCGTCATCTTATTATAAAAAATAAATAAATAAATTTAAAAATTAAAATATCACGTTCCACTTTTATGGATGCAATTTATTTTTATATTTTACAAACATTTACATAATTTGTGTTCATATAATTTCTAGTTGTAGAAAAATAAAAATAAATTTAATAATTATATTAAAAAAAATAAAATAATAAATGTGTTTAATAATTTTAAAAAAACCAAAAAAATTATCTATAGCTATAATTGTGCAAAAATCAAATGTTTTGAAAAACCAAAAGCAAGTTATAAAGTAAAACTAATTCACAATTAAATTAAATATTAAAATATAAAAATAAATTGCATTTAAATAAAAGTCATTAATAAAATAAAACATTTAAAAAATAAACCTAGTGAAAATTTAAAAAAGAAAACAGATAAAAATCTATATAAGTATATATTGTCAAACTGCCGATAAATAAATAAATATAACAAAAATATACCAAATATATTATATATGTAATTAAAAATAAAAAAAATTAAAAATTTTAAGGATCATTTTTATGTGTATTAAAAACTAAAAAAATATATATATATACATATATGTATCTATCTATCAAATCATCTTACAAAATAAAGTATTTTAGATACATAATACAATCGAAAGAAGAAGAAAAAAACTTACAACAAAATTCGAATATTCAAAAATAAATCATCACAATTCAATACATTCTTCTTATTTCTATAAAATATTTCAAAGATTCTTAATAATTTCAACAATAATTTTTCAATTTCAAATTAAGATATTTTCGAAATAGTGAAGTTTGATTTTAATTTTTTTTACCAACAAATTTCAAAAAGAATTTTTAATTCTATCTAATAGATACATAATTTCAACTTCTTATACATATTTGAAAATAGACGTTATTTATGAGTATTTTTTTCAGTTATCAATCTCTTTTTCATTTTTTTTTCATTTCATAAAATATGTATCTAAAGTAATTTTATCACCTGAAAAAAAGAACCAAAAACTAACACAAACAAATAATTGAAAGAAAAAAAAGATCGATTTAAAGAAGTATAAAAACCCAATTTCTAGAAGACGTGAAAATAATTTAAAAAATAAATCGACAAAACTCGAATTTGTAAATCTCGATTTAGATAAAAAAAAAATAATTAAAAACAAAAACAATTAGATATGAATTAAAACAAATTACAATACTAATTATATTATTCTTATCATAAGAGAAAAAAATCGAACATAAATCAAAAAAAAAAAAAAAAAAAAAAAACAAATAAAAATAAAAAATAGTATCTCATGAATATCATAGTTATGTATTCATTATTTCATCATTATATTATCACATTGAATTTAATAAATCACACAACCAAAAAAAAATAAAAATCAAACAATCTTTTAAGTTCAAAATAAACAAAAATTTCATCACTTACTATATACCAAAAAAAAAAAATTTAAAAAAAAAAACACAGTTTATAATCTCACATTTTTTCGCATATGCATCAAAATATACTTATCTGTCGTCTATTATATAACTCGTATACATTATCCTTATACCAATAAGAAAAAACAAAAAAAAATTAAAACCAAATTAACAAAAAAAAAAAAAAAAACACATAAAATAAATAAAATTTAGTTAATAAAAAAACAAAAACATTTTCAAAATTATTTTAGGAGGTGCTTAAATGCTACCAACAAACAAACCTTCTCTATCAATTGTTGTAACCGATGATCAGTGTGTGTGTGTCTCTCTCTATAAATAATAAAATATATGAAATAAAATAAAATTAATTTAAAAAATGCAAAAAAAAGAGGATAAAAATTAAATTATAATACAAAATAAGTGAAGAAATTAATTAGAAGAAAGAAAATAAACCATATTGATAGTTAAAATAAAAATTAAATATTAAGGGTAAAAAAAATAATTAAAAAATTCAAAAAAAACCCAAAAAAAAAATTATATGCTTCTCATACCCCACACATAAAAAATAACTATAAAATATATAAGTATAAGTTAAAAAATAAAATAATGATAAAATTAATTGAAATGCTTTTATAAATGATATTATTTAAAAATAATCTTAACTAAAAATTTAAAAAAAAAAAAATGGATATCTAATTTAAGTTTCCCAATTAAATGGAAAATGGAATGGGAAAAACAAAAGAAAATAATTGAGAAAAAATAAAAAACAAACAGAAAATATTTATTAATAAATTGTTCTTGTTGAAAAAAAGGAGAAACAAAATAAAAATATGAAAAACAAAAATCGCTCTCATATTCTCATTATATTCGATATATAGTTACACGTTAAATTTACACACTTTTTTGTTTCCTTTACTTACAAAAATTAATAAATAATTATAAAATAAACATAAAATTTAAAAATAAAATAAATGACGTTTATTTCAAAAATGTTGCTCATCAAAATATAAAAAAAAAAAAAAATTATCCGAAACGGAAATACCAAAAAAAAAGGAAAAATATAAAAGTATCTATTTACAAAATTAAGAATGTTATCATGGCAAAAAAAGTTTAAAAAAATAAAATAAAATTTAATTTCACGAAAACAAATTAATAAAATAAAATAAAAAATAATAATAAAAGTTTTAAGAAGTTGACGTGTAGCTAATGCCTTATTTAGTAAAAAATAATTTTAAAAAAAATTTAAGTAAAATTAAAAAAAAAAATTATAAAAAAAGAAAGAAAGAAAGAAATTAATTAGAAAATGAAGAAAGAGAAAAAAACAAACTTTTTAGATCGTTAAATAAATGTGTTTCTTTTCTTTATAAGTATATATATACTAAAACTATATAGGTATATATAAAAAACAAAAATTATATTATATAAATATAGGTTTTTCTTTTTTTTGTTTGTGTGCACGATGTACATTTTAATGTACAGAAAAATACTATACCTGTGTTAAAAAAGTAAATATGAATAAATAAATAAAAATGAGAAGAAGAAAAAAAAATAATATAAAATTGCTAATAAATAATAATTATTGATTAGAATATTTATGACAAAAAAAAGAAAAAAAATTAATTACTTTGAAAAAAAAAAAGAATAATAATTCCATAAAAAATTTCATATTTAAAAGAAAGAGACAAAAGTGAGGTAAATATTTATTTATAAAGGAAAAAAAAAAACAAAGAAAGGACAATTTAAATGTATTATTTTATTTTTCTTGTTTATATAAATAAGTTATATTTATTTTAAGAAATTATGTATATGAATATGTAATTTTTTTTTAATTACGTACATAAATTTACACATTCAAAAAAAAAGACATACCTACGTATTTTAATTATCAATTCTTGTTGATATTTTTTTTTCCTTAATAATTTTCTTATCAAATGAAACAATAAGTACAAAAATGCCTTCTTTGTTATTATATATAATTAATTTGAAATTATGTTTAATTATTAAATAAATTCTATTCGAAATTTTATTCTACCAACAAAAATAAAAATAAATAAATTAATGATTTTCAAGAAAAAGAAAAAATAAATCAAAAGAATTTCTTCAGAGAAAAAAAAATCAATTAAGCATTATTTTAGTAAATTAAAAATATAATTAATTAAAAATTCAATGAAATTACTTTTAACTACTTAATTTTATTGATTATATATATTTTTTTTTAAAAACACAAAATAATTTAAATTCAACCTAAATGAAAATTAATAAGTTTCAAAAATATAAACAAGTTGTTTGTTTTAAAAAGTGGTTAATCTATAAAATATGTAATTTATTCCCTCAATTACAATGTAAGGATTCGAATTACGAAATCAATTCATGCATATGGCAATTAAAATCCTATAAAAAAATCTTTATGAATAGTAAAATTAATAAATATTTCAAGAAGGTAAAAATTAAAAAAGAAAAAAAGTAAAATTTTCAAATATTTAAAAGGAAGAAGTAACGTGTAATTTATGTACGTAATTGAGAAATTATTTAAATAAGTAGAAATTGTTTAATGTATAAAAAAAAAAACCAGAACAAAGTAATATATTGAGGAAACAAAAAAAAAATAAAATAACATGTACAGACTTAAAAATCAGTTTCTGTAATGCAAGTATATATGGTAGTTATAATTATTAATATATTTACAAAATATTAGGCGCCTTTTATATTATATTTTAAAAAAATAAAACAAATGAGGAAAAAGAAAACAAAATGAAAAATGATGACATTATATTATGCAGCCCTTTAAGGAAATTTCAATAAAATAAGTGAAAAACAAAATAAAAAAAACCAACGACTTTTATTTATTTCAATTTTATTTTATTTTTTACTTGAATCCTTTAACCTTATTATTGGAAATGATTGACTGTATAGATTTAGAAAGATTAGATTATAGAAAGAAAATAATCATTGCAGTTCTGATCCTGATGAACACACTTTCTAAACATATACTTAGTACACGGATAAATGTGAAAATAAAAATAAAAATTTAAGGTGGGTACCAATCATATTTTTTGTCCTTTCATTTTTTTTTCTTTTTAGTCTTCGAATTTAACTATGTATGTTCGATACGAGCTTAAAAAAATACTTTGCCCCTTTCCATATTTTTTTACAAAGAAACGTAGAACACAGTTTCAAAACTCATGTTTGTAAAAAATAACGAAGAAATTAACAAAATTCAATAATAGGATTGGATTATCTGAATTATGTATAGGTATACATTGACAAAAATTTTTAAAAGCTTTTAGCACAAACTTTTTCGCATTAAGATTGTAAAGAGATTCTATGTTCCAAATTCCACCCAGATTCCTTAATATATAACGGGGAATTACGAACAAACGATTTCTTTAAATGTTTATATCATTATTATAAAGTTCTGATTGAAGTTGAATTTTTCATTTTTTTGTACGTACATATGTATATACATACTATAAAGGATAAAAACTGTGTATTATTGTTTGTTGTTAAGTAAGTAGTAAGCAAATACACTCTTCTAGTAAGAGCTTCTTATGAATCTCTCTAGAAAACTTTGGTGAGGAATTTCGAAAAAAGCTTTAGTCGAAAACTTCAAGAGAAGCTTTTCCCAATATTTTCGAATATTGTTTTCGAAATAATTTTCACCTATTATAGTACATATTATTAATTTGACATTGTTTCTCATTTAATTTTTTTTCTAATTTTCAATAAAAATTTGAATGACGACGGTTTTAATTTTAAAATGAATTTCAAACATGAATTGTTAGTGGACTGTATACAAGTACTTTTTCTTACACACCAACTGCCGTGCCATATGTAATTTTTTCTTGGAAGGACATACATAATGTATGTATGAGAATATTTGTGGTACACATGTATGTACTTATTTTTCTAACAGACATAATGTATGAAAACATTTTTGTTCACTCTCTAAAAAGCAATAAACAATCCAGGAAGAGCAACTCAACCCCCAAGACTTTTAAGAATAATGAATACTTTATTTGTTGCCAAATTAGAAACGAAAAGGCTTTAAAAAGGACGAAAAGTAGTTATTAAAAACGATTTTGTTGTATTTTATTTTAATGATTATTTCGTAAATTAAAACCTTTCATATAGTCAAAATTCATTTTATTAAAACATATTAGATTTTGAACAATGAATTTGAATAAAAAACCTCAAATAATAAAATCAACAAAAAGTTTTAAACTCAGAAACCAAAAATTTAACCATTAAATGAAAATAATTAAATTAAATGACAATATAATGTTGTTTAAATGTTACAACATTACACATTACATTACTCAATTTCCTTACCACAAAATTAATTTATTTGTATGTATACATACATGTATGTAGTAGATACATTCATACATATACATATTGCATACGTACAAAACAGCAAAAGAAGGAAAAAAAGAACAGCAAAATTATTTTCTATCTTTACACAAATCGTAAAATATTCCTTCAATAAATGAAAGGATTTTATCTGAATTAACAGAAATTCTTATTATAGTTTTTGTTTATTTTGTTGTAAATATTCTGATAAAATGTATATACAATTTCATTTCAAATATGTACGAGTATATATGTATTTATACCTATACCTACTTGTATCTCATATACATATGTTTTAAAATTTTGTAATAAATCTTATGTATTTTAGAAATTCTTTATAAACACATTTATTACATAATATTTAACATAAAATAAATATTTTTGCAGATAAATTTTACAATTTTGTGCATTCTTGATAATTTTCATTTTTAATATTTTGTCTTTTTGTGTAATAAAATTTCCTATATACAAATTCGCGACTTTAAAATTACGTAAAAAAACTTGAAAACTATAACAAGGATCATCTTAAGAAAATCAATGTTTATTAAAGTTTTGTTTCCTTTTCCTTATAAATTGTATAATTTTCATATTTTACTCATGTATCATAAAATTGATAAAGTTTGTGTACATATAATTTGTTTGTGAAGTTGTTTTCTTGTTAGTGTATATAAAATTATCTTTAAAATTATTGATAACTAACATTAACGTAACTAAAACAATTTTGAATTTTAAAGATAAAAACTTTCGATATAAATAATTCAAGTTATATATATATACATAGATTCATACTACATACTTAGATACATATATTATGTATGTATATGTATATATATGTATAATTCTTTGCTAATATTTAAAACATCACAATTTGATTTAAAAAATCTTTATACATTATGTGAAAGTTTGTGAAGTTTTGTCACCTGTTTGGCTGTTCATTAAATTATTCACACTCGAAATTAAATTAACACACATATTAATGAGGAACTTTTATATAGTAAAAATTTAATTCTACTAAAATGTATGCATTCTTGTAATTTTTTACATTCTTTTTAACATGGGAAAAAATTCTTAAGATAAGACAATAATGAGAGTCATAAATAAGAACTTTTCAAAATTACTTAACCTTGGGGAATTTTTCAAACAAATTTTCAGGACTGTCTATTTTCTGGCTGGTGGGGTTTTTTTTTCCAGCAAGTGTAGATGAAATTACACGTCCATAGTCATTATACAAATCATAATGGAATAAGCACTAGATGTAGAATGAAAAAAATTCATAAGGATATTCATAAGAGGATCGTTAAAAAAAGACCATTAGTTAAGTTAGTATAACACCCCACAAAATTTTTTTTATATAGGTACTCTACTTGATTTAAAAATACTCCCCTCACTCTCCTTGATTTCAAAATTACTTCCCTCTTAAAAGTCTTAAAACTAAAAAGTAAAAATACTACTTTTCATTTCCGTCAAACGACCTCACTGGATTGAATTGCTCATTTCTTTATAAACAAGGTGAGATTGATTTTATTTTTCTATTTTAAAAAGGACATTCAAATTCCATATAGGCATATAGCTATTACAAGTTTGCAGCTTTTACAGGTATTCGATAAAGAAATTGAACAAAGATGTTATTAAATTACATTATCACATAATTTTTTGAAAAAAAAAAATATTTTCAATTAATTTAATTGAAATATAATATTACAAATAAAATTATGAAAATTAAAAAACAAAACATAGAACACAAAAACTGAAAAAAAAAAAAAAATAAATAAATAAATATGTAAATAAATTAGATTGCCACCCACGAATACAATAATTTTATTTATTTTTTTTTTCTCCTTTTTTGAAGGATTTAATGAATCCAATTTGTAATTATTTATTTTTTATTTAAAATTTGTTGATATTTCATTTATTTTAATTTTACATTAATAAATTCAATATAAGTAAAATTTATTGGAAAATAGAAGAATATTTATACTTATACGTCAAGCTGAGCACGTACATTACATAATAAATGTAAGTATGGTATATCAATATCGGTAACGGTATTCATATTATTATTATTATTATTAATCACATACATATCATATCTATGCGATTAAATAATACATATAAATCTAGGTACTATAATTATTTTAATATGAAAGTATGATACGAATATTGAATCAATAACATTTGGTTTTAAATTATAAAATACATATATACCTATTATGTACCTGATGCGTTTTATTATTGTTTATATAAATCGTTATACATACTCGTATATCGTATATAATAATAATTATTTATATAAATAATAATATTAATAATGCACATTTTAAAAATTTAATGTAATTGACGCCAATCATAATACGGTTTGTTTGCGGCTATAAAATGCTTTCTGCTTTCACTATAGAACAATAGAATAAATAAAGCAATAAAATTAAATCAATCCCTTCATCATAAATCACATAAAATTAAAATTGATAATATTTAGGATATACACATATTCATACATATGAGTACAATACATAATCGTAAATTAATAAAAACCATTTAAACGCTTATATTTTATGATTTAAAAATTCTGAAATTTATTTATTTATTTTCAAAGAATTTTATTTAATTTTCCATTTGATTGATGCTTCATTTTACTTTTACCTATTAATTATTATGAATTATTTGTAAAATGAATTCGTATTTTTTTTTTTCGACTTTGTGGTAAATTTTACTTGGAAAAATGAAATCTGCTTATTTCCTAAAGCTTTTCAAACGAACCGCAAACATTTGTATTTTGCAACATTTCATCAAACAATGTACATACATATTTGTTTTTAATAACATTTTTCAAAAACAAAACAAAAAAAAAGTACAATGGCCGTTTTCAAAAATTCAAGCTTACAAGAAAAATCTTGCACTATCTGAATTATGTTACCAATGTGATGAGTGTTGTCAGTTAACAATTTTTGACATTTAACAAGTAAATTCTTAAATAAAATTAATTATTCTTATTCTTATAATTAAATTATCAAATTAAAAAAATACATATAAATAATTTAAAAATAGTGGCAGTGTTGATTTTCTGTCAAAAATTTGAAAAATGGCGAAAAGACCTCATAAATACAAGTAATCTTGCTTGAAATAATAGATATAAGGCTTTTTCCACGAATTCATATTTACGCATGTGTTCACGATTAAAAATTTGCGTACTAAAGCATGCAAATCACACAAGATATTTCTACCACTTGCATGTTTGAGAAGTAAGAAGAAGATACAAATGATTATAATATTTGACATGCACGCTGTTCACGATTGCAAGATTTCTGCCATAAATATTTGCTTTAGTTGCTATCATGCATAAGTTGATGCTGCATCAGATCGTGCACGCAAATATGAATTCGTGAAAAGACCATACTTTTCATGCTTTCTAGTGAATTTTTGAAAACGTCCATAGAATATAATGTGTCCCACTCCCAAATATAAAATTTATAGCCTAAAAAAAACTACGTCTAATTGGATACACGCATTTCCAGTAAGCATTGTAAAACTTGAGTAAATATGAAAAATATTAAACAAATCTTCGCCTGAGAAAACAAATGTTGTGTGTGGAGCTTGGTGTTTGTAACATACACAATTCTTTTCTATTCAGGCGATCAACTGTATTGACAATTGAATCCGGTTTAGATGAAACTAATTGTTAAGGTATTAAAGTTCTCGACTTAGTACTACTCCGAATTCTAATAACAAAGAATTTTCTCTAAAAAAGTTATTAATTTTGTACTTTTAAATCTAATTGAATGATTTAAAAATCAGAAACTTTTAAAAAAAGAATTAAAATATAAATTCATAGATTACAAAAACAACAACAAAATTATTTCAGTAAAAATGTATGAACACAAATCATATTGTTTTATTGTTCTTTATTTTTAATCTTGACCTTACTGCATTATTTATTTTTTTTTTTTAAATAAAAAAACAAAAAACAAAAATTCAGGAACATTTTCACAATAAATTTTATTTTTCATGATTGATTGAATATTATCTCATTTACACATTTTAATATAAAATAAATTAAAAATTAAAAAAAATAATAATAATAAAATTACTGAAAAACCATTGATTGATACATAATACAAAATTTCTTAACAGGTATTTTATGTAAAATAGAGAAAAAAAGAAAAGAAAAAAAAGACACAAGAAACTATCATACTTTGAGAATTGTGTCTTATACAATTTGATAAAATTTTTTTTTTCTTTCACTTAATTACTTACTTAAATTAAAATCGTTAATTTAATCTTAATTTTCTACTTAAGTATTTAATATGAGAAAAAAAAAGGATTTTTTTTTCTTAAAGGTAATTAACTAGAAATTCTACTTATTTTATTCATAAAAAATTATTATTTTTCACGTTTCATTAAATGAAACATCAAAATTATTTATTTACTTTTTTGTTTTCTTCCTCTTCAAGTCGAATAAAAAGAAATTTTTACATTGTACAAAAAGTTTTTTGTTGTTTTTATTTTGTATGTGCTGGTGTTGATTTAAAAAAAAATGATATTATCATAAAACGTGGTAAATAAAAACAATATAACATAATAATTCTTTTACATTCATTCAAATCGATTCATGATCCTGAAAAATAAAAAATAAAAATGAAATTTATTCAAAAACAAAAAAAAATTAATAAATTTGTGTATACTCACAGTGGGATCACAGTCAGCGCAATGCCATGAGTATCCTCTTCGTTTGGGTGTCTTTTTCAATGGGGGGTCTAAACATGTAAAATGATAATTTTTTCCGCATTCATCACATCTGAAATTATATATATTATATTATGTTATATTATTAGTATTAAAAAAGCACAAAATGTGGTAGTTGACACTAAAACAAGTCATCTGATAAAAATTAAAGCCATTCATTCTGATTGTGAATTTCATTCAGATCAATTTCTTGTCTATTTTTTATTTACTTAAATTGAGTGAAAATATGAAAATCACAATCAGAATTATTACTTCTTAAAATAGTCTACTGTTAACATACTGTACAAGATTTTGATTATTTCCAATTTGAGAACAAATACAACATAATTTTTCTATCGATAATTGTTTAGAATTTGATTGTGATGTTGAATTATTTGTGATTGATGATTCTCTTTTACTTAATCTTCGAGGGCTTACAACACGAGTAACATTTTTATTCGATAACAATATTCTCGATGACGATGATGATGATGGCGATAACAATTTATTAATATTATTAAGTTTAATTGGTGAATTAATACGTGACGATGGATTCGGTGTTGATGTTGAAGGCATTGTTTTATCGGTATCCGACAAAAATGTTGGTGAATTATTTAAAATTATATCCTCCTGTAAGAAAATTACATTTATATAAAAATTAAGAAATTAAAAAAAAAAAATTAAAAATGAAAATAGAAAAAATTTTACATACCGCATTTGTTGTTGATTCATCAATTGTTTCAACCGATGTTGGACGTGAATTATCACATACCATATCGGCTGATACATAAAAAAATTGTGGTTCTGGAGCTGCTTCACCAGGAAGTGGTAATGGTTTTAGCTTTAAAAATGAAAAATTTGTAGTATGTAGTACAAAAAAAAAAAATAATAATAATAACAATGAGGTAATAAATCATTTTAATTTTCTTTTTTTATTTCTTACTTTAATTTTTATTTTTGGAACTGTATTATTTAATATTTTTGTTGAATTCGTTGCACCTTTTCCTGTTCTAGTTGAGGATGTTGTTGTTATTGATATTGTATTATCACGATCATGACTTTTCTTTTTACGTTTTCTTTTATGTTCTTTACCAGGTGATTTTTCATGATCTGAACCATATTTATTTTTATGTTTATCCTTTCTTTTTTTTCGATTTTGTTTATGTGATGGATCAACATTTTTTTGTTCGGTTAATTTATTTTTAGTTTCATCATCATTTTTAATTAATTTTTTTTGTTTAATATCTTCACATTCATTATTTTGTAAAATTTTTGATTGTTGTTGTTGTTTTTCTTTTTCTTCTTCGTCTTCACATTTTTTAGTTATTTCATTTACATTTTCAATTCGATTTTCAATTTTTGTTAGAGTATTTTCTGTACATATTTTAATATTTTCATTTTTCAATGATTTTTTTTCATTTTTTACATTATCTATTTTATTATTAATTTCATCTTTTTGTTCTTCTTTAACTGCAACAATAACAACAGTAGACTGTTCCATTATTGTATTTTTTTTATCTTGTTCAGAATAATTTTCAATTTTTGTTTTTTTCATATCAGGTTGATGTTCATTACAATTTGTATTTTCTTTTTTTATCACTATTGAAATATCACCATCACCTTCATCTTGACTTTGAGATTTAAGACGTTCACGTTTTAACTTTTTATTATTTGTATCTTTTGTTGTTGTCGTCGCCGTTGTTGTTGTTGTTGGTATTGGTGTTGTTTTGAGTTTTCCGCTTTTTTTTGTAGCTGCTATTACCTTTGAACTTGTTGATTCAGTTGCACTTTCTTCTGCGGTTGAATCTTGTTGTATTTTATTTTTAGCATCCTCTTTAGAATTTCTTCTTTGTGACATATTTTTATTACAATCATTTAAATTATTGCTTAATGGATTAATTTGTTCATCATTTTCTATACTTTTTAATTCATTATTTAATTTTAAATTTGAATTTTGTTTATTTTTATTAAATGAATTAATTGTTTTCGATTCTTCTTTTTGTTGAACTTTTGTTGGTGATGATGTTTCATTACAATCTAAATTAATTGGATTATGATCATTAGAATTTTGTTGATTTTGATCTTTTTTACTTATAATTTTATTATCGAATGATTTACGACGTTTCGTAATTGATGTATCAGATTTTATTGATAAATTACTTTCATTTGTATTAGATGATGTATTATTTTGTTCACATGGTATTATTGTTCCATCTTTACTAAATCTTGTACGTGATTTTCTTGGTCCTTTTGGCATTTCAATAGTACCTTCAGATTCATCAGATTTATCACATTCAGAACATTGCCAACCATATAATTTTGATTTTTTTGGATGTCTTGTTAATGGTGGATTTAAACAGCTCAAATGATAATAAAAATGACATGTATCACATTTAGCTAATAAATGTTGATCATTACATTTTTTACAAATACCACATTCATGTACTAATTCATCATTATTTTGACGTTGTGTACTTAATATTCTACCACTATCATCTTTTGCACCAGCTGGTAAATTAATTAATGGAAAACCAACACCCATTTTTAATGCAGCTGCTGTTGGTACTGACATTGGACGTGATGGTGGTGGTGGTATTGGACTAGTTTGCATTATTTGTCTACCAATATTATCAATTGATGGAAATGTTTTATCTGGACATAAAAATTGAATTTTTTTATGTAATTCATTCACATTTTCTTTAAGTTTTGAATTTTTTTCTAAAAGTTCAGTATTTTGTTTTGTTTTCTAAAATCAAATAAAAATATAATAAATTAATTGAGAGCTACACATTTAAACAAAATCCAGAAGAGAAAAAATACTATATACTTACTTGATCATATTCCTCTCTAAGTTTCTGTTGTTCGTCCAGCAACTTTTTATTCATACTTAAATGCTTTTCTAAATTTGTCTTTAAATCTTTTAATCGTGTTATTCGATCAAGATAATATCCAATAAATTCAACACTAAAAGCCGGTGGGACATGCCATTTTCTTCGAACATCAGCAAGAGCTGCCATCTAAAAATTGAATTTATTTTTTTTTTAAAATGAATTTCGAAAAGATAATTTCTTTTAATTGTGAATTACTTGAGCTTCTTGAAATTCTAAGGCTACTGTATCGATACCCATCAGTTCTGCTTTCATCATAAGACGTCTGCAAGCTGTTGCACTGGTTGTTAATAGTCGTGGCATTTTTTGTGTGGGAACTAATAAAAATAAATTAATAACATTCACTTTTAATCAAAATTTGTAAATGAAATAATAATTTACCCCATGGTTCATTTTTAAGAATTTTATTTGTTTTATATTTTGTTTGATATTTTGTTAATTTCCGTTGAATTCTTATTTTCTCGGCTGTCGGTTTTTCATTTTGATTTTCAATTTTATTATACTTTCGATGTTCCATTCTAACTTTAAGTATATTATAATTACGTTTTCTATGTTTTATCATTGATTTATCTGAATGAACTTTACAATGTGCATAAAATGGATCAGCATGATCAGCTTCTTCTGAATGTGCTTCAGATAAAAATCCAGCTGCTTGTGCACTAAACGAAAAAAAAAAATAAATAAATGACAAATTTTTATTAAATTGAATAAAATATAAACTTTAATTTTTTCTTACCAAGTTACATGAAAATATGTTTTACACATTCCAGCATCACAACCAATACATACACCGGTACGTGCAAATTTTGCATCTTCACATAAACTACATGTTTTAGCACCCCATTTACTATATGGCATCTCAAATAATGTAACCGAAGATAATTGATCAACTTCACCGAATGCTACACCCGGTACATATAGTGCACAAACTAAATGTACCCATTTACCAACATCAGTTTCTTTAAATATTCCACCTTTATTCGGACATAATTCACATGATGGATTCGTTATACCAGCACGACATGCTTCACAAAACCATGGTTCTGTTGAACATGATGATACTGTACTCGATACACTTGTTGAATCGCTAACTCCATAGCATCCTTCATGCACAGAAACACCACATCCATCACATTCTACAATCTCATTTGTATCATCACTTCTATCTCCTAAACATGCACAACAAATTGGATTTGTAGGTATCTATAAACAAACAACAAAATTTAATATGTTCATTTTGTGCATGTGATAAATTTAAATTTACCTTTTCATTTAAGGCAGGTGCAGTAGATGTTTTTTCAAGAATATCCTTCAAACTTAATCTATCGTTTGTCTTTTCTAATTTTAATGATTTATTTTTCTTATTTTTTTCATTATCACTTTCTGATTCATCATCACTATCATCAGTTTCATCATCATCATCATCATCTTGATCACTATCATCATTTGAATTATCTGAAAAATCATCATCACTTTCAGTATGATCTTCTATTCGAAAATCACTATCTGATGAGCTCTCTTCTAAATCGAAATCAAGAAGTGTTTGTGTCGTCATTTTTGGAGGACGAATTTTTGTTTTCTTTTTATTTGCTGTAAAAATTGATAATTTCTTTCATTAAATTCAAATATATGAAAATTTGTATTATATATTCATTTCTATTTTCTACGCCTAGCCTATATTACTTTATTTGTACATAGTTTAGTATCAAATAAAATCACCAGACGCTATACAATTTTTCTAACCTAAAATTTAAACAGTAGTTTTTATTTATACTTACGAGGAGCCATTGTATAATTTCTCTAATTCCTAATTATATGAATAAATAATAATTAATTCTTCATAATTACAATCCACAAAATTTATGAAAACTATCAAATTTTTTTCTATATAAACTTTCAAAATGATCAATACAATATGTGTTTTTTTTTCACACACTACCCATCAATTTACATTAAAAAAAATAACAACGGCAACGACACTCGAACGAAATCGAAACAGTCAAAATCGAGTGTCGAGTATGAATTTTCGTTAGATGTCACATGCGCTTTAGAGCTGCCATTGCCTTAAAATTGTTTAGAATAAAAATAAACTCTACTATAGAATTCTAGTTTAATGTATCTTCATCATTGAAAATTGAATCAATGGTCCTATATCGAGCATGTTTTTCAATAAAATTATGGAAAACTGACACCCACAAACGATGCGAAACATATAAAATTATCTAAAAGATAATTAATAATAAAAAATAATCGAAATGAAAAAATAGTTCACTCGTTCACTGACTGTTTATGATGTACAATGTTTTTAAACCTTTATTAGCTATTGGTTTGGTACACTCCTAGTTCCTACCATCATGGCAAGACCGTTTCGAAATCATATGATTACATTACGATTACGAAATACGAATACGAATTACGATAGGTCAAAAATCAAAATTGTCATTTGTTGTTAATTTATCCGATGGATCGATTCAAAGTTTTGTGGTGCAATTGTGCATTATTTTTATATTTAAAATAAAAGTAATAATCAAAATAAATTCATTCCGTTTTTTTAACTTTCCATAGTAATAAGTAAAATTTCATTGAGTGCACATATTTACATATTTTTCGAATAATTAATTACGGTTAAAAATGTATTCTCAATTTCAAGAATTTTCTCCTAGGATTGTTTTATTAGCTTGTGGGAGTTTCAGTCCTCCAACTTTAATGCATTTGCGTATGTTTGGTAAGTATTTACATATATATGTAATTTTCAAATATATGCGTTCTAATAAAGTTCAATAAATACCTAATTAGTCATTCATCAATTGCATATCATCACCAAATAGGATAACAAATTGTTATTACATATGTTGTCTAATTATAGAAATTGAATCATATCTATGTACAATAGTTAGGCATATTGATTTATGTTATTTATATTTTTTTACAGAAATAGCTAGAGATCATATTGATATGATGGGTATTGGAAAAGTAATTGGTGGAATTGTATCACCAGTTCATGATTTATATGGTAAAAATGGTTTAGCACCAGCAAAACATCGTTTATCTATGTTAAAATTATCCTTACAATCATCAGATTGGATTAAAATGTCTGATTGGGAATGTAATCAAAATCAATGGTCTCGAACTAGACAAACATTACAATATCATCAAGTATTTTTTAAAATTTATAATAATTTAAATGAAAAATTTTCATAGTTACTTTCTATTTTCATATTTTAGAATTATATGAATAATATTGTAAATGAAATTAATGATTTGAATAATCAAAATTTACCTGGATGGATTCCAGATGATATTAAAGGAACAAATGGAAAAATTCAATTAAAATTATTATGTGGAGCAGATTTATTAGAATCATTTGCAGTACCAGGATTATGGGCAGAAGATGATGTAAGAAATAATTTGTGTTTTTCTTAAAATAATTCTTGATTTCTTGGTTACTTGTGTTTATATTTTTATTCCTTTTTTTTTTAAGATTGAAGAAATTGTTGGAAATTTTGGTATTGTTGTTATATCACGTAGTGGAGGTAATCCTGAAAAATTCATTTTTGATTCTGATATCTTAACTAAATATCAGGTAAATATATTCAATAAATGATCATTTTTAATATAAAATTAAATATTTATTTAGAATAACTGTTAATTGTTATTTTTTTCTTTAGACAAACATAACAATAGTTCGAAATTGGGTACCAAATGAAGTAAGTTCCTCAATGATAAGACGATTATTAAAACGCGGTCAATCTGTAAAGTACTTAATTGATGATCTTGTATTGCAATATATTCAAAATCATGGTCTGTTTGATGTAAAAATTCCGTAAGTAGAATTTTTCTTAATTTTTAATTTATTTATTCTCTTTTACCTTATTTAAAAAAAATAAATTATTTTATATATAAATAGAAATTCACATCATAATCAAATTCATTGACATTTGAAAAGTAAAAATTTCATTTATTTGTATTATTTTTTTTCTTCTGATAATTTATTGCTACATATCCCATTTTCGATGGATTTTAGTGAGTATCATTTAGATAATTATCATAAAAGAAAACTTATTTCAAATAAAAATTATTTAATTGAAAATTATATAAATGAAATTGATTTAAAACAACAACAAAAACAACAAGAACATAATATTATTGAACAAATGGATGAAACTGATTATTCAAATAATAAAAGAACATTATCTGATTTACGTCGTTCATCAGCAAATGTATTTTGCTGTAAAGGAAATGATAATAATAATTCTGATTCAAAATTATTTACATTAAATTGTCCTGGACAAGCTGTAAAAATTATAACAAATCCATTACACATACAAGAACGAAGAAATGAACATGATCAACGTATAATTGAATTAAATAAGGTGAGCAAAATTTAATAAATTGCTTTTTTTTAAATTTGCACTTAATTGCACTTTATTTTTCAATATGCAAAAAAAAACAAAATAAAAATAATAATTTTAATTTTATGAATTAAATTTAAGATGAGTTCATTTATCATAAATTTTTATAGGATTTTTATATTGACGTGATTGAAGAATTATGAAAAAATAAAAAAAATATCAAGTTTCATCCAATATCTTGAAATAAATAATCATATGTGATACTATTATTTAACTATGAAATTATAAAACACAAAAAATAATAAATTACTTTAAGTTTCATGATGTTTAACAAAATCGTTTTTATCCTCTTAAGTTTTTATATTTTTTTCAAAATATCTTGGTGAATCATTCATAAATTTAATGGAATGTAAAAAGGTGAATGTCCAAAAATGTATTTCCTCTTATGAATGTTGAGCTCAAAGTATATAGGGAATTTTCATTTTTAAATAAAAAATTTTAAAATTTACAACAAGAACTTTCTCTTAATCATCTGCAATATTTAAAAATTTGCTTCAAATAATTTTTGAAATCATATTTTAAAGGCCCACATTTATAAGCCTACAAAAAAAGTACAAATTAATATTTTTGAAGTAAAAATAAGAGAAGCTTATTTATTTTTCATTCTCATAATAATTAATACCTTCAGCCATTTAATAAAATTCATCAACATTTTTAGTTTTTTTTTTTTTTTAATTTCCGCATTTATTTGGCAAACTAGCACAACAAATTTGTATTGTGTATAAATAAATATTTACTTTAAGATATTTATTTCAGGCAAACACTAAAAAGCTGAGGATGAACAATAATGACGACAATGGTTTTAATGATATTGATACTGATAATGGTCGTAATTTAGTCAGATGTGATAAGGAGGCTGTTAATTTTATTTAATTACTTTGTTTTTAAATAAATTATGAAAAAAAAAATTATATCATAAAATTGTTCTTATGTACATACATACAAAAAAAAAAAAGTATTTAGCTCAAAATTTAATCATAGGGCACGGCATACACATAACAAGGCAATGTAAGTATCGTAGTGACCGTTAGCATTTTGACGTCATCCTGGTCGTTTTATATGAAACAAATGAATAAAATTAAAAAAAAAAAAATTTCTATATATTTACGACCTGAGTGACGTCACAAAACAAATGAAAAAATTTATTTACATTGCCTTGTTATGTGTATGCCGTGATCATAGGGTGTGTGTGAATAGTACCTAAATTATATTTCCAAAATACTAAATTGCTTCTAGAAAATTTCCACTTTCAAATTTAGAACGTTTGTGTTGTGCGAACTGTAATCCATCCTAAATATTTGATATCGGTAAATTGCTGAATTGTGCTTTATGTTAAAAATTAAAGTTAATTTATACAATACATATTAATTTTAATTTCACTTTTTTCCGATGATTGGTTTGAAACTGCCCTACTTAGATTGTTTCAGACTCTAAAATAATCGAAGCAACTTATATTTATCAATCACATTCATATTTATCTATACGATATTTTAATGATATTTTTTTTCTATAGCTATTTAAAAATATAATTTAATTTTTATACTAATTAACAAAAATATTTAAAAGAAAAAAAAAATGAAAAACGTAACAAAAGACCAATGGAAAGAAGTTCAGTTTTGGCTCACTGAATTTAACTTACCAAAATTGACTAAAAATGTTTGGAGAGATTTTTCAGATGGAGGTAATTTAGACTTCACTTCGTAAAAACAATTTCTAATATGAACTTTCTGATTTTTTGATGCAATTGCAAAGAGTTTGTGCTTCTTCAAAAATGAATCGCTGCTTTGGTGATGCTAATGTTCTTCTGTTCGTGATGCGTAAACATTACTTGTTGCTATGACAACGCAAAGTTTTTAGTTGGTGATGCAATGATATTACATGATAGCTGAATATTACAAGGAATTTCGAATACTTGATTTGATGCGATGATTTTTCGAATATGTGACAACGCATCATAAAAGTTGCGTTGCATTTTTGAATTTGTGATAAGCATCAGCATCGCATCACCAAATCAATGATTCATTTTTGAAGAAGCACTTTTTTACATTGAATAATTTTAATTGTGGTCACGTCACATCAAATTTTGAATATTTTGTTTATATAAAAAATATGCAATAACCCAATGTTTTATTTATGTTTATCTATTTTAATTTTCTACATTATTATAGTTCTAATTGCAACTTTATTAAAGAAACTTTATCCAAAACTTGTCGATATTCATAATTATTCATCAAGTAGTTCTACAAAATTGAAATTAATCAATTGGGAAACATTAAATCGAAAAGTATTTAGAAAAATGAATTTAACATTATCAAAAGAGACAATTTTTTGTTTAGCAAAATCAGTTCCTGGTGTTGTGGAAAAATTACTTTTTGAAATAATGAATTATTCAAAAGCAGTTGTAAAAAGTCACTCTACAGAAAATGAAAATGAAAAATTATTAGAAGATGGTGACATAAAAAATTAATAAATTCAGTTTATTTAATATTAAAAAATTATTTTTAAAATGTTTAAGGTGATATAATGACAGTTATTGTTACAAAAAAAGTTGGTGATGGTTTAGTACATGTGCCACAAAAAATGATTTTATATTCGGAATATGAAAAAGCACTTCAAGAATATGATAATGTAAATGAAATTAATAATATGCTTAAACAAAAAGTGAGTAGTATTTTTAATGTTTTGAAGGAAAGAGTTATTCAATATTTCTATTTCAGATAACACACTTAGAAAATTTGTTAAAATTAAAGTCAGAAAGAATTGAGAGTCTTTCTTCTTCATTAACAAATAAATTATCACAAAGGCAATCACAATTCATGGATGATTTCAGTTTTAACAGTTTCGGAAGTTCAAACTCCAAGTCGTCTTAAATGCTTCTTCTTTATTTATTCAATAATCTTATTATTTATATCTAATTTTTGTAAAAATATTTTTTGTTAAATTATTATGTTATAATAAATTATAATTGATTCGGTAGTAACGTTTATAATTGAAAGTGTAAAAAGTAGAGAAAAATGCTGAAAAAACATGCGCATTTTCTTTCACCTTAAAATTGTTTTTATTCAAAAACTTTTAATAGTTTTTAATTGTATATTTTTAATTACAATAACCTTTGTTCAAACAAAACAATATAAATTTCTATACAATCGCCCATACTGAAAATGATATTATCAATAATACTTTGTTCATGTAATTTACAGCAAATCAAATCAATTTAAAACTTATTAAACAATTTTATTGTCGTGGCACAAGTTTTAACCAAAAACCATTCATAGGATTCAACTGGAATCCAGACGGACTGATTTTTATTGGTATTCCAGTTTTTGGTGATGCTTGGAAAGTAAATTCCATCAGCATACGCACTAAAACTCCTTTTGTTTCCATTAAAGCAAAACGATTTCCTAGAATAATAATTCGGTATTATTTAAAAGTTCATGATTTAATTGTAAAAATAAAAAAACGCAAAAAACTTACCAATACAACTTCTTGGACCAACCCCGAATGGCAAATATGCGAATGGATTAATATTTGCTTTATTCTCATCACTAAATCTTTCTGGATCAAAACGTTTCGGCTCTGGAAAATATTTCGGATCATAATGTATACCACAAATTGGAAGCCAAATAACATCGCCAGTATCAATTTGAACATCTTTACCAATTGTTTCATCATAAAATTTATAAGGCTTTGAACAAACACGATCAACTGCAAGAGCTGGTGGCCATTTTCTTAATGTTTCTGAAACAACCATATCCAGATACTTCATCTTTTGAATTACGTCGTATGTAAGTGGCTTATCCCCTAGTTCTTCTTTAACTTGATCGACTTCCCTTAACAGTTTTTCCTGAATATCAGGATTTTCCATTAATTCATGAGCAACAAAGCACATCAATGTGGCAGTTGTTTCAAAACCAGCCACAAAGAATAAGAAACACTGTGCAACAATTTCAACATCCGACCATTCTCGGAAATTTGATACTGAATTCGGATCTGAGCTTCCGTTCTCAGTTACAAAATTTTTACGTGCTTCTAATAAAAGCTGTATCATGTCTGGGCGGATTATTCCATGATCTTTTCTGTACTTCATTGCATCTAATACAAGTCTTGAGAAATAACTTTTAAATTTTTCATCGAAGAGTTGTACTTTAAAAAACTAGAATTTGAATAAATTTATCATTTACATTAAATTTTGTTTTCTCAATTTTTTGAAACTAATTACTCACTCTCATTATTTGTTTAAAATTTGAATAAAGGAAAAATTTTACTGCAACTAAACCAGAAAAATTCGTTGCCTTTCGTCCCATTTTATAAAATTCATTATCCTTGTCGGCTAATGAATCAATTTTTATACCAAATGCTGATGATGCGACAACATCATTCGTATAACGTGTAAAAAATTCCTTCATTTCCATTTCAATTACTTTACCAGCACCTGCTTTCTCTTTCAAGTGTTTCAATGCACTTTGACAACATTCTTCAACCAATTGAAACATAAGTCTCATTTTACTTCCGGTGAATGATGGACTCAGTGTAGAACGCATAGCTTTCCATTTTTGATCTTGTAATGAAAAAAGTGAATTTCCAAATAATGGTTCGTCTTGAGGTTCTAAGATAACACGATGGTTAACGAAATGATCAAAATCTTTGACTGTGATTTGTTTAATTAATTCCGGATCACGTAGAAGAAGCACTGGATTTCTCATTTCAAACATACCAAATACTCTGTAAAAAATTCAAAAAATCCTGTTTATGGCATCCAAAAAATCGTGTTTTCGAATTGTAAAAAAACAAAAACTCAAGTTTGAAAACAAATAAGAGTAATTGAAATAATCATTTGATTTTCTAATCAAAATAATTAAATTATTGTTTATTATTTTTGCGTCACCAATTCACACCTACATTTAATTTAAATTTCAACCTTCAACCCGAAATCTTATCCGATTAGATTACTCGTATGTCGTCGAAATAAATATTATCTACATAGCATCGTTTAAATTTCAAATTGTGGCGCCTTACGAGTATAACGTGTTGTGAATCATTATTTTCTTTCGAGCTTACAGAAATGAGAATTCAATACTATCTATCTTTGCATATATGATAAGTTCATATACAAGGCTATTAAGAAATTCATACTTTTTTTTATATTTCAAAATAATAACTATTCAATTAAGGCCAGCAGTAATTCGAAACTCTCATGCATAATTTATTTTTATTAAAACTTACAAATTGTCATTAAATTTAATATAAAATTACTATAAGCTTTGAAGCTGTTAACCAGAACAAAATAGTAATACGTATAATATTTCTTATTTTAGCTCGTCATTCACATAGGTTATATAACTTTATTACAAATTAAGTATAAATGGTAGCTACATTTAATAATAGATAACATAAAAGATAGAATACTTGGTCATTAAGGTTATTTTCGTTATTTATGTTTTTGTTATTGTTATTGTTATTGTTGAAATTAAAAGCTTTTCATATTCGACCAAAGCAAAAAAACAATATGTACTACTATTACTTTACTAATTGGAAAATACTTATGTATATGTATATCCCCTAATACAGAAACCAGCATCACAATTAGTTTGAAATTGATTAATTAAAAATGAATTAAAAAGTTAGAAACAATGCGTATTTTAAAATATTAAAATATTTTTATTAGCTTGGTTTCTTGTCTGTCTGTTCGGTACAAATTTAGAAATTAATTTTTAACCAACTTTTTGATGAGATAGAGACTTGAAACTTTCAACATAGCTCAGAACTGCATGACAATGCAATATTACATCGCTAATGAAAGTTTTAAGATTTTACTTTTTATGATATTCGGTCCTCAAATTTGGTCTAACACAAATAAAATACTATAATGTTTATTCACTAAAATTTAATCTAAGCAAACTCTGATTTTCAAGTCAAAAATATTTTAGTATTAAAAATTCTTTTTTATTTGATTAATTATTAAATTTAAATATAAAGTAAAGTAGTTTTTGATACATGTAATATGTTTTTTAATAACTATTAAATACATTTTCACTTACTTATTATTCTTGTAAGATAAACAATTATTTATTATATTATCATACATTGATTCACGTTGTAATAAAATAGATGCAAAATTTCCAAAAAACGGTATCGGTTTTAAATATGGTACTCCCTTTTTCTCAAAAAATCCATATGTTCTTGTTGACCATTTATAAAAAATAAAAATAATGAGACCTATGATAAAGGCCCATTCTAAAGATAGTCCAATTGTAAAAAAGGACATTTTCTTGATAAACAAATTTTAATATTTATTATTTTCCTTGAAACACCTCACTCAATGTCAATTTTTAAAAGAAAAAATAAACTGCGTAGAATGTTGATTGCCTTTGTAAAATTTTTCTAATATTTTATTAGAATTATTGAAAAACTTGTTAACACTTTGAAACTTTATAACATTCTGAATATATTAAATATAAGATACTTCTATTTTAAATATAATCATATTTTTGCGATTAATTTATTTATTTGTTTTTTTTTTTTATTGGCATTTCATGTATTCGTTAATAACGCAAAAATTGTACCCAATTGAAATGAAGCTTTTCATATGATTTCCACTTCATGTGATATTGTCGGGTAAAAACTCGTTGTATGATGAAATCTCTGAATTTTGATTCATGTTTTGTTTTTTGTTTAATTTTTTTATTGTTTAATAATAATAATAACCGAAAATTATACGATAATATACATATATGAAAAGTGAAAATCACATATAAAATGATTATTTTTCAAAATAGTGTGTACTTATATATGAAATACTGTACGAAAATTTTTTGATTGGTGAATTTATATCACTTGACCTTTGAAAGGTAACTACATATACACAAGCGGCATGTTTATTTTATGAAAAAATCCTCAATTATGTCATTAATGACGATGATCATAAAAATTTATTAATAATATTACAATTCAATTGCTGAATTGAAACATAACAATGGATTCGGTTTTCAAGTTGAATACACTGCTTTATCAAAACCTATCATGCTTTACTAGGACGAAAATGCTATAGGCTTTATTTTTTTTGATTCATATACAAAAAAAACTTTAAACTAAAGAACGGAACAAAAGATCAATGAAAAGAAGTTCATTTGAAGTAATTTAGACTCCGCAAACAATTTTTAATAAATAAATTCTTTAATTTCGAAATCGATAATAACGTTTTTAATTGTATACATAACACATGTTTTTTATTACAATAATCTTCGTTCAGATATAATCACAATTTGTTGTTATTGAAATTTATAAAATCAGTGAAACAAATTAAAAAAATATTATTGTCGTGGCACAAGTTTTAACCAAAAACCATTCTTTGGTTTTAACTGGAATCCAGATGCATCAAGTTTCAAAGGAATCGTTGTTTTCGGTGATGCTTGGAAAGTAAACTCCATCAGCATACGAACTAAAACTCCTTTTGTTTCCATTAAAGCAAAACGATTTCCTAGAATAATAATTCGTTATTATTTAAAATTTAATGTTTTGTTTATAAAAATAAAAAAACGCAAAAAACTTACCAATACAACTTCTTGGACCAACCCCGAATGGCAAATATGCGAATGGATTAATATTTGCTTTATTCTCATCACTAAATCTTTCTGGATCAAAACGTTTCGGCTCTGGGAAATATTTCGGATCATAATGTATACCAACAGTTGGAATCCAAATATAATCGCCAGTATCAATTTGAACTTCTTTACCAATTGTTTCATCATAAAATTTATAAGGCTTTGAACAAATTCGATCCATTGCAACAGCTGGTGGCCATTTTCTTAATGTTTCTGAAACAACCATATCAAGATACTTCATCTTTTGAATTACGTCGTATGTAAGTGGCTTATCCCCTAGTTCTTCTTTAACTTGATCGACTTCCCTTAACAGTTTTTCCTGAATATCAGGATTTTCCATTAATTCATGAGCAACAAAGCACATCAATGTGGCAGTTGTTTCAAAACCAGCCACAAAGAATAAGAAACACTGTGCAACAATTTCAACATCCGTCCATTCCCGGAAATTTGATTCTGAATTTGGATCTGAGCTTCCGTTCTCAGTTACAATATTTTTACGTGCTTCTAATAAAAGCTGTATCATGTCTGGGCGGATTATTCCATGATCTTTTCTATACTTCATTGCATCTAATACAAGTCTCGAGAAATAATTTGTAAATTTCTCATCGAAAAGTTGTACTTTAAAAAACTATAATTTGAATAAATTTATCATTCACCTAACATTTCTTTCTCAATTTACAGGAACACATTACTTACTCTCATTAATCTTCTAAAATTTGCATAAAGGAAAAATTTTACTGCAACTAAACCAGAAAAATTCGTTGCCTTTCGTCCCATTTTATAAAATTCATTATCCTTGTCGGCTAGTGAGTCAATTTTTATACCAAATGCTGATGATGCGACAACATCATTCGTATAACGTGTAAAAAATTCCTTCATTTCCATTTCAATTACTTTACCAGCACCTGCTTTCTCTTTCAAGTGTTTCAATGCACTTTGACAACATTCTTCAACCAATTGAAACATAAGTCTCATTTTACTTCCGGTGAATGTTGGACTCAATGTAGAACGCATAGCTTTCCATTTTTGATCTTTTAATGCAAATAGTGAATTCCCAAATAATGGTTCATCTAGAGGTTCTAATAAAACACGATGGTTAACGAAATGATCAAAATCTTTGACTGTGATTTGTTTAATTAATTCTGGATCGCGTATAACAAGAAATGGATTTCTCATTTCAAACATACCAAATACTCTGTAATAAATTCAAAAAATCCTGTTTATTGCATCTAAATGTAAGAAGGATTTATTTTTATTGTAAAAAACTAAATGAAATTTAATAATGTTACATTATTTGAATATAAATTATGTTAACCTTTCAACAGAGTTTCTAACCAATTAAATTAAATCGTAAAATTTAATATTATACGTATATATTACATAACAACTGACTTATACACACATATTGAAAATTAAGCTTGTCATTTACATAGATTATATAACTTCATTTTAAATTGTATTATATAGTAAATGGCAGCTAAATTTTATTATTCTTTCTAAACAAAAATATTTCATATACATAATCTTATTTTCATCCTACACCAAAGCCACAAAGAAAAAAAACATTAAAATTACATTTTGAAATCGATAGTGATTAAAAAAAAGAATGAAAAAAAAAGTACTTAGTTCCAAATATAAAAATATGCAAAATCTTTTGTAGTTTGTTATAAAAATTTTTTGTTGTAATAACTATTTATTTGGTATATCTTTTTAAACATGTTTACTTACTTGTTATTTTTAAAATATGAGTACATTCCTATTACGTTATCAAAAATCGATTCAATTTGAAAAATAACTCTCCCAGAATTCCCTAAAAACGGTGTCGGCTTTAAATATGGTACACCCTTTTTCTCAAAAAATCCATATGTTCTTGTTGACCATTTATAAAAAATAAAAAAAATGAGACCTATAATAAAGGCCCATTCTAAAAATAGTCCAATTGTAAAAAAGGACATTTTCTGAATAGATAATTTAGATTATTTAATATTTTCCTTAAAACACCTCACTCAATTATTAATTTTTAAAAGAAAATATAAACTGCGTAGAATGTTGATTGCCTTTGCAAAATTTTTCTAATATTTTATTAGAATTATTGAAAAACTTGTTAACACTTTGAAACTTTATAACATTCTGAATATATTAGATATAAGACACTTCTATTTTAAATATAATCATTTTTGCGATTAATTTATCTTTTCTGATTGGCATTACATGATATATGTACGTGTAAGTTACAATCTCGCTAAAATTGTATTATATTAAAATAAAGCTTTCCACTTTACACTGTAATTCGTTACTGTTGTATTTATATTAATAAAAAAAAAAATTTTAATTGTAATTTCAAACCATATACATTCTTATATTGTCCGGTAAAAACTCATTTTGTTATAAAATTCCTGAATTCTGATTCATGTTTTGTTTATTTTTTCGTTATTGTTTAATAATAATAATCAAAACATATTTTAAAAGTTAATATGTGTATAATATTTTCACAAAAGATGCAATAACAAGTAGGTAATGTACAAAACTTGAAATTACAATAGTGAATATCTGATGAATTAATAAATTATTTAATTAAACTGAGTATCATCTATTCATTCATTTTGATAACAAAAAAAAAAAAAAAAGTAAACAAACCAAGATATTTTTCTTTTGAAGTAGTGGTAATGTTTATTTGAATTTATTTATTTCGATTGTCTATTGAACATTTTATCATATTTAAGTAAATAGTAAATGTAATCAGAAAAAAAGCAATTATTTGCATTATACCAGATATTTTTATAAATAGATTTTTTTGAGTGCAATACATAGTACAAAATGGCAGTTAATTTGATAGTCCTTGTATTTCTGCACTTTGGATTAAATTTTCAAATTTAAGGAAAATGTTATTCTTAAGGACACAAGACATTTCAAAATCTTCTTTAATATTTCATTTTTTTTTATAAAATAATTCACTTGTGGTGCAACTACACTAACCTAAATTAAAAGTGACGAAATTACCCTACTTTCTTATTTTAAAGAAATAACTTTTATAATGACTGTTCACTTTAATTTTAAAGATCAATTTTTTTTATCACCTAATCATTTCCAATATTAGTGGGGTTGGTTGGTTGGTTGCTTGACGTGGCGGTTCTTTGGATTATTTCCGAAGACCCAATTAGCACTAAACCGTGCCATTTTAATACCACATAACACACCGACACACCTCGCAGTTGTCGAGTCAAAGGGTTGTAAACCCTTTCTGTCATACATGCACCTACAGTTTAAAAGTGGAATGCGAACCACTAAATTCGTTGGTAGAGAACGAATTTTATTCGTATGACAAGGCTTGGTACTAATATTTCTTGTAGTTTTTTGTGGACTTAGCTTATGGTCTCTAAACAAAGCCACCAAACTATTTAGTACCGAGTACTTATACCCAACTCAAAGTGAATTGGTACTCATTCAAAGCTGAGTGAACTTAGGCGGACTCGAACCCGAGACCTTCAGCATCAGAAGCCAACATGTTAGTGGGGTAGTGTTTTATAATTTATTGTACAAGTTTTTAGCTAGAAATGTGTTTTTCAAAGGTCAAAATTCTGTCGGTATTGCAGTTTCGAGAGACGATGTTTTGAAAATATGATTTTTTTTCCAATAAACGGAAGTAACACATACATATTCAGCCATATACTACATCATATGTATACATAATTTGTAGACATATGTACATATCTAGGTTTATGTATATTTTTGTATGTATGTATATTAGAGTGTCTCTTATTTTTCAACTTTCAAATTCTCAGTGTGCTACCCCTCAATTTTCAGAAGAGAACCCTTCAGGGAGTATCCTGGCCACAACTCAACTTCCTACTGCTCTGGGAAGATATTTTTTTAAAGGCACGGAAAGGTCTACAAAAATTTCCTTAACATAGATGGAAGGAGTGTTTTTCTTTGGTGCCTTGTAGCTCGCTCTCTGTTGCAGAGATCTTTTGTGTTCAAAAGAAAAATTTATAGAGAATGACAAGAAGAACGCCCTGCAAAAATTTCAAGTTATTCGGATCACTAGGTCCAGAGATATTCAAATTTGAAATCTGTATTTTTTCAGTACATTTTCTTAAGTAAAAAGAACCCTTTGTCGGCACAGGTAAATAACTTCCAAAAGTAATGAAATTTTAGGATTTCAATTATTTTGTAATAACTAAAAAATTGAGGGGTAGCACGCGAGTTTAAAAAAAAAAATTTTTTCGTAGAACAAATAAGAGACAGTCTAAGGTATATACATATATGATAACTTGTTATTCTACCAGGCAGTGTTTTAAAATACCTACTAATCATGTTTTTTAATTTTTATCGTCTTAAAGTCTGTTGTGATTTTGTTGGTTTTGAAGATTAATTTTATTTAATGCTGTTTTTGAATTTGTTTCTATGAGAAAGAAGATTTTTTTTTTCAATTTATAGGTGGTGCAAGTGCAATAGAAAACCAGTCATATATTTTAAACCATACATTAAATAGTAACTACTTACGTAATTTAGACATTATGACGTCTTTTAAACATGATTAAATTTGTTTTCAATATTTTTTACAAGTGACATTTTATTATATACATAGTTTTGATAAGTTTTATGTTTTAGTTATGTTCAATAAAAAATAAGCTGTACCTAGAATACAATAATGTATTAGATTAATAAGTGGAATCTTCGGGGCTACCAAGAGGTTTCTGTTACTTTGTATAATTATTTCGTCTATTGGAAATTCTCTTGCGAATAATACAATTGAATTGTTTAATAGAATAAAGAACAAATGAAGGGCCATTACAATTACTTAAAACATAAACTACAGGATATAAGGAGTATTTCAAATATTTATGGGCGATCATTAGCCGAAGTGGTAGAATACTGGCTTCTGAAATTGGAAGTCATGGTTCAATTTTATTTCAAGTCCAAGTCCATAATACTTTTTTTCAGTATACATACTTGTTATATCTATCATCTATATGTATAACTGTACCATGTATTATTTCAGTGTATAGTATTTTTCTTTTTGGAAGTCAGTATTATGCTTATGGAGGCCAGTACCCGATGAGTTTTTTGCCTTGGTAATATTTAGTTTAAAAGATTTCCCTCAATTGAAATTGACAATAACAATAAGAGGACCTCACCAATGACCTGCTAAGTTAATAGACTTTTGACGTTAGAAAAGTCTCTTATCCTCTTATCCAGAATACCAAATTCTCTTAACTAAACTCACCACAAACTTTAAGAAATCAGCTGATTGGTGACATCTCTTACCTCTTACCTAGAATAGCAATTTCTGCTAAGTGTCTGCTAATTGCATTTAAGAGGCTAACCCCCCAATTCTACATAAGAGTCTCTTATTTCTCTTACTTCTCTAAACTTTTTATCATAAGAGATTTATTAGCAGAAATTGGTATTCTACATAGCAGACGTGTGGTGATAATAATGTGTAAGAGACTAAGAGGTTTTGAATTCACCAAAATCAGCTGATTATCATGACATTTGTTTGAGTTTATGGCTGATTCGCTTTTAATACGGATTTTGGTTTACTCCCAATTTTATCTGCTATAAACTCACTAATTCGGATTTTGGCTTAAGCCCAAATTATTGAAATGGTGAAAGTGAAGCTGTCACAATCTTCTTCTTCTTTTTATGTGTAAGAAGAAGAATATGTATACTTTAAGTGTATAAAAGTATCAACGTTTGCATGTATTATTTTAATCCCAATTTACAGTTTATAGCGTACTCCCAATTTAATCCAAAATTTGAATTATTTTTGTTAAATAAAAATTTGAAATCATAGGTTACTAGATATTTTAAATGTTATTCATATAGCATAGTTTTTACTGATTTTTGATTAAACGGTTTTTAATTAACTTTAAACAGTATAACTCAACTTTTAAATAATTTGTAAAAAAAGAAAAAGTGAAAGATTCACATTTTTATTCCCGCGTATTAGGAAAATATATAATATATATAATATAAAATATAATACTATATTCATTTAAAATTAATAATAGTATTTCTTCCATTTTATTTATTATTTTTATATTATTTTTATTTTTTATTATTATTTTTATTTTCTTTTATTAATTTTTTTTTTTAAATTTTTAATTTCTTCACTTTTTAAAAACTCCACTTCTACACAATAACAATAAGAGGACCTCACCAATGACCTGCTAAGTTAATAGACTTTCGAGGTTAGAAACGTCTCTTATCTTCTTATCCAGAATACCAAATTCTCTTAACTAAACTCACCACAATTTTTAAGAGATCAGCTGATTGGTGACATCTCTTACCTCTTACCTAGAATAGCAATTTCTGCTAAGTGTCCTGCTAATTGCATTTAAGAGGCTAAGAGTCTCTTAGTCTCTTATGTAGAATTGGGGGGTTAGTCTCTTATGTAGAATTGGGGGGTAATAGTCTCTTAGTCTCTTATGTAGAATTGGGGGGTAAGAGTCTTTTACCCCAGTCTTCTTAAATGCAATTAAAAGTGGAGCTTTTAAAAAGTGAAGAAATTAAAAATTTAAAAAGAAAATTAATAAAAGAAAAAGATTATGGAAGAGTTGATGTTGGTAATTTTAAATAAAGTAGTAAAAAGGCTAGAAAGGAGGTAAATAAAATTATTTTTCTAATTTACAAAATAAAAGCTAAATACATATTTTTCAATATAGAAATTTGCACTTCATTCGTATGAAATGTTTGTATGATTTTATATAAATACCATATATAAAATAAACTTACCAGAATTTTCCATAATTTACTTTTTTTTAAAACTTTTAACAATAAAAAACAACTTATTTAAAATTATACGAATGTCAAATGACAATCAGCTGATTTTGGTGAGTTTAAAATCTCTTAGCCTCTTACACATTATTATCACCACACGTCTGCTATGTAGAATACCAATTTCTGCTAATAAATCTCTTATGATAAAAAGTTTAGAGAAGTAAGAGAAATAAGAGACTCTTATGTAGAATTGGGGGGTTAGTCTCTTATGTAGAATTGGGGGGTTGATTTGTCATATCACTATGTATGCTATTTTACATTAGTATTGTCATACGACTTCTCATAATGCTGATAATCCACTGAAATAAAAAAATTCAAATATTACGAAGTCAAATCAAATGTCATACAAAAATATAAAAAATCTATTTTCATGATATGTTGAGTGTAAACGTGTAAAGTCGTAAGACAAAGGTGTCAATTATGATTTTCAATTGTTGATAGAATCGACTTAAAAAATCGACTTTTGGTATTATGAATATCTATTGGAAGAAATTTTTCGATTTTTTCGATACGAGTCTCTCATTTTTTTCTGGTCGACTACGACTTTCAAAATTTTAAGGTTATTGTGCAGTTGACATATTCACAGTTGAGAAAATTTAATCGACCTTTGTAATACCGTGACTTTCTTCAATCGACTTTGAAAAGTCGATTCTATCATTGATAGAATAGAAAACCATAATTGACACCAAAGTTTCTCAACAAAATCAGATAGTGTAAACGCTGTCAAACTTTTACCAGTGACATAGGTACATATAGTATGTAAAGTGATGAGAATTAAGCGAATATACAATAATTTGTAATTTTTGAGATTTAACGAGTTTTTGTTTTTTATAGTTTTAAAAAGAGTTGAAAAGAAGGACTTTTAAGATTTCAGGGATCTTTTTATATTTGGCATGTTCATTCTTAAACCTTATTATTATTAATCGATACGACACTGGGTTATATTATGCGTACAAATCAAGGAAAATGAAAAAAGACACTAAAGATAAGCTTCAAAGAAAAGAAAATCATGCGGTGTTCCGGTTTTAAAAAAGTAGGATAGTTTCTCAATTAATTCTTGTTAGTAAATTTGTTGTTTTTTTCCTTAAGTCTGAGAAAATAAAGTAACTTAGAATTCATCAGAAACCTATAAAACTACAAAAACCAAGAGCGAAACAAAAGATCTTTATATTTCGAAGTGCGACAATAGTCTTTAATAACAATATAAATACATAAATGTATGTACTGTACATATATGTATTATTTTCAGTGCGGAATAGATAAATGTTATATCATCAATTGTTATTTATTTTTATTCATCAATTGAACTTGAATTTATTTTGCAAATCATTCCTCGTAAGGTGTTGGTATTGATATAATATGTATACACGTGAAATGAATTTTAATATGAAAATTTAAAAAGAAAATAATTTGTTTATCAATTTTCTAAAGCGAAAATTGCTTAACAAGTTTATTTGCATCTAAATATAAAAAGAAAAGACTTACAATATGGTAGTTTATTCGTATTTATAGTAAATTATGTAGGGTAGTGGAACCATATACCGGACAGCTCCTGTTACCGGACACTATGAAATAAGAACAAAAAATTTGTGTACTTCTGTATTAACTCGTAGAAAAAAAAAAGGTCTATAATATAGCCAAAATCCTCTACTTTATTTTGATGTATTTACTTTTTATGTAGAATTTGTCACTTATGTTCTGCATCGTGATGAATGAAGACGTTTCGTGTCATAGTCTAAATTCTTATTTTTTTCTTAAGAAATGGTGGTTTGAAAAATAAGCTTTGTAGTGTTTTAAAATAAAATTTTGAAGATATTTTGATTAAAATAGTGATTTAGTACAATTATGTAAGCAGAAAATTTAAAAAATAACTCAAAAATTTTAATTTTTACAATAATATTATGGTGTCCGGTGAAAGGAGCATTCTTTTGTGTAATTTCTTATTATCGGACACTGGTGTCCGGTATTAGGCTCCAGCAATTCATTTACCGGACACATACTTTTATCCCTATTTTAAGTTCGATTTCTGCCGATTTTTCAGAAAATTATATCCTGAATGTATTTTGAAAATGAAAAGAAAAAAAACAAAACTATATCGAAGCCGATTTACAAAAAGCTATTTTTGATATAACAAAAGAAAAATGAAGAACTATAAAATAAAGGATGCGATTGATGTCCTAGCTAGTATCATTTAAAATGTACCGATTTCAAAACCTACTTCAACGTATTCGGAAGTAGTTTTAAGTGCTTTATTTGCAAGAAACATTAAGACCTATTATATTTATTTTATTTTTAATTAGTTTCATAATCAATAATATAGGTCCTTTTTTTTTATTGAATCCTACTTTTTGTTAATACATATATAGGGTACATATATTTTTTTTTAAATTTTTTTCAATTTAAGTTTCATAAAAATGTTTTTTAAATCTTTTTGTTAAATAAATCTATAATTTCTTATTATTAACACTTTTCTATCTGTTTTCTTTATCAATATTATCAACTTTCAAGTTTAAACACTTCATTTAAGTACTGTCCGGTATTAGGAACCATTTCGTCCGGCAATAGGCACCAACTGTCCGATAATAGGTGAAATGTGAATTTTTGACTTTAAGTACTATTATTAAAAAAACAGGAATGTAATTTGAAAAAAGATTTATTTAAATTGAAAATTCAAAGGCTTTTCTATCGATCTGAAAAGAAAATTTTCGAATACAATCATATTTCTTTGTGTAATAAGAAATTCATTTGGCAAAGTCTCTTAAGTGTCCGGTATATGGGTCTTTTACCCTATCTAAATTCTAAACTGTGTAGAGACGTTTACTAAATCACCTTTAATCATTATCAATTCTGTGATGATGCATTTTTGTATTTTTGTATGATTTCAATTTTTTTATTATTTTGTTGCACTTTTATGATAAAATTTAAAACAAATTTAAGATTTAATTAAACTCAAATAACTCAAGGTTGAAAAAATAAAAAAATAATTTCAAAAATTGGTACATGCATGCATCAAAACTTTCGACATAAACGTCTTAAAAATGAAATAGTATAGTAACCTGTTTATGAAAGTTATCTGATGACCACTATACAAATGATATTGACCTTAATTTTTCATTGTCACAAAAAAAAAAACTGTTGACCTCTTCTTCATTTAAAAAAATTGAACTAATTGTAGATACATACATATGTTTTAAATTATGTATCTAGGGTAAAAGACCCATATACCGGACACTTAAGAGACTTTGCCAAATGAATTTCTTATTACACAAAGAAATATAATTGTATTCGAAAATTTTCTTTTTCAAATCGATAGAAAAGCCTTTAAATTTTCAATTTCAATAAATCTTTTTTCAAATTACATTCCTATTTTTTTAATAATAGTACTTAAAGTCAAAAATTCACATTTCACCTATTATCGGACAGTTGGTGCCTATTGCCGGACGAAATGGTTCCTAATATCGGACAGTACTGAAATGAAGTGTTTAAACTTGAAAGTTGATAATATTGATAAAGAAAACAGATAGAAAAATGTTAATAATAAGAAATTATAGATTTATTGGCCAAAAAAAATTAAGAAACATTTTTATGAAACTTAAATTGAACAAAAATTAAAAAAAAATATATGTACCTACTTATATAAATGTATTAACTATAATAGGTCTTAATGTTTCTTGCAAATAAAGCACTTAAAACTACTTCTGGATACGTGGAAGTAGTTTTTGAAATCAGGACATCAATCGCATCCTTTATTAATTTTATAGTTCTTCATTTTTCTTTTGTTATATCAAAAATAGCTTTTTGTAAATCGGCTTCGATATAGTTTTGTTTTTTTTTCTTTTCATTTTCAAAATACATTCAGGATATAATTTTCTAAAAAATCGGCAGAAATCGAACTTAAAATAGGGATAAAAGTATGTGTCCGGTAAATGAATTGCTGGAGCCTAATACCGGACACCAGTGTCCGATAATAAGAAATTGCCTAAAAGAATGCTCCTTTCACCGGACACCATGATATTATTGTAAAAATTAAAATTTTTGAGTTATTTTTAAATTTTCTGCTTACATAATTGCACTAAATCACTATTTTAATCAAAATATCTTCAAAATTTTGTTTTAAAACACTACAAAGCTTATTTTCCAAACCACCGTTTCTTAAGAAAAAAATAAGAATTTAGACTATGACACGAAACGTCTTCATTCATCAAGATGCAGAACATAAGTGACAAATTTTACATAAAAAGTAAATACATCAAAATAAAGTAGAGGATTTTGGCTATATTATAGACCTTTTTTCTTTCTACGAGTTAATACAGAAATACACAAATTTTTTGTTTTTATTTCATAGTGTCCGGTAACAGGAGCTGTCCGGTATATGGTTCCACTACCCTACATCTACACCTGGCTATGTATATCATAACGAAATATTTGAATTTCGAATAAAAAGAAAAGTAGAAATGAACATAAATTGAATTATTCTTCAAAATTTCGAAGAAAAAAAAAACCAACAATTTTAATTTAATTTATTTTTAATTTATTAATTAAAATTAATTGATGTAGGTATGTAGGTATTTTAAAAATTAATTCAGTGGTATTATTTTTGTTTATGGATTGTCTGGTGTAAAACAATTTTTTTTTAACCACAGACTATAAGTCTAATTATTATCTATAATCAAGATTTACTAGATATTGTATCTCTTAATGCTAAACCTAATGCTTTTCATGACATAACTGTTAAACTACCAATTGCTGAACATAATAATATACCTATAGGTATAAATTGATACATTTTTATGACCTAACGTGGTACAACTTTTTTTGGTAAATGTATTACAATTTTTGTTGAACATACAATTTTACACAATAAATTTAATTTTTCTGGTGTTATACTAATGAATGTTTAATAAACAAAAACAAAAATGATAGCTACACATACATGTATATATATTATATAGATGTATGGAAATCTTTATCTGTATTAATATTAATTTTATTAACAATAATAATTGTATGTAGAATATGTTAACACTTTAATTAATTTTCTCATTCAATCATTATGTATAATAAAATGTAATCAAGAAATTACAACATACACGTTTTAAAATCTTCATCCGGACACATACATAAGTAATCAACTTGTTGAATATTTTTTTTCCGTTTCAATTGCACCTTCGTGTGTTGGTGTTATTGTAAAGCATCAACCAGTTTTTCAGTTTTATTAATTGAACAGAGGGTGATATAAGATTTTTCTTTGTTTTGCTAAAATAAGTTGAAAATACTGTTGAATTAAAAATTATCACGGTTGGCTGACAAACTAATTAAATGAAAAATTGGTAGTATTTTGGTATTTGACCAGAATGTTCATCGAACGAATAATTTATAGGCGATTGAGTTTTAAGTATGGACTAAAATGATCAAAGGACTTTTTTTAATTTTTGACTGCAAAAATTTATTTTGGTTATTTTTAATGGCCAACTAATGTCATTATTAGTGATTTTTAATTATTTTATGCGTGAATTCAGCGTCAAATTCAAAAATTTTCTAAAATTCAAATTAAAGAATAAGATTTACTTTTTGAAAGTGAAAGAGTTAATTTTTTAGTATGTATCTCTAAATAAATATTTATGAATGTACATACATATATACATATGTATGTATTCTATTTTTTATGAGATTCCAAGTAATGTAAAAGGTCTGGCAAAAAAGTAGTATGATTGTGTCGTTAGAAAAGGCGCATGTATTTTATTTATTATTCAATATTTGACACGATTCCCTTAAAAGTACCTATAATCACTTTTCAGAATAATTTTAGTACTCTTGAACTAAAATGTCCTCGATTGAATTATTGGTTATGACATTTTAATTTTGGAAACAAAAATAACTCAAATGGACTCAAAGTCCTTTTTGATTTTCCAAACGTATTGTGATCTCGTTTTCGTAAAGCTTGAAGCAAAATTCGATCGCATAACGTTGTATGTAATATTTTTATTTATGTAACACCCTGTTTTTTCTTGAAATCTTTTGTTAATAAATAATAAAAGCGTTGAAGAAAAAATTTACAAATTTTTAAACAGGTAGAAAGAAGTTGTTTTTTTTTAACAATTATCGTCGACTACATCATTTTTTATTGTATGTATACTAACGTACAAATACGTGTATCAAATATGTAAAGAATAGGTAGGTATAACGTGTGTTATAACTTTAAAATTTCAAACAATATAAATGTACATGTAAATTTTTTTGTTTTTGTAATTTTTCACGGAAAAGAGGGAAAAATATACATATTTGAAAGATGAATGATTCCGCGTGTAGTAAAAAAAAACTTTTGATTTCATGTATACATATTTTGTTGGATAGATGGGGTCAATTCAAAGTTTATATACTTTCTTCGACACAACACTCATATAGAAAATCCAGTTTTTTTATTTTAAAATATTTTATTTTAATGAGTGGTTCATAATCATTCCTCTGTAAACGTAACGTAAACATCAAATCGGTCTGTAACTTAAGTCACAGTATCTTAGAAAAACTAATAAGGTGAGCTTCATATCTATAATAATTTTTATACATATTTTTCAAAGATTTTTTTTCTTCTTTTTTTTTTTTTTTTAAATTTTGATAAATAAATATATTAATTTAAAACAATAAGGGTGATTCTTGAGAAAAGAAAATTAGAAAAAAAAAAGTGTAGGACAGAATTGTGGTAAATTGTTAAAAAGTGAAATTGTATAATTTCTTATCGTTTTTGTTTTTTGTTTTTTTTTTTTGTTATTATTTTCGAATTTAGATGAAAAATTTCACACCTCTTAGAGGGAATTACCTTTTCGTTATGAAATTTTTGATTTAAATTTATTTTTATATTTTAAATATTGTGACATTTTAAAATTTCATAATTATTATCAAATATTTTATCGTAAAAAACAATTTATGACGTAATTCAATCTATTTTTATTTGTGTTCAAAAAAAAAAAAAAAATGTTTATCAGTCAAGTCGGTTAAAAAATAAAAATAAAAATTCGAAGTTGATTTTTGATAGAAAATATACAAAAGAAAATATTTAATTTTTCGAAATCAGAAATTATTATAAAACTTTGTCTATTAAAATCAAAAAGTGAAAGCAGTAAACAAACAAACGTTTTTTTTCTGGTATCAGACGGTAACAGCTAATTGAATCTGCATATTTCATATTTTCATTTTAAAAATGCATATGCATTTGAATTTTCAAAAATTTCACTTTCTTTTTCAGTGAAATATTAATTTTTGACTAAATTTTATCAGACATGACTAAAGACATTGAAAAAAATACAAAATTTCATTTTTTTTGCAACCATGACTAAGCAGAAGCGAGAAGCATGTTTTTTTTTTGTGGCATGCAAAGTAAAACATCTTTTTTGTGTATTTTTTAAATTTTATGTAAAAAAAAATCATGTGAAAAGAATTTCTATCAATTTTTCTTTGAAAATATTATAGATAATTATTGATTTTTGTAGACACACACGCTTGACCTTTGAACTCAATTCAATATTTTGTAATTAAAATTTTTATTTAATAAAAATATTTAAAAATATATTTTTTTTTTTGTTGTTGAAAACTTTCATCATCAAATTACTGATTAGTCAGGTTTTTTTTTTTTTTAAGTTCAAAAAGTTATTAAATTGCTGATATGATGATTTCTTTTCTTCTATTTTTTTTCTTCTTAATCGTTTTAATGTTGACGATTCGATATTTCAAGTTTATTGAACCTGAAAATTGGTGTTTTTTTTTCTTTTTTAATTTAAATTTATGAAGAAATTTAAAAAAAAATACCTGATAATATAACAAGTTTTTTTAGTTCCGTGCTTTGTCTTCTATTCTGAAAAGTAAATTTATTTTAAATTTTTTTACCGGTTGTTAATTTATGAGAATTCGAAAGAAAAAATAAATTAATAAAAAAAAAATAAAATGAAGAAAAATATTCGTGTTGAAATTTAAAATTGATCATTATTGCAGTTTTGTTGTACAGAAAAATTATGCAAACTATATAAAAATTTTTTAAATGAGGTGAAATTTCATAATTTTTATAGTCAATCACAAAAATGTCTTAATGAATTTTTTATGCATTATCGGAAAAGTGAAAATTTGAATTCGAAGTTTCTTTTTTTTTAAAAAAAAAAAAGGTTTTCAATAGAAATTCAAACTTTAAAATATTGAATTATATCGGATTTTGTGCTCATTAATTTTCTAACTTGTAATAAAAATCTTTTACGATTCAATTTCTAATTTTATTATGTTTTTTTACTCAATTTGTTTGAAAAAAAAGAAGAATAATTAAAAAGTTTCCTACAATAAAATTCAAGGAAATAACAGATTTGAATCTAAAACTTTTTTATAGTTACTGCTTTTTCATCTAGTATTAAATGTAGTAGGTACTTAAAATTTTTTTTTATTTATTTTCAAACAACCCACACGAGATAGAATTTAATGGTCGATTTTCTGTAAAATAAAACCAACATTTCCACTTTCTTCAGTAAAAGTTGTGAAAAGAATAACTAAATATAAAAAAATTCTGCGGTTTTATATGCAGCTGACCTTATATCGGCATTGATTTTTAGTATATTCTTACAAATACAATATACACTTTAATTTTTTAAATTACTTCATGATGTCTTCTGCGTTACTTTATTTTGTCTTCTGCGTTGCCTGGAATGTCCTCATTAATTTTTATTTCTTATTGTATTAATCAATTATATGGGTTTTCTATTGAATACTTTTCTAAAGGATATGTGTTGTGTTACAATAAAACTATAAAAATGACAATTCCTAAATACTTAACAATTCACATAATTCTTACAGGAAATATTATGGATGTAACAATAAGATTGTGTATGAGTCTTTTTCGTTACCGTTTTTATTCCAGATAAATTTAAAACATAAGGGCAAAAAAATAGTAATGTGCTTGTAGTTTTAAAAGTGAAGATAAATTGTGATAAATATAGAAGTATCAAATCTCTTCACTTCTATTATCCAACAATTTTTTATTAAAATTCCTCATAAAAAATGTCTTCTGCGTTACCAGATTATCGACCTAATAATTCTGTATAGGAACGAATACAATAGGGTTATTCTAAAAATCTTTTTTTTTTTTTAAATGAAACCGGTCAATTAATAATTAATTGTTCTGAATGAAATCATAAATTTTTTAAAATTTGAATAATAATGTTTGCCCTTTAATCAGGTATTCAGAATTTTCATTATGTAACGCTCAGTTGGCTTCAACATAGCACGGGTCACAATATAAAAGCTTAAAATACCTCAATTTTCTTTTCTCCCGTAACGCTATGAAAAATTTTGTTGATTTGAATCAAAAATATTTAAATTATGATTTTTAAATTTTAATCGTAGAATTTGTTTTTCTCATTTTCAAAAGTGTGTGTTATAAAATTTTAAAATAGCTGTGTTTTCCATTAACAACTCCAAAAAAAAAAATATATATGAAGGTAGATGTTTTTTGTATATTTTCCAACATTGTGAAATCAAAATAAATTTATCTTTCAACTTTTTTAATGCTAACAACCTGTTTCTTTCTATTAATAGTGATATGAAACGTTAATAAAATGTTTACAATTTGATTTCTTTAGGTTATTTAATTTAAAAAAAAAAAAAACAGTTAAATGCATAACAAAAAAACATTGAAAAATTTATTAATAAATTTACCTATTTTTATTTGTTTTTTATTTTAATTAAAATATATATACATATTTTTGTTTTGTTTTTCATTTTAGTTGAAATGAATTTATTTGGAATTGATCTAAGCTGTCCTTGTCAATTACTTCTTGCATTATTTAGTACAATATTAATTACAATATTTGTATTTTTAAGATTATATGCATTCATAACTTGTGGAATTTGTAGAACAAAGGTAAGAAAAATATAATTATACTCAAAATATAATAGATTCGTTAATTTCAAAGAGATGAAATTAAAAGGTATATTGTTATTTTCCCCCAGCCCTACCCCTTTATTAATGATTGTTTCTAAGTTTAAAAGTGAAGGTCATGTTAATGAGTTCCGTTTTTTTTTTTCTATCTTTTACATTTTTATTTTTGTAATCAATTATTTATTAATGTATTCGCGCAAAGTTCAAAATATTTATGATTTTCATTCGCTATATGCTTTATTATAAATGTAGCTTAATAGGAGATTTTTATTTTTATTTTATTTTATTAAATTTAACGATGGTGTGTCAAATAAATGTCTTTTAATGCCTTCCTTTAACTGGTCTTCTTTTTTTTTTTTTGTATTTTATTTTTTTAAAAGAAAAACTGGTTATTGAATTTAAAAAAAAAGAATAATAATAAGTTCATCATGATGAGATTTTATACGCAATATTGTATTTTCCAAGTCAGTTTTCATTGTAACTTCCTAAAATAAAGACCAAAAGTTTTTAAAACCTTTTTATTTTTATTTGTTTTTTTCTTCAAACATTTTTCATTAAAATTACTCGTAATCCAGACAAAAATGGAAGGTAAAACTGTACTTATAACTGGGGCAAATAGTGGCATTGGAAAAGAGACTGCAAAAGATTTAGCAAGAAGAGGTGCAAGAGTTATAATGGCCTGCAGAAATCAAGAGACTGCAAAAGCAGCTCAAGGTAAAAAAAAAAATTGTTAACCTAAATTTCTTTTAGAAAAAAAAATTCAAAATTTAAAATAATTTTGTTGTTGTTTTATTTTCAAATTCATGGTAAATAGAGGAAATTATCAAGGATACCGGAAATCAAAATGTGATAGTTAAAAAATTAGATTTAGGTTCACAAAAATCTATAAGAGAATTTGCAGCTGATATTTTACGTACTGAACAAAAACTTGATGTATTAATTCATAATGCTGGTATGGCACTAGCATTTCGTGGTGCAACAAGTGAAGATGGTATTGAATTAACAATGGCAACAAATCATTATGGACCATTTTTATTAACACATCTTTTAATTGATTTATTAAAAAGAAGTACACCAAGTCGTATTGTTATTGTTGCATCGGAATTATATCGTCTATCATCAGTTAATTTAAATAAATTAAATCCAATTGGTACATTCCCTGCTGCATATTTATATTATGTATCAAAATATGCAAATATATATTTTGCACGTGAATTAGCACAACGTTTAAATGGAACTGGTGTTACTGTTAATTTCTTACATCCAGGAATGATTGATTCTGGTATTTGGAGAAATGTACCAATACCATTAAATTATTTTATGATGATTTTAACAAAAGGTTTTTTTAAAACACCAGTACAAGGTGCACAAACAACAATTTATTTAGCAACATCAGAAGAATTACGAAATATAACTGGAAAATATTATATGGATTGTAGAGAACATAATTTAACACAAGCAGCACAAGATATGAATAAAGCTAAAAAATTATGGGAAGAATCATATAAAATGGTTAAATTAACTGAAAATGATCCGAAAATTTGATAATTTTCAAAATTGTTTTTTGAAGTTCTCTATCTTCTTTTTTTTTTTGTATGTAAAATAAATATTTAAGTTTATATTGAAAAAGGGTTAATTTTTTAAAGAAATAAAATTAAGAATAGTAAAAGAAAAATTTATAATTTTATTTCAAAATTAAGGCCAAAACATAGCAAGGGTAGGCTTTTTTAAGAAATTATCATTTAAACATAGGAATTTCGCACTTCTTTCACATTACAAATAAAATTGAAATTTTGTTTATTTAACTCAATTTAAGTTTTCCTGGAATTCAATTTTTTTTCCCTATACAAGAGTATTGGGCCTGATAACGAATGGCCACCATATCGCCTATCGACTCGACAGTTCAAACATGTGATCATGATTAGCGATTTGAGTCGATACTTGGCGATTTTATAGTGTTTTTCTGGTGACCAGTTGATAAGTATCGCTGAGCTGTAATTTTATGTTAGGTTTTGACTGTTGGTGGTTTCCATGAATTCGAAATTTTTTTTTTAAACTTGAAATGTATAATTTTCAAATTTACAAAAAATTTAGCATTTTTCTTGTCCTCATCGATATCCTAATAGAATTATTTCTTTCTTCATCTTTCAACAAAAGATGTAATAGAAAAGAACATTGTTCATATGCTTTTTATTCATTTATAATTTAGAGAAAATTTTTAAGTTAATAATCATTCATTTGATTTCTTTCACTCAATCCACAATCCTTTTTTGACCGTTACAAATTTATGCAGATACATTATTAAAAATAACTTGGTAATGATGTTCTAAATAGAAAAGAAAAAACAAATAACATTTCATAAAAGATATAAATTAAAATAAACATTTCAGTTTAGTTGAAAAAAAAAACAAGTAATATTTATTAATTACTTATACTAGAACTGAATTAAATTTAATAAATAATAATAATTATACTTACATCATTTTAAAACAAAAAAATTAACAACAACTTACAAAAAAGACTTTTTAACCAAAAGATACACCACGAAAATAAAACAACTACTGTCAATCGAATAACATTCGTGAAGAAAAATACAATCGAAACGGGCTGGACTGTAACCGAACTTGCTTCGACTGCAATCGATATGCGCAATACCAAATTTTTCGATTGACATTTCATCGATCGATTGGTGATATTCGCAATAAGCACCTATATATCGCTCCGGATCGTCTTAGTTCTGTCGATTGGCAATTTAAAAGACCTGCATCTTCGAAAACGTCAGATGATCGTCAATTGACGAAATTCAGCAATACAACGTTTTAGACTGAATATCATCAATTGACGATCATTTGACATTCTCGAACATGCACGACCACTCATAATCGTTGTTTATTGCCTATTCACCATTACACATTTCAGAGTTAAAAGTTTCACCTGGAATGTGAACTACGGCTTGCTGGTAGGTTAGAAAAGAATTTATTTATGTTGTGCTATAGTTTGATTGTAACTCACTTGTGGTGTATCAGCTTACCAAATTACTAAAGTTAAAATAAATAAAATGAATAATAAAAATACAATTTTTTGAAAAAAAAAAAAAATGCTTTTATTTTCAATTATACAATTTATCATATAATCATATCAATTTTTTAAAATCATCATCATTCTTTAAAATCTATTAAAAAAACAAAATAGTATTCATTGTCAAAAAAAAAAAAGAAAAAAGAAATTAAGAAAATAAAAAAAAAAGGTTATAAATTAAAGTAAATAATTAAAACAACAAAAAAAATCCATTAATTTAATAAATATTACATTTTTTTGTTTGTTCAATTTTTGCACTATAAATAATAAATAATAATAAAATTACAATATAATAATAATAATATGATATATGTATGTATGTATGTATAATAAACTTAGCCTCTAGCTTAAAAAATTTTTTATAATATATTATAATATTATTTATAGCCTTGCTGACTTATAATCAATCAGACAAATATTTTGCGTAATTCTGTTTTCTTTTTATTTTCCAATATTTTTTATTTTTTCAAATGATAAGTTATTTATTTATTTATTTTTCTTATCGCTCTGGTTCTTTTATTTTTATTTTTTTTTAAATTATATATAAAATATAATTTTCATACCCTATATGAAAGTAATAATAATAAATAGATAATAATAACAATTTTCTTTTCAATAATAAAAAAAATTAAATTAAATTAAATATGTAGATTTTACCATACCTGATTAGTCACCAAGAAAATAGATAAGTAGCTTTAGCTGATTTTTTTTTTTTTTTTTTAGATTTATATAATAATTATATTAGCTGCTGTTTTCTTTCTTTTTTTTTTAAATTTTCAAATCAAATTACGTAAAAAATTTAAAAGAAAAAAGTATCTAACAATTTTACAACATCATTGTAACGTAACTATATTTCTTTTTTTAAAAATTTATTATAACATTTGATTTGACACAACTAGTGGCACTTTTATAAAATTATTTTCGTTAATTTTTATCCTTTTTTTCATGTTAAATACATCATGCAGTTTTTCTTAATTCAATTACATATTTTTTTTATTTTTTTTTTTTTGCAATAGTTTCTTTAAAAATCAATTCCAATATAAAAATTTTGGTGGTCCATTTTATTTTTTGTTTTTTTTTTCTTTTTTCAAAGTATCTAAGTATGTACAGGTACAGTGTAGGCCAACTTTTGTAGTTTTAAACTTTTGTTGTAATTTTTATTATTAAAATGAAAGTCCAATTTCTTAATTTTTTTTTTTTGATTATGTATGAAAAATAATATCATTCAAATGTCTTCAATTTTCTTCTTGACAATGAATTGGTTTTTTTAATGCATTTTGCATTACGTCACGTGACGTTTCGGGCTCTAAATTTGCTATTTCAGCACGAATATTTTGCTTAGCTTCTGAATTGTTTGTGGCTTATTCGTGTAAGCCCGTCTTTTTGAGTATCCCGACAAATCAGGAGCCGTCAAATCTGGGGAACGAGGAAGCAGAACGAAATCTGCATTTTTCGAAATAATTCTGTCACCGAAAAGCTGTCGAAGAATCTCCATTGTTGTCCATACCGTAGTAATAGTTCTTGTACCAATTGAATCTTATATGGAAACACCTTGAGATCAAATTTCAAAATTCATCTCAGCGATGTCCTGGAGAAGTTGGCCAACCGTGTACATACATTGTTTTAAAATCGTTGGTAATTATGTATTTTAAATGCGATTGTTTTTTTTTTTTTCAATGTTAATGGTTTATAAAAGTGCATTATTCTTGTAATTTTTTATGTTTCATGCAATATTTTTTTTTTTTGTCGGTAATTAATAACATATGAACGAATTATTAAATACATTTGTATATATAGATATATATTTTTTTACTATTTATTTTTTTATTTATCTTGTTTTATGAAATTTAAGGAACTTTTTTTTTTTTTTTCTTTTTTAATGCAAATTATTATTTAAATCGTGATTTACATTCTAAAATCTATTAAGTCATAAGAAAATGGAGGGATTTTTAAAAATAAAAAAGAAACCGTTTTCTTGAAAGAGGAAAAATAACACACACATTAATATTTAAAAATAATTTGATGATATTATGACGTATAAAAGGCTTCTGTATAATTGAATAATAAGAATGTATAATGGAAGTACATACTTAAAAAAAAATGATAATAAAATATCAAAAAGTCTAATCAATTAAAAAACATACATTATGCTTGTGACTTAAAAAAAAAAAACAAGTATACAAAAATGGTGGAAAAAAAATGTGCTAATCAAAAAATAAAATTTATAATTACGTTAAAAAAAATCTTAATCTATTTATTTCGTTATTTAATTATACACCCCCTGAATTTTAAATTGTTCTTTTTTTTTCTTTCATTGGTTTACGTAAACAATGATTTACAAAGTAAACGGCGACGCTTTCATTATCAATTTTCCTTTGAATTTCTGCTAAACCGAGAAATTATTTGAACATTTCTCTACCGATTTAATCAATACAAATTCTGATATATATATTTTTACCGTTTTGATAATTAACAGATTATTGTTTACCTCACAATACTTTTAAAAAAAAAATGAATTAAATTATGTTAAATTTTTTTATTGTTTGGCTTGGAGTGTCGTCGTTTTTATTTTAAATGACAAATAATTTTATTTAAGCAGTTTATTTATTTTTTCGTATCCGTATTTTTGTTTTCCTTTAAAACATTTTAATCGTAATTATTATAAAATATATTATGTATATATGTATGTATGTATAATAAATGCATTATGCTTCTTCTAATACTGATAATAACAAATAACACACAACTATCTTTTTTTTTCTTTATTTTCTTCCTCATTATCATAAAATTTATGAATTATATATGAAATACTTAAATCAATCGACTAATCTGGTATAGTATATTTTTTATAAACCCTTTTTTTTTTTTTTGTAATTTTTAATAATATCCATTTACATTGTAATTTTATATCGAGGAAATAAAAATAATAGATTTTAATTGAAAAATAATTGTGTATGGGCAAAATATATACTTTTTTTTTTCTTTCGTATCTATCGTTTGTTTTTTCTCTTATAGATAACACAAGCAATATAATAAATATTTATGTTTGTTTTTTTTTTGTTCCTTTTCCTTTTCGTCGATTTGATAATTTAATTTGCATTTTCTAAACGAGAGGGAGTATTGACAATAGCAATACCTAAATTGTAGTAATTAATAATATAATTAGTAAAAAATTTCTATTTACTAACGCACATGTGTAAAAAAAAAAACAATGAACATCGATTTCGTTTACGAGTATATTATATCCTTTTTCGTTAATTAGTTATTTTTTGTTTTTTGTTTTCTTTTAAAAATGTATAATAAAATTGTTGCTTTTTTATTAGGCAGTGTGAAAGTATATGTTTCGTTTTATTAATTTTTTTGTTTTTTAATATTCTCATTAAAAATCAATTCAACAAAGAAGGAATTGAATTGAAATTTATAAAGCTGTTTCTAAAGCAAAAGGATCTTTATTAATTTTTGTTATTATTTTATTATTATCAATATTAGTAGAAGTTTCATCGATTCCTCCTCCATCTCCTCCACTTCCTCCTCCTAAAATATTTGAGCCTCTTATCAAAATTTGTTGTTGTTGTTGTTGTTGTTGTTGTTCAATTTGTGGCCTTTGTTCGTCATTATTAATTAATGCATTACTATTGCTATTATTTTGTATAATTGTTTTTAAATTTTTTCTTAATATTTCACCTTTCATAAAATTATTCTCTTCAGCTTGAAGAAATATATTCTTTTTTAAATCGACTTTATCATTTATAATTGTTTTCTCAGGTACATTTTGTTGCTGTTTTTGTTGTTGTTGTGGTGTAGATGTTAATATTGGACGACCAATCGTATTATCAGATCCTGAGCTATCTTCTTCACTATTTGCTTCTGGTATTGCTGTTGATATAACATCAGTACGTGTTGAATTTATACGCCAACCAGTAACAGTACGCTGTTTACCATATGATTTTGATGGTGAACCTAAATTTGTATCAAGACGAAAATTTCGTCTTTTTGCATATGTTTTTGGTGAATTACTCAATTCTAAAATATTCATACTTGAATTTAATATAGATCCAGTATTACCCCCACCACCACCACCAATATTTGATGATATACCTTGTGATATTGATGATAATGATGATGATGCCATTTGGTGTGGTGGTTGTGGTGGTGGTGTAGTACATTTTTGTGATTCACCTTTATTTAATTTTAACATTTCAACAGCAGATAATTTTCTATGTGGTGGATTTTTACTTGATTTTGCTAATAGTAGCTTTTTAAAATCCATTAAACTTGTTTTTGATGTTCCTAAACGATCTGAACATGTTTTCGATGATAATCCTATATCATTGCTATCACGTGTTAAAGATGTAAATTTTCGTGATATTAATGATGTACGAGATGGTGGTGGTGTCATTGAATAATTCCTATCATTCGTATCAGCATCATTTATATTAGATGATGATGAAAAATTACCATAATATGAATCCTTTAAAGGAGTTGAAGTTTTAAAATTATTTGATACAGATGATGATGATAATGATAATGTATTACGCTTAGCGATTGGTGAAAAATATGTTTGAAAACCATGTGGTGTTGTTTTAAGTGATTCACGATCACTAATTAGATTTGATATATCTGGATTACTACTATTATTAATAGCATAATCATCTGATGATAAATTGATATGTCTTTGAGATTGACGTTGTTTTTTATTCTGTAAGGTCCAATATAAACGATTGTCTCGTCCAAATGGTGACTGATATGATTGTTGTGTTGGTGTTGAAGTTAATGTTAATTTATTATTAAGCGATGCCAGCATCGAAGATGAATTCATTTCATTTATTCTAGGACGACGAAGTAAATGTTGAAAATCTGTTTTAAATAAGAGTAAACAAAAATAAAATAAAATAAAACAATTTTACACACAATTATTAATTTTTATTGGTTTTTTTTTTGAATATTGCCCAAGGTTGTTTTTTTGTTTTATTTCAAATGGAATTTGATTAATGACTAAAAATGTTTACACCTTTAAACCAAAATGTGAAGGAGAAGAGAATGATTAAAAATGTTTAATGAAAAAACAACAAACAATAAGATGAAGATAACTTACTTTTATGAAGGAGGGATGATATTAGTGCATTTGATGTTAAATAAGCCCAAAAATGTGAATTTTAGTTTCAAAAGAATTCTTAACTATTTACAGCAACCATATTTTGCAGAGTAGATTCAATAAATAAGCTTATTTTGCTAATAAAATATTTTGAATTAATTAAAAAAAAAAAAAAAAAAGTTAGAAAACATTTTGTTTTTTCGAATTTTTTTAAAGTCAAAAAAGTTATTGAAGCTGTTCCCCGATGAACCACACCACAGATCCATTTCAATTCGCAGCTTTTAAGGTTTCAGGGTGGGATTAAAATTTTTCAAATCACCAAGTTTTAACAGTACAAGAATTGTTTTTTTTTTTTTACAAAATCTTTCAAGGATAAAAAATATGTTTTTTTTCCATTTTCCTTTCAATGAAAAATAAGAAATTTTATGTTTTTTTTTTGTTCAATTACACAAACCAATATAGCAGAAAAAAAACTTTATATAGACAGAAAAAAGGATCTAGAGAATATATACAATAAGTACATACACAATATATTATGTTTTATACAATTTTGACAAGGATAAAATTATTTTATGATTATTCAAAAAACACAAAAAACAACATAAATAGTTTTTTTTTTTTTTCTACTAAAAGCAAAACACTTTATTTACACACACTACTTTAACACATTTATTTATTTTAAAAATTAAAAAAAAAAAAATAATAATAAATTTGAAAAAATAAAATAAAAATAAAATAAAATTGAAGGAATAAAAAAAAAAACATTAGGTGCGTGCTATACAATTGAATAAATTAAAACCAAAAAAAAAAACAAAAAATTAGAATATTATAATAATGATCGAACGTTAATCTTAATGTATGTGTGCCATATATGAGTTTTTTTATTTTTTTAATATATTAAACGAACTAAACTGATTAGTAATTGAATAATGGCTATTTTAATATTTTAATAAATTTTTCATTTCGAAGGATACGTATACGTGTTATTATTATTTAATGATTGGTTAAAAGCATTTTTGAGCATATTAAAAAAAAAATTATTATTTTTCTGTTAAAAATTTTAAAGCAAATTCCATTATCGATTTTCATTGAATTGAATGAAATATTTATAAATCAGTTTAATTCGTTATCTATATATATTTTTAATGAACATTTATGTATATTATATTGTATAAAATATTTTATGATTATTATTTACAAAAAACAAAAAAAAAAAATGCACATAATTATTTATTATAATAATTATTAATTATTTAAAAATTGTGTAAATTGTGTAATATTATGATTGCAAGCAAAATACAGATGTACTAAATAATAAGTATGTATATAATTTTAAATAGAAGATAAATATTAATAATATTATTCTATTTATGAAATTTTACAGTGTACATATATGTTTTTGTTTTTTTTTTCTAGAGTGTATAATGTATATATTAGTCACATTTTATATATTTATATATTAATTTGCTGGTGTAAAAATATAATATGTAAAAAAAAAAATAAGAAAAAACATATTAAAATTTAATTTATTATAAATATGTTTTTTCCTTTTTAGCAATAATTTGTACAGCACAAATGTATTTTGTTTTTTTCTTCTTTTCTAAAAATGTTTTTTTTTTTTTTTTTTATTTACAAATACTTATACAATTTATAAATTATATTAATTAGCTTGTTTTTTCTTCTGTTTTTTTATTTTTTTTTTTTGCAATTTAAATTTATATTAAAATTTGTGATTATATTCGCTGATAAAATACCATTTATTTAATTATTTTATAATTGCCTTAAATTTAATTAATTTAAATGAGATGAGATTGTTCGCTTGTTTTTTTTTTCTCATAAAAACTTTTAAAAAAGCAAAAATAAATAAATAATGTTGTTTTTCACTTTTTTTTTCAAGTACACAGAGAGTGTGTGAATCTTTTAGTTTTCACTTTTTACTGTTTATCTATTTATAAAAAAAAGCTTAAATAAAGTTTTCATTTTTTTTTTGTGTACGTGTTGTTATTCTTTTGTATAAAAAAAAAGATGCAAAACAAATGAGATTTATTTTAAGTCCCAAGGAATTATTATACAAACATTGTCCTTTTTTGTTATTCTTGTTTAAATCCCTCCGTTTTATTTTCTCATGATTCTCATGTAATTAATCATTTTTCTTTTTATTTTTTTTTTTTCTATCTTTTTGTATAATCCTTTGTGCTTGTATGAATTCAAATTTGAAAAAGATTTATGTAATTTTCTTTTTCTTGTTTTATTTTTTTTATTTTTTTTATTTAAAAAAGGTTCTTATTTAAATAATGAAATATATTAATAATTTTTCTTTAAAAAGATTTTATGGTTAGTTGTGTTAGTAATATTATGTATAAGATAATATCTAAAGATTCAATTATATTAATTAATATTTTTCCTAGTGTGTAATTACTTAATTATTCTACAATATAGATTAGATACATTTATTTTATTGAAAAAGTCTTTATCATGCAAGTTTGAAGGAAAACTTAAAGCTTTTGATAACAAGTACGTCATATTTAACCGTATTTCATTGTTTAAAGAATTATTTTTATTATTGTCTAAAAGAAGCGTATTTTATTCAAGTTGAAAAGATTCTTATAAATAGATGATAATAAAAAACATTGTAAATACTGTGAAAGTTGATGTCATAAAAATCTTATGTAATTTTCTAATCTAATCCTTAAGGTATACATAATATATTATTTTTTCTATGATTAAAATTATTATTGATAAGAATTGATTATTTTAACTGATTATTTTCAAAAAAAATTGTATGTGTGTTATTTGTGGTATTTTTATAAAATTAATATCTCATGATAATCGGTTCAATATATTGAGCAATATTTAAGTTCGAACCGTTATAGAGAATAAGAAAGAAAAAATAAAATAATTTGAGTAAATTTGTAAAAAATACAAATAACACACGTTGTTGATAAATATTTCAATTTAAAGTTCCACAAAAGCAAATTGCCAAATTTAGATTTTTTCTAAAGATTTTCAAAGGATTTTTTTTTTGTTTTTTAAATTTAAGATATAAGTTTGAAAATGAAAAGACTAAAAGGGACAACACTCAATTTCTTAATTAAAATGTAAAATTACCACAATATTGGTAAAAATATAAAGTAAAACTTATAAAAAAGCCACTAATGTTCGAAGGTACACAATATTAAGTCAATTTAATTCTTTCTTCTTTTTTTTTTTTCCCGCTATAAGAATGAAAATAAAATTTACATATTAATTTTCTTTGACCCGAAACTTTTAAACATGCCTTTTGAGGAGCTTAATTAAAATATTTTGATGAGATTTAATACCATAATTAGTCCCTTAGCAATTATACAGCCTCTCTTCGATGTAAAGTTATTTATTTATTTATCTTTAATTTTTTTTTTCACTGTAATTTATTTTATGTAAATTTTATAAAGTGAAAATTTTAATACTATGTTAGCATAGACTAGTAAAAAAGTTATTTACAAAAGTGTTTTTTTGAATGGTAATTAGTAAGAAATTTGTATTAATTAATTATATAATTTAAATAGAAAACAATAAAGCTACATACAAATTTTTTAAATACAATATTATGTGAATTTACCTGTGCAATTTTTATTTTTTTTATATTTACATTTCAATATTTTGTTTTGTTTTTCTAAAAAAAAAAAAATTGTTTTTATTATAACGGTGCAAGATATAATCAAGAATTTGGCAAGTTATAGTTTTTGGCAAAATATCAAATTTCCTTTTTGTTATAATAAAAAATTATTAAATATTTGTTTTTTATACTTTTATGTTTATGTAGTAAAAATATATGAAAAATTGAGGTTTTCTAAATGTTAAAAAAAAAATATATAAAAATAGGCTAAGTGTAAAATATAATATAAAATATTCTTTTTATATACATACAAAAAGGATTCAATTTAATTCCATTTCTATTTAAGTTTACATTTTATTTACTTTTTATTTAAAATCAAAGAGTATACACGTTAAAGTATCTAAATTCAAATTAAAATAAAAAATAAATCCCTAAGGGGTCGAGAACTAGTAAAACATGGTGGATTATTTATGAAAATGTTACAAGATATATCCACAATTAAATATATGTATGCATGTCCTCACCCCTATACAATTACTACAACAACAACTAAAAAAGTAAACTAACGTGTATTATTTTACCTGAATTAAAATCAAAAGTTGAAGAGTAAAACAAAAAAAAAAACCAGGATATAAAAAGAATTAAAAAAAAAAATAATAAAAATCAAACAAACAATATAAAATCAACAGAAGCCATCTTGCCCTACTTTTATTATATTGTATCTGTACGATTGTATATTATTTGAAAATGAAATGAAAAAAAAAAAAGACCGGGTAAAAATCGTTTTTCCGTTGTTGTTTTTTTTTTTATTCTATTAGTTTTTCTTTTTTCCTTTTGTTTTTTCCTATTCATAAAAAAATAAAAATGATAAAAGAAAAATTATGCCTGTGAAGCAGACAATGCATGCATTAATCAATAATTCATTGTACAAACAATATTCTTTGAAAGAATAAAAGAAAAAAAAGAAAATATTAATTAGCCTCTTTATGTTTTTTTTTTCATTCTATACTTTAAAAAAAAAAAAAAAAAAAAAAGAATAAGAAGAAAGAATATTATTCAAGCTTTTTAATTACTATTTTTCTTTTTCCAATAATCAAAATCTCTTTGATAATAATCTTTTTTTCGATTATTTATGAAATTTGTTTTATTTGCCATTTTATAACTATCACTTCGTTTTATTGTAATTGTTTTATTTTCCTTAATAACTAGGTCATCAATATTATCATCATCAACATCATCATCATCATTATCATCAACATCATCATCGTCATTATTATTATTAATAATAATATTTTTACAAATATTTGTTGGATTATTTGAAGTTATTGATAATAAATTTGATGTATCTTTAATAAATGTTGAAAATGATGTTTTTTGTGATGATAATAATGATGATGGTGATGATAATAAATAATTATTAAATGTATAATCAATAAAATCTACATTATGATTTAAAGTGCATTGTGATGATAATGTGGTAGATTGATTTTCAATATTTTGTTGCTTACCTTCTTCATTTTGATCAAAATCTGTATTCGATAATAATACATTTTCACTTTCATTTCCTAATTGACCCATGTTTTGTTCACGTTTATTATAAATATTGTTGTTGTTATTTGTTGTTGTTGTTGTTGAAAATAAATTTATACGAGATTTTTGTCCTAATTGTTGTTCATCTGTTATTCCTTCTTCTTCTTCTTCTACTTTTTTTTCTGCAACATTATTAAATGATGATGGAAATTTTTTATAATTTCCATGTAAATTAGATGAAATTTCACTATTATGATCATCAACAACACAACTTGCACTATTTTTCAATAATAAACTTTTATTACTATCAAAAATTTTATATGATGATGAAGGAATCATAACCTTTGATGAAGGTGAATTTGTTGTTAACGGTGTCGTTGTCGTTGAATCTCTAACAAATGGTCCTGGAGCAAATGTTGTATGTGCACCCTTACGACGTTTTAAACTATCCGAATTATATATGATTTTTCCTTGCGCATCAAAGAAGACACGCGCACCTTTTGATAATTCCCCTTCAATAGAATTTTCTGTATTAATGGGGGCGGTATTTTTATTATTATTATTGTTGTTGTTGTTATTATTACTATTGTTGGAGATATATGGAGTATGAGTGGCATCAATATTATCTTTAACATCTTTTGATATCATTCCACCCGTTCTTATGCTGCTATTACTATCGATTTTTTCACCGCTTGTTTCACTTTCTTTTGACACGTTTATATGCATTGGTAACAGATTGTTGCTTTCACTACGTATACTACACGGAAGCTCATTCAATGATACATATTCAGTTTCTTCATCTAATTTTCCTGATAGTACAGCATCTAAATTACGTTTTGTCCAATTTATTGATTTGAATGGTTTATTGTTATTACTAACATCTGATATTCTAACATATTCTCCAGCCGTATCATAAATGGGTTCATCTACCTCTAGAACATAGTTATCATTTGTGGGTTCTGATTCACTGGGAGATTTTTTTAATGTTGGTAGTACACCTTTTAATTTTCCTAGCATATTATTGAGCGGTTGTAAACGTGAACGTTTACAATGATTAAAATTAACATCTTTTATTTGTATTACACCTTCTTCATTATTTGTTCCTCCTCTTCTTCCACCTACATTACTACCATGGATATTATCATCATCATTAACAGTTTGTATGGTTGCATATCCTGTATCTTTATTTATATTTATTATTTGTGTTTTCTCTTTTGTTTTTTTCAACATTGAATCGGTTTTTTTATTATTATTATTATTGTTATGGACGGTATCGAAATGTGTTTCTGTATAAACAGCATCACCAACAGCAGGTTCATTTTGATTATTAATGCTGATTTTAGTATTTTCTTTTGTCGTTTCATCATCACTTGTTGTTGGGGTTATAAGGCAAATGGACGGTATACGGCCAGTATTTATTTCAGTTTTTTGTCTTATTCTTTCAACACGATCAAAACCTTCAATATCTGAACATTCTGAAAATTCAAGATCAGTTTGATTTCGTTCATAATGTTGTGATGTTCCATTTTGAGCCATATTATCTAGATTATCTGACGAATCAGTTTGCTATTCATAATAAAAAATTTGATTTTGTTGTTTTAAATTTAAATTATATATTTTCACGATTTTTATATTTGTTTTGAAATGATTTCAAGATGAACACAGTTTTATTATTGGAAAAAATAAAACCAAAAAAAACTATTAGAATTTGTAAAAGTCAGAAGGAAAAGAATATTTATTTTTTTTAATTGGAAAATTTACCTTTAAAAATTTTACTTAAGAAAGAAATTAAGCTAATGTTTAAAAATATTTTAAAAGAAGGATATCATGAATAGGTTGTGAATTATTTGAAAAAATTCTGAATTGCTTTCATTAAATTAGAATGCTCACTTGAATAAAACCGTAATTAAAAGAAAAATAAAAACATTTTTTTTGTTTGTAAGTTGTGTTCAACTCTTTTTATCATTTCATCAATTGTCTTTTTAAACCATACCTTACGAGGTGAGCATTTTTGTGAAGAATCTTCTTGATGTACAACTGCAGATACTTCTTTTTGAACAAAAACTCCATTACGTTTTATAGTTCCACTACGTTCTAAAGTACTTCCTACAGTACTACTTGATATACTTCTTTCTAATGTACTATTACTAGCACTTGTATTACTACTGCTACGATTTAATTTTGTTAATGAACTTTTTCTTTCTGGAACAACAGGTACTTGTTGATTATAATTTATTATTTCATTATCTGTGGCTAATAATGTTGTACAAACTGTACCAGCTGAACTTGTTGTTGTTGATGTTGAACCTCTACCAAATATTTCATATTCATTTTCTGCTGATAAAATTGTTTGATTTGTTGATGTTTCAAATGAATTACTACTTGAAAGGGCTGAACATGATTGAAGTGGAGTAACTGGTTCTTCTTCTTTTAATGTTTTTAAACCAGAATCAACATGAAATGAAGTATAATAACCTTCTGTATCGCATGAATATGCTGAACTTGTTTCATCATCATAAAATGGATCACACATTTGTAAATCGGGTGTTGCAGTTCCATCACTTGCTGCACTACTTGATGCAGATGTATTTAAAAATCGTCTTCTACTTGGTACAGATCCCGTTGGACCACCAGTACTACCACTTGGATGAAATTGATGATGACAATGATTTAATGATGAACTTGAAGCACTAGATTTTGGTTGTACTGTTATTTCACTTGCAATTGATGTACGACCTGATTCAGAACTTGCACTCCAATTGCCACTTGATGAATGTATATCTTCTTTTTTCATCATACTTCTGCTACGTTGTCTTTTTAATGAAGATGTATCTCGTAATTTTACTGAATTAATAGGCTCTAATATTGGTGTACCTTTCTCAGATGAAGAATAAGAAGGCTTTCTCTCATGTAAAGACCTTTTATCCTTTTCAGAGATTTTCTTTTTATCTTTACAATTATTTATTGTAATTGTTTCACATATAAATTGATCACTTGAAATTTCTAAACTTTTTGTTTTATTTGTGTCATCATTACGACCAATTAATCGTAATCTATTACGTCCCCATTCTTTTAATGAATTGAATTTTGTTAATGTTGCTTTACCAATATCAATTGCTGTTGTTGTTGAATTTATTACAGAATCATTCTTTAATATATCACTGGATCTACTACGTTCAACTTTAATTGTTGTTGATTTTATTGTCATTGTTGTATTATCATTTTCAGGCAAGTTTTCGGACGGCATTTCCCTGTTTAAAAATTAAAAATAATAACAACAAAAAAATAACAAAATAAAAAACAAAAACAAAAAGAAAAACAAAATGATTTTTGATGAGCAAAAACAAAATTTTGTTTGCCTTGTGCATTTATTTTGTTTTTTGTATAAGTGCATGCTTTTTTTGTGTTGTGTTGTAAGGACCTCGAAAAATTGATTTAAGCTGTGTGTCATTTAGATTTGTTTTTTGTGCCAATTTCATTTTTCAAATAAATTAAAATTTATAATTTTTTGATTTTGAATAAAATTTTGTAAATTTCTCTTTTAACACTTCAAACCTAACAATAATAATTTTGTTTATTTCCCTTTTTTTTAAAAAAAAAAAAACTGTAAAATAAATAAAAAATAAAAACAAAATTGATCTTATAAATCCTTTCAAAAACTTTAAGTACACTCAAATTAGATATGAAAACATGGTAATGCACTTTCAAAACTCTACAACAATGTATACGTATAATAAATTTTCACATGATAAATCATTCCTGTTGCATAATTCATTAAAAAAAAAACAAAATAATAATTACATGATTTCAAAATAGCATGCATGTCTTTGTTGAAAATTTCGTAATAATTAATGAAACAAGATAATAAATTATTTGTAATATTTCTCATGAATTATTATTATCAGGCAGTTTTATGAATCAGAGGATTATTCTATGATTATGAAATACCTATACTTGTATGTAATTAGGAATTTAATTACAATATGCAATATGAGATCTTATAAACTCTACTCTAAAAATTTTCTTTCAACGGATGAAGGTGATGATAGTTATGAATAATTGAAAAATTTAATTAAAGGTGATGATAGTTATGAATAATGAAAACTTTAATTACCGAATTTAAAAATAATTTATATTTAAAGGATTGAAATGATTTTTCCGGTCTATTCTAAATTTTAATCTGCATTTATGTAGGAACATTGAAAAAGAACAAAATAATAATAATAACATCGAACTATGGATTTACTTATAATTTCAAAGAATTTCTAAAACCATAAATCACATGATAAAATTCCAATCAAATAATTAATAATAAAAAATAAATACATAAATAATTTCATTAAAAATTCATGTTTCAGATTATTCAAAATTAATTTGATTAATCGTATTATGCTGATAACTTGCCAATAATTTTTTTTTTTATTTATGTACATTTAATTTAAAATACATTTTTAATTAAATTTTCTAGCATCGATTAAACAAACATATATCAATTTTTTTTTTTTTATTAAAATTACATTAGCATTTTGTAATACTAGCAAAAATATGTGTGATGTGAATAATAAAAAAGTATAAAGCAAAAGAAAAAAAAAACAAAAAGATTTTTATTTATGTACAATATGAAGTTTTTTTTTTTTAAATCAAAATAAGAGCATGTTAAGTGCATAGGTCAAGTGATGAATACACTTTTGTAGAATAATATCTTATTATAATGAAATTTATGTCATATTTAAATTGGCGTGTAATTAATTATAATTTAGAACATTCATTAAAAAAATTAGATAGAATCATGTTATATTTTATTATTATTATTATTTTTTAATGAATAATATTGGTTTATTGTTTTTAAACAGACAAAGAGAGAGAGAAAAAAAAAACAACATAAAAATAGATTAAGAAAAATGTTAAAGGCTAGAATAATTGAGAGGAAAAAAATTAGTCATTTTTTAGTTGTTTGTATTAATTTTCCAATAAGTATTATTTTTCATAATTTTTGTTTTATTTATTTGAACAATTAATTCAGATTTTGATTGTGTTATCATAATAATTATGTAATAAAATGTACAATTCATGTATTTCAAAATAAATGTATTTTTTCTTATTGTCTGATGAAAAGAGTTAATTAATGTGAAGAAGAAAAAAATTAACCACAGATATTATTAATTAAAAAACTAACAAAAAATAGAAAAAATTTGAATCATGCTTTCTTGGTCATTTACAGCACAACACAACACAACAACAACAAAATATATTAACAACAAAAATAAACTTAAAAAAAAAAATAAATAATCAAATAATATTAAATAACTGTAAAATTAAATATAAACAAAAAAAGAAGATGAAAAAATAATCATTCTTTTCATTGAAAAACAATAACCCTTTCTTTTTTTTTGTTTCAAAATTTCATTCATGCTTTTCCTTTGTTTTTTTTATTGTATTTTTTTTTTTTAAAAAAGCTATTATAACATACCCATTAATTGCTTCTTCAATTTCTTTTTGATCAGTTCCAGCTATTGTATTTCGACGTTTTGATCTTGATCTTCGAGATCTTTGACGTCGTGTTATTGTTTGATTATTAATACTGTTAAGGCCACTTTCATCACATTTTGTACTATTTGTCGTCATTGCTGTATTAGGTGAAATCATTGATTTTCTAGCTGTAGCAAGACGATCAAATCGACATCCTGACACATCAACAACAACAACTTCTGCAGGGAATCTAAAATATGAAAATAAAATTTCAATTAAATCAAATGAAGATTATAAAAATTTCATTAATTCATCAATTTAAGTCAAAACATACTTTAATGCTATTGTTTTACATTGTTCTTCTGGTGATGGTAATCTATGATCTAAAGGATAATGATCACCTTCTACTACTACTGTACTGGCACTTATCGGTTGTTGATCTTGTCTTGTTGTTGTAAAGGCACTACTTGAATCTATAACATCTGTAATTGCTGATGATATACCAGATATATGACTACCAATTTCGGCATGAATTGTTGTATCTGTTATTGTTGTTGTTATACAACCAACTTTATTTATACAATCTGGTGTTACTGTTATATCACCAATTGCTTCTGTTGATGTCCATTTACGTAGATCTTCAATTGCAGCAGGCTATAAAATTTAAATATACGTAAATAAATAGGAAAACTTTTAAAAATAAAAATTTTAAATTTAAATTTAAAAAAGAGGTGCTTAATAATCATATGAATAAATCTTTTTACTGTGGGAATTATTTCATTTTAATGAAATTCACAAAAGCATTAGAATGTGTTTACTTTTAAATTGAACTAAAACTATAAGGTGTCCCATTAAGAACTTGAGGACTTTCATTTTGCATAATTTTCGATTTTTATACAAGTTTTATTTAATGATGAGTCTTTATAGGGTAAAAGCCACTTTTAAAACTTTTTTAGGAAATACAGAGATTTCACAGTTAAGTTAAAAGATAAAAAATATATGAGCAAATCCATGCGTGACTGACTGACATTTTGGAAGGCTTTTTGTGTGATTTTATCATTTAATGAAATTTGTCATATGATTTCTTATACAAATTTACAACTATTTTTTGAACTTTTAACTAAAGATTTTTATTTTAAAATATATTTTGATTTCAATTGTGAATTTTTTATCACAAACAGTGTATCTAAGAAACTGGCGTCACTGACTGATTGACAAAAATGCAATCTCATGTTACACTTACTTTGGTAAATCATAAAAATTTTCTGAAAATTAGTCAAAAAAATATAAAACCAAAATAATTACAATGAATAAAAGGGATCAAGTAATGCATCTAATAAATTTCTCTGCTTAATTCCTAGTAGAAATTTGTTTTTACAGAAAATGTCACCGTCACTAACTAAATTTGTTTTTCTTCACTGAAAAATGCCTAAATTTCGTGTAATTTAAAAGATTTATATGTAATAAAATCGATGCAAAAAAAAACCTTCTATAAACTGTTTCAATTCAAAAACTCATAAGTAAAACTTGAAGAAAAAAAAACCTTAAAACGAGTAACATGGGGTTGACATTTTCGTGGAATTGCTCATACATGCATTCCATAAGGAAATTCAAAAATTCGGAAAATGTTTAATTTTCATTTAAGGGCTGAACAATGAAATATTTACTTTTTCTTTGTTTCATGGAGGCCTGTCCAATTCAAATATTGGACTCATGTTCATATAAATCGTTCTTTACGAGCTACTTTAAATTTTTATTTCCATTTTTATGCAAAAATATATTATTGAAAAATTACTTTTTTATTTTATTTATAAATTAAGAGATTAAAAAAATAAACTGAACAAAAAAAAATCAACAATAAAAACAAAAATTAATAATTCTTTGAACTTATTCATTTTTTTTTTTTACCTCAAACATTAAAAAAATGTTTTTTTTTTTAAAAATTGATTTCATGATAATCAGATTTTCTGCTTATCTTAAATATATGCAAGATTTTTATTGAAAAATATACGACGCGCATTATAAAGTGAAATCACGTATAAAAAATATATTTTTATTTTTATACATAATAATTTTATGAATGAAATTTAAAGAGAAGCAAAAAATAAAAATTAAAACAGAAATATAAAAGCAGAACAAAATTGATGCGCGTTTATAATTTCCGTTTAATTAATTGTTAAAAATTATATTTAAAATTGCATATTGAATATATGTATGTAACTAGATTATATGTGTATATATACATTATTTTTATTTATAACTTATTTTTAATTCAGAAAAAAAATAGTCATTAGAGCGAATAAGAGAAATGATGCAAAAAAAATTATTGAAACGAAAAACGCATAATAATCACAAACAAAATATGGAAAAAAAATAATAAAAAAATGTTTTTTTTTTTTTTAAAAATACAAAAAAAAAAATAATAAAAGATTTCAATAAGCAAGAAGTACTAAAGCATAAATAATGTTATTTTAAGAGATTCTTTTTATGAAGAAACATTGTTATTTATTTATTTTTTATGTTTATTAAAAGGTAGCTATACATCTATATTGAATAGACTTGTGGTTTATAAAGGTATGAAAAGCAAATAATAATTAAATATGTTATTTAAATATGTACAATGTTTGTTTATGGATGTAAATTCTTTACAGATTCAATTTAAGATTGTTTTTTATTCTTTAACTTTAATAAAATGTACTCGCAAGTAGTTAATAATCAACTTACCAATCTTATCTCAATATCTGCATCAATTTTTGTTTTCATTTTTCTTGTGGTTTGACCAAATACTGGTGTACATAAAAGTTCTATATTATCAATATTATCTAATATTCCTTTTTCATGTTTTATAAGATTTATTGGTGTTTTTCCTGCTGCTTCATAAAGTGCATGAACACTTCTTGAACGTGTATCACGTGTAAATAATTCATTGTCAAATGTTTCTTTATGTTTATAATGAACTTTTATTTGAGCAAATGTAGCAAGATCACTAACAGCTAAAAGGAAAAAGAAAAAAAAAACAATTTAATATAAATAAAAAGATTGTAAAGATTTTATTATTTTTTTTTTTTTTCTAAAGTTTTCTTTTTTTTTTTTTGATTTTATTTCTTATTTTTTATATTTTATGTAAAAGAATTTGTTATTATAAAATTGTAAAATGTGGGTTTTCTCTAGTAAAAAACAAAATAAATAAATATCCCATAAATAAACATGATCCCACAGAAATTTTGATGTTGCTGGATTTTGTTTAATGGTTTTTTTAAAAAAAAAAAAAAAAACTATAAGAATAAAGTGGGAACAAAAGAACGAAACTTTTTTTTTATATTTTTATGTAAATTTCTTTTTATATAAAATTTATTTCATTTGCAATCCGCAGATTTGTTATTTTAAATTTTAAATTACTTTTGAAACGTTATTTTTTTCTTTTTCTTCTTCTTTGTTCTTCAATTTTGTTTTTCGTTTTAGATCACTGCTGTTTTTTTTTTAAATAAATAATTAACGGTTTTTTTAATTCAAACTGAGAAAAGTTTGCGCATTCCAGTGAAATAAATTTTTAAAATAAAGAAAAATTATGTAGAGACCTATAAGAGCTATCTTGAAAAAACAAGCTCTTGTATTTATTTCTTAAGAAGATTCTCATAAACAACGGAAAATATTTCTCTAGGCAATTGGAAAGTTTAAGTTATGTGAATCTCAGCTTGTTAATAATTTCTGTAAAAAATATAAAATAAATATCGATTATAATTGGAAAAATGACCAATTGAAATTTCATTAGATACATTAAATGAATCACTTCAGGGAAAATTTTAGACTTATAGACGTGCATAATGTATATTCTTGAATGATTCTAATAATTTTTCGATTAAAAACATTCTCATAATTCTTTTTTGTTTTGTTTTTTTTTTTTCATAACCTTTATTATCTTTATGATCATTATATTCCTTTACGAGTAAATATTTACATTAGATTCATATATTATTTTTCATTATACAATAAATGCACGAAAGTGTAATAAATCCCTTCTGTCTGTTATCTGTTTCCTTGCGGATAGAAATTTTATCTCATATGCATACTAAAATATGTGGAGGTTATAATAAATTGCAAACATTGTAAGTTATAATACACATATGTTCGCAATGCAGTAACAAAAACTTGAATAAAGTAAGTATAATATGTAAAAAAGATACATTGTAATGCATCAAAGATATAATAAAGTATAACATGATACTTATTGTCCTTAACTATTTATCAATTAAAAAGACAAGGCTAATAAAATGAAATAATGTAAACAAATGAGTGTAAACTTGATTAACTTTTGTATTTCGTTTTTTTTTTTTTCTAGATTGAAATTTATTGTCTGTTCATTGATTCATCTTTTGAACTAATAAATATCCCTCTCGATATAATTAAGAAAAAAAAATTTTAAATCATTCGGATTTTTAAATAAAAATCGAGTACGTGAATTTATAAAAAGTAAGTACCTACATAAAATGAAAAAAAACAATGTTTGTTGAATGTCAGAAGTACGATGGTACATTTTAAGTAAAAAAAACATTTTTACGCTAAATTTTTTGAGATCAGATGAAATCGGAGATTGTATTATGTTTTGTTGAAAATTATTCCTTTAAAGGGTTTAGGGTAGTAAGTATAGGATTCGATGAATAAAAATTTAAATGAACAGAATTTTAAGCTAATATTTTGTAACTCATATCCTGCTGCGACGATTTTTTCCTTATGAAATGAAATAAAATACCAAAACTTGAAGAAAATCAGATTACACAATTTGAAGATAATTATATACTTATATGCTGAGCTTGATGTGTGTACTGTGCACACATATTATTTGTGTATACGAACTAAAATATGTTAATAAAATAAATACATACATATTATGTATTTTTGTCAACCTAAGATTAGACACACTTTTATCGTGGTCATTGATCTCTAGTTTAAAAACTTATATAATATTATTACAAAGGGCTTCCATATATACCTAGTTTGAATGTAGTTGTAAGAATATATATTAATATTTAAATTAGGAGGCACTAACGCTTCATAAATCTTTTGATAAAAATTCTTTTAAAATTCAAACATTGCAAAATAAATTTATGTTTTCTCCTTCTTTTTTTTCCTAATATTTGAAGGAATTAAAATTTGTCTTGAATTTTGTAAATATGTATACCTCTAAAAATACAGACGAATACAAATATTATGTACACGTAAGTATATATATTTATATAAAAGACGACCTTTGATCTGCACAACAAAATATTTGTTGTCTACTGTTTCATTTTACATTTTTATGAGATTTATTTACACTTAATTTTAGTTATAATACATAACTAAGTATTTTATACGTATATACTTATGTACATACATAACATACATCATATATGATTTTTGCAGTATTTTAAATTTTAAGTACATTGAACGTGAACTTTTTTGTTTTGTATTTTATTCTCTTATGAAGGAGTTTAACAATCCAAAAATAATTAACAGCATTATGAAGCATTTATTTAATTGCAAAAATAACATAAAAATAATTAAAAGAAAGAAATAATAATAAGAAGAAGAAAAAAAAAATCATGATTCATGTTCGAAATTTCTAAGTAAAATATAGAAAACCAAAAAAAAAAAAGAGAAAAATTTATTATTTTGATCATGTACATTAATGTACTCTACTCATATATAAGTACACGAGTAAGAAGTTTTAATTCTACTTTGTTTTCTTTTATTTTGGAGAATTCAAGAACAATGTTCACATGTCATTTACCTTTTGGATTCGTTGATATGATGAACTGTTGCATTAAAATTGATAATTGGAAAAAATACTTAATAATAACAAAGCAATAAAATAATAGGTGAATGTTAAAGAAAAAGTAAATGGTTAATTATGTACTTATATCGATATTATAAAACTATAAAAAAAAAAATTAAATGAATACTTGAATACCTAATTGACTATAACCATTTCTAGTCTTTTTAAGATATTTTTTTTTCAAACTTAAATAGGTAAATTTAAATTACATTATTTACCTTAACTGTGAATAAAAACACTTTGTTTTTTTTTTTATTTACAGATATGAAATATTTTTTCATAACTAATTCTAGTTAGACAATTATTATGAATGAAAAAAAGTCGGATTGAAGAAGTTGAACATACAAGAACATCATAAAATATGAAGACAAAAATAATAAAACGTAGATATAGTAAGTATATACATAATATACTTACTATAAGTATTCTAATTAATATGCATCAGATTTCCGTAATCAAAATGCAAAGAAAATAACTCTTTCTTTTGTTTCTTTTTTTTTTTTCTCGTCTACTTCTAGATATGCTTTTGTGGCGCTAATAAAGTACTTTTACATTTTGTTAATAAATATAATGAAATTAACTACTATTTAACTTATTTACTTAAGGTACCTATAACAAAAATGATCGTCTAATGAATTTAAATGCAAATATTAACTAAACAATATAATGGACATAAGACTGGCTGTTAATTTAACATTTTTTATACATATTAAATGTTTTTTTTTTTTTCTTGTCTTATTCTTTTGTGTGGTTTCATTTGGATTTTGTGGTTTAAAATGGTAATATAATCTAAAAAAGTTTTAATTTTCTTTTCTTTTATTCCTTTTTAGATTTAAATATACATAAGTACACATTATATTGTTATAAGTATTTATTATTCAATATTTATTGTATTTTTAGTTTGAAGAGAAAGTACAGCTAACTATAAAAATCATAATAAATTATGGTTGGAAAAAGATACATATTTAAAAAAGGGGAAAAAAAATTAAATAAAAATTATTAAAGAGATGTATTTAAAAACCATATATACGATATTGTAAATACATATAAAAGCAATTACATGCAACAACAAAGGCATGACAAGAATAATTATTATCAATAAAAAAAAATGTAATTTTACCGATAAAACAAAATCTATTGCATCAATTTTTCAAATACATACATATCATTCAGTACATAGGTCACAGAAGTATTGATTCCCTTTAATATAAAACAATTTATTATTCAAGAAACAAGATAATCAAAATATCTAATGTAAATTTTAAATATAATTTATTAAATTCTATTAAAACTCTATTATTTTTCAAAAAATTAAAATGTGAATTAATCAAAAATGAATAAAAATCAGGTAACCTTATTAAATGACGAAAAATTAAATACCGGTTTTTTTTTTAAAAATATATATATATATTATAATGATAACCTACAGCAGTTTTATCTGTATCTAAAAAGAAATATAAACCTCACACTCAAACACATACTCACACACAGCCACACAAACAGATTATTTGATAAATTTTATTTTAAATTAAAAGTTACAATCTTTTTAAGCTTGAGAAAATTTTCAATTTACAATTTTACCGTATAAACAAATATGTATATGTATGTAAGTATATACAATATGTATAGTAAAAGTACCATAGAATATAATGTTGCATTTGAATGGCATGCTTTATAATATTATATTTTGTAGAAGAAATAATTTTTTTTTTTCGAAAATTTTATTTTTAGTTTGTTTGTTTTGTTATCGGATTACTATTCTTGATTAATTACAGATATTAAAATCATGAAAAAGCATACACAAAACACTTGGTTACTTATTGGATATATACAAAAGATTTTAAATTAATAAATAAATTGTAAGATGGATATAACTAATACAACAATTTTTAATAAAGAATAATAATTATGGTATGCATTAAGAAACTTATTACTTTGTGAAGTACGAGTATACTTATTTTTAGTTTTGCAAGAATTTTAATTGGTTAATAAAAATAAAAATAATACAAAAGAGGGAAAAAAAAAAGAGAATTACTTAGAGTTTTTATAACATATAATAAGTGATGCTTTTAAACAATAACGAATTATAAATAAGGAAATAGTTCCAGTTAATTGTTGCAAAAGTTTAGTGTGAATAACTTATAAAAGTCGGTGGATTTCTTGAAAACAAAAAAGAAAAGAATTATCAATGAAAAGTTGGCGGCTTAAGCGTTTTAGGCATGTATTATAATAAAAATAATATGAAAAACAAAGTAAAAAATATCATTGCCACTTCAAACATGATTTTCTCTGTAATAATGAACGTTCTTTTTTAAAAATTTATCTTTTGTAATTGCGCTGGACTTTTACCGACCGGTAACCACACTAAAAAAAAAACACACTTTCATAAAAGTAAACTTTACAAGAATGAGTTTTTTTTTTTAAGTTTATAATATACAAGTACTTAAGTACTTGTTTAGTAATTATATTCAATTATACGATGTTAATCTCATCATTTTTATATATATAAGTAAGTATATATTACTAAATTCTGATAATATCTTATTAGCAAACTAGGTAAATATTAACAGTTAATTAGTCAGTTCTTCCATTTATTTGCAGCTTTCTAGTTCAGAAATAAATTGTTTATATTTTAATTCAGAAGAACCCTTATAATTTTAATTTTATGTTTTGAGTAACAGTTTCTGATTAACCTTAATATTATGATACATGACCTAATCTAAATAGAATGTTCTAGTTTTCAAAATAATATATGCTAATCTGATGCACAATTCTTAAATTATATATGAATTCTTAATTCATAACCCTTAGGTGATGTGACATATATTTTTTTTATGTGGGCGGCGGTGATAACGTTGAATGTTACAACACTTGAATTAATATTTATTTTTCAATAGACTGTAATCTATCATACTAACTTTATTAGAAGAAAAATAAGAAACAAAAAACAAAGTACTTAAATTTAAAAAAAAATATAAATATCATATTGCTACAATTTTCGAATTTAATGTTCTACAATAAGTGGTCAAGTATATACCGAGAATATTTTTAAATTAGGTTTCAAGAGCAAAAAAGGGTGATTTCACGATATATCACAATAAATTATATTGAGATCATGAAATTTTGAGATTATTTAAAGTACTTGAAAAGATCAAAAAGATAAATAAATAATTTAAGATACATTATATTGCTGTGTTTTTGACCTTATTGAAATGAATATTCATTGTCTGTGTATGAAATACTTGTACAAGAAGTACTTATTAACAAAGAACAGACAGAAAAAATAAGAATATTTCATTTGTTTAATTTTAATTTATCTTTAATCGTATAAAATCAAGTATTAATTGAATAATCGATATATACACATGTGCATACATAAAAAAAAAACAACTTTGTAAGAATATATTAAGAAATTTTGCATTCAAAAACAATAACTAATCTCATTAAATTCTTCTGCTATATAAAGTAAGTTTAGTATGGTCATTGTGCTAAATATCATAACATATTTTATTTATTAAAAAATTAACGTAAAATAAAATTCAACTTTCAAAAGTAAGTAACTAAGAAAGTATCTATCGTTGAATTGTTGAATAGTATGTGAAAATATTTTGAATTTTAAAATTCATTTCATGAAAGATATAAAACAAATATAATGCATGCATTCATTATTTTTATGAATTTTTCTAATGTTTTCTATTACAAAAATGCAACGTAGTACTTAAACTTGACTAAATATCAAGTAAATAAGTAAAGTATATAGTATATATCGTGATATGGAATATAGATATATAAGTATATGTATGTATATATTGTATATATGATAAGTAAATTGTATATGTAGCTCTATGTTCTCTTCTTTATAACTTTGACTTTGTTGACTTTCTTTCACTTATCGTTTTATAATTTGTTCAATGGTATTCATTTAACTCAATGAATACTTCAATTGAATTCAAGATGATGATGTTGATGCCCCTTTAAATTTTATTTGTATAAGTAACTGACTCTCTATATAACTACATATGCATACTATAATGTATAATTCAGTATATTTATTCTTATATATTTTCCCTTTTTTTCTTCTTAATTTCTTTTCTGATAGACAGTTAGTCTTTTTGTAAAGAATCATCATCATCATCATCATCTCCGCCATTATTTTCAATATTACTATGCCAATGCTTCCTGAAATTAATTGAAAGACTGAAAAAAAAAATTTTTTTTTTGAATGAATATGAATGTGAAAATAAACAGACTTTAACCATTCAAATGTAACTTGAAAAACAAAACAAAAAAATGAATTTTAAAGAAATAAAAATATACTAAAAATACGTACGTGTACGTATAGTTGTTAACTATTATAACTTGCATATAAGTATTTTTATTTTAATTTTTATTTGAGCAAATATACTCATTCATTTTCTTTAATAGATAGTTTTCATTTTGAATTCTTCAGATACTAATTTTTTATGTTCTTTTATTTTCTTATTATAATTCTGACATTTAGAAAGTCAAATCAATATCATTTTATATTTGAAATATGTTCAACAAATAATATCTACCTGTTTTACGATGTATTTACTTTTTTTTTTTTTTACTTCTTCAAAAAAATACCTGTAAATTTTATATTCTCAGCATGAACAATATTAAGAAAAACAATCTTTTCTTTTGTATTTAAATTCTTTAAAAAAAAATTAAAAAAAACAATAATATTCATGTTGTGCATTTTGCAATTGTCACTTGAACTGTTTGAATGCATGTATTTTAGCTATTGTTTGGTTGATACTCAGTTAACTTATCTGACCTCCATCTGGCCTTTTCAGATATATTTACTAACTAAAATATATGTACTTAAGTATATTTCGTTCTTGAATAACTTAACTCTTGAAAAACTGAGTATCTAAGTACAAGATATGTTAAAAAAAACAAACATGTGATGAAAGAGGGAAAAAGAAGAAGAAAAAAAGTAACGTATCGTATGTGGTCGAATTTATTAAATAAAGATAATATATAAAGCATTTATTTCCTTTTAGAATCTATTCAAAGATGTTTTTGCGTTTATTTCAAATCTCTTCAAGGTCAATTGAAAGGTTCTTGTATTGTTAAACTAAGCATGATGCCTACTTAAAAACCAACTTTTCTAAACAGGTTTCATTTAGTTGTTCTCTAAAATAAAAAAAATTATATAAAATAAAATAAAATTGAGAAGAAAAAAAGTCTAATTACACGGTCATGTCTTTTGTTTTTTTTTTTTTGTGCTTTTCTATTTCATTTTATTTCTGAGATATTTTTACTTTTTTTTTGTCTGGGTAATTTTCTTTTTTTTTTTTTTTCAAATACAACTTATAAAATGATTTCGATAGTAAAAATATGCTTCAAGCTAAATTCAAATCTAATTTTATTTCAGGTATAAGTAAATGCTTTATTTAAGATGATTTGTTAGATACTTTGTACTTTTCATTTCAACTTTAGTTAGACAAGAGAACACCTTTTTTACACTCATGTGAAAAAAAAGTGTTTCACGAGTTTAAAAAAGAATTTTTTACTTTTATAAAATTAACGATTTTCTGATTTGTAGGTTCACTGAAATGATTAGGTATTTGTTTTTTTATCTTTTTTAAGTACCTATTTAATTTCTTAATTTTGCTTTTTAGAAAAGAAACAAAAAATACAAAATTAAAATCTTATGAATACATTAGGTAATTTCAATTTACCTGTAACATTGAAATAAATGTTTAAAAAAAAAGGTGGTTTGCACAATAATTATTTCTTAGAAGAAAATAATAATTTTTTTTATCTTACATGTAGGTATATACTTAAATGTAAAATCAGCAATATGGCAAGAAACAATCATGGGACAGAATGGAGACTTTTTGAAATCAACCTGTCTAAAAAAAATGAAGTAAGAAGCAAGATAATGTTGATTTCACCTATTTAGATAAGATAACGACTAAAGTTTATTATATTGGCTGTATGTGCGTTTGTAATAATTAATTTACACATAATATTGTATCATTTCCTTTTATCTAAATCGAATGATAAGATTCTATTAATCCTACGAATAGTTACAGAAATGTAATATATATGAAATTTCAAAATTTAGTATTCGAAGAACCGGATTTTAAGCAGCATTTCGTGGATTAACATTTTTCAAATACATATTATGAATTAGATGGTTTTTTCGGGTATCTACAGAACCTTTTGAATAAGCTTTAAAAATTTGATAAAAAATTTACTTTAATGCCATTGTCTCTGTATACTTTTATATATAAGAGGAATAGATAACTAACCCAGATAAAAGTTGGTTCTAGGCCATAAAATTTGTAAAAAAATAACTAGCTTTTCTTTTCAATGGCCTTCACATTTTTATTGTTCATTCAAATTTCGTCATCCAAAATAATGTTGTTTTTTGCCTAATTTAATTAATCAACCATGAATAAGTGAGTACATACTTGAATACTTATATAAGTACCTACATATTTTATTTTCTTAGTTAAGAACAGGGTAATGATAGATTCGAGTTTTTTGAATTCACAAAAAATTCACATCAGTTAATTTTGAATATTTTTATATTTAATAAATTGTTTTTTGAAAAATAAAATGTCTTACTACTTTTTTTTTATACATTAAGTTTTTTTTTCCTTATAAAAAAATATAAGTAATCATTATAAGGTTTCTTAATCTGTTTTTAAGAAAGGGTGAAGAAAAAAAACCTCTTAGAAACTCAATATTCTTAATAAATTAAAAATGTGTAAGGATTTTTTTTTAAGTAAGTAAGTATGTACTTTAAATATACAAGAATAAATATCAATAACTTCTCACTAACCGTATGTGAAAAATTTTTACTTACTTACTTATGTATTTTATTTAAAAAATTTACTTAGCAAGGGTTCCTTTTTCTTGAGAAAGGATTAAAATATTTCTTTTATTTTTCGAAGTTTACTTTTTCTTTGCCTGTCGCAAAAAATATATTTCTTCCTTTTCATACTTTTTCAAATATTATAACTACACTGTAAAATACATGTACAATAAATAAATAATACATAAGTATGTAACTCCGTGTATGATTATATTGATTGATTACGCATTTATAATTGAATATCATATTCCTTTATTAGATTTTTTTTTTTTTTTTTCATAAATAAAACCTGTTCCTGGATTATAAGTATTTTCTAAGTATCTATATACAAATATGTAAGTAAATCATCAAAAAAATATCTTCGAATGTGAAGTTTTTCTATTGCTTTTACTTGTTTTTTTAGCTACTTTTATATATTGGATGAAACATGGTTATTGAACGGGTTTTTAAGTTATTGTTCCTTTTTTGGGATTTTCTCCTGATTAGACGCTGATATAAGTAACTCACTTCCATATATACTTATACAATATTATATTAAATGTAGTAAGTAAGTAAGCAGATAAGAAAACTTGAAAAATTATTAAAATAAAATATCAAAGTGTATTGACTCTCACTCTTTTAATAAATAATGCTTATATACTTAGAAAACATACATTACTTGCTAATAACAAGACATCATGATCAAGTAAGTAAGTAAGTCAATTGATTATTGTAAATGTGTGTAATATTTATCGTATATGTATGTATGTTTATTATGTTCATAATAATGTCGTAATAGTTAGATATTGTGTGTAGAATAGGTACCACCAGATAATCATTTTAGTTACTTATCTGCAAATTGATTAAAACCTGTATACTGTTTACATTTAAATAATTTCTTATTTTATATAAATAATAACGATTAAATAATATTTTGTATGTTCATAAGATAATTTTTTTTTAAATATTGTGTGTTGAATTTGTTTTACTTTTATTCGAATTATGAGATTTATCTACAAAATAATTGATCAATCAATAAATGGCATGATTTGAATGAAAAAAGTCAATATTTAAAGAAACGAAGTTGAAAAAGAAGAAAGAAACAAATATATATGTAATACCAGAACAAAAACGTGTAAAATTTTATCGTTATTTTATGAACAAAATGCAATTAATCATACTTTTTTTTCCCGTGAGCACAATATGTATGTATTTCACAAAAAGGCAAATGATAAAGAAATATAAATATGATCTGATGAAGCATTACAATTTATCTCCATGTGAACATACATTATATAGGTACCTAAAATTGCTTACTTCAACAGTTATTATAAATTACTTAGTTATTTGAGCATTACCGTCACCTTAATCTTCTTGTCGATAATGACTTGAAAATTATTTAACACATCTCATCTCATCTTCCATTTTTATTATTTTCATTCTTCATCTTTTTTGTTTTGTTGGTGTAGTTACCTATTTTAAAATTCCTTGTACAATTATTATCTTTGACATTTGGTAAAATGTCTTCTTTCCTTTTCCCTTAAATAAAAAAGTTTCTCATACTTAAAAATGGAATTAATTTTTCACCTTCCTTGAGAAACTGCAAATATTTACATAAGACTTCCGTTCAAATTTTACAACAATAACAACAATAAAAAAAAAGGTAATACGTAAGTAAAATTATGATGATGATTTTTCGCTTTAGTTTTAAAACCATCATTTACTTTTTCACTTTGTAATAGATTTATACAAAATGTGAACTTTAAAACTTTATTGCAATTGCAATAGTTAATGAGTTCATATCAACTCTAGGTATATAAAGTAAATTTTGCATTTTAACACTTATGCAGTATACATACATACATATATGTATGTACACATTCCAACATACGAATTCTTCCACATGAATGACTTTAATGACTTTTGGTATTACTGCAATGCTACCTTGCACATATGGCATATCATTTTAATTTTGTATATAAAAGAAGGATCGTGAAGTTTTTTAAAGTAAGCGTTTTTGTAGGTGCAGACATTTTAAAAATATACTTAAGTATTTCTTATATTATATAAGTATATGTATTTGTTTAGTTATTGTTATTTTATCTATCTTGTGTTCATAAAATCTATTACTTAATTTTATTTTAATCAACTTACGGACATTGACCACTTTCGGATCATATTTATCAACTTTCTTCTCTAATGTATTTAACTTCTCTTTAAGCCCTTGTGAACGATTGGCTATATTTTGTAATTCTCCATTTAATTCTAAAAATATTTCGTTAGCTATTATAAGAATTGATGCCATTTGCCTTAGGGCATTGCTCAATGTTATGTTTGTCATCGTTTCAAATTCAGAAGAACTACAGTCAGGTATAATCATTTTTGTCGCTGATGTCGTTGCTGTGGTTGTTGTATCCATGAAACCGGATTTACCGTTGACTGCAGAACCCCCATTACCGGCGATAGCAGCACCACTGAATTCACCACAGGTGATGACATCATTACCTTCAGTACTGGTGCAAGATGATTCTATTACAGCACCAGAAGTTGAAGTAGATACAATAGCTAATGAACTTATGCCATTAAAATGCGTAGATGTTGTTGCAGATGCATCTTTTACAGATGTTAATGTCTTAGAAGAACTTTGATTTGTTGTTGATGATAATGATGATGCTGTAAATGGATACTGCGTTGCGGTTGCTCCACCACTGCTGCATCGTCGAGAAAGGAATGTTGGTTGTACTAGACGCTGGATAAAAGGCATTTTTATAAATTTTTAGGAACTTCATGTGCACTGATACTAAAATGTCTTCAGAAAACATCGAATCAATGTATTCTTTCTCACGTATCAATTTAATAAATCTATAGAACGGTGTAAAAGACTGGTTTCAACTGATTTATAAAATTTTAAAATTTATAAACTTGTTTTATGTGTAAAACAAACGAATGAGATCAAGATTTGAGATCTACTCTTCTATAAGTAAGAACCAGCAACCAGCCTAGCCTATGCCTATAAAAAAAGACCAAACATTCCATCGCCAAGCACTTTATTAACATTTAACACATGCACACATTCAATATTGTTCAACTTTATATATAAAATATGGAATATCTATTTATTTTAACAAATTTCTATAAAAATTTTAGGCCATATTTTTTATTTAAAACACTTAAATAACAATCAAGGCATATTAATTGATCACATTTTTATAATAAAATTACCGAACAAGCACCCTTATTTTTTAAAACAAAAAATAATAAAATTAACAGCGCGTAGTAGTACTTTCAAGCCCAGCCCGGTGCACAACAATAATAACGAAATCCACATCCACTTTTTCCAATTGCATTTTTTCTAACAGTTCCACCAACTTGATAAAAATGACAGCTGTCAAAAATGACAATCATTAGGGATGTCGAATTTACGATGTTATGTTAAGAATTTCAGTCGAAATTCGAGTCTCACTTTACATTTGAATTAAAAAAAACCGTTTTTTTTTTTAAATTAACTGACTGAAGGAATTTCCTTCATTATTTTTGCGTAAAATTTATGTTTTGTTATTATTTTGATCTTTAATTTTTAATTAAACATTTATTATTAGGTACAGTTAGTATTTTGTAGTAAAAAAAAAATGTATTCTATCTGAAATTTGATTTATTGAAATTTAAAAAACTTTACGTTACAAATAATCCTTATGTGTTTTTAGCGACGGATACAATGTGAAAGGATATCTAAACTCTAAACTACCTGTTACATATGAATGATTGGTGAAATGTCGAAAGAGACGTGAATGTTTAGAAAAAGTACTACAGCAGCTGACAACAGAAAATCTAAATTCATAAGAACTTCTTAAGAAAAATAACTTAACTTCTTAACTAATTTTTACTTTAGGTGAAAATGTTAAAAAAGTTCATTTTTCTTGAATAATGAAAATTTTTAGGATGATTAGAAAAACAAAAATGAACAAACAAAATTTCTTCACATTTTAGGTTTTCATAATTAAATCAAAATTTCCAAGCAAACTTTTCTTAATTTCTTATTGAAATTTCAAGATTTATGAAAATATTTTTCCAAAGAAACTTTTAACAATATGAAAAGGATTAACAGGATTAAATATCATATATTGTATTATTGTATATATGAAAAAATATGTACTTCAATTTTATTTAAGTATAATGTTTCCAGGTTCTATAATAGGTTAATACCATTAAATTGTTGATTAGATTTTATCAAGAAAAAAGAAACGAAGTATGTAATTAGATATACTTATGTACATATGTACTCCTATATAATCAAGCAAAAATATACTTTTATAATATAAAATAAAAAATTTAGAATTACATTGTCGTACAAAATTAAATTAAAGATAAATTAATTTCTTTTACATTTTGTGTAATTCATTCTTCTTTTGTTTTTATAAAATTTTATGGAGATTTTTTTTTAATTAGTTTTTTTTCTGTTGGCTTTATTGCAATTCAGATTCTCTGATAGGTAGGTCTACTTTCACAGAAAATGAAAATAGTTTTTTCAACGGAAGTAATTAACTGAAAGACAATTTATCAGATTTAATTTTGAACGTGTTAATTTTAAAATTATTTGTGCATCAAAGATTTTCTGTGTTTAAAAAAAAAAATGTTTAAAAATTTTATATAACATTTATACAGCATATAAAATTGTAAAGTTATGAATTCAAATATTGCAATTATCCTTTTTTTTATTAGTTCTTTGAATTTTTGATAATAATTACAAAGAATTTTTATTTAAAAATTTATATTCTACTAGGTATCCTTTAATTATGAAAATATATACCTTTCGGGATTATAATTCCTTCTAAGAAAACATCAATAAATCATATACAAGGGAAAGGAAAAAGAGGAAAATTTAATAAAATAAATTTTCTTCTATTAAAGATTTTTTCTTACACATTGCTAAAGAAAATTCTCTTTTATGTCAAATAAAAATGAAAAAGGAAAGGTTAGAACATATGTCACATGTTTCTTCATTTTTAAATTTTAATATTATGAAAGTTTTCATTTTATTTTATTGTCTTTTTACTTTTGCTAGAATGGACATACAAAATAGTTTTTTTTTTTTTTTTTTTTTTTTTTTTCATTAAAAATGCATCTTTTTCATATCATTCATTTAAAAAAACTTCCATGGAAACAAACTAGATACTACAAATATGATATGTATGTATAATAAGTAGGTATATTTATTATTATTATTAAAATGTTATTAAATTAAAAACTTTTTGATGAGATAGAGACTTGAAACTTTCAACATAGCTCAGAACTGCATGACAATGCAATATTACATCGCTAATGAAAGTTTTAAGATTTTACTTTTTATGATATTCGATCCTCAAATTTGGTCTAAAACAAATAAAATATTAATTTTTCTTTACTAAAATTTAATCTAAGCAAACTCTGATTTTCAAGTCAAAAATATTTTAGTATGCTTCATTTCTAATTTTTAACAGCCACCTCTGAAAATGTAGTACCACTTGAAAAATTTTTTTTTGTTTATGAATAATATTTTTGAAAGAAAAAATAAACAAATGAATAAAAAAATTCTTCAATTGGTACTACATTTTCAGAGGTGGCTGTTAAAAATGAGAAATGAGAGAGATAATTGTCATTTTAATAAAAAATTATCATTTTTCTTTAATAACTAAATTTCTATTAATTTTACAATATAACAATGTTTGGGAAAAATGTTTATTTAATAAAAATCTACAAATTTATAGAACATTATAATTTAATATTTTTAGTAATTTGGGAGATTTAAGGAAAAATTGATTCTCAGTTTTATGTTACTTAATATTTATCACGTTTTTTCTTTGATTTACGTTGCTCATAGATATTTAATATATTCGGTGAAAATAAAGCTAAGGATCTTCTCTACATTTCATTTGAACATAATTTTCATGTAACTTTAATCAGAACTTAGTTATGATTGATTAAAAGCAATAAGTTGTCATGTCAATTTGGTACTTCCAACACGTCATATAAACAATAAAATAAAATTGAGGATTAAGTCTTGGTACTATAGGAGTCGTTGGTTTTAACAATACTGAAAATTTGTTAATTTTAAATAAGTGTTCAATGACCTATACCAAACGTGTATATATAAAATATATTTATTACAAGAAAAAGAAAAAGGAAAAGAACATTCGGCAAAAATATACCAAGAAAGTATTTAATTATTTAAATAGGTAAAAAAATATTACAATTTTAATATATACACACGTTAAATTTATTCAGTTGCAAATGTTTTGAGAGCGACTGTATTTTACATATATGTATATACAAATATATTTGTTTTTTAAAATTAAAAAAACTTTTTTAGTTTTACTTATATTGTTTTTTAATGTAAAATAATATCAATAAAATCGATTGACAAATTTCACATAAGACTAAAAAGCAAAAAATAATTAAAATAAAAAAATTTTTTTAATATAAAACGTTTTTAAAACGGACTCAAAAGTATAAAATAATTTTTCCTAGCCACATACACATTCTCAATCCCATACAGATAATCCTAAAAATTTGTGATTCCGAATTTTTAATAGCTATAAAAATACTTGTAAGAATAAAAACGAAAAACATGGGGCGCAAGATAAAATAGTAAGAAGTGTAAAGAGTAGTGCAAGTTAATAGTAAGAAGTGTAAAGAATAGCGCAAGTTAATAGTAAAAAGTGTAAAGAATAGCGCCCCACGTTTTTCGTTTTTAATCTTACAAGTATTTTTATAGCTATTAAAAATTCGGAATCACAAATTTTTAGGATTATCTGTATGGGATTGAGAATGTGTATGTGGCTAGGAAAAATTATTTTATACTTTTGAGTCCGTTTTAAAAACGTTTTATATTAAAAAAATTTTTTTATTTTAATTATTTTTTATTCAACTTTAAAAAATATTTTTCCTTTTATATAGGAATTTATCATTTTATTAACAAATATTTATTCAATAAACTTTCTATAGCCTTATTAATATGTATTTATTCACATACATATGTAGGTGTATACAAATATCTTTCCAAATATTCAAAAAAGTACTGTTTCAAATATGAAATAAAAATCTATGTATACATATGTAAAAAGAAAAAAAAGCTTTTAGAATTTTTATTGAAAAATATTTTTCTCATCAAAAGAATAAATATACTAAAGAATTTTTAAACACATACATACTACAATATTTTGTTAAATATGACATTATATTGTCCTTTATTTATTGTTCAAAATACAAAAGCAGAAGATGAAATTTATTTCCATATTTTATAAAATGTAGAGTATGATGGGATCAATTGAAAACTTGTTAAGATTTTGTTAAATTTATGTCTGAGGCATGCGATTGGTAATAATTTTGTTGTTGTAAAGGAAAACCATTTCATTATATTATGTACTTGATAATTCAGCTTTTGTTCAGTTTCAATAAAAAATATTCAATACATTTCCGATTTCTTATGCCGTTTATAAAAGCTTTTCAATCTAAAAAAGGATAAAAATGAATATATTTAAATAAATAAGGATTTAGAAAACAAAAAAAAACCAACGGTACAATTGACCTTGTTCTCATCTACTTTTCGTCGTTTTTTTTTATATTCCTTTTAAAGGATTTGTTTATTGTAGTCCATAATTGTAAGTAAGTATATATTTTTTGACTGTATTTAAATTTATAATTTGGACTTCATAAGAAAATACTAAAAAAAAAAAAGTCTAGACATTTTCTTTGAAGTGATAAAGGAAAAAAATTATATGAAAGAATAGACAACAATTACAAAAATTTTAAGCTAATTTTCAAAATACATAAATGAATTTTCGATTTCTTGAAAATTTGTGTTCTATATAGGTTTTAAATAATATTAAAGAATTATTATCTAATCCTATTTTTCACAAACTGCCTTTCCCTTTTTTAAGATTTTGTAGAAAATCAAATTTTAAAAGTGTGTTCAAGTATAAAATTTCTAGAAAAAGAAAATAAGTAAACAAATCTCTAAAATATGGATAAAATTTACTTTAAATGCAATTAAAATTAAATACACAAATTTAAAGAAAATTAATATTTTACAGATTTTGTTTTAAGATATTTATAAATTTTAATTTGATATTTTGCTATTAGTCGTCGTTATGGAATAGGGGAAAAAAAATGATAAAATACATGATTTTTTTCAAGAATTTACTTATACATGTGTACATATTTAGAATGTATCTTTTTTTCGAAATAAATGAAAGGAAATTAGTATTTTCCTTATATTTTAAAAATTCATTTAGTATCTTCCTGTTACCATACATATGTATAGTATATGTACCATCACTTACAATAATTTAATTTAATTAAAACACATATGGATACCGGGGTAAAATAACGAAGTAAAAAATAAAGAAAAAATATAAATCCTGATTATTTTTCAAACTAAATATCATCTTTTCAACATTTTGTTTTCAATAAATTCAGAAATTAATCAAATATTATAATCTTGACTATTTTATTCATTTGAATAGTTAACCCTTATTCCATTGAAAGATTACAGAATGAATAAAAATGTCGTATTTGAAAATATTCATATGCGTTATCATTTTTGTATTTATAAATTAAATTTAAAGGAAAATCATTGTAAAATTGAAGAATATTTTTCTCATATCTTGATGTTTTTTTTTTTTCTCTTTTTTTATACGTTCGTCTTCGATATCCACGTGTCAATATATACTTTGTAGTTTATATATGTAAATTGATAGATACTTTTTTTATGTCAAGGATTTTGTCTATGAATGGAGGCGTAATATGATTACAAGTATGTACATAGTAAAATTCGTATGTATAATACATGTTCTGTATATGAAAAAAAAGATAATAATCTAGTAAAAAAAATATTGCTTACACTTTAAAATTTTTATAAAATAGAAAAAACAAACAAGTCGTTTTCGCTTTCAAATCACATGTTTTCATTTTTAAAATCTAATGTAAATACCTAAACTCAACTAAAAATAATGAAATTTTCAGAAAATATACATACGAATATACGAACTTATTTTCTTTTTCCTCCTACTATACTAATTTATTGAATTTTTCCATGAAATTTTTATAAAAATCAGGAATACAACTCAAGTATGAATTTAAAATCAAAAAAGTCGAAATAATTATTATCAAGGTTATGCACATGTCATGTTTTGAATATTTTTTTTATCACTAAAAAAACACCAAAAAAACACACAATCCAACACCAACAATTCTGACTTTAAAAGTTAATTTTAAAAACAAAAACAAATCCAGAATAATATATAATGTACGCGATGTTATTAATAAATTAAGAAAGATTATACGGTAATAAGACGTTTTAAAAACCTACGTTTTAGGTTTTTTAATTTATCTAAAAATAAATTTATCAAAATAATAAACCAAATAAAAAGTGAAATAAAATTTATTCAAAAAAAAATTTAAACAAACAAGGATAAATAAAGTGTAGGAGTATGCTTTTTAAGATAAAAAAAAAACTATTTTTAAAAATAAGATTAGGTAAAAACATTTTGAATATAAATATTTTTTTAATATTTGAAATAGGACCAATTTGAAGCAAAACATTATACATATTGCTTTCGTTAGTATAATAAATATGAAAATTTTTCCAATATGTATTTTTTTTTCTATTTTCTCATGAAAAAAAAAAACGCTTTTTATTCTATTTTTACTGTTTTCAAATTATGTTTTTATTTATTTATTTTCTAAGTAAATAATATCATAAAAACTTCGCTCCGTAGAAGGTTTTTTGAAGTAGGTAATTTTTTTTTTCTTCTAAAAATGATTCCTTATTCAAGTTGAAAATGTTTTATGGTTAACAGTAATCCTTTTTTTGTTGTTGTTGTGTAATTTAAATGCAAGTTTTTCCTTTTTTTTTTACCTTTAACACCAAAAAGTTTTTATTATCATAAATTGCGGTATTATTATATCTGGAAAATATTAAAAAATACGTTTTAAGAATTGTAAAATTAAAAAAAGGAACTTCTTTTTAAAATAAATAAACTTTGTTCAATAAAAAAAAAAATACAAGATATGTACAATCCTTTTGTAAATTTTTTTCTTTTTCAAAGTTCGAAAGGTTCAAGGTTATGTTATCAAATAATACCAAGAAGAATTTAAAAAAATATATATATATTTATGTACATATATGTATATATATATATATATATATATGTAGTATAGTAGGTACCTATGTAGCCTTTAAATGAATTATTCGGGATCAAATTAGATTTAAATATAGGTCCTATAAAAGTCGAGAATTCTTTGTAACGGAAATTTCACGTGAGACATTTCATAAAATATGAAAAAACTAATAAATAAAAATGAAAGTGTTATTTTATATGAAAAATCATAATTTTATTCGAAGCACATTTTAAAGATATGTTGAGAATATAAAAATAAGCAATACAAGGATTTTCATATTGCAATTGATTTTTTTTTTCTTTCAGTTTTAAGAATATTTTTTTTTGAATGTAAAGCAAAAAAATTTTTGTTTGTTTCTTTTTCTTTTTCTACTTGGGCGGCTTTCTTTCAATAGAAAAGTTTTCGTTGAAAGTTCTTTTTATTTATATGTATTTGTCTTATTCAAGTTCTAGCTATATGGTACTGGTTTTTCAATTATTTCTTTGTATGGAAAAAGTAAAACAATAAAACTAATGAAAATTTGTCATTTTACCTAGAATTCTAAATTTTTGCATTGCTATTTTTTTTTTTTGTTTTTATACTTTACATATCGCATTTAATTTAGAAAGAGGATTTTACTTATATTTGAAATGATATTAAAATGAAACTCATAAATTAATTTATCAAAAGAACACATGCAACATTTTGAGATTAATAAATCGAGTTTGTGTCAAACGGAAATCCTTTCAGGATATATGGTTTAATTTTTAATTAGAATGCCATAGATTCCATATATTTACATGTATATACATATTCAGTGTGTTTGTATGTATACTCATATGAATATTTTAATTTAAGATTCCATCTGCAGGATAACAGATAATATAAAGGTATTTTTTTTTATAGTAACCATTAATCAAACTGTCACACAATTATAATGCTATTTAGGTTTATTAATACAAAAATATTTGGAAAAAAAAAGATTCTTTAAAACAAACATAATTTATTAATATTTAATTTTTTTTTTTAATTTTAACTTAATTTAATTAAAAGTTTTGTTTATGTAAATTATAATAGATTTGTTTTTTTTTCTTCGTAAATAAATATTTTATGTTAAAAAACTTGAAAATTTATTACAATAATGAGAAATATGTATTAAATTAATATTTAATATTTAGGTAGGGTAAAAACCCTATTTTCGTCTTTAAAAATAGTATCTATTACTACACTTTTTTATCACTTAAGAATTTTTCTATCTCATCAGGTAAAACATATCATTTGTTCACACTAAGTAATTTCTAAAAACTACATTCAATATCTTTTTTGTTTTATCATTATTTTGTAATTAAATATATGTTAATTAAATGGATATATTTTTCATGTGTCCAATTACCATGGACTTTACCTTATAAACAACGATTGTTTTTGTTTTCAAAATGTGATGAATTTACAAATTTTTAATTTGAAAGGAAAAACGAAAAGTAGACGAAATGATTTAATGGAGTATCTATAGTAAATTTTGAAGAAAAAAAGAAAACCAGAAATATAATTTAAAATTTAAATAGATTACAATTTTGATTAAAAACAAGTTTTTTTAATCTAATTAATAAAACAAATAAATAAAAATTAAAAATACGCAATAAAAGTAACAAAAATATACATATTCATTAATTAATTGTTATTTTCAATAAGTAAAATACCTACATTATTTGTATTTATTTAGGCATGACTACATTTCAATCTTTAAATTGTATAAACAGTTTTCAGAATATCGCGTTTAATTGTTCTGTTTTAGTTTTTATTAAGATTTTTTTTTCATAATTAACAAAAAGCAAAAAAAAAAATTAATAATAATGAAAATCCTATGATGTGAATTCACTTACTCACTCTTTTTTGTGACAAAGTGTATGAAAAAAAATACGGATAAAATTTTACTTCAGTTACATTTTTTTTTTCACTTTTCTTGTAATCAACATAATGAATTTACTATGGGTCTATATTTACAAGAAATTCTAGCATGTCAGCTTACAATGAATCTTGCAAGATATTTTTTATTGCAAGGTTTGGTGCGAGAAATTTGAAGTTTGAGTTATCAAATATGACGTCAATATGAATTTCTTTTTGATGGTTGAGAAGTGGCTTTTTTTATTTGTGTCCATGAATTAAGAAATCGTTTTGCGAGGTATTTTTTATTTTCTTTTTTAATTAATATAACATAGCTTTTTTTATAACATAATAAGTGAAAAAGAGTGGGGAAAAGAAATTTATTTTTGCACTATACTCTTTGACATTTTTTAGAAAAGTTTAATTGCACGACAGAAATTTCTTTCCGTATAGACACATGGTTAAATATAAGCTTAAAAAAATTTCATGTATAGATTATTCTCCTCTTCACAAATACCTGGTGGGATATTATTTTATTAACGACCCAATTTATTGTTATTGACATGTTATTGGCGGTTTTGTTTAAATGCAAAATATTTAATTTATTTTCAAATATGTAAACAATATTTACTCATTTAATAAGCTGTTATATGTACATGCATAACTATGAACATATGAGTAAATTAAGTACATATGTACATACCTACATATAATATGTACATGTATTTAAATTTTTGATGAGTTCATAGGTGTAATTTATTTTTAAAAGAAAACGTTTTATTAAGTTTATAGTTGAAAATAAAAACTGTCTGGATTGTTTGAATTTGAAATGATGAATTAATTTTAATTTTTTATAGACATACATACATTCATTAAACCTTCAAAAGAAAAAAAAAAAAAACAGCACGAGACAAAAAATATAATTCACGTGAATTTTAAAACAATATGTGTGTGCTCAAATTTAAACAAATATTTATTTTACTACCGTAAAATTCTAGCTAATATTTATATTTCTTTTGTATTTTTAATTTTTAATTACAATTTTTGAAAATTTTTCCTTTTAATATAGAAATGATTCATTTTAAAATTAAAAGTAATTAAATATATATAAATATTTATTTATATTATTAGAATCAAAATAAAATTATTTAATTTAGAAAGAAAAATTAAATTACATCTATAAAAGGAAAAACTCAATTAAAATGTTTTTTTAATAAACAAAACTTTTGTCAATAGAATTAGACACGATTTCGAAATATGTACATACTATACGAGTGTGTTATGTACTATACAGAAGAGAGAGAAAAGAAGAAAAAAAATAAGAAATTGTAATTATTTTTCAATTTTTTCTTTCTTTTTTGTTTATTTATCATCATATTACTCGTATTGTTTGTTATTATCATTTTATTTTCATTGAAAAAATAAATTCAAAAAGTATTTATAAATGAGTGGCTCAGACGTCAATATTTTATTTTTATTTCTGATTCTTGTATATTTTAATCGAATATAAGTAATAAGTATTTTTTTTTAGTTATTGGAAGACTTCATTTTTTTTATCCCAGAAAGTGTATTTTCTATAATCTAAACAAAAAAGAATTTTCTATGGGTTTTTTATGGTTTTCTGAGACACTCAAACTTGAATAAACTGAATAAAAATAACACGAATCATTTTGTCACTTTTTTTAATCTTAGAATATTATAATAACATAATATTTCTAGTTTATGATTGTTTTTGAAATTTGAGTAGTACCTACTGTTTCGAAAAACAACTATTTAAAAAAAAAAAAAAAAAAAAAAATGTAGATATTTTTGTTTAATAATTTATTTAAATAATTTATGGAAATATTAATAAAAAGGGTAAGCAAATTTTTTCTTCGCTAAAAATGAAGTTACATCTGATGGCATCATCTTTATTCTTTAATCAAATGTTATACATCTCATTTTTCTTTTTGTACTACCCTGACAAAGATATAAGAAATACAAACCACTTATACATGAATCCTGTTGATATAAATACATGCGAACAAAAAAAAAAAAATAGAATTAAAAAAAAAAAGCTCGATGAAGCTTCAAATGATTATCTACTATGGTAATCTTAATAATTAACAAAAATAAATTATATATACTTCTACTATGTATTTTATAAAAATGTTACGAAACTGAATTATTTCTTTTTGTTGATGATTGTTTAACGAAACGTTTTAACGAAATTATAAATTAATTAATTTTCATATTTTTTTTTCCAGTTATTTTTTTATGTATGTACAAAAACAAATAATTGAATAATCAGTTTTTAATTAACAAAAAAAAAAGATTCTTACAGAAACATGTATTCGTTTATTTATTTATTTATTTTTTTAATATATGAAAAATCACTTTCTAATAGGGGATTTTATTTTTTTCTGAAATGTAATGACACAAATTACAGTACTTATCATTTTAAGATTTATTTTATTTGTGTTTTTTTTTAAGATTGTTTTGACTGAAAAAAAGTAGACAGTCAGAGTTCAAAATATTCACCTTTAAAATAATAATAATAATAAAAAAATAGTACATACACATGTGATGTGCATATGGTGGAACAACATATTCAATGAACTTGAAATTTTTGCAAAAAAAAAAAAGGTTAAAATGTTGTTTACTTTAAAAGAAACTTTCAAAAGTTGTAGGTAACTTTTTTTTTCCAAAATTGAATAAAAAATTAAATATCTACTTACTTATGTATAATATTTTTTTTTTTTGTGATATTTTATGTCCTTATATTTTTTATTTGTCAAAAATTTTTAACTGGTTTATAAAAAAAAAAAGAATGAACAAGTTTTTTTTTTTTTGTACGTGTTCAATTTTTATATTTTTTTCTTAAATCGAAATTTTATGTTATTTTTTATTTTTATTGTTTTTTATAAATATTTTTATTAGATACTTGAGGTGTTATCATTAATTTGTAATTAAATTCTTAATATATCAGAATTTTTCTGGTTATTCAAATTTAAATTCTTGAGATGATTTTGAATTTTTCATTAATTTTGAATTATTGTATATTAAAAATAAAAAAAATAAAAAGATTTAAAAAAGAATTTTTATTCTGTGAATGTGTGAAAACAAGTTGACTTACGTACGTATGTATGTGTGTATTTTTTTTAATAAAAATAGATTTCAACAAATAATAGAAATTCAGTGAGTGTAGTAGATATAATTTTTGTTTATATGCAGGGCGTTTCACAGTAGTAGTAGTTTGTGTGCCAAACTGAAAAAGGTGATAGATCTCGATGAGGAGGAGGTGGGCGATCTACTTTCAATGGTTACCGGGTTATTTAAGGTCAAATAAATTTTTTTTTCGAAAAGGAACCAGTTCCACTTTCAGTGTCAAAGTTCACCACGTTCATTTACGTCAAAGCGCTTGTACCTTATTATAAATTCAATTCATTTTGAAAAAACTGCCCTTGATTTATGGTCAATAACTTTTGAAAAGATGAAGATAATGCAATATCCCAAAAGCCATATTGTAGCAGATAAAATAAGCTTTCATTTAAGTGAACAATTAAAAAAAATAATGGCGAAAATTTTCTAGATATTCGAAGTTGAACGTTGAAATGCAGAATTTTTTTCAAAATTTTTTGACTTCGAATTACAATACCATTTAACATACAACTTTATGAAAGGTTTGAAGGTTATTTTTTAAACATATTCTTAATTAGTTCTCTGTATTAGAAACACCATGTATAAGAATGAAAAGAAAAAAAATTTTATATTTCTTAAAAACATTAGTTTCAGTCCCAAATATAATATTCCGTTGTATTACACTTCAACAAAATTGAGAAGAAAACATTAGAAAAGGTGAACAATAATTTCGTATATTCATTCTCCAAAAGAAAAATTTAATACTATTTCATTTTAAAATGCAGAAAAAACTTTTTACAGTAAATTTGATTTTTTTTTTCACTTGAAATAATAATAAAGCATAAACAAAAACAAAAAAGAAGAAGAAGAAATAAATGAAATTTGAAATTTAAAAAAATATTTTTTGTTTTATTTTAAAAATAATAAAATGTATAATTTATGGAAAAATTGATTGGATTTATCGTTGGCTGATCTTTCCTTACTTTTTTTTTTCAAATAAAACTGAAGGAATTTCAAGGTTTTCGGATATAAAGGAAGTATAAACATTTATATAGTAAATAACTTCTGATATTTGTATAAAACGAGCTTTGATTGAAGAAAAAAAAAGTTCTTATCTGTGAGTCTGTATAGTTAGAAATTCTTAAATTGGAATTTTCTGTTACCCAGCAGAAAAAATATTTAAATAACTTATTTATAACGGTATTAAATTTTTGTCGTTCTGCTTTTTGTTACTCGTTTTTATCATTATTTTTCTTGTTTTGATTGTTTTTTTTTTTTTTTAATCAAATTGGTTACTCATAAATCAATTATTCTTTGATAGCAAAAAAATTAAAAGTTCAATTTTTTTGCTCGTTTCACTTCAAATTTAAATCGATATTTAACCGAAATTTAAATCGATTTTCACAGCTCTATTGGTTTTTGATATTAACAATTTCTAAAGTTTATTTATGTATTTTTTTTTTTTGTATCTGGTTAACATACGCAATTTATTCATGCGAATATTTACATGCGTATTTTATTTTTCATTTCTCAAGTGTATTTTCTTTGATAAATTTTATTATAAATATCATATGGTATGAAAAATTCTGAAAAAAAAATACATCAAAATAAAAATTTAAAAATTTCATTTTTTACGTTTAATTTTTTCAAAACCTTTTTAATTCAAGATCATTACATTACTTGATGATATTTTTCTGTTCAAAAATACGATATTTTACAAAAAGCACTTAAGAATAAATTGCTATTTTAAATTTTGGAAAAGTGAATAAAGAATTTTTAACATTCTTATGTTAATTATTTATCAATTTAAAAATAGAGAGAGACGAAGAGAAGAAATACATAAATAATTATGTGTAGGTACTTATACACAAGTAGCATAATGTAATAATTGAAATATTTATTGAAAAAAAAAAAAAAAAAACCATTAATATTTGTTTTTCTTTTTCTTATTTTACAGTTAAATTTATTATCTTATTCCATTATCTCTCAATGAGTGTTTCAGTTGTATAAATTACCTAAGTGAATTGTTTTTTTCTATGAGATATCAAAATCACACGAAAAAGTAATTAAAAAATTTCAACCCAAAATTTAATTCAGAATTTAACCATTTATTTTCTGTTTGTTGCTTTGGTGATTATTATCTTCTGGTTTATCGAATTTAATCAATTTTTTTTTTTAGTTAGAAATTATTAATGTAAAAATTAAAAAAAAAACACTATTTTTCTGTGTATTTTGCATTGAAAATTTTCTCGAAAATTTTTTACGTCTTAAATTTGAATTTTTATCATTATTGATTGGATTTTGTAATTACAAAAATTGATTATTTGCGGACAAAATGTTGAATGTAAATAGAATAAAAACGTTTACAAAAAACTGAAAATAATGAAGATAGAAAAAAAGGTTTAGATATGATTCTTCACTTAATAGTTAATCACTTGAAAATATCAACATTATGTTGAATTTTCCAACAAAGAAAAACAGATAATTTTTGTCTCATGTTTAAATTAAAAAAAAAAAAACACAAAAAGAAGTTCTATATAAAAGATAAAATAGCAAACATATTGAAATTAAATTCATTATCCCATATCAAACGTCCTGAATCAATGATTTTATTTTATATTTGATCCACTCAAATAAATTTCAATTAAATGTTTCTATTTTATTCATAAAACGTGTGTGTTTGTGTTTTTTTGAATAACATATTATACGAGTATCTACGTGTAGTATATATTACGGAAATATCACCTTTGTACTTGACTTGAATTGAAAAAAATGAAGAAAAAAAAAAACTTAGCTTTACAAAAATTCTGAAATACGACATTTTATTACGTGTCTGAAAATAACTAGATACGTACATATGTATATGCATAAGTACATATGTGTATGTATGTTTATGTGGCATAAATTGTCTCTCAATTTTCTTGAAATAACATACAACCACATTTTAACTTATATATTTTTCTTTTGTACATCATGTGCTAAAATCTCGAAAAACATTTCTATTGACTACTTTATTATTTTTTTTATTTTTGACATTACTTCAGTAAAAAAAAAAACATAACATAACAAAAATAAATGGAAGAAAAGTCATAATAAAATAAAACAAAAAATGTAAAAAGGTACTTAGATCTAGACACATTTTTATCCTCATATTTACAACATTTTTGCTTTAACAAGTACCTATGGTCTATATAGCTAAATTCTATAGCTTATAAATATTTTTTTAACACTCCGATCTATGTTAAATTTTACTAACTCCCATCTATGTTAAGTACGTTTTTGTACACCTTTTTGTCCCTTTAAAAAAGTATGTTCCCATAGGAGTAGGAAGTTGACAAGTCCCATTTTTCCCACTTTTTTTTGAAAAATTTTATATGGGAAAAGTGGGACTTGTCAACTTCATACTTTTATATCTCGGGCCCTCGGGGTCTGTTGCACCGATTTAAGTCAAATGAAAATCACAAAACCAAAAAACACTCCAATTTAATCTCAAACTTCTAAAATACTTGAGAAGGGGGGGTGGCAGTAGAGGGGAAAAAACGTTAATTTTTTGAAAAATGACGTTTTTGTGAATTTTACCCTATAACTATTGCTATTAAAGTTTGCAACTTCCTAATCCTACGCGAACATACTTTTTTAAAGGGATGAAAAAGTGTACAAAAACGTACTTAACAGATGGGAGGAGTTTTTTTCATTGGGGCCTTGTAGCTCAGTCCCTGTTGCAAGGATCTTTTTTGTTTAAAAGAAAAATTTGTAGGAAATGACGAGAAAAACGCCCTGCAGAAATTTCAAGTTAATCGGACCTCAAGGTCCAGAGATATTCCAATTTGAAATCTGATTTTGTACGAAAATGTGCTAACATAGATCGGAGTGTTAACGAATGTTTACATGAGAAATGTATTATGTTTATGAATTGAAAAAAAAATAATAAAAAATAAATAAGTAGAAAATAATAAAACTTTATCAATACTAAAAACCCATAAAAATGTCTTGAAAGGATTTCTTACAATTTTTGTAAAGAAAAGAAAAACACTTTCAATTTTTTTGTTGAAAAAAAAACAATAAAAGTATATAATTAATTCAATAAATAAAAAATATTAAGATGGAAAGATTGACAGATGTTTATACTTGGGTGTGGGTGAGAAAACGGCGAAATTAAAAAAAAAAAACCAATAACAACAACGGGAAACCAATGATTAATGGTCAATTCCACGCGTGACTTACACTACATTTGACAATAGTTTACTTATAAAACTACATTTTTCGAATAGAAAACGACAAACGAAAACCCCATGTTTTAACATAATTAAAGCAAAAGAGTGCTAGAATTTGAAAAAATATATACAATTTTAAATCAAATTGAAGGAATTTGGAAATTTCACTTATTTTGTTACGAACGTGACTTACACTACACGAAAGGAAGTCATTTCATAGTCTCTTTTTCAAATCTCGTTTTCTTCTTCGTTTTTGAGCTTTGTGTTGAAACATAAGTAAAAATATGTAGGGAAAGGATTAATTTTTCTAAAATATTAAACATAAAATAATTTTTTCATTTCTTGAGTATTTTATTACATATTTCCTTCGTGACTTACACTACACAACATTTGTGACTTACACTACATCTCACTTTTTTCATATATTTTTTCACGACACTCAAAATACAAATCAGCTACTTGGTCCTTATTTAGGATACCTGAATAATTTAAAGATTGAAATCTACATTTTAAAAACATTTAGAGACTCCCAAATGACGCAAGAAATAAAAATTTTGGATTTTTCACTTTTTGAAACCGAAAAAATTGAAACCGAAACATTTTCAAATTTTGAATCAGAAGGTCCTGAGCTACCATATTCTACCATAATTAATCGTAAAATTGTAAAAAAATTCTCGACCGACTTTTGAGAGATATGCAAACGGGGCATATAATAAATCTGAACCTTCTGATTCTAAATCTAAAAAAGAATCCTAATGTGCGACTCCTAGTTTTAAAGATACAGTTTTCAAAGCTTACCGAATGAAATCTTTCAGTTGTTACTTTTGAAAATGATGGACAATATTCGATCCTATGTATCGTAAATTGTATGTCTTTATTTTAAAGGTCATTTATGTTCAATTAATGGAAAGTGGAGATCCTGTTCTTTACATTAAGATCATTTTGATGCAAAAATAAATATGAAAATGTCCTTTTAAACTAATTTTAATAGGTTAGCACAATTTATTATATGTATAGGTTCATGTACATGATTGAAATTAGGGAGATAATAATTTTATACATATAGCTTGTGAAATAATTATAATATGGAAAATCTTTAATAAAAAATATCCATTGAACTTATTTACATACAAAAAAAATTGTTGGCCCAATGATTGCAAATATGCAAAGTCTAAAACATCGTTTTAAACCCTTCTGTCACACATATGTACCTACAGTTTAAAATGGAATGCGAACCACAAAATTCGTTGGTAGAGAACGAATTTTATTTATTCGTATGACAGGGCTTGGTACTAATATTTCTGAGTGAACTATTGCTATGTACCTTTTTAATTTTCTTCTTAAAGAAGTTAAACAAAACAAAATTAGGTACTTAAATGGTTTTGATGTCAAAAGTATGTTTATTTACTTTGTAAATATTTATTTCATAGAATTATTGAATCTCAATATTACTGTACAGGAAACCATAATAACAAGAGTTTTATAAAGAAAATAGTTTTTATATAGAATTCAAAAACATATTTTTTCTGGATTCCTATGAAACATTTCAAATGAATAGAAATGTAATTAATTGTATTTTCTATTGAAAAAAACAAAAACAAATTAAGTAAATAAAATTGCTATAGGAAAATTCAACAGAAATAATTGAAAATCCTTATAAAAGGACAAAACATTGGAAAAAACTAAAATCAAAATACGAAAATAATATAATACAGCACTACTCGTACATACTTATACTCTTGAGCAACCTATCAATCATTTATAAATATTTTGTTTAATTTTGTTTTTTGAAATAAAAAAAAAAAAAAAGAAGTGCTCTTAAAACACATGACACACGTTCCGTACATGTACATAATATGTATTTACATATATTTACACAATCATTAAACTTTATCAATTAAGAAATGCTATACACAATAAATTAATTTCACGTGTGCACACACATTAATTACATAACATTATTTATTTCGTTAATTTTGTTACCAATTGTTCTTTTTTTAAATTTTAAATCTTTCATTATTTTCACACAAAATTAAAATAAAAAAATATAATTTTCTATCTTAAATAAAATCTATATACTCTTGAAAAAAAATCTATACAGAATACATTTTTCCAGCATAGATAATTTTTATATAATAAAAAAAAATCATATGACCTTTAGAAAAGCAGCAGCTTATCATGATTATTAAATTATTATATATTTATTTAAAATTAATTTTTTGATTTGAAAAAAAAAAAAAAAAAAAAAAATCATAAAATCAAAGTAATTTAAAAAAACATAAAATATCATTATCCTTCAACACCAATTTAATTCAAAGTTTGTTTACTATTTTTGCTCTCTCAGAATAATATTTTTAAAAAATTCTAGAATGACATTCATATTCATTTCATTAAATCTTCTTATATTATTTATGAAACATAAATTTTTGTAAATTTTAGTTGCATTACTTGCATTTCAAAAAATTGTGAATGTATGTGTTTGTACTAAAAAATATAATATTTTTCTTTTAGTGATTTTATATATAGCATATTATGTCACTGATTATGGCTATATTGTTGCCGTTGCTGTTTATACTTAGCTATATATGTATATTTAAAAAATTTAATATATTTTTGTTTGAAAAAGAACAATGGAATATTGATAAAATTATTAAGGAAAATTGTAGAGAAGAAAACAAGAAAACAAGAGAAAGAGAATAAAAATAAAAATGTTTAAAAAATAGTACAATATGTGGTAAGTTCCCATTAATTATTTACTTTATTCTGCCTTCTTTTTTTTTTTTTTTTTTTTATAAAACTACAAAATACCTATTTAATTAAATTCCATAAATTTTAAAATCATTTCTGTTTTCATAAAAGGCATGAACAACCTTTAAATTTTTAATCTTTATCAAAATATTGTGAACAATTTAAAAACAGTTTTTTTTCCTATACATACAGAATGTGTTGTTAATAAATTTGTTTATTGGTTTTTAATTACAACTTGTAAGGTACTTCACAAAAAAGAACATAAACCAGAAGAAAAAGAAAAGAAAACAGACAATATACTTAATATGTAAATACGAAAGTCAGTATAACCATGAATTAGGATAATGTTTTATTTATATTTTCAACCCTTTTACTGAATTTCACATTATGTACATATTTTAATTTTTTTTCTCTTAAATCCTATTCAATATTCGCAAAAATTCATTTTTTTTGTCACTTGAAACTCAAGTAATTCACTCAATATAATTTTTCTATCTGAAATAACAACAAAAAATGTAAATAAATTTGAATAATTTATTTTAAAATAAATTCGCAATGATGTGATGCAATACTTGATTTTGAAAAATTTTATTTTACTGAAAGGAAAGCTTAAAATATTATGCGGCGAATTTATAAAATGAACAAAAGCTTCTTTCTATGAAAATTGAAAAATTTTCATAAATCCGTTAAAAAGCTTTTTTTCTTCGTATTTTTTGTTTTTATACTGAAATTCTATTCAAGAAATAAGAAAAGGTAAATATTGTGTTATTACCCATGAAGTTTGTCATCATAATAATCAAAGAATCACACAGATTGAAATAAAATTTTTATCTATCAACAATGATAGAACACACAAACACAGGATATAGCTAAAATTTCTTTTTATTCTTTTTTACTGGTTTTACCTCAAATCAAATGATTTTATCCATCGCAAAAATATCACAATTTATGAAAGGTTTTTTTTTTTCTTCAAATATTTACACACTTTCAGTTCAGTCAGATTTCGAAGCTACTATACGTATATTCAAGATTTTTCATACTAAAATAAAATATATGTAATAGGTATACTACCAGTTATATGTTTATGTATCTTTATATATAGTATGAAGTATCTGTTGTATTGTACATATAATGGTAGGTCAGAAAAGTTTGTTAAAATCTTGAGTTTAGTTAGTGCCATTCTGTAAATTGACTTGATAAGTCGAATTCGGAGGAAAATAATGAAAAACAAAAGAAAATTCAAAGTTATATATTTATTTGGTGTTTAGTGAAAATATTTACATAATATATATTATATCCTGTGAAAATAATTAATGTGAATATTAAGATATTATGTCCCAGGAAATATGAAAATATTTTTAAATACATAATTAAAAATATTTTGTTTTTGTTTTATAGAAAAAAATAAGTGATTTATTGAAATTAAATTTATTAAACACAGAAAACAGGAAAAATAAATAAATTCCACTTAGTTTTGTGTATACCAGGAAATATATGTATCTATACTTATTTTGTTTATAAATTATAATTAAAATTTAAAAAAAAATTGTTTTAATGAATATGCAAAATATTTAATTTATAAGAAAGTGTTTATAAAAAATAAAATGTATTATTAAAATTTTTTGCTTGTGTGATTCAAAAAAAAATGTACAATTTTTGTATTTTAAATACTTAAATTTTGAATTTATACGTTTTTATTTTTAAATTGAGTGAAAAAAAAACAACAAATTGCTGTAAATTTTGTTCTCTAGTATGGAATAAATTTAAAATAATTTTTGGTTTTTTTTTCTTTTCAAAAATATAAAACGGAACGAAACAAATTTTTGATGATATTTTGAATAAAATAAAATTGTCTTTTGTTTTTCTTTTGTGCGTTTAAAATACATTCTAAAAATAAATTACGTGAAAATAACAAATGTGTGAAAAAATACAATATAACAAAAAAGTTGAAATAGTTTGTATGAAATTTGTGTATATTTTTCTAATTATTGTGTTTTTTTAAAAACAAATTAATTAAAGTTTTTAATTATTTATTGTGACGAAATTCGCATAAAAAAGTTTATGCAAAAAGTTTTAAAAATAAGATAGAAAAAAATGCATAATTTCTAGAAAGGTGAAAAAAAGTGAATAAGTCAATATTACTTTAAGATTTCTACATACATATATACATATATATGTAGATAGAATTATTTCAGTGGAAATAACCGTTAGAAATTATTTGAAAATATTAAAGTTAATTTTTAAATAGTTTGGAAAAAATATCTAAAAAAGTAAGTATATTTACCAAAATAAAATTTAATGTCACTTAGCTACATACATATACATAATGTAGTATGTATGTATTTAAAAAATATTTTTTGTTCTTTAAATTCATCTTATTTAATTTGTTATTAGATTCTCAAAAAAGCACAGGCATCTTTTAAATAATTTAACCACAAAATAATGATATTTTTTGGTTTTTATTTAAAAAAAAAGGAAAAGAATAAATTTTAAAATAAATATGTAGATACATATAGATGTACATAAATATTTACATAGATATTATATCATTTGCTTTTGGTTGATTTTTATAAAATAATAGATAAAAATTCATTTATATGCAAAATACCCTCATAAATTGAAATACGATTGACACCTGCTGGTTCAAAGACTTTCTTTAAACGCTTGGAAAAATAATTATATTCTAGTGATAAAAATGTCAAAATAAATTTTTTACACCTAAAAAAATTATTAATAAAAATAAAATAATCATATTAAAATAGAAGAGAATGGAATCGCTCTAAAAATTTATTTAGATAAATTTAAATTAAAATCGCACGCGCAATGATGATTTCAGAAATTATCTTATTTTGTTTTATTCAGTTGGAGAAATATTTTATTAATTTAATTTAATTTATGAAATTCGTGTCAAACTGGTTATATCATTTAAATTTATATTTTTTAATAAAATAAAATATAGAAATGACATACATACAAATACCAAAAAATAATTATGAAAGATGTAATTAAATTTTTCAAAAACTAAGCATGCATAATTAAATTTTGTTAGATTTTTTAAGAACGTTACATTTTCATGCATGGTTTTAATTTTTTTAAAAAATAAAATTGAACATTGTTAAATTTTAAAAACGAGCTTTTTTTTCACACCATTTTTTTAAATATTGAATTCTTGGATAATTCACTCAGATCTATTCTTCAAATTATTATACTCTAACACACTGGATTTTCTCCTACGTAATCTGTTTCTCATGGAGCTTATTTTTAATTTGATATTTTTCATTTTCAAATTCATATTACACGTTTTTTTCTAATCTTATTATTTTTTTCTGACACCCAAAATACCATTTCAATATTATCAATTTCTTTGTGAAATTTTAGCTTTTTTCATTTTAAAACCAAAAATAATATTTTCAAATCCATTCTGATATTTAATAAAAAAAAAAGTTTACAAATTATCAAATTGCTTTCCTTATTTAGTTATCGGTTTTCAAATAGCAACACGAAACTTTTATATATTATTTCAGCTCGAGTTTTTTTTCCTGTCAAATTGGTAACAAGATACATATCTAAATTCTCTAATACTATTATGTATTCTGTGTTAAAAAAATTGAATTCAATCATTGGAAACTCATTCACTCTCACATAATTTCTTTGAAATGATATTTATATCAAAATAAAAGAATATTTCAAGTAGATAAAATTCATTACATACATCTTGGGTATTTTTTAAACTTCTTAGAAATTGTTTTCCTAATTCGCGAATAGGACAAAAAAAAGTTTAATTTTATTTATTCAATTTTGTCAATAACAAAAAAATCTTTTTATTTTTTTCTAAATTTCATTTTCGAAAAATTTTCCAAGTTATTTCAGTTTGAGATTTAAAAAAATTGTAGGAGATTTGAGTATTCTTTAATGTTTACGTAGTAACTAAGAACAGCAAGCGACATTGCATTCGATAGTTTATTTGATAGAATAATGACCCGGAAAGGCAGTCTGTGCCCTGTGGTTCGAATTTCACTCGAGTCGAATGTCGTTTTCTCTTCTTATCTTCGATTATGTACTTCAATGCGTCTTTAATTTTCATATCCCCATTGATTTTCTTTAAATGTTGTTTCTGTTTGAATAAGAAATAAAATATAGAAGATAATTTCGAAAAATATTTGGAATAAGTTTACCACTTATGCAGAATATTGATGTTTTTTTTAAATTTTTTCTGTCTACTAATGATGATAAAAAAGGAATATTTTCACCATTCACGGATAATTTTGATCTCCAGATTAGTTTTTTTTAAAAAAAAAAGGATATTTTCATCATATAGAAAAATATCAAATGATAACAAAAATGAAATTAAAAATGAAAAAAAGAAACAAAACTTGAATAATAAATCATGATTTTTTTTGTAATCTTAAATAGGATTGTACATGAAATGTACATACATGTTGCTTGCTACCCATCACAAAAATTAAATAGCCAAAAAATTTGTATCAGATATTAAATACAAAAAAAAAGACGAATGAAAAAAACAAAATAAAATAATATTACATTAGTAAAGATTTTAGAAGGATACTTTTGTTTAGATCTGTATTTTTCTAATAATTTAAAAACAAAACGGGGAAAAAACAAGGAAACAAAAAAAAGAATATGTGTATAAATTTTAAAATGTTTGCTAAAGTCAACATAAATTCTATTTTTCTATAAATTTAATAATGGTCTGTTTATATGAAAGTCGTAATTTTCTACAAAAACAATAATGCGAAAACAATTATATTTTTAACTAAAAAACTTCTATATAAACACTTTTCTTTTCTTCAAATATCGCACGTGTTATTTAATGTACAAAATAAAAACAAAGTATACTAATTAAACACTAATTGTATTAAATTATTTAAAACTTTTTTTTTGGAAAAAAAAAAAAAAACTTCGAAAGTTTAAGGAAATATTAGTTTTAATTAAATTTGACCCAAATGGAATAATCAAAATAAAATTAAAATTAGATAATAAAGAAAAACAAAATAAATTAACAAATTTTAATCTAAATAATTTTTATCGTATTGAAAATACATAGATACTTTATATTTCACCCCTTTTTAAACTTTTTGTTTTTGTGATTTTATTCATAGTTTCAGGAAACTAATTTTTTTTTCAATTTTTTTTTTTTTTTTTTTTTTTTTTTTCAAAGTAGAAAGAGCTTAACTTCTATGTGCTTATGTAGGGAAATAAAAGAAATTTGAAAGTCATTAAAAATAATTATTCAAATGAAAAAAAAATGTGCAAAAAAAAAAATGATCACGAAATTTTATGGATAAGTTATTTTTCCAAATGAGAATTTTTACGTCAACTTTTATTTTCTTTTTAACGAAGCAATAAGATATAATATTTTTGGGTTTCTTATTAGCTTATATTTTGTTTTTAAAGTGAAACGTGTATTTCAATGCGGAATTTGTATGGAAATCAACCAAAAACTAATGAAAAAAAAATGCAAACATTCGTGAGAACATTTTTGTAGAAAATTCTAGTGTCATCTTAAAAAATAATAAATGTCTGTCAGTTAAAAAAAAAAAAAAAAACAGGATAAAAAGGACAATCAAACCAATTTAAAAAAAAAACTGTTTATGATGTTTACTTTGTAACTAAGTATGTACTTCCATAATTTTCACAATCCATTTAAAAGTATTTCAAAATAGTATAATAAACCCTCAACCGTTTTACAGTTTTCACATTTTCTTTTTTTTTTTTTTTAATAGCTTGTTCAGATATAATCAGATATTTTTCAATTTTTTTTATTATAAAATCGTGTTCTTTTATATGTATAAAAAAACGTGCTTGTATAATTTATGTTAATTATCCTGAATTCTCAAAACCTAAAAAATAAAAAATAAATAAATAAAATAAAATAAAAATGTTAAAAAAAAAATAATTTACACATCTATAGAAAAAAAAATAAATACATTACAGGTAGATATTGTATTTTAAAATCTTACATAAAACAAAAAAACAAATTAATATTTTTTTAAATACATATTTCCAGTTTTAATTTGTTATTTTCTTCTCAAAATTATAATTCAGCTAAATTTTTAAATTATTTCACATTTAGCTTTTTATCAACTTGTTTCAAAATTTCTGTAAAAATTTAGTTATTTTTTTTGAAAATTTCTATTGTTTTAAAAAATATTTTACCTTGACAAAAAAAAAAAAAACTTGAAATTGAAAAAAAAATGTTTTATTCAAAAACAAAAAAACAATAAACACACAGAAATGATCGAATAAGGCAAATATGTATTTACTCATTTTAAGCAAAAATATATCACCGGAAATAAATTTGAATATTTGCAGTGAATTTAAAAAAAAAATATACAAAAAATATTTTTGCATGTACATATTTCTTTGAAGACTTCTTGAAGATTTCTTAACTCAAAAAAAAAAAAAAAAAAAAAAAAAAAAAAAAAAAAAAAAAAAAAAAAATGCATTGTATAATATAAAAAAATTATAAAAACAAAGAAATAAAAAATAAAATGGGTGATTTGAAATTTCAATGTTAAAAGGTGAATGTTCTATTCTAAACTAAATTTATTTGTGCTATATATTGTTCATCTCTTGTTAATGTCCAATAAATTTCAATTTAAACAACATAAACCTCTCACTCATGCTGGCAAATCTTTTTGACACTTTTTTTCTTTCTTCCTGTGCAAATTTTATTTTTATTTTTATGATTTATTTATTCAATCAAAATGAAGTGATTGAGTTATCAAAAAGAAAAGAAGAAGAAAAAAACTGATGAATTTTTAACTTCTCATCAATAATAAATTTTTATTATATTTATGGTTGACATATAGATACTATATAATATTGTTGTTGTTGTTTTAGTTGGCGAGTTTAACACATTTTTATGTTCTATTAAATTAAATGTCGTTCAAAAAACATAATATTATTGAAAAAGCAAAAAAAAAATATATATATTCTTAGAATTCATGTTCCTTTTTCCTTATGTAATATTAGATACTCTTTTTTATTTTTATTTTTTTGAATTATTTCTGAAAGATATTTATTGTGTTATTTTGATAATAGATATTTGACATTATTTTTATTTTAGATACATTTTTATTTTTCTTCCTGTGATCATATTGACATGTTGATGTGTTAATAAAAAAATAAATAACAAAAGTGTGTTACAATTCTTTTTATTTTATTTTATTTTCTTCTTACTCGTATTTTAGATGTTATTTTTGTAAGTGTTTTTACATGTCAAGAAATTTTATCGATATATGTATGTACATATGTATCTATAGAAAATTCAAATTCAATCAATTTTTAATTTTCTTTGTAGAATACCTATGTATAGGTATTTATAAAAAATATAAGAAAAAGAAATACAAAAACGTTCTTTGTATGTACATAGCCGTGTATTATGTACATTGTTTTTTGAACGAACTTATATCATGATATATGAAAACATATCTGAAGAAAAACTCATATGGATTCTTAGAAAAAAAAATTATTTGAAATTTGAAATTTTTGTTTAAAATTCTTGTTGTTGAATATATCTACATAATTACATTAAAGCAGATTTTAAATTTCTGCGAATAACTCAGGTAGTAGGTAGATACTTGAAATAAAATTATTAATTTTGTTCAATTTAAATTAATTTTTTTTATTTTCCAATTAAATTTATATCGGTTTTCTAAAACAATTTTTGTTAACACCATAAAACCATAACATTCATTGATTTTTTTTTTTTTTTTTAAATTTGAATTAATTTTTGTATATGCAGATATTTTTAAAAGGTATATTAAAAATATAAAAAATGATCTCAATTAAAATAACGAATGCGAGCGTACATATTTTAAAATTAATATTATTTTCAAATGAATAACCCTTTAATATTAAAGAGCCCACATATGATTATTTATCGGTATAGATACACATATTATGTATTTAGTAAATTATATGTGGGTAATGTCATTTCTTTTTATTTTGAACAAATATATTTTATACAAAATTTTTAGTATTTTTATTATAAATTTATGAATGAATAACTAAATTCATTTATTTGTTGCTAGTTGTTATACATACATTACATAGGTACATATTTTTCAATTTAAACGCCTACTACTCTATTTAAAGCACGCGACAAAAACAAAATATTTATGTTTATTTGAATACAAAATTTTAAACGTACGTATATATACCTACATACATATAAAACAGAAGAGAAAGGGAATTAATTTTAAAAATTGTAAGATATATAAAAAAAAAAAAAATTATTAATATTCACCGTTATTTAAAATTATATTAAATATTCTGAATTATTAGAAAAAAATATTGAGTCGTTTTTTTTTTTTATTTTTTTCTCGCTAATCACGAATAATTCAAATGATAGAGCATTCTTTAATTATTTATTACTTGTTTTGAAACAAATTATTATACTTTTTTTCTTTTTTTTACTTTTCCTGGAAAATAATTATTATCTATCTTTTCAGTAATATAAGTTAAGAATTTTTATAAAACATTGTTGCTCTATATGAAAACTCACTAAGTGCTTTTTTATGAAACACCAGCAGTTAGTCGAAGTGGTTTGTTACTTAAAATAAGTTTCGTTTCAAATTTGAAATACAAAATTGATTTTCAATCTAAAGTTTAAACTTCAAATTTCATTAATCTCAAAAGTGTCATTTTGGACTTAGTGAGTTTTTACACAACGGCAACAATAAAAAAAAACTTTTAATATACAGTCACTATGTTAATTAAATATTTTCGAATTAAAAACAAATCTTTTTATGAAACTAGACAAAAAAAAAAACATTACAGTAACAAATTAAATTTTTTTACAAAATTTTTTTTTCTCCTTGATTTTCAATGATTAATTTTGTCATTTCAGTGGAAAAATATTCGAAAAATTTTCAATTACAATAAATTCTAGGATTTAATCACATTTGTTTTTCATATTTTTACATGATTAATGGGCTGAACATTTTTTTCTTTTTATTAACAAAAAATTTATAATTTTGTCAAAAAGAAAAAAGATAAAAAGATAATAATTATTTCATCAACCTATCATTTACAGATGTACAATTGTACACGTGTGTGATGTACGTAAAAAAAAAAAATAATTAAATTATGTAATGTATCTTGATTATTTGATAATAATAGATAGTAATGTTTTATTAAATTTCATATATAGCTATCTTTCATATAGATACTATAAAATAATCACTAGATATTTTTCAATGTATTAAATTTATCATCAGGTACATATATTTATTTGAATAAACTTAATAGCTTTAATGTCTGTTATTTAACCTAATCATCTCCTTTTTATTATATCTGATGAGACTAATTCAATGTAAGTATGTATATTTATGCATAAATAAATACTTTTGTTTGTTAAATATTATCATAATTATCATGAAAGCGTAAAATAATAATCTATGAATTTAAATATTAATTGAAATATTAAAGAACAGATACGAAAAAAAAAAACAAATTGAATGAATCAAAGGACTAAACTTAATGATTTTGATAATAATTTATCCAGAAAGATAATAATTTTTTGATTTCGTTGTAAAATTCAAAGAGATTTCTTTAAATTACATATTTTATTTGTTTATAGGACAGCATTTAAAATTACTAAATTTATTTTCTTATTTTTTAACTTTTTTTGAACTTGAATGTTAAAGAAAAAAAATTAAATGATATTCCAATATTTTTGCCATAAAATTCAGGTTATAAAAAAAAAATGTTAAGATAAACAAACAATAAAAAAAATAAGCTTGAATGTTAAAAAAAAACTTTTAAAACAAATACTTTTTATAAATAAAATGCACTGTAAAATGCAAAATTGATCATAAAGCCTCTGTAACTACGATGATATTCAAGTAAAGAGTTGTTCGAGGAAGTACTGAAAGTTTCTCAATAACAGCTTGTTATTTAAATTCATATTGTCCGAATATTCCATTATATTCAATCATTTTCACGAAAGGATCGATTCTAGACAGGAAGCCTTCTATTCACCATCCTAAATCCGAAAACCCCATGTATGTAAATCCGTTCACGTTTACTACACCCTAAAACTTTTCCCAAAAATTTCACAATTACGTCACGAAGAACACTCTTACGGACAAAGATATTTAGTGAGTGAATAAAAAGTATATAAATAATAATAATAATAAAAATACAAAACATCAAATTTTTTTTTTTTGCTTCTCATTTTCCGACTATTCATTTTATTTTTATCTTTAAAATATACATACATATTATGTACATATTATATACTTATACAAACAATTTTTTTTATTCACGCAAAATTTAAAAAAATATAACTTACAAAAAGAAGAACATTAGCTATATAGTATTTTTTTTTCTTTTATCTTTTGATTATAAAAATTTTTTTTTCTCTTTTATTAAAATACTACCTACTATATTAGTGAATCAAAAAAAAAAGCCAAAAGAAAAGAGGAGAAAAAGGGTTTGTAATTTCCTTTCTTTTATCTGTCTATTTCCCTTCATTTCGGTAATGATAAAAAAAATGAAAAAAAAAAAAAATGAAAAAGTAAAAACATAAAACATGACTTTCGGTTAAATTTAAGTATTATTATGATGATAAAACATCATAAGATAAAAAAAAAGAAAAATTATCCTTTCTACATAGATACACCATATCACCGTATACAAAAAGCTTTTTATATGTTTTTAAACGGAAATACATATATCAGAGAATATGGTGCCTTTAATTCATAAAAAATATTTTTTAAAAAATGAAAACGTGATGAATATTCAAGCAATGTAACGATATTTTGGTTTGGTTTACTTTGTATGTATGATTTTATTTTTATTTATTTGAAGAAAAAAAAGGATATAAGATATAAATAATGCTTTCGTAAATTCTTTTCATGTAAAATCCTCCTCGTATATTTGATTTATTTCACTTTGTTCGCAATACAAAAAGAAAAAAAAAATAAATAAAAATAAAAAAATAAAAAACAAGTGCCTCTGTAATTTTTTTTCTCTTGTACGAGTATTTCCACATGGCTTTAAGTAACGGAAAATAATCAGCGGAATGTAAATATTTAATTTACACAATAAAAATATTCTTTTCAATAAATTATTTCGTTGTAAGAATTAATATAACACTTTTTTGTTGATATCAAATTGAAACAAATTTTTCCAAGATTAATAACTGACATATGTATGTATTTGTCGATCGAAGATTACCTTGATGATATACAAAATACTAGAATACGTGCTGTATAAGTCGTTAAATTATCGGATTTTTCATCTTTTTAACCCGAAATTCATGTATTTCACTATCTTCTATGTTCTATCTAACAACTCGAGAGAGAAATGTACAAAATTTTCATTCATAGCGATGAAACCAATAAAAGAATATTATTTTATTGAAAAAAAAATAATAATAATGGCTGCCATTGTGATTGTCGTGACATCGTCGACATAGAGTCGATTCTCGAATTTGGTATTGTGAGGTGTCGATTTGAGTCGATTAAATCGTCATTTTTAGACGATGACATTTACATTGACGATTCGCGTGTTTACTTCATACATTAGCTTGTTTATTTGTTATTTTGTTATTTATTTTTTCACTAATGTAAGTAATAATTTTTATTTTATTAGTTTTAAACATTTTATGCATAATTTAATGTTTTCTTAATTAATAAATATACACCAAATGCAATATATACACACGAATAAGAAAAAAACATTTGAAAATCACAGCTGTCAAACTATAAAATGAATCACAATATAACACTTATAACACTTATTGATGATACATCTTCTGAATCATCTAATATGTATGTATATGGCAGTACAAATACAGGTTGTCGATAGTGTTCAATAATACCGCGACAAATTTTCATCGACGAAATCATCGACTTCATGTCGACGACGTCACGACAATCACAATGGGGCCTAATAATTGTCCAGTGTAAAATTCCACTAAAAAATAATAAAAAAAAAACGAAAAACATAACGACAACAACAAAAAGTAAAAAAAAAAATTTTTGGAATAAACAAAATATAAAAATAAAAATTGAATTTTATAACTCTTTTTTCATGTATTCGAAAAAAGAAAAGTACTTTAAAGCTTATTCAAATTTATTTAAAAATTTACAAGACTATAAAATACAAGTAATTAATTAAAAAATAAAAATAACTAATTAAACAATAAAAATTTAATTAATTAATTAATTAAAGAAACGCCATTAAAAAGTTTTAATTTTTTTTTTTCAAATATGTTTTGTTTTATTTTTCGTTTTACAAAACTATTTAAATTTGTTTGTTTTTTTTTTTTTTTTTAAGAAGATTATTCAAATATTATTTTAGGTCTGATTTTGACGTAATTAAACTAGAATTTTACAAAATCAATCATTATTTACTTACGTATTTTTTTTTTGCTTTAGTTTTACTTTAAAAATAAAATTTAAAAAATAAATTCTTCACAGACAAATTTTGTTGTTTTTTCTGAGAAACTTGAATTTTTCGAAATTTTTGTTTCTCTAGTAGAAAGCATATATACAAGTATGTAGGAAAATCTTTTTATTTATTAGTAGCGTAAGGACAGGAAAAACAAATTCGACTCGACTGTGATTCGAACCCAAGACCTTTCCCGTTCCGGGTCACTATACTAATTCTACCAATTAAACTATCGAATGCAATGTCGCTTGCTGTTTTAATAGTTACTATGTAAACATTGAATAAGGGGGACATCTTCGATCAGCTAGCAATTAAGCAAATTGCGACAAGCAAATATGGCGGATTTGCGATTGCTAATTGCGATTACAAAAAATCACATCCTCGATTGTAATCGCAAGTTAACCATTTTTATTTTGTAAGCACTTTTGCTGAATAAGTTTTTACATACATAACCTATAATTTTCTATTATATTACGTTAAAAATTCGTTTTTTTTATTCAAATTTTTGAAATTTTAAAATTTTAAATCATAACCGAAATTATTTTGTTTATCATGAACTATTTTTTTTTTCAATTTTCAAGCTTCTACAGTCTCATAATTGTGTATAAATTTATAAATTCATATACAATGGTCTCACTAACCAATTCTATCCATTACAAGAAAAAAATATTCAAATTATATTGATAACATAAGTATTTGGGTTTGAGTTTCTACTTATTTATAAGAAATTTGAGGTTATGTGTTCTGTTAACTGAGTTTGCGACACCAACTTTGCGATCGCAAATTTTGACGGTTAATTTGCTTACTTGCGAGAGCAAAAACAATCGAGGATACCAATTCTATCATTTCAGCTAGCAAGTCTTACTTGCTTGCTTGCTAGCCGATCGAAGATGTCCCCCTAAGACTCAAATTTCCTACAATTCCTACATAATGTATGTATGTATATGTATAAAGAGTTAGAGTAAATTGAATTTGAATATACAAATATGTGAATTTTTCACTATAAAAAAAATTATTATAACTTGTAAACTATTGTAAAAGAATTTATTTATTATTTATGTGTGTATTTGTTGTTTTAATTTTTAATTAGTTTTTGGTTTTTTCTCCAATTTTTCATTAATTAGTTTATTTTTTTTATAATTATATCTTAATTAAAATAAAATCTACGCAACATTTATTTTTGTCAAATAAGACCATAAATGACTTTCAAATGTAATCCGGTGGAAAAAATAATAAAAACCGGACCATAATATCTAAATGAAATGTTTTTTTTTCTTTTTTTTTTTTTTTATTTTCAAATGTTGTTTAATTTATTAATAATTGTTCAAGTAGAATATAAAAAAAAAATATAAAACCAGATTTGTTGACTGAAAAAAAAAACACTCATTCAAAAAACTAAAAACAACACTAAAATAAGATGAGGATGCGTTATAGCAATCTTACTTACATTTACTTTTTCATACGTATATATGTATGTATTTGTAATAACAGTAAATGTGAATGCAAGTGTAAAATCAGTGTAATTTTTTAATGAGTAATTTAAAATTAATTACATTTAGGTAAATCTTTTGTCTTCCGGGATAAATTTACATTCGAATTTTATTAGTTGTGTGGGCATTCAATTAAATCCATAACTTTGATGTTCATATAATAACCTTAATTTATTGCATAAAAATTAATTTCATACATTTTTTTTTGATCAAAAATTTGTTAAATTTCATATTTTGAAATATTGAAAGAATATTCTGATGATGAAGGAAAATTTTGCTGTCAGGGAAATATTTTAAAATTTAAAATAATGAAAAGAATGATAAGCGTTTTGTGTAGGAGGAATTAAAATTATGAATATAACCATAAATTAGCAAAATTTTTAAAGGATGTTGAAAAAATATAATACATACCTAGTTATTTTGAAATTATTATACGAAATCTGAATAATTTATATTTCATTTTAATACAGAAAAACAAAAATTCTAATTCTCAATACACTTTGTTATTCTAGATATTTTTATAATTAATTGCTTTAAAAAAAAAAAGTTGTGTTTCTTTTATGTTTTTACAAAGTGGGAATAGAACTTTTTTTTTTTTTTATATTTTTCAAAATTAATTTCCCTAAGCAATTTATTTTTCCATATAAAATTAATTTAATTCATGAAATGTGTGTTATAAGTTTGAATATTTTTTTCTCTAGTAATTCAGAAAAGTTTCATTTCCTTGACATTTTAAATAAGTAGGTAATTTTGATGATTTTCTAGTTAATTTTCCCAAATTTATATATAAATATGTACTTTGAAGCAGTTTTTAAGATTTTATTTTATTAAGCTGCCATTTTTTTCATTTTAAAATTAAATTAAAGATTTTTTTTATACTTCCTCCAAATGTCTCCAATGTAATTTAAATAAATTTTTACCTGGAAATAAGAAAACATACATACATGTTGTATTTTATTAAATTAAAAAATAATTTTATTTAATATAATTACAAAATAATATCTTGCAAAAGAGAAAAGTAATTGAAATTATTAATAAGAGTTGTTTGCTTTTTCTTCTTCATCTTTTTTTTTTTTTTTTTTTTTGTATTACGTAATCACAATTTAAATAAATTGTTTTCAATGGAAATTTCGTTTTTCACATGTTTTTGTTTTGGTTTTTTTTTTTTTTTTAAATTGTACATAAACGGAAATAGTTTATATTTTATGTAAATTAATTTTTTTGTTTTATTTTTTCTTATTTAATTTACATTATATTCAAATTTGTAGTTTTAATTAATTTCCAATTTTGGATTCATTGGAATTAAAACTAAAACAACTCAGTTAATTAGAAAAGTAAATAAATAAAACAAACAAAATACCACACATTAAATCAAAAACAAAATTAATTATGAGGTAGAAAAAACGAAATTAAATAAAAATAAAAATAACAATTAATATCGTAATTTTTTTTTACTTCAAATCAAATTACAATTTTTCATTTAAATTATTCAATTGTCACAGATGTTTGTTTAATAATTATTAGTAGCAAAATAATAAATTAACAAAAACAAAATCAAAAAAAAAAAAAAAAAAAAAACGCCAACATTATTGTTAGAATGATTTAATCATTTCAATAAAATTGAAAGCATTCAATTAGCAATTACTATGTATGTACTATGTATATATGAGATTATGTACATATAAAAATAATATATAGGTGTATTAATGCAATAATGTTTTATTCATCATTAATTTCCAATTAAGGTGGAATTTCTACAAGAAATAACAATTTAATAAAAAAAAAAGTAATAACTGTTATATAAAAATTATATACCTATACATATTGTATTGTATATGTACATATTGACATAGTATATAATTTAGTAAGTTGTAAACGTTAAATTCTTTTATATACCTACTTACTTTTCTAATTTTAATTGCATTGTAGAAGTTTTTTTTTCTTCTACTTATTTTTATTGTTAAATGGAATTTAGAATTTATTATATCCGTAAAAGAACTAGTTTGAAAAAAATATTTAGATTAATTTTATGATTTTTTTATATTGTTACCAAATTATTTTTATTTATTTATTTAAATAACAAGAATATTCTTAAAAATCATCTCAATTTATATATCTCTCTTTAAAGAGTTGTTTATCAAGATTCTATAGCGTATGCACAAAATTTTAATTATAATAAAATTTTGTTTTTTCTACTTTAATTTATGAAAACAGAAAAAAAAAATAATTAAGTGGCATCAAGTCAAAACTGATTTAAGAGAAAAAAAAGAAGATTTTTTTATACAAAAAAAAAAACAAAAAGTATGACAAAATATAAAAGTTGTTTACCTTCACGCTTATGTACATACATACATACTTTTTGTTTTTTTTGGTTAGATTTTATACTTAGAAAAAAACTAAATGAGACATCTTCAATCGAATCGATAAGTTGTGTTGTTGATTGAACAGTTTTATTTTGATGTACCTAACCTACCTATAAATTAAACATTTTTACAAAACATTAAATTCAATTCTAACAAATTATTCAAGAAAAGCAATAAAATATTTCGATTATTTGACCTTCACCTTGCAAAAAAAAAAACAATAATTCAAGACTGTTATTGTGTACATATTATGTTGCTATCGAATGATACAGAAATCACGTTTTAAGTTACCAAGTGCTAAACTATCCCATGTTGTAGGTATCAATAAATTTAACATAACAAATAAATTCGATAATGAAAATGTTGAGTTATTTATATTCACAAAATTTATACTACAAAAGTTTTACTACTGCATTTTTCTATTATCTAATTTATTTAATGGTAACAGTAAATTGAAATATTTCAATAATTAATTAATTACGTAAGATGTGCGTTGCAGACATTTATAACTTTTGTACCTCTATTTTTTTGTCAATTCTCAGTTCAATAGAAACATGATTTCAAAATTACGATAATAATGCAAGGCATTATTAAGTCAATGCACTATACTACTTTGAAAATTATGCCTTGACAAAGTCCATGGACAACAAGATTATTCACCTTATTTCTATTTTGTGTTGTGGTATCTCTAAATAAAATCTAACAAGTACATGAATCAGCTAAACAAAAATTTTCAATTTTTTTTCGAAATTAATTTAAATAACATTTTATTAAGAATAGCATATTTTTTTTTACCCAACGCACGCGGAAATAACATAAAATTTATTGGATATTTTTTTGACACTTGTCCATCTAATTGATAATGGTTAATAAATTCGAATTTATTTTTTGTTGTTAAATCAAAATTGTCCACAAAAAAATGGATATTAAAATTCTAATATTTTTTTTTATTTATTTGAAAGAAAATATTTATTGATCGAAATTTATACAGAAAATATTTCAAAATATTAAAAAAATAAAACACACAAAAATATAAAAATAAAAGTTTTTTTTCACAAAACAAATGAAAATGTTGCTGATAGGTATTAGATATAATTTTTTTTTATAGAAGAATGAAAACAAAAATGGAAAATAAATATTTATTCAGAAAATTACATATTTATAGAAGAAGAAAAAAAAAAAAACAATTCTTAGCCATCCTGATTCTATTGAACACACTTTTTATCATCGATTGTATACATTCTTCAGTTTACGTAGAGCTTTTTGTAGAAGGAAAACAAGGCTAAAAAATAAGCAAGATACATATTTACTCGCTAAAAGCAATTTAAAAAATCATTTATCCTAAATTTCTATTTTTTCACATACATATGAACAAAAATTTTATATGTACATATGTATTCATTTTTTCTTACATATTAAAATTCACATTTATTTTTTTTTTGTTTCATCTTTTTATTTTTGTAGAATTCTACAAAGTGATAAATTTATTTTTTCTTGTCATTTCATTAAAATTCTTAAATTAAAAAATTTTATTGATTAATAAACCACCACACCATATCTCTAAAATATGTTAAATATCACTTTTTTTTAAATCTTAAAATTATGTATTTTGTTTTTTTGGCCTCAAACATCATTTATATAAAAAAGAAGAAAAAAAAATTGATAACTAGTTTCGATTTCATTATAATGGGAATTACCCAGAAAGCAGCACCTGTTGTTGAATATTTTCTATAATAATATTCAAAGCAGTTTGACTAGTTGGCTTTTTTGCTACATTTTATTACATACATGTATTTAATATACATAAAAAGAAGTATCATTTCATATCAAATCGAGTTTTTTTTTTGTTTAAATTTTATAACAAGAATTTAGATGAAATTAACCAAAAAAAATAAAAAACTTGTACCTACCTTTAAACAGAAATAATTATGCACTTTTAATACTAATTTCATCGGAATAAAATTTCACGATGGTAACAAAAAAAAAACCCCCCGTTATTTAGCAAAAAAGAAATAATTTCTGATAAGATTTGTTTTTAAATAATAAAAAAAGTCAGAATTTTGAAAAATTCAATATTAAAAGACATTCTTATCCCTCTTCAAATTTATTATTAAAATAGTCGAAGATTGACATTAAAAATTTAAAATTTCTTGTTGTTGAGAAGCAATAATTAAATAGCATCAATTGTGGCACACTTGCAAAAAGGATTTCAATAAAATTAATTAAATAAAGTGTTGTAATTAAAAAAGTTTTTTTTTTTTTACAAATTTTCAAATTAATTTTTAAAATTTAAACCAGAAAATTGATATGCTTGATTGATTTATTGATTTGTATACTTAATTAGAAAAGTTTGAAAATTTCATAAATTCAAGACAAATAAGAAAAAAGGACATTTTCATTTTAAAAATTTGAAATAAACAAATAATTGAAATTTTGAAAAACTTCAGTATTAAATTTTACAGTTAAAAAGTACATGAATTCAAATTAGTTTTCATAATTTTTTCTGTATTTTGTATTTTTTTTTCCTTCCAGGCAACAGCATACAAAACTTCAATATAACAAAAGCACAAAAACAAAAATAATAAAAATGAATCAGAATTGCTCAAGGATACAAAAACCATTATTAAAGTTTTTCTCATCAAACAATATTCGATGTATTACTACTTAAAACTTTTTTGGAAAACCATTGTGAAAAACTCATAAGAAATTCAAGTGTGTTTATGTATGTGAATCAATTTATTTTTGTACATCACATAGAACAAAACTTTTACAAAAAGTGAGTTTTTTTCAAAATTTGAATGTTACTGACAGAAGAAAATCATAATTATAATACTAAGAACAGAAATCATCATCATGAATGACACATTATTTATACAGGATTCGTTCGTATGGAACAATTGGTCATTACCATTGTCATTTTTTAATAATAGTATTCCACTTCAGATACTTTTAAATAGCAGTGATATATATGATATCAGTCAATATTTAAATACATCATTGAGAAATTTAAGTAATTTCACTGATATACAAGAAAATGATTTATATGATTTATTATCAAAAAATGATGTTAAACCTCCAAGAGATGCTTTACCATTAGTTACAACAATAACTGTATTTTATACATTTATATTTATTGCTGGTGTATTAGGAAATTTAATAACATGCATTGTTATATCAAAAAATAAATTTATGCATACAGCAACAAATTATTATTTATTTAATTTGGCCATTTCAGATATGATATTACTTGTATCGGGTAAGTTTTATATAATTAAATAAAATATACATACATACATATAAGCATCTTTCTTCTTTTCAATTTAATCTTAAGTAAAATTGTTTAACTCAGAAGCCAAATCGATTAACTCCATTTTTGAGGTTTTTTAGTTTTAGTTCCAGAACTCGAGTTTGGGTTTTTCATATTCGAAATACATAATTGGATGTGATTCGGTCTTCGAATCATATAATTAATTTATTATCGAAGCTAATTCATTACTTTTTTAGACTTCTTTTACATGGAGTTAATCGATTTGGCAAGTGAGGCTTCCTTAAAGATAGTTTTAGTGGAAAAAATAGATACCATGAAATTTTACTGAAAATTTTTTACTTATGAACTTAAATATTTCAAGAAAACAAAAAATCTTTCTTATTTATTTAACCCGCATAATTTCGGTTGCTTACATACATATTAATATAATTTTATTCCAGGCAATTGAACATAAAATAAGACGTACAAAAAAAAATCTTTTGACACAAGCAAAAAACGTACGAATTTATAAATTTGTTATTTTTATTATTCAAATGAATGTATTCTCCATAATATTTGGTTCTTTCTCATCCACCTGAAAATGTTTAAATTATGAGACTTTAATTTATTCAAAAAGGATATTTCCAAAAAAAAAAAAACAATTCCAAAATATATAATATATTCACATTCATGTTTTTGTCTGTCTTTTAGGCGCCAGAAATGATAAAAAGTTTATTAAATTGTTGTTGTAGGTAAATATTTTTGTTTTTATTTTTTTAATTTATTAAAAAAAAAAATATTTTTTCAAAAGAAAAATAAAAAAAGATAAAGTTCGAGTTAATATTTAAAATGAAATTCAAAGTTTACGAAGAATTTTTTAAGATCTTTTTTTTTTCCGCAGTAACTAAAAACTCAAACAAACGATTTTTAAAAAGTTTTTTCAAGTATTAAAGTCCTAAAGTTTTTCAATAAATAAATTCTTGCCAATATCCTGTATTTAATATACATATGTATGTAAGATAAATAAACTTGTATTTCTAAAAGGACGTAATAAAACTTTTAATCTAGAATCACAAGATTCCACTTTTCTAAAAATAAAAAAAAAGTCAATAAAATGTTTGTTTATTTTTTTATTTTATAAAAAAAAACAAATAAATTTATTTTATAGGTATGCCACCTGATTTATTTAATATTTGGTATCCAGTATCATATCCATTTACTGATCCAATATGTATTCTAGAAGGTATATTATCGGAAACATCAGCAAATGCTACTGTTTTAACAATAACAGCATTTACAGTTGAACGTTATATTGCCATTTGTCATCCATTCAGGTATATCATAAATACTTTTATTATTTTATAATTAAATAATTGCACAATTTTATATACATAAATAATATATGTAATGCTCTCACACCTATTTTTTTTTCTTCATTTTAATTGTCAATTAAATTCCAATTAAATTAAACAATTATAATTAAAATAAATATATTTTTCCTGGTGTCAATAAATTTTCCTTCTTTATTTTATTTTTTATTTTTTTAATAATAATTTATTATAGACAACATACAATGTCGAAACTATCACGTGCGGTCAAATTCATTTTAGCAATTTGGCTAACTGCATTTATACTTGCAATGCCACAAGCAATACAATTTGGAGTTATTGAACAAAAAGGTGGAAAATTATGTTCGGTATGTGTGATTTATTGGAAAATGTTCTGAGTTTCATTTTTTTTTTTTTTTGAATTTTCTCAATATTTTATTTTTAATAATTTTTTTTTTTTTAAATCAAGGTAAAGGATAATTACATTGGACATGTTTTTGCAGTATCAGGATTTGTATTTTTTGTTGGACCAATGACTGCAATATGTGTTTTATATGTACTTATTGGTGTTAAATTGAAGAAAAGTAAATTACTTCATAGTGTGAAACGAAAAGGCTGTGATATGAATAATCGTGGAATGAGTGCACAAACTAGAGTAATACGAATGTTAGGTAACTCTATAATGAAAAAAATTAAATTAATATGTGTTATAATAATAAAAAATTAAAAAAATTTAAAGGATAAAAAAGATAAATAGATATTGTATCTTCCAAGTTCAAGTACCTATTTGTTTTTAATAATTGTTTTTATTGTTTATTTATTTGTCGTAATAGTTGCTGTTGCTGTTGCATTTTTCTTTTGTTGGGCACCATTTCATGCACAAAGACTTATGGCTGTTTATGGATCAACAGTGGAAACAACATCTATATTATTTGAAGATATCTACACTATTTTAACTTATACATCTGGAGTTTTATATTTTCTTTCAACATGTATTAATCCTTTATTATATAATATTATGAGTTATAAATTCCGTGATGCTTTCAAGGTATAATTCAACATAATTTTAAGATTTTCTTTTTTTTTTAGCTTATGATTTACTCAATTATTACTTTTATTTTAATTTATTTTCTATTTACAATTTTTTGTTTTTGTTTTCTTTTTTCTTTCTTTTATTTTAATCAAATATTAGATTACTTTAGCTCGACAATTTGGTCTTGGTATTGGTAATTATCAATTACAAAATCATAATTATAGTGGTATATTACGACAAAATGGTTCAATTCGATTAACAACAGTTACAAATAATCGTCCAAATAATTATAATAATAGTTTAGCTGAATTACATAAACGTGAATCAGATCTTTCATTACAGGATGGTTTAAGAACAAATAGATCATCACATCGTTATCGTTGTATATCAATTAGTAGTCAATCAACATTATTAACATCATTAAGTAAAAATGATGTTTATAATAATATAACAAACACAACATCACCAATGATACGTTGTAATGATTTAATAATGTCAACAATTGATGATAATTCTATATCAGATTCACAAAGAATCCAAGAAATTCCATTATTACGTAAACATCGTAATTCAATACCAGTCGTTACAACTGATTTAAAATCATCAAATGATTTAACTACAATTTCAACAACAACAGGAACAATAACATCATCAACAACAACAAATAACAATAATAACAATAATAATAATAATAGTGGAAATGATAGACATCATTCAATTGTTAGTACTAATCATAATAATTCAAGTAATTCAAGTGAAATATCACCAGTGACAGTATTCTCATCATATAATAATAAATCTTCAAATAAAGATCATCGTAATGATTCAAATCATAGTGTTAGAAGTAATAATATACCAAATACACATAATTCATCTTCTAATCACAATCATCATAAATATAATAATAATCATGACAATAATATTGAAAAAAAACGTAACGGTTTTATATCACAAAATTCAAATGATACAAAATTAAGTGCATTCGAAAATTTATCACAAAAATTACGTCATGGTACAAGAAAAGTATTCTTACGTAAAAATAATAATATTGTTATTGGTATGAATACAACAACATCATCATCATCATCATCACCAGCAACTACAACAACATCAACAGCAGCAACAACAACAGCAACAACAACAACAGTTCCATTATCACATATAAAACATCAAGTTAATAATAATTCACAAATAAAACAAAAAATTAATTTGAATCCTTGTGATGCAATTGAAATTAAATCCATAAATTTTGATATAAGATGAGACTGTAAAAATGTTAATTTTTTTTAATATACACATAAATATACATATGTATATATTTGTGTGTATAGTGTACATATATGTAGTATAATTAAGTCATAGAATTTAATATTATAAATAAAATATAGATTAATGTTAATTAATTATTATAAATTTTTAATGTTATTGTTGTTCGTAAAAAAATCTAAAGTTAAAATAAATGATATTAACTTTTTTTTCTCAATGTCGTCATCATCATTTGAAAAAAAAAACTGCATTCCTCATTTACACATAAGTTGTGAAAAAAAAAAAAAAAACAAAACAAAAAATTCGATAAATAAAAACAAAAAATAAATATAAAAATAATAAAAAGACTCATTGGAAAAGGCTGTCTATAAATCTATGTACATATGTATATGAATCTGCTTGTAAAAATAGATAGCTTTGAAAAATAATAGATAAAATATAATATAATTGTTATTATTAAAAATGTATCTTTAAAATGTAAATAAAAATGATAATATATGTACAATGAATGTTTTAATGAAGTTATGTATATATGTATGTGTTAATTATATGCAGTTATACAAATTTCTTTATCTCAATTTCTTTTTTTTTTATATGTATGTATGTTATGTATATGCAATATACCTATTGTTAAATAAAACATGTAAGTTTAATAATAAAAAAATGAAAAAAAAAAACAAAAATGTTGTAACAATTGATCAGAATAAATAAAATATGATTATTGAAAAAAGTTTTTGTCTTTGAAATTTTTATTATTATTTTTTTCTTTCTATTTTTAATTTTTCTCTGACGTAATAAAATTTATTATAATTTAATGAAAAATTTTGTATATGAGTATCTTCAGTGTTTTTCCTATCTTTTTTGATTTTCTGTAATATTGGAAAAATTCGATAAATTATATTGTTATTTTATGATTCAAAGATTTTTTTTTTATATTTCTCAAGTTGAAATAACAAATTTCTAAGTAAATTTCTTATGATTTTTCACCCACTTTGTCAGGTTTTTGTTGTTGTTTTGTCCTTTATTCATTTATGGAAATTTTTTTTTTTTTTTTTTTTGAAATCTATTATGAAAGTAATAAAACAAATCAGAAAATTATATAGAAGATCAAAGTACTTATGTAGACTTATGTGGACTCATAAAGAAAAAAAATTAAAAAAAGAATAAAGACAAAGCCAAAGACACAAAAACAAAAGTACATAAAAGACTTTTGTAACAAAAAAAAAGTTTGTTTATGACATATCAAGGGATAAAATGTATCATTTATATGACATACACAAATGTATATAAATTGTTTTCTCTTTGAAATAATGTTTAAATATTCGTCTTAAAGTAAAATTTTATAAAAATTTGTAATTTTGTGATAAATCGTTCATTATTATTTATTCTGTTCAAGACATCATCATAGGACAAGATTTATTGTATTAATCAAAGTAAGTATAAAGGAGGTAAAAAAAAAAGCTAAACATTTTTTTAAATGATTTATTCTCTTAACCAGAAATAGAAATATTAATAAAAATAATAGCTAATATTTCTAAATAAAAAGAGAAAACAATCAACAACAAAAAAACAAAAAAATGAAATTCCTTGTTATTACCTAAACGATTGTGTATTACATATAGACACAACTATTTACCTATACATATGTATACATAAATAGAAGTTGATAAAAGTTTTTAAATATTTTTCATAATAATTAATTGTTTTTTCTCCATTCATTTTTTTATTGTTTCATTTGAATTAGAAAAGTTTTCAAAATGAAAAAGATATTAGTCCAAAATAATAAGTGCTTTTAAGGATTTCATTTATATTCAAGGACTAATTTAATCTTTCAGAATGTTTAAATATGTACCTCGCAAAAGTTAATTTATTTTTATTTTTTGGGCTTTTGTTTAAATAATAAAATTAATACTGTTTCTATGAATATTATTTAATAAATAATATTAATGGAAATTGAAGAAATATTATATAATATTTCATTTGACTTTTTGTTGTTTCTTTTTTTGTTTCTATAAATTCTATGGCATCGAGTGAAATTAATACATATATACATACATACATAGTAGTATCTATGTACGAATGTGAAAGCGTTTTGAAAGCATCTTTCAAGCATGCTCTTATAAAGAATAATAAAATATTTTCACGTGTTATCTGAGGTTTCTGTTTACCGTATTTTTTCATATGAATCTCATTCAACATATTGACCTATTTTGGCTATACAATGTAAACAAATACTAAATTATTCACTATTAAAAAAAACAATCAAATTCCAAATCTGTAGGTATTTTTTTTATTCTATTTTTATAATAAATTTCCATAGCAATCTCATATACATATTATGTATGTATGTATTTTTAAAAAAAAATATTCATACATACACACATACATTCTGTATATGATTCAATAACAAAATATTATGCAAGAAAGGAAAGCATGATGTTTATAAAAAAGGAAATATTTTCCCATTATTAATTTTCTTTATTTTGGTTTAAATATTTACAAAGTGTGGATAAGCCATATAAATATAGGAATTTTTCTATTGAATAAAACAAATGTTGGATAAAGATATTTAGCATGTGTTAGATGTAAAGTAGTTGCTTTGTTTTCCTTTTTAAGATAATGTTTACTGCTTATTTCTGTAAAATTCATGAGAACGCAATACTCTTCTAATTATAGTATACATAAGAAAAAATATTCAAAATTCAAAATAATAGAAAAGTAGTGACTTGGAAATATTTGAAATTTCTACGAAAATTAGTTTAAGATTAATCAATGTCTATAGGAACTGATTCTCAATATAAATTTAAAACTTTAACTAGTGATGGCACATATACCTACGGTAGATGAAAAAAAATTATTCATATATTCACAAAATGATTGTGCTTAAAAGACTATTTCTCAAATTTTTACCAACAATAAAAGTAATGTGAAACTACCACTGGGAAGTTTAATTCATAATAGATGGCTTTTCAAAAGAACTTCAACTTTTGACATACATACAGCATTACCCGCATAAATTTTAGTTACTCTATCGGGACTCTATCGTTATTCATTTCCCCTTCCAGTATCGAAACATGCAGAACTCTAGCGGAACATTTTCAGTACTAGTTTAGTTTTGTTTCTAAGTATCGGATGGGTATCGGATTTCATTATCTAAACAGTACCGAGTTCCAGATATTTAAAAAAAATAAAAATGAATTTTAGATGTTTTTCTATTCATTTTTCTTAAGTGCAAGCTGTTTTATATTATTCGGAATATTAGTATAGTTCGAAGACATACTGAAAAAAACACAAGAATTTTTTATTATTTTACCACATCAAATTACCCGACCAAGGTTCGAACTCACGACTTGTGGTGTTTCACGTACAGTATTTTCTCCCTAGCCGCTTCAGCCACAGCACCTTGTAGTCAAACAAGATTTAATTTATAATATAAGCTACACCAGTATCGAAAATCGGGATTGAATCGATATTCTATAGTTACTGCGAGTGATGATTATATCGGATATACTTTTAAATCACGTTTTTCAGTACTCTATCGGAATTGTGAGTCAACACTGCGTGTATCATGTTTTTCAGTACTCTATCGGAATTGTGAGTCAACACTGCGTGTTAAATCACGTTTTTCAGTACTGTATCGGAATTGTGAGTCAACACTGCGTGTATAGTTTGTTTTCAATACTGCGGGGGTATTTTTTTTCTGTACTAGAAACTGATGTAAGTTGATATCTGATACCAGTACTGTGTTAGTATCTGTTCAGTACAAAGAAAAACTCTTACTCCTAATAACTATAATCGTTATTGCTACGTTATTGCAACGGAATTGGCAATCAAATGAATAACTATGCAGTGACAATTTTCAGTACTGGTCGTTAAGTACTAGCTAAAATCTATGCGGGTAATTCTAAATTTTCCTAATTATGAATAAATAAATTATTAATTTGTAAATAAAGAAATTTTTTATTTTTCCAGTCATTTTCATTTTCAATAGAATTGAATATTTTTTGTTGTTCTTGTCATAGATAGTCGTGACAATTTAACAATAAAATAAATACACGGAATGTGTTTTTTTTTTCACTTCAAATCATATGATGTTGTCAATTATTTTTAGCATATTGAATAAAAATTTTCTTCTTTGTTTTACTTGAATCTTCAATGAACTTACAAAATATGTTTTTGCACTTTTCACTTTTAAACATACTCGTATCGTATGTTAAAATTCACTGTGTGGAAGAAAAACAATAAAACTTTGAAAGAGATTATATTGATAACAAAACTCTAACCAATAACCATATACCAAAACCTAAATGAATGAAATGCCTTTGTTCTTATATAAAGTGCTAAATTTTATCCTCAATCAAATTGTTTAAGAGGTCAATGAAGTATGTTTTCAAAAACGATAATACTAAGATATTAAATTGTAGTATATAGAAATGTTTTGTTATTAAAAAATAAGTTCAAAGATCTTTTGTAAATTCTTCAAGCAAAAAAAAAAAAAATTTATTATTATTTTTGTTTTTTTTAATTAAAAAAATGTGAGTGCCATGAGAATAAAAGAAGAAAAAAATAATAAAATGTTTTTTAAAAAGTCATCTACCCTTCTACATGTAACATACATAATAATGTATAGATTGTAGGTATATATAGTGTGAGAATTTTTACATGTATCTTTTTTGAATGAATTGTTCCCTTACTTTTTTAGGGTGTTTTTGTATTTTTTTTTCTTTTTCTTTTTTTTAAATAAATTTTCTTTTTAAAAAGAGAAGTTTTTTTTTTAATAATCAATGAATTTAATATGAAGCTCAATTACCTTTTATTTACTATATACACCCACATTTTAATTTAAAAACATACGAGTATCATATCGAGGTTTTTATCATGGAATTTTATTATTTGTTTTTTGCCCGTATTAATAGTTAATACATGTGTATTAATATCTCGTTAAAATATACTTTTATTTTGGTTTCATTTGGAAAAAAGGGAGTACCAAACTAGAAGTACGCGAGTACGGTTATTTAAATCGGAGTAAAAATACTCCGATAGAGGTCAAACGATAGTTCTGTTCCGGACTAGCTCGGAGAGAAATAAGTTACTATTATTGACATTATTGTATATATTAACAGTTTTCCAGCAGTTGACTTGCTACTGTCGATCAAACACACAAAAAGCTGATCTAGAACTTTACTGGTCTCTGTCTTAAGGTGCGTCCAGAATTAGCGAACGAAATGCTATAGCAAACGAACGATGTTTGCAAAGTGTGTACGACAAAGCAAACGCAAACAAAGGCATTCGCTGCTGTTTGGTAGGATTTGCTTGCATTTGCTAGTATTCAGTGGTTGTCATTTTTTATGACATGGCTGATAAAGAAATAATAATTTATAATTGAAATTAATGTAAAAAAAAAATAATTACATACCTACATTTTTTTTTCTTTTCATAGCATTACTGTATGATCAGAAATTAATTAAAACTAGTATGTATGTACTATTACTAGATTTTTACTTCTTCAACATTTATTCGCAGGGTTTTATTTATACCCACTTTTTTTATAAAATGCAGAATTTCAAATATTACAGATTTATTGCATGTTTTTGAACATATACATATCGTCGGCCTAGTGCTTATTTGTTCAATAGACCATGCACCAAGTTTTGAGAAAAACGAAATTTTAGTTTGAAACAATAAAAAAAATTCCCTACAAAATGGAAAACGACAGAAATTATTTTTTGGGTAAATGGAAAAACACTATAGGTTAGCTTCATCCTAGTTCATTTTTTAAATTTTAATTTCCATTTTTCTACAAGTTTTTCATTAATATATAGAGAGATATACGTTTGGATATTGAACAAACTTCTATGAGCAACAAACACTTTTATTTTTTAGTTGTGGGATACAAAACAAAATTGTGGATATTGACATTTGTATACAACAACAAATTTAACTGATTTTGAAAAAACTGCCCTTAAATTATGATTCATAAATTAATTATGAACGGATGAAGATAATGTAATAAAACAAAAACCATGTTAGAGTGAACAAAATAATCTTTCATTTAAGCTTAAAAAAAAAAATAATAAGGGTTATTTTCGAGATATGACAAATTTTTTTCAAAATTTGTTGACCTTGAGTTACAATAACTTTCAAACCATTCAACATAAAACTTTGTAAAAGAATTTTTTGAAAGGTCTGAAGGTTCTCTATGGAAATAATTTTCATTTATCTGTCTACATTTAGCGAGCGCTGAAATATGTTACAAAAAGTAAAACTGGTTACTTTTCGAAATAAATTGTCTCTGACCTTGAATATCTCAGTAACTATTGATAATAGACCCCCCCTCCCATACGATTTTTTTCGATTCTCACCGGGATCTATCACCCTGCTCAGTTTGGCACACGAACTGTAAAACACCCTGTATAGATATAGAACACTGATTCTAAAAAAATAATGGTCTATTGAACAAATAAGCACTAGCCGACGATATGTACATATACATATACATATAGACTAACGCATCGAAAACTTATCGCAGATAATTTTTTATTATTTGGCTTTAGTTTTGTTTGATGAAAATTACCTGTTGACTTGTGTTGTTACAGTTGATTGCTATTTGTGTCATAAATATTTTAATTTTATATTGACATATGTATATATTTCTCTAAAATTTCAAGTGAATTTTAATTTATAATCAAAATAAACTCATATAACCATAATTAGCTTATTTTTGATATTTTAAAATGAAACTCTTCAATCACTAAAGTAAGCACATGTGTTAGCCTTCGCACTACCTATCGAACGCTAGCAAACGAAGAAACATTCGTTCGTTACTGTTTGAAACCACGTCCAGAATCCAGATTATCAAAAACATCAGCGAACGAATGCAAACAAACATGACCACATGCGCTATGATTTGCAGCTAGCTGCGATTCTGCGAATGGTCCCAAACAGCAGCGAATGCCTTCGTTTGCTAATCGTCCAAATAGTAACCACACGCGAACGAACGTTTGTTTGCATTCGTTTGCTAAGTCTGGATGCGGCTTTACCAAAATGTACCAACTATATGTTGAAAAATATGATAATCCACTGAAACAATCAATGTATTGGAAAATATTTAATACAGATTTAACATAAGCTTCCACAAGCCGAAAAAAGATTATATGGTAGGTGTTACTTTTTAAGAAAATTATATATGTACAGTGAAACCTGCGTAAGTTGGCCACTTGCGGTGCAAAAATTTTTGTCCATCTTTGGCAGGTGGCCAACTTATAAGGGGACCTGCAAAAGTTGGCCGGCCAACTTACGAGGGTTGAAGTTTAAAAAAATTTCAATTCAAATTTAAATCATATTCAAATCATTTTATTGAAAATCATATAGCAAATCTATAAGTATGTATGTACATTATACATACATACATACATATTATACATACATATTTTCACAAATTTACAAACCTAATCTTATGATTTACTAACCTTTTACCTAACGCTATAGTCATCAACTCTTCAAATCACAAATTAACAATAATGCATCATCTTATTATGAACAATGCATAAAATTCGTGTAGCATATGAAACATGTACAAACATGCACAAACATGTACAAACATGTTCGTACATAATATATGTGTCATTGCATATCGGACAACTTTCGCGAGTGGCCAACATACAAGGGTGGCCAACTTCCCAGGCTTCACTGTATATATTAAATATATTATTATTATATAAATAGGTAAATGAAACGCACTTTTATTTTAAAGTTTTTCGAAATGTATATAAATCTGAATACTGCAAGAAACTAGTTTAGGTGTTCATTTTTTTTATATTTATTCTGAATTACATATTTAGACAATTTACAAGAACAATTTCACTTTGAAGCTAATAATTTATTTAATACACAATACAAAAAACAACAAAACAAAATACAAAAATTATTGCTCAGCAAATCCAAAATTCAACAACCTATATCAAAAAGTACTACCAAAATTAAATTCCATCAACGCATTTTGAATTTATCAATAGTCAAAAATTTGATATATCATCTACAGCCACAAAACTCACAAAACATTTGAAAAAAATTGCCATGTCTCGGAAATAAATCTGAAGATATAAAAATTATCGTAAAAAATATTAACATTAACACACCTTTCTTCAATAATAAAACTGTTAAGAATCTGTTTTTTAATAATAAAATTGAACCTTTAACAAAACATATTATGTAAAAAATAATAAACCATTGTCATTGAAAAATTTTTTTCTGCTAAAAGTCTGTTTCCACACCACCTTGATTGAGGTAAGACTTTTGGCGCGTTTTTTTTTAGAGAGGTTTCCCCAGTAGGCCTATTCCTCTTGAAATTATAGTTTAATGATGATGATGACGATGATGATGACCTTGGTTTTATACAGGCAAAGAAGTACTATTAAGGCTTTTTCCGTGCTCTATCGTCCGACTTTTTCAAATTGTTTCTTATTTCGTTTTCGTAGTCTTTAAGACTACCGTCTGGATAAATTCCTAAACAAAGAAATAAAATATTTTAGTTGATGAAAGTTTAAATAAAATTAAAAATATTACAATGAAAAGTAATAAAATCTTACCATATAAAATATCACTAAATAATTTTAGTCTTCTCAAAAGTCTTTTGTTAACACGGCCGTCCCAGTTGTACTGTAGCATAACCTCATCTTCGATTATGTACTCCAGTACCTCCTCCAGTTTCGACCTGCCTTTAAGTTTCATAATTTGCTGTTTCTGTTTGAATAAGAAATAAAAAAATATAGTACCTATACTATTTTTATTTTTGGATGTCAGTACAGGCAAGATAGGCATACTTCTCTATATTCTTTTACATTGCGTTTAAATAAATCTGTCTCGTGTGTGGGGTGATCAGATCTCAATTTCAATCGAGGGAAATCTTTTAAATTAAATATTACCAAAGGCAAAAAACTCATCGGGTACTGCCTCCATAAGCACAATACTGACTTCCAAAAATAAAAATACTATAGATAAATTCGAAAAATATTTTGAATAAACTTACGACTGATTCAGCAAATTCGGAATCATTTAATTTTTCCTCTAAATCATCTATTCCCTCAACTGATGTTAGAGGAAATTCCACTGGAGTCGAAGGCAGTTCTGTGTCGCTCTGCAAAATTTGAAAACATAATACATATTAGCATTTTTTTTAAAATTTAGATAACGTATGAGGTTTCACCTTTTCAATATTTTTTATCCGTCTTTCGATGTCTTTTTGTTTTGCCATCATTCTTCATTCAAATCTACTCTGCAATCGCTCTAGTGATAAAAAATACATCTGTTAATTAATTATTAAATACATATCTCTTTCGATAATAATTAAAATAATGAAACACTAATTAAATTATTTATTTTTCATTTATTCGTAATATTTTTTACAAAATTTGTTAAGTTTTAATATTAGTTGTGTTTTATTGGAACTGATGACGTGAAATGTCGTCACTTCAGTATTTCTTAAATCATTTATCTTTTTTTGAAAACAGCATCACTTCAGGTGCCTAAAAAAATCAAATAATATACTTGAAGAAATTTGTTGAAAATTCAACATTACGGAACAATTCAAGGAGAAATATAAAATGCGAATTAGAAATCATCTAACAACTTCAATCTTCAATTTTATGTGTTAATTTCCCATTAAAACCAGCTGGTAAACTGAAACTGATGAATTGATGAAAAAAAAATGTTTATTAGTTCTTCACTGAAAAACCGATAATTTTCGTAGCAATACTTTTATTGTCGAATAGCGAAACTGAGTGCTAAAAACGAGCTTTTACAGTGAAGAAGTGAAAAAAAATCAGATTTATCACTACATAATTCCAATAAAACACTACTATTATCACTTCATTTTGTAATGAGCTTTAAAGCACATTTTGATTTTTTAAGTTGCAACTATTTCAATTTTGAAACTAAAAAATATTTATAAGTAAGGCCCTTTATGTACCTATTTACATCTCAATTAAATTATTTTTAAAATTTTTTTCCAGAATTTATAAAATTTATTGTCACTAAATTCACAAGATATGTGTATATTTCTGCACACGTGCATTTATACATTTTAAAATACCTTAGTTATAACCGTTTTAATTTTTTTCTTCTTTTTTTCACTCAAAATTTCTTCAAATGAACTTCTTATCGCCACCAAAATTCAACTGTATGATGAATTTAAAAGAAAACTAATTAAAAAGTGACCAGAGTGACCAGGTTAAGATTTAGGTGTATGGTAAATAGAATAAGAAGGTATGCTGAAAAAAGCTGTTTATTGGGACTCAGAAACTAAGATGTGCTCTCACTCGTGTGATCAGATATGTTTTGTAATGTTGGATTTTTCTTGTGAAATTTGTACAAATATGTAATGTGATTTTTAACCATGTATTTTGGACACTTAAAGTGAGTTTATTTTATAGAAGAAGATAAGTGATCTGTGCAAAACTGATGTGAGCACACCACATCTTATACTTCCTCTGTTCCAATAATACTCAGCACTCAGCAGAGGTATTATACATATTATATGCATATATTCTATTCATGGATTATTAAGGTACTCGTCCACGATGCAATTTTTCTTGCGCGCAACATGATAAAATTGCATGAAATGGACATTGCACTGTGTAAACTATTAAGCAAGATGCAATATTGCAGAGAAAACGCCATCTTTGTGAAATATTTCACTTGCACGCAACATGAAATTATTGCGTAGTGTAAACACTAATCAGCGCAATATTTCATGCAAGAAATATTTACGAATTCGATCATGAAATATTTCACGCAAGATTTATTGCAATAGAATCAGCTGATTGTCATTATTTAAAATGGAATAAAATGGTTTAAAATGGAATCACCAAAAATCTACTGGAATAAAAATCAAGTTAAAAATTTGTTAGAATTATTCTGTTCTCTACGTAATATCCAGGGTTTAAGCCAAAATTTTATTTTTTTCCTTTTATTTTTTTTTCTGTTAATTAATAAAGTTAATAATATCGCAATTACTTTAACTTTATTTTTCGATGACATTTTTAGCTATGTACGAAACCTTAAACTTTTTTTCAATTTGAAAATGACAGTGCAAGAAAATGAATATTCACGCAAGAAAAATTTCATACTGCTATATTTCATATTTTTTTCTTGCGTGAAAGAAATATTGCACATTTTTCGTGCAATTCTTGCTGCTGTGTAAGAGAGTATGCAAGTTTTCTTGCATGCAAGATATATTTCGCGCAAGAAAAATTGCATCGTGGACGAGTACCTTTAAACAATATTATTTTTTATGTTTTTCATAGAGAACAATTTTGTTTTTACTCTAGGATTGCTTGATCGTGTACAAATGTATAACTACATTTTATATGAGCATTTTTTGAAAAACAAGCTCTATTTAAGTTTGCCGTTTTCCAAGAAGCATAATTCTCCTATAATGGAATAGGTATTTAATAAAGTGTCTACCTACTTTGTTTTTTTTTTGCGCTTCTATTTTTTACTAAAAAGAGAAAAAAACATACAAGAAAATACCAAAAATTTGTTGCAAAATGTGTGTAAATCATAAAACTCATATTAAAAATCTTTACTTTATTTGATGCGGCAATGATATAAATATTTTCTTAATTTCTTATATTCTTATGTTGTTTGTGAGATAAATGTTTAATTTGAACGCGTACCGTGTACATAGGTATGAATAATTTGTATATAATAAATTCCATAGGGCAGCAACAACAAACAAAAACTGTTAGAAAATTGATTTTATTATTTAAAACATTTCCGTTGTGATGATCTTTTTTTTTTCTTTTTGAATAAATATATTTCAACATTTAATTGATCATTTTGATATTATGTATCAAAATTTGTATGAAAATATAAAAAATTATAATAAAATGAAAATTTCCAAATATTTTTGAATTTACTTGTTTCATAGAAAATTTTTTTCTAAATTATTAATTTATGAATAAAATTTTTAATGAGAAAATAAAAATACGGGAACATAAAAAACAAAAAAAAAAAATTATGCAATATGTTATTTATTTTTTAATATTAAAATAATTTAATTTATAAGAATTTTTATCACTTACATACATACATATGTACATATATGTAAGTATTTCAATTCAACAATTTGTCATTATTATGGAGTGGCAAATTTAATTACTCCAACTGATTATTTTATAATAATACCATCTTGTTGAACTATTTATGAACAAATTAAAATGTATTCTTTTTTATTGTGCTTATGTGGCGTGGGTGTAATTATTAAAAAGATTTTTTAAAACTTTTTTCTACTAAATTACATTAAATCAATTTTTACTTATTAAGAAAAGTTTCCTGTTTTATCAACTCATTAGGTAGTAACAATAATTTCTATATTAAGAACGAACCATATACGCAAAATAAATAATAACAACAAAAAAAATGTTTCAATAACTGAATATTTTTAGATTTTTTTAAGGTTTTTTTTTTTTTGCGAATTTTTAATTGTACAAATTTAACGATAATGTTACAAATCACACATTCACGAGTATTTTATTATACCAATTTTATTTTGTTTTTGTTCTTAAATTCGAATTAGTCAAATTGTTAATTTTTATATTTTTACATAAAAAACAAATAATATCCATCATCATAAACAATTATATAGTGTGAAATGAAAATGTAATAATGTTACAATTTAATAATATTAATTTAATTATTCGCAAAGATATTTTAATATCATAAAATTTAATAATAAAAATTATTACGATACATTTAAAAGATCCTTTTTAAGATTTTATGTTGCACATAATTGAAAGAAATTATATTCAATTTTAAAAAAATATATGTTATTGCTCATTATTAAATTTTGTATAATGTATAAAAATTTTTCACTTGTACAAAAATTACGAAAATATGTCATTTTTATGAAATAGAAAATTTTAAAACATATAAAAAAATAAATAAAAAGCTTTTATATAGTCTGGCTTCAAATTTTAAATTGAATCTATTTTAATTCTACTTTTAACAAAGATACTAAACAAAAAATAAAAACAAGACAATTAAAAAATGTTTAAAATGTTATTAGATATAAAAAAAATGTGATAATATGTATTGTGAAATCACCGTAGGCTAAAATCAAAGAATAAAAATCCTTTCGGAGAGTGTACATACAATGTTGTTTTGTATATTTGAAAAGTATTTCAAGTTCTATTCCATTCCATCTACAGAATTTTTTATCTATATGTATTTATTTTTTTCTAATTGATTGCGTTGTGTCTTAGAAATTCTATTTTATTTCATTGTTTTTCTTTTTAGTTAGAGAAATAAATAAAAATTGATTTCTAAAAATGTTTGTCTATATAAAATATATTTTTGTTTATTTTTTAATAGAATTGAAAATAAATTTCTTTATTCGTGTTTTGAGAAAAATAAATATGTACGAAAATCTGATAATTCAGTTTAAATTTTGTACTATAAGAAAAATTTAAGAAATTTCTAATTAAAAATAATAATCTTTATTACCTAAAGGGTTTCACATTTCTATATTTGAGATTACGATTACTATAAGATGACATTAATCAATCAAACATCTTACGTATAAAATTACACAATCAAGTAGAAAAATTAAATATAAACATGAATCAAAAATTTTAAGGATGTAATTCTTCAAATCTAAAACATCTGGTGGTTTCACATAAATCCTTAAATTGGAAAATTTTTCAACATTTATGTATGTATATGTAATATATGTATGATAAATATATGTATGTACCTATATCAATAAACTTATTAAGGTGAAAAAACCAAGGAAAATATGTATTTCAAAAAATTAAAATGTACCTGTTTTAATTACTTCTGAGATGAACATTGACTTATTCAAGCAAATTCAAGATTTCGTAAAAAATCTTTCTAAACTTTTGGTGTTTAAGGTTAACCTGAAAAAAATATTTCTTCCCAAAAAATATAAAATATTTTCTGCACACTATTGCTAAAAGCATGTCAAATTTTGTTGTAACAATAATGAATCATTCTAATTTTATTAATTATCTTAAAGCATCTAATGATATCTACTATATCATCAGTGTACGAAAATACTAGTAAAAGACCCCAGGTGACTAACTTGTAATAATCCTTGAAATTATTACGATGTTATTTGTTTACAGAAAGTTTTATATATGTATGTTTACTACAATATTATCATTTTTAATACGAGAATTTTTATTTCATCACATTAATATTTATACTTCTTGAAAAAAAATTTTTTTTTCCTGGACTCAGGTGATGTACAAAAATTCAATTCATTAATATACATACATATAACATACATATAGGTATAGGTACGTATACATAATTAGAAGTCATAAATTATATTACACAATAATTATACGAGTATATGTACATAAAAATGTATATGCTGACAACTAACAATAATTATATTACTATATTTTATTTGAAATATTTTAATAAATACGAGTATGTATAAATAAACAGATACCTATTCAAAAACAAAAAAAAAAAAAAAAGGATTTGTCAGAAAAATTAGTTAGTTGTTTTCTTGAGAATAAAGTGGGTGAAAATACATATAATGTTAAATAGGAATCTCTATTTATATATAAAAAAATGCATTCAAAAGTCATTTTTGTCGTAAGAAAAATGAGAAGAATTTTTTTCAAATTTCTAAAAACAAAAACAGATACCATAATATGAGAATATAAAACAACATAAAAAAAGAAAATATATATTTTTAATAAAATAGTTTTAAAACTAGAGTTTGTCCTATTATTATATATATAAGATCTTGAAATTTTTTTAAATAATATACATATGTATATAGTCCAATATATTTTGTACAAACAAATACATATATGTAAGGTAGAATACCCTACTACCGTACACTTATTTTCATATTCAAATCAAGGTTTCTCAGGATGTTTGACATAATGTTCTTGAAATTTGTGTTTTAGAATAATTTTTGGATGTTTTTTATGTATTTCAATGTAAAAAATTTAAATTGTATTAATTTGTATTTAGTCGGACGATAATAGGGTAGCATTGAATTTTTTGCGCATCTACTACCGTCCAGACAAATTTTTTGCAATTAAAAAACAAATAAATACAATTTTTAAAACAAAATAATTAAATAATGTTATTAAACATGTCAATCAATAATAATTTTATAATTCTAGTTAATAAATAATCATCAAATATCGTCCTTATCGATTTTGCTAATAGTTGTACTGTTGCTGATGTCATTTTAATGATAAAAATCTACTTTTAAGCGAATATTTTAATATTGTAATTGTAATTAAATCTCGTTAAATTCAGCTAGAAATAAAATGTAAAAGAATTCAAATGTGTGGACGGTAGTAGGTCACCTGTACAGTATACGGTAGTATGGTCATTTACCTGATATAAACTTTACAAAATACGGAAAAATAATTATAGAACTATAATATATAAAATTAAATTCATATAAAAATCATTTTACAATTTTATTTTCCAGATGACTGAATAAAATTTTTATATTTAAACATTATTAGGGTAGTGTCACATTTCCATTAAAAGAAAAATTTCAAAAAAAAAAAAAAAAAAAATGTCCACAATTAGTTGAATTTACAATTTCAAAAATGTGTAAAATTATATTCTTAAAATTTCATAGCTATAATATTCGAATGTCTGTGTGTGTCGTGCGGTATTGTAGAATTTTTTTTTTTTAATTTTTAAAAATACACGGTCTGTTGAATAAATTAGAAGTGAGTAGCATCAAAAATGCATCATTAAAAAATGTTAGAAATATTTTATTATAATTAATTAAAATACTTAAATTTGATATAACAATGTATAATTGTTTATTTTTTTGTAAAAGTTTTTGGTCATGCAATTAAAATTTAATAAAATAACAAAATACATATATACTTTTTGTTTGAAAAATATTAAAAGTTACTTTTTTTTGAAAATTTTTCAGTAATTAAAAATTAATTCTTGGTTATTCTTTTGTTCAAAGAAAAAAAATTTATTCTAAGAATAATTTTAGCTTACCATTACCATTTTATTATAAATTTTGTGGTAATTTTAACCAACATTAATAGTAGGTATGTATGTACTTTTATTTTCTCATTTTATTTTTCTTTGTTTATGTTAAGTAATGAAAATGAATATTGAGATTATATTATATCAATACAATTTACATAGCAACACAAATTGTGTATAGTATATGGTACTATGTAAGAGGTATATGTATAATAGGTCAAACTGTAAATTATAAGATTAGGCTTTGAATTGTAATTGAATTAGAATTGATAGTCAGTCTCTTCTTCAACTTCAACAAGTGAAGTAGTCAATACATTACAGCAATCAACCACCATAAACCTAACAGGTTATGGGCCCAGTACCGCAAAACACGTGGTGAGTTGAATAAAGTACCCAGCAGGTAAATTAATATTTTTTATTAGTTGAAATATATAAAAATCTTTAGTGAAAAATTAAAAAATGAATGTGCCAAATACCAACATTGAGAAATTAGATGACGAAAATTACGAAACGTGGAAAATGCAAGTCAAAAGTGTACTAACACTGAATGACTTGTGGAAGTATGCATCTGGTGAAGAAAAGATTCCAAGTGATACCACAAAAAAGGCTGAATGGGAGGTTAAAGATTCCAAAGCGTTATCTTTAATTACATTGACAATCAAAGGTAATCAAATTAACTATATCAAAAGGGCAAGTACATCAAATGAAGCATGGAAACTTCTCGAAAAATTACACATGTCTAAAGGACCAGCAAAGAAGGTAATGCTGTACAAGCAGTTGTTTCAGATGAAAAAGAATGTAGACCAAACAATGGTACAACATATACGTAACTTTCAAAGTAAAGTTGATCAAATGGAAGAGATTGGGGTAATTATACCTAAAGAATTGTTATCTATAATGTTATTGAACACGCTACCTGCTGAATATGAAAACTTTTGTATTGCTGTAGAAAGTAGAGATGAGTTGCCTGATGTAGAAATGTTGAAAATTAAGTTGATTGAAGAAGAAACTCGAAGAAATCAGAATAAATGTAATGAAAATGAAAATTCACAGAATGCATTACTATCAAATGAAGAAAATAAGGTTAAAAGTAAGAAGAATATATTGAATAATGGTCACAAGAAAGGAAATGAAAGACAAGAAAATACTTCACGTTTCAAGGGAAAATGTTTTAATTGTGGTAAAATTGGGCACAGATCAGAAAAATGTTGGTTAAAAATGAAAAATAAAGCTAAAAATGAAGCTATGGTTACTGTCTTAAGTACAGAATTGATATCTAATAATGAATGGTGTATTGATAGTGGTGCCAGTGCGCACATGTGTCGTGATAAGAATTTATTTGTAAAATGGAATTCAAATGCACATTCTATGATAGAAACAGCTGGAAATGAAAAGATTGATGCATATGGGGTTGGATCAGTTGTGTTGAATTTGCCAAAAATTAGAGGTTATGTAGACAAAGTGACTTTAGAAAACGTGATTTATGCACCGAAGTTGAAACATAATTTGCTATCTGTATCTAAAGCTACCGAAAAAGGTTACAAATTTATTTTCAATAAAAATTGTGTGATTGCAAAAAGAAGTGATAATTCAAATGTTTTTAATGCTCAAAAGAAAGGGAAATTATATATTCTACAGTTGAATGAAGAAAGTTTAATGTTATCTATGCATAAATTAGACTATGATTTAGTGAAATGGCATCAACGTTTTGGTCACTTAAACTTTAAAGATGTTCAAAATTTAAGACGCAAAAATATGGTTACTGGTCTAAAGGAAGATTTAAAATCCAGTGAAATAAAATGTATGATTTGTAACAAGGGTAAAATTACTCAAATGCCTTATACGAATTCTGAAATAAAAGAAAACGATTTACTAGAGACCATACACTCAGATATTTGCGGTCCATTTAATCAAGAATCATTAGGTGGTTCAAAATATTTTGTAACATTCGTAGATGGTAAATCAAGGTTTGTGGAAGTAGCATTTTTGAAGCATAGATCTGAAGTATTTAACGCCTTTAAAAATTATCAAAAGTACGCCGAACGATATACTGGTAAGAAAATTAAATGTTTGAGAACGGACAATGCAAAGGAATATAAGTCCAAAGAATTTAATGAGTATTTGGAAAAACAAGGTATTAGAAGACAATTTTCGATTGAATATACACCCCAACAAAATGGTGTCGCTGAAAGAATGAATAGAACGTTGTTAGACATGGCAAGGTGTATGTTAATAGAGTCAGAATTACCAAAAAGTTTATGGGCTGAAGCCATTAATACAGCTGCTTTTATAAGAAACAGATGTCCAACAACAAGTTCAAAAATCCAGAAAACACCATATGAAATTTGGACAAATAGAAAGCCAGACGTATCATTCTTAAAGGGTTTTGGTAGTAAAGCTATTGCATTGAAGAAAGGTCCACATAAATCGAAATTAAATCCAAGAGGTGAAGAATACATATTCGTAGGATATTCAAAAGAATCAAAGGGATATAGACTGTGGGATGGCAGGTCAAAATCTATTGTAAATCGGCGTGATGTAAAAATATTTGAGAAAACGGATCCGAAGCACTATCTTTGGTTAAATGAAATTGTAAATTGTGAGAATGAAAACGATAATAAAATGCTGGAAATAGAAGAAAATGATATCCAGAAAAGTGAAATTGAGCATGAACATAAACAAGAGATAGAAGAAGATTTTATAACACCAGAAAGTTCACCGTTGAAAAGTGAATCGTCAAGTTCGGATGATGTATTCGAAGAATCGAATGTTGATGACACAGATACCTCCACACCTATAAGACGGAGACAAGGACGACCCAGAATTGTTAGAACCGGTGCGAGAGGAAGGCCAAGAAAAGTTTTTATAGGGAACGAAAAGGTAAATTTTGCAATTGATAAAGAAATTAATAATCCTGTTTCATTTGAGGAAGCTGTAATGAGACATGATCGAATAAAATGGATTGAAGCGATGAAATTAGAATTAGAATCCTTGAAGAAAAACGAAACATGGGAATTGGTCGAACGTCCAAAAGGAAAGAAAGTTTTGACGAACAGATGGGTTTACTCTATTAAAAATGCAAATGATGGTTCTATAGAAAAATACAAAGCTCGATTGGTTGTCAGAGGATGTGAACAAGAAAGTGGAGTCGATTATGAAGAAGTTTTTGCTCCAGTTGCAAGATCTGAATCGGTGAAGATATTATTTGCTGTATGTGCTGAAATGGAAATGCATTTGCACCAAATGGATGTGACATGTGCTTATGTACAGGGCGAATTAAATGATGAAGTTTATATGGAACAACCTTTGTATCCAGACGGAAGACATAATGAAAATAAAGTATGTAAGTTGATGAAACCTCTTTACGGATTGAAACAAGCAGGAAGACAATGGTACAAAAAGTTGAGTGAATATCTGAAAAGTATAAAAATGAAACAAATGTCCAGTGATCCTTGTTTATATGTGAAAAATGAAAATGGAAAGAAAATCATTATTTTGGTTTACGTTGATGATTTATTATTGGCATCAAACTGTATTAAATTGTTAGAAGAAACAAAGAAACAACTTTCAATGAAATTTGAGATGAAAGATCTTGGCAAAGTCAAACATATCTTAGGAATTTCAGTAACACGTGAAGAAGATACTGGTGAAATAGAAATAAATCAAGTCCAATATATTCAAAAACTATTGAAATGGTTTAAAATGGAGGAAGCTAATCCTGTATCAACGCCAATAGATATGAGCCAAAAATTATCGCTAAATTGTGATGAAATCTCAGAAGAAGAACGCAAAGACATGACGCGACGACCATATAGAGAATTGATTGGTGCATTAATGTATATTGCTAATACGACAAGACCTGATATTTCATTTGCAACTAACATGTTAAGCAGATATTGTGTACAACCAAGAATAATACATTGGAAAATGGCGAAGCGAGTCTTAATATATTTGAAAGGTACCATGAATTACTCGTTAAAGTACAGAAAAACTGGACAAAATTTGAAATGCTACGTTGATTCTGATTGGGCAAGTGATGTTCAAGATAGAAAATCATGTTCAGGTTACGTTATTTTTATGGCAGAAGGACCTATTTGTTGGAAATCTAAGAAGCAAAAATCTGTAGCATTATCTACTATGGAGGCTGAATATATAGCATTGTCAGAAATAACTAAGGAAATTGTTTATGTAAGAAGGCTTTTAAATGAACTGAATTTTAAGGTATATTGTGAAGAACCGACCACAGTGTTATGCGATAACCAAAGTGCCATTAAGGTTTCGAAAGAGAATGTTCATTATGAGAGATCAAAGCATATTGACATTAGGTATCATTTCTGCAGAGAAAAACAAGAGGAAGGTATTATTAACGTCACATATGTTTCAACAAGTGATATGGCAGCAGATATTATGACAAAAGGGTTGCAGAAGAATAAGCACGAAAAATGTATTGAATTATTAGGCTTAGATAATTGATATTTGAATTTTTTTTTGAATTGTATAGTTGAATTTTTGATATGTAGATATGTACATGTAAATTGCATTGATAGGGGGAGTGTTAAGTAATGAAAATGAATATTGAGATTATATTATATCAATACAATTTACATAGCAACACAAATTGTGTATAGTATATGGTACTATGTAAGAGGTATATGTATAATAGGTCAAACTGTAAATTATAAGATTAGGCTTTGAATTGTAATTGAATTAGAATTGATAGTCAGTCTCTTCTTCAACTTCAACAAGTGAAGTAGTCAATACATTACAGCAATCAACCACCATAAACCTAACAGTTTAAAAAAAAAAATATATATATGTATGTATTTTTAAATAAAATTTAGATATGTACTTATTTTCTTTATATTCAGTGTACATATTTTCTTTTAAAAAACATCCACACGTGTAATTTCATCATTATTTTCATTTTGATATAAAATATATCATTTTGTTTGTTTTTTCTCCAATGACACTAATCCTATTATTAAACCAAATCAACCTATCAATGTCATATTTTTGAAGAGGACATCACTATTACTTTAGAAACAAAACATTAAAAAAAATAATATGAATATGTATGTATGTATATGTATTATATTGTTTGTTAAAGCACATAGCTTCTATAAAATAAATCGTTTTTTTTGCTGTTATATTAAATATGTAATAACATTTTTTACCTGTTGGCAAGCATTATTCAATTTTGTTTTTTTTCTTCTTCTTCTGATTTTCAGAAAAATGGAAATAATAAAAACAAAACGAGAAAAAATTACACAAATCACTGTAAAATAATAATTTTATTCTATTGACCATAAATAAAAATACAATCAATACAGTAACAAGAGAAAAGTATCTTTAAAGCTCTTACACAATTGAAATAATTTTTCTTTGAAATTAAAGTTTCTGAATTAACTGCTTAAGCGATTTTTAAGGAGCTTATTGCTTTTCTAAAAATTTAATAGCAGTGCAAAGTATATTCTCACTCTACTACAATCCGAGAGCGAGACTATACTTCAAATATTCATTAAATAAATTTTCGAATAATAAATTTTTTGATTATTTATCAATTTAAGAGCGTATGTACTTTACACACATTCATGTGTACTACACGAAAAAAGTCCGAAATCCATTGGTATTATTTACAATATAAGTATATAAGTATAATTTTTTAAGTTAAATTTGAATTATTTTTTTATTTTTGTTAAAAATTATTTAATATAATAAAGAAAATTTTAAAATAAAAAAGTTAAATTGATATGTTTTTTCGTGTAAGAAAAATAAATTATACTAAATCATTTGAGTATCATCAAAAATAAGAGATGGGCGAACTATTTTGCATAGGGGTAGTATAATTAGTTTTCTTATTTTTATATGAGAAAATATTTACATAAAATCTAAAATATTACTCGTTTAAATTCAAAATTATATTTGAAAAAAAAAAAAAAAAAAAAACAAATATAAACATTTACACCTACAAGCAGACAACAAAAAAAGTAACCCAGTAAGTATATTGAAAAGAATTTTGCTTACATCGTAAATATTATTGAATATTATTAAATTGAATTCAACTACTACTACATAAATGTCTGGTCAAAAAATAATTATCTTCCTATCCTAAATTTTTTTTTGTATTTATTTTCCTTTTTAGTACAAAAAAAAATATGTAATTCAAAATTCAATACTATTTGTAAACGGAAATAACAATTGAATAACTTAAATTTTAGTTCATTCCTTAAAGCTATCTTATTTTGAGTATTTTTCAATTTCTAATTGTTCAATAATTTTCTAGAATGTTCTAATTTTAATTAACGATATATGTATAAGTATAACTGAAACTTCTTTGGGTGTATTCAGTAATAAAAAAATACTTAAACTCTTTTTCTTGTTTTGGAAATTTAATGAATATTAATTAGAAAAAAAAAAATGTTGGCTAATGAAAGTAAACTCTTTGAAAGTTACTTTTGTAATGTATATATATACATATATACGTATGTATATAATACTTACAAACATAATTTGAAATTCAATGTTTTCTAATTTGTTATGTAAATAAAAAACCTGAATTACTTTTTCATGATTAAAGATTATAATTTGATTGCTTAAAGGAAATGTGGGCTATCTACATATACTTAATATTTTCAATTTTTTATGTTTTTTTCTTTTATCAAAAATAATTTTTCGTAGTAAGAAAAGAAGTTATTACTTTAAGGTTATGTAATTACAAAATTGTATAAAAATTGATAAAAAGTATTGATAATAAAGTTACTACATATACATACATACATATTATTTCCTTGGTATAAGATATTAACGTGGAAAAATTACATTGCTCTTTTTCGTTATTCAACACACTCACTCTACGGAAACCAAAAAAAAACAAGAAATTATTTTCAAAATAGCATAAAAATGACTTTTTTCGGTTTCAAAATAGAAGTACCTACTTAATTTTGACACCTTAACAATTAATTCGTATAATATTTCCAAGTATTGAAAAAACTTGTAAAATTGACGTTAACATTGGATAAACTAACTGGAAAAAGTAACTAAGTATCAAAATGTGAATAAACCTTATAAAATAATTTCATAAAAGTAAAATAAAAAACAAACCTTTTTACAACACTTACAGTCAGAACAAAGAATATAATCCAAATTTTATAAATTATTTTCATAAATAAATCAATCAATAATAAATATCATAACATATTAATGTTGTGTCCTTCCACGGTTTGAAGGAAAAATGTAGTGCTATTTATTAAATGTAAAAAACAAATAAAAATAGTAAAAACCAATTGAAAAAAGGGATAACAAAACAAAAACAAATTAACGAATACATATCATTTTTAAGTGTTATAAATTTTAGAAATTAAATACAATATATTCTACATAGAAAATAGAACTAAAGTAGAATAATTTTACATACATATGTACATATGTACCTACTTATTTATTTTTAAATTTGATTTGGAAAATCGCGTATATGTATTGTGAAAGGTAAAATAATCAGTTATTGAAACATTTTTTTTTTTTTATTAATTATTTTGTTATTAAATTATGGTTCGTTCTTCATATAGAAATGAATTGATAGAATAGGAAACTTTTCTAAATATGTAAAAATTTATTAATTGTAATTTAGTAGAAAAAGTGTAAAAAATCGTGATAATAACACACACATAAGCACAATAACAAACAATACATTTTAATTTGTTCATAAATAGTTCAACAAGATGTACATATAAGTACAATATTCAATTGAAGTAATTAATCAAATTTGCCACTTCATAAATAACAAATCTTTGAATTGAAATACCTATGTATGTATGTATGTATAAAAAAAATGATAAAAATTCTCATAAATTAAATTATTTTAATATTTAAAAAATAATAACATACTGCATAATTTTCTTTTTGTTTATTTTATTTCCGTATTTTTATTTTATCACTAGAAATTTTATTCATAAATTAATAATTAAGAAAAAAAATTTCTATGAAACAAGTACCTAATTTCAAAAATATTTTGAAATTTTCATTTAATTATAATTTTTTGTATTATCAATTGTCAATTAAATGTTGAAATATATTTTTTTAAAAAGAAAAAAAAATTATCACAACGGAAATGTTTTAAATAATATAATCCAATTTTTTAACAGTTTTTGTTTGTTGTTGCTGCCCTATGGAATTTATTATATACAAATTATTTTCAATAAATTTAGACGCGACGCGTTTGTATTAAACATTTACCTCACAAAAAATATAAAAATATAAGAAATTAAGAAAATATTCATATCATTGCCGCATCAAATAAAATAAAGATTTTTATGATTTACACAATCATATTGTAAGAAATTTTTCGTATTTTCTTGTATGTTTTTTCTCTTCTATTAAAAACTAGAATCACACAGGAAAAAAACAAAGTAGACACTTTATTAAAGACCTATTCGAGTAGAAGAATTATGCTTATTGGAAAACGGCAGCTTCAATAGAGGTTGTTTTTCAAAAAATGCTCATATAAAATGTAGGTATAAATTTGTACACGATCAAGCAATCCTAGAGTAAAAACAAAATTGTTCTTTATGAAAAACATAAAAAATATTATTGTATATAATATGCATATAATATGTATAATATTATTTTTTTTACTTTTTACCTTTCTATTCTATATACTGCTATTCTATTGTATATACTTAGCTTCATCAATTCCATAAAACACTACTATTATCACTTCCTTAGTTCCAATAAAACACAGCTTTTTTCTACATACATAAATTCTATTTACCATATTATACTTCTATACCAAAATCTTTATCTGGTCACCCTGGTCACTTTTTAATTACTTTTTCTCTGAAATTTCAATTGAAAAAAATATTATATAAATCTTCTATAAATATATAAAATTAGAAGTGAAAAAAAAGATTCTAAGGTATTTTAGAATGTTTAAATGCACAGAAATATTAAATGTGCAGAAATACATAATATATTATGTATATACATATCTTGTTAATTGTGATTTAGTGACAATAAATTTTATAAATTGTGATAAAAAAATTGTGAAAATAAATATTAAACATAATTTTTTTTATTCTAAGGCTCTATGGGCCTTACTTATAAACATTTTTAAGTTTTAAAATTGAAATAGTTTCAACTTAAAAATCACAGTGTGCTTCTAAGCTTATTTCAAAATGAAGAGATAATAGTAGTGTTTTATTGGAATTGATGAAGTGATAAATCTGATATATTTTACTTCGTTACTGAAGAAGAACGTTTTTTTCGCACTCAGTTTCTCTATTCGACAATAATGAAAAATTTTATTTCATCAGTTGATCAGTTTTAGTTTATTGTTTTTGAAGGGAAAGTAACATATGGAATTGAAGTTTGGTGTTGTTACGTGATTTATAATTTGTATGTTATATTTCTTCTTGGATTGCTCCGTAATGTTGTATTTTTTAGTGAAATTTGTGTAAGTATGTAATCTAATTTTATAACATGTTTTTTTGGGCTTTTAAAGTGATGCTATTTTCAAAAAGAAAAAGGTAAATAATTCAAGAGAAACTGAAGTGATGACATTTCACTTCATCAGTTCCAATAAAACACAACTAATATTAAAACTTAACAAATTTTGTAAAAAATATTACGAATAAATGAAAAATAAATAATTTAATTAGTGTTTCATTATTTTAATTATTATCGAAAGAGATATTTTTTAATTAATTACCAAATGTATCTGTTATCACTAGAGCGACTGCACACAGATTAAAGTTAAATTTTTGAACAAAAATAAAAAAGCGTGAAATAAAGTGATGGTAATTACGAAAGTACGTTATCCAACGATCAATTTTAACAGTTTATTTTTAAAAAAAATTAAATTTAATTAAAAATCCTCCAAAAAATACTAAAACTGTTTTAAAAATGAAATTTATTTAAAATTATTCATTAAAACCTTTTTAATTTATTCCCAAATACTTAGAAATAATATAAAAGAACGGACAAAACTGTTTTTAATTTAACGTAATTAATAGTTGATTAGTGAAATTTATTTTATTTTAAAATCTTACGAATCATTTTATAAAATATAAAATAATAATATTATAACAACATATTTTGTGAAGAGTTTCGAAGCACACTCTGATTTTCAAGTTGCAACCACTTTAGTTTTAAAACTATAAAATGTTAATAAGTAAGCCCATAAATAATAAATTGTAATATAAAACATTTAAGGTGAAAAAAAGAAGAAAACTTGGAACAATGCCACCAAAATCAAAAAAACATCTTTAAAAGAAAAAGGTAGAGAAATTCTCAATATGAATATTAATTTTTTTGGTTTTAACTGTTTTTGTTTTGTTTTACAGATAGTGAAGGGCCTCCCAGTTCCAGCAGGACCAATAACGTCAACTGCAATTTCAATGATAATAAGTGGAACCATTTCTCCGTAACAAGTTTTTATATATTATTTTTTTTTTTTTAATTTTTATAGCAATAATGAAAATGCTGAGAACTCTTGATATGCAGCAAGATGAAATAATTAGAAATCAAAATATTATGATGAAAAATATAGATGAGATTAAAACCGAATTAAATGAGGTGAAAATCATAATGAAAGACCCCCAAAGACAGATAAAAAATATTGGAAAGGTAAAAACTCATACGTGATCTAAATTTCTGAAAGAATTACTAATAATATGTTTTCAAATATTGCAGAGCAACCGAAATGAGCCGAAATAAGAGACTTTGTTCTTCTTTACCCATAGATAACTAAAGTCATCATCACTATCATCATCATTAACAACATATATCCATGAGAGCAGGTAATGTTGAATCATTAAACTTACTATAATTTTAAGAGGATTAGGCCTACTGGGGAAACCTCTTTAAAAAAAACGCGCCGAAAGTCTTACCTCAATCAAGGTGGTGAGGAAACAGACTTTAACCAGAAAAAAATTTTTGTTTTTGTTGTAACTTTTAATTGCAATAACGTCTGTTTTATTTGAAAAAGTGTTTTGTTTTTGTTCGCTATAATTTTTTCATTTTTTAGAGATAGGACCTTACTTTCTTTGGCAATTTTATTGAAAATCAATTGGATATTCTAATTCAGTAATAAAAAGTGAGGGTTAATTTAAGTTTTTTTTTTAGCAAAACAGGTTAAACACAAAAATTTGAGTAGAAATTCACAAAGTTTTGACTTTGAACGCAAATACCTTTTGTAACGTAACGACTTAATCGATTTGGCAAGTGAGGCATCCATATATGTATGTATATATATTTATATAATGGTGTCCCTTCATTTTGTGTTCTGACTGTATTCCCATTTTCATCACAAAAATATATATGTATGTATGTACTTATTTTAAATTCATGTCAATTTTATTATTTGCCAAAATTAATTTACAAAATTTTCAGTTTCACAATACACATAGATACTTGTATATGTACTCGTATTTTTCAAATAATATATTATATTAATAAAATCAATCACTGTAAATTTTACACATACAAGTATATAGGTAATTTTATTTATTTACTATGCGGTTCGTTACTTCGAATTTTATAAATGTTATTTATTACTTTGAAGTTTGAAGTAAAACACATTATACGAGCATATACATATATGTATATATATGTATGTATGTAGATTTATGTTACTCGCATGTATTCTATATGAGAAGAATAAAAATATTTGAGGAAAAAAATTCATTTCAGCAACAACAAAAAAGTGGTAAATATTTTTGCTTTAGATATTTTCAATTTATAAATTTTCAGAAATAAATACATATTTCTTGTAATAGCTACATACATATATATGTATGTATGTATGTACGTATTGTACTTTAATCAGTAATTAAATTTAACAGAAATTTATCAATTTTTTTTTCTTTTGAATTTATTAATATTTGACAATAAAATTTAAAAACAAATTACGGTAATTTTTATACAAATTTATTTTGTCACTTCGTTGTAACATTGCAATATTTCCTCAATAAAGATTCGCAATTTAATTTAAAAAAAAAAAATGTAATTGAAAACTTCATGTACACATCAATCTTATTAATCAATATTAAATATTTGGGTCTATTTTAATCATTTAAAATGTATAATTAATTGTCGAAGTTTCTCGTGTGATATGAAAATTATTTTTTGATGTTATTGTTTCTGTGATTGTAAAAACAAAACATGAAAATGCAAAAAAAAACATAGAGTGAACTATAATGTTTTTTTTTAAAAAAAACAACAAAATTCGTGTATGTACATTTAAATCAATTTAATTAAAAATAGTTGAAATGTATGTAGGTACATCTGTATGTATATACAATTATACATATACATATGTATATGTGTATAACTTTATTTACCTTTTATACAAATAAATATTTAAAAAAGGAATACTTGGGGAAATATTTCTTGTCGTGAAATTATATTATATGTTTAAATATTTTAAAAAGTGTTCTGATGACATAAATTTATGTAATTACGTATACAGCAAGAAATTTTAAATATAAATATTGTGAAATTCTATGAAATTAAGTAGTAGGTAAATTAAAACATCAAAAGAATGGCTGTGAAGTTCTAAACAAAGTAAAAAGCAAATTAAAAATGATGCTTTACACTTTCAGTACGGTTTTTTTTTACTTCAGAAGTACCTATAAAGAAGAATCTATTTTCTTTTTTAATATTTTTTTGTGTTAAAGGATCTAATTTTTGGCATATTACATATAATCAAAGAGTTCAAAAAGGAAAATAAATAGCCCTGGGATAAAGTACGAAAACCATTTAATTGGGAACATTCAGATTTAATAATTCATTTCGATTTTCCAACATTTTCTCTTCGAATATACAGGATGTCCCGTTTGGTTTACTTAACGTTGATATCAGTGATAGGTCTCATCAAGACAAACCAAAAATCGTATCGGTGGGGGGTGGGGAAATCCCAACGGTTTCGCCGCTAAAGGGCGTTGAAGGTTTTTTGCTTTTATTTCACGAAGTACCCTATAACTTTTTACAGGGGCACTCAAGGGTCACTTTGTGTTAAGAAAACATGTAGAAGGCCCTTTTCCTTTTCAACGATATCTTACTTGTTCCTCTTCGTGAATGTATGTATGTCCTATTGAAAAGGAAAACTGTAAACTGTATTTTTCTTAGTTTAAATTTTCAATTAAGGCTAGTCGTACAGTGCATACGAATTGTGACGAATTACGTTCGTCACAATTCTGACGAATATATGCGAACTATCCAAACAAGTTGGATCATTCGCAATTATTAGTTTGAAAAAGATGGTCAAGATCAGGGACTCCAGTTTTTACAATGAAGTAATCGCCCAAACCTAATTTTTATTTCGCCCAATGTAAAAATGTATATGCATTCGTAAATGTGTATATTTTTGTAGCTTCTTGTTCTGCTAAAACTCCTATACTCATTATTTTTTACTTATCGAACAATCGAACAAAGCCCAGCACAATAATAAAACAGTAATGTATGTTGAAAAGATATATGGCGGAAGTTTTTTTCTTTTTTTTTTTTTCATGTTTTGTATTCTAGTTCAGTGCATGATTTAGTAAAAGTTCAGTGATGTCAGTTCACAAATCTGACACTTCATTGAAACGTAGCAGAATTTACGTATAGTTTCATCATATACATATAATTTGATCATTAAAATTATTTCACATTTAATATAAAAGTGTTTATACATAAAATGAATAAGTTAAATAAATCCATTTATAACATAATTTTGTAACGATCATTATTTTATGAGTCAAAATATTTTAAAATTAGAAAGAACCAATTCCGTAACAGTCAAATTTAGCTGTCAAATTTGTCTTTTAGGTTATATAGAGCTTTTCAGCATACCTCTCTTTTCTATTTACCATGCCCACCACCCCAGTAACCAACCAATATTTTAAATTTTGACAGCGATTAATGTTTTCCTTGTAATATTATGAAGTTTATAAAAATTATAGTAGATCACAATTAATTGTGATAGTAGAAATTAATTCACGTAGCAAGGAAAATTCTTCTTGTTAAAAATTGTAGGATCATCATCAAAATTCGCCCAAATCGCCCAACAGTTACAATATTCGCAAATTATAAAATATTGTCGCAAAACTCGGAAAAAGATCGCCCAATTTGCGAAATTTCGCCCAATCTGGAGCCCCTGGTCAAGATACTCAAGATAGTCAAGATGGACGTAGAAAAATTAATATGTTTAGTGTGTGATAAAAAACCATTGTGGGATATGAGTGAAATTTGAATATTTTATGATTTCATCACGAATGTTATTTAAAACATAATTGAAGGTATCTTGAGTCATTCGAAAATAATCGAAAAATTTCTCCTTGTCATTTTTCAAATCAGAAAATAAATGGTGGAATTCGCCAAATGTATTTCTTTTTTTAAAGATTTCGTTTACAAAAACTCTTCTTTTTTTACACAATAAGAACTTTCCTCTAAGATAAGAACTTTCTAGTAATAAAATTTCATTTTCCATTTTAAAAAACACACAATATACCTATAAAATGAATTTTTTCCTACAAACCAAACCACAAACATTTGTTAAATGCAGTAAGTGGACGATCTCGTTCGCATAAATTCGTACGAGTATGATTCGTTAGAATTGTGACGATCGTAATTCGTCACAATTCGTATGCACTGTACGACTAGCCTAAATTGTAAATCGGTATGAGCGGGTTTATACGGTCACTTTTTTCAATGGCATTGTCATTTGTCGCCCATTCCGCTTTGTTAAATTACGAAAAAGTCGTACGTACGTTTACACAGTCACTTTTTTACCATAGCTCAAATTCTCTTCATTCTCTTCTATACCGATTTCTTGTTAGGTAAGATGAAACGACAATATATGTTGTGTATGTTTCATCTCCATATATAAAGATAGATATGAGCTGTGTCACTACAAATATAAAATGAAAAGGAGATGCGATAATATAAAAAAAAATTCAAAATTACGAATATAGCATAAAAGGGAACAGGCGTGCTCGAAGAAAAAGTTCGATTATCCCGTGAGTGACCTCCCACCACATACTTGTTACTTCTTTCCTATTTAACAAAGCGGAATGGGCGTCAATGCCATTGAAAAAAGTGACCGTGTAAACCCGCTCTATTGAAACTATAAAAAATTTTCTAAATTGCCTTCTCATTCTCTTCATATCGCTTTTTTAAAACATTAAAATAAAAATGAAAAGAAATACAAAAAACAAATGATTAGAATTTTTTAAACATTTTTTTAAATATTGCTGAAGTTCGATGAATTCACCTTATATGTAAGTAATTATGTATGTATAAGAGGAACTTCCAATTGAACACTGGATTTCAATAAACCAGTACCCAAATCAGAAGTACTCTATTAAATTACGATGATTCTAGCCTGAAAAAATTAAAAGGGAATTAGAAAAAAAAAATGTATGAAATAAAGGACTATTTTTTTTTTTCATTTTCTTATTTTGTTAATAACTACTTATAATTGAATAAATAAAAAACAAAAAAAAATAACCAGAACTTTATTTTAACAGAATCGACGACAGAATAAACAAAATCAATTGTGTAATTTCATTTTCTTTCCCATCATGTCCGTCCGTAAAAGTGATAAAGCGGTAAATACAATAGTAAAAGTAATTTTTTTTTGTAATCAAATAAATCGATTTTTTATTTTGTTTCACACAAAATCAATCTGAATCTAATTTTCCTAATTGTGAATATTCGTTTGATTATTATCATTCGCAAACTTTATTTTTGTTTCTATTTGTCTTCCTATTTTTACCGAATTGTTTGTTGTTCTTTTTTATTCTTTTCTGATAAATTTTAACGCATTTTTTGTAAAAGCTATTTTTGTTTTCATATACATATGTATTTATATAATTGCAATAAAATAAATTGGTATTTTTTTATCATTTTTCTAAAATAATAAATATTTCTTTAAGTTTCCTCCTAGATGGTTACTATTTTTTTTAAATAATCTAAATAAAAATTTTCTCAACAATTCCATTCTAAGCAACAAAAACCATTCTAAAAAAAGACTTCTAACATATCCATAAAAATATTTAATTTTTAATGTTTTTAAACTTTATTGTCATTTAATTATCGTTATAATTTTCTAATTTTTAAATGATATCGTGAATAGTATATACAAAATAAAAAAAACCAATTAAATTATGCATTAATTATTTCTAGGGTAAATTTTTGCTGTATGGAACATTCTCTATTGAAAATTCAATTTATTTTAATTACCCTAAAGTCAATTAAGATCAACATTATAAAAAGCATGATTCATTTAATTTCCAGGATATTGATACAATTTGAAACGTTTATAAATATTTTTTGAATATCCTTTTTTTTTTAATAAAAAACAGTGTCAAATTTCTGTTTTTGGCACATTATTAAATTTAAAACTCGAAAACATTAAAGTAAATTACTTGATACTGTGACATGACATTTTTCAAGACATACATATAAAAAATAATGCAATTTTTCTCAAAGGGTTTTCAATTTAATTTAAAAATAAGAAAATAAGGGAAATGTTTTTAACTATGATGATTTTGCAATTTTTATGTTTGAATTCATTTTAGTTTTTACGATAAAAAAAAGGAAAATACATTAAAAACCATAATAAAATCATTTTTCACTTCTACTTATTATTTCCTTTTATAAAAATTAGAATCTTAATTTCATTGGGTATACGATATCTAAATTCACTATGAATATGAATATATGTAAATACATACATAAAATATCATTTATTTACAAACTCATCATTTTTTATATTATGTGAGTACATACATACATACATACATATGTACGAACGACAACACACATTCTAGGTAAATTGGTTGGAAGCCAAAAGCATTAAAATAATTTTTATTAATATAAAATTTACAATATCATTTGTTCTGCAACACATTGTTTAAATGATAAAATTAAGTATAAATACATACGTTGTATTTTATTCAATAATAAAAACCCATTTCCATTTAATGTATTCAATTTAGAAGCAAATTTGTTTTAATGGTCGATTTTCGGTAAAATGAAATCAAAATTTTCACTTTTTTCAGTAAAAGTGTTGAAAAGAATAGAAAAATATAAATATAAAAAAATTCCGTGTCTTTATACGCAGCTGACCTGATATCGGCATTGATTTTCAATATATTATTACAAATACAATACCTATATATTTTAATTTTTAAAAAAATCACAAAATAATGTCTTCTGCGTTGCCTTCTTTTGTCTTCTACGATACCTGGAATGTCCTTATAAATTTTTATTGCTTATTGTAAAAGATCAATTACATATATGGTTTTTTTATTAAATACTTTTTTAAAGGACGTGTTTTACAACAAAACTATAAAAGTGACCATTATTAAATAATTGACAATTCACAGAATTCTTGAAGGAAATATTAAGAATGTACTAATAAGGTTGTGTACGAGTCTTCTGGGTTACCGCCTTTTTCTCAGATAAATTTAAAACATATAAATAGTCAAAAAATAGGAATGTGCTATATTAATTTTTAAAAGGGAAAGTAAATTGTAATAAACGTAGAAGTATCAAGTTTCAACACTTTTATTATTCAACAATTTTTTAATAAAAATCCTCACAAATGTCTCTTGCGTTACCAGAGAATCGACCTAATACATTATAAAAAACAATTACAAAAATATTATTTTTTTCTATTAAAAGGAACAAAAAAAAAGTGAGTAATTTTTTGTAGAAAATCGTTTGTATTGAAGTGTGTTTAGAAATTCAGAAGTAAAAAAAAAATGAATTTCAATAAATTAGATGTTTTCATACGACAAATTTTTTTGTTATATTAAAATGTAAATTACTTAATTTACTTAATATGTATATCATTTAAATTTAGCATATACATTATTTGACATTACTTATTTTATTACATTTTTTATGCCCTCATTCTAAAATATAAAAATTAAGTAAAATAATTTTTAGGAAAATAAATAAAAATGAATCGATTTCTCATTATTTTTTCGTAATAAAAACAACAAAACAAATTAAAAACATGGAATTTTTTTTGTTGTTTATTATATGCATAATTTATATTTATCAAAATAAATTGAAGAAAATTTATAAACTTTTACTATATACATATGTATTTGGCAAAATTTTCATTATGATTATGGTGTATGGAGCGGAGCTGTCGTTTGACTCCGATCGAAGTATTTTTATTCCGATTTTAATAGCCGTACTACTACTTTTAGTTAGGTACTCTCTTTTTTCCAAGTCAAACCAAAATTTTTTATATTTTAACTTTAAACTTTTAAAACAGTTTGGTAGTTTGTGACAATAGAAAATAGATGCTTTGCATTCCAACATTCCAAGATTGTGTTATCGATACAGGTTAGAGAATCGATGCATGAAGACTTTTTCCCTAGGAAGAGGTTTTTTTACAACGTATTCCTTTTTTCTGCCACGTACTCTCTTTTTTATAACTGCGTTCTACTATTCAAAAAAACCCAAACGACAGCACTGGTACGGAGAAAATACAATATACTTATTATGGGTATTGTAAGGAATTTTCCCTTCATCAAACTTTAACTATAGTTTTTGTTTGCTTATATTCTTCAGAACTTTTTAGCTCTAAATATTTTATTTTTATTTTTCTTGTTAACAAGGAAAAAACAGATATGTATAGGTTGTAAAATTTTTTCGTATAAGGAATTTATAGTTTTTATTCAAGCGAAAGTAAATATGCCTATAATAGTTTTGTTTATCTAGTAAAATAATAAATTTTTACTACATAGAAGAAATTTTATAATTTTCTATAAATTTTAAAAATATTAAATATTTTTAGTAAATAAAATTCTTAAATACATTATACGTTTTATGATTGGAAAATCATGGAAAATGTGTGACTTGCCAACTTTAAAATCCTTATATATACATGCTTATAACTTCGGGCTGTGTTGCACTGATTATACATATTATTAGACCTTTCGATGAATATTCTTTCCAAATTTAAACTTCCTAGTCCTACGGAAACATTATTTTCTAAGAAGTCAAAAAATGTAACATTTTGTTACGGTAAAATTGATTCTTGTGTATTTTCTCTCCTTTGGCTCTCTGTATGTAACTCACACCCTGTTGTAGGATCTTTGAAAATTTTGTAGAGAATGATGAGCAAAACACGCACGGTACAGAAATTTCACAGGGTCCCGAGATATTTAATTTTAAAAATGGTATTTTTTTTGACAAAAACGATAATACAACGAACTGTTAATGAATTTATAATTTTGAAAAAGGAATAGGTACAAAAAAAAATTTGACTTTTAAATTTTTCATTTCTATAGAAAAGAGCAAAAACAACAAAATAAAATCTAACAATTTATTCAAAACAAATCGGTATTGAACAAAAGAATAATAATTCTTTTATTCAATAAATATAAATTGGTTTTTTTGTCACTTTCAATACGTTCGAACGTAAACCTTTTTGCACTTTTTTTTTTCTAAATACATATTAAAATTCAATTTCTATGCAAATTAAATTGTACGGAAAAATGCAAAAAAGAAAATAAATGATGAAAAACAGAATGGAAAGATTTACTTTGGTTTGCATTTATTTGTATATTGTATCTTGTATTGTGTGTATTGTGCATTTTTATACATTTTCAATTAATTTATTTTCTATTTTTTTTTTATAAATAAAAAGACAATAATTCGATATGTCTAGTCACACGTATAGAAGAAAAACATTTAAAATTTATAGTTAAGAAAGTGGATCACTGAATAATTTGAATTTTAAAATTATTCAAATATGTATTTTAAAAAAAATTGAATTAAAGAAAACAATTTTATTTGTGAGAATTAAAAAGTGATCAAATTGAATCATTCTGTGTTAAACAAAAATACATAAATCTTAAATACATAATATATTCACATAATTTGAGGACTTAATAATATCTCATCTAATGTAGTCCTTTTCTTACTTTATTATATTTTATAGCCTCATTTTAATAAAAAAACAAAAAACAAAAAGATATTTAAGTATAATAATATTCTATTACCAAACTTTTTGCTTCAATAAAAAAAAAAAAAACAAAAATAAAACAGCAACAAAAATTCTTATAATAATTCATCTCATTTAAATTCACCGCCAGCAATTCTTCGCCAGCAATTCATCGCCTCAACAATTCATCGCCACAGCAATTCACCGCCAGCAATTCGGCGGTGAATTGCTGTGGCGATGAATTGTTGAGGCGATGAATTGCTGGCGGTGAATTGCTGGCGAAGAATTGCTGGCGATGAATTTTCCTAGACCCTTTTGATACATGTACAGTACACACATACCAACTTCATCATCATATAATATATAAGTATAATGATATAATTATGATAAATAAATTTTTTTGATCCTTGTAATTCAAGAGACCACATATTATGTACATTATGTCCATCAAATTTACTATATATTTCAACATAAACATAAAACTTTTTTTGTGTTAAGGTCATGTGTGTTAAATTTCAATAAAATCTTTTTTTTTAGAAGAATAAAAAAACAATAGTTTTGTTATGATGATACACTTTTTTATACTTCTAAGGAAAAGAAAGATCATTAAGAATGGAAAATGACATACAAATGTATATTTTATTGATACTGATTATTTTTTTTTATGTATATATTATACTATATGTGTTATTTTCTTCTTGTTTTTTATTTTTTATTTTATAACTTTTTCATTAGATACAAGAAATATAAAATTAAACATGTTCACAAAATTTCACAACTCAATGTAACTGATTAAAATTGAAAAATGTACATAATGTATATCCTTATGAAAATTATTCTATGTACTCGTATGTACATATATTCAAAAATAAATTATTCAAATATATAAATTTCTTAAACGTTTCTAAAATTAGAATTTTAAGTTTTTCACGTAATTAATAATGTATAATACGAAATGAATAATAATAAATTGAGAATTATATACTTTTATTTCAAATTTTATTATTTTGAATAATATAAATTATTAGGGTAACTGACAAGGCAAGGATAAAAATACCTACCTATAGAATGAAGAAACAAAAACATCTAACTTCTGTTCTAATCTTCATTAAATTTTTATTACCTGGCAATAAGCGTAATAATACGATATGTAGGTATTTTTCAAAAAGCATGTATTTTCTCATCAATTTCTGTTTCCCACAGAATATCTTTTATATCAGGATCACAGTTCAAAATTTCTTAGAAAGGTGAAATGTCAATTTATAAATACATAATCCTTTTGTTTCTACCATACTGAAGTTTGAGTGTTCTTGAAACATTAACCAATACCAAGATGAAGTAAGCGAATCATATCAATGAATTTAGCAAATAATTTCTGTATGTTTTCCATATGATAATTATGTATTTTACATTGCTTCTATAGTGATGTTAAATAATTGTCATAAAGAATGTGCTAAAATGTTCCAAGAACAAAAGAAATTTGAGTTTTAAAATTTTTAAAATACCTTGTACGATAAGCATTCTACAAATTACTGATTTATATGATACGTGAATTATTTTTCACATGTGTGCTTTTGATTGCACTAAATAGACACGAAGAACTTCCATTATTATTACATTATTTTGTTTCAAATTTTTATGTTAATTTTAAAAATTTAATCACACAACAAAAACACAACGTAATATTTTACAGATGTTTCAAATTAAATAAACTGAATTCAGTGAAAATTCATGGAAATTTTTTTCTCTTGAGATTTAAGAAAAATCAAAAACACAGATTTTCTAGGAATTTATCCTTGTATTATACATATGTACATATGTATGTATATGTATGTTTTTTTTTTCTCAAATATAAAAAAAGATTTTTTTTAAAAAGAATAAAATAAGATGTTTTCTAAAAAAATTAATAAATAACAAATTATGAATCTAAAAAAAAAAATAGAATACAATTTGCAATTCATAATTTTCTTAATGCGACTTTTATTTTATACTCTTGTGTGTTACATGCAGCATGCTGAGAATTATGATAATGGATACATCATTAGGGATGCATTACAAGGATTTTTTTTTTATTTACATAATAAAATTATGTGGTATATTATTTTACTGTTTAGTTTCATTTATAATTATTTATTATTTTCTTGAAACCTTGTTTTTCTTCAAAAGAATGAGATAATAATTATTCCTAAATGGCCAGCAAAACGCAAAATATAAGAATTTATATTAAAAATTATTATACTCGTACACAAGAATACAATATTGTGATTTGATGAAATTTTTTCCAAAGAGTTATTTTTTTATAATTAGGAAATAAAAATTATATTTTATTCACCAAGAAATTTTATGGAATCTTCACAGATGTTCTTGTAATTAATAAAATTATAATTAAAATTTTTGCTTTACTTATAAACATATTATCGTACACCATACATTAACCGTGTAACGTGAACGTGACGACGAGGAATTGACCATAAAATTGTTTACGACTTTCGTTGGCTAAAACATTTGTACACATAGTTACACGAAAATTCACTTCTACCCACGGTAATACTGCAATACTAAAAATTTTAAAAAATCACATGGAAATTATCAGACAACCCTCGACTAAACTACAGCTTTAAAATTAGAGTTTAGTTGAATTGAATTACCTGACCACTATTGAAAATAATTGTAGTAGTCGTATGCAATTTTTTAAGAAAATGTAATTTTCTGAATTTTGACAAGCGATTTTGTAGTCGGAAGTCCATTGACCATCACTCATAGTCGGAATTCGATTTCAACTTTAATATGTGCTTTCACTCATATACATATTTCTCTCAAAATAATAATTTTTTATGTGAAATTATGTTTTAGTCATTTTTTTTCCAGTGCTACATTTGTCACAGTAAAGTGTACTTCACACTTAACGATTTATCTTATGATTTATCATTTGACTAGTGTAATTTGTTTTTGTAACAACAACAAATTACATTAGCCAAATGATAAATCATAAGATAAATCGTTAAGTGTGAAGTACACTTAATAAAAGTTTAATATGGTGTACGTACTTTAATTATTTTTTAAAGAAAATTTCTTAATAATGAAAATTGTTTCCTTTTTAAAGTCATTTATAGAGATAAATTTAATATATACATACATATGTATGTACATATGTATTTGGAAGAAGCAAATTTAATTCTCCTCACCCTCAAAATCATTTATCTTCCTAATGATGCTTGTGTTTTTATGATTAAAAAAATAAAAATGTAATTTAAAATAAAAAATAACATTCACATGTTTCAAACTGACAATAGTAATGGCCAATTACTTTGTATTTTCTCAAACGTTTTTTTAGTCTGTTCGTATTCGTAGATACTAACTACATTACTTCAATACATACCATATTGTATATTTTTGTTTTTTCAAAAGATTATCCCTAAAAATGTGCGTAGAATATAATATGTATTATTGTTATTGACGTTATGAATGAGGAATATTTTGAAAAAAAAAATTTATAAAATGTAATAAAAATGTATCTTGAATTTTTTTATTCTTTGTTTATTACACATGCCTTCATTAGGAATGTTTTACAACATTTAAACACATATAAATATAGTCCATGGACCAAAAACATGTACATATGTATGTATGTAAGGATATAATTATGTACACAAAAAATATGAAATCAGTACAATCAATGTACAAAATATATTTTAATAATAAGATTAAGTTGTCATTTGGTGGTTAATACAAAAAAAATTTTTTTGTTTTTGTTTTCGTTATTCGTCGTATGAAAATATCCATCATCTAGACAATATATTTGGAGAACATGTGCTGAAATACATTATACCTATACATTAATCGATATATATACATATAGTATAATTCGTAATGTACGTACTATATAGTAATTCAGATGTAATAAATTTTAAATGGATCCACGATTATTTTACATATTTGTATAATATGTACGTACATATATATGTATAATTTGTATTCATAATCTTTTGTTATGTGTAATGTAAGTGTATAAAATGTGTATTTATGTATTGAATTCTTAATTTTGAATCTGTAATCAAAAAACAAACGATAATATAAAAGAAAATCCTTACTCATGAATAATTATTAAATTACTATAGAAATGTTATATATTATTATCACTTATTGATTTCCCCAAAAAACGTTTTTTATTTCTGTTTACCTCATTTGTCATCATTTACAGGATGAAAGTTTCCTTTATTAAATATTACAATAGAAAATAGAGTATATCTAATAGTCGAATTAAATACACTATAAAGTAACAGATAATGTGGTTTGTCATTAGCTTTTTTTTTCGTTGTTTATTTTTAGAAAAAAGATACTTTGTATAATATCATGTAATTAAATTTTGTATGAGACTAAATAAAAAATTATGATGATACAATTACTCAGGTAATAAAGGAATTTTTTAACTTTTAACAAAGAAAGTAGAAGTATTATACTTTCTTTGCTTTTAATTTATAAGTAATCTAACACAAATTAGAACATTTTACCGAGGGCATTCACAAGAAAAGATTTATGCGAAGGTTGGTTTTGAGTTTTATACGGATATATTTTTAAAAACTCGTCGTCGTAATTATACACTGAGTACCTATATACCACTGGCACAGACATAAAGTAGTATCTAATTTAATATAAAAATAATTGTGTCGTATTTTTCTTGAAGTTAAAAAGTTATATTTAGAATGCCTGAAACAATATACAAATGTTTTATAATCAAAATATATGTATAAATACCTATACATATAATACACAGATTTTGAAAAGAATTTTGTTTTTTCTTTCATAAAATCGACAAAAATAATTACACAAGACACGTATTTTTAAATAAAATACATTTTTTCTTTTATTTATTTATTTTTTGTTTCTGAATTATTACCTTAAAATTCATGGTATAAATATGCTTTTAATTTAATTTCTATTATGAACTCCTTTTTTTATTATCATTTTGTTTTTTTTTTTATGTTTCTCGAAAATTTCTTAAAAGTTTAGAGAATCAAATTTAATCCTTTAAAATTTAATTAATCCTTTTTTTACCTGTAAAATGATAAATTATATTTAATGTACTTGGAATTTTTTTTATTATTAAAATTTTGCGCATTTAAGCTCATTAAAAATTTATTCAAAGAAATTTTGTCATCTTAGAAAATAAAAGGTAAAAACAAAAGAAAATAAATAAAATATGAATCTGTGTTCTCTATTTCTATTTCTTTTACAGTGTCGACGAAATATGAAATAAATCATGTATATTATCGCATAAAATTGACCTTTGATAAAACTCATGTATGTATATTATGTATTTATCATTATTTTACTAAAGATATAGAAATACTATATACAGAGGTTGTTTCTTTGAATACTAAATGATACTACGAATAATATTCATCAAGATGAAAAAAAGTTTGTGTAGAGAAAGAAGTGTTTATGATATTCAGGATCAAACTTTATTGAATAAAGATGTAGGGAAAACTTGAGTCTTTCTAAGATGCTCTTAACATATCTCTACTTACATATTATTTGGAAGTTTTGTGATTAAAAGATTAAAGTGTGATTTTTTGACAGGGTTTTTATGAGTCGTCATCATCTTATCTAAAATATTGAACAGAATTGTCATTGTTTTCTCTCTACATATAAAAGGCTACTATTTTTTTGTTTGTTTTTCTCAATGAAACTTATCTGTGCGCCGTGCGGTATTCATTCAATGCATGATGCAAAAAAAAAAAACCGTACATTGTAATAAATCAACTAAATTGTTGTAAATTTTTATCTAATTATCTATTCTAAATCCAGGATATTAATTCTATCTTTCAATAAATTGAATTAACAATTAAGATATGTTAAACAGTTATGTATACTTGTTATTGTAAGTTGTGTTTTTTTTTTGTTTATGTTTGTTTTTTTTTTTTTTTACAAATATCAGCATAAATAACAAAAGTAATAACATCAATTAAATAATATCATAATGAATAGATCATGACAACGAACTTAAGAATAAATTGTAAACAACTCGTGCATAAAGTACCTATATAAACATAAGTACATACATACATATGTAAATGACATACAGTTTTTACAATAGGTATTATCTAGGAAGGTATATATTGTACATAGAATATTTTAAAAGATATTTATTCTGTACAATATGTAAAATCATTTAGTTTTTTTTAAATTTTTATTTCTTTAACTACGTTTGTTCAATTTTTTTTCTTTTTTCTATTAAATTCATTGATTATAATTTTTTTTCTTCTTAATCAAAAACAAAACAAAACATGAAAATATTGAGAAAAAAAAATAAAATAAAAAAAAGCAAAACAAAAATTTATGCATGAATAATAAATAAGGCACGCTTTCTAAATAAAATATCACATAATGTTTATTACTATTTTTTTTCATCTAATACCAGCTACTTATTGTATACTTACAATATAATATTATAATCTTGTTAATCAAGTTTATATAAATTTTAATTACATTTTAAAAGGCACACATAAAATCATCTTTTATTATAATAAAAATAAAAACGAAAAATGTTTAAAAAAAAACCAGAAAAAGTAGAATTACAGTAGTTTTAATTTTTCTATGTTCAATATAAAATTTCTCATTCTAATCTTCAAAATATTTTTATTAACATTATAAGTATTTATATACAATAGAATTAAATGCGTAATGGTTTATATAATATTTTTGTAAATAGAAAAAAAATTGTTTACCCATATCACAAATAGAATTTCGAAAACGGAATTTGGATTACATCCAGTGCTGGATTTAGGCTTAGGCAAGTGAGGCAATTGCCTAGGGCGGCAAAATTTTAGGGGCGGCAAATTTTAGCCTAACAAGCAAAAAAAAACCTCTCTTAATTGCTGTGAGTAAATAAATTGCAAGAGAAAACTTCTATACCTAACAAGCAAAAAAAAAAAAAAAAACTCGTTTCGTTTTAAACTTCTATCTAAAGCTCCGTATTGTGTTCGAAGCGAAAAAAATGTTCCTGTTTTGCTATTTATTTCTACACGAAAAATTTTTTTTTAAAATGACGTATAATATTTGGAGAAACGTAAATTAAATTTAAATTTGAAGTTAGTTTGACTTTTTTTTTTAAATTTTTTTTTTATTCAATACATATTTTCACCTTTGGATTTTTTCTTTGTATTTATTTTTTTTTTACAACTGTCAAATTTACCACACGGAATAAATGTATTTACATTTCTTTTGTTTCATGGCGACGGAAAATTAGTGGAGACTGATCGTCAACGCCATCTCTTGGACATTATTTAAAAATGTTAGCAAAGACAATTTTAACTTATTTTCCGTCACGAACTCAGTACTGCAAAACAAAAAGTGAACGGAATATTTTCTTGACGGAATTGCGCCACCTTTGTTTTACATGTATTTTATATGGGAAACGAAATTTCGTTTCGAACACAATACGGAGCTTAACAAGCAAAAAAAAAAAAAAAAAGGGGGCGCCATATGAGACATTGCCTAGGGCGGCATCACACTTAAATCCGCCACTGATTACATCCGAAATGATGATGAACTATTGAATATAAATTCATTTCGATTTTATATTTATCTTATCATCAAATTTATTGAAATTTTAATGCAATCAAAAATGTAAGTGATTTAAAATTGATTTCACTAACTGTAATTATTTTCCAAACAGGAAGATATAAAGGATCCGAATTAATTTTGAAGCACTTCATTTAATTCTATCTTCATTGTATTTTTGTCTTTCTTTTAGCAATAAACTTTAAAAATATCCGTATAGTTAACTTTAAAAAAAATTACGTAATGTTGACATATGTATAAAATAGCAATTTTCATGAAATGAAGTTATTTCCAAAGAAAAAAAACAACTTCGAACGAAATTTAGTAAAAATAATTCGATCGAGATGTGAAAAACTGATTTAAAATTCGATCGAAATAGACTTTCGGTTTCAATTACATCGAAATTAATGACATGGGTGAAAATTATTATGTTTGAAAGCAACAATCAATCGAGTTTAAAATTAATTTAGAATTTTCGAAGTCAACTCACAATTCATAATGTTTAGATTATTTGGTGCATATTATCTTATTATAACTTTCAATCTGTGTGAATACTTTAATTAAAAAAATTTATTATTATTACATTCACCTTTTAAATTTTTATACTATTTCATAATTCAATAAAATTTAACTAATTTGTAAATTATTTGCTTAATAAAAAATTTTTCAAAAACTTTAAAAAAAATTATTTTATAATACATTCAAATTGAAATTTAATAAAATATCGTATGGTTTGAACAAAATCTCTGGATTCTCCTAAAAAAAAAAAAGATTCATTTAATTAATCAGTCAAATTTTGTTTTTGAAAATTAAATGTAATTCAATATTTTTATAATTTGAAACGAGGAAATTGATATAAATTAATTATGATAAAAACAAACAATTTTGTAAAACAAATTTATTTATAATATTTCAAGGAAGTTCTAATATTTTCTCTGAGAACGAATACGAATTTAATAAAGAAAATAATATGATTTAGAGTAAAAAAAAATTCCTAATTAGATGTAAAAAAAACTTGAATTATTCATTATTAAAACAACAGATAATTTTTAACAAGAAAGATATGCTTTGTTATCATTTTATAATATCCTTCGAAGTTATCATTTAATTAAGTTAAATAATCAAGAAATTATCTTGGATAACATTTTAAACCTTTTTATTATCCTTAAGAAAAATTTGTAATTTTGTACATAATTTATGCTGTAAATCATTGAAAAATATTATGTTTATAGGAAATTCGATATACATACTTACTTAATAAATAACGTCAAATACATAAAGTATAAAATAAATATCCTTGAGTGTTAAAAATTTTCATAAAAATGCTAATTGATACACTTCCATCGTATAATGATTTAAAATTGGTAATAACAATAATTTATCTCATTAAAAGATAATTTGATTTTCTGTTAAATTCTTAGGTTCTATGAATTTGTGATTTTTTTGTTTTGTTTTTAAATTATAAGGTAAAGTTTCATATTTTTACGTTCAACATAATCTACACAGAATATTAATGAATGAATACTAATTCAAGGATAAGAACAATTTTTTTATTTGATTTTATTTGAATTCAAAATCATAGATTTTATATAAATTGGTTTTTTTTTATTACATTAAATAAAACAAAATATGAAATTTTGGCAGTACATATTTTTGGTTAAAAAATATAAATAATTCGTTAATGATCATAATTTTAGGATAAAGTTAATTAAAATATGTACTTTGATTCATTTACTCTTGCCAAAATTTTATCTTGAACATTATTAATTTTTAAAAATAAATTATTTTTTTTCTGGAAAAATTTTAAAAGCTAAAGGCAATTCCATATTTGTAACGGGTATGAAATGCTGACTTTAAAATATTTAAATAATTAATATTTAAATATTGGTACAGCAATATGTATTACATTCTGATTAGACCTTTATTTTCATAATATGCCTTCGAGTGAAAGCAAACGACAGTTATGATGAAAACTTCAAATATCTCTTTAATCAGAATCGTTATTTTAACTGACGATTTTGAATTTCACGCAGATTCCCGTATATTTCATTGAATATCCTAAAATGTTCACATAAAAAATTCCAAAAACTATTTTTAATTATACTGTAGACACTTGAAAAAATCTTTTGGAAAAATTTGACGAGGAACAATGCAATACTTTTTTCATAATTAAAAAAAACAAAAATATGTAACGAGTGTGACAGCCTAACAAATTTCTACTAATAACTTATAAGTAGCAAAAATTTTGTTTTTAATACTGTTTTTTATCGAATAATCGTAAATAATTTCACAATAGATATATTAAAAATTAATATACATAATTATGTACTTACCTATTCAGCTACCAGCTTCATTCATATTAATTTTAAGGTTAAAAGCGGTCGGTTTGCGTGGAATTGCCCAAATGGTTTTACGGATTAAAGATATACACAATGCATACATTTAAATTTCCTTCAAACTCAAAATAATTAAGTACATATGTATTTATGTATGTATGTATAAGTGGTATAATGAAGAAAATGTTTTACAAATATTTTTAAAAAGAATGTAATTTCCGTTACATATCATATTTACCTTAAAGCCATCACATGTGTATTTATCCTATGGAATTTTTTTACATGTTTTTTTCCCTTTTTTTCCTTTTTTCCAATGTTGTTATAATTTTATAATTTATAACCTCTTTTAATATCGATTACATCAATTCATATATATATGTGCCTACTTATATATATTAAAGTGCCCCTTATTTTTTAAAGTTTTAGATTCTCAGGGTCCTACCCCCTAATTTTTTTCGTTCTTCAATTTAAAGTAGAAATACTAAAAAACAGGTAAATTTATCATCATTTACCCGTGCCGATTTCAATGTGATTTTTTTTTTTTTTTTGAAAAATAACGATTTTGTATACTTTACCCTCTACCTTTTGCCCTAGTTAACGATTTTTTTTCATTCGTTTCGTTTGTGTGGAAGAGAACCTTTCAAGGAATATACTGCCCAAATTTCAACTTCCTACTACTCCGGGAACATATTTTTTTAAGGCACGAAATGGTCTTCAAAAATTTTTCAACATATATGGGAGGTAGTAAAATTAAACATATGTTAGTATATGTTAGCACATTTTCTTCAAAAATCAGATTTCAAATTTTAATATCACTGGACCTCGTAATCCGACAATCTTGACATTTTTGTAGGGCGTTCTTCTTGTCATTTCCTATAAATTTTTCTTTCGAACAAAAAAGATCCATGCAACAGAGAGCGAGCTACAAGGCACCAAAGAAAAAAACTCCTTCCATCTAAGTTAAGAAAATTTTTATAGACCTTTTCGTGCCCTTGAAAAAAAATGTTCCCAGAGCAGTAGGAAGTTGAGTTGTGGGCAGGATATTCCTTGAAGGGTTCTCTTCTAATCAAAGTTTGAACAAAAAAAATTTGTTAACTAGTTTTCGAAAAAAATGAAGATAGTAAATCGATGTAGAATTAATTGAGCCTTCATTTTCTGCAATAAAAAATGAGGGTTAATTTAAGCCTTTTTTGAGTAAAGCAGGGTTAAAATCCAAAAATGTGTGAAAAAATGACAAAATTATGGGTTTGAGGCCTTATAACTTCTGAATGGTCAGATACACAGCAGCAGGTAAGTTGTTGATGGAAAGGCAAAGGAGTCCTTCACAATTATGTAGAAGAGTTGGTGAGCCTAGCGTGCCCTTGTAAAAAGTTATAGGGTAAAATATGAAAAAGTACCAAAAATCTTTAACCCCCTCTAACTCCTAAACCGTTGAGATTGCCCTCCCTCACCAATACGATTTTTTGTTCCCCTCGCCGAGACCTATCCGTAGTTTCCCAGTCGGACACCGTAACGGAATCACCCTGTATATATACATATACTTATATATTTATGTATAAATATGCTTGGCTTAATGGTTAAAAATATATAATTTTAAAAAATTTGTAATCCAAAATTTCTAGAAAATCTCATAATTAATTTTTTTTTTAAATTTATGAAAATTATGAAATATGTATACTTAAAAATAATTAAAATAATGCGATTAAAAACAGTAAAAGAATATTTTAATGAGATATTTATACACATGTATAAGTGTTTAATACGGGTAAAAAAAAAAAATAAAGTTCCATGATAAAAATCTTGTATGATACTCGTATGTTTTTAAATTAAAATGCGGGTGTATATAGTAATTAAAGGTAATTGACCTTCATATTAAATTCATTGATTTTATTTAAAAAAAAAAAAAAAGTCTCTTTTCAAAAAGAAAATTTATTAAAAAAAAAAAGAAAAAAAAATACAAAAACACCCTAAAAAAGTAGGGGAAAAATTCATTCAAAAAAGATACATCTAAAAATTCTCATTATACTATATATACCTACATATGTTACACCCATAAGGATTAAGGGTAAATGACTTTTTAAAAAACAATACATATTTATTCTCATGTCACTCATATTTTTTCAACTAAAAAAACAAAAATAATAATAAATTTTTTTTTTGCTTGAAGAATTTACAAAAGATCTTTGAACTTATTTTTTAATAACATAACATTTCTATATACAATTTAAAATCTTAGTATTATCGTTTTTGAAAACATACTTCATTGACCTCTTAAACAATTTGATTGAGGTTAAAATTTAGCAATTTATATAAGAACAAAGGCATTTTATTCATTTAGTTTTTGGTATATGGTTATTGGTTAGAGTTTTGTTATCAATATAATCTCTTTCAAAGTTTTATTGTTTTTTTTTCCACACAGTGAATTTTAACATACAAGTATGTTTAAAAGTGAAAAGTGCAAAAATATATTTTGTAAATTTCATTGAAGCTTCAAGTAAAACAAACAAGAACAATTTTATTCAATATGGTGGAAATAATTGACAACATCATATGATTTGAAGTGAAAAAAAAAAAAGCATACAACGTGTATTTATTCTATTGTTAAATTGTCACGACTATCTATGAGTCTATGACAAGAACAACAAAAAATATTCAATTCTATTGAAAATGAAAATGACTGGAAAAATAAAAAATTTCTTTATTTACAAATTAATAATAATTTATGGTCTGATATTTTTCTTTTCATACCTAAAATTTGAGTAAATTTAACGAACTTAAGAAAATTATGAGCTCGATAAATCCTTAAGAAAAAAGATGGAGTCATAGAAAAATTTTTGAATTAATGCTCTGTCAAAAGTTGAACTGTTCTTTTGAAAAGACAGCTATTATGAATTAAACTTTCCTGCAGTGGTGGTTTAACATTAATTTTATTGTGTGGAAAACTTTGAGAAATTTTGTGAATATTAATAATTTTTTTTATCTCCCATATGTGTGCCTTTATACTAGTTAAGGTTTTATTGAGAATCAGTTCCTGTAGACATTGATTAATCTTAAAAAAATTTTCGTAGAATTTTCAAATATTTCCAAGTCACTACTTTTCTATTATTTTGCATTTTGAATTTTTTTCTTATACTATAATTAGAAGAATATTGCGTTCTCATGAATTTTACAGAAATAAGCAGTAAAGATATCTTAAAAAGGAAAACAAAGCAACTACTTTACATATAACACATGCTAAATATCTTTATCCAACATTTGTTTTATTCAATAGAAAAATTCCTATATTTATATGGCTTATCCACACTTTGTAAATATTTAAACCAAAATAAGGAAAATTAATAATGGGAAAAGATTTCCTTTTTTATAAACATCATGCTTTTCTCTCTTATATAATATTTTATTATTGGATCACATACAATTCTGTATCACATAGATACATTCGTATGTATGTATGAATATTTGTTTTATAAATACATACATACTCGTATATGAGATTGCTATGAAAATTTGTTATAAAAATAGAATAAAAAAATACACATTTGAAATTTGAGTGTTTTTTTATAGTCAATAATTTAGTATTTGCTTACATTGTATCCAAAATAGGTCAATATGTTGAATGAAATTCATACATGAGTACAAAGGTCTATAAATATGTATGTAAACATACATACATACAGTGATGGGCATAAGTATTTTTACAGTGACTTTTTTTTATCGTAGTAAAAATTAAAAGCTACATAACTTTTTCATTTTCCAATGAATCATTTTACTTTTTTTTCGTTTGTTTACATCAAGTGCCTAGAAAGACTGTGCGAATTTTCATGCCCAGATGTTCAATAGTTCTTGGAAAAATAACGGTACTATAAGGTAATAATAAGGCAAATCAATTAGAATTTGCTCAGAGATAAATAAAAGTATCTAAACATTTTTGGAAAAAAATTTCATGGGCGGATGAGAGCTCTTTCTAGTACCCTAGGAGCTTTGGGAGAAAGTTCCTTACACCTCCTTTGGATTGTCCTTTGGATGATCTGATTTGCCAATAATATTTCAGGTGCACATGCAATTTTTTCACTTATTACAAAATAATTCAAATCGTAAAATTTTATAACTTTTGGAAGTTATTTACCCGTGCCGACAAATGGTTCTTTTTGCCTAAGAATATGTATACTAAAAATATAAGTTCGTATGTTAGCACGTTTCGTCAAAAATCAGATTTCAAGGCGTTCTACTTGTTATTCCTTATAAATTTTTCTTTTGAACAAAAACGAGCTACAAGGCACCAAAGAAAAACACTCCTTCCATCTATGTTAGGGAAATTTTTGTAGACCTTTTCGTCCTTTTGAAAAAGTATGTTCACGTAGGAGTAGGAAGTTGAAATATGGCCAGGATATTCCTTGAAGGAATATCTCTTTTAAACAAAGTTTAAAAGAAAAAAAATTGTTAACTAAAATGCACAAAATCGTCATTTTCCGAAAAATTAACGTTTTTTCCCTTTTACTGCGACCCCTCTTATTTTTGCACTTAACTTCAAATTAATAGCAAACTTAAATATTTTTGAAAAAGTTCAAAAATAAGAAAAATTGTAAGACACTGAGAATGTGAAAGTTGAAAAATAAGGGAAAGTCTAATGTACATATATGAATGTATGCATATGTATTAATTTCACTCGATATGCTATGGAATTTAAAGAAACAAAAAGAGAAACAACAAAAGATTAAATGAAATATTATCTATATAATATTTCCTCAATTTCTATTTATTATTAAATATGCATAGAAACTAGGTATTATTTTATTATTTAAACAAAAGCCTAAAAAAAAATTAACATTTTCGAGGTATGTAAACGTTCTGAAAGATTAAATTAGTCCTTGAATATGAATGAAATCCTTGAAAGCACTTATTATTTTGGACTAATATCTTTTTCATTTTGAAGACTATCTAATTCAAATGAAACAACAAAAAAATGAATGGAGAAAAAACAATTAATTAATGTGCAAATAATATTAGTATTTTTTTTTTTTTTTAATTTAGATCACTTATGAGTTTTTACCTTTTCAATATTTATCATTCGTCTTTCCATGTCTTTTTGTTTTTGGATACATCCACTTTTTTTTATTATATCATTTTGTTTTTGAGTCAGAGTTTTCAACATTTCCATTATTGCTAAAAAAATTGAAAAAATAATTCGCAAAAAAACCTAAAAAAAAATCTAGAAGTACTAAGATATTGAAACATTTTTTTTTTGTTATTAATTATTTTGCGTATATGGTTCGTTCTTCATATAGAAATTATTGTTACTACCTAATGAGTTGATGAAATAGGAAACATTTCTTAATAAGTAAAAATTGATTTAATGTAATTTAGTAGAAAAAAGTGTTAAAAAATCTTTTTAATAATTGCACCCACATAAGCACAATAGAAAAAAAATACATTTTAATTTGTTCATAAATATGATAGTTTAACAAAATGTATACAATATTCAGTTGGAATAATTAAATTTGCCACTCCAAATTAATGAAAAATTATTGTTGAAGTGATATACCTGATGTATATATGTATTTATGTATGTAAGTGATAAAAATTCTCATAAATTAAATTATTTTAATATTTAAAAATTAATAACATATTGCATAATTTTTTTTTTTGTTTATTATGTATGTATTTTTATTTTCTCATTAAAAATTTTATTCATAAACTAATAATTAAGAAAAAATTTTTCTATGAAACAAGTAAATTCAAAAATATTTGGAAATTTTCATTTTATTATAATTTTTTATATTTTCATACAAATTTTGATACATAATAATCAAAATGGTCAATTAAATGTTGAAATATATTTTTTCAAAAAGAAAAAAAAAATTTTCACAACGGAAATGTTTTAAATAATATAATCCAATTTTTTAACAGTTTTTGTTTGTTGTTGCTGCCTTATGGAATTTATTATATACAAATTATTCATACCTAAATATTTTAAAAAAGTTTAGACGGTACGCGTTTAAATTAAACATTTACCTCACAAACAAATATAAGAATATAAGAAATTAAGAAAATATTTATATCATTGCCGCATCAAATAAAATAAAGATTTTTAATATGATTTTTATAATTTACACACATTTTGCAACAAATTTTTTGTATTTTCTTGTATGTTTTTTTCTCTTTTTAAAAAAAAAACAAAGTAGACACTTTGTTAAATACCTATTCGATTAGGAGAATTATGCTTCTTGGAAAACGGCAAGCTTAAATAGAGCTTGTTTTTCAAAAAATGCTCATATAAAATGTAGGTATACATTTGTACATGATCAAGCAATCCTAGAATAAAAACAAAATTGTTCTCTATGAAAAACATAAAAAATATTATTGTTTAATATAATCCATGAATATAATATGCTTATAATATGTATAATAGCATTTTTTTACTTTTTACCTTTCTATTTTATATACTGCTGAGTGCTAAGTATTACTGGAACTGAGGAAGTGATAATAGTAGTGTTTTATTGGAATTGATGAAGTAAAATGTAATCACTTCAGTTTTGTTCAGATCACTTATTTTCTTCTAGAAAATAGACTCACTTTAAGTGTCCAAAATACATGTTGAAAAATTACGTTACATGCTTGAAAAATTTCAGAAGAAAAATCCAACATTACAAAACACATCTGAGCACACGAGTGAGCACATCTTACTTCCTCAGTTCTAATAAAACACAGCTTTTTCAGCATACATAAATTCTATTTACCATACACTTCTATACCCAAATCTTTATCTGGTCGCTCTGGTCACTTTTTAATTACTTTTCTCTGAAATTTATTTAAAACGATCGAAATTTGGTTGCAATAAATTTTTATAAATTATTTATTAGTTAAATAAGTTTAGTTGATAGTTAATTGTAGACCTGGAAAGTTGTTTAAATAAATTAAGTTCGTGAAACAGAAAATAAATTTCTTTTATTGGAACACGTGGTGGTACACTTACCTTTCTTCTTGAAATTTCAACCTAATTAATTGTTTTATCAAAAATTCATTACAGCTAATCGATAAAATAAAAAACATTAATTAACCTTCTTATTTTAAATTAGTATCCTTCGATGTTCACTAACCTATTCTTATCTATGCCAATGGAAAAAATGAAAAATCTGATATATAATGAAATACACAATAATATTAACAATAAAATAAAAGCTGAACACTTATACAATTTAATTCATATTTGCATAAAACAAAATTATTTTTCATTTCACAATAAAATTTTCTAACAAAATAAAGGCCTAGCTATGGTATCTGCTTCTGTCTGAAATATATATCTAACTTTGAAAATTCATTTTTCCAAAATCGTAGTAATTTTAATAATCATATCTTCAGATGGTACAGATATATGTTGATAATGTGTTTGGTATCTGGACAGATACGGATAGACAGTTGGATGTTGGATGTCTTCGTTAATATAAATACTTGAATAAATTTGATGACTCCATAAAATTTACAATAGAAATCGGGCACAATAAAATTAATTTTTTAGACCTCAGCATCACTATAGACAACAACAAAATTTCTTTTGATATTTTTTAGAACATCTACAGCTTTAGACACAGTAATACTAAAAACTTCCTTGCATCCTATTAATATTAAAAATTCTATTTATGCTATTATTAACAGACTTTTTACAGCACCATTATGTTTTAATTATTTTTATAAAGAATTTAATACTACATGTGATTTAGCTTTAAATAATATTTACTCTAAGAAGTTTGTTTATAACATTTTAAACACTCAAAAACAAAAGATAGTCAAAAATTTAATATATCCTCTACAGCCACAAAACTCAAAACATTTGGAAAAAACAATGCCATATCTACGAAATAAAACTGAAGATTATCCTGAAAAATATGAACATTAACACAGCTTTCCTCAATAATAAAACTGTTAAGAATCTGTTTTTTAATAATAAAATTGAACCTTTAACAAAACATCCAGATTCAAGCGCTGTTTATAAAATTAAATGTAATCATTGTTCAGCCTAGATTAAAAGAACATTTGTCATATGTAAAAAATAATAAACCATTGTCATTGAAAAATTTTTTTCTGCTAAAAGTCTGTTTCCACACCACCTTGATTGAGGTAAGACTTTTGTGCGTTTTTTTTAGAGAGGTTTCCCCAGTAGGCCTATTCCTCTTGAAATCATAGTTTAGTGATTGTGATGGTGACGATGACCTTGGTTTTCTGCAGGTACAAGCTTTTTCCGAGCTCTATCGAGGGACTTTTTCAAATAGTGTTTTGTATCGTGTTCGTAGTCTTTAAGACTACCGTCTGGATAAATTCCTATACAAAGAAATAAAATAAAGAAAGTTCAAATAAAATTAAAAATATTACAATGAAAAGTAATAAAATCTTACCATATAAAATATCACTAAATAATTTTAGTCTTCTCAAAGGTCTTTTGTTAACACGGCCGTCCCAGTTGTACTGTAGCATAACCTCATCTTCGATTATGTACTCCAGTATCTCCTCCAGTTTCGACCTGCCTTTTAGTCTTTTGATTTGCTGTTTCTGTCTGAATAAGAAATAAAAAAATATAGTAGATAAATTCGAAAAATATTTTGAATAAACTTGCCACTAATTCAGCAAATTCGAAATCATTTAATTTTTCCTTTAAATCATTTATGTCCTTAACTGATGTTAGAGAAAATTCCACTGGAGTCGGTGGCAGTTCTGTGTTGCTCTGAAAAAAAAAAATTAATGTATAAAAACTTATCATAGAGAAAGGGTTCCACTTATTATCATTACAATTGCAGTTGACGTCACTGGTACTGCTGGAACTTGAAGGTCCTTCACGATCTGTAAAATAAAAAAAAAACAATTGAAAACCAAAAAATTAATATTCATATTGAGGAATATTTTACCATTTTCTTTTGAAGTTTGTTTTCTTGATTTTGGCGGCATCCTTTTCTTTTTTTCTTCTTGTTTTTTCACCTTGAATTTTCTATAATTAATTTATTATGTGTGGGCCTTACTTATAAACGTTTTTCAGTATTAAAACTAAAATAGTTGCAACTTGAATATCAAAGTGTGCTTTGAAACTCTTTACAAAATATTTTGTTATAACATTATTTTAAATTTTATAAAATGATTCGTAAGATTTTAAAATGAAATAAATTTCACTAATCAACTATTAATTACGTTAAATTAAAAATAGTTTTGTCCGTCCTTTTTTTATATTATTTCTAATTACATATTTGAGAATAAATTCAAAAGGTTTTAATAAATAATTTTAAATTAATTACATGTCATTTTCAATACAGTTTTAGTATTTTTTGGAGGATTTTATATTAAATTTAATTTTTTTTAAAAGTAAACTGTTAAAATTGATTGTTGGATAACGTACTTTCGTTTACTATCACTTTATTTCACATCAAACTTCAATTCCATATGTTACTTTCCCATCAAAAACAATAAACTGAAACTGATCAACTGATGAAATAGAATTTCATTAGTTCTTCACTGAAAAACCGATAATTTTCGTAGCGATTCCTATATTGCCGAATAGAGAAACTGAGTGCTAAAAAACGTTCTTTCACAGTGAAGAAGTGAAAAAAAATCAGATTTATCACTACATAATTCCAATAAAACACTACTATTATCTCTTCATTTTGTAATAAGCTTCAAAGCGCACTATGATTTTCAAGTTGGAACTATTTCAATTTTAAAACAAAAAAATGTTTATAAGTAAGGCCCGTAGAGCCTTAGAGTAAAAAAATTATTTATTTTCACATTTTTTTAATCACAATTTATAAAATTTATTGTCACTAAATCACAATTCACAAGATATGTATATATTATGTATTTCTGCACATTTAATATTTCTGTGCATTTAAACATTCTAAAATACCTTAAAATTCTTTTTTTTTACTTCTTATTTTTCTATATTTTTAGAAGAAAAATTCTATCTAAAATTTTTTTCACTAATAATTTTAGGTAGAAAGCAATATCGTATAGAGATAAGAAAACTTGTTCTTATCTCTTGCTTTTGATAAGAGATTGGGAGCGTTAATTTATTACATTGTGTAGTTACTAATCAAAGAAATAATTAGTACGTGAGACTAGGGTCGCTACAGTAAGTTATTAGCTAAATGTTACGTGAGTTTTTGAGCGGGAGAATTAAATAAAGAAGAAACTGGTCTCATCGGTATGTAAAGTTTATGGACCTTAGAAAGGCCATATACAATTGGTATACATTGAATTATCTGATGTTACTCCTTTTTGTTTGATACTCCCTTTTTCCAAATGAAACCGAAATTAAAAGTATATATATATAAAGTATATTGTTTATTATGTTTATTGGGTATTGTAAATTTGCAACTAAAACTAATATTAAATCATTGTATTGTGTCGTTTAACCAGCAAAGGTTCAGGTGAAGATATTAAATACTGCAATTTGTATTTAGTTTAATATAAATGTAATCAATGTTTGTGTTGTCCAAATCTCTGTGTGTAAAGTAATTTGTACATAATGTACAGAACTGCCACATATTCCAGTAGAATTTCCTCTATCTTCAGTTGAGGGAAGAAAAGATTTAGAAGAAAAATTAAAAAAATGCCTAATTTGCTGTAAGTTTATTCAAAATATTTTTCGAATTATCTACTATATTTTATTTCTTATTTAAACAGAAACAGCAAATTATGAAAATAAAAGGCAGTTATTTAATAAGATATAAAGTTATAAAGATAAGATTATGTTAGAGTACAACTGGGACGGCCGTCATCACAATAGACCTTTGAGAAGACTAAAATTATTTAGTGATATTTTAAATGGTAACATTCTATTACTTTTCATTGTAATATTTTCAATTATAAGGATTACAAAGACGGAATAAAAGTAATGCGCACAGTAATGGGAGAAAAAACAAGTGATAATATAGTTTATGTATGTTAAGTTTACACAAACACATCGGGTGATGTCTTCATAAGCACAGTAATGACTTCGAACAGTGGGAAGTTTTTTAAATTCACTGTGATGAAGAGAAACTTTTTTACTGTCTCCGCGAAATCGTAAATTTTTGTGGAAAATTCGCGAATTTATCGATTTTTATGTGTAGTGTTTGTTTTTGTGATGTATTTTCATTGTTCAGAAAAATATTTTTTTTCTTGAATTTGTTGTAAATGTTTGTTTCCTTTGTTGTTCTTTTTCCTTTTTTTCTATTGTTTAATTTATTCTAATTTTTTAGGCTATAGGCAATTTATTAGATACTTCTGGTTTAAGCACTGATTTATTAGAATTTAGTGTTCAATTGAGAGTTTCTTCTATTTATAGCAGGTTTCATCAACGAAACTTTTAAGTTTATTTTATTGGCTTTTAATAATTTTCTTTTTCTTTTCTTTTTGCTTTTGTTTTAATTTTTAGAAAGTTATTACATAAACTTTTATTTATTTTCGGATTTTTTAACACTGCGCCCCGCCCAAAAGCCCAAAGTTCCAGCTAAGCATTAATCACCTTTTTTAATCATTAAAGAAAAAACAGCAAGAAAAATATCGGTAGTCGGTGTCTATGTTGTGTTTACTTTTTAGCTTATCTTCATATACTCTGGACACTGTGTCATTGGAGCTAATCTTTCATTTGTGAGTCTTTGCCTTGCAAATTTACTCAGCTTCATCTGTGTTTAGTCTGTTTTTGGTCCAAGAGACGTGAAACGAAAAGAATTGTAACAAAGTAACGATTTGTGCACATGATACATGTGCCTCTTTCTTAACACTGTTCACATTGACACCGACTTTGTTTTGCTTCTGTAGCGGGAGCAGTTATTTTGTATCTCCAATGTTTCCAGGAAATAAAGTATCTGCTGCTAAATTTAGTAAATAGGTGCCCATAAATTGAATAAAAGAAACTTTTGATTTGGTTTGTTTAAGTTGGTTGTTGGACGAAATAAAAAAGAAAAAAGAATGGCGGAAAAACGAAAAAGAACAACAGATATGAAAAGCATAATTTCATACTTCTTACGACCAATACTTGAATAAATTTCTAAAACACAATTTCTGAGATGAAATATTTCCTATTTATTGTTTGCTTTAAAAAATTTTTTTTACAATTAAAAAGAACGTTTGTTGAAAATTTGTAAAAGAAAGTAGGAGTGAACAAAAATGTGAAGTGTTTGTACCTGTAATGTAAACTCTTGTATCTTAAAAAAAAAAAAAAAAAACAATGTTTTAAAATGTCTATTATTGTATTAGCACTATACCTTTCATTCTTAGTATAAATTTTTTCTATTTGAATAAAAAATGAAACAGTAGATAATTTTGAAAAATATTTTGAATAAACTTAGCATTAATGCAGCACAGCACATTGAGGTTCTTTTAAATTTGCTTTTAAATCATTTATTTTCTCAACTGATGTGGGATTCGACAACGATGTTTCCAAGAAAAATTTTGCTCAGTCTGTGAGTAATCAACAAAATCGCAAGCAAAATTTATAAATTGCGTCCAGGATTAGTCAACAGACAACAAGTTCAATTTTGTCATTGCAATGCACGACCACACACAGCAAAAACAACAATGCGAAACATTAAGGAGTTTAACTTGGAAAACATGCCTCATCCGCCATAATCACCCGATCTTACACCAAGTGATGTTCATCTTCTCCGAAGTCTACAAAATCATCTTCGTGGCAAAAAATTCACAACAGCAGAGAAAGTCAAAATAGTTGTGTCAACTTTCTTCGAGAAATCTGTGAAAGAATATTTAAAAGCATGACTATCTTGCCTGTAGGTACTAACTTCGGTTTTTAAAAATAATATAGGTAAGAAACAAATGTAAAACATGTTTTTCCCCTTTTTTGCTGTAAACAACAACAAAAAAACTTGAAGAAAAGAGTTCAAGGTGTTATAAATTGGAAAAATTGTAATAGAAAACCAAACAGTGCACAATGGTCTCAAATTCAAAAAAAGTGGCCAAAATTGAATTTTCCAATTTGTTCAGAATGATGATTCATGTTATCTATTTAGAGGTAAACATCCTAAAATTAGAAAAACCCATCATAATTTGTACCTGTAATATCCTGTTTTCAACTTACAAGTACTTAAACTTGCAGTTTTGTAATTATTCATTATTTGGTTTGTGTTGTGTTAAGAGTACTCGTGATTTTAACAAATTTTTTTTATTAAAAAAAGTTTCATAAAGTAAAGTGATTAAAAATGGAAATTGATAATTCAGGTATGTATTTTAAAAATAAGTATTTTTAGAGTTATATATGCGCTAGAAAATATCTTGTTGTTACAATCTTTGTAAAAGGGCCTTTTATAGCAGTAATTTTCCATATGAAAAATTTTGACTAGACTTTTAAAAAAAAGCCTTCATTTGACATCTTTGAATTTTTTATATTTGGTTGGGCTTGAGGTTTTCTAGAAGCCCGTTTTTATTTTAGCTGCCCGTTTTTGTCCGTTTTAAAAATATTCTCTTTTTTCAGAAACATATCGTTTCAAGATATGCGGTACTATTTGAAATTTGGCATTCCGAGCGATAGGCAAAAATAAAAGTTTTCATCGGTTTTGATATATGTTTTAGGAAATATAGAAAACCAGGAACTGCCAAAACCGTAACTGATTTCAAATTAGCGTTGAATTTTTTCAAATATATTTAAAATATAATGCTGAATACTGCAACTGTATTATCTATATATTATTTTGCACTGGTTGTAACAATAATGGTATTACTTTTTTTACTAATAAGAATCATCTAAAATTATTTTAGCTTCACGGTTAAGCCACCTTCAGATGTAATTTGACCAGTTAAAAAAAATGTTCAAACCGGTTTACATCCGTTGTTAAAACCATCTAATATGTACATTGTACATGCTCTAGGACAGCAATATTGCGAAAATAAATTGAACTTAATCACAAATTGCGATTGTTTTTGCTTTTTCTATTTGAAAAAAAAACGACTAAAATGGATAACTGCATCAGTAGAACGAAACTTTTGAATGCTTTCAAACTTTTTATTTGGTAAACCATTAGAAATAAATGGCGAAATATAGGAGCGGAATTATAGTTTTTATACCACCTAGATTTGAAATTTATTTTTCTGTTAGGACTCTGATTATAACATGGTGAAAGTAGATTCTTCTCAAAATGTCCTACATTTTTAGTAAAATTCAAATTAAAATAGAATTCAGCTTCTTTCAAAACAGATTTTAGTTTTCAAATTTAAACTAACTGTAATTATAAAAATTGCTAAATGAATTAAAATAAGCGAGAATATTTCAAGAATAACTTCTGAAAATTGTTTGGGCCACTTTTTTTCATTTAAATATATGTACTTTGAACACCCTGTCCAGTGACAACCACATTTTTTTATTTACAAAATTTTTTCTGGAATTTTCTAATTTCCTGCTAATCCGTATCCGGAAGGATTGAAAAAAATTCTGTTGTAAACGCGCAACTAAAAATAATTGCAGCCATACTTGTACATGTAAAAATCATCATTTGGTTTTATATGACTATATAATTTTCACAATCAACAAAATTTTTCTTTGTCTATAATCATGCCAATTAAAAAAAACAATTCATCTTTTTTTACTTGTAATTTTATAATTTTCACAATATTCGTTTATTTTTTTCCAACAAAAAAATTTGCATTGAAAATTAATCACAAAAATATCACACTTCCAGAATACACTTCTTCACAACATCAAATTATTTTCACTTTTCACCTTAACTATTTTCATTCAAATCACTAATATGAATGAAAACTTCGTTTTATTTTCTTCTACATATTTGATTTTGGACTTTTACAGTTACTGCTTAGTGCTTGCTAATGAAATTGCTGAATAAAAAAGTTCATATTAGCCGATTAAGCCGTTAAGTTGAAATCGATGCCGTTCAAGTTAAAGTTGGTCGTGGTGAAAATTAAGACGAGGTAAAAATTTTTAAATTTCAAATTTAAATTCTCAAATATTTCAGATATAGAATTCCTTAACTGAAGCTTTGTATATGAATTTATTATAATATTATATTATATAAATTCAATACAAAGATTGAAGTAAAAAGTGAAATTTTAAAGTAAAAACCGTTTCAACTGTGTTAAATTTTTTTTCTACTTTGAAATAATATTATATATATAAAATGAAACGACTAAAATGGATAACTGCTTCAGTAGAAGAACTTGAAACATTTAAATGCTTTCAAAATTTTTATTTCGTTTTATTTTGTAAACCATTAGAAATAGATGGCGAAATGTAACTAACTGTAACTACAAAAATTGCTAAATGAATTAAGATAAGCGAGAATATTTCAAGAATAACTTCTGAAAATTGTTTGGTCCACTTTCTTTCACTTAAATATATGTACTTTGAACACCCTGTCCAGTGACAACCGCATTTTTTTCTTGAATTTTCTAATTTCCTGCTAATCCGTATCCGGATGGATTGAAAAAAATTCTGTTGTAAACGCGCAACTAAAAATTAATTGCAGCCATACTTATGTACATGTAAAAAACATCATTATTACCTTAACTGTTTTTATTCAAATCACTAACATAAATGAAAACTTCGTTTAATTTTCTTATATTTGATTTTGGACTATTACAGTTACTGCTTAGTGCTTGCTAATGAAATTGCTGAATAAAAAAAGTTCATATTAGCCGATTAAGCCGTTAAATTGAAATCGATGCGGTTCAAGTTAAAGTTGGTCGTGGTGAAAATTAAGACGAGGTAAAAATTTTTAAATTTCAATTTTCAAATATTTCAGATGAAATTTCTTAATTGAAATGTTCAATTTTTTATCTACTTTGAAATAATATTAGAAAGAATATTTATTTGAAAAAAAAAAAATTGAAATCATAAACTTATAAAAAATGAAACGACTAAAATGGATAACTGCTTCATAAGTAGAAGAACTTGAAACATTTAAATGCTTTCAAAATTTTTATTTCGTTTTATTTTGTAAACCATTAGAAATAGATGGCGAAATGTAGGAGCGGAATTATAGTTTTACCACTCAGATTTGAAATTTAAATTTTTTTTTGTTGGGACTCTGATTATTATAACATGATGAACGTTTCTTTTTAAAATGTCCTTCATTTTTAGTAAAATTTAAATTAAAGTAGAATTCAGCTTGACTCAGTTTTTTTTTTTTTTTCAAATCCGAATGAAACGTACCTAATAATATGGAATCAGGGCTATTAGAATTATTTACTGCAAATAAGGCTACTACTTATATACTATGTCCATTTTTATCAAGGAGGCCAGGAGTGTTGAACTTTCCGTCATCATGCTTTTTCTTTATATTTTTTCAATTTTTACGTACATGTAAAAATAAATAGTTTATGTCACGGCATACACATAACAAGGCAATGTAAGTATCGTAGTGACCGTTAGCATTGTGACGTCATCCTGGTCGTTTTATATGAAACAAATGAATAAAATTAAAAAAACAAAACAAACAAAAAATTAAAAAAAAAAAATTTATATGCAACGACGACCTGTGTGACGTCACAAAACAAATGAAAAAATTTCTTTACATTGCCTTGTAATGTGTATGCCGTGGGTTTATGTTATCCTTCAAATAAATAAAATGGAAACAAATAATAGAATTAATATAATTTTATTTTTTATTCTTATTAAATTTTAATTCCAACCTCACCAGGATTAAAAGTTCTTATATTCCTTTCATTTATTTTGTACAAAATATTTTTTATCAATTTATCAATTTTATATTTACCATTTAATTGATTTCTTGTTATTATCAATTTACCATCAACTTCTTTAAAATTACCACTTTTCAATTTAATAACATTTAAATGTAAATCACTTAATGTTATTAAATTATTATTAATTGTATCAAAAATATTACAATTATTCAATTTTGTAATTATTGTTGATGAATTATTTCCTTTAACAATATTTTTTAATATTTTACAAAATTTTATCAAATTTTTTTCATTTGCACCAAAATTATATAAAATTTCTAAATTATCAAAAATTATTGTAAATTGTTTTTTAATTTTTAAAATATTTTCAATACATTTTTCAATATCATTTAAAAGAATTTTACATATTTCATCATTTTCATTTAACGTATTATTAATCCATTTTGATGTTGAAAAATTCATTGCAATATCATAAATTGGTTCAATTATTTGTAAATTTTTATCTTTTGATAAATTTAAATTATAACCCAATCTTAAGCCAACATTTAAATAATGTTGAAATGTATTTTGTAAACAAATTAATATAATACCATTTTCTTGTATACGTAATCTTTGTCCAAGTATACAACTTATTAAAAAACTTCCATCAATTTCAGATTCTTCACTTATATGAATATAAGGATCAATTATTTTTTCATTAAAACCGCATGCTAAAAGTATTGATGCTGCCATTATTTTACGTTTCAATTTGATTTTTTTTTTTAATGAATTATTGCTATAACTGCGTCTGAAATGAAATTATTCAAATGACATTGATATTAAAAATTATAAAATAAAAATTTAAACGAATTTAAATTTAAATTTAAACTTTAAAAAAAAAAACGAGTAGAACATGGAAGATTTTTTATTTTTAATATAGAAAGCTAAGGAGGTAGGCTACAGACCACAGATGCATCATGAGAAGTTTTATAAAATTTATATTGGAATTATTTGATGATGATCAGGAAATGCAGCTCCGTTAAAAAATTTGTACACTATGTAAAAAAAGTATTGGCACCTAAGTATTTCCAGTAAATAAACTCGATTTTAAAGAGTACTATGCAAGATATCAAAATTATGATTTATGGTATGTAATGCTCTCTTTATTACCTTTAATTTAATATACAATATTATAGTAAATTAATAATTCAGATACTTTCTTATCAAACATTTTTTTAACTTTAATTTTCAAAAATGGAGCGCTGGTTTACAGATTAATACGGGTTCGATTAAAAATTCACCTCTTTTCCCTAACACTTAATGCTAAGGTCGTCTAGAAGTAGAACGTTAGCAAAATTTGATCATTTTGGATTTTTGGAAATGTTTTATTACATTCTTAACACTGGATTTCGTTTTCTAACAATTTCGCTTATATTTTTATAAGATTTTCAAGTAATTTTTTAAAGAAGCAACCAAATTCCGAATAACAACAATAATTTCTTTGTTTTTAGGCGCCATTTAAAAAAAATTTCCACAAATAATTATATCAAATGATAATTGGACTTAATAATAAACTGATAATAAAGAAATAATGCAGCTTTTCCAATTTTAATAACGGTACATACGTGATAACCGAAATTATAATAATAGGTGCCAATACTTTTTTTACATAGTGTATATACATACTCAAGGAGCATTTGATTCACGCCTAGTAAAAATTCAAACAACAAAAGCCATTTATTAAGATAAATTCAATTATAAACTTATTTTTTACAATATTTAAGTTTTAAAAAATGAATAAAAAAACATAATAAAAATGAACTAAAACTATCTTTCTTTCTTTAGAATATACTATAAAAGCAAATACAATTTATTTAATATTAGATTTCATTTAAACATATATTTCTGTTTTGTAAAAATTTCGATTAGCGTACAAATTTTTTCAAATAATCAATACCAAAATTATATAGTGGTAAAATGTAGTCGTTATAATTAGCATTATCTGCTGCAACTGCATTTTTTTCGTTTCCAAAATTGTTACTATTATTATTATTATTGTTATTCTTTTTGTTTTGTATTTGCTCTGTTTCACGGTTTATAATTATATTTATATTAACTGCTTTATCCTTTTCAGAAGAATCATTTGCTTTTTTATTGATATCTTTGATATCTTCCGATGAAAAATCATAATTACTATAATTTGGATTTTTTAAATTATTACGAATGATACGTCTATTTTGTTTAAATTGATTTTTAGGTGTTTTATTAATATTTACACCATTTTCAAGAACACTATGTTCTTTTGTGTTAATCGAATTTCGAATTGTATTTTTAAAAGTATATTCATTATTTTTATTTTTTATTTCATAATTTGTATTATTTTTTTTATTTTCTTCTACATCATCATTATTAATAATTTTTGCTTCTTCAACATAAATTTTCATACCTTCTAATAATGGAAGTTGTTTATTATACAATTTTTTAGCAAATGTACCATCAAAAAATATTACAAAAGCAAATTTATTTGCTAAATATGGTTTATAAACATAAATCAATTCATATTTAGTTAATTTTTGAAAATAATTTTTTAATATTTTTATATCAACAATTTTTGGATACATTTTAACATGTAATTTTATTGGTTCAAAATTTCCACATTTTTCTGTTAATTTTTCAATTTTACAATTTCTATCATTAATTAAATGATATTTATTATTTAATAATTTTTCAAAACAATCATATGAATCGAAATGTATATTAATATATGCAAATACATATTTTATTTGAATATAAATTATTTTACCATAATTTTTAAAAAATTCTTTCAAATCATTTTCAGTTGTTTTCATTGGTAATCTTGATACAATTAAACTTTGAAAAAGTTGTTTTTCTTCAACATTTTCATTTTTAAATTTATCATCGATATTTTGTTTTTTATTTATCATATTTTTTGAATTTTTCTTCGTTATATTTTGTTCAATTTCTTCAGGATATAAACAAATATATATTATATTTATATCCCATCCTGATATTGGATAAAGTTTATTTGAATCATCATAATTTGGATAAATATAACGATAACAATTTGTATCTTTATAATAATATTTTAAACCAATTACAGAATTACTAAAACTTTTTTTTAAGTTACATAATGATGCTGTATTATCTGCTTGTAATGGAAATTCAATAATTCTATTTTTCGTATTTATATCCTTTACAACTTTAATATAATGAATTAGATTATTAGACATGATGAATAATTATTAGTTTTTACTTGGTCAGCAATCTTTTTAATTTAGATGATCCGATATTCAATCTGAAATGGTTTAACAATAATTATAAAATTGCTTTTATGGAAAAAAATAAGAATACATTGTAAACAGAATTGTCATAACTCTTTTATTTAATTTTATTTTTCAACACTCGCTACCACTTTGTTTTACGCTTTAATGTAATGATCGACTATACAAATGTAAAGTAGTTACATATGTACATATGTTTCCCGTGAAAGTTAAAACTTTAATTTGTATTTGATGAATCACCTACAAAACTACGTTTTATTTATAAAAATCTAAACAAAAGTTACAGGACAAATAGAACCTTTTAATATATTTTCAGAAAAAAAAAATGTATATTCCTATAAAATTCTTTTATACACTCACAAAAAACCGAAACTCCAAATATAATCGAACCGCAAAATATTTAGGAGATATGTTTTCGTACTCACATGAAATATTTGATTTATCAAAAGAAAACAAAAAAAAAACTAAATTTATTTATGGCCGCACAATATACTATTTATAGCAATTTGATAAAACTGTTTACAATTATGTATGTTCATTTTATTAAATTTATACTTACTGGATGTATGTTGTTTATTTTTCTTTAATTTGTAATAAAAATATATAAAATTTCTAATTTGAAGGAAACTAAAATTAGCAAATTCGGGGAATTACTAAAAAATATAAGTTTCCAGAACAACACTTTAAACACAAATGAATTTCTATATTGTAAATTGCAAAATATAAAATGCAACTTTATACGTACAACACAACTGCAGTTCTTCACATTTTTCTATTCTTTGAAAGCCTTATCAGAATAAAAATAATCGTGATACCAATTATCAATAATAGTTTTTTTTTTTTTTATTTAAAAACTTGAAATAGAATTTTGAGAAAATTTCCAGAATTAAGTTCAATTCTCTTGGGAGATTAACAAAAGTACAGGGTGAACTGTCTGAACTCATTTTGTACATTAGGTATGTTTCAAAACTCTAATGTGTTCATATATACATACATACATACATATATACGCGTATACATAAGTACGTGTATGCGATCAGGTCAATGACAGAAGCAGTTGAGTGCTAGCTCCTGATGCTGAAGGTCTTAAGTTAGAATCCTCATTCCTCATAAGTCCACTCAGCTTTAAATGAGTACCAGTTCATTTGAGTTGGATTACTGAAGTTGTTTGGTGACTCGCTTACTGACCATAAACAAAAAGTTTTTAAATAGGAAGAGATATAGCTGCAATTATTTCAGTTGAAGGTTCATTGCGCATGTTTTACATGCCGTAGTGATCTTCTTGTGTATACATATACGAAAGAAGAAACCTGTTTATTAGAATTTGCAACAACAAAAACGCATGTGTGTAAGTATCTTTTCTTCTGCGCATGCCAACGTAGTACAATACGAAACTTCAACTCTTTTGGGACAAGCTATAGCATGTAATATAAAAATGTGTATCCGAAAATTTTTGTACTGGGGTACTGATATCAGTACCCCAAGTTATGAATTACATTGTTCTAACCGCACGTTTTCCCTCCCCATCTAAGTAGATTCGAATTTGTGGTATACACATTTTTATACTACATGCTACCTCTTCCTATGTAGAATCTTTTTGCCATAAACAAGTACACAAAACCAACTACAAAAATATAAATACGTCATGTAATATGAATTAATTCGTTTTATACATACCAATAAAATTTAGTGGTTCGCTTTCCACTTAAAATTGTATAGGTGCATGTATGACTTGAAAATTAAACTTGAGTAAGCCCTGGCTAACATCGAGCTGTTGCGCCACTGATAATGATGATTTTGATGTACAAATACAATCAAACAAAAAAATCGGTAAAAATTCAAATGAAGCACTATTGTACTTTTCTCTGACCACATATAGGTCTCTCAAAGCACAAATTTTAAATAAAACACTTAACAATTTTTCAAATCAATTATTATACTGAAAAAAATACGTATATACACTTTACATACATATACATACATTTATGTATAGGTATACTTATTACACATTATTTACTTTAAATATAAAAAAAAAACTTAATAAAATTAAAATATCTAATCAGTCATTAATATTTATTAATATGTACCAGTACATACTTACATAAGTCAATATTAAAAATTCAATTTAGTTTATTTTGCTACAAATTAAAAGCACTTAATCACATTACAAATAAGTTATATTACATTAAATGAAAATAAAAAAATAAATTATTAATTCAATTTCACATGGAGATTAATTATATAGTAATCATCTGCAGCATCATCAGCTAAACACTATCATTATAAACGCACGCGAATAAAATATTTTTCTTTTTTTTTCTTTTTTCTAAATAATATTTTCACTTACAATTTTCTGTTTTTTTTCCTCTCTTCACATGATTTTCATTCTATTTTTCTTTTCTTTTTCACATTCTTTTGAGCTTTTACTTGCTCGCACACACAAATAGATACAATTTAAATATACATATATGTACATATGTATGTATGTATATAAATAATAAAATACATACAGTATATTATTTATAATGTTCTCAGTATTTTAAAATTTTATGATTTCTAATTTCTATATTACATATTTTTTTTTTCTTTAACATATTTATAATATACTTACCTATATATGTAATAATAATAATATTTCCACATTACTCACAATATATGAACTTTTTAATATACTACATCGTGTACTAAATCTAAAAATCTAGTCAGATATAGTAAGTATGTCTAGCTTTTTGGTACAATCATTTTGATCAAAGTTAAATCACTTTTTATTAAGCGGAATTTAAAATTAAAAAAAAAATAATAATAATATTATTAGTTATATATTTTCCAATATAAATCACGTGGTTTTTTCTTTAATAATTAATTTATTTTTCTCTTTTAAATTTATTTTTTTATTTTAAAAAAAAAATAAGTGTAACGATTAACATTGCAAAATTGCATTCAAGAGAAATTATGTAGATGGTAATTAAATTGGGTTTCAGTAGCGGTATTCGATTATTTTTATTACAATAAGTTCTACTCATATTGATCCAATCAATATAGTATGAGCATTAAAATTTGTTGACCTTGATTACTACAAATTGTGTATTAATTTGTATTGTAGTAAAGGTCTATTCAATCAAAAACATAAATGTGAAAAGAGGTCCAAGTTCTTATTCGTTAACTGTTTGGCTTGCAAAAAAGTAATGAAATTGTATATGCATTATTGCCAAGTTTAAAGAACTTTGGGGGTAGTCAGAAATAAAGATCTTGAAGTACTTACGCAGAACTTATTTATTGCTAATCTGCTTATCTGTACTGCATGGGCAGATGTAGAGTTTTAGACGCACTGCAATTAAAAAATGCAGCAGTTCCTAATTTTTGAACACCCCCTTTTTCACATACAAAATTTAAATACTTGGACTTGACAGGTTTTAATTTTTAATTTCGTATTGCCGTATTTTGTTTTCTTTTGAATAAAAGTAATATGAATATCAATAACGCACATTAAATAAAAACCTATCAAGTTCATAATTATTAATATGTAGGCAAAGAATGCCGCTACAATCACATATCTAATTCAAAAATTGTGTACATACATATGTTCAATGTTCATACAATCATACATGTGTATAAAAGCGATAGTCGCGGGTAAATAATGACGTTAATACTACAAGTTTAGCTTAGTTGGTGGTTTAAAGTTCTTTTTTTTAATTTTATTTTATTCTTCTCATATAACAGTCATATGCATTTTTATTGAAATCATATGTTGATCATACGAATATTTATGAACCTTGACCTTCTTTAAAATTTTATATTTAACACTTTTTAAAAAAAAAAGAAATTAAGTGGAAGTATGTAGTAGATTAATTAAAAATTTTCTTTTTATTGGAAAAAAAAATCTTTGAAAAAAATATATAATAGATAGGTATTCATTTATCATTTATAAATTTTAAAATTAATATACATATGTACACTTCAATCAATGACATAAATCTTCACATATGTATGTTCAGGTAGCTTGTGTACAAAGTAAAAGAAAATAAAAATAGATATTTATGTATGTATTTAAATAATTTAATATTATTTGAAAAATATTATTATTAAAAAATAACATAATATTTGATTTTATTTTTTTTTTTTATTTGTAAATAATTTTGTGATAATTAAAAATAATTATAAATAAAATAAAATAAGAAAATTGAAAGAAAAAAAATATACACAAAAATTGATTTCACGGAAATTTATTTATTTTAGCTATATTTATTTTTTTATATTTTATATTTCAAAATAAAAGATTATTCTCTTCTCTTTGTATTTGCCTTTGACCGCATTCAAAAATCTTCAACTGTATGTATTTCCAATATTTACGCATTCATAAAAAAATCAGATTGAGTGATGTTTATTATAAAATAAAATTTGAATTTTATGTTAGAAATATTCTTCAAGCTTCCTTTTTCCTAAAATAAATATTTTAAATTCTATACCTCATATCAAAACTCAATAAACTGGCGACAAATAGGCACGAGTTATTGAACAATTGAAAAAAAAAAAATGTTTTTCTCATAGTAAGACATTTATTGCAAAACTACGTTATTCCACTTCAATTAGATGCAAAACTTGATCTTTTCCATAGTTTGGCTGCACAAGTTAAACTATTCCAAAATTTGTTTACTAATATTTACTAAATTAAGCATTGATTTTTTAAAATCCATGTTTGAATTAAATTCAGAAGCTTAGGGTTTTCATATAAAATAAAAAAATTATTTAAATTGCATTTAATTTAAAAGTTATACGTTTTTCCTGTTTTTCTCAAAACCATCTAACATGGAATAAGTCAACTTTTGCTTTTAAAAGTCTCATATTATAGATTTCTATAAAGTTGAAATTTATAAAATTTATATATTTTTTGGATGGACCTATATGTATATATTTTTTTATAAAATTTACACCTAAATTTTCAACGGTGACCTACTCACAACACAACATAATGTACATATATACAACACTTAAAAGTGAATATGTATGTATTTATCAATTTTCATTACTTTAGGTTTTTTAATAAAATGTTTTTAAATATGAATGTATAATATCTGAAAAAATATTAATTTTTAAACAAATCACTCTGCAGTTTTCTCAAAAAAGCCTTTATTTTTAAGCCCTTAATTTTTTTGTCTTTAAAGTAATTATCTTTTAAGAGCAATAAAACCAACTTCAAATGTTGCACTTGGCACAAGGACATAAAAATATTCGAATAATAGCAAATAGAGTATAATTTAACATCATTTTAAAATATTTATTTGAAAAATTGACCAGAATTCACTTTTTTTTATTACTAAAATGAATAAAGTAATGTTTTGAAAAGTAATTTTCATTAAAGAATGTTTCGATGAAATGTAAAAAATCGTAATTTTTTGAAGTTTTGTTATAGCAATAATTAGTCGATTGAGAAAATAATGAATTACTTGTATTTTTTTCAATTAAAAAAAAAAACAGGAAGATATTCATTGAATTCATTAATCAGTTTGTTTTTGAAGTACATTATGTTAAAAAATAAATCTTTGTCAGAGGTGGTGCCATCTAATAGGCAAATAGTGAGAGAAAAAAAATTGAACGAGAGAATTTCCAGCAAATTTCCCTTATTGTATTATTTAATTAATTTTATCTTGTCTTCCAATCTTCTTTTTGTTCGTTTATTGTCAAGACTAAATTAGTTAATGAATAATTGCATTGTGGGTGTTTACATAGAATTACATTGGCTAATATTTGTGACAGCAACCAAGTTAATATGGGGATTTTTTTGCCTTTTTCGAAGTGAAGTGACATCTATCATTATAAATTTAAGATACGTTAGTTTTTTTCAAATTGTGGAAATTTAAAACGGCCTTTTTCCACAAGCAATTGTCTCGTGTTTTTCTTGTGTTTTTTAAACGTGAAAAATAGTAAATTTTTAAGTGAAATAAATTATAAAGTGAGTTTTTGGTAAAAGTGAATATTGTAAAATGGCACAGGTAAGTGTTTTATAATACAATACAATACAAGAAAAAATAAATTCTAAAAAATTCCTTCTTTCGTATACATAATATGTATAATTGTATACACAAAAAGATCACTACGGCATGTAAAACATGCAATATAGGCAATTTTTATAACGAATTTATCACTAGCGATAAATATCACGATAGCTATAGATTTATAGCTTAGTTTCATATTTAAAATAAAAATCTTAATTTTTTTATATTTTATTTTTAGGACAATAATGGATTTCATGCAGATGTTTTTTCATCATTTAGTTGGTCAACAAATATTTTAGGTATTAAAAGATGATTTTTGTTACCACCAAAAGAAGAATTAAAATTAAAAGATAATTTTGGAAATGATCCATTTAATATTGATGAAAATACTTTAATATAAAATCATGTAAAGTATTATAAAATTGATCAAAATGAGAATGAATCCATATTTGTATCATCTGGTTGGTATCATCAAGTATGGAATTTAACGGATACAATATCAATAAATCATAATTTTATTCTAATTTATTTTTAATATGGAAAAATTAAAAAAATTGTATGAATAAAATTCAATATGAAATAAATGATTGTCGTAATATGTAAAATTTTGAAAATCATATTCAAATTATGTTAAAAGCAATATTTGGTATAAATTATGAACAATTTTTTGATATAATCGAACATATTGTGAAAAAACGTATCGATAGTATTAAAAAAAATCAAGATTTAATATGATTTAAAATATTTCGTTATAACAAATATCATATATTATTTGATTTAAAATAAATTCAAAATGTTTTATACAATTTATTTTAAATGAAGATGAAATTATAAGAAATAATATAGAATTCATATCTCGATGTAATTATATTTTGTAAAATTTAAAAAATTTTTTATAGTGGCAGATATATCGTCGAAAAAAAACAAAGCAATACGGAATGAAATTGTGGTATGTACTAGAAATATTTTTCAGACATTATATTGGAATATACATATTGAAAATTTTTTGATAAAAATTTTACAATATTCAAAACAACAAAAATATCCATGAATCATGTATACAAATTATTGATGAGAAAAAAAAAATAGAAAATTATATATACCTACATTATATAGATATGTATATTTTTTGTAAGTGTATACACTTGTATAAAATATAAGCCTTTATAAGAAAACAAAATGTTTTTTTGCATTTTTTTTCTACAACTTTCGTATTTTAATAGGTAAGAATATTTTTAGATCTCAAATGTTGGTATGTATGTGATATGTTTGTGCCTCTTCAGTTGGAAAAAATTACGATAAAATAATATACATGATTCTAATTGATTTTAATGTTAACTTTACACCAATTGAAGCACGATCATTAATTGAATTTCTTTTTCAATTGAATCGAATGATAAAGGGTGAGAAATGAAATTCACTTTTTGTTTTAAATCAAAATCTTTAAAATGTTTTTTTATTTATTCTTTTCATAATTTCAGTCTACAGTTAGTAATAAATACGAAAATTAATTGCCTTTTTTAAATTTAGCATTTGCTGATCGTTTTGGAGGTATCCAACGAAGACATGTTGGATCGACAGTTAATTTTGGCTTTTTAAATTGTGGCAATTGTAAATGTTCTACAACAGTTTTTGGTGTTACACAAATTACATGTTGCCCTTTCCAATATTTAACCATTTGCTTTTGCATATTTTTGAAGCTCTTCGTCTGATTGCGCCTATCAAATTAATTGTTAATAAATTTTCTTAACTTTTCTTCCAACTCTTATTTGTATTCAAAATGGAGGATGACACATCGAAAACAATTTGTAAAAGGTATTTTAGGTAATAATAACTCCTTCCAGGACTACAAAAAGTCATTTCCAGGACTACAATATGTCCTTTCCAGGACTATAATAATCTCCTTCCAGGACTACAATAAGTCCTTTTCAGGACTAAAATAACTCCTACCCAGAACTAAAATAAGTCCTTTTCAGGAATACAAAGTAATTAACACAAAAAGTCAAATAAAACATACCAAAAGACAATTAAATAATTCTTCACAAGAACAAGTTTAACTGATTTTGAAAAAACTGCACTTAAACTATGATTCATAAATTATGAACGGATTAAAATAATGTAACAAAACAAAAGCAAAGTTAGAGTAGACAAAATAAGCTTTCATTTAAGCTAAAAAAATTAAAAAAATAATGAGGGTTTTTTTCGAGATATTCGGCCTTGAACATAAAAATGAATTTTTTTCAAAATTTTTTCACTTTGAGTTATAATATCTTTTAAACCATTTTACATAAAACTTTGTAAAAAACATTTTTTGAAAGGTCTGATGGTTCTCTATGGAATACAAAACACCAGTTCATATAGATGTTTTGGCTCTAAACATCCACGTTATTATTATTGTATATGTTTATTTATTCACTCAAACACTCATACTGTTAATGGCTGGCCATCTGCAGGGAGAAAAATATTTTTTTTCAAGAAATTTTCATTTTGATGTGTCTATATGGTATTAGGTATATGGTTTTGATATTTCCCTTGGTTTTTCACCAAGAAGATGGTCGTGGGGAAGACAATTAATGTAAAACCCCGTCAATGATAGGGGGTCATTTTTACTTTTACACTAGTCTTCTTTCTTCCTTCTCAATTCATTCAATTCATTGTACATACACAAATTTTTCAATGTAGGTACATATTTGAATTTTAAATTCTTCAAAACAAAACCCTCTACAATAAAAGCCTCCTACTGGTGTTGTGTATGGATTAGTAAGAAGTGCCATGTTTTGTTTTGACATTTTAGTTTCTTATGGTTTCTTAATAAGAGTGGTGGAATATTAGTGTAAAGAAATAGTGTTTTAGTTGAATATTTTTGGTTTTTTAAATAAAATATGGTTTATAAAAGTTTTAAAATATAATAAATTAACAATGTTTAATTTTTAAAGTGCACAATAGTCAAAAAATGAAATAAAAAAGTGAAAAATATTGTGCGTTCTTACCTACTTGTAAGAGAAAAAATTAAAGTATGACCACATACCTATGGTGAGGTTATATTATTTGTAATAAAGTGAATAAATTGATTTGATTTAATAGAATTTAATTTATTAGTTATCACAAATTAAGTGTCTATTTGCCTTCATTACACAATAAAGATTATATACCCAATTATTTACTTTTTCATAGTCTTTTTTTATATAAATTTTTGTGATTATGTTATGATGTGAGAAATTGATTTGATTCAATAATTTAACAATAAATACAAACTTATAAATACAATTTTATTAAATTAAATCAATTTGTTCTGTATTTCGTTCACTTTATTTATTTTTTTCATATATTTGTGTTTACATTTCGTTTCAATTTATTCACTTTTATAATATAACCTCACCATAGGTAATGTAGTCATTAGTCACATGTCAATATACATATAGGTATAGAAGAAAAAAGTTTATATTATTTATTATTCTTTAAACTTTAATTATTCATATAAATACATATATATGTATCAGAATTATTATAAATTAAATTTTATTAAATCAAATCAATTTATTACTTTATTACATATAAATAATACATATAACCTCACCATACTTTAATTTTTTCTCTTAAAAGTAGGTAAGAAGGCATAATATTTTTCACCTTTTTATTTAACTTTTTGACTATTGTGCACTTTAGAAATTATAACACTGTTAATTTATTATATTTCAAAACTTTTATAAACCATATTTTAATTAAAAAGCCAAAAATATTTAACTAAAACACATTTTCTTTACATCACTATTTGTACTACCAGCATTGAATGTTTTGACGTTTCAACACTTTTATCGTGTTTGATTGTGTTAGTGCAGACATCCATAGCACGGCTTCTATATGTAGATGGTTTTGCTTCAAAAACATGTTTTTGTGTATATGTGTTAGTATCTTCACCTCGTTAAATAGAAATCAGTTTGGTTGAAAAACTGAAGAAAGATGAGGAAATCGCACTACTCTCCTGGCCAACGAACTGTCGTTATACGATGGTCGTGGGGAAGAGCTGTGTAAAACCAAAAAGTTTTTAAATAGGAAGAGATAGCATGTAATATAAAAATGTGTATCCGAAAATTTTTGTACTGGGGTACTAATATCAGTACCCCAAGTTATGAATTACATTGTTCTAACCGCACGTTTTCCCTCCCCATCTAAGTAGATTCGAATTTGTGGTATACACATTTTTATACTACATGCTACCTCTTCCTATATAGAATCTTTTTGGTAAAACCTATCAATAAGTTTATTGATATATGTACATATTATGCCTACGGTGATTACACAATACATATTATAACATTTTTCTCATATTTAATGGCATTTTAAACATTTTTCAGTTTTTTTGTTTTTATTTTTTGTTTTGTATCTTTGTTAGAAGCAGAATTACAATAGATTCAATTTATAATTTAAAGCCAGACTATGTAAAATCTTTTTATTTATTTTTTTTTATATGTTTTAAAGTTTACTATTTCATAACAATGACATATTTTCGTATTTTTTGTACAAGTGCAAAATTTTTATACATTTTACAAAATTTAATAATGAGCAATAACATATATTTTTTAAAAATTGAATATAATTTCTTTCAATTATGTGCAACATAAAATCTTAAAAAGGATCTTTTAAATGTATCGAAATAATTTTGCGAAATATATTTGCGAATAATTGAATTAATATTCTTAGATGGAATTATTAATACATTTTAATTTCACACTATACTTTATTTAACAATTAAAGTCAGTATTGTGCTTATGGAGGCAGTACCCGATGAGTTTTTTGCCTTGGCAATATTTAATTTAAAAGATTCTCCTCGATTGAAATTGAGATCTGATCACCCCACACACGAGACAGATTTATACAAACGAAATGTAAAAGAGTATAGAAAAGTATGCTTATCTTGCCTGTACTGACTTTAATTGTTAAATAAAGTATATATATAATTATTTATGATGATGGATATTATTTTTTCTTTTTTTTAAAAAAAATTGTTAATGATGATGGATATTATTTATTTTTTTTTTTAATATAAAAATTAACAATTTGACTAATTCGAATTTAAGAACAAAAACAAAATAAAATTGGCATAATCAAATTCTCGTAAATGTGTGATTTGTAACATTATCGTTAAAATTGTACAATTAAAAAATTCGCAAAAAAAACCTTAAAAAATCTAAAAATATTCAGTTATTGGAACATTTTTTTTTGTTATTAATTATTTTGCGTAGGTATATGGTTCGTTCTTCATATAGAAATATTATTATTACTATACCTGATAAGTTGATAAAATAGGAAACTTTTCATAATAAGTAAAAATTGATTTAATGTAATTTAGTAGAAAAAGTGATACATAAATAGATATTATTATTATGAAATATTGCTTGTCGTTTAGAAAAAGTAAGAAAATAGTATTTAGTATTGAACTGAATATAATTTTTGGTTTTTTACAGAAACTATGGAACACTTGTTTATTTTTCCAGTGGAAGAATTCAACTTGCTAGAAAAAAGTCTCGAAGAATCGAAAAATTTTAAAAATTTTAATTAATGAATAAATAAATGATATTTATTTCATATCAAAACATTATCTTAATTTATGTATTTACTTTACAGAAACCACTTCGTAAACTTAAAGCGGATGAATTTTTTAAACAGTACATTTTAAATACTTTCGACAGGAAATTAATAAATTTTATTAACATGGAATTTCTTGGGAGATCAGAAAAAGAAGATTTCGTTCAAAAAGACAAAATTTTTAAGTTCATCGAAGATAATTTAAGCAAACATTATAATTAATTTTACTTAGAAAAGTCTTCACAATTCTTTTTATATTTAATGTTATTTGTGTAGAAAGATTTGGCTTATGTTCATGTTAAAAAACAAATATTTTAATAACAACATTAAACTAATTAAGGGACGTAAACAGGAAGCAGCTTCAAAGAAGGCGACAAAAAATGAAAAAACTGTAAGTTAGTACTTAATAAATGCATAAAAAATAAATTAATAACACCATTCAATTTTTACAGGGAAAAGGCTGTGCTTACATTCATATCTTATTCGAACAGAAACAACTAATGAACAAAATAAAAGGCAGTTCGAAAGTGGAGGAGGTATTGAAGTACATAGTCGAAGATTAGATTATGTTTGAGTACATTTTTAATTTAATTCTCGATTTTAAGTTAATAAATAAAAAGAAACAAACTTTTATATTTTTTACAATTTATTTAATAAAAGAAATATTATTTTTATTTTAACACTTTTCACAATTTATTTAATAACAGAAATATTATTTTTATCTTAACACTTTGTTACAAGTTATACAACACAACCTTTAGTTCTCGAAATGAAAATGTGAATGACTTATTCTAAAACTTTAAAATTTAACGAAAACTTCAAAACGAGGCAGAATAGAAATAAGTATTTGTCTGTAGCTAATCTGTAGGAAATAGGAATATTTTGCATGTTTTTATACATATATTTTGTAGTATTTTTGTAGTATGTATTTAAATAGTAATTTTTTTTTATAGTTAAATAGTTATATTGAGACATACTGAGGAGTTCGTTTCTAAAATCGGATATATAGGCTCGTGGGTCAAACACGTGATATTTTGGACAGACGATGTATGAAATGAAATTATAGTATACGCAAATTTTCGGGTTTTATAAAAAGAAATTTGTTTAATTTATTCGTTTATCTATTACATACCAACGTAAATATTTGTTCATATATATGTACATATATCATATATTTCATTTCAAATATCTTCTGTTTTTGAATATTTCGTGTATGGCTATTTTTATCTACATACACTTTTCGGAAATGAACTCCTCAGTTTTAACTAGACTAGATTTGTATATTAGGATTTTTGATGTATTCGTATGTCGGTACATTAAGGTATATTTAGGATGGTGGAAAGCTAAATTTATACTGCAATTTTCTTGCTTAACCGACTTTTTCTATACGTAACTCAAACAAGACATGATAATAAACTAGCTAGAAAAAGGTAGTTTCATTACCATGTTCTGTCTAAGCTACTTGAATAAAGTATGATTGAACAAAAAAAGCTTAGCAGTATAATTTTAACTAAATAGGCTATCGGGGATACCGGCCACCAAGAAAAAATCCGGTAACGCGCCAGATGCTTACCTTTAATCTAAAACTCAAGTTTGTATAAATAAAAAACATAACTTTGAATTCTAGATCAAGGTGGTGTGGAAATAGCTTCCTTTAAAATAAAATTTTCATTATTTATCTTTAAAAAGCATCACCAGATTTGTTACAAGTTACAAGAAAAGTAACAAGAAATTTGTTATTTTCAACCTTTTCTATAAAAGGTTAAACTTGAATAAAATTTGTCTTTTTTCATTTCCTAAAATAATAATTTTAGAAAAAATGACGTTATTATTTGTTGACGATTACCTATTATTATGATTTAATAAATATATTCCTTAATACTTGTACCACAATCAATTGAATGTCGTTTTTCAGTTTTTTTTCACATTATTATTATTAACAAGATTTAATTAATGTAAATAAAATTTATTAATGAATTATAATTTAAATTATTATTTTTTTTTATATTATTATTATTATGATTTTGTACTGATTGTGATGATATTGATGATAAATTATTATTTTTATTCACTTTGTTTCAATATTTATTATTGTTATTAAAATTTACATACCTACCTATAATCATGGTCAATTTGACGTTTAACATCTGATTCATAGAACGCTGAATGCTGAATTGAAAAAAAAATTTGAAAATTGAAGTGGGAATAATTTTATGTTTTATCTCTTTTCAGCTTTAATAATTTATAGTTCTATTTATTAAAGTGAAAGATAGACTCATCTTATATTTTATTTTCACTCACACCAATGAGAAAAACAACAATTTTCACAGAATCGGGAACACAATTTGTTCTAGAGTTAGTATTCTATATTCTATGACATAACGTAAAACTAAATTAACTATTGAAAGCTTTTTCTTTTTCATAAAAAAGGGACAAATGTGATACATCCTTCTCTGTCCGCACAGGGCCTGTTTACAATTTTGTTTCATTTCCTTTTCGCATCTCTATTATATTTCAATCCTCCTTGCAAACAATTGTGCCGTTTTACATAGCTCTTCTTTTTACTTTTACACGCGTCTTCTTTGTTTCTTCTGAATTCATTGTACATACACAAATTTTTCAATGCATTTGAATTTTAAATTCTTTAAAAACATTGTTTTTGTATATATGTGTTAGTATCTTCACCTCGTTAAATAGAAATCAGTTTGGTTGAAAAAGTGAAAAAAGATGAGGAAATCGCACTACTCCCCTGGCTATCGAACTTAGTCGTGGGGAAGAACTGTGTAAAACCCATGATTAAGTATAATAATATGTGAAGTCATGGTAAAAGAAACACTAATAAGGTAATATCAATCGGAACTCTCAGGCGCCAATAAAACGTAAGAAAGATCGTATGCCAATACAAAAGTATATGGACGATCTGAGAAATGAAATACAAAAGTATATGGAAATTTTACAATTTATTTTTTAAAATAAGATATCTCAGCACCCTCTGAACTAAAAACTAATATTTTTGGATTAAAAAATTTGTTAAAGTGTGCTTAAAATTTATCTTGTTCGGTAATTCTGTAAGTGCTATAGTTTTCAATCACAAGGACAAAATACCCGAAAAACCATTAAGAAGTTTAACATTTTTAACCTTGTTTTCCATTTTATCTCAAAAACTAGAAAAAATAAAAGACTGAAATAGCAATAACACTAAATGAAAAAAAAAAAAAAAAAAAAACACTTCAGTGAAGATTTCAATATAAAAATAATAGTTTTTGGTAGTTTAGGTCTTAATTATGTTTGAATTTGTAAATGTATGAAAATTCAACGTTTTTTAGTCTATTGTGCACTTTATCTCAAAAAATAAAAAAATACAAGAAAACTGCAAAAGATAATACTAAAGAAAACACTTTAATAAATCTTTTAGTATAAAAATATTAGTTTATGTCTAGGGGATGCTGAGATACAAATCTTTGAAGTTGAAAATTAAGTCAAATTTGTGTTTGGTCTAGAAAATGTCTGGAAAATTTTCGACTCTTTACCTTGTTTTGCACTTTATCTCAGAAAGTACAAATACTAGAAAAAAATCGTACGGCATAATCAAAAGGAAGGGAACACTTCAGCAAACAATTAGGTCAAATAATTACGGTTTTTGGTCCACGGGATGCTGAAATACTTTAAAATTAGTAAATTAATTAATTATTCTCCATATGATAAAAATACTAATCACATATCTACATAGTCATATTCATGAGTCTTTCTTACATCTTACGTCACGATTCTTTTCTCATTCATTCTTTATAATACCTTACTAGTGTTTCTTTTACCATGATGTGAAGTTATCACTGCCTCCATAAGCACAATACTACCGATTAAAGAGTTTATGGTATACGGTAAAAAAATAATCCGAATTATGGATTAAATTGGGACTACGCTATAAATGGTAAATTGGGATTAAAAAAGTACATGCAAACGTTGATATTTTTATACACTTATAGTATACATATTATTCTTCTTCCACATAAAAAAAAAGAAGAAGAACGTGACAGCTTCACTTTCACCATAAAAATTAGAATCCGCCATATTGCATTTTACCTCACACATACATATAAAAAAATTGAGATTAAACCCAAATAAATTGGGCTTAAGCCAAAATCCGAATTATCGAGTTTATACCACATAAAATTGGGAGTAAACCAAAATCCGTATTAAAAGCGAATTACGCATAAACTCGTACAATGACTATATAAATTTAGCAACTTAGCACTCCTCAGTGATACTACTGAGTACTGACTTCAATTTATTAATCAAGTATTCAAGCTTCAAGGAATACACTTATATCTTATATGTGCATACAAATGCAACACATTTATTTATTGCAATATTTCTTCAAAAGGAAAAAAACATAAAATGTTTAAATACTGTTAATTTACTAGGTAACAGAATCAGATAAAAAAAATTAACCTCGAAAGAACTTTGAACTGATTTTATAATATTTTTGAACTTACATGATTCACAAAAAAAAATATAGGTACTTTACTTTTCCTATTCTAAAATACAAATTAATAACTTTTTCCGTAAAAGACTTGTATATCAGTATATGTATACATGTGTCAGCAGCAGTAATGGCAACAAACAAACATAATGTACATAATAGGTAATTACATAATTATGTATGTATATTATATACTTAATAAAAAAAACTTTTAAATGTCAAAATTGAATGAGCACAAGAAAATAATAAAAATAAGTAAAGTAAGACAATGTACTCGTTCTCAAGGTAAATAAATCATACTACGATAAGATACGATTTCATGATGATTATTATAAGAAAAATATAAAAATGTACTTTTGCATTGTAAATACATAGTTTGTTTGTAGGTATCTCAACTTGAACTTCTCAATAGCCTTCAAAAAAGTGCATTTTACTGCATACCTTGAATTTATGAGGAAAAGTAAGCGTGTGAGCGTGAACTTTTTATATAATATTAATTTATGAATATGTATACATATTTTGAAATAATATATGTATCTACATTGTACATACATATATTGTGTTGTGACATCTTGATTTTTGAATATCTATATATGCCATACGTATCTATGCACATGTATGTATATAAAGATAGAACTACAGATAGATGTAGATAATTCTTATCAAAATATAAAAACCGAATCAAATTTTCTACCATGACCTTTAAAATAAAATTTTTAACAAAATAACAAGGTTGAAATATTTTACCTACATACGTATATGTATACATATGTACATATGTACATACATGCACGTACATAATATATATAAATCGTGTGGCACGTTTTAATTTATAAAGCTAATGCTTTTGCAACTTGCACTGAAAAAAATTAATGAACATGGCGTTTGCGTCATTTGCGCAATTTACGTATTAATGAAAAGGGCCATTTTTTTGAGAAAATAACACTTTCATCATACTTGACCTTGTAATACGCCCTGCATTATACATACATACTATAGTATCTTATCTTGTATGTACATATACATACATATGTACATAAAATTTTATAAATTATTAATTTTGATGAGAAAACCAAAAAAAAGCTACAAATTTTGAATTTAAATACGATGCGTTAATTCATAATACTGTAATATCATCGTATACATATGTAGTTATTAAATCTTATAGGTTATATAAAAAATAAAAATAAAACGTATTTATAAGGTTGTTTTTTTTTTCTTTTCCTAATTCATAATACATATCCCAGCGGCGATAGCACCGATTACCGCATCGATGTTTGCATTGATTCCTATAGCTTCTATGGCTACTTTCTCGGTGAAAACATCGATTACTTTTACATTTTGTTGTCATTGCTGGTAGTTATAATAACTACTTTCTGCATTACCACAGCATCAATGTTTTCATCAAAAATTACAAAGAACCGAAGAAAACATCAACGAAATGAGCTTTTTAAAATATTTTTATTAGCTTGGTTTCTTGTCTGTCTGTTCGGTACAAATTTAGAAATTGATTTTTAACCAACTTTTTGATGAGATAGAGACTTGAAACTTTAAACATAGCTCAGAACTGCATGACAATGCAATATTACATCGCTAATGAAAGTTTTAAGATTTTACTTTTTATGATATTCGGTCTAACACAAATAAAATACTATAATGTTTATTCACTAAAATTTAATCTAAGCAAACTCTGATTTTCAAGTCAAAAATATTTTAGTATTAAAAATTCTTTTTTATTTGATTAATTATTTTTCACTAATGTTTTCTTCTATTCATTATTCACTTTAAATTTATATTTTAAATTTAATATCACGTAATTAAATACGCAGTTTGAAAAAAAAGTTTTCTAATGGAAAAATTTATATCACTTACACATTGCATTACCGTTTGCATTGGCCCTTATCGGCGAAGTCACGTCACTGAAAGTGAGATGTCACATTAGTAAATTTGTATTTTTGAACTCGAATGTAGCGACATATGTCACACGTGTGACAGAAATCGGTATTAAATAACAAAGTAGATGTGACAGCCGTCACTTATACAAGCAACAGACAGTCACATCAATACTGAAAGTGACACGACAAGTTAAAAAGTAAAGCGTTCTGAAAAGTAAGAATGGAAAGGCAAACATCTAAAGCGTAACTTAAAAACTTAGATATGTATTATAATCTATGCCTACACATAAATTTAATTAATTTTCAGACCAAAAATAACTACAACAAGTTTTATGGATTTTATAGTTTAATGGTTTTATAGTTTTTTAAATTTTTTTAATAATATACACTGATTACCAAACCAAAAATTTATAAAAAATCAAAAACAGCTGTCATAATACAAATTTCCCTGTCATTCCTAAATATCCCTGTCACTGGTACTTTTACTCTCTACAGACGACTACAGCGATACGAAATTTTAGACTATGTGACAAGAGAAGTGACAATAATTGTCTACAAGTGACACGACTTCGCAGATAAGGGCCATTACCTTTTCATCAGTGACATTTTTGTTCATAACATCACTGAAAACATCGATGAAAATTTAATTTATTACAATTTGCGCTGCTGGGATATGTATGATGTATGTACACATGAAAAATTTGAATTTTAAGTTTAATTCCGCCAAATAATTTTGTTGTTTTTATAAAATAAATAAAATATAAAATAAATAAAATATAAAAACAACAAAATTATTTGGCGGAATCAAATTTAAAATTCAAATTTTTCATGTGTACATACTGCATACATCATACATATATACATACATATGTATTATGAATTAGGAAAAGTAAAAAAAACAACCTTTTAAATACGTTTTACTTTTTTTAAATATAACCAATAACTATAGAAACTAATAAGACTTGGCTTTAATACAAATCTATAAAAATAATTTTTTATTCAAAAATTCGTCTCGTATCCCAGTGAGAGCTTTTATTTTTCAATTCTAAAGCTTTGTTAGCTTAGAACAAACCCATTATAAACCTAATTTGTAATGACGAATACAACAACAAAACTTTGACGTTACATATTTATTTTTTGACATTATTTTATGACGTCATACATTATGATTGCTTTGATCATGCTTTTCCAAATTTCTGTTAAAAATTTTCATTTTTTACAAATGTATAACAAAAATTAATAATGATTACATTGTTGCCGTTATTTATATTTTTGAATATTTTTTTTATTTGATCAAAAATATATATTTGCTTTGAAAAATTTTTTTTGAAATATAGAATATTATTTTTTTTCTATTCTTATATTATACCTCTACATACTATATACATATATAAATATATATATCGCCCATTCCATGCATGACGGACGGGACATTGAAGAACATTTTTTTGAATCTTTCTTCTTTTTTACCTTTATATAGGTTTTTCGGAAAGTAATTTCGTTATTTCCCAACAGAGGACTTATTTCTATTTTTTCACAGCCAACTTCACACTTAAGCCGCGTAATCATTATATATTTTGACAGCTGATCCAGCAAGGCTTGTTTGTGAAAAAGTTTAAATTAATTCTACGCAATAATTTTTAGTTGGTAGTCTTTCAAATATGGAAAGTAAAAAGCGGCATTTTCGGCATATTTTACTTTTTTAAAATATTTAAAATATTTTTATTAGCTTGGTTTCTTGTCTGTCTGTTCGGTACAAATTTAGAAATTGATTTTTAACCAACTTTTTGATAAGATAGAGACTTGAAACTTTCAACATAGCTCAGAACTGCATGACAATGCAATATTACATCGCTAATGAAAGTTTTAAGATTTTACTTTTTATGATATTCGATCCTCAAATTTGGTCTAACACAAATAAAATACTATAATGTTTATTCACTAAAATTTAATCTAAGCAAACTCTGATTTTCAAGTCAAAAATATTTTAGTATTAAAAATTCTTTTTTATTTGATTAATTATTACTATCGAAAAGGTAAAAATGCTGTTCAAGCAAGAAAAAAAAATCTGATGTGTATGGAGAAGATGTATTGACAGAACGCCAGTGCCAAAACTGGTTTGCAAAATTTCGATCCGGCAATTTTGATATTGAAGATGCACCACGTTCTGGAAGGCCACTTAAAGCTGATGAAGACACAATTAAAGCATTAATTGATACAAACCGGCGAATACCAACTCGTGAAATGGCTGAGTGAAACGCCTAGGTTTAATCTCAAAGCTCGACATATGGGTTCCTCATGTTCTTACGGTAAGAAATTTGTGTCATCGCATTGACGTCTGTGATTTGCTTTTCAAACGTCAAGAAAATGATCCATTTTTGAAGCGCATCTTCACTAAGGACGAGAAATGGGTTGTCTACAACAATGTTACACGCAAGAGATCATGGAGTAAAAAAGACGAACCGGCTCAAAACACTTCCAAAGCCGATATTCATCAAAAAAAGGTGATGCTATCTGTTTGGTGGGATTTCAAAGGAATTGTTTTTTTTGAGATTCTATCGGACAATACAACGATCAATTCTGAAGTGTACTGTGACCAGCTGGACAAATTGAATAATTCACTTAAACAGAAGAGACCAGAATTGATCAATAGAAAAAGTGTAGTGTTTCGCCAAGATAATGCGAGACCTCATACAAGCTTGTTAACTCGCCAAAAGCTTCTACAGCCTGGATGGGATGTACTGCCACACCCACCATATTCTCCAGATCTGGCACTTTCTGACTATTACTTATTTCGGTCTCTACAAAATTATTTAGACGGTAAAAATTTTACTTCAAATGAGGATGTCAAAAGTCACTTCGATCAGTTTTTCGCCAGCAAAAACAAAACCTTTTATGAGCGTGGAATCATGCTACTGCCAGAAAGATGGCAAAAGGTATTGGACCATGGACGGGACATGAAATGACACTCGTTTTTACACTCATAAATTCAACACTATTTTTCTTCGAAGTATATAACTTCACACCTCCTGTTTCATGGTAAATTTTTAGGTGGTAACATAGACTAGTATAGATGACCCAGGATTTAATGAAAATTTCAGTATAATTGTGCACAATAACACCCGACAATAACACCCAAGCTTTGTTCATAACACCCGAGCTTTACTTTTGAAAGTTTCAAATCAATATAAATAAGTATTATACATTAGTATTGCAGCAATGACACCCAACAACAACATCGCAGTATTGATCATAACACCCGAGCTATACACACTGAATAGCCCAAACCAGACTAGTCTTCTTTCAGCAGCGGTTTTTGAGGAGAACGAAGGCGAAGTGTAGTACATTTTATCCAAAAGTGAGTTGAAAAAACCGGTTGTTGAAACTGAAAGAAGACTAGCCTGGTTTGGGCCAATAGTATATGATGCAAATAAAATAAAAAAATATTAAGGGGATTCACTCTTTGGTGCAAATAGGTATTGCATCGTAGCATTCGGTGTATCGTAGCACGAATTGTTGTTGTATCGTTTGAAATTCGTGCTACGATACACCGAATGCAACGATGCAATACCTATTTGCACCAAAGAGTGAATCCCCTTATTGTTTTGCACATTTTGACTTTGTATGGAAAAAGAGAACCGTTAAAATGTGCGTGACGTCACCCATATAATTTAAAAAATTCAAATTTCATAGTTTTTAAATATACATAGGGAAAACACCCAGTAATGAGCCGTTGGCTTTATTTTATTCTATAACTAAGATATTTTTACAAAAATACAGGTGAATATTTGCTATATATGTATGTATTTAGAAAAATATTTTATCTTTGCAATACGTGGATGGTTTATCATTACAAATTCTTTTTTTAAATGTAATTCTAATAAATGTAAAGTGCTACCAAAAATGGCATTTTTCTTAACGTTTTCGTTAAGGAGATGAATATTTATTTCCTTTATATTTTACTAAAAAAAAAGTGATAAATAGCTAATTTTTTTGAAATTACATTTTATAGTTAAAATTTTAATTTTAAAATATTTTATTTTTTATGTATACGATCAGAATCAAAACAAAACTAAAAAATTTCATATGGTATACAACAACAAAATACCGTATTATTATAAGATGAATATTAGAATTATGGGCGTGTTCTTCATTATTCTTTATTTCTTCAATTTCCTTTACATCAATCTCTCCTCTTGCACCCTTGTATAGTCTAACATCTCATGAGCTTATTCGAAGCCAAATTGGCAAACATACAGACACGAAAATTCAAAAATTTGAATTTAACGGATAAATTAAACCTCTATTGTAGTATATATATTCTTTTTGTTAAATCTCTATAGTATCATAGTATGTATACCTATATATTCTCTTTGATCGTGCATAAAAGAAAACTGGAACGCTAAAACAAATACATAATGCTTTTTACTCTCGCACCCATTTTAAAGGCAGTTACTTATTTACTTTCCTGATACCAATGATTATAGATTAACACAATAGATATTTCGCGTAGTACATTTGTATTTTCACTCTATTTCATTAAAGGCTCCTAAACGAAACCTTCTTGTCTGTCCTATCTGGCGAGCAAAAATAGAACTAACGTTTTGAAGTTCAAACCAGAGCTAATCTATTGTAAAGAGCTGTGACACTGATGACGTATCATCTAAATTTTTTGCGACCTTGGTCCCGTTATTCAAATTTTTTGCGAAAAATAGATGGTATCTATTAAGAAATTTTTTTTTAATAAAGAGATAAAAAAAATTGGAATGGCGACAACTTTCGATTTTTAAACTGAAACACTGTTACGGGGTGTACAAAATAAAAAAAGAAGTTTTTCACACACACGATTATCCCTCGGAATTTTTTCATCAAATAAATCACATTTATTCAAATTTTGTGAGAACATTTTCTTCCTGGAAAATTAAAATAACATTTTATGTAAATTATTTAGATTAGATATAGTTTTAATATTCAATAAAATATAAAAAACTATTTCGGAGAATTTTTTTTATTAAAAGAGGTTTTTTTTAAAAAAACAGAACCACAGTTTGAAATTCACTAATAGCCGGATTCACAGTAGAAGCTTAAGTGTTAAACTGAGTTTAACTTGAAATCTAGTAGTCTTTATTTGAGGCTTAAGCTATATACAAAAGCTTAGCTAAGTTTTGGCTTTAGCTTCCACTGTGAAATTGGCTATAAGAGTCACTAGGAGTATTGCAAATTTATACATAATATATTTATAGACTCGCTGTAACGTTTTGCTTATGTTTTTTTGTTAAGTAAGTTTAATGTACATATTTGAAAACAAATAAAAATCATGTAGACGTTCCAAACAACTAGCACTTTTTTATTTTACCTCGAAAACTAGAAAAAATGTGGTAAATCAGGACTAAAGAACACTTTATTATATGTTGTTTGTAGTATAGAAATATTAGTTTCTGGTTTACGTGATGCTAAAATACAGATCTTTAAAGCTAATTGATGTTTGCGTTTGAATCTCAAACAGTTAAAAAAAAAATACTCTACAGGACACTTTAATAAATATTTTAGTAAAAAATTATAGATTATACTTCTACAGGACAATTGTAATATAAATTATTATTCAGTCTACTTCATTTAAACTGTTTTTTGATAACATGAAAAATATTAATTCTAAATTATCATCCTTCTCAACTCCGCACGTCAAACATTTAAAGTTTATATTTACAACTATTTTTAATGTTTTAAAATTTATTTAAATCTTCATTTATATCTATTCACATAAATTCACTTTTTTTATACATATTTTTCTAATAATTACAATAAAAAAATGTAGATCACCTTACACTTTTCTAGTTCACAAAATAAATACATACGAAACTCATCCAGTACCGCCTTTAAAAACACGTTGAAAATAAATGTAAACAAATTATACTTTATTTAACAATTAAAGTCAGTACAGGCAAGATAGGCATACTTTTCTATACTCTTTTACATTTCGTTTGTATAAATCTGTCTCGTGTGTGGGGTGATCAGATCTCAATTTCAATCGAGGGAAATCTTTTAAATTAAATATTACCAAGGCAAAAAACTCATCGGTTACTGCCTCCATAAGCACAATACTGACTTTAATTGTTAAATAAAGTATAGTATTTATTTGGTCTGCGAATGTGTATGCGTCATTTCATTTTTTAAATTTCCCTATAGTTTATATGGTAACAGCTCCCAGCGGATGAATTTTGAAGTGCTTCAAAGAGAAGCATATATGAAGCGCTTCTTCGTCATAGTTCTTAAGGAGTTTTTTTGAAGCAGCTTATTAATTGTACTGTGTATTCTACTGTACGTGTGTGTTACTTTACTCCGTTGTTATTTTCTTTGTTTATTTCACATATTTTGGGAAAATATTGATTTTTTTTAATACGCATTTTTTTTAGTGTCATTTCTTTGTTCGAAGTGCAAAGTGGTATATAGTAGTTTTGTTGTCAAAATAAAGTGTTTTAAAAAAAGTAAAAAACATTTGTGTTATAATAATTTGATTTATTTAAAGTGAAACAAAAACATTTGTGGTAAGTAATTAATCCCATTCCCAATTAATTAGAGATAAATTTTATTACCTGTTTTGCCTAAATATTCAGGCTAGTACATCCATATAAAGTACTGAACATTCAGAAAAGCTTTAAAAGCTTTTAAAGATGTGAAGTGCTTCTAAATCGCTTCCATCTGAACAGAGATGAATCGCTTCTAAAGCGCTTTTATAGGAGCACAAATGAAGCGCTTACTTCATAGGACCAGTGATGCATCCTTTACTTCATTTGTAGTAGATTCACTACATTTTCCCCCCATAAAAAATCTACTTCGCACTTAATTAAATCTACTTCACTTTAAGTGTTATAGGAAATGAACTATATTACAATACAATACAACCTGTCGGCTTCGGATATTGTCATATCATGTCCATTGTTCTTTTTAGTCAACTTTTCGAAATTTAAAAAAAAAAATAATAAATGTTTTTTTAGTGTAAATTTCCTTTTTTGTTTCATTTATGGAAAATTGAATAAAGGTTTTAGTTTATTTTGAATTACAAAGCTGTTTTGTTCAACTGCTTTGAGTTTGCAAAATTTTACTACATTTTTCGTTGATTTACTACATATTTTTGGACCAATTTACTACGGCACAGACAGACTTTGGATGCATCACTGCATAGGACATACAATGTTAAAAAAGTAATGAAGCAGGATACAGAGAGTAAGCACTTACTGCTTCAGAAGAAGCGCTTCAACAGCGCTATTCGAGCGCTTCATTTGCCGCGGGAGCGATCTGACTCATACATAGAAGAAACTATATTACCGCCTTTAAAAATGCATTATGAGAAAATCTCATGTACAATCACGTATTAAGTATAGGGCCTTACTAATAAACATTTTTTAGTTTTAAAACTAAAATAGTTTCGGCTTGAGAATCAGAGTATGCTTTCAAATTCTTTATAAAATGGAGAAATAAAATATTAACTTAACATATTTTTCAAAGCACACTCTGATTCTCAAGCCGAAACTATTTTAGTTTTAAACCTAAAAAATGTTTATTAGTAAGGCCCATATTGTTTTATTTTTATGACGTATGTTGGGTTCACTCTTTCTTAGAGCAATACAGTATGAACAAAGGATTTGAACCAAAACATTGGATCTGCAGTTGTGAGAAATTGTATATGTGTTTGTGAAATGAAAGTGTCACAGCTCCTTACAATAGATTAGCTCTGGTTCAAACTTGAAATTTAAAATGATCGAATGATTTTTTTTTTATCATCCATTCGCTCATGCTCTTGTTATTTGTGTTATGTGTAGGTATAACCAACCCAAACCACTTTCCAGTATAACTTTGTGTATAGCTATATTTATATAATACATAAGTATATGTACATATTTTTGCATGTACATAAATACGTATTTATACCGTCTGTGCCAACGACTTCTATAGTACCAAGCCTTAATGCTCAATTTTATTTTATTGTTTATATGTGTTGGAAGTACCAAATTAACATTACAATTTATTGTTTTTAATCAATTGTAACTAAGTTGTGATTAAAGTTACATAAAAATTACATATGTTCAAATGAAATGTAGAGAAGATAGAGAAATTTTTCAAGTGGTACTACATTTTCAGAGGTGACTGTTAAAAATGAGAAATGATAGAGATAATTGTGATTTTAATAAAAAATTATCATTTTTCTTTAATAACTTAATTTCTATTAATTTTATGATATAACAATGTTTGGGAAAAATGTTTATTTAATAAAAATCTACAAATTTGTAGAACATTAAAATTTGATATTTTTAGTAATTTGGGAGATTTAAGGAAAAATTGATTTTCAGTTTTATTTTACTAAATATTTATCACGTTTTTTCTTTGATTTACGTTGCTCATAGATGTTTAATATATTCGGTGAAAATAAAGCTAAGGATCTTCTCTACATTTCATTTGAACATATGTAATTTTTATGTAACATTAATCACAACTTAGTTACAATTGATTAAAAACAATAAATTGTAATGTTAATTTGGTACTTCCAACACATATAAACAATAAAATAAAATTGAGCATTAAGGCTTGGTATTAAGCTGAATTTCGTCAATTGACGATCATCTGACGTTTTCGAAGTCGCAGGTATTACAGGAGTATACATGCATTTCTGTTACAGAACCGCTATTTTTTCGGAACTTTTTTTTAAGCATAAAAATGTAAAGCTATAGTAAGAAATATCATTTTTGTATTTTAAAAATCCATTTGGAATTTACAATTTATTATTAATTTTCAAATAAACGATATATGCAGTCATGTATACATAAAATAATTTGAATCGTGAAAAATAAATATTATGATTTTTCTTTATTAGTAAACAATTTTTACAAAATACAAAATTTCATAAATTTTGAAAACAAAGTTTAGTCGGTAAAACTTATCAAAAAGTTCATCCGATTTTACATAGCCAATTTAAACTAAAGGGTAACACTGTCGATGATGAAAATCAGAAACACATTTATGATTTTTACTCAAAGAAGAAACAAGAAAATACTTCCATAAGACCTTTAGTGAAGAAATTTTGCAAATAAAGTATAATTTAAGATAATAAAGTGACAATTCATTTTATACATACCAATACGTACGTTACTGAGACCTTACTTTACTTTCCCATTTAAAAATCCTAGAACACAAAAAAAGAAACGTAGGTATAAAAATAAAATAAATACCTATAGTTTTATCTTACAGGTTTTCTTTTCTTTTCTTCTTGCATAAAGTTTTCATATATAAAGACATTGTTTGAAAATTGAACCTTACAATAATACTGCAAATTTAATAAAACGATTCTTCAATAATTTTCTTTTATTTTTGTTTTTGTAGCAGAAAAATTACGTTATTTGTGCTTCAAAAGTAGGGCTTATGGATGCTGCTGATGTTGAACCCACAAAAAAAATTTTATGTTTTGAGAGCAAAAGTGAAATTAAATTCTATACGTGTGTCTCACATATTATTAGTATGTATGTATTATTATTATTATGTATATATATACACATCATTGGACATATTATATGCTAATAGTAGAATATAATTTAATTGTACATGTTTAATTTATTACTTGAATATTATTCGACTTATTTACTTACCAAATTAAATGCTTACTTTTCACATACATACATATATACTAACTGAATATGTAGCTACAGGTGAAAAATGTGGCAAAAAAAAGTATCTACTAACCTACATACAGGGTGTCCGGTTTGGTTTGCTTTGGATTGAAACCAGTAATATTACTCATCTAGAAAAACAAAAAGTCGTATGGGCGGAGGAGTGTCAATCTCAACGGTTTGGACGCTACAGAGCGTTGAAGTTTTTTTGTTCTTTCTAACGGTATGGTTGGTTGGTTGATTTCCGTGGCGGTATTCGAAATCTTTCAAAGACCCAATTAGCACTAAAATTGCCGCTTTGATAGCACACCTCGCGTTGTCTTAGGAAATGACGTTCAAAACACCGGAAAATCACTGTAGCCATTTTGTTCCATTCAGGAATCGTATAATGTCTCTTACCGTAACTTGTGCTCTATACTATGTATTTCTCTAAGGTCCTGAAGAAGAAGCTCCCCAATGTCTGGAACCTTGCTCTGGCATGTGCGAAACAGTTGCAGAGATAAAAGGTGAGGTCTCTCTCTCATTGGCTTCTCTGCAACTGCTACAGTTGGTATTGACCGAATGCCCATTTTCTCTGCATTTCTCACGGTATATCCTATACCTTTTTGTGGGGCACTGCGTCACCTGTTTTGACCAAAAATGTTAGGCACCCTTTTCTCTTTCAAATAGTACCTTGTTTTTACTTCTGTCCTGAACCTTACAAAAATTATACGCGGTCAACATTTTGTGAGTTTTTACTCAAATCTTGTGTTTAACCCTGTTTTGAGGGGTTAAAGATTTTAGTGCCTTTTTTTAAAATACCCCTTTGTTTTCGTTTATTTATTTTTATTTATTTTTATTTATTTTTATTTATTTTCGTTTGCAATTGCAAGAATTAATTAGGAAACTAGTTTGTTGAGATAAATTGCGCTTTTTATTTATTGTGAAAAAAAGTGTATACTAATATTGCTAATAATGGGTTTTTTCGAGGAATCCTTGATTTTTTCCAAAAATTTAGGCGAAAATTTGCAAATAGTTGACTTTCATCGCTAATAACTTCTATGGTAAGGAGGCTTAGGAGATTGTGCTTACGTTAGTTGAAAAGCAAAGGGTTCCCTTTTGTTAGACATGCCGTCACACAAATCTTTAACCTCTCTAGCCCCGGAAACAGTTGAGATTGAAAAAAAAACCGCTCTCTCATTCTCATTCTGTAATAAAAAGTGGAAGTTAATTTAGGACTTTTTTAATAAAACAGTTAAACACAAGATTTTAATAGAAATTCACAAAATTTTATACTCGTATAACTTTTGTAAGGTTCAGAATAGAAGTACAAATAGGGTACATTTTTGGTCAAAGTAGGTGACGCTAGAGTGCCTCGGCCCCCGTAGAAAGTTATAGAGTATACCGTGAGAAATAAAAATAACTTCAACGCCCTGTAGCGTCCAAACCGTTGAGATTGACACTCCTCCGCCCATACGATTTTTTGTTTGTCTAGATGAGTACTATTACTGGTTTCAATCCAAAGCAAACCAAACGGGACACCCTGTATGTATGTAGGTATGTAATATGTAATAAAAAAGACGAAATTTCTACGTACGTAGATATTCAGATATGGATTTACCGACTCCCATGTATATACATATACATAATATACATAATACATATATGAATTATAAAGAAGCTGGTCAAGAAAATAAATTTATAAGAAAATTTACCTAAAAGGCAAATATGTACATTGTACATACATACAATATATGTATGTAATACATATGTATGTTGTACTATGTTTGGAATTTGGATATGATATTATATATATGCAACTTAACGAATATCGAGTATACACACTGCGTAAGATGTTGTCATAATCTTTTGTTTCTTCTTTTTTTTATTTTTTATTTTTTTTAATTATTTCATTATATCTTTCGTGATAATTATCTTTAAGATTCGAATTGAAGACATTATACACAAGTAAGATAAACTTTAGTCTTCTGTTGTAGTCCAAACTGTTTAAAAGTCTAGTTTTAGGACAGTAGTCCTAATAGTACAATAGGCTTAGTTTTGTTTTATAGTATCATAATAACATCATTATTCAACATCTCTTTTATTTGAAATAAATATTTATTAATATAGAAAAAACCAAGTGAAAAAATACGAATGGATTAAAATTTGAAAATTTTTACTTTATATGCTTTGTGCATTTTAAAATAATAAAAATACAGTTTTTTTAAAATTAAAACTTCATAAGATATTTAATATCAGTTAACATAAATTAAATTTTGGTAACTACTCCAGTTTTGGGATTAAAATTTATTATCAAAATAGTGAGTTGATTGTTTTTCCTAATTTTAGAAGTTTAAATTATAAATAAATAAAAAAAATTATTAATATAAAAAACATCAACATTATAACGACCAGAATTAATTCTTTAAAAAATAATGGATAGATACTATACTTTATTTAAAAATTAAAGTCAGTATTGTGCTTATGGAGGCAGTACCCGATGAGTTTTTTGCCTTGGTAATATTTAATTTAAAAGATTTCTCTCGACTGAAATTGAGATCTGATCATCCCACACACGAGACAGATTTATACAAACGAAATGTAAAAGAGTATAGAAAAGTATGCCTATCTTGCCTGTACTGACTTTAATTGTTAAATAAAGTATAATAATACAAATACCTACCTAAAATCTCTTTGAACAAAATACGTTTCGCGAAATCTCCAACTTGAAAATAATGTAAATAATATGCATTTATACGAGTATGTACATACAATCAGCGAATTTTCTATCAAATAAGATATTCAAGTATTTTTTTTCTATCAAAAATTACTGTAATTATTCAAGTGTATAATATTAGTTTCTTAAGAATTTTGAAGTATAATTACAATTAAATATCTAAAAAGTTTTTTTAAATTTAAAATCTTACATCGTATTATATGTATTAAAAATACTACTGTTTAATTTAATATTACAAAGTACGCCTTTATTTAATTGTTTTCGACCAAATTTATGTACTAAAATGTTTAACTTTTATTGGATAGAAACCAGAATATTGAAAATTATTTAAAGTACCTTTACACTACTTGATTTGTCATATCACTTTACATGCTATATGTCGCTGGTAAAAGTTTGACAGCGTTTACACTGTCTGATTTTGTTGAGAAACTTTGTGATACTACTTTACACTCGACATATCATGAAAATAGATTTTTTCTAATTTCGTATGACATTTGATTTGACTTCGTAATACTTGAATTTTTTTATTTCAGTGGATTATCAGCATAATGAAAAGTGGAACGACAATACATAATGTAAAATACCATACATAAAATGATATGACAAATCAACTATATAGTGTAAAGGTACTTTTAGCTTTTACAAATTAATGTGTACAGGTACTTTTTTGGAGTAGATGGAGTATTTTTACATTACACATATACTATACATACATAAATACAAATATATATAATTATTATTTAATACTTATATACATAGCACGCACATCCCAGTAGGAAAATGAATGCATTCAGAATTAGCTCAGAACAGATTCTTGTTGTTAGTACTGATTCCATTTTTGATTACCATCCATAGAAAGAATCAATTAGTACTTGTACACAAGCATGTCATAGGCCATAATCAATTAATTACCATCTGCATTACTTTGAATCAATTCTGAATTGATTATATGGAAGGCATTTAGAATTGATGGAAAATAATGTATTCCAAATCGATTACATAAAAGGTATTCAGAATTTATGAAAAAGAATGTATTCCAAATTCAATTGGTCACAAATTGAATGAAATTTTTTAATAAAAAAACGTTTTTTTATAACAAAAAAAATAGAAAATTTATTAAAATTCATTCGTTATGCTTGAAAAATAAAAAAATAAATTTTTTTTAAATATAAATTAAGTCATAGAATTTGATTTTTTTCGCTCCACAAATACGCGTTTATGCTCTTTTGCTTTTATTCCGTGAAAGGCTTTCCTAATTATTTTTGTATAATTCTCGCTACCATACGCTTCTAAGAAAAGAAAAAATTAAAATGATAGAAAATTTTTAAATAAGTTTATTTACTTTCAAGTACTCAATTAATATTTTTTAACTGCTTCAATGCGAGTTTCCCGTGACCTTCGTCATAGTTGTATTCTAAGAAATTTTTTGTCAATATAATCTTTTAAAATATTCACAATGAAAGTTCCTGGAAAAGCAAAATAAAAATATGTAATTACCTGAATCAGATAAATCAGATGAATAAATACTTTCGCAAATTTCTGCATTGCAGCGGCGAAGTTTTCCTGGACAGTTATTGTCCTCCTCCATTGGTCTAACACCTTTGAATTAGTTTTTTTACTTTCAAATTTTTTAAATATTCACTTTAATTTATTATGATTTATATACTTTATTATTGATTTTATATACGATATAGATAATTTAACTGCACTTCACTAAATTTCACTTCACTTTAGAATAGAACAAAGAACAATAAAACAATATAACAAAGACTTTAGTTTATAATACGCAACAAGTATTTCTCGATGACGAATGGAAAATTTTAACAAGTTTAATTACGTTTTTCTAATTTTCTCTACATATTATTTTTCTGCATTACTAAGAATCAAATATGGAATGAATTTATTTTTTTTTTGCGTTACAGGGAATCAGATGTGGAATGAATTTATTTTTTCTGCATTACAGGGAATCAAAAATGGAATGAATTAAATTTTTCTGCATTACTAAGAATCAAAAGTAAAATTAATTGATTACTTTTGTAATGTGATCCGAATTGATTCTCTTAGAATTGAATCCATTTTTCCTACTGGGATATCTTTATATATTTTTATTACACAATGTCAAGAATATACACATACATATATGTACCTATATGTATAAATATTATTTTTCAACATTTTTAAAATTTTAATTTCTTAAGAAAAATTACATAGAAACATATAAGATTCAGCAAAATATTTATTCGAGTTTTTTAGTTTGTGAATAAAATAGCGAAAAAGTTGTTTTCTTTTATTTTTCTTCCTCTTATTTGTTAAAACAAGATTGATTCAAGCAAAAGATTGATAATGAGAAAAAAAACTTTTTATATAGGTATATACTATATACATACATACATAATGCATTTACTTTTGCTAGCTCGGTAAAAATTCAATTTTTCCATTTCATATTTTTCATACAGTTTTTTTTTCTCATAAAATTTCGTTAGAAAGCATATTAAAAAAAATGAATTGAAAAAGAAAAAAGAAAAAAACTCATGGTTATACTATACTTTAATTTTGTGATAAATTGTACAGGGTGGGCCAACTTCGACTGACTGATTTTAAAAATTTGTAACTTTTGAGTTTTCAACTTTTTTAATTTTTTTTTTTTTTTGCAGAATATAATATTCTGTCTATCAGTTGCAAAAGGGATCTTTGTCATGTTAAGTCATTTTGAGTTATTAAGCAAAATTGTTTCTGGAAGAAACTATCAATAAATGTAATGAAGAAAGTTGACCAAATTGTTTATTATTACTAATAGAACCATGATTCAACAAAAAAGTAAACAAAATAATAATTTTGATCGATTTATCGAATAAATTAAAATGGAAATGATCTCTTTTGACACTAATTTGCAACTAACCTAGTATTATTTTACTAGAAAAAAGTACAATTTCGCAGCAAAAAGTACTCTTTTCCAGTATAATATTGTTGCAGTAAGAGACTACATTATATATGAAAATTTGAGGAAAAGGTACCGTTTTGCAACTGAGCTCATATTTTGGCGATCAAAATACAAAGGAAAATGTATTTTTTTTCTTTTAAAAGTAAAGTAAATAAGTAGATTTTTAAAAGACCTTTCAAATGACGTACATAACTCATTTTTTTCAAAATATGGAAAAGATCCCTTTTGCAACTAGACACATATAGGGAATTTCATAAAATTTTATAATGCAGATACATAGTGCAAAAACGGGTCAAAATTATTGAATTTTATTATTTTTCCTGACGATGTATTGTTGCAACGCAAAGTAAATACCGTAACCATTTTAATTCAGCAACAGCTCCCAATGTAAACATGATTAAAAACTTATTACTGATCCGTTTTGAGGAGGGGAGTGCAGTATGTGATCAACCATCTACCAAATTTCTATCGACCTGTTCGCAATGGAGAAGCTTTACAGGCTGTAAGATGATCCCTTTGTCGACGTATTACTCAATTGGGCATCTCCAGAACATCGCTAAGATGATTTTTGAAATTTGATCTCAATGTATTTCTATATTAGGTTCAATTTTTACAAGAATTATTACCATAGCGAGGGTGACAATGGAGATTCTTCGAGAGATTTTCGGTGACCGAATTATTTCGAAAAATACAGATTGGCTTGGTCTCGCCGTTCTCCAGATTTGACGGCTCCTGATTTATTTTTGTGGGGCTACTCAAAAAGACGGGTTTACACGAATAAGCCACAATCAATTCAGGAGCTTAGGCAGAATATTCGAGCAGAAAATAGCAAATTTAAAGCTCGAAACAAATGCAAAATGCTTTAAAAAAAACAATTTATTGTTAGGAAGAAAATAGAGGTCATTTGAATGATATTATTTTTCATAAATAAAATCAAAAAAAATTTAAGAAATTACACTTTCATATAAAAAAAAAATTATAATAAAAGTTTAAAACTTCAATAGTTATTAAACTTTTAAATCAGTCAGTCGAACTTGGCCCACCCTGTATGTAAAATTTAATTTCTATTTAAAATGAAAACAAAGTTGAAATCACTTCTGCTAAAATCATTGAGATACACACTTTTTGTATATTTACAAGTAGGTACCTATAATCTAATCATTTTGAAGCAAATTTTTTCATATAGGTAGATATACCTACATAATATAAATATAATACATAATAAGTGCGTTCGAATCACACGATTTATCTGATATTATCAGTTCGGTTCTGATTTAAAATAAGCGAAGCTTCAACTTGTACAAATTGATATTAAACTGGAAAACTTGGATGACTGGAACGTCAAAAATATCAGCTAGCTGATTTTTGACTGTCAGTTGAAGTTTCGAGTTCTTTTATGTACATAGGCAGTTCATTTTTAGTGAAAAACGTAATTAAATTTAGTGAGTAAGTACTTCTACTTCATATTCCATCTTGACAATTTAGAATTCATAAACAGTAAACTTTTTAAACATGTCTTCTTTTTTTTTTATTAGTTCCACACAGCAACTGAACCAAAAAAATTTTTATCACTTTTTTCATCCAAATTTTTCAGTTTAATATCAATTTGTACGATTTGAAGCTTCGCTTATTTTAAATCAGAACCGAACTGATAATATCAGATAAATCGTGTGATTCGAACGCACTTATTATCGTAGAAAATAAACATATGTTTATTCTTCTACGATATTATCTATACACCTGATAAGCCATTAAATATTTTTTCTCATCAAATTATTTATGTTCGTTCTTTTATGTCGAATTTTCAAATTTTATAGTTTTACCTGTCTAATCTGTTACCATTATGAAATTTTAAATACATACATATGTATGTATATAAAGTGTATGTATGTATGTATGTGTACAATGTGTACATAAATACGTCATAGAATGCAAATCTATCAGTAAAATCCAGTTTTATATTTTACGTTTTTTTTAAAATTAACAAATACCTATTCTTTAACCATGAGTCTTTTAAAAAGAAGAAAAGAAATTATTTTAAAAAAAATCCATAAATTATTTTCATCTACATACATATTATGAATAACCTTTAAATTACAATATTTGTACATATTATTCTGATGAAATTCAGAAGAAGGTCAAAAACTTTTTTTTTCCTTCTTAAAAGAGAAATAGATCTATTTATCAATAATTCTTTAAAACATTTGAAATTTAATCATTTCCGCTGTTGGAAATTTCCGCTGTTTATCATTATCTTTATAGTTGCGTAAATTGCAAAAATATTGAAATGTATAGTTTTCACAATCAAGATCAATCACAATAAAAAACAAGAAATGATCTTTTTCAAATCCTATTTAACTCTCCAGCGATTAAACATACATTCATATATTTAGTATTTACCTCCATAGCGCGGTCTCAGTTTAGTATAATTATTTGAAAACACTAATACATAAGTATAAACAGCGTTCCATTTGATTATATAACCAAAACCATCTAGTATAATACAAGCCATGAACTGGTGTTTTGTATGCGTTAGTTAGAAGTGTGTCATGTTTTGTTTTGACATTTTAGTTTCTTATAGTTTCCTAATAAGATTGCTGAAATAGTAGTGTAAAGAAAATGGGTATTATATATAAAGTCATTGCTATACATACGTACCAGTCCGAACTCCGGAATAGTTATAATCAAAACCATCTATGTATATAGAAAGCCATGAACTGGTGTTTTGTATGTATTAGTTAGAAGTGTGTCATGTTTTGTTTTGACATTTCATCCATTTCACTTTCACCCATTGATTTTCAAAGCTGTCAAATTTAAATATATTCAAATTTAAAAACGTTGGAAAATCCCCCATTGAAATAACGTATTAACAAGTAAGTTACTGATTTATTTACTAAGTTAATACTGTATAAAATAAATATATATAGTTATTTAATATAATGTATGTATGTATATTATATACTCATACTATATATTATATATTACATTAAAAAACTATAAAAGTAAAATTATGAATTAAAAATATTATATTAATAATAAAAATAACAATTATTAATACAATCGTTTGTTTAATTTCATCCACCATACACATTTTTTTAATCTGAGTAATTTTACAAATTTCTCTTCGATGTTCTCGAAATAATTATTTATTAAATGACATATTTCTTCAGATGACAACTGAATTGAACGATATCCAAAACGATTTTCCACTGATCGATTCACAAAAAGCAATAAGCTTGAATATTAAAATAAGCCTGAATATTAAAAAAACTTTTAAAACGAATACTTTTTATAAATAAAATGCAAAAGTAAAACATTGATTATAAAGCCTCTTGTAACTACGATGATATTCGAATAAAGAGTTGTTCGAGGAAGTACTAAAAGTTTCTCAGTAACAACTTGTTCTTTAAATTCATATTGTCCAAATATTTCATCATATTCAATCAATTTCACGAAAGGATCGATTATAGACAAGAAGCCTTCTATTCGCTCATCCTAATTTCGAAAACCCCATGTAAATCCTTTCACGTTTACTATTCTTATCCACAAAGTTATTCAGTCAAGGGTTAGTGAGTGGATAAAAAGTATATTATAATAAGTTTGAAGGTTAAAAAAACTTTTAAAACATATACTTTTTATAAATTGATTATAAAGCCTCTGTAACTACGATGATATTCGAGTAAAGAGTTATTCGAGGACGTTTCGGAAGTTTCTCAGTAACAGCTTGTTCTTTAAATTCATATTTTTCGAATATTCCATCATATTTAATTATTTTCAAGAAAGGGATCGATTCTAGACAGGAAGCATTCTATTCACTCATCTCAAATCCGAAAACCCCATGTAAATCCGTTCACGTTTACTACCCTAAAACTCTTTCCAAAATTTCAATTACGTCACGAGGAACACTCTTACCCACAAAGTCAAAAGTAAGTGGATAAAAAGTACATATATAAAAACGATATTGGAATTTCCTTCATAGTTTTCAATATCGTTCGGCGATTGCTCGATCGATCGACTTGCGCAATTAGTACCCGAACATTGAAACGAGCGCGAGTCCAAGATCATATTCATAACAACTCATTTTTAGTTGAGTCTTGAGTGATGAAGAAATAAAGCATCATTAAAAAAAGCATTAGTAAACGGAAATATAACAATAATAAAATTTTATCCCACCACATTTTTTAATTCCTTTACTATTTTATTTCTAATAACTTTTAAGTATAATAAAAAAAAATCATTGTGGAAAATAGTACACATAATATTGTGTCTATCAGTTGCAAAAGGACCTTTTGTCATATTATGAAAAAAATGTGTTATATATGTACGTCATTTAAAGGCCTTTTAAAAATCTACTTATTTACTTTACCTACTTTTAAAAGAAAAAAAATAATTTTTCCTCTGTATTTTGATCACCAAAATATGAGCTCATTTGCAAAACGGTACCTTTTCCTCAAGATTAATTGAGAACACAATAAGGTATGTTCTTATTCGTATAGAAATTAATTTCTGTCTCTTTTCGACTCTCACAAACGTCAGCCAGTTGAAATTTGTCGTGGTTGAAAATTAAAGTTGTATTATGTTCTATGGTGGTTTATTATTATCGTGTTAAATTTAATAAATAAGAAATTAATTTGTTAATAACATATATGAATTTTTTATGAATATTAATTTGTGAACTATAAAATTGAATTTTAATATTAGAAAGTGAAGTTTTATAAGGAATAATTAAAAAAAGTAAAAACAAACTGTGTGAGCAAAACGTATGTACTTTTAAAGTTGAAGTTTATTTAAGTATTTAGTTTATTAATTTATATAATATAATATACTAATTATGGTGAACTGTGCAGTAAGTTCTTGTAAAAATTATACAAATAAAAAAACGATATTCCATCAGCGATAGAATTTAAATATCGTCTGCGATCGTTTGTTTTGGGTAACTTTATATAGTAATTTTAAATTTAGTATAAATGTTCGTGATTGTGATAATCGGAATTAAGATATTTTTCTCTTCTTCATTTAAGTGTTCCATTTTAAGTTCACTTAATATATTACTTTTTACTTTATTAATTTCATCTGGATTTTGGATATTAGCACTAAAAGTATTATATATTTCATATTGACGTTCTTCATTTTCGTTGAAGAATAATGGGATTCGGGTTTCATTTTTTGTTAATATACATCTATTTTTATAATCTATACTAGAGTTTCAAGGGCTATTAAAATATTATTTCCTATGAGACCATCATATTTATCATGGAAATTAGTTTCTGGGAATTTTAACGTTTGGTTATCACCGAATTCATTAAAACTTGGAATTTCTAATTGCTTATCACATACTACATAATGTTTTAATGTTTTTAGTACATATAATTGGATCTGCTTTAATTAAGTATTTAGGGTTGCAAATTTTTTCATTAATAATGCTCATACAAGCACCAGTGTCTATTATAAATTTTAGGGGCCTTATTTTATATTCGATTTTTATATAAGGTAATTCATTGTTTGGTCTGAAGTTTCCGAGGCAATTAAGGGAAAATTTTGCACAGGCCTTGACAAATACGTCCTAGAATTTGTGGAAAGATCTACATCCATAGGTTCAGGAGGGGGTAAATTATTCCGTTGATTAAAAGGGTTATTATTGTATCGTGAGTTTCTGGAAAAAGCTGAATTATTGTCCCTCCCGTTCCTGTATCTATTAACACGTTGAGGTTGATAAACATTACGCGAAAATTGGTAACTTTGAGGATGCGCTACATTACTTGGATACTGAAGATGGTGGTTTTGCTTACTTTTATTTTGCATTGTTGTGCTTTTTGTGTCTTGATAAAGGTAACCACCATCACTAAGAATCCTTAATCCTTCTTCTATAGATTCGGGATTCCTGCTTATTAATATAGATTTCATAGGTTCCGTTATTTTATTTTTAAAAATTTGGAGTCCCATTTGTATATTATTTTTAATTTTTTCTTTTGTGTCTGTTTCAGATACATTTGCTTTTTTGCACTCAATATTTGTTTTATTATTTAAATTGCGAAGCACACATTGAATTTCGTTATAAAAACTTAAGGTATTATTCTTAAAATTAATTCCTCGTAATTCATCATATAACTGAAATGAAGTACGTTGGTCTGAAAAACTATTATAAAGAACTTCTTTTGAATCTATTCACTTTTTTATGTGGTTATGTATTTCTATAACTGTTCTAGCCCTACCAATAATTTTAGACTTAATTATAGTATATAATATTTTCTGGGAATTTGCATCGTATTTAAAAAAGGTTGGCATGAGGTCATCTACTGCATCCACAAAGGTTGTCAGTTCTTCGGTTCTACCACTGGATCTCACGGTGTACAAACAAATTAATTCAAAGTGTATAATTTTTATTTATTACATGAATGTAACAATTTAGTAACAATAAAATTCGATTTTTATTCCCCAATTTTTTAAACATACATATATGTATATACATATGTTTAATAACCATGTTAATTGAATAGAGAAATTATTGTAAATTTTAAAACTTCAAAAAAAATTGGTTCACCTGAACACAGATTATGTTTTTTGCAAACAAAATATAATCACCCATGTTCTAGATTCCGCAAAAAGTGGAAGTGGAATACGAAATCAAATCCATGCAAAATGGAAAATGATGTTCTAGATTTCACGCGGAATTATAAATTTCGAACATTAATTTCGAATCAGCTGTTGTTAAATTCTTACGTAAACGTTCTATTTTCTTCTTTGCTTTTTTTTTTTTTTGATATTTATTTTTTATTAGTGCAGAATTTTTGTCTATAAAATTCAAAAATATTTTTAACTGCTCTTTATTTTTGTGTTTTCCCTTTCAAAATCAAATCAAAGTAATTATGTACGTACAGTATGCCAAATTCGTATTCATACACCTATATTCTAAGTAAGAAACTGCGTATATCTAAAGTAAACTTGGGAAATAAATAAATAAAAAAGCATAATCATTAACAAAATGACAAATTCTTTTATTTTTTTACTAAAAATTCTTACACTTAAAAACTAAAAACGAAAAAAAAATTTTTTTTCATTATTTGAAATGCAAAATCCGTATTCATACACTTGTGACGCATTACAGTCCTTGCAATACAAAAGGTAAATTTCATTGAAATTATTTTTTTTTTTCAATTTTAATAAGTCAGAGGCTTAAAAACGAGTTTGTGAAATTTTAGAAATAAAAAAAAATTAAAAAATTTAGTGTTTGTCAAAGAATTACAAAAATGGGTCGTAAGTCAACTGAATTATCAAACGACGAAAGAAAATTAATTATATCATTATTTGAAAGTGGAAAATCGTTAAGAGAAATTGGTGAAATATTTAAAAGGAGTCATGCAACCATACAATATATAGTTAAAAATTATAAAAAAGAAGGAATTTCAACTAAAAAATTGCGTAATTTAAACCGGGAGCTACTTAACAAGCGACACCAACGCTTTCTTGTACGAGAAATTCGTAAAGATCCAACAATAAGTGCTCCAAAATTGGTAAATATGTTAATAAATTATTTTTCTATAAAAGTTACTCCGCAAACAGTACGTAATTACCTTCGGAAATGCAATATAAGAAGCAGAATTGCAGTAAAAAAGCCTTTCATAAGCAAGGTAGAAAAAACGACTTTTATTTGCGAATAAATATTTTAATAAGAACATTCGTTTCTGGAACAGGGTCATATTTTCGGACGAATGTAAGTTTAATCTAAAAACATCTGACGGTCAGGTAAAAATATGGCGAGAGAAAAATATCAGTTTAGCACCAAGAAACCTTGTACCTACATTCAAGCATGGTGGGCACCGGTGCCGGTGGTGGCTCTGTGATGGTCTGGGGCTGTTTTAGCGCAGCCGGAGTAGGTAATTTGGAATTTATAGATGGAATAATGAATTCACGAAAATATATTGATATTCTTGAACGAAATTTGAAAGAAAGTCCTGAAAAACTGGGCTTAGACAACAGTTATATATTCCAACAGGATAACGATCCAAAGCACACAGCCTTGGATACGCGGCTTTGGATTCTATATAACTATCCTTATTACCTCAAAACACACCACAGAATCCTGATATTAATCCAATTGAAAATCGGTGGTCAATTTTTAAGAAAAATTTAAGAAAATATGTGATTTGGAATATCAAAGATTTGAAAAAGGCACTTAAGACTGAATGGCTTCAAATACCGCCTGCATTCACGAGAAAACTCGTGGAATCAATGTCACGTCGCCTTAATGCTGTTTATAAACAGAGAGGAAATCCGACAAAGTATTAATAATTGGTTGTATTTAGTTTTTTGTAATTTTATGAATTTTTTGTAGTAGGTAAATATAGTGTATGAATACGGATTTTGCATTTCAAATAATGAAAAAAAATTTTTTTTTCGTTTTTAGTTTTTAAGTGTAAGAATTTTTAGTAAAAAAATAAAAGAATTTGTCATTTTGTTAATGATTATGCTTTTTTATTTATTTATTTCCCAAGTTTACTTTAGATATACGCAGTTTCTTACTTAGAATATAGGTGTATGAATACGAATTTGGCATACTGTATATTAAAACATCTTATATCCTGTGTACGTGTGCAAATGTTGAGTAAATTTATTATTACGAAAATTATATTTCAATATTTTTGTATATTTATACGAAAAAATCATAAAAATCACTTTTTGAAAAAAAAAGTGAAATTACTTCATACCTATAGGTATACAGGGTGTTTTTTTCTACGTACTTACCAAGATTGATACCACGATATTTTTTTTTTTTTATGAAAAAAATTGTAGATACTAGAAAAAATTTCTATTGTCTCTATTTTCACCGAGGAGGGCTTCAAAATTACGAGTTTTATGCAAGACCTCTCAACACAAAATCGCCTGTAACTTTTTTTGCACCGCATGTATCGAAATTAATAAAAATAAAACTTTAGATACATGGGGTCCAAAAAAAGTTACATGCGATTTTGTGTTGATAGGTCTTTCATAAAACTCATAATTTTGACCCAAGAAACATTTTTAGTTCCAGATTTCTAAACTTAGTGAATCATCACGAAGTTTACGTACGTTTTTGCCACTATTTTTGCCACTGTATAGTTAATTGGCACTTCACAGATGCATTCGGAACGTATCTGAAACATATTTAATTATGGGAACTATACATATCCCAAGTTTAAAGTTCCAGTACAAGTTTTAAAATAGTATCAAAACCGTGGCAAAATCTCATCGAAAATCCTATACTTTTTAGATATTTTTTCTTGGGTTTGTAACGTTTTTGTTACTAAATTTTGCCACTACAAAGTGACAAAATTATGGTATTTTTCCTAAGTAACGGATACGTTTTAAATACCATATTCATAACACTTCATAGTACCAAACTTCTCACTTTAAACTTGTTACGTGGCAATTACTTTTTAATGGGACTATAAAGTTTCTGATACTATACTGTAGGCAGCCATTGCTTTATAGTGGCAATGTATGAAACAGCCATTTTTGTTAAAAATAATTAATGGAAGAATTTTTAAACAATACATAATTAAAAGTCTTTAAAACAACGGAGAAGTATGTATTTTAAGAAAATTTCTAATGAAAAACAAAATAATACAAAAATATTTGAACAATTTAGAGCATAAAATCATTGTAAAAAAAAGAAAATATGTACAATTTTGTGAAAAACGTAAAATGCAATTTTTTAGAAAAAATTCATTAATTTGTAATATTCTTAAGAATCGGCTTATTTTTTCGAAGTATAATACTTATATTCACAATAAAATTTCATTCGCAAGAATTTTTAATCGTATAGGAAAAATTATATATATATATATATATAAATATATAAAATATATTTAATTTATACATATTATGTACTTTTAAAAATATGAAATGGATCTTGAATTAGTCATAATTTCTGCAATTTATATTTGTATATAGGTACATATTATTAAAGTAATTTTTATTTATATAATTATTACAAACAAAAAACCAAACACAGCTTCAGTTGTTTTTTAGTATTAGTGAGAAGGTATAGCATTCAAGTCCCAGTTACGAATTTGGGTGATTTTCGCCACTACCGTCCCAATTTCGTTGCAGGCACGTATCGATCCATTCCCCGTTTTAGTGTGGAAAACAAGTTCCTGCTACATGTCATAGACGTTCCCGTTACTGGTGTTTGCCACTTTGTACGATTCTTCTTGGTGGCAGCCACGTGGCGGGATACCAAAAATGTTGCTTGAGAACGCCCTCTAGCGGCGAATATAGAGATGATAGAAATTTGTACTAGTGCATACAAGGTTTTTCATGGAGTAGTCCAGGGAATATCGTGGTATCAATCTTGGTAAGTACGTAGAAAAAAAAACACCCTGTATACATACATATATTAGTATTTATGTAAATGCATGTACAATTGTACATACGAGTAAGAGTACATACTTGTTTTCTACTTCACACTACACATTGTATCGTACTTGAATGAATTTCTTATGATTACATATTACAATAAAATTTTATGCCTAATGTGCAACCTACAAATTTTTAAAATGTATCTTTACATATCATATTTTAATACTTTTTTCCCATGTCACTAGATATGGACTTTTCTATACATATATGCATACGTAAAAAAGTTGAATAAAATTGTTTAAGGGTATAACAAGTAAGCATAAATAAACTATTGTACATTAAAAAAATGTGTCGTAATGTTTTTATGTTAACATAAATATGTTAAAATATTAAATGATTATGTTTCGCCTATTTTTCGTTATTAAATTATGTGAAAAATATATACTTACATATTATGATTACTATAAATTTTATAATTTTTATTATGTGTAACAATTGTAGTATCACTTTTATTTCAAGTGTTATTTTTAATTTGTAAAGAAAAAGATTGAAAGAAATGGAAAACAAAAATAAATTATACAATCCCTACAGTCAATATCTTTTTATGTGTATTTGTATTCTGTATTCCATAGATTCTGAAATTTGTAAACGTTATCATTAAAACGCATGTACATAGAATTCAATATTCAAATGAAACTTAAGATCGGTTTATAAGAACACAAACATGTTGTATGGAGTCGTGAAATTTAGTTCATGGTCCGGTTAAGAAGGTTGAATGGCCAAGGATAAAGAAAAGAGGAACTACATAAGTATTTAAGTATGATATACCGCAAATACGTTAAATTTTGCTCGAAATGGTCGCGACACATAGACATGAAAACATTGACTTAATTAACATGGAAGCATGTTGATTATTGAAAATTGTATTAAACATTTCTAAAAGTTTCTAATTTTAAATACTATGTGACATATAGTTTACAAAACACAGCTGTTAATTTAAAATTTATTTGTAAATATTTTATCACATGGCATTCCACGTATAAGGTATTTTTTAAATTGATTAAATAAATTGATAAATGAACATAAGATTTAGTTAGAATCATAAAAAATATGTAATATACCATATATGCCATCAGACATTATTAGATTTAGATTGTTTTTTCCATTCAAACAATTTGCGTTTTTTCTTTTTCAAAGTTAAACAGTAAAACATTAAAATTAAACGAAAAATTACAAAAATAGAAAATTTTTTACATAAATAACTATGTATTAATTTAAATTATGTAATACGTAGGTGTAAAAAATATTTATAAAATCACTTTTAACGGCTAGATTAAAAATCAATAGAAATTATTAAAATTCTATAAAATTTATATACAAAATTCTATTGTACATATACATATATATAGGTATTAAGTTTTCCACCCTCTATGCTTAATTTTTTCTTTTATTTAACTATAACGATTCAGCATTTAAGTAAAATTTAAGAAAATAAAAACAAATACAGGGTGTTTTTTTCTACGTACCAAGAGTAGTACCACGATATTCTCTGGACTATTCCATGAAAAACATACATTATACTAGTAGAAATTTCTATCATCTCTATATATTCGCCGCTAGAGGGCGTTCAAAATTATGAGTTTTATGCAAGATTTCTCAAAACAAAATCGCGTGTAACTTTTTTTGCACCCCATATATCGAAATTTTTCTTTTTATTATGAATGCCTATTAAAATTTAATTTCATTTGCTGTATTACTTATTGTATGTAATAATTTCATTTTTAAGAAAAAAGGCCATAAGTTTGAAATTTAAGATTTTTTTTTCCAAAAATTTTCTCAATTAATTGGGTTCCTGGAAAAAAAACTTACTATTGAAAATTTTTATTTTATTTATTTTGAAAGCTAATATTGTGTATAATAAAACAAAAGAAATTCCAGTTCGATAACGCTATCCGTTATCATGTAATTAAGAATCATAGGTGTGCTGAAAGGGTACGTAGAAAAAAACCACTCTGTATGGTTTATATGATCTAATATTTGTCATTGAGGAAGGGGATTAAATTTAACATTTTGCCTTCCAAATTTGTTTCAATGGGAAACCAGAAATTTTGCAATATTTCTAAGGAAAAAATAAAAAGATTTTAAACTGTCAGGATACTGAACCTATAAAAATGGGGTTATCGAGATAAACGAAAAAATATTACATTGGATCAGAGAACCACCTCTTAGGGATGAGATGTTTAGTTCCCTCGTTGCTGTGACGTATGTTGAATCTTTGTAATACCCTTATGCTAGTTTCGACCTAAAATTCACCGAAACATTTTAGGTGATAGGTTCCTGACTTTGTCCGGTTTTAAATACATTTGGTACATATCTTTGAGTCTAGGACGTATTACACCTTTACATTGGCACAAAATGTGGTCTTAGAAACGAGAGTTCCGCTTGGCAGAATTTACAGTTATAATTTTTCTCAATTCCAATTTTATGATAACTAGATAATTTAAGGGGATAATGTCCGGTATAAAACCTACGAGTGTCTTTAGTTAACTTTTTAGAACTTTTAGAAATTCCAACGCTTTACCCTTTTTGAGTTTAATAAACTCTTTCGCTTGTCTAGTGTGTTGTACTTCCTTCCCAGTGCGAAGACTTTTGTTGTTCCTCCCATTTGTGAATATTTGTTCTGTGTGACTTGGACAGTCCACAGAAAGGTTGGGGTCCGATGAAGTTAGCTTCCGCGTCCATCTTGGCAACAACAAAATATGATGGAATATTAACTATTTGACAGCTAAAAAATTTTAATTTTGACATATCTTACCTAAAACTTTGTAACTTTCTTTGGTAAAACTCATATAAAAATATTTTTTATAATTTGATATAGATTTACTTCCGCATCCCAAATCGCTATATTTAAACTTAGCCCTTAAAAATGAAAATTTAGTATAGTTTTCATCTTTATTTCCTAATCAAATTTATGTATTATATATATTCTTCTAGTAAAAGCAACGTATGAAGTTTGTAATAATGAACATTTTAAAAAAAATGCTTTTGACGTTTTACAAAATTACTGAAGACAGTAAAATGTAACATTTTATCTTCAAAAACAAAAAAATGATTTAGTGAACATAAAATAAAACTTATTCGAAAGTTTTAATAGGAACTTAAATTAGAAAAAATTCATAGTTTTTCCTTAAATATCTTTATAAAAGTTATAGGTCAATTCCATGTGTGACGCACACTACATTGGACAATAGTTTACTTATAAAACTACATATTTCGAATAGAAAAAAAAAAAAACGAGAACCACATGTTTTTACATAATTAAAGCAAAAGAGTGCTAGAATTTGAAAAAATATATATTTTAAATGAAATTGATGGAATTAGAAAATTTCACTTATTATATGTATTATTAAGTCATTTCATGGTTTCTTTTTAAAATCTCGTTTTTTTCTTCGTTTTTGAACTTTATGTTGAAACATAAGTAAAAATATGTAGGAAAAGGATTAATTTTTCTAAAATATTAAAACATAAAATAATTTTTCCATTTCTTAAGTATTTTATTACACATTTCTACACATCTCACTTTCTACATATATTTTTTTACGACACTCAAAATACAAATCAGCTACTTGGACCTTATTTAGGATACCTGAATAGTTTAAAGATTGAAATCTACATTTTGAAAAAATTTAGAGACTCCCAAATGACCCAAGAAACAAAAATTTTGGATTTTTCACTTTTGAAAATTTTCATCAAGTAACGTATACATTTCCATGAAATTAGCCAAGTCAACTTCCTACTCCTGCGGGAACATATTTTTTTAAAGGCACGAAAAGGTCTACAAAAATTTCTTTAACATAGATGGAAGGAGTTTTTTTCTTTGGTGCCTTGTAGCTCGCTCCCTGTTGCAGGAATTTTTTTTGTTTGGAAAAAAAATTGTAGAGAATGACAAGAAGAACTCCCTGCAGAAATTTCAAGATTTTCGGATCACGAGGTCCAGATATATTCAAATGTGAAATCTGATTTTTGACGAAAACGTGCTAACATACGAACTTATATTTTCAGTATATTTTCTTAGGTAAAAAGAACCCTTTGTCGGCACGGGTAAATAATTTCTAAAAGTTTTGAAATTTTAGGATTTTAATTATTTTGTAACACTTAAGTAAAAAAAATTGAGGGGTAGCACGCGAGTTTCCAAAAAAAAATTTTTCGTAGAACAAATAAGGGATATAAGTGTGGTCCAACTTCGACTGACTGATTTAAAACGCTAATAAGTTTTGCAGTTTTAAACTTTTATTATAATTTTTTTATAAATGAAAGTGTAATTTCCTCAATTTTTGTAGATTATACATACAGTCGGGTTCAAAATTGAGAGGACACCTGTTTAAAATAAGGTTTTAGAAAAGAAATTCTGATTTTTTTTAAAAATAAAAATGTTTATTGTAAATATTATTATGAAAAATAAAAATACAAAGGTTGACCAATATTTATGTTCAATAACAATCAAATTCATTAACCGTTAAGGTGCTCCTACACGATCTGGCAAATTGGCAGATATCTGCCCATTTTCGTGGACAGATGTTTGCCTGACTGATTACACTTATTGTGGCAAATATGAGATATTCGGGCAATTTTTGATTGCCAGATTTAAAGTCAGACATCTGTCTTCATCTGCCATAGTGATTACACGCATCTGATCACGAAAATGGGCAGATATCTGCAAATTTGCCAGATCGTGTAGGAGCACCTTTAATATTTTTAAAAAATAATAATAGTTTTGAAATGATAAAATTTAACAAGATCATAATTGAGAGGCCACCTAGAGATTTTGAGTTTAACGGTATTTAAGTAACCTCTATAGTGATTTTTTCTACAGTATACTTGATTATTTTAGTTATTGAAACTGAATATTGTTAGTTAGCCGCGTTATTTTGGTGTGTGTAAGTTGTTTAATTAGTTTTGTGGAAAAGCTTAGTTTACATAAAAATAAATAAAATGGTTAGTAGAAAAGAAAAGTGTATTCAAACACGAGAATTAGTTATTAAAAACTGGAAGAAAGGTGAAAGTTATCGCGCTATTTGTAGAAAATACAATATTTCAAAAACTGGTGTAAAAAAAATCTGTAAAAAATTTGAAAAATACGGTACATTAAAAAATTTGCCTGGACGTGGTAGGAAAAGAAAGACAACAAAAAGGCAAGACTTATCAATCGTGAGAACTGTGAACAAAAATCCTACAATTACTCGACAGGAAATTAAAGAAAATGAACGAAAAGACATTTAAAAAAGCACAGTTACAAGAACGGTAAGAGAATACAATTTACGAAGCAGAGCTCAAAGATCAAAACCATTATTGAGTGAAATAAATTTAAAAAAACGTGTGTTTTGCAAAAAAATACAAAAATAAGTCATTAGCTTTTTGGAAAAAAGTTGTTTGGAGCGATGAAAGAAAATTTGAACTGTTTGGCAGTCGAAAAAGAAAGAGTATGGCGAGAACCTAATAAATCTATTCAAGAAAATCTTCTTTGTCCTAAAGTAAGGTATGGTGACGGTTCGCTAATGATATGGGGATGTTTCTTGTTCTCAGGCGTAGAAAATTTAGTTCCTATAGAAGGGAAAATGACAGCTGAATCTTACATACAAATGATATATGAAAATCTTGAGGAGTCAGTTGAAAAAATAAGACTAGGATCAAATTTCATATTTCAAGAAGATAACGATCCTAAACATGCAGCTAAAAAAACAAAGAAATTTTTTGAACACTGTGATGTGAAGGTTCTGAAATGGCCTCCTCGAAGCCCTGACCTCAACCCCATAGAAAATTAAAGGGCCTTGATCAAAACCATCTACATATAGAAGCCGCGCTATGGATGTCTGCACTAACACAATCAAACACGATAGAAGTGTTGAAACGTCAAAACATTCAATGCTGGTAGTACAAATAGTGATGTAAAGAAAATGTGTTTTAGTTAAATATTTTTGGCTTTTTAAATAAAATATGGTTTATAAAAGTTTTGAAATATAATAAATTAACAGTGTTATAATTTTTAAAGTGCACAATAGTCAAAAAGTTAAATAAAAAGGTGAAAAATATTGTGCCTTCTTACCTACTTTTAAGAGAAAAAATTAAAGTATGGTGAGGTTATATGTATTATTTATATGTAATAAAGTGAATAAATTGATTTGATTTAATAAAATTTTATTTATAAGTTTGTATTTATTGTTAAATTATTGAATCAAATCAATTTCTCACATCATAACATAATCACAAAAATTTATATGACAAAAGACTATGAAAAAGTAAATAATTGGGTACATAATCTTTATTGTGTAATGAAGGCAAATAGACACTTAATTTGTGATAACTAATAAATTAAATTCTATTAAATCAAATCAATTTATTCACTTTATTACAAATAATATAACCTCACCATAGGTATGTGGTCATACTTTAATTTTTTCTCTTACAAGTAGGTAAGAACGCACAATATTTTTCACTTTTTTATTTCATTTTTTGACTATTGTGCGCTTTAAAAATTATAACACTGTAAATTTATTATATTTTAAAACATTTATAAACCATATTTTATTTAAAAAACCAAAAATATTCAACTAAAACACTATTTCTTTACACTAATATTTCACCACTCTTATTAAGAAACCATAAGAAACTAAAATGTCAAAACAAAACATGGCACTTCTTACTAATACATACAAAACTCCAGTAGAAGGCTTTTATTGTAGAGGGTTTTGGCCTTGATGGAACAGAAAGTGGAAAGAAAACTAAGAAATGACAAAAAACACTATTTCGAAGAACTCAATACAATATGGGAGAACATAATATCACCAAATTTGTTGAAAATATTAGTAAAAAGTATGAAAAGACATTGCGAAGCAGTAATAAAGACTAAAGGAGGACATAATAAATATTAATCTTCAGATTTTATTTTATTATTATTTTTTAAAAGGTATGGCCTCTCAATTATGATATTGTTAAATTTTATCATTTCAAAACTATTATTTTTTTTAAAAAATACTAACGGTTAATGAATTTAATTATTATTGAACATAAATATTGGTCAACTTTGTATTTTTATTTTCCATAATAATATTTACAATAAACATTTTTATTTTTTAAAAAACTTTATTTTAAACAGGTGTCCTCTCAATTTTGAACCCGACTGTATTTGTGAAAAATAATATCTTTCAAATGGCCTCCATTTTCTTCCTGACAATGAATTGCTTTTTTAATGCGTTTTGCACTTGTTTCGGGCTCTAAATTTGCTATTTCAGTACGAATATTTTGCTTAAGCTCCTGAATTGCTTGTGGCTTCGTGTAAACCCGTCTTTTTGAGTAGCCCCACAAAAAGAAATCAGGAGCCGTCAAATGTTGAGAAAGTGGAGACCAAGCCAATCTGCATTTTTTTAAATAATTCAAAGGGCAAAGGGTCTTCTACATTTTTTCTTAACACAAAGTGACCCTTGAGTGCTCCTGTAAAAAGTCATAGGATACATCGTAAAATAAGAGCAAAAAAACTTCAACGCTCTCTAGCGGCGAAACTGTTGGGACCCCCCCCCCCCCCCCATCGATACGATTTTTTGTTTGGTTTAATGAGACCTATCACTGGTATCAAGGAAAAGCAAACCAAACGGGACACCCTGTACATATATGTATGTATGTATCTACATATAGGTATGTATATATATATGTATCTATGACATTTCAATATAAAAAAAATTCGAATTAAACTGATTTGTATTACACAAGTTCTGCATAAAAAAAAATTTATCTATACGTAAAAAAGTCATTATGTATTTTGTTTCAAACTTATTTATATAAAATTTATGCACATACACACAATTAAAAATAATTTATAAGTATGTACATATAATATTTTATGTTCATATAAATATAAAAAAAAATTAAATAGCAATGATATTTTGTTTATTTTGATTCTAAACAACAATAAAATACAAAAATAAAAGACAACTGTACAACATTATATGCAAAATTGCAAAAATAATAATACATTTAACCTTAAACTTACATAGAAACCAGAATGACAATTTCAGTTTAATAAACATTTTTATTTTTATTATTAAGTTATTGAAAAACAATTTCCCCATAGTCAACTCTAGATTAATATGAATTAAAATTTATGCGGGATATGGAAAACAAGAAATTACTTACATTACATAATATGTATTATACATATATGTATGTACATTTCAGTGGCGGAGCCAGTAGTTTTTTTCCGGATGTTCAGATTTTTAAAAGAAATTAAAGTTATATTTTGTTTTTATTCAAAATAATTTAAAACACGAGTTTCCACTTTACCTAAGAGGTATCGCTGTCAGAGCGTTAACCGATATAAAGTGGTCGGTTTCCCTAAGGAGAAAATTGTGTGAACAATAGAAAGAAAAATTGAAAAATTCGTTTAAAATTCGAAAATTTTTTTATTTTTACCCCGAGAAAAACGGTCTATTTATTTCTTACCGTCATTTCTTCTTAGCTTCAACTTAAGCAATTTTTTTATCACAACAAACACACAATATGAAATATTCTCTAATAAACAAATTGAATTAATTGAAATTGAATTTATTAAATTTAATTTTCTTCAAATAAAAAAGTTAACAAATAGAAAGAAAAACAACAACGTTCATTTCAAAATATGAACACATTGCATTATTATTTGAATGATAAAAGAGAAAGGAAACGAAAAGTAAAAAAAAATACTTTTTCATAATTTTCTACTACGGTTCACATTTAAATATGAACCTGACTGATGTATGAAAAAACGAATTTGAAAAGAGAAAAATTTAAATGAATATATGGTGTACTGGGATTTTGCATATAAAATTATGAAAAAAAATCCGAATACATAATTAAGTTGATGCACGTGTGCTTGATTTAGCTATTATTTCTATCTATGTATGGTACTTCATGTAAAATTCATACAAATATGAGTATGGATTGGAGTAGGTAAAACAATAAAGTATGTTAAAATTTAACAACTCTTGGTCCATTTAGATTTATTTCAGAAATCAAAAACTTTCAAATAAGAATCGCCATCTTTCTGTGAATATCTTCTACAGATCTCCCCACGTTATAATCTATGTATGAACTCAATTCAAAACAAAGGCAACATCTAAAATATTCACTTAAAAAACTAAAGGTTAAAAATTTATATTTTACAATAATGATAATCTCGACCTCGAGTTCGAATCCGCCCAAGTTCATTAAGCTTTAAATGAGTCATTAACAAAGAATATAGATTTATAACAAGAAAAGAAACTCATTTCCCCTTAAAAAAATTTTTTTTTCATAATTTTCAAACAATAACAATCAATGAATAAGAAAAGTTAAACAAGAGTTTTCATTAAAAAAAAAAAAAAAGCAGAAGTTAGAGAGAGTACATGCCTCTGTACCTCTTACAGTTCAGAAGTTATAGGGCCTTCAAATTAAAATTTAGTTATTTTTTCTCCCATTTTTTAACTTTAACCCTAATTTTCTCAAAAAGTGATCGATATTAACCCTCATTTTTTAATGTTCAATTTTTTTTTTCTATCTAATTAATCTTCATTTTTTTCGAAAAATGCATAATTTTAATCATTCACTGGCAATGAATTCTATTAAGAATTTTTAATTATAAAAAATATATGATTCGGTACGCGCAATACATACATAGAAATCAATGTATTAAAGGCCTGTGATATGTTTTATTAATCACACTTGATACCAGGGATGCCAGATTGGGCGACTTTTCGCAAATTGGGCGATTTTCTGTTTAAATTTGCGACAATAATTTTGATTTTGCGAATTGCGACTTATTGGGCGATTAAATTAATTTTTTTTGCGATTTTGGGCTACTTTCATGTTTATTGATTTTGTCGAATTCAATATGGAATAATAGAATAGAAATAGGTATTTTATATTACATAATACAAAAATTTATACGGAATTAAATTTTATTTTGTTTATTGTTAATTTTATTTGATGATTTGAAGTGATCATTTTTTTTTGCAATATTTTTTGTTATGTGATTGAAATGTTAATGGTTTTTTTAATTTTTTTTAATAAGAATAAATGCTTTTTAAAATTACAAATGCATATAATTTTTAGCCTCGATTTTGATCTCCCTATAGTCCCTATCTCTAGAGTTAAAAATACATATTTTAAGTACTTTATATTGAACTTAAAATGTTTAAAAGAAAAAGCTGCGAATTTGGGCGACTACTTTCCTGATTTTGGGCGACCAACTAACATTAAGATCTGGCATCCCTGCTTGATACCTCAAACACAATACAGCGGTTATTCGCGACGGCAGGCGGCGACAGCAAGCTTTTCATGTATTTTGTTATTGTTACAACAACTGATACTTCACTTGCTGATGCTTACAGTGGACTGCCTGAGTGATACCTACTCATTTTTTTTTTTTTGTATTCATGTATGTATGTATATGATTATTGCGAGATTTTAAACAAATTGTACGAGTACATAATATATTATGTAATAGATGTTCAAATATAATTTAAAATTCGTCATGTTATTACAGAAGAAAAAATATATATATATACATATATCTATATATATTTATTTTACCTTAAAAATAAACAAAGAATACACATATCAAAAAGAAAACAAGAAGTAAAACAAATTTAACAGTTAATTCAAGTTACCTAATAATATAGTAAATATATACGAGAGACTTAGTACATGAAAATATTATTTGTTATAAAATCATATGAACGATTAAAAATGCAATAATAAACTTTAAAGAAAAAAAAAGAGATGTAAAATAAAATAAAACATGAAATGATGGAGATGATGATGCTTATGGAACATTAATATAATTGATCATAAAAAATGTTTTTATAATTTTCAATTACATAACGTCCATACGGTTAAATAATAATTATTTGGGTCATAATTAAAAAACGAATACATACTGCGTATGTTTTTTTTATTTTTCCATTTTTATTTTCAATTTAAGAATCTTTAAGATTAAATCTTTTTAATTCCTTTTTTTTATGAAAGTAGCATTTTTCTTAAAAATATAATTCTTTATCAATTTTAATGCAGGCATATTCATATTCACATTTTGTTAAATTATATAATTTTTTTATCTATTAATTATATCATCTATGTATTACGATGTTTTAAAATTTAATAATGAATTTATTTTATATATATGTATGTACAAGTACATAGTACATATTATGTACATCATATGTTAGCACTTTAGATAATTGAAAATTACTTCTTATTAATATATTTTTTTTTAATTTTCAGGTTGATCTAGAAAAATGTCTGAAACAGGAGTTTGGGATAGGCTTGTTAATTTTTTTGTAATTAATGAAGGTAAACAATAAAATTAAATTTAAAGAAAAATTCAAACAAGTGAAAAGCGTGCAGAGAATTAAAAAATTTAGTTCCAGTTCACTGAATTATTCATATCTAATTTAACAATTAAATGTGACATTTAAAACTCATGTAAAGATTTATTCCAAAGTCATACATATTTATATAACAAAAATTCGTCTTTGAATTATACATATGTAAGCAAAAAAAAAAAAACTTTAAAGGAAAAGAAACCAATCATTTTGCATTAAGACATCATGTGCAAATTTCAGATGATTCCAGAAATTGTATAAAAATGACACTAAAATTGTCGATTAGATACAGTCTAAATCGATACAATATCATCTTCCAATGTGTTATAACTTTCTGGGAAAATTTATTTTTTAAAGCTAAGTTTATTTTACTTGCGAAGAAAGTATGACATAATTGGAACTTATCCTTTCGTAAAAAAGAAAAAGAATAACAACGAATCTTTTGAAAAACGTCTTTTTTCATCTCTACTTCAATCAAAGTTTAAAAATTATGAAATAGGCTCTATTCTAAAACGTTAATTTCTTCACAAATTTTATATTATTGCATCACTAAGCTTGCCACGTAAGTATAATGCCTTATAGCAAAAACAATAGAACATTAAGATATACCAACAATACAAAAATTACAGAATAAAGCTTTTAGATGAAGGAGCATACCACAGCGAGAAAAAGCTGTATTGCAAAGCTTTAATAAAATTTCTCTAAACTTTTACGTTATTGATTTTGAGAATATTTTATGACGTCATACATTATGATTACTTTGATCATGTTTTGCCAGATTTTTGTTAAAAATTTTTATTTTTTACAAATGTATAACAAAAATTAATTATAATTGCGTTGTTGCCGTTATTTATGCTTTTGAATTTCTTTTTGTTTTGAACAAAACATTTTTTTTAAATATAAAATTTTATGTAGTCTTTTTTCAAAATCGACAATTTTACCTCATATAAATATGTTTATAAAATTGTTTCTCTATTTTTATTTTGTTTTACTTTTTTTACCATATGGGCAACTTTTTTGTAACCGATTTTGGGTTAATTTTTGATAAACACTATGCTATAAATAATCATGAAAATCCAAAGTACGGTACCAAAAAATATAATACATAATTGGTTTGAAGCAGTTTGTAATTGAGCAAAATTCATTAAAACTGGAAAACGTCCTTACGTTACAGGGTGATTCCGTTACGGTTTCCAACCCGGAAACTAAGGATAGATCTCGGTAAGACGAACAAAAAATCGTATTGTATGTAGGTACACATTGTATACTACTTATATGTATACTATACATACAATATTGTATTATACTTTTTTCTGACGCATAAGTAACTGTTCAGTTCAACCGACAGTGCATAGTTTATAGAAGAATAGAAGAGATTTATGTACATATGTATTCACTTTTTTGCTAATTTTTGATGACTACAGACGTGTCCGTGTGTTTTTGATTTAACACTCCGATCTATGTTAAATTTTACTATCTCCCATCTATGCATGTTAAGGAGATGTTTGTACACATTTTCGTATTTTCGTCCCTTTAAAAAAGTATGTTTCCGTAGGAGTACGAAGTTGTGATTTGGCCAGGATATTTTCTGAGGGGTTCTCGTCTAAACAAACTTTAAACGAGAAAAATCTGTCCACTAGGGCAAAAGTTATAGGGTAAAATTCACAAAATCATCTTTTTTCAAAAAGTTAACGTTAACCTCTCAGAAAATATTCTGGCCAAATTTCAACTTTCTTCTCCTACTGGAACATACTTTTTTAAAGGCACTAAAATGTGCCTTGTAGCTCCCTGTTGCAGGGATCTTTTTTGTTTTAAAGAAAAATTTGTAGGGAATGACAAAAAAAAACGCCCTGCAGAAATTTCAAGTATAATTTAATAATAATTAATTTTTCTAAATATTTAAAATATTTATCAATAAAAATGTAAAAACAAAATTGATTTTAATTGAAATTGTCTCTTTTTTGAATTGATGATTGAATTTATTTTTCAATTTCCATAATTCCTCTTCACCTTTTCTATCACTCATACAGAAACAGTGGAATTTGACTAATTGAATTTGAAATAGAAAATACATGTTTGGTCACAATTAGTAGAAAATGTTCTACCCAAGTTATAGAAACGGGACACAGATCGACAGATTTTGAAAACACATTCAATATTCTACAAGAATCCATTACGAAAATTTCATTGCTACTATAACAAAAACTCAAATTTGCTTGAAAAAATTTAAAAGTTGCAATGCAATCTTTGTGATATAATAGTCAAAATTCACTTCACCAGCACATTCCAAATTTTTCTTTAACTTTTCAGAATTTTTCATTAACAAACACTTCAAAAAAAAATCTAGATGTATTCCCATTGAATAAATAAATTTGAAATTTCTGTTTTTTCCTTTCTTTACAGATTTAAGAACTAAACAATGGTTTCTTTCAAATACACCAGGACCATTAATGACAATTTTAGCTTCATATCTTTATTTTTGTTTATATGCTGGTCCAAGATATATGAAAAATAGAAAGCCATTTGAACTTAAAACAACATTACTCATATATAATGCATTCCAAGTAGTTATGAGTATAATTTTATTTTGGGAAGTAAGAACATTTTATGAAAATTAAAAACAAATAAATGTGAATTTGTATTCAATTTGTAAAATTTTGCAGGGTTTAGAAGGTGGATGGCGGAAACATTACAATTTTAGATGCCAGCCAGTGACATATGATTCAGACCCTTTATCATTGAGGGTAGGTTTTGAAGTAAATAGTTTCAAATTATGTATTAATTTTCACTATTTTTATTATTTTCAGATGGCTCGCGCAGTATGGTTATATTATATTTGCAAAATTACGGAATTATTAGATACGGTATTTTTTGTATTAAGAAAAAGACAACGTCAAGTGTCCTTTTTACATTTATATCATCATACTCTTATGCCAGTATGTGCATTTATTGGTGTGAAATATTTTGCTGGTAAATTAAATTAAATTTTAATTTTTTTGTTTTTACATTTAAAAAGTAATTTTTTGTTCTATTTATTAGGAGGACATGGTACGTTATTAGGATTAATAAACTCTTTTATTCATATTTTAATGTATGCTTACTATTTATTATCTGCACTCGGTCCAAATGTTCAAAAATATCTTTGGTGGAAGAGATATCTCACTGCCCTTCAAATTGTAAGAAATAAAACTTTATTTCAATTTTAAATTTTATTTATTTTTTTAAAATTTTTTTTAAGGTTCAATTCTTAATTGTTTTCATTCATACACTTCAAGTTCAATTCCAACCAAATTGTAGATTTCCGAAATCAATTGCTGCTTTATTAACATTTAACGCTGGATTATTTACATATATGTTTGGATCATTTTATGTGAAAAATTATTTAAATCCAAAAAGAGGCAAATCAAAAGAACTGAAAAATGAATAAAAAAATTCCAGTCCATGGTTTTAGGTTATAAACTTGATAATTAATTTTTATTTTTTATTTTTTAATTTAGAATAAATAAAGTAAATAATTTTTTTGTTTGTTTATAAATTTTATTTTTATTTTGAGTTTCATGAGAAAAGAAAATATGGATTTTAAAACGTAAAAATGAAACACCGTTATTACTGTCATAACATTTTAACTCGAATAATTACATTTAAGACAAAATACTTTAAGAAGATAAATCTATGAAAATAAAAACATCTGCAGCATAATTGTAGAAATTGAATTACGTATCACAATTATTGATTTGGAAATTAAATCAACGACTGTAAAAATATCATAAACTTTTATCAACATTTCCATAATTCTCCTTTAAAAATTAAATTTAAATATGTATAGTTTAAAGGTTAATAAAAGAGAGAAAAAAGTGTGTTTAGACGAGTATTAGCTTTTAATTTTTTTTTTTTTTTTTTTTTCAAAATACATATAAGAAAATATGGAAGTACTACTCATGTACCTCCGTTCTGTCTCTTATTTATTAAAAAAAATTTCTTTTAATTCATTGAAAATGAAACAAAATCACTTTTCTTATTGATGATTTGAAAATTTCTTTTTTTTTTTGTATGAAAATTCAAATGAAAGTCAAAAATTATCTGTTTGGAAAATTCATTTTTATTTATTTTTAATATGAAGAATATAAAGAAATTGTGGGTTTCCTATTCATTTTTTCCAACTTCAATAATTTACTTTATTCTATACACACTACATATTTGTTTTATAAAATTGATTTCTGTTCTTTATCTTTTCCTCTTTTTTTTCATTGTGTAGAATTTCTTTTTTTAAATTTATGTACAAAATTTGTTATTTATTTTTTAATTTTCTCATATATGTATTGTTATAAAATTTTTTTGTTTTTATACGTTAAGTTATAAAGATACATAATAATGTTGAAAAATACTTATTACAGAACAGTTTTTATGAAATTTACTTTACTATTTGAATAATATTAGCCTCATATTTCAGAAACTAAACGCTAAACTTAAAAATACATGTCTTCAGTTGTGGTTAAGTTTGATTTAATTATTAATTTAAAAATTATATACAAAAGTTTAAAACTATTCAAATGTCGTATTCATTAATTCGATAAATGACTTAAAACTTTTTCAACAAATTCAATATTTAAAAAAAAAAACAGAAAACAATACATACGTACATACATAGAATAAAAATGAGTGATTTTTTTAATGATTTTCAATAATAATTAAGAAAAAATAATAATAATAACATATTTGTGCAAATTCTTTATTTTCCCCACTACTTACAAAAATTATCAACAATTGAAAAAAAGAATTTTACGAAAAATTTACCATAACTCTTTTAATGAATACGACCTAGAATTACTCAAAAGTATCTGATTTGAGGTGCTTTTTATCATTGTTTTTATTTATGTTTGTTCTTCATGTTTATTTTTCTTTCTCCTTTTTTTTTTTTTTTTGTACATTATGATTAAGATTTTTATTGTTGTTTTATTTATTTCTGCTTATAAAAAGTAAATAATGTGAAAAAGTTTAATAATTAAGAAACACAAAATAAAAATTATAATTTTATTTTACATATATAATTTGTTTGTATATTGCATTTTTTTTATAATTTTCTAACAATTTTAATTCAAATTTAAATTTTTTTGTTCAAAAATGAATTCACTATAATTTTTATTTACAATTTAAAAATAAAAAAAATGATTAATTATAATTAAAAGTGTTTAAGTAGGTATTTTTTATTTGAAATAAACCTAAATATCCTAAAATCAAGAGAAAAATGAGTATAACTCATATTAAAAAAAAGAAATTCCCTCACAAGCAATAATATTTAACACAAAGTGAAAAAACACAAACTAGAAATTAGTCACATAATCGAAGAAGAGCATAATGATAATTTGACGATAATACGGAAATTTCGTGTTTTAAATAAATTCGAATTTTTTTTTTACAAAAAGAAAGATTTTTTTTTTGTCTTAATAAAACATGAAGATAAACTTACCACTTTTATTTATTTAAACGATAATGAAAATTTCAACAAAATAAACAAAATTCCTAAGTTTCTTTTTCAAAAAAATTGCACTAAATGTTCGTTTTTATTTACGCGGTTTTTATTTTGCGATTTTTCAAAACGCAATTGCTGGATGAGGAACTGTGCATTCTCCTACTGTTACTCTATACATGGCCATTTCCGTAATACCATGATAGTGTACAAAAGCCGCAGCAATAACTAACACATGAAATATTTGATGAGATTGAAACTACAAAATAAATAAATAAATAATTAAAATAGGCTAATATTTAAAAAATATATATTTATAACTTCGCATACCCATATATCGAATTTTCCTGGAAACCATCTTTCAGGTACTCTTAAAGCATAGAATAGTGCTCCCAAAATATAAAGGAGACCTAAATTATAGCTTTGATCAGTAAATTTCTTAAATTTCAATATGAAAATGTAATACATCAAATTAAAATTGTGTGAATTAATATTAATCGATCCTGATTTTTTATATTTTTTAAAGTATAAAATTTTTCATAATGTTTATTCTATTTTTAATAGTAGACTTAACTATTTTACCAGTTTATGAAATTTCATAATAAGATTGCTACTTTTTTTAGGAGGAATATATATCATCACTTTTCTAACTTTCATTAGCTCACGCCCTCTAATCAGAAGTTTTCTCAAAATTATATTTTGTATGAGGTACGGATACTTTTGTGGCATACTGTATATGTATACAAATTTGAAAGTACATATATGTACATATAACCATATAACACAATATTGAGAAATAAGATTTTTTAAATTTTTTAGCAAATTTAGCAGTCTCAAAGAAAGAGAAAACGTAATTTTTACAAAAAATAAAATACATAAGAAAACGTTAAAAAAATGAAATAAATGGGAAACAGAAACTCGAAGCCCAGCGAGGAAATCATCATCGGCTCATCTAATAATACCAACAACAATCAACAAGAAGAAAACAACAATTTAATCAAGTACATACATAACAATTAGCTTAATAACATTTTTAATTAGTATAATTATTATTAACTAAGTCAAGCAATTTTATCAAAAATTATAAGAAAAGAATTAAATAAAATTGTAGCAGTATGAAATAAGATAATAAATAAAATAAAAAAAATTTTAATTTTAATTTAGGAAATAATAATGAATAAATACATATATTAAAAACTTTTAAAACAAATTATCTCAAAACCCTTAAGTACTTGATCTCTGAATTATAAAAAATTTTGGCAATTTAATGCACAATACTACTATCTAAAAAATTATTACTTGATAAATCAAAAAAACAATTCAGTAAAATTTATCGAAAATTACCTAAATCTCCTGATTATTCTACATATGCAACTAAATATAGTAACATGTACAAAGAAATACGAAAGATAATAGAATTAAAAACAGAGATTTATGAAGATATTGAAAGTGAGAAAGAAGAAGATAAACAAAATAATATAGAAACTAATCCAATAACTCCTAACAGTTTAGGCCAAACCTTAACAATGTGTTTCTTCAAAAATGCATCGCTGCACAATTGATGCAATGCTGATGCTTATCACAAATTCAAAAATGTAACGCGATTTTATGATGCGTTGTCACATATTCAAAAAAGCATCGCATCAAATCAAATATTTAAAAATGAGTTCAGTGGTATATGATGCGTCAAAGTCAAACAAATATCAAATATTGCAACAGCATCAGCTGTCATATAATAGCATTGCATCGCCAACTTAAAATATTGCATGGTCATCGCAACACAGTAGTATTCACGCATCACTGTCAGAAAAGCATTAGAATCACCAAAGCAGCGATGCATTTTTGAAGCAACACAATGTCCAACTTTGATATAGCGACTGCGATACAAATAGTCCCGGAATTTAACGGTAATGTTTGAAAATTTTGTAAATTTAATTGAACTTCACAGAACGTCCCCGAACAACATCAATCGAGGAACGTAAACTCCGCAACATACAGTACGTTTATGCGTTCTCTTAAACAGATATAACTCATATCGATATAAGTTATGACGGTTTATATTTGTGATATAAACGTTTCCTTAAACCGATATAAGTCTTTGGGGTAAAATAGACTTGGACTGCTGATACCGTCGCAAACGAGTTTATAACCAGTTTTAACAACTCCTGAAAATACAGTATATAGAGTATAGTATCTTCCATCACTGAGCCCCAACCCTATGGTGGAAAGATATATATACCCCGAACACAATACAGCGGTTATTCGCGACGGCAAGCTTTGCATGCATTTTGTTATTTTGACAATAACAAAATACATGCAAAGCTTGCCGTCGCCGACAACCGACAACGAAAACCGCTGTATTGTGTTCGGGGTAATAAGGTGAGCTGAGCTCATAGGGCCAAAATAGACTAGGTAGCAGTGCCACCATCGCAAACGAGTTTATAACCGGTTTTAACAACTTCTGAAAATACACCTTATGGTTGCACGACCAAGTTGTAACGAGCGTGAGTGTATTACAACCGTCAGCTAAAATTATTTTAGACTATTCTTATTATACCAAGTAGGAAAAAAATTGTTACAACTAGCGCATTACAACCAATGTATTTTCACCCTTTACACCGCTTTAACATAAAACTATTATTAAACTGGTTTAAACAACCTTATATCGATATGAGATTAGGTATAAACACTTTATGACGGTTTAACGAAACAAGTTGACAACGTCGTAAAAAACAAATACATACATTTCTTTTAAAATCATTATCATTTTTCTTTTGTTGGTAGTACTGTACTTTAAATCGGTTTATATGGAATTTTGTTTATATCGCTTTATCTTGTAAGTATAAACACCAACAAAATCGGTATGAGATAAATATGTTTTTCTATATCGATATGAGCATATACTAATAAAATAATAATATAAGCAACGTAGAGTTTGTTAAAAATTAAAAGCGAATGGTATAATTGCGCAGAGAGATAATGGTATAATTTTTAGAGAATTTTTACACTAGTAGTGGTTTTTTTCTTCTAGTAAAGAGAGAAAAACACTAATACACATATAAACATTTTGTGTATAGTATATATAGCATGCGCAGATCATTTGCTTTTAATTTTTAACAAACTCTAGAACAAAATAGTGTGCCTAGTTTTTAGATTAACCGACAAGATTGATTAACCGACAAACGCTTTATCATCAAAGCTTTGACGTCGTTTTGCAAAGTTTTTATAAAATTTCTCTAAACTTTGACGTCATTGATTTTGAGGGGATTTTTTGACGTCATACATTATGATTGCTTTGATCATGTTTTGGCATAATGCATATTACACGGCATACACATAACAAGGCAATGTAAATATCGTAATGACCGTTAGCATTGTGACGTCATCCTGGTCGTTTTATATGAAAAAAAAAAATTTAAAAAAAAAATTTATATGCTCAGACGACCTGAGTGACGTCACAAAACAAATGAAAAAATTTCTTTACATTGCCTTGTTATGTGTATGCCGTGGCATATTATTTCTGTTAAAAATTTTCATTTTTTACAAAACTATAACAAATAATAATGATTGCATTGTTGCCGTATTGCATTGTTGTTACTGCAAAAATACAAATTACGATTTATAATTTTGAATTTCTTTTCGTTTTGAATAAAAATACATATTTGCTTTGAAAAGAAAAATTTTTCAATGAATATGAAATATTATTTTTTTTCTATTATTTTTAATATATGTATGTACCTCTAAATACTACACTGTAAAAAAAAATTTCCTACATTAAAACTAGGAAATCAGGTTTCCTACTATCATTGTAATAAAATTACATTACGTTGAGTAATTTATAAAATTTTACTCTTTGTCAAAGTAAAGACTTTCTTTCTCTCTTTTTTACTTCTTCAATGAAGTAAAACTACTCGTTGTGCATTTAATATACATCATTCAATAGGAAAATTACAATTTCAACGAAGTAAATTTACTACAATAAGAAGAATTTACATTAAATAACAGTAAATTTACTGAAACAAAGTAAATATACTCAAAATTTTACATTTTACTTAGAAAAAATGTAATGTTACACATTTTTGGTAATATTGCTACAAGAATAGTTGTAATATTTTATTTAAAAAACTAAAAATGTTTAACTGAAACACTCATCTTCACACTGCTAATTGTACTACTAGCACTGTTGTTTTGAAAAATTGACACTTCTAACTAATACATACAAAACATCAGTTCAAGCAAAACCATCTATTATATATAGCAGGAAAAAGTTTATATTATTATTCTTCAAACTGTAAGTATTTATATAAATATATATATGTATCAGAATTATTATAAACTCAAAAATTAAATTTGACTAAATCAAATCAATTTATTCACTTTTATAATATAACCTCACCATAGGTATGTAGGTAGTCACACTTCAATTTTTTCTTTTACAAGAAGGTAAGAAGGCACAATATTTTCCACCTTTTTATTTTATTTTTTGCCTGTTATGCACTTTAAAAATTATAAACACAGTTAATTTATTATATTTTAAAACTTTTATGAACCATATTTTATTTAAAAAACTGAAAATATTTAACTGAAACACTCAGATATCTTCACACTGATATTTGTACTACCAGCACTGTATGTTTTGAAAAATTGACACTTCTATCGTGTTTGATTGTGTTAGTGCAGAAAGCCACTATATAGTAGATGGTTTTGATATTGCCATTCACAAAACTCTGTAGTATGAAGGATAAACATATGACTATCAATGACAGAATACAAAAAAAAATATTGCTACTTTTTTATGTATTGCTGTTAATTTTTGAAAATGATAAAGCGAATTGTTTTCTATAAATATTATGAGTATCTACATGCATTTGTGTATTTATTATAACTGTATCACCGAGGGAATATTCAATGTTCAATAAGCAAGCGACTTTTTCTGCTGATAGCTAACAAATCTAAATCAGATTCAGATATAGATACTTTTTAAAAATTATTGAATTTTCTTTTCGTTCATAAAATAACTAAACACATAATCTCATATACATATATAAACATATTCATTCTTAATAAATCAAGAACTCCATTTTTTTAGTACAAAACTTACCCATCAAAACCAGCCAACCCAAACTAGCTTGACTAATTTTGCTAAACCATCCTTCCATTAAACCATAATGAATTGCTGGTATTATTCCAGATAAACCAAAACTCATAAATACTCCAGCTCTAAGTGGTCTTAAATTCGGTTCAGAAAATTTATCCCATAATGATACGACTATGGAACTTATTCCTAATACGCATACGACAGATAAGTATATGACTTTGTGCTGGTAATGACAGTAAAAACCATAATACAACCATGGGACGAATGAGCCCATAATTAAAAGTGCTATTCCACAATAATCTAATCTGTTAAATTAAATAAAAAAAGACAAGAATAATGAAAATTATTTTACGATTACTAAAAAATCTTTTATCTTACTTAGAAAATAATTTTCCAACAACCTCAGAATGACAGCTTAATGTATGAAATGCAAATGAAAATCCAAGACAGACTATAGCACCAACGAAAAAGGCACCAAATATAATTTTCTCTTGTAATTGAATTTCAATTGATGGACGTGTTAAAAAATATGTAGCAACGCCAATAAATGCTATACAGCCTAATAAATGTGTCCATATATTACCAGTTTCGGTATGAATGCGAAATATAGATTTAAAGCAAGCTCCAAATGAAGGCAATGGTGGTCTGTGCCCTTTATGTAAGAAATCATTATCTTGTAACCATTTTGGTAAATTTTTATAATGACAAACTTTCCAACTAGCTTCCCAAACCTAAAAAACGGATATTTTAATCTGTATGTATTTGTGTGGCTTTTATTTTCCTAATTTTTTTATATTCTTACCTTACGAACAAAAACTTCGGCTTGTTCAGCGGCATTCTGAGCCAAAGCTCCTAAATCAATTTCATCAGAAAGTACTCCAGCTTTGAGAACTTCGGTCATCTAGAATTTTATTAATTTTTTTTTTATTTCATTAATTTAAAGAGAAATCAAAATATTCTCGCAGTATAGTTTTCTAATTTCGTATGATAAGTGTTTTAGTTCATGCTTTTCCACTTAGTGAACACTGACTTTAATCTTGGATCGACCACTATATTGAAAATATACTGCATATCAATAATAATAATAATTACCTCTGCCTCAATAAGACCATGATCTTCTGGTGTTGATGGTAATGGACAGCCAGCTTCATCTTCTTCAACTAATTCATCTTCAACATCATCTAATAAATCTAAATCATTTGGTATTAGTGAATCTGTATCTGGTGACCAACCATGACGTTTTCTTAATATCATCTCTGGTAAATCATCATCAAAAAAGTCATCATCTGATTTTGAGTTTAATGAACCAATTGCAGAATGCAATGGTGTTATTGATGCTGATGTTACTGTAATATCTTCATCATCATTTTCTTCTAAGGTTCTAAATTCTTTATTATTTGCAATTTTATCATCCGATAACAATGGTGGCATAATTTCATCAATATCGTTTTTAATTATTTTTGATTTTCTATTTATTACGGAAACATCCATTTTTTATTTTTTTTTTTTGGTTTTATGTCTTTCAAATTCCCAATAAATGCTCTCTATCCACTGAAACTATTAATAAAAATTGTAATTAAACTATTTCATATGAATTTATTCAAAAATATATATGTATTATATAGGGAGATAAAAATTAACAAGCTGATTACGCGAAAATTAATTACGTAATCCAGAAATATATGTACTTATACAGAATTGAAAAAAAAAGCAATGTAACTACCTAGCTCGGCTATTTAGTATAACATGACATATTAGAAGTTAGATTAGAACCAAAGCAAAATTGTTGTAGAACGAAAAAAGGGAACAAAGAAGTAAATACATACATTAAGGACAAATTTTATCAAGATTTCAAGTTCTAATGTGCTTTGTATAATCAAAATCAACACTAACAAAAAATCACAACAGAACACAATGTTTGTAGTTTGTTTCGTACTGCGAAAATAACGAAGTATGTGTTCGCAAAAAAAGTTAGAAAAAAAAAATTAAAATAGAACCAGTAAACAATTAAACATTAGTTTTACAGTTTTACACTCATAAAAAAAATACTAATCATCACCTTTCTTTTTCTTTTTACATATACATATTTTTATTTATATCAAACAGAGAACAAAAACGTGCAAAGTTCAACTTCAATACAATAAGTGAGAAATAATTGTTAATTATGATAAGTAGATAAAAATTATAGGAAAAAATAAGTGTTTATTTCTATTATGGTAAAAGAAAAAAAATGTCGAACATATGTACATATGCACAAGTACAATACATACATAATATATAGAATCGTGTATATAATATATACATATGTTCCTTGCTCTGTATTTTAATTTTTATTTCAGTGAAACTTTTACAAATCCATGTATAAATTTAATGAATTTCATAAAAAAAAACAAGTAAACTTTGATATTTTATAAATTAAATGAAAACTTACTCAATTTTTTTGCTAAATTAAACCAAATCGAAGTGGAATTAATGTGGAGAAAATTGTTTTTTAAATCGAAAAAAAAAATACTACTTCGACAACTGATTTGATTACTGATTAGCTACTTTTTAAACCCGTGGCCAGCGTTGCCGTTGTGGCACGATCGTGTCATTATGGCACGTTTTTGTTTGAGTGACACCTGAGACACGCAAAAACTAATTGTGACACGTTATTTTTAAATTGATTCCTATCACTTTTTTTGGACAGAATTAAGTGTAATGAAAAATGTATTAAACGAACCATTGTTTATGAACATTTCTGAATTTATGTTAATACTTCTTAGTTTGCCACACGGAAGTGCATCTGCAGAAAGAGTTTTTTCTAGGTTAAATATGTAATATTAAAACAGACGATAAAAATCGTTTGTCGTATAAAGTAATTGATGCTTTAATGTGCCTTAATGAATTAGTAAAAACTCAAACATGCCAAAATTTTGTTCCTCCTGCAGTTTTACGAATTTAAGTTTTGTATGTATGTAAATGTAATGCAGTGCAATTTATTTATTTTTCATTATTTTATTATTTGAACTATTCAGACCAGTGTTGAGCAATTACGCGTAAACAATAATTCTTTACGTTTGCAATGTAAACAATATGTAAACAATTAAAATTTTGTAAAGAATGGAAACAATGCGTAAAGAATGTAAACAATACGTAAAGAATGTAAAGAAAGAAGAATTTCAAACGTCAGACTATATTGTTATATTTTATGTGTATAATGTAATGTGATTAATAGGCCCCATTTTTTGTTTGCGCATGCATGCATGTGTAGTATATGGTTAAAACTGTGTATTTTGTAAAGAATTTAATGGGAAAGTACAAAATGAGTGTTGGAAATAAAAAATTTTGGACTGATTTTTTACCAAAAGTGGACTTGCCCCACTTTCAAAATAAACGGCTCATTCAAAGATTTATTATTTACGCTGTAGTGGAAAACACTATTCATTTTGTAAAATTACATAATAACTATATTATGATATTATTATATTAATAAATAAAAAACTTGTTTTCCACAAAATTATTTTTTATTTTAATTTAATTAACAAATTTTTTTAACCGACCGGTTTCGTCTTACTATGGCATTATCAAAGTGGTTCTTTTAACTAATTATAAAATTTTTTTAAATGCATATTATTAATGCGTTAAAACTAACATAATAAAGTCAATGTACTATAACTTAAACAGGAATGAATTAAGCAGTGGACTTTTATTATTAAAATCGAGTTGGTCATTTAATCCTAAGTGTTTAGCTTTCCTAATTTCAAATATTTCATATTTATCTATAATTCTATTGTCATTTAAGTTATGTAACAATTCCATGTTATCCATGTTCGTCATATAATTATTGTCAATTAAATGTTTAGATATACCGGGATAATGGTATATTATTTTTTGTGTAATGTTAATGCTCTTTGAATCTAGTTACTAAATTTCTTCTTGTTTTGCCTATATAAACAGCTGAACAATTATTATCATTACATTTAATTTTATAAGCACCGCTTAAATCTGTATGTTTTTTTAAGGGTTTAATTTTATTATTAAATAAAAGATTTTTAACATTTATTGATATTAATTGGATGCAAGGATGTATTTGGTATTACTGTGTCTGTAGTTGTTGGTTTTCTATAAATATCAAAAAAAAATTTGTTGTTGTATACATACATACATATATGTTTGTTTTTTGGATTTTACTTTTTTAATATTTCACTAATTAATATATATGAAATATTCTTTACGTTCTTTACATTGTTTACGTCATAAAAATGTTGAGAATTCTATTTGTTGTTTACACGTAAACAATTATGTAATTTATTTTTTGTAAAGAATTCGCCCAACACTGATTCAGACGTAATTTGTAAAGAATTTGGAAATTTCTTTTAATATTTCTTTTTATTGTTGTTTATTTGTTATTAGTAGGTACTATATAATATGATTTGTATGAAGTATTCAATTAATTTTTAAATTGTAAGACTGGAAATAAATTTGTTTTAGTTTATTGTATGTTCTGTGGTTTAATTGTTTTAACTTCTAGAGGTAAAAATATTGAAAAGAAAATGTGGCACGCTAATTACGAAAATGACACGTTTTTCTCTCGATGATGACACGAAAAATTTTTTTCATGCGGCAACGCTGCCCGTGGCCGTGGCGTGGCCCGTGGGCATGGTAAATAGAATAGGAAGGTATGCATAAAAAGGGGTTTCAACCTAAAATAAAAATGTCAGTTACAAATGAAGTAGCTGCGAAAAATTTTTGATTTTCTAGAAATATAAACTGTTGTACGTTCACAATACTTATATGATAATTTATTTATTTCATTAATACAGAATGATTTTTATAATAAAAATATTTCAATTCTTACTAATAATAACACGAATACTTATACTACTGTACTTTAATAATAATTTATTATTATAATACATGTATAATTAATTAATATTAACAAATTATTAAAGTGCAGTAGGTATTAATTATTTACCTGTAGAGTTTATAATTTTAAATGCTAACATTTCTTTTTGGTGCTTCTGTAACTAATGTATATACACAACTTTGACTATGAAACCTTTTATCACATGTTTTTAAGCATGAACAATACAAGCAATTTTAACTTTTTGGAAAATGTGGAGAAAGCATATTTAAATCTGTTAAATGTAGATATGTATATGATTCTTGATGATTCTTCATCATTATAATCAGAATCTTTAAATGTACTTGAACCACCATCATCACCAATTATATTATTATTATTATTATTATTTATTGTTGACTTGATAAGTTTTATACAATCATTTTTATCATTTATTAATTCACTATTTTGTGGTATGTAAATGTTATACAGTAGATTCCGCTTAACATCATTACAGTTTAATGGCACAAACCTTTTTAAATCACAAATTTCTCAAACACCGAATTTATACTTGTATTTTGGTTCGCTTAAGATCACAATCAATAAGGGCACATACGGCTTAAATTCACAAAACGAAATGTCCCATTTTGTTAAATATGGTACATTTGAAGATGCTTAACAGCACATAGCGCCAAAATAAACTACGTGTCAAGTAAGCTAACCTTTTGTTTCTCTAAGTTTTGTCAACTTCATTCTGAAAATCTAAACTGCTAACGGTCAAATCAGCTGCAAGCTGTCAAAATTATTTTTTTCCTTTCATCGTATTGAATTTGAGCTTTACAAAAGAATCAAAAATTGTTTAACAGCACAAACCGGATAACATCACAATTTTTTTTGGTATTTTCGACGTGATGTTAAGCGGAATCTACTGTACCTACATATTTTTACAACTTTTATTTTTTCAAGATCAATTTAGATACTTTGAAATTTATTAACATTTAAATATTTATTTGACAACATTAACATTAACAATAATTATAATAACAATTATTTTTCATGTATTCAATACATTTTACTGGTTTCACACCACAAGCCCGAATCCACTTCTCAAACACATTTTTTTCAGATGGAAATCTGAAAAATTTAACTTTTTATTTTGTTTTTCCTGTATAATTTTTACAGGACATCACCACACATTTAACCATTTTAACAGGTATTTATTATTTTTTTTCAAATATACAGTCAATTATAGTTTTTTAATTTATTTATAAGTCACTTTATTTGTAAAATAATTAGCTAACTATTAGCCACTATGAAAACAACATATAAAAAAAATGTAAACCTAAACTTTTTCGTCGCAGCTACGTCATCAACTTATTGTAATGTCACTAAAAAACGAAAAAAAATATCCGCCATATTGCTTTTCAGCATACCTTCCTATTCTATTTACCATGCACTGATCTGAACCAAAGAGAATATATAACTTTTAAGCTAAGGCCCCACATCGCTACTTTTACTGCGCGCAACCTTTGTTGCAGTATTTTACTGTTTAGCTTATTCATTATTCATTATTGTTTAGTTTGTTATGAATTTTCAACCAGTTCAGATAAATATGTATTTTTTCTTCAATTAAAGATAATAATTTTTATTCTTTCTCACTAATTCTTTCGGCCAATTGTACTTAGCCATTTCCTAAATTTATAATAAATTAGTTTAAACAAAATTTATTTTTGTTAAATAATAATTTACATATTTTGAAATACTTACCGTAAAAAATAATAAAATTTGAATCACTAGACTACACTACACTTATCAAAATTTCTCAATACTCTAATCACGGCAATAACAAACGAAAAGTTGCAGACGCAGCCGCAGTAAAGTTTCAACCAAATCAATATTTTTTTTGCTGCGTTTGCAACTCATTGTTTAGCTCTTCACACATCGCTAATTTTGAAACTGCAAGTTGCAACCGCAGCCTGGCTGCAGGCGCAGTTTTCAAGGTTTCTACATTGATCACACATCGCTACTTGCTGCCAACGCAGTTTTTTGTGCTGCGCAGCACCAATAGTAGCGATGTGGGAACGTAGCTATTATTCTTTCCACAATGCTATCAGTCAAATGATGTATACTACATCACTCAAGGTCATGAATATTTGGGTAAGAGCGGGGAGGTGAATTGAGGGGTGGCACATCAGCGATGTTAGATGTACCGATAAATTTCATCAGTCAATTTGACATTTTCTCTATTCCTTTTTCGTAATTTTTTCACTTCTCTTTTATTTACATTCGACCGTGCTTCAGGGAAGTGATTAGAAGCGTTTTTTTTTTAAGATTTAAAAAACTGAATTTGAAAAGACTGTTAAAGCTTTGAATTTAAAGTAAGTAAAATTAATTAATTCAATTAAATTAAGTAAAAAATACTCAGCTTTTTAACAAGAAAAGGTAATTTAAAACATATATAAATACAGAAACGGAAATGAAATGGAAATGCCAATAACGAGGTATTAATAACGATTTATCAAAAATATGATTTATTGTATAACAGACGTCTCAAACAAAATTAAAAGAAATGGTGCGTTTTATGAAATTATAAATGAATTAAAGCTTATTTACAATTTAAAAATGTTTTTTTCTGTAAAAATGTCCAACAAACGTGCGATAGAATAATAACGAATGAGGAATAAAAGAAAATGTATAACAACAGTCTTTTTGATGTATACATCATTTGACTGACTGTGTAAATACGAGAGTCAGTCAGAAAGCAAATTCAAAGCAAAACGTCAAAAGGACGTAAGTCATTTGACTGATAATGTAAATCCCACCAATATCAATTTAACGTTTATAGCGTACTTCGAATTTAGTCCAAAATTCGGTTTTTATTCGGATTATTTTTGCTCTTATAAACTGTTTAAATGTGTGAAAAGAAGAAAGTGTGCTTAATTAAATCATCTGTTTCGTTTCGTTACGACTTCTGTGTGTCAGTTCTCAGTTGTAAAAAATTAATTGTACAGTGGTTCTGCTGTTTGTTATATTATTTATAAGTTTTGATTTATAAAAGAAATAACGCGATAAAATGGTAGTTGGTGCATTTCCAGCAGCTAAATTAGGTATCCTTGCGTTAAAACAAATTAGTAAACCAATAGCAAATATTTTAAAGAATAGAGCGAAACATAATCCATTTTTCAAAAAATATGTCTGTATGCCGCCAGCCCAATGTAAGGTTAAAGAAATTTACCTTTTCACATATAAATAAGAAACTGAATCTAAAACTAACTCAAATTTTAGTATACAATTGGATTGAAGTAAAAACAAAAATGTGGTCTTTAAATTTGGGTAAACCAGTTAAAGTACCACAGTTAAATGAAGCAATGGCAACTGAGCTAGGAGCTAATTTATTGGGAGAATTTGTTATATTTTTTATAGGTTCTGCATTACTCATATTCGAATATCGAAGGTCTTATTGGATTTTGTTTTTGTTTTTTGTTTATTTATTATCCACTTAAAACATTTCAATTAATATAAATCATTAATTTAGATCATCTAATAAAGAGGCAGCAAAAGAAGAAGCAATAGCACAGGAAAAACGAGATCTACAAAATCGCCTTAATGAACTAGCTTTTAGTTTAGCTAAACAAGATGCACAAATAAGAGAATTATCAAGGACTGTAGCTGATTTAGGTAGGTACATATTTTATATTTAAAATCAAACTCAAAAACTTACATTGTATGGAAAATTTTTCTAGAATCTCGATCATGGTTTAAAATAAAATCTTTAACCAGAGATAAAGGTGATAAAGGAGATGCTGAAGATAAAGAAAATACAAGAATCAAAAAATCATATTCTGGTAATTTAAATCCAGAAGGCAATTTATTTAAATCAGCAAATTTAATCGAAAATGAAACTTTTTATAGTGAATCCATCACATCAAAATTCTACGACACAATTGATAGAATTGAACAAAGTGGAATCGTCAAAAAAGCTTTAGTTTATTTAAATTATTTCTAGTTTACATTATTCTCGTTGTTTTTAAGAATTTAATTATGAAAATTCAAATAGTAAGTGATTGCATTTACAATAAATCAAAAAACAATCATGCTTTATTCAAAAAATTCTATAATCTTCAATTTACAGGTAACGATTAAAAGAAAAATTAATACTGAATTAGAAATATAAATTGATTGATTTCCACTTTACTATAAATATTTATTTTTTATGTACCTACTTTATTTTCTTTTTTATCATTTATAAAATTTATAATTTATATTGAACAATCTAGTTAAGTTTGTAAATGTTAATTACAAAAATGAAGCTTGAACTGAATTATAATTAATGTTCATTTTGAAGAAAAAACATTTCTTACACTGAATATGCAGCGAATTAAATGAAAAAATGAAAACATTGATTTGCATTGATGTTCTTTGACAAGAATTCAGTACCAAAAAATCTAACACAAAAATTACATATTCAATTTACGTTATCAGCAATCACTTTTTTTTACATTTTCATTTTCTTCTCTGGTGGAGGCTTCATTTCGGCATTTAATTCAGTTTTTATATCAAGATTTCCTGCTGGTGCAGGACTAGATTCTAAATTTATATTATCAGAATTTTCCTGTTTAATTGAAACTAATTGATCTTGATTTGCTCCTTCACTATTTATTTTAAGTCCAATTCCACATTGTGCAGCATGTTGTATTTGTGGTGGTATTGGAGGTGGAAATTTTCTAAGTAATTCACCAAGAAGCATATCAACTCTTTGCCTTTGAAATAATGATCCTGGTTCTTCTTTAGTTTGTGTATTTTCTTTTTTCGTTGCAGCTTTTGATTTTTCTGATACTAAAAGAATACAAAAACTTAAGATTCATAATTTCTCTCAATCTCAAACAGATATAAATTTACATGCTTTATTTGAAGAAAAGTCCCAGAAATAACCTTTATTTGGATGGTATCTTGAATATGAACTCGCTTCTTCAAACGCTGACTGCAGATGTGTTACAGCTGAAAGCTTGGAAATTTAAGAGAAGACAAAATTTTATTTTCAAAATTAAATTAAAAATGTATTTCATTTCATGAACATACAATTCTTGAATTGAAAACACTTGCTAAATCAGGTGCCTGGTAAACTACTCCTGCAATTATATAATAATCCGCCAAAGGTGTTGCTTCTGTTGGTGAATGTCGATGTTGTTTTCTAATTACATAAAGTATTGGCTCAGCAACATGTAGTAATATATATTCAACTCCCACCATATTACTATGAAATGCAAAGCAAAAAATTATAGAAATAAATTATTATTCTGTGAAAAAAACTACATAATGTATGTATGTACTTCAATTGATCTAAACTCATTCTCTGCATACGAACATTTTCATTATTACATGTTCTATCGTAGAATGGATTCGATTTTTGAGAAAAATATTCCATCACATTTGTCGGATTTAGAATTGGAATCCATGTACTGTCATGCCATGAAAGCCATAATTTATTTTCTTGAGAGATTGGTACACCTAATCTGCCTGGTAGCATTTCTTTGTTTTTTAAATAAATAAAAGCACTTAATGAAATTATGGATTAAATAACCTAAGGCCTGAATTAAGTTAAAGTTTATTTATCGTTTTTGAGTTATTTTTAAAACAATGCAACATAAACACTGAATTCAATATTAACTATAATGGTTTATTTGATATTTTGATTTAACACTAAACTATAGTTTGATTTGAGGATTTGAGGTAACGTAATGATAAATCATAGAGAAATTGTCACTTCTTTTTTTATTATTTATATTTTGCAACGGTTTATGCTGTTATGACACGGTATTAATTTCATGATTAATTTCGTTATTAAAAAGAGATAACAAGTATGTTTTATGCTGTTATGATACGGTATTAATTTCATGATTAATTTCGTTATTAAAAAGAGATAACAAGTAAGCTTTACGGAAAAAGCAACTAGAAAGAAAGAGATAGCAACTAACAATAATTTTAGTGTTAATACTGAAAATGTCAAAAAATAACTCTCCCAATTCTGCAAATTCCAACAATATCCTTCCATTAATCATGAAATTTGAACAATAATATTATTTTTGTGTTGCCATCTTGTTTACACATTTTTGATAGTTTGAGTAGTGAGAGTGAGACGTGTCCAATTATTCATTTCTAATTTTTTTCAGTGAGTGCAAACAAAATGAATAGAATAGAAATAATAATCACGAACATTCATTTACTAAATTATTTAGTTGCCATTTACTTTAAACAGAGATACCGGCAACACAACTATAAGAAAATGTCAGCTGATTTTGATAGTGTGTCTCTGTTTCTCAAATCAGTTGTCTCTTTCTTTAAGTACTTAAAATTTCCAATAGGCAATAGTATTAATACCGTGTCATAACAGCAACGAAATTTTTTTCTCTTTTATTTTTTACAATACGGTATGGTCAATGGTGGAATGATATATAACTATAAGGTGTGTTCTTTCAAATGTAAACAATCGCCATATTGAACCAATTGAATCTGACCTATTCATACCACGTATACATGATGAAATCCAAAGATCCAGCGATTGTAAGATCGAATTTCGATCTGCGTATTTCAGTATCGTGGATCGAAAGATCGAGTTTAGTTTAGATTCAAACGTGGTTCAAAATATAGAAATTATAACTTTGAATTTTTTACTTTTCCTAATATTTGAATGTAAACTTAAATATTAGGGCAAGTTTAGAGTTTCTTCATGTCCCCAAATATTTCTTTTTGCCACTTTATTTATGTTTTCAATTTTATTTAAATGAAACAAATAAAAGTTTTCACACACTTCGATAAATAACATAGCCTAAAACAATTTCGATCTTTCAATCTTTCAATCCGTGTCTGTACGTTTATATTTCGACTCGATCCAGAACAAAAGGCTGGATCAGATCGGGATCCCATATGGACTCGATCTCCATCTACATGGTTTTCTAGGGCATTCAGACCGGATTAAATTAAGATTCAATCCATCATGTATACAGGGTATCAATAACAAAGGAAAATGACAGTTGATGCTACCAGCCCTAATAATTTTTATAATATGTTGACTGACTTTGTGCCTTTGGTTTTATAGGGGTGAGTTTTTGTAAAGTGATGATGATGATCACCTGTCACCACTTCCATATAAAATTCTGAAAGCTTTTGAAAGTTTTTGAAATTTTATATGGAAGTGGTGACAGGTGATCATCACCTTCACTTTACAAAAACTCACCCCAGGCTTTGAGGTTTCCTGGAGGTGTTGTCAAATTAACCAACTTGTTATTCAAATGAAGTTAAACTAAATAAGGGTACTAATTACATAAAACGATCAATCGAAAAATTTGGTTTGTTGTATCGTTTTCGAATTACATAAAACGATGAATCGGGAGAAATCGGTTTCTTTATCGTTTTTGAATTACATAAATCGATTTTTCTGTTTTTCTTATTTTTATTTATGTATTTATTTCTTCTTCTTTTTGTAGATTTTTTATTTTGTTCTGAAATAAATAGACTTTTACCAACATAAAATTTATTTTCACCTGAGTACTACGCTTAAAGCATAGTACTTAGATCGACCTGAATTCAGTTTCTTTTACTATTTATTTCTACACGGAAAAATTTTGTGTAGAGTGACGTAGAAATATTTGGAGAAACGTAAATTAAACAACATTTTTGTTTAAATTTAAATTTTAAAATTAAAAAAGCATCCATAAAAAATGAAGCAGGTGTTGTTTTTTAAATTGTTGTTGACAACAACTGTCAAATTTACCACATTGCTTGAACGGAATAAATGTCTGTACATTTATTTTGTTTCAATGGTTGCGGAAAATTAGTGGAGAGTGATCGTCAGCGCCACGCCACCTCTTGAAAAGTTTTAGAAATTTTAGCAAAGACAGTTTAAACTTATACTCCGTCTCGAACTCAGTACTGCAAAACAAAAAGGGAACGGAATATTTTCTTGACGGAATTCAGTCACTTTTTTTTACATGTATTTTGAATAGGAAACTGAATTCAGGTCGATCTGAGCACTATGCTTAAGTTGGAAAAAACTATATTATTTACCTCGTATATGCGTAGCGTTAATTCGCATTAACTCACTCCGTCTTGACTAAATACGAATGCATAAACCAAATTTCAAAACGCATTAAAACTCTACGAGTTTTGAGTAAATGTGTCTATCAGTTGCAAAACGGATCTTTTCCATATTTTAAAAAAAATGAGTTAAAAATCTACTTATTTACTTTACTTTTAAAAGAAAAAAAATATCTTTTCCTCTGTATTTTGATCGCCAAAATATGAGCTCAGTTGCAAAACGGTACCTTTTCCTCAAATTTTCATATATAATGTAGTCTCTTACTGCAACAATATTGTACTGGAAAAGAGTACTTTTTGCTGCGAAATTGTACTGTTTTCTAGTAAAATAATATTAGGTTAGTTGCAAATTAGTTGCAAAAGGGATCATTTCCATTTTAATTTATTCGATAAATCGATCAAAATTATTATTTTGTTTACTTTTTTGTTGAATCATGGTTCTATTAGTAATAATAAACAATTTGGTCAACTTTCTTCATTACATTTGTTGATAGTTTCTTCCAGAAACAATTTTTCTTAATAACTCAATTTATTTTTTTTTTATAGATGTGTACTATATTTATTTATAAAATTCAAGGTAATTTTTTGTTAGTAAACATGTATTAAAAGGTGGATCGATATATATGGGTATATGGACGGTGTAAGGTGTTGATATAACTTAAAAATATTAACTAATTAAAAATTAGGTTTGTGATCTAACAAAAAATCATCTACCTCTCGTTAGGCGCGCCTGAGGATGATTGTTGATAGTGGGCTTGGAGATCGGTAAAATAAAAGTTGGTCTGGAAGTTCTTCCACCTGTAGATCAAGCGTTAGCGGAGGATGAGTCCAGGATCTCTTACTCCCCGACAGTCTTGTTCTCTGGTGGTCCTTCCACTTCCTGGGCGCCTCATACGCGCTCAGCAGAAGCGCACCAACAACAAGAGCACAAACAGAATGGTACTCGTTCCGGAGGCGGATTCAGACCATTAGTAGATTGATCAACTGTATTGCATAATTGAATCGGTCTAATAACTCAAAATGACCCTTTTGCAAAATGACAAAGACCCCTTTTGCAACTGATAGACACAAATACACTATTAAATCCGCATTTAAAATTTCAATGCGCATTTAAATGTGCATATACACTTACTTCGTTTTAAGTAATTATTATTTTATTACACACGCAGGTGTTCAACGTTTTGAGTGAGAACGAAATGTTGTATTACGCATAAACACCAATCAAAATTATTATCTCAAAACGATGTTTAAAACGTTTTAACCGTTGTGCATAAACAAGGTAATTGTTACAACCAGCGTTAAATAACCGGTTTAACTACCCAGTGTGCGAATGGTCTAACGAGACTATCAACTGTCAAATGACTTAAGATTAAGAATGAAATGTTGTTGCAACATAATTAATACAAAACTTGTTGCGAAGGATTGGTTGTTTGGTGTTGTTGTTTTATAAATAATGCCGTCTGTTTCTTTTAAGTTCTTATTGTGTTGCTCGTGCTGTGTAAATTTGTTTGGAGTTTTTTGTTTATATTTATTATAATATTTTTTATGCAATCGTATTGTTTTTCTAAAATTAGAATTCACGATATTTTATTTTTAATAGAATAATAAAGTAAAAAAGAATTTTGTTTGAAAATAGAAAAATAAAGACATTGAGAATGTTTGAATAGAAAAAAAGGAATCAGTTTGAGTAAAATGCTTGGGTGTGGAGGAGGCAGTTTTTAATAGACCTTTTGAAAAATTTCGTGAAAAAGATTTTAGGGAAAATGTTCCTGAGAAGGGTAATATAAAGTTGTTTTTTCGATTTTATTTCTTTTTAAATTTTATTTAAAATATATTTGAATAATTTTATAAAATTTAAAAAAAGAATTGAAGTGATAAAGAAGTTAAATTACATAACAAATATTTTCCAGGTTTTATAGAATTTAGGTAACTTCTGAAATTTTCAAAACTGTTAAGTGAATTTTTGTAATTTGATATTAATTTTTCTTTTTGTAAAGTGTGCTAATTTTACTTTTTATGTACATTTACAATTTTTTTTCCAATCTTGTAGTTTATTTATTATTAACATTAATTTTCCAAATTTATTTTTCAGTCTGCTGATGCTATTGATGCCACTCACGCAACTATCAAGTGGTTCAAAGAGAAAAATGTATGTATGTATGATAATTGATAAGAATTTTTCATCTAATTTGTTGCTGTAATTGCTTTGTTATGAATTATTAACAAATTTCATAAATGTTTAGAGGAAATTTCTTAAAAAAGCGTTATCGTATTCAACATAACACAACCTTAAACATATGTGTTTTTTGTGTCCAAGAAATACCTATACCATAAGAAATTTTTTATATTCAGAAATCGAGAGTACAAAATCTAATCCATTTCAAATGAAATTTTTAGATTTACATCACTAAAAATTTTAATTACATATTTCATGTGATTTTTTAAAACAAAAGAAACTTAAACTATGTAGTTAATAACATACCCACAAGTTTGTTATTTCTTCTCGTGTTTCACTTATACATACATATGTACATATATATGCCTAGATTTATTTTTCAATACGAAATTCAATTCAAGTACAAATTAATTTTTTTTTTCAATTTTTATCTTTAGAATAATGTGCATTCGAAGGACTAAGAAGACGTCTTGTAAAATTTATTATGAGATGTAAAAGGCGAGATTTATATTATGAGGTATAGGAATAATTAAACTCTTTGTTATACGTGCGTGTTATGTGTGCATATTTTTTAAATATAAGATGTAGCTAATTTCAAAATTGATATAAGAAAAATTTTCAGAAAACAACGTCAGTATATCCAAATCGTCTTGAAAGTACATACATACTTTAACCAAAATCGAAAAAAGAAAGTTCTTTTGAATTTTTTACTTTTTATTTGGTTGCACAATTTTATTGCAAAAAAAGTGTTTATAACTTTTTTAATTCAAATTACAAATTATGTTCTTAATTTTTAACTTTTATTTGATGATTTAATTTTTTCAGGGCCTCCCACCATTCAATGTGTCTGGTAGTCCATTTAATATAGTACCAATACATCATTACCCAGAATTAATACAATCATGCTGTGATTTAATAAATCGAGAATGGCCTAGAAGCGATGCAGCTAGAATACGTTCATTACGGGCATCTTGTGATACATTACCATGTAGTTTAGTAATAACCATTGATAATATGCAAACAGTAATTGGACATTGTAAATTGAGTTCAATTGCTAGTAAGAAAAAATGTTGTTTTATAGAATCAGTTATAATTGATAAGAAATTTCGTGGGCAAGGTTTAGGTAAATTAATAATGAATTGTGCTGAAGATTATTGTAAAAATGTATTAAATTTAAAAACAATTTATTTATCAACAATTGATCAAGAAGGATTTTATGAAAGAATTGGTTACGAATTCTGTCCACCAATATTATTATACGGGCCAAGACATTGTGAGCTGCCAAGTTTAGATTATTCTAAAAAGAAATATATGAAAAAGTTACTTTAAATTTATATGCTTAAAATAAAAAAATTGAGTGAATAAAACTAACGAAAGATGAACTATGTATGTACATATGTGAACTGGAAAAAGAGGAAACTTGGAACAAAAATTCAAAAAGTTATTTCTTTTTATGCCTTAATTTACATGCAATAATAATAATTCGTTAGTTTAATTAATGTATTCCAAATATTTTATTCTCTATATAATGTATATTTCTTTTTTTGCACTTTTGTTCTCTCTTTTTTCACACATCGTATTTATTTTAACCAATAGAAGAATATATGTATATTTTGTTCAAGATAAGAAGGAAGTACATATTTAAATTTATTTTATCTTCATATGAACTGTCCAATATTTTTGCTTATAAAATTAATTTTTAAAACTTTTCTACTAATACGTTTTTGTATGACCTGTGCCAGCTCATTCAGAACAATTAAATAATAATAGTTATTATTATAAGAATATGAAAGTAGAAAGAACGCATGCTTTTTTTATTATTAGACATATCAAATTTTAAAAAAAGAAAAGAAAATTGGCAGCATTTAAATATTTTTAAAAATTAGGAGCTATTTTTTGTACAGTAGAATCTCAGATAAGAGCAAAAGTTTTAATCTCTAAAATAAAAAATATATACATATGTATGTGTACATAATAATGAAAGTAGGTATTATATACTGCTTTCTTCATGTAATAAATGCTAATTTAAGGATAAGGATATTTTTATTAAATTGAGTAATTAGTTTGCTCGTGCAAAAAAATGTAATTTTTAAAAAAAGTTTTTTTTAATGACTCGAAGTATTTAAGTTGAGATTTTGTTGAATTAAAATCTTAAAAAAGCCAAATAATATTAAAATTTTTAGCTTATATAAGGTAGAGCACTTTGTATATTATATTAAAAAAATGCTAATAAAGAATTAATTTTGTCACACAATGGAATAAACTTGTGATTGAACATTTTTAAAAATCCAAATACATATAGTTTTTATTTTTCAAATTTCAAAACAAATAACGACCACTATATAAGTACATACATACGTATATGACAAATATGTATAAATCAAAATCTTATTTTAAATAAAATACGGAAATTTAAATTTTCGCCAAACATAAACAACAACAACTCATTTTCTTTTTGTTTTTTGTTCTTTTGGCTAATTTTCAGACAACGTAGTGTATAGTTTCTTCTGTCTTTGTTTTTATTATTTTATTGTACCTACATACCTACATATTTTGTATTTGAACTAATTTCACTTTGTTTTCATGTCACCACATTTAAAGTATATATCCGTACACTATCTATAATTGTATTTAGAAAAATTAATATACATATGTATAACATTACAAATTTTATGATAAATTTAAGATCAAGTTCAAAATTAAAGTGGCGAAAAAAGAAAAACATTTGTAAATAAAATTTTATATTTAGTTTTTCTTGGCAACTGTATTCAATATAATTATTTTAAATATTTAATTGACGATATGGTGTTTTTAATGAGAATTAATTACTGTACAGTATAAATGAATTATATTTGAAAAATATATGAATATTTTTTTAACTTCAAGTTATAAATATTAAAAAAAAAATTTCCTTATGTTTGAAAAAAAAATTTCAAGGAAAAAAATACCCGTTACTATACTTGATTTATTAATTGAAGTCAGTACAGGCAAGATTAGGGACGTCGCAATACTATCGAGGTATCGATACTTTTGATCCGATACTACGATACTGAGTACTCGATACTCAGTCTCCGATACTTTTACCGGTATCGATACTTTTGGGCCGATACCCGATACCAGCAGTGTAAAGTTTTCGAAATAGTGGTACAAAAGCTATATAAAATAAAGAAGCCATTAAGAAACGAGAACGAGTACGTTGTAGACAACAACAAAGTTACTAATTTCGTAATTTCGAGACTACTTCCTCAAAAAAAAAAAATTATTTTCATTTAATTTTCCCTTTTTTTTTGTATAGTATCGGATTTTATAGTATCGGTCGATACTATCGGGTATCGATACTTTTGTCCCGATACTATCGAGGCATCGATACCATAGATCCGATACCGATACCCAGTATCGATACTTTCCAAAATTTTGACGTCCCTAGGCAAGATAGGCATACTTTTCTATACTCTTACATTTCGTTTGCATGGGTGAAAATACATTAGTTGTAAATTGTAATGCGCTAGTTGTAACAATTTTTTTCCTACTTGGTATAATAAGAATAGTCTAAAATAGTTTTAGCTGACGGTTGTAATTCTCCATCCACATGTAGAAATGTTCAACAAGATTCTTGAGATTGAAAATTTTAACATAGGTACCAGTTATTCTACATCAGAGACTGATAATTTGGTTATGACATTATCTAATAGCTATGCCAAACTATCAGATAATAAAGGAGCTCAAGGTCAAGATCAAAGCCAACTTGCAGAAATCTCGGTGAATAGTTTGCAGGATCTATCATTTGCTACTGTTGTTGCGTCACAAAGCAACATAAATAATAATAATAATAATAATAATAATAATAATAATGATAATAGTGATAATAATATAATGATAGTAATAATAATAACGATAATAAGAATAATGATAATAATGATAATGATGATAATTATATTGATGATAATAATGATAATAATAATAATAGCAATAATAATAATAGTAAAAATAAAATTAATAATGACAAAAATAATCATAATCATAATAAAAAAAAAAAAAAAATAATAATAGAAATAACAATAATAATAAAAATAGCAATAATAGTAATAAAAATAATAATACGAAAAGTAAAACCATCAAAAAGAGCAAAGACACCAGCAAAACTACAGAAATTAGGGATACAAAAGATTGTAACTACGTTTCTGAAAATGTAAGGACAGAGGATGTAATCATAAGAACCAGAAGCGCTCCCGTACTTAAAGTAATACATAAACCAAAATCACTGTTTGTGTCGAGGTTACATCCATCAACTACTCCTGACGATATTCTCAATTACATCTCGAATTATTTGAACTGTACAAAAGAATCGATGAATGAAATTGGAATTTTTAAAATCAATAATCCGATGAGTGCAGTTTTATCATTTAAAATATCATCATCGATATTTTTAATAAATTAAATTGCTCCACTGTATGACCGGAAGGTTTGGTCATACATGAGTTCCTCTCACGACCAAAGAAAGCTCTAAGTTCAAAACCAAAAAACTGGCAGAAACAGTCATCAGAATCCTGTACCAAAACGTAAGAGGATTAAGAACAAAGACTAAACAACTGTTTTCCACCTGTTTTGACGCAGATTTTGACATCTTTTGTTTGGTGGAGACTTGGTTGTGTAACTCTATAAAGGACGAAGAACTTTTTGGTTCAAATTTTCAAGTTTTTCGACGTGACCGTCACGCTGATTCTGATAGTACTGCAGTGGGAGGGAGGTGGTGTTCTTTGTGCTGTTAGATCTAAATTTAGCTGCAATAAAATTGAATTGCAGTCTTTTACAAATTTAGAAATAATTTGCTGCTCAGTACAGTTCGAACAAAATAAAATTTATTTGGTTACAATGTACATTCCACTGAACTCATCGGCCGATACTTTGATAGCTTATATGAAAGCAATTGATGAAGTAGCATCTCTTCTCCAGGTTCATGATGAACTTATTTGTGTTGGCGATTTCAACCTTCCTAAATTAAACTGGATTTATGACGATTTGGAAAGCTTTGCGATTCCTGTTGAGGTTACTTCAATTAATGATGCTATTATTACCGATGGTTGTGCTGGTGCTAACTTATACCAAATGAATTCTGTTAGAAATTCATTCGGTAAAATACTCGATCTGGTTTACACCTCTGACTTTTCTAAATGTGGTGTAATCAGATCTGATCCTGTGGTAATTCCCGAAGACCTTTATCATCCTGCGCTGTGTATTTTATTTGATTATGAAATTAACTTTGTAAATGTTATGTCTGACTCTTATTATTTTAATTTTTCTAAGACTAAATTTCAAAATTTAAATGAATACTTTTGTGAATTAGATTGGAACGATGTACTCAATTGCAGGGATGTGGATGCTGCTGTTAGTTTGTTCTATTCTAAAGTTTGTGAAGGTTTTGAAACATATGTACCCAAGAGACGATCTAAAAATTCAAATTTGAGCCCTCCTTGGTACGATGATAACATTAGAAAAATTAAAAACAAAAGAAACAAAGCTTGGAGGCAATACGTTCGTACTAAGGACGAAGGGGACTATCTAGCTTACTCTGAATATCGTAAACTATTCTTTTTTCTTAACAAAGTAGCCTATAATAATTACATTGATAAAGTCCAGCAACAGATTAAAACAAATCCTAAATATTTTTGGAACTTTCTGAACCTAAGCAGAAAGTCCTGTACCTATCCCTCAGCTATGTCCTTTAACGATAAAAATAGTGATGATCCAGAAGTCATCGCTAATCTCTTTGCTGAATTTTTTCAGACCACCTACTCTCCTCACATTGAAAATATCTCTACTGAAGAAGTACCACTTTCTATTAGTAGTTCTAATTCAAATCTCTTCTCAGGACAGGATTTGTTAGTTTCTGTGGATGAATTAATGGTAAATCTTCGTCAACTTGAAAATAGTTGTTCATGTGGTCCAGATGGAGTGCCAGCTGTCATTTTGAAACACTGTGGATTGAGTCTGGCCAATGTTCTCACACATTTGTTTAATTTATCTTTAAAGTCTTCAGTGTTTCCTTCTATTTGGAAAATTTCATTTTCGATCCCCATCCATAAGAGTGGTCAAGGAGGATTGAAATATAAAAGAGATTCCTTCACGAGGAACGTATGAAATTCATAATTTTTACATTTTTATAAAAATTTATCTGAGAAAGCTCAAAAACTGGTCTGAGAAAGCTCTAGTCTGAAGCTCTTTCGAATTGAATAGAATGAATCCGAATGTGTTTGTAAATTGCTTTATGATCAAATGAAAAATAAGAAAAAACAAAACCATTGTAAATAAAACTATACATATGTATTTATATGTTGTTATACATATTATATGTATACATTATGCTTAGAACAAATGATTTTAGGCGTTGTGTTTTTTTTTCTTTATAGTTCTGTGTCATTTTTTTTGCAGCTGAAAAAAATGATATTTGTTGTTGGTATTTTTTGGCTTGATTTTTTCTTTGCTTTTACGTTTTTTTCTTTTTTCAAGCATTTTTTATTTTTGTTTGCTTATTTCGATCCTATTCTTGACCTACCTCTACAAATCTGTTTTACATTGATATTTAATTTTATGGAATTATTAAATGAATTTATAATTCATATTTTGTTGAAGGGGCATTTTTAAAATTATCCTTTACGCTTTTCTTGTATTTTTTGTTTGTTTTCAAAATAAATTTTAAAACAAGACAAGAAATATAAAAACATTTAAATTAACACTTCATTCTATTTTTGATCGTTTTCGTCAAAAAATCCGACTTGAAAGGTGAATACCTCGGGACCCTGTCAAGGCATTGACTTAAAATTTCTGCACAATATTCTGCTTTTTATTCTCTACAAAACTCCCTAAGACACCAGAAAGATCACTGCAACAGGGCGCAAGTTATACGGCGCCAAATATAAAACTTCCTCTCATCAATTTTTAGAAACAAAATGTAACATTTTTGACTCCTTAGAGAAGTATGTTCCATTGAGACTAGGAAGCTGAAATTTGACCAAGATATTCCTTAAAGGGTCCAACATTGCATAAATTGTAAACGGTGTAAATCCGTTCTCTAGGGCAAAAGTCATGTGGTAGTATACAAACAAGTTATTTTTTAACAAAAAAACTTTTTTTCCCTCCATATGGGGCCCTTTTTAGTTCATACGTTGGTCCTTGATCAATTCTTGAACGGTTTGGACCTAGTGCATTATATTTGATTTAGATCGGTGCAACAATGCTTGAGATATAAGAGTTCAAATTTGACAAGTCACACATTTTTCATAAGGATTAAATTAATTAAATTAATACACTCACGCTCGTTACAACTTGGTCGTGCCACCATCAAGTGTATTTTCAGGAGTTGTTAAAACCGGTTATAAACTCGTTTGCGACGGTAGCAGCAGTCCAAGTCTATTTTACCGCTATCATGGTGGAATGACATATGTATAAGGTGTGTTCTTTAAAAATTATCGATCCAAACAGCAATGCCAGATAGTTTTAATCTCAAGATTAAAACACAATTGTACGTTATAACTTTACGGATTTTTTTATTTTTATTTCTATCTAATGTTTTTATTTTCATTTTTAATAAAAAAAATAAATGTTTGATCTAAAAAATAATTTCACCACTTCTATATTTACATTTAAATGTTGTGTTTGAAATATTAATTTTTTAATTATACATTTTTTTGTTTTTTACAAGTTGCGATTTGTGTGCAATTAATAACCATTCTAGTTACATCCGGTAAAAACAATGTAGGAATAGCGTCTTCTTTCAATCTGTTTCCATTGAAGCAATTTTAATTAAAATGTATAGAATACACTCGTGCTGAGCTGAGTTTTTTTTAATGTTTTTTGTTTCACATTTTTCAATCCATTCACTTAAAATATCCTTATTTTTAGGAAATCTATGAAATTTAATATTGAAACTCATGCCTTATTTCCTGTAATAATTATTACAATTTAGTACACTACACCGCACCATGTTTATTTTTAGCTTATATGAATATTACATATATGTAATTATATATTTTGTTTGTTTCTTGAAAAATAAAAATCTTGCACTCAAATATCTACACTTCAATAGGATAAAATAGAAATTAAATTTCATAATAATAATAAAAATGCACGACATTCATCCCTTCCAATTTTTCAGGAGTTATATATACTACCGCTTCGTAGCCTATACGTTTATAAGGTTATGAATATATTTTTTGCTAGGAGTGATGCGTATGCAGTTAGAAGGACGGTTAGCCAGTTAGTACCACGAATTAGATCCGAAATGTGTCGACGTTTCTGTTTTAACATAGCTCCTTATATCTATAACAAATTACCTGATGATATAAGAAATAGGCAGCAACCCAAAAGATTTTTGGAAAAGTTAAAACAGTGGCTTTTCACACAGATTGACGTTGATTACCTACTGCATATATAATGTTAATATTGTAATCAATCAATCCATTCTTTGCTATATATATTCTGGTAAACAATTTTTTCTTTTCTTTTCTTTTGTCATGCTATTAAAATTCCTAATTTATAACTAATATTTGTCCACTTATATATGAAATCGAAGTCGCGGACACAATCTTGCTCTCAAAAAACAATGAATAAAAAATCGCGTTAAGTACATTTAACACTGGCAAATAACTGCCACTGAATGTACAATACCATTCCATTACAATTTATCTATATGAGACAGTATTAAAAATAGCAGTTGTTGGAGATATAGTTTAATATACATATACTTATATATAGTTTATTATTTCATGTATGTAATAATAATGTGTAAAAAATAATATGTAAAAATAAAACTTGCATTCATTACTATCTCATTAAATTGTAAAAGGAACTGGTAAATAAATAAAAAATAAAAATAAAAATATAATGCCCAAGCCATCAAATATAAAACCAAAAGCAGCAAGCTAGTCAACTAAACAGTTTATACGGTGAAAAAATTATCTGTATTTTGGATCAAATTGGGAGTACGCTATAAACGGTAAATTGGGATTAAAATAATACATGCAAATGTTGATACTTTTATACACTTATAGTATACATATTATTCTTCTTCCACATTAAAAAAAGAAGAATGTGACAGCTTCAATTTCACCATAAAAATTAGAATCCGCCATATTGTATTTTACCTCACACATATTATTACATATAAAAAAATTGGGATTAAACCCAAATAAATTGGGCTTAAGCCAAAATCCGAATTATCGAGTTTATAGCAGATAAAATTGGGAGTAAACCAAAATCCGTATTAAAAGTGGATTACGTATATACTCGTACAACATGTTATAAAAATTATTCGGGTTGGTAATATTACAACGTCATTTTTCTTTGTTATTGAAATGCTCTCTGATTGGTCTGGTTGAATTTGGTTGATTTGATAATGGCGATTGTTTACATCGGGAAGCACACACCTTATACATAACAGAAAAGCTGTTGAAAAATAAATTTTTAGTTCTAAATCTGTTCATAGAGCGGACAGACAAGAAGAAATCGCTTAGAACATTCGATTTAAAAATACGTTATGACCGTTTTTGCAATAAAAAAAAAATTTAAATACACAAAAATCCTCAAAACTGTAATTAGACGATTTTATATGGAAAATGAGGACGGAGTAAATGGTGGGATTTACATTATCAGTCAAATGACTTACGTCCTTTTGACGTTTTGCTTTGAATTTGCTTTCTGACTGACTCTCGTATTTACACAGTCAGTCAAATGATGTATACATCAAAATGACTGTTATTATACATTTTCTTTTATTCCTCATTCGTTATTATTCCATCGCAAGTTTATTGGACATTTTTACAGAAAAAAACATTTTTAAATTGTAAATAAGCTTTAATTCATTTATAATTTCATAAAACGCACCATTCCTTTTAATTTTGTTTGAGACATCTGTTATACAATAAATCATATTTTTGATAAATCGTTATTAATACCTCGTTATTGGCATTTCCATTTCATTTCCGTTTCTGTATTTAAATATGTTTTAAATTAGCTTTTCTTGATAAAAATCGGAGTATTTTTTACTTAATTGAATTGAATTAATTAATTTTACTTACTTTAAATTCAAAGCTTTAACATAATTTTCAAATTCAGTTTTTTAAATTTAAAAAAAAAAACACTCTTAACCATTTCCCTGAAGCACGGTCGAATGTAAATGAAAGAGAAATGAAAAAAATACGAAAAGGAATAGAGAAAATGTCAAATTGACTGATGAAATTTCTCGGTACATCGCTGATGTGCTACCCCTCAATTCGCCTCACCGCTCTTGCCGAAATATTCATGACCAGAGTATAAAGAAGAACTTACATAGTAGGATTACTGAGAGCCGAAGATTTTTTTTTATTTATTTCTCTCACATTTTTTGAGAAAATGCTAAAAGGTGATAGAAATATTTTTTCATTGACTGAAAAGAAATGAAACGTAAATATTTACAAATGAAAAATAAAACACGAACACATTCACAATTTTAAGTAAGAAAGAAATATTCCCATTAAAATAAATGTAAACAAACCTGTGTCTATATGCTATGCTTGTATGCGTTTCATATATATTTTATATGGTTTTAGCTTATATACAAAAAAAACACGAACACTAATGCATATTTAGGTGACTATTTTGAAAAATGCGTTTATAAAAAACTATGTTGGAGAGGTATTAGTATGAATATTTTTACGCATTATTTTTACCTCCTTCAGTCGCATATGGGATTTTGCTTTTGTTTTCAGAGAAAAATTTATAAATAAAAGAAAAAAAAAATCGGCTCTCAGTAGGAACACTATATACACTATGTTCATGACCTTGAATGATGTATACATCATTTCATAGAATATAGAAATATAGAATACTAACTGTAGAACAAATTGTGTTCCCGATTCTGTGAAAATTGTTATTTTTCTTATTGGTGTGAGTGAAAAAAAAAATATGAGATGAGTCTGTCTTTCACTTTAATAAATAGAACTATAAATTATTAAAGCTGAAAAAAGATAAAACATAAAATTATTCCCACTTTAATTTTCAATTTTTTTTTTCAATTCAGCATTCAGCGTTCTATGAATCAGATGTTAAACGTCAAATTGACCATGATTATAGGTAGGGTAGGTATGTAAATTTTAATAACAATAATAAATAATATTGAAACAAAGTGAATAAAAATAATAATTTATCATCAATATCATCACAATCAGTACAAAATCATAATAATAATAATATAAAAAAAGATGATAATTTAAATTATAAATCATTAATAAATTTTATTTACAAAAATTAAATCTTGTTAATAATAATGTGAAAAAAAAAAACTGCAAAACGACATTCAATTGATTGTGGTACAAGTATTAAGGAATATTTATTAAATCATGATAATAATCGTCAACAAATAATAACGTCATTTTTTCTAAAATTATTATTTTAGGAAATGAAATAAGACTTATATTTTATACAAGTTTAACCTTTTATAGAAAAGGTTGAAAATAACAAATTTCTTGTTACTTTTCTTGTAACTTGTAACAAATCTGGTGATGCTTTTTAAAGATAAATAATGAAAATTTTATTTTAAAGGAAGCTATTTCCACACCACCTCGATCTAGAATTCAAAGTTATGTTTTTTATTCATACAAACTCTAGTTCTAGATTGAATTGAATTGAAATAAATATCTAATATCTATAATCTGAAAGTATACTTTAAAACTTTTTTCAACGTAAAAAAAACTCAAATTAAAATTAATAATATTTATTAGAAGTTTTATATAATAAAAATCTCTCCTTAATTTTTATTTATTAATAGAAAGTAGGTACATATGTATAATCATAATTTTTTATAAAAAAATTTTTCCGCCGTTTTAAAATTCGAATTTGAATTTATTAACAATTATCTTGTTTATGCGAAGCGTTACTTCGCATTAACTCACTCCGTCTTGACTTAATACGGATGCATAAACCAAATTTCAAAACGCATTAAAGCTCTACGTCGTTTTGAGTTAATACACTATTAAATCCGCATTTAAAATTTCATTTCGTTTTTAAAATGTGCATAAACACTTACTTCGTTTTAAGTAGTTGTTATTACACACGCAGGTGTTCAACGTTTTGAGTGAGAACGAAATGTTGTATTACGCATAAACACCAATCAAAATGTATTATCTCAAAACGATGTTTAAAACGTTTTATCGTTAATACGTTTTAACCTTTGTGCATAAACAAGATAAATGAAGTTGAATGATTGTATGAATTCAGCGGTTTAAAATTAATAATTTAGTGCTACCAAATGAATACATTTGTGGGTAGTACATTAAAAAATTCAAACATTGAAATTTGTAATTTACGTTTTACATTGTTCTGTAAATTATACTACTCATATAATGTGAATATTAATATATAAAATATATAATTATATTTGTAAAAATATATACTATATAATTATATAGAGTATGATAATAACAAAACCATCTAACGGACAAACATTTCAAAAAATTTTATTTCATAATTCTTGTGTATGGCTACCCTAAAAATAACATATGTTATGAACATATGTTAAATTTGGTTAAATTATATTCAGTGACCTATTGTTTATCAGCAATTTAACATGTACATTTAATTCAGTGACCTGAAAAATAAAACAAAAAATATTGTCGTTTGTGTATGTCAGTCTGTCTCATTTTAACTAATTGAAATTTTCGTTTAGAAAAATATGAAATATTTACATTTCATTTCCACTAATTGAATTTAAAAAAAATAAAAAAAATTCAGTTTTTTATTTCATGAGTGTATATATACCTCCTGCTTTACTTTGGTTGGATATTCATACTTTGTCTGCTATTATTCTATATGCTATGATCATTTGACTGATAGTGTAAATCACACCAATGTGCATGACATCATCATACAATTTTTTTGTTGGTGTTGTACCATATGAAAATTATTATAATTATAATATAAACAAAAACAACAACACACATATAAAAAAATAATTGTAATATTATTTTTCATTTTTCAAGTACCCAACCAAATTTACAACTTTTTTATAATACCGTATTTGAATTTTGTTGTTGCTTCGTACCTATAAATACAAATTTTATTGTAAACTTGAAGTCACTGTTTTTTTCTCAATTTTGTATTTTTCCCATTTAGCATATCGATGGCTATAGGCAATTAGCCGTTTGGAAAACTTTACAGGAGCAATATAAAACTTATTTATTTGATAATTATTCAGATGACATAATTATTTTTCTGTATAATCTTGAAGTAAAAAGCCATTACTCAATTGAAATGGAATCATTTAAAAAATATTTTTTTACGCATAAAGCGTACAGAATCAATTAACATCGAAATGTAAAAATCACCGAAAATGTGGCTCAAGGCCTATTGCCTATAAGCCATCGATATACAAGTATGTATTTTTTATATGCAGATTGTAGTTTATACAGTAGCGGAAAAAACACATGACTCAAATAATTTTCATTTTTCTAAAAATAATTTATTTATTAAGCTGTATTACAGAATCATGTATGGTTTTTCTTTTCTTATAGAAAATACCTTAAAAAAACACACATACCTACTTAGTTAAAAAACAAACCGTTTGAATTTCAAAACGTTAGTTTTATTTTTGCTCGCCAGATAGGACAGACAAGAAGGTTTCGTTTAGGAGCCTTTACTGAAATAGAGTGAAAATCCAAATGTACTACGCGAAATATCTATTGTGTTAATCTATAATCAATAATCATTGATGTAATGCTTTAAGTGGCAATGCCCATATTTTGTTTCTTCGATTGCAAGTCTAATTATTCGTTTAGAAATTTTATAAATCTTACAGAACTGATAAGTTGTTTTAAATTTTTTTAAATTAACCATGTCTTGTTTATAATTTTTTTCATAACTTTTTCTTTATGCATTTAGAAACAACAAAACCATTTTTTTTAACAATGTACATATAAAGATCTTAAAATTCTATGTTTTCCTTGCAATACCGCATACTTTTCTACAATGTTCTGATGAATCTAAACAATCAATCAAAAACTTTCCAAGATTATATTTTGAAACAGTACGTCCAGGTGATGAATCATGTAATATTTGAATATCTGAAGATGGTTCATCAGCAATATGTGGTGGTAATACAGCAGTATAATCCAAATCAGATGATTTTGTTATTTCAAGCATTTTCTTATGTTCATTATTAATATTATTAAATTGTGGTGGAACCTTATTTGGATCCCAAAATAAAAATGATGACATACAAATTGAAAATTTTTTAAGACCAAGTTCTTTCATTGCATTTATAACATTTTGTGTACCAGTTGACATTTCCGTTGTTGGATCCAATTTATTTCTAGTACCAAGAACAACAACAACGCCATCAACATCAGTAAGAACTTTTTTAACATCATCGTAATTTGTTGCATCACCTTTTATTAGAACAACTTTATCTCTAAACGATTCTGGAACAGTAGCTTCATTTCGATAGAGTACTTTAACACCGAGTCCTGTAACAAATATATATTTTGGTTTTATTTCAAAACATGAAATATTACGCAAAACCTACCTTTTTTTAAAGCATAATCAACAACACATTGTCCAGTCATTCCAGTACCACCAATTATTGCAACTCTTTGCATTTTTATGTAAGTAGTTTAATTACCCTTTGAAGTTTAAAATCAATTGCGTTTCCATCCAGTTAGGTACATACGAGTACGTACATTTGTATTTAAATGAATAAACAAAAAAATATGACTTAATAAGAACTTCCGCAATTAATACACAGTCCAGACAAGACTTTTTTATGTCAAGACTTATGTCTCAACATCGAATCGAATATGTCCAATATCAACCGCTGCTTATGCCTTGTATGTATGTATGTAGTCAACGAGAATATATATTACTACTATATATTCTCTTTGATGTAGTGTAGTGTAGATGGCAAGATATATCGATGGCAAAACTTATGTCTTGTCTTGTCTTTGCTACGATATCTGCCTGACATAAGCAAACAAAATAGAGGTTTCAGTTCAGGTGTATTGTGCAGATGTATCAGATATTCAGATTCATCAAACTTTTATCGATATAAAAAATTGTGAATGTGTTGTTTTTTAATAAATTTAAAGTTAAATTAATGTTCAAATTTACAATGTAATTTTGACAAAATTTCATAAAAATATATTTCAAAAATTTTACACTTTAGTCTTTACAATCACTTATTTGACCAGCTAAGCTACTTACTACGCATAAGTAAAATGGCAGGACGGACATAAACAAAAGTCTTGACATAAAAAAGTCTCGTCCGCACCGTCCGTACCACGGCATACATACAACAGGCAAAATACTCAGTACATCGGTGGCTGCCATTTTTTGTCGATGTGACGTCATCAATACTGCAGAATGAAAATTTGTTTCTTTTAAACACAAAAGTAAGCAAACGCATTAATTTGTAATGAAAAATTTTGAATTAAAGAATTTTTTAATTTTTATGATAAAGTTTTATTTATTTTTCTTTTTTTCCTCGAATTTTCAGTTAATTTTCCATTTAAAAGTCTAATTCTATTATATAAGCGTATTTTAAAGTACATACAAATATTTTACTTTTATTGGGACATCTATGGGTTTTTCTCTTAAAAATGAATGATTTTTATATTTTTACCTTTCATAATTTTGCATTATTTCTGTAATTAGTTGTTGTTGTTGGCGTTTTTCATGTCTTTCTTTTCTTTTGATAGCATCTTCAATGTTTTGATTGGAAATTGTTGGTAGAATTTTGTTGGTAATATGTACTCCTTTTTTTAAATGTCTTTTTTTCTTGGCACATTTAATAAACGGTCTTTTAAACTAGTGTAATCAGATTCATCAAAGTGGTCTGAACACATTTTTGCCTTTTTAAAATCAAAACTAGAATTTGCACATGCTTTTATCCAATTTGCACAAATTTTTGGATCAGACGGAAAGTTAAAGAACTTAATTTTTCTTATTTCACGCCTATTTCCCATATAATTTTTACATGTTCGCACAGCACACTTCAACATTTCTGTGTCTAATATTCTTATATTTTTAAAAAATTTCAAATAATCAAATATTTAATTAAAAACTCGATAAAATCTACCACACGTAAAAATACACAATAAACTTTAACTTTCACAGAAAGTTTGTTTACATTTTTGCAGTATTACTGACGTCACTATCAACTGTCAAATCTCGGAATATTTTGCCTGTTGTATGTATGCCGTGGTCCGCACTGCGTATAAAAAAAAGACGAAGTCCACTGCCCACATAATTATAAATTGAACCGACAATAAGATTTTTTATACTGGATAGAACATCTGTTTTAAACACCATACTGTAAAAATGGGACTAATTTTATGTTGCTGTCTCACTCTTAGGGAATCCGCCATGTTTTAATGAACGAAGATTAATTCAACATTTGATATTTTTAATAGATAGATGCAAGGTAATTGGAACGTATATAGGTAATATCAATCGGAACTGTCGAGCGCCATTTAAATGTAAAATGACGTCAGTAAGATCGTATGGCCATACAAAATCATATGAACGATATGGAAAATGAATCAAAGTAAACGTTTAAAAAATAAAAAAATATTATATTTAAATACAAATTATGATGATGGTAAAATCAATAAAAGTACAAAATTAGAAAAATTAAATAAATATATGGATGAAATGAAAATTTTAAAAGATGAAGAAAATCAATTATTAAATAGTTTGGAATTTAGAAAAAATGAAAAAAAGGATAAATTATTAATTAATTATATATGAAAAATTAGAACAATTGAAAACTAATACTGAAGAACATCATTGTTTAATTGATAAATGCAAATTTTAAAAGTGAGTGTACACCAAAAAAATTTTTCTTTTATAATACAAATAAAATAAAAATACAAAAAATTACTTTAAGATCTTAATATTTAATACTTTGTTTGCCCTCCTTTGGATTTCAAAACTGCATTCAGCAGATGAGTTTCCAATCCAACTGCTGCTTTGTTAGAGTATAAGAAATCATGTAACGATAAAGACCTAAAAGAATTTGATGTTGTTAATTTTCGTCAGTCAAATATCAACTTCACATATAAAAAAAAAAAATAATGTTGCAAAATTGAAGAAAATGAATAAATCATAGAATATCTTTCCGGATTCATTATAAAAAAACTAAATTTGAAAGAGTTTTCAGAAACCAATTCAATTACTTATACGTGGAGTGGATTGATTTAAAATCTGAAGGTGGTTTGAAAAAATGTTAAAAACCTTTATTTTAAATGCAGATTATACTTTAGAATTTACTGAAGAAATTGTAAACAGGAATGTGAAAAATAAAAAAAGAAAAATAATCAAAACAATAAAGTAAAAATCAGTATTTTTTCTAAGAATTTCTAATATTAAAATGCATCAAAAACTTATATTTGAGTCTCAACTATTGAGTCATGTTTCATTTCTCATTAATTCTTTATACTACATTATAAGTGTTCCAATTACCTTGAGATAGATGGATGCAAAACGATTACTCAAAATAAAAATAAATTAACTGAATTTTAATTAAAATTAAATTGAACTATCAAGTAATCAAGTTGTCCTTGAATAAATCAGTAACCAACAATATAAAGTTAGTCCCATTTTTACAGTATGGTGTTTAATAGAGAAGTTCTAACCAGTATAATATCATTGCCCTAGGCCCACATACAAAGAAAACATAATCTGAAACTTCGGAATTTTGCAAATTGTACATACTCAAAAAGTATCAAGTATTAACAGATTCCTTCACGAGGAACGAATGAAATTCATAATTTTTACATTTTTATAAAAATTTATTTGAGAAAGCTCAAAAACTAGTCTGAAGCTCTTTCGAATTGAATAGAATGAATGGGGATTAATGACTGTGTTTGAAAATTGCTTTATGACAACGACTCCTATAGTACCAACACAGAATTCTCATTTTGTGTAGGTGTTGGACGTACCAAATTAAAATGACAACTTATTGTTTTTAATCAATTGTAACTAAGTTGTGATTAAAGTTACATGAAAATTATGTTCAAATGAAATGTAGAGAAGATCCTTAGCTTTATTTTCACCGAATATATTAAATATTTATGAGCAACGTAAATCAAAGAAAAAACGTGATAAATATTGAGTAACATAAAACTAAGAATCAATTTTCCCTGAAATCTCCCAAATTACTAAAAATACCAAATTATGTTAATGTTTATTCGTTTTCGTCCTTACACACAAGATTATTACTCTTCAAATTGAAAAGCACATTGAAAACACGTGCGTTTTTGTATTAATAATTTAAAAGGCAAAGAGGACTAATGAATTTCTATGAAACAAATTATCATTTAGAAATATTTTGAATTTAGAAACGAAATAAAATATTGAATTTTTTAATTTTTTTAAATATAAAAAATAATAAGGTGTCAAGTTTATAATAAAAAAATATTAACTGAATCACACTATATAAAATATTGAAACTTCTTATTTGATCACCACAAATAGGTTACTGCACCCTACATAGTTATTATAAATATGAAAGCTGTCACCAACACAAACTTAAGCAAATTTTTTTCTCTTTCCTTCATCTTCATTTTTCGTCATTTATATTTCCGACTATTTTTAGCGTAACTACCAGTGTATTAGTGTAAAAAATCATGTATGCACTATGCAGATGTAAAAATTTTGAGATCGTTATCAGCAAAGTTTATCTATATATTAAGTTAGGAAACTCTTTTTTTACAAATACACATACAACTGATAACAACCCATTAACAAAAAAATCCATTAAGTGGAAGTAGTAAAGATCTAATTACTTGGTTCATGTCCATTATCTTATACCATTTGCCTATAAGAACGAGAGAATACAATATGAGTCATAAAAAAAAAAAAGATAATACGTGACTGTATACATGCATATTTTTCATAATGTAATTTTAAAGGCGAGATGAAAGGTTTTTTTTGTATGCGTGAAACACGTAAAGTATAGGGAAATGTGAAAAATGGACTAGTACAAATACATACAAAGGCAATGTAAATATTGTATTTTTGATATTTTTTTAAAGGCGAGATGAAACGAATTTATTTGTATTTTAGTTTTTGTTTGAATTATAGTACAAGGTGATACAGTATATTTTTGATAAAATTAGTGGATATTTTTTTTCAAAGCGAATTTGTGATTTATATATGTAATATATATATTTTTTTGAAAATAATACAAATTTTTTTTTGAAAAATATAAATAATAATAAAAAAAACAAAATAAACAATAAAAACAGTGAATTGTTGTACGTAGTTGATTTGATTAAAAACCTTAAACCTGCACCCTGTAATAATGTTTTGATTTCCACATTAAATGATGTCACTTTTTTTGAATTTTTTATCTTTTTCTTACAAACAAACTCCTTATTACCATCTATTTTTCGCAAATCCGTTAAGGACATTTGAATAACGGGACCAAGGTCGAAAATTGATAAGAAAACATGCTTTCAGTTTCCTAACTTTATATATAGATAAACTTTGGTTATCAGTGTTTCTATTAAGTTTGGACAGTGGACTCTTAATAATAGATTCGCTTTGACAGAACTATAAAGAAAAAAAACAACAACTAAAAGCATTTGTTCTAAGCATAATGTATACAATATATAATATGTATAACAACATATATGTATAGTTTCATTTACAATGGTTTTGTTTTTTCTTATTTTTTCATATTGATCATAAAGAGCCAGAATACATTGGTTGGAATGCGCTAGTTGTAACAATTTTTTTCCTACTTGGTATAATAAGAATAGTCTAAAATAATTTTAGCTGACGGTTGTAATACACTCACGCTTGTTACAACTTGGTCGTGCAACCATAAGGTGTATTTTCAGAAATTGTTAAAACCGGTTATAAACTCGTTTGCAATGGTGGCACTGCTACCTAGTCTCGTTTGGCCCTATGAGCTCAGCTCACCTTATTACCCCGAACACAATACAGCGGTTTTCGTTGTCGGTTGTCGGCGACGGCGAGCTTTGCATGTATTTTGTTATTGTCAAAATAACAAAATGCATGCAAAGCTTGCCGTCGCGAATAACCGCTGTATTGTGTTCGGGGTATATATATCTTTCCAACATAGGGTTGGGACTCAGTTATAGAAGATACTATACTCTGAAAATCCCTGAAATTTTTGTCGGAAATCCCTTTTACCCTTCAGACCATCTTATTTTTTCCTGCAAATTTCCATATTCATCAGAAGTCCAAATATATTTTTATGAAATTTACTATGATTGATCCTTTATTTGTTCTTGATACACTCACAAAATTTCATATCAATACAGTAATTATTTCTTAAGTTTTATTTAATCAAATAAAAATACTTCATAAATTTACGCTCTTAAGTATTCGTACACTTTGTAATCATTCTGCAGATGAGTTTACAATTTACCCTTATGATTTACTTCAACAAACTTTTATTTATTTATGATTACTAATAAGTTTTAGTTATAAAGTGCTAGCGTATTAACATATACTTAATAAATTAAGTAATTAATTTTCTATTAAAAAATAATATAAAAAAAAAATAAATCTTGAGTAACAAATAATGAGACGCAAAGGCAAAAAAACTACTTTAGAAATTAAAAAGGTAATTTTGAAGGTTGATTTGAAAAATAAAGGTAAATCATTACAAATTATCAGTAAAGTTCTAAAAAGACCAACCAAAGCAACCATTCTCGACAAATCGTTGCAGTATGCTTTGGATCAAATTATCAAATTCTGTTCGGTTCTTTAAGCAAGTATCCAACCTAGCTTAAAATACAAGGCAAATGTCATCAGAAGATCTTCTTTTTCTCTCATACTTTTTAGAAGTTACTCGTAAATTAATTTTTTAATAATAGAGTAAATTAAAGCCACGAATTGTAGTAGAAGGGTAAAAAAAATCCATTTCGTTAATGGTAATTAATAGAAACTATTTACGTGATACATTCCTAATTAACATTTTTTTTTATGCTTTTACTGAAATTCCCCGAAATCTTGTAAATTTTCGTTCTTTTCCCCTTTTTGCCTCTTCGCAAAATTTTGATGTTAAAATCCCTCGAAAAGGGATTTTTGTTCAATCTGCTAACACTGGGTTGGGTTATGCCTATTGCCTGTCAGCATGGTAAATAGAATATTTACCATGGTCCATGCCTCAATGCCTGTCAGCATGTGGTCGATGAATTGAGTAATGAGTTGTTTGTTACTTGTTTGTTGCAGGGTTGCCGGGCATAAAAATATTTTGGGACCAAATTTTTTAAAAAAATGGACCATTTGGTTCATTTTTTGAAATATACGAAATGACTCAGTAATAATAAACGAGTAAATATTTAATATATATTAATATCAAACTACAAAGTACAAAATAAAACAATTAAATTATTTTTATTTATTTTTCAAATTATACAAAATAATTTCTATTATCCAGTCTCATAAATTATAATTCACAAAAATATACTAAGTAAAAAACTAAACAAGAAAAGAACACAGAAGAAAAACGACAGTTTGAATTAAAATATGTACTTTTAAAGTCTGCTGAACAGCATTTAGCCTTCAGAGATGTCATTTTTCATTTAAATTCAACTCACGAAAAAGGAATACAAAAAATCACGTGAATTGAATTTTAAATGACATTAAGAATAAGAACATTTTCACCACAAACTAAATGTGCAACATTTTTAGCTCTCAAAAATATTTAAGCACAGAAAATTGAACTAAAATGAAAATTCATGTAAGCTATTACAAAAAAGGACCAAAATAATAAGATTTTTATAAAATGGGACCATAGGACCAACATCGATCATTTTTTCAAAAAAGGACCAATTTGGTCCAAATGGACCATCGCGGCAACCCTGGTTTGTTGATGTTGATTTCCTTGCTTTCCTTTCCAGCCAATCGAATCACTTTATTCACTTTTCAGATATTACCGATATGACGAATTACGATCAGTGTTGCCAAATTTTGGATGAGGATAAACGCTGAAATCAGCGGCAGACGGGTCATCTTAGGCGCTGAAATCTAAGAAATCTAAATCTAATCCCAAAAGAAAGAAGTGGTAGTAGGGTAGGCTGATAGGAGAAGGTTCAAATTTATCATTCATGAATAAAATTACATGTTTTTTTCTCTCTTCCTTTTTAATTAATAATTCAATTATAAAAGAAAACATAACAATAAAACAATATATAAAAAAAAATTTAAAAAAAAAAACAAAAAATAAACAAAAAACAATTTAATTCAATAATTTTAAACGCTTCTTCCCTACGACCGTATTCTTGAAATTTTTACTTTTACACAGATTTTTTTTTCTTTTCAATAAATTGTTCATACAAAATTTTTTAATGTACATATTTGAATTTTAAATCCATTAGGCATACCTACTTGTTTTGTTTTTCTTTATCATCTATTTTGACATTTCATTTTCATATTTAATTTCCAAATGGATTTGAAAAAACAAAGATTGTAAGGGTCAAACAGAATAGACTGAACAATTGAAAATATAAATGATTGCAGCATATTTTTATGTTTTCTAAATTCGTGAAATATAAAGTGTGTGAAATGTAATTCGATCAACTAATTCTAATAAAGCGCTGAAAAAGCGCTTCAGCGCCGAAAATAATTTTTAGGCGCTATGATAAAGTAAAAAGCGCTGAAAACAGCGGCAAAAACGCTGACTTGGCATCACTGATTACGATATTCAAAAACAAATGAAGTAGGTATGAAGTATGAACGAGTGTTTTTATATTGCATAAAATTAAAAACAAATGAATTAGAACTTAGAAGGTCTACTATACTAGACTAGTTAGCATCAGAATAGATTTGTTAATGGTTAATTTGGTAGTTTCTGAAAAATCAACTAGAACCAGGGTCCAGGACGTCTAGAACTTGAGAAATAAACTTTTTATTAGAAGAGAAGAAGTTTCTCAGCCAAAAATATTATTTATTGATAAATTGTATCTGTATTGTATTCTGAAGAGGATAATGGTTTAAGGCAAAATTTTACTAATAAATTAATCATTTGTTTGGAAATTATTGAGATTATCAAGTTTTCTTTACGAGTATTATAATTTTTACTTTAATAATTTTATAACTAAATTATTAGTTTCAGAATTTGGAAATTATTCCCATTAGGTAAGTTAGTTAATAATTTTGAAGATTGCCATATTCATATAAAAAATCCAAGATCAATTGCTGAGCAGAACAGGCTATTAACAATTGTAAATTCAAGTATAGAGAACATAGTTCTAGATATTTTTAATGACTGCATTACTTAGGCAAAGTTTATTCTTAATTCATTATTCAGACAATTTTTTATGTAATTCAGTTTAAATTTTGATTCAAAAAAATATATTTACATATGTTATACCTATACATATTATATTCTAAAAGGATTGGAAAAATATGCATAAGTGAAGAAGTGAGAAAAAACTATACATTTTCAAGAACTGCTACATACATACATATATTATATTATTTATTTTTTTCTACTCGGTTTCTTTAACATGATTTTTTGAATCCACTATCATGTTTTTTCTGTTTTCTGTCATCATTTAAAACAAAAATCACAGAAATTTTAAAACATCAAGTACCTACCTACTCGTTGAAATTTTATTTAAGTGTAAAATAAATAAATAATTGAACACATCATGTTGAGTGATAGTTACAAATTATAATTTATAAATACATAGTATGGTATATGTACCTATAATTACTACAGAAAATTTACATGTTGTTGTTGTTTTGTGGGTGGGGGGGATGCGGGTTAGGCATCCACGAGCACTCAGACAGGAGAGTCCATTGTACTCAGCACCCCGTCTTTCTGTCATACATGCACCTTGCACCTACAGTTTAAAGTGGAATGCGAACCACCAAAATTCGTTGGTAAAGAACGAATTTTATTCGTATGACAGGACAGGACTTGGTACTAATATTAGTACCGAGCATTTTATATATACCCAACTCAAAGTGAATTGGTACTCATTCAGAGCTGAGTGAACTCAGGCGGACTCGAACCCGAGACCTTCAGCATCAGAAGCCAACACTCTACCGCTTCGTCTACTGCCCGCCTACATGCATTTTAAATTTTCTTTGTACTATAGGTCTATCTGTAGTAATATTATGTTTATTTATTATTACTCGTTATACATTTTTTCGATCATATTAGGTAAAATAAATTCCAAATTAGACTCTTGGTAAATTTTTAGGTATTATTGAACAATACATAGTTGTAGTTATCTTTACTCAGTCCTAGAAATTGAGTTTTATATAATGAAATCCAAATATAATACTACTTCAAGTCTACTTTGTATATTACATCAAAGCTACCACTGCTTACTTTTCCTAGAATAAAAGAAGAAAACAATTTATTATTGAATGCAGCTTCTACTAAATTGAATTTTATTTCACATTTATCATTATTCTTTTTATATTCCATTAACTCAGTGCCACAACAAGAAAAAATATACAAAATGAATTGTGAAGATTTATTTTCACAAAAAGAAAATATTGAATTTCAAAAGAATACTGTAAAGAATAATAAACCAATAGAAGAGGATAATTTTGGAATGATTCCTTCAAAACAAAATTTCAATGATGAGTTTGAAAAGAATTCTTCTGAAGTGTTATCATCTCTTAACAGAGGGATGCTACTGGATTCTACACAACTTTCGGACTGGTCTAGTGAAAACTATTACATAATGCCTGTTGAATCAGCATCTGAAACAGCAATGAATGAAAATTTCAATTCAGTAGAAGAAAAAGATTATGAAGAAGATACGATTCAAAATAAAAACGAATTTTTTAATAATCAGCCTGGAACTATTTCTTCTAATATATTGTCTTCATCTATCGAAAATAAATTAGCATATAAAAATCCATCCGAAATTTTTTCTACCCAACCACTACCTACTTCTTCCTGTTCATTGGAAAACTTTTATATTTTACCAATTGATGTAGTTTCCAATCAAATGGCAACAAATGGAAATGTGCTAAAACAAGGACTAAACCTAAAAAATAAATTGGAATATCCCTCTACTGAATCGAAAGCAGGAATAAACGGTAAGTTTATTTATTTTTACTATTTTTTTTTTCATTAAAAATTTTACATTTATTGAAATTAATTTAGTTTATTAATTATTTAATTATTTAGTTATTTATTAAAGTAGTAGTAGAAGTAGGGAGTAGTTTAAATAATCTAAATGGAACGGAGCTATTTTATTTTGTTTGGACGCTACCTTTCAGGTTCTGTTACTTTAATCTCTTTCGTCACACAGCTGCTTTTTAACATATTCGTTCCATCCTGTGTTTCCTTAGATCGTTGATATATCCTTAGGATGCATCTTCGACATTTATTTGTGAAGGTTTGGATTTTATTTGTTACTGAGGTTGTCATTTTCCATGTATAGCACCCGAACAATATTTTTTTTAAATGCGGATTTTTGTTTCGTGATGCGGGGCTTATCCAAAAATTTATCAACATTCCAAAAGCTAATCCTACCTTTGCGATTCGTGCTTTTACATTAGCTGACAAAATTCCTCCACTTCTTCTATATTTGCATCATTTAGAGTTAGTAGTTAGATTAGCACTTTTCTATTTAGTTCAGTGTGGTTGTAGACTACTAAATCCATTTTTTTATGAATATTTAACAATCTAAATTTTACAACAATTTCTTAATCAGCAGGAAATTCCACATATTATGGTAACAGAAGAACGACCTTGTGTAAATGTTTAAATTGCGGTCAAATATTTGATAAAGCGAACTTTTCAAAACATATTTGTGAATATAATGAACATAATAGAAAAATAGATCTTGAAGAGATTGAAACATTTATGAATGAAGAAATTGAAGAACCAACTTGTATTAAACAATTACAGGAAAATCAAGAAAGAATAATTAAATTATTAAGAGAATTTAATTATAATGAAGATACTTCAATCACAGAATTAACAAACCAAAAAACAGCACCAAAAATGAGTGATAATAATAAAAAAGTAAATGGACCATTTGAATGTACAATTTGTGAACGTAAATTTGTTCATGCATCTGGTTTACAACGTCATATGGAAAAACATGCAACAGATAAAATACAAACAATTGAACATTGTAATATTGATAATACTATACAAACAGCAATTGAATGTCTAATATGTGGTAAAATATCATTTACACAAAAAGATAATGCGGATCATATAAATGAAGTGCATAAAAATATTTTGTGTGATACTGAACATGATAATGGAAGAAGTGTTACAAATGAAAAAATTATAGAAACAATAAATGTTATCGATAAATTTGAATTGAACGAGGGTATGGATGAGGTTACATATGATTTTCCATTTCAAATTGTTATTATTAGTTCAATATTAAGATGTGAATTTTGTGATGATATTTATTCAAATGTTGCTGATTTATTAACACATTCATCCTTACACGATCCAAAAAATAGATTTGAGTGTAGTTCATGTAATATGAAATTGAAAACATATAAAGAGCTAGTTTTACATTGGCAATGTGATTGTCCATTCGAAAGACAATATTTAACGAAAAACTGGACATTTCCAAGTTATTTTGTATGTAATGTTTGTGAAAATAAATTTTCATCATATGAACAACTATTTGACCACAGGTAAGTTTTAAAGAAATATAGGGCTCTTACTAGTAAGGATCCATACACATCCAATCCGATTCCCCTACGCGGACGGAATCAGGTACCCTATTGAAATATGTATTCACAATATTTTGTGTCATTATCAAGCATATACTAAAATCTATGTGCTATATGAATTTCATTTAAAATACATATCTAGTGATCTAGTGATTTTCACTTTCAAGTACCATACCTTTAAAATGGCTATAAATAGAAAACCACTTCACTTTAGAAAAGGTGAAAGATTCTACGTCTAAGTCTTTGTTCTATGTCTACTCATATCGACAACTATAATACGCCAAAACTATAAATTTTCGACTAAGCTCACTTAATTCGACAATCATAATAATTTATTTAACTGTCGCAACGCCATTTCTCATTTTAAGTGACAACCATAATAAAATAAGGAATGAAAAAAACATTAAAAATAATATATTTTCTTTTCACAGATATTCGAGCTATCATTTCTTCCCACGAGTTACTTCATTATCAGATTTATTGCAGTTATCCTGTGAATACTGCGGAAATCTTTACGAAAATGCGAAGTGTTTAATGAAACATTATGGAGAGAAACATATTAAAAAGCCTGTTAGACGTGAAATTCCAGCGACAACAAGATATCGCCATTATTTATGTGATATATGTGGAAAATCTTACACACAATCAAGTCATCTATGGCAGCATTTAAGATTCCATAAAGGTTAATTTAGAAAATTACACTATTTTACATCTATCTATTTTGGATTAAATTTAAATATTTTTTTCTCTTTTATATTTTTACAGGAGTAAAACCATTTGCTTGTAAAGAAACCGGATGCAATCGTCGTTTCACAATACGGCCTGATTTAAATGATCATATACGTAAATGTCATACTGGTGAAAGACCATATCATTGTTTAGTATGTGGAAAACGTTTTCTAACTGGGTCTGTATTTTATCAACATCGTTTAATACATCGCGGTGAACGTCGTTATGGATGTAATGAATGTGGTAAACGTTTTTATCGTGCTGACGCATTAAAAAATCATCAAAGAATACATACTGGAGAGAAACCGTATGCATGTTCATATTGTACAAAATGTTTTAGACAACGTGGTGATCGTGATAAACATGTACGAGCACGTCATGGTCATTTAGAAGCAAATATAAAAGCCATAGAAAATAATTATGATTTAATTGACAATAATCGTATTATTGATCCACGTGAAGTTGTTTTTATTGGAGATCGTCCATTTCCGAAAAGTATGTTTAAAGCAGTTGTAGCAGACATCGATGCTGGAAATTCTACATAACCGTAATGATTGAAACAATATACACTTTTAAAAAATACCGTTTTATCACTAATGAATGATTATTATTAGTTTTAATTTTAAATTCAAATAATTAATTAGTTGTAGCTGTTCATATTTTATTCATCCAAATATACTCTTACTACCTATATAACCATATTTTTTATTTGTTCTTGTGAAATACCTACAGTCGCGATCAGAAGTATTCGTACACCTAGGTATCAGAAGGGTTTTTAAAAATAAGTCCAAATATAATAAAGATATTTTTATGAAATTTACTATGATTGATCCTTTATTTGTCCTTGATACACTCACAAAATTTCATATCAATACAATAATTATTTCTTAAGTTTTAAATAATTAAATAAAAAAAATGTCATAAATTTACGCTCATAAGTATTCGTACACTTTGTAATCATTCTGCACATGAGTTTCCAATTTACCGTTTAGATTTTCTTCAAAAAACTTTTATCGATTTATGCTATTACTAGGTAAAAAGTACCAGCTTATTAACATATAAATTATTGATTAAGTAATTAATTTTCTATTTTTTTATCGTATACATTTTTGCATATTTATAAATTTTGTTTCGGAAAACAAAACTAATACAGTCGAATATGTATGTCAATTGTGTATGATAGGAAAAATAAATATTTTTAATTTCCTTGTTTTTTAAAATATTTTGCTTTTTTTTTTATATTGCATTCTATAATTGTTAAAAATTAATGATAATTTATTAGTTCAGATTTTAATTTTGCACATTTTGCTTCTTTCATCATTTTTTTTCTTTTTTGTCGAATTTTATATTTTTTAATTTTTGTAGTAGGTTGATAGGTAAAATGAGAAAAATGACTAACTAGGTATGTAATTAAAATATTAATTGATTTTTTTCGGAAATATAATGATATGTGGGTATTAATAATTTTCAAAACATTTAAATAACAAAGTAAAACAGAAGAAGAAAAAATTAAACTAAAAATATTGTTATAAGTACAAATTTTATTTTGTAATGAACTTTTCCCTCAATTGTATTGTTATTTAAAAAAAATGTACAGTACAGCCGGTTAAGATTGGCTTAGGGGAAGTATGCGCAGTAGAATCTGTCTACCCTTTCCACTGAAATTTCACTGTGATGTAAGCATCACATTTTACAAAAATCCTTCTTGAAAAGAGAAATTCGCATTTTGTTCCTTAGGTAGGAATTTATTATTTACACGATCTTACATATATTTTCGTTTTCTTATTCATAAGAATTTCCTATTTTAAAAGGATACTTATCATCACTGATCACTCACATTGTTTTTGTTATCCTGTATTTTCTTTACTTATCTTTATTCTTTAATCTTTATTTCAATTTTTCTTCAGTACTATGGCGTTCGTCATACAAACGACATCTGATGGTAGGATGTTGTTATTTTTTCAGCTAAAAAGAGGATATAATGACTTGTGTGTGCGATATATGATCGCTAAAATTTAATCTTTATTTTCTTTTGCTGTTTTCTTCAAAAAAGGGGAAATGAAAGGATATTTTTAATATTTTCAAAATTTCTCCCACCTGCGCAACTTTACGCCAATCTTAACCGTCTGTACTGTAGGTAGATATAAATTTTCAACTTGAAGAAAAATTAGTTTTTATACAAGCGTTTTTTGAATTATTAATACTTTTAACTTATTTCCACATCCACATGAAATACAAAAAGAGATATTATTTGTTGCCAAATAAAATTTTTATTCCATGTATTTTGAAGCCCAACCAGAATAACTCTTTATAAAACTGGCATCAATGATTTTTAATATATTCATTCAATGAAAAAGAAGTAGAAAATATACATAACACTGTAACCTCGATAATTTGATTGAACTAATTTTAAACCGACCTTGCTAAAATTTGAAAGTTTAGATAGAAAATAATTTACACTTTTAACACTATTTTAAACAAATATACACATTAATTTTATGATAAAGTTCATTTGCATTATTAAAAAAATAATTACAATTTATTATGACGATTTTAAAATTAATTTTTTATTGCAAAAATTAGTGATTGAAATTAGGTACAAAATATTTAACTTGTTTTTATTTCATTCTATTTTTCATAAAGTAAAATCACAAAAAACCTCTTTACAAAAATACAGAAACCGAAATTACAGAAATTTATGTGTTAAAAATAAAAATGTTCAAATTCCCGATCTAATACTGTATCTAAAATAAAATTCATATTTCATTCCATATTCATCACTGAACCACAAATAATATAATAAGGGGATTCACTCTTTGGTGCAAATAGGTATTGCATCGTTGCATTCGGTGTATCGTAGCACGAATTTTTGTTGTATCGTTGCAAATTGTTGTTGTATCGTTGTAAATTCGTGCTACGATACACCGAATGCAACGATGCAATACCTATTTGCACCAAAGAGTGAATCCCCTTAATAATACAGATGGGTATTGTAAATTGTAAATGAACTGAAATGTTATTCAGTGGTAATAAAGAAGAAGAACAAACAATTTTTATGTTTGCGTCTTAACTATAGTTTTTTTAAAAACTTAAAACAACAACAACATTACCGAACAACTTTGAGTTTTTTTATTTATGTTTCCACTTTTCATTTCATCATGATTTTTTGATTTTTTCCATTTCTAACTTGTAGCTGACATTTACCTTGTTTATGCACAAAGATTAAAATGTATTAACTATAAAACGTTTTAAGCATCATTTTGAGATAATACATTTTAATTAGTGTTTATGCGTAATACAACATTTCGTTCTCACTCAAAACGTTAACCATCTGCGTGTGTAGTGTAATAACAATTACTTAAAACGAATAAAATGTATATGCACACTTTAAATGCGCATTGAAATTTAGTTTATACATCCGTATTTAGTCAAGACGGAGTGAGTTAATGCGAATTAATGTGTCACATAAACAAGGTAATTGTTTATGATTTGTTATAAACATAGGTTTAGAAAGTGGGGCATCCAATTATCAAAAAAGCGAATACAGTAGAATCTCGATAATTTTACTACCTGATAATTTCCTATATTTACAGCGAAAAAAATTTTGCTTACTCTATAATTTCAACAGCCATAATTTATACATGAATTTACACATAAAATACATATTTGAACATATTAAATCGCAAAAAATCTAAGTTTGATTTGATTTGTGAAAGGCTTTATTTTTGATTTTTTTTGTGTTAATTAAAAATTGAGAAATATGAAATAAATAAACTAATATTTTTTTAATTTCATGTGTGCGTTTTATTTCCATACATATGTACATATTTAGTTTTAATTTTGTATTCAATAATTTCTACTATCCCGTAATTTCAACGAGGGTAGTTTTAATTAGGTAAAATTATCGAGATTCTACTGTGCATAAATCTAAAATACCTAATTCTTTAAACCATACAATGTCGGTTGAACTGAACAGTTACTTGTGCTTCAGAAAAAGTAAAATACAATATTAAGGGGATTCACTCTTTGGTGCAAATAGGTATTGCATCGTTGCATTCGGTGTATCGTAGCACGAATTTACAACGATACAACAACAATTTGCAACGATACAACAAAAATTCGTGCTACGATATACCGAATGCAACGATGCAATACCTATTTGCACCAAAGAGTGAATCCCCTTATTGTATGTGTACAATATACCTACATATAATAATAATGGCTTTTATTTGCTTGTCACATATTTTTATTGTTGTCGGTTAACAATTATTGTACCTAAAGGAAAAGGAAACAAAAAACTGAAAACTTTGTCAGTTTATTTTATTATATAACATCATGATAGGTTTATGTCTTTGCTAATCATATCACATTTGTCAGTTAATCGTTGTCAGTTAACCAAAATTCATATGCAACATTTTGTACAACAGTTTTTATATATCTGTATTATTATATTGTTTGTGACTGAACAAATATTTCTTCCGTCTTTGTCTATCTGTCGCTGTCTATTTGTATTATTCCTTCTACTTATTTTCTTAATTCCTTCTACTAATTCGAAAATGAAAATCAGCTGATATTGCTTAAGGATATTTGAAGAAGAAGAAGAAGAAGAAGAAGAAGAAGAAGAAGAAGAAAAATACAATTTAAAAATAAAAATCTGTAATAATATTATTAAACAAAAACTAAATAGTTATTTAAACTAAAATTAATAAATTATTTTAAGAAAAATTAAACTGAAAAAAAATTATGATAAATAAAAAATAATTCAATTCATTATCACAGAAAAAACATTTTATACAATTATTAAAATTTATATTGATCAATTCTTCTTCTTTATCTTATGTCTTTGTCTATCTTCATAATCATATAAGCGATATCAATTAAAGAGTTTATACGGCACAAAAATAATCCGTATTTGGATTAAATTGGGAGTACGCTATAAACGATAAATTGGGATTTAAATAATACATGCAAACGTTGATACTTTCATACACTTATAGCATACATATTCTTCTTCTTTCACACAAAAAACGAAAAAGAACGTGACAGATTCACTCTAAACAAAAAAATTAGAATCCGCCATATTGCATTTTACCTTACACATAAATACACAAAAATTGGGATTAAACCCAAATAAATTGGGCTTAAGCCAGAATCCGAATTATCGAGTTTATACTATACATAAAATTGGGAGTAAACCAAAATCCGTATAAAAAGCGAATTACGCATAAACCTGTACAATATTACATCTTACGTCAAAACTATTCAGCAAATCAGCATTCAGCACTAAGCAGTAAGCTCAGCAGCGTGCCAGAAACGTCAGAAACGTGACTGACACTGACACTAATCTTTCTTTTTGAAAAAAATTTGTAAGAAGCATCATGGGTTTCGCCAATTTGTGGTATTCACATCCAAGAAAATACGGACAAGGATCACGTTGCTGGTAAATTTTATATTTTATTTAATATATTTTGACTAACATAAGTTGTAGACAACATTTTTTATAAGAAAATGTGCATATTAGAAGGGCTAAAATGCTTTGAAAAAATAAGTAGTTTTGAGGTTAGGAGATGTGCAATGTGGAAATAGTTCAAGTTTCTGAAATTAGTAGAAAAATCAATTATTTAAAAAAGGATAACTAATTGAAACTCATGTTAATAAGATTCTATCATTTTAAAAATTAATTTCAAGTTATTTGTAAAATTACAATATGGCGGATAGAAGTTTCACGAAGTGGTGTTTTGCCTTCTTTGTTGAGTAGAGAAATACATTAAAACCATTTAATATTTCTCAAATTTAACAAGGCTATATTAAAAGTTTCTTATCACTCCACGGGAAGGATGTATAAATAACAATGTACTTTGTTCCCACTAAAAAGAAACAACAGTTTAATGTTGAATTCAATAGTTTTAGCAAGTGAGTATTTATTTAGATGTTGATACTGAATATGAAGAAAAAATATAAAGAAAATTAAAAGCTTTCTTTCGATAAACGGTTTTAGAACAAATGGAAACAATAGGGCCGGGCCGGTTTGATATTTTCAGTTCAAATCAAACAACAAGATCATTGTAATTAAAAATTGAAATTACCATCAAACTGATTTCAGCTCAGAGACTGCATTGCTTACTCACGTTTTAAAAGATGTATGATGGGTATGATGTAAGCACAAAATATGAGTTCAATTTCAAACTAATGCATTTCAATATTAGCAATCTATGTAGTATATTTGTGAAGTGGTAATATTTGAAAGCTTTCTCTGCTCTGCAATATTTTGAATATGTCTATATCACACAGAAATGATAGGCAATATAGGCATATGCCAATGTATTCTTGTACTGATAAAAATGTATGCCTTCTGCTGAATATTCACTATAGAAATAACTAAACAAAGTTTATTTCTTGAATTAAGAAAGGCTATATGAAAAGTTTCTTATCACTCCACGGGAAGGATGTATAAATAACCATGTACTTTGTTCCCACTAAAAGGAAACAATAGTTTTATATTTTACTTCATAAGTAATTTTTTAGTCAATCAAAAGAGTAATTTGTACGGTTTTTTCATTGATATGTACCATTTAAAAATCTAATAGCCCTAGCTAATTTCAGTAGAAAAACAAGATACAGTTACAAAAAAGTTAGGAAAAAATAGGAACTCATAAAATGTAACTATATTGCCTTCTGTTGAGTAAGGAAATATATGAAAACCATTTACTATTTCTTAAATTCAAGAAGGCTATATGAAAAGTTTCTTATCACTCCACGGGAAGGATGTATAAATAACCATGTACTTTGTTCCCACTAAAAGGAAACAATAGTTTTATTTTTTACTTCAAAAGTAATTTTTTAGTCAATCAAAAGAGTAATTTGTACGGTTTTTTCATTGATATGTACCATTTAAAAATCTAATAGCCCTAGCTAATTTCAGTGGAAAAACAAAATACAGTTACAAAAAGGTTAGGAAAAAATAGGAACTCATAAAATGTAACTATATTGCCTTCTGTTGAGTAAGGAAATATATGAAAACCATTTACTATTTCTTAAATTCAAGAAGGCTATATGAAAAGTTTCTTATCACTCCACGGGAAGGATGTATAAATAAATAGCAATATGTTTTGTTCCCACTTAAAGCAAACAACAAAGTTATACTTTAAACAAAATTCTAAAATTTAGCATCTAAACAGAAATTGATTTTGTTTTTAAAAATTTTTCAGTCGAGCTTGCTCGAATAGGCATGGTCTAATTCGAAAATATGGATTAAATATTTGTCGACAATGTTTTAGAGAGTATGCAAATGATATTGGTTTTAAAAAGGTATAACTATTTATATTTTTACTTTAATTTCATTTTACATATACTAATTTGACTTTTTTCTTATTCAATTTACAGTTGGACTAACAAGTGTAAAATTTGCAATTATTATATCTATTAGTTTAGAAAGAATTTGTCAACATTGTCATGATTACATTTTAAATAAATCTTTTTAAAACTTTTCAGTACTTTACTTTTATATTTACTTATTTCATCCTATACCTTTTTGCCCTACATAACCATTACTGTAAAGAAATTTTAAAACAAATTAAATAAACAAAAAATAATTTTTAATAGTAAACGTCTTCAAAAAAAAAAAAAAAACAATGGCAATGTAAAAATAATAAATTCACTTTATTACAATATTTGCTGTTAATCTTCTAACTAAGTCGATATTGAGAAAATTAGCCATAAATGTAAGTACGGATTTTTTTGGTGGACGACAATGTTTTTTTCCGATTTCTTGACAACATACATTTGGAAAACAGTCAAATGTTGATTCACATTTCTTAGGATGAAGATCAAAAATTACTGGCGGTGGTGGTGTACATTCTAAATATTCAGTTACTGTAAAATAATAATATTATTATAGAATGATGCATATAAGCTAAATAAATGAAATCTGGAAAGAGATTAAATCAACAATTCATTAATTTTGGACATTAAATTTATTCGTTAAAATGAAGTAGGAACAAACGTCACATTAAATAACCGTGAATAGTGAGAATTCACTTTAAAATTTTAATGTTGAACAGTTTACAATTGACAATTTGAGCTTAATCGTATTTGGAATTTTTCCATATTTCGTTATAAATTGATTGATATTAGACTTCTTCAAACTTACAATATGATAGAGGTCTTCCTAGTTGCAACGGCATAGAATTATATTCAATTGTTGGAGCTCTACAGAATTTTAGATGTCCATCTGGACAACAAATTCTTGGCCAGCATTCATTATCTGTTTTACATAGTTTGAGATCCCACCATAATTCTGCTAAAGGTATCTGAGGGCATGTTCTGGGTATGAACCCAAGAAGAGCTAAAAAGTGTTTATTAATTATACAATTCAATATTACAATTAAAGTAAATGTGAAAAATGAGCAATTGAGCAATTTTTGTTGTTCTATTTTTAATGCACTATAATACTCACGATTATGTGGTTGATCTTCGGCAGGCTTGGGAATTCCTTCTATACAATTTTTACTTCCAAATATTTTACAACATTTTTGTTCTTTATGCAATACATTACAGTCATGGTCTATTTCGCATGATGGTGCAAATAAGTTATATTGCGCTTCACTTTCTTTCGGGCACCTTAATTCATCTTCATTGTCATTGTTTGATAAATCAATAATTGAATTCGATACAGATTTTGAAAGTACGATTTTTGTTGGCCCACTTTCTATATTACTAGAGCTTATTGGGAATGGTGGAGTGTATTTTTTGGGATATGCTCTTTTTGTTGTAGTAGATAATTTTTTTATTCCAACATTTGTACTTGTACTATTTTCAAATGTTGAGTTCTTTGCTGTAAGGAAAAAAACATGCTAAGAGTTTATTTTTATAAAATTATGAACACATATTTAAGATTTTTAATTCTTTAGGGAGAAATTTCATAATTTTTGTTTCTAAGAATTTTAATTGGTTTTTTGGAAATACAAAATAGAGATATCTATAACGATAGATTTCAATATTCTAAACAATTTTGTAGAAAGACCATTTTCTAGCCTTCTAGATATTATACATCATTATCTATAGTTATTCATAAGCTGATGGCTACTTGAATTTAAAGTACAAAGTACCTACTTAGATTTCTTTAATACTTGTTTTTTAGTATGAACGTTCTAACGTGTTTTCAAGGCTTTCTTCTTTGTGAATGTCTTTGGATCAAAGTTAAAAAAGACGTTTTTGGAAAAACAAGGCCTTTCGTGGTTGAATATTTGTGTACATACTAACATACATAATATGTATATGTTATATACATATACATATGTATGTATAACCTATTGATATAATTGCAAATTAAGAGTTAAAAATTTGAATAATTGTAAAAAGGAAAGAATTTTAGAAAGCGCTAAAAAGTGTTATTTTTTTTTAAAATTCTTTCAAAGGCATTCATATAAAGTAGTTTTGTAGAAAACAATTTTCAAATTTAAAAGTTTCTTAACTTGGAAATCCCAAAAATAAAATTGCGTAAATTTAATATTTTCTTAAAGAGTTGAAAAATTTCATAACAATTTTTTTTGTCTTTCTGTTTAAAATTTGCAATCATTGCTCAATGTGAGAGAAATTTCTCTTTTTATTTTTTCACTGCAAAATTAATTTATATTTTTAAAGTACATAATTACTCATCTTTTTATCACTTTGTTTTGTTTGTGTATTTTGTTTTTCTCAATAAATGAAAGTAAAAATGATATTATGATTTATGATTTTATATAAAATATACAGTGACCGACACAGTATCAGTATTGGCACACTAACACGATTAACACGAAATGATCCAAAACATATACGTCTTATATTGTAAAACAATGGATTGCATTTAACATTCCATACATGTTAAATACACCCCCCACTTACCAGTTACCACTATTGAACATCTGTGGAGTGAACTAGAAAGACATGCTGCGACTTCGAAAACGTCAGATGATCGACAACGAAAACCGCTGTATTGTGTTTGAGGTATTAAGCTGAATATCGTCAATTGACGATCATTTGATGTTCTCGAACTCGCACATGTACGCATAAATCTGGCTTTTGATCAATCTGATACTACCGAAATCACTTGTGAAAAATTAAAAACGGCATTAATATCTGAATGGAGAAACATCAGTTCAGAAATAACGAAAAACTTTCATTTTTATTAGTTTAATTTTGATTCTTAAGCAGCTAATTGTTGAAATTATACTGTTGTGCGATTGTGCCAATACTTTTGTCCATGAAAAAATAGAACTTTGAATAAATTTTATGTAACAGGACTAAATTATTGTAAAAATTTTTTTTGAAGAAAATTTAAAATAAATTAGAAGAAACTAGTTTATATTAATAATTCAGACTGTTTCACCACTATTTTTAAAAAAAACTGAGTGCCAATACTTATGTCGGTCACTGTACATAATTTTATAAAATGTTAATCTCTTTTTAAGAGTACCATTTATTTAACTAACAAAAATTCAGTTTCGAAATTTTATGAATTAATAAAAAATATTTTATTTGTAAAAATAATATTTTTTGGGGAAATAATCTAATAGCACTCAAGGTACCTAGGATGAAAATAAATCCCTTATATGTAGATATGTCTACATATATTAGCTATGCAGGTATTATGTACTATCCCAGCCAGACAAAAATCATTTCTAAATCAATTCTTGGTATCAAAGAATCGACTCCTTTTTGATGAAAATGCGATTATTTTATATGAACGATGTCCGCTTTTTCGCATTGCTCCGATGTATGATTCTATGTAATCGAATTAAAACCAGTTTAAAACCATTTTCACATCAACGCGATTCTAAGGAATCGAATTAGAATCTATTTTAAACTTATTTGTTTCATTAAAATATTTTTTAAGAAATTTCTGATTACATTTTGATTCCAAAAACCATTTTCGAATAAATTCATTCTCGGTTACAATGGAATAGATTGCATTTGCATTAGAACATAATTTTCATGTAACTTTAATCACAACTTAGTGACTTAGTTATGATTGATTAAAAGCAATAAGTTGTCATGTTAATTTGGTACGCCCAACACACACACAAAATGAGCATTCAGTCTTCTTGGTACTATAGTAGTCGTTGATAATACGCAATTTTATTTTGATCAAGAAGAGGAAAGTATACAAAAATAACCAGTTAAAAATTGAAAGTAAAAATCCATCATATATATGAGAAGCTCAATGTAATGTGTATGTGTAACAGAAAGAATAGATAAGTAATAAAAAAATAATGCAGTTTATAATACAATATTATTTTGAAAATCATGAACAAGAGAGTTTTAAAGCCAATGAAATAATACTTATAGTTCCTAAAAAAGATACTAATTGAAATACATAAGTACATATAATAAAGCTAGGCCAATGCCATTCAGATTAAATTGGGCACAAGAAAAAAACTAAAAGTACGTAATATCACGGTAATTATCATATATTCATATGTTATGTGTATCATATTGAATTAATATTTTTTTAGTTCCCATTTGCATAAAATTCATTGAATTAATTATTGGTATGCGCTCATTTGATTTTTATTTTATAAAATTCTCCTACTTTGTGTAAGCTTTTTTATTTTTATTTTTCTTAATTTGAATTTTAAAATAAATTTTATATTACTTAATTCAAATGAAACAATAAAAAAAGATAGAAAATTAAAAAAATATATATGTATGTATATGTATGTACCTACATATTATATAAAAACTTACAAGAAATATTGCTATTGATATTGCTGATGTTATTGTTTTTTGTAATTGTGTCTTTAATCTGTTGTTTCTTCTCTGGAAGGAATGGTAATTTTGTTGTTGTATTCGTGAAAATTGTCGTTGTATTTTTATTTAGGATTGTATTTAATAATTTTCCGGATTTTATTATATCAAAATTTAATACTATAATTATTAAGAAATTTAATGATGCTATAGTTTTCATATTACGTTTCTCTTTTATTATTTTTTCCTTTAATATAAATTTTTAATTACATACATATGTACTTATATATCTACACTCAGAAAAAAATCTAATTTAATTAAAAAATTTAAGCTTAGATTTATTTTAAAATCATTATTAAAAAAACTTAATTTTATAAAAATTTGTTTAATTTTTTTAAGATTATTTTTTGAAATTGAACACTAAAATTTATGTACTCATGTACATAGTACTTTATAATAAAAAAAAAATGAAATTTATAGCCGCAGAAAACAGCTATTGAAATGAATATGAGAACTACGAATGACTACTTAACAAAAAAAAAAAAAAATAATAAAGAAAAACTTAAAGAAATTGATTTCATATAGGAGAAAACATACTGATGTTTGATGTATAACAATACCACTCTTGTAAATTGTACTCACTTATATATATGCATTTGCCTTTGAAAAAAAGCGAAAATAAAGACCAAATATAAGATATAAGATATAACCAATTTTTTAACTTTGAAAACTAAAACTGACTTGAGGTTTTTTAATTTTTTATATAGGTAGATATGTATGTACATACATATAATAAAATTAATATTTGTACCTATATGTACATAGATACCTACTACATATCTACACTTCGTTAATCGTTTGATATATACGTATAATAAATGGTTTATTTACAGCATTCGTTATACTCTTAAATATCTACATAATAAATGTACAAGATATTTTGCAAGATTTTGAGAGGAGAGTTTTACATTACATTTTGCAGTATTTTTTTCAGGTGTTTTAAACCTTACTGTTTTTAAGATTGTCTTCTTGCTGCTGATCTTTGTATTACTGAAATAATAATAAATAAAATATGAAAGCATACGGTTACTTATACATATAAAACATAAATTGAAACAGTTAAGTTAATATGCATCACGGCAAAGATAATGAATAAGAAGTAGATATTTCAAAACAGAAAAGCTGTTGAAAAATAAATTTTTAGTTCTAAATCTGTTCATAGAGCGGACAGACAAGAAGGAATCGCTTAGAACATTAGATTTAAAAGTACGTTATGACTGTTTTTGCAAAAAAAAAATTTACACACACACACAAAGCCTTAAAACTCCCAGTTGGAAATGGAAGCCTTCCACCATGCATGCAGAAGCCTTCTTTGGAAGGTCAGAAGCCTTCCTTTCCGTATCCCACATAATATCTTTTTTACATGGGCATGTCCTAGGCTTGGAAGGCATAAGTTCGGATTTTCTTCGTCTTCTTCTCATTTCCTTCCTGGGAAAGTAAAAAGAAACCTTCTGAAGAAGTAAAACAGAATACTTCTACATGCTTCGTAAAGAAACCTTCCAAACACATTCTGAAGCAGTAAAAGGGAATACTTCTACATGCTTCCTAAAGAAACCTTCCAAACACATTCTGAAGAAGTAGAGGAGAATACTTCTTCATGCTTCCGAAAGAAACCTTCCAAACACATTCTGAAGAAGTACTTAAATATGAAATATCCTTGCTATATTTGCTTTACCAAGATTTTGCAGTATTTTATTAAATATGTACTTATTATTAAAAATAATATAAAATGCTGCGAAATTTTCGTAAAGCTAATAGGTATATATTCTATAAATGTGAAGAAAATGGTGTTATTTTAAACAAAGTGATTTTTCTATAAAACAATTATTTTTATTTACAAAAAAAAACAATAGTAGTACTCACAATCGGTAGAAGTTGACCGTAGAAGTCGAAATTGTGGAACATCAAACACTTCGAAGTGAGTCAGATCATGAAGGACTCTTTTCGAATATGTAGAAGTCGAAGTGGAAAAAATCGAAAAATCTGAAACTGTCAGCAATCTGTCAAGTAACATACACGAATTGACATTTGCTATAATGCAGATCAGCTGACTTTTTTCTATTTTTCGATTAAAAACTTGTTGTAACCGATGGAAATCGTAAAAGAATGGAAAAGTGTCAAAATCATATAAAATAATTTCGAGGTGGAAATTGTTTTTTTCGATTTTCTCCATTCTTCTACTATTTCTACAATTTCGATAAAATCCACACATTGTGAGTACTACTAATATTTTAAAAAAAACAGTTCAGTTTGACAAAAAAAATTGAAAAAAATTAATACAACAATAAATCACAATTCAAACAAAATATAAACAAAACAAAGTCAAAAAAAAAAAAAAAAAACAATTCAATATGTACATTTATATTAACTTTAATTTTTAATTAGTGGATTTTAGTTTAAATGTTTTTTTGTAAAATCTATTTCTGATCAAGTGCAGCCCTTTCTTCATTTGCTCTTCTTATTTAACAAACCCAAAGGTTTCTGTTTTAACAGCTTCTGTAACAACATAATTTTTTTATTCATTTGTTTATTTCTTCTTTCAAAAATATTATTCATAAACAAAAAAAAATTTTTCAAGTGGTATTACATTTTCAGAGGTGGCTGTTAAAAATGAGAAATGACAGAGATAATTGTGATTTTAATAAAAAATTATCATTTTTCGTCAATAACTCAATTTCTGTTTTATTTTTCATTTTTCAAGTACCCAACCAAATTTACAACTTTTTTATAATACCGTATTTGAATTTTGTTGTTGCTTCGTACCTAAATACAAAATTTTTGTAAACTTGAATTGAAGTCACTTACCTTGTACATATATGCATAGCTTTAATTCGCATTAACTCACTCCGTCTTGACTAAATACGGATGCATAAACCAAATTTCAAAACGCATTAAAATGCATTAAAATGCAGCGTGCAAATATAAATATTGCAAATGTTAATCTACCTTAAAAGTTGCGGGTGCTATTTATCTAGAAAAAAATTAAAAGAGATTGACACACATATAAGTAAATTGTTTTGTCATTTTACAGAAAAATAATTATTTTTTTCTCTGACTGTGATCACAGTCTCCCGGCTGCAAGGTGTTAATAAAATTTTATAGGTACACCTAATTGATCAAAATTTGTAGGTTTCGATATAGGTACCTATCTAACTACCTTACATACATATGTTACATTTTGAAATATAAACATAGATGAATAAAATGTACCTTAATGTGTGTTGTAGTTAATTAGGTACTTGAATTAAAAACAAAATATGTATCCTAATTCTCTTCATTTAAAAAAATAATATACATAAGTATGTACATAAAATAAAAACAAAAAAAACGGGATCTGGATTTCAGTAAAATTTCTTATATGTAGCTTCAAAAACTATGAAAAAAAAACAAAATAATTGGATAAATTTTTCATAGGTATATCATGCAATTAATAAATAATCAGAAAACAAATTCTAATTTATATTCCTATTCCTATTCCTATACAATACAATATACACTCCGGAGCAACTGGATAGGTGCACCTAGTAATATTGTAAATTTGTTCGGTAAAAATTATCCTAGGTAGATATGTGTTGTATTGGGAATTTCCACTTTAAAGTAGGACTAGTTTAGTATTTTTCCAGATCCCGTTTCTTTGTATTTTTCTAGATATTTAAAATTTTGACCTGAAAGGCTATAAAAAGACGGTGCAACAGAATAGGTGCATTAGAAATTTTTAAATTATTTTAGAGAAAATTCATATTCAATTTTAAATAAAAATTAGCTACAAAGTGTGACGTTCTATTTTCTATTAAAATAAAAAAAAAATGGGGTGAAATAAAAAATTGACAGTTGAAGAAATTTCAAAAATAAAAGTTTTAAACGAAGAAGGATATTACGGGAGACAAATAGCTCAACGAATTGGGCGAGGTCCAAATGTAGTGTGGCAATTTTTAAGAGACCCTGAAAATTATGGAAAACATTATAAAGGAGGAGTTAAATATGCAACCACATCAAGAGAAAGGAGAAAAATATTGCGGCAGGCCTCCAATTCCTTGCTGTCAACCAGGCAAATAAAGGAAATTACTGGAACTACAGCTTCCGTATGGACTATCAGAAGAATAATTAAGGAGAATCCAAACCTAATACGAAAGCGCCTGGCACGTAAACCACCGTTAACTCAATTTCATAAAGATAAACGACTGGAATTTGCTCAAGAACATATGGCTTGGACAACTGAGTGGACCAAAGTTATTTTTACAGATGAGAAAAGATTTTGTTTGGACGGCCCTAATGGATACAACTATTACTTTCATGATTTAAGAAAGGAGGAGGTAATTTTATCACGACATCACAGCAGGGAAGGATCAATTATGATATGGGGAGCCATTTCTCATGAGCGACCTGTAATGTTGGAGTTCCTAAGAGGAAAGCAAAACGCAAATTCTTACATCCAGATGTTACGACGGGCTTTTGCAGACGCGGACGAGGTAATTGGAAGCATGGATTGGATTTTCCGACATGATTATGCTGCTATACATACTGCACGCAGCGTCAAGGAATGGCTAGAATCGGAAAATATTGAAACTCTTAAGTGGCCTTCACGCTCGCCAGATCTAAATATAATTGAAAATGTCTGGGGTTGGCTTTCAAGAAGAGTTTATCTGAATGGACGACAATTTGAAAACACAGAAATGTTGAAAAGTGCTATAATGGACGCCTGGGAAAAAATTCCACTAGACTTATTATCAAATTTGTATGGCTCATTACCAAACAGAATTTTTCAAATAATTAATAAAAATTGGAGGACACACAAAATATTAGAATAATAAAATAATTTGAAATTATTAAAATACAAGTTTTATTTCAATCATTTCCTACCTGAAATTATTCATAAAAGTGAGTTTTTTTAATGTGCACCTATTCTGTTGCACCGTCTTTTTATAGCCTTTCAGGTCAAAATTTTAAATATCTAGAAAAGTACAAAGAAACGGGATCTGGAAAAATACTAAACTAGTCCTACTTTAAAGTGGAAATTCCCAATACAACACATATCTACCTAGGATAATTTTTACCGAACAAATTTACAATATTACTAGGTGCACCTATCCAGTTGCTCCGGAGTGTATGTATTTACATACATACATATGTATGTAAGTTCATATTGATATTCTATGGATAAATAAATAAAAAATATTATACTGACCGATGAAACAAATTTAAAAAAAAAGAAGAAAAAAAAACAAATGAAGGGTGTAGTATCAAAGTCAGTAATCTCCAAATTTTGGAAAAATGAGATTTTGACGTAATTTTCTTCCACTCGTCAAACTCTAGGTTGTAACAAAATATTAAGTTTCATGTACGACTCTTTACCCTTTAAAATTAAAAATAAAGAAGCTTGTTTTATAAGCCACCCATATAAAAACAATAGAGTTTTTTGATAATATCTCAAAAACATCAAATTGGGAGATTGCCGACTTTGATGTTACACCCTACAAATATTAAATGAAATGTGCACAGACGGTAAATACGCATTTGTGTACATGCAAAAATATGTACATACATTGTTATATATATTATATGTATAAATATAGGTATACACAAAGTTATACTGGAAACTGGTTTGATTTGGTTATACGCAAAAAAAAAAACAACAAGAGCATGAGCGAATGGATGATAAAAAAAATCACTCGATCATTTTAAATTTTAAGTTTGAATTTCAAAACGTTAGTTTTATTTTTGCTCGCCAGATAGGACAGACAAGAAGGTTTCGTTTAGGAGCCTTTACTGAAATAGAGTGAAAATCCAAATGTACTACGCGAAATATCTATTGTGTTAAAATCTATAATCATTGATACGGTACACATATGACATAATATGTATGCTCACAACTTCAATATAAAGTCAAAGCTCTTGGCGTCGCGTCGTAGCATTAACAGCCCAGCATACATTATACATTGTTCTATCCGCACGTTTTCCCTCCTTATCTGAGTAGATTCGAATTTGTGGTATTCATCAGTGATGCCACAAGTTGAAAATTTCGTGTATCAAAAATTTCCATCAAAAAGTATCAAAGTATTCACATAAAAGTTTTATTAATTTGATTGAAAAAATGGAAACATTCTTAGGTACTTTTATACTGTATATATTTATTTAGTAGTATGTACTTATAATAAATAGATTATTGAATTTAAACGTTCAGATCACATTTCAAGTAAAAATAAAATACTTTTATTCAATTTGTAAAATAAGTAGCTAGTAATAAAAAATAAAATAATTTTATAAATAAAAGTAATAACAAAAAAGAATAAGGAATTCAATAAAAAAAATAACAAAATATTCATATTTTTAAATTCAGAATATGAAATTAGTTTTAAAGTGTTGAATGTTATAAGTTATAATAATTATAAATTGGTGACCAAACGTATTTTTTTTCATCCGCTACTTTCCGCGCACTAACATTATGTTGTGGATTGTCTCCACTAATCTAAACGATTAGTTTTCTTTGTTTTAATTAAATTTTCACACGCGTTACAGTAGACTTTTTCATTTTGGCGAATCTCGCGCATGTCTTACATGTGTTAGTGATCTTCTTGTGTATACATATACGAAGGAAGAAACCTCTTAAAATTTACAACAACAAAAATGCATGTGTGGAATTATCTTTTCTTCTGCGCATAGTTTTCTATAGTATAATACGATTAGGCATCTTTTTTAAATCGAGCTATAGCAATCTAGCCATTGCATTGTTTGCAAAAATTTCGATTATAATTTTTGCCCCTACCTTGAAACTTACACATTTTCTGTTCCATTCAAATCACTAATTTCTTTAACATCTTCAGCCTCAGTAGTATTGCTACTGTTGGTGAATTTTGGTCTTTTAATTATAAATCTATAATTTTTAAGCTTATAAGATTACAAATTTACATCAAAATAATGATTTTTACCTATCCATTAAATTCAACTAATAAAATATATTTCTACTGTTTATTTTACATTTCAATTTCAATCAACTGAGTTTTAAATTTTAATAATCATTCACTTAACAACGTACGGATCCACAATATTATCAATTACATACATTTACATATATGAATTTGTATTCTATTCTATACTTTATCCATTAATTATTTGCACCACAGCCCACAGCGCTTATGGATATATTTTGTCTTATGTCTTCTTTGAGTAATTATATAATTGTGTTTCGGATTTTCATCACCGACGACCCTTTAGTTTAAATTGGCTATGTAAAATCGGATGAACTTTTTGATAAGTGTTACCGACTTTACCTTTGTTTTCAAAATTTATGAAATTTTGTATTTTGTAAGAATTGTTTGCCAATAAAGAAAAATCATAATATTTATTTTTATTAAATTTAACTTTCACAAATCAAATTATTTTATGTATACATAACTGCATATATCGTTTATTTGAAAATTAATAAATTGTAAATTCCAAATGGATTTTTAAAATACAAAAATGATATTACTATAGCTTTACATTTTTATACTTGAAAAAAAGGTCCGAAAAAATAACGGTTCTGTAACAGAACATGTATGTATACAGGATGTTTCACGAAACGTGTGCCATACTAAACGGGGTGATCGGATTTGATGAGAAATTTTAAAAATTCTGCATTTTTATGTTCAAGGTCAAGTTTCTGAAAAATTTGTCTATTATTTATTTTATTTATTCTATTATAATTCATTATACGTATTTAATAACAAAAAAACTTTTTTCTATAGAGTGAGTATTTATTATAAAATGTTTTTCTATTGCATTTTGCTGTTATGACACCTTGCACGGTATTAATACTATTGGAAATTTTAAGTACTTAAAAAAAGAGACAACAGATTTGAGAAACAGAGACACACTATCAAAATCAGCTAAAATTTTCTTAAAGTTGTGTTGCCGGTATCTCTGTTTAAAGTAAATGACAATTATATAATTTAGTAAATGAATATTCGTGATTATTATTTCTTTTCTATTCATTTTGTTTGCACTCACTGAAAAAAATTAGAAATGAATAATTAGACACGTCACACTCGTTTAAATATAATATTAAACTTTGAAAAATGTCTAAACACGATGGCAACACAAAAATAATATTAATATTCAAATTTCATGATTAATTTCATGATTAATCATTAATGGAAGGATATTGGAATTTGGAGAATTGGGAGAGTTATTTTTTGACATTTTCAGTATTAATACTGAAATTATTGTTAGTTCATGTCTCTCTTCTTTCTAGTTGATTTTTCCGTAGAACATACTTGTTATCTCTTTTTAATAAAGAAATTAATCATGAAATTAATTCCGTATCATACAGCCAAAAGGAATATGTGTATACTTATGTATAAATTTATAATAATATTATAAATTATAAAATTATAAATTTATATCACATGTATAAATGTAGTAAATTATGTTTTATTTGCAAATACTTTTTTTGCATTCTCTATGACAAATCACCCTGTATAGTATTGTACATATTTTTTAATTTATAAATAATCATTTTTAATTTTTACAATATAATATACAAATGTATGTAATGATTCTTTGCTTTTTAATTCAGAAAATGTATATAAAATTTAATTTTTTATTCTTAAGAACACAGTAATAGCCTAGGCAGACACGTAGTATGGATACCATATGGTACAAATACCATGGTTTCAACAATACCACGAAAATTCCGACCCCTTACCAGGGCCGTTTTATGCTATAGGCACAATAGGCACTGTGCCTATGGCCTACGATTCTACAAAGGCCTACGAAAATATAATTGACCTTTTTTTTTTTCCTCGTTAGAAAATTTATTAGACAACTGTAGGGGCCCCGTGCATAGACAACAAATTGACGTTTTTTTTTTGCTCTTCTTAATCAAAAGTGCTTACGGCCTACGACAACCTTAAAAAGGCCCTGCCCCTTACAGACATGTAGTATCTTTACCATGTATGACTAGATGACATTTGTTTAAATAATATTCAAACAATTAAAAAATTAGTAAACTATAATGTTGCTTTGCGTGCTTTATCCATAGCGAATGATTGTTCACACAATTCTAATTTAAAATTGTGAAATGCAATTACCTATTAATTATTTTCCACTTCTAAAAACAAAACAAAAAAAATTGAGAAAAAAAACATTATGGCTGTAATTAATGTCAAGAATTTAGGTTTTAGCTGTTCACGCATGGCGCTAACAACCGTTTTCACTTTGGTTTTAACATCTAGATGGCGGTGATTTAACTAAATTCTTGCAATACCACAGTAATACCAATGGGCCTTACTAATAAACATTTTTTAGTTTTAAAACTAAAATAGTTTCGGCTCGAGAATCAGAGTGTGCTTTGAAACTCTATACAAAATATGTTAAGTTAATATTTTATTTCTCCATTTTATAAAGAATTTGAAAGCATACTCTGATTCTCAAGCCGAAACTATTTTAGTTTTAAAACTAAAAAATGTTTATTAGTAAGGCCCAATGACTATATAAATTTACTATAAGACTTTTTATCCCAGTACATTGAAATAACAAAATTAAAAACAGCAAAACGGTCTCCAAACTTCAAAGTTGGCCTCCAATCTTAAAGCTGTTTTAAGCTCTTTCTTACTCTCAGGATTTTTTCTTAATTTCTCTAATTTTAAAATATATTCTCTTTTCTATCTATTTTCTATACAATACATACAAAATTTTTTAAAAAATTTGAGAAATTTTAACATTTTTAACATAATCATTCTCATGTTTCAAGTATTACACATATACAGATTACAGAATCATATGGAAACAGCTTTTCCTTTTCTCCATAAGTATATTCAGTATACCTACCATTTGGTTCAGTATAAAAATATGTAATTTCAACCAATTTGTATGAGAAATTGAATATGTAGGATTTGAGGGTATATTTTAAGTATTTCACACTTATAAATTCTGATGATAATTTACATATCAAACTTCATCGTTTATCAGGTCAAATATAATGTTGATATCAAAATGATAATAATTCTTTTGAAAAAAAATAATTTTATTGAAAAACTCGATCAAAAATTCTTAATTTTTTAACATTAAAAATAATTTTTGCACCAGGCAATCATAATTCAAAGAAATTCAAGTTATACACAAATTGCTCTACAATATAAGAGGATAAGGAATTGTTGTATTTTTCTTTAGTGATTCTAAAGGATTTCAAATTCAGTATATGTATGTACATACACATGTATATTTAATGTATTTTTAAATGGGAATTTTATAGTATTTGTGAAAGCAGTTTTTTTTAAAATTTTTTTATAATAATATCCATTGATATAAAAAAATATACAAAACTGAGTATAGGAATGGGCATGGGAATGTACATATGTATGTAGGTCACTGATATGAATAGACTGGATGAAACAACTGTAGGGAACACCATACTGTAAAAATGGGACAACATTTATATTGTTGTCTCACTCTTAGTGAATTCGTCATGTTTCAATGAACGAAGAATTATTTAAACATTTGATATTTTTAATAGATAGATGGAGGCACAATTTTCATTTAAATTAAAATGACATTAATTGTATTTGAATTAAAATTAAATTTTAACTCGATAAAAATAAAATTGTCCCTAAATAAATCAGTAACTTACTTGTTAATACGTTATTTCAATAGGGGATTTTCCAACGTTTTTAAATTTGAATGTATTCAAATTTGACAGCTTTGACAATCAATTACCAGGACCAGACCCGTGCAACCAATCGATAAAGGTAACTTTGAATAGCTTTAAAGATCTTTTCAAAGATTGCGAAGAGGACCGATATCGCGCTACAAAGATTTTTCACCGTTTTCTTTATAGGTAACTTTAAAAATCTTTATCGACGAATCCAAAATTATTTTTTAAAAAAAATTTTTCATTCCATTTTAATGCATTTTTTTCGTTATGAAATCAAAGTAGATAATTTTAATTGTTGTTACGTATTGATAATTTAAAAACTGAAATTTTATTTACCTTACTTTTTTTTGGTCTGGTGGTTCGAACCAGGGTCCTATGGTTTCTAAGTCAGCCGCCCTCATGCACTGCACCATTGTACGTTTTATTATTGGTTAAACTAAGCGTTAATATAAGCTCCAAAGTTATCGAAAAATAAAGAATTATCTTTATTGATCTTGATTAAGATGGAAGACAGATATTCTATAGGTAGCTTGATACAACGATAAAGATCTATATAGGTACTGCTTTGAAAATCGTTGAAAAATAATAATTTGAAGCTATCTATATAGAGCTTAGAGCGTCTTTATTTGTCTTTATGATCTTTATGGAGCTTTATCCAACTATATTCATCTATATAGGAGAATCAAGTTGCTTAACGACAGGTTGCTCCGGGACCAGTCTTCTTTCAGCTTCAATAACCGGTTTTTTATCCCCACTTTTGGATAAAATGTACTACAGTCTATGTACTAATGTACTATCGTCGGTTTGCAAGAAAAGTGGCACAACTCAAAATCGAAATTTTTCACAATCGAAGTTTTAAAACAATGATTCAGTTCAATATTGTATAATAATATATAATATGTTGTGCTCAATTTGATAACTTATATTACATATTAGCAGAGTATAATGTTAACCAAAAAAATATCTGACTGTTTAACCAGATACAATGCCTCTTTTTCTTTTGCATCCTCGAAAATTCAGGTTTTTGAGTTGTGCCACTTTTCTTGCAAACCGACGATATGTATATGAGAAGTTAAAGTGAACGATTCCTTTTCTTCTTTTTATATACTTTTTATCCACTTACTTTTTCCTTTGTGGGTAAGAGTGTTCCTCGTGACGTAATTGAAATTTTGGAAAGAGTTTTAGGGTAGTAAACGTGAACGGATTTATATGGGGTTTTCTGATTTGGGATGAGTGAATAGAATGCTTCCTGTCTAGAATCGATTCCTTTCTTGAAAATAATTAAATACGATGGAATATTCGAAAAATATGAATTTAAAGAACGGAGAAAGTTACTGAGAAACTTCCGAAACGTCCTCGAACAATTCTATACTTGAATATCATCGCAGTTACAGGGGTTTTATAACCAATTTTTAAAAAGTATATGTTTTAAAAGTTTTTTTAACCTTTAAGCTTATTAAAATTTAATATAGGATCTGATGATAGTTATAAAAAAACATTCATGATCATGTACATACATTATAAGACTGCTATAATTTGCATATTACCACATTTAAAATTCCTGATAATGATTTTTATATAAAATTTATTAATTTGCATGTCGTTTGTCAGATTGAATATCAAAATGATAATTTTAGAAAATAATTTTATACATAAATTCGATCAAAAATCCTAAATTTTACAGTACTAAAAATCGTTTTTGTAATAAGAAATCATAATTCTTAGCAAACAAAAATTTCAACAAAATCATTTCTAATATAGGAAATAGTATCAATTTGTCTGCTTTACGTATAGCCAACAGGATTGTTTGATAGGATATAATGACGATATATTATACAAAAAAGAATTGGAAGTATTATAAATGCAATACATATGTATTGCTTTGAAATGAATAACAAATTTATACATTTCACTTCAAAATAATAATAAAAAAACATTCTCTTTCCTCATTACCCTTCTTCCTTTACTTCTTTACATTTTTCAATGCAAAAGACCAAAAATATAGTCATAGTATAAACATAGTATAAAGAAGACTAGTAAAATCACATTTCAATTTTTCATACAAAATTTGATAAGAAATTTTGAAAAACTTCAATGCATGTGTAAAATGCAAGTGTATTTTGCTAGAAATAGTCCAAAAGATAAATCATTAGAGAGCAAAAAAGATAAAAAATTTAAATTTTCTATATACGTAGTTATTCAATATCCAATAGAGTAAACCATACTCTTATTGCCATATTGGGTAAAATGGAAGCAAAAACGTAATTTCAAACTCAATATATGGAAATTTACTGGAAATTCATTTAAATTATAATTTATTAATTACCTTTTTACTTACACTCAACAATATATATCTATTACATTTCCTTCACTATCCCCTTACAAAAGTTAACCCAGTAGAAATATTTGGGATGCATCCCAAAAAAAGTGATAAGGGAGTTTAGAAAAACTACAAAGGAAAGCAAGATATCTCCCTAGTGAGGTCTATTAGATGAATACAAGAGTCAAATATGCTTAAACAAAGAAAAAAAAGAAAAAACGCAATTTATATTACTCATCTAATTTAGAGTTGTGAAATTACATATGTACGTAATTCTCAGTTTAATAAATGATTTTGTAAAGTGCAGTTTAAATAGTGAAAAATTGTGGAATAATTAGTGAAAAATACGTGAATGTCCAAAGTTTGATTAATTTAATTAGAAAACAATTAATAAGGTGAGATAAATAATAAGGTAACAATTTTCTAAAGAGGATATGACTTGTGTGTGCGATAGATGATCGCTTATAGTCATTATGCTTACTGAGTGGAAGATTTAATCTTTATTTTCTTTTGCAGTTTTCTTCAAAAAAGGAGAAATGAAAGGAAATTTTTAATATTTTCAAAATTTCTCCCACCTGCGCAACTTTACGCCAATTTTAACCGTCTGTACTGTACATGAAATTTTTTTTATTTTATAAATTTATTTTAGTTTATATATTTTTATTTTTTTACTTAAACTTTCCTAATCATTTTTTTGTAGAGGCTTTTTTTTATGTCGTCTAACTACAATATGTAGAAAGAAAATAGGAGAAGCTTTTACTTTCCTTTCCTTTTGAAAATAATTGATGTTTTGCTCATAGTAGGTACGTACATATTTCTTTTTTTTTACATTTATTCTTTTCCGTGAAAATTTGCTAAGGTTTTTTTTTTAAGTTAGAAAACGACATTTTATAATACATTTTTTCAATAAGCTTAGCTTGTACATAATTATTAGGAGTATTATTTTTTAAATATGTATATTCATCTCTATGATTTTAAATGTCAACTGTTTCAATATATTCCATATACACTATATATATACATATGTACATATGTATGTATGTACATCTAATATGAAGATACATATATTCCAATGTACATAATACATACATATATTGTATTAAGGTAATTTAATGACATTTACTGATATCCTTATGAAATTTTATTTAAAATTTTGCAATGGAAAATCCATCTACTAAATTATCTATACTGACAATCTTTTCATAGAAGAACATTTTCACTCTTATTTAAACATGAGATAAGTTTAATTTTTTGATAACTTTTGAAAAGGAAATGAAGCATATCTCCGGTTTATGGACATATCCGTAAGTTATCCCTTTCCGGTTATTTTACTTCTCATACATGTTTATTTTGTTACATGTGTATTAAAAATTTACACATTAAAAATATTTTATAAACTGAAATCTATAACGCTTTTTTATTTTTTTTACATATTTAAAGGAAATTGAATTTTGTTTAAATGCCTAAAAAACTCACCATATTTTGAAAAACATATATGTACAATAATAAATTATACTATATTTATTAGAGTGTTCCTTATTTTTGAAGTGTTTGTTTGTCAACAGCTTACCCCCTAATGTTTGTTTGGAAGAGAACCCTTCAAGAAATATTCTGGCCAAATCCCAACTTGCTACTTCTCCGGGCACATATTTTTTAAAGGGACGAAAAGGTCTATTAAAACTTTTTAACATGGGGGGTAGTAAAATTTAACATAATGTAGATTGTAAGCCCATTTGTTGAAGTTTATCATCTTTCAAATTGCACATTACCATCTTATTGTAATGATAATAAATTTTATTCCTAGAAAATGATCATATACCTAATGTTTAATTGGTCATTTCATAAATTGTTGAGTACCTGATCGTTAAAATATATGTTTTAATAGGATAATATAATACATATTAGTAATATGCCGGTTGCAAGTTATATATGAATCCACTACTCCTTTTTGAATTTTATTTAATACCATGTATGATCAAAAAGATAATCTAGGTTGAAAATATATAAATTAACATTATTTATTAATAATTAACTAATTCATTAATAAATATCATTATTAACATCATTAATTCGACTAAATTTGTTAAAAGTAACACTTAATAATTCTTTATTTCCAGTTTTTCGTTATTGATATTATTTGTATTAATTTAGTCATATCTGTGAAACTCCGGAGTGTGAAAAGTGTTTTTTAATAAGAATACCGAATTTTCAAATTCTTGGTACGAAACTTCTTTCTAATAAACAAGTACCATCAGTGTTTTTCTACAATGTGAGAACTGTGAAATTATAAATACATAAAAGTGCAAATTTAACTGTCCGTGAATTAGTCATATTTTGGAAAATAGCTAAAATTCCTATACGAGCTACTCAAAATTGTAGTCAAAATTTATTTAAATTATATGAAGAGTGACGAGCATTATAAAAAGGTTCGCAAAAACAAGATGAAATTTATCGAACGATAGCAAAAACAGCTAGCCATACCATCGACGTCAGCTGCAACTCCAAATGAGGACAGTGAAGAAATTACAGAACTTGAATGTATGAGATTTTTTTAAAAAACACATTAAATTGATTTATTTTTTACAGATAGAACGATTGATACTTTCTTTTTCAGAATAGTATGAAAGTTTTCGACCGGTTTGGAATTAATAAAGAGTTTTTGAACTTTGATCCAACACTCTGGGAAAGCCGTGAAAGATGACGAGCAAAAACAACTTGTACTAAGATGTACACAAGAATATAGACGAATATTTTCATTCGAAAAAATATAAAACAGTTTATACTTTAATACTTTTTTCACCCAAACTAGAAGCTTCTGTCGGCACGGGTAAATAACTTCCAAAAGTTATGAAATTTTAGGTTTTTAATTATTTTGTAATAAACTAAAAAAATTGAGGGGTAGGAGGTGAGTTTAAAAAAAAAATGTTTGTAGAACAAATAAGGGACAGCCTAATATACAGGGTGTTTTCGTTATCACCGACCAAAATGATACCATAGATAGGGCTCATCAAGACAAACAAAAAATCGTATTCATATACGGGGTGAGGTAATCTCCTCCGTTTGGCCGCTAGATGGCGTTGAAATTTTTTTGCATTTTTTCCACAAAATACCACATAATTTTTTGCAGAGGCAGACCTTTTGAAAAAACTGAAAAAATAAGTCTGAAATTCATTAGATTATTGGACACGTGTTTTTATTGCAGTGTAAATTGAAAATAGAGCTAGAATTCCTAATTTTCAAATTCAAATATCTCGAAAACTATGCATTTGTCGAAAAAAATGAAGATAGTAAATCGATGTAGAATTAATTGAGCTTCTATTTTCTGCAATAAAAAATTGGGGTTAATTTAAGTCTTTTTTTAAAAAGACAAGGTTAAACATAAAAATTTGAGAAAATTCGAAAAAATGTTGACTTTTTTAACACTTTTTAACAGAGGAACCAGTCAGGTATCGTTGAAAAAGGCAAAGGGCCTCTACATTTTTCCTCAACACAAAGTGACCCTTGAGTGCCATATTAAAAAGTTATAGAGTATACCGTGAAATAAGAGCAAAAAAACTTCAACAGCCAAACGATTGAGATTGCCGCACCCCCTCCCATACGATTTTTGGTTTGTCTCGATGATTCCTATCTATGGTATCCTTTGGTCGGTGATAACGGAAACACCCTGTATATATATAGATATATTAATATTTTGGGAGGGAATTTTTTTTCGAAGAGTAACCAGTTCCACTTTTTGCAACATATTTCAGCGTTCGATCAATGTGGAGAGGTATTATATGGAAAATTATTTCCATAGAGAACCTTCAGACCTTTCAAAAAATGTCTTCTACAAAGTTTTGTGTTAATTGGTTTTAAAGTTATTGTAATTCAAAGTCAAAAAATTTTGAAAAAAATTCGTCATTTTTATGTTCAAGGTCGAATATCTCGAAAAATACCTTTATTATTTTTTGAATTTTTTTTATTTAAATGAAAGCTTATCTTGTTCACTCTAACTAGCTTTTGCTTTATTACATTGTCTTTATCCGTTCACAATTTATAAATCATAATTCAAGGGCAGTTTTTTCAAAATTAGGTAAATTTGTTGTTCTAAAGAATTATTTAATTGTCTTTTGGTATGTTTTATTTGACTCTCTGTGTTAATTACTTTGTATTCCTTATTCTAGTCCTGGTTAGGAGTTATTTTAGTCCTGAAAAGGACTTATTGTAGTCCTGAAAAGAGCTTATTGTAGTCCAGGAAAGGACTTTTTGTAGTCCTGGAAGAAGTTATTATTACCTAAAATGCCTTTTACAAATTGTTTTCGATGTGCCACCCTCCATTTTGAATACAAATAAGAGCCGGAAGAAAAGTTAAGAAAATTTATTAATAACTAATTTGAAACGCGCAATCAGACAAAGAGCTCTAAAATGTATTCAAAAGCATTGAAAACTACAATTAGCACGCGCAATATAGAGAGCCAAATAAAAATTTTTTCTGAAGAGTGAAGGTTCTTCACTTCAGACCTTTCAAAAAAAAATTCCTTTAATAAAGTTGTATATTAAACGGTTTAGAAGTTATTGTAACTAAAAGCACATACAAATAATATTATTTGTATGTGCTAAAAGCCAAAAACTTTGTAAGTGGAACTGGTTACTCTTCGAAAATTTTCTTTTGACCTTGAATATCTCATTCACCATTGAGAATTGAACACCCGCTTTATAAAATTTTTCTCATTTTTCATCGAGATTTATCATCTTGTTCAATTTTTTTGATGTAAAAAAACTTTTTTTTTCACTTGAGAGGAAAAATTTTACAAGTAATAATATTCTTAGTAAATTCAGAGAATATTTATATTTATTTTTTTTTCATTAAAATATATTTGAACGTGTTGTCAAAATATATTATAAATAGAAAATTACTCAATAACGTGAAATCAAAAGCTAAGCTCGTAGAACCAACATAAAGAAAAGCAAAAAAAAGTGTACTACCAATTTTCAAAAATCAAAAAAACCTGTTGATAAAACTTGACAAATAACAACATGACATCAGTCAATTTAAAAGGTATTCTATTTAAACTCAATATTCAAAAAAGTTGTCTTTGAGTGTTAATATGATTGGTGGTTGTTATAAGTTTTTTGGTTACATTTTTGAATGAGATACATACGACTCTTTCCATTTTTTAACAATCGTAAGAATTGATTTGACTGACGTTAGATTTTGAGAAGAAAAAGATATTTATTCGAATTTAAAAAAACAACACAAAATAAGGAATGAAGAATGAAATAATTGAATTCGACAGAATATTTCATGGGGCAAAGAAGTTCGAATATACACAAGTAGTATGTATGTATGTATGTATGTATACTTATGGTCGTATGGAGTGTGTACATTAATTCTTTCAATTCGGTTACTAATTTATATATGTGTATTTACAATATTCTTAATCGCTTTAAATCAATTTCTTTCCATATTTAGGAAACGAAATTCTTTTTTTATTTATGGATAAAACAATAAAACAAAATGCTATTAGAAATTTGAAGAAAAGTCAAATTTTTGAGAAAATTCACTTCCATTCGATTAGCAAATTTATGTACACTTTATTAAATTTTTCGTTTAAACTTTCATGTCCAGTGACAGAATGACAAGGAAGATATTTCAATCAAAATTCAAAAAGTTTTTTTTTTTAAATATTTTTTTTTCTTTAATGTAAATTGAAGTCAATTTTTTTGATTTTCAGATGTAAGAACATTTTTAACTTGGAGAGAATTGAATAGTATAAACTGAAGAATAAGATATGATTTTAAATTGAAATGTTCGATTTCGGATCAATATTTACACATACAGTAAAACCTGCATATCTGCACCCCGCTTAACAGCAAAAATCGCTTACGTGCATACAAGTCAAATGTACCACGCAAGAAAAACTGTCATAAAAAAATTTAATTTTGGAAATTTCAAGGTAAAAAATTGACTTTAAATAGATATGTGCATAATTTTTTTACTATATATTACATAATATCGATTCCATCGATTCCATTCGATGTGTGCTTTATGTGTATGAATTATACTTTTTCTTCACGAAAATAGTACATCCCCGCTTATCTGCACTTTTTGTGCACGTATCCGGGCTCCTGATTGTTGCACAACCCGGATAACTGAGCTAAATGCTTTGGAATTTTCAATGTGCTACTAAGCGGGTTCGACTGTATATCATTAAAGCCACACTAGGTGGCTAAACTAGTTATTTAACGCTAGTTTTAACAATTTTTTTCCAATATAATAAAAATCATCTAAAATTATTTTAGCTGACGGCTGTAATACACTCACACTCCTTAAAACTTGGTCGTGCCACCTTCAGATGTATTATATTTTGAGCAGTTGTAAAAACAGGTTTCTAAACTAGTTTGCGACGGTTGTAACTTTACTACCTATTGTGCGATGGATGTATATGTATGTATGTATGTACGTACATAACATATGTGTGTTTGTTGTTTCTGAAAGGTTTTAATAGTATAAATCAAAGTACAGAGAAGCAGAGTATAGTCACTTCTGCATAACGGTACACAAAAAAATGACATCCAATCATAATGAAGAACGCAATCAAAAATATTTAAAAAAAAAAAATTAAAAAAAATTTCATGTGTGAGAAAAGAACCTCATATGACTAACCAAATATTTATATGAAGAAAAAATATACCTATCCCTATTTCCAACTATGTATATATGTATGTATACGGCCCTATCAGGTGTAAGTGTGTTAGTAATCTTCTTATTCCTATTACTTATATAGCAACATGTCTCCACTTTGTTTTTGTAAGAAGTACTAAAAGTGGTACCGCATAGTTGAGAATGTGTTAGTAAATATGTTTCTTTTGTTATTTTCACAGGTGAAGAATACATATATTATCCAATAAAATCATCCGATTTTTTTGATTTTTTTTGTTTAAAAATAAAACATATGGACTTTTATGTCAATAAACTGTATGTATTAACTGGTGTAGGATGTAAATGATCAAGTGTTTTTGAGGAATAGGGAAAAATAAGAGAAAAAGCAACTTATCCTTCAAATTTGGGTGCAGATAAATTTCTTATCTCTATAAATAAAAAAACAATTGGCAGACTAGGTGCAAGCAAAAGATATTTGAAAGGCTTTAGTGTCATAGAATAAGAATAAGAAGAAGAAGAAGAAGAAAAAGACAAGATAGTCAGGGGTGGGTTTTGGTAAAGTGATGGTGATGATCACCTATCACCACTTCCATATAAAATTTCAAAAGCTTTCTAAAGCTTTCAGAATTTTATATGGAAGTGGTGACAGGTGATCATCACCATCACTTTACAAAAACTCACTCCAGGACATCAACTGGATGATTTACTGTTTTCTTTTTAACGGTTTTAGAATTCATATAATAAATTAATCATTATTAAATTTTGTTTTTGAAACTTTCATTTTAAAGAAGGGATTTTTAATAAAAAAAAACCTTTAACATTTTATAAATTTTTTCTTTAGTTATGTATCCTTATACAATTAATTGGTACTAATTATTGATATTTTACATATTTTGTGCTTTTTTTTAAAAAAATAATTTTGAAATTTTAAGTAGTTTATTATACATATGTATGTGTGTATGTACATATATACGTATTAACTTATGTTTAAATAACATATCATTGATGTTACAAACTAAATACATGTATTTTACCGATAAGTATCAATTAACAGGATATCAAATTAATGATACATCAGCAAAACAAAAATTCAGAAGCCAGGTTAAAAATCTTTTATTTTATTATTTTTTTAATGAACCGGTTACATTTATACTTTAAAGAAAAATAGAATTTAAAATGTTATATTATGTATATATGTATGTGGACTGCTTCAAAGAACATAACATATATATGTACATTGAATGAAGAAGCAACTAAAGAAAATTTTCTATAATACATTTAGGTAATATGAAGAATATTGAGTAGGTATACACATATGTATACATACAGGGTGATTCAGTTCAGGTATCCGACCCGGAAACTACAGATAGGTCTAGGTGAAACAAACAAAAAATTGTATGGGAGGGGATTGAGAGTTTAATCTCAACCGTTACGGAGTTAGAGGGGGGAAATGGTTTTCGGTACTTTTTCCTGGTTTTACCTATATATCTATAACTTTTTACAGGGGCACGATAGGGTAATTTTTTCTTTTGGAAAATTGTAGAGGACCCGTGTTTCTTTCAAACAACATCTCACATGTCTCTGTACCTTTTAACGTTCAGAAGTCCGGGGGCCTCATAACCTCGGGCACCTAAACTGAATCACCCTGTATATACAGTGTATGTATAGACAGACATTGACAATATTAGGAGAGAAGTCTTCAGTACTTATATTATTAACAATTTTTACACAAGAAACATAACAAGCAATTAACAACAGGTAATAAATTAATCAATGACGAGAAGAAGGCGATGAAATGAAGTACTGTGGCTTTTAATTTATGCTTGATATGAAGCAATCGACATAAAATTTTGTTTATTAAATGTTGTGCGAATACAACATTGAAACTTTTTTTTAAATTTTAAATTGAAAAAATCAAATCGAGAAAAACCAAAATAAAATGAAAACTAAAATCTATAAGTTAATAACATCAATTGTAATGGTTTGTTTCTCCACATTACTTAAAATTCGCTGAAATTCCTAAAGCTTCCAAAAACTGAACTAAGGACAATAGTGGGACTTTTCACTGTACACTGTCTTCTAAGATACCATCTAACGAAGATGGGAATGGAGGAAAACCAAAATTGTAGATTTTGTGAAGAGGAACCGGAAACCTCAGAGCACATCTTGTGCCATCCATACATCCTAAAAAGGTCTTCGGTTTTGTCAAAGCCCTGAAACTTTAGGTCACAACCAGCAATAGGGAAATACAAAAGATCCAAACGGGTCGCAGTAACAAGGGAACAACATTCCACCTCTAGGCTGGTACTCTAATCTAATCTAATCTCTAATCTACTTGAAATTAATTTTTTTAGAAGGTGTAAATTTTTAGCTGATTTAAAATATTCTACATAAGAATGAGTTTGTAAATCATTATCATTTAATTGCTGTTTTTATTTTTTTTAAATTATGAAAACTATAAAATGTTTTTAAATCATTTCCCTCACATTATGAATTCTATTATTGAACGATTTTCAACGGGTTTATGTTTTCTCTCTTCTGTCTGTGACAGGATTTGTAGCGATTTTACAGAAATACGATCGTTTTATCGGGTAACCACAATTGTCTTTCAAAATTTGACATCTGTTGATCTTTATATTTTAGTTTAGTCTTTTTTAATGATGTTTGTTCATGGTTATTGAAAAATTGAAGATCTATATTGAGAGTACTTATTATTTATTCCATTATTTAACAAAGCTGCGGATGTAGAGTTTGTTAAAAATTAAAAGCGAATGATCTGCGCATGCTATATATACTATACACAAAATGTTTATATATGTGTATTAGTGTTTTTTTCTCTTTACTAGAAAAAAAAAACCACTACTAGTGTAAAAATTCTCTAAAAATTATACCAATATCTCTCTGCGCAATTATACCTTTCGCTTTTAATTTTTAACAAACTCTACAGCATGTCGTAAGATGCCAAAAATGGTTCAGGATATTTTGGTAAAGAGATTGAATTTTAAAAAATGAACTCCGCCAAAACAGTTACTCATTATTTGGAAATCAGACGTTTGCATTAGAGTTTGTTAAAAATTAAAAGCGAATGGTATAACTGCGCAGAGAGATAATGGTATAATTTTATAAAATTTTTGCGGTAATAGTGGTTTTTTTCTTCTATTATCAGGTTGAAGAGAGAAAAACACTACCACACATATAAACTTTCTATATATAGCATATATAGCATGCGCAGATCATTCTATTTTAATGTTTAACAAATTCTATTGCCTGAAACAAACGTTTTCTTGAGGAACTTTCCATCTTAATATCAGTAGAACTTCAAGAAACACTTTTTTTTATAAAGTTTAATGAAATTAAATGAATCTCCTTTTTCATCAATTTGAAATGTAACCGTAATATTTCATAAACCAAGTATCTGCAGTATTAATGATTAGGAAATGAAGAAATGCATCTCCCACAGAAAAGAAACTCTCGTAAACCTGCGAAGCGAAAGAATTCATTTAACCTCGCCAAAATCTCCAGGAAACTCAACCTCAACACGACTGGGCACTGTCCACTCAACTATCACATGAGTAAGACAGACCTTAGGAGAGAATGACAAATGTATATTCTGCAAAGAAGCCAGGGAAAACTCGAAACTGAGTGAATGTGAGGAATTGGCTTCTAAAAGACTGTAGACAAGTAGGTAAGAACGCACAATATTTTCCACCTTTTTATTTTATTTTTTGACTATTGTGCACTTTAAAAATTATAACACTGTTAATTTGTTACATTTTAAAACTTTTTTAAAAAATATTTTATTTAAAAAACTAAAAATATTTAACTAAAACACATTTTCTTTACACCACTATTTGTACTACCAGCAGTGTTGTTTTGAAAAATTGACACTTCTGTCGTGTTTGATTGTGTTAGTGCAGAATTCCAGTTCAAAGTTTTCTATATAGATGATTTTGATTAGTAATGATGGTAAACATACACACTATTTTTTAAAAAAAAATTTTTTAAATACGATTATATAAGTGTTTTTTTCTTTTATTTTCTTTATCTGTTTTTAAACAAGTGTCACGATATTTTCATACCTTTTTGAAAAAAGTATCCTAAAATTTTTATTAATTAAGGGAATTTCCATAATTACCTAATTTTTTTATTGAATGCTTTAAACAAAATTATTTCATATCAATAGTTTTTAGGATTACACTATACGACTAGAAATCCAGGCAAAAAACCGTTGTTCTTACTCAAGCCAGTCTCGCGGAATGTATCTGAAATTTTGTTTAAGTATGTAGTTGTAAAATAAATTTTTGGTTGTTCAATAAAAAATTAGAATGCCTTAATCACAGAACATTGTTACATTTACTTATTCGCAAAAAAAAAATGAAAACAATATAAATGTATCAATGTATTTACATATGTACATACTTATGTATGTTCATGTAGGTATATATTACAAACATTTCATTTCTAACAATTTAACTATTTTCTTTTTGTTGTTATTTCAAATGATTTTCACCAATTTTCACTCCTTGTTAATTTTAACACTATACTTTTTTTTCTCATGTTTTTTACTTCTAAAAATGTAGGTATCATACATACATATTTAATTTCCTCATGATATTATGCTAAAACAGCCTTCATTTTCCAAAATCGTGTTTCTTAAATTTTATTTTTATTTTACCTATAGGTACATGTAATATTTTGTAAGTTCGAATACATATATGTATGTATGTAGGTACATATGTATCAATAATTGAAAAGATTGTGAAGTATATGTTTCTCGTTCAGCTAATTAGAAAGGACTTTTTGCTAATTACTATGAGAAGAAATTGACAAGTGCAGGTGTGCTTTTTTGATTCTTTTTTTATATACTTTGTCTTCATATTGTACATACAGGATGGACGGAAATGATGGTACCAGTTATTTTTTCAAAAATAAACAAAAGTAGGTAGTCGATTGTTTGGATAATTTCTATTCTATATACAAGTACATAATAAATTCAAATAATTAACGATGAGTATGGCGTCCTTTTTTTCCAGGGCACTTCTGTATTGTTCTCTAGAAACTCTGTGTGGACAAGTAATTCAACTTTAGTGATGCTGAACCGCTTTCTCGATTAAAGCTGTCCTATTCGATGGCTTTTTAATCCTGATTATTGAAGTCTTTTCTATGTCTTACAATCCTGCTTATTTAATTTGGGATGTTATTAAGTAATGGATTCATCAGTAAACAGTTGACCGTTGCTGCTTTCCATCTGTGATCTGTGAATCCTTTCTTTATCACCAATTTGTAAATCTTTTTTTCTATCCTCAATATTTTTTCAGTTAGAAAAGATTTTATTGGCTTGACATAGGCAATTTTACTTAGAGTAAAATCCGTCCTTAGAGGACGGCTTTTGATATAATATTTTACAGAGGTTCTGCTTATCTTTTTGTTTCTTTCGACGTAATTTTCCGAAGATTTGCAGGTATCAACTACCCATTTATCCTTAGTAACGGATCTAAATCTGCATTTGTTTTGGAGAAATTTTTTTTGGTCTTCCCTATTATTCTGTAGATTATTTTCTAGTCTTTTATTCCATGTTATTACTGTTTTCCTACAAACTTTCAGCTGCCGGCTTATCGGAAAATATAGGAAAATCTTAAGAAGTCAATAACACAATAAGCTTGCTATAAAATGGTAATAATTAATTCAAAAAAGTGTGGTTTATGATATTCAGAAACGGAAAGAATAAAATTTTGAAAATTATACAGAAAAAATGTACTTTTCACTTTGATCTGTACTGTTTGAAGAACTAAAGCAAAATAACTGCATTTGAGTCACAATTAAATAACTCAAGCAACGACTCATTCAATAAGAACAAAAAGGTGGAAATTCCTAACACATCTAAAAAAAAAAAACCTGTACCTGTATAAAAAAATGTTACACTTGGTACTATAATTTCTGTCCACCCTATATTCGTGTATATGTATATTTTATAAAATGATCGTATTTTATATGGATCACATAGTATTGTACATATTATGAGGATTAAATTTTTTTTGTACATACATATACATATATGTGTAATATATGTATGTTTGTATAACGTGTTTTTAATGGAGACAATCGTTTTATAATCGTTAATTAGCAATTGATTGATAATTAACAAGCGTCAATATTATCTCAGAGAACTGGTTGAATGTTTAATTTTTGTATTTTTATTTTTATAAAAAAAAAAATCACAAAAATAACATAAGTAGATAGTCGAAGAAATCTGGCTTCATTTAATTTTGTTGTTGTTTTAATCATTTTAAAATTCTCCTTAATTTCTGTCAGAATTCTGTATGTTTGTTTATATAATTCGCTAATTACATACATATTTTTGAAATACTTACATATTTATGTTTGTTTTGTGGTCTCTTTGGCCTCTGCAGACACCTGCATTTGTCATCCTCTTTGAGCCCTATCTTGTTCAGGTGGTAGTTGAGCAGGCAGTGTCCAATAATAAGTCCTGTGATTGTCCTTAACTCGTTCCTATTGAGGTTGATTAGTTCCCTAGCAATATTAGTCGAAGGTTTAATAAACTCCCTCGCTTGCTTGTTACCGGGAGTTTTTTCCCAGTAGGAGGTGCACCTTTCCATCTCCCATTTTTTTTATAGAATTTTTGGTGTGGCTTTTATGCAATCCATAAAAGGCTCTGTATCAAAAATCTTAGAGCTAGCCACTTTTAGCTAGGGAGTCTGCCAGCTCGTTGCCCTTGATTCCCTCGTGTCCCGGAACCCACACAGGGTAAACTTTGTTGGTTCTGGCGAGTGTTATCATAGTCTTAAGATATTCCAATACTAGCTTCGACTCAATTTTGTGAGCGTTTAAGGCTTTAAGTGCTGCCTCACTGAAATTATGTAAACTGTTGCTTTATTGAAGCGTTTTTTAGGCATTCTGTAGCGCACATGTCTATGGCATAGATTTCAGCTTGAAATACCGATGGGGATTTGAAGAGGCTTCTTCCAAGATTGACGGTCCGGAAACAGTACTTTGAACGGCTTTTTGAAGTTCAATATTGCCTCCATTTCGTCAGTCACTTGACTGATTTTTAAGTCCTTAAATTTCTCAAGGATTTTAAGTTTACGTGTCAGATCAGATTACCCGGTTTAAGTTTCCTATAGTTCTCTGAAAATTTAAGGCCCAGTTCAGTACTTTTTTCTTAATTTGTATATATTAAGAGGTGGAAAGTTGAGTATTTATACCACACACTTTATATGGAAATTTTGAAATTTTGTTTTCAAAGAGCTGTAAGCTTTCGTACATATATACACAAGAAGATCACTACTGCATGTAAGACATGCGCGAAAATACCTCAACTTTTTTTGATTTTCACTAAAGCTAAGTATTGTGTTCATCGCGGAATTATGTTTCCCATTCAAAATACATGTAAAAAAAAAGGTGGCGGAATTCCGTCAAGACAATTTTATCGTTCACTTTTTGTTTTGTAGTACTGAGTTCGTGACGGAAAATAAGTTAAAATTGTCTTGCTAACATCTCTAAAACTCTTCAAGAGGTGGCGCTGACGATCACTCTACACTAATTTTCCTCCGCTATTGAAACAAAATAAATGTACAGACATTAATTTCGTCAAGCGATGTGGTAAATTTGACAGTTGTTGTCAACAATTTAAAAGCTATTTGTTAAATTTTTCATTCTAAAATATAATTTGAATCCAGAAAAAAAATAATATATTCCAATTGGGCTCAAAAATTTGAGACTCATTTAACAAACTATTCTCAGAAATTGTTTAATTTAAAATCACATATAAATTTACTTTAATTATCACTAAATAATGCTAAAATACAAGAACATAATAAAATTTCAATGAAACCATTAATTAAATTATAACCAAATAACGTCAACAATCAGCTGAAAAAAGGGAGAAATTTATTTTCATATACGGAAGAGGAGAGGATATACCTTGTATGTAGTTGTCTACATACCTCTTATGCTGGATTTCTTCAGTCTCAATTTTCTTGTTCCTAACTTTAGCAGAAAGACAATAAAGAGATTTGCATTTTTTTTTGAAGAAATCCAGCATTAAACTTGTCAATAAATCACTCAGATGAGCCGATGATAAGAAAAATGTATAAAGATATTAGATAATACTACTATGTACACTAGCCTAGGCACGACCTAAACTTTGGGAGAAAAAAAAACAGCCAATGGTTAAAACAATTAATAAATCAGGTTAAGAAGTTTGAAATTATTCTTGGATAATCTAGCCATTGCAAATTGATGATGGTGCTGGTGCAGGGCCGCTATTCTCGAAACCACTCGTATAGTTACGTATACGTAAATTCACCATTTACGAGTGGTTTTGATGTATGGCTTATTCTCGAGATCCGCATACGTAAATATTCGAATGAAAACCATTCGGAAAGATACGAGTGCCTATTTGCACTCGTAACTATTTACGATTACTAAGTTAATACTGTCTAAAATAAATATATATGTAGTTATTTAATACAATGTATGTATGTATATACTCAAACTATATATCTAATATATTACATTAAAAAACTATAAAAGTAAATTTATGAATTAAAAATATTATATTAATAATAAAAATAAAAATTATTGATACAATCCTTTGTTTAACTTCATCCACCATACACATTTTTTTAATCTGAGTAATTTTACAAATTTCTCTTCGATATTCTCAAAATAATTATTAAATGATATACGTCATATATATTTCTTCTCTCATTATTCATTAATCCTCATCCCCCTCGTGTAAATCATCCGATACACAAACCATATTTGAACTTTAGAACTTTCACCATACTCGTAATCTATTCGAATGGTAAATAAATATTCGATTGATTTCAAGAATACGTCTGGCATAAACCATTCGAAACAAAGGACTCGTAAAGATACGTATGCGTAACTTTACGAGTGATCCCGAGAATAGCTGCCCAGGGGCCAGGGTACTTATTTACAAATAAAAAAATAAGTAAAACCAAACAAAGAAACAAAATAGTCGTTATAATAAAATTTACAAAAACTTTTGATTTTATTCTCGGAACAAATTATACAATAGATGTGAAAGTAAATAAGCAAGTACATAGTTGATCATTGTTTTATATGGGAATAATTTTATTTAAAGAATCTTCATTTCAACTAAATTATAAATTTTCACATAGTTCATCTAATATATTATTATATATCGTAGGTATATATGTATATATTTTTTCTCTACTTATAAAAAAGGAAATCATTTACTAGAAAGAAAAAAAAGTACACGATATATTATTGCATGCTAAAAATTGACAGCCAAAGAATATAAACACATATTCACAATTTTTTTACATTACATTATGACGTTATTCTTGTACAAAATACAGACGAGTGACGACAATTGTTGACTGAGAATGTTGCTTTCTTGTCTATTTTTTAATGCAAATCTATACATATAGTCGCATTATAGTATATCTTTAATATGAAATACATTTTTATTTTATACTTTTTGAATTTGAGAAATACATATGTATGTTTGTAGGTATGTATACATATAAAAGCTTCAACGCCATAAATATATCTGATAAAGGAAAATTTACATATACATACCTATGTACATATTTCGATTTTGTAAATTTGAAAATAAAGTGTTTTTTCTGATTTAATTCTTATTTTCAAATTTCAATAATATAAAACTAATATGTACATAAAAATGAGATAAAATAGCAAAAAAAGGATTTTTTGATTTCTTGTTTTCTGATGGTTTTCTTCTAAGAGAATTTTATAGTATGCATATGTAGGTATAGTATGAAAATGTATGATGTCTGTCTATTCTTTCAGTTTAAACAAAAAATAAAGATAACAACTATGGGGGACATCTTCGATCAGCTAGCAATTAAGCAAATTGCGACTAGCAAATATGGCGGATTTGCGATTGCTAATTGCGATTACAAAAAATCACATCCTCGATTGTAATCGCAAGTTAACCATTTTTATTTTGTAAGCACTTTTGCTGAATAAGTTTTTACATACATAACCTATAATTTTCTATTATATTACGTTAAAAATTCGTTTTTTTTATTCAAATTTTTGAAATTTTAAAATTTTAAATCATAACCGAAATTATTTTGTTTATTATGAACTATTTTTTTTTTCAATTTTCAAACTTCTACAGTCTCATAATTGTGTATAAATTTATTAATTCATATACAATGGTCTCACTAACCAATTCTATCCATTACAAGAAAAAAATATTCAAATTATATTGATAACATAAGTATTTGGGTTTGAGTTTCTACTAATTTATAAGAAATTTGAGGTTATGTGTTCTGTTAACTGAGTTTGCGACACCAACTTTGCGATCGCAAATTTTGACGGTTAATTTGCTTACTTGCGAGAGCAAAAACAATCGAGGATACCAATTCTATCATTTCAGCTAGCAAGTCTTACTTGCTTGCTTGCTAGCCGATCGAAGATGTCCCCCTATGTATATTATGCAGATTTTCAAATTTAAGATACATATAATAAACTAAAGGTATACCTACCTATGTACATTGTACACACAATAACAAATTTTTAAAGCCATTTATTTATATGTATACGAATAAAAAACCCGAATTACTAGTATATGATGAATTTTTATTTTATTTTAAAATAATAGAAAATGATGACAGCTATGGAATTTCTGTTTTTGCAAAATATTAAAACACCATGTATATAGTATACTCGTATATACTCATGTCATTCAACCTAGTCCATTGTTTTCTTTTTCTTTTATATTATTTAGTACAAAAACAAAATTTACAAAAAGTTGAATAATAGATTGAACATTTTGTAGTTTTTCTTATCAATTTTTGTTAGTTATTGATAGGTTCAATACAAAAAACTATGTACCAAATTTGTAACAAATTATTAGATAATTTTAAATGCAGTATATAAGATACATATTTTATTCAATTTCTGAATTAATTAATTTTTGTATTATAAATTTTTCAATAGGATTTTATTTTGTTATATTTTTTATGATGCCATCATGGATAAAATCAAAAGAAGCAATAATGTAAGTCATTAAACAATAAAAAATAAAACAAAAAAAAAAAATTATTAAAAATATGGAAAATTATTATTTAAAAGTAGACATTAGCCTATTTTATTAAAATTGTTTATCATTTATTTATCTTGTAATAACTTTTAGTTTTAAAGTCAAAAATAATATTAAATTTTATTGCATAATAAATACCTTTTCCACGAAAAAAAAAACTATAATTTAATACCTTTTTAAAGGGACCTCCACGTTTGACTAAAACATTAAATTTATGATACCAATAACAATATTAAAGTCACATTTCAATCACACAATACTTTTGTTACCACGATTTTCAATGAAAAATTTATATAAAACCAGTGAATCATATAATAAATTTCATGATGTTACTTTTTAAAGACTGTTTTTTAAAACCATAACCATAAGTATTCACATATATTATATTCAAGAATAAAATAAAGTAAAAGAAAAAAAGTAAAAAAAATGAGTCTTTGTGTATAAATACGTACAAAGCCTCCAAGATAGCATTGTATAACGAAATATAAAAAAATAAAACAAACAACAAAAACAATTTATGTACTTATTATATACCTACATCAAGATATACTCTTAGAAAAATGTACATATATAAAACGATTTAAAAGATATTATGATAAACTTAAAAAAAGTAGATTTATGCCAGACTGATTTGCATGTCTAAGTTTTGTGATCAAGGTAACAAAACCGATACTATATTGAAAAAAAATAAATAAATAAATTGACAAAAGGACAAAAACAAAAAGGAAGATAGTTTGGTTGCAGCTTCTTGTGTATTATTATGATTTTTTTTTTTTTGTTTTGTATGAACCTGATTTGTTTTTATTTTGAAAACAATCAAATGAAGATAAAAAAACAAGAACAAAAATTAGGTAAAAAAATATCTAAAATAAAAATAATGTGTTCACAAAACTAAGAAATATACATGGGATAAGAGAAGTAGAACCATTCGGTGGAATCCATACATTTTATAAAAAACAAAAAAAGTTTTCTGTTTATCACAAGTAATAAAGAACGTTTTACCAATTTTATGCATCATTTGAATATTTCACTAGAAAATGTTACACAAAAAATAAGAAGCTAATAAAAGAATTATTCTTTCAGTAAATTTTAAGTTATACTGAAAAGTTTTATTTTGAATTAAGAAGACAGAAACAATCGCTAAAATTCTACCTTATTTTGTTGTTATATGGACATTGTATGCAAATATAATTTTTACAATATAGTAGATAAGTATGAAATCACTTTTAAAAAAATTAAATCAAAAATCCTTTTGTAATACCTAAACATACATATTTACACAGACACGAAAGATACAATAATATAGAGGATATACAAAAATAAAATTATGAATTACATATATGTATGTATTTATGGTCCTTTAATGATGTATAATGTATGAAATGAATGTATGATACGTTCAGCTGGCGCTTAATTGCATTTTTTATTTCTATTTACGTAAATTCAAATTTATTCAGTAAAAATTCAAAAATTTTCAAAGTTTATGACATGTATGTAAAAACGAAATACATAGTTTTTGTTTTTTCTTAAATCTTTTTACATTAAGCACTTATGTATGTGGTGTGTAAAATTTCATAATAAGAAATTCTCTCCTTTCTGAATTCGCAATATGAATTTTGTGGAATGTATGTGGAAACAAGAAAATTTGCAATTGCAATTGGAATTCCAATTCAATTTTTCAGTTTATTTTTTCCTTCCTTATATCTTATATATAAAATCATCTTAAACTATATGTACATACAAAAATTATACCAAATAATATGAAAATTTGTACACTTAACATGTTGCACGAGACAAAGAAAAATGATCTGATGATATTGTTTACGTTCACCTGCCTTTTACAGCAAAAGTTTACAATACATTTTTTTCACATACAAGTTTATAATATTCAATCATTAAATTATTCAATTTACTTTCTGGTTCATATCAGGTAAAATAAGTACATACCACTATTGGAATTATAAAATCTTCTGTTATAATATTTTATAGGTGAGAGTTCGTGGACTGAACATAAGATGTAATATACCATATGTGATATGTGTATATACAATGTACAATGTACATATATTATATATGTACATACAACATACGTCATGTCATGTAAGTACATACAGGAGTACATACATATAATACATATTTCGATCATTGAACTCTATCTGTCATGTTATATTAAAATTATTACGATATGTACATATTACTTATATCATAGTATAAAATTTCTTGAATGAATAAATATTTTGTTTATACCAAATTGTTTATAATTACAACTGCAAAAAATATAGAAATAGATGTCATTTAATTTCATTAAAAAACTATTTACAATACAATAAACGTGAAAAATTCGATTAACTGAATTAGAAAATTGTTAAGTTAATAAATTTATGAAAATTAATATAAATTGGATAATAAATTCTTTTTTTTCAAAATCCAAAAAAAAAAAATACTTTAGCCACTAATTATTTGCACCACAGCGTTAATGGAAAAGTTCATTTTTATCCAGTGTCATTACATTTAATACTTTTAATAGTAGTATACTAAGCTACTCATCATGTGCAATGAGACGCTGGATAAAAGTGACGGTGATGAAAATCAGAAACACATTTATGTAAAAGAAACAAGACAAAATATGTCCATAAGCGCTGTGGTGCAAATAATTAATGGATAAAGATAAAGTATAGAATTTAATTATCTCCAATCAAAATAAAATAAAAAAAAATCAACAAAATGTCAATAAAACAATTAGGCAGTTTATAGCGTAAAAAATAATCCAAATTACCATCGAATTTTGAGTTAAATTGGGTGTACGCTATAAACGTTAAAATTGGGAAATAGGAATAAAATAATACATACAAACGTTGATACACGTATAGCAACATGTTTTTCTTCTTTCTTCTTCACTCTACAATTCGTTCCATAAAAATCAGAATCCGAGTTACGTTGCATTTTACGTTTACACATACATACATATACAAAAATTGGCATTAATTAAACCCAAATAAACTGAGATAATCAAAATTCCGAATTAGCGAGTTTATAGCACATAAAAAATTCGGAGTAAACCAAAATTCGTATTAAAAGTGGATTACCTATAAACAGGTAAAATATAACATGAAGCAGAAGCAGGTATAAAAAACAATCGTCAAATTTATCATTTATCCCCCTATTCTACCTGTTAGGAAAAGGTATCGAATAAATATTAAGTGTCTCGTCTTCGACAAAACACTTATAACGACCTCAAAATTTTTACATCTATATAATCTATACATGTACATGATTTTTTACACTAATGAAACTACCAGTATTCCGCTAAAAATAGTCGGAAATATAAATGACAAAAAATAAAGGAGAAGGAAAGAGAAAAAAATTCGCCTAAGTCTTAGTTGGTGACAACTTTCATATTTATAATAGCACTAACCTATTGCATCTGACAAAATGACGACTCATAATTTTTCACTTCTGTTTTAACTTTAACACATTATTATTTGTATTTAAAAAAATCAAAAAATTTAATATTTTATCCTTTGTTTAAAAAACAAAAAATTTAATACTTTATTCTTTATGTTTTATTTCGTTTCTAAATTCAAAATATTTCTAAATGATAATTTGTTTTACAGAACTCATTAGTCCGCTTTGCCTTTCAAATTAATAATACAAAAACGCAACTGTTTTCCACGTGCTTTTCAAAGTGAAGAGCTATTATCTTGTGTGTAAGAAAGAAAACGTATGAACATTAACGCATGGGTTGAAGTGAGAGGCAATAAAAAAGTAACAAGTAAAGTATAAAGACAATACAAATGCATTTCAAAAGTGAAGAGCTATCTTAACCTTATGCTAAAAATACCAATAAAACAAGAAACCACGCCATAGTATAAAGAAGGCAAGTAAAATCACATTTCAATTTTCCATACAAAATTTGATAAGACATTTTGAAAAACTTCAATGTATGTGTAAAATGCAAGTGTATTTTGCTAGAAATAGTCCAAAAGATAAATCATTAGGGAGCAACAAAGATAAAAAATTTAAATTTTCTATATACGTAGTTATTCAATATATAGAGTAAACCATACTCTTATTGCCATATTGGGTAAAATGGAAGCAAAAACGTTATTTCAAACTCAATATATGGAAATTTACTGGAAATTCATTTAAATTATAATTTATTAATTACCTTTTTACTTACACTCAACAATATATATCTATTACATTTCCTTCACTATCCCCTTACAAATAATAATAAACAAAATAAATACTAGCGATTCAATATTACTACGCTTTACCTTATAAAAACTATAAAACCAATACAGATAGGCAACTGAGGGAGGCATTTTTATTCTCATTTTTCACGTGTATGCGTAAAACATGCGTAGGTGAGAATATAAAGTTGTGTAAAAATATTGTGATACACTACATTGATATAACTGAGGGAGGTACAATATAATTGTGTAGAAATTTAGTTTTTTTTTTTCTTAGAAATGAAGAAGAAAGATTTTTTTTTTTTTCCATATGAAATCATGTAAATTTTTAAGGTAAATACTACAAGTGCAGAAGTAATTCTACTTGTCTTCTTTGTACTATGGCCACGCTATATAGAATACATAACTGGTTTGTGTTGGGATTTTTTCTCTACATTACTCTTTTGTGAAGTTTTCATTAAACGTTGTATTGCTGAATATCGTCAATTGACGATCATCTGACGTTTTCGAAGTCGCAGTATCTCTCTTCAACATACAGTGGTGGGCATAAGTATTTTTACAATGACTTTTTTTATCGTAGTAAAAATTAAAAGCTACATAACTTTTTTATTTTCCAATGAATCATTTTACTTTTGTTTTCATTTCTGATTGCCAAAAATGTTTCAGGTGCAGATGCAATTTTTTCATAACTTACTTCTGGATTTTCACTCACAGCACGTAGTATAATTCTATATTGGCGTCTGCTGGCAACCCGTTTTCGCCCACTCCTTGCCTGATTTTGTATGGATTCAAGGGTGTCTTTTTTCCTAACAAGATAATAGAGTGTTTGCCAGGTGGTTTTTTCAATTTTTGTTAATTCTGATGCATAAACTTTACATTTAAATTAAAAAGCCACTTTTGCTCAAAAATACAGAGACATTTCTTTGATTTTCCCCATTTTGCACCAGTTTCTAATGAAATTCTGCACAGACAGAATTTTATAAATAAGCAGAAAACTATAATTCACCAAATTACCAACTTTTCTGTAAAAAAAAAAGTCCAAAACTGAACTTAATTTAATTTCGTTTTTTGTAAAAATACTTTTGCCGTTGTAAAAATACTTTTGCCCCATGAAGTGATCACTTTGTACCGTTATTTTTCCAAGAACTGTTAAACATCTGGGCAAAAAATTTTCAAGTATCATAAATTACATTGTATAACGGTGTAAATATGGTGTAATAGCAAGAATACGGTATAATTTTAAACAAAGAAAATTCTTGAAAAAATATTGGAAAAATGTTCTTAGGTATGTATATAGGTACCCACTCTAATCTTCTAATTAGATTTTAAATTGAAAAATATGTAATAGAACGTAAAATTCGTTGAAAATATATTTCATTTTATTCTTTTGAGAGATAATTGTCATCAAGGTAGTATAGGGAAATTTATTTTTATTTCTTTTAAACTTATACTGCACGTCTACAATAATTTTAAATTATTTTTTATAGTTTTTGTCCTTTAATTTTATAATTTGTGTCTATAAAAGTTGAGTTTTGAAGTCAACAATAAAATAAAGAAAAGGTTACGTAAGATAAAATAAGATATTTAGGGGCTATTGTTGCACATTCGCACAGTCTTTCTAGACACTTGATGTGAACGAATGAAAAAAAAAGTAAAATGATTCATTGGAAAATAAAAAAGTTATGTAGCTTTTAATTTTTACTACGATAAAAAAAGTCATTGTAAAAATACTTATGCCCACCACTGTAGATATTAGAATTTTTTTATATTTTTTATTTTTATTTTTTTCATATACAGGGTGTTTCACACATCGTATGCCAAACTGAAATGGGTGGTACATCTTGGTAAGAAACAAAAAAATCGTATGGAAGGGGGGGTCTATTCTCAATGGTTACCGAGATATTCAAGGTCAAAGACAATTTTTTTCGAAAAGGAACCACTTCTACTTTTTGCAACATATTTCAGCGTTCGCTCAATGTGGAGAGATAAATAAAAATTATTTCCATAGAGAACCTTCAGACCTTTCAAAAAATGTCTTTTACAAAGTTTTATGATAAATGGTTATAAAGTTATTGTAACTCAAAATGAAAAAATTTTGAAAAAAATTCGCCAATTTTATGTTCAAGGTCGAATTTTTTGAATTTTTTTTGCTTAAATGAAAGCTTATTTTGTCTACTCTAACTTGGCTTTTGTTTTGTTACATTATCTTTATTTGTTCATAATTTATGAATTATAATTCAAGTGCAGTTTTTTCAAAATCAGTTAAATTTGATGTTGTGAAGAATTATTCAATTGTCTTTTGGTATGTTTTTTTTGACTATCTGTGTTAATTACTTTGTATTCCTGAAAAGGACTTATTCTAGTCCTGGGTAGGAGTTATTTTAGTCCTGAAAAGGACTTATTGTAGTCCTGAGAAGGGGTTATCGTAGTCCTGGAAAGGACTTATTTAGTCCTGCAAATGACTTATTGTAGTCCTGAGAAGGGGTTATCGTAGTCCTGGAAAGGACTTATTTAGTCCTGCAAATGACTTATTGTAGTCATGGAAGAAGCTTATTGTAGTTTTCAATGCTTTTGCATATTTTTGGAGCTCAAAATGTCAAAATGTCATTTACCTTTTTACATTGAGCGATCGCTGAATTATGTTGCGAAAAGTAGAACTGGTTCCTTTTCAAAAAAAATTGTCTTTGACCTTGAATATCTCGGTAACCATTGAGAATAGACCCCCCTCCCATACGATTTTTTACGTTTCTCACCGAGATCTACCACCCATTTCAATTTGGCACACGATGTGTGAAACACCCTGTATATTTGGACTTTTCTTTTCGTGAGTCCTTTTTCATTTGCCGTTATGGAAGAAACGACTCACTGTATTACCTATACACTGCAACTGTGGTTAAAGTAAAAATGTGAAGAATACGGTCGTCGGGAAGATCCCTTTTAGAAGAAACGATGAATTTTCATTCTAACTAGAATTTTAACGTAACAAAATGTTACATAATTTGATTTCATAGAAAAGTATGTTCCCTTAAGACAAGAAAGTTTAAATTTGGCCAGGATATTTTTTGAAGGTTCTAAAAATGTATAAGCTTTGAACAGTGAAAATTCGTTCAGTAGGGCATAAGTTATAAGGTAAAATACACAAAAAGTCATTTTTTTGACAAACAACTTATTTTCCCTATCTATGCTATATGATGCGTTTCTTTATTCATTCGCTGATCCTTGAATAATGTGCATTTCAATTCTTGAATTCTTTTCTGCTCTACAACTAAGTATGTACATTGTAAATATTATGTAGCACTCGCTTTCTGTTTGACTCAAATTGGTGCAACACAGATCGAGATACAATAATTCCAAGTTGGCAAGTCATACATTTTTAATACCAAAAATTGTTCCCGACAAAGGTCCCGACATTTTAACTTTGAAAACGGATTTTTGACGAAAATTGTCTAAAATAGAAGTAACTGCGTGTACTTCAGACTTCATTATTATATGAAGGGTGTAGTATCAAAGTCGGTAATCTCTAAATTTTGGAAAAATAAGATTTTGACGTAATTTTCTTCCACTCGTCAAACTCTAGGTTATAGCAAAATATTAAGTTTCATATATGACTCTATACCCTGTAAAATTAAAAATAACGAAGCTTCTTTTATAAGCCGCCCATATAAAAGCAATACAGTTTTTTGATAATATCTCAAAAACATCAAATTGGGAGATTGCCGACTTTGGTTTTACACCCTACATATGCTTCAGTCATATAACTTTCATATGTTATTGAAAAGAGGTTCTGGTAAAAATATCACAGAGCTTGTATTGAAAGAACTGCAGTTTGAGGATTTACCATCATTCAACAATTACACAAGAATAAAAAAGAAAACTTTTCACAAACTATTAGAAAAAAAATTATTTATTATTTCCAATTAATTAATTTGTTTTTTTTTTTCAATTATTTTTATTTAATTTTTTTCAACAGTTTTTTCGGCAGTTTCCACTGCCAGTTTCCAGGCCTAAAAATTAAAAAGCATATGTTTTTGCCATAGGAATTAGGGTTTGTTCTAATTTCAAAAAAGCATATGCTTTTATCATATGACTGACAAATGACAGATATGTATAAATTCACACCGTATGAGTTTTCAAACATAAGAAAAAGCATATGCTAAATAATGTAGTTTGAAGCTAGCTCTAACGATTTATCATATTATTTTTCATATGACTAGTGTAATTTGTTGTTGTTACAAAAACAAATTACGCTAGTAATATGAAATATCATATGATAAACCGTTAAGTGTGAAGTACACTTTACAGGAAATCAGCTGACATAATAACAAGAAATATTTTTCACACATATCAAAATCGTTAAGTATTTATAAAAGATAAGAAAAAGGAGATTTTTTAATAAACAAATGTTCTATTAATAACATATACATATGTACACGTATGTAGGTATATATATATGTACAACATCATTTGTGTATTATATATTATTATATATTATTATGTATATACATATATATACATATACATATTTTGTCTCCTACATAATTCCCTTTTTTTTCAAATTTTTTTCCAAGTTTTTCTTCTTTATTGAAAGCTACTTTTTTAGTTCAGTTTATAATGTTCACTTTCAATGAATTTTTTGTTTTAAGACATTCATTTATGATGTATTTAATTTATTTTCTTTATTGTGTATAATTTGGGTTCCCTCACAAATATAAATCTGCAATTATTACTTTCTTTATATAAAGTTTTTGTTGCTTTCGTTGTTTTTTTAAATGCTGGTTACAATTATTACGTTATTTCTGTTAAATAAGAAAGTATATACATATACGAGTTTAATGATTCGTGAGCACTTTTACTATATATTATAATATGTACAAAAAAATTATGTGTGTAATATTTTTTAAATTATGTAATTTTTTTAAAGATTTAGTAATAGATATATATACAACAATCAACCCGTTCACCCAAAATAACATGCAATTATCACGACATGTATAAATATGTATGTATGTGTGAAGATTTGTTATACATATACATATATATGACCATACAAAAAGATTGATCAAAATTGTCAGCATTTATAAATATACATATTTGTATGAATGTGTAGCGATATTACATACACATGTATTGAAAAAAGTACACTTCGCTGTTTTTTTTTGTTATATATATACTTTCTTAAATTTTACATGCATATAGTATATAATATATGGATTTTTAAATAAACTCTTTCTTTTGAACAATAAGAGAGTATATTATATACAAAATGAATTTTTCAATTCGTTGAACATACGATCGAACATAAAGAGACAGTTTATGTTGCATAGCAAAATATTGATACTACCTTCCCATAATAAAAAATATCACAAAATCTTAATGCTAAAATATTATATACATAATACATATATGTATATAATAATATAATGGACCTTTCTTTTTACTTTCATCAAATTTTTATTTTTGTTCATATATTTTGTTCTTTTTTTTTGATATTTTTTTGCTGATGCATATAAAAATTCGTTAGTGGAAGTTGAGGAACTAGGTTTTTTTTTTTTTAAATGTACTTTTTCTGTTGTATCATTTTAAAATTTATGAAATGCTATTATAATCTATAGAAAATATATTATTAACTGATCATATTGTGAATTTCAATATAAATATGATGTCAAACAATGGAAAGGTATCACAGTTGAAGATTTCCACTTGAACAGATCAAATCAAATTAAATATTTTTAATTTTTGTAAGGAAAACAAAAACCAAAAACTTCAAAACAAAAGTAATATAATTTAAGTGTAAACAACTTAATCAACTTTATAAGCAAGAACAGAATGAATGCCATTGTAAGGATAAAAAGGATATATAATTTTTAGTGTTTGAAAAAATAATTTTATTTAATAATAATGAAATTTTTGTTGCTGCGTGTTTTTGTAATTTCAGAAAATTATATTCTCTACATTGTTAATAACAATTGTAACAGCTAGTGATATTGAACAAGGACATGATGTCGAAACATCACATCATGAAGTAGCAAAAGCAATTCCAGTTCCAGTTTATGAAAAAATTGGTGTACCAATTCCTCATCCAGTACCTGTTGCTGTACCAAATTATGTAAAAATATCAATACCACATCCAGTTCCAGTACATTATGCTATTAAACAGCCAGTTGAAGTTCCAATTTATAAAGTTGTACCAGAAATATTTGAAAAAAAAATTCCAATATCAGTTGAAAAACCATATCCAATTGAAATAACGAAACCATATCCAGTTGAAGTTATTAAAAAAATTGAAATTCCAATTCCAAAACCTTATCCTGTTCCACATATTGTTTATAAGCATGTTTTAGCTAAAGAGAAAGGATGGCATTGATTCGTGTCCAAAGAATGTTGATTAAGTGTACATTCCTTTAAAAAAAGTATTAAAAAACAAAAAAATTTCTTTAAAGAACAAAAAATACTTACATTGTAAAAAAAGGACAAAATTTATAATGTTAATAATTTTTTATTTTAGAATTTGTTGACTTTTTGTTTTGTTTATTTTTTTGTTGTTGTCTAATTTTAGGAAATTTTTTAAATAAATTAATAAATAAAACCTTTATTAAAAAAATCGTATGTACTTTATTTGAATTTTTTTTATAGCTTTTGTTGAATATGAGTAAAAGTATTTTTTGTTTTAGAAAACCAGAGTAAAACGTAGAAAGGATTTTGAAAAAAAATCTTCAATAAATTCATGTCAAATTTCTTACATGTTTCTCGTAAAATACAAATACTTGTATATAAGTATCTACATATTGTAAATATCTCAAAAAATAATGGAAAAATAAATCGAATTTTCATACTATAATTTTACGAATAAAACAGTAAAAATCATCTTTTAATTTCATTATTTTTATAAACTTATTTTTTGTACAAATTTTAACTATGTATGATATTTACAACATCTACATTATTGCATAGTAATTAAAGTAATTGAATTTGAAATATTGGACTACAGAGTACAGTAAATAAAAAATAAATTAAAGTTTTACATTAAAATTCTTCATAGTACAAAATAAATAATTTTATTTGTACAAGATTTTTGATAACATTTTCATTTCAAATAATTTTTTTTGTGACAATTTGTGTGTTTAGTCTCATTAATTATTGCAATTTTATTTCTAATCATGAAAAGAATAATAATAGATTACAAATATTCTGTAATTTTTTGTTCATTTTTACTAATCGATTAATTTTCAAGAAATATACATACATATACATACATTAGATTGTCCCTTATTTTTCAACTTTCAGATTCTCAGGAGTCAGCATGCTACCCCCTAATTTTTTTCGTTCTTCAATTTAAAGTAGAAATACCAGAAAAACAGGTAAATTTAACATCATTTACCCGTGCCGATTTCACTGTGAATTTTTTTTTTTTTTCGAAAAATGAGGATTTTGTGCATTTTACCCTATAACATTTGCCCTAGTTAACAATTTTTTTTCGTTTAAACTTTGTTTGGAAGAGAACCCTTCAAGGAATATCCTGGCCACAACTCAACTTCCTACTCCAACGTGAACATACTTTTTCAAAGGAACGAAAAGGTGTACAAAAGCGTCATTAACATAGATGAAAGGAGTTTTTTCTTTGGTGCCTTTTAGCGCGCTCCCTGTTGCAGGAATCTTTTTTGTTCAAAAGTAAGAAATTAGCCCTGCAGAAATTTCAAGATTGTAGGATCACGAGGTCCAGAGATATTCAAATTTGAAATCTGATTTTTGACGAAAACGTGCTAACATATACGAACTTATATTTTCAGTACATTTTCTTAGGTAAAAAGTACCCTTTGTCGGCATGGGTAAATAACTTCCAAAAGTTATGAAATTTTAGGATTTTAATTATTTTTGTAATAACTAAAAAAATTGAGGGGTAGCACGCGAGTTTCACAAAAAAAAATTTTTCGTAGAACAAATAAGGGACAGTCTAATATACATGTATACACGATTATGTCTACGTCATTACATTCTTTTGCAGTTTAAAATAATAATAAACAAAACTAAAGCGAAATTTTTTCTTCAATTAATTTCTTTAAGAATACAACTGTTTCTTGTCGAAAAGACATGATTTGTTTATGTTTATACATTAGACATTTTCTAACAATGTTAGATGAATTTGATGAAAAGAAGAAAAAATAAAGAAATAAATGAATCTCTTCCATACACAAAAAATTATAAATTAAAAATCTATATGTTTAAAATATCAAAACTCAAAAATAAAATAAATAGTTTTATAATTTTGGCGCCATTAATTCCTATTTTGTTTATTGTTGAGTATTATAATTGTAAACAAAATTTCATTTTTTATTTTCCATCAACAACTTCTTTATCAAATTCTAGAATATACATACATATATATGTACATATGTATATGTACATATGTATGTATGTATGTATATATTGTACATTCAAATTTCTTAATGTTGAAGCATCAAGAAAAAATAACCAAACTTTAGATTAAATTTTTATTAATTATGTGTTATATGGATAGGTATGTATATATAAATATATGTTTCAAATATGTAAGAGTATAGTTCTGTTATATTTGTATAAAGTTAACTAAATATATTGATTCGAAATTTTAAAAGAAAGAAAAAATTTAAGAATAAAAAATAACACTTTTTACTATGTATGTGTATATCTCAAATGAGATATATTTTTTGTTACTTTTGGTCTAAATTTGTTAAATATTTTAGAGACCAATATCAATGTGTAAAATTTTCTTTTTCTATTTTTTGTATGACGTAATTTTTTTTCTTTCTTGTACAATATAGAGATATAAACTTTCATTTAAACATAATCTAATAAATAAACTAATTTGCAAGTTCTAAATCTTAATATAAGTTTATTTAGTCTTTCCTATCTATATTTTAAATCTCTATTTTGGTAGAAATATGCTTTTATATACATATGAAAAAAGAAATTACGAGTAGGTATCTATATACTTTTTTAGATTTAGACAGTCATTTTACTAGTTTATAGCGTAAAAAATAATTCGAATCAAATCCGATTTTGAATTTAGAGTAACATATAAACGTTGGGAATTGGGATTAAAATAATACATGCAAACGTTTGATACACGTATAGCATACATGTTTTTCTTCTTTCTTTTTCACTCTACAATGCAATCATACCATAAAAATCAGAATCCGCCTTATTGCATTTTAGGTTACACATACATATATACAAAAATTAAAGTTAAACCCAAATAAATTGGGTTTAAACCAACTTTTGAATTAAAAGTGGATTAGCATTAAACATGTTCAATGTTCATTGATTGATGTAACTTTTTTTTCATAATCCTGAGATCAGGAAAACAATAATTTTTAAATCTCAATTTACCAAACATTACATAAACTAAAAAAAGAAAATTTGCATAAATCTCGTGAACAAAAAAGCCGAGAGATTTATTTAAAAAGTACAAAATTTATGAAAAAATTTATCTTAGAAACAAGTTTTTATATTGTCATTGTCATACGTACATAATATGTATATTGTATATCTAAGCGCACGGTAGTGCGCAGCCAAGTTCAATACATAGGCCGTATGCACACTGTACACTATTAACATGAACTGTTTTGAGCCATTTTTGACCTCTCACAGCTCAGTGTCTATTAATGCTAAACAGACCAAATTTAAACCACGCAATAGTGTGCTTCGTCCCGCCCGCTGTATCAAATTTCATGTATATAGGTTCAATGCGTCTTGAGATATTGACCCCAGAAAAAGCAAATTTTGTCACTCACTCACTGACCGGTAATCAAAACCTCTGGGGTACTTCTGATAAGCCTAGAACCATGAAACTTTACACGTAGGTAGTGTCTAACGCGTAGGTCAAGGAAAAATTACGAAATCTGTCGAATGTGTGCTGGACAAATAAATATATCTATAATTGTTACAGAAATTGAGCATTTTATAAAATTTTTCTATCATTTATAACTCTAAATTTAGCTTCCATAGCTTGCTTTAATAAAATAAAAAAATGTCATATTTTATAATTAATTTAAATAGACACAAAATATAAAATATAAAGGTACTGTTCGATACTAATGTTATAAAAAATAGCAGTGCTTAGTGAAAAATATTTACCACCTGAATATTATTATTAATTTATAATTTTAAAAGTAATATAATATCAATAATTCAAGTTAAATAAAAACCTGTCAAGTTCATAATTATTAATACGTTCTGTATTGAAATTTTGTATGTGAAAAAGTTCTTTGAATGCACTAATGCACATTTCATTACTTTCGCTGGCCCAACAGTTAACGAATAAGAACTTGGCCCATTTTAACATTTATGTTTTTGGTTGGATATTTTTTTAAGATATCGTTAAATCTTTCAACTTGAAAAAAGAAGTGCATACTTGTAGGAGTTATTTTAAATTTTAAAATAAATTCACATGATAAAAATCAAAAACATAAATAAACTATTAAACTTATTTTATCTTAGTGCTTTTGTTATTTATTCATGAGTATTTTGTTATAAAAACTCAAATTTTTAATTACAAATCAAGGAGTCCCTTATGTAGTAAATAAGAGTTTCAAAAATTAAACTACATAGTTATAAAATTAAATTATTTCTTAATTTTCGATTTCTGAACATAAGTATGTATATTAGAAACAATATACAGTAGAAATCGCGTATAACGACACCGGATATAACGTTAGCTGCGTTCCATTTTTGTTAATTTATCTACTCCGGAGTAGTTCGTTCTACTCCCAAGTCATCCCAACTGCACCATCTCATACAGTCATACTTTGGTGCAGTTGATCATCCTACTCAGGAGTAGTTATGTCGATTTTTACCACCAGAGTATTTTTAATTTTTAAATCTTCCAAAAGATGGATTTGACTTTTTTAGGGTTATATACTTTTTCTTTTCCGTTTTTTTTTTTTGAATTTTTTCACATTAAATACATAAAGTAAAGAAGATAAATTTATCAAATAAATCTCGTTTTTTGTCAAAAACCTATAAAATAGACAGTAAGAACGTAAGTTAAATAAATTTTTTGGATTTTAAATTAAAGAGGAAAATATTTTTTTCACTGTTAATGTTGATCAAACTAAAAGAAAGTAGCGAAGACAGTGATGATGATGATTCACCTCTAAATACACAGCCGAGAGGACAAATATTTAACAATAACATATTTGATCTTGATAATATAAATTTATTAAATTAAATAAAGCTATAATACAGTACAAAATTTAATGAAGATTATTTATAAAATTGTTGAAGTAAAATAAAACATGCAACAATTGTGAAAAAATGGCTTTTTTGATTTTCTTTCCTCAACAAATACATACGTATGTATGTATAACAAAGAAGAGAAAAATTAACACAGATTTGAAGAATTGACCGTTCCATTTATTACTGGTGATGAAGTACTCTCAACTACTCCGGACTAGTTAAAAATACCAAAATGGAACGCAGCTGTTTTATCGAATACAACGGTCTTTTTGCAGCCATTTGTTTGGTCTGCATACATCAACTGAACTAATAAGTATCGCTTATAACGTTATCGATTATAACGACAAATCGCTTATTACGTTATAATTTTGGAAAAATTATCGTTATATCCGATGAAACTGATAAAATATTTTACATGAAATGTACTCCTTAAATAGATTTAAAACAAAGTTTACACAATCGTTCTTATTATTTTGTTTATTCTTATCCTTTTGTTGTTTTTTACTATTTTTTAATAGAGGCTGAATTAATTTTATATGTGTAGAAATCATATGTATGTATGTACATACGTAATAAAAAATATATGTAGATATTTTGTATAAAAAATGTTGTTTTTATATTTATTTTTCCAAATTTAAGTGAATAACTTGGTAAATGTGAAGTGACTTTATAATTTTGGTTATTTTTCAACTTTTTTAATTATACATTTAATAATACAATTACAGAGTAACTTTCTACATATCGGATATAACGAATATCGGATATAACGACTGTTTTTACTCGGTCCGTTGAGAAACGTTATATGCGATTTCTACTTTACATTAAATTATATTTTAAGATATTTTTGAAGTAGGTACATAATTTTTGTTTTTTAAACGAAATTTTTTTTAAAAGATGTGTTTTAGTTGTCATTATTAATTACAATAATTATCAGTAATCATGTAATCGAAAGGAATAAACGTACATAGATAAATAATAAATTTTTATATTAATGTATTTAAAAAATATACTTTTAGAGCCCAAAACAAGTTATGATCTAAAAAAAGTTGTCCTGAGAATTTTTGTTGTCCTTTTTATTTAAGTTATGTATTTTTATTATCCGTAGGGTAATCTAATCTATAGTGGTCGGAACGCTTAAGAAGTATGTATATGTATATATGTATATATATAGGTATGACACTGAATTTCTATTTAATTTTTAAACTTTTTGAGCGCAAATAACGTCTCGCATCTTATTAAAGCAGCAAAAAGTTCAAGAATAATAAGAAAATAGCAGTGCATTGTAGAAGTAAAAGGCATATAAAAAGTATATCAAAATCTAAAAAGAAATAATTAATAACGACAACTGGTTTTCCTAGCGCTAATATGAATGATATCATTGTATATGTTTGTTTTCCTAAATTATTACATTTTATAAGAGAAACTATGATAACTTGTAATAATTTGGGAAAAAAATTCTTTAAGGACCTATGTGAAGCTAGCTTCAAACAACATTATTTAGCATATGCTTTTTCTTATGTTTGAAAACTCATACTCATGCTTTTTTGAAATTAGAACAAACCCTAATTCCTATATGGCAAAAGCATATGCTTTTTAATTTTTAGGCCTACTTTATGTTTGATCATGTCATATTATGTATTCATTTATTTCATTATTCGTGTGAGTGAAAAGTGGAAACTGCCGGTTTGAGTTAAAAAAATAATTATATAAAAAAAATTTTTTTTATGACAACACAAACTTGAATCACACAGAAATAACAAATATGTACCTATGTGTAAACAAACGAATATCAAACGCCATTATTTTTTGAATCATGTAACAAAACATATAAAAGTTATATGACTGAAGCATATCTGCATATGCTAAATAATGTAGTCTGAAGTCTGAAGGTAGTTTAAGTGTATTTTTGTCAAAAGAGGAAAACATATCTTATATTTTTTAAATTATTTTACATTATGAATTTCTGAAAATTTCTTTTTATTTTTAAAAAATCTGAAGGGTGAAGCCATTTCTACTCATTTGACAAGGGGTAATAATGGATAAAAATTAGTATTATTTATTGACATATATATAGCCACAGATATTTCCATTGGTATATAAAATTCTTACCAACATAAAGGCGGAGGGTGGTATGGTTCAGGGCGTTCAGTGAACACCCTAAAATAATTATGAACGTGATCATAAAATTTTCTATACTATTTTTCTTTTTGGAAGTCAGTATTGTGCTTATGGAGGCAGTACCCGATGAGTTTTTTGCCTTGGTAATATTTAATTTAAAATATTTCCCTCGACTAAAAGTGAGATCTGAACACCCCACACATGAGACAGATTTTTTCAAACAATTTGTGAAAGAATATAGAAAAGTATGCCTATCTTGCCTGTACTGACATCCAATAAGAAAAATAGTATAAATGCAAACAATGCAATTTAAATTTTTTTTTTAAATTTTGCATGCATAAATCTTTAGGTTCATATTTAAAAATGGACCCACAGAAAATTACAAGAGAGTAATATTTGGTTACTTCGTTTAGTTTCTCTTTTTTTCTTCATATAATTTTATATGTAAGGTGTTTTTTAAAGTGAACATTAGGAAAATCCTACTACACCATATGAATTGTTTTATATTTTTCTCTTTTCAAATTCGTTTTCTTATACATCATTCAGGTTTATATTTAAAAGTGAACCGTATAGTAGAAAATTATGAAAAAATATTTTTTTTACTTTTCGTTTCCTTTCTCTTTTATCCTTCAAATAATAACACATTGTTTTCATATTTTGAAATGAACGTTGTTGTTTTCCTTCTATTTGTTAACTTTTTTATTCGAAGAAAATTAAATTTAATAAATTCAATTTGTTTATTAGAGAATATTTCATATTGTGTGTGTGTTGTGATAAAAAATTTGCTTGAGTTGAAGCTGGACGGTAAGAAATAAATAGACCGTTTTTCTCGGGGTAAAAATAAAAAAAATTTCGGATTTTAAACGAATTTTTTAATTTTTCTTTCTATTGTTTACACAATTTGCTCCTTAGGAAACCGACGACTTTATATATCGGCTAACGCTCTAACAGCGATACACGAGTGGAAACTCGTGTTTTAAATTATTTTGAATAATTTATATAACTTTAATTTTTTTTTTAAATCTGAACATCCGCAAAAAACAACTGGTTCCGCCACTGCTACATACCTATCTATATACATACATATACATATATAAAATTAATTGGATTTGACTTACCTTTTAAATTTCAAACAAATTAAATTTGTATAATACCAGATAGAATCTTGTATGTTAGCAAAAGATCATTACAATTTACAAAATGAACATTGTAATCCTTGTAAATAGATACATTTTACATAAAAAATAAAAACATATTTTTTTTATTCACATAAATAGTAGATATGTTGCTAATTGTTTCCGATTGATTACGCCTACAATTTTTGTGAATGCTTTTATTTCACAATTTTATTTTGCATATTACACACATACAAAGAAAGGTACTTATGTATATGCACGTAATATACATATGTAGATAATTACACATCATATATATATATATGTTACAATTGCAAATGTGTTTATGAAGGTACACATTAGTATGTGTATGTACATATGCATTTATACTGTGTGTGTGTAGACTATATTATACTCTGTATCATATATTTATTTTATTTAAATTCAGCATTTCAAATTTTACTATACCAAACAACTATTTAGAAAGAATTAAAACGATACTTGTATAAAAATAATCGAATTGTTTTTGATGACTTATCGTTTGAATTCATCTGGTATGGTGTAAGAGTCAGCAAATAAAACGAAGCTTCCGAATTAGTTTTCAGAAAAGAGATTCACATCGTCCTAGTGGTATATTTTAGTATGTATCATATAAATACACTGTGGTGCATAACAATAGACGCACTTAATTTTTAATGTATATCCAGCTCCCAAGACAAAGAATAATGAGTTCACTTATATAATGTGAGAGAGAATGGAGAAACATTAACTTTGATCAGTAGATAACACAATCTGTTTATTGTTAAATGCCATTACATTCGTCTGTTTGTTTTACCAGTGGTGCAAAACTATAGACGCATTGACATGTTATTTAGTTCGATTGCATTTGGCGTCGGAAAAAGTGGCTAATTGTAGAGTTTCAAAGTTCTTTATTTTATTTTATTGTTTTTTGTGTACAATGCCGCGTGGTACGTATTTAACAGAAATAGAAAAGGGTAAAATTTCTGCCCTTCGAGAAGAGGGAGTTAGCATACGTGGAATTGCTCAGAGAATTGAGCGTTCTGATAAAATAGTGCGTACTTTTTTAAAAGATATTACAAATTATGGCAAAAATAAAAAAGGTGGACCGAAAAGCAAAATTAGCGAACGAGATAAACGACGAATTATCAACGCTGCGAGAAACTCTATGAAAAGCGGAAATCAAATAGCAAAAGAGTGTGGACTTAATGTCTCTCGATGGACCGTGAGTCGGGTTTTAAAGGAATCGGAACACATCGTTAGACAAAATCTTAAAACGATGCCAAGATTATTGGATCGTCACAAGAAAGCCCGTCTTGACTTCGCACGTAACAACATGCAAACGGACTGGAAAAAGGTTTATTATTTTAAGCAAGTACAAGATCTATTTTTTCACTACTTTGACACAAATTTTTCTTTTAGATAATTTTTTCCGATGAGAAAAAATTTAATTTGGACGGTCCCGATGGCTTCACGTCATATTGGAGGGATTTACGAAAAGAGCCTTGTTACTTTTCAAAGAGAAATTTTGGAGGCGGTACACTAATGGTGTGGGGAGCCTTTCATTTTAACGGTACGCTCGAATTGGCTTTCCCAAGCACACGTATGGATTCTGCAGAGTACACCATGCTATTATCAACTAATTTACTTCCTCACCTACGAAGAAAAAGGAACAAAGGATGGATATTCCATGTGGATGCAAGAACACAGCATCAATGTTTTAGATTGGCCGGCCTGCTCACCGGATCAGAACCCTATAGAAAATATTTGGGGCTATATTGTTCGCCAAATTTATTCGGAAAACAGGCAGTACCAAAGTGTTGCAGAGTTGAAAAGTGCTGTAATTGGAGCGTGGGAATCCATTGACCAGAATTTATTAAAAACATTAATTGAAAGTATGCCAAACTGGCTTTTTGAACTTATTCAAAATAAAGGAGGTCCTACTCACTACTAAATTTTAATAATTTTCATTTTTTGTACATTTAGAGTGAATTTCTTCTAATATTTTGTTAATTCTCATCTTGCGTCTAAAGTTATGCACCACTAATAAAACAAACACTGAAATATAACGGTACTATAGGCGGAACTAAGTTGTATTATTTTCTGTTCAAATCCGATATTTCTCGACACTCTTTCATATTATCCTACTAAGTTCCCTATATACTTTCTTAAAGGCAGTGGATGCTTTAAAAATTAAGTGCTTCTATTGTTATGCACCACAGTGTATATTATTATTATTGTTTTTTTTTTTTTTTAAATATACATACCTATTTGTTTTATTTTTATTTCTTTTAGAATGTACATACTCGTATATTCCACCATCATGTACATATTGTTTTATCGAACAGAAGTCGCCTATAATTTTGTTGTTCTGTTTTTTTTTAGCTGATAGATTTGGTCGGATGATTTCAAACAAAGACCTCACAATGATGAAAAAGACTTAAATGAAAAATACAAAACTTGTGATAAAAGTTTGGAGAAAGAACAATTCTCCCTGGGGAGTAGATAAGATGAAGAATATATACAATATACGAGTATATATACGTAAGTATAATCTGTATGGTTCATATATGTAATGCTATGTTTTTCGTTGTTGTTGTTGTTGAAATTATGCTATATGTATGTGTATATTATAAAATTTTATTTTTTTTATTTTTAAAATTAAATTATTTATTCATATTATTGTACATTTTAAAGGTTATTTCTCAGGGATTTTCTTGGTAATGCATCCAGCAAAGTACATTTTATCTATAACCTCCATTTTTACCTTCCCGTATCCGTTATTTATTGATAATTTTTGTTTCTCGTTGTATTTTTTTTATATTTTTCTTCTACATACGAACTAATTTTTTCGTTGATTTTGTTTTTGAGTTTTTGTTATAGAGTTCCAATTCCAATTGTGCTGTGAATTAAATTTAAATACCTGGATGCAACATTTTGAAGATATGTATAGGCATATGTATGTATGTAGTAGATATGTTGACTAAAAGTTCGGAATGTAAATACAAAAGAAAATTAATATTTTTTAATGGCGCGCGATCTTTCTCTGATCGTGCAGAAATCGCCTGCAGGGAATTTAATTGCAAGTTCGAAATATATTTGTCGTCATTTTTGTTTTGTTTGTAATAATGTTATAAGGTATGTACAGAAAGTATATACATATTAACTGATATATAATATACATAGTATGTATATGTAAGTATATATAACTGAAAAATCTTTTATATTATTAATTCTAATTTATTGCAAATAGCTCAGAGTTGGGATTAATTTGGTTTAAATCGAGACATGCTGATTTTTAACATGGACTCTGTTGCCCAAAGAATCATATACATTTTAATGTCCAAGGTAGCAAAATGTGTTATGGAAAAAGATGAATGAATTCTTACAATTTTCCTCGCAATAAATATATATTATTTTTTTAAGAGAAAAAAAAAGAGATATGTAATTTACAGTATGAAATTTTATTTGTAAAATTTCCTTGTGTACAAACATACATAAATGTACAATGTACATATACAAGGTGTCCGGTTTAAGGTGCTACAAAATTTAACCACAGAGAGGTCTGGCCGAGACAAGCAAAAAACGTACAGGGGCGGGTATATGGTAATCACAACTATTTCCAGGGTATGGGGATTACATATTTTTGCGACTTTTTTTTTTTTTTGAAACATTCTTTATCTCCTTTTTCGTTTATTGTAGAGCAATGATACGCATACCTAACAAAAGAGAACCCTTTGCCCTTTCAGTTTACATAAGCATAATCTTTTTATTGTCATTGTCAATTTCTATCATTGAAAAACATATTTTGCTTAATGTGGTTTAATTTTATAACACCTTAAACTGGACACCCTGTATATGGGATAAAAAGTATATGTTTCATTTTCAAATTAGATGCTTATTTTCATCTATTTTATAAGTTTTGTAAATTGCTTTTTAATAACTTGTGGGTAGGATGTTATGAAGATTGAATAATTCAACAAAGTATAGGAATGGGTTGGTTGGAATGATATATGCATTTTTGATTCAGAAAAATGTGCAACATTGATGCAATTAATTATAAATCGAAAAATTCTTTAGATATATTTTTGTTTTATTTAAATGATTATAATTTATTCTCCTATATTTGTTGAATAAAGATGAATTTTGAAATAATTGCATAAGTTAATGATTATTTTATAAATTCCTACTAAAAATTGATTGAATATTTACCAGGATCAAGGAATAGTGTTGAAGAAATTCATTTTTTTTTTTACTAATCATTAAATTATTTTTTTTTTATATACCCTTGCTTTATGGAATTGTAATAGACTCTTTGGCAAAACATAGGGACTGAAACCGAAAATGGTTTATTGGTCATATACGGCCATCATAAGACCCATAATCACATATGTTTCAGCCATATGGTGCCAAAAACAAATCAAACAACGGTTCAAAACGGACTCAATAAAATACAAAGACTAGCGTGTCTCAGTACTACTGGATCTCTTAGAACTACATCAACTTAAACCTGGTAATCTAACACATAACCTTAAAATCCTTGAGAAATTTAAGGACTTAAAAATCAGTCAAGTGACTGACGAAATGGAGGCAATATTGAACTTTGAGAAGTTCAAAGTAGTGTTTCCGGATCGTGAATATTGGCGCGAGAACAAAATAAGCTTTGAAAAAGGAGCCTCAATATGGTACACAGATGGCTCAAAAACCGAGTTGGGAGTTAGAGCAGGGGTAGCAGGCCCGAAAAGAAGCCTTTTCAAATCCCTAGGCGAGTATCCATCGGTCTTTCAAGCTGAAATCTATGCCATAGACATGTGCTCTACAGAATGCCTAAAAAAAGGCTTCAATAAAGCCACAGTATACATAATTTCAGACAGTCAGGCAGCGCTGAAAGCCCTCAACGCTCACAAAATTGAGTCGAGGCTAGTATTGGAATGTCTTAAGACTGTCATAACACTCTCCAGAAAAAACATAGTTTATCTTATGTGGGTTCCGGCACCCTTTTGTGGACTGCCTAAAAGCTACATCAAAGGTTCTATAAGGGAATGGGAGATGGAAAAGTGCATCTCCTACTGGGAAAAGACTCCCGGTAACAAGCAAGCGAAGGAATTTATTGTACCTTCAGCTAACAGTGCTAGGAAACTGATCAACCTCAATAGGAACGAGTTAAGGACAATCACGGGACTTATCACTGGGCACTGTCCGCTCAACTACCACCTGAGTAAGATAGGGCTTAAAGAAGATGACCAATGCAGATTCTGCAAATAGGCCAAAGAGACCTCAAAACACATTCTGTGTGAATGCGATGCGTTAGCCTCTAAAAGACTGTGACACATGCACCAGTATTTTCTCAAACCTGAGGAAATCTGGTGTGCACCTTCAAATAGAATCTTAGGATTTATCAAAAGCCTAAATCTATGAGAAGCACGGGCTGTACAAAAGATCTTCAAAGGTCGAAGTGCAACAATAGCCCTATATTACAATCTAATCTAATCTCTAATCTAATTTTTATAAGATATTGAAGAACAAAAGAAGTTCTATACATTTAATTTAATTTGTATACATATATTCTTCTGCTAAATTCGACATACATAAACTGAATATGAAGCATTTTAGATTATTAAAAGTATTATGTAGACCAAAATTGATTATTTAAAAATATATCTTTTGAAGAAAGAAGTTTTGAAGTTCAAAAAGAAAATTGAGCAATATATTACAATAAATTGGCAATCAAAGGTTCTTAATTTATATCCTTTGTCCAAAATATGAAAAAAAAATTAAAAAACAGCTTAGAGTAAAATTTTAGGGAAAATATTAGGAGCGAGAAAAGTCCACATGAAAGTCGTTAATTTGTTATTCTGCAATGTCGCTTTGTCGGTTGATCGAAAAAGCTGTTTGTATGACATGATTTTTATTTTGAGTGCAATGGCTGTTTTTAGTTTTTGTTATAACCAAGAAGAATATTCCTTTTCTATTAATATTAAAGTATATTGAACCTGTACTCGATCTCGATTGATATACTTTTCTTATACTTATACACCAATTGAATTCTTAATTGTCCAATACGTTACTTTTTGCACTATACATACATATATGAGTTTTTGAGTAATTTATATGTATCCGAATACTCTCTTTTCATTTTTTAAGAATCTTATAATATAGAATAAATACATATTTATATTACAAAACTAGAAAAGTTTGATTCATAGTATAATCAATGACTATATAAATTTCCACCAGTGGGTATAATTTTTTGTTCGAATCGAGAAAATAAATGTACAAGTTGAATATTTTTTTTCTTTATATCTTTATGCGTATATTTCAATGCATTACAGTAAAATTTTTTTAGAAGGATATGAATTGGAAATTAGGCATATGTACATATGTATATGTTATATGAATAAAAATAATATTTTGTGTAAGAAGCAACTGAGTAATAAACGAAAGTTTTCTCATATATTTTTTCGTGAGAGATAGAAGCTTTTCGTCCCTCACGCTTCCCGCACAGGTCATGAAATTTTAAAAATTTTGCCGATATTCGTGCCAGTACAAAATGTTCCTCTTCTTATGTTACCTCCTCTGTGGTATAATTAAGAGAATGAAGCATGTAATTACCAACAACTTTTTTTGCAACGTAGCAATGTCCTAGTTAAATTATTTATTAAACAAATTTTGAAATTTATTAACAATTATTGTGATTTATCACAAATTTCACAATGCACGGAAAATTATAGAAGAAAATTCTAATTTGAGTCTTTGGATAGAATCGAATTTTAAGACTTTTGCATCCAGCGAACTTCTTATTTTTGCTGTATTTTTCTACTATCAGTCTATATTTACAAGAAATTCTTGCACGCCAGATATTCTTACAACAAAATGGCTCGAAAATTTCTGCATTGCCAGCTTGCACTTTTTTTTAATTGCAAGTTTTGTTGCAAGAAATTTGACATTTTATTACACTATACCGAATATTTTATGGAATTTTTTTGGATTACTTTGTATATAAGCTTGATATTTTATATTAAAACAACTTTTTGAGTTTTCCAGTTCGGTGGTTTATTGAAGAAAGAGGAATATAATGAGAGAAATTGTTTAGTTAGCGAATTTTTCTGCTAAAAAAGTTAGCAGATTATGATGTTAGCAGATTCTTAAAAATTCGTATTCTGGTCACTAATATTTTTCGAAATCTTTATGAAGCTGTCAACAAAGACTCGAAATCTGCTAACAAATGTCACTTTAAAAATTTTTTTGCCATTCTACACTAGGTAGTTAAACCAGTTTTTTTTGCGTTGGTTTTTAGAATGTTGGTATAATTTTTTCCCAGCTCTGTATACTAAGAATTACTAAAATAATTTTATCACGAAGATAATACACTCTAATTCTAGTTCAAATTTGTCGTGTTAACTATAGATTTAATTTGATTCGTTGTAAAAGCATGTAGGTAAACCTGTTTACAGAAGTTGTTATAACCACCAATGTTTATACACTATTTGTTGCTTACATTTTATAAATACATAAATACATTTTTAAATAAAAATGAAAAATAATGAAAATCATGAGGTAGGTATTTCGTATTTATTCTACTTATTTAATTTATATATTTATGTAGTTACATTAAAAAAATAATACACTCTATTAAATTCACTATTTCTGTACTAAAATTTAAAAATGACAGAAGTTAGCAGAAAACTTAAACGATAACGAAATCGAAAATAGGACCTGCTAAGTTAACGAAAAACTAGCAGATTTTTCTGTTAATTTTTGGTACCAGAATACCAATTTTTGACTTAGCAGGTTTTTTTACGAGTTGTCAAAATTTTGTATGAAAGTTAACAGAATGTCAAATTAGCAGAAATTTACAGAATAGCTCCCTTCTTATTTTCTAAGTATGTACATCAATAGTTAATTGTTATTTTCAAAAACACATTTTATCGATTTATAATTTTATAGTACCTACATTAAGAATTGCCAGGCCTACACTCAGAAGCAATTTATTTCTTGAATACATTTGAAGAAAAGTATCCATGGGGGACATCCTCGATCCGCTAGCTATTAAACAAATTGCGACTAGCAAATATGGCGGATTTGTGATTGCTAATTGCGATTACAAAAAATCACATCCTCGATTGTAATCGCAAATTAGCCATTTTTACTTTGTAAGCACTTTTGCTGAATAAGCTTTTATATACATAACCTATAATTTTCTATTATGTTACGTTAAAAATTCGTTTTTTTTATTCAAATTTTTGAAATTTTAAAATTTTAAATCATAACCGAAATTATTTTGTAATCATGAACTATTTTTTTTTTCAATTTTAATAATTTCTACAGTCTCATCATTGTGTAGGTATAAATTTATAAATTCATATACAATTGTCTCATTAACCTATTTATTCATTACAAGAAAAAAATATTCAAGTTATATTGATAATATAATTAAGTATTTGGGTTTGAGTTTCTACTTATTTATGAGAAATTTGAGGTTATGTGCTCTGTTAACTGAGTTTGCGACGCCAACTTTGCGATCGCAAATTTTGACGGTTAATTTGCTTACTTGCGAGAGCAAAAACAATTGAGGATACCAATTCTATCATTTCAGGTAGGAAGTCTTACTTGCTTGCTTGCTAGCCGATCGAAGATGTCCACCTATATTCGTTTACATTTGATACAGTTAATTGAATTTTCGTATCACGTTGTGAAGTATCAACCAAGTGTGGTTTATATGTATTCAAGGCGAAGAAAAAATCTATGTGATAATTTTACCAATTTAAAAAAATTGTTAATTGAAAATATAAAATATGAAACCAACAAAGAAAAATATAGCTACTGCTGTAATAATTCTACTAAAACAAAAATAAAGGCAGCAAAACAACGTTTGTAATGCAATATTCTAGAGGATTTGGACAAATAATAAATGAATTAAAATTTTGAAAATGCAATACAATTTCATATTTTTTCGAAAGCAGGTTTTTGCAGCAATTTGCGAGGGCTTGCGAAAAAATTACGTCATTTATATAGGAACACAAGATACTGTTTTTAAATTTGTTCATGTCTACATTAAATTGATTACGAAAATTGTGAAGTTTTCATCTACATTGTCTGCCAAAATAGAAAGAGCATCTTTCTTTCAATACGATTGTGGTAACTTTTCGATTTAACATCCCACAAATTAGGTAAATGTTTCATATTCTGTACTTAATTTATTAATTTCACTATTCGACCAATTTTTTTATATACTTTTTATTCACTCACTAACCCTTGAGTAAATAACTTTGTCGGTAAGAGTAAGAGTAATTGTGAAGTTTCGAGAAGAGTTTAATTTACATTTATTAATATTTATTGAAGTATATATTTTCCATCGTTACTTATGACTTCTTCCCAGCGTGATGGTAATTTGTGAATGCCATTTCTGTTAAATAATTTATCTTTAGAGGAAGAAAACTCAAGCAATGCTTGGCTGATATCTGCTTCATTTTTAAATTTTTTTCCATTCAAAAAATTTTGAAGGGAGTGAAACAGATCCGTCCGGAGAGTATGGCGGATGTAACAGAATTTCCCACTTTCCCAGCCTAGCTCTGCGATTATTTGGCGAATCAGCAGTAAGCAGTGTGTGGCCTGGCATTGTAGTGGTGCAGTATGATTTCCTTCCTGTTGATCAGCGCAGGCTTTTTTCTTGGAGCGCTTTCTTCAAATTATCCATTTTCTTATCGAGGTTTAAGCTCGGTTAAGAGGTGGGGGAGGAAGGTTGTCCGGGCTTACAATATGCTCTTTTCCTCACAATGTTTTCATATGGTATCCACTTTTCCTCTCCGGTTATCATTCGGTGTAAAAAATGTTCGTTTTTGTTACGAGCAAGCCGAAATGTGCAAATGACGACTCGGTCATGTAAATTTTTTCAATCAACTCATGAGGCATCCACCTGGAATATTTATAAACCAATCCAAGTTTCCGAATGTTGTCCGAAATGGTTTGTTGTGTTGAGTTGAGGTTTCCTGCAATCTCTGATGTTGTCAAAAAAGGATCTTGCTGTATAACGGATTTAACAATATCATCATCGATCAGAAACGGCCTTCCTGAATTGATTAAAAGACACAACAAAATTGGCGACGAGGATAAAACAAACAAAGAAAAAACTTTGTATAATCAAAAACGTGCACATTTTTCAAAATGGTGAATCTTGTTGGTAGCATTGAACCATTTGTGCCAGGTGCAAATTTTGTGCATATGAAGATCGACTAAAACAGTTTTTTTAGTAAATGATGTACAAAATAAAGCGAAAACGCCTTTATTTATAACTATAGCAGGTTCAGAAATTTATGAACTGCTAATGACATTAACAGTACCAGAATTACCTAGTACAAAATCTTTCGAAGAATTAATTTCAATTTTAAGACAACATTTTGCTCCAAAAACCAATAAAAGAGCAGAAAGGCCAGAAAGATTAAGATTTTATAAGGCTTTTCAAGAGGATGGTGAATCTATATCAGAATATATTGTGCGGCTAAAATCATTATCACAATGTAAATTTGGTGAAATTTAGTTTTCGATGATATTGAAAATGAAGCAGAAAAAGAAATAGTGAGGAAACATGTGTCAAGTTTTAGGTTGAAAATTTTAGAAGATGCCTTAACAGATAGATTCATTACGGGCATAAAAAATGAAAGAATACAAAGAGTGATGTTAGATGATGATAAATTATCATTTGAAGAAATTTGTAATAAAGCACAAAACATGGAGTTAATTAATGGTACATAACCCTTTTAATTGCTGCCAAAGCAGGTGCGTCACAAATAAATGATTTAATTTTTATTTTATATTTTATAAATTATTTTATCATATACCAGTCCATGTTCTATTAAATTTTCCATTTCACTAACGAATTGTGACAAAAATTCACAGTATGATGTAGGTTTTCCAATGCCATGGTATATTCCTACAACAAAAATTTTGGATATTTTCTTAATATCACCAATACTTTCAATGCAGCATAAAATCGGCCATAAATTTTTTCCTCCACTAGAACTAACAGATGTGCCACCAACATTAAATGAAAGGTAAATTTCATCACCATTTTTTAAATGGTTTTTATCAGAAATATAAAGTTTAAGATTTTTTTCAATTCCAAAGTGTACGTACTGATTTTTATCATTAGAAGGTAAGGTTGTTATAGGATTATTTCGTGGTGTTTTTAAAATTGTCCTTGCATCTATTGGTAATTCCATATTTTTTACATATTTTACCAAAATCTTCAATAATTTTGAAAATGTTGTAAGATGAACATTACATATTACAGCCCACTATTGAAGTTCATAAATGAAACTGTGATTATCATTATTTTTAATACTTTTTCGCTGACTTGACTGCGATGTTATTAATAATGACGAGTTTTCTTTACATTCGGAATTATTAGTTGTATCAATAAAAGATGAAATTTCTTCTACAATATAAAAATTGTAGTTAAAGAAGTATACTTGAAAAACTACATACAAAAATTACATACCTGAAACATTTTAACATTTATTCGCATTAAATTTATTTATTTCTTCAATACTCTGTACAGCTGAATCATTTCTATTGTTGACATTTTCTTCTCTGTGTAATCTGGATTCATACCTTTTTTGACACACTTGATTGTAATAGGTAGCTATATCTATGAGTTTTTGATACTGATTTTTGCTTAGGCATTTTTACCACTCAAAATATTTAAAAATTCACGACAAAAAAGCAAAAAGAATATAGTTTGAAATAGAAAATAAACGTTTGATGTTTAATAAACGTACTTAAACATGTAACAACACAAGAGCTCGGTAGCTTAGTGACTAAAGTGTTTGGCTAGGAAGCCAAAGGTCGCAGGTTCGATTCCAAGAGGTGGCAGACAATCGCACTTTGTCTTGTAATTCAGGTAAATTTGGATTTTTAAATGAATTAAAAATTATTATATGGTAAATTCAAGATATTGCACAGTGGTCCAACGTAGTACAAAAGGCTGGCCAAAATTAAATTTTTGATGTCAAAGAATGGGGTAAATGGTGTTTGGGTTTGAAAGATAACACTCCAAGGATCATAAAACTGCAGCAGGATATAAAAATCGGGCACACAATTCAATATAATCACGCCTTGTTTGAAGCGTAAAGTGTTAAGTGCTAATTAGCATACGTTCAAAACAAAAATTTGTATATTTTTCACTTTTGTGTAGTTAAAAAAAAAGTGTTTATAAAAAAGTGATAATTATGTCTTCGAAAGATACAGGTAAGTAGAAAAAAAATGTATCTTAGTTTTTAACATTCTATGAAGGATAGGTGTATAATTGAAGAAAAACTTGTAATAGTCAAATTTTTCTTAAAAAATTATATATACCTATTTATCCTTTGAGTTTTGAAAAAGAATTTCGCCACATTACGCCTTCATTTTTACATATATTTGAAGGTAGGTATGTATACTAGAAAATTTAAAAAAAATTGGCCGCCCGTTTTTGCCCCTTTTTTTTTAACGGAAAAAATTCATTTTTTGTACCTGGGTTTGGGTTCCATTACATTGGATTTTTATTAATACATAATGTCAATTATTTTTAATGTTTAAAAATTTTTTTGGGCTGTATTTGAGTTTTTTAAAAAACTAAGATAAAATATAAATGAAATACAATACAAAAAATTAATTTTATTTAAACAATTTATTGTTTATCTATTTTTTTTTCTAATTTACAGGTTTTGAAGATGAAATATATAATAGAGCACCATAGGTTCACTACCATCATCATCAAATGCCGGCAGACCAAATCCATATATGTATAGATTTTTTCCACTTTATTGAAACAATGGAAATATCTAAATAATATTATCAATAAAACTTCAAAAATACTTTGAAAAATAAACGCCTTTTTATAGAATTTTATTTGGTCTAAGCTTTTTTAAAAGGTTTTATTTTTGCATTTCTGCGGTTAATGCTCGTTAAAAGGTCATATCTCAAAGGAGAGGAAAGTTAGACCTTTGGTTTATAAGGCAAAATTTTACTACGTAGCGTGGGCATTAAAATTGTAGAGCATATGTTATCAATCAAATTTACCGTTATTTATAGCGACGCCATTTTATTCAAAGAAAACAGGAAAATTTACTGAATTTTTCACTTTGAGACTTAATAACTTTTGAACAAATAGGGGTAGAAAAGTAAAGTGGGCATCAATGTAAAGGGCAGAATATTCTCTATTAATTTCTTAAACAACTAATTCCCCTTTGTCTTACGGTTCTCAATAAACGGGTGTTTTATGAAAACTGAGCCAACAACATTCAGCGCCCTCTAGCGGCCAAACTGTTAAGATTGACTCTCTCCTCCTATACAATATTTTGTTAGTCTTGATGAGGTCTATCGTTCTGTATATTTTTTACCATTAGATATGAAACACCCTGTTTATATGTCTATAACACCCTGTAATTATTTTACATGAAAATTGAAAATTTGGTGTTTTTGTTAATTATTAAGTTTAGTTCCATTCTAAATACAAAAATTTTATCAAAAATAATTTTTTTCGAAGATATATAATTTTGACCACAAAAACACCCTTTTTGGACCACTGTGTATTGGTTTGCAGCAAAATGAGAAATGATATAAAAATTGTGTTTAATTTAATGTATAACATGTGAACATAATTTTTTATTTTTGAAAAACATAAGAAAATATAATATGTTGAGTAGCTAATCAATAAAGAAAAATCTTGATTTTACAGTAAATTATTCTTTAATTCATATTCACGTATTATACTATATAAAACGTGCTGTATTAATAGCTAACCAGTGTAGACATTTCTAAAAACAATGTTTATTTGAGTAAAGATTTGATTTATTGCATCTATATATAGTTTGGCTACATTAAATTTACACCACCTATATTTTTGCTCTATCGATTTGTGCCGATAGAGCATCAAAATTCGATAAAGAATATAGATTTTAATACAGATTTTGTAAAGCTCCTATATTGTGTGGTTATGCGGCTTCCGTCCTTCCGAACTGGCTAAGTTTGACCATACTTCTCAACCTACCAAGATTGTTTGTGGAAAGTTTGAATAGCCTTATGGTTCTTGCGTCTCGCTGAAGTTTTCGACAACCAGTCGACCGAGTTACTCCGTTTTTTAACATCGTCCCTAGCTTATCCGAACTTGTTCATTTCTAATATGCTCAAGCTACCAGACGAAACTTCAGACAAACTGAGACGGTCCGGTCCGTACGAAATCCTAGAGAAAATTATAGATGTCGTGTATCGTATTCAAAGTACCGTCACTAGTCGTAAATCCGTGGTGCATCGTGACCGATTAGCGTTGTTAGAAACTAACGCAATTTCCCGATACCTAACCTTACTTTTTTGTTTTTTAACACCAGATATTTTAATAACAATTTTTAAGATTATTTACATAAGCTTCTTAGGTACAGCACGTCAACAGCCTGGTTGCATTGTTCCATTGCACATAGCGAGACGATAAGAAGAACATCAGGATGGTCGATGATAATGTGCTCCTATGAATGCTGTTGTGAAAAAGATGTTCAGTTCGCTATTTTTTTTTGTGTTTCTGTTTTCCTTTGTTTTTTTTTCTTTCGCCTCTCTTCCTTTATCTATTCCACTTCAACTACTACACTCAACAAATCAAACCAAAGTTTATTTTATTTACAACAACATCCACCAAATCTAAAGCAACCGATATTGTCTTTTCAGGAAAACGCTCAAGAAACACGTAACCCTGCTCTTGTTGCAATTACCAAACAAAGCCGGTAGTGTTGTAAGCAGTGTTCGAAAAGAAGACACGTTTGTTAAGTGCACAATTGTTATTTCTACCAGTCCATTGTGGTTCATGTCTCTATAACCTAAGAGAGAGCGAACGCAAGTGAAACTAAGTAAATTTGCAAAAGCAAAGACTCACAAACAAGGTCAGCACCAATGACACCGTGTCAAAATGTGCAAGACGTAAAGTCGAAGAAAGATTGAGAACGAACACAACACAGGTACTGGCTAGGAATTTTTTTTGGTCGCTACGAACAGGTTCGGTGAGCATGAGATTAATGCTCAGTCGAAACTTTGAGCATTCTTTGCGGGGGGCAGTGTTACAAATCTGAAAAAGAAGAAAAAAACTTCATTAATAAATTTGAATAAAATTATTTTTAAAATGAAGTTACTTTTAAAGCAGGATCATTCCACCATCCTGTTCCCTCATACTTTTCCTGAAAAGACAAGAAAATTGATTAAAAATTTAAGTAATGAAATTTACCTAAGCTATATAAATGTAAATAAATAAATGTTGTTGTTGGCTGTAAATAAAAGAAACTTCCAATTGAACACCAAATTTTAATAAAATAGTGCCCAAACCAGAAATCCCTATTAAAATATAGCCGAATCCTGAAAATAAATAAAAGAAGTCAAGAAAAAGGTCAACCAAAAGAAACAAACATTTATAACAAAAACAACAAAGAACACATAAAATTTCTTTTTCACAACAACAAAAAACACTATCACCATACAAAAACAAAAAACACTATCACCATACAAAAACAAAAAAACACTATCAGCACACAAAAACAAAACAAAAAAAAACAAAAAAAATCAATAAATTCGTGAATTTTCTTCCCCTGACGATTGGAAATCTAACAAAGAATTTCCAAAGAAAATTCGCGAATTCGGAAAGACACTATAAAAAACACCCACAGTTTAGTTTCAATTTTTTAAAAGTGTTTTTAGTGAGTTTTTTTTCCACATATTTTTTTTTTGGTTAAATTTTTTTTACAATAGTTCTTTTTTACTCAGTCCATTTTTTTAACACAATCATTTTTTTTTATTTTCACAACACTTTTTTTTGTTTCACATCATTTTTTTTCTTATCACTTCACAAGGTACGTACAATTTTTTTTTCTTCACTTTCCTTTTTTTTCTTTCTTTCTTTTTTTTTCTTTTCGCACAAATTTTATTATTAATTTTCACCCTTTTTTTACTTACCTACCATTTCATTTATTCTTTAACACTATTCAAACATTCACTTTTATTTTTTAACTTTCTTTTTTTTGCTTTTTCTAACACACATTTTTCTACTACTTATATTTTATTTTGTTTTACATTTTTCACCAGCGATTTTCACTCATCCGATATTTTTATTTTTAATTTTCTTTTCATACTTATTTATTTTACTTAATTCAACCGCGCGATCGAATTATTAGTTAAATTAAACAAAAATTAAAAATTTAGAAATAAATAAAAACGAAAATCGCGCGTTACCACCTAATTAGGTTATTTAAACAACTGTCAAAATAACAAGTGTTGCCGCGGCGTCTGAAATTAATAAGTGGCTTTAATAAAAATTCATCGGTGTTGCCGACTTGTAAATTTTGTTTAACCCAAACTCAGTTCGATTTAGTGATTCAGATTCAGTTTTGAACTGATTCTTCTCACTTCCCGTAAGTCACGGCTCATTTCTCCTCAGACATATTGTCTTGCCATTTTCTTTTCTTTTTTTTAGATAATTTCTTTTCGTTAATTTCTTCCTTTTATTATCACAATCTAAATTTTGTTTCTCTTTTTATAATTTTGTAATTAGAATTCTTTTTAGTATAGACCCAACCATTTGTAAATTCTTTTTTATCTATAATAAATATTAGAATTTTTTTTAAAAAAATTGTAAAACTGCCTTTTATTTCATTATTTCACATTTTTTCAGTCTTTGGCCCATATTTTTTCTACTTTTCTTTCTGCTATAAAAAATCCCTCTCGGACGCCTTATTTCTCTTCTTTTCACATTTTTTTTGAATCCATTTTTTTCTACTCTTCTCTCTCAACAAGGCTGAAGAGTTCAATCAAAAGCCATATAACTACAAAGATAAACAATTGCCATATATCCTCACGGAAAGAAAAAAAACGTTTGTCACAAACGAAAAATTAAGCAAATGAACTTCGTTTGGGGCATTCTTTTGTGGCAACCATATTATATTTCCTACAAACGTTTTATAATTTGATTTAAACTTTATATCAAATGAACAACACTTAGGATAAAAGTTGTATCATTTGCCTGAAAATATATTTAGTTAGCCCAAATGAGTAAAATTTTGATGGAAACGTATCAATTTTGCCACAAACTTTCTTTGATTTTACATGTAAAGTTCTACAGTTGCAGTAAATGTTTTAAATAATTGAAAGTAATGTTTTTCAGTTGCTGCAAACGTTTTCGTAAAGTTGTAAATAATGTTTCTCAGTTGCTATAAACAAAATAAATTTTGTTATAAAAGTAAGGTACATATTTCTATTAACATTGCACTATTTTTGGATTAATTTTTCATATATAAAAAATTTGGTTCAGGCCAAATTTCCTAGAATCTTTAAAATATAAATAAAAACAACATGATACATTCTTTTATAAATCATAATTTTATTCTTAAAATATTTAAACTTAACTTATATACATAAAATAAGGCTATAATTATTATTTTTTTGTTTATATACTTAAAAAGATCTGCAAAGGTCGAAGTGCAACAATAGCCCTATTATAATCTTAATAGTACATATATTATAGATATTGTTTTAAATTGTATTAAACACGAAATGATTATTTGTTCTCCAACAATATTTATTTTCAATACACTTTTACACCACTTTTTTTGAAACTTCACTTTTTAAAATTTAACTATATGTATATGTACTATTTTCACTTTAAAAAAAAGGAAATAGCTTTTTGAAGTACAAACTGCAAATGATGAATAGTTTATACTTTGAAAAAATACCGCTCAACTTATCTTAAACTATCTATGTATATGTATATTTGTCTCAAATGTTTTTCATATAATATCATATATTAAAAATAAATGATTTTTGATCAAAAAAGAGTGTTTTTTTTTATTATATGTCTTAGCTAAATTCATGAGAAATATCGGTAACAAATTTCCACCAACTGTTGAAAAAACTGATGTGTATATTTTGTAAAAAAATATATACATATATGTACATAGGTCCATATAAAAAATATATAAATTTTATAAATTTCAACTTTATAAAAATCTATAATATATACTATGAATATAAAATTTACACTCCACTTTTATAAATTTTATAAACAATTAGTGTAAAATTTATAATATTATTTATAAACAATTTTTACACTATTGTCATATGAAAATAATAAATTTAATTTATAATTTTTACTTTATGTGTATAAAATTTATAAAAGTGGAGTGTAAATTTTATATTCCTAGTACCTATAGTACATATAGATTTTTATCAATTTGAAATTTATGAAATTTATATACAGGGTGTTTCCGTTATCTCCGACCAAAAGGATTCCATAGATATGTCTCATCGAGACAAATAAAAAATCGTATTGGTGGGGGGGGGGGGGGGGGGGAAATCCCAACGGTTTGGCCGCTAGAGGGCGTTGAAGTTTTTTTGCACTTTTTCCACCAAACACCCCATAACTTTTTGCAAGGGCACTCTAGGGCCATTTTGTATTAAGAAGAAATGTAGAAGACCCTTTGTCCTTTTCAACGATACCTTACTTGTTCCTCTTTTCCTAACTGTTAAAAAGTTAGAGTCGTTTAAAATCAAAATTTTGTGAATTTTTACCCAAAAAAGGCTTAAATTAACCCTCATTTTTTATTGCAGAAAAAGAAGGCTCAATTGATTCTGCATCGATTTGCTATCTTCAATTTTTGCAAAAAATACATAATTTTCGAGATATTGAGGAATACCTTTTGAAAAAACTGAAAAATTAAGTCTGAAATTCATTGGATTATTGGACACATGTTTTTATTCAGTGTACATTGAAAATAGGAGCTAGAAGTGCTAATTTTCAAAAATTATTTATTTTTAATATATGATATTTTATTATTATATTGTACTTATTACCTAATTTACCACTCTTACATTAATTATTGCAAACTTAAATTTATAAAATTATTTCATTATCACATCACAATGTTGCATGCGTTGCTTATTTTTTCACTTCTTTTTTAACAAATTACCACTATCGGTATTATCTTTATCATTTTTTAAAATTTTAATTAACAATTTTATTACTTTTTTATCCAAATTAAATTAATAATTCCACTTTAACTACTACCTACACCCTACACGTTTTTCTAGAAAAAAACAATTTTTCTTTGTTCTACTGAATTTTTACTTTTAACATTTGAAAATAACAAGTTAGAACATGTTTCACTTTATGTAGACATTACCTGTAATTTGTAAACAATGATCTCTCAATACTCAAAAAAGGATTAAAATTATAAAAAGAATTTATAAAGTAGATTTTCAGTTGTTCTTAAAACATTTGATAAGTTCAAGTTTATAAAAAATATGTACAGATTTATAAAAATGATAAATGAACTTATAAATTCTATATAGTATTCTTATTAACTTTGTTTTGATATATAAAATCAGTAAAAATTAAACTTTTTCTGTGTCAAAAACATCTATACTTTTAAATTTTATAAATTTTATAAAATTTTTTCATAAAAACTACGTTATGAAGTACTGGGTGTAAATATTTTATAAAATTTACCCCTAAATTTTCAACCGTGTATATATAGGTACATATATTGATAGCGCAGTATATTTTGTACCTATATATTACAATATTATATTTGTATTAAGAGATAGGTATATGATTTGTTGATTTGTACTATCTAAATAAACCTAATATAGGTAATAGCAAAAAATATGTAATAAGAAGAACTCTTATTCATACAAAATTTCTTCATATAAAAATTGTTATTCTGTTCTGGGGTCTAGCGCGACCGCGAGTACCCCAAGCTTTTATTTTAAAAGCTTAGTTATGCTCTCTCAAAGTTTTCTCTAAACTTTGACCAGGGCTGCCAACTTAGCATAAAATATGATAGATCTAGCATAATTTAATTTTGAAAGCATAAAATTTTTCCGTTTAGCATTTGGCATATAATTTAGCATATTTATTTTTACTTGAATTTAGCATAAAATCTTCAAATTTAGCATTTAGCATAATTTTTAGTATTTGTCTTTCCTAAAATTTAAAATAAGATTCAATAATAACGTTTTCTTATACTCGTATACCTACTTAATACTATTATTGGAAAAATGGAATCTTATAAGCTTAATTCAGATTTAACAGATCAAATTGATTTTAATGAACTATTATAATAAAATTTATGAGTTAAAGTCTGCTTTTTAAAGCCAATTATGATTGTCTATGGTTCTGTCGATTGCAGTCGACATATATTCATTTAATTTTGAATATTTATCAAGTAAATATTATGTGAGTTTCATTTAAAATATCTAGTGATCTATGATTTAAAATTTTTATAATATTAAAGAAATCACAATATATATTTCAAATCATAAATCACTAAATATTCAGAATGAAACTCACATAAAATTTGCTTGATAAAGATTCAAAATTAACTGAATGTGTGTCGACTGCAATCGACAATCATAATTGGAACAAATTTTTTTTATTGCTTATTATTTTTATTTTACACTTTTGTTTCGTTTATGTTGATTTAATTGAAAATTTTGTTTTTTTTTATAGAATTTTTTTTGTTATGTTTTTAGAAGAGAAATAAAGATATTGAAAACGAGTAATTCTATTTTTAAAAACGTTTTTAGCATAATATGGCATATTTTAAAAGATCATCTAGCATAATTTAAAAATTTTTATTGGCAGCACTGACTGACGTCTTGATATTGAGAGTATCTTATAACATCATCACATCATACATTATGATTTTCATTTTTTACAAATGTATAATAAATATTAATAATGATTTGTTGCTACGGCAACATAACAAATTATTACGATTTATACTTTTGAATTTCTTTTCGATTTGAATAAAAATACATACATATTTGCTTTGAATAACAATTTTTTTTTTGAATATGAAATATTATTTTTTTCTGTTATTTTTATTATTTATTTTAAAAAATTTATTCGTACTGAATTAAGAGATCAGAATCAATAGGCATATTATTTTATTTTCTTTTACATTATAAAATATCTAATATAGTTTTTAACCTTAGGACAGCCTAATCGACATTGTCAAAGTTTTGGTTTTTTTTTTTTTAAATTTCAATTTCGATCTGTATCTCAGCATCGTCTGAACCAAAAACTAATATATTTGGATGTAAATATTTGTTGAAGTGTTTCTTAAAAGCCATCTTGAACATTAATTCTGTAAGTGCCACAGTTTTCAACCACAAGAACAAAATACGCGAAAAACCATGAAGATGTTACAAGATATATGAATTATGATATACATATTATATGTATACTATTTAGAAGTACAATAAAAATATAATAATAGAGAAAAATAATATTTCATATTCAAAAAAAATATTTTTACTCAAAGAAAATATGTATGTATTTTTATTCAAAAAGAAAAAAAAATCAAAAGTATAAATCGTAATTTGTTATGTTGCCATAGCAACAATGCAATTATGATAAACATTAATTTGTATAGTATATATTATATATACATATACATATATTGATAAAAGTTTCAAATCATTATTTTTTAATTGAAAGCTCTGAGAGTAAAATAATACATATCCCTTTTGTTTTTCCCCTCTGCTCATAATTCGTTCAAAAATTTTTGAATTTTGAAATTACAAAGCTGTAAGAGTTCTTCTTATTACATATGTATTTTTTGGGAATAGGTACTTTTGGTAAGTGTACTCCACACTTAAAGTAGCTTTACACTACTTGATTTGTCATATCACTTTATGTATGTTATTTTACATATGTATTGTCATACGACTTCTCATAATGCTAATAATCCACTGAAATAAAAAAATTCAAGTATCACGAAGTCGAATCAAATGTCATATGAAATTAGAAAAAATCTATTTTCATGATATGTCGAATGTGAAGTCGTATGAGAAAGTTTCTCAACAAAATCAGACAGTGTAGACGCTGTCAAACTTTTACCAGTGACATGTAGTATGTAAAGTGATATGAGAAATCAAGTAGTGTAAAGCTACTTTTAACGATTTATCTTATGACTTATCATTTGACTAGTGTAATTTGTTTTTGTAACAACAAAAAATTACATTAGTCAAATGATAAATCGTTAAGTGTGAAGTACTCTTTACAAAAAATCGAGAATTTTGTAGCTACTTTTTAGCAGAGCTAATCTTAATCTATTATGTAAGATCTATATTACAATAGATTAGCTCTGCTTTTTAGAGAGTTAAATAAATAGATGTAGGTAGGTATGTATGTATGTACAATGTAGGTATACATATGAATGTGTACAAATTAAGAACCAAAAGAATATTTGTGCGAATGTTTGGTAAATTTAGATCATATACCTATTTGATAAAATTTTTGGTTTTCAAGATAAAATATGATACACCAGGAATACTGAACTATATTTGAAAATTAAAACTATGTTTTTAATTTATGATTGGTTACAAAAATATATACATATATACTATATACCTATATACCTACCTATATTGTAGATATGCCTAGATTTAGGCAAGAAGAAATATTTAAAAAGAAATTCTAAGTTAAATGTTAAGCCATGTTTCATGTACCTAGTTAATTTTTTAAAAAAATAATTTTTAATTTCAATTGTTTGGCAATCAATTATTTTATATACCTACCTAGTTGTTAATTTAAAATTGATGAGTGAAAGTATAAAAATTCATATTATCTACATATAATGTACATAACTATACATAATTAATTTTTTCCACTTTGTTTTTTGCAGAACTCCATGGTAATTGGTAATACAGAATAATTCCACCGTTTAGAAAAATATGTTGAATTTAGATACGAGTACATATGTACGTACTTTATGTACCTATTTATTCTATGATTCGTTGGTGAAAGCAATTTATAAAAGAATGAATAGATAAAAATTAACAACAAAATGATTTGACCATGATTTGACATTTACACGGAATAGATCCGCCTCCTGTCACTAAGTGACAGCCAATCATATGTTAGGCCATATTGAAAACTGGGCGTAACCAAGCTATCCATCAAAGTAAGAGATAAAATATAAAAACAAAGTAAAAACAAAACATGAGCATAAATTGACAATTGTTTGAGAAAGAGGTCGTTTCAGTTCGTCCTTTGAAATTTGAATGCGCAAAAAGAAAATTTATGTATATTTATTTTCCATATATAGGTACAAGAAAAAAAAGTTCAGCTATCAGCCAGTTAGAGCGCTTTTATCGCATAGGAACTAGGAAGAATTTTTTTCCTGCATTTCTTTATTTTGGAATACCAATATCATCTGAAAAATTTCATAAATACTTTAACATTTTAATATTTTACATGTTATCTTTTGGAGCGCAATGTTTTTGTTTAATTTTGAATTTTTTATCTTTTCAAAGTTGTCACTTTTTATATATAGGTACCTATAGCAATGTAGCAATTTTAGGGTACATATTCCTTAATAGATATCAATTTTTTACTATCGATTTATATTTTTTTTCCAATAAATTCTGAACTTTTTTATTTTGGTTTGCGAATTTTTGTTTTTTCTTTTACTATAATCGTTTTATATTTCAATGCGGCAACAAGAACAAAAAAGAAAGCAACAAATAAAATAAAAATGAAAATAATGGATAAGTATTCATCCGAAATAATATTTAAACTTACTTTTCTCAGTCAAAGACGATGCGGAATTTTAAATTAAAAATATATTCTTGTTTAATTGACAATTGTATAGTCGTAATAAATTTATTGTCAAAGCTTATTCCATCACCATGTTACCGCATGAAGAACCCGTGCATCATGCCATATAGCTATATGTATAAAAAAAGATAGACCATATCAAAAGGATTTAGCGCACTACACAAAAAGGAGTAACTGAGTAGCACTAAACAATGTTTTTCTTATGAAATTTTTTTTAATGCCGATTAATTTCTACTGGTCAGTGGTCAGTTGTTTTGGTCAATGACTTAAGATTGAGTAACAAAAACTTAACGTCAATGCGCCATATAAAAACCTTTTGGTATAGAAACCGAAATACATACGTATATGGTATATAATTTATATGTATATAAGCCATAAAACTATTTCATATAATGGTGTATAGTGAAATGACATTGGTCACTGACATCACTAAACTATATATGTATACCTATATATGTAGATATATGCTAAAGAAATATATATTTTTTCTTTCAGATTGTTCAGAATGTTTTCTTGTTCCTAATACCATTCGATAGTAAAATTACAAGAAAAAACAAGAAATCTTTGCATTTGCTTTATAATTTATTGAAAAATGAAGTACACATTGATATATCTACCTATATACCTACTCGTGAAAAAACCAAATGTAGTTGTATAGGGTAGATGTTCCAAATTCTGGCCCTTTTAGACGTTCGGTAACTTTGAATCGTTGCCTATTGAAAGTAATATTGTGTAAATTCTTAAATTTTTTTTAATAAATTGGAAATTTACTTAACTTTGAATTTTTAAAAATAAATTTTGGAAAATTTTATAAGCAAATTTTTCAGAAACAAAAATGTAAAAAAAAGTCAGTAATCACCAAATTCTGGCCACTAAATCGCCATTTAATGGCCATTCATGAACCAAATTCTGGCCATGAGTTTTTAATGGCATTTTTATGTCTATATTAAAATGCTATTAACTATTAAAGATATTTTAAAATTAAAATACATATATAAGTGTTTTGAGGCTATTCTAATAGTACCCACTGTAAAGTTTTGTACCTTATTATGGCCACGTATTTAATTTTATTCTAAAACATCAGAAAACGTTTAAGTACTTAGGTAACATAATTTCGAGTGTAATTGTTCTTTTGCATTAAAAAAATTTACTAAAAAACTTGAAAATCCATAGTGAAAAATATTAAAGAAAAAATATACTTCTACTTCTTTAAATAGTTTACTACGAATGCAATGTATTTTAATGCTGGCCATAATTAGGTGTATGTGTATACCAATTTCTGGCCACTGGTGCCAGACATGGCCAGAGATAGGTGATAATTTTAAAACAGTGCTCCTAATGCTAGCCACCTTAAAAAAGTGATTTTTAACATTTTTCCAAAAAATTTAAATGTTTTTTTTTAGTTTATTTGTCTTGTTAACTACCATTTGACAAAAAAAAAGTTTGGCTTTTTTCAATATTTCAATATACTTATCGATAACAATGTTAGGCACTACTGCTTGATATTTTACAGAATGAAAAACACACAACTTATACATTCTCTAGCCAGACTCATATTAAAATGACTTTAACTCATACAATATATATGTATAACGGATTTACTCAAAAATTTGCACATATATATGTAGAAAACAAACCACCCTACTAGAAATTACTCATCAATAGTGGTGTTTCCCTTTCCCTGCAAGGGGGAACTATTATTTTGCTTTATATATTCTCTCAAATGCAAAAAAAAGTACACAGCTAAAATTTTAAAATTCCTTTTACCATCAAAATTATTCGATGAGTTTTCTAATGAGTATGACATGAGTACTCAGTAGAATTTTTACTATGTTACAAGTATATAATGAGTTTTTTCCCGTGCTTAGAATAAAACTCAGTAAGAAGTTCATCTAAGTGCTCATGATGAGCTCATTAATGAAATAATCACTAATTTCTAGTAGGGCAATAAATAACGAGAACAAAAAAAAGAAACAATACACTGATTGTTAGCAATTTTAGGTATATTTTTTCTTAAAGTGGCTATAAATTGGAGCTGTCCAGAATTAGGAGCAGTTACCCTATGTATTTAAAATTTGCATTCATACATTTGGATTTATGTATTTTACAAAAAAAATTCCCACATAACGAATAGGTATGTAACTACTTTTTATTTTCAAATCACAAAATAATTCATTGAAGAAATTAACTTAATTAGATTATTTTTTTTAAAAAAAGGTTGTCTATTTTTTCATCAAAAGCAGAATTAATTACTTTTTGCACAACCGTACACCACTAAGGAGGACATACAAAAAAAAGATAACAAGAATTTAAAAAATATGAAAAAGAACCAATTTCAAGTACCTACATCTACATATATGTATGTATATACAAATTTTGAAATAGGACATTATATGTATAGGTAATTATTACTTTTATTTTTATTTATTTTTAAATTTCAACTGTTATTTTTGTAAATGTTTATAGGTAGCAATAATTTATGAAAAGCTAATAACCATTTTTTGTATTTTACTAAATTTATTTTGCATTTGAAGTATGGAAATATTTTGTACCTGGCGATTTTTACAGTTTTACTGCAACAATAGATACTGAATGAATACATTCTGTATGACTTACAAAATGAAAAAAAAAAAAAATACACACTCAATTGAAGAGTTATTTCGAATAATATTTTTCTAAAGTTCCAAAACTTATATAAAAACGGTTTAGAAAACTCACAGTAACTTGAGTAAACTTGGCTTGATTTGAGCTGTAGCGCCATCGAAAACGAGAAAACATTCTTCATTAATCATTTTCTTTAACAATTTTCAAAGAACTTTCTTCTGTGAACATATGTATAATATGTGTCTATCAGTTGCAAAAGGGATCTTTTCCATATTTTGAAAAAAATGAGTTATATTAGGTACGTAATTTGAAAGGTCTTTTAAAAATCTACTTATTTACTTTACTTTTAAAAGAAAAAAAAAAACCTTTTCCTCTGTATTTTGATCTCCAAAATATGAGCTCAGTTGCAAAACGTTACCTTTTCCTCACATTTTCATATATAGTATAATGTATAATGTAGTCTCTTACTGCAACAATATTGTACTGGAAAAGAGTACTTTTTGCTGTGAAATTGTACTGTTTTCTATAGTAAAATAAAACTAGGTTGGTTGCAAATTAGTTGCAAAAGGGATCATTTCCATTTTAATTTATTCGATAAATCGATCAAAATTATTATTTTGTTTACTTTTTTGTTGAATCATGGTTCTATTAGTAATAATAAACAATTTGGTCAACTTTCTTCATTACATTTATTGATAGTTTCTTCCAGAAACAATTTTGCTTGATAACTCAAAATGACTTAACATGACAAAGATCCCTTTTGCAACTGATAGACACATATGTAATGTATGTACATAATTATCTGTTAATTGTCAATATGGAGATAAAGCGTATTTGAAATTATGTATATGTATTGCAACAAAAAAAGAACATTCGAAGATTCTATACTTGATGAAGAACACAGACTTTTTCTAATGATAAATAAAATAGATAAATAAAAAAGAATTTTAATTTTAAAAAATTTTTTAAATACATATTTTAGTTTGTATATTTCACAAGAAGAAGAAATTAAATAAATTTTATAATTTAATCATTCGTAGTTCACAAATTTAAAATTTTTATTCCCCAGGAAATTTTTTATCGAAAAGGTAGATTTTACAAGTTGTTTTTAAGGTTTTTTTTCTCGATTAAATTAAATAAATAAAAAAAGATTGTTCTCAAAACAAAATTTTGTTTTTTGTTTAAAAATATGAAGTACGTAAACGTATAAAATATCGTGCCTTATTAGTTTTATAAAAAATTATTAAGAAAACGTAGATTTTTATAAAATAAATAAAGAAAGTTTTGTTCTAATGAAGAATTTTTGGTTTTGATTCTAAATTATTTAATTTAAAAATTGTTGATAAGAAACATAAAATGAGGTTCAACATGCAAAATTCCAGATTTACCTATTGCTTTTCAAAAGTAAATGTTTATAAATACATTTCCTGTTTCAAATTTAAAATATTGAATTCATAAATTAAACATCAGAAATTTGTTTTATGTATAATAAAATTATACATTATAGATTCTGTGTTTTATTTTATCTGATCTAATCTAAAATCTTCTATATATACATACATAATAATATGTATACATATATGTACATATGTATCATATATGTAGATACACGTATAAGCACAGCAAATTTTGAAAATTTTCATACAAAATATATAAATATGTACAGAATATATTACATTTATATGTATATATTTAATCGTACGTGTACTCTATACATATATATGTATATGTACATACATATCTTTTTTATATAACTTTTATATATATCTTTTATATATATACATATGTATATTTATTTTAAAATGCATACGTAAACGTACGTATGTACTACATACATATATATAGTATCTAGTAAAATTTCTAAAAATATCTAAAACTAAAATAGGTATATTTATAATACATATGTACATATTATATTATTTATATTGTCTATTGAATAATAGGTGAGAGATGAATCTTGTTGTATTTATGTTATTATATCTATGATTTTACACATATACATATACATATGTATGTATAGATTATATTTAAAGAAATATATTTTGCTGGTTCCATCCATATACATATTTGATAAACCGCGAGAGCAAGTATAGTATCCATCTATCCAACCCTGACTAAATCTACTTAAGTACACATTAAATAAGATGTAGGTTTGTATAAATTTATCCAAAGCACTCTGCTGAGCTGTCAGTTAATTTGACTGACATTTTGACTTGAAATATAAACGCTTGGTCGATGTATTATAAACGTAGGCCCTATGCGTTTTAAAATCTTCATATTGCCGTAAGGAAAAACATACAAAATTTTAATTCGTAGATACATATATCATGAATTTATGTTTAAAATTTTTCGTTGACTTTTATGTATATATACATATTATGTATATATCCCTTTTATATACATATATGTACCTATATAATATGCAGATATTACATATTAAAAAATCAAAAAATTAAGGAACAAAAAAAAGAAATAACAAAAAAAATAATAATAATAAACAGATAATATGTATATCCAAGAATTTTATATGATATAAAATTTTCTCGCGTTTTATTTTTCATGCATAAGTTTTCACAGAATACGAGCATAAGTATTATGTACCTATACATACGTATATTTCTTAGGTTAGATTGTCTTAAAAGATATTGATTCCTTTTTCTTTTTTCATATATTTTTTGTATTTTTATTAATTTAAATTATAAGATGACAACGCTCATTCATTTATGTATACATACATATTATGTATATAGACATATGTATATAGACATAATATGTACATATATATGTATGTATAAATATAAAATTAAATAAAGGCAAAAAAAACGTATATATACACATACAGGGTGTTTCACACATCGTGTGCCAAACTGAAATGGGTGGTAGATCTCGGTGAGAAACGAAAAAAATCGTATGAGAGGGGTTACCGAGATATTCAAGGTCAAACACAATTTTTTTGGAAGAGTAACCAGTTTCACTTTTCGCAACATATTTCAGTGCTCGTACAATATAGGGAGCTAAATGAAAATTATTTCTAAAGCTTCAGACCTTTCAAAAAATGTCTCTTAAAAAAAACTGCCCTTAAATTATGATTCATAAATTACGAACGGATAAAGATAATGTAATAAAACAAAAGCCAAGTTAGAGTAAATAAAATAAGCTTTCATTTAAGCTAAAAATATTTTAAAAATAATAAAGGTTTTTTCCGAGATATTCGGCCTTGAACAGAAAAATGACGAATTTTTTTCAAAATTTTTTGACTTTGAGTTACAATAACTTTTAAACCATCTAATATAAAACTTTGTAAGAGACATTTTTTGAAAGATCTGAAGCTTCTCTTCGGAAATAATTTTCATTTAGCTCCCTATATTGCACGAGCGCTGAAATATGTTGCGAAAAGTGAAACTGGTTACTCTTTCAAAAAAATTGTGTCCCATACGATTTTTTTCGTTTCTCACCGAGATCTACCACCCATTTCAGTTTGGCACACGATGTGTGATTTGTGAAACACCCTGTATAGAAATATGCTCAGAGTAATAACTTTCTTGAAGCAATCAAATATTGAAATCGAAATTGTTTGTTCATATGTATGCATGTGAAAATATCTTTTACTTTAGGTACAATTTATTCGTGGTCAATTTGTAATTTTGTACAATTTTTTTATGAAAATATTGTAAAAAAATGATTAATTGAATAAAGCTTCAAAAAGATAAAATAGGTATTTAAAATATAAAATTTTTAGTTTTTTTCGAACACCAAATTATAATATTTTAAGAAAAAAGTGTACATTTTTCTGAAACAAAAAAGAAAAACCAAAGGATGTTGTTTTGCTATAAGCAAATATGTATGGTATAAGATATTTTCTTGTTTTTATTGAAAATTTTCCCAAATTATAGTATTTCCAATCAGACACCATCGAAAATTAATTTAAAGATGCGAGAAAAAAATATATTTTGAGGCATATAACGTAGAAAATAGAATTAGTGAAATTTGCAATAAACATTTTGGTATAATTTTCACATTAGTTATCAAGGGTTCGATTCGTTTTTTTAACATAGTCAATTAATTTTGTAGTAGTGTTGATGTAAGTTTTTCTTGAAATGAAATAATGATTTCAAAAAATAGGAAAAGATTCATTGACAAATAATTTTTATTCTAGATTTTTTTAGAATTAAAGCAAAATAATTTATATAAAGGTATATAATTTATATATAAGTTGAATTTGACTTTGCATGAAATTATATTTCGTTGTAGTTTCCAATAAATATTTTAAAATGGTCTTCTGAAGTTTACAACTTTGAAATGCATTGGACGCTCAAAAACAAGAACTTTTTTTTCGAAAGTATTAATTTAAACTACATAGGTATATACATATATGTATATTTTTTATATGATAAGTTTTCTTGTTTTGCAACTACATTCTGTTTGATACTTTTTTTTCATATAAGTATGTATACATATACTGAATTTTAAAAATATCTATGCGTATCCAAATATAATATATCCAATGTACCTACATGTCTTTGTTTTACATGTATATCGCCTATTCCACGCGAGCTGTTACATCAAACCTAATAATTTTTTTTCAGTTTTTTTTTTTTAATAAATAGAGTAAATAGGTTCACCAGGTATATATTCCACTACTGTACGTTTGTTTGATTACTAAAGCTTGGTACATAAACATAACACACACCTAAATAGGTTTTCACGGGCTATTTTTGAGCTGAAATAACTAGTTACCAAAATATGCATTTTATGACAAATAGTACAGTGTTGTTTTAGCTTCACAATGTGCGTTATCGAAGTTCCTTTTCGGTTTGGTAGGTTTTTGAGTGGATCATTATTATTTACATTTAACTGGAATACATTTGAACTAAGTATATGAAGGTAAAAAAGAAAAAAGATTCAAATAATTTTCTTCAATATCCCGTCCGTCATGCATGGAATGGGCGATATGTATTATATGTGTAATAATTTGCATATAAAAAATACATACATAATACTATTTATACCTGTATTTACAATTATAAATACATATTTCACCCTTATGTATTTAAATTTTTTCAGATTTTATTAAAATATCTAAATTTATTAATTTTATATATCATAATGTACATACTTTGTTGTTACTTTTATTTCTTTAATTTTTTTGTCTCCTTTAATATACACATTTATAATCTATTATATTTCTTTGCTTTTGAATTAAATAAATAAAATAAGATTAATGTAACATACATATTATGTGGTATCTTATATGTGCATAATTCTCAATAACTTTAGACTTGCATATTTCCTTTTAATTTATCTAAATTTTTTTTAAATTATTTTTTTTATTTATCTTTTGTAAAAAAAAAAAAACTTTTTAAATGAGTTTTTTTTAATAAAAAAATAAAATAACTGAAATAAAATTAAAATAATAAATTTTCGGATAAAACATTTACGTCAGTGTTTGTTAGATGAAATTAATACTTTATCGGTATATCAACTTACGATTTCGTTGTAATTTACACGTGTAGAAAATGAAAATATATAATAAGTTCGTCGTCGTGTGAACGATCGATAAACCTAACACATTCAAAATATAATATTCTCACCTGAGATAAAGATTGTGTTTTTTTAAATACTTTTTCCTTCTTTTTGATACTTATAATATATGTATATAGTACATACGAGTATTTTGTTTTTTAACTGTTTAAAAAAAATGTTGTTTACATGAATTTTTTCCCTGTTCTGACTTTTTGTCACATTTAACATACCATTTATTTATCATCGTTGAATTCTCTGGTCAGCAGGAATTCATCATATAAGAAGTGTACTGTAAATTTTGTTTTCTTTTTTTTCACAAATATTTATGCATCTTATGCATAATATAGGTTTTTTTATAACCAAGAAACAAATTTTTATATATGTGAAGTATCTATCTTTACTGTACCAAAAATAAGCAAAAAAAAAAATGATAATAATAATAATAATATAACAAAACATTCATCCGTGATGGTCATAAGAGGTTTTAAAGTTATAAACTTCAGCGTTGGCTTAATAAAATGTCGAATTTATGAGGCATAAGTGTCAGACGTGCACAAATTGCAATATTTCGATAATTTGGTTACCGTCGTGTTATCTTCCCGGTTTCACATTGCAATTTCTTTAATGCACATATAAAAATGTGTTATGTAGGTAGATTAAAGAAAAAAAATGTAATATGTGTGATATGTGTAATATATATATATATACATATATATATATATATATGTACCTATATGTATACGCTATATAATAATAAAGTGTTGATGAAAAATCTCGGAAATACTTATATAAGTATATACATTCGTATTTAATATTTTTTTATAATAAGGTTCATAATTTTTAATATTCTCGAATATAACATTTCTTGTATACCATGCACAAATAATACCTACATAGTATGTATAAGAAAATTTTAACAAATTTACTGAAGAAATATAAGTATTTATTAAAAAACTGAAGAAAAAAAAAGACATTTTTAACAATTGGGTGGTATGAAAGCGAAAAGTATACAAAGTGCAAGTTTGTGAAAAATTTATTACTTATTGAATTAATTTTACAAGATTCATTTATCTAGTGTAGGAAACTTTTTTCTGAAGGTTAAGTAGAAATTTTTTGATAGTTATAATTTTTCTTTGTAAATAAATTTAAAAAAAAAAAACATTTTGAATTTTCATATAATATATGTACAGTGAGCGAAATTTCCATAGTTCCACCACAGTTTTTTTTTAAGTTTAAATAAATTCTCTAAATTTGAATTTGATTTTTATATCTATATGTTTTTAGTAGTAATTATAGACAAAAATAGTAATTTTTACAAAAAATAGTGCGAAATTTCCATATATTTTTAAGATTTTTATTAATCTATGTGCATTTGATATTAATATTTTATTATTTTTTTATTTTAATATGAAATGTTTCCTCCTTTATTTCTTATAACTTAGAAAATCAGATTTTTATGCTTATGACAGGGGTTTAGAGCATTGAAACAAGAATTTCTGCCCATGATTCATTAATTGCACTTTTTAATTTAATTGTCAACCGTGTTATACTGCCTGCATTTTCAAAAAATTTTTCCGAGAGGATACCCCAAAGATTCTCGAGTAGATTTAAATCAAGTGAAGAACTGACGAACCCATACACACAATATTTTTTTCTTGTAACCATTTTTTGTAGCGCGTGACACATAAATTCTAAAAAAACTATAATAAGCAAAAATTATATCATTGTTATATAATCTAAAAAAATAGTATAGCTACCCACAATTACTTATGTATGTAGGTATATTTAACGGTCGATGATATGTTGTTAAAAATGGTTAAAAAATACATATGTATGTTTTTTTCATAGCATTACTCTCTATGGTTTAAAAGTTGTTAAAAACTTTTCGAATTCAGAAAAAATGAGCGTTATTGATTTATTAGAAAACAATTGCTTATTTTTTAGCACTTTATTAAAAAAGTTTAATGAAAATGATAACTTTTCCCTTTTTCTAACTTTTTTAAATGCAAAAACATTTTTGGTTCCAATGTACCACATATTACAATATCATGAAAGGCCTAGCCTGTAGAAAAGATTTCACTCATCTTATCGCTCAGTATACATACATATATGTATGTATATATGTTTTTGAATATCAATATTTCTTATAAAAATTCCATAATTTTTACCTAATAGTAAAGACAGATATCGGGTATATGGTGGGTATGTGTGTCAACGGGTATTCATTGGATATCCGAGTATACATAGAAAGCAATCGAGTATGAAGCGCCCAGTTGGAAAAGTCGGAAGGCCTTCTTTAGGAAGGCATGTAGAAGTTTTGAAAATATAAAGTAAATTGTAAGGTATAAATGATGGTATTAGAAGTTTTAAAAATTTTTTCTAACCCATTTTTTCGTTCTTGCTTTTCTAAGAGCTGTTTAGAAGGTTTCTTTTTACCTCCTGTAGAAGGTAATGAGAATAAAACGAAGAAAAACCGAAGATATATACCTTCCAAGCCTAGGACATGCCCATGTAATAAAGATATTATGTGGGATACGGAAAGGAAGGCTTCCAACCGTTTTTAAACTTCCAAAGAAGGCTTCTTCATGTATGAAGAAGGGATCTTTTTCCAACTGGGTGGGTATCCTATACCCACATAAAACAACCGAGTATTGACAGTGTTGTGAACTTGAAATGGGAAATTTTAGAATAAAAAGGCAAATTGGAGCTAACTTCATATGAAAAAAAAGTCAAATGTGTAGGAATGTGAATGTAATGAAAAGAAGAAGAAGAAGACTAAAATTTAAAAAAAATTGTTATAATAAACATTAATATAATAAAATATAAATTATAATAATAATAATTATTAATATAATGATAACAAATTAAAAAACTAATAAAATTATTATAAATTCATTTAAAATTTCAATTTCACACAAATTCCAACCATATAACATACGTACGATACCCGGGTTATGTGTGTTACCTATGCGAGTATTGTCAATACCCGGATATTCATACCCACCATATACCCGCTATATGTCAGTACTATAAGGCTTTCTTTCATAAACACAGTAAAATTTGATCAACTTCTTATTGACCTTCCAATTAGCTATTGAATAAGGTGGAATTCATATATCCTTTATTTCTTATATAGTTTGAAAAAGTTCAAATGAAATGTTTAATTATTCAATTCAAAGCAAGAGTATTGAGAAAAAATTTGGACAAAAACTTTACGTTCAAAGTGAAAACTTTCGGTAAAGATATGTAAAATAGTTTATTTCTATAAAAATAAAATGCTACATAATTGTACTTTCTTACTTCATGGCGCTACAGCCCGTCAAGAGCCTTGGCCTCCCTACATAATTGAACTTTAAAGTTTACTGTCAGTATGATAGTTGGTCGGTTCTACAATCGTGAAAATACTAAGGTTCCTAATATGTACATCGAAATAATTGATTATTTTTTTAATATAGTATTTTTCTTTTTGGAAGTCAGTATTGTGCTTATGGAGGCAGTACCCGATGAGTTTTTTGCCTTGGTAATATTTAATTTAAAAGATTCACCTCGATTGAAATAGAGATCTGATCACCCCACACACGAGACAGATTTATTCAAACAATTTGTGAAAGAATATAGAAAAGTATGCCTATCTTGCCTGTACTGACATCCAAAAAGAAAAATAGTATAGCCTTTTAATACTGTAAAATTGTATATAGTATAGCTATAAGTTTATTCTGTCATTTTCTAATTCAAAACATAAAAATTCTGGGCCCAACTTACTTATTAACATTTTTTAGTTTTAAAACTAAAATAGTTTTAACTTAAAAATCAGAGTGTGTTTTGTTGAAACTCAATGAAAAATATGTTAAGTTATTATATTATTTCTTTTTGAAATGAATAAAAATTGTATCTTTAAGGGTTAAATTTTGTAAATGCTGATACATTGATGAAGATGATTAAATTTAATTGTTTGATATTATTTAATTTAATTTTGTTTTTTTTAATTGTCTTGTTTTGTTATTTTCTTTCTTTCAAATAGATTTATTATTGTTAAGTAAATTATGGCAAAAATTATAACTTGAATGACAAAATAATTTTTTTGATTTATTTTAAATATAATTTATTATATATGCACAAGAAATATTTGCGGTATATTTATAAAAAAGATTATCTTATCAAGATATTTAAATGAATGTTTTTTATTAAAATGATTTAATACAAAGAATGAAAAATATTTTTAATATCCGTTCTTATATTGAAAATAATTATAGTAGGTAAAATAAAAACGTACGTGTAATACAAAATATGAAATATAATTTGAAAAAAAAAAAGAAAAAACATATGTGTACACACGGTAATTATAATGTGGATTTAAAATGAAAAACACACAAATATAAAAAAAACTAAAGAAAAGAACAAATATCATGAATCAGTTAATGTAAGTACAGTACAAATAACATAAAATTTATGAAATTCAAATTTAATAAAGAAAATTTCCTTCATATAGGTATGTACATATACAATAAAGTTATAAATTAATTTAATGTTGCATTCCATTTAATATCGCTAATCTTTTCATTGCTACTGTTTAGCATATAAAGCAAAAATATAAAAAAATTTAAAAAAATATACAGAGTTTTCTTAAGTTAACTGTTTACCTCGTTATTATGTAAAATGTATATAAATATTGTTCATAGTACGTACATATATGAAGATAATCTATATATTAATTTATACACATATATGTATATACATATATGTATGTTCATAGAACGACATGTTGTTTACATATTCTACTTTTTTTTTTGTGTGTTACATTTTATTTCATACATATGATATATGTAACTCTATGTAAAATACGTTTATGTTTATTAATCAGTGATGCATTGTAGACTATTATGTCCACGTAAAAGGTGTATTTTATATTATAATATGTATAAGCATTATAATAATACGATGCAATTGATATACCTATTCAAGAAAAAAAAGTAATAATAGTAATAATAATAAAATAAAATAATGTCACGCACTAAAACGTAATTTGATGACATATTATGCAGCCCAGTTTGAATTTAACTCCAATGTGTTAATTTTGAGGGTGGTCTTCATATCTTGAAGTAACATGTATGTATGTATGTATTCCAAAAAAACTGGTTTCAAAAGTTTAAAAAAAGCAATATTATTACAAAGAATAAAAATTGAATTTGTGTAAGATGTTTGATGTATATTTTGTATCAGAGTATCTTAATTTGTTAGTAAGAAATCATAGGTATCTATATAAATAATGTGTATTTTTTAATATTCTATATACCTATCATACTCTGGATGTATATTTGTGTAGATAGACAGACAAAAGTAAATAACGACCACTGAGTTTTTGATCAGATAATGTCACTCATGGTGACAATAAAGATAAACCACTGTGAAAAAATATATGTCTGATAATATTATTATATTATGGATATATCTATATATATCTATAACTCTTATGAGTTTTTATATTATTAAAAATAAAAATAAGAAGTTATACCTGTAGATTTTTAAACACCATATATCATTTATTGTCAAAGATGTTAATAAAAATAATATCAGTTCATTGAAAGTTTTTGTTTATATAAAATTGAATTTGACCTTTTTTGTTTTATTCTATTTTTATTGTTTATTTATATATTAATCTTTATCTTTACAGATGATTTTATTTTGATATGTAATCAAGTGAGAAGATATGCATATGTACAAGTGTAGATAAATTTGATGGGAGTGAGAAAAATAATCATATGTATGTATGTACATATATGGGCGATTCTCTATGTAACGCAGACTACATTTCGCAGACGTATTTCATAAAAATACTACGAAAAGATTATTTTTCAATATTTTAGATCATACCTTAATGTCTTAATATATCATATATGAAATAAAATGGAATGTTTATCACACTGCTTTTGTGTTATTAACTCTAACAGTTGTAACGCAGACTACATCGCACGAAAACAGAAAATAACTTTTTTACTTTTCATTGAAATTTTCTGCTGCTGAATGCAACAAATATTTTGAAATGTATATGGTTTCATGGTAGCAGGTATATTCTTTGATTGGTATTCAATAGTGACCCTTATTCTGAGGTGCGCATCACTTGTGATACGAAGCGTATAAGTAGTGATCACTTCGATTTAAGAATGGTATTCTGAGATTCGTGTGAAGCTGTTGCTTCTCATGTTTTTGTGATACATTCATCACGTAAAAATTATAGGTGATAGATTTGAAAGTGGAATCGTGATGAATGCATCACAAAAACATGAGAAGAAACAGCTTCACACGAATGTCAGAATACCAAAAAAAAGTGATTGTATCATTTAGATATTTTGTTCTCTTATGTTTAAAAGAATTATCAAAATTAGATGTCTTGTCTAAAATTAGTTATAACTTTTTTAAATTTTCAAATTTTCACTAATGGCCAGTTCCACAGTCAAAGTTTAAACGGAGTTTAACTCTTAAACTTAGTTCAACCACTTTTTTCAGTTTCACAGTGAACGCTTAAGTGTTAAACTGAGTTTAACTTAAGCCGTACGAATTGAGAGCTTAAACTCTATTTGAGGTTTAAGTAAAAGTCAAAAAATAAAATAAAAAAACAACTGCCATCTATCTATCTGTTTTGTCCCTAAATTTATTATAAATTGAAATTTATATGAAAAAATTTAAAATGTCACAATAATTTCCTCTGCCATCTAGCGACTATACAATGACATCTACAAGTTTTTCAGGTTTCAACCTAAATTCATTCACAATGATAGGTTTAACTAAAGATAGTTAAACTACAAATATAAATTGACTGAGGAACGAAAAAAAATTTAAGTGAAGCTTAAGCCATGGTTTAGGTTTAACTTAAACTCTGCTTAAACTTTGACTGTGGAACTGGCCATAAGAGATTTCAATTCGCAGAGAATTGCCCATATACGTTCATATACATATTATGTACATATATGTACTTATGTAGGTACATGAATTATATTTAATTCAAATGTTGATTTCAAAAAATTTTTAAAAAAAATCCACAAATTTAAAATTTTCTTAATATAACATCGTAGTAAAAAGTAATTTATAATAAAAGTAATTTATAATAGGTACATAGTTTATCTTTTTTTTTTGTTTTTCAATTTCTTGATTATAAACAACTGTGTATGATAACGTAGAATTCTGGAACTTCTTGTAAGTTTTAAAATTTTTAATTAAATTATATTTTAATTTTTTAAAAATGTTTCATTATTTTTTCATTGTATAGAATTGAATTTAAGCTCTTCAAGAAAATTGAAAAATGAATGGAAAGTTATTTATTTGTATTTCAACATTGAAAATACTTTTGTGAATCTACAGTTCTTCTAGAAAAAATTTAATATTTTTTAAATAAAATACATACGTCGATTTTGTAAAATTTGGAATTTAGAATTTAAATTTTTTTAAAGCCTGTTTTTTTTAAAGTTTGAATATGTATAGTAGACTGTCCCTTATTTTAAAAATTTTGAGATTCTCAGGGTCCTACCCCCTAATTTTTTTCGTTCTTCAATTTAAAGTAGAAATACCAAAAAAACAGGTAAATTTAATATCATTTACCCGTGCCGATTTCAATGTGATTTTTTTTTTTTTTTTTCGAAAAATGACGATTTTGTGCACTTTACCCTCTACCTTTTGCCCTAGTTAACGATTTTTTTTCATTCGTTTTGTTTGTGTGGAAGAGAACCTTTCAAGGAATATACTGCCTAAATTTCAACTTCCTACTACTCCGGGAACATATTTTTTAAGGCACGAAATGGTCTTCAAAAATTTTTCAACATATATGGGAGGTAGTAAAATTAAACATACATATGTTAGTATGTTAGTACGTTTTCTTCAAAAATCAGATTTAAAATTCGAATATCTCTGGAACTCGTTATCCGACAATCTTGAAATTTCTGCAGACCGTTCTTCTTGTCATTTCCTATAATTTTTTCTTTCAAACAAAAAAGATCCTTGCAACAGGGAGCGAGCTACAAGGCACCAAAGAACAAAACTCCTTCCATCTATGTTAAGGAAATTTTTATAGACCTTTTCGTGCCCTTGAAAAAATATGTTCCCAGAGCAGGAGGAAGTTGAGTTGTAGCCAGGATATTCCTTGAAGGGTTCTCTTCTAAACAAAGTTTGAACGAAAAAAATTTGTTAACTAGGGCAAAAGTTATAGGGTAAAAAGCACAAAATCGCCATTTTTTGAAAAATTTACATTTTTTCTCTTCTATTGCGACCTATATGCGCTACCGAATGCCTAAAAAAAGGCTTCAATAAAGCCACAGTCTACATAATTTCAAACAGTCAGGCAGTGCTGAAAGCCCTCAAAGCTCACAAAATTGAGTCGAGGCTAGTATTGGAATGTCTTAAGACTGTCATAACACTCTCCAGAACAAACAAAGTTTATCTTATGTGGGTTCCGGGACACGAGGGAATCAAGGGCAACGAACTGACGGACTCCCTAGCTAAAAAAGGCGCTAGCGTTTTGTCGAAATTCAACAATAGGCCCTAAATATCTTATCTTATATTCACAAAAAAAGTCGCAAATCGCGTTGAGATTGACCCTACCACCATCAATAAGATTTTTTATTGTATCTACTATATAATTAAATGAATTGAATTAGGAATAAATAAAAAATTATAAACATATAATATTTTTTTTATAATTTATTAGTTCACAATAATTTTATTATTATATTTTTATAATTTATTTGTTCACAATAATTTTATTATTATATTTTATAATATAATTTATTTCCAAAATTCAATTCTACAAAACAAACTACAACAAGTTCTTACTAAACCTTTTATTACTTATAACTTCCAAAAATTAATCAGTTCAAAATTTAAGTAACTAATCCGTTTGAGAATCAAGATCAGAATGTTTTTTATAATTAATAATTTCATATTGAACTATCCCTAAATTTCAGTTGTTTATCTTAAAATTGGAATTCGTAATTGTTTATTTAAAACGGAATTCGCATTTGTTTATTTTATAATGGAATTTGCAAGATTTGCTAAAATGTACTTCGCATGTGTTGATAATTAAATAAATTACGGTAGCAAGAAAGCATTGATTGTAAAGCTGTGCTTATTAACAAAAAGCATTGTTTGAAAAATTGCGCGTGATACATATAAAAATAATACGAAATCAAAAGAATAAAATAATTAGATTGTTATAATACTTACATATTATGTGTCGTCTTTGCTAACTTGATCTATAAAATATCATGCGAATAATGAAAGAATATGAGGATGATGGTTACTATATGTGACTATATGCATATACATATATCTGTTACATTAAAAAATATGAACATTTTAATAATTTATCTAATTACACACTAAACAGACAAAAACGTATGCTCACATAACTTATATTTTATTTTATTCATAATTCATATAAGTACATCAGGATATCATACAGCACAGAACAACATTAAAATTAAAACAAAATAAAAAACACAAAAGTGTAGAAAACAAATGTTTAAAAAAGAATATGTTAAAAAATAGAAGTCAGTTATCTTGTTTATGCACAACAGTTAAAACGTTTTAACGCTAAAACGTTTTAAACATCGTTTTGAGATAATACACTTTGATTGGTGTTTATGCATAGTACAACATTTCGTTCTTACTCAAAACGTTTTGAGTAATGTCACCTGGTTGTTCTGGTGTTGTTGTTCATACAGTGTTATCACCATAAATTTTTGTGGTTTATTTCGAATGCCAGTAACTTCTCTCTTCTTGAAAATATCTTTTTTTTTCAAACACAGAAAAAAATGTTTTTTTTAAAATTTTATCTTTTTATGCCTCTAAATAACACTTGTTTACTTAGTTCTACAATTAATAATAACCGCACATTAAATGTTATTTGAAAATTTAATGTAACGTTACTAACACTACTCTAAAACCTCATATCGATGTTTTGAGGCTTACCAACACTATTTTGAAATGTCAAATATGACAATTCACTTAAAACGAAGTAAGTGTTTATGCACATTTTAAAAACGAAATGAAATTTTAAATGCGGATTTAATAGTGTATTAACTCAAAACGTCGTAGAGCTTTAATGCGTTTTGAAATTTTGTTTATGCATCCGTATTAAGTCAAGACGGAGTGAGTTAATGCGAAGTAACGCTTAGCATAAACAAGATAAGTGAAAGGTTGTAAATTTGTTAAATGTTTTACAATATTGAAAAAAAAAGAATGTATGTACATAAAAATAGCATTAGAATTTTAATAACAACAAGAAGATACATTGAAGTGTTTCATAATTAATTCAAAGTATTTAGCTGAAACTGAAGATCAATAAAATGTCAAGCACAATTCTGACGAATTGAAAACTCATATAAAAAATATGTACATCTATACACACATTATTAGAAAGTACAACATATATATTTATATTTTTTTTCAGAACAAAATATAAAAGTATCTTACACAGATATAAATTTTAAATGGATAGCTGTCACTTTTTTAAAAAAAAAATGTATGCTTTTTTCAACCTATTAATTTTTCTTCCATATATGTATGTATGTAAGTATATGTACATACACATCATACGGTGAATCGCAATCGTATATGTATATGAATGTTATTTCAATAGAGCGAGAAAATATTTAAAAAAACGATAAGAATTTAAACAGAAAACTGAAAAAATGAAATTTTAAACATATTCGATTGATTTAAAAATAAATTAGTCAAAATTAAGATTTATATAATCGAACTAATATTTTAATGTATTTCTATTGTATTTTATGACACTCGGAATATTAGAAAAAAATAATCTGTTCTTAAATAATATTTTTCACACGAATTATTGATTTATTAAAATCAAGCCTACTCGTATATACTTATGTATGTAATACATACCTATATTTTTTTAAATAGTAAAATTTTACCACATTTTACTTTACTTTACTTAAGTATCACGGTAAAAATTTATATTTTAATTATGTATTATATGTATTAGGTTGGTGGTTCGCATTCCACTTTAAACTGTAGGTGCATGTATGACAGAAAGACGGGGTGCTGAGTACAATGGACTCTCCTGTCTGAGTGCTCGTGGATGCCTAACCCGCATCCCCCCACCCACAAAACAACAAAACAACAACAACAACATATGGCAAGATAGGCATACTTTTCTATATTCTTTTACATTTCGTTTGTATAAATCTGTCTCGTGTGTGGGGTGATCAGATCTCAATTTCAATCGAAAGAAATCTTTTAAATTAAATATTACCAAGGCAAAAACCTCATCGGGTACTGCCTCCATAAGCATAATACTGACTTTATTTGTTAAATAAAGTAGGTATAGGTATATGTATGCAAACTATTATAAACAAATTCACGTTTATATACCTTGTGTCTAAAAAGTATCGGGACTGCTTGAATAAAACAAATTTTTTATTTGTTCATCAAAATTTATTTCATCACCTTTAAAGTACTCCCCTCCCATTATAATACACTTATGCCAGCGTTTTTTCCAATTATCGAAACATTTTTTGTAGTCGATTTCTGGTATAGCTTTCAGTTCACGCGGCGAATTTTGTTTTATCTTTTCTATAGATTCAAAACGATGTCCACGAAGTGGCAATTTCAAACGAAGAAACAGGAAAAAGTCACATGGAACCATATCAGGTGAATAAGGTGCTTGTGGAATTATGTTAGTTGAATTTTTGCTCAAGAAATTAGTAACAAGTAATGATGAATGGAGCTGGAGCTCCAGTGTTTTTGGAACAAGACGAGCTGCAACACGTTTCAAACCCAAATGATCTTTTAAAATGCTGTTAACTGAATCTTTTGAAATACCAATGACCTCTGCAATATCCCTAATTGATAATCGACGATTTGCAAGCACTAACTCCTTGATTTTATCGATATTTTCATCAGTTGTTGACGTGGATGGCCTACCAGAACGCTCTTCGTCTTTAACACTTTCTCTGCCATCTTTGAAAATTTTATACTACTCAAAAACTCTTGTTCTTGATAAACAATTATCACCATAACACTTCTGCATCATTTCAAAAATCATTTTCGTAGCAGAAATTTCATTTTTTAAACAAAATTTAATGCAAATTCTTTGTTCAACCGAATTAGACATTATAAAAATCACCAAAAGGAATTTAACACAATAACAAAGCAAGCGTTTATTTCGTAATGACACAATCAAATGATATAAGATTTTCAACAAATGTTAGATAACAGTACTGCCAACTTAAAAAACAAAATTTAGTACAATTTTTTTGGCGCAAATAATTTTAAATAAACCAGTCCCGATACTTTTTAGACAAAAGGTAAAATGATATACAGTGGTGGGCATAAGTATTTTACAATGACTTTTTTTATCGTAGTAAAAATTAAAAGCTACATAACTTTTTTATTTTACAATGAATCATTTTACTTTTTTTTTATTTGATTACATCAAATGCCTAGAAAGATTGTAAAGATTTTCATGCCCAGATGTTCAATAGTTCTTGGAAAAATAACGGTACAACGTGATCACTTCATGCGGCAAAAGTATTTTTACAAAAAACGAAATTAAGTTAAGTCCAGTTTTGGACTATTGTTTTTACAACAAAGTTGGTGATTTGGTGAATTATAGTTTTCTGCTTATTTATAAAATTCTGTCTGTTCAGAATTTTATTAAAAACTGGCGCAAAATGGTAAAAATCAAAGAAATGTCTCTGTATTTCTGATCAATAGTGGTTTTTAAATTTTAATGTGGAGTTTATGCATCATAATTAACAAAAATTTAAAAAATTACTCGGAAAATAGTCTATAATCCTGTTACAAAAAAAAGACACCCTTGGATCCATACAAAATCAGGCAAGGAGTGGGCGAAAACGAGTTACCAGCAGACTTCAAGATAGAATTATACTACGTGTTGTGAGGGAAAATCCAGAAGTAAGTTATGAAAGTCAGCGATGAAGTCAGTCTACCGGCTGAAATGTAGTGGATGCTGGAGGGAAGAGACAAACGTGGGACATGCAATCATGTCGGACAGACTTCTTGAAAAGTGCAACCTTTTCAACATGCCTTGGGATGATATGACTCCAAGTGTCATGTTTGGTAGAAAATATCATGTAATGTATCCGACAAGGGAAGAGTGGTCAAATACTACTGCTGTTCTAAGGGGGGCAACAGATATTCTCTATACGGATGGATCCAAATCCGGAAACGGTGTTGGTTCGGGTTGGTATTTGAACAGTGATATCAAATACTCATATACGCTAAGTGGTATGACTTCTGTCTTCCAAGCGGAGATTTACGCCATACTAAAAGCGGCATGTTGGATAATTGATAACAGATGGAGTAGAAGGGCTCTCTGCATCTGCAGTGATAGCAGAGCTGCGCTGCAGGCTCTGGAGAGTCCAATCACGACATCCAAAATTGTCCATGAATGCAAAAAGAAACTTAAATCCATCCGGCTAGATTTCTTCTAAACCTTAGTAGAAAAGACTGTCGGGCTCTCGTTGGGCTCATTACAGAGCACAACACGTGTACCCACCATCTGGCGGTCATGAAAGTGGTCAGGGACCCAACGTGTGGAGCCTGCCTGGAGGAGGCGGAAACAATAGAGCACCATCTCTGCTGTTGCCCAGCCTTCTCTAGGATAAGGCTTCATACATGGAACTCTGATGTAATGAGAATGGAAGACATCTGTTCTCAACCCCTAGACAAAATCCTCTCGTTTGTTAAGAAAACGAGGAGATTTTACTAGAGACGGGGCGCTGGCCGCTGAGTACAATGGACTCTCCTGTCTGAGTGCTCGTGGATGCCTTATCCGTATCCCCCCCACCCACACAACAATAACAACAACAAGTTATGAAAAGATTGCATCTGCACCTGAAGGTGTGAGGATATATTGTATACATATGTATATTGTATGTATGTCTATTTCTATATGGGCACATTACAACAGGATTCCTACTCAAGGCATCAACATGTTTCATTCTGCTGCCCGATCTATGTTCGATAGTGTAGTTGAATACTTCGAGTAGTAGGGCTCATCTGGCAACCCTAGTAGCAAGGTCTTTCTTTTTCATCGTGTATTCGAAGGCGCTGCAGTCAGTAATAAGTTTGAATGATTGCCCTATCAGATAAATTCGAAATTTCTTCAAAGCTTCTACAATAGCCAAAACTTCCAATTCGTAACTGTTGTAGTTCTTTTCAGCTTCGGAAGTTCGCTTACTCATGTAGTACGTAGGATGTAGCAAGTCGCATCAGTATCTTTTTTTGGAGCAAAACTGCTCCATATCCTTCCTTGGAAGCATCTGTATGAAATTCAGTATAAGCGCAATATCTGAAAATTTTCAGCACCGGTTTTGAAACTAATGCATTTTTCAAATCTCTGATTGCTTCTAACTGCTCTTCTTTAATCTTGAATTTATTATTCTTTCTCAACAAATCAGTCAATGGACGTGCACGTAGAGCGAAATTTGGGATGAACTTTCTAAAATAACTGCCCAAACCAAGAAAACTCTGCAATTGTTTTGGTGTGGACGGGACAGAAAAATTTAGAACAGCTTTCGTCTCAGCGGGTGATGGCAATATGGAGCCTGCACGGATCCAATGGCCCAAATACTCAATTTCTTCTTGAAGGAATTGGCATTTCCTCCATTTAATCTTCAGTCCACTTTGTTCAGCTACCATGAGTACTTTCTTTGAATTTTTCAACGCCATATTCTATCGTCCTCGATGGAATTACGATATCGTCCAGATAAACTATAGTGATACCTTGATTAATTGAATCTCTTAAAACAAAATTAATATATTTTTGAAAGAAACTCGGTGAATTGCACAATCCAAACGGTGCTCTGTTGAACTCATATTGACCTCGCTGCGTAACGAACGAAGTGTACTTCTTGCTGCTTTCTTCAACTGTTACATGGAAAAATCCATTTTCCAAATCCAATGTTGTTAAGTAGAATGAATCCTGCAGCTTATCTATCTGGTCTTCTATATTCGGCAACGGGTAACGATCTTTGATTATTTTCTTGTTAAGACGACGATAGTCGACGCATAGGCGATACGAATCATCCTTCTTTTTAACTAATAGCACCTGGCTTGCATAATCGGACGCATTTTCTCGTACAATACCATTTCGGATCCACTCTTTTATTTGATCATCTATAATTCGTTGTTCACTAGGCGGAAATCTTCTTGGAGTACTGTATATAGGCTCATCATCGATGGTAACGATCCTCATTTGTATCGGGGAGGTCAACGGATTGACAGGTGAATATTCTCGTATCATTCGTTCTACTTCAGCTCGTATTTCTTTCTTTTTCAGGACAGTCAAACCAGGTAGGTCATCATCACCTTTATTGCTCATGTCAACTCTCAAGTTTGCTAGAAAACAAGATGGGTTGTCTTCCTCTTCCTCAATCTTTTTCTCTGCATCTTCATGTTTTTCAGCAATTTTTTTTTTTAATATGCTTACGTTACCATTTTCAACTTTGACGACAACAGCTTGTAGGAGATTAATTCCTAGAATTAAATCAGGTTTCATGTATTTACTTTCTACAATATGTACTTCAATGTTGTTAAAAGTATCTTCGTTAATTTTCAGATTAACCAAACACGATCCTTTAGTTCTTACAGTGGCTCCAAGACTGGCAAGTATTAGTTGAGAAGTGCTACAAAAATATTTTGGGTCAATAAATTTCAAAAATTTTTCTTTAAGGAGGCAAATATTACTTCCTGCATCAAACTTTTCTTTTCTTACAGTGTTTTTTTCATCTACTTCATTTTTTTCATCTGCGCACTTATTATTATCACTCCTCATTTTTTCGTACATTAACAATTTTTCTTTGAACTCCGAAATAGTCTTCGCACCGTACAACATCACTTTGTTAGTTGGGTAATCTTTAATACCGTCGATAACGTACGTTATTATAGATAGGTCGTCGACTTCAGCTTGTAAAGCAATTCCGATCATCGTGTACAAATACTCGCGAACCGACTCATCACGTTTCTTTTCCCTTTCTTTTAATTGATTGTGAACATCCGCCGAACTTGCTCTTGCTAAAAACTCGCTAAAAAGTGCGCTTTTCAAATCACGATAATTTAAGGGTCTGGCTTCATAATCTATAAACATCTTTGCAGCCGCGGTAAGAGATCGTTTACAATACATAAACTTCTGAAGTTCATTTAATCGGAAGGTTTCTGCATATTGTTCAAATTCGGTAAACCACTTTCTTACGTTTATGGTATTATCGCCAGAAAATTTTCTTAGAATACTCTCGAAATCAGAAAAGCTAAATTTAACGGAATTCTCATATGGTTAATTCGCGACGAATTACCGCGTGGTTCGGCATCGAAATCAACTGTCGCGTTACTATTTTGTCTGTTTCCTCTTCGACGTTCACGCATATTGTTAACAGTTTATTCTTTCTTTTTTTTCCATAAAACAAAAAGTTTTACCAAATTTTCTAGAATCACCAGATTTTGTGAGACACGTGATAAGCACGTGATATGGTTATAATACAACTGTATTGTACACGCGCGATCAACGAAACTTTGTTACCCTTTTTTTTTTTATAATAATTCTTTTAATTCAATTAATTAAATTACCCTAAATTTTAATTTTCCAATATTCTCTGCCACTGTGGTATTTTACATCACTTTCACTTCACTTCATATACAATACATATAATTATATACAGAGTGTTTCCGTTATCTCCGACCAAAAGGATACCATAGATAGGTCTCATCGAGACAAACAAAAGAATCGTACTGGAGGGGGGAGGGGAAATCCCAACGGTTTGGCCGCTAGAGGGCGTTGAATTTTTTATGCACTCTTTCCACCAAACACCCAATAACTTTTTGCAGGGGCACTCTAGGGTCACTTTGTATTAGAAGAAAATATAGAGAACCCTTTGTCCTTTCTAACGATGCCTTAATTGTTTCTCTATTCTTAACTTTTAAAAAGATATACGCCCTCAAAATCAAAATTTTGTGAATTTTTACCCATTTTTTGTGTTTAACCCTGCTTTACTCAAAAAAAGCTTAAATTAACCCTCATTTTCTATTGCAGAAAAAAAAGGCTCAATTGATTCTGCATCGATTTGCTATCTTCAATTTTTACAAAAAATGCATAATTTTTGAGATCAATTCTAAGCAAACGAAACGGAACATCCTGTATTTACACTTTTTTATACTGCACAAATAATTTTGCACCACAAAATCATTTCACAAATAATTTTGCACATTTAACTTTTGTTTTTGTACCTTTAACTAGGGATGTCAAACGATGATCGATCATCGATTTAATCGATTAAATCGTTCTTATTTCATTCGATGTTCTTGAAAATCGAACATCGAATTTTGAGCGATTATCGATTTATTTTTAGAGAAAATATCGATTTATTTTCATATCATTTACTCTTGCATAAGCTGTCAGAATTTTGAAAAGAAAGATTGTTGAAAATTCAGAACTGAAGAAGAAAGAAAAGAGTTTTTTTGTTGTTCTTTGTTTTGCGGCTTTTGCGCGTTTGTTCTTTGACCTGTGCCTTGTGTGAGTGGATTATAGTGTTGTAACGACAGATGGCTTTTCTTTTACAGTATGTAGGTCGATTAAATCAACCATTTTGTGTCTTTGTAGTTTGTTTGTTAATTGTTTTGTTTGTGCTTTTTTTTTTCGGGACCGGTGTTTTCGTATGAAAAGAGTAGTTTCCAGTATACTCTATGCCTACATAGGATACAAAATACAGATCTTTGAAGAAACAAAATTTAAAATTTTCATATAAAATGTATAGTATAGGAATACATTTGCAACATACAGTTTTGTTTTTTTTTTTTTTAAAAAAAAGGATATTTTGTTCTACCGATTTTGAGCAAGGACTCTAAAAATTGAGATGATTACATAGAACCCCTCAATGAAGGAATTAATAAAGTTTTCAACTTGATTAAATAAAAATATAATATAAAAAGAAGACAAATTATGATGTAGTAATTTCATGTAGTAAGCTATTATTAGAGAAATTTTGAAACCGATATATTTATTTTTATGGAAGATATACCAAATCAAATACGACTTTGTATAAAAAAATTGCTGTATGTCTATTTACTTGACAAATTTGAAAAATATATGTACGTAGGTAGTTCAAAAAGTTCCCGGCCTAGTGGGGATAGGAAAGTCATTGAAAAAAAAAACTTTTTTTATTTTTCAATATAATCGCCTTTTATTTCAATACACCTCTGACATCTATGAATTATATAATATCTCTATATCTGTTTTAAAAAAGTTTTCCTCTTGCTCTGAAAAATATATATCTATCATACATTTCGGAGAATCTGCATTGTCCAACTGTGTAGCCTGAGTAGTTGCCGCCTTATGCACAGGAGCATTGTCGTGGAGTAACAGTACACCTTTCGTTAACATTCCACGACGCTTCTCACGAATATTGTCTCTTAAACGGCGTAAAACATCGGAATAATACTTCTTGTTGATTTTAGTATAACTTTCTTTATAATCAATCAACAAAATGGCTTTACAATCCCAGAAGATTGTCGCCATAATCTTGCCAGCGGATTTCTGGACCCTTGCTTTTTTCGGTGCGCTTGATCCTTCAGGAAGTCACTCCATGCTTTTTCTTTTCGACTCAGGGTCGAAGTAATTAACCCAAGTTTCATCACCCGTAACAATACTTTTGAGAACTTCTACTGATTGTCAGCGCTATCTCTTGAACATATTTTTCATCTTGAACTCAGTGCTACAAAACAAAACGAAACGGAACAATTATTCAAATCAAAGGAATTCCGTCAACTTTTTCTACGTGTACTTTAAATGGGAAACTTAGTACTACCCGTGCAACCAAGCTATATAGTTAGCTATAAAGAACTATAAAGATTTGCGTGAAGCTCTTTATAGAAAAAACCAAGGTTTTGATTAAGATCGACATCGATTTTATTCACGAAATTCGACGTCAGCTGTAAAAGATATTATATCATAATATCATAATATTTTTATAATTCTCTTCTCTCTCTGCAATATAATTCTCTTGAGAGCAGGATTTAGATATCGATAAAGAACGTGAAGCTTCTTTCTTTGTATATCTTTGAATAACGTTAAATATCGTGCAATATCTATAAACATCTATATAGTTGGACAAAGTTACTTCACGGCTGGTTGCACGGGTATGCTTATACTATAATAGTATCATAACACTTTCGATCATAGTCCAGGAATCTTCCGACTCCGACACAGTTCGTTTACTACTATACATGCATTTTCAACTTCAAGATCAAGAGTGCGATAATAGAGCTGGTAGTAGAGCCGTGGAAGCTATAGAATAGCTAAAGAAATGATATCATATATGGTATACTGGATAGAACTTCTCTTGAACTTGTTTATATGTTATTTCGCTAAGATTTTGCAACAACTTCGACAATCAATGAGTGAAAGTGAGGTGGATATATTGAGTGATCGAAAATAATGCATATGTATAAGTAAATGTCTCACTCTAAGGAAATTAACGAAATTTGATTAGAGCCTACATGAACCAGAAAGTTGTTCTATCCAGTATATATGATAACATCCCAGTAAAAAATTGTGTAATGAATGAAGTTTTCAATCAATGATATCATTGATGAACATGGCGTCAATGCCATTGTACATTACAATGTAATCTATAGGGTAATGTATAGCAAATTTGATTGACCAAAAACAAAAACTGCAAAGTAAGCTACGACGTAATCTATGTACATGCAGTAAAAAATATAAAGAAAGAGCAAATAACAGTTATGTCGCATGTTAAGTACGTAAAAAGTGTTTATATATCATTTGTAAAGTAAATTTCGATTTGTGAAGACGTCCTTTAAAAAAGTATATGGGAGACATCTTCGATCAGCTAGCAATTAAGCAAATTGCGACTAGCAAATATGGCGGATTTGCGATTGCTAATTGCGATTACAAAAAATCACACCCTCGATTGTAATCGCAAGTTAACCATTTTTATTTTGTAAGCACTTTTGCTGAATAAGTTTTTACATACATAACCTATAATTTTCTATTATATTACGTTAAAAATTCGTTTTTTTTATTCAAATTTTTGAAATTTTAAAATTTTAAATCATAACCGAAATTATTTTGTTTATTATGAACTATTTTTTTTCCAATTTTCAAGCTTCTACAGTCTCATAATTGTGTATAAATTTATAAATTCATATACAATGGTCTCACTAACCAATTCTATCCATTACAAGAAAAAAATATTCAAATTATATTGATAACATAAGTATTTGGGTTTGAGTTTCTACTTATTTATAAGAAATTTGAGGTTATGTGTTCTGTTAACTGAGTTTGCGACACCAACTTTGCGATCGCAAATTTTGACAGTTAATTTGCTTACTTGCGAGAGCAAAAACAATCGAGGATACCAATTCTATCATTTCAGCTAGCAAGTCTTACTTGCTTGCTTGCTAGCCGATCGAAGATGTCCCCCTATATCGTTCAAAGTTTGCTTCGGGGTTCTCTTCAAGGAACATCTTAGCCAAATTTCAACTTTCTACTCCTCCGGGATCATACTTTTTTAAAGGGACGAAAAGGACTACGAATATATCCCTCACATCGATCAGCGTAAGTAAAATTGAACATAGATGGGAGTGTCGACACTTGATGAATTCATACATTTCATAGTCATCTATGAAAACTTCCCTTACTTTTGTGTCGAAGATTTCATGCATGTATGACGAAGTGAGGAAGTAGTCAACATGGCGACTACTGATTCTTTTCTATTTTCTTACATCGATGGATTCATGGATCCGAGAGTAATGCAGAGAGTAATTTATGTACAATTGTATATACATTACTTTCCAATGACATAATGTAATCGATGATGTAAGCTAAAAAAGACCATGTATATACTTACATTACCACATCGATGCTGTAATGTACAAAATTTTTACTGAGATTGAGCTAAAGGCATAATCAAATTTGGCTCGAAGTAACTCCAGTTATACTTGTATGACAACGTTATTTTTGAATCAATCAAACCATAATTAGCTGAAATCAATTCAAGTCAAATTGAACGAGAATTTTTAATTTTCGTTTACTTTAGTTCATTTGCTGTAACTGTAACTGAGTAACTTATCTAAATATTGAGGTTGCTCATTTTGACAAAATAAGAAAGAGCTTTACTGTACTTTTCGACATTTTTCACACAAATGAGATTGCACGACAGAAATTGCCCACAACAAATTTTGTTCATGTAAGCTGAACAAATTTTGACTGCTTACATACAAGAAATTTCTCTTCTCATAGACTTACGGTTAAACCATTTTTATAAATCGAAGTCAGTATTGCGCTAAGCAGTACCCGATGTGTTTTTAATAACTTCACATATAATTGTTTGAAATTCTAAATAATATACAAGGTGTTTCACAGATCTTGTGCCAAACTGGAATGGGTGTTAGATCTCGGTGAGAAATAAAAAAAATCGTATGAGAGGGGGGGGGGGGGGGGGGTCTATTCTCAATGGTTACCGAGATATTCAAGGTCAAATCCAATTTTTTGGATAAGTAACCAGTTTCACTTTTCGCAACACACTCGTGCAATATAGGGAGCTAAATGAAAATTATTTCCAAAGACAAGCTTCAGACCTTTCAAAAAATGTCTCTTACAAAGTTTTATATTAGATGGTTAAAAAGTTATTGTAACTCAAAGTCAAAAAATTTTGAAAAAAATTCGTCATTTTTCTGTTCAAGGCCGAATATCTCGGAAAAAACCTTTATTATTTTTAAAATGTTTTTAGCTTAAATGAAAGCTTATTTTATTTACTCTAACTTGGCTTTTGTTTTATTACATTATCCGTTCATAATTTATGAATTATAATTCAAGTGCAGTTTTTTAAAAATCAGTTAAATTTGATGTTGTAAAGAATTATTCAATTGTCTTTTGGTATGTTTTTTTTTTTGACTATCTGTGTTAATTACTTTGTATTCCTGAAAAGGACTTATTCTAGTCCTGGGTAGGAGTTATTATTTCCCAAAATGCCTTTTACAAATGGCATGCCTATCATTAATGTACGGACTTATGCGATATTTATAAAAATTGTATAGATACATATTCCAATTTGTTTTTCACTATTTTTTTCTGTTTCAAGTTATAATTTTACTCTTAAAATAAAAAATTCTGAAGAAAATAATGCAGAAATCATACAAGTTTGAAGAATTTAAAATTTTTGTATTGACACAAACAAGATACAAGTATAGTTATAAGTTTGCTATTATCTTTGTTATCAGTTATTTAGCTGCTGTAAATTTTTTTAAAAATTGGAATTAAAATAAATTGTATCTTTGTAATACACCTTTCCACTTACACATGTTTTATAATAAGAAAATATTTTAAAAAAAATGCAAAAAAGAAAAGAAAAAGAAAATAGTATTTAGAGAAAATTTTATACATGTAAGTAAAGTCTCTGAAATACTATATACATAGGTATAAAGATGATCGCGACGACCGGCGTGACGACTCGACCTTATCTTGATCTTCACAAAATCGCATCACAGGGGTTCGGCTTATAACATCAGTCACAGCAGGGGGGTTAATATCCCACAAAGATTATGTATATTTTTGTATACATACATACATACATATATCGAGAATATATGAGGAATTTTTTTCTACGTATGTATGTAATAATGTAGTTGTAGAGAATATAGAGGATATGAGATATCGGAATTTTTTAAAAATGATTGTAGGACCTAAAAATTATCTATATTATTTTATTTATACATCTAATAGAATTTTTTCCATATAATATGCACCAAAATTTTTTCAAAAATGCATGGAGTTTTTTTTAAAAACAAATAGATATATGAACGTTAGGCTTTTTTGTTTTTTAATACATATACATACATATATTAATTATAATTATACATATGATTGTATACGCAAAAGATATACATATATATATAATTTCAACATGTTACATATTATTAATTTAATATATATACATATATATACATGTGTACATACATATGCTACATAGGTTGTGTAGTTACATAGTTAGATTTTAAATTTCAAAGACGTTAAAACAAAAACACAAAAAAATATTGTGGAGAACAAAATTCTAATAATTTAGTTATAAACATAATTTAGCATATAAGATCGTAAGTAAGCTTGTCAGATATTATTATCAAGTAGGTATCTATAATACATAGTTAAATTTGATATTTTGATATGTTAACATGATGGTAATTTCATCAAAAGTAATAACTTCAATTACAAAAAAAAATGTATTGATGTTATTTGAATTGTAATTTTTCCATTTAAATAATCTATACAAAGAATTATCTAAATTATTTAAAATTTATCATGCTGTTAATTCATGAATTGAAACGTGATAATTTGATCAAATGAAATAAAAATAATTTAAACAGATTCTATTAAACTCTAAATATTAGGTTTAGCTCTAAATCGAAACAGCAAGTTGTGATTGAGCATTATTATAAAAACGTTAAATTTAACTGTTTGAACATATATTTCTTTAGTTTTCTCACTTAACGTTTCTTTGTTATTTTAATAGACTTCTGTACCAATTTCACATTCCTGTATATTTATATTTTATAGAAAAGTAACTTAAAATGGAAATATCATAAAAATAAACGCAATTAAAAAAAAAAAACGTAACGTTCTTGGATCTTTACATAAAATTGTGTAAATTGTAAAAAAAAAATAATAAAAATAAATTTTATTTTATTGGATAATACAATTGGAATACTGAATATCAAAATAATATCAAACGATAAAGAATATATTGAAATATATTTTTGACAACTTGTTAAAGAATAAAGAAACAGTGGCGGAGCCAGTAGTTTTTTCCCGGATGTTCAGATTTTTTTTTTATGAATATAGAGATTCAGTACACAGCAAAAAATATGGAGGTGTGATTTTATATTTTATTCACATGGATAAAAAAATTGTAGCCAAACAGATAATTTTTGGTTTTATTTACTCCAAAATAAAGATAAAACTCAAATTATACCAGAAAAAGCATTATTTTGGAATTATTTATTTGGACAACATTTTACTCCAAATTTGTGAAATTTTATTGAAATATGTACATATTATGTATGTATGTGTCTACTACAGTCTTGCATTGAAATTCAGTAATTACACCATTTGGTGTAATGAAAATAATGAAAAGACTAAATTCGGCCGAAATAAAATATTAATTTTGTGTAATTTGAAACAACTCCGTAGGGGTATTTACAAAAACTCAAACTTGATTAAATTTGTGAACTCATTTTGGTTTATCCAAAAAGATAAAAATAATTGTTATCCAAAAGGACGGACCTTATTCAACACCGGTTTAGATTGAAATTCAATCCATTTTTTTTCCTGTATACAAAAACACAAAAATATTCTTTAAGCTACAATTAGAAAAGACATTGAAGAGATATTTGGTTTCTATTCAAAATAATTCAAAATATGTACGAGTTTCCACTCCACCTAAGAAGTATCGCTGTTAGAGCGTTAACCGATATAAAATGATTGAATTCCCTAATGACTTAATGAGATAATTTAAAAATGTGCTGAAATTGAAAAAAAATTATTCTCAATTAAACTACATAATTGAATTACTTAAAGAATTATTAACTTTAATTTCTTTCATATAAAAAATCAAACACTGCACTGTAATGCATAAGGTAACAAATAGAAAAAAAAACTTCACAAAAAAACAAAAATGTGCATTTTAAAATGTGAACATCATTTATTAATCATTATTCATTATGCAATGTTATATGAAGAAAAAAATAAACGACATAACCAAATAATATTTCCTTGTAATTTTCGATGGGTCCATTTTTAAAAATGAACCTAATGATTTATGTATACAAAATTAAAAAAGAGTTTAAATTGTACTGTTTTCATTTACTATTCTTGTTACCAAAAAAATTTGTTTTTGAATTTGGTTAGACAATTTTATGTTCTCGTTCATAATAATTCTAGGGTATTTACTGATCGCTCTGAACCATACTACTCTCCGGCGTTAAAAGAAAAGCACAACTACCATGCATGTACTGACTTCCAAAAGTAAAAAATAGTATGTGATATTAACTTTTTATTAACTTATCTATAAATAACACTTATTTTTAGACACAATGTCAATACAACTGCAGTTGCTCATGCTCAGAATCAACTAACTTTATATCATATTTTGGTATTTATAATTTGATTAATTCAGCACAACTGATACCCATTAACAGTAATAAAATTAGGTATGTAGGTATCGGTATGTAAGTAAATATACAATATGCAATTATTGCTGATATAGCTTGAACCAAAAAAGTTGAGGAACTGTATTATACTAGAAAAATATGCGCAGAAGAAAAGATGTGTAATTGCAAGTGTAAGTACACATGCATTTTTGTTGTTGTGAATTCTAAGAAACAGGTTTCTTCTTTCGTATATGTATACACAAGAAGATCACTACGAAATGTAAGACATGCGCGAAAATAGCTAAACTTTTTTGGTTTTATTTATAAAAAGTTAAACGTTCAATAATTATTAAATAAAATAATAAATAGCTTTTAGCACCTTTTAGCTTTACAAAAATTAAGTCATTCCATATGGGAAGGTTTTCAACAATAAATGAAATTTAGTTGTTTTTTAAATTTCTAAGTGTTTTTGTTTTTGCAACAGGCATTTTTCCATACGACAGTTATCCACATTTGTTTAAAATAAAAAACACCTGAAAAAATAACAATAATCTTCCATTTTTGTAGTGTAATACTACGTTTTCACTACAGCCAAATCGCGTGATTTCGCAAATCTACCACAAATCACCTTTGAAATCTTGTGATTTCCCATACAATAACAAGATTTACAAATCTTGTTATTTTTACTAGATTTTGACAAAATCTACATCGAAATCGCCTAGAATTATAAGAACACACCCTTTTTATGAATTCAGCAACTCATTCAGCTTTCAAACTGTCATTTTATGACAATTGAATTTTTATTTTGCTGTAACAACAAAACATTTTTCAAATGTTGACGACGTTTTCTTTTGTAATAATTAGTTTTTTTAGATAATATATTATTTATTATGCCAATTTTATTTGTAATATGAACTTGATACATTATAATAACATTTTTATCACACATTTTGTAAAACTTTTCAAGTAAAAAATCAACGTAAGAAAACACAAATTATATAAATGTCAAAAAAACGTCAAACAAAATCTACTCAATTGTAATGAAAACACTTACTAGATTTTGAAATCTACTTAACCAAAATCACGCGATTTAGGCTGTAGTGAAAACGTAGTATAAGGGATAGTAAGCTTATAAGACTTGCTAAAAATTACAATGAGGCTGATGTTATTTTAAATACATATGCATTACGTTTGTTTTTATTCAAATTTTTCTTCAAGAAGACAATAGATATAACTTGAATTTTGTTTTTTTCTTTTAATTTAAAAACGATTTTTTTCAAGTTATATTTAAAAATTCATCAAAACCAAAATATAGTTAACAACCTTTGTATACATTTGTTATGAATAATACCATAATACGCAACAGCATCAGCATCATGTAGTATGAAGCATGTGACCAATGAAAGTTTCTAAATTACAAAATTGAAGCTTATATTATATTATATATATGTACGTACATACTCGTGAATAAATTTATATGTTTTGTAATAAAAATAATATATACATATTCCTATAATATGTTCGAATATTCGTGTTTGTAAATAAAAAAAAAAATTTATTGAAAAGATACTCGCTCAATATAACTATAATATATGTATGTTCTTTTGGCAACTTGCCTTCAATTCAACTGCAATTGGTCATCATAAGTCTTTCATTTTGTGGTATTTAATCTGAACAGAACTGATGGTTTATAAAATTAATTGTTATTATACAAGTACATAAATCTATACACTAAATAATTGATAGTTTTAAATCTTGCAATTCTTTGATTGGCTTTTCTTTGGTTGTAACAACATAATTATGTGGTTTCAACCTGCAATCTTAGTGTGGTTTTAAGTAGTTGAAAACCAGTTGATGTTGTTAACTTTAGTAAACTTGTTATTTTTTTTTTACTCATGGTTTTTCTTAATTTTTTGGTTTTAATTTTATTTTATTGAATAAATGATTGGTTTTAATTTATAATTAATTTTACAATCAGTATCAGATACAAACTAAAATCACATATGTATGAAAACAAAATATATAATAATCTGAAGCTATATTATGTTGTGAAGTTATTGTTAGTTATTGTAAGGATGAGTTATACATATATATGAATTACATTCCTATTTCCTCTATTTTTAATAACAACTACAAACACATATGTATGTACATATACATGAATGTCATTATTTAGAAATTATTTTTATGTTTGGATCATTTTTTTTAATTATAAGATTTCTATTGATTGAATCACGAGTATATTTTAATAATATAAAGTACATAATAAATTTTTTTATACATACATATTTGGAAAAATAACTTGAAATAACAATTTTGTTTATACGAAAAGATCAAAACATGTCATTTGGGAGAAATAAATGCGAAGCTGTGTTATCAGTTATTAGAGAAAGAGATTTACTGTTTTTTTTTATATTTTACGATTAAAACATGATTAACAAAATAAAACTATGTGTGTACATATATGTTTTCTAGAAAACTACATTAACTTTTTACTTATATCTTGAAGAAACATTTGATACTTTATATGATGAAAGGTCACAGTGAATTGAACTGAACTGTACAATTTTAATTTTCCAGTTGCAATTGAAGTATACTTTTAAAAATTACATAAGAGGAGATAAAATCATACTGGATTAAGATAATAAAAATTGATAACACTGATAACAGTACCCAATCAACCAAATAAAACGCCAGGGTATTCTAGGTCCTCAGTATTTTATTTACTTAAGTTGTTAGAAAGTTGTATTTTGGAAAGAAGTATATAAAAACACATTTATTGTCGAAAAAAACACTACAGTGCTTATTTTACCATTTGTAAACGCTTTTTTCACTGTAGTGTTCCAACAGTTAAGAAATAACCTTTAAAATACTCAAGTTTATGTTATTGGTGTTTATATCTGGCATATGCAAACGCTTTTTTCACTGTAGTGTTCCAACGGTTAAGAAATAACCTTTAGAACACTCAAGTTCGTATGAGACTCTTTTTTGTTGTAAATGAACACTGTATACGCTATACTTAATTATTCGCAGTTCGAAAGCGGTTGTGATTAGTTGGTTTTCTAAATTTGTTTTTGTAGATATTTTTAAAGAGTGTTTGTTTTAAAAAATTTCAAATATAGTGTAAGTATATGCAGTTTTTTTTCACTTTGTATAATGTGCATATAATATAATAATGAAGTCTGCAATAAAAAATAAACTTTTAAGTCGTCAAACTTTTAAACGCCGACTAGAAAAAATATTGTCACAAAATTCAGACTCTATGTTATTAAAAAATTCCAATAATGCAACTACGACTGCAGATTTAGAAGAGAAAATTATTCAGCAAGATATTACTGATCAAATTTCAAGTCTTGACAATTACTTATGCGACGAAGGTGGAAGCAGTTTGGTTTCATATTCACGAGAAGATATGGCAGAAAGTGAAATTGAACCTCAATCATTTGCAAATAGTCTTAGAGTTTGGGCACTGAAACATAATATTAGACATTCAGCTTTAAATGATCTTTTGATACTGTGTCGAAATAATGGATTTGAAGGACTTCCATGCAGTAGTCGCACACTTCTTCACACTCCGCGTATTAGTAATATTGTTATTATTTCACCAGGCGAATACTGGCATTTAGGCTTAGATGTACTATTAAAATTAATTTTAAAAGGAATTGTTCCTACGCCACATAACATTCTTTTGAATTTCAATATTGACGGTTTACCTATCAGTACTTCTTCAAAATCTCAACTCTGGCCAATACTATGTCAAATTGATGAATATCGAAATAAGCCGTTTCCTGTGGGAGTATATTACGGAGAATCAAAACCCAAGGATGTGAGAGAATTTCTAAAATTTTTTATTAATGATATGATAGTGTTATTTGAAAATGGAATTGACATAAAAGGAAAAATTGTAAATATAAATATAGGAAAGTTCATTTGTGACTCACCAGCTAAAGCTTTCATCAAATGTATTAAAGGTCATAATGGCTATTTTGGATGTGACAGATGTAATGTGGAAGGAGATTATGATATAAATAAACATCGTATGAGCTATCGAGAAATATCAGCACGCCTAAGAACAGATGATAGTTTTAGACAAAAGCTACATGAGGAACATCACAATGGTACATCTCCGTTGGAAGATCTTTGCATTAATATGGTATCACAATTTCCGCTCGATTATATGCATTTGGTTTGTCTTGGCGTTGTTAAAAAAATGTTAATTTATTGGATTAAAGGCGGTGCTACTCTTCGTGTTAAATTATCGAACAAGGATATAACTACGATAACAAATAAATTACTTTCTTATGGACGAAATTTGCCCAGTGAATTTAATCGAAGTGTTAGAGGACTAGATGTATTATCATTTTGGAAAGCTACTGAGTTTCGTACATTTTTACTCTACACGGGTCCTGTTTCTTTAAAAAATATTTTACAACATGAAATATACACACATTTTCTTCTTCTTCACTGCGCTATAAGAATATGTATTAGTAAAAGCCACGTGAATTATAGCTCTATTGCAAGAAAAATGCTCGAGAATTTTGTTTTGAAATTTTCTTCTATATATGGAACAGATTGTGTAAGTTATAATGTTCATAATCTAATTCATTTAGTCGACGATGTAGAGAAATGGGGTCCATTAGATAATTTTAGTGCATTTCCATATGAAAACGAATTACAAAACATAAAAAGTTTAATAAGAACGGGAACAAAGCCATTACAACAAGTAGCAAATCGTATTACTGAAAATATGGAAAACTATTCCTTAGTACATCAAAAAACTTCATACCCTGTTCTCTCGAAAAAACTAGGAGATTCTCATGCTGTATCAAGTTGCAATGGAGTTTATTCGGAACTTAAATTTGAACACTTTGTGTTAAAAAGTACAGAAAGGGATCAGTGGTTTATTACAAATGAAGGAATCGTAGTACGGTTTATAAATTGTACAATAAAAAGTGATAATAATCCAGCAATATATGGCTGCAGCTTAAAAAGCACAACAAAATTTAATGAACTACCAATTTCTTCTTCTCATTTAGATATATACGTGTCAAATCATATGGAAGAAAATAGTCCATTACTTTGGAATATAGATGTTCTGAAATTTAAAGCATTTAAAGTACAAGAAAACGCAGAAAAAAGTATATTTTTTCCTCTTTCGTCCTAGGAAACACAGTTTTGGAAAAAAATTAGGAATATTTTTTTTAAATAAATATCAAAAAGAGAAAAATGTATGCCTTAGTGGAAACGGATGAAGACAATGAAAAACTTGTTTCAGCAGTACCCAAATCTTGGATTATAAATAATGTTTTGTATTGGCCAACAAAACAAGCGGACGTTTTAAGAGGACGCCATCTTTGCATCATTCCACGAGATAATTGGAAAAAGTATTGCTTTAAAATGGTGGAAGACAATATAGGTAATTACATATTATACATATGCGTATACATATGTCAAAAGCGTTTTATCTTTGATTTTTTCAAATTCTGCTGCAGAAACTTTCGAATTAGCTATACAGAAAGAAAAGGAAGCCATTCTAGCATCATCAACAGAAGACGAACAACATTTTAATGTTATTGCTCCAACAGAAAACCTGGATATTAACTATGACAGTATGATCGTGGCATCACAAGGTAAATTAGACACATACTGACATACTTGATATATTATGTTAACATTTTATATTAAAAATAATTTTTTGCAGATGCAGAAGGAACGATTCCAAATATTGAAAGTGAAAATGTTTTCGAAAATGATAAAAATTTGGAGGATATTTCTTTGAGAATAAACTGTGGAACATGTGGTAAGAACACAAAGAAATTTAATTAGTTCAAATTTAATAAACTTTATTGATTGCAGAAATTGTTCGAAAAGAAGTGATATCGCTGAGAAAAGATATGGCGAAACAAACAACCCTTATGGCAGAAATGCAAGTTACGATGAATCTAATGATGGAAAAACTTGTATCTCAGAAAGATGCAGAAGAAAATGAGGAACTAATCAAGTTTGCCTTTCCATTAAATTCTATACCGGAAATTGAGGAATTTGAAGAAAAACTTCAAAAAGACGAAGTTTATAAAACTGCCGTTGTAAGAAAAAAAAATTCTAATTATTTTTCTTATTTTCACCTTGCTTTTTTTTATTTTCTCATCAGATTAAAAGACTTTCTCGATTAGGAGGCATAAATGGCTCGAAATCTGCCAGAACTATTTTGACATTTTTATTTAAGGACGATTTACTTGAGAAATATTCCTGGGGAGGGACTTTCGTTAAAGCGAACTTTAAGTCCTTTTCAAATATAAACAATGTCATAAGTCTGGTAATTAATAAATCCTATAAATATACAGAGCATGACCATAAGGAGTTGATGAAAGAATATTTGAAACATTGCCGATCGAGGTTGAATCGGTAAAAATCTTTTAAAAATTATTGTCTTACAAAACAAACTGATTATTATTTTTTTCAGTATACCGTCTTCAAGCAGATAAGAAAATGAAAGTACATAATAAAACAACCTGAAAAAACTACAAATATTTTGATATATTGCCAAATAGTGGAATAGTAAAGTTTTGTACTTAAGACATTTGCAACGATTACTTAAGTACCAAGACATAATGCTCAATTTTTTTTATTGTTTATGTGTTGGGCGTACCAAATTAACATGGCAAATTATTGCTTTTAATCGTTGTTGTTGTAATTAAAGTTACATGAAAATTATGTTCTAATAAAATGTAGAGAAGATCCTTAGTTAGGTTAGGTACCCAAAACATAACAGTTAATCTACCTCTCATCTCTTATATACATTGATAAGAGATGTTGAGTATTGTTAATTGTTATCAATGTTGTACATAATTGTATCGCTTTACATGCTCGTTATAATGTGAAAGTTGTATACTCAATTTTGTACAGGGTGCCTAAACGTGATAAATATTAAGTAACATAAAACTGAGAATCAATTTTTCTCGAAATCTCCCAAATTATTAAAAATATCAAATTAGGTATAATGTTCCACAAATTTGTATATCTTTATTAAATAAACATTTTTCTCAAACATTGTTATATCATAAAATTAATAGAAGCTAAGTTATTGAAGGAAAATGATAATTTTTTATTAATATTACAATTTTTATTAATGTTACAATTATCTCTCTCATTCTATCTCAGTTTCAGTACATTTTTAATAGATGGGATATGAGAAACAAAAGAAATAATTGTGATATTTATAAAAAAATATCATTTTCCTTTAATAACTTAATTTCTATTAATTTTATGATAAAACAATGATTGGGAAAAATGTTTATTTAATAAAAATCTACAAATTTATAGAACATTATAATTTAAAATTTTTATTAATTTGGGAGATTTCAAGAAAAATTGATTCTCAGTTTTATGTTACTTAATATTTATCACGTTTTTACATTTCGTTAGAACATAATTTTTATGTAACTTTAATCACAATTTAGTTATAATTGATTAAAAGCAATAAGTTGTCATGTTAATTTGGTACGCCCAACACATACACAAAATGAGTATTTCGTCTTGGTACAATATTAGTCATTTGTATTTGACAATATTAGCTGTAAGATTAAGAAAAAAAATGAATTTGATATTTTTATATTATCTTTATTATTATACAGTTTTTGTTTTTCAAGAAAATGAAAGTTTTGTACTCAGGGTATTTGACAATATTAGCTGTAGAATTAAGAAAAACACATGAATTTGTTATTTTAAGTTTATTTTTATTCTTTTTTGTTAACTATTTATGTATAAATAAAATGAAAATAATAAAAGATCCAGTATTTTTTTAACTAAATTAATCTAATGAAACTGGGGAAGAAAGAACCACATATATATATACCTAAATAAAACCACGGTGTTAAATCAGTAACATAAAAACTTGAAAATAACCCTAGTTACAATATTACTAAAATTTACTCTTAGTTCATTCTTGACGTTATAAATACGTAGATATAACTATTGTTAAGAGTCGGTTTTTTAACGGCCCATTATTTAAGGCAGTAATTTTGCAATGTACCAAATACATGGGTAAATCAAGTTATCACAACGTTAACATAACGTTTTTGACACTAACTTAAGTTAAAACACGAAGGTATCAAAATCGTGTTTTACACCGTGTTTTAAACAATTTTGGTTGATTGGGTATGTACATAATTTATTTAAGTTTTAACACGTCTTAATAGTTTGATCAAATTTGAGATCAAAAAATATTACTGATCATTGCAGATCATGGAAATCATTTTATACTTATTCAATACATTTTAATACTTATACACTAATCCCTACACCTTATAAATGTGTACTGCAGGACCTTGAATAACTTTATTATCATTTACTTCCATTTACTAATGAGTTTAGGTTAGATTGTTAGAAATCCATATTGAAGCACTTCGATCTATAAAGATCTTTTTTACCGTACTTGCTTCTTACAGCTTTAGGCTTCTAATGAATACTAAGATATCATACTTTCAAAAGGCTCCAAATTTCTTCAGGTTTGAGGAAAAACCTTTTAAAGTCCAGTGGCTCCGTTCACACAAAATGTGTTCTAATTTGTTCGTGGCTTCTTTTCAGAAGCATGCATTTGTCATCCTCTAGCAGCTCTATCCTATTCATATACATATAGTAGTTGAGAAAACCTGTGTTGGTCTTAAGCTCATTCCCCTCATTCCTGTTGAGTTTGAGTAAGTATTAAAACTTTCTTGCATTGTTAGCTGAAGACTACATTCATCATACTCATTTGCAATATTATCTTATTCCTTGATTTATTGATTATATTTATAGAACTATATTTTGTGTAACAACATTTTTTATAGACGAAGATCTTTTGTCTTCCGGGAACTTAGCACGACGTAAAGCTTAAATTCAATGATTTGATCCAAAAACCTCCGAGAAAGAGAATAATTCAAAGCCGTGAAGTAAGAAAACTTTATTCACACATTATGTAAAGCCAAAGTAGTCCAGCTGCTTTCATATGATTATACATATACGAAAAATGCGAATTTTACTTTAAAGTGAGGTACACAACTACACATTATCATTTAAACTGACAGTCGGCGACTGATAAAAAATCTGAACCTGAATTCGATCTAATAAACGATATGCAAATTAATAAATTATATATAAAAATCATTATCAGAAATTATTATGTATATGTATGTACAATGTACATAATAAATTTAATAAAACAAATATTCGGCTATTTTGAACTGATATTTTTCTCCCAAACTAACAAAACTAATTGTAAGATATATGATACATATATGCAAATAGTATTTGAAGGTACATATATTAAAAATAATAGAAATAAATAATATTTCATATTCAACAAAAATTTTTCTTTTCAAAGCAAATATGTATTTTTATTCAAAACGAAAAAAAATTCAAAAGTATAAATCGTAATTTGTATTATTGCCTTAGCAACAATGCAATACGGCAACAATGCAATCATTATTAATATTTGTTATAGTTTTGTAAAAAATGAAAATTTTTAACAGAAATATGCCAAAGCATGATGAAAATAATGATAATGTATGACGTCATAAAATCCTCTTAAAATCAATGACGTCAAAATTTAGAGAAAGCATGTGTCGGTTAATCTTGTCGGTTAATCTAAAAAAATCAGGCACACTATTTTGTTCTACGTTGTTTATATTATTATTATATTAGTATATGATCGTATGTATTCTTCCCTCTCAAAACCTAAGGACAGGAATATAATGTGTAGCTTCTTTGTCATAAATCACAATGTGTGGTGACGTAGGTGAAAGTAGAACTTTTTATTTTTCATACTACAACTTCACGCTACAGCTACACTACAGCTCACACTGTAATGTAATTATTTCATATATATTGTGTTGTGTGAATTACGTATATGTATTCATATATGTACGGGTACACCATAGGTATGTAGTCATACTTTAATTTTTTCTCTTACAAGTAGGTAAGAAGGCACAATATTTTCCACCGTTTTATTTTATTTTTTGACTATTGTGCACTTTAAAAATTATAACACTGTTAATTTATTACATTTTAAAACATTTATAAACCATATTTTCTTTAAAAAACCAAAAATATTTAACTAAAACACATTTTCTTTACACCACTATCTGTACTACCAGCACACAGTGGGAAATTTTACCCAAAAAACGCACTAAATTGCCATAATACGAAAGTATGAGTAGGGGTTTTTCAGTTTGTATTTATTATTTAGAGTATCCTGGAGTATGTAAATTCAAATTTAAAAATTGCCCCTGTGTACTCAGAAAGGATATATGAGCCCTCAAACTGCGTAGTTAGTTCGTTTTTTGAAAAGCAGTGCTGCAGCAGTGTTGTTTAGAAAAATTGACACTTCTGTCGTGTTTGATTTTGTTAGTGCAGAAAGCCAGTTCATAGCTTTCTATATACATAGATGGTTTTGTTTACATACAATATGAATTAAATTTTCGAAATTCTACCAAATTTGTTGGAACTTATTTCATATTCATTGGACAAATTGTGAAATCTAGAATGATTTGAATTCAATAAACTACTCAAGCAGCAAAAAGAGCAAATATAATATGTACCTATATTTTATATTATATACCTACATACCTACATATGTAATATAAATGGGAAATTTTTCGTTACGGTTGCATGTTACACGTTTATATTGTAACAAAATTCCATGCTTGTCTGTACATATTGTATTGCTTTATTTTAGACATTATTGTTATTATTATTATTATATTTTTTTTATATCTTTTTCTTCTTCTTAAATAGTTAACAATTTTCAACATTATATCTCATCGTCATGAATTTATATACCTACAAACATATAAAATTGACTTTAACTTCCAGAAAAAAAATAAATAAAATAAAATCAGTTCTATGGTAGGTACAAAGAAAATACAAATTTACGCCATTCTTGAGTATTTGATTAATGCAAGCTGTCACTGATATGTCACACGCATGTCAAATGTTGACGTTTGACGTTTACACACATTTCGTCTCCAAAATAATAATAATAATATAAAAAAACGAATAAAAAAAAGCATCATCAGAGTCAGACGTATAACTTTGCATTTTAGTAAAGAACCATCGTAGTAATTGTGGCTTTAGAGATTGACATCAGAAAAAAAAAATTTGTAACAGTATGGCAAAATTTTTCTCTCAAAATTTCATTTACCCGTCTATATTAAAAAAAAAACTACCTCTGTTGCTTTCTTTATATGACTGTCTATATGTATAATTGTATATAGGTACACAATATCCAAATTAGACAAATCGATGCTATACGGTATGATGTATGATGTATGTATATCGTGCAAATAAAATATTTAGGGATAAAATTGTTTTCACATATTATATATGTATATGTATGTATAGTAAAATTAAAATGACAAAAGATAATAAAAAAACAAGAAAAAAATTGTTGATTTTTTACATTGTATCTTTTTGTACACTCTCTGAAACATACATACATATGTACATATGTATGTATCTATACGTATAAAAGTTGATCAAAGTATGTATGTACTTGAATTTTGTATGGAAAATCTCTTGTAATAAAAAAATGTTCATTATAATAAAATATTAAATGAATTTTTTATGAACATTAAGTCAAGTTTGGTAAATTAATGATATTACATTTTTAAAGTACCTTTTTTCTAAGATTTTGTAAATTTATTTAAATTTCTTTTCTTTTGATAGATAATTTTACACAACTTTTATTAGATATTTAAAAAAATGTTAACTTACGTATATTAATTTTACATACCCACAGTGCTACATACTATACATCAAGTAAAGCTAAAAGTTTATTAATTTGATACATCGATTTTTGGTCAATACTAGAATAATCAAGCCAGACGGAACCTCTAACTTTAGAATGCATATTTGGTTTACACTCATACTATTTCTAAAAAAATATTTAAAAATGAAAATTTTCCTAATATGTTGATCTACATTTGGTAAACAAAGTCGATTTAAAATTCCATTGGTATCGGATTCTGTTATTCGAAATACACATTTAAAATGTATATATAGTCAGTATACTTTTGTCACTATTCTCAACAATTTTTCTTTTGTCAAGATTTTTCCAACAGACAACAATTTATATGACTTTTCTTTGAAAAAGAGTATTTTATCGTAGAGTTGCAAAAGTTTAAATTCAACAAAATCTTTTTCGAAGGACTTTTTACAAGAAATTTAAAGTGGGCTAAAGTTACAAATTAAAACATACAGCGAAATTTGCATTACAAATTTTTTTTAAATAAGTCGAGTTCTTCGTCTTTTTTTCATACTTTTCTGTTCGTCCGTGAATTTCGATAAATTCTTTTTAAAATTTCAGTTTAACTATATCTACATGTAGGTAGGTTCCTCTTTTTCTAGCTTTTTAGTGTAGTTGAGTTGAGTTGTTTCGTTACGGGCCGGGCCCTATTAGCTGCGTTGCATTCGGCACTCCGGAGTAGATAAGCGTAGTTGGGCGTAGTTAGGCGTAGTTGGTGAATGAAACGCTATTTTTCACATACATATTTATCAAATTCTAACCTGTAAATTTGAACGTAAAAAAATAAATTTATGTTTTGTGACTGCTACTGCAGCTGTTTTATGACAAAACTAATAATATCTGAAATATAATAACTGTTAATTGCACAGAAAAGTAGATAATTAACTATGTATAATTAGTTAATATTTAATTAATTTTATTAATTTTATTAATTTAATTAATTTTATTTATTACCAATTTAAATAATAAATAATTCATATTTTATTTATATTTATTACCAATAACCTAAAATTTAGAAAATGTAAACAAACTTTATAACCTCTAAAATGAAAAATCCATCTATTGGATAATAGAATAACTTAAAACCTGTTGTGGAGAATTTTAGTGGTGAAATATATCAACTACGCCCAACTACGCTTGCTTTCTACACCTGAATATGAATAGGAGTAGTTGAGCGTAGATGGGAGTAGTCAGTAGATTCATCTACGCCTGGAATCCCAATGGAACGCAGCTATTATGTATTTCGATCGAAATCAAACAAATATTCACAATATTTGGTGTCATTCTCAAACAAATACTGATATAAGCTATAAGAATTTTATTTAAAATATCTAGTAATCTTTGCATTTCAATGTTTTATTCAATTACAATCGAAAATTATTTCAATGTCTTTTTTCTGATCGAATAAAATCTTAAACAAAAATTTTAAATCACAAATTACTAGATATTTTAAATACAATTCTTATAGCATATATGTATTAGCATTTGTTTGAGAATGACACCAAATATTGTGAATATTTGTTCGATTTCGATCGAAATACATAATATAGAACCCATAACTATCTTATAGAAATATAAGCTTTAAAATAATTATAAAAATGTTTTTCAATGAATATTAATTAATTAATGAATTAATTCTTTTTGTTTTTTGAAAGAGAAAGAGAAAAACTAAATTTTTGAACATACTTATGCATGCGGATTTTATTCACAGTTTTTTAGTCAGGTGAGCGGATTTTCTTCAGTCACACTTTATTTCGTAGTGCCTTTTTCAAAGATATCTTTCAAAATTTAAAATTTCGTTTTACGGGAACATATATTTTTTTTAAAAGAGAATAAAAATTTTTTCACAAATGTAGACGAAAATTGAATCATGTGATAAAATTGAGAATTTATAGAAGTGTTAATAATAATCACATCTATGTACATTTTAGTCAAACTCATCATCATTCTTGTTAAACAATTTTAACATCATTATTCTAAAATGATCATGACATGACACATTGTTCACACGCTCTGCGTGATGTCAGTATGTTATTTATCATTTTCACCGACAATATTTATGATATACTCTTCAGTTTATCCAATATTTACTTTTAAAATCTTATTCATATCAACAACAACAATAAACTACATATATGTACGTATAGGTATAATACAACAATGAATATTATACAAACAAAACAATGTGTACATTTTAGTGACATATATATGTATATGTTTTTATAGTATGTATAAGTATAGTAATGGATTTTATTACATATTGTAAAATTAATATTTATAATAAGCAGTTATTATTAATAATAATGACAATTATGTATAATAATTAAAATAATAATAATAATAATAATGTACCTAATAATGTAATAACAGTAATAATAATAATTTTAATGTAACAATAAAATTCATTTGAAGTGTATACACAAGTTTATTATATTCACTAGATGTACTTTTTCAATGAAAAATTGACAAATTATGTTAAAAATACATCAACAGAAATATTAAAATTGAATTCATCAATTACTTTATCATCATTAATTTATCAATTTTTAAAAATGATGAAGCTTTTCAAAGAAGGGCTCAAAAAAAACTACATGTAGATGTAGTCCTGCAGGACATTTTATACAATTTATCAAAACATATAATATAGCAAATCACTGTAAAGTGATAAAATAATTTTTTTTTTTTTTAGTTTTATATTATAATAACAGAAAAAATCTCCAGAAAATAAAAAATAGTGGAAAATCTATCATACAACTGTAGTCTTATAATGTTATAGAATTAATTAAAAATGCATAATTACAAAAAAGTTGATTTTTCAACGATTCGGAAAAATTTACAAAAGTTAAAATATATATTTTATCGAATTTACATTATGTATAGGTATATGTAAATGACATTTTTGAAATTGTTGAATAATTTATCAATTAACATAAATTTTAAGAAGCTATTTTGACAATACAATTTATTTTTCTCTTTTTGTGGAACTTTTCTAAATAATAAATCTAAATTGAATTTTTGTAATTAGAAAATGAAAACAAATTACATCATGATTTTAAAATAACTAAACAATTATAATTATTTATCAGACAAACCATTTATAAACAAGAAAAAATATTCTTTGGCTCGACATATTAACTTTCTGATGTCGTCGTATAATTGAAAATTTTAAACTAAAAATATGAAGTTTTCATTTCGCATGCCCTCACAGAACTGCTCATATTGTATGTACATAGTACCTCGTGAGAGTACTTTCCGTTGCTCGGTACCTTGCTCTGGAAAATGATAGATAGCTGTCCCGGGATCCACAGTTTTGAGGCACTCCAAAACCAATCCGGACACAGTTTTTTAATGAGTTCATGGCTTTAAGTGCTACCTGGTTATCTGGCCAGTGTGAGTGTGGCTTCATTGAAGCTTTTCTTTAAGCATTCAGTAGCACACAATATGTCGATAGAAATCATTTTAGCTTGAAATGCTGATAGACATTTTCTAAGGGATTTGTATATGCTTCTTTTTGGACCTGCTACTCCTGCCTCGACCCCCAATCCAGTTTTTGGGCCATCTGTTTATCACACAGAGGCACCTTTATTAAAGGTTACTTTGTCGTTGCGCCAAGATTCTCGATCTGAAAACAGTACTTTGAACGGCTTTTGAAAGTTATACACTGTTTCTATTTTATGATTTTAAGATTATGTTTGAGATTACCCGATTTGAGTTCCCTTTTCTTCGAAATTTTAAAGCCCAATTTAGTGCCTCTTTCTTAATTTGTATATTAAGAGGTGGCATGTTGAGCATGCAGCTTCAATGCTGCAGCTGAAGTGGTTCTAAGAGCTCCTGTCATACTAAGACAAGCTAGTCTGTATTTTGTTGAGTCTGTTTTGAACCGTTATTTGATTTGTTTATGGACACTATATGGCTGAAGCATAATATGTAAGTATAAGTCTTATAATGGCTGTATAAGACTAATGTACCATCTTTGATCTTAGTCCCCATGTTTTACCAAGGAGTTTGTTAAATTGGATAGAGCTAATGTAGCTCCTTGTATGGAACTACTCGTATGAATATGTTTGTTTCAAGTATGCTTGTTATCCAGAATGACTATATTATATTTGACATCACTTGAAAATTGAATTTGTGTTCCTTCAAGAGAAGGTTTGTTAATAAGAACTAATGCTTCTTGTAGTTTCATGGAGATTGTTTTATAGCTCGTATAGCAGATTATCAATGATTATAGACCATAACAAAGGTGATAACCTCACCTTGCAGGCATTTTTTGATGGCTTTAACAGTCATTGATATATCTCCCAACGAAGCCTCGATTTCTCTTTGATTTAGCATAGCTTTAATCCGCATTTAGTTGTTGAAGGTTCGCAACCTTTATTTTTGGTCGCCCTTTCAATTGATGTGAACGAGGTGTTATCAAACGCTCCCTCGATGTCTATGAATGCACTTAGCGCAATCTGTTTTGTATCCATAGACTTGTTCACTTTATGAACTAAACTTTGGAGAGCAGTCAAAGTTGATTTTCCTGCTTGATATACCTGTTGATTAGCATTCAGAGGCTTTCTTATTAGTACGCTGTCTCTGATATGCTGATTAACTATTTTCTTCATTGTTTTGAGAAGAAAAAAGATTAGACTGATTGGGCTGTAAGACTTTGGATGGGCATCAGGTCTTCTGCACACCTCGGGTATAAAAATGACTCTAGTTTTCCTCCATGATTTGGGAATATGTTCCAATCTGAAGCTTGTTTTGAATAGGTTCTTCAGGTTTGAAATGATCTGCTAGCCCCTTTTTGCAGGAGCACTGGGTAGATACCATCGCCACGCAGTGCATTGTATGGTTTAAAATAATTGAAAGAAAGGGATTTGATTAAACAGGATGCGGGACTTATTATTCGTTAACTGTTGGGCCAGCAAAAGTAATGAAATATGCATTAATGCCAAGTTTAAAGAACTTTTCACATACAAAATTTCAATACAGAACGTATTAATAATTATGAACTTGACAGGTTTTTATTTAACTTTAATTATTGATATTATATTACTTTTAAAATTATAAATTATAAGTTTTATAGAAAATAACAGTAAAAATTAACATTAAAATTTAGAACATCTAAGATAATGGAATGTGGTACAAAGTGGTCTTAAACTTTTGCACAGCTGTAATTTCAAGAAAAATTCTAAAATAATAATTATTGAATTTTTTATATTTTATCCTCTTTAAAACATAATAAAGTTTCTAAATAAAAAAACTGAAGAAAATATTTTATTTTATTTTAGAAATATATATAGTTAAAATTGATTGTACGACAATTTTTCTTGGTGGTCTTAAACTTATGCACAAGACTGTAATTACAAGCCATCCTGGTTTAAAAGTAGCTCCAAGGAACTTAGGCTTTGTAGGGCTGTTCTTGTGTTCGATTTTGCTTTTTCAGATCTGCTCATGGATGAAACTCATTTGCTCCGTAGACAAAAGCGAATATGGAAAGAACTTAGCCAGAATGCCTACTTGTATGCTTTTAACTGCGTGTTTGAAACTTGTCGATGAAGGCATAGCTTGCGTTGTTGAAGATGAGATAACTTTTTCCTTCTGTGGTTGCTTGGTTTTTTAAATTTCAGCATCCTCCGAAGGCGAGTCGTTTTAACTTCAGCCTCCAGACTTCGGGTCGACTCAGCTTCGCTGTCTAGAACTGATGACACCCTTGTGATTATGTCATTTTTGCTATCATCTGAGTCGCTTAAGTTCTCGTAGCTTTCAGTTTCTCTCATGATATTGTTAACTAGAGGAACTTTTTCCTCTGTTGAAGGTTTTGATGTTGATGATTTTGAAGGAGCATCATCATCTTTTTGTTTGAATTTATAAAAGTGTAAAAGGTTGTTAACTATTTGTTAAGAAAGTTAACTTGTTAAAAAAATGCAAGTTTTCTTCTTTTCTCAATAAATTAGAAGTAAAGAATAGAAGAGAAATAGTAGAATGTGTTTTTAAATGAAAAAATCCACAAAAAGTGTTACTAGACAAAAATCTGCTAAAATTCTCGCGAAGAGCAATCAATCCTCCTAAAACATTTTTGACTCGAATTTTTAGAATTTTCCCGCTAAAGGAGTTTAAATTCTGTCAAATTTAGCTGAAAAACGGCAGAAATGGTAGTAACTGATTTACTACGTTAAGTAGTATAGATATATTTTACACTTCGGTTTATTATTTTTTTATAAAAAAAAAATGGGCGACGACAATAAATCAGTTGTCTTTACGAAATGTGATAGACAACATCCAATGCGAGAAAGTATTTCTTTTTGCCAAAATAAAAAAATTTAAAAACTTTAAAAAAGCGGGATGATTCATTCTTTTTTCCATTCACAAATTACAAATAAAATAAATAGCAAACGAAAATTGGAATATCTCATTAAAAATCGAAAATTTTTATAATATTTACAACTTAAGTTACTTTTTATCAAATAATATACAAGAATGTGAAATTCGTACAAAAACTTCCTTTTTAGAACTTGTATTGAATAATTTAATTTTTTTACAAAAAAAAAAAAAAAAAAAAAAGAGGTCAAGACATGTAAATAAATACATATAAAAATAATGAAAAGTAGACCACAAATTACATTTTTTATAAAAAATATAAACAAAATAATTGTTATGCTTTTAATGACATATAAAAAACCATTAATTATTTGAATTAACTTTTTTTTTTTCACTGTTAGTATAAACTGTCGCGCGTCGGGGTTTTTCAAAGAATGCAAAAAATTTAATATTTTTTCGCGATATAGAGCTTAAACACCTGGACAAAGTTTTGATTACAAATGTATATGCATACTTATACATATATAAATATATGTATTTATAAATGTGTCTGCACATATAAAATATAAAAAAAACTAACGAGAAAAGAGAAACGTTTCAAAATATTTAATTCTCAGTTTAATAATAAATCACAAAACATCCTACCTTGTCATTAAAACAGAGAAACGAAAAAACCTTTAAACTTAAATAAAAATATGTGTAAAATGCCTCCTGACCGTTAGTGTCAAATGTAATGTAATTATTTGACTTTATAAGATGTAAACTAATTTTTAGTGAGTCAGAAGGAAAAAAAATACAGTTTTGGTAATGTGCACGAAAATGGAGGTTATATACATATGTATGTATATTATTACAAAAATGTGAAAAAAAACATTTATAACACACATAAAAAAGTTCATAATAGAGTTTACGAGTATAAAGAATTTTTTTTAAATTTTACATTTAATTTGAATTTTAATAGCTCTGGCAAAAGGTAAGTAAGTATATTAACGTGTTTGTATCTTTAATCTTTAACCTTTGAGAGTAATATTTTAAGATGAAAATTTTAAGTTATGTTTACGAAATTTTCAGATATTATACATTATGTATATGCACATGTACATGTGTGTATACATATGTATATGTACAATATACATATATATATATATATATATGTATGTATGTACCTTAATCACATTATTAAAAATATGATACCATCAAAATAAAGATTAAAAATAAAATATTCTTTTGAACAGGTACAGTACATTAAGCAACACTAAACCTAAACATGATTCTTATCATTTTATAATAGTTAAAAAAACATCAAAACATACACTTTATTTTCTTTGTTGATCTGTTTTTGTTTTTTTCTTTTTTTATTTCCTAATGAAAAGATAAAATAACAAAAAAAAAAGAAAATGTCAATAATTAAACTACAAAAAAGTTATTTCAATTCTTAGAATATCGCATGAATGGTGATCTATAAGAAATTGAATTGACTCTTGGGTGATTAAATACAAAAAAAAGGTGAATTCGAATATAAGATGAGAGAAAAAGAATTTAAAACAACAATACCAAAGTAAATAAATAAAAAGTGAAATGAAAAATCCAAAAATTTATGAATATTTGGGCGTGTGTTAATTTAGTTTTATAAATAGAATGAAATAAATTAAAATATGTATGTTCATAATTGTGTTATTTAATTTAAATTGAATGTACGAGTATATTTAAAATATACCTTCCGATAAGTTTTCTGTAAATTTTCAATCTAAATTACTTTTAGGGGTGTATGTCGGCTGGGTAATCTGGCTTTCATTGATTCCACAATGAATACCCATGGTTATTTGAAGATCCTTTAAAAAATATTTTATCAAATTCCGTAAAATTCAACTTCAAAGACCGTGAACATTGCAACATGATGAGAATCCGAAGTAAATATGCAAAGATTTTTCGAGAATGGTTGCTTTGGTTTGGTCTTTTTAGAACTTTACTGATGTTTTGTAATGTTTTACCTTCATTTTTCAAATCAACAATTAACTTTCTAATTTCTAAAGTCGTTTCTTTGCCTTTGTGTCTCATTAATTGTTTTAATTAATTAATTAATTATATTTGGACTTATTTTAAAAAAAACTTTCTGATACCTAGGTGTACAAATACTTCTGATCACGACTGTATATACAGAATACCAAATAGGAAGTGATTTTAACAGATATATTGGCCTGTATTCAAAAAGTTTTAGTACAAGATATTATGCTGATTGCTGAGGTGTCACTTTTTAAGTTTGAAAGTTTTTATGCGTATTACAGGTTGAACTTATTAAATATACACAAAACTTTACGGAAAAACAAATGTGAACGGGCCTATTTTTCCTCATATTTCAAAGGACTTTTGGTACATGTAAACAAAAATTTAGAAAGCGCAAAATAAAAACTTATACACCATTTATCGAAGTATTTTTTAGCTACGATATATCTATTTTTCTCACCAAAAGAAACACTATGGATCTATGTTAAAGAAACATTTTAAATATTTAAAAAAATCTAACTATTTACATTAATAATAAAAGAAAACATAAAAAAATTTACTTTAAAAAAATAAAAACAAAAATAGCTAAATATGTAGTTGTTGAAAAGAAATTCCATTGATAGAAAATATTCCATCGTTCAAAAACCATACAGAAATTTTTGAGAATTGAAAAGAATTCCATTTTCTATTGGTTCCTTACTATACTTCTACTTTCCTTTTCTTACACTTTGTTAGAAAATGACGTCAATTTGACGTCAACTTGAATACATACATATATTCTACTGTGAAATCTATTTTCTATCCTTATCCTTACAGACCCGCACTACAGGGATAGTGAATACATATGTATATGTATAATTGTATATATATGTGCATATGTATGTAAATTCTGAATTTTGCACTTGCCTCATGGATCACAAATCACAATTACCATGTTTATGCACAAAGGTGCAAAACATCGTTTTGAGATAATACATTTTGATTGGTGTTTCTGTTTATACATAGTACAACATTTCGTTCTTACTCAAAACGTTTTGAGTAATGTCACCTGGTTGTTCTGGTGTTGTTGTTCATACAATGTTATCACCATAGATTTTTGTGATTTATTTCGAATGCCAGTAACTTCTCTTTTCTTAAAAAATCTTCTTTTTTTTTTCAAACACAGAAAAAAAGTTTTTTTTTAAATTTTATCTTTTTATGCCTCTAAATAACACTTGTCTACTTGATTCTATAATTAATAATAACCGCACATTAAATGTTATTTGAAATTTTAACGTAACATTACTAATACTACTCTTGAACTTCCCAGCTGGAAATGGAAGTCTTCCACCATGCATTCAGAAGCCTTCTTTGGAAAGTCAGAAGCCTTCCTTTCCGTATCCCACATAATATCTTTTTTACATGAGCATGTCCTAGGCTTGGAAGGCATATGATCGAATTTTCTTCGTATTCTTCTCATTTCCTTCCTGGGAAAGTAAAAAGAAACCTCTGAAGAAGTAAAAGAGAATACTTCTTCATGCTTCCTAAAGAAACCTTCAAAACACATTTTGAAGAACTAAAGGGGAATACTTCTACATGCTTCCTAAAGAAACTTCTAAACACATTCTGAAGAAGTAAATATTAAATACCCTTGCTATATTTGCTTTACCAAGATTTTGCAGTATTTTATTAAATATGTACTTATTATTAAAAATAATATAAAATGCTGCGAAATTTTCGTAAAGCTAGGTACATATTCTATAAATGTGAAGAAAATGATGTTATTTTAAACAAAGTGAAACTAAATCAAAATTCAAAATAACTTACCTTATAAAAATACTGATAATTCAATTTTAAAAAAACTTCTATTGTATTCACTTCTATAACTAATAAATAAAATTTATGAATTTTAATGAAATTTTTACACTCTTTTAATTTTTTTAAATCTTAATTTACACTTTTTAACTGTTGCACTATATCTGCACTTGTAAAAACTTCTAATAGCATCGTACTAATCTTCTAAAGAATTTAGTTATTTCGGTTTCTGTCGAGTCGTATTCAACAGATTTTTTGTTGGTTTAGGAAATATTTTTAAAACTTCTAATACCATCATTTTATATCTTCCAGGAATTTTATTACAATTTACTTTATATTTTCAAAACTTCTACATGCCTTCCTATGGAAGGCCTTCTGACTTTTTCAACTGGGTTCATATTGATGTTTTGTGGCTTACGAACACTTTTTTGAAATGTCAAATATGACAATTCACTTAAAACGAAGTAAGTGTTTATGGACATTTTAAAAACGAAATGAAATTTTAAAAGCGGATTTAATAGTGTATTTACTCCAAACGTCGTAGAGTTTTAATGCGTTTTGAAATTTGGTTTTTGCATCCGTATTTAGTCAAGACGGAGTGAGTTAATGCGAATTAACGCTTCGCATAAACAAGATAAATTATATTTGAGTGAACTCCAAGCACAGTGTGTGCAACACAATCCTACATGTATGTATGTACACATATGATATTAAATTCCAACTTGTTCATGAGTCAGATTCCAGGTATAAATTTATTTAGGTAATATTATTTTAATGCTTCATTAAGATCAATACTAAATTCTTTTAATCATATTTTCAATCAGTATGTTTTGGAATAATATACACAGAGTCAAGAAAAAAATTTTAGAGAAAAAAGTGAAGGCGTCGCTCATCACAGTTCAATATCATATAACCTACAACAAAAAATTACCATTATATGAAAAAAAAACATTCTCTACACTTTTTTGACCAGAACTAAACTTCTTTGACCATCAGATAAAAGATAACTCATAATTCTAAGCATCTATCCCATTTATTTGAAGAAAAAAAAAAGTTTTTATCCAGAAAAAAAGATTTTTTTTTTATAAAATAATAATAATAATAATAACAGAGAATATAAATTTTAACTATAGAATTTTTGTCATTATTCACAGCCTATACCTGACACAATGTTTCTTTTTATATTACTGATCATATTTAATTTTTTTCTTTAATATACCCTATATATAGTTATTTTTTCTTAATTTTCTTACATTATGCTTATGCTTAAAATCCCACAGTAAATTCCTAAAATGTATTATTTTTTTTTTTTGATATACTGCCCGCTTCCAAACCAAGAGACCATCATCACCGTCATCATGATCTGATTGTAGAAATGTTTACAATTTTTTTTTTTCGATATTTCTCATTTTTCTTTTTTTAAATATGTATTTTCTTAATATTTTAAACTTTTTACTGACTGACTGACTTAAGTCACATTCAAATATTCCAAAAGAATAAGCTACCAACAATATATCTTGACATAAATTTTTCTACCTGAATCATTTTAATGTGGTAATGTGTATATTTATGAAAGATGTATAGTATATAATATGTATATGTATATGTACCGTACCTTTATATACTGATATACATATAATACACATATTATGTATATTTAATAACAATAGTAACATTCTAAAAATGTTAAATAAAAATATAAAAAAGAAACCATCCTCTCTCTCCTCTTCTAAGCAGATGCATTCTTATATTATATTTATCATTATTCGCCTTTCCAAAATCTGAGCAACTAAGAAAAGATTAAAATTTAAATCAGCTAACGATCATTTGACATAAATTTCTTAACAACAATTGAAACTTGCTAGCCTTCGGACCTTTTTTTAATTTTTAATCATTTTTTTTCTTTTGTTATTAATAATATTACTTATGTGAAGAAAAAAAACGAAAAAAATCAAAAGATTTAGTTTATTTCACTTTCGAATGAACATAATTTGATCCTTTTACTTTTACCATTTTAAATTTTCTTTATACACACAATGTATTTACAATTACAATTAAAAAAGTTAATTTTCTTTAGTTAATATACAAATTTATAATCTTGTATACCATTTTTCTTAGTTTCCTAATTATACATTCGATTTATTCGAATATTAATTTTATTGTATAACACACATAAAGAACTTCAAGATAACTTTCATTATCAATTTCAAAAAGAAAAAAAAGGGGTTAAGCTAAGCCCAGATTTACAGTCAACACAGTATATGATGAATAAGTGAGATTTAGATTTCACACTTAACTATAGTTTTTTTTTTTTTTTTTTTTTTTTTTTTTTTTTTTTTAAAACGTTATTTGACATTGATCGTTTTCATATGGCAATTCTCTTACAATTTCTAACATTTTTTCGATATTTAAAAGTTTTTCAAAATAGTATGACAGTTGTTTGTTATATAAATATTTTTTTATAAGAATAAAGAATTATTTTTTGTATTTTGTTCCATACTTTTACGGCCATATTCACCATCAAGTCATAACTTATGACAGTCATAACTCTATTCACCATCCTAGTTTATGACCGTCATAATCAAGTTATGACCAGGTTATGACACCCATATGTATATATAAATCAATAGAAATATAATATAATAAAAATATATAATTGAAATATAGAATTGGGACAAAATATGAACATGGAAAAAGTGAATTTATTTGGATTTATTTGATAGTTCTTCTAAGATTATTAAAATCATACCGAAAAAAGCTTTTCGGTGAATAGTGATATCTAAGTTATGACCGTCATAAGTTTATTACCGACATATATATTACCTGTTAGTGAATATGAATGTTTTATTCAAAATCTTGTTTTATTTGGGAAAAATTAAAAATATTGCAGTTTTTTATTAAATTTGAAAACTATCATATTTTATATGATAATGTTAATTACATGCAAATTATCAAAATAAATATAATTTTCTTTTATATTAATTGGATTTATAGTATCTTTATAGCTATAAACCTTATCTATTACTTGAATGTTAGCCTCTAAACATTCTCGTGATGATTATTTTGCAATTACATGTACATTGTGCAATTACATGTACCTACAATTGTACAATGTACCTACATATATTGTACCTATATACATATATATATGTATGTATAAAAAAAATCAATTGCAATAAAATGCTTTTTTTTTATTTTTCGTTTTTTATGTTTTCACTATCATCATTTTTCAATAAATTTTCTCCAATAAAATAATATGCACATCATAAAAGCATATATTAAAATATGTACATATATTATGTATTTAACCTTTTATTGCATGATTCCGAAAAGGAATAATAATTTCGCAAAATCATTTATTAGTTTTATTGTACATATATGTATATACAGATGTTTAAATTCCCATTAATATATTATTATGGGTATATTATAAGGTACATAATATCTTATTATTTTTATGAGATACATATGTATATATACATACATACATACTATGTATATGTATATACATAATTTTTTTTTAGATAAAAATCATTCCTATAAAAATTCATTACGCATAATAATAATTTAATAATCACATTATCATCAAATGCATGCATTATATAAATCGCTTTAATAATTTCAATTAATTACATGACATATTACTAATTCACAAAAATTGTTTTGGTTTTTTTTCCAATTAAGACAAGACTCTTGTAAATTTCACGTAAATAAAATAAACGTTATATTTTTGAAAACGAAGTAGGTACAATAATTTGATAAAAATTGGTAAAAACATTTTGAAAAAGCCACGAAGAAGGAAACGTAAACAATTTTATATAAGAAATAAAAATTACATTGTATACACTTATCGTAGAATTTAAACAAAAACTTCATATAATTTGATTTCAATGGAATAAAAAAACAAAGGTTAAAGAAAACCAAAAAATTGATTCTCGAAATAAATATCACGTGTATTGTTTAGAAAACGACATTAATCCTTTAAAAAATGTCTTTAAGGATTTTTGATTTCTTGTTAATACATTTTTTTGTATAATTTTTGTTTTGTATATTATCTTTTCTTTATCGATGTTATACTACTTTTTTGTTCTTGAAAGAGCATACGAAAAAAAAGATATTTTTTGGAAAAAAATAAGTTGAAAAAAAAAACCAAATAAAAACAATGAAAAATCTTTTGTTTTTGAAGAATAAACCAATGTCTTGTTTTTCACTGGATAAGAGAACCGACAATTTCTCAGACTGATTCCCAGACATCACATGAAAACTTTTTAACTTTTATATAATTTTATTTTTTTTTTATTGATAATGTTATTTTTTTTATTTTCAATTTAGATTTTTTTTTTTCATTTTTTCCTATTGAAATTTTTTATCTGTAACAAGCAAAGGCTTATTTTTAAGATTATTTCGTGACATCTCCAAATTTTTGAACATTGCGTGTTTCTTATGTTTTATCATTATTTTTTTTTTTTCGTAACTTTTTTCTTATTTTGTGTTCAATTTTTTTTTTATTTCTAAAAATTGGTTTTATTTGCCGATAAACACCTGATGATATACCAAACAAAATACAAGTTCAATAGAAGTAAATACATACCTATAGTCCTATATGTGAAAAAAGCAGTAAGTTTTGTATAACCAGACATAAATACACCTGGATTTATAATGAATGCGTGCGGTATATTATAAAAAAAAAAAGTATGATTTAAATTTTATTCGTTTTTTTTAAAATTTCAATTACACATGTAATTTTTAATGTTATATGAATATGATTAAAAGAAAGATAAATTAAAATTTAGCTATTTTATGATACAAGAATACGTACATATATATACATGTATGTATCTTAATTTTAAATAAATTATTTTTATGGAGGCTGAAATACAAAATAAAGTGAGATAAAAAAGTAATCATACAAAATATTTATACATTTTTTTAATATCTTGTCTATGACTTAAAATGTACTTTTTTCCTCGTATTTTACATCAAAGTACAGTTAAAAGGATGTTCTTGAATTAAAGTTATCTATATGTTTTACTTTCTCTATAATAAAAAAAAAATAGTTTATATATATATATGTATATCTGTACAAAACTATTTAACTTGTATATGACAAAAAATCCTTGTTCTAAAATCTGGTTTAGAATATTGCAATCGACGTGCCTGAAACTGAGGAAGATTTATTACATATCGCGAATGTTGAATATCCCCTTATATAAATAAAACAGAGCCACTGTATGTATGTTTACTTTGTGTAATTTACAAGCAAATTTTGTTCCTCTGACGGGCTCTTATAATATGGTGTTCGATACAATATCAAATAAAAAATACATATGTACATTGTACATACATATATTATATATGTAGTTACATACATCTTTTATAAATCTTTGCGCTTTTTTGTTTATTATTATTATGAAAACAGTAAACTAAAAGGAAAATGTTGTTTTTGTATAAAATACATATTATAAAGTTAGATACATAACATACTATATACTATATTTATATAGTATATAAAGATACTTTGAATTCGACCTACTATTTTATTTATGTCCGAATGTCCATTGCTAGTATGGGGACAGTATTTATGACCGGAACACATTTCTACTGACATTTTACAGTGGACTAAAGATTATGGGATTTTATTATTATGTCGATACACTATACGATTAAGATGCATTTTAAAAAAGATGGTACAGTGGCATAAGGTGAATGTTTGAGATTTATGTGATGATGACAGCGTTTAGTTTAAAATATTATGAGGTTACATTTTAAATTATATATAAACACAATATATTGTACATATAAAAAAATTAACTAACTTAAAAAAACCCTGTAATTCATAAGTTTATTTTGATAAAGATTATTATAAATGATTCAAAGAACATGTTGATTTTCTTATGTATGTTCATATATGTATGTATGTAAAAAATGTTAAAAATGGTACCCCTATTAATTAATTTTTACAAATTAGATTAATTTTTTATCAGTGTCCTTTTTTATTGTCTACTCTACTTTTAACATGAGTATTGAGTATATAGCATATGCCATTTATGTGGATTTTATAAAATTCAGAGCCACGAAAGCGAATATTCATAACTTTTATAGAAATTAATGAATATTTCCTCAAATGATTAAATTATTCTACAAGATAATATTGGTAGTGATCGCTCTGATGGATGGAGTAGTATATAAATATATGAATAAATGAACCGTTTTATTATTATTTTTGTTTTTTTATTATGTTGCCCAATATATTTTTCATTATGTAAAAAAAAAATTATAGTTCAGACTCGTCAGTTGCTCTGCTTATGCGTGATAGTTCGGAAGTGTTTTGAGTGGTAACGTGAAGTGCGCAACAACTAGAAGAAAACCATAAGGAAAAGTAAGTAAATTCTGTATCTACTTTTATGCTATCTTGGATAAAATCTTTTCAAAAATTTAATTTTTTTTGTCCAAAGACCATTTAAATTTAACAAATAACAGTGTTTTTAAACGATATTTTAATTTAAATTATGTATTTTAAATATGTCGATAACTTACTTGTAAAATCTATCATTATTCATTATCGGCCTTGGTGTTGATAATTGAATTAAAATTTATTTTTTTCAATGTTAGTCATCGGCTCTATGCCGATCACTAGCTTCAAAACTATGTCGATTACTGAACTACAAATATTTTTAACTTTAAATTCGAAATGCCAAACACCAAAGGAAAATATATAAAAACATATACCGAGGACCAAGTTCGGGAGGCTATAATTGCAATTAAAAATGGAATGCCAAAAAAAAAATAGCTGCTATAAAATTTTGTGTTCCAAGATCAACATTTCAATCGAGATTCGAGACTAAGCGGAAAAGCAAACAAATCAACTTTTGGTCCTCCAACGTCAAAATTGTGGAAGCAAGCAGAAACTGAGAAAATGAGGCAGAAAGAAAGCGCAGAAATTCAAAAACAAGAAAGGAAAAAACAACGTGAGGAGAAGAAACGCAAGCAAAATAAAGAAAATGAAAACAAAAGAAAACGTAATAAAGTGTTCAGCCAAGAAACAAAAAGCTAAATATGTATACAGTACCCGATGAGTTTGTTGCCCTTGGTAATATTGAATTTAAAAGACTTCCCTCGATTAAAATTGAGATCTGATCACCCCACACACGAGACAGATTTATTCTAACAATTTGTGAAAGAATATAGAAAAGTATGCCTATCTTGCCTGTACTGACTTCCAATTATAAAAATACTATAGTATATAATACTTTTTAAGAGATATTACATATACACATTAAAATAATATTTTCCGAGACAGAACTATTGTATGGAGGGAAAGAATAGATTTTAATGTTTTCTTTTAGTTAAATAAATTTGGTTGGTAGGTTCATTTCAGTTTCTAAATATGTATATTCTAAAAAATTTCTAAAATTATTCATTCGAATAGACTGAAGTGAATTTTTTCTCTTTAGAAATTTGGATTTCATTCTTCAAATTTTTAAATCTTTTTCTTATTCTCTAAGTTTTCCATCTCTCCTAATTATGTATTATGTTTCCAGTCCAGTGCCAAGACAAGTTGAATAATGGCCAGTTCCACAGTCAAAGTTTAAACGGAGTTTAACTCTTACACTAAGTTTAAGCTCTTTTTTCAGTTTCACAGTGAACGCTTAAGTGTTAAACTGAGTTTAACTTAATCCGTACTAATTGAGAGTTTAAACTCTATTTGAGGTTTAAGTAAAAGTCAAAAATAAAATAAAAAAACAATTGCCATCTATCTATCTGTTTTGTCCCTAAATTTATTATAAATTGAAATTTATATGAAAAAATTTAAAATGTCACAATAATTGCCACTGCCATCTAGCGGCTATACAATGACATCTACAAGTTTCTCAGGTTTCAACTTAAATTCATTCACAATGATAGGTTTAACTAAAGACAGTTAAACTACAAATATAAATTGACTGAGGAACGAAAAAAAATTTAAATGAAGTTTAAACCATGGTTTAGGTTTAACTTAAACTCCGTTTAAACTTTGACTGTGGAACTGGCCATAAGAGTGGCGATATCGCGTACAAATACACCTAGGTACATAATATCATAATATGTATTAAGTGGAATGTTTGAAAAGTAATATATTCAAAAAATTTACATATTTTATAAAATTTTTTGAAAATATGATTTTTTCAAAATAATTACATATAAAACATTTCAATATAAAGAATTAATATTAACATTCAAAAATTGGATTTCTTTGTTTTCATTCGGTTGCATTGATTTCCAATTATGTTGAAAAAAATTATTCCTAATATTAAGTTTAAGCAAAATTATGTATAAAATAAAACATGTTCAAGATTAATTCCAAATAAATCAGATACATATTTAAAAACCCCATATATGTATGTATATTTTTTTGTATTGAATTTTACACTATCTAAACATGTAAAAAGAATTTGAACATATTTATAGAAAGGTGTTATAATTCGAAACGTTCATGCATTTTTCATTTTAAAAATAGCTGTTCCTACAAAATAGGGGTATTAATAATATCTAAGATAAATTTATATACAAAATATAAATATGTAGGTATAGTATGTATGAGAATGTATCCTGTGAATTGTGATAAATAAATGGAATGTTAATATATAGCAAAAAGACTAAAAATAAAAGTGATCTACATGAATTTTTAATCTTATTCTTTTCAGAAAAATAAAATATATATACTTCTTCTATTAAATATGTATTTGTCTTTTTAAAAAAATATATCCATGGTGTATATGCAATAAAGATTTACCTACATGCATATAATAATATGCCATTCTGCAAAGACCAATGTTGTATATATGTATGTAAAACCTTTTTAAGAAAAGCTGAAAATCAAAAATAAAATTTAAAAAATAAAAGAGAACCCAGAAGCTATATGTATGTCGTTGTTAAAGGTGACAACGTGCTTGCCATGTAATTAAAACCATGTTTAAAGAGTTTCAGAACTAAATACCTTGGACTGAGTTCCTTGTTATTTTGTTGTTTATTTATGGCACAAGAGTATAATTACAAAAAAAAACAAAGAAATAAGTATGTAGATACATACATACCTATATATTTAAATCGTGTTAGCGCCATAATTATATAAAATGTTCATAGAATTTATATATATTATACATCTTTGATGTAGATTTTATTATAGCTGGTGATGTATGTTAACAAAAATAAGATGGAAATTAAATGGAATGTGAAAAAACAAGCAATTTGTACAAACGTTTAGAGAGCGCGTGCAAAAATAAAGACTATAAAAAAAGACAACATGAATTCGAAAAAATGAAAAGTGCATAAAATTTTTAATTGATTTTTAAATACACGTATCGTGTATGGAAATTTTTAATCTATTTTTTCAATATTACTGATGCGTGTGAAAATTACTGCATGAGTTCAAGATTAGATTTCAGAAATATGTATTTTATTTTTAAAATGATCTATTGATATAAAGTTATGTTTGTATATACCTATGTCATATTAATATTATTATTATGTACCTATTTCAAAATTGAATTTCAATATACAAAATTTCTCTTGGGAAAATTTGAGTTTTTTCTATATATGTATGTACATACTTGTCTTGTATACATATACTTGTACAACTAGGTAAGTATAATAATAAAAAGATACCTCAAAGATAACTAAAAGGAGTTTTCATTTTTCCCAAATTTCCTAAACTTTCCAAAAGCAATTTGAGTTCCACTACTGTCACGGATTTAAAAAAAGCACAATTTAATCATTTTTATTTATTGTTTGATATTCATATCATCAAAAATATGAAATAAAACCATATACTCCAGTGCAGTAAATGTTTACCCCTAAATTATGGCACATAAATAATAAAAAATTTGGGTTCCATACAAAATCCAGAAACGACAAAATTCAGAATTTTTTTAAAAATCCAGAAACGACGACTCTTTCTCGCAAAAAAGTGCTAATCAATAATACAAAATTTGTTTTCTCTTTTAAATTCATGTTTATGAGTTACTTGATTTGATATTCGTATTGTTTGAACGATGTTTATTGCTATAATTTGATTTTATTCATTTTCAATTTCATATTTCCTGAATTGAAAAAAAAAAAAAAAATTCTAAAATTTACTCAATAAAATTTAAAATCTAAATTGTAGAAGGTTTTATTGACTTACATCGGTTTTAGATATTTCTCAAAAGAATTATTTTTATTATAATTATTATTATTGTTCTTCTCAAAATTGTAGAAAAAAAATAAAAACAGTGATTTAGTGTGACAAACTACAAATACCTATATGCACAAATATTTTAGTTTTATGTTAAAATGTTATTTTATAAAGTGATAAAAAAATTTATGATCTTTAAAATTTTTTTAAATGCATTTTTGATGGTTTTAATAAAGTATTATTAAAGTTGTTAAAAATATATTTTCAATAAAATTTTTATGTAGGTACAAAAAAATTATTAAAAATTCAAGTTATTTAAGTATACCTATATGTATATCGCCCATTCCACGCGAGTTGTTACATCAAACCTAACAATTTTTTTTCCGTTTTTTTTTAAATAAATAGGGTAAATAGGTTCACCAGGTATATACATATGTATTTCGCACTACTGTACGTTTGCTTTGTTACTAAAGCTTGCTTTAAAAACAAAATCAGGTATGAAGGTACATAAACATAACACACACATATAACACCGATCTTAAGTATGTTTTCGGGGCTATTTTTGAGCTGGAATAACTAGTTACCAAATGCATTTTATGACAAATAGTACAGTGTTGTTTTGTTTTAGCACATTTGAAGTATATGAAGGTGAAAAAGAAAAAGATTCAAAAAAATTTTCTTCAATGTCCTGTCCGTCATGCATGGAATGGGCGATATATAGAATATTTTAGGCTATTTATGTAAACTAGCCAAAACCATCTATAATACAAGCCCTGAACTGGTGTTTTGTAAACATTAGTTAGAAGTGTCATGTTTTGTTTTGACATTTTAGTTTCTTATGGTTCATTAATAAGAGTACTGAAATAGTAGTGTAAAGAAATAGTGTTTTAGTTAAATATTTTTGGTTTTTTTAATAAAATATGGTTTATAAAAGTTTTAAAATGTAATAAATTAACAGTGTTATAATTTTTAAAGTGTACAATAGTCAAAAAATAAAATAAAAAGGTGGAAAATATTGTGCCTTCTTACCTACTTGTAAGAGAAAAAATTAAAGTGTTACTAAATACCTATGGTGAGGTTATATTATAAAAATGAATAAATTAATTTGATTTAGTCAAATTTAATTTATAATAATTCTGATACATATATGTATTTATTTAAATACTTACAGTTTGAATAATAACAATATTCGGTGAAAATAAAGCTAAGGATCTTCTCTACATTTCATTAGAACATAATTTTCATGTAACTTTAATCACAGCTTAGTTATAATTGATTAAAATCAATAAATTGTAATGTTAATTTGGTACTTCCAACACATATAAATAATAAAATAAAATTGAGCATTGAGGCTTGGTACTTTAGGAGACGTTGGTATATATACCTTCATTCATATATAGGTACATAAGTAATTATTATTATTATCCATTGACTGATGAATAGACAGTACTTTCATAAATGCGTCGACGACGCTGACGGCGTAAAAATCATGTTCATAAATGACTTTCCAGTGCAGTCGTGGAATGGTATCATGTTCATTAATTCAAGCATGCAGCGCAGTCGGCTGAAATTACTCAATCGTTTTCAGGCGACTGCGATGTTTATTTTCAATTAAAACGAATAGTGTTGTACATTTTTTTTCTGATATTTATTTAGTTCGATTTTAAATTTAAAATAAGATTCAAATTAATTAAAAATTATTAAATTTTATAAACATTTTGACGTCATATTTGAAGATGGCGAATCATGTTCATTTATTCTAATAACTGCTTCCATGCACAGTTGACGACTCTGATTACAATTCCAGTGCATTCGAGTCGTCGACGTAGGTTGACGACGCATTAATGAAAGTACCGAGATTCATATTTTCGTTTTATTAAATAATACCTATTTTTTCTTTTGATAATTTTAATACATATATACATACATACACATCAAGAAAATAATAATGAAATTAATTATTTTTTGTTCTTAGGGTGGTCTTTTTTTTATTTGACTGAAAATTGATACATTTAGAAATGATTTTATTGTAATACACACGCAGCAAGAAATTTATTTTTATGCTCGTAATTAATTTTTCTAATAAATTTTGTATTTACTTTATGAAAGTGAATAAAAGGAAGCTGAACATATGAAGGGTGTAAAATCAAAGTCGATAATTTCCCAATTTAGTGTTTTTGAGATATTATCAAAAAACTGTTGCTTTCAAATGGGCGGCTTATAAAACAAGCTTTGTTTTCCAGTACATAGTAAATACAGTATGTTTAACTTTTTAACAAGTTTTTTGCTTCAGTTATATTTATTGTTTTGCCAATAATGTGTTTTAAATTTTGGAGATTGCCGACTTTGAATCCAAAAAGTGGATTTAGCCGTTTTTGAAAATAAGGCATTGGGAGATTGCCGATTATGATTCGATATTTTCTGTTTAATTCAAAAATTATTAAATTTGAATTGATATGGTTCTTGTTTGAAAACAAATAAAATAGTTTTGGAGAAATAGAAACTCATTCAAAACAAATTAATTTTTATTTTAATACAACTTGATGTACTATATTGAATTCTTACTACACTCTCACGACTGTTTACAATATGATATGAACTGTCACTCTGACGCATTTTGATTGGTCAAAGTGAATTTTTCCATTTTTGAAATTAACTAAGTGTTGGATATTTCCGACTTTGAAATTAATGCCTAATTTGATTGTTTATATTTTAAAGGGTAGATTTGATTGGATTAATGAACCAGCCTAGAGGTGGGATGTTCTTCCCTTGTTACTTCGACCCGTTTGGATCTTTTGTAATTCCCTATTGCTGGTTTTGACCTAAAGTTTCAGGGCTTTGACAAAACCCAATACTTTTTTAGGTGGTAGATGCCACACTTCGTCCGGTGTTAGATACATTTGGTCCATATGCTCAAGCCTCGGACTTATTATACCTTTACACTGGCACAGGATGTACTCTGAGGTTTCCGGTTCCTCTTCACAGAATCTACAATTTTGATTATCCTCTATTCCTATCTTTTTCAGATGGTATCTTAGAGGACAGTGTCCAGTGAAAAGTCCCACTAATGTCCTTAGTTCATTTTTTGGAAGCTCAAGGAATTCTAGCGCCTTGCCCTTACTGATTTTTATGAATTTTTTGGCTTGTCTGGCACCTTGTGTTGTTGACCAGTGCGAGGACTTTTGTTGCTCCTCTCATTCATTGATCAAGTTCGTTCTGTGCGATTTGGGTAATCCACAGAAAGGTTCAGGTCCAATGAAGATGGCTTCCGCTCCTCACTTTGCCAGGCGATCAGCCTCCTCATTTCCTGCTATGCCTTCGTGCCCTGGCACCCAGGCTATCGTTAGTCTGTTGTTGTATGCCAGTTCTTTCAAAGTAGTGGTGCAGTCCCAGACCAGCTTTGAATCTATCATTTGTGAACTAATAGCCTTCAATGCTGCCTGGCTGTCTGACATGATATAGATCCTTGCCTTTTATATCCCTTATCGAGACATTTATTGGCACATAGTTCTATAGGATGTATTACTGCTTGGAAGATTGTTGCAGTTTTCCCTAGTGCTTTATGTATTTTTGCCCCTGGGCCTACAACTCCAACTCCTGTTCCTTGCTCAGTTTTGGATCTGTCAGTATACCAAATAAGCGAGCCTTTCTCGAAAACTGATACTCCAGTTTTCCATGTTTGTCGTTGTGTCAGTAGAATGTTGTAATTAATACCGAGGTTCATTCTAGCTGGCATAATGTCAGAGACTTTATAATAGTCATCCTTAGATATTGTTTCCAATATGCTTAGGTGACCTTTGAGATCTCCGGGTTTTAGGTCTTCGGTACCCTGTAGCTTGAGAATTTTAAAGGGTAAGGGGTGGTATATAAAACTTAAAGATTTAATACAACATAGAGTTTGACGAGTGGAAAAAAATTACATCAAAATCTCATTTTTCTAAAATTTGGAGATTACCGACTTTGATACTACACCCTTCATATGCTGATCATTTTAACAGTTCATACGGTAAAAAAATAATCCGAATTTTGGGTTAAATTGGGAGTACGCTATAAAGGGTAAATTGGGAATAAAATAATACATGCAAACACTTATAGTATACATATTATTCTTCTTCCACATAAAAAAAACAAAAAGAACACGTGACAGCTTCACTCTCACCATAAAAATTAGAATCCGCCATATTGCATTTTACCTCACACATACATATAAAAAAATTGGGATTAAACACAAATAAAGTGGTACTACATTTTCCGAGGTGGTTGTTAAAAATGATAAATGAGAGAGATAATTGTGATTTTAATTAAAAATTATCATTTTTCTTTAATAACTCAATTTCTATTAATTTTATGATATAACAATGTTTGGGAAATATGTTTATTTAATAAAAATCCACAAATTTTTAGAACATTATAATTTAATACTTTTAGTAATTTGGGAGATTTCAGGGAAAATTGATTCTTAGTTTAATGTTACTTAATATTTATCACGTTTTTTCTTTGATTTACGTTGCTCATAGATATTTAATATATTCGGTGAAAATAAAGCTAAGGATCTTCTCTACATTTCATTTGAACATAATTTTCATGTAACTTTAACCACAACTTAGTTATGATTGATTAAAAGCAATAAGTTGTCATGTCAATTTGGTACTTCCAACACATATAAATAATAAAATAAAATTGAGCATTCAGTCTTGGTAATATAGGAGTCGTTGGCTTAAGCCAAAATCCGAATTAGCGAGTTTATACCACATAAAATTGGGAGTAAACGAAAATCCGTATTAAAAGCGAATCACGCATAAACCTGTACATTATGTAACATTAGGAGAAACAAAATCAATATAACGCAAACAAATTTTTTTGATGAGAGAAAATATCATGGGCGTCCAATCCAAGGGCAGAACAGCATATGCCCAGGGATGCGTGGCTAGGGGAGTGCCTAGTCGTTAATATGCGAACTCTGGATACCAGGCGACCTCCAGTTTCAATAAAGCCTTCCTATGGTAATGCAGGGCTCTGCCATAGGTGACATCACTTTCCCGTGCGACTCGTGGGAATAATAAAAAAGCGGCCGATGCACCTCCAATAGCATCAACCGCAAAAACTTCAACAGAGGGAGAAGTTCCTCTGGTTGACAATCTCATAATGGAAGCTGAAAGCTTAGATAGCTTAAGCGACTATTATGACAGTAACGATGACACAATTACTAACGTGTCATCCAAAATAGACAGCGAAACCGAGTCTATCCGGAATGAAGAAGCTGGGGTTGAAACTTTCTTACAGAAGTTGAATCTCAAAGACTCCGAAAAAAGGATAAAACTCAGCGGAGGATTGGGCATAGAAGAGGCACGGCTAAAGGCTCTTCAACCTACAAATCAAAGTAGGAGAGACAATTTCAAAAGAGGCCGCTCTGACGACTCAACTTCTGAGGCTTCTGGCTCTAAAAAAGCCAAACCTCAGAAAAATGAAATCGTTGAAAGCATACAAGTAGGTATCCTGGCAAAATCCTTTCCAGAAGCTCTCCTGTCTACGGAACAAATGGGTGCCATTCAGGATCAGATTCTGATAAGGATTATAGAACTTAAGGATAGTGGTATAAAACCAAAATTCTTAGGGGCTAAATACAAACCAGGATGGCTTGTGCTCAGATGCGCCAATGAAACCACTAAGCAATGGCTTCAAGAATCTATCAAAGACTTGAAACCGTCGGATGGAGCAGGCTGGCTTTAGTCGTGGAAAAGGATATTCCTCGGTCACAAATCTTAGTCGGAAACTTTCAAAACAGCGCTAAGGATAAAAATGAGGACATTATGGGACTCTTTAAAGGACAAAATGAGTACAGAGTGTATGATTGGAGAATCGTAAGAAGAACCAATGACAATACGTCCGCTCTGCTCACTTTGTCAGTCTATCACAAATCCATAAGTAAACGACTACAGAATAAGCTACAAGTTTAGCGAAATAAAACTTCGACGTAGAAGCGATAGGTAAGTAAGAAGGTACCAGAGAAAAGTGGGGACAAGAAAGTACTCGTAAAACCAAAGGCCTCAACCTCAAAAGCTTCTACGGAGAAGACATAATTTTAAAAGATAAAGGTTATCTAGGTAAATCCAAGGAAGGGACAAAGGACGAAAGTCCAAGTACCATCCACAAGGCAACCTAGATGTCCAACAACATCAAGTGTGTGCAAATAAACCTTCACCACTGCAAAGAAGCCTCACATGTGCTTTGCCGAAGGTTTATTAAAGAACAACTGGACATGGGACTAATACAAGAACAATGGACATTGAAAGGACACATCAGGGGATTTAAGACACCAAACAGTAAGTTAATATTTGATAACAAGTGCGATAGGCCTAGGGCAGCCTTGTTAATAAATAACAAAATAAATTTCCTACCAATTCCAGGATTCATCACACAAGACCTTGTGGCAGTACTGGCGGAGGTGCCTACACAGTCGGGTAAGCAAAGGCTATAATAACCTCCGCCTACTTCGACATCACAGAAAAAGACCCTCCACCAAGCTCAACACAAAAACTTTTTCAGTACTGTAAGGACAACCACACACAGCTAATACTGAGCTGCGATGCAAACGCGCACCATACGCTATGGGGAAGCTCGGACACCAACAAAAGAGGTGAGTGCCTACTAGAATTCATTAGCAGTAATAATATTATAGTTAATAATTCAGGCAATAGACCCACCTTTAGAAACACCATAAGGCAAGAAGTCATTGACTTAACCTTATCCTCACCCAACATCTGTGACAAAATCATTAACTGGCATGTGTCAGATGAAACTTCTATGTCGGATCATATGCACATGAGATTTGATATAGAAGCTAACGTCTCTAACATCCAATATAACCAAAATCCAAAACGTTCCAACTGGATCCTTTCCGATGAACTCTTGAAAAACTGTATAGGTCAAGAAGGCGTAATAGACACCAGGGATGAGCTGGATCTAGCAGCGACTAGACTACAGCAATCTCTAATAAATTCATTCAACGATAGCTGTCCGGTAAAGCCTAAACGGATCGCTAGAGACGTTCCATGGTGGAACCGAGAGCTAAGCAATTAAAAATCAAAAGTCAGGAAACTATTCAATAAAGCTAAACGTACTAGAGAGTGGTCTGAGTACAAAAAAGCTTTAACTGAATACAATAAAGAATTAAGGAAATCCAAAAGGAAAACGTGGAGAAACTTCTGTGAGAGTGTCACAGAGCTACAACAGCAAGACTCCACAAAATCCTTTCAAAAGTTCACTCCAATGGAATAGGCTTATTAAAAAAACCTAATGGAGAATATACTATGAACCAAGAAGAAACCCTAGAATTACTACTAGGAACACACTTCCCAGGTTCAATAAACCCAGAGAGCGAGATTGTTCTACAAGGAACTCACACAAGACCCAAGAGTCTCTAGTAGAACACATAGTCTAGCTAGCAAAATATTCACTAAAGAAAAAATTTTATGGGCGATAAATAATTTCAAACCATATAAAACACCAGGGGGATATGGAATCTACCCTATACTATTACAGAAAGGATTCGAATGGATCTCTTCCAACCTTAAAAACTTGTTTAAACCAAGCTTTAGGTTGGGTTACATTCCCAAACCATGGAGAAAGACAAAGGTAGTCTTCATACCTAAGGCAGGCAAAAAATCCGATGCCCAGCCAAAATCATATAGACCAATAAGTCTCACCTCATTTCTACTAAAGACAATGGAAAAAGTAGTTGATCAGCATATTAGAGACAGCATACTTGCAAAAAAGCCTCTAAATGCCAATCAACATGCCTATCAAGCAGGTAAATCAACATATAGATACAAAAGAAATAGCACTAAGTGCTTTCATTGACATTGAGGGAGCTTTCGACAACACCTCGTTTGAGTCAATTGAGAGGGCTGCCCTGTCCAAAGGGTGTGAACTCCCAACAATTAATTGGATTAAAGCAATGCTTAATCAAAGAGAAATCGAAGCTTCGATGGGAGGCAAATCAATAACAGTCAAAGCCATTAGAGGATGCCCTCAAGGTGTGTTTTAATATACTGCGTACTGGAACCTTCTTTAAAAGGCACGCGAATAAATTTCTCAAGTGAGGTCAAATACCTAGGAATTATACTTGATAGGAAAGTCACTTGACACAAACAAATAAACAACTTCATTAATAAAGCTACCCTTGCTTTATGGAATTGTAACAGACTCTTTGGCAAGACATGGGGACTGAAATCGAAAATGGTTTATTGGTCATATACGGCCATCATAAGACCCATAATCACATATGCTTAGCCATATGGTGGCCAAAAACAAATCAAACACCGGTTCAAAACAGACTCAATAAAATACAAGGACTAGCGTGTCTCAGTATTACAGGAGCTCTTAGAACTACGTCAACGGCAGCACTAGAAGCCATGCTCAGTTTGCCACCTCTTAACATACAAATTAAGAAAGAAGCACTGAACTGGGCTCTTAAATTGCAGAGAACCAGGAAAGTTAAACCTGGTAACCTAACGTATAACCTTAAAATTCTTGAGGAATTTAAGGACTTCCAAATCAGTCAAGTGACTGACGAAATGGAAGCAATATTAAACTTTGAAAAGCCGTTCAAAGTACTGTTTTCGGATCGTGAGTCTTGGCGCGAAAACAAAATAACTTTTGAAAAAGGAGCCTCTATATGGTACACAGATGGCTCAAAAACCGAGTCGGGAGCCCACTCCCTTGCTCCCAAGTAAGGGCAGCAGGCCCAAAAAGAGTGTCTTCAAATTCCTAGGTAAGTACCTATCGGTCTTCATTGAAATCCATGCGATAGACATATGCGCTACCGAATGCCTAAAAAAAGGCTTCAATAAAGCCACAGTCTACATAATTTCAAACAGTCAGGCAGCGCTGAAAGCCCTCAAAGCTCACAAAATTGAGTCGAGGCTAGTATTGGAATGTCTTAAGACTGTCATAACACTCTCCAGAACAAACAAAGTTTATCTTATGTGGGTTCCGGGACGAGGGAATCAAGGGCAACGGAGCTGACGGACTCCCTAGCTAAAAAAGGCGCTAGCGTTTTGGCCCAGAACCCTTCTGTGGACTGCCCAAAAGCTACACCAAGGGTTCTATAAGATAATGGGAGATGGAAAAGTGCATCTCCTACTGGGAAAAGACTTCCGGTAATAAGCAAGCGAAGTTGTTAATTAAACCTTCAGCTAACATTGCTAAGAAACTGGTGAACCTCAATAGGAACGAGTTAAGGACATTCACGGGACTTATCACTGGGCACTGTCCGCTCAACTACCACCTGAGCAGGATAAGGCTCAAAGAGGATGACAAATGCAGGTTCTGCAAAGAGGCCAAAGAGACTTCAAACACATTCTGTGTAAATGCGAGGCTTTGGTCTCAAAAAGAGTGCGATACTTGCACCAGTTTTTCCTCAAGCCTGAGGAAGTCTGGTGCGCACCTTCGAATAGAATCTTAGGATGTATAAAAAGCCTAAATCTATGAGAAGCACGGGCTGTACAAAAGATCTGCAAAGATCGAAGTGCAACAATAGCCCTATTTCAATCTAATCTAATCTAGCTGTACCACCTAAGTGTAGGTGACACCTAGCTAGAGGTTTGGATTTCTTCATTAAAAATTTCTGCTAACTAGCTGTCAGCTATATTTCTGATTCCCAATCCTGAAATTTTAATCGAGACTTTAAAGCTTTTTAATGTCAAATTGATGTCAGCTGTTATTTTTTGAGTATTTTTCAAGTTTTAACGTATTATTTGAATAGCTTTCAAGCTGTAACATATTATTTGAATATTTTTGAAGCTGTAACGTTTATTTTGTATTAATTTGATACAAAATAAATCAAATTAATTCAATTTTTATATTTTTCTTATGAATTCATTGTAATCCTAGTATTTAAAAAATAAGTGTATGTATCATACATTATTTATTAATTAATGAGAATTTTATGCTAGATATTTTTCATGCTTTCTTTTCTCTTAAAATAAATTTTATAAACCTCTTTTTATATGCCTCTTATAAAAACTCAATAACTGCCGACAAATAGGCACGAATTTTGCTTTGTTTAACAACAGAATTTAAAAGCGAGTTCGACAACATCTGGCGTCTCAAAATGTTGGAAATTTTGTTTTGAATTGTATGTATATGCCTATATGAGAAACAGGTACCTTGTACTAATTAAATAATGACGCAATAATACAAAATGTATTAGCACCTTCTGCATATAAATATTGATGGAAAAGGAGTACCTTATACTAATTGTGAGATCTTTTGAAAAAAAATCAACATCTTCTCAAAACTCAAACTGATTTATTCTTGGTCTCAATAAGTATGGCCTTATCTTTCAAGTTCATCATCTTCATAAAAATCTAACATGCTACTATTAGTAAAATGAATCGAATAATATATCATCCATTTCGATATAAATGTTGTTTTTTTTAAATCACCAAAAAGCTTTATTTTCTCATAAAATATTTAAAAATCAATTTTCTTTACTTCATTCGACAAGAAAAAACATGTAAATACGCGTTACTACTATCTAAGTATCTATAGGTATAGCACCTAAATAAATAAATAATCAGTACTTCATCTGCCACCTAAACTTGGTGGCAGCTAAGCGCTAATCAGAGCAGAGGTGAAGAAATGCAAATCTATTTATTATCTTTCTGCTAAAGTTAGGGACAAGAAAGTTGAGACTGAAGAAATCCAGCATTAGTGTTCCAATTTTTTTAGTGAAATAATATTTTCCTATTTCTGACTAAAAATTTGTAAACGTAAAATTACTATAAACGCGTCACAATTTTTTTTTGTGAGAAAGAAAGCAAAAATGTTCAAAAAGGTAAAATTTTCTGTCAAAATTGTTCATTTTTGCTATTGTTTTGAAATAAAGAAAAAAGACAGACAATCTCTATACAAAGAAAATGATTTACGACTTAACCTTTTTATCTTTATAGTATATCCTTGAAAGGAATTTTTTGTTATTAGAAATTATTTTCGATTTTATATTTTGAATGATTTGATGCGTTCACATTCAATAGATCTAAAACTGTTTTGCTCTTGTAATTGTTTTTTCTCGGTCAATATAAAACTATGTATGTATTATAATAGAGAAAATTGCCTGAATGGTTTTCAAAGGATCGGCAGAAATAAGAAAAATAAAAAAATAGAAGATTTATATGGGTATATATACCTATAAATAAATTTATACAAATATTTTTTAAAGTTTTAATCGCATGTATTTAAAAAGTCAAAAGTACCATAAAATGTAAAATAATATATTTTAGTTTGAGAATCTTAGCTAAAAGATTATAAAAAATTTATTAATTCAGCAATGTTTTGACGGCTAGATGTTATTTGATAAAGACATTAACATCTCATTACAACATCAGGAACATAAATCATATTAGGTATACAAGAGATGCAATGATATACAGATACGTCATAATAATTATAGCCCGTTTTTAATAGAAAAAAAGTAATACAGTAATACCTAATAAATGAAATGTAAAGTGATAAAAAAATACGGAAGTTTTTTTTCTAAAGAAAATAAACTTATCACTTCCTTATAATGATGGGAAATTATTTAAATTAAAATTAAATAATTGCTTGACATCATTTTAAATTATAGAAAAAAAATATTTTTATAACTTTTAAAATATGTACTATGTACATAGACATGTCTATATAAGTATATATAGATACATAAATACAATAAATATATGTTTCGGTTCAATTGTCTATTTTGAGATGCACTTAAATTTTCTAAGAAAAACGAAAAAAAAAAGAATAATTATTAATTATATTCCCAAAAATAACTAAATTGAAAAAATTACCGAAATACCCAAATTTTACTTTAAAATTTAATATTCACGCATTTTTATTATTTTTTTCAAAATCAACTGTTACAGCCAAACCACACCAGGTAGTAATACTAGTAATGCGCTAGTTGTTTTTTTCCAACTTGGTATAATAAGAATAGTCTAAAATAATTTTAGCCTGCTGACGGTTGTAATATACTCACACTCGTTACAACTTGGTCGTGCCACCATCAGGTGTATTTTGAGCAGTTGTAAAAACCGGTTTTAAACTAGTTTGCGACGGTTGTAATGCTACTTGGTGTTAAACATGAGCTAATTCATTCTCCTTAAAATAAAGGGGAAATAAATTTTATTTAGAAATTCATCGTATTTTACCCAATATAATTTTAACTCAAAAAATTACTCAAAGCGAATGCAACGAACTTTACAGTTCATTTTGTTATCTTTTTTCACTCAATGCGGTCATGTGCGTTGCGTTTTTATTTTGTTTCAAGTTTTTTCAAAGATGTAGATTTAAAAGCGGAAGAATAAAATGTATTGGTAAAGAGAAATAAAGTAAGCGCGCGTTGCAGGCAAATAAAATCTGTGGAATTTTTAAATCCGTAAATTTTAAATAAAATTAATTCGATTAGCTGAAATTACCTACTTTAATTTTTTTTAGAAGAAATTTGTTTTTGTAGGATAATTAATTAGTAGTACCTATGTACATATTTAAATTATAGGTAGGTAGTTGAAATAGATTTTTAGATTAATTAAATTATTGTTGTTTGTTTAATTTTTGTTAAATTCAATTAAAACTAAAATGCATATGTATAATGAATTTTGAACATTTTCTAACAAAAAATTTCTTTATGTACCTAGGTAAGTAAGGTATAAATAGGTTTTATTGTGTAAAAAAATATCATTAAAAGATTGTGATATTTTTTAACTTTGATATTTGATTTTTCAATTGATAATTTTTTACTATCTATTTCAAAACTACACTTTCCACAATATGTAGGTTATTAAAATATAATACGAAGAAATTTAAATTAAAAAATACCTATACATAGCTACCTACATTTTAATAATCTTTTCGTTTTAAAGTTTTAATCTTATTACCTAGACATAATTCACAGTGAAAAAAAAACTTTAAATATAGTACCTAATTAGTTTACAACTTCAACTTTCAAAAAAATATGTAATTAGGTACTCAAGTAGAAATTTATATGTACCTGTTACATAATGATAATAACACTTCTGGCATTGTTTTAAAATTTTATTGAATTTAAAGCATATATTCTATCATCCATTTCGGCTTTTTCATATATGAAATATGTACCTATATTACGTTTTTGTACAAATTTTTCCGGCGGCATTTTTTTATTTTTATTTTTGTCAAGAAAGCAAAACACGAAATTTATAAATAAAATATGTAGTTGGATACATTGTATACATAGGTATTTGTCCATTTTTTGAAAGTATGTATATTTTAGTATAGTTTTAGATAATAGTTAGGTAGATAGGTACCTATATCGATTATTGTCAATATTTACTCATATCTATAGATAGTACACTCAAAATGAAGTATCTAAGAAAAACTTTAGCTTAGCTTATTGTTCAATTTTCTTTTTTTTACACTCTTATAAGTATGTATATCGTCTTTTATTATTTCCTTTATTTTTAATTTATTTATTTGTTTGTAACAAGGTATTTGTATTGTCAACTATTAATAAATTTTTCTTTTAACTCATGGTATCTAAAATGTTAAAAACCACTAAAAACAACTTTTTAACAGCAAGCGAGTTAGGTATGTAGGTACCTATATTACAATATTATTTCCTGATGGTAATCCTTCAGCCGTCCTTGTCATCTTTATAATTTTTTTGTGCAATTTATAATTTCACAAATTTTTTGAAATTAAAAAAAAAAGGTTTTGTCCTGGTGACAATGTTCAATAAGATGGTAAGTACCCATCTACATATAGGTAGGTATATGTGTATGTAATTTATTAATAATAAATATGAAAAAATAATATTAAAAATCTTTAATTCATATAAGAATTAATTTTAAAAAAAATTTAAGACTTTGAATACCTCCTACATAAAACTTATAAATCATTAAAAAAGCCATTAATAATTATACCTATAGAAAAATAATAATGTCGATTGAGAAAATGGTTGATATCCTGATAAAAATAATAAGCAAAGAAAACAAATACATTCCACTACTTTAATAATGTAGGTACATATTTTATAGGTGTTTTTTAAACTCCTTATTATTATTATTTAGTGATAATATGTGCTCTGTTGTGCACAGGTTGTTATTATTATAAATCCAAAATTGTACATAATTATAAAATCGCTCAGCTCTGCTCTGAGCTGTCCTTACTGTATAACTACATTTTTATTTACCTACATACTTATATGTATGTTTATATGGTGTATATTATTTCTTTACACAATATCACTCATTCATTGTTGTAAGGACTGATTCATCGCGTAAAAGCTCACCGACACGTGTAAACTGTGCAGTGTGCGCATTCTTACAATGTATGAATGTATGTATGTAGGTTCAGAAATAAAATTAAAATTTAATTCCATAGCAATGAACAAAAAAAAATTACATAAGTTTATTTTATGAAAAGAAAACTAACAATGCGAGGCGAAAAACTTTAGCGCGACTTTGAGAAAATACAAAGGAAATAACGAATCAAAAAGACATTATACTCACTCTCCCTTTCGTGTGCATAATGATTGATGACAATTCTACACTCTATCTCACTTTGCATACTTATTCTGTCTATCCATCCATCCACATCCAATCCATCTTCAGGTTCAGTTGCAATTGCAAGGCAAAACGTTGAAGCCTTTTTGCAATATGTATATGTATTTGTAATCAGGATAATGGCAACCTATATGTTGATATAAATCCATATACATATATATATATGTATGTACATTACAAACATACAAACATGACATTTTCTTAACAAAATTGAGACGGTGAATTGAAAGAACATGCTTAGCCCCAAAAAGTAGCCACCACAAATCTATGTATCGAATTGACTATACTTTATAACGCACATTTAAAAATCTATATATTTCTATCTCTCTTCAACTATTTATATGATTTCAGATTATTTCATTTTTGATTTTTCTGTTCACACGACGAAGAAGAAGATATCAAAACAAACCATAAAACTGGAGCCATACTAAATATAAATAAAAAAAATACAATATTTTGTATCTGCTGATAAACTTGAAGAACATTGAACACATGATTCGATGCATCAAAAGTTTTTTATTATCTTTTTATACTGAAAAGTATAATTGTAGGATCAAAACTGCATTATAATGATGGTAACATCTGACATGCCGCTAGTATTGGTTTGGTATTGAAATTTGAAATTGAACAATGTATGATACTAAGATAGTAGAGTTAAGATACACCTTTTTACACCGGTCGTTGACTGACGATTGACAAACGAGTCGACTCTTGTATTGTATCTCGATCTCGTTGCTCGTAAACAACACAATTGCACGATGTTCTCTTCTGTACAGTTTCTTAAAATACTTCCTCATAAATGACTCAAAAGTTTTGAAGTAGTTGTGTGAATCACTACACTCTTATGTTTCAAAACAAATCGTAATTCGTAATACAATACGAAACATCTGAAGTGAAAGTGTATTAAATATATCAAACTTTTAGATGAGTTAGTGCTGTCAGATTCTCTTCGTTTATTTATATTTTTCGAATCTCAAGAAGAATCCATTATTTGCAGAACTAATAGTAGGTATGTACCTGTATTTATATAACATATATTTGCGATGTGGGTAATAAACCGGTTAAAAAGCTTAATGCAAGTTTTGTCTTACATACATACCTACATAATATATAATTTATACTTAGTGCCTTTCCTATGACTTGTGTCCTTCCAAAGTACCACAGTGATGAAAATAATACCTACAACATCATCACTCATTAGAGTGGATATCCTTTTCATTCGTTTTCCAATTGTGTTCAAAAAAATTCTTCTAAAGTATTAAAAGTCAAAATTCTTATATGACAATGTGTAAGTGCGCAGAAAATTATTATGAGTGAAGAAAGGATATCATGAACATGAACATTTTTTAAATGAGTATAGGTACCTGCATATTATTTAAACTGCACGAGAAGCCAGAAAATAGGTAGGTGGGTAGGTATATTATTAAATATAGGTAGTAAAAATTCTCTTGGTAAAACTTGAAACTCAAAATATATAAGAACAGAATAAGAAATTGGCCTTTGGTATAATGGTATATCATAAAATAATCAAATTAGGTAGGTACCATGAAATTTTTCAAATTCACTCCAAAATAAATAATTTTTTTTTGTTTTGTGTAATAAATTTTAAAAAAGGGGCGGGAAATAACATTTTGAATGGATTATTTCATCAAACTAATCAAAAATGTATTATAATGCATTAGTGTAATTGAAATGCTATTTATTTCTTCTTAACTTTATGTAATGATTGATTTTACATTTTTGTCTTTTTGTTTTTTCTATAAAGAGTGTAACAAAAACAATGGCCGTAAATGATATGATTGTTGAATGTGATTGATGAAGAGGTGAAATTGTAAAAGAAAAACAGAACAAAAGATTTACAATATGCACATAGTTACATACAGCCATACATACATAAATTGTAAACAAGATGGAGATACATCTAATATTGTTTAGTCTCAACACATTTATGTGAGTAGTATTAAAAAGTGTAATATGTGTTAAATGCGTGCATAAAATGTGGCGGTGAAAAAACAACAAAAATGTGTAAATAAAAAATTAAATTAAACATTGAAAAGTAAAAAAAATTAAAAAAAAAAAGAGAATTGAAATAAAAATAATATGAAACAGATAAAATAAAAAACCGAAAAAAATGAAAAAGACGATAATGACCGGGTTGATTATACTGAATAAGATGAACAGTTGTCACTGATGGTACCTTTTTCTTTCCAATGAAGGTGTGGATATGGTTAAGAAGTTGTATATGGTCATTTCTCTTTATTTAAACAGAGAAAAGAAAAATATTGATGGAAGGCAGGGAGGTCATGAGCGATAGAATAAATGAAATGAAGGCGTTACCATAAAATTTGTGGTCTAAGCCATTCAAATTTTATTACACCAACACATTTTATAAATGGGTATGGTCTGTCATCACACATTTTAACTGTAAATTTTGTATCAGACATAATGAAACCAAATGAAATATACATTAAACAACTAAAAATTGCTCCGTTTTGACAGAAGAGGCGTACTATCAAATCAGTCATCCTTCTATTCCAATTTCAAATTTTCTCACACATGTCATGAATCACGGTAATGAAGGTGTATAATAATGGCTTTGACATTATATTACTGTGAATCGTATATACATATATATTTTATTATATAGGGTTGTGAATACATTTGACGTCTGAATTAGCCGTTGCAATAGTGTGCGCTGTTTCAAGGCAGTGGGTACCAAATTTATAATAAAGATACAAGATACAAGATATAATTATAATTTGTATATTTGAGAGCGAAGTGAATTTTATTAAAATTATTTGTAGTAGATACTAGATACCTCGTAGTAGAACGCGATGAATTGTTGCGCACTTGAGTGTAAAATGGAATACTTGAGTGAAGATTGTTTGTTTTATTTGAAAACACACACAATAAAATTCAAATAAATTCATAGATACGTTTTGCTCTTGCGTTAATTTTATAGGCATTTGTATATTTATCTGTATTTTTGAAATACTACACACACATCAGTTTTTATTAGAAGTACTACTGTGTGGCATATATTTGAGAATTCAATGAATTTTTATTATAAATCAAAAGTTAAATCAATTTAAAAATACAAACTCATTTATAAAAATGCTCATATACACAATTGCAATCATAAAATACGTAAACAATACATCAATAATAATAAAAATGTAAAAACGGCTTTAAATAAAACACTGATATTTTCATATATGTAGGTATATATTTATTGAAGAAGAAGTAAAAAGCATATGAAACAATATTATTCTCTACCAACCATATATAATATTTTCTTTACCCCCGCTGCCAAGTTTAGTTTTTATATTGATTGACAAGCCCAGTGTGTATTTGCCTTCGAAACGCGTACGACGTGTGTGGATCATAAAAACTAATTTTTTTCAATATAAATTACTCAAATGATATCATAAAATATATTACATATTAATAGTTATCATTTTCCGCGGGCTCTTTCAAATTAAAAAAAAAAGTATAAATATAGGTAATATTTTCTTTTAAATAAAAAAAAAAAAAATTCGGTTCTGTTTTTTCGACGACAAATAAATTAATATTTTTTCATATAGTTTTTGAAATGCTGTTTATTTTATTTTGGTTTTTTTAAAATAATTTGAATATTCATTAATAAATAATATAAACAAATACAATTTTAGCGCATGAAAAATAAAACATCGTGAGTGGGAGATGGAAACTTCTGATATCTAAAATGAAAGAAAAAAAAAATTATTTAGGTACATTATTTAGTTTTTTATTTTTTTTTTAATTATACATATATGTACGATGAACTGATATAAAAATTATTTCTTTTTGTTATATATATATATAAAAATAATTATCACAACAACAACAATAAATAACATTAATTACTTTGGAGTTATTATTTTTATTGGAATTTAATTTTGTAACATAGAGACAAAAACATTTTAAAAAATATACCTACATATTGAAATTGAAAATGTGGATATTATTTGATTTTCATTTAAATTCAACAATAAACATAGAACAACGAGTCACATTTAAATTATATATTTCGAAATAATATAAAATTTAAAAAAAAAATACAATATTAAAAAAATTGTATTCAACTGATGTATACGACAAACCTTTACGTTTTCAATTTTTTCGTATGAAAGAAAAAGAAATCTATTTATTTAAATAGGATTATAAATAGAAGAGGAAACTAATTGTTATAAAAAAGTTATTTATTTAGGTGTATATTTTAATTACACATAATATGTAGTACATCAAAAATTGTATGTATATAGAGAAAATCCTAGTTTATAAGAAAAAATAAAAAAAAATATATTTTTAATTTTTAAAAATAGAACATTGAATTAATAAAAAGAAAGTGCTCGTGAAAATTTCATAAATTTTGTATTTTATTTACAAAATATTTTTAAGGAAAAAAAATTTACAAATTAAAAAATATCTACATCATTAAAATAATATTTCTTTCAATATAAATTGTATCAGCTGATTTCATATATGTATCAGGAATAATAATTTCAAGTTCAGTTGATCATTAATCACTATTGTCAAAGAATTATTGTACACAACACAATATATAAATTAATTTGAATAATATAGTGCACATGCAGCAGGAGCATCAAATAAAATTAATTGAATGGCTATACATACAATAAACCATAAATACAATATATTTTCATATACAATATAGAGAAGAAAAAAAAAAGTAAATACAATAAAATAAAGAAAAAAAAATTAAATTAATGACATTTTAAGAATAATCATTTTTCTTTTAAAATAAAGTTGCTGCATTATGAACGTAAAAAAAAGTAAAATAAACAGGGAATTTTAGAAAAATTGTTCAAAAACAACAGCAAAAATTATGTTGCGAATAAAACTAAAGTCTTCACAAGAATTTCGCGATTATGCGTGCTCTAATCGTCGGTATTTTGAGCGGATTGTGTATGAAAAATATTGAATCAATTAAAAAAGTTATCATTAAGATTTAATTTTATTTTGTTTTCTTGAATCTTTGATATTTTAAAAAGGAGAAAAAATATGTGTCTGTGAACTGTAAAATAAAGTATTCGATAGTTTTTTTGTGAATAATACGCGCGCGATCCCGTGCTAATTTATTGTGAAAAAAAACCAAAAAATAAAAAAGTGTGTGATACACTCGATAATAATCCATTTATTAAATTCAAATTTATCATCATCAGTGTTGTTTTCTTTAACATCCGTTTTAATAAATTTTCACAGATCAAATAATATTTCAATTTTTATTTAAATTACAAACATAAAAATTTTTTTTTTGTTTTACTCAAATGAAAGCACATTTTACAATAAATTGACTTTACATGGCATGATACACATACGCTTCTCTGTAAAATTATTACATATTACATAAGTATCTAGCTCAAATATTGATATGCCGTGGAAATAGTCTTATTTTAGACTTTTATAGATTGTGCATTTAATAAAAATGCAAAGTTAGATACATTATTCCATATAGAAAATTTAAGTTTTTATAAAAGATATAAAACTACAATTAACATGAAAATTTAATAAAAACTTTAGATACATTGAAAAATGAAAAATGAGAAGGAAAAGCTAAAAGAAAAAAAGCAATAACAATAGACAATAGGTACAATTTATTACATTTTGTTGTTATTTTTAACTATTGTCCTATTGTTTAACTAAATTTGTCGTTATTTATAATTTAAAAACTTAAAGCGTGTATGTATTTACATACACATGAGTGATAACATAATATATTAAAGTTTTAAGTTTACATTTTTTTTCCTAATATCCTTTATTCAAATATTTTCACTTTCAACCAACTTTTAACAAGTTGATGTGATGTACTAAATTACTTATTTTGAATAAATTTACATCAGAATTGATGAAAGAAAAAAAAATATGTGATCGCGTAAAAATTACTAGATAATATAAAAGTTTTATAGCAAAATGATACAATTTTCATTATTGCTTCAACAGAATATATTTTGCACTTATAAATGTTGCAATAAAGTGATTTTGAAACTAAATTTCGATAAACTTTTAAATAAATAATTCGAAAACAAAAAAAATTATACGCGTTTTGTGCTAAAGTAAAAATCAATCGAAAATAAGAAGAAATAGAAAAGTGTAAGTGAAATTTATAAAAAGAAAATATAAAAAAGTTCATGCAAATGTGAAACGTACATGAGATAATTTCACCGAAAAAAGATTTGTGATTTTTCTTTAATTTGCAAAATAGTTACAAAAAATATATATACATATATATATATATATATTTTGTTGTGTTTTAATAATTTTGTTTTATTATTTATTTTCTATAATTGTGGTTACAAAAGTGGCAAAAGTCGGTTATAATACCGTTCCTAGAGCATTAATGGCTCAACCTAGGGTAAGTTTTAATTTTTTTTCTGCTGTGATAGTCATTTTTATTCATTTTAACCACACGTAAAATATCCTTCGTTATGTAGACATTTACATTTTAGACGTTCACATTTAATTTAATTCAATATTGACAATAAAGCAAAACAAGAGGCACACAAGAAAAATTTAGTGTAATAAAACATTTTTTATTTGTTTAACTACGTATGTAGGTATTATGTTACAGATAAAACTTTGACTTACTTTGCGTACCTCTTCATATTAGTTTTAATATTATCTATATGAGGCGAATGAACTAGGTATTTGTTAGCTATAATAAAGAGCAGTTTTAGTTTATAGTTTTAATTGTTCAACAAAAATATAATAACAATGTTAAACAAATAGAAAAATTATAAAAGTAGAAAAAAATCTAAATTAATTAGGTAGGTATAACTATTACGATATGTGAATAAAGTTTATATGTAGGTAACTACTTCTGTAACTTTTGAAAATAGAATTTTGTCATAAAGATGTTTAATTACATTCCAGATAGTAATATTTTGTTTACAACATTTTAGGTACACTATAAAATTTCCTCTCAATTCAAGTTACCTATGTATCTTTAAAATTTATGTGTTTGATGCTTGATTTTACAGTGATATCTGAAACTCTCATTGTTTGTTTCACAGAAGCTTTTAAATCTTAAGCTAGGATTTTTGCCTAGTTTGACTAAAGTTTCAAAAAATTACTTTTTAATTTTAAGTTATTTGTTTTTGTAGGTACCTATTACATATTAGAACGTTTTCAATTATTATCTTTAATTCAAAAATTAGAGTATTTGACAATACCTGTTGTAATATCAAGTCTTGAATTTTATAATAAATGTGTTTTAAATAAAAAGTGTAATTATTGAGTTTCAAAATTTTTGAAAGTTGCAATTTCTGAATCTCTAATATGAAAATATTGTCATCAGTTGCAAAAACCAATAAATTGCAAGTGTCGAGGGTCCCGAATATCGAGTAGTTAGTACTGTACCTTTCTATATATGTACATACATATAGGTATATGTATGTAGGTATACCTAATTATTTTTAATTTATTGAGAACGAACACTTTATTTACAATAGGTACTTATAGGTGTATAATTTCTAATTTCTATCTATTACTTACTTAAGTACAACTATATAAATTTTAAAACTGGATAAATAGAATGATGCAGAAATTTTAAGTAATAGGTACCTAATTAAAGATTTAAACATTAATATATACTTATACTTACCTATTTATTTTTAAGTAGCAATAATGATCAGAATATTAAAAATGACAATTTTTATTTGTCTTTATGTGAAAAAAATTGACTTTATCATAAACATAACCAATTCAAATTGGAATTTAAAAAGTGAACAGGTATTTTCAATTTCAATTTCAATTTGTATAATTAATGTACCTACCTACAATTTTTTTTTTATGCAGGTAGTGGAAACATATACCGGACAGCTCCTGTTACCGAACACTATGAAATAAAAACAAAAAATTTGTGTACTTCTGTATTAACTCCTAGAAAGAAAAAAGGTCCATAATATAGCCAAAATCCTCTACTTTATTTTGATGTATTCATTTTTTATGTAGAATTTGTCACTTATGTTCTGCATGTTGATGAATGAAGACATTTCGTGTCATAGTCTAAATTCTTATTTTTTTCTTAAGAAACAGTGGTTTGGAAAATAAGCTTTATAGTGTTTTAAAATGAAATTTTGAAGATATTTTGATTAAAATAGTGATTTAGTGCAATTTATAAGCAGAAAATTTAAAAAATAGTTAACTCAAAAATTTCAATTTTTACAATAATATTATGGTGTCCGGTATTAGGCTCCAGCAAATCATTTACCGGACACATACTTTTATCCCTATTTTATGTTCGATTTCTGCCTATTTTTCAGAAAATTATATCCTGAATGTATTTTGAAAATGGAAAGAAAAAAAACAAAACTATATCGAAGCCGATTTACAAAAAGTTTTTTTTAATACAACAAAAGGATGCGATTAATGTCCTAGCTAGTATCATTTAAAATGTACTAATTTCAAAACCTACTTCCACGTATTCAGAAGTAGTTTTAAGTGCTTTATTTGCAAGAAACATTAAGACCTATTATATTTTATTTTTAATTAGTTTTACAATCAATAATATAGGTCCTTTTTTTTTTTGATTGAATCCTACTTTTTATTAATACATAGGTACATTATATAGGTACATATATTTTTTTAAAATTTTTGTTCAATTTAAGTTTCATAAAAATGTTTTTTAAATCTTTTTGTTAAATAAATCTATATTTTCTTATTATTAACACTTTTCTATCTGTTTTCTTTATCAATATTATCAACTTTCAAGTTTAAACACTGCATTTCAGTACTGTCCGGTATTAGGAACCATTTTGTCCGACAATAGGCACCAACTGTCCGATAATAGGTGAAATGTGAATTTTTGACTTTAAGTACTATTATTAAAAAAATAGGAATGTATCTAATTTCAAAAAAGATTTATTGAAATTGAAAATTCAAAGGCTTTCTATCGATTTGGAAAAGAAAATTTTTTGAATATGTACAATTATATTTCTTAGTGTAAGTAAGAAGGAATTCATTTGGCAAAGTCTCTAAGTGTCCGGTATATGGGTCCACTACCCCATTTTTTTTAAAATTAAGTTTTTTAGAAAAATTTCCTTAATATGTAATTTTATTGCAAAAAAATTGTATTTTACTTTTACATTGTCACTTACTTAGAAGTGTTTTTTTTAAAATATTTTGACGTGGGCTTTAAAATTTATTCATAAGTTGTATTTTTGTAATCAATTTACTTTTTTCACAACAAAATAGTATCCGTTTATGTAGGAGGAAGAAAATTGCTTTTGTACAATGATAGATAGGTATTTAGTGCAGTTTAAAACAAGTAATAAAGTTTTTTTTTTACTGTATACTTTTTCTAAGTATATGTTTATATACAAAAATAAATATCAATATTAGAATAAGCAAAGAATTTCGATTATGTTGTATTGAATAAGTAGTTGTTTTGACACACCAAAAAATCAAAATCCTCACAAAAATGCCAACAAAAATTGAGCCATAACAATTGCAATAAAACATGAATTGAAAAACTTTTAATACCTTTTCGAAACCACAATTAATGATAGAAGTACTTAATGAATCTCAGTGTTCAATTTTGTGCTTCAAAACTTTGTTTTGTATGTAAGTATTCATTTCGATTATTTTTTGTATCTTAATTTTGTGGTTTATAAATATTATTCAGTTTTTATATTTTTACTTAAGATTTTGTTTCCTGTAATAATAAGAGTTAACTCAACTGTAAAGGAAAAACAAACATTACAATTTATTTTCAACTTAATAAAATACATACCTACATAGTTTGCTTTTTTAAAAGTCTAAACAAAAACTTCGAAAAAAAGTCTTATGTTTCAAAACTTTGAAAATTCTATAAATATTGTTATTATTCACATTTATAATAAATTATTTCTCATGTTTAAATATTTTCTATTACCTATCTATACTTACAAAAAAAAAATCTTTTTAAGTTCTGGCTCGATTCCATTTTAAAAAACAAAAACATTGAATTTTATTAAGTAGGTACCTAGTTAACTATAAAAAATTAAAACTGAGATATTTCATCTGTAAAATTACGTTTTTCATTTATTCTATACTATACATATATATGTATGTATGTACGTCCCTTTTTTTTGAATTTGTTCCAATTTTTGTTTTATTATTTCTTTATTGTTTTTACAAAAAATTTCCGAATCTTGTAAAACTTACTTGTAAACGTACTCATGTATTTTTCCATGCGTTTATAATTAATTCTTAACAAATTAAATAAAAATAATTTTAAAAAATATTTATGAGAGTGTAAATTTCTTAATATTGAAAAAAAAAAAAAAACAAAAAAAAATTTTATTTATTAAACACGAAAATTTTTTAATTACCTACTTATCTGTAAATCAAGTAGATAGGTACGTAGAAGTAGTTTTTATCAAACTTTAATATGTGAATAAATTTTGATTTGTGTTTGATATCACGCTTATTCAAAAAGATTCAAAAAGATTACATACATTGGTAGGTACTCAAAAAATTCTTAAGATACCTAATTCTATCTGAGTACATAGGTACCAGCTACATAGTTTTTTTCAAAAGTTACCTAAATGATATAGGGTAACTGTTCCTAACTCTGGCCAGCTCCAATTTATAGCCACTTTAAGAAAAAATATACCTAAAATTGCGAACAATCAGTGTATTGTTTTTTTTTGTTCTCGTTATTTGTTGGTTTGTTTTCTACATAATTATGTGCAAATTTTCGAGTAAATCCGTAATATATTGTAAGAGTTAAAGTCATTTTAATATGAGTCTGGCTAGTGAATGTACAAATTGTGTGTTTTTCATTCTATGAAGTATCAAGCAGTAGTGCCTAACATTGTTATCGATAAGTATTGGAATATTGAAAAAAAGCCAAACTTTTTTTTGTCAAATGGTAGTTAATAAGATAAATAAACTAAAAAAACATTAAATTTTTTTGGAAAAATGTTAAAAATTACTTTTTTAAGGCGGCTAGTATTAGGAACACTGTTTTAAAATGATCTTTGGCCACTAGTGGCCAGAAATTGGTACATATACACCTAATTATGGCCAGCATTAAAATACATTGTATTCGTAGTAAATTTACGCTTTAAATAGAAGTTTATTTTTTCTTTAATATTTTTTACTGGATTTTTAAGTTTTTTAGTAAATTTTATTAATGTAAAAGAACAATTACACTCGAAATTATGTTACCTAAGTACCTACGTTTTCTGATGTTTTCGAATAAAATTAAATACGTGGTCGTAATAAGGTACAAAACTTTACAGTGGGTACTATAGAATAGCCTCAAAATATTTATATATGTATTTTATTTTAAAATATCTTTAATAATTACATAATTGCATTTTAATCCGCACTAAAATGCCCTTGAAAATGCATGGCTAGAATTTGGTTCATGAATGGCCATTAAATGGTGATTTAGTGGCCAGAATTAGGTGATTTCTGACATTTTTTACATTTTTGTTTCTGAAAAATGTTCCTATAAAATTTTCCAAAATTTATTTTTAAAAATTCAAAGTTAAGTAAATTTTCAATTAATTTAAAAAAATTTTAAGAACTTACACAATATTACTTTCAATATGCAACGATTCAAAGTTACTGAAAGTCTAAAACGACCAGAATTTAGAACAGTTACCCTAGGTATCTACTAAAATTTAACAAGTGCCAAAAAATTTACTGCACACCTAATTTTAATTAAAGAAAAAGTAATTTCAAGCCATAATTTCTTTTCACAAAAATTCAGTTTTATATATCTACTTACATGTATCTATGTAGGGTAGATGCCCTAATTGGCGGACAGAACCAATTGGCGGACAAATTTAAATTAAAGTTATTATAATAAGCTTTGTATGTAGCCGTCGAAATTTTGAGTTTTTTCTTTTATATGATTTTATATACTGTTATTTAGCGTATTGATATTGTATTGTAGTATATACAGAAGTTTATTTATGAATAAAAGTGCAGTATAGTGGTATCATTCGATTTGGACAGATATGTGTGCAATGCTATATTCTTGTTAGTGTTTCATAGTTGCTGAAGTTCTTTCCAATCGATAAGTACAGTGTATTTTGGAGTTTACATTGTTAATTTATATTTTTTGTTGAGAATAATAAATAATAAAATGAATTTGCGTTAAAAAATTTAAAAAAAATTAAGTAATTAAAGAATAATTGCATGTTCGCAAACTGGAACCAAGAAAAACACCATGTTCTTATTTGCGGACAAACGAATTTCATACTAAATAATGATAACCTATTTTATGGGATGTTCAACTGTTCTCATGGTTTTTTCGGCTTTAGTTATCAACTGAATGGAATGAATTTTGCATTAATTTTTATAAAATATATTTTTTAATATATTTAATAAATATTATAATGTAAAAATGTGTTTATTTATTTTAAAATTGTTATTTTCAAATTGTCCGCTAATAGGATCATTACCGTCCGCCAATTGGAACTTTTTGTCCGGCAAATGGTGAAGCGAATACTTTCGGTAATTATTAAATTTTTATTAGTGAAATTAATTTTTTTGGCTTTAAATTGACTGAAAATTCAACAAAACAAAATATAGTTTAATAATACTAAAACATATTTTCTTGGGAACAAATAGATTTTTCCCAGTAAAGTTTCAAAGTCAGAAATTCCTTACTTGTCCGCCAATTAGGGCATCTACCCTACCTATGTAGGTATAATTTAGGTATAATATCCATTTATTTTTTTTTTAAAAACATTATTTAATTTTTATTTTGTAGTAGTTTTAGCTTTAGCTTAAATTGGTCAAAAAAGTTAAATACCCATTGTTTAATGATCTTTTAAAATTCCTAAAATTTTGAAAATAAAACCTTATTCGACCTTGTTTTTTTAGGCAAAGCACCTGAGTTTAAAAAAAAAAACATGATAACATAATTTATAGAAATCACGTAATCTTTGAAAATGTTTATTTTGTAAATAAAATGTCTATTAAAATACTTCTTTTCGCCGTCGGCTACAAAGCCATCAAAATAATGAAACATGTCAATGAAAGTTGTGTGACTTATATCAATTTTTGTACAAATTAATTTTCAAAGATGAAAAATTTTTTCTTCGAACTAAAAAAGAATTGAAAAAATGATTGAATTTGGACAGTTTTAATATTAAAAAGGTAATTGTAGGGGTATATTAGAAGTGTTTATTAAAATAACTTGAAATTATGTACCTATGTATGTACTATTCTAATGAATTTTATATAAAATTATGTAGGTACTTATTTTATTTTAAAATTTTTCTTGTCAAAATATGTAGCATTTTATGTAGGTTTAGTAGGTATGTACCTAGTAAGTACATATACCTACTTATTAAAAAATTGTTTAAAAAAATAGGTTGGTATGTAGGTACATACCTATAAATACCTCTATTTTAAATTTCAAATAATGTAGATATTTAAAATAATAAATTATACCAGAAATACCTATCAATTTTTTTGCTTTTTTTTTTTGTTTTTTATTAAAAACCGTTATTTCACATTTTACTTCATTTTTTAAAAACTCATTTTTTTCTTCTTTTTGCCTAAAATAATTTCAAAATATTTTGATACAATATTTCACATTTGAAAATCCTCCTAATATTTTTTTAAGTTGTATTTTGGTATATAGCTACCTACTTTAAGTTTTATAAAAAGCACTTTACAAAAAAATCTTTTTATTTTCATGTAGTTATGTATTTAAAATATTATAAGTAGGTATTGCGTGTGTTTCGATACAACGCATTCGTTTACAAGCTTTTAAGAAATTTATCAAAAGTGTAATTATAGAAATTAAAAAAAAAACCTATTCATGTATATATACATATTTAAGTATTCAAGAAAAATACTTTTCATATATGCAATATGTAGGTATTACCTATACTTTGAACTGTATCCATTGTGTGTTCTTCGCATGCAATGTTTTGATTGTATGATTAAATTGTTTAAAAATGTGAAAAAAAAAAGGAATTAAAATTTTTTTTTATAGGTATTTTATGAAAAAGTGCATATAAAATAAAAACTTCAACAAGCAATGAATAAATCTAATTTTAAATTGATTGCGAAAAATAAATCCTTCTTCATCATAATTATTTTTTCGAATCATTATTGAAAATTTAATATAAAAAGTGTTTTTATTGAAAATTTTATAAATGTAAAGCTGTTGGATCTTTTGGGGAAAAAAAAAATCTATTTTGTAATGTGATCTGCATATTAATGCAAATTTTATTTTTAATTTTGATGAAAAAAACCAGTCTTAATTTTTCCTTCAAAAAACATTCACAAAAACATCAAAACGAAATATATTTAATTTTTACCGTCGTGGTTTAGAACTTAGTTATAGAAATGTTTTAAATTTAACTTTTGTATTATAAAAGAATTCTAATTTGTTTTTTAGATACCTAGGTACCTTATATCTTTATATTTAAAAATATGATGCGATATTAAAAAGTTGTTATAAGATTCTTTTGCTTAAGTTAAAATTAAAATTTCCATTTTACAAATACAAAACCAGGAGATAAAAAAAATTGGTTTCATTAATTTAAATCATTATATACCCATACAGCTAGGAACCTATATTTTTGGTATATATAGGTACATAAGTAGTATATTCGAAAATATCTAACTAGATTAGAATTAATAAATAAATAATTAGGTATGATTTTTTTTTATATAATACCTATTTCCCATCTTTTTGTATATGTACCTACCTACATAGTTGGAAATCAATTTATGTTTAAGTAGTTATGTATTTCGATTTCATCAAAACCTAAATTCTTACCCACGTTACCTACATGTTGTTGAATTTAATTTTATTTCAAAAATTAATAATAATAATTTTAAACTTTTTTTATTTTTCAAAAATGAAAACGGAGTTTAATAAATATTACGGGCTTTTATAATAGTTCTAGAAACATAGATTTTCAATTTTGTGAAAATTTTCATTTTCAATGATTGATCTTGCTCTCATGTTGACTATTAAGTCATCTTAATGTTTTAATTTTTGATTAATTACAGACATTATTTTGGTTATTGAAAATTTTAATAAAAAAAAAAAAATGAGAACTCGGGAAGCCGACTTTCTCTATTCTGAAGTTAAGAATGAAACTTAGTACCTATTCAAGATTCAAGAATTTTATATCTCATTGCAATTGAATAGATATGTATGTACATGAATATCTTCATGCTGTGTTTTAATTCATTCACGAAATGAGATGTTTTAAGCTTTTATGAAAAAAATTTACTAATTACTGTGAAACATATCAGTACTTTGGTTTTCTCATATACATAATTAGAAGAATATACATATACATATACCTAACTACATACATATCTACTTAATTGTTAAACATTATATTTTATATAAAAATAAATTTATAAAAAATAATAATTATACGGGTCTTTCAAACAAAAAAATGTTTTTTACTTTTGAAAATTTTTATTTTGATTTAGTAACTAAATAAAAATATGTACATACCTTCATGTTTAGAAGAAAATATGATGTGTACCTATATGAATTATGATTATCTAATATTTAAAATAAAGTGTAGAACCTGATTAAAACTTTGATTTCAACTTGACATTTTAATTTGATTGAGAAAAATACTATGGAGAAAATTTTTAATAAATTAAATGTTTGAAAAGTAGATACAGTTGTTTAATTAATTATATAGTTATTATACCTATTACTTATATACCTATTGTTTAAAAAATACATGATAAAAAATAGTTCGCACAAAAAATATTTAGTGAGTTGCTTTAAGCCTGTTGTAGATAAAAAAGTAATTTTTAGTACCTATATTTAATATAAAATTAAAGTATTTTAAAAATCGTTGTTCAATTATTTGATAGAAAACGATGTTTTTACAGCAAACTTAAACAACAGTTAATTTTTAATAAAAATTGACGAACGTTTTATCTTCAAAATACCTACATATCTCTTTGAAAAAACATAGAACAAACATTTTTAGTTATTAATTACCTAAAATAAAAATATTCAACTATTTTATTCATTATTTTTAAAAGTAGTCTTATTTTTTTTACTTCTGCATGTTAACCCAATTATATATGTAGTTCAATTAGAGAAATTATAGGTTGAAATACAAAGTGCTACTTTCTATTTTAACGAGAAATTATAAATAAATTATTAAAGAACTAACATAATATAGTTACCTAACTAAATTATTGAAATTGAATTATCTAAGTAAATTTCAGTTTTTCAAAAGTAAGTAGATTTAAATTTTTCAAATATCTCTTGTACTTACTTGAAAAATTCTACTACAAAAATAGATATCCTTTGAGGAGCTTTAAAGTTTCGCGAAAACTTGCCAGTAACTTAACAATGTCACACTAAAAAACGATACCTATCTTTTTATTGTTATAAAAAGAATCCTTATATCTATATATGATTATACATAAATGTATGAATAAATTATGTGTATATTATCTATTTTTTTATATTTGTGTATTATATGTACGTATTTGTATAACAAAATATATATATGTAGTTGGGTATATACATATATGTACATAAATATAGCGATGTAATAATATAGGGATAAAAAGCATGTACAAAAAAGAAACAGAATTTGATTGATGATCGTGCATCAATTTATTCAAAATCCACTCTTTCCTTTTCATTCAAATATAGTTAATAATATTATATAGATAGGTATATATTTTCCATTGGTTGTAACTATCTTTATCTTTACGTCGCCATTCTTTTGTTAAATATTTTCACATATGTACATATGTATATGTATATTTAGTTCTCTATATAATAATAATAATAATAAAACAACATTAAAATAGTAAAGAAAAATGAACTTTATAAGTATACCTAGTTTGTTCATGGTGAAGGTATGAAATGCAAAAGAAAAACAACGCGCAAGTTAATAAGAAATAGTAAAATAGTATTAGAGAGACAAAAAGTAAATGTTTTTCTAAAAGCAACAAAAGGTACCGAACTATTATGGAAAAAAAATAAAAAAAAAGTACATATTCTGCCCACATAGACCTTAACAAAAATATAAAGTTTTTATGAATGTATGTATGTACAATATATATACCTATATCAAAGAAAATGATAGACTTTTGTACGATGTAATTATACCTATATTTTTTAATATATTTTATCGATATATTTAAATTTAGTTGTACATACATATAGTATACATGTTTGTCACATTGTTATATGGCAAATTTTAAAAAAAAGTAGTGTAAGTATATATGCTTAAAGTACTTTTACACTACTTGATTTGTCATATCACTTTATGTATATGGTATTTTACATATGTATTGTCATACGACTTTTCATATTTCATAATGCTGATAATCTACTGAAAAAAAAAATTCAAATATTATGAAGTCAAATCAAATGTCATACAAAAATAGAAAAAATCTATTTTAATGATATTTCGAGTGTATAGTCGTAGTCGTATGACAAAGTTTCTCAACAAAATCAGACAGTGTAAACGCTGTCAAACTTTTACCAGTGACATAGGTGCTTATTATGATTTTCTTCAAATGATCGAACAGCGTTCGATTTCATATTTGGTATTATCATTTTCGATTTTTTTCTTTTTGTTCGATTAAATCGAACAGCTGTTTCGATCACTTTTTTACTGACGAAACGCAATTTGTAATACGAAAAATATGAAAAAAAGATGGATATTTCAAAGAAAATGTAACTTTCAATGTTTTGAATGTAATAATAATACTAATTAAATGTGTTTTTATTAATTACTACATACTTTATTTATTATTTTAATAGAAAAAATACAGGTAATAAGAAACAATTAGAAGAACTTGTGAATATCATGAAAATTTTGACATAAATTAATTTTTCTCACAGAAATCCCTAAAATTGTTCTAAAACAATAAAACACTTGCCTTACTAATAACATTTTTTTAAAGTCGAATTGAACAAATGTCGACTCTAAAAACTGAGTATGCATTGAAGTTCTGTACACGAATACATACTTGTTTTTTGTTAAATCCGACTTTAAAAAAATGTTATTAGTAACTTAAAACAATTTATTCAAATATGTATCTTTAAATTTTAACAGCTGAAAAATTGTTCAAAGAAAATATACACAATAATTCACGATAATGACGTTTGTACCCAATGTGTATATGGCAACGTTTTTTGGTTCGATCGATTGAGTTACATAATACCGAAATTAAATTCAATCGAATCGAAGAAGATTCTTCGATCAACCTACGAATAGAAAATCATAATAAGCACCTGAAAGTATGTACAATATAAATTCGTGTTTTTTCTTCTATTTTAATTATGAATTTTCTAAAACTCAAATTTGTAATATTGTATGTATTTTACTATTGGTTTAAAATTTACTCCTTTAAAAAATAAACATATATATGTATGTATAAGTATAAAACAATTTTTTGATTATGAATTCAAGGTAACTTTTTTTCTATTGGTAGGAAAATTGCTTAAAATTGCGTTTGGTTTTTCTTTTAATTTTTAAGAGGACATTTTTTTATCAGTTTCAAATCCATTACTAGACATTCTCAAGTTCTAAAGAAGGTAAAATTGATCTTTTATTTATAAATTTAAATTTAAATGGATTTCTACTTCAAGTTGAAAGTTAATGTTATCTTTTCTATTGAAGGCAACTTCAAGCTTGCTTTTTAGAAAATAAGTCGGTCGGTAAAAAGATCAAAATTTAATAATAAAATCCTATTTACGGCCAGATGTGGCTGGATATTGGTTCTTTTGTACGTAACAACATTAGATTTACATAGAAATGAATATAAAAACTATTGGTGTTCGGGACTGCAAAGTCAATAATTAATTTGATCGATTTATTATTTATTTCTAATGTTTGCAATATACGAAAACTTGTAGTATAATCAAATAAAAATTGAAAACCTTGGCGGCCCTTTTCAAACGTGTCATTTCCGTATACAATAGTAAATATAGTAAATGCTATTGCTATATAGCTACCTACATATTTCATCTGTAAGCCATTCCAATAAAACAAATACTGTTATATAGATTATTTTGTCTAATTTTTGATATCCATCAATTTTTCAGCATCAAAAGCCAATACTCTAGTTACCTCTTCGGCCACTGCCCGTGCCCGCTAAATGAGGTTCGAGTGAACGAATTTTAATCAATTAAATTCTTCTAGGCGATTAGGCTTTTTTTTGTGGTTGGAAATAGATATAACGTGACTTCAATTAATTTGCAATTTTTTATAATTTATCTATTAACATTGCTGAAAATGATGCAATAGTAAACAAATGTAGAAAAACTCAAAGTCAAAAAATAAAGTTAAGAATCCTACATAGGTATTTGTTATTTTAATAAATGTTCGGTTTGATAACTTCATTTTCTGTAATTGAAAAAAATTCTTGTAAATCAACATAGTATATGAAGTGGAATTTGATATGTCTATGAAAATCTAAAAAGAAAAAAAAATTAACGTATTTAACATTGAAATTTCACAATTAGGTAGTTGGTGCAAGTATCATTTTTAAAATTGTTATACAATATTAAATGACAAATGTGTTAAATTGCCCAGTATGTTATCATTGAATCTTATTTGATCAAGTTATGGTAAGTAAGAAATAAGTTGAGAAAAACTATTTAACATAAATATGTCATCGTTTAGATTTCCTACACCCAATAAGATCAACCACCATATCTTGATTTCTAACTGCGATATGTTGAAACTAATATAAGTAGGTATACTATATGTAGTTATTATAAGTATGTATTATGTATATGGTAAAAAATTCAAATTAGTTTTATTCGTCTTCTTTTATTTTAATAAGAATAGGTATAAAGATTACTTATAGGATAGGTTATGTTAGGTTTATCTAATTTTTTATTTCTTCCCAGACTTTTTTCATCTGTTCGCCTGATCTTCATGTAATTACCGTAGTTAGTTATGTAAATTTTTTTATGTTTTCTAATGTGTCTTCTTGGTTCTTGACTAAACTTTAGTTGACCATGAGTATTGTTTTTTCCTTTTTAACTTTGTTTTAGTGTAGTTTCTCTTGGGTCTCAATGAAACTTGTTTGAAATCTTTGGTTACCTAATACCTTTTTTTGTCTGCTTATAGGTAGTTGTTGACTGGTGCTTCTATCTTTTGTTGAATGAAGATGGTTCCTATTTACAAAAGACGTTGAGGACGATGCTTGAATTTCAATTTGGTAAAATGAATGTCCGCCTGTTTGGTAATTAATTGGGCAGTTGCTGGTTTATTTAATTTTTTTTATATAGGTACATATTTAGTTTCATCTGAATGTTTCTTTTAAGCTAGTTAAACTATCTCTATACTTCGTTGTTACGTTTTGTTCTTTTTTAATTTAAAAGAAAAAAAAGAAACAAACATTTCTAAAGGTTTTCCCATTATCGTTTTTTTTTGTTAATCAAATGAATTTACTCATTTATTGTACCATGACGAAGATAATCAGAAAAAAGAAAATATGGGAGAAAGAAGAAAAAAATGAATGTTATGAAGGCAAGGAAATTTTTGTGAAGATTATTTTTTTCTCTCTGAAAATATTCAATTTTTTTCTTCTGTTAGAATTTTATAAACAAAATAAGTAAAAAAAAAAGTTCTTTTAATTTGAAAACAAAAAACTATAAAAGGTAAAACAGCTTAGTCAGACTTAAAGTTGACATTAAGAGCAAAAAATGAAAGTAAAAGATTTAAAATTGAAGTACCTACAATTTTCAAACACAAATATAAATTTTATATGCTTTAGCGTCGGATAAAAAAATTTTTTTTGTAAGCTTTAGTTTCATATCAAAATTACATGAAAAATGCATAAATAACAAGATTTTTTTTTATAAAACAATTTGAATTTTGGTTCTTTAATTTCTCGTGTGTAATTAAAGATGTTTTTAGTTAAGTTTTAAATATAAAATTGTTTGACTATACATACGAGTATGTATATACAATATACATATGTATACATAGTACATATACATATATGTACCTATGTACATTATTTTCATACTGTGCTTAATCCATTAATAATACTTGGACATGTGTGTTTAACTTTCTTAATCAATTTATTTTCTTGTGTTTATTAAATTAATTACTTTTTTGTTATTATTTTCCTGTTTTTATTTTTTTAGTATGACGATGGCCTGCATGGCTATATGGACTCTGGAGCAGCAGCGGCAGCAATGTATGATCCTCATGCAGGGCATCGGCCGCCTGGATTACAAGGCTTACCACCACATCATTCGCCACATATGAGTCATGCAGCTGCAGCTGCAACAGTTGGTATGCATGGATACCATTCTGGACACGGCACACCTAGTCATGTATCACCGGTTGCTAATCATTTAATGGGGGCAATACCTGAAGTACATAAACGTGATAAGGATGCTATATATGAGTAAGTGTACCTATATATGTAGATTTAAAAAAAAAACATTAAAAACATATTTTACATATGAATGTATACACATGTGTGTATAAAACAGGAGATAGATAAATTTCACTATAGTTAATCATGAAAAAACAAATGAGTAACTTGTAAAAGGCGCTAAAATAATTGTATCAGTATTTTATTATCTTGTTGTTGGTTAAATTCATATAAGTATCAAAAGTTTTTATAAAATTCTTTTATGAATGCAAATTTTTTTTACCCTTGTATGTATTTCTTAAAATGAAATATGCCAAAAGATGCTAAGAATAAAAATGCTATGTGAAACAAAAGATCGAATTAGAAAAAAGTTAAATCAATTTTTCAATAATGTTTCAAAACATTTACATACATATGTTTATTATTTCACTTTTTACGTAAAAAAAATGAATAATAGAGCATATAGTTTTTGATGGGAATATTCGACTCTTTTTCGAAAATAAATTGAAAAACTAACAAAATGAATGTTTTTGACCTTACACATGTCCCCTAAAAATTCTAAAATATTTATAAAGCAGGAAATTCGAGCACCAAAAACATTGGATTGGATAAAGAGAAATCCAAATCTCACTTTATTTCTTCTTTTAAATAAATGAATAGTAAAAAAAGGCAGATGTTCTTAGTTCTTTTTGGTTTAAGATCCCTTTCAATTTACATGTTTTAGTTTGACGGTTGAAAACATACATTTGTACATACATATATGTATGTATATCAATAATAAAATGGTATATACAGATATAAAAGTTTAAGATGTTTTCATTACACATTTCTTTAAATATAATATACCTATAAAATATACACATAATATGTATGTATGCACAAATGTATTTACATATTTTATCATATTTTACTACCTTTAATCGGAATTTCAACAATAGGTTTACACTCAATACAATTGCTACATTACAAAAGATATGTGCATATAATATAGAAGCGTTAATAATAACTTTTTTTTTTCTCGTGCTCTTATACTTTTATCATTTTGATTAATAAATTTGTATAATTAGCTAATAGCACCAGTTTATTGCTACATGACTTGAAAACAAATTATCTCATTTATGGAACGTATAATAAACTTTTGATATAACTTGGTAACAATAAATAATAATAATAAAAAAAAAATGAATAACACAAGAAAAATAAAATTAAATAGGTACAGAAAAAAAACATAATTTGTTAATTTTGTTTCCTGCATTTCCAATTTTTACTTCTAGTTCGAAAAAAAAAAAAATAAATAAAAAAATAAAAATATAAAATAAAATAAAAAAATAAAACATCAGATAATTAAACGATGGTCATCCTTAGAAAGTAACTCCTAAATTTTTGTATCCGGAATTTAGATATCTGAAAATTCGTAGATTCTATCACCACACATAAAATGTTTAAATTTTCTTGTCTACACATGTCCTCTTTTTAGTTTTGTTGAGAAAATTAATAATTTTTTTTGTTTTAAAATTTAATTTTTTGAGGGTCATGGTCTTTTAACTCGAAAAAATATATACCATGTTTTATAAAAGAGTGTTGAAATATTAAATATAGTAATTTTTGAATGAGAAGGAGGAAGCCTTAATTTGGCGTAGGGTCAATGTTATATAAGATAATATTTTGTATATGAAAAGGTTATAATTATGTGGGTTTCATGCTGTTCTTTTTTATACACATATATTATGTACAATATCAATTGTTTAAATATGACATTGTTGAATAACATGGGCCTTACTTATAAACATTTTTTAATTTTAAAACTAAAATAGTTTCGATTTGTAAAACAGAGTATGCTTTCAAAATCTTTATAAAATGAAGAGATAACATATTAACTTAACATATTTTATATAGAGTTTCAAAGCACACTTTGATTTCCAAGTCGAAACTATTTTAGTTTTAAAACTAAAAAAAATGTTTATAAGTAAGGCCCAAAGTGTACTAAAAATAAATCTATCACTAACTTTCCGTAGGTATCTATATATAATATAATATGTATGTATGTACATATGTACCTATTATATATTTTTTCCATTTTATTTAACACCACATCATTTTAATTTATGTGTTAATAAAACTTAATATTGTATTAGATTAGAATAATATGGTTTTATTTTTTGGTGAAACAATATTGTCCACTTCATTATTTCCATGAAGTACTACTGGAAAAGTATATTATACATATGTATGTACATACACAATTTGAATGTAGTTATGGTTCTCTGTTTTCTATAATTTTACTTGTGACATTTTATGATGTTGAAATTTTGTATATTATGCCCTTGTATAAAATGAGCTTTCGTAAACTAAATATAGGTTTTCTGTTATGGTTTTTTATTTCAATAAACCAATTGACCAAGTTAAACTCTCTATACTATGAGTCCTTTTTATAATTTTATTATTATGAAATCTATGTCAAAAATATTTTCTGACCTTCAAAAATTAGTATGTGCTTTTGGCTTTTAGTTTTGTTTCGAAACTGCATCAATGCATACTTTGTTGAAATTGAATCACTAAAATATAAACTGTTAGGCAATTATTATTTTTAATTTGTTAGTTAAATAACATTTTCAAATCGTTTAGATTTACCATTTTACATTTTGGGTGATGGCTGCAACATACAATAATTTTTATTAAACCTATGTATGTATGTGTACACAGTCGAAAAGTTCTGGCTATACACCAGACAAAAAAAAACACCATAATTTAATTTATGAAAATCGATAACAGCAGGGTGCAATAATAGACTCACTAAGAAAAAAATCCTAATTTCTAATTGATTGTTTTCAATGCCTTTTGACTAAATGATTTGATAGAAATTTAAAAAAATGAATTAGGTATTGCGTTTTTGACATGTTTCATTGACGCTTTTTTGATTGTTTTTCGAAATTTGAAATATAAGTATAATAGGAGTATTGATTGAATTGATGAAAAACAAAAAGTATATACATACATTTATGTACATTATTTAAGCTAATTGTAAGTATGTATAAGTAATAAAAATTATTTATTTATTGTTTTTTTATATATTTACAAATCAATTTTTTTAGAAATATTTTTTTAGAGGCAAAAGTAAAATATTGAAAATGCAATTTCATTTTAAATAGTTACATATTAATAAAATGCAAAAATGAATCCCTACAATTTTTTTTAACTAACCAATTAAAAACAATTATCACAATCACAAGTTAGTTTAAAATGGATTTAGAAAATAAAATAAAAAATACTAAAAAATGTTTTTAAAAAAGATTTTAATTGTTATTTTTTTTTTCAGGCATCCTCTTTTTCCTCTGTTGGCGCTCATATTTGAAAAATGTGAGTTAGCCACATGTACACCCAGAGAACCTGGAGTACAAGGTGGTGATGTCTGTTCGTCAGAATCATTCAATGAAGATATAGCAATGTTTAGTAAACAGGTAAATTTGTATAAAATTTAATATTGTACATATTGTAAATAATTTAAATTGTTTTTATCTGTCGCAGAATAATTTGTATGGAATTATGCATACATATGTATATCTATGTATGTATTTACAAAGTGGGAAAGGTTCCTAGAAATAGCACTTTAGTTTTTAAACATTTTTCAAAGAGTAACTATTGCTATAATTCTTGCTAAAAGTTGTTTTACGTGAAAAATAAATTAAAATAGTACCAACTAGAACCGGTCTATATTTTGTGTTAGTAATAATCATTTATTGACTAACTTATAATCGAAATACCAGTGGCAGATTTAAAGAAAACTACCTCTAATATCCATACAGAACTATTTACTGACGTGAGTCTGATAGAGGGTATCTCTACAAGGGCCATTATGTACTGGTCGACAAATAGTAATTTCCCAAAAGTAGTGAGTGACCAAGAGACGATTACTTTCTAGGAAAAATCCTCACAAAAGAAGATTCGCGAATAGTTGAAGGTCAATTTTATAGTATGATATTTTAGAAATAGAAATTCATATACAATATACATACAACATAAAAAATCGTCTCGAGAATAAAAACGCCATGTTTTATATTGAGAACTATTTTAATTTAGACTTGAAAAAAAAAATATGATATATGAAATTATTCTAAAATAATGCAACATAATTCTTTTTACATTTGAAACATACAAAATTCAGTATTTTTCTTATTATAAATTAAAAACGGATATTTTATTCTGTTTATAAATAAAATTCTATTATCGAATTATGTATATAATGTACATCAAGATCAGAATATTTTTAATTGTACTTGTACACGCATATTGATTATTATAAGATTATAATCTTTTTTTGTTGTTTTTGTTGCTGTTAGTTGTTGCTTGAATAAAAATTAATTTTCAATTTTTAAAATTCAAACGTTGTATGTATATTTAATATTTAAAGCAAAAAAAAAAGGCAATTGGGTTTTTGCCCTTCTACATATCAAATAAGATGTTTATTTATTCATATAGCAATCGAATAGTCTAACATTGTTTTAAAAGAAATTAATAATAATGAAATAATAAAGAAATGAATCTCGATAAAATAACAGAAATCAAAATGAAAAATCAACAAGGCGCCAAGTGGATCTAAACAGAAAATCTTAAATACGCGATCATTGAACATTTTTCTAAACATAATAATGTAATATTGTAAATACATATACATATGTATATACATATGTATGTTATAATTTATTATAATATATATATAGTTCTTTTATTTATAAAAGATCAGTGTATCAGTGTAAAATATGGTTAAACCTATAGATGAGGCCAAATAGTTATAACGCCTGATACATTTTTGTGAATTATAAAACAAAAACACAAAAGAATTTTGGTATTAATATAAATTAAAACAGTACATATTTTTAATTTTTGAATTGAAAATTTATTATGTTAATACTTCATAAATGATGACGGGCAGTGGACGAAGCAGTAGTAGTTTGGTGGCTCTGCTTACAGATCATAAGCTAGTCCACAAACCAACTTCAAGAAATATTAGTACCAGCCCTGTTATTCGAATAAAATTCGTTCTCTACCAACGAACTTAGTGGTTCGCATTCCACTTTAAAACTGTAAGTGCATGTATGACAGAAAGGGACTTTACAACCCTCTGACTCGAAAACTAGCTGCGAGGTGTGGTGTCAAAACGGTACTACATATTAATGCTATTTGGGACTTTGGAAGTAATCCGAGAACCGTCACGTTAACCAACTAACCAAAAAACTTTATAAATTAACCGTTCACCATTCTTAAGACATTTGCACTTGCAGGCATATTTATAATCAATTAGGTCACCAATGCAGATAAACGATTATTAACAACAAGCTCTTGCTTTGTTGTAGATTGTTTTTTTACTTCTTCTTTCAAAATACTCGAGATATTTTCAATTGGGTTCATGTCGGGACTATTTAGAGCTCAATTTAATAATTTTATTTTATTTTTCCTAAGGACCTCTTTCCTTTAAATACAAATTTTTCCGAATGGTTCTTAGAAATGTTTTGGTATTTTGTAGCAGTCAATTTTTCCTTCATAAAAACTAGTTTGAACAGTCCTTTAGTAAAAATTTCGTCTCAAACCATACTCTAATTGGCAGTTTTACTTGTTGAGCTACACAATTTAGAGGATATCTTTATCTTTGCGTCTCCTTATGCTTCTGGATATTCGTGGCATTAAACATACATATTATTGTCTCATCACTGAACACAACCTGTGTAAAAATAAATACAGTCTTAAATCATTTGCTAAAAATTTGAAGGTGAAGGTTTTTTCACAATAAGAGTGATGTTTTGAAAAATAATAATTAATAAATCGACTTACCTTTTCCCATTTAATTTGGCTCCATCTATAGAAAGCTAAAGAGCCCATAAATTTCTTTGTTTAACAGCTTGTTTTGTTAAAATCTGTTTTTCCTCGGCCTTTTTGACCTTGTCTTAAACCAACTTCAACTAATCTTATTCTTATAGGCCTCTCCGAAATTTTTACACTGTGCTTTTCCATTTCTAACTTTAATTCGCCGTTTACACTTTCGAATGAAAAATCTGTTGTCTTTTTTATTTGTTTTTCTTTTTCTGCTAAATTTTTTAAAGTATTTTAGCATTAAAAAAAAATCTGCGTATAATGAAGTTGTGAAGAAATATTTTTTTTGGAAGAAACAAAAAGTTAAAAATATAAACAATAGTTTTTATATTTTTTAGAAAATATCTGGATACCATTTGTTGATAGCAACTGCATATAATGTATACGTATGTACTTATAGTTTAAATAATAGATTTTAAAAATCAAAACACATTATACTTATCATCACATTTGTCGTTCGATCGTGTTAAAAGCTTTGCAGATTGAATATATTGATGATAGAAGAGAAGTACAAATAAATTACAAATTTTTCTCATTTTATAATAAAAAAAAACATTTGTATGTGCGGATGTGCATATATGCTCGTGAAATTTATTAATATCCATTTGTTTTAATAAAATTTAAACTAAATCAAACCAATTGGTAAGGTGAACAAATTTTTTGTAATCAATATTCATCACAATATTTTATGATATATATATTATTGTAATATATGTATATACAAAAACACAGATACTACATATGAACATATCTTTGTTTGTATGAAAATAGAAAAATATGCATATATACATATAATTACATACACATTTAATGACATTTTGTGTATGTATTATTTTTTATTTTATGTCATAATATAAAATATGTTTTAGTTACTGGTACAAACTTATATTCGTTTTCATAGTTAGTTAACGTGGAAAACTCTAGTTATTACTAAAAGTGAGTTTTGGAGAAAAAAAACACAACAAAAATGAGGAAAAATATCAAAATTGATGGATAGAAAAATTCGATGAAGTTGGTGACGATAATGTGTGTGGTTGATTTAAATTTGTTGCACACGTGCAATATATATACTTTAGAACGGAAAATATCTGTCATTAACACTATTGAAATAATTCTGTCAACAAAACTATTTTTCTAAAATTATACCTACATTAAAAAAATACAAAAATTTACAAATTAAAAAAAAAAAACGTGGAAATATGTTGTACATTGTATGTACGAGTAGTTAGATTATGTTGCATGATTCTATTATTATACTGTAGATATACATAAACAGATTTACGTCTGTAAAAATAAATTATGAATGTTTTTTAATGTATAAAATATAAATTTGTTTATGTGCGTCAGTATGTGTGTAATAAACATGGCAGATATTTTATTTTATAATGGCGCTATAGAAAGAAAATAGAAAGTTTATTATGTCTGCCTATTTGTCCTAGACTCTGGAGTCAATTTATTGTATGTACATACTCGTAACATTTTTAAAGTAACAAGGAATCTATGACTGCATTGAAAGATCTAAGTTATTTTAGTATTGTATTCATCACAAGTTTGGTAGGAATGGCAAAGTTATATGCAAATATTATACAGCCCTTGAAAACGATATTAATAGAAATGAAAATTAAAATCTAGGTATCTTGCAGAGATTTCATAAAGTGATTGTTATGAAATATGAAATTCAGCTTCGTATGAATTTCTAACCATTAAAGGAGTCAAAAATAATAAGCGTAAATATAGGAGCTTTTTTCATATTCAATGCATATTTTCTTTTAGAAGAAAGAATATGGCAATCTAGCTAGATACTCTTGAAAATGAATTGAGAGAGTTTTTTACATTTATAGATTAACAGAAGAGAGGGATAGAAATGTTACTAGAACGATGGAAATATGTATGTATGTACATAATGTTATCAATAATAGTTATTTAATTGATTAATATATGTATACTATGTAAATATGCAAGCTGAAAAATAAAATTAGTTTCTATACATGACCTGAAAAAAATAAATATAAAAGTCTGTGACAGGACGATCTACAAACAAAACCAAAAAAGAAAAGAAAATAAGAATATTATTAAAAAAATTATTAACTCAAATGATGTTGTGTATGTATTAAAAATATGTACATATCTTAATATTGAAAAAACATTTACTTTGTCTATTTATCACAATTCATGTAAATTTTATGTATTTATAAATATGCAAAAACACTGTGACCTTGTCACAACGCTTATTATATTCAAAATCGACTTAAAATGAATACATATTTCTTATTCAATTTTGGTTCAAGTGTCTCTATAGTGTTTCTATATGATTCACATAAAATGTTTGTAAAATAGATACATATATCTATACATATGTATAATTATTGCAATGATTGATTTATAAATAGAAAATTTGATTTGAATAACAAAATATCGTCAAGGACGATTAAAAATCAAAGATGTAATCAACAGATGATATCTTTTTTGTATGAATGTAAAACATCTTATATTATTTGTGTTTTATTCTCGATTAACATTTCCATTTTATTGATTTTACGAAGATTTTAAAATAAGAAGAAAATGTAAATTAAAAATTTAAATGTCCACAAATACGTATTATAAGGTGTTTTTCAAAGTTTTTAATCAAAACTATATTATAATATCTACTTTGTTTAGAAACTTTTCTTTTATGTGCATGAATATACTTATTTTACATACATACATTTTTTGTATAAATACAAAATCTGCGAGAGAGAAAATATAATGGAAATAATCTTTTTTTAAGGAAATTGAAAATAATAATTTTGAAATTTTAGTAAAACAATAAAAAATATAATATATTAATAAAATTCATTCTTTATTAAAACAACAAACAAAGTAGAAAATGGAAAGCTAGCATGAACATTTTCATATATGTATTTTTATTTAAAATTAATAATATGTAATAATAATAATAATAAAATTAATTTAAATTCAATTTAAAGAAATAAAAGAAGCTAAAAATATCACGATTCATGAGTTGAATATTTTTACATATACAGGGTGTCCCATTTGGTTTGCTTAACATTGATACTAGTGATAGGTCTCATCGATATGTACCTATACCATACATTTTATATGGAAATTTTGAATTTTTTTTTTTCAAAAAAACATATATCGGTAATCCGTGGACCAAAAGCCGATCGAAGATGTCCCCCTAAAGGTACTTTAAGGACATTTTCGAAGTTACTGAGAAATTTTCAGTACTTCCTCGAACAACTCCGAATATCATCGTAGTTATAGAGGCTTTATAATCAATTTTTTACTTTTTAGTGCATTTTATTTATAACAGTTATTTGTTTTAAAAGTTTTTTTAATATTCAAGCTTATTATTTTATTAATTACAAAATTAAATAACTTCAAAAATTTTATTAATCAATCACATAATTCACTATTTGTTTACGTTACAAAAATCACATTTACATTTGCAATGAATCTTTCACGACTTTGAATAGTTCTCTCTCTTAGAGGTTTTGATGAACATCATCCATATAGCATCGTTTTCATTTACTATATATAGGTAGGTATATGTATATTACTTCGCTAGAGTAAACTTTACAAATTCTTCTATGCTAATAAATTTTAAAATTTATTAACCAAAAAGCTCAATGACTGCAACATGACACATTTAAAAAAAAATAATCACAATAATAACAAAAAGAATATAAAACAACAACAGCATCAGTGATCCAAACCGGAGAGGTAATACACGAATTCTATGATGACTGCTAAACTGACTATATGGTCGTTCTCACTGTTAGTGAGCCTGTTGATGATGATGATGATGATAACGATGATGGTGACGATGTGACAAAATTAATGAGACATGACGAAGACATCCATCCATCTAACTTGAATAATATGTACGTACATATATATAATATGCAATATATGTATATGTACGTATGTGTAATACATCGTTATAATAAATGCATAACTTTCTTTTAGATTTAATTTAATTAGTTAACCAGTTGTTGCCACTAACGGGATAGATTGCTTGATATTTGAAATTTTATTTTAAAAAAATAAAAGATATTTTTGTAAAAGAAAAATAAAATTGTCTACAGAAAAAAATTCAAAATAGTTTCAGGAGTTTAATGGTTTTCTCTCATTTTTCAATTTTTTAGTACACATTTTGAAATCTTTCTCAATTCATTTATGTAATCAGGCGTTGTGAAATTAACTTAATTTTGTTCTATGTAAATTCTAACAGCTATAAATAATTTGTTTTGCAAAATAAAGAAATTTAACATTTCCAAAAGAATATGAAGAAGAATTTTAAGGAAAAAGAAAAAACATTATAAGAGAAATTTGGAACAATAAAAATACTTAAAACATAAAAATACGTTTTTTTTCTGGTTCGAAAATAATACTCGCACTTGATTATTCATGACATCAAGAAGTCAAGTTACAAAAATTCTTATAAAAAAAGAAATGTACAATTTGATAAATCGAATGTGTTAAACTGATGTGTCTTAAAAAAAGAAAAAAGGATGAACATACATAATATGTACATATACTTATATATATATATATATATTTTTTTTTTCAATTAAAAAAAACTTTTTTTTGTATCATAGAGAATTAATCTTATTTAACGGAACATACGTTCATCTTACAGAAATAAAAAAAAGGAAAAAAATAAAAAGAAAATTAACTCCAAGTTGTGGTTTTTTGGAGCTCAACGAAGTTTAGTGTGATGTGTCATATGATAACACAATAAGTATTCATCATTTTATTGTGATTCTCATATGTAAGATTTTAAGTAGATACATATGTATCGTACCTATATTATTTTTACTGCAACAACATACGTACATTTTATATATACATATTAATGTATCATCATCATCATCATCATCATGTTCACTGTCAAACGACTAAACAACAACAAGAACAACAACAATGTTATGAATGTGAATCTTTAGGAAATTTTAATAACAAGAAATTTTTACTCTTAACCCACGGCATTAACATCATTATTTTTTTCGATAATATGTACATACATTATATTATTCATATACATATAGGTATACCTATGTACATATATATTTTCTATACATTCGCCAGAAACCCACTAATAATATTAATATTCTTATATACGAAAAAAGGCCATATATAATAAAATGAAAAAGAATTTTAGAATTCTTTTTTTCTTGGATTCATTGCATTATTCGTTCAAGTTAATGTTTTTAGATAGTTAGTCCCTGTTTAAAGAATGATTTAAACCAAAAATGTGATCTCAAAAATATGCCATTATTTTTCATTAAAAAATTTTTAATATACAGATTTATATAATATATATATATATATTATATATGTATGTATATTTTTGTGAATTCAATAAGTACATAAATAATCTTAACCTTTTGGTATAATTGATCCTTAACTGAAAATTATTATCATTATCGAGATCGAGATTTCATTAGTAAAAGAAGAGAAACAAATGAGTTTAAAAAAATTTTTGTTTTCTCTTGTTTTATGTCTTGTGTAAAATATGAAAATATCTGAAATTAAATACTACCCACAAAAGAAAAAAACAAATAAATGGAAAAAGATATTTTGTGCATCTTTAAATTTAATGAATATGTATCTTTTCAAAAATTTGGTTGACATATGTATGCAATCGAGTTTTCTTTTTTTAATTTTTTTTACTTTATAGTTTTTATTTTTCATTCCAAGATTTTTCGTTAATAAACAGTTACAATTTATATTTAGAATCAAATTTGAAAAATGTTTTTTGCTAAAACATTTATGTAATTACAAAATCACTATTTTAGTAGATTGCAAATGAAAATTTTTCATATTTATCGAATTTCAATAAATGAAATTGATATGTATCTTTTTACTAAAATGATTGTTTGTTCGTACGCCAGAAATTGAGATGAAAAAACAGAAAACAGCTCACCAGGATTCTCGATTAATTAATTGTATTGTAGGTCAAAATATTTTTTTTAAATATGTAAGAGCATATTCAGATATTCCTGCTGTGCAATTGCATTGTTGCACATTTTAACTGTTTTATAATAATTTCAAACCAAGTGCCCAAAATAAAACGAATTATGTATACGTATATTAATTTCCCTTAACGGTATTACATTAATTCCCCCATTTACATTAAAATGTTTAAATGGAAAGGAAAGGACAAATAAGAAGAAAAATGTTTTTTCTACACATGTTTTAGGTATAAAAATATAAATTCCTATTTTTTAGTTATACATAAACTGCTGCTCATTTAAAGTTTTGAGAAACTAAATAATGACGGTATACAATTTATAAAAAAAAAAATTGTACATAGAACCAATTTTACTTGCTGTGTTGTATTTGAAAGAAAGAAGTGTTTCTGTAAATGGATATTTCTGAAGGACTTTGAACAAAAGATTCGTTTAGGAAGAAAAATAAGAGATAAAAGAAAAAAAAATACAAATAAAAATAAGAGATTTAAAAGAGCATTCAGTTAAATTCAATTTCTGAAGGTCCTTTTTTACTTATTTCATGTTGTGAATATCTTTTTTTTTTTACTTTGTAAGCAAAAAAGGAAGAAGAGTATGCGATTACGAATAACAAATTTCTTGTTAGATCCTTCGTACCAAGGAAGAAGAGGTATTTTATTTTCAAATAGGGACAAAAGGAATTCTTCGTCGATACTATTGTTAAAAATTGAATACAACACGTATGATCATTTTATATATGTATGTATTATAGAAAGAAAACGAGGTTACTATGCTTATATACCTACTTTTTATTTGACTGTTTTGTATTTTTTTTATACATACAAGTTGTACGAAGAATGAAAGATTTGAGGAAATTTTTTTTTTTTTTTTTTTTTTTTTTTTTTTTTTTTTTTTTTTTGAATTATAAAATTCATATTTATATGTGTGATAAATATAGTTTTGTACGGTTTGTATAGGTTTACGCACCACATACCTAAATGTATTACAACTATATGTTTTATATTTTGAATTATGTATTTGTAAAGAAACCTTATAAACACAAAATCCTTATACCGTTTGTAGCTTTTCATATACGTATTTTCATGCGTGAAAAAGAGGTACCTATACATATTTTAAAATAAAAGAAGTCGAAATAAAGGTTGTCTTTTTAATCCTTTTTATTATTTCCTTCTTTTTTTTTTATCAAACATTATTTTCCATCTGTATGTGAAATTGAAGCCTAGCTGTTCCAAACTTCATTTTTGTTGGTTCATTTCTCTTCAATAGCTGATTAAAGATGAAAAGTGAATTTATAATTCGTATTGTACGAGGAGAGGTCGAAAAGTTTTAAGCCTCACATATAGGTGACGTCCTCATCGGCCTACACATATTTTTTTTTTGACAGCTCAATGCTTATAATGAAAAGTCGCCATAAGTGTCAAATCTCTATCTGTCATAGTTAATATTTTAGGCGGGTGCAAATGGTGTTCTTCGAGAAAATTTTAAAAATGGATAAAATTGAGTACCGTGCACTGATTAAATTTCTAACAAAAGAAGGTGAAACTCCCACGGAAATAAATGAACGTTTGCGTGCTGTTTACGGTGACACTGCTCGATCTTTTGCAACAGTCAAATTGTGGTCGCGATTTTCTAAATTTGAGGCAACTAGCGACGAAATGGTTGAAAAACTTGAGAATAATACATACAGGACAGTCGAATGAATAAAAAACAGTTAGATGAGGCCCTAAACATCTCTGCTGATAGCGTGTTGAGGATTTTGCACGACAAATTGGGTATGAACAAGATTAGTTGCCGATGGGTAACCAGAATGCTTACGGTGGCAAACAAGCGACAGCGAATGGCTGTTGCGAATGAGTTCCTCGGCATGTGCAAAGACAAAGAAATTTTTAGTGGAAAACAACAACCAATGCAGTGGCGTCGGCGGCGAAGCGAAAACGTTTTCGTAGTGATGAAGTGGTGCATACAGCCGCTTAAGCCTACTTTTAAGATAAAGATGAGACATGGTTTTTCGAGGAATAGCAGCCCTTAAACATAGATATGAAAAGTGTGTTGAAATTCGAGGAGATTATGTTGAAAAATAAATATGTTACTTTCCAATTGAAAACAGTGTTTCTATGTTAGGCTTAAAACTTTTCGTTCTCCCCTCGTACCTATTTAAAAAAAAAAACAAAAAGAAAAGAACTCAACGATTTTCACCAAAAGAAAATTACAAACTGTTGAATGTTGATATAAAACGTTCTAATAAATCAAAATTTTTTCGGATACATTATTGTACTAGACCAGAGGCTTCCAAACTTTTGCGAGTCGAGACTCATACTATTAAAATAGTTAAGTTTCCGCGACCCACTTGTATAGAACATAATAAGAATAAAACAAACAAACGTAAACAGTGTTCGAAAGTTTTTTTTTTTTGATATTTTCAATTGTCCTTGAACAGTAGGTATCAGGTCATTTCTCGTATTGTTTACTTTTCCTCGTGACGGCTCATTAATTTTTGTAAATAGCCAAAAGACACGTGGCGCCAAATCAGGTGAATATGGTAATAACTCCATAATTGGCTATAAAATTTTTTCTTCTTCTTCTGCAAACATTACTGCTTTTTCGTTTCTTGTTCACTATATGTATTGTGTATCCACGTTTTGTCACCTGTTATTATTACTCTTTTTCAGTACTTATCTTGCACATTTTCTATCATGTTTAAGACTGTCATTCAAATTCCGTAAATCTATTGGGTTATTATTCTTGGGTCATCAAGTGGTTTTTCCAATACAGAAACATTTGTGTTACTGCACATGGGTTATCCTCAATATCAAAGTTACTAGTTTGAAATTGTTAATACCAGACACAACACAAACATAACATATGTGTGTCCAGGCACTAAGCAAATATGTACAGCATTACATTCTTCGAGCACCTGTTGTTTATTAAGCCGGCGGCGAAAACCAAATATTGTAATATTATACGTACAGCGCTTCAATTTTATTAAGAGTTGGATTGGAACTCTAACTGAAAGCTCTCATTTCTTATTCTCGTTTCCACGTTATCACACTTCCAATTTGGCATTGGCACTGTCCTGACATTAGTCGTAACCCTCGGGTAACTAGTAATTAGTAAATTATTTTGCCGAAGAACTTTTGTTAATGTCCTCCCCTCGAAGGCTTTAAGTGAAGAGATGGAATGAACAAAGCCTTTTAAAAATATTAATATTCAAAAAAAATCAGTAGAGAAAGTTCTAAAAAAGTTCTTTATTAGTTAGGTAGAATCACCATTCTTTTATTGACCAAGCTACAAATTAAATTACATACATATTCATGTTTCTTCTTTTTTCTTTTTTCTTTTTTCTTTTTTTGAAAATAAATAGTCATGTATGTACTAGTTAGTACATAGGTACATGTTGTATCAAATTTCAAACATTTGTTCTTTATGTGTTCTTTAAAATTTTCAATCATATCTAAATCTTAATGAATTAAAAATAAGAAGAAGAAAAAAACAAATATGTACACAAACATAAAACAAAAATGATAATAAAATAATAAATAAATAAAAATGAGTCGCTTTTAATCAAAACGGCAGTAAATTATAAATGTTGTCCAATGAATGTCATGTTGCTATTAATTTCAATAGGCTAGTGTGATCGTGACCTAATCCAATAATTTGCAAATAACTGTAATTTATATTCAGTTTTTCTCCATGAAATTGATATATGATCATTAAGCTGTGAACCGTGATTTTAAGGTGTCATAATATAATAGGTATATACATACAAATATATGTATATATTTTTTTTAGCTCTTATAAAATGAAAAAAAGAAACAATCTTTTTATAATATTACAGCAAATTTACTGCATTAATTTGACCTACGTATATGTACGTATAAACGTATATAACATTAAAATAAGCTTATAATATAAAAAAAACACACGTTTATTAGGTATTTTATTTATATCATTAAATCAAAGAAAAAATGATGGTAAAAGATATAAATATTGTTTTTTTTACTGTTCAAGCAGTTCAAGTTATGTAAATATTAGCTTTTAAAAAGTGAAATGAAAACACTTGGGAACTGAAAACATAAAAAAAAATTTATAATTGTGACTGAATAACTGGAATATGTATATTAAATTTTGAGAAAAAAAAGAAGTTTTTTTCAAAATATTTTGATAAGAATACATACACAAAAATAACTTTTTTTACTTTAAAGTTTTTTAAATAATTTTTTAGTCATTCTCAAATAAATGTATACATAATATTAACAGACGCGACAATAAAAACAAGTTATGAATAGATTATTTTATAATGTCAGGTTAATAAAATTAAATCATTCAAATAATTTAAGATTGTGACGTATGTTACATATGTTATTATGATTTATGAGAAGTAACATGTCAAAATTACAATTTTCGCGTGTGATGTCATGAGTTTATTACTAATTAGAAATTGAAATTAAAATAATTGACATTTCTACAATGAGTTTACGTCATTACAATGTTTTTGTTTTCTCCTAATCATTCTCATCAGTATGAATAGGCTATGTATAGATACACACATATACTTTTAATTTAAAATTCAGATAACAAATTCATAGGTGATGGAAGGAAATATTGTGTGATAGTTTTAAATGTATCTTAAATCTAATTCTAGTGAGAAGATTTTTATTAAATAGAACATCTTTTGAAAAAGTTATTCGAACATTTCAGGTTTCTATTTCCATAGAAACTTTTATTATTGGCATATTTATATATTCGAACTTCTAATCACATCCAATAGTTGATAATATATGTAGTTTTCTGTATTTTAAAGTCACGTGAAACAGACATAAAACAAAAGTGAAACCAAAATAAGATTAAAGTCAATCAAAACGTATTGTAAAAAAAAAAGAAAGTCTAAAATGTAGTATGTACATATTTTGAATTTTCCACCATGGCATCAAATTTAATTTTGGTATCGTCGAAATAATAATAAAAATCTTTATAAACTGTGTTCCTATTCCTAAAAAGATCTATATTTACTTATATACAATATACATACATATATACATGTTATATGTACATATTATGTAAATATGTATGTACATACATATACATATCTAATTTATTTTTTTATCTAAAACGATAAGATGTTAAAGTCATGAAATTTAGTATGGCATGCCACTAGATCTTGTTTTTACTTTTTAAAATGTGATATTCTACTCGTATCAGATAGAAAATAATAAAAAATAATAATAATAAAATATACTTAATACCAATTTTTTCGTGTTAAAAAGACCCGCATAAAATACAGTAGAGAATTAATAAAATGTAATTATTTTTTTTTGTGAACTCTTTAATATCTAGTTGTTTTTTTATTATTATTTTTTGGGTTTATTACATGTGGCATACTCTGAGTCACATATTGTCATTTTTTTATCTCTAGAAAAATTCTATTTAATATTTTTTATCAAAAATAAATATTTATTTCGTATGTTGTTTGTAGGTTGTCTACGTGAAAAAAAAAAAAATAAGAAATTACTATACTTGATTTATTAATTGAAGTCAGTACAGGCAAGATAGGCATACTTTTCTATACTCTTTTACATTTCGTTTGTATAAATCTGTCTCATGTTTGGGGCGATCAGATCTCAATTCAATCGAGGGAAATTTTTTAAATTAAATATTACCAAGGGCAACAAACTCATCGGGTACTGCTTCCATAAGCACAATACTGACATAAATTAATAAATCAAGTATACGTATCTGTTTGTCTAATTTTAGGTTTTTTCTAAATCAAATTTCTCATAGAAGTTTCAAATGAAAAAAAGATAAATTTTTGTGACTGTTGAAGTAAATGACCCTTTTAATAAAAATAAAAAAGTGTGAATGTTGTTGAATAAATGAAATGAAAAATTTTACTTCTTACGATATTTTGATGCATTTAATTCCCAGAAAGTAATATAAATATGGACATATGTAATAGAAATTCATTCGCGCTTTTTTATAATTGTTAATTATTTTAGTTATACCTAACTTTTATTAAATATCATGTAGGTATAGGTATTCGCATAGCATCTGATATCAAAATAAGTATTGTGTTGTCAATTGATAACAATACGTTACTTTTTCATGTTTGAATTCAATGTATTTGATTTGACTACATTCATGTTTATTATCTCTGATAAAATTTTGGGAAATTGATTATTGTATTTTATTTTTTTTATTTTTTTACTTTTATTATTTTATTTAAAATTATTATTTTTCTTTTTGTTTTTTATTTCACTGATGTAATAATGTTGTACTTAAAAATACATTTTGAAAAAATAATTATGAAAGAAAATTTTGAAAATTAGATAATTTTTATTAAATTCTCAATTTATGTGAAAACAAAAAATTAATCGAGTAATACGTAATTTTATTACCTTGTTTTTTCTTATAAAAAAAGTACGTGACGTCAAAGAGGAATGATTAAATTAGATTATAAAGGTCATTTTTACCTTTTGTATATACATATATGTACATTGTACATACGTCGTACATATTGTATATTGAAATGTTAGATAGCATGTTGTGTTGAAAATATTCAAGGTGTTTTGGCACATACATATATATATATATGTACTTGTTGGTTTTGAAAAAGAAAAAAAATAATAAGTAGAATAAGTATATGCTAGAATTATATTTTAAATAAGTTATAACATTTTATTAGGTAATATTGACAGTTATATTTCTTTTGAAGTACATATATTATATTTTCAAAATGGTTTCAATCATCATGAAAATTTTAAACGATAAAGTTGTTTATTACATAAATGTAATGTTTTAACTCTTTAACTAAATATACCTGTATTAAGAAAAGAACACACACTTTATACCCCATATTATTATTTAAAATCTTTTGTTTTTTTGTTATTTCTCTTCTTTTTTTTTTTGCGAAAATACATATGCATATATTATAAGTCAATCTCTTTGGAAGAATAAGTCAGCATGAGGTAAAAATATTGAAATTAAAAAAAAGTATATTGAAATTTAGCCAGAGGATAAAATTAAGCGGAATAAAACCTTCAAAAAGATATAACAACTTACAAAAAAGTAAAAAAAAAAACGAATATTATGTTAAGCTTATAAGAGAAAAATAATATGAATATGGTTTCTACAATAGGATTTTCGAAGATCATTTTTATAATGGGCTTCATACCGATATATGCATGTTCATGGATTATTATTATTAAAATGTATAGTCAAACTAAAAAAAAGTTGAAGTATAAAAAAACAAAAATATTTAATAATAAAGGCAGATGGATGAGATGGATGGATGATTGAATACAATTATTTAAGTAGATGAAAAACATGAAAGAATTAAAGGTATAAAATAGCTAAAAGGCGATGGAATTTCTACATACTTGCCCACTCCTTCTTTTATGTCTGCGCGACATTTAAAAAAAAAAATTAATATGTAAGATATTTCAAAAACAATTAGAAAGAAGAATTTTTATATACATACATGTATACGTATATAAAAAAAATTATAATATTCAGAATTTATACATATTATATGTATTCTGTTGGCAGGATATAACACTTCATTCTATTTTATACCGTTTTCGTTAAAAATCCATTTTCAAAGTTGAATATCTCGGGACCCAATGAATCGACTGACTTGAAAAATTTGACATAAAAAGATCCCTGCGACAGGGTGCGAGTTACAGTCATTTTTCGAACTTCTCTCCCCCCTCTTAGTTTATACCCTGAGGCTTGAAAAAAGTGTGCATTTTAATTCTTGAACTATTTCCTGACCTAATGCATTTTGAAACACATCCCGATATATGTGTAAGAGTTCAAAGTTGGCGAGTCATATATCTTTCCATATAAAAATTTAAAAAATAATATAATTCAATAATTTATTTTGTTGTTTTTAACTTTTTAAATAATCTCGCAAATTATTTACACCCCATTATCGTTATTAAAGAGCGAAAATAATCTCTGATTTAATTAAAAATAGGCCTTATACAAAGTATGTAGATAGAAAACTATAAGGTTCTTCCCGGCTTTGCTCTCTTCTCTCAGAAAAAGGGGGGTATAAATAACTTTATTCTAACGCATAAAATATTTATTTTAAAAAATCAAGTCAATTAACTGTTAAAGGCGTAGACATCGTAATTGTAGTTTGTAAAAATAGTAGCCAGAAGGTGCAATTTGTTTGGCGGTTTGTCTTCTAGAAAAGAAATAAGAATGATAAAGTACATAGTTTCAAATTTTTTTGGCATTATTGAATAAATAGTGACAACATTTAGGCAAAATGAATTGTCTACTTCTACTATTTTTAAAATTCAGACGATACTATTTTTCTTTTTGGGTGTCAGAACAGGCAAGATAGGTATACTTTTCTATATTCTTTCACAAATTGTTTGAATAAATCTGTCTCGTGTTTGGGGTGATCAGATCTCAATTTCAATCGAGGGAAATCTTTTAAATTAAATATTACCAAGGCAAAAAACTCATCGGGTACTGCCTCCATAAGCACAATACTGACTTCCAAAAAGAAAAATACTATAGTTAATGTATTATTTCAAATTTATTTTTAGCGCCACTGAAAAAACATTGAAAGATTACTTTTACATACGTTTTTAATATAGGTACATATACCTATATGTATATCTTTTTCTTCAATTCCAATATTGTAATTAAATAAATTTTTTTTCAGTGTTGATATTTGATTTATGTTAAATTATTATTAGGGGTTAGAAAATTTACCTTTAAGATTAAATATTTAAAAAATTTTCAATGAATCATTTTTCTTAATTTCTTGTGGTGTAAACGTTAAATGTTTTCTCATTTTTGAACAAACGCCCCTTTGCCTGACATATTACACGACGTATATAAAACCTTATATTTTCGATAATTGCTTTTTCTTGTAATATTATTTTACCTGTCAAAAAAGGTCCTTTTTAAATAGAAATTTTTGTAAATGTTGTAAATTTTCTCATTTATCTTTTTTTAAATATTATTTTCTTGTCTGTTCTAGGAAATCTGCACAATATGCAGTTAAATTGAATTTCATTCATTGGACCTTAATCCTTCAACAACAAAAAAATGTCACTTTTAACTTTTTTTATTTTTGTGTACATACTATTAATTTTTACTAACCTGGAATTAGAAAATTGTGCGTTTGTAAAATTTATTGTTTAATACTATACAACTTATAACTTATACGATATTATAAGGATCTTAATAATTTTTATGATGTTTTGTGTAAAATATTTTATCACACGCAAATGCAGTAGAAAAATCAAATAAAGTATGTACCTTATTTTTATAAGGATATAATTTAAAAATGAAATTAAATAGAAATGAGAATTTTGAAAATAAGTTTGATAATAGTTCTATTGACCTTATTATATTGTATTATTTGTAATTGTATTATACACTTTAAAAATTCACTTCGTACTTTATATTGAAAAATGTAAATATGTATGTAAAAAAAATTTTGTGAATTAAGAAAAAAATCAACATGAATTTTTAACGGCTGTGTAGTTCCTGATTCAGGTGAGATAATATAGAGTGATAAGGAGTTCGCGTGAGATTGCAATGTGTAATTGAAAGTATAAGTATATGTATATGTATCATTTTATACTGTATGTACATTTATTATTTCTTACTTCAAAAATTAATTTATAGTCTTTGTTTTTTATAATTTGTGTATAAATTTAGCTGAATTTCACAGTTTTTTGAAAAATACATTAACCACATTGTTGGCAAAACTATACAATATGTATAACTCTGTAATAAAGTATCTATATTTTAAAATGCAAAACAAAATCAATTTCTTATAAATTTGTTTTTTATTTATTTTTTTATTGTAATTTTAATCTTAAATTCAACATACATAAATTTATCACATTTAAGTATGTATTATATAATTTGGAGCCAAATGTCAAATTAAGACTCAAATTGAGTTTAATAAATTTTCTACCTAATAAATTTTCTACTTTTATTTTTTGAATAACTTTAACTTATAATATGAATATTTATTTTTAAAAAAATAGATGTTGAAAAAAGAGCAATAAAAATTTAAAAATAAGTTAATAAAGTGTGAAACATTGTATACAAGAAATAAAACTATTCAAATATAAAAGAAACTTGATATTGACTTTTAACTTATACAAGTACTCCAACTTAAAAAAATTAAAAAAAAAAAACACTGTTTAGTTTTATACTTTACATTTTAATAATAAAGATACAAAAATATATGTATATTTATATATTTACATACATATATACGCCTACAAAACTCAACAATTCAAAGTCATGTTTTATATACAGATATTGCATATACGCGAATAAAATCCAATTACACATTCAAAATGTCATGTCGGATATCTCCAGACTGAAAATTTTATTTATAGTCGCATCTCACGCTGTGATTTCAGTTGTTAAAATGATTTATTTGAAAAATTTTCTGCATTCTCGTTTTCATTTCCATATATGAAAACAAAATTATTATATATTTATACAGAGGTATGTGCGTAATATGTATACGTATTTTATACTTAGTAGTACATTCATGTAAAAATTACAGTCGGGATCAAAATTGAGAGGACATTTGAATTTTATCAATTCAAAACAATTATTTTTTAAAATTACTAACGGTTAATGAATTTAATTATTATTGATCATAAATATTGGTTAATCTTTGTATTTTTATTATCCATAATAATATTTATAATAAACATTTTTTTTTTTAAATCAGAATTTCTTTTCTAAAACCTTATTTTAAACAAGTGTCCTCTCAATTTTGATCCCGACTGTATATCTTGTATATTTTATATGATATAATTTTTATTAAAAAAGCATAAAATGTACATAGGTTAAAACATATGATTTTGTAGCTACTATGTATTATTTTTTATATAATATTGTTTATAAAATTTAAAATTCATAATACTTTTTTATGAATTTACGCATCACATTTTTTTTTAACTTTTTCTTATAGGTAGACAGTTTATACAAAAAATAACATAAGATAATTACCGATTAATAATTTTAATCCCGATATCATACACAAAAATTGATAATTTTAATGTAGGTATACAAAAATTACAAACATATATATTATTTATTCAACATTTTTCAATATGTATGTATTTTTGTTATAATGTCGTTTATATTATGCTTTTTACAAAACCGTTTATCATAAACCAGTTAATAATATATTAAGGTAAATTTTATACATACATATGTATGTATGTTAGAAATAAATTGATTTTAAAGAAGACAAAAACAAATATTTTTTTTATTTTTGAATTTAAATTACCAATTTTGTTAATTTTTCCATACTTTATTTGTGTTTTACTATATATATATTTTATAATGATGACTTTTTAACACCTTAGTGACAAAGTATCCGTTAAATCAAAGTCACAATAACATATATATAGTATTATAGTATATCAAAATTTCTATATAAGTATAATTTCAAATGATGTAAAACTTCTAATGACTATTTTTCTGATCTTTATTTATTTATTTATTTATTTTTTTTTTTTAATTTCAGATAAGATCACAAAAACCCTATTATACGGCGGATCCCGAAGTAGATTCACTTGTAAGTATTATTCATTATACCTATTTTCACGCTCTTTGATTACACATATGCATTTTAATTAATTTGTATTGAATTTTAATTCAAATTTAATACAAGTAATACCAAATATTAAATTCCAATTATTTAAAAAATATATTTTAACCCTTTTGTTGTCGATACTGAGAGAATTCGTAAAATAATCGCTTTAACATTAATTATTGAATTGTCGACAAAGACAAAGAAAAACAAAAAATGGAAGCGTATTAAAAATAATAGATACCTACATATATGTATACTTTATTGAAATATCAAATATGGAAGTTTGAAGGATTAAAAAAGTACTTTTCAAGTCACATTACAAAAGGAAATAATATTAATATTTTTTCTTAACATACAGATATACAAAAAGCATTAATAGACAAATAGACTATATTAATGCTTATTTGTGAGATATTCAAATTTGTTAAGAATTTTTCAATTCTTCAATAAATATGTTATAGTTTAATTACGATGTAACATATTTGTATACTTCATTAATGACATACAGACATTTACGAATTTAATTAATAAAAATAAAATTTTTTTTTCAATTTTCAGATGGTGCAAGCAATACAAGTACTTCGGTTTCATCTTTTAGAATTAGAAAAAGTAAGTGAAAAGATTTCCTTTATTGAAAAATTTATTTAAAATAAACTTATTACCTTATTACTAACAAATATTTAAAAAAAAAAAAAATAAATAAAATAAAATAAAAAACAAACTTGCTCAAAATTAATGTGAAACATTTGCTCACCGTGATCCCCAATTCAATCTACGACAATGTCTGATGTGGTTTGTTACTGTGTGGCTAAACTTTTTTTTTTCTTATTTAGATTTATTATGATTTTAAATTTGGACATACAAAAAATATATTTTTTCATTCCTTTCTCAACAAGTGGTCAAATTTGGGTTCTTATTAATTTCAATATGAAAAGAATTTCTTTTTCAATAATTTAAGTATTTTTTTATTTTATATTATAATTTTGAGTTGTTTTTTTTAAATTTGTTTTTAGGCCTTTTAGTTACTCTAAATTCATCAATAAAAAAGTACATTTTCAGATATAGTGGACAAAATTGAAAAATAAAACACAAAGAAAAAATTTAAAAAAAAAAAAACTTGAATCGAATCAAGATAAACTTGTTTTTTGAATTTTCATATGTGGACATTGGTCAGTCAATGGATTAAGAGTTTTTGATTCTGCTTTTTTTAAATAAAAAACAAAATAAGAAAAAAACGAAAATTTTATCATTTTAATGTACGATGATGATTTCTCCCACATGAAATAACCTGAAAAAAGTTAAAGTGACAAATGGTGGTCGAATGTCATGGTTCAAGATTTAAATCAGTTGATTGTTTTAGAAGCACTGAAAATTAAAGTTTTTACTTGAAAAAGATGGTATCTTCTAAGTTATAATAACATACTTTATATAATGTATGTATAAACACATTTATATGTATAACATATACCTATTATATGATAATAATATAAAATATATACATATATGTACATATATATAATAACATATCTTTATCTATACCTATAAAAATTAAATATCTTTAAAAATATGATACATTATGCTATATATACATAATATTATAATGAATAAAACATGTAAAAATATTAGTAGATATATACAATTATAAATGTATTATTCTTATATATGTATATATGTACATACATAATACATACTAAACATTATATACGTACATACATAGGTATATTTATAATATTGGGAAAATTATGTTGGGTGTGGTAACCATTATAACATATGATATGTATATAAAAAAGAAAAAAAAATTAAATCATGCACTTTGTTTTTCGTTTTTGTTGCTTTCAAATACCTTTGAAATGATAACTACCTTGAAACGAATAAATAAAGTGCATGCCATCTACATAGATAAACACAGATGAATATGACTGGAATGTGACTATTTAATTGAGAATTTTCAGAATAATATATATAGAAGCTTTTCTTGAATATTACTTTTTGTTCAGGAATACAATATAATAACTTTTTTAAGTTCGTATAAAAATCTAAATTTAATTATTTTTTTCCAATTTTCTAATTGAAAAATATACATACATATTTATATTACTGTAGATTCAAAGTACTTCGACCATCACTCACTGATGTCGAAAAATTTAGAATTGATGTGATTTTTTTATGTAACTTGTTCAAAATTTCATTGTACAACTATTAAAAAAATACAAGAATAAGAAAAATGTACCTTTGTATTTCATGTGCAGTATTTTCAAAAAGAATAGGTACATAAAAACCCTGAATGTGTTCTAAATAGCAAAAGTCAACAAAACATAAGATTTTTCATTCAAAATCACAGGTGATTTGTTTTACTTACCTTCGTTTTTTCCATAAATTCTACAAATTTACAATACTCTATACTATATCTTTTATAAAAATTTAAATTTATGAAAATATAAACAATTTTTTTTATAAGCTACTACTACTCTTACATTATGCAATGCTGCAGTATGAAAGTTTAATAATAAAAATGTACATAATATGATGACATACAACGTGCATACGTACATATTCAAAACCATCTATATACAAGCCCTGAACTGGTGTTTTGTATGTATCAGTTAGAAGTGTCATGTTTTGTTTTGACATTTTATAGTTTCTAATGGTTTCTTAATAAGAGTGCTGAAATGTAGTGTAAAGAAATAGTGTTTTAGTTAAATATTTTTGGTTTTTTAAATAAAATATTTTTTAAAAAAGTTTTAAAATGTAATAAATTAACAGTGTTATTATTTTTAAAGTGCACAACAGTGAAAAAATGGCGTGTGAATATACCTATGGTGAGGTTATATTATAAAGTGAATAAATTGATTTGATTAAAAACCATCTATTATTTAGGTATAGAAGGAAAAATTTTATATTAATATTTTTCAAACTGTAAATATTTATATAAACACATGTATGTATCAGAACTATTATAAACTCAAAAATTAAATTTTACTAAGTCAAATCAATTTATTCACTTTATTACATATAATATAACCTCACCATAGGTATGTAGTCATACTTCAATTTTTTCTCTTACAAGTAGGTAAGAAGGCACAATATTTTCCACCCTTTTATTTTATTTTTTGACTAATGTGCACTTTAAAAATTATAACACTGTTAATTTATTATATTTTAAAACTTTTATAAACCATATTTTATTTAAAAAACCAAAAATATTTAACTAAAATACATTTTCTTTACACCACTATTTGTACTACCAGCAGTGTTGTTTTGAAAAATTGACACTTCTGTCGTGTTTGATTGTGTTAGTGCAGAAAGCCAGAGTACTAATTACATAAAACGATCAATCGAACTTAAAATAAACGAAAATGAAAACGATCACGAAATTTCTATTATCGAACTTGCATTTTATAAATCGATTTCATCGTTATCGTTTTACCGATTCAACCGTTTGAACTAACATTTGTAACATTTAAATTTAGTAGGAAACACAAAGCCTTGGCTTCGCTTCGACTTGGTAAACGTCAAATTTAGTTCTATACTTTTTGTATGAGAGTAAACATAAAATATAAAAATTATTGTAAAACAGAAAGATGGATAAATGACTCTTTTTTTGAAGTCATGGATAAATAACGCTTTTTTTAAGTCGGTTGAAAAGTTTGTATTGTGAAATGAATTAAATTTAAAAATAATGATAGAAAAAGTGAATAAACTAAATTAAAAATAAAGAAAAATTGATAGTATTACACATTAGTATTAAACATTATTTTTACCATATACATACTATATTATATGAACTCCAGCATATTGATGTTTGAAATTTTTTGATAAAATTTAAGCATTTTTAATAAAACTATTTGAAAACAATTGACTTATTTGCATATCAGGAATATAATATATTAAAAGTAAAATGTCTTTATTCTACTTACATTTTTGAAACAAAAACTTCAACGTAAATTTACTTCAGGCTCCTAAACAAAAATTTAAAAATAACAAGTTAACAAAATCACAATAAATATCACACTTTCCTTTAAACTTTCCTTTGTTCGATAACAATTTCATGATCGTTTTACAATTTATTAAAATTAGATGAGAAAAACAGAAAAATCGATTTATGTAATTCAAAAACGATAAAGAAAACGATTTCTCCCGATTCATCGTTTTATGTAATTCAAAAACGATACAACAAACCAAATTTTTCGATTGATCGTTTTATGTAATTAGTACCCTGCTCTGTAATTTCAACTTTCGTGATTTTGTATGTGAAAACAAAAATCTAAACTTGTCGAATCTTGTCCATAAAAGGCATATTATGTATACTTCAAAAGTATTTACAGTTACAAAATAATAAATAAAACATTCTGATGCCGTTCAAGCTTTTGATATTTGTATCAAGTGGGCTACACAAAACTTTGTTTTTTTAACTGATATTGCACTTATCCAAAAATGCAATCACAAAAATGACTTCAAAAAGAACCAAGCAAACATGCTGTCGTAGTAAATCGGAGTAATACCTCGTGTTGATGACTGTATTTCTATCCTTGAAATCAACTGACAGGATTCCTTCGCAATCCCAAAAAATTGAAGTCATCACTTTTTTAATGCTTTGCGTGACATTTGAACTGATTCCTTCCGGTGCCACTCCATAGAATCCCTTTTAGACGTCGGATCATAATAAAGAACCATAGTTCCATCGCCCATCACAATCGATTCAATAACGCTTTTCTGGTCTTCACGGCAAAGCTTTAAAAACTATTGTCGCGGTACTCGATATTTGACATTTTGTAAAATTCACTCAACTTCACCCTCTTTCTTAGCCTGTTACAATCAAACTAATAATCGTCCAGGGTTACAAATTTGCATATTACCTGCTAAGACTTCCCTTTAACCCACACATATAACAGTTTTAGGAATAACCGCATTTTTATATATGAGAATACATGAACCGCACTACGTATATGTATACACAAAACGTATAAGGGACACAAGTCAAATGAATGACCATATAGGGCCCATAGACGGTCAACTTGGTTGACAACCAGGTTGTCAACATTGCAAGTTGAAGTCAATATTGACTGTGTGTGGGCAGGTTGACAACCTAAATCAAGTTGGACCAACTGATTGGACTAAAATCAAAATTTTTTGATTTTTATGAACGGTTGTAAACTTGGTTGTTGTGTCTGTAGCAATATTGTCAACTTCATTTGAAATTTATAATTCCACTAGTAAAAACTTCAGGTTCCGATAGCTGTTTACCTAACAAATCTTTTGAAAAAATGAGATTGACATTCAAGTTGACGATATGGTTGGAGTGTCTGTAGGTTTTAGGTTGACAACCAGGTTGTCAACCAAGTTGACCGTCTATGGGCCAAGTCAGAAGGGTTTTTTATTTTCTATCGAAAGCATGCATGTTCACTTTTCACAATAAAACAAAATTAGCTCACAAGTTTAGTATCTAACAATAAGTTATTTATTTAGATAAAATTTGAAATTTGTTGAAATACGGAAATTTTTAAGAAGTTTAATATAAAGTAAAAATTAAATTTATGATATACGTTGTGTCCGTCAAAAAAAAAAATTGACACATACATAATAACTAAGCAATTTTTTGGAATGAAAAATGCTTTAATAACTTTTTTTTCCAATATCTTTTCTCTTTCATTTGCAAGTTCATTATTATATTTTTTTTTTTTTTTTCGTATAATAATTCTATATCAACTTCATCAACTTATGGTTGACTTATTATCATGTGATGACATAAGCAGTTACGACGAGCATTTAATGATTGAGAAGTTCTATTATTGTAAAGAAGTTTTATTAATGAATATTGAATGGTCGTTATTCCATCACATGATTGTAAATTTTCCATAAAAAGACATATGTACATATGTATGTACAAACATATAATATAGAAAATGAGAAAAAACCAAAAAAAATAAAAATCATGAGTTTTTTTTTTAATTATTTTGGGTAGAAGTTTTATTATGTTATTATGAATTTTACAAATTTCAAAATATGTATGTACTTATACTCGTATAGTTTTTTTTTTTTTTTTTAAAAAAAAAGGTATAAAATAGAAAAAAAGCCTAAAAATTATAATAGATATATGTAGGTACATATAATTTTGTGTTATATTTATTAATATTGCGTATAAAATGCATCTTGAACATAAATGATATCGATTTTTATTTTATATGTTATGTATAGAGTAGAGATTATAAATTAAAAGATAAATCTCTGTACAAAGTAAATTTGTAATTGGTAAATATTTTATAATGTCCAATCATGTGTAAGTATATGTACTATGTACGAGTATTTACATTACCTATAATTCATTTTTTTTTCTTAAATTTTAAAGCTCTCTATTACTCCTACAAACACGTATATATTATTAAATTCACATAAAAGAAGTTTTTAATTAAGAAAGTCATAAATCAATAGTCTGCGAAGATAATTTATATCGTCTTAATGAAATAATTGCTAAGCGGTTTTCGTTAGTTTAAAATGATTGACGTTCAACGGTATAAAACACACATAAGTACATACATACATATTATTGTATAAAACCTTCAAATATATATAATATACAATGAGTACTATATTTACTTCATCTCCTTCAATTTATATACATACATATAAAGGTAGAAGGAAAAAAAAATGTAGTGTTTTGACAAATTATTGATCATTTGATGAAGCAGAAGTTATAGAATTTTATTAGATTTTTTTTAATATTTTTGTTAATGAAACGAATATAATTTTCGAAATGTTCAATTTTGATTTTATTTTGTTAGTTTGTTTTTTCTTAAAGAATTTTTAAATGAATCATTTATCACCCATTTTAAATTTGAAAGAATAACCCATATAGATTTTGTTTAAAATCGATGAAATGATTTTTATTATGCTTTTCCGACGCGTTTTTTTGTAATAGGTTACTGGTAATATGTATGTAATGTAGCTATGTATTTTCTTGTTTTAAATATGTAGTCAATTTGGATGAAAAATTTTTTTTTCTGAATCCTTTCATAGTATTATTTGATTAATTTTCAAAGACAATTTATTTCTAATGTAAATTTATGCGATAAAACTGTTGTTTATATTCCTTTTAAATCTGGTTAAGTATTCAACTTAAATTCCATAATATTGTAGAATAAAACGTGTCCGGTAATTGTATTTTTATTTTTGCTATTTTTTTTTATTTCTTTAATTTTTTTTTTAAATCATCCTCGTCCATCCGTGAAACCTCGTGAGACATTTTATTTATATTTAAAATATATTAAAACCTCACCCATGATGATGTATCAAAGAAAGAATATGTTTGTCATGAAATTCGTTTTAGTGTAACCAGATTTTATCTTATTCCCCGACAGGTTTTGTTTATTATTTGTCACTCAGGGAGTGTACGACAATGAATTTTTAGTTTTTTGATTATTTTCTGTGCTTTTTTCCTCATTTTATTTCAAACTGTTGAATTGTCTTTTTTAACTTTTTTTCTTCTTTTGAGTAAAAAACGGTTCGAAAAGGATTTTCTTTTTTTATTGATTTTGACAATGTTGATATTCAAAAAAAAAAAAATTTCATCAAAAAAGAACGTAGAAAATTAATTTTATTATTAAAATTTTCCAATTGATAATTTTATTCATTAAAATCTAATGCAAAGTCGTGTATGAAATTTATTAAAAAATTTGTTTTCAAGGAGAACTTCATTTTTAGTCACATTTATACAGAGATGAATTTTCTCTATGCAAGTTATACTTTCAATATGTATTAAAAAATTTTCTTGACAAATTTGGTTACAATATATTGTTTTGTTTTATTGTATCTTTTAACCTCAAATACTTTATAGGTTTATCATCACCTATAAACTTTGTAGGCTGTGTAAAGAATAACAATAATATAACTATAAAAATATATTGTAATGTATATAATATGAATGTATGTATGTATGTACATAATACATAAGTAATATATCTACAACTTTAGTATGGAAACGTAAACCTATATTACATATGAAGCTGAAATGTGAATGCAACTGGAATTTGCATAAATTTGCATTTTTTGACTCTCTGGTAGAAAATGTACAACGTTGCTTCTATATTGTATATGTTTTTTTGTTTTGTTTTGTACTTTGGAAAATTCAACATTCAACCTGTTATAAAGCTTATAAGATACATCTTGAATGTTGAGTTTCATCAGCAGTTTCAATATTGAGAATTGGTATAAAAGACTGTTACGGCTTATTTAATTTAAAAAAAAAAAAAAATTAAAATAATAATAAAGGGAAAAAAGAATAAGCAAAATTAAGATAAAAAATAAAACTAATTTTAAAAGTAGAGGTAATCATTCAATGATAACCTAGAGGTAGGTTTTTTACAAACGTGTATACGTGCAGATGTTGATTAAAAATTAAAGAGGCTTTTGTATAACAGAAATAACAGAAAAAAGCAAAAAACAAAAGGTACACATAGTTATGTATAAACATACATATACTTACATATATCTTAAAAGATACAGGTACGCAAATTAGTCTCGCTGGTCATATAAGTGCATTTCTTCTGGTTATGTTTTAGATAATATAGAAAAAACTAAATGGTAAAAAAGTAATGATAACCCATTGAAAAGGTTCTGAAGGTGTTGATGATAATTGCCAAATGAAACTAGGGGAGAATACCCAGTAATGAGCCCCCTTAAGAAATTTTTTGAATTTTTCCTTATACCACGGATAAAGTATTTAATTAATAATTTCAACCAAAAGCAAAATAAACTTTCTGAAGGGTCTAGATTTGCAATTTAACGCAAAAAATATGTTTTTATTTCAATAAAATTATTAAAATTAACAAAATAACTCAAAATTCGTGAGAATCAGTAATGAGCCCCCCTTTCGCCAGTAACGAGCCCCTGAGAAGAGCCAGTAACGAGCCCTTTATTTTGAACCGAATTAAAAGGATTTTTTCTTAAATTTTGAAATAAAAAATATTTTTTATTGCTTTCATATACATAAGTATATACTATTATGAATATTAAATATAAAAAAAATAGATGTATGTAGTATGTACCTACTTGTATTTACTATTATGTAACTGATATAACTATTTATTTAATAAGTTTTCATTTTCTTTATTTTCTTCTTTTTTTTCCATTTCTCTTTGCTATTTTTTAAATATTTTAAAATATTTTGTTTGGTAGGTACGTGTAATTTTAAAGAATTGAAATATCCAAATGGGTTGCAAAATAAACCAAAAATTTAAATTATTTTTATTTAAAAATGTTACGTTTATATTAAAATATAGGTAGGTGAGTATTTAAATATACAACAAATTGAATTATTGATTTTTTCTTTAAGGGCTTGTTACTGGTACTTTGGTTTTTTTGAATTGTAGCCAGTAATGAGCCCTATGCTCGTTACTGAGTTTCATATACAATATTTGAGCCAGTAACGAGCCGTGCCAAAAATAAAATATTATAAAAATAAAAGTGTTATAAAGTGCTATAGAAATTAAATTTTAACTAGTTTAAAATGTAATTTCAAAAAAATTAGCTATTTATCGCTTCTTTTTAGTAAAATATAAAGAAATTAATAATTCATCTCCTTAACGAAAATGTTAAGAAAAATGTCATTTTTGGTAGCACTTAACATTTATTAGATTTATATTTAAAATAAGAAATTTTAATGATAACCCACCCACGCATTGCAAGGATAACCATTTTTTCTAAATATATAGCAAATATTCACCTGTATTTTTATTAAAATAACTTAGTTATAGAATAAAATAAAGTCAACGGCTCATTACTGGCGGAGGGCTCGTTACTGGGTATTTTCCCCTATATAAATACCTATATATGTATACTATATATTTTTTTTGAAAATATTTAAACGTGTTTTTGTATTTCTTTTGTTTCTTCTAATTTAATTCACTTATTTTTTTTTTTTCGAACACGTCCCATATATAATTGATCTTCTAAAGTTAACGTTGATTCTCATTTGTTTCAATGAGATTTTAATTACCAACGAATTATATTCTTTATTTTTCATGTGATTGTTTAACATCCTTGTAGCTTTTTTTTTTTTCTTGAGAGGTCAGTGATACGCTTTGGAATTTAAAACAAAACGGTCAATCAAATGAACGTTTTAAAAACAATCAGGCGACAAAAAGCATGACAGAAATTGTCACTATAATCATGTAACAAAATACAAGTTTTTCTTATGGATATGAAACAATCTGAGCATTTGAAAATGCATGAAATGTTAAAAGAAAAATGAAAATGGCAATAAGTTAAAGATTTTATTTTGTAAAGGTATTTTATTTTGTCGTCACTTTGTTACATACTTCATTCAGATTTTTGCTTGGAATTTGGTATCCATATTTAAAAATGTTTCTGTTGTTCTCTCATAATCAGAAATCAGGTTTCAAACTCAACAGCTAATTTCAATAGAAAATAATAAATATACATATACAAAAAAATATTTCAGATATTGAATTATTATTTCTTCTAGTTAAGTAAAAGAAAGAAACCCTGCATTTTGTAAACATCAAATATCCGCTTTACAATCATATTATGCTTTTTAATTTTTGTTCTAATTTGCATTCAAAGTGTTACAACAAAATAAAAAAAAAAACTTTTGATCAATTTATTCTAATCATTTTGTGATCTTGGCGAATTAATTTATCTTCAAGCTAAAATCTCTTGTATTTACAATATACATATTTAATCGGCCATTTTGAATTATTTATTTTGAAAAAGTGCATAACAGAACAATTACATAGATAAAAAAAGTTAAATAAATAAAAATGTATATGTACTTCAGAAAAACACCAATGAATACCTATAGATATTATTATGTATTATTATTATTTTTATAGTAAATAATTGTAATACTTACTGTACCTAGGGCTAAATACATAACTATATGTATGCATTATAACCTATACTTATATGTATGTATGTGATAACACGAAAGTACAGCATACGCAATTTTACAATACTATAAGTATTCTGTAATAAACTAATAAATAAGATACATATGTATATAAATAAAAAATGGCAAGTCAGTAAATATACCTAATAATATTTAATAATGTTAAAAAAATGACTACCTCAAATTGTATTAATCAGGTTCAGGTGAAGCCAAAAGCTGTCAAAATTCTTGACATTATTTAAATATTTAACTTAATTTAAATTTTATGATTCAAGAGTGAGAACTCGTTTCTTTTACAAATTTCAATTTGATGACATTATTTTAAAAAAATATTTGAAAAAAAAAGTATGTATTAAAAACAAAACAAATAATTATTGCAATTAAATTATTATGGTCATGTCATTGAATCCATATTACCTGTACGTAAAACGATTACAAATTTAATGCATGTATTGTGCATATATACATATGTATAGGTATATGTATATAAGAATTTTTTTTTAAAAATGTTTTTGTTTGCATATATACATAGTTTGAAAATTATACTTTTTTTAAATTTTTTATTAAAGAGTATCTGTTGACTAATAAAGATGATTCGAAGTTGAAACAAGTTTCTGTTTTGTATGTAATATACTTAGATAACAACTATACCTAGGTATATCGAGAATGAATTCTCAAAAACCAGATTTTTAAGTATGTGCGTAATCGATATATATGTATAGCAAAATTAAGTATAAAGACGGATATAGTTAAAAAATACTTATATATACATACCTTACCTGTGTTTTTTTGTTTTTGTTTTGTTTCGGTAAACTTAATTTAATTCCTACTTTTTTTCGAACATGTTATTTTTTTTCTGTTTTGTAAAATGTAAATGTTTATTATTTTTTTTGTACCAGTATTTAATTTTAATTCAAATACTAGATATTGCGAATCATATATTTGATTAAAAAAATAACGTTGAATAAAATAACTTGTTTGTGACCTAATGATTGGTTAGTATGTAATCAAGTAAATTGCAAATATCTAAATTGAAATGAAAAAGGATAGCAGGATTATATGATATATGTAGTAGAAACGTGATATCAAAAGATAAAAAACTAGAATTAATAATTGAAAAAAAAAAAAAATTAAGAAAACAAAAACAAACATTATATTGTATTTAATTAATATTATACAAAACGATTGTGTACAGAAAATACCGATAAATGAAATTGTTTGATTTATACTATACTTTATTTAACAATTAAAGTCAGTATTGTGCTTATGGAGGCAGTACCCGATGAGTTTTTTGCCTTGGTAATATTTAATTTAAAAGATTTCCCTCGATTGAAATTGAGATCTGATCACCCCACACACGAGACAGATTTATACAAACGAAATGTAAAAGAGTATAGAAAAGTATGCCTATCTTGCCTGTACTGACTTTAATTGTTAAATAAGGTATATATACATATTATGTAGTTATATAATTATATTGAATTTAATTGTCCCATATTTTTAACAAATGAATAGCTGATGTGAGCAAATGTTTCAAAAAACTTTCTCAATTTGAAATTTTTATCCGTTCTTTTTAATAAAAAAAAATATAGATAAATGACTTTCTTTTCGTGTGAATTATTTAATTTATTTTCTAGCTAAAAATAAAAAAAATACGTAATTTTTAAAAGAAAAAAAAATTGTATCCAGTTTTAAAAAAAATAATCTTGTTTTGGTTTTATTCTTTAGTTTACTCGTTTTAAATTTGTATTTTTCGTATTTTCCATTCACAGAAAATAAGGTATTCTTGATTGCAAACAAATTTCACATTTTTAATAGCAATATAATGTAATTTAATAATAATAATATAATTTAATATACCTACCTACATATATAAAATGATAAAATATATTCTCTTAATTTTTTTATATGTATCAATTGCACAATTTTTAATTCAAATTTTTAAATTTTGTGATCAGAAAAAAACTGCATAATTGAAAACTTTATTCAAAATAAGCACGAAATACTTAAATTAGAAACTACTTATAAGATAATATTTCTTGAACTATGTATTAAAAATGAGAATAGTTCAGAAAAAATAAAAAAAATAAAAATTAGTCACAACAATACTGGTGACAATCTTGTCAGTGGTACATATTAAATCTAACGAGAAGAGTATCTTTCTCACTTTATTACTATGGGCCTTGTAAATTTTTATAATGGAATTGTCCTATATTTTTCGTATAACCTCATAAATATTTATTATTTCTTTGTTAAAATGTGGAAAAAAAACATAACATTTTTTTTATTTTATTTCTTTAATTACAGGTACATGAATTATGCGATAATTTCTGTCATCGGTATATATCATGTTTGAAGGGTAAAATGCCAATAGATTTAGTAATTGACGAACGGGACACCACCAAACCACCAGAATTAAATAGTTCAGCAAATGGTGAAGGAAGAAGTAATGCTGATTCAACATCACACACCGATGGAGCTAGTACACCAGACGTTGTGAGTACCCCCTTCGCGGGAGCACATGGTCCTATATTGGCGAGCTACAATGCGGTGGTGCACCCATGTTCGTAGTACGATTACGACCTTCTTGCAAAAACGAAGCGGGTGCTCACAATGCCCTGGGATTAAAATTAAAAACCTAAATTTAAAAAAAAAACTTCAAATTAGAAAAATCATAATAATAATTTACATAATTAAAAAAAAAAGAAAAACAATAAACAAACAAAAATTAAACAAAATATTTAATTATGACCAACAAGAACTTCAATTAACTTTTTTTCTTTCTTAAAAAAATATATATATTAAAACAAAAATCCCATATAATAAATAATGAAAGATTATGCTAATAATTGTTGTTAAAAATTGTAACACGTATCGTCAAAATGGTGTACTATTTACATACAAACATACAAGATGGTGGAAAATGATGTCCCAAAAATATAAAAAAAGTAATAATCAATCAAGAATATTTGAATTGTATTTGATAATTTTCTCCAAAGAAAAAATCATTAAAATAAAAATTCATAAAATGTTAGGATATACAAAAACGAAACAAACATTATGACTGATACGTGTTTCAATATTTTGTTTCTTTTTTTTCTTTTCTTTTTTTGTTAAGTAAATTTAAGAAAGGGTTTTTTTATTTGTCTTATTTTTGTTTAAATTGTAAAAAAAAGTGAAATAATTGTAAATACTAAATTTAAGAAGACACAATTAATTAAAAAATTACATGAAAACAAAAAACAGAGAATTTTGTTTTAAAGCAAAATCAATTTAAGAAAAAAAAATAAGTAAAATCAATTCCAGGAAGAATTTAAAATAGTTGAAAAAGAAAATTTACTAATAAGTAAAAAAAAATAATTGAACTTGAAAAATTAAATGAAAAATAAAAAAGAAAAATATGAGAAACTTCGTTTTTGCAAGAGGCCCATATAGCTCGCCAATAAAAAATTTTTTTAATAAATAAAAGTAAATATTTCAACAGTTTGACAACGTGATTTTAAAGTAATAAGGTGTCGTTTTTTAATTTTTTAATTTAGTGATATTGTTTTTTTTTTTTCTTCTTTTTTTGAAATAAATTTAAAAAAAAAACTTTAAATAAATTATCCTAAATACTCTGTTTGTATGTATTTAGAAAAAAACAATTTTTTACTGTTATTTTCAATAATTTTGTTTTTAAATGTAAAGTAAAAAAATAATAAATTACGTTATTTTTTTTTTTTGTCAAATTGTTGAATGTTTACTTTTTATATTTTGCATGTATAAATTGTATTTAAAAAAAAAATCATAATAAGTAAAATAACAAACTTTTTAGTATGAATAAAAAAAAATTTATTGAGTGCTAGATTACTTATAGTGTAAAAACCAAACAACTTAACTTAACTAAACTTTTAAAACAAAACATAAGTAATACTTAACACAAACATACCTATAAGATATAATTAAACTTACAATTAAAAAAACACCTACTACTTTATCTACTTAAAATTTTAGTATTTACCTGGGGTTTTCTAGAAAATCCTTATACGTAAATTTTTTTTTTAAATTTAAGTGTTTTCCTTAAGAAACAAATATATATATATAGTATATTATACATATATATTGAGAAATATGTATATTCTAAATAAAATATATCTTCTATCTTGAAATTAATAATATACATATATATACTACATACATTTGGTGATGTTTCATCTGGTATACGAAAGTACATAAAATATTATTGTACGTGTGTTTATGTAACAATGGAGGTTGACTATGACTATATCTAGTCACAATAATTTTTTTTTTCTAAAATAATAAATAGGAAAGCAAAGGGAACATCAAATGAAATTTTTTGCATTTTCTTAAATATTTTTTTAAAAAATTTAAATATAATAAGTAAAAAAACTCTTTCCTCTTTACTACTGGGTATAAAAATCTAACTAAAAAAATTAAAGGTTAAAATTTTACTATACATACATTAATATAAAATTAGAAATTAAATATAAAATTTATAAAAAATAAAAAAAAAAATAATAAAATCGAACTAAAAAATAAATTGAAAGTACAACTGCATATGAAAAAAAGTATAATGCAACTATAATAAATTAATTGAATATACTATAATTTAAAATCTAAATAAAAAAAAAATATAATAAATTACAAAAAGAAAATGAATTAATCAAAAATTAGAATCTATTCCAGTCGTATCCACACACAAATTCACGCATACATACACAATATGGAATACATACATACACAAAATACATAATATGGAGAAAAAAAATCATACAATATAACCCTTTTATTATTATTATATTCTGCTAGCTATATTTTACATTTGTTGTTGTATTATGTAACAATATTATAAAAAATAATAATATTATTTTAATATTACATATACTAATACAAAAACAAACTAAACATAAAAATCTTTCTAATTAATATTATTAAAGTCTATAAAAGATAAATTTAAAAAAAAACTATTCCGAATATAAAGTGGTGAATAAAGCACAATAATTATTAAATTAAAAAAATTATATAAAAACTCTTTTTAGACATACATACTTAGTAAAAATTAAAAATATAAATATTTTGAAAAATATGAAATTAATTTTAAATAAAAAAAAAAACAAAAAACAAAAATAAGAAACTAAATATACACACAAAACATGAACTTTTCTTCGAAAAAAAAAAAAAAAAAAAAATAAGAAAAAACGATATACGTAATTGAATAATGACTGATGATAGAAGAATCTATGATGTAAGTTGTAAATTTTATTATTTTATTTTTTATTATCATTATAATTATAATAAGTATTATTTTTTTTCTTCCTTTTTTTTTTTGAAATTGTTTTTGAATAATTAGGATATTTTTTTGTGTTTTTTCGTAGATGTAGTAATTATATTGTATTAAAAAATTAAAAACAAAATAAATAATTAGATAATTCTTAAATGTAAATAAAATTAGTAATGTATACGATTTTTGAATTTAAAAAAAAAAAAAATTCTTCAAATTCTATAATACTGATTTATGTCGTGGTTTCTTGTATTTATTGTAACATATTATGTTTTTTCATTAAAATAAGTGTTTTTTTTTTTTTCGTAATCAGTTATTGAAATCCAAAAGAGAGAAAAAATTATTCAAATTAGAGCGAATAATTAAAATTAAAAACATAATATTCTTGCCAAATTTCAGATTATTATTTTTTTTTTTTAAAAAATTCTTAGAAATACGAGAACTTACAATAATAATGTATTAAAGTTTGACGTACAAAGTTAATTTTTAAACTCTAAAAAGTAAAACAGTCTCGTACTTGTTGTTTAAATTATAGAATTTGATGTTTTTTGTTGAATTAATTTTTTTCATATAATTAAGTTACTCGTATGAAAATTAAAACAGTATTTCGAAATTATTTTTTTTAAATTTTATTTTTGAAAAATTTGAAATAGTAAATAGTATACAATCTAAAATAAAAAAGAAATACAATAATAAAATAAAACACTAAGTTCAAATTTAAAGTATACGACATTTTTAATAATATAAAAATAACATTTAATGAAAATAATTAAGAAAAAAGAACAAAAGAAGACAAGTTACAACAAAAAAAAAACGAAAGAAATGCGGTATACTGAAAAAAATATATACGAAAAAAAATGAGACTTTTTATTTTGCTCTATTTTGTGTCCAATCGAAAAAATTTGTTTTTTTTTTTAAGTTTTCTTTTGATTTTTTTTTATATGATAGTTATTAATTGTTATTACATGTTTTCTTTCTATCTTTATATAAAGTATTTTGGTGGTTACAACTTTGTTTATTTTATTTTTTTTAAGGCAGTGTAATACAAGTTCAAATAAAAATAATTCGTCTGCTTTAATTGTAAAGCTATATGGGCATTATTAAATAAATTTAAAAAAAAAAAATAATTAAGAAAAAAAAATACGTAATTAAATTGTACAAAATATTGATTTATTATACATACATACATATATTAAATTTTACATCAATATGTTTGTGCAATTAAACAATTTAAAAAAAAAAAAAATTTTAAAATTTACTTTTAAAAAAAAAATGCAAGAAGTAATGTATTTTCAAAAAAATGTTATCATGCTTCTTAGCAAAAAAAACATTGAAATTGAATGTGATTTGCATATATACGTAATTGAAACAAATGTTGTTTCTGAAATTATTATTTTTACTTTTTCTTTTTTCAATTATTATTATTATTATTCATATTTTTTAAGATGAAAAAAGTTATTAAAAAAATAAATACATTTTTTGTACGATCTTTACAAAACGGTATAAAAGATTAAAAAATTAAAAAAAAAAAAAAAATAAAATCAATGTTGCTTTGTTACATAAAAATAGTGTATATACAAAAAGAAATAAAAAAATTTAACTACAATATATACATACAATATTTTAGGAAAAAAATGTTGTAATTAATGCGAAATTGATAATAAATTAATATTAAATAATATAAGAATTAAGTATGAATATTATTTATACAAACAAAACAAAATAATTTATTTTTTCCAGAAATTAGAACGAATTTGATAAAACAAAACAAATAAGAAATTTAAGTAACACAATACCATATTCCAATGGGAGCGAAAATTGAATTGAAGCTTTGAAATTGTTCTTTTTTCTAATTTCTGGATAATTTATGAGATTTAGGTTCGATATTTTATGGAATCTGACAGCTGTACTAAAGTTTATCTGAAATAAAAATTCATCTTTCGATTTGAATATTAAAAGTGGACGTCAGCTAGTAAAAATAAATACCATTTGAGCAGATTTGAAATTTGGAATTCTATATACGTTTTCAGGAACATAAAGGATTAATACAACAAATTAACATATTGAGTATTTTAAAATTATGCGGTGTTCATTGGTAGATTTTTACTTACTATATACTTATTATAATACTACACTACATTTTCAGAGGCAACTAAATAATTCAAACTGAAAATTTTAATTAACAAATAGATAGCTTCTGAAATTTTGGAAAATCCCAAAAATCGTTAACTAATTAAATACGTAATCTTAAGGGACTTTTTGCACACAAAAAATTTTGTATTTAAGAAATCGTTATTCGAAATATTTTTTTACAATCGTTTTTTTTTTTTAAAGAACAAAAACTATTATATTGTAAACGATTATATTCTTTCATTAAAAAAAATATCAACATGGAAATTAACAACAAGAAATGAAAAAAAAAAAACAGTACATTTTTTTTTTCATTCAAAAGTTCTTTGAAAATCTGATATCCTATGAAAAAATGTAATTGCAATTATAATTATTCACTTATTTAACTTTGAAATTAAGCATAATAGGGAAAAAAACAGCAAAAAAAACCTATTCCACAAGTTCTTACATCTAAGTGAAAAAAAAAACAAAGGTGAAAAAAATTCAAGACATTGCATAAGGGTATTTAGTTGAATCGATGTTCAATCGTTTGAATGCTTTGAAAATGATCTTCTTGAAAATTTAATTCAATTTTATGCAAAGAGGGTAATACAAATTATATAAATGTGTTATTTATGAACTCTATTTGCTATGGCTTCCAGGAAAGGAAAAAAAGTAAGGAAAAAAAAAAAGATTAAAAAACAAGACTTTTTCAACTTTGTGATGTTTAACAAATGTTTGATTTTGTAAATACTTCAAAAGGCTTAAAATATTGAGGTTGAGTGAGTGTCATTCGTTATTTTCACTTACCTTTTGATCTAATTTATATTTAAATAAAAACGAAATTCCTATTCATGATTAAAACTTAAAAAGATCTATAAATTCAATGGTTTTTAATTTAATACACTTAAGGATATTTTATTACATATTTTATTTTTTTGTTTTGTTTTCATTTGCGGTTTAATTTCTCAATTCGTTTAAAAAAATACCTATAAAGTAAAGGAATAGTTTTCTGTTGAAAAATGTTCTTCTAATGTTTTTTATTAGTACATATATATATATATGTATATGCAGAATATTTCACGATTACTTATCCATGTCATTTCATTTATTATGTTTTTTTTTCTAAATAAATTAATTTGTTCTGGTTCATTTTTTTTATATATACAAAACTTCAAATCAGCTTTTTTGAATTTTAAATATTTCATGAAAAATTTATACTTGATTTATTAATTGAGGTCAGTATTATAGAGGCAGTACCCGATGAGTTTGTTGCCTTTGTAATATTTAAATTAAAAGATTTCCCTTGATTGAAATTGAGATCTGATCACCCCACGCACGAGACAGATTTATACAAACGAAATGTAGAAGAGTATAGAAAAGTATGCCTATCTTGCCTATATTGACTTCAATTAATAAATCAACTATAAGAATCCTTTTTTTTTATGTTGTATTTACACAAAAATGTAGGTGTTGTTATTATGTAGTTTAATTGTGATAAGGAAAAAAAATTGAAAAATTATTCATATAATAAGTGATATTTGTAAATATTATTCTCACTTATGTTAATGTAAAATAAGAGATGATTATAAAACTTTACACCTAAAATATAATAAAAAAAATTTATATAATAGACCTCATAGAAAACATACATATTTAAAAATAAAAAAGTATAAAAATACAGAAGAAAGTAATAGCATTTAGTGTATGTATTAGTAAAGTATATGTATATTTCTTAAAATAGTACGAAAGTTTGTTTTTTACTAAATGAATTATAAAAGCAAAAAATAAAAAAAATTAAAGTGAAAAAAAATATCATATACCTACATTTTTACCACTAGAAAAGTTTTTAATATACAAGACCTTTTAATGAAATGGCGATTAAAGAATCGAACCACGCCTTCAGCAGTCACGCAAATTATGTGTTGCGCGTTATTACTTTACCGACGTTTTTTTTAATTTTTTTTTTTTAGTTATTATTATTACAATTTTACCATGCAAAAAGTGTTAGAACTTTAAGTTAAAAATATAAAAAATAACACAATATTAAATAATAAAAAAATTACAATAACAACAACAATAATAAAAGCAATAATAGTAATAACAACATAACAGTAGAAGCAGAAAAATAGTAAAAATAATAAAAAAGACATTCCGCCTCTTGCTCAAAGTTTAATCTGTGTAAGGTAATCAGTAAAGAAAAAAAACGAATATGTTCTAATTTATACCTTAGCTTTTCCATGTACCGTACCTATGTTATAATTTTAAATATTTAATATCTTGAAAGGAAAAACAAAACATGGTTTGATACAAATGACGAAGTGATTCCTACATTATTATTATTATTATTATTATTATTTTTTTTTCATAGCTCCTTTTTTTTCTAATACTTATTACAAATTTATTTTTGGTGTGGCAAATGCCCACTGTTAAAACTAATTCCAAAAAAATTGTCAAAGAATAATAACGTTAAAGAAAACTCCTTAAAATTATTTTCCTGAAAATAGAAAAAGTAAGGTTCAGAAATAGCTTTTTATACCTAAATTTAATGCTACATAGGTAGTTGGTTAAATATGAGAATTAACAAAAAAAAAGAAAAAAATACAGAATATTATTTTTGACTGAGGTTTTCTTCTTTCTTGAACATTTTTTATTGTTGTACTTTTTCAAATGTTCCTGATGTGGCGTGCCCAATTATAGTATGACAGTGTCACGTAACAGGCATGGCACTAAGTGAGACACTAAAATTACATAATTTGGTCATTTAAGTTTCTAAAGTATAAAATATATGAAGTACCTAAATCAAAAAAGAAAAAATAAAAACAGAAAAAAAAGAATAATATCATTTTTACAATGCGACGGATAAAAAAAAAATATAATAAAAATAAATTGAATTTAAAAAAAGTTAGGAGAATTAGTAATAAAAGATACTTGAGTCTATAAGTTTAAAAAATATTAAGTACATAAATTAGATGTTGTGATTTGAAAATTTTAGATTTTATTACAGATAAGAAGTTAGAAACGTTATCAAATTTTAATTATTAATTAAGTCTCACTTTAAATACGATTCTTTTGATCTACGTCTTTGAAATGTGGATTCCGGGACATAAAGGGTTCAAGGGCAACGAGCTAGCAGATTTCCTAGCAAAAAAAGGTGCTAACTCAAATTTCTTGGATCAGAACCTTTCTGCGGCTTGCCCAGAAGCAACACCAAAATAACATCAAAAAATGGGAAATAGAAAGATGCATCTCTCTAGATGGAAATCTACAAGCAAAGGAATTCATTTTACCTTCAAGCTAGCATTTCGAGAAAACTACTCAACCTCAGTAGGAAAGAGCTAAGAACCATTACAGGTCTCTTAACCGGATACTGTCCTCTCAATTACCATCTAAATAGGATAGGCCTACAGGAGGAAGACAAGTGCAGATTCTGCAAGGAGGCCAAAGAAACCTCAAAACACATTCTGTGTGAGGCGTTGGCTTTTAAAAGATTGTGCTACATGCATCAGCATTTTCTCAAGCCAGAAGAAATCTGGTGTGCACCTTCTAATAGAATTTTAGGATTTATCAATAGCCTAAATCTATAAGAAGCACAGGCTGTACAAAAGACCTTTATTGGTCGAAGTGCAATAATAGCCCATTATATATCTATCTATCTACGTTTTTGAAATTTCATAGATTCCTTCCTTGAAATTTAGAACTACTACAGTAGTTTTACTTTTCTTTTCTTTTTGGAAAAACTAAAAATTCGCCGTTTATAATGTAATATACTTTTATTATATTTTGTGTATACATACATACATATACATATGTATATTATATAGTCATTTTGAAATTTTGATTTTATAAAGCTTAATCTTCAATAAAGACGAAATTTTAAAATTCCTAATTAGATCGTGGCTATTTTAGATTTCACTTAATAACTCTTAAAATTTTTTTTACTCTTACAAATTTCAAAATTAAAAAGGCAAAAGAGTGTTTTTCTTTTCGTATATGTTATATGAAATTAATATTTTTCATATAAACCACTATAAAAAACATTGAAAACAAAGAAGAAGAAAAAACAATATAAACCATTAGTTCTTTTTTGTTATTATGTATTATGTATCAGTATTATATATGTTTATGGGTCCGCCATATTTGTTCCCTTTGAAAAGGAATCCTTAAATCGCATTTGTTTTTGTCTCTTTATTTTTGATGGTTACTAAAACTAATTGTAAAACATGCATAAGACAAATTTCTTATATAACATACTTACATAATTTGTTGAAATAAGGAAAGTAAAATCAATTACTATATAAAATTACCAACCTCCTCTGTGGTAAAACACAGTGAAATTTTTTATTCTATTTTTTAATTTTTTATTTTTGAAAATTTTTAATGATTTCAAATGAAAAGTTAAAAATTAGACAAAACATGAATTTTACTTTGTATTACGTACACTTAATAGAAATTTTGTTGAAAATTCAGTGATATAGGTATATAAATTATAAATACATAAGTATTTAAAAATTGTTATCTCCAATACATTGCTGTTTCGAAAATTCATTTTTAACATTTCACTTTTTATTAAAAAAAAAATATGTTTTTAATATTTAGTAAATTCTTTGTTTGACATGAATACAATTTCTTCAAATTTTACATAAAAATACATTCATTTATATACTTTTATGTTTTTGTTTCAAATTATCTATATATATATATATATATACATATATGTATGTATGTATGTACAAAAAAATCTGTTAAATTTAATTTAAATCTTGTGAAATCATAAAACTATGTTTCGTATTTTTATACCGAAATAACGTTGATAAAAAAAATACAGTGTATATACACGGCTATAAGACAAAAATATAGATTTATAAGAAAAACAAAAATCTTAAAGAATTTATTTTGTATATACATATATATTTTTATGCATATACATATATATTTTTTCTTTTTTAAATCTTTTGTCACCGATTTAATCTCGCTGACAAAATTCATTCTTGTACAATTTAAAATGATCAAAAATATCTTCAAATCGAATCATAGTGTCGTCATATTTGTCTAAAAATACTTTCATTACATGTAAATATCTATCTATTTTAATCAGTCGGCGTCGTAAGAACAGTAACCGAACCGATATCTTTTATATATGAAGAAAAAAAAGCAGCATCGTTGAACTTAGGCGTCGATGCACATAGACGTAAACGTCAAAAATTTATTTTCAAATTGTTCAAAAGAATGTATGTGAGATATAATGAATTTTTTTTCAAGTATGTATATAATTTTGTATAGGCATTTTACATATCTACATATTTTAAATAAATACATATGTATGTATTTATATGTAGAAGAAGATATGTTAAATAAATATATACTTGCATATTATTATAACGTATAAATATATCCCAGTAGGTTAGTAACAAAATTTATTAATTTAATTTGCAATCAGTTTTAACACGTCGTTCTCCTTCTTAAAAAAGTATGTTCCCGAAGAAATAGGATGCTGACTTTTGGCCAGCATATTCTTTAAATTATAGGAACTAAAAAAACGGTAAAATCCTTCACTAGGTAAAAGGTATAAGATAAAATATAAAAAAAACTCACTTTTTCGACAATGAACCTTTTTTTAACCTCTATGGCGCGCGTTCTCCTTAATTCATACTCTGACCCTTAAAAAAGTGTGCATTTCAATTTTTAAATTCTTTTCCGACCTATTGTATTTCATTTGACAAAAATCGATGCAACACAGCCCGAGATGTAAGAGTTCAAAGTTGAAAAGTCGCATAATATGTTTCAATATATGTATGTATAGAGAATGACGAGCATAATACTGTGCAGAAATTCAAATCAATCAAGTCAATAGGTTCACAGGGCCTCGAGATATTTAACTTTGAGAACGGATTTTTGACGAAAACTGTCTTAAATATATAGAACGAACTGAAGATGAAATACATATTTTCAAAATTTGTATTCTAATGCATAAATGAAAATTAGCAATATTTTTAACATTCGGAGGATATCACAAAATGTTACCGACTTATTCTTGTCTTTGATTGAATAAAACCACTGAAATAATAGGTTGGGTGGAAGTTTTTGAAGGCATACATAGATTTATTTGAACTTCTTTTAGTGTTTTAAAAGCTGTTTTCATCAAGTGCTGCTAAAAAGCATTCTTCAGCCAGACCAATTCAATTTTTTTTTTTGGAATAAAGTTTCTGCATTACTTAAAAAAAAGAAGAAGAAAATCGGTTTTAAAGAGTTCCTACTTAAATTTTTAAAAATATGTATCATGTAATTTGGCCCGATCAATCTCAAAAGTAATATCTCAAAAATTCTCAACTGGGATTTTTAATAAAAATACATAAGTATATACATATATGTATGTAATCATAGATTTTAATTCTGTATGAAAACACACCCAAGTACTTGTATGGACAAGTATATTCTATCAATGAATGTCAACACCAAACTGTCTGTACTGTACACAAAATTCTCTCAATTTTTCTTTTGACATTTAAGTAATATTTTATACAAAAATACTAAAAATATCAAGTAATAAATATAGTACATTTATATATTATGTATTTTGACTTCATCATCATTATCATCATATTGTAGGGTGTTTTAATATACATATGTATATATAATACATTTTATATAATGTATAGATATGTATGTGTGTTAGTATGTCTCAGAGTCAGAAAGAATATAATATATATATACAGTCGCGATCAGAAGTATTCGTACCCCTAGGTATAAGGTTTTTTTTAAAAATAAGTCCAAATATAATAGAGAGATTTTTATGAAATTTACTATGATTGATCCTTTATTCGTCCTTGATACACTCACAAAATTTCATATCAATACAATAATTATTTCTTAAGTTTTAAATAATTAAATAAAAAAATGTCATAAAGTTACGCTCATACCTTTCTCGACAAATCCTTGCATATTTACTTCGGATCCTCATCATTTTCCAATGTCCACGGTCTTTGAAGTTGAATTTTACGAACACTTGATAAAATATTTTCTAAAGGATCTTCAAATAACCATGAGTAGTCATTGTGGAATCAATAAAAGCCAGATTACCCAACCAACATACACCCCCACATATGAAATTTTGTGAGTGTATCAAGGACGAATAAAGGATCAATCATAGTAAATTTCATAAAAATCTCTCTATTATATTTGGACTTATTTTAAAAAAACCTTATACCTAGGGGTACGAATACTTCTGATCGCGACTGTATATATGTACATATGTATATTTATATAAATACGAGTATATTTATATAAACATTTTTAAAATTCTAATTTAGATAAAAATATATGACATGTATACTATTTTTTTGTATGGGTGCAAACAACATAAACTATTTAGTTTCTATCGAGTATGAAAAAGATTACACTGCGTGCGATCCATCTCCACTAGCAATTATCCTGAATAATTTGGCTGCAATTAGCAATTTGACGTTGGGTTATATTTTCTATATTTTATTTCTTTTTGCAAATGCAAAGACGTCGTCGCCATGTTTTAGACTTGTCTTTTGATTTTTATTAAAAATTCCTTATGCATTTTTTATAAAAAAAAAAAATAGTTTTTTTTTCTTTTTTTGCTTGTTTGTAAGTAAATTTTCTTTATTTTTCATTTAGCTCACATTACTTATATGCGACCAGTTGGCTTACCATAATGCACTACACTATACTTTAGTAGAAAAGTTATTTTATAAATGAAGAAAGGAAAAAAAAGATATATAGATATTAAGAGACAAAGATGTGTTTTTTGTAGGCTTTACTGATTGCATACACACAATATAATATATACTATAAATTTATATAAAATACATTATTCGTTCATTTCGAGTTTAACAACAAAATGCGCCTACTCTCTTGTATAGTATAACATGACATGTTCACTAAAAAGTGACGCGTCTTTTTCTTATTTAGCTTTTATTATTAGGTACTTCGTTTTTTTTTTTTTTTTTTTCTTTTTATAAAATTTTATTTTTATCTATTTGCTCTTTTTTATTTTTTTTGTTATTTTGAAGTTAGTGCACTGAGCATATTATAAAACAACTTAGCTATTAGATAAAAGCATTTTACTTATATGTAAATTGATGCACCAAAAGATGATTGTCTGTAAAATGTTTTTCTCCCTCTTGGCATATTTTGTACGAGTATCACAATAATATCAAGTAAACTGGTAAATACTTACTAATAATAAAATCACATCATATGAAAGCTTTAAGATGTATTATTATAATAATAATATAATATAATAACATAGCACAAAGTAACAAAAAAGATACTTCATAGAGTATAAATTTAATCAGTTTAGATGCAACAATATACTTAAACAACCAAACATGAGCAACGGCCAACAGCAGCACCACCAGAAAAATAGCAAAATGCAATAGAATTTAATATATAGTTGTGACACTATAATTATATTTATCTAATAATTGTATACTATATAAATCGAAAGAATGTATCGAAATCTATGATGTTTGATTAGCTTTGCATTATAAAATGATTGTTTAGTAAGTGTGAATGCATGTCGCAATTTGACCTTATGACATAGAACATGCATTTAGAATATAATTTTGCAATTAAGTATATGCATGTTATATTTATTACTAATTCAGGAGTAATTACTCTTATATGTGTTTTTTTCTTCCTTTCTTTTTCATGCATACATCATAGAGATTAAAATAAGAAAAAGCAAAAATAAGGAAAATATATTCTTCTTAATGTAATGTAAAATAAAAATGTATTTTGAATGAATTTTTGTTAGGTAATTTTATGCATATAGATATAAAGCCAACTATGTCATCTGAATTTTGTTGTTGTTTTGTTAAAATAAAGTCATAAACACATAATTCTTTTTGGCATGATTTTATTATAATGGCATTGCTTATAAAAGATTTATATCTTATTAATGTGATGCTACAAATAAATTGTTTAATGTAAAAGTAAAATTCCTAAATTTTATTTGTATTGAATTTAAAACACGGTATTTAAATTCATTTTATTTAATATTAAAAGTTACTCAAACATTAGAACTGTATTATGAAAATCATTAAAATTCAATCAAACTTTTTGTTCAGATGCTTTTGGTATTTTGCAGTTTATAGGTTCTAATTATTCTAATTTTTAAAAGTTACTTTTACATAACCGACAATTTTTATGTTTTGTAAATTAATTTATTATTAGTAGAATTTGAAATGTTTCACAGTGACAGGTAACATGAAACTAAAGATGGTAGATATTTAAGTAATTTTATAAGTAGGAAGAATTCAATAGCAATTCGAAAAACATTTAAAAAGTCTAAAATAAGACTATAAAATTCAGTTTTTCTGTTTATTTTTAATTGTTTAATAAATACTAACTCTCTGATAAGAAAAATATAATTTTAATTATTTTAATTTTCTAGAATCTCGTATTTTCTAATGAAAGCTTAGAAGTTCATCATATGAAAATAAAAATTTAATTAAAATGACAGTATCTTGACGTGTACTGATTATTTTGATCTGCGCTATCGATAGAAGAGCTATCATTGCATTATATTGGTAATGCAATAGATTTTTTTGTTTCTTAGTTTTTGAAAACAAATAAATATGCTCAATTTTCATGCGCCATTTTTAATAAAAGTATACAAAAAAACTTAAAAACTATCATACATTTTTCATAGAATCTCTTATTAACAAACTAATGAAAATTTTAAATTGAATTTCAATCTCAAGCATTTAACGCTAATAACAGGGTGATGATGAGAACAAAGACATCGAAAATAACTGAAGATCCTATATGAAAGATCATCTTTTTGTTTTTTGTATTCTTGATGGGATGCTTTCAAATTACAATATTTATTGAAACCTACACCTACAATTTTCATTTATATTTTCATAAATTTTATATTTAAATATGAATTTTGTGGCTGGATGTTACATTAATAGAAGTAATTATCCGAAATTAATCGTTAAAAAATATTTGTCAATTATAATTTAACATTTTCAATGATTTAACATCTATTTATAACAATTTTACCGATTAAAAAAACAAAACATTATATCATAAAATACAAAATATCTTTTTGAACTAATCACCATTTATATATCAAATACTTTTATAAATATCGGTGTACCTACTTATTTTTTTTCTCTAATTTAAGTTCAATATATGAACATAAATTACTTTATTTAAATAAATTGTATGGCGTCGTTAACTTGCATATTATTGATGTTGATGACAAGAATAAAGCATAAAAATTGATCTTTTAAGAAATGAAAAACAAAAAATCCATATACAATATATACATACATACATATGTACATATGTATATGTATACATATAATAACTTAGTTGAAAACAGTTTGAGAAGAGAAAAATATCTAATTACTATACAGAATAATAAATGCAGTAAAACGATACATTTAAAACTTAAATGATACACATATAGCTTTACTATATATTAACATTTTCAAAGTCAGTATAAAATTCATATGTACTATATAATGATACATATAGATACATATGTATAAGATTGCAATTGGTATCTACATACATAATATATCTACAAACTGCTGTCTTTGTTGAGCTCTTTTTTTGATAAAAAAATATTTGAAACCAGTCAATAATATTGATATACATACTTAATTGAGTATTGGTAACGCGTTAATAACCCGCTTTTAGTATTATAATACATATTTTATGATTTAAATTGTTATTGATCAATATAAGAAGGCATATTGTGCAAGATATTAAAAAAAACAACATACTACATACTTATGTTGAACACATCAAGCATAATATATCAATTAACTGTTTATATATTTAATACTTTTGTTTCAATGTTAGCATCTTATCTAAATTATTCTTTTTTAATTTTTTTAAATTTTTCTTGTATGTTTGTACATTATTATGTATTATTATTATTTGGAATGCACCTCGTTGTTTTTAATAGTTCAATAATAGTTTTTAATTTTTTTATTTTCTTAAATATTTTGAAAAAATATCTTTTTTCAATTACAGCGCGGTTATTTACTTTGAGCAAGTTGAACTTATAAATATTTTAAGAAAAAATATATATGTATTTTTTTTAAAAACAATTAAAATCACAATTTCAAATAAAAAACGAACATTTATATAGGAGTAGGTACTCGTATTTATTTATTTTTAAAAGTAAGCGACACATTTGTGAAAGTCCTACGATATACTCGTACCTACATGTTTTTTTTTTTTTAATTTGTAAATTAATTTATTAATGTAAATCTTTGAACATTTATACACCTACTCTTACACTCAGAAAATCTTAAATTGTATTTGCAAAATAAGGTTTTGTCTTTTTTTTTTTTGTTTCATTTAATTTTTTCTTGTCATTTTTGTGCTCTTTTTCTGTTTGTGCCTTTTCTGTTGTATCAAATTACAATTAAACATCTGTGTTTTAAATAATTATTTTGGGATTTTATACATGTATAGACTGCGTATCTTGTGTGTTTTTAGTTTTTGTTTTTTTTTTATGCTGGAAAATAATGTATTCATGACTTTTTTTTTCTTTTTTTATTCGAAAAAAAAAAAAAAACATTGAATTGAAATGATGCATGCAACACATTATCGAATCAATTTCAACCGCAAAAAAATAAAACCGAAAATTAAGAGAAAAAAATTGATGAGTTTTTTTAAAATTCTTTTTTTATGAATTGAAAAAAAAAACAACCAACTTGGTCAAATTTCCATTCAAAATCTTAATTTTTACCAATACCCAAAACCACCGAATCTCGGCAGGTTATCACTCTGTGTCTCCTCATCAATTGATTTCATCATAAACATATTCATTGGAAGAAGGTGTTTTTGTGATTGAATGTGATTAAATTTAGAAATAAAAAAAAGTTTTAAGCATGAAAAAAGGGAATTGACAAAAATTCAGCAATTAAAATGATTACATATGGATGTATATATCCTTGCATATATTTTTATACTTATTTTGAGTTTATCGATATGTAATTCTTCAAATATGTATGTATATACAGGGTGTTTCCGTTATCACCGACCAAAAGGATACCATAGATAGGGCTCATCGAGACAAACAAAAAATCGTATTGGTGAGGGGGGGGGGGGGGGGAATCCCAACGGTTAAAATCTCGTAAACTATACATTTTTCGAAAAAAATGAAGATATCAAATCGATGTAGAATCAATTGAGCCTTCTTTTTCTGCAATAAAAAATGAGGGTTAATCTAAGCCTTTTTTGAGCGAAGCAGGGTTAAACACAAAAAATGGGTAAAAATTCACAAAATTTTGATTTTGAGAGCGTATATCTTTTTTACAGTTAGAAATAGAGAAACAATTAGGGCATCGTTGAAAAGGATGAAGGGTTCTCTATATTTTCTTTTAATACAAAGTGACCCTAGAGTACCCCTGCAAAAATTTATGGGATGTTTGGTGGAAAAAGTGCAAAAAAACTTCAACACCCTCTAGCGGCCAAACCGTTGGGTTTCCCCCCTCCAATACGATTTTTTGTTTGTCTCGATGAGCCCTATCTATGGTATCCTATTGGTCGGTGATAACGGAAACACCCTGTATAATATACATTATACATACATACATATGTACAATATGTATGTTTATTATGAAGGTCTGTTTTCCTGTATATTATATGATTTTAATATGTACCTGCATATGGAAAAAATATGTTGATATTCATTCAATTTTTGGGTTATATAGAACCAGTCTCATCATTATTATTATTATTATCATCATCAGAGTCAGAGTCTTCAGTTCATTAACCGTTGATTAAAAACCACCAAAAATATAATCTTGTTGTGGTCGACAAAATATCATTTGAATTTAAAATATTTTTATTTATCTACCACATTTAGTAATTTTTTGTTTTAAGATTTTATTTTATTTTCTTAAATTTTTAATTCTCTTTTTTTTTTCGTTTTTTGTTTTTTTTTCTGAAAATTTTTTTATTTAATTTATTTTTGTTTTAAAACAAAATTCAAGTAAAAATTTGATCTCATCATTTTGCCGTTTCAAAATTTTTACACCATTAATAAAAAGAAAAACAAAACACGCACACATAAACACAATATTTTATTTATTTTTAAAGGAAGACGGGAAGCCAAAAAATGAATTAATACAAAACTTAAGAAATTAAAAAAAAAAAAAAAAATAAAATAAATAAAATAAATAAAAATAAAAGAAAAATATATTAAATATAAAAATAGAATAAAAACAATTTTTTCTTGTTAATTTTTACTTGAAATGTAGATATTTTTATTTAAAAAAAAAAGTACTGAAAAACCATATAAGAATTGAATACAAAGATCAAAAATGTTGAATATAATCATATATATGTATGTAATGTAAAACTAAAAATCTGTTTCGTTTGAGAAAATAAAATAAGAAAGTTGGGAATAAGATGACGAAGATGATGATGATGATGTGATGCATAGTATGTTATATGTATATAAAGATCAATTTTTATAAATTTGAAATAACCAAAATCGTTCCGTAAAGATTTACGAAAAAAAAAAAATATAGGTATAATATCTAAATACTTTTTTTTTATGAACAACCAAAACATTGACAAAAAATAAAACAAATTTTTAAAAATCAGTTGAAGATAAAATAAAAATAAATAATTTTGTTTTTGAAGGAAAAAGTATATAGCTAACTCAAAAAAAAAAAAAAATTTAAAAAAAGAAATTTGTCTTAAAAGAAATTTTATCATTCTTGGGCTTAAAACGAATAAGAAAAAGAAAAAAAAAACGATCTGGAAAAAAAATGTGAAAAACAAAAACATGAAGATCTTAAGAATTTCTTTCAAGAACTCTTATGGGGTTTCAAACGTCTGAAATTCATCTCCTGCTGTGAAGATTTTTCGGAGATTTCTTATTATTTCAATCTGTGTACATATACATACATACATATGTACACAATATATATATTTTCTGTTTATTATTATAAAGTATATATGTATACTATCAGACGGTTTGGGTTTGTCTCATTTATTTTTAGTTTTTTTTGTATTTTGAAAAAAAAAAAAATAAATAAAAATAAAAATAATAATAAAAATAAAAATATATATGTTGGTACATATAGATATGTGTACTATATACATACATATTATATGTATATAATGTTATTTTTTTTCCTCGATTTTATAACATATAGGTACTATTTAAATTCTTTTAAGACGTCAATAGTTTCGCACTTCTAATTAATATTAGAATACATAATTGTATCTGTTGTCCCCTGATAGGTTGATTTTCTAAATTTGGTTTTTTAAGAAGGCAACAAAAAATCTTTAAGATAGGAAACAATTTTGTTTTCTAAAGAAAAATTTAATTTTTAAATTCCAAGTATTTTGTAATATGAGAGACAGGTACAAAAAAAAAAAAAAAAAAAACGATTCTATACCATACCGCCACGATAAACTCAGTTTCTATTTTCTTTTTTTTGTTTTGTGTGTTTTGTATCATCAACAACGGTATAAACAAATTTCTTACGTAATTATGTATTTTTAAATTTTATTTAAGTTAGAAAATTTTCTTAAGTTTCTAATTAATTTTGTCTAATTTCATATTTATTTTGTTTCAATTTTTTTTTTATATATAATTTGACGTACATACATATTTGATGAACATAGAAAAAGTAATATTGTACATATTTGGTAAAAACACAAATAAGGTAGGTCCATCTTATGTAGGCATACACATTATATGAAATAAGAATTTTTTTTATTTTTCGATTTACTTGAATTTTTTTTTTCCAATTTAATTGCAAAATGAAAGAAAGAAAAAAAGAAGAAATGCAACAAATGTCATATTTGTTTATTTTTCTTATCTTTTTTTAACACAAACTTTTATTTGTAATTTTATTACACGCATCATCTATTATGCATCGCTTGTATATAATAAAAATTCAATGCATAATAATTTTTCCACATTCTAATATATACCTACGTGAAAAAAAATTTGTTGTTTTTTGCCAATCTGTAAAGTGTAATTTAGGTAGTTAATGTTTATTTTTATATCTTTTATAATATATGTACTTAGTTTTTGTGCTGTGGTCATCAAAACCTTTTTTTTTTTAAATTATTATATTAATTTAATATATTTTTTTTTTATTAAATGATCCAAATACATATTATGATTGATATTGGAATATTATTTTTGTTATTTTCTTTATTTATTTTATACTTCTGATCTAACAAAAAACGAATACCTATTTTTTGTTCACTTTCCTTGCAAAAATTATATTTACTTACTTATGTATTTATAAAACCGAATGATTTTCATCAGATAATAAAAGTAAAAGAATCACAATAATAATAAAATAAAGTACAACAAAAAAAAAAAAAAGAAGTTTTATAAGATAATTTCTCTTTCATGATGTTACATATTTACATAATATGTTTGAATGTTTATTCCATAAAAAAGTTTTGAAAAAAGTTACTTAAAAAAACAAAAGAAAAAAAATTATATATAAATAAAACTAAAAATAAAATGAAAAGAATATAAGACATTAAAAAGAAGAAGAAGAAAAAAAAAATGCACAAAAATATAAGAATTTTATTTCAGCTAGGCTGATCATCATTTTTATTACCACTTCAGACAAGAATCAAGTGTTAAATGCCCATAAAATAAAAGATAATTAAATTTACGAGCTTCACATTCAAATGTTTATACAAACACCACGCAAAGGCAAAACCAGAAAGTGGATATAATATTATTCAATGGACCTATTATAATATGAAGCCACGAATGGGTACTTAAAAATGTATTTATTTCCAGTTGAATGAAAAATGATATTTTTTTAGATATAACAATAATTCAGAGAGTTCACAGAGAGTAATTGAAACAGAGAGAAAATAAATAATACTCCTAATACACAATATAAAAAAAATTTAAAAAAATACAAAATATAATGAGAGATCATCAGATGCTGCTACCCTGCTACTTTTATTAATGTAACATCATCATATTTTTATAGGTACCTTGCATGATATTTATATAAAAAAAATATTTTCAGATTAAAATGAATTAAAATTCGCTAAAGGTGACTAAATAATGAGTTTAGGAAATGTATTTTTTTATTATTTTACTAGATTGTAAATAATTCCTTATAAATACATATGTACATATGTATAACGTTTATTTGTTGTTCATTTTGATGAAATACAAGAAGGAATTACCAATTTACTATTTTCTATTGCTATGAATGAATTTAGAGTTGTTTTCCAACTGTTTAAATTAAAATTAAATAATTTTTTTTTCTTCTGAATTTGAGTTTTTTATTACACTAAATCGTCACGATAAGTTTGAATATGGAATCTTCACAGTAAAATCCAGGAAAAAAATGATAACAGCAATCCTGAAGATAAGCTCAAATAAGGCATTGTATGCTATTTCAGTTCAACAGTGGTTATAACGCAATTTCCAATATCAATGCGATTTAAATGTGTCAACCAACGGTGGTTCAATAGGTTTCGAAGTGGTAATCCATATTCAATTTCTTCCTACACTGTAACCAAAAAGAACTATTTTTTATCGTTTTACGTATAACAGCAGACGAAAAATGGGTTCTGTAATGTGGTTCTGTATGATAACCCATCAGCGACGACCGACGAGAAAGCAATAACTTTACTCTGGAGAATCGCCAAGAACTATGTATATCCATATCAACTACAAATATCCATATCAACTACAAATATCCATATCAGAAAGGTACTCTTATGTGTCTGGTGGAATATTCATGACGGCAATAATTTGGAGCTGCTCAATGTTGGGTAAATCATTATTACAGACCTCTATTGTGACGAACTTGAGCGGGTTAAAGCATAATATATTCTCCTCATCTTGCTCCATATGATTATCATATTTTCAGATCCTTTTAAAAAAAAAAAAAAATTATTATATTCCATTAAAAACTATACATTACTTATGAGTACCCCTGATATTAATGTTCAGCTCTAATCTTCCCAAGGACTTTTTATAATAGATATAATAAAAATTCGAATTAAAAGTTAGACTTGAAAAGCCTTTTTCCATTTTGAAAGTTGCTTTTCGTTGAAGACTAATTCAAAAATTATATAAGTTATTACATACTATTGTTTTTTTTCTTATTTATAAAATCTAATAAATTAAATTAATATCTTGAAATGAAAATTGAATATAAATTAATTGAATTAAATTTTTTTATTTATTATTTTCTTGAATAAATAATGTACCCAAACTTTCTAAATATATTTTTATTATAATTTCTTTTTCACTTTTGTTTTCTTCAAGATGAAAAAAACAAGATTTCAAATATGTTTTTCTTTACCTCACGGGTATCCTCAAGTGATCAAGAAACAATTTCGTTTTTCAATTATTTATATGATAAAAACCGAAAAAAAAAAAAATTCTCTTGTGCTGTATGGTGTCCCATAAGAATTGCATGAATTTGAGAATATCTTTCTAATATTCATTTAAATATCTTTGGATAATATTACAGAGATATAAGCATTCCAAAAACACAACATTACACCACACAAAAATGAACACAGTTTTTTTTCCCATTCCAGTATGTATTTCTTTTTTGTTCATCATTTACTTTTCTGCTACTCGTACATGCGATCATTTACTTTTAGTATTTTTTTTTTCTAAATATTTAACAGAATTTTTGTATTCTGATCTAAATCCTTTGGGAGAAAATTTCGAAGGAAGAAGGATGATTGCCTTGTACGTTTAACAACATTAAATATTCACGAAGTTTATGTTAGAAAATGTGTAAAAGCAAGAGGATATATCTTTTTAGTGAAATGGATTGTGTGTGAAAAAATATTCGATTCGTCTCACATATTTTTTTCATGGTTCCCTTATCTTTTTTCCAGTTTTTGTTTTTGAAATATTTTTCAATTTCAAAATTGTATGTATTTATGTAATTCTCTAAGAATTATGGGGACTGTTTTCATTCTAAAAATTGAAAAGAAAAATTGTTTCAAGAAAAAAAAAACCAAAGTAAAAAATAAAAAAAAGATATCAAACAGAGAGAAAAAAGATAAAAAAATCCTAAACTTTTTGACGTTTAACCTTGTATAATATTTAATATATCGTATATGTATAACAAATTGTTTTAATAAATGATAAAAAATTCGATAAATAAAATATTATACAGTAAGAAAATACAATGTATAAAATATTTAACACATTGTTTAAAAGTGTATTATAATGAAATATTTATAATTTTGAATATTTTAGTAAATAAGAGAATTAAAATTATATTTATAAATTTTATTTTAAATTGTACGAGATAAATTATGTTCAGAAAAATAATAATAATAGTTTGAAGTTTTCGATTTTCAGTTATTTTTTGATAACATTTAAGTAGTTTTTAGATGAATTTGGAGACTCAGGACTAAAGACGAAAAAGCTCATGACTCATGAGAGTCTACCATATCCAAATAACAGCTTCAACTTCACAGTGCTACCAGTATTTAAAAAAAAAAGATTTTTTAAATTTAAATTTCTTAAATCCAATTGAAATCATCTTGTCTTAAAATTTGAAAGAGGAAACATTTTTTGGTGATAAAATTATATTATAATTTGAAATTCTTATTTACACACATGAGTAGCTAAAATAAATAAACTAATATCTATATTTTAACGGAATCCCTTACATATTCAATTATATTCTCTTCCACTTTCTTTTTTCTTTTTAACTGCAATATATTTATCTTATTTATTGTCTGCAAAACTATATTTTTTTATTTTTATCTTTTATAACTCAACAACGCTAGTATGTAAAACACAAATTTCACAAATTTATTTAATATTTGTCTATTTACTTTATTTTATTTTATTATTTATTATTCATTTTCCAGAAAATTCTATTAAAAAAAAAAAAAAGAAACATAATAATAATAATAGTTTTGACAAATTTGTTCTCATACTGCTTTGGTCCCTGTGCAAAACTTTTTTAAGCCTACCATTTTGGCGCAAACCAACTAATTTGGTCCACCTTTCTGTTCATTTTCAATTAATTTTGCACAAAAATAAAACAAATTATTGATAATAATTAACAATGAATGAAATATTTGAGTTTGACAAGTATTTTTCCTTTCTTTTTTTCATTATTGGTATTTATGGTATATACAGGCAATACTAAAATGGTTTGGTACTGCGGAGTATGTGCTCATATTTTCTTACTGATACCTCAGACATGAGGCATGAGGTACGCGTTTGTTTTACTTCAATGTATTCACATATCCTAGAATAATTTAGACATTTGACAAAAGCTCAAACCTTAAGTCCTGAGTCTTCAATTAGACAGTTTATAAGGGAAAGAATAATCCGAATTAAAACCGAATTTTGGATTAAATTGGGAGTACGCTATTATCGGTAAATTGGGATTAAAATAATACATGCAAACGTTGATACTTTTATACACGTATAGTATACATATTCTTCTTCTTTCACACAAAAAAAGAAGAAGAACGTAACGTGACAGCTTCACTCTCACCATAAAAATTAGAATCCGCCATATTGCATTTTACCTCACACATACATATAAAAAAATTGAGATTAAACCCAAATAAATTGGGCTTAAGCCAAAATTCGAATTAGGGAGTTTATAGCAGATAAAATTGGGAGTAAACCAAAATCCGTATTAAAAGCGAATTACGTATAAACCTGTACAATTTTAATATCGGCGTTATCATTAAATATTTATTTAATTTTAATTTTGCACAAGAAAAAATAGCTTTTATAGCTTTTTCATTTAAATTGTTGCTACTCCTTAATTTTTCTAAGAAAAAATTACGTATACATAAACAAAAAATCTCGTCTTTTTAATGAAAACAAAAAACAAAAAAGTGAAAGCTCTACAATTGTAAAGATAACTAAATAACATTAGAAGGGATGAATATGATTCTTTTGTTTTCTTGAACAACCACTAAACCCGCAAAACACTTGTTCACAAAAATATACAAACAGAACACTTTGTTTCCTGAATTATTCTTATAAAATTTTCTTAATATAATTCAAACATTGCACAAAAATCTTTTGTTATTCATCGCTCCAGAAAATTTCCTCCCAATTTCTTCCTTTATGATATCTCCACATTATATCCTCGTTGTGATAGAAATTGAAATGCTTCTTTGCTATTTAAGAATCCCTAGTGATTCTAATTGGCAGCAGCAGTAGCACACAATGAATTAGTGAATGAATGAATGAATGAATGACAACAATAAATGCAAGAGTTGCTTTCCATTTTATTTCATATTTATTTTGCTTGTGTTTTTCATTGTATATTTTTTTGTGGCTGTTTTTGTTCTTATGTTTTCCTGTACATTTAAATTGAACTATGCTTTAAAAATTATGATGGAGTAACTCGTTTGGTTTTTTTTTTTTCTTGAATAAAAGGAAAAGTCTGTATTTCATATTTTCATGTTTCCGGAAATGTTCAGTTGTTATTCAAGTATTATTTCATCATCATTTCTTGTACATACTTATTTTAACTACAGGACATTTCTTGAATAAAATGAGATGTGAAAATTTTTCTTGATAATTCATAAGAGGGATAACATATGACTTGAATGTCTATACGGTCATATGATATTTTTTATGGATGATGACGAAAAAAAGTCATATATATACATATGTATATGTACATAATGTATTTTATTTAAATATGTTTGTACATTTACGTATAAAGGGATAATTTGAACATAATGCGATACATTCACTATCTGGTATATATGTAAACAGGACAAACGGACAAACATATTCATCACTTTATGAAGGCGAAGGAAAGTTTGATAAAAAAAACAATCGTGTCATCTTGCACCTTGTATTGATTTTCAGATCAGGTTTAAAATACTGATCATCAGTGATGTAATGTAAAGTTAGTTCTCTTGGGATAATGGATAAGCTCCACAATTAGGCCGAATTGAAATTTGAGACAAATAAAGAACAGAAAGTGTGCATATATGTAGATGTATGTATGTATATAGTGAAATAATATGCGAATAAAAAAAGAGAGTATGTAATAATACACTATCAAATGATGATGATGAAAATTTAATCGAGTTGTGTATATGGCAGACATGACGCGTGTCTGTCACCCTCTCTAAAAAAGATGACGCGTGCCTTAAAAGGTTTTACAACACAACATAACACGAAACTTTTATACATTATATTATAGAAAATACATAATAAATACTTACCTTTTTTCATTTTTTATTTTTGGCGAACTGATTGGTGGACTATGATTATAGTGATTAGTGGTGATCCCCTGAGAATTGGTTGATTTTTTATGCAATTTTGTTTTTCTTTCGGTCAATATAATACATAAAAATTGCAAGAAATACCAATATATTGTAGTAAAAATAGCCTGAAGCTAATCATTTTCTGGGTGTTAAGAAGTGTGTGTGATATGTGACAAACATAACATTTACATCAGAAAAAAACAACAAATTCATATAAACATGACAAAAACAATAAGAATAAAGAATTCTGAAAATTCTAATAGCATATATACGAGGGTTGAAAAACTAAAAACACACTCATTTTAATTGAATAAAAATTACATATCTTGAACATTGACTATTTTTTTTTTTTTTGACAACTTGAATGCATTAGATTAGAAGAGTGTAAAAATTTTAACAAAACATATACGTACATGCATAGTCTGCATTTAAAAGGTATACCTATATGAAAGTAATACAAAAGATTTGATCGATTTAAAAGTTAATTATAGGGTTATTTCTACATACAGAGAGAAGGATTTGTTTACTTGAGCGAAATAACATAATTATTGGAACGAAAAATGATTATCAATTTAAAAAAATAAATAATCTCTGCATGAGCTAACATAATATTTACGATCTGTTATGTTTCTTAATTATTTTTTTTTTAATTTGAGATAGGCTTATTTTACTGAAATAGTGTAAGTACAATTTTTGTTATTTTTCATTTATTTGTTTTGTATTTTTATTTATTTATGTAATTTTTATTTTATTTTGTTGAAATCTTTATTTTTGAAGAATGAATAGTTATCTTGTTCTGGGGTAGAATTTTATACGAAATAAAATCAAAGTAAAAGAAAAAAGACGACAGAATAAAACAAATAAAATATAACAATATCTATATATGTATCTATATGTATATAGAAAATGAACAACACATATATTCATGAAAAGCACTGAAGAAAAACATCAGAAATTTATCTTTAATCGGATGGAAATGTACAGACCAAGGTGCGAATCAGAGAATCTACGTTGGTATCATCTTTGGATAACACTCAAAGAATAAATATCTCTTTTAGAATCTTATTTAAAATTCTTATGTGCGCAAAGGTCTTATTTGTCTGTTTGAACACTTCTGAGATTTTTTTTATATAAAAAAAAAGTAAAAATGAAAACAAGAACTATTGAATAAATACTTCACGAATAATGTTAGTAAAATGAAATAAAAAACAATATGAAGCTTCATATAAAAAACTTGAAGGTATTTTTTTCCTGTTTAAAAAAAAAAAAAAAGATATATTATAAAAAAGTCACAAACATTAATCGTATAATTAATTTGATGCATGTATGCAAAGTATTTCGTGTTACATGTCATACTAACTTATCAGATCGTTACGTCGCCAAGAGTCAGGAAAAAATCTTTGTATGAATCTTTCAACTTCACAAAACTGATGATGATGATGATGATCGTCTTTTCGTCTAAAATGTTATATGGTTATTTTTGTTGATTCTGATATTATGTTTATACATATGTGTTGCACATTATGTATAAGGTGAGGCCAAGGCGTCTAACTTTCATATTATATATTATGTCCTCTAAAATATATATTCTTTAAATTTTGAGCAGCTCTGATGTATTTAACAACAACAAAAAAATAATAATAAAATAAAATCAAGTTGACTAGTAAAAGAATGTGAAAATGTACTTAGTGTACTTTTTCTGGCTCAGCATCATCACTGAGTGTCAACTTCACATGCTTGTTTAGGCGAAAATTTTTGATTTTTTCTCTCTTTTTCTGTTGATATTTTCTTCAAATTGAGTGTTTTTTTATTGCTTTGAATATGCTTTCATTCTTAGATTTTGTTTTTTCTTCATGTTTTGAATTGCGCATGTTTTTGATTTAAACAGGACGAGCTCAATCAATCTTGTCATTTGAGCTTGAAGGTATCATATATACCTATATGTATACGGAATACAAGACCATAAAAACACAGATATTTTGGTACAATATTACATGCAAAATAATACATAATTTTATAAGTTTCAGTGTAGTTTTCAATGTTATTTTTATAATTTCTGGATTTAATTAAAAAAAAGTTTATATGTTGAAATTTTGTTAAAGTTGAAAACGATAGACTAAAAAAAATATGAACAAAAAAGCAGAAAGGAAATCATGTCAAATATTATGTTTTTAGTCATTCAATTTAATCACTAAACTGTTGTTTCCGTCATTCAAAATGATAAAATTATTAACTTTGAACATAAAAACGAAATTATTCCAATTTGATTTGTTTTTATGTCGGTAAATACTAAGATTAAGTAATATAATAATAATAGTAAAGAATATTTTTATTTTAGTTTAGTAAAATTTTTGTAATTGGATGGATATATTGAATTTTTTTAAGAAAATTCTTTAGAATTACGAAAGGCGGGAAAACATTTCAAATTTTCAAACTAAAGAAAATGAAATCAAATTGAAAAATATATGTACATATGAGTATGTAAGTATGTATGTATGTATATTAATCGAAAGTTTAGTTTTTTTTCAGCTTTGTATTTTTAATTAGCATTAGTGTAATAGATTATAATATACATACATACATACATGTACATATATGTATATTATAGATACATAAGAAATGGGTTAAAAAATAGAGAAAAGCGATAACAACTTCTGAAAAAAACTACATACATATAAATATGTATGTACATTATGTAAATATTAAAATATTAAAAGGTAAAAAGTCTTTTTATTTAGAATTGTTTTTAATCAAGAAAATTTGTTTTGAATTTAAAGAATTAAGAGTTGATTACAATTATATTGCAATATAATTTAAAAATATTAAAAATGGAGCTAATCAGAAAGGGAAGTTAGAGTCTAGCTCACCATGTGTATGAATGTGGAAAAATGGCTTAGAAACATTAAGACAAGAAAATGTGGCAAAAACAAATAAGCAATATATTTTGGCTCAGAAAACACTTGGCTCCACGGACTTAGATAATAAAATATTTTCATTTGTTATTAAATATGTAAATTTTGCAAAATATTTTGTTTTTGTTTTTACATAACAAATATTTTAAGCATTTTTAAATAATTTACATACATATATCTTAAGAAGAAGTTTGTCATTTCTAATTGCATAGTAAGTACTTAAAGTGAATATTCATATTCATGATTTTTATGTTCACTATATTTAAATGTGATAAAAATAAACTAAGAAAATCTATTATTTTATTAATTTTCCGATGAAATAATTCCAGAACGTAAGTTTGTTATCATTCAAATGCAATCAGCGAATTTTACTTTAAAAAGAAAAAGGAAAAAAACCGAATACAAAATAAAGGCAATAATTTTTTTTAAATATTATTCATTTTTGAAATTTTATAGAATAGCATGAATATTAAAAAATACATATACATATGTACATACTTTAAGTTTTGAAAAGATGATGACTTGTATTTTACCGAATTTTCATTATTGTTATATTCATGATGTATTTTTAGTGTCGTTTTTTTCTTCTTTTTCATTTTTGTCTACATATATTTACGTACTCATAGATTAAAAGATACGTATGTGTACAAGGTGTATTATATAAAAATAACATGAAAAATAAAAATAACATGCAGATACATTTGATTATTCATATGTCCTATTATCGAAGTGTTATTCACCCTTCTGTTTAATGTTATTAGTATACGTTAATGTCTTCCCTCTAATACCAAACAAAAATAAAAAATATGAAAAAAAAATCAACTATAATAGTATATATAGTTGAAAAAAATGTAGTATTATTTTAAGAGATTAGAGCATATTGCTTAGTTGTGTTCAAAAATGTTCAAACATAGACTATAAACGACAACTCAGGCCCTTAATGTAGATGAATAAGCTAAAATTATTAAAAAATATATAATAAGGAAGAAATAGCAACAGAAAAAATAACATATACATATATTATATAAAAGTAAAGTGCTAAGTCATCTTAAACTTCATATTTTTAATGGGAATTTGTTATAATGTAGGGGTGAATGTTGTTAGAATTCATGACGCCATAGAATTATTATATTATTATTATTATAATCATGAAAATAGAAGAAAAACTGTAACAGGGATTCTAAAAGTAGATACATATGTATATGTGTATATAGATATATATGACGTGTTAAAAAGACAAAAATGTTTTAAATTTTTTCTTTGCCTTTTTTTTTTATTTTTGATTAGATAAAGTGTTGAAATTACTTAAAATTAATATGAATTTAAAGACTTTATCTATAATAAGTTATAATTAGGAAATATGATATTCATTTTTAGTATTAACCCTGAAATACTAATGTGCCTGTGGCCTGTACTGTAATGTAAAAAATATATTGCAACTGTTAAATGAGGTAAGAAAGAAAATTCAAATTTTCCTGTTGGTAATTCTACCAAAATTTCATGTTAGTATTTCAGGATTAATAACGTTTTAGAATAAGGTAGTCATGAATGTTCAGGAAATTTGAAATTGAAATGATTGAAAAATGATGATGAAGAATAAAACAATATATGTACATATGTATGTACATAATTCTACCTTTTTTATTGTAAAATGCTTAGAATTTCTTCCTCTTTTTTCCGATGTAAATACAATATATAAATTTGTATATTGTATTTGTATATTGAAGTGATACAGTGCTGGCTTCTGAAACTGAAGGTCTCGGGTTCGAATCAGCACAAATCTACTCACCTTTGAATAATTGGTGACTCTGTTTACTTGGCCATAAGCAAGTACAAAAATCAATTACATATATAAATATTAGGGACTATCATACGAATAAATTCTTATTCAAATTAAATAAGTAGACTAAATTTTTCAATTTAACCTCAAATTTTTAGGTTTTAAAATACGAAAACCGAAGGGTTGTTTAAATTTCATATTTTACTTTAAACTTTCTAATATTATTATTATTATTTTTATTTTTTTAGTTATAATCATTAAAATTCTCTCCGAATTTTTTCCATTTTTTTCAAAATATCAGGATACAGAGTACCTATCTATCAATAGGAAAATCAACTATTACATGATAGTATACATATTTTTAAAATTTTACAAGTTTTAGAAATCTGTCAAGAACAGATATTTCCAAATTATTATTATTCATAACAAATTTAAGGATATACATATGTATGTGTTCGTATATTTTAATTCTATTTAAAAATAAAAAAAATATATATTAAAATCTGAATTGTATATTTAAAATTGTTGATAGAATTACAAGAACAAGTAAAAATACAATAAAACAAAAAGACTGAAAAACCTTTTATCATAAAGACAATCCCTTTTTCTTAATAAAATATGCTTGAAATAACTTTATAATTTTCAGTTGTCATATTTAAACAATTTTCATGTCTAAACTGCTAATCGTTAAGAAATAATTAATTTTTTAGAACATCTACACTACATACATGCATATATGTATGTAGATATGTACTACCGTATGTTGTAAAAAAGGGGATGTAAATTAATTTTTAAATGTACATGGGTTCAGAATATTAAAAACTTTTATATCATGTAGATGTATGGTATTATTCTTTTGCTCATTTGAAAAAAATTAATAAATAATTTTCACATGAAATGTCTTAAGAGACGTGTGTGCAAATGTTTAAAGTATATGAAATTTTATATTGCATAAATAAATAATAAATATATTATTAACAACCCATACATTGAATTTTAAATAGCCATTATTGTAATTGACTCCATTTTAATTGTACTTAATTTGAAAGTAGGGATATTTTGGGTTATATCTTTTTGTTGTTGTAATTCATGCATCATTAAAGATGCATAAATTAATGAATAACATCGTAAAATAAAAGAATAATTTTTTTAATTATTGTTCATTCTATAAATACCATAATTAAAAGTGAGCTGATTTAATTGAAGGATATTTGCACTTGTTAGAGAAAATTAGATAGAAAAAGAGAGAAACAGAGATAGAAGAAAAAGGACAGAAAATATTCAAAGAATTAAAACAATCCTTTAATTACAAAATTATAAAAATATATTAACTTATAAAATATGTATGTACAAATTAATATTGACTGTACAATTTTCTTTTTAAAAAAAAAATTTAATAAAAAACAAAGGAAAAAACAACAACAATTATTTGTGAAATTATTACAAGTTGTAATTGAACATTTGTTGAAAGATTTTTTTAATACAGTTTTTTTAATAAACGTTATATAGAGTTATACTGCGTATGTTGTTCTTGTATTCAGAGTTAAGTGTGCCAATTAAGTAAATTAAGGGTTTTTCTTGGCACAATTGATATTTTTATTTTTTGAGTGGCAATTAAACTTTAAAACTACTTTATACCCAGGGTTATATTGAAATTTAGTTCAGCATTTAAATTGTGAAGATTAAAAGTTTCTTAAACTTCGTTTAAAGCCTTAAATAAGAGTTTAAGCTCTCATTGTGAAACTGGGCATTAATAATAAAACAATTTTATTTCAGAGTTCATATATTTTTATTTTAAGTATTATATAATGAAAAATTTAATAATATACAATTTATATATACAATATACATACATATTTGTTATTAAATTATTTAAATACAATAAAAACGTTAAATCTTTTTTTTTTTTCTGATTTTGATATATGGTTATCAATAAATTTGTAGCCATATAAAATGATCATTATCTCACCTAATATCTGTCTATTGAAATTTTTTTAAATTTTTATTACTTCTTGTATTTAACAAAAATAAAAAAAACAAAAAAATATATTTTTTTTAATATTTTATTGAAATCATAAAACTTTCAAAGATCATATTCACATAACACTTTTTTCTTGGTCGTCTCAAATATTTTTGTAAATTAAAAAATACTCGTATACGTATACACGTTAAAAAACTAAACACAAAAAAGTGATATTTTTAAATAAAATTTTAATTTTTATTTTCACTAAAAAAAAAGATGATACAAAAAATTTGTTTATTCCAAGCTAAAAAAAAAGCAATCAAAGTAATTTGAAATAAGAAAAAACAGAAATACAAAAATTGATATATGTAAACTTTTTTTTTTTCTGTGAGTGTGGAAAGAAGGTTTTAAAAAGAAGACCGTTTTTCTTGTTTTTGTTTTTTTCGTCCTTTAATATTGAGTAATGTTTAAAATGTAATTAAACTTTTCCTCCTCTTCTTTTTGGTCAAGTATGTATGTAGATCAGATGCAATATATCAATTTGCTTAGCACATATTAAACATACATACATATTATGTACATAAATACGTATGTACATACATATGTATATGGGTATAATTGCATTTTGTTCCAATGCAATTTTTTTATAAATTTGTGTATACATAATATGTACATATATTTGTGTTATATGCAAAAATAAAACTATATTAAATTATAACTATACAGTCAATATATTTTATATACTGATACATAAAACATAGCGTAAAATGCGTGTATCTTTTGCAATAATATGTACCAGAATTATTTTTTCTTATAATGTTGTGTCTTTTGTGTATTTCATATACATAAGTATATGAACATTTTTTTCCTAAAAGATTTGTTTTTTTTTTCCTACTTATATTTAGCATCTTCAAAAGATACATGGACATGTTTTAGTTCATTTCTTTTGGACACTTCTTTTATATTTATTCTTTTCTACCTTTAATTTTTATTACCATTGCTTGTAAATTTTTTTTTAATTTCTCGTTGTTTTCATTTATATGTAAATATCATATGTGTATGTAATATGTATGTATTAAGGTATAAAATTGAGAAAAAAATATATACAATATAAAAACGAACTGAAGCTTAACTTTTCAACTTTGAGCATAAATTAAAAAATCGACATTTTTACAGCTTAGTCTTGACAGAAATTTGCTACTGAAAAAGATTCTTTAAGCTACTTGATGCATAAATGCAATAAAAAAAATTGAGAAAATTTAATAATATTGTAATATGCTTGGAATTTTTTTTCTGGTTTTGTATTTTTCTCTACCAAGGTAGTTTTTTTTAAAGTATATATCTGTTGAAGTAATATAACAGAAAAAGCGTGACAAAATAGATATAATATACGAATTATTAAAATATTATATGAAATGATTGACTTTAACTCTTCAGAAATCGTTAATTTAAAAAAATTAATTGAAATTGACATTAACATTTTTCACGGTGTCGAATGAAGTAAAACAAAGAAGAAAATATAAATTAAAAAAGAGCAAATGCATACCTTATGACAGGAATTTTACAGGGCGATTGAAAAATCCGTGTAGATCTTAATAATAAATCAATTTTTTGCTTTAATCTTTCATTTTGCTGTTATTATAACGTATTATATTAACATTTGCAACAACAACAAAAAAAAAAATCATTAATTTAGAATAAAGAATGGAAAAAGTGTTTAGTGGCAGATTCACACTGTCATATATGGTCGAAAGGTCTACCCATGCATATGTATTGGAAGGAATAGAAAAGATTAAAATATCGAACGGCATGAGATGTAGAGTGAACACAGTGGATGAGGTATACAAATATCCAAGTCATGTGATCTTCAAGCCCTATCTACATTATGCCAATATAATTGCTCGCTTCCGTACCTGTGCAGATTGTTCAAGTGCGAGAAATGTACTTAAATTCCGAATACAGGACTTAATTTTCATCTTAATGTAATTGTTTTTCGGAATGTCTTTTATTCATAAATATACATACAAGTAATAAACTCACTTGATTTTCATTAATGGTTTAAAATGTTCAATGTACATACATATATGTATGTATGTTATTTATGTACTCGTATATGTAGTTGTTTGATCAGATTTTCTTCAGCTACTACCATCAAAAGGAAGCCTACTTAAAATATTTATAGAGACAACTTTCGGAATTATTAAATTTTATAAGAATATTTGTACTATATACCATATTATATATTCTAAAGAAAAAACCTTCAGAATTAAAGCAAAATTCTATTTTGAATTGAAATGTTTTTCTAGACAAATTTTATTTTGAATTTTATTTATTTCTGGAATGGTTTTTTTCCTATAATTCATAAAAATTTTAAAAATATAAAATCAAATTAAAATTCAATTATTTTTAACACATAATAAAATATAAAATTAATTAAACATTACTAGTAGTGCTTCATGAATTATAAAAGTCGAAAAATTAACAGCACATTTAATCCATCATCATCGTCATCATTATCATCATCATCCACTGTGTCAGAAAAAAAGTGCATATTCAGCACGTTCACACAAGGTAGACAAAACTTGTACGTGTATTAATGTGTATATATGATAAGTGAAAATGAACTCATGACAGTCTGTAGACCGCTACAAGTAGTAGTCGTCGGGATTTAAAACATTTAATAATATGTATAAAAAAAATAATAATAATTATAAATATGTATAATAACATACCTACAAGAAAATTAAAAGTAAAAAGGAAAAACAATCTATCCTAACTTCAGTTCCCATATGCGATATTCTTATAATAAATAAAATGTTTTAGGTATGTATGCTATATACAATATACATATGTACATGTATTTCAAATTCAAATTATAAAGATAAAACAATAATATGCAATATGATTATGATGATGATGTCCTCATATTATTATAATTTTAATACAAATTCTTATTATTAATTCAAATACTTAATAATGTGTGTGCTTAGAATTTAATAAAGTGCAAAATAAATCAGTTAAATGTTATTTATGATAAGTAAAACAGCAACATTAGCTGTCATCTATTATAATTTGTTATATGTAATATACAAAATCGTTCAATGCTATGATTTTTATACATATGTATATCTTTTATTTTTTCTTTTGTTTAACTATAAAAATAGATACATACATACATGGATAGTTTTTACATGTGAGACTAATAATGGCTAGAAATCACTTTTGCTTTATGCAATAAATATGTACAAATATATAGATTTTATTTATTTATTATTAAAAATATACAATTTAATATATTTAATTCTTTTTAAATTGAAATTGGATTGTGATTTTATGCAGACAACGTAAGCTGTCTTGTAAGTTATAAAGACAAATAATGAGACATAAGTTTACATTTCTTTAACTTGAAATAAAATAAAACTAAGAAATAAAAAAGAACGACGTTAAAGAAAAAAATTAAAAAGGATAGGTGCTCTCTTACATATTATAGATACAGATAGGTACCTCTAATGCCCATATTTTAATTTTCATGTTTTTTTTTTTTTTTTAGCCTGTATAAACGTACTCGATAAATTTTGTTCTTGTGGTATACTTTTTCGGTCTCATAAGATTATTATTAATATTATTTTACTTATAATTTTTCTCATATATGTATAACTTGTCTTTTCAATCTTTTTTATGATGTTTTTATTTTTATCAAATCGATGGAGTTTGAATATCAATTGAGTGAAATCATGTTTATTTAATTTTATATTTGTCTGAGATTTTTTTAATGTAATTTTTTTGTATGTTTTTCTCTAAACACACATTACCATACCATATATAATATATATTTTCATACTAGCTTTATACCATCTAAACAAAAATATTAATATAATGACAAGAAAATTGAAAATTAGTTTTGACAGAAAATATATACTATGTAGTCATATATGTATGTATTTGTTGTAATAACACAAAGAAATTGCATAAAATTCAATATATAAAAAATTGTCTAATAATAGAAATTGTGCAGACATTAGGAAGTTAAGAAAAGAATTATAATAATCGGAAACTCTAAAGTAATTAATTATAATCGATAGTCAAAATACGTATACTTATTCAGACATATAGACATATCGGCATGTGGGGTTGCAAATATCAAAGACCTTTCAACCCAAAAGGAAAAGTGAATACAGGATGTTTTGTTTCTACATACCAAGAGTGGTACCACGATATTCTCTGGACTATTTCATGAAAAAAATTGTACTAGTAAAACTTTCTATCGTGTCTTTTTTTTCCGATAGAGGGTGTTCAAAATTATGAGTTTTATGCAAGACTTTTCAACACAAAATCGCCTGAAACTTTTCTGCTCCCAATGTATCGAAATTTTTCTTTTTATTATTATTATTATTATTTTATTAAATCCTAGGTGTGCTGAAAGGGTCAAAAATGTTATTTAAACGAAGTTTTGCCATAAAAAATCGTTTAGAATTCAAAAAAGATACAATATTTGATCCTTTCAGCGCAATGATGATCCTTAATTACATGATAACGGATTGCGCTATTGAACTGAAATGTTTTTTGTTTTATTATACATAATATTAGCTTTCAAAATAAATAAAAAAAAAGTTTTACTAGTACAATTTTTTTCATGAAATAGTCCAGAAAATATCGTGGTACCACTCTTGGTACGTAGAAACAAAACACCCTGTATATATACATATGTAATATATTATTATACACTTTTTCAATCAAAATGCATATTCAGAGAGACACTAGCACTCATTTATTTATTTTTTTAAATTTTTATTTTGCAATATTAACTAAATTAGTTTTTTTTTTTACATTAGTAAATCAATAAAGTCATGTGTTTTTTTTTTAATTTTTTCACAGCGGCCGCCTAGTTCATCGTTATCATATGGTGGTGCTATGAACGATGATGCTAGATCGCCAGGTGCTGGTAGTACGCCTGGACCATTATCTCAACAGCCACCTGTGTTAGATACCTCAGATCCAGGTTAGTGAAATACTTTTTTATTTTATATATAAATATATGTACATATATACCTACGTATGTATTATATTATCATTTATTTGTTTCTAAAAAATTCATAAATACTTCACTTGTTGCACATTTACCATATTATCTTAAATCTAATATTGATAAAATATAAATAAATCAAGAGCAGGAAAATTCTTTTATATGTAAATACCGAAAAGAACAAAAAAAATATAAATAAATAAATAATAAATTTTACTTAGTCTATTCCAATTTTCAATATACATACATATGTATGTGTGTGTATGTACGAGTATCTTATACATATTTCAAATTTTTGTTGTATGTCTACCAACAATATAATAATAATAATAATAATAATAATAATAATCGTAGTAATAACCTTTTTCTACAACGACAACGTCATACCATTTTCAGGGCGCATTGATATCATAAAATTTTTCACCATATTAGTCAACTAGCAACAATGTTATCAAAATGATCCATACTTTTTTTAAATTTTTTTCGGCAAGGTAACTTTGAATGAAATACATACAGGAAGGCAGAATATAATTTCATATTATTTTTATATGGTAATATCCGTTATAGTATACAAAACTGAGATGATTTACTCTTTCATATGTGAATATTTTTTATGATTTTCTAACCAACCCTCGAAAATATATACGTATACATATTTTAAACGCATTATAAATTTTCTTGAACCCCTCATTCAAAAAATTTCCATCGTATATAGAAAAAAAAATCTTCTATAGTCTTTCATCATGTCTTCTAGTTGCGCATATCGCCATGTAATTTAATACATGAAATTGGTTTTTAGAATCTTCTCTTGTATTTCTTTTATGTTTTTATTATTATTATTTCCCGATTTTATGTGTACTTTTTCTCCTTATCTAAAACCTTTTAATTCTGTAAGACTAAACCAAGAAAAAGTACATAAATGTACATATATGAATGAAATAAGGATTTTCTGTGTATGAATATGAGAGGTACCAGAAAAATAAATAATACTTACATATGTACCTATGTACATATTTTATCACAACGAAAATGTAAAGTATAAATAAAATATAGATGAATGTGTACGAACGACTAAAAACTAGAAGAATATGTATCGAGGAAAAAATTTGTATTGAAAAAGTAATAAAATTTCAATTTTAAAGGTTTTTCTTCATTGTTTTATAAAATAGTTCATACTTGTTTCCGGGATATCATGCAATCTGGTAACACTTACCAAATATGTATACATAATATGTAGATATGAGGAAAACTCAACTCAAAAAGAGGGTTAACTTTTTCATTCGTTTAAAATTTTTAGGGGATGAAATGAATTCGTCATGAAAAAAAAAAAAACATGAAACGATACAATTCAAGTTTATGAATTTTAAAATAGTTTGAGATCGAAATATTCTGAAAGCTGAATGGAAGGAAAGAAATGATTTACTGCTGTTGAATAAAATAAAAAAATAGATTGTAGATTGTAATATTTTTATAAAAGATTCTTTTATTCTATTACCAGTTTCAAGTTGTTCTTATCGTCAACTTTTTGTGTGTGTAACCTTTTTTTGTTATTTAAAAGACAATTGCACGTATAGTGTTGCACAATATGAAAAAAAAATATGTATGATAAAATCACCACTTTGTACCGCACCACTTCAAACCCTTAAAATAAAACACAAAACAAAAAAAAAAGTATTTTTCACATCAGTTCTTATGGTTTCAAATTGACACGTTGATGCATTATTCCCTTTCCATCATATCGTCACAAAAGTGAAAAATTAAAAAAAAAAAATGGAAAGCAGGCAAAACAATTTTTCTATCATCCCTCTTGTTTTGTGATTTTTGTATTTTGAATTTTGATATTCGCTGAGAATGATAGAAAAAAGTTTTCATGCTTTTTTTACTTTTTAATTTTTATCTTTTTCTATTTCATTCGCATAATATTGGCAAACAAGCAACACCACCGACTTTTAACCATTTATGTCAATGTCAGTTAAATCAAACGTGTATATCTTAAGGGCTGTTTAGTTGTGATGTTTATGAAATATTCTGTAGAATGTAGAATGTTGTACCAGGGAGGGTGATGATCATATTGTTTTGTTGGTGATGATGATCTGAAATAGTAAAAAGGAAGAAGAAAAATAAAATTAGAAAGAATGGAACGTAACATAAAATATCTAATTCTTATGCCTGGGTACATTCAATATAGGTACAAATAAACAATCAAACAAGGGTGAACTTAACTGTAATTTTTTAATGCGATATTTTCCGTTTGAATTGGCAAAGTTTTTGTTTAAAAAATTGTTATTCAAGATAAAGAATTACATGAATTGTATAAATAAAAAATACATACTCGTATAATGTTTTTTTTTTTTTCAACTGGTGCACCATGGTGTTAAGAAAAAAAAAATTTATCAGTACATCAATTTTAATGATATTATGAAATGAAGCGTTCTTAACAAGTTGTAATTACTATTGATTTGTTTTTGTAAATTTTCTTGGATTTTTAAATATTTTTTTGTATATGCCTGACGTGAAAGATGAAAGTTAAAGTAGTTTTATTAGCTTTAGTACCTATAAACTGAATTATTTATGAAACTCAGACTTTTGTGTGTGAAGTGTTCAAGGATGTTTTGATAACTTTTTCAATTGCAATGAGGATGTATCTTAGGAAAGAATAAGTTTTTTCTACTTTGTAAGTACAAAGTATGAAACAAAGTGTCTGAAAAATGAAACAATATTAGTTTTTGTATTTTTTAAATTTTCAAGTAAAAGTTTTTTACTCACGAAGATGTTATATTATTTAAGATTTTTAAATTTACTATTTACGACTCTGAAAATTTATTTAGATTGATTGATTATCTAACAATAATTTCAGTATACTTTAGTTGTATATAATATGTATGCATAGTTTTAAAAATTTTTCATGAAAATTTGACAAGACAAACACATAAAATGTTGAATTTTTTACTAAAATGTAAAAAAAGTACCTAACAAAGTTTTCGAAAATTCGAAACTTTTTCTTCTAAGTTTATGTTATTATATAAAAATTTGCCTTTTGACTAAATAATAATTAGAACAAGATCACTAAAGTGGAAAAGATGTGAAAAATTTCATAAAATTATTTAAGAATGTTGAAAAGTGTTAAACCATGACGTAGTTTCATTAAATATTTCTTATTTCTTATTTTACATTTTACCATACCATATAACTTAAAAATAATGAATCCCTTATTTATCCTTTAATTTGTTTTTTCATATACCTTGGAATGGAACATTAAACACAAACATACATATTATTATATAGTACATAAGCTTGAATAAACATTAACCTCAATCTAAAAGTCTACATTATAAATAAAAACAATTAACAAATATTTTTATTCCTTATCCTCCACCTCATATATTTTCTAGAAAATGAAAAATATTTTCTGATTTGTTTACAATGTGTGTATATGTGTATATGTATATGTATAGATTGTATAGGTTTTACAAAAATTTATAATAATGGAATGAAAATGAAAATTTTTCAAGAAAACTTTCTTCATATTAATATTGATAGAACCATTTTTTTAGTTATTAAAAGATATCTTATTGTTCTTTTGAAAGTAGCTGTATAATACTTATTCAAAAAGTACCGTGTAGAAAATAAATGTTATATAGAAGTTTAAAGATTAAAACCACAGATTAAAAAGTTTAAAATTTTATGGTTTTTAGATATGTATAAGAATACATACATATGTATAACTCCTTTTTTTATGTCATGGTGAATGGTGTCATTCAAATTTATTTGAAATTTAATTTTCAAAAATATTCAAATAATAAGTATCTTAAGAAAATATTTCTACAGATAGATTATAATTATAAATTTTTAGAAATGAAGTAGATGATTTAACTGATTGCGTTAAAGTTAAATGTTTAATTTGAAAAGTTGACAAAAGTTAGAAAGATTAAGTATACAAAAAGAAGGTATTAGAAATAGGAAATATTATAAGAAAAAAGATTTTAATCAAAATTCTTGTATTACTGATGTTTATTCTGCCATTACGATTACATTAACTAAAATATTGTAATGTATAGCTATTTATGCTTTGTATAATAAATATGTAAATGTACTCATAATATTGTTAGAATAATGATAAAAGAAGACATATCAAAATTTGAAAATATTTGAAAAAAAAACATGATTGAAACAAGATTTTTATGTTTGACCAAATGTTTTTTTTTTCTTTTGGCTTTTATTTATAAATTTATTATTTTTTTCTTCTTTAATTTCTTTGTAAAATGTATAAACATATTGTCACACATATCACACATCATCATCATCATCATTGTCATGATGGTATTGCACGAAACTTTCATTACCGTAATAATAACACCACCCTTATAGTATCCGTCTAAAGCTAAAGACATATGTATGTATGTATTAATATGTTTGTTTAATAGAAATAAATTAGGCTATATACCGTAATAAAATGAAAGTATGTACAAGGAAGGTATATAATTATTTATACAATCATTTAACTGTAATAAAATACAACACACACATCATATACACGCACACACGATATCAAAATATAATCAAAATATATTCTAACAAACATAATAATGATGATGATGATTTTTGAAATTATATAAATATGACAGACATAATGTGTCTGGGTCAAGGTATATTTTAATGACCAAAAATAACACTTGTAAATTTGAAAATTATTATTATGTTGTATTAAGTTGATTAAATGACTGAGATGAATTTAATAAAAACATCTGGTTTATGAATTGAACAAAACAATTATTTAATTAAATTTGATTGTAAGGAGAAGAAAAGGACTCTTGTGTGTACCTTTTTTTTTTTTTTTTTTTTTTAAAGTTAAGAATTATAATATTTCAATTAAATAAAATTTAAAAGTGTTTTATAATACTTAAAAAAAAAAAATACGAGCAAAAAATAAGACTACTTGTAATAAAATAAATGTTTTGCTTGAAAATTACTTATATAAGAACAAAAACCAAAAAAAAAGTAATAAAAAAACATAAATAAAAAAATATTAAAGAACTATTTTAAACTTCAATTTTTTTTTCATAATGAAACAACAAGATATTTATGTATTACCCAGTAAGGTATTAGAGAATTTTTACCCTTCTCTATAAATTTCAATCGTCATCATCGTTTTATCTTTAATCTTTGACACTAATGTGGACAAATTGTGGTTTTTACGTCAAAAATTAATAGCAGGACAAGTCTCTTAATGATCTTTCTTCAGTTTTATACCTATTTTAACGCATTTTTATTATGTATGGTATATGTACTATACCATATATATACCTATATTTAAAGAATTATTTTGTATGTGAAGTGAATATCTATTAAAGCTAAAAAAAAAACTATATAATAACTTATAATTATATATCCATATGGAATAGGTACAAGTACAAATATAATAGTAAAAAAAAAGTAATCAAAAAGGCCAGAAAAACAGAACTTAACAGAACAAAATTCATATGTGAACCGCGTATACATGTTAAATTTGTTAAACATACATAGGTACTACTTTTACAGATTTTTTTTTAATACATGTAAAAGCTGTTAATTTAGTAAATGCGTTACCTAGAAATTCATTGTCATAAATGAGATCTTTTATCAATAATAATGGAATGAAATTAAATGTGTAGTTATATTTTGAGGAAAAAAAAGTGAATAAACAATAATATTATACTTTATGAGTTTATTGATGAAAAGTACCATATAGTATATGTTGAATTTTTTGGTTTTAACCAAATTGTACAATATTAAAACAGTATAACATGTAAACGACATAATATGAAAATGGATATTTTTTTTAATGTTTTTTTTTTAAATATGAAAAATTCATAGATTTAATTTCGATATAAATTAATTGATGTTTGTATATAATTTTTACGTCAATTGAAGATACAAATACACATAACGTACATATATATTAATTTTATTTTAGGTTATTTTGGTATTTAGTATATTATATTGTAAATTGATAAGAAGAATATGATATACATGAATAGAATTTATTCAATGAGAAAAGATAGAAAAATTAAATTTCTTTAGTACGAAAATGTAGAGTGGGTAGATAATGAGTTTCCATATATTTTTTATGAAATTGGACTACATATGAAATTATAATTTTAACTAAAATTTTTCACGGTTTCTAACCAGATTTTCTTTTGTATTGGTTTTTTAAATAAATAAAAAAAAATCGAATACATATCGCCCATTCCACGCGGGGTGTTACATCAAACCTAACAAGAGATGTAAAGTATCTATTCCCTTCACTTTAAAAAAAAATAATGTTAAATTTATGACTGTGAATACGAGTGTCATTTCAAGTCCATTTATCGCGTTATAAAACTAAAACAATAATTCTTGGAAAACATCTTCCTTTTCGGTTTGGTAGGTTTTTGGGTAGATCATTTCTTCAATGTCCCCGTTCGTCATGCATGGAATAGTCGATATATAGAAAATAAATAAATAGTTCCGTATAATGTAAATACGCAAATTGATGAACCCACGAACAAAATCCTATATGTTTATCGAAGTATCAGCATTTTTCAGCTTTTCTTTCCTTTCAGAAAAGACCGTTTGTTCCGCAATTAACATTTTGGATTACGTTAAAAAAATTCTTTAGTTTTTACTTCTTCCAAGCTACTCAAAGAGTCCTAAAAGAAGTGTGATACACATTTTGCGTGTGCTTTTAATATAACATGTGGTGAATTTTGAAGCATTTCTAAGATATTTTCATTTATGAGACAAAAACTTCAAAGAAGTTTTGATACACATAATACAAATACTTGAATTATGATGTCTTAAATTTTCCTTGTTTTTTTTTTTTTTTTTTTTTTTTTTTTTTCTAAGTTGATTAATCTATTTATTTTATTATTTTTTAAGAAAATTAGAGAATTAGAATTATTTATTTCAAATTCACACACTAAAATAAAGAAATAATAAGTGTTAAAATGGAACTGAAATAAATAACCTTGCATACGTATTATTATAAACGCTAAAGATCTTTGAAAAATACATTATGTTAATTTGTATCTAAAAAAAAAATAGTAAATTTTCCTAACAACTAGAAAATATTTTTATCACCTATTAATATTCAACTATGTAATACTCGTATGTTATAAATTTTTATGTAACTTTATTTATAAGTATTTATTTTTAAGTATTTCAAAAACAAAAATTAAAATAAAGTTTTACACAGAAAAATACATTGACTTTAAAGTATCTTTTATAATTCAGAGTAAAAATTGGACATATTTTGAATAATAAATTATTTTAAAATGATTAGTTTTTGCTGTTGATGCTTTTTGTTTTTTTCTTCTATTATATTAATCAAAATATTTATGAATATACTCAAGTCATTTAATATATTAAATTTTAAACAATTCAACTATATAACGTGTTATGAATTTTTAACAAACAATTTTTTTTTTTTTTCATAATAATAATTAATTATTAAATAAATAAGATTCATTGAATATAAAAGTGTATCTTTTTCTACTAAAATTCATAGATCTTTTTTTTAATGGTATATTTGTGTCAGTTGTACGCGACATAATTATATAAACATAATTTTAATATGGATTTTATTAATTTATTATTTCTTTTTCACTTTTTAAATTATTTAAATTGTTTTACGAAAAATAAAAGAAAGAAAGAAAAAAATGATGAATGATGTGCACATAAGTTTTAATCATTATTTTTTTAAATATGTATGTACGTAAATACATACATACCATATGTATAGTATATATATACCTAAAAATAATAAGATAACCTAAAAATGATAAAAACAGATGTAAAGAAAAATGAATGTTTTTAGAAATATTTTTGGACACAAAAAATATATTCACATAAAATTTTAAATTATCTCAATTAAAGTCCAATAACAATTAATCTAATTACCAATATAATTTATATGTGAAAAATGTTTTAATATACTTAATATTATCATATTTATGCATGGTTCAATTCTTTTAAAATCTTTACGGGTGAATCAACTGTATTCAATATGATAATATTTTCATTTATATATTTAAAAAAACAAAAAAAAAAAAGCCAACGACAACAAAATATTAATCTTTATTGTTTAATTATAGACTAATCAAGAAATAAAACTTTTTTTTACTGTCTGTTTTATGGCATTTAATGCTTTTGATAGCAAAAGTGTCATAGTTTTTGACCCTTATCTCCTTTCTTTTATAATATCAAATTGCTCATTTTGATTATGTATGATTTGTTTTGTTTTACTTTTTAATCATTAAATCTATAACCAAGCACACTTTGTACAGTTTGTATAATTTTTAAGAATTCATAATTAAGAACTATTGTTTTTGTGTATTTTTTATGTATTTTTCTTGGAAAGTTATGGAACAAACACTTGTTTTTCATTGTAATCCCATACTTGACAAATGTCTATTCAAGGACTGCTTTTATCGCAGATATTCCACCATAAAATCATACAAAACAATTAGTTTCTTCGTCAAATATATGCAAACCAATTTCTGCTATTCAATGAAGTTCTAAAAATTTCGCTGTCTATTTTTTCCACATTAACAGTCCGATCTATGTTATAATTCACTACATCCCATCTATCTATGTTAAGAAATTTTTGTAGACCTTTTCGTCCCTTTAAAAAAGTATGTTTCCGTAGGAGTAGGAAGTTGAAATTTGGCCAGAATATTCCCTGAAGGGTTCTTGTCTAAACAAACTTTAAACGTTTTTTTTCAAATTTGAAATCTGATTTTTTGATGAAAACGTGTTAACAGAAATCGGAGTGTTAAATCAAAACGCATTTTCTATAATGTTTTATCAGTTACAACACAAAAACTTGATAAAATAATCATTTTAATTAGCTAATTTTAGTTAGCTATTGTAATTTCGACTTTATGTTTTTCTAATAGAGATTTCGATAAGCTTCTTTTAAAAATCAAATGCTTCCACATAAACCATTTTTTTTCATTCTATTATTGTTTTTTTATTTTTTTTTTATTACTAATTCTTTTTTTGTGGTGATGTCCTTGTTTTATGATCACTAGTGTGAATAATTTCATCCATAAATCAGTTTGAATTATTTGTCGGCGAATTAATAATAATAATAATCGTTGTCGGTTTATGTTTACTGGTATGCCATTAAACACGGATTCATATACATCGTATATTTTATAATTTTTGTTGTTTTTTCTTAACTTTTTTTTATATATATATATTTTTAAACATGCATATAATATATCTATATGAAACCTGTATAATTTATAATATTATTATTTCAAAATTTATTTGTATTGAAATATATTTTAATATAATAAAGTTGCGCACGCCAATATTAGTTGAATGTGCTACAAGATGAAGATACACTATAGCTAGTAGTTTTATTATTATTATTATTCTTTTTTTTTCGGTTTTTGTATTTTAAATTTATATTATAGTACAGAATTGATGTATGTATAATATTTTCGTTGTAATATTTTTATTTTATTTTACATTCGACTCGACGAAAAATTCATATTTTAACAGAATATATCAAATTCATTTCTCATTAGATATTATGTTTTTTTTTTTAAATTTAGAAAATGATGAACAAAATATTACATTGACGGGTTCACTGACTTGCTGACTGAATTGCTCGTTATTCTTATTTAAGACGTATAGAAATGATAAATGTAACACAATCGATTGATATGCAAATGAAACAAAAGACAATAACTAATTAATATGAATTTTAAATTCTTTTGATAACGAAATGTAATGTTTTAAATTTTTCTGAAATAAAACACTAGAATATATGTATATACGTATGTATGTAGAATAACTTTTTTTTTTTTTAAATATAATAATTAATTTCTTGGAATTAGAAAACGATAAAGTAAACAAGAAAAAATTTTAATCAAACAATAATAATTGTTATAGATATTTTGCTTCGTATTAAAATATAGAAGTTAGAAAAGATATAGATTTTGATTTTTGAGAAAAAAAGGAAAAATAATATTATTGTTTTCTGTCTACTCTTTCCAAAGGTCAAAGTGCCATAAGTATTTATAAATAAATGTATTGAATTTTGTAGGTTTTGAGACTGCGTTTTGGAAAAAAAACAGAAAGAAGATTAAAGGTCTTGAAAATTTCAATTAATAACTATTGAATAAATTCTAAACTTATAAAATCCAAATTTAGGACCATATCCTCTCTATCTCTCTATCAATTACAACTTCGACATTTTCACTTTGTATAAGCACTTTTTACACAATGAAATATACAAAAGTATATACATACATCCTTTAATTTTTATTCAAATTTTTGAAATTTTTAAAATTTCAAATTATAACTGAAATTATTTTGCCTATCATGGAATTTTTTTTTTCAATTTGAATCTTTTTCTGGAGTCTCAAAATAATTTTAATAACATAAGTAGGTATTATGCTGTAGTTTTTCCTTTTTTTTTATAAGAAATCTGTTAACTAAGTTTCTTTACTTGCGAGAGGCAAGAGTAAAAACAATCTAGGATACCATTTCTGTCATTTCAGCTAGCAAGTCTTTTTTGCTTGCTTGTTAGACGATCGACGAATAGGAGAAAAAAATATTTAAAAGGAAATTTAAATAAATCAGAATCAAATTTTATTTCAAATTTTTAAAAAGCTACATTGGCTTACTTTCTGATCTTTAATCATTTCGGTAAATTGAATTTTAAGATGCTCTTTTATTTTTTCTAAAGTGGTGTTTTTTAATATTTTATTTCTGAATTTTTATAGCGTTAGAAGAAAATAGAAATTTAAATTACAATTAAAAAGTAGATTTTTCTTAAGTAAATGTAAATTTAAAATGAAATAAAAGATAACCCGAATAAATTAATTTGAAATAAAATATAATACATGCAATAAAATCCAAATATGTTATGCAAAGTTCCTTCTTTTTCTTTTTCTGTTATCACTTATCGCACATGCTCGTTCCACTTAAACGTATAAAATCATCATTTGTTAAAAACCTTTTTTTTTTCTTTTGTAAAAACCGCAATTCTATTTCTTTTCCCTTATCAAAAAAATTTATGAGCAAACTAAACAAAGAAAAGTAAATTTTTACCAAATAAATAAAAGTAAAGAAATTAAAATAAAATAAAGGAAAATTTCAATGTAGCTAGTTACTTTTTTTTTTTTCTCCATTTAGGTTAAAATAGAACCAACTAGAAAAACTATACAAAAGGAAATTATAATACAACTGAACCAGTGAAGAGAAAGTACATAACGTCGATTCAATTATTATTTGCACTATCAAACACAATTGGCAGTTCATCTTTTTTTCTAAACATTTTATATACATATAATTAATGTATATAATATATGTACACATTTTTGATTCCACTTTAAAAATGCAGCATGAAAAACTTTGAAAAAAAAAAAAAATAAAAATAAAAAATAAAAAAAATATATTTATACCTATATAAATGTATGTATATATTTACGTACATTATGTATGTATTTTTATTATAACTTTTGTTGAAATTTGTTGGTAAAGCAACGATTCTTCATGTGATACAAAAAGGTGGAGTTAGATATTATAGAATTTTTCCCTTTTATAATGAGGAAATACAAATTTATTTTTATTTTATATTTCATTTTACTTTTTTAAATAAAGTCATTTTTCAAGAAATAAGTTTTAAAATGAAACAACAATGTACCTACATATATGCATACGTACATATATCATTATAACAAGAAATGGCTCTTTTACTATTATATATATATGTATCACCTTATTGTGTATTTGTGTGAAAATCAGTCATGCGTAAAATGATAATTTATTTTATTTATTTTTTTTTTTAAATTTTCCTTTGAATAAATTTATCCGAAATAATAAGAAAACAAAAGAGAATTTAGTTTCTGGAAGAAAAGTTACTCTTGTTACTTTTTTTTTTTTTGGCTTATCTTATCTGAATCTCTACAAAAGAATGTTATAAAAAAAGAAAAGCAAAAAACAGGTAACGAATCAAAAAATTGTGAGAAATTCCTAATGTTAATGAATAAAAAGTATTTAAAAAACAGTTTTAATTTAATTTTTGCGTTTCCATAACGCTTTTGTTTTTCTTCCATTTTATTTAATTTTTTTTCCTTAACATATTCTATGTAGGACCGCCATTTGTTTTTATAGCTTTAAGAAGTGAATTTCGTAAATTTGAATGTAATAAAAAAAATAATTTAAAAGAATTTACAAAATAAAAACATAAATAAATAAATGAATAATCTTACTAACTTAACAGATACAAATTTTGATTGACGTTAAGCACGGTTTAATAACCCACAAAAATAAAAATAAATTTTTATGTGTATTTTTTTTCTTCAAATCGTACAATTCACACAATTTATTTAGTCACCATCAAAAAGGGTAATTGCCCTCACCACACAATACAAAAAATTAAATAATGCATACTAAATAAATAATAGTCCCAATGATCACGATGATGTTTATGATGATGATAAAAAAAATAAAACAAATTCATTGGTTTATTTGTTTGTTTTCTTTTTTTTTTTAAGTTTGTTTTCTCACAAGTTTAATCTAAAATGAAATAAGTTAACTGTTAAAAATAAATGTATGTATGTATGATATGTAATTATAGCATGTATATAAATAAATATAAGTACATATATGCCACTAAATAAGCAATTTAAATTTTATAATCGCATCAAACTCGTCCAATATGTCGTATGCTTGTCAAAGAAATTCCCGAATTCTTTGAATGTTTTCCATATTATATATTTTGCTCTATGAATACAATATTGTATTAATACTAAAATAATGTATAATTATGTAGTATAGTATAGAATGCATACATGTGTATGTATACATACCATTTGATAGGAGTTAAAAAGTAAATAAATTCAATATTATATGGTGTCATGTATTATATTATATACGTATATATAAGTATTATAAAGATTTAAAAATGTTCGGAAAGGAGGGTTATAAGAACGCGATATAAAATATTTAAAATATTTATGATGGTGGTGATTGCTTATCCTTTTTTGGACGACATCTCATCATGCTTTTAAAATATATGTATATGTATGTGTAGTAAGCAGAACACTAAACTTATATGTATTTACATAACTAAAGAGAAGATGTTATGGTTCTTAAAAAGGGATTAAAAAATTTTCACATTCATCTACAGGATATGAGCCTTTTTTTCATTTTAACCTATTCTACATTATATTCGTGAAATTTCATGAATATTTGTAGTATGTATGAATACAAAAGAGAAAATCGAAACAATATATAACAGCTTGAGGCAACTACCATTCTATTTTGTTTATATAGATATTATAGCAGTATCTATTATTATTTTTTTTTTGTCTGTTTACATTTCTGATCAAATCACCCACAGAAAAACCCGTGCTGATTTCAAAATTTCAAAATGTCAACCATATGTTATCTATCTTCTTCAATATACTCTTAAAGCCCCATTTATAAGGGTTGATTAGAAAAACAATATTACATCAGCACAGGAAAAAAACAACAATTAATTAAATGAAAAACTCTTTCGTTTTTTTCTTCAGATTTTTTTTTTTTGATTTGAGGGTTTAAATGTTTAACAATCACATTGATTTTGATATTTATACAGATAATATATTTCTAGATTTATTTATTTACAATTTAGAATCGGATCGGTTCATAATCATGGCAATCACTATTTACGTTTATTTTTGAAGTTCCCTAAAGCGCAAATTACATATAGGTACCATTTAATTTTTTTTAGTTTTCCAGAAAAGGTATCTGATTGATACTTTCGGTTTTCTGTTAGTTATATTGTGGAAACATATAATTATATAGCACGAAACTTCAAATCAAACTGTGTGAAGGTTCAATTATAGAATTGTTGAGGTTAAATTCAATTCTGCATTTAATTTTTCTGTGTTTATTTTTTTATTTGGTATGCTGTTAACCATCTGAGAAAACGACGAGTATCTATTATTTTTACCGTGCATTTTGTTTTTTTTTTTTTAATTTTTTATATTGCGGATGGGAAAAATAGAAGTTAAAAGAAAAAAGTAATAACATAAAAGGTCGATAAAATTATGAAAAAGTGTGCCTTACATTCCATCATTCCATGTAATATATTAAAAAAAAAAACAGTATTATATGGATTATAGAAGTATCTAATTCAAAACTATTCATGGAATCTGAATGACAGACCTTTTGGCCGCTTAATTAACATGACTTTTAAGAAATATTTTTGTATCATATACTTATACTTATACTTATTTTGGTTGATATAGATAGAAATCCACCTATTTTTAAAGAATATATTATATAATATACAATTTATAAATGATCTTAACTATCGTGTTACTAACAAAGATTATTTTTTTTTACACATATTTTTTCTGTTCATTCAATTCTGAAGGAGAATCTTTTATTATCATCGTTAACCTATAATTATGATGTTAAAGTCAATTTCTATGACTTTTTTAAGAATTGAATTTTACAAAAAAAAATTATTTTTTTTTTTTTTGTTTTTTCTTCACTTCTATTTCAATTTTTATTTTTTATTTGAAAATAAAAAAAAAAAGTTAAAAGTATCTTTTGTATAAAATTTTGAAATTCACGTAATAAAACCTTTACCTTACTATGTAGCAATAAGTTTTTTAATTTTACATGTTGAAACAAAATCTTATATAATGAGCTTAAAAATTCAGCATATATTTTTTTTATTGCTTATATCTTTTATTTTACTTCTGTAGTTTTTTTTACCTTGGATTTTTTTCCGTTTTATATACATATACATATATATATTTAAAAAAAAAAAACAAAAATTGAACTCTGAGGAATTTTGTTCTCAGAACATCAGTTTAATGTTTTCTTTCTCTTCAAAGATGTTGTCGTGACTTAAACCTTGCATTTTGTGGTACAAAAGCTTTAAAGAAATATTTATTGTATTTTAAAGGCGTCATATAGTCTTTTGTAATAGATGTTCACCAACAATTTACTGTGTTGTTTCGAATTCTTTTCTTTAATAATAAAAGACAAAAAAAGTACAATATAAAAAAAAAATGGTAAGAAACAGGCTTTAAAAGTGCACTAATGTTAGTTCATTCTTCGACCTCTTAACACTTTGGCTTGTGGCATCTGAGAAGTAATTATTTGAAGTGATAAAGCTAAAGTGGTGTAAAATATTTATAATATTGAGATAACCAAGAAAAACTAAAATAATTGTTTTTTTTTTATATTAAAAAAAAACTACAACAACAAAAATAAGATATTTGATAGTCATTACTGCTAATAGGAGATGTTCTTTATTTTAAAATGTAAACTATTAATATATAGTATATAATCTTATATGATTAAAGTGAAAGTAAGAGAACCTTCTTTTTTAATTGGTATTTATAGTTTGAATGGCCTTTTTTTGTTTTTGTTTTGAAGACTTTCAAAAATTCTAATTTATTGTAACTTTTTTTTTCGTTTTCCTTTAAATACTTACATATGTGTAAAAAAGGAAAGTATGTTTTCAATTTTTCATTAAAATATTCAGCATTAACTTATCCTTAAATTACAATCTCTATTCTAGAATCATAATAATTTTTCTAAAAACAGAGCAAAAGAAAAAAACAAACGTTACCTAATTATATAAATAATTAACACTTAACCCTCCAGAAAATACTTTCGAAATTACTTTTTAACTAATTAACGAGTTTCAACCAGTAAAGGAAAACACGGAAGAAGAAAAAAAATCAGAGAATGTGTGCAATTATGTATGTATGCAAAAAGCCCCTCAAGAAATTTTACAACACACTACATATAATATCCTCTTGAGCAACAGGACGAATATTTTCAAGTATATGTATGTATGTCTGGTACATAAAAAATATAAAATATATATGTACATATAGATACAATTTCCGTTTTGCTGCAATCGGTTCTTTGTTTTATATTATATTATATAATAATATTTTTTATTTATAAATCTTGAATTAAAGAGTTTCTATACAGAGTTTATTTAGAAAAAAAAAGAACCGAAAAATATAAATTTAATGTTACACAAATGTGAATTCTTCTCAAGGGATTACATTAAGAAATTTTCCCCAAACATTTTTCTTTTACCAGATTTTTTAGTAATAAGTGTGTTCTACTGCATTTGTTTTTTTTTTCTAAATAAATATACGACGAAGTTTAGGTCAAAATTCTATCGACTTTATATTATTATGTTCAATTCAACTTTATTTTATTTTTTTTTTCTGATATATTTTCGTTAAAGTTTTTCTATACCGGTCCTTGATAAAAACAAACGACTGACATTTATTTTTATTATTTCTGAAGTAGTCTTTATTGTAAAAAAAAAAAAACAAAACAAAAAAGATAAAAAGTACAAAAATGTATCTTTAAATAGAATACGGTAACTAAGTAAATGTTACATTAACAAAAACCAAAAAGTTGATCTATCATATAACTCTGTTTGTACATATATTTTTAGTTAATATAAAGAAAAATAAACAACAACAAAAAAACTGAAATATTTTGAATGAAAATATAAGTTATATTTAGGCCTATTTTATTGTAAAAATGTCTTTATTTATTTCGTTCTTAAACATTTTGCCTTCTCATTTCATAAATGTCCAATATAATATGTAACAAAACATATTATATGAGTATATAAAAGTAACATCATACATAATATTATCTAATAGAAGTAAAAAAACATTAGGAAAAAAAATAAATTTCCTTTTATTTTTTTGGAATATGTACATTGAAAACATTTTTCTCTTGCTAGGGAGTGTTAGATTATAAAAATGAAAATTTGGATACATTTTTAACATAAATATGTACAAAAGTGGGAAAAAATTTGAAAGATTTCTAAATGTACAAAGTATCTTTAAATATGTATATACATATATATATGTATGTATGTATGTGGTATGTATGATTGTAATGTTTGTAATATTGTATCTAATAATTTATACAAAAAAAGTTATACTTTATTTGTAATAAAAATTGGAATATGTATGTTTGTACTCGCATATATACATACATATATGTATATGTATAGTATATCTAAATTTTTTTTCTTTCTAATTCTACATTTTTGTTGTTGCTGGTATTTGTTACCATAAGAAACAAGAAAAAGTTGTTAAAGCGGAAACTCACATAAGTTAAATTAGGAGCGACAGACATTTATTAATTTATTCCTTTATGTTTATTCATTTATTTATTGGAGGTGAGACACATCATCATGCAATGAAAATGATGATAATACAATATGTATGTATATAAGATAAGAGAATTATATGAATTCATCTGGAAATTTTATTTTTTTTTTTTCTTTAAAATTTCTATGGTTAAAGATTTTTAGTGGGTGAATATAAAAAAATTTTTGATGTGAATTTAGGCTATGTATTTTGAGAAAGAAATTTGTAGTAGAAATAACTTGACTACTTTTTTTTTTCAAATATATCTATACATATATATTTGAGAATCAAATTAAAATGATTTATATGTATAACGACAGTTCATAATGAAAAGAAAAATTTTGATACATAGGGTGCAAAAAAAGTTACAGGTGATTTTGTGTTGAGAGGTCTTGCATTAAACTCATAATTTTGAACGCACTCTAGCGGCGAAAATAGACACGATCGAAAGTTTCGCTAGTACAATTTTTTTAATGAAACAGTCCAGCGAATATGGTTGTAAAACTCTTGGTAGTTAGAAACAAAACACCCTGTAGATATATGGTCACCCAAAACCACCTATATATAAAGCCCTGAACTGATGTTTTGTATGGATTAGTTAGAAGTGTCAATTTGTCAAAACATTACAGTGCTGGTAGTACAATTAGTAGTGTTAAGAAAGTGTTTTAGTTAAATATTTTTGGTTTTTTAAATAGAATATTGTTTAAAAAAGTTTTAAAATATAATAAACTAATTTATTCACTTTATAATATAACCTCACCATTCACCAATCACCATAGGTAGTCACACTTCAATTTTTTCTCTTACAAGAAGGTAAGAAGGCACAATTTTATTTTATGTTTTAAATGTTGTGCACTTTAAAAATAATAACACTGCTGTTTTTACTTCGTTAAAAGATTTTCCCTAATTTACGTAATTAAAACGATAGTACACCTCAGAGAAAAAGACATCATCACTATTTTAAAGCTTAATTAAAAGTTTACATACATTATTTTTAAATAAATTCGTATTGATGTACTTCTTTTTTTTAAAGTAAATTTTTTGTAAATATATAGGAAAAGCTAAACCTAAATTACAGTATTTTTTCTATATAAATGTTAGCATAATTATATTGACAGGATAAACAATTACTTACAACTATTATTCAACATCAAAATTATAATGACTATATAATATACCAAGTTCTGTTTGTTATCCTGTAAAAAAATAATAAAAATTCAAGAACTGTGTAAATACAATTAAATTACTTGGGTATTTTCATTTACTTACACATTTTCGATTATTTGTCCCACCCTTGCGGTTATTCACCTTAGCACATACATACATAAGTATAAACCATATCTCCCCGAATGATGTCTGGACAACATTAAAACATATAACTTATTTAGTAAACGCATAAAAAAGAAATAAAATGAAAACAAAAAAAAAACATAATAACCTAGCAATTTTCTTGTTTATTTGCTAAGAAAAAAAAAAAAGGAAAAACATAAACTTAAACTACAATTCAGGAAGACCCAAATTATATAACATCAACACCTGAAATTTTCTAATAAATGTGTCACAAAAACCTTATGTTGTATTTTTTGAGAGGGTGGATATAGAAAATTTAACATGATGAGAGTTATAATTTAGGAACTTTTTATTGAAACAGTTTTGTACTCACTCACATGAACAATTTTTCCTAATGATTTTTCTATAAAACACAGGTAGTTTTACACTTTTTTTATATTTTCATTTTTTGAAATTGTTAAGGTGTTGTAATTTAATAGACAATCTGAAAAATCTAACACAGTTTTTTTTTCAAGAGTGAAAAATGATTTTTTTCTTTCAAAGAAATTTGATATTCACTTAAAGTGAGAGAAAGATGTAGAAAATTGTCTTTAAAAATGATCTGAATTTAGATATTATCGATTGTTACTCAATGCAATCAAATCTTTTTCATAATAAAAAGTTAATTTAATAGAAAAAAAAAGATATCTACACAATACAAAAATATCTTACTTTTTTATTCATAGGAAAAGAAGAAAACTATGAATTTTTTCACAAAATAATACATTCGACTTTTTAAGTGTCAAATTCAACCACAAGTAATAAATTATCTAAAAGTGTAATGTAACATGGCCACTGTGTTTTATTTTTATGATTATAAACACGAGCTCAATCATTTACACATTATTGTTCTTTATTACTTATTATTATTTTTTTTTAGGTTTTTGTATGCATCAAGAATCATATATATAGTTTTATTTTATTTTTATTTTTTTGTGCATGGAATCAAATCACATATTATGTGTACAACAGAAAAAAAAAACACATACATAATATAGAAGAAAAAAACTGAACAGGCAATACTTCAAGTGTTGTTGATAATAAAATGGCCGAGAAATTGTAAATCTCATAAAAAAGTAATAAAACTGATGTTTAGAGCATTATTATATCTGAAATACTGTACTCTACCTATTCACATAATATGTACCTATGCAGTCTTTTACATTACTTTAATTTTAGTTTATACTATAAGTAAAAATTCATAAAATCTTCAACAAACAATATTAATCCTTATTTGCGCTTGCGGTAGGTTTTGTAGTGCAATAAATGGTGTTAGAGGTTGGTTTTAATAGTTATGTTTTAACATGCTTCATTAATTCATTAATTTCATAAAGTTTATGTTTTGTTTGTAATTTGTTTTACTTCCTTTTTAAACTTTTTCTTTTTATATTTTGTTCTAATTTAAGTACTAGAATCTAGAGTTAAAAAATATGGAAATGTATTTATTGAATATTAATACAATTTTTAAAAAATGGGCTAAAAAAAAATTATTTATTGATGCTAAAATAAAATTAAATAAATATACTCGTATGTACTTCAATAATAAAAAAATTAAACAAATTGAACGCTCCCGAAGTTTGTTTCCACAAAAATGGAAATATTGTATCACCAAACCTGTTTAGAAAAACTTTTCAAAGAAAACAATACTCAACAATAATTATTAAAGACAAAATTTAGTGCATGTCTTTAGCAGCAAAGTTAATTTTTATTGAATAAAAGTTTGTAATACACTTTTGAAGACTTGATTTTCTTAAGTCTACAACAAATTGGGATTGGGAATCGTAAATGAATCAAATTGTGTGGTTTGAGTTAAGAATTTTTCAACAGTTTCTTTTTTTAATTTAAAATATGTATTTATTTAAAAAAAAAACAATTCACATTATATAGAAGAATCTGTTAGCTTGAGTACTAAATAAAAAAGCAGGCACATTCATAATAAAAACACAAAACAGAAATAGTGCAAAAGTGAACATAAAACTGTAATTTATTAAGTTTTTATAATGAAAAAAAGGGGAAATAAAATCCAGAGAAAAGTCTTTGTTGAAAATCTTATAAAAATATTTACTTTTTTTAATTCGTTCTCATTATGTACATTATAAGAAGTCGAAATAAAACAACTTGACCACATTTGGTTATAACTAACAATAAAAAATGGAAGAAAAAATATTATGCAATGCAACCACCAACTAACACAATATATACATATTATATGTACTTCTATAAAATAATGTATGCGTTTATAATTTTTATATAATTATATAATTGTATTTCATGCCAATATCTATAAGTACATATAATATTTTGTTTTTTAAAATGTTAAAGTAATAAAAAACTTACTATACGTTGAGGCATAGTTTTATGCCGTCATAAAGTGATTTGCGTTTTAATTGCTGTCCGGTTATTTGTTTTATCTTAATTAAAAACGACAGCTAGCAGTACCGTCATGTGTAATACTCATAATAATAATATAAAAATAAAAAATAATAATAATACCCATATACCTACATGTATTTTTAAAAAACGAGAATTTCTTTGCTTATACACATGTATTGTAGGTATGTATAATTATGAAAAAAAAAATTAATATTATATTTGTCACACGTTATATATATTGTTAATATTTAAAATTTTTAATCTTAAAGATGTATATGTATAATTTAAATATATAATATCTATATATACACATATCAAAACTATTATTATAATTTATTGTAATAATGTATGTATGTAGGTTTTTTTTTATGTTTTCTTATTTGTTTGTTCTCTCAAATCCAAATGTATATAATATGTTTTTGTCATGTGAAACATAAAAAATGATATCAAAATAAAAAATCATTGTAATTTATAAAAAATAATCAAAAATTCTCTAAATTCCTTATCTAATTCATTTCGTAATAATAAAAAAAACCATCAAGTATGTACATTAAATTGAATTCTTTAGTTTTGATAAAATATAAAGTAGAATATTGATACTTTTTTGCCAAATTAAATCTTACAATTTATATATAGTACATATATGTATATGTACCTACCTGTTTATTATGTTAAAATTTAGAGCGTATCATTTATTTTACTTTTTTTGTGTGTTCATTTTTATCTTTTATTCTTTAAATTTTCCATATTTTCAAGAGTCAATGAGGCTTGAAGTTTTTCTTTTAAAAAAATCAAAAATAAAGCAGAATAAGATTAAGATGAAATAAGTCATTGTACGAGTAAATTAAGTCTTATATAAAATATAGAAAAAGAAAAAGAAAAATTAAAAAAATACTCAATTCGCATAAATTTCATGATAAAACTGATCTGCAGTGTAAGTAAATTCACATGTAACGCAGATAATTCCTCGATTAACTTCTTACCTTCACTTTAGTCAATGATTGAATTCTAATATTATTTATACCATACATAATTTTTATATTTTATTTATTTTTGATGTTGATGTTTGGTTTTATTTTAATGCTTTTTTTGTTTTTAGTATTATTATTATTATTTTTTATTATTTTTATTTATAAAATAAATGTGTAAATTTTTTTTCAATGAAATACCCGTACCTAACCCGCTAAGGTATTTTTTTTTTTTTTTTTTCAAATACATATAGGTATATGTACATACATATTATGTTTAAGCAAGTTGCGCATTTTATATGTGATGCGAATGATTATACACTCCTTAAGAATTCTTTCAACAAGTGGTTTTTAATATATACTCGTCACATGTGTGCTGATTTTTAGTTAGATATACATACTTACTTATGTGTATTATTATACTATTATATTATTATATAAATAGTATTTTATACAGCATCTTTTAATATTATGTACGTGCATATGGTCAATATATAATATATAATAATATATATATATTATCTGTTGTAATACAAAAAAAGGAATAATATACGAAAAGGTGAACGATGCATAGTATTGTATACAATATTTATATTGTATTATAAACATCAGTGGTCAGGCATCTTCAAACGATGTTGGCTAATTTACTTGTAATAAATATATTGATCGATATGAGAGGTACACTAAGAGAAATTCTTTTCATAAAAGTGTTGTTAATATCTTATGAAATGTTTCTCAATATAATCTGATGTTGCTGTTGAATGATGAAATTACGTATACCTTTATATAGAGGATTCTACCAAAACAGAAGGGATCTACAACACATTGGATCGGATCAAATTCGAATGGAACATAATTATTTTGTAAAATGAAAAAAATACCAAAAAAAGTCATGGTCAAAACGGTGTATTAATGTTGTACTATATAGAAATAAAACAGGTCGTCATCATCATCATCATCATCGCTAAAGACAAATTCTTGTACGACGAAATAACTGACAACGAAGTCATAAGATAGGGAAAAGTATCTGTATCTATTATGAGTATAACATTATAGTGCTTTAGCCGCTCACCTTCTTCACGATGAGGGTGAGATCAATCGCCGATCGTTCATTTTATTCAATTAGCGTTGGAATTTTATGCAAAGTGTTTGAAACTGTTTTTTTTTTTAAATTTCATTTTATTTATTTTTTACTTTTGTGCCCTTTATGTCTTCTGATTAACTCTTTCTTGTTTGGTTGGTCGGTTTTAAGTTGGTAATACCTGAGTATAGAAGATAATAATATGAAAGATACATTACATACATTATGTATAATACATTATTAGTTGTTGCGTTGCACAGCTCCGGTTTAAAATGTAGAATGTATATACATACCTATGTATATATGTATATGTATATATTTATTTTTTATTTTTTCTACAATATATACATACATATGTATACTTATGTGTACACTGTACATGTATGCATACATATATGTATATATGCATGTACATATTGCAGAAATGGTTGAAAACTACGTTGTATTGTAGACATGTATGTGCATAATCAAAAGCCTTTTCATCTTTGCTCATTATCGCCTACAGGGATAAATTTTGCTGTTAGCCAGTCAGAGGTACTCACTGATTATTCAGAACTTCAAAATTAATTGTTAGTACGAATGTCAGAATTATTAATTTAAAAAAAATTTTAATTTTTCTTTTAGTTTTCATTATTTTTTTTCGTTTATTTACTCTTTTTTCTTGAGAACCGGTTAAAAGTCATACAAGAATTTTATCATTATTTGTTTCAAAATTGACTTCAAAAATAAACTGAAAAGATCGTCGTCAACATAATATCTGTATTGATCCTTTAAATACATTTTAACAAGAGATATGAATACAACTTTTCTTTTTAATTTGATATCAAACTAAAATGTGATACTAACGAACATAATAAAAAACATTTAAAAAATTACCTAAAAAAAAATACATCGTATCTGTAATTTAATTTTAATCATTTATGTTTCTTCTCTTCTTTTCATCGTTTTTATTTTTCTTTATTAATATTATTTTTTTTAAATTTAATTAATTTAATTTTTTTTATTAAATTCACGTAATCACATCATAATTTTTTTCTATAAAATGTTCTAAGTTATGTATGTATTTTTATTTCTGTTCTTTCAAACTCATTTAATTTTCCATTTATTTCTTTTGCAAAAATTCTTGAAATAATTCTTCTCACAATGATGTTCATCAGCACCTATGTATGTACTAAAATTTGACATTTCAAAATCCATTCTATTATCTAATTAAATATTTTTTATTCGTTTTATTTAGTTTTTTTTTTAATGTTAATGAGTTTTTTACATATTTTTTGAATTTTATTTCAACCGTAAATGGTTGACCAACAAAACAAAAAAAGAGAATAAAAATAATAAAATATTCTTTGATGAAATTATTGCATGCATAGTTACAGATATCATCATCATTATTATCATCATCATCATGCCATTCCATTTCATTCACCGATGAGTGATGCTGTTCACAATTCATTTACACCTCGACGATCATTACTTTAAATTTTAAATTTTTTTTCCAACTTTTGCTCATCCTTTTTTAAACTTTTAAGATCAATTTCGTGTCCGAAATTTTAATGCTTATTTTATATTATTTATTCAAAATAATTCAATTCAATATACAAAATTACAAATTCTTCTGAATACAATTTTTTTTTCTCGCACTTACATATCTTTATTTGTATTTTTTGTTTCATCTTTAATTTTTGTTTATTACTGATTACTTACTGAATAATAAAATTTTAACAAATAATGATTTTAATTAAACAGTTGGTTGATTATTACTGAGAATTCATTTGAAAAAAAATTTGGTTTTTAAATGAGTCTAATTTAAAATTTAATTAGGTTTAAATTTTGGACAAAATAAAAATAATAAAATAGGGGAAACAAAATTTTGCCTTATACATATATTTTTGCAATAAAATTCAATTTTATTATTATAGTGTCAAGTTTTAAAGGTGTTTGCTTACATTGTGTTATGAGAACTCACAAATCTCGAGGGTGTATATTGTAAAATTTTACAATAAAGTCAATAAGTATGTATATGACATTTTAGAAACTTACATAGACATTTTACTTTTATTAAAGTCGAATTCTTGAGAGCTGAAGTTTGATCAATGATAAAATTTTTTATTCTCAAATTTGCAAATATTAAAACACAAAAGTTTTCTACTTGTTATTTAAATATGTCAGATAGGATAGGAGATATAAAAATAAACAAAGGGTTAATTTAATAATAAAAAAATAGAAAAAAAATCAACATTTCAAAGTATGTATAGTCCCGTAAAATCAGCATACAATTTTTTTTAAAATCACTTCCATAAAGTTTGTATAATTATATTCCAGATGAGACATCTATAAAATTTTATATAAAATACACGAAATTTTCTCACATAATTCCAAAAATTTTGCTTTTTCAAAATTTAAAATTAACTTGAAAAATCATTTTTAAACCTTTTACACAATCAACATGAAGAATTATTTTTGCGTTTGTTTTTCGTTTATCATTTCAAAGGACATTTATTCAAGAAGCGACATTTTTCGGCAAAAAATTACTAAATTTTCATGATTATTCTGTTATTGGATTTTTTTGTTTAAATTTAAAAATAAAATACAACTTTTTTTCAATTCTTTTATAAAAAAAAATATTAAACAGAAACAAATATGTAATTATAAAAATAAAACAATAAAGAAGAAAAAAAGGTTACGTCAAAGATATAAACATAAGTATCTAAAATAATATACAACTCATATGAAAAAGGATTTGAAAACAACAAAAAAACATAACAAAAATCGAATCGTTTATCTTATATGTACATATAAACTATAAATATGTATGTACGTTTGGTTGTGATATTTAAAGTACACGGAATACGATTTATAAAAGTACACGTGAAGGTATACATTTTCATTGAATTAAAACAACTCTTTATAAGATTTAAAACACATTTTAAAAAAATTAAAAATGAAATAAAATAAAGAAAAATAGTAACAAAATGAGAAGAAAGGAAGAAAGATATCTTGCACATTGCTACTACTTATTCTGGTACTTAGAATAAGATGCTGTTTTGTATTGTAAATACAACGTACTTATATACAGTTATAGTTTAAATTGCGGTAGAACGATCTTGATGTTGATGATGATGATGATGATGATGACGACGACGATTGATCAGTGATCTGTTCAGTTTTGACAAAAACTCGAAATAACTGTACAGAATGTAACACGATTGATCGATGATCGAAGTAAAACTTTTACTGTGGTTTTTATGTCAATATGCTTCCTTGTACAAATCAAAATAGGACTGTAAAAATCGATTAAAAATTCGATGTTGGAAATCCAGTAATATAAGATGTTGAGAAAAAAACCAACCTAAAAAAGGATGAAGTAAAAGAGACCTACATAAATATTATACAATATTCACATTTTGTATCTAAAATATTATGATGATAAAAAATTGTATAAGATACTATAAAAATCGATGAATTCGGAAAGTGGAGAAGACATTTATTTCAGTGAAAAAAAAAAAATAAAAATAAAAAATAAAAAAAAAATAATAATAATATTGGCAAAAATAAATAAAAAAAGGGAAAGAAAGAAAATATATAGCAAACAAAAATGACAGAAAAAGTTGTAGAATTTCTGTTTTTATAATTCGTCAACACATGCTGGCCATTGTTTTGATTTTGCACTCTTTATAAGGGTACTCTGAAATGATGATGATGATGATGGTAAAATCACTAAAAAGAATATTATATTATGAGGATTTGTTAAGCAATAGCTTTTGATCAGTTTCAGAATTTGTATTCTTATATTCATCATCATGATTTCAATGATTTGAACAATGTATACTATAAGTAAAAATAATAGTATATGAACTTGTATTTTAACATTTTATTCTTCGCATATAAATAAAAATTTTATTAGGTATGTTGAACATAAGTACATACATAATGATAATTGCTTTATGAAAATAGAAATTTTTAAAATTTTAAAATTTCATACATGACTTTTTTTTTTTTATTAAAATGAAAAAAAATGTATAATAATATTTTTTATAAGTGTCGTTTGTTATTTTAATATCAGTTCACATAATTTTAAATTTGTTTTAAAATGTTCTTTGAAATTATAAATATGTATTATTTTTTTCATGATATGTATATATGTATGTACATATATGTACATACATGTATGTACTTAAATGTATGTAAATGCTTAATTCTTATTCTTGTTTCATTATCATTTTTTTATTTCAATTTAAATAGATTTAGTAAAAATTATTTTTGTAATGGAATGAAGAAGATTAGGTAGGTACTTGTTTTTAAATTTTTTAAATATCTTTTCATCTTTTTTTTAAAATCTTTGAAAACAACCTGATGGTTTGACTTAAATTCTGAATAATTCGTTCACGCTAACAATTCAATTAGTCTTCCGATGGTGGTTATCAGGTTTATTTTTATTTTTATTTAGTTTTTTTTTTTTTTTTTTTTTTTTTTATGGTATCACCAATTATATGTTTGTTTAACTTACAAAAGAATGATGCATGTTGAATGAAAAATATGCTATGAAATTATGTTTTGTTGTAAAGATGTTACGAGTTAAGAATAAAATTCAATAAAAGATAACGAGATGATCAAGAAATATGTAACATAGCCATTAAAAAATGCACATATACATACATATATTCAACAATGATGATGTTTTTTTTATATGGATACAAATAATAAATAACTCACTTTGCATATAATAAACATTTAAAACAATTTAAATTATCTAAATGTTCACTTTGTGTTTTTTTTTTTTTTTTTCATTTCTTATTTCTTGCTGTCATTTATTAAAAATAAAGTTACTTAAACTCCTTTTTTTTTGTTTTCCTCCCACCTCTAATGTATCAATTTGTTTAAATATGATACACAAAATGTTCTATGTCGTCTAAATAAAGTCTACAAGAAAAAATAGCAATAAAATATAATGAAAAAATAAAAATAAATAAATAAAAGGTTTAATGTTAAAGTTAAGTTCAATCTTATAAAAATTATTTCAAGTTTTATTTTAGTTTATGTTGATTAACTAATTCATTTTATAATTGAAATGTTATGCTACTATAACGTCCTACATCAGTTATTAGATATTATCTTTTTAAAAATAAATTTTGCAAGAAAAAAAAAATTACAAGAATTTCTATTTTTAGTCTCAAGAATGAATTGAATTAAATTAAATGACAAAAAGTATTAGAATTTATAACACATGTTTACAACATTTCAGAGACATAAAGACTGGAATAATTGAACTTTATTGAAACTTAATAGTTTTTTCTTCTTTTTTTGCAAATGCATCACATAATTCTGAAGAATGCACTTACTTATTTATATTTAACTTACAATTACAGGGTAGAATAAACTATTATATATTTAAATAACATTTTTTACTCAATTTTCGCATAAATGTGATTCTAGTTCAGCTATAAAAAGTTAATTGTTATTCTTCATTTCTTGAATTGTTTTTAAATATTACTACAGAATTATTTTTCATGTAGTTTAAGAAAATCTAACAGTATTAAATCTCACACGTTATTGTAATCAGAGAATTTTATTGCGTAAACTTAAAACACACAAAACTTCTCCATTCTCATTTCAATAATCCAAATTTGCAAAATGCAACAACAGTGTTCCTTCTTAAATCACAGTTAGATTTTTAGTACTCCTAATGAAACTGTACCTCTTGTTTATAAATGTATCAATTGAGGTCGAACCTTATCGCTCGGTTTTTAAATGGGTTTTGACAATAAGTTTTGTTTTTTCGAATAAATAACTTTTGATAATTCAACCATCCTTGTATCCAAAAAACAACTTTTAAATATGTGACATGCACGTTCCACACAATGAAACCTACATTATATGTAATATATGTATGTACATATTTAATACACAATATAAATACATATTTATACTGAAAACTGACATTAGACCGCCAATAAATATTCTCGAGGAAAAAGACTTAGAAATTTCAATTAATCTTTATTCAATCAAAACATTTATGTTTTTCAATCTTTGTTTAATATATCGTATATTGTAATTTAAAAACCTAAAATATCCCCTGAAATTCATTATAATAAACGATTTACACTACCTTATAATATACTTAATACCTTTTTATAGTTATTGTTTGTTATGTATACGTAAATAAGTTTTCTTTTCTTTTCCCGCCCAAATGATTTTCAATCTAAATTATTTTTACATGCAAAAATCGACATTGAAAGAAAATTTTTTGGGCCACAAAAGACGAAATATCACTAAAGACGGTCATAATACTTTCGTAAAGTGCCCATTAGAAAATCTTTACAACAGTTCAGAGAGTTTACAACATAATATAACGCCGTAAATACATACTTTCTTCGTTTGTGTGTGTATCATAGCGTGTATTAGATAGAGGGATGATTTCAATCTAAACGATAACCCCACTATATGGAAACTGTTGACTACTAAAAAACGAAATCCATTCAGGATAACAATCTAACTCGCTTCTTTAAATTTTTTTTTTATTTTATTTATTTATTTATTTTTTTTTTTTCATCAGAAAAAATTTGATGGTGAATATTTTTAAAAACCATGCACACAGAAGATAGGCGCAAATTATCATCAAAATTTTATGTTAAAAAAGAAACATTTTTTTAAAGAAAATTATTTATAAAGTAGGTGTAATGATACTAAAATAATAATAATCATAATGTAAACGACTTATGATATCAAAAGAAGAAAAAAACGTACAAAAGCACTATACAATTTTAAGTGCAACAAATAAGGAACACGTTTAAAAACAGTTGTTTTTAGTCAAGAGAAAAAGTAGTGAGTAAAAAGTGAATAATTTTGTTTTCTTTATAATTTTTAAACGGTGTCTTTCTATCTTCAATATCTAGAATTTTTTGTTTGTTTATCTGTCAACGGAGAATTTAGGAAAAATCACTTTATTTTAACGCCCACACTTTTGCTATTTAATATTTTTGAATTGTGAAAAAGGATTCTGACTTGCGTCAAATAACACACAAGAAGACATAAAAAAGTGACTCCAATACAATTTAGTATGAAGGGATATTTTATTTATAAGTTTTTTTTTTCATTCAGCAATGCAAAATCATATTACATTAACTGTAAAAGGTAATATTTATAGAGAATTTTGTATGTTACTATAAAGAATAATGTATCTATGTATAAGCAAATAAGTTATCGCCATTCTATTTGTCGCACACATATACATATATTATACATACATACATAATACATATGTATATACACCAGGGATTTGAATTGGTTTTCAACCTTTGAATGTTAAAATTTTCTCCTGAGTTATTTTTTGGTATACCTATTGTGCTGCTGCTGCTTCTACTAAAATATTGCTTTAAAGTATATTGTATTCCTGATGCTTTTCTTTTTTCAGTATATTGTATATTGAAAATGAATATAAGACACCTCAAACGATGGTATATTAACAATAGGGTTAGGTTTTTATGTACAGTTACATATAAATAACACGGGAAAATCAAATGAAGTGATAAAATCATGTTGCCAACATCAATATTAAATTTACATAAATTTAATTTTTTTCTGCTTTCTTTATTAGAGATTTACATTATATTCACAGGTAAATCTTGGGTGGTGTTTTTTTTTAAAAAAGAAACAGGATAAGAAAAAAATAAATTTCTGTAATATGTTATTCCGCCTTCATTGAATTTTTTCTTGTTGTTTTCTTCCTTGAGATACTGATTATGTAGCTGGAATATTTTTTAGTAAAAGGAGATTAAATTGATTTGATTTTTTTTACAATTTTAAAAAATTAAGTTTGTGGTTTCAAATAAAGTGTTGTGTTATTGATATTATTCCTTTTTTCTTTTGTGTAAATCTTTTGGATAATAAATTGGCAGAAATACAACCATGACAAATGTTCTATTTTTATTATTAGTATGGTCAATGATGATGTATTAAATGAAAAAAACAAAAAAAAAAACAAAAACAAAAACAGAAAAAACCAACATTACTATCTGACAAAGTCCTGGTAAATGGTAAATGGCAAAATGGCTTATTTATGTAATGTTTAATAACGGCAACAATAATGTCTGATAAATTGCTTACATACATTCAACTTCAACTTTTATATGTATAATATGTATATATGTACAAACGATCATTATTATATTTATGAAAGATTTTCATCTTTTTCAAAGATTGTTTTTAGCGTTGATAAAAAAAAGCTCACAATCTTCAGTTATTACAAGTTTATAGCATTGAATTTTTTCTTCTTTTTTTTCGCAGTTTTACGTCTAAAATAATTTTTTTTTATTAAATAAAAAAGAATTATTAATAAGGATATTTTATGATAAGATCTGTAAATTTAAACAAAAATTAATTTTAATCGATGATTTTAAATCATTAATGTCACATGTTTATTCATTGTGTTTGCAAAAAATTCCGTCGGCTAAATCTGATGCTTTTTCCCACTTTCCCTTATTATTGTCTTTTTTTTCAATTAATTTGAATATTTTTCTTTTGTTTTAAAAATTAAATTTCTGATTACAAATAAATATTTTATATTTAAATACCTATAAAATATATATGTATGTATGTACATATATGTATATATAATATAGTTATATACTTTACAATATATGTACATTTTTACTAATGGCTTTTTTTATTTATTGACATAAAAATCGATATTCTTTATTATGTTAATTTATCACTCTGTATTTTTATTTTTTACGTGAAAATAACCTTCATTAGAACGTGTCAGTACGCATGTTAAAATACGAAAGCATTTCCTTTAACGAAAATTGATTTTGATTATTTTTGAAAATATATCTAGGTAGGTATGTATATGTATTTTGAAATATTTTATTATTTTTATATTGAATAAGTTGAAGAAAAATTTCATATATTTAAGAAGCCGACGGATTTTTATCTTAAAGAAATTTTTTAATGAAAATTAAAATTTCTTATAAAATATATTCATTGAAATTATTTTTTAGTGTAAAGTTTTTAGTTTTAAAATTAATGTGTTTTTTTTTTTCTATATTTCAGATGGTAAGTGTCCTGAGACCTGAGATTTAACTTTTAATTTAATTAAAATTTATTGTGGTAAGTCAGAATAAGAAATTTTATTTTATGTTCTTCTTCATGACAATATATACAATATACTTATATTAATTTTTCATGTATGTATGTACATATTTTATATTTTCATATATTCAATATATAATATTCCGTTCATACAACTAGTTCAAGATACAAGTTCGGTAGGTCTCTATATTAGCCTTTGTAATATGATAAAGTCAATGCATTTATTTGTCATTTGTTTTGAATACACTTGAAATTTGTTCTCTTCACATTAAAATGCCTGTCCTAAAACAAAAAAACAAAAATTGGAGATAAAGTTGATGAAAGAGAGAATAATGTTTAAGGAAATATAAGACATAGGTACATACTTTGTACAACATGCATACATACATATTTTATGTTTTATTAAGAAAAAATTTATATATGTAATTCCAAAATCTCCTAATAGAAATTTTTCATAATTTTATCAAATTACTACACATAAAATTAAATAAATAAAATGTTTCCTACGATCCGTTTATATATATATGTATGTATATATTTATTTTTTAAACAATAAAACATATTATAACAACAATGTCATAAAATAAAAGGTTGTCCTACATCATTTTTAACCAATTTATTTCACTATAATATTCTGCATCAGTAAATAATCATATATTAAGGTGTTTAAAACAACAAACATTTTGTGATCTTTATTTTCATATACATACATATAAAAGTTTAATTTATGTACGAGTAAAAATTTGTCAAAATAATTTAGATATAGGTACCAACATAATTATGTATAATTTACTGTTGATAAATAAATTTTTAACTTTATTATTTGTTGAAAAAACATAAAAAGAATTAAAAAATAAAAATAAGATAAACTGTTGAATGCAATATATCATGAATTTATTATTATTATTATTATTCTATAAATTCAAAATATGTAGGTATATAATTATAAAATTAAAAAAGAAAAAGGGAAAAAAAAAAAGGATCTGCCTCCGTCATTACATAACTTTTAGACTTAATTTTTCACTTTCCCAAAATTGAAAAAAAAAATTAAAGGAGAAAAAATTAATTGCCTTTAAAAGAAGTATACTATCAATTTTTATTATCGTCACCACTAATAATAACTGTGATATTATAAATCTACACACAATCTTATCGAAAAAAAAATAGCAATTTTCGTTAATGTGTAGTTTCATCATCATCATTTTCATCCTCATCATTAAGAAAATATTATATCCTCATTGTTTTTATATCCATAATATTAATAACGTGACACACACATATTACACATTCGATAGATGGGATACCTTTTATATTTAGTAATTCAATGAAGTCTTTTTAAATAGGACGACACGATCAATAGAGAAAACAAAAAAATTAAGTAAAAGAAAAATGATATGTAGTATATACATATATATTTTTTTTCTGATCGATATATTTGATAGGATCACAAAATTATTGGTAATGGATCAAGTTGGATGACTCTTTTTATACCGCGCATCATTAATGAATTTTGGGTAGAATCTTTTCGCTACCGATCAATACGTGATCATCGACGCCTTCAACTTACTTACGTTGTACATTTTTTACCATTATCATCATCAATTCCTCATCATATCTTCACATCATGACCATAAAAAAAAAACCAAATTTTTGTTAGTGAAAATCTTTTAATCACTTTTTGGGACTCTTTACTGTTTTTTTTTTTTTTTTTTTTTTTTTTTTTTTTTTTTTTTAATTAATGTAGCTACAGTTTTTTGTTAATGTTTTATTATTTTTATTTTTATTTTTCTGTATTTCAAAATCATTTTGTGTATCGTACGCTTTTTTACAATTCATTTAAAATGCCACATTCGTATTCGTATAACTTTGCACTTTTTGAAACTCAAAGAGACTGAAAAAAAAAATTGTAAAAACCAAAAATTAAATATGCAATGTTCTTCACGTAAATCGTTTATCCTCGTATATTGAACCAAATTGTGGAACGAATCAAGTTAAGAGCCTTTTCATTTCACCTCTCGTGTATTAAAGAATGAATTTAGAATGAAGATTGAGGAATATATTATATTCTTATGATATTGAATATATAGAGAGAATTTCAAAACATACAGTAGTAGTACAGTAGCTGCAAAAGTCAGTACCGTATCTGATATTATGAAATGTATGAGGTCAAGGCAATAAAAGAAGGTAATTAGCATATAGATTGTCTATAAAAACGGAGCTCACATGTAAAAAATAATTTGCCTTTAGATGTACACATATCTTATATCACTGTAAATTTACTTTAAAAAAATAAGAACAAAAACAAAAACATTAAGCTTTTTTCAAGTAATATAATACATATATAAACTTATTTGGCATTTCATTTATGATAGTATGTCTTAGATCGGTAGATTAAATGATTAAAACTGATTTTTCTTTATTTTCAATATTAAAAAAAAAAAAAAAAAATATGTTTGTTATTTAATTGCTTTTAAAAATTGCTTTCTACATTTATTTCTTTTTGATTATTTTAATTTTTAGTGTTTATTTTTTCTCCTTTTGATTTCTTCTAAAGAGATTTATTATTGTGATCATTTTGAAATTCAAACATTATTAGATTTGAATTTAACAAACGTGATATGTCATTCTTCAAAATTGTTTCAAAAGATTACCAAAGAAAAAAAAATTTTTTTTTTTTTTTTTTTTTTCAAAAATGAAAACTAAAATAAAATTTGATAGAGTTTTAATTGCAAAAATATGTATAGTATTTTTATACATATTACATATATAAATTATACATACATAGTTAAAATTGTTAAACAACTGAATTTATTCGAATCACTATGCTATGGAAGATCATATATATGCAGGAAACATTTTAACCATATTGAACCTGTAAAATCAAATGGAAGTTGCAAAAATAGCTACCTATAAAAATACGTATATGTATATATGTATGTGTATACATAATTATGCATACACAATTCCATAGTTGAAAAGATTTTTTTAAAGTGTTTTAGCAAGCTTTTATATAATTTCTACGTCATAATAAAATTGTATATGTATATACATACATATATATGATACATACATGTGTACATACATACATGAAATAAAATGAGTTTTATTACAAAGACGCTTTTTTGGCAAAAAGAGAAAAAGAGAAATTAGAATAAAATAAAAGAAATATAAGATTAATTTTCAAAAACTTTTTAATTTAAAAATCATAAATGACGTTCACAATTTGTGTGGGTGAAATGTGGAAATACAAAATAAAAATTTTCTTAATTTTATTATCTTTTGTTTTCTATTCTAAAAACGCGATTTTTTTCATTACCAAAATATTCTTTATTTTAAAAAATAAAAATGTTACTATGATACATTGGATTTTGGAAGTGGTTCTAAAAATCTTTAAAAAGTCATGTTTCAAAGGAAACATTGAAAAAAAAAAACATTTTAAATATATTTTTTACTGTCCCATATATTTCACATTGATAATTAATCATCACACAATAAAAACTCGAAAGAAAAAAATCATGCTGACATTAAAATTAACATTTTTCAGATAAATGAATTTTTTTCTTTAAATCCAAATTGTTTAAATTTTATTCAGTTGTTTTCCTCCTTTTGTCTTATTTTTTTTAGTCTTTAAGAAAAACAATATTATTATAGGTGTTCGAGAATTTATAAATTTGAAAAAAATATGAAATAAAAAAAAGTGCTATAAAGAATTTTTCTGAGCACAATTTTTTTAACGACGACGATCATCCAAAATATTATTATTTATAGTTGAATAACAAATAAAAAGAAAATGAACACAGAAAAAAAAACATAAAAAGAATGAAGCAAATTGTTTCTCTTAAAATATGAGTCAGTGACCAAGCCGTTTTTGAATTTATATAAGTATCTATATCTACATATTTTTGTAAGCCATGAAAACAGGAATTAATTTATACATACTTTTATATAAGAATTTACTATCCCTTTCTTTACATACATTCTAAAAAACAAAATGTATCTACATAATATATAGTATGTACATATATTTATATAACCATAATAAATTTATAAAATACAAAAACGGTCATATATCTATATTATATAATTTGTTTTCTTTTGTAGATACATATGTTTTTTTTATATATTATATTTTGTATAATAATAATACAGTTATGGTATACGCAACATTCTTGCAATATCATCTTTCAAACAAAACCGTAACTGAACCAACCGACCCCTATATGCGCCTATGTGTAAGTGCTTTAAATAATAGTCTGTCAGAACTGTCAAACAAGTCGGCGACTGGTAGAATTAATGGGGTTATGGGTGTCTACTGGGTTTGTTTTCACTATTTTCAAGGTCAAATATAGAGGTAGCTTTGTAATGGATGCGTTTTTTTTTTTCGAAATTCTTATTATTATGAAGTCATGATTCTGTTGAAAATTTTTGTTTATTTTGTTGCTTTACTATTTTTACGATGGTGTTTACTATGTGCTCACTATTTTTACGCAAAATAAACTGTAATAGGTAGGTAGGTACATACATATGTATATCATAAATGTGTTTTTGTGATTTTGACTTTTATAGTTCATTATTTATAGACTTTACTATACAATAAAAACAATTTAAAAGTAAATTTAGGTACATAGATTTAGATAGATATGTATATTCAATGTTCCTCTGTCATCGTATGTCATCTAATCGATTTTAATATAAGTATGTATGTACATAGGTACGTACATATGTATCATAATTTTATCAGTTTCATCACTACTATTTTTCTTTGATAAATGCAATATGAAAATTATAACACTTAATAATAAAGTTAAAAGTCATATTTAATATAGGTACATAGAATTTTTTAAAACATAAATACGTATATACATACATAGGTACATAACATATATGTAATGTATGTATGTATGTATCATAGAAACGTATGATTAGTCAAAATTGACCAATTAATTATTGAAAATTGTTGAATATTAACTTTATAAATCAATCATCGAATACCATTAAATTTTGACAGAATGTTCAATCGCTATGACAGTTTTGTTTATACAATAACAATAGTATAATCCAAAAATCGAAAGAGAAAAGTGAAAAAGTCATGAAAATGATTGGAACGTATGAGAAAATGATAGAGGAGTGGGCGAAGTTGTTGAAGAGGGGAAAAGAGGTGCGTAAAGAAAAACATACACATATGTATGTTCTTTTACTCTATATAAAAGTAATGTAATGCAATGATAAAGAAATATGCACATATAACCAAAATATACCTACATACATACTATGAATTATCATGTTTTTTATATTAATACATTTATAAAAAGAAAAATAAATGTACTACCTATATATTTAAAAAAGGAAGGGTAGAAAAAAATACAAAATATACAAGAAAGAAAGAAGATCAATGAACTTTCTATGTCATGTTTGTTAGATTAAACCATGATAATATTATTTTACTTAATTTTTTGTTGTTGTTGACATTATAAAATTATTCTGACAGATTTGTCCTAATGCCACTATTTAGTTGCTCCAGCCATATTTAAAAAAAAGAAGTTTCGTATGTATGTACTATTAAAATAAAAATGAAAATATGTAAATAAAAATATACGATATGTTATGCGGTGACGTCAAAAGTTTCAATATAAAATCAGCTGATTGTCATAAGGAATGATTGATGAGGCGTTTATGTGTACAATGATGATGATGACGATGGAGGAATATAATATATGGGTGCCTCTTGCTAATATTTTATAATATTTATCAGATATAGGTACATTATATATTTAATATTAAACTAAAAAAACGTAATTTTGTACGCAACTTTAGAATTTATTGATTTTCATTTCATATAGTTATAATAGGTGTCTAGAACGAAGATATGATATTAATGGTGTATTGTATTGTATATATGGAATGTAATAAATATACATTGATGGGTTAAATTTAAAGGAAATGCACCTTTGTATACTTTTATAGTACATCGATGATGATGATGATGATTAGTACATTATCCATACCACACAACAATATTCAAATGGTTGATTTGACTGTTGTGTTAACTGCTTCTATCGGCATCATAACGTTCACTAAATGGGCATCACTTGGTTGCATTGGTTGTGTTGTGCGTATAACATTTCTCGTTAATTGATTGCTTTAGCGGAGAATGCATATAAAACTACATTATACACTATATAATGTATGTATAACTATATATACCTATACTATATTGCTACTTATAAGCTATAAAATGTGAACGCATACATATGTGGCATCGAAATGCATTATCATCATGCTAGATATTCTATGATGTACGTACATTTAGTTTGGTTTGTGTTCATTTCAGTATCAGTATAAAATCAAATATATGCATACCCAGTCAAGAATTAAGAAGTATGTACTTACTTTTAGAATCAGTTCAGTAACTAGTCCACATTTCATCAGTCTAGATTACTTGCAGACCAATTTTCAAATTATAAAGAACTGCTGTTGTCACTGATTATTTATATGAAATAGTAACGCAGAGAGGAGCGATAGCTTCTGCATTGCAATACAATACATTTTTTAAAAAATAATGCAGCATGGTATTCGAGCAAATTTTGAACAAGTTCAATAATGTTTCTTCGTACGTTCTTTAATTTTGTGTTTATTAATCACTTGGTAAGTAATTCTGTGTTAACAGTGATTGAAGTAAATCCTGGTAAGGCAGACAGAGGCAATTACTTACCTCCTATGACATTAATTGTGTGTTAAAAGTAATGCAAACTCCTCCTTTACCTTGTATAAGCGAAGCTCTAATTCGCACTCTCATTAATTATTTCCTTATTTATAAAATTAAATATATTTTCTAATTTTTTTCAGTTTTATTAGAAATTTTTCCCACTCGTATTATTTTTACAATTAATAACCGAACACTTCATTTTTAGAAATTATAATTATTCAAATTTTTATTAAAAACACAAAATTAATTTTATTCACTTGTAAACACAACTAACTTGTCTTGTCACATCAAATAGACCTGTTGACGTAAGAGAGTAGTATAAATTTTGATTGAGAGAGAATATGAGTGAAAAATAAATGCCTTTAAATCTAATTGTTTTGAAACTATTGTTTGATTTCTCATAATTCGCCATTCGGCATCTATCTCTCCAAATTCATCTTTCTGAACTAAATTTGACATTATAACAAAAAGATGTGTGGCACTTTCGGCTAGATAAGCAGGATTTATTCCCTCTACAACTTTCAAAATTTTGTTGTCGAAATTAAATCTCTTTAAAATTTGTTAACATAATGTTAAGTAATATTTCCTGCAACACATTTTTATTTCATATTTTAAAATTAGTACTACCAGGAGATCTTAAATTATAAATCACAATCACAGGCACAAGTATTGAAAATATACAATATCTCAGGAATTTTGTAAAAATTAGGAAACGAAGTACAAAACTGTGATTTTTTGAATAATTTATCAACTTTCTTATAACATTTTAAAGAAATTAAAAATTTGAAAAAAATAGTAGTATAAAATTGAAAGGAGTAGTATAGTTGTATGACAACTCAAAAAGTAGTAAAAAACTACTAAAGTAGTACGAACGACAGCACTGATTACGCATAAACACCAATTAATATTATCATATGATGTTCAAGCTTCTTCAACCAAGAAGTAGTTCAAGCTTTTTGAAATAAGTTACAGAATCGATTGAAAGACTAAATATGTACTTCCTTACGTTACTGATGGGTAAATTTGTACATAAAAAGTATGTATATATGTATCCAAAGAATATCCATCTTATTTGGTCAAATCATTTTATATATATTTTCATGTGTATACTCGTATATATCCATTAGTAATTTAAACATCTCAGAAAAAAAACCATCTTTTAGAACATGATGTGAACGTACCTAAACTAAATATAGAACAAATCTATGCACTAAATACATATTATATGGTCGCAATGAACACCATATACATATACTATTTTTATTTTTGGATGTCAGTACAGGCAAGATAGGCATACTTTTCTATATTCTTTCACAAATTGTTTGAATAAATCTGTCTCGTGTGTGGGGTGATCAGATCTCAATTTCAATCGAGGGAAATCTTTTAAATTAAATATTACCAAGGCAAAAAACTCATCGGGTACTGCCTCCATAAGCACAATACTGACTTCCAAAAATAAAAATACTATATAGGTATATTGAACTATGTGCCGTGGCCTTCGAGCACAATGTGATGATGATGAATACATCCGTGATAATTCTTTCATATTTATTTCAAAAAATTTATATAATTATGAGTAGTTACTAGGTATATCAATGTAAGATTACTAAATCCTTCCAGTTTTTCTAAAATATACGTACCTTTGCTATAATTTTAAAAAAAAGTAAAATAATATGTGATTTTTAAGCTATTTCTAAGATGTTAAATTTTGATTATGCATTGAATCTTGTTATTTAATTGGAAAAAGCCTTTAATACAAAAGTATTTTTACGCATGCAACCACTACGTATTGGTATTGTACAGTATACATACATATATGTATATTTGGATACATATGTATGTACATATGTACATATATAATACATATGTATGTACATACATACATATATGTAAATTAGGCGTCATTATGCATTTTTTTAAGTCTGAAAAAACCATTAAGCACTTTTTATTGAAAAAATACACATGACTTACATATGATTTCTTTCAGAATATGTATCATAATTTTTTTCCAACCATTAAAATAAATCTTCTAATTGCAAACAGGCTTATCATAATAAAATTTTATTATTTTAGAAGAAGAAAAAAAAAATTGTAGTAAAAATGTTCAATGATAATTATTTTAATTTTTTTTAAAGATAATCATCAAAAATTCAAATTTAAATTCAACTAAGTAGAATTTTAAAAAAAATTATTTTCTTCAAAATTTCCATTTACATAATATATAATCAGAAGTTTGGAATCAAGTATAATTATAAACACAATGTGATGATTTCTTTTATCTTCCATAACCACAAACAGATCATTTACAATTTCTTTGAATTTATTCAACTCCTCTTGTCCTGTTGCTTTGAAATCGCATAGCTACCTAATAATTCATGCTTGTTTTAATTTCAAATCACTATAATATGTATGTATGTAATTTGATAATCGTAATAAGCTCATAATTTGACCACAATTCTTTTCAAGTTAAAGGTTTTTTTCTTTGTTCACTTTTAATCAGAACAAAGACTGTTTTTACCTAGACTTTTTATTTATTTATTTTTATAATTTTTAGAAATACAATTTTTTTACTTCTTTTTTTTTTGTCATCATAAAATTACAATTTCACATGAAAAAACAAATTTGTTGTCGTGTTATTGCTGAATTGAGCTCCTATTATGTGTCCTAACCCTGTTTATAGCCTCATTATTATTAACAACCCCTTATACAGTTACGATAAATATCTTATAGATTTTGTGTGCGAGTGAATAATCCAAAGATCGCATAGAATACCATTACCAATACCATCGTCATTTTAGGCACTTTTTATTTGTATAGTTTATTCTTTAAAGTTCAGTCTAAAAAAGAAAACATGGCTGAAATGAAATTGTTTTTTCGTGTTTTAGTTGCATGAATTATTTATAAATTTATTATATTAATGGGGAGTATAAGAATAAAGTTAAACGCTTTCATCGTATAGGTACTCATAATATACATAGGTACATTTTCAGTTATTCTATTTTTTCAAGAATTTTTGGTTCTGTCAGTTGTAAAACATGTAGGTATCATTTTGTTTGGTTGACGAATCTTTATAACTACTTTTTTTCAATATATATACCTATATACATAATATATATATATATACATACATATACGCCAATACAAAAGTTATAATATTAAATAATATATTGTATTCTTATTTTTGTTTGTTACATGAATTGATATAACGGAATTTTCTAAATTTAATACATTTGCCAAGAAAGTCAATTGATTTACATTTTTTTTTTCACTTTAATTTAATTTTATAGATTTTTTTTTCTTGTTGTTTTTAAGGTAAGGACTAAGAAGGTATAGGGATAAATTCCGTGATATCGCAGTAGATATCATGTCAATTGTAAATAAAAGGGTTGAACTTTAAAGTGAGAATGATATACATATGTATATGTATGTACGAGTATGAAATTTATATATAAAATAAATATTTTGATATGATTTTATTCTAATTTTTTTAAAAATGCAATTCATTTTTTTATTATGTCTTTCATATATTTTTGAATATCCCTTCATTTAAAATCAAATATCATAGAATGTCAATGAATTTAACCAATGTCTACATGTTTCTGCAGATAATTCTTTAATTTATTTTTTTAAATACGATTTGTTAATAAAATATCAAAAGCTAATCGAATCGAAAAAAATCTTTGGATAATATTGGATATCTAAATTTAAAAAGTTCTCATAATGTTAAAAATATTTAAAATCAACATTTAACCCTAGGATTTCCTGATCGTATACACGCGGACTTAATAAAATACGATCCCTTTGAGCTAGGACCTTGAAACCTTCACCAATTTCTCCATTAGAGGGTTCTTTCTATACACCCCAATTTTCCTAGCTCAAAATCGGTAGCACAAAATATCCTTTTTTATGCAAAAACACAAATTTGGCCGTGAGTATACAAAAGTATACCATACATTTTATATGGAAATTTTAAAACCATGGACCAAAAACCGTAATTCTTTGACCTAATTATTTGTTGAAGTGTCCTCTTTGATTAACTCGTACGATTTTTTTTCTAGTATTTTTACTTTTTGAGATAAAGTGCAAAATAAGGTAAAGAGACGAAAAATTCCCATACATTTTTGAGACCAGACACAAATTTTACTTAAATTTCAACTTCAAAGATCTATATCTCAGCATCCCGTAGACTGAAAACTAATATTTTTATACTAAAACATTTATGAAAGTGTTCTTTTTAGGATTTTTGTAGTTTTTTAAGTTTTCAAGATAAAGTGCACAATAACATGAAAAACGTGAATGTTCCATACATTCTTGGGGATCCGGAAAATTCATCGCCAGCAATTCTTCGCCAGCAATTCACCGCCAGCAATTCATCGCCTCAACAATTCATCGCCACAGCAATTCACCGCCAGCAATTCTTTGCCAGCAACTCGGCGGTGAATTGCTGTAGCGATGAATTGTTGAGGCGATGAATTTTCCTAGACCCACATTCTTGTATATTCATAAAAGCAAACATCTATTGTTGGCTTTAAAGTTCTATGTCTCAGCATCTTCTGAACCAAAAACTAATATTTTTGGATTAAAATATTTGCTGAAGTGCTGCTTGAAAGCTGTCTTATACAGTAATTCTGTAAGTGTCATAGTTTTCAACCAAAAGGACAAAATACGCGAAAAACCATTCAGAAGTTCAACATTTTCAACCTTATTTTCCATTTTATCTCGGAAACTAGAAAAAATATGAAACTGCAATAGCAACAACATTAAAGAGAACACTTTAATAAAGACTTCAATTTAAAAATAATAGTGTTTGGTTCACGGGATGCTGAGATCCAGTTCTTCAAAGTCAAATTTAGGTCTTAATTATGGTCAAATTTGTAAATGTATGAAAAGTTAACGTTTTTTACCCTATTTTGCACTGTATCTCGAAAAATAAAAGAAAAACAAGAAAATTGTACGGTTTTTAAGAGGACACTTTTAAAAATAAATATTTCAATAAATATTATATCTTTTATCTTTTTTTGAAAAAAAATTTCAAAATTTCCATATAAAATGTATGGTATACATTTGTATACTCACGGCCAAATTTGTGGCATTCTCGATCAGGCAATCCTAGGGTTAAACAAAAAAGTATTTTTGTAAAAAAAAAATAAATAAATAAAAAATATATATAAAATACATAAATATCAAAAACACAAAATGCCTATCTTTATTTTTATAAATCAATTTAATTCTCTGCTGACGTATTTTTATATACGCTAGAATAATTTCATGTACATATTATGTATGTACGTAGGTACATACATATGTAATATGTACATATGTATGTATGTACCTTATGTACCATATATTTTTTTAACTATATACATATATATGATGGTGAGTGGCGGTGTATTGGCTTTGTAATCCTTTAATTTTATGTGACATGTTAAATAAGGCTTCAAATTGTTATTTGAATAATCCGCTTTTGCGTATAACATATGTATATACATACATATGAATATATATACATATTATACATAAATATATGATATATGCATTATTATTAGTAAAATTTCACCCCGTCAAACTTGACCATATTACAAAGTTGAGAATGAGAAAAGGAAATTGACCGTCCTCTAAGTTTTCTCAGTTAATTTGTTTAATCCGAATGATGGTATTCATTAGTAAAGTAGCAGCAGTAGCTAATACAATATAAAAACAGCAGGAATATAAGAAATATGAGATTGTTTATCTAAAGGTACATATACATAGAATTTAACGGCATTATGACATAGATTCGTGATAATATATAAAAATATTTATATTGGTATGTACGATATGTAATAAAGTATTTTTTACTAATAACAACCCTCTTCATTTATTATATTGAACAATTAAATTCGAAATTTAAATATCATTAAAATTTGTACATCCTTGCCAAATAAATAGAAAAATGTTTTAGAATAATATGATTAACGTTACAGGGTGTCAGTAGAATTGTTTCATGAAATGATAATATGTAGTTTTATTTACAGATCTGTAGTCGTAAACGAAAAAAAGGGTACATATTAATTTTTTCTTCAATTATAGTATGGAATTTTAAGAATTCGACTGACTGTTTGTGTTAAGGACTTCGACAAATATTTAAAAAAAAGTTAAATTAAATTTTATTTTCTACACTTTCGGAATATCAATTGTTTTATTTTTTAAAACATTTAGTTTTTTGATTGAAAAAAATTATTATTACAGAATACACGTGCAAATATTTTATTTTAACTGCATACATATGTATATGTATTAGAATTCATATAAATGCTCTGCATTGAAAAATATTAAATAATTTATAATTCTAAAACGTTTTTCCATTGTTAATTTTTATTTATTTTCCTTATGAGTGGAAATTATTTATTAAAACCTAAAATAAAAACAATATTTTTTTCACACAATAAATATAAATTGTTGAATGTTGACTATAGTTCGAGAAAAAACGAAAAACCATTGCAAAATATCCCAAAACAAAACGTCACAGCAATATTTATAATTTTTGTTATTTATTTTTCATATCATATTCTATATTTACCTATTACATTATTTACTTACAATTTTATTTCAATTATCACAATTGTTTCAATATTTAAAAACAACGAAAAAAAGTAATTCAAAAAATTCTATAATTAAAAAAAAAAATAAATGGAAAAAAAATCTGGAAACTTTCAGTTTGTGCCGTAAATTCGAATGAGACCACGTTTTGATACCGCTACGTTCATATTATAATATACTTATACAATGTCAGCCTCATATAGTAGATTGAAAGGCAATTACACAATTATGGTTGAGCCTCAAATGAACTATCAATGAGCGGTTATCATTTTTATTAATACCAGCACTAAAAAAATATAATAAAATAAAAAATAAAGAACCATTAAAATATTGTACTTACGCTACCTATGCATGTACATATGTATACATATATCTACTATGAAAATTGCTAAATAAACGTTCATGTAAGTTTCGTTTTTTAATATTTGTAATAAAAAGTATCATTATTTGACGTGATTGCTAAAAAATTAAATTTCATATCATGTAACCACATTATTCGAAAATGCTGTTTAAAAGTTTTTTTTATGATTATTATTTCTTTTTTATTTTTTTTTTATCTGTCTCAAATTTAAACTTTACTTTTTAACTATAATACAACATTCCAGATACATATTACTATGCATAACGACGAATATGCCAATTGTTTTTTATTTTTTCTTTATTGAAATTTTGCTTTTGGAGAGCCTCCTATATACATACATAATTTAAACTAAAATGTTATACGTTGGGATAGGTTATTTTTGTGAAGTTGTCAAGTTTTGAAAAGTAAAAAAAAAGTGAAAAGAAAAGTACAAATTACTAAAAGTAATTGCTGATCACTTAAATTGGCCATTTTATAAAATTAAATTTGACAAAAAATAAAGTGAAAAAAAGTTTGACAGTGTCTTAAAGTATTTATTTAGTCAGGTAAATATGTAGGTATATAGTTTTTGAGTGCGTGTTTAAAAACGAATAAAAAATTGAAAAAAAAAATGAATTTTACACTTTTTTGTAATTAAAATATACTGTTATAAAAAATATAATATAATCAATAAAATATTTCCTACATATAATTTTGTTTTGTTTTTGAAAACTATTGAATAAGAAAAGTAAGAAGAAAAAACAAATAAAACAACTAAAAAATATTAATAAAAAAACACATAAATATTATACAGTACAGGTACAAACCAAATATTTATTTAGGTAAAATTGATTTAAGTGTGTAGAAAAAGTTTTATCAGTTTTTGTAAAACTGGATGGATATATAATCTACATGTGTATGTAGGTATATGTATTTGTATACATATGCGATAAAACACAAATCTTTTAAGTCTTTTTATATAATTTTCTTTATAAAATCGAAAACTTATACTAAACTCTCAAACCCTTTCTTAACATAAATATAAGAATTTCTTATACAGTTATAAAATTACTTTTTCTTCCTCATCCTTTTTTTTAATTCCTTATTATATTATGTTTTGTTCAATATTTTTTTTCCAATTTTTTTTTTAAATACGAACATACAAAGCCCAAATTGTTGCCATCCAGGTTTTAATTTTTATTTAGTTCATACATATTTATTTTGTTATTGTTTTTGTTGTTATTCCTGTTTTTTTCTTCCTATAATTTTACTTAACTGGAGTTATCATAGCATACCGATCAACTTTCATCCGGTAAGGTGTATGAAAGTATCCATCTCATTTTCATTTCTTTTTTTCTTTCACCACAGAGAAAACTAAAAAAATGAGATATAAAAAAATATTTTTTTTAAAAAAAGTAAAAAATATAGACAAGTATTCCAGGCACAGTTGTGCCCAACAAATAAAGCGATTGGCGAAAAATAAAATGTTTCTCCATTTGAATTTCTCTATAAAATACATAAGTCCTATATATTTCAATATATACATACATATGTACATGAATATCCATTCATGTGTATTACAATGTATATTTAAAAAAAATAATATACCTATATTCATCCTTATACATAACATATAATAAAACGAACACATTTTACGAACAAGTTATCCTACAAAATCATATATTCGGACACCATTATATTGTTATGAAAACGGGGAAAGAAACAGTTAGAGTTTCTCAAAGAGGTGGTAGTCGGAAGAAAAATTCTTATTCTTGTTTTTCTTTTTCTTATTATTATTATAATATTTTTGTTATTGTTGTAATTCTAATTTTTCTTCTTCTTTTATTTCTTTTCCATATATTTTCTTCTTTTTGAAAGAAAAAAACATCCTCATTTAATATCCAATCCCTTTAAAATTCTTTCGTTTTCTATGGATATATATATTTTTAGTAGGTACATGTTTTATTTTGTTCAATGTAAAAAAAGAAAAGAAGAAAAATTTGAAAAAAAAAATAAATAAATAAAAGAAAAGGTGAAGATGAAATTAAGGATAAAGTATAGAGAAAAAAAAGTTTTTAGAATACATGTAAGTATGTATAGAAAAAAAAACTTTTTTCTATAACAAGAAAATAAAAGAAAAATCCAAAACAAAATAAAAATATTCAAGAAGGAGAGAAAGTATATTATATCCGCCCATAAATTATACCTTTTCATCTAAAAATCTATATAATATACACAATACATATATTCAAGTTGAAGCTTTATTTCTTTCTTGTTCACTCATACACAAATGAGCTTTAAATCGATTTATTTTTATTTTTCCATATCATAATTTTTTGTTTTATTTTACTTTTACTATTTTTTATTTTTAATATAAGTACTATACTATTTTATGTACATATATACATATATCTAGTGTGTACATACTATATATAATTAAGGATTTCTACTTTAAGATATGAGAAGGTTCAGGCTCTGTTAAGAAATTTATGTTGTTTTTCCGAAAACGACAATAAAGATCATATTGTTGACTATGAAAAAGACAAGAGTGTGGTACCATTTTTAACGAAAAAAAATCTAAAACAATAATAAAAAGAAAAGTAAGAATCTAATGTGTATATAAAAAACGCATAAGCTAAAAACTACAAATACAAAATGAAAGAAGAAAATTTTAAAAGAATTTTCTTGGCGTGCGCAGACATGTGAATAAATTGAACATTTCCCAGTTTTCCCTTGTTATAATATTCCTTTTCTTCTTAAACAAGTTTTTTTCTGCTTTCAATTTTTTTTTTTCGAAAATGTTTTTCTCCTTAATACTTTTTTTTTGTTATTACATATTTTATTTTTTTAATCGAATTACTCTTGTTATTGCCACTGCTTTTGAATTTTTTTATTTTTTCTTTTATTTTTTATTTTTTAATAAGTCTTTTTGTCTTTCTTTTTATTTTGAATTATTATCATGATACTCTGTATATATGTATATTCAAAAGCTACATATACCATATGTTGATACATACTACATATACATATTATTTATTTCAAGTGTTTTATGTAAATAAAAGTATCAAGTATTTGAGGATAATAAAAAGGATTTCTCATTTGTCTTTAACTATTCTCTAGATAAAAAAAATCTATACCTAAACCATCAATTAATTGCACTTATTAAATTCAAATAATCTGTCAATTAAATTACAATAAAAATGAACGTAAAATTTTCATTTAATGTGTCATTATGAATTTTCATAGCTATGCCATGTGCTATTAATAAAACTGAAAGACATTGATTATTTATTAATTTTATATTACGTATATACTTATGTACATACATATGTATGCATGTATTAATATAAGAGACATTTTTTGTGTTTACATGAAATAGCTTTTTAGCTTTTTTATTTAAAATTTAGATACAATTTTAGATAATGCATTTACATTATGTACCTATGCATATATTATGTGACATCAATTTTTTTACTATAATTTTAATGAACGTTATTCCAAGCCAACATTTGAAATTAATTTATAAAATTTTTTAGCACAACAAAATTCGAATTTTTCGAATATAATTCTTTTTATATTGTTTTCAAAAGTAATATAAATATTAATAACGCGCATTAAATACCAACCTGTCAATTTCATAATTATTAATACGTTCTGTATTGAAATTTTGTATGTGAAAAAGTTCCCTGAACTTGGCAATAATGCAGATTACATTGCTTTTGCTGGCCCAACAGTTAACGAATAAGAACTTGGCCCCTTTTTCACATTTATGTTTTTGGTTGGATTTCAATGATTTTTGTTGAAATAATTGATTGATATATAGGTATTGAATTAACATTGATTTGGTTGGTACATCTAAAGTCTATTTTTTCGATTTTTGTGGTTTTGATTTTGTTTTGTCGCTTAAGAACAAGAACAGCTTTTTTATTTAATGACATGCTGTTTGAAATACATAACTACATGGCCACAATTGTAAATATGTTGGGTTATTAATCAATAAACATGCAAGGTGTATTTATATACAGTACCTCTCGAAAAAATATGCATTTTTTATTCATTAACATAAATTAGAATGAGGTAATTGAAAAGGATATCTGTGCATTCATACAAGCCTTAAATTATATAAAATTTTCAGGAGGTAAATATTTTTCACTAAGCACTGCTATTTTTAAGAACATTAGAATCGAACAGTGCTGTGACTAATTATAAACTCACTAACATTTTTTGTAAATTTTGAATAAATTTGAATTTTGTATTTTATGTGTCTAAATTAAAAAATACAATATACAATATACATATTTATATATGTATGTATGTTTTTTTCAATATAAATATCAAAATTTCTTCCTGTTTCTAAAGACAATATATGACACATAACCAGAAAAACGCATACACCATAAATAAACTTCCAATAGTAGAATAAGTAGATATCCTTCCAGATTACTATCGATGTTTATATTATATTCCATTTATTTCAATTATTTCTTCAAAATTTGAGATTCTAAATTACATTAATTTATACATTAAAAAATATCTTACATTTATTTTTATATTGAAAATTTTCATTGATTACACAAAATAATTAAAAGTATTTAAACATCTTTAAGAATCGTTCTTCATTATTATATTACTGCAAAAAAATTTCAATTGCAGGAAAAAACAGAAAAAGAAAACAGAGAGAAAATTTTAATTTAGAAAATATTACAACATTTATGCAGACAAATTTTTTTTATATTCTACTTATACATATTACATATATAGATATATATTCACGTAAATACGTATTGTTATTTGTAAAGTTATATGAAAAGTCTGCATATGCTTTTCATATGTTTGTGTGAATATTTACAGAGAATCTAGCGAGTTGCAAAAATATCATACAAAAGGAAAAACAGAATGAGGTATGAAATAAGAGGCGGTAGACGATCTATATGTACCTACAAATGTATATCACATATTCACATGTAGTTGGAAGTAAAATTGGAAAAGCTTTGCACTAGAGAAGTTTAGTGTACATAATAGTGAATATGTACATATAATATACATAATATACCTTGTGTACATACATTCGCATTCAGTAAGTATAATTTAACTAGAGTTACTCATAGTCGACATGACGATGCCAACTTCGTCAGAAAGATCTATGTATATTTAAGGAGTGGTATAGGTTAGGTTCTAAATAGGATACAACATACAATATATATATACTTTCATGCTAGCTATGGATACTGACCCCCATATAAGAATATAAAAAACTCGTCCCTTAATTTTTCTTCTTATATATATTTTCTTTTCCTTATTGCAATTTTCCAGGCCAAAAGTAGTCAATATTTTGGTAGTGGGAAAGCTTATAAATGTAAACAATATAACACACAATCCAGTTAGGAGAAAAATATAAGAGGTGGCTTATTCAAAACTAAGAATAAAAAAACAACGAAAATAGTACATATTTATATATGTTTATAAAGCCAAAAAAATAAAAAAAAGGATAAATATAAGAAGACGAAAAAAAAAAAAAGAAAAAAAAAAAGAAACATGATGATAAAAGAAGGTTATAATATGTATGTATATGTTCAGTATAAAATATAAAAGCAGGAAACTTTGCAGGACTCTGTCATAGTACCGAAATATTTTGTGTATTTATAATGGAAGCATTTTTTTCTTTTCGATTGTATAAAAGTAGCAGCTCATATCAATTTTAATGGAAAAAGGACTTAGACAGAACCGTTATAGACACAAAAGCTGCCACATAAGTCGAAACATAAAAGTGTCTGCCAGGTTATGAAAGACGACGTTTAATGGGGTGCTTTGATGCGATTGGTTTTTATATAGCGCAGACGCTTAAAATCATCGAATCCAGAAAATAAGATGAATTGTATATTGCCTTTATGTTTTTCAACTTACAACATTTTAATGTATACAAACAGGGTGTACTTCCTTTATATGTTTTTATAAAAAAAAAAAAGTATAAATGATGAGAGAAATATAAAAGATAACACAAAATAAAGCAAATAGGAATATGATAAAAGAAACATGAAACTAAGTTTTCATCTCATCCCGTATATGTTTCAATTTTTATATAAATGAATGTATATAATATGTAGATACTTACATACTTATATATACATTTTTTCATCAATTTTTTTTTTCTTTCTATTTTCATTTGCTTTTCACTGATGTTATAAGTTATACAGTTTATGTGTATATGTATGTATGTATGTAGAAAAAATCCCATCAGGACGACGCGATAGAAATTCTAAAATGCTTAGTTATCTGGAAAACATACAAGAAGAAGTAAAATATTTTGTTGTTGGGCTGGGTTTTTCATATATGAATGTATTTAAATCTTTCTATATTTTCTAATTTTTTTATACATTTTTTTTTTGATAACTTTGGAAAATTCTCTCGGGTCATAATAATAATCAGATGTGTTTCATTTTCTTACAGTTTTGTTGTTACTGTTGTTTTTTATTTTCTTCTGTTTTTTTTTTTAAATATATTTTTATTTTTATTTTATTACATCATGTGTGCATATGTATATAATTTCAATGGCTATGTATCAAATAAACAATGCTATTACTCAGAATTCATCAATTCTGTTTATATTATAATATAATGTTATTTTTTTCCACTCTTATATGCCAATTATTTCAATTTTTTTTATTATTTCACTATTTCAAATATATTTTATCATTGGTTTTTATATTTATATTTTTTTTTAAATATGTACATATTTTCACATTTTTATATTTTTCCATTTTGCTTATTTTACACTTATTTTTGTATAATGAACTTTATGCTGCTTTATTGAATATTTGTATGTATGTACAAAATGTTATTATATGAATAGCAAAAAAAAAGTTGTTAATAAAAATTTGAAATTCGTTTTAGAAATAAAAAACAAAATGCAGATGTGTATGTATTTTAATTTTCTGTATAACAATAATTTCATTAATAGTACCTATTTTTTTTTTCTATTTTGTGTTTAATTATAATTTTTTGTGGTAATTTTAAAATGATATTGAAAATTATACAGGGTGATAATGAGAAATTATTAAAAAGAACAACATATAAAATAAATATGACATTTAAATTTTAAATTATTCTTTAATTATAAGTATGTAGGGAGTAAAAGGTTGTTAATAGATTAATGCCAGAACTTCTTAATTTCACAAAAATTATAAAAGTTAAATTAAAAAAGATCTTATAGATATTATAAAATTTATATTCAAATTGTAATTATCACTCCCGCATTTGGTATAGGTACCTACATATGTATGTATATATCATTCAAAAATTATAACAAAAAAAAAAAAGCTAAAAGAACTTGACGAATGTAGTTTTTTGTATTAGTCGAAATTTTACATTTTTTTATATTTTAAATATTCAATGGTTTATTTGTTTTTACTTGAAAATCATAAAAAATCATTCAAAAGAATATAATTGCATTAGATACATGTTCTTTCTTCATCTTCATATGTTGATAATAATAATTTAACAAAGATTCAGTCGTGACATTGTGTATACAAATACGTATTTATCTTGGAAATTTTTAATTTATAGCTAAGTATTGTGTTCAAGGCGGAATTTCGTTTCCCATATAAAATACATGTAAAAAAAAGGTGGCGGAATTCCGTCAAGAAAATATTCCGTTCACTTTTTGTTTTGCAGTATACTGAGTTCGAGAAGGAAAATAAATTTAAATTGTCTTTGCTAACATTTTTAAATAATGTTCAAGAGATGGCGTTGATGATCAGTCTCCACCAATTTTCCATCGCCATGAAACAAAATAAATGTAGAGTTTGTTAAAAATTAAAAGCGAATGGTATAATTGCGCAGAGAGATAATGGTATAATTTTTAGAGAATTTTTACACTAGTAGTGGTTTTTTTCTTCTAGTAAAGAGAGAAAAACACTAATACACATATAAACATTTTGTGTATAGTATATATAGCATGCGCAGATCATTCGCTTTTAATTTTTAACAAACTCTACAGACATTTATTCCGTGTGGTAAATTTGACAGTTGTAAAAAAAAATAAATACAAAGAAAAAATCCAAAGGTATCTACGTGAAAATAGAAAAAAACAAATGACAAACTAACTTCAAATTTAAATTTAATTTACGTTTCTCCAAATATTATACTTCACTCTACACAAAATTTTTTCGTGTAGAAATAAATAGCAAAACATGAAAAATCTTTCCAATACTGAGCTTATGTAAAAAATTTAAATATCCGTAAGCCAAGAAAAACAAGTGCTTCAATTATCTATTAATCTTTAAGGTCATTATTATTATTATTATAATTATTTATTATTGTTTTTTTACTAAATTTCATCATGAACATTGCCTTCTAACTCATTTTTAATAACGGATATTTTTCAAGCTATACATATACCCATAATATATCGTGATAATGAAATAATGCATATATCAATATACATATTATACATACCTGATACCTATACATACATAAATATCTTTAGAATGTAGAAGTTGTATATTTGAAGATAAGTATGTAGTTGGAAAAATGATTGATCCTTCTAAACTTTTTTCATTTTTATTGTATATAAACAATTTTGTAAGTTTATATCAAAAGAATTTTTGAAACTATAAAATATTTTTGCAAATAAAGCATAGTACTTAGATCGACCTGAATTCAGTTTCCTATTCAAAATACATGTAAAAAAAGGTGACTGAATTCCGTCAAGAAAATATTCCGTTCTCTTTTTTGTTTTGCAGTACTGAGTTCGAGACGGAAAATAAGTTTAAATTGTCTTTGCTAAAATTTCTAAAACTTTTCTTGAAAAGTGGTGGCGCTGACGATCACTCTCCACTAATTTTCCGCAACCATTGAAGCAAAATAAATGTGCAGACATTTATTCCGTTCAAGCAATGTGGTAAATTTGACAGTATTGTTGTCAACAACAATTTGAAAAACAACACCTGCTTCATTTTTTATGGATGCTTTTTTAATTTCAAAATTTAAATTTAAACAAAAATGTCGTTTAATTTACGTTTCTCCAAATATTTCTACGTCACTTTACACAAAATTTTTCCGTGTAGAAATAAATATAAAAATAAGAAACTGAATTCAAGTCGATCTAAGTACTATGCTTAATTTAAAATGTTTTTTAACACAAATGAAAAAAAATTTTTGAAACTGAGAAAAGATTTAAATTTGAATTTTAATGAAATACTAAGAAAATGAAAATGAATAATAAAAAAATTGATATTATTGCGTCTAAAAAAAAGATTAAAAACAAATAAAAGAATTTTTTTGAAGAAAATAATAAAAAAAAACATTTTAAAAATTTTAAAATAAATTTTAATTAATTTTTTCTTCCTTTTTTTTTGTTGTTGTTGTTGTCGTTTACTACCATTCTTGACATTCTTTACGCTTCTTCTTTTCCATTAATTTCATTTTCCAACTTTTACCATTCACAATTATTATTTTTTTTTGCAATTGACATTAATGTATTTATACGTATACATAAAATATCTGTATACATATACACATATTCCATCCAACCATTTTTTCCTGTCCCAAAAATGATCTTCTCCCTCCTTTCAACAGAACAGAATATGCTGTTTTCATTGTTGAATTCACGGAATTTTAATTATAATTTTCGAATTTTGTACCATTTTTGTCTACATACATGTATACATATATTCTTCCAACATACATAGTGAATATATACACAATATAATATATAACAAATACACATCACTTGGAATTCAATTAAAAATAAAATTTTATTATGGTATTTGATTGTTGTTATAGCTATGTTTTTCCAAATTCATCTCTCTCTGAGATATTGTTTTCCGCGATTTTCTTTTATTTTATTTAAAAGTTATTACTAGAAAAATTATTCAATTTTTTTTTTAAATATTCTCGTAGTTATGTAAAAATTGACAATTACTATTATCATTTAATTTTTGTTTTCCGTTTTTTCTTTTTTTTTTTCCTGTTAAAAAAAAATAAATAATCTTAAAATTGAAAATCATCGAATAAATGTTTTAACTCATAAACAAGTTGTAAAAAAATAAATAAATATGTATTACTAAAAATAGAAGTAGGTACAAAAAAAAAACAAATTTTATCGATTTTAGTTTCAAATGAAACCGAAAAATTGAAACAACGTACGATAAAAATTTAACAAAGATACCTACATCTGTTTTTGTTTTTATTTATAAATTAATGTTCAATACCTATTTTCTCAAAAAAAAAAAAAAAAAAAAAAAAAAAACAAAAATCACTCAATATATGTATGTATTATTTTATTTTTCCTGAAACCGTATTGCATCAATTTTTTTTACAGTTTGTTGTTTTATATACATATACTTTTTTAATGTACTGTAAGCAATAAAAACCCCGCGGAAATGATACCGTCAAAACAGAAAAAGATCTCTATAATACAATATATATTTTGCCATCACCATAAAATTTATCCACCCAAAATAAATTCATTGGCCGTTAACCTTGACACTGTCTATAGCAGGCGAATTCCGTTGTTTACTACAATCCTTTTTACTAATAACGTTATTACTATTCCAGGACATTTAGACATTCATTTTATGATGTTTTTGTTGTACATACTTATAAACATATAGTATTTTTATAATATACATATTTGTTCGCTTATATACATACAGTGTCTTTTTTTTTTATTTAAACGTAAAAACCGATGTTAGGTTTGAATTTTTGAATTTTCCTCCCAATATACATATATTTAATAAAATTGTATATATATGTACCTATATATATATATGTACAAAGTGCGGTCGTTTTAATCTAAAAATGCATAAGGATTTTGCTTGTCATACTCTATATAACATAAAATATAACATCCATACATATAACATACAGATATCTATGTAGTTGTAAAAAATTTATATCCTTAATCGATGTACAAACCTACATACATAAGTTTTTAATAAATTAAAAAGCTTGCTGAAAGCTCTTTTTTACAATTGAATAAGAAAGAAATAAAAAAACATACGAAAAATCCAAATACATTTGTCCTATTTTAAATGTCGATGAATCTATATTTTATATGTATACGGGTGTATATTAGAGATCGTAAAATTTTCCTGCCTTTATCGTAACAGTAAAGACTAAAAATAAAGTATCATCGTCATCATTATCAGCATACATTTTCGTAAGGATAATGAATCTCTACAATACAAAATATGTATACATATATGTATGTATGTACATAAGTATATACTCGTATGTATTTATTTACGAAACGAACCCTCATTTTATTCACACTTCACTTAGATTTTCCATTTCGGAATATGTATCTATATCATATAAAAAACATACATATATATGAACATGAAAATACATTACAGGCAAAACCGAAACAAATAATCAAAACTCACATAAAAAATGGCGACCAAAAAAGTAGGCTGAAAGTTGACGAAGTATAAATTTAGCTTAGTTGATGTTAAAAGCCTGTTGCGTTAACTAATGCCTGGAATTTGGAATACCTATGTATTGTGAGTATTAGAAAAATATTTATGCACATACAAAATTCAAATACATATATACATACATATTCTTATAAATAAAATACAAACATACAATACATGTGTATATACATATTTTATATAGAATATGAAAGTGCTTTATAATATCCTGTATGTATATTTTTTGTGCCCCATTCATTCTATTCTGTATATATACTATATATATATATACATATTGTATATTTACGGATTGAAAAAGTTTTGATCTGTTTGATATAAGGTCAATGAAATAATTTGTATGAATGTATTTGTTAGAATTCTAGAATAATTTTTGTTATTCTATGATAAAAATAAAATAGAATGAAGATATGTATGTATGTACATAGCATATATTGTATCCTTTTTATTACAAGATGTTTCTGTTTTATAAATTTAAGTATAATAATATATGCACATACAGATATTTATATAAATGTATAGAGTTTAAGGGCGCCATAAAATTTTTGGAGGAAGTGATTACATGAATGATTTTACTGTAAAAATATTAGAAATTGAAGATAAGTTATAGTGTCAGTCACAATATAACACCAAAAGATGTGAAATGAATGTCGAATGGTGAATGTAACTGAAATAAGGGCAATTTTATTACAGAGAAGAACTATATATGTATTTGTAATCGTACATAAAACTAATAAAATTAAAAAAATGAGAAAATTGATGTAGATTATTGCAAATGACAAGTATTAAAAAATTTTATTTAAAGGAAATCAATAGGTGTGTATTTTGAAAATTTCTTAATGGAAAGCAAAAGAAAAACAATACAAAATCAATAAATAAATGTACTTGAAATTTATGTTGCATTGCAGCTGATAAAATATACATTACACTCGTACTTACATATGAATTTTTTTAAAGAACAAAATCCCAGCGGCGATATTAAACATTCATAACATTTTCCTCAATGTTGTCATCAATGAAAGTAAAACAAATGGATCCGATAACAATGTCATTCAAATAGTCATGCAAACAGTCAGCGATCAAAATATTCTGATCGAAAATAATGCATAAAATAGAGAATTAGTAATATATTATGAATGAATAATATATAAAAAGGTAGTTTAACCCTAAGATTGCCTGATTGAGAATGTTACAAATTTGGCCGTGAGTATACAAATATGTATACCATACATTTTATATGCAAATTTAAAAATTTTTTTTTTTAAATAGCTGTATCTCAGCATCCCATTGACCAAAACCCGTAATTTTTTGACATTGATGTTTGTTGAAGTGTCCTTTTTAAAATTGTCTTATACAGTTATCCTGTAACTATCATAGTTTTCGGGAGAAAGGATGTAAATAAGTGAAAAAACATGAAAAGACACAAATTTGGCCGTGAGTATACAAATGTATACCATACATTTTATATAGAAATTTTCAAAAAAAGATATCTCAGCATTCCGTGGACCAAAAACTGTAATTCTTTGACCCTTATATTTGTTGAAGTGTTTTTTTTTAAATTTTTGTGTACAGTTTTCTTGTCTTTGTTTTACTTTTTAAGATAAAGTGCAATATAGGGTAAAAAACGTTAACTGTTCATACATTTACAAATTCGACCATAATTAAGACCTAAATTTGACTTTGAAGGTCTGGATCTCAGCATCCCGTGAACCAAACACTATTATTTTTAAGTTGAAGTCTTTATTAAAGTGTTCTCTTTAATATTGTTGCTCTTGTAGTTTCATATTTTTTCTAGTTTCCGAGATAAAATGGAAAATAAGGTTGAAAATTTTGAACTTCTGAATGGTTTTTCGCGTATTTTGAAAACTATGGCACTTACAGAATTACTGTATAAGAGAGCTTTTAAGCAGCACTTCAGCAAATATTTTAATCTAAAAATATTAGTTTTTGGTTCAGAAGATGCTGAGACATAGAACTTTAAAGCCAACAATAGATGTTCGCTTTTATGAATATACAAGAATGTATGGAACATTCACGTTTTTCATGTTATTATGCACTTTATCTTGAAAACTAAAAAAACTACAAAAATACTGTTAAGAACAATACTAAATAAATTAGTAGATAGTGTTGCTAGAAGACTACTTGATGTAATTAAAAATCATGGAAAGTACACGTCTTAATAATCCATAAAAATTAGTTTTAATGTCCATTTTCCTCAAATATTTCATTTTAAATTGGTAAAAATTTTTATGAACCTATATTTATTCACAGGGTCTCATGGCTGGTTTTTTAATTTCAAAATTTTATTAGTTCTTAGACTTTATGAATTTCTTGAAAATTTTGTTTTAAAATATTCTTGAATAACACTAAAGCTATTGGTAAAATATAAGAGCATTTGTATTAATGTCTTAGAAAATATGCAGAAATATTTGTGTGAACCTATAATTTTTCACATCACTGTATGTATGTGTGTATATATTTTCGATGATACAAAAGTACATATATTATTTTTAATATTATAGTTATTCCTCCAGCAATATTAATTATAATGGATTCCTAATGTCCTCGCCATGTTAATGTCATCGATGTTGTCATCGAGAGTCTAAGATTCAGTTTATTTTAAAAGAAAATTTAGTGTTTGATAAGCTAGCTATAGTCAAAGTAAATTTCCGTTGTAAAAACACGACAATTTTTTAGATTATTTTGTTATAATAGCCTTTTAAAATCGGAAGATATTTTCCTTAAAACAAATTATCGATAATTTTACTCATTTTATTCTAACGAAGGGACAAGAGGTACAAAAGATACATAATTATTAGAGTATGTGCTTTGAAATTTGATTACTACTTAGTAACTAATTCTTAAAAAGAAAAAGTCCATGAATTTTTTTCGCTCGAATTATTTCTCCGAGAGGAATTTAATGCGACATACACATCACATTTGTATGAAAACTCTTGGAAAAAAAAGAAATATTGTCCATTTGGAACTGGATAAATTATATTGATGTATTCAAACCTGATGTAGGGTACAAACTTCACGATTTTCACCCAACACGACCAAGGTGGATTGCAGATCGTAATGTGTGTACTGTGTAGGCATAGGCAAGTCTGACATATAGTTCAATGAAAATCAAAAGATTTTGATTTTTTAACGACAATGTTGTCAGACCAAGTTGAACAATATATAGTGAAGTTTGTAACCTGTACGAGCTGTTTTTAAAAAATTCGTTATTTACCAATGCACTGTGCTCGGATGTTTTCCTTGTACTGAAACATTTAGTGTTTATTACCTGCCAATCGGCTAGAATACTCACTCGTATGTACATATATGCACTAACATAATCCACAAGATGAAAGTGTACAAATTGCTTTGATAAAAATTAATTTTGGATACAATAATCTCTTCTTTATGATATTTTAAAAATGTCTTTAAATGGTTGCTCAGTAATTTACTTTTACAAGGAATTCTCACAATAGCCACATTTTACTCAAAATTTTTCATCAAGAAAGCGTGTCTTTTAGTATCCGATATCCGATGTCTCAATATCCGTATAAACTTCATTTCCTTTTCTTAATTTCTTTTCACACCATATTGACACGTGTTTAACTGCTTATTGAACCATTGTATAATAATACACTTTGTTGTTTCATTGTTCAATATTCAACACTATTTATTTGTTGTTGATTGTTATATCAGGCGTGTATGATGCTCATAATGTACGCGAATTCGTGTGAAACATCAAACCGTTTGTATATATTGTATTCCATCTTTTGTAATTCACCAACCACTATATTATAGATATAATAAAAAACATAAAAAAAATTTACTTTCATTTAATGAGTAGTTTCACGAAATTTGATCACTATAAAGTTTGTTAAATATCGAATGGTTAATTACATATACATAATGTATATGTATATGTATATTGAAATAAATATCGACTGATATAATTTTTTTTTGGACGATGCAATATGAGTTTTTTTTTTCCTTTTTTTGGATGTAAAATCACTTTAAAATTGCATTATATTGCTGCACCTCATTTTATATGATTTTTATTTTTGAGTTTATTTTTTCTTGAACATCAATTGATGGTGACATATCGCCTGCTTGATCAGTCACCGTAACCACATTACTCTTTGCATGATTTAAAATCTTGTTTGATGATTACATGTCCAAGCCGGAGTAGCCTGTTTCCAAATTGCATGACAACAATTTATACCAAAACGAACGGCCAAATAATAATAATAATAAAAATATGAATACTATAGAAAAGCGTGGGTGGTGAGGTTGAACGAAACTTTAATGTGATGATACGAAATGAGTTCATTTAGTTATGGAGACGACGTTTATTGACTAAAACATCATTATATACATTTCAAGTTGAATGATACATTATTTTTTCTTGTTTTGTTTTTCAATATTATTTTTATTTTAATTTTATTTTGTCTATTCCTTTTACTTTTCTGATGGATAAGAACACATAAGAAGAAAAAAATGGTGAAGGAAATCCATCACATGGAGAAATAATTCAAATGATTTTGATATAGTATGTATGTATGTATATGTACCTATGTGACTACAAAAAGTAATTCGTAAAAGGATAAGCATAAGTAAGTAATTCTGAAATGTTCTACACTATAAGAATGGAAGGGTCCGTTGAATTTGGCACATGGAGAATATGAACTGCTGAATATTCGTGCATTTGACGGTCACGTGACCCTCATAAATCACGGAATTAATGTTACGTGAAATGGTGTGTGCGCCGCGATACGCATAAGCAATCGACGAAAAATACAAGAACAAAATAAGGAAAAAAATATATATGGAGTCGGAATCCCTTTATCACAAGTATTTATTTTGAATGCAGTTTTGTAGGAAAAATGAGGAAAGCAAATCATTCATATAGCCAGAGTACTTATCAAGTAACTATTGAATGTTCTTAAAATAAAATAAAGAGCAAAAAAAAAAATAAACATAACATAATAAAAACCAGAATGTTTTTGTCAGGATATGCATTATTGGCAAAAAAGTTGACTATTTAAAGTTGTAATATAAGATATTCCTTTATTTTTGTGAAAAAAAAGGGTAAACTTTATAAAATTTGATAGCATTACAACAATACCGTGATCTGTTCAAAATAATAAGACAGATTCATGATACATTTCACAAAAGATACAATGTTTTTTTTATCGTTGAATGAATGCTGCTGTATTATGATTTAAATTTTATTTAAAAATATTGAAAACAACATATTTAGTACAACTATTGAGTGTTCTTATTGTATAGACATATTATTCAATTTTGTATTTTATTTTTATGTTTTTGGTCAGAATTTTTTTTTTGGTTATATTATATGTATAACCATCCATTTGCAGAAATAAATGATAAAAACTATCAGGTAAAGTGTGGTCATGTTAGTTTTTATTTTTCACTCTTTTTCAATAAATTGCAAAACATGAGTTACATGTCTTGCCTTACATCTGAGGTCAAGCATGACAACGATTGAAAACTCTAACTCCAGAGGAATTTTATAGATGAAAATTGTTTGGTATGTATACATGATGATGGTGATGATCTTCAGAAAGGCTATAGCTATATCGAAATTGAAAAAATGAAGAAAATTTTCTTTGTAATGTGCTGTTATAATAATATACTAAAAACTAAGTATTTTTATACTTATTATACCCATAACAAAGCATTACTTATAGATAGGTTTTAAAAATTATAAATGAGGAAGTGATAATGGCCGATTACACAAAATGGAAAATTGTGTTCTTTAACTCGTCGGTGGTACCATCCAAGAAATTCAAGTCACAATTCTGGTTCTTTTCAGTTCAATATAAATTTTTTTCTTAGTTTGTTTTTTTTTCTCTATATGTTATTGTTGTTATTTTGTTTTTTTTAATCCATCTGATGGATTTTAGTCGCTTCTTAAACTGAAATCGCCTTTTTTGTGATGCTTGTTGTGAAACCTAAAAGAACAAACTTTATATGTTATGTAGTTTTGTTGTATATATACATAGTATGTTTTATAATATTTGCCGTTCATCTGCTGGCTGCTATTGCTGCTGTTATTACTTCTTATTATTATTATATTTTTTCTACCATCTATTTTAGTTTCAGTGCTGATCTAAATCCAGAGACAAAGATTAATAATGGACTTACGCTTATCCCCATATAAAAAAAGAGATACTTTTTTTATTTAAAAAAAAAAAAAAAGTGAAGAAAAAAACTAAAGCATTGACTATAATATAATAATACTTTACTATAACATCCATTTCGAATTGAATATACACATATGTATATACATATATCTGAGAGATTGGAGGACGAAAATGATTCTGATGTTTGTGATGCTGATGATGATGGTGGACCCAGTTTGTTGAAGTTTTAGATAGCGTTAAGTCGATATGGTGGGAAGCGTCAGAGTGACCTTTTTCTGTCTTTTCTTATAATATAATTTTTTTTTTTCGGCATCTATTCGTCGTTTCTTATTTTCTTTTTATAATTTGTTTGCCTTTGATTCTTTTTATATATTGTTTGAGTGAATTGATATAAACATGTTTTAAAGATCAATGACCAACTTTAATATAATGTATAGTATAAGTGTATACATATATTTTATCGAATGAAATTTATTTTATAAAAAGAAAGAAATGTAATCTTTAGCTGGTAAATTATACATTTTTTGTTTTTTTTTATATTATATACATATTTAGATTATAAAGATATATAGAGAAAAAATTCTTAATGTTGAAAAATATTGGTTTAAAAAAAAAACGATAATCGCAGTAAAACAAAATTAACTGAATCAAATCAAATAAAAATGACATTGATTTGAGTTAAATTTTTTAATTTAGTTACATTATATATGTATTAATAGAAAAGAATGTAATAAACTATTATTATACAACCCATAAACATTGTAATAACGAGGTTTGCAAAAACAAAAATAATATGTACCTACATATATTAAAAAAATTTTTTTTAACGAGTTTATTTCAAAAATAAACAATTTTCCTTGTTAAAAAAATTTTTTTTAATATAAGTATGTACTTACATAATTTTTGAAAGACAATTTCATTAGGAAAAAAAATTCTCTTAAAAAAAAGAGTAAAGTGAACTTTAAGAGAGAATTTATAAATAAAAATAAGAACATTCTAGTAGAGAATTATTATTTAAACAAAAGTCACACAAGTGGTAAAAACAAAATGAAAACAAACAATAGAATAACCGACGGTTAAAGTCATTTTTCTGTAAATAAATTCGGCTGAAAACGCTCTAAAAAAACTGAAGTTATTTTAGGTAGGCCCTGGCTCACATCTATACCAGCTGTTGTGGCCAGATCAAAAATTCAACTCAATAAAATAAAATAAGTATGTACGAGTACATCGATTTTATTGAATAATATTTTTTCTGTTTACTTTATTATTTAAAAATTTCTATAACTAAATTTTCCAAATGTCATAGTTTTTTAGATTATCCAGATTACTAATTTTATTTTTTTTACTTCAATTATTTTAAAGTATTTTTTTTTTTTAAATTTTGTGTAATATATGATCATTTAATTTGTGACAAAATGTTTTACAAATTATTAATATTTTTAAAATAAAATTTATAAAACTGAATCAAGGCTACAAGTTTAATTTAAAGATAAATAAAGTATTTACTATCACGTGAAAGTAAATTACATTCAATTTTATGTAGATATTTCAATATATAATATTTTATAATATAATTAAAATAAAAAATTAGTTTTATTTGAAATTTTAATTAAAATTAATTAAAATTTTTTGAAAGCAAACATTAATTGAAAAATTTGAATAACTCTGATAAAAACAAATAAGCTTTTAAAGAATTGTGTTTCATTACTAAATTTCAACTAGCTATTGTATTAGTTTTTCAAAAAATTCGGTAATTTTAAAGGTATGTACATACCATACATATTGTGTTGTAAATTTTTTTTGAGATTGTCTAAAATTTGTGTTGAAAAATTGAGCTTTACATTATAACAGGAAATTGTTAGAAATTTAAATTTACTCTTTTCTTAACAGTCCGTCGCTTCTATTCAGTTTATCATGGTTTTTATATCAAATACATTGAAATTGAATAATTATTAGCAATATTCTATTCCATAAAATTGATTGAGAAGAAATCATACTAACAGTTAATTTAAAAAAATAGCGACAGAAATGGAAGTTATGTGTGGGTGAATTATGGGTGATGTCTGTAAGCATAATACAAAATTTTTAATCTGTCGTTAAATTTTTTCATTTCAACATTTTATAATATTAATTTTTTTCTAAAAGACATTGTATATAGGCAAAAACAATTTTTAATTTACATTTTAGTTTAAAATAATAGAGTTTTTATTATTTTTTTTTCTCATTCTAAATAGATCTATATATACCCTGATAATTTCCCTTTGATAATATAATGTTACATAAATTATTTCGCAAATGAACCATTCTGTCTCAAATCAAACTTTTTTATTAATTTTTTTTTTTTTTTAATTTTGGAATTTGTTTTTCACATTTTTTAAGAAACTAAAAATATAAATGTATAAATGAAAAAACATAAATTGCATTGTGAAATTAATGTTCAAGGATTCAAATTAAAATAAATTTTTTCATTTCTTTTTTTTTAAAGCTAATTTATCCGAACGTCTGGTTTTGTGTTGCAAAAATTGACAGATTAATTTCCTAATTAGTAAACTTTACATACATGTATATTATATATGTATATAATTCGGAACATATATGTACATTACATACCTACATACGATACATGTACAAAACATATGAATGCCTATGGCGGTTTTGAATAGAAAGAATTATAATGTAAAAAAGATTTCAATGGCATGAGGTCCTTAACTATTACCTTGTTTATGCACAAAGGTTAAAACGTTTTAACGATAAAACGTTTTAAACATCGTTTTGAGATAATACATTTTCATTGGTGTTTATGCGTAATACAACATTTCGTTCTCACTCAAAACGTTAAACACCTGCGTGTGTAATGACAATACACTTAAAACGCGCATTGAAATTTTAAATGCGGATTTAATAGTGTATTTACTCAAAACATCGTAGAGCTTTAATGCGTTTTGAAATTTGGTTTATGCATCCGTATTTAGTCAAGACGGAGTGAGTTAATACGAAATAACGCTACGCATATACGAGGTATATGTATAATAATTACATTAAAGGCATATTTTCAACAATTTTTTTATTTTTAATAACAAAATAAGTAAGAATTATGGGGGTGAATATAGTATTTATTTGTTCAGTCGGGATAATGTCAGCAGATGAGTGCATTTTTGGTAATATAAAAAATTTTAATACAAAACATACAGAAAATAATTTTTTTTAAAATTTACGAATTCATGTGCATTGTATGTATAATGTATCTATTTACACTAGTACATACATAATTGTTTATATAAATTTTACATGCGTGAAAATGTAGGATATGAAAAGAAAAATAAATAAAATAACATAAAAATAAAAAAAGGTAGTTTTATTATATTGTAGATCAACTGCAACGCGGTTATTATTGTATGCCAGCATTTAAATTTTGGTTAATTTTTTGGTCGAATGCAATCCATGATTTCCATCACACTATAAATGTACGCAACCATCCAACCATCATCATTAACCGCAACTACCATCCCATATGCGAACAGTATACGTTTATGTATTAATACGAGTATATAGTATATTTATGTATAAGCTTTGAATAAGTGCAATAACATAATTTTTCCGCATAGAATTAATTCAAATCAAATATCATCTAAATTTCATATACATATAATTATGTAGGTACTTATATTTGTTTTTGTTATTTTTCTGATCATAGAATACAAAAATTTATCTTTTTTTTTTTTTTTGCATAATTCCACGCAATTTTTTAAACATCATTTTTTTTTACAAAACTGAACGGTGTAAAAACATTAATTTATTGATTTTTTTTTTTTTTGTTTTGTTATGTGTATGTTATGTTTTCAGAAATGTGTAAACTTAATTGAAATTTTTTTCCAATCCCTTATGATGTTCCTATTTCAGTATTTTCATACTCTCTTCTCTACTTCTACATTATTTAAAAAAAATGATAGAAAGTATATACATATGTAATAAGGGTATATTAAAATCAGAAGTCTGTTTTCTTGAATAAGTAATAGTTTTAAATTCTATATTCGTTTTTTTCGAAAATAGACTGTGAAAGTATTTTTCATATTGTTCTAAAATTGTTTTGAAAATCACTCTTTGAGCTGATACATTTTTTTGTCTAAGTTTGAAATAAAATCAAATTGATTAGTTCTTAAAAATTGAATTAAGCTTAAGTTTTTGTTATTGTAAAATTTCTCCTTTCAAAAAATTATTTAATTAAAAACAATAATTAAAAAATTGTCATCTTAAGAGTAAATATTTTTTAAAACATAATTTTAACTATACATAAATTAATATCATGCTAACCTTGTCATACAAATAAAAATACGTTCTTTATCAATGAATTTAGTAGTTCTGATTCCATCCACTTTAAACTGTATAGGTATGTTTAATAGAACAGAAAAAAATGGTATTAAGAAGCCTAAGTTAACTTGGGTTATAATTTTACACTATGCACTTAATTTGTCATATAACTTTACATATACTATGATCAGTGACTATATATATTACCTCCTCTGTGCTATGATAATGTCACTGATAAAAGTTTGACACTGTCTGATTTTGTTGAGAGCATTTACCATATGACTTTACACTCGACATATAATAAATATATATTTTTTTCTATTTTCGTGTGACATTTTATTTGACATCGTAATATTTGGTGTTTTTGTATTTCAGTGGATTGAATGAAGTATTTTTTTTTCAAAAAAAGTAGTAATTTTAAATAATAGTAATAATAAATTATCCATTTTCACACTTTTCTCAAATGATATATGTATGCCAAACAATGTAAATATTCACAATATTCTTGATATCACTATGAAAAGTCGTATGATAATACATAATATGTAAAATACCATACATAAAATCATATGACAAATCAAGTAGTGTAAATAGGGTTACCATAATATCTCTTTTAAAGAGGACATGTCCTCTTTTTTACCTAAAATCTTTTTTACTCGTTTTTCCTCAAATTTTTAATAATTGTCCTCTTTTCTATTTAAGAAAAAGAGGACTATTTCGTTTAACGTTTAATTAAAAATTTTTTTAAATAAAACTGACTTCAATCTGTTTACGATGTTGCGATATATTCAGAATTATTGAGAATTTGTGAATATTTTTATGCAATTCCAGCGCAAAACGCGAACGTTGAACGTTTATTTTCATTTTTGGGATCACAGTGGACCAAAGAGACAAAATCATCTAAAAATTTTAACAGTACGGTCTATTTTGTCGATTATGTTATTATGTATAACTTTAAAAACGAAGGGTGTTTAGAATTTTTCAAAAAAATTAAAGATGACGTAGATTTTTTAAGAAAAGTTCAATTATCTCAAAAGTATAAATCTGACTCAGAATCAGATTCAGACTAAATAAGTTTTGTTAGTTTTTGTTATGTTTTTTACTTTTTTGTTTTAAAAAAAGAACCATAAATTTTTTAAACGATTGTTTTTTATTATTTTCTAAGTTTCAATTTTATTTTAAAATTAAAGCTGAATTTGAAAGACTGGATTTGTAACGCTTTATATTCAAATATTATTGTTTTCTTGGTGTCCTCTTTTTCTACTCTTTTTCCAATGCGAAATGTCCTCTTTTCTTACGAAGGATTTCTGGTAACCCTAAGTGTAAAGGTACTTACTTTTATCACATGCATTTAATTTAAGCAATAATTTTTTTTTCGTATTATGGGTATGTTCAAAAACAATATAGAAAAACCTAATTTTAAAAATGTTTAAATTTCTGTAGGTATCATTTGTTACATATGTATATATGTATGTATGTACATATGTACATATTTACAAAAATTCAAATTAATATTTCATAAATTCAAAAAACTATTTACAAATATGTAATTCAAATTCTCTAGAAAAAAATTATTATATGTATTAATAAAAACACGTGTCTTTAAAAAAAAAAAAATAAGAGCTCGAAATTTATTCGTTTATTTTATGTGAATTAAAATTTCGAATTAAATTCGAATGAGACCGCCATATTAAATACCTACTAAGAAATAAATAAATCGTGCATGCATGTATTATCGCCATATTTACAATATTACACCTGATATTTATATTCTACATTCGCATTGCAAGCGAATTATTTAAACGTGTGTTTTAAAAAATTGCTATTATAGGTTCTTAGATATTAAGATATACGTAGGTACCATATTAAAGGTGTATTTTATATTAGAATTTGTTGTTATTTTAATAAGAAAATTACACACAGATATTAAGTACAAATGATATTCTTGGAAATACATCATGATTGTGTGATATTATAAATATGCTTGTACATTATACCTACATATGTAGGTTCATATTATGTGTATCGTAGAATGGGGAAGTTATTTTTCATTCATTCGTTCGTGTGCAATAAATGACATCTTGAAGCTGTTCAACAACCAATATAAACAGACACTAGATACAAAATGCATACATATTTAAAATGCATTTCACTTTATATAAATATAAAAATATATACATTTGAATTAAAAAGTTGGAAAAAAAGAAAAAAAATTTACATACGTCAACAGAATGTATGCTTAGACATGCATGTAAAAATATATTTTAAAATAAAATCTAGTATTCAAATTCAGCTTCAGTATTATATTCTACAATATATTTAATATGCAGTGTTTGTTGTTAATGTTTTGGGGTGGTAACAAAAACACATTTCAATTTTACTCCTAATATATGTATGTATATGCTTCTCCAAAATAATGAAATCTAAGACGAAATGTAAGAAAAACTGCCAAGACGACGATAAATGAAATAAGAAATAAAAAAACAAAAACAAAACATGAAAAATTTTTTATGAAGGGAGGGCTTGATTTAAGACCCAACCTGCCATGACGATGACAACTGCAAAAAGAGATGAAGTGTGGATCTGGGGGCTAAAAAGTGCATGTAGCAACAGTCATAGAATATTATTAACAAAAGAGCACCAGCAGCAAAAGAAAATACAGCATATTATAATGATGCTGATGATGCTGATGATGTTGATGATGAAGACGATGGTGAAAATGATGAAAATGACAATGATGATGATGATGATGATGATAAGGACGGTGGCGGTAGCGACGACAGAAAAACTTATATTTAATACCAAAGAACATCATCGATCCCACTCTAGCAAAGAAATAACAAAATGGTTTCGTCATCATACTGACGATGGGTGTTCTGCTCAATGAGCAACAAGAACGCGTTGTATAGTAGCTGCAAAACCGAAGTACCTTTCACTTGGCATAAAAGTTAGATACAGATACCATACACATTCACACAATTGCATTTTTTGCACATTTTTACTTACTTACATACATTTACAGCATGATAGATGCATTTGTTATATTTTAGTTTAAACTATATCTACAAGGGGCTTTCCATGAATACAATATGATGACTCTATCACAGTTAGGTGGTAATATCATGTTACGTTCTTGGTCTATCAATTCATCTTTTGTAGTTTTCCTCTTTCCACTGAATTTGTGGAATTTTCATTTCCTGTAAAAGGGCTGTAATTTTCCCATTTTTCATTTTTTTTTAAGTTTATATACATACATACATATATTTGAAGTTACTGACTCGGAAATGAAAATGTTAGTCTGTATTTGTAAAAGAATAAGTTTTGCATGAAACTCACTTCTTACACACAAGAATTATTTTATGTAATTAAACATGTTATTTACCTACAACGCTACAACTAGAATTTTATGTTACTATTTTTTTATTATTAATATTTCAAAAACATAACACAATTATCAAATATAAGTTCAATTATTTTTCATGTGTGGGAGAGGCTAAATTTGTATAGAAGAAATTTTTTTTTCTTCATATACATTCTCGTATATGGATAAATTGTATACATACCTATACATATTATGTATATTACAATAACTAAAAATTACGAATTTTAAGTATCAAATTTAATATTTATCATTTTTTTTTTGTTGTTATAATATTCCTTTAATTTTGTTTTAAAACCCAATTTCAAAAAGACAAAAAGGAAAAAAAAAACATTGTAGGCTTCCATATAACATAGTACATTTCCATATTTCACATTTTCATTTCTCCATTTCAAATTAATATACCAATTTAAATTTTTTTGTTTTTATTCATTGAGAAAAAGTTTGTCACCCTCATGTTTTTGTTTTTTTTTTTTTTTATCAACTAAAACATAATATGTATAGACAAAATAATGTGTTTTTTCTTATGTTCATTTTTTTCCAATAAAACAAAAGTTAATATTTAATGTCCCATAAAAGTAATAAAAATTCATAAAAACTGCAATTTTACTCAAGGTATATGTATATTTGAAAATAAGAAAAAAATAATAATAAAAAAAGATGGTTAAAAAAAACAACAAACACATTTTTACAATATACATATATGTAGAGATATCCTTACCTTAATAATGAAGGATATAAGAAGACCATTTTCACGCAGATGAGACATTTAAACCACGTTAAATAAGGTGAACATATCTCCCCCATGGCATTAAATACCACAAACCTTTACAAAAAATTTTCATATTTTCTTATTGTTATTACATTTTCTTTTTCATACTTTGTTTTCGTTTTTTAGTTACTTGTGTTTTATATATTTTTGAATTAGATACTGTTACATGATAGTATGTGAAAAGGAAAAATATAAATATCTCTAGTCAACTACAATATTACAGTATGATATAAACTTCCATGATACATATTTCTTATTTTTACATTTTTGTTATGCACAACCTACTTTTTTTCTTTCTTATATTATTTAATGTGTATTCTTTTCTTTCATGACAATACAAAATAATAGAAAAATAAATATGTACCTACCTATACTTACATTTTTTTTAAAAAATATTAAATTATCTAATTTCATCGTCTAAGCATCAATTTTGTTGTTTCCCTCAAATTAATGAAATGTATGGTAACTTGTTTGTAATTTTGTCATATTTTTCAAAAATTCATTTTCATTATACTTTTTACAATAATTTTATACAACATAGGTATATGTTTAGAAAAATATCTGTTTTTTTTTTTTCATTTAAATTAATAAATTTTAAGATTTAAAGTTAAATTTGAATATTTTATCTTCTTTAACACACTTGAAATATGGTTTATTAAATTTTTAAAATTATAGGAAATAAAAAATTAATGGATAAATAAAAAAACAATAATCAAATTAATTTTCTATTTCATTCAATTTGAATTTGAAAACCAAAAACAAAAAAGAGTTAAAAGCGATAGAGTACTGGTTTCTGAAACTGAAGGTCTCGAGTTGGAGTCCAGTTCATTTAAATTTAGCATATTTGCTCGGTAGTCGGTGTAGTTTAGTTTTCTGGTTCTGCTTACTGGCCAGTGGCCACAAGCAAAGTACCTATACATAAAAACCAACTACACACACAGTTCTAGGCCTGTAATATCAATAAATTCGTCCAACTTTACATTCTACTTTAAACTGTAGCTAAAAGTATAGGTGCATGTAATGACAGGAAAAAACTGTCACCACTAGACAAACTGCTTTTAATTAGTTTAAATTGAAATTCTTTTGTAATTTTTAATATTTTAAAAATCCTTTTTTTAAATATTAAAGTTGAAAAAAAAGCACACATAGGTTGAATTAATATTGTTGAATTAAAAAAGATGAAAAATGACAAGTATTAAGTGTCAATTACATATTTTTAATCAGTAAAATATTCTCACTTAAAATTACACATTTGAAATATTCTTAAAATTCTCTGATAATTCTATATATACATGAACAATAAACAAAAATAATGAATAAAAATATAATTTGAAAATTAATTTTACGTACCCACCTAAATTACCATCAGAGTATAACTTAATTTGCATTTAAATAAGGATTCCTTTGTGCTATATTATATTACACATTCTTAAAATAATTTATGTACCTATTATGCTTTTTTTTTTTTTAAATTTTTCTAATTAATCACGAAATGCAAAATCATTTTCAACTACAGAAAAACATAGTTTTTTAAATTTTTAAATATGCATGATATGTATGAAAACGAAAGAGAAAGAGAGCTATAAAAAAAAATTATATACAAATCAAAAATTTATGTATGGAAGTATCTTATGTTATTGTATGATCAATCATTTGAATAAATAAATGCAATAAAATCTATCAAATCCAATCCGTGAAATTAGTTAATAATCATTTTTCTTGAAACATGATCTTTTTGTTAACGGTAGATAGCTAACATTTTTAAATTTTTTTATTTGAAAAAAAAACAACTTTTTTTTCTTTTTGTTAAAAATTTAAATTTCGTATAGAATTTGTATGTTTAACGCTAAATAACTACATACATATGCCTAAATCAGCTCTTATACCGTTTATACTTTTAAAAAAAAGTTTTATAGTTATAGCGCTGTCATTTCTCCATTTTAAAACGTGTACTAGAATGTACTTAGTACACTATATGTAAACCTCCGAGAGATAATGCTATTCAATCAAGCCCTGAAGTAATACAACTTCACTTCACTTTACTCAAACATATAAAGCCGAAGTACTCCGACTTCATGTGATTATATACGAAAAATAGATATTTTAGTTTAAAAAATTATTTTTAGAAAAAAGTATGATTGAAAAGGGCTTTTTTATTTTAAGGAAATGGAAAATAATAATTTTCAAATTAGTAAAACCACAAAAAAATATGTTGATAAAATTCATTCTTTATTAAAACAACAAACAAGATAGAAATAATAACAACTCAGAATAACAATAATAATATGAAAATTAATGTAAATTAAATTTGAAGAAATTAAAAAAAAACTAAAAATAACAAAATGCCAATTTTGAAATCACACACATTTGTAATGACTGCTTCACAGCTTGTATATTCTCTCTCTCTCGAAGGTTTTGATTAGATACATAAATTACAAATCAGGTAAATGTTGAATTCATACATACATATATGATAACATTCATCTCGTCTTGTAATAAACCTTCTGAAAAAGATACTTATGAAATTGACCTTAAGCTTTAAATTAGAAAATTTAAAATTACGAGAACTAATTTTGATGATGTTTTTTCTTTTCTTTTCTATATCTTTACTTCTAATTTATTTGTACAAACATTATGTATATGTATGTATGTACATACATATATACATATTACACTTGAAAATATGTACAATTGTACATATACATAATATACTATCATTTTTTGACATTTTGACTACTGAATTTTTTCCATCTGAATTAAATTTTTTTTCCATTTCCAATCTTGTTTTTTTTTTGTCTATGCATAAGTTTAATGGTAAATAAATTATAGAAGAAAGAAAAAAAGAAAACAGTTTATACCGACGGCGAAAAATATCCACTATGCACTAACTAATAGAAAAAGAAAATATTCAGTCGTTTAATTGATTTTTGACATCCATCGATCATGCCTAGGGTATTTCACTGTAACAATAATATGGTACACGTATAGATAATATGTATGTATTATTATTTGTCAAATTTACTTGTTCTGGTACTGTAATACTTGATGTATTACATGACTGAATGATTTCATGGTTTCCATTTTTGATTATTATTTTACTTCTATTTTTCTCATTTTATTTTAAAATTTTTACTCGATTTAATGTTTTTTTTTTTTTTTTTTTTTTTTTTTTAAATGTATGATTTATCTCTGATTACTTATAAATGAATATGGATTTTTATTGTCTATTTTATAATAAAAACACTAAATATTGTACATTAGATACTTTTTTTATCATGATGTAGGTACTGGAATACAAATTTTATTTTATATTTTTTTTACAGGTCGATGGTGTCGAAGAGAATGGTCATCGCCTGCGGATGCAAGAAATGCAGACGCATCAAGGCGGTTATATTCTTCAGTCTTCCTAGGTAGTCCTGGTAAGTTATTATTATACATACTTTTTTATTCCATTAATTCGCTTTTTTTGCAAACTGTTAATTTAATTCGATTTATTCTTGAACCGCATTTAAAAAATTAAAAAAAAAAAAAACTATTCACAAAAGACAAAAAAAAACGCATAATAACGCAAAAATAGTTCTGAAAAGAGATATATTAATTTCTGTATTTTTTTATTTTCATTTTCTTTAAGCTTAAAATCTGCTGATTGTCTTGATATGCAAATTTTTCTTCTTCTGTTTTTTTTTTTTTTAAATCCTTGATGATGATCATCATCATCATCAAAATATCCAGTGATTTTAGAATAAAATGCTATGTTCTCAAAGAAGTTTATTTTTCAATATGAATATGATGAGATTTAAAAATGATATAAATGCAAAAACTAAAAAAAAGGCTTAGAGTAGAGTAGAGTACGTTCTATTCTACGACTATGTCGACTATTATTATTAGTGTACCTACATATCTTTAATTTGTAGTGTATTCTGTATAATCAGTGCAATATAGCACTTTTTAATTTACATTGAATGACAAAGTGCCGCCCAATACCATCATCAGTATTTCTTGTCGACAAATTCGTTTTTGCACTTAAAATTGAAGAACTGTACGCGATATAGTTGAAGTGATGCACAAAAGTCAAAGTCAAGTCTTCTTTTCTTAAGAAATCTTAGTTACGAAATCAATGTATAACTTCGATTTTTAATACATTCAACCAGGTGCAGAAAGAATTTTTTGCAATATTAGGTATGTTATGTATACATTATTTGAAATGTAAAAAAACAAAATTACTTATACCTTTGTACATATATCACGTATTATATGTATGCATTTATACATAAAAATGTTGTCTTCCGATTGAAAAAGACTGACCGAATCGCAATATTATAAAAACGAAAAAACGCTTCACTGGAACATTGTTGAACATTATGATGGTGTCTTAAGCTTGTATTGGTTAAATCAGATTTATCTTGTTCTTTGGTTGACAGGTAATTAATTGATTTGCTTCGTAGATACTTGAAATTAATTTTAAGACTTTATCAGTAGACGTTGATCAATTTTGAATGAAGTTTTTGCATACCGTCGGTCAAAAAAAATCATATATATATACTTATAAAATCAATTATAAAGAAATAAAGAAAAAACAAAAAATTTAAAAAAATAACAGAAATATTGAATTGCAAAATACTTTTATGCTTAGATGAGAGTTTAGGCTTGAATTTTGTAGAAAAGAAAAGAAAAACATACTTGAAAATTAAAAAAGAAAGAAAATAAATAAGAAATAAATTATGAAAAAGAGAAAAATAAAATGAGAAAAAATTAATAAAACAAAAAGAGTTAAGAAAAAAAGTATTTATTATCCATTTGATTGATTACTGTTGATTTGATTAAATGTTCTTTTTCCCACATTGTAAATTAGCATGAATATGATTTATTTACTTTTTTCTTTTATTTATTATTATTTTTGTAGTTTGAATTATTAAAAAATGTATTTTTTAAAGTTAAAAGTAAAATTGATTTAATATCTTTTGTAAGAAGAAGAGAAGCTATTGGAAATTAAAGAAAACAAAGTTGTATTTCTATGCAGATCTCTTCAAGTTTTCAGTTATATTTGTATTGTATTCTACTTAATGTTCAAAATAAATTATTTTTTAATTTCTTTCAAATTAAAAAAAAAAAACATATTAAAAAGAAAAGCAAGAGAACTTAACTATCTCAAAGAGTATTCATACCAGTTTATTTCATTCTACACGTCTGTCAACTCTGTCCATATAAACGTACTATATTGTTTGTCGATTATTATAGAGGTTGTTATGTAGTGTACCTGATTAAAAAGTGATAAAACCTGTTCCAATCGAGAATGTGACAGAATGTCCCCATACAATCGATACTCCATCAATTTAAATGACAATCATGTGAGTATATTTCACAAACAAAGCTTTATATTATACTTAAAAAAACAGAAAACTATAAATAGGTACATATGTGGATTTTAAAATCAAACCTCTTCCTTATGCTTCAGTTTTGTATAATTTTGTTGTCCTGAATATAGTTTCAAATCTAAATCTAAGTTCAATTTTTTGAGGGTATTATACAATATACATACGAGTATAAGTATCTATTATAATATCTGAATGATATGTTTCCTAGATGGTACCACATATTACTAAAGATATATGTATCTTTTTATAACAAAGAGACCGCCGTCGTCGTAGTTAGGACTTGAATATTGTATATTTGGTGAAAAAGTTACCAAAACAATATAGAAACCGATAGCTGATATGGTCAAAATTATATTGAACTGATGAGGAAAGGGAAATATAAGGATAAGATACTTTTTCCAATGGGAGAATTTGTGGATTATATTTTGTCGTTACTCGTGTTTTTATTTTTTATTTTCTCTATCATACTACATTTAGATAAATAGTTATTTTTGTGTGTATAAATACGTATATAAGTACATTCATTTATGTACAAACGTACATATATTGAATCTTGTTTATATAATATGGTTCCAGAGATGGAGTTTATCAAATTGACCAAATCAAATGAGTTTGAGATATTTTTATTCTGATAAGACTAAAAAGCTGAGTTAGGAAAAACAAGATATATAACATACAAAGTATATATTATACAGTGGTCAAATTGAAGATGTATCTACGTACGTACATAAAGATTGAATTTAGTACCATAACTGAAAAGTATATATCCTATTTGTTAGTATTTTTGATTCCATTATACGATATATTGTATTATATATGAGTTTATAAAAGAGTTTTAACCAAACAACTATCTACATCAGCTGTAGGTACATACAGTATAACATTCAATATAAAGATGAAAATGTTTCAGTTTTATCCTGTAATCAATCACCTTTTAAGAACCGCATTTTGTTATTTTTGTTTCTGTTCTGTTCCTTTTTTTTTAAATTTTTTTCTCGTATTTCTTTGATGTAGAAGTTAATGTTATTTAAAGAAAGTTTTTCTTCAATTCATTTTTAGTTCCTTTTTCTTTTCATTATTTGTTCTTTTACTACATTTTTTTATATTTTTTCTCTGATAATATGAAGAAAACAAAAAAAAAACTACCGTGTGGATATTTGTCTCCATAAGTTAGACATTTGAATAATAATTTAGAAGAAATAAAAACAGCTGAAAATGTCTGATTTTTAAATTTAATAAGATATCAGTTTGGAATAAAATACAGAAACCGAAAAATTCTTAAAAATGAGATAATTTGAAATAAATCAAATTCTATCGACAAAAGTCAGAAACTTATTGCTTTAGTAGACAAAATATTCATTTTGATTTTAGATATAATTTATTCTCATATTACAAAGAATCCTTATTACCTTATTTTGACATATGAACAAATTTTTCCAAATTATCTAATGTAGTGGATTTGTAGAAAGTGCAGAAAGATGTGTAATCCATTTATTTGGCAGGTGTTTCTCGTTGCCCAATTTTTTTTTAATTCTTTATTTCAAATTGAAATGTGTACTTTTTTTTTTGTTCAGTTTTGTAAGTTAATCTTTTTATGAAAGAAACTAAAGGGAAAATAATTTTTAAAAAAATGTGTATACGTACGTATGTACATTATATAAAACTTGTATTTAATCCTTTAAAAAATTTGTTTTCTGTTCTTTACTATAAGACCTGCATTCTATTGTTAATTTAAAATCGTATTCAGTTTAAAGCCGACGGTACATACATATAGTATATGTATTTACTTGAACGAAAAAATTGTTTTTAAGTTTTTGAAATACATAATATACCTACCTATATATAAAATAAAAAGGAAATCAACTTTTATTTTCTTTTTATTCCAAATTAAATAAATATTCAAGGATTATTTTAAAATAAATTGAAAAAGGTAAAGACGTAGAAAGAACCCAAAAAAGAAAAATAAACGTTTTGATAATTGAATAATTTGATTAAATTTTAATTGTTTTTATATGCGTTTATTTTTTGGAGTTAAAAATTTAACAAAGATGAAAAAATCATTTCTTTCAAAACATATTAGAAACAAGATTTATGTTTACAATAAAGTATCAATTACCTACTGTATATGTTTTCATACACAAAAAAACGTAATTTCGCAATTAAACAAAAAAGTTAATGAAGATGATTTCTTTTTTGTTTTTTCCAAATTAACTAAAACAATTTTACATTATCAGATATCGTCTTAAAAAAAAAAAAAAATCTAGACCTTACATATATGAAGGTACATTAAATATAAAAAAAATATATTGAATGTTAAAACAAAAACTTAAAGGTTATAATAGCGAAGTAAAAAATATTTAAAAAAATTATAAGTTACACGGCATTCCAATCACATGTTCGAATTGATCATAATGATTTGCCTTAAGCGCATTTCACATTACCTCTATGAAAATATATCTGAATCGCATTATAACGTTTTTTCTCTTCATTTTGTGAAGAGAAAAAAAAAATAAAAATCATTATAATATGGCAGCACATTATACGGTTATGAGAAATAAAAGATGAAAATAAAAATTAAAATATGTATACAAAAAATATGAAAGAAAAAAAAATTAGAATCATGCACCTTATTGGTGGGGATAAGTACACGATATGGGAATCTATCTATATCTTTGAACGATCTTTATTTTTCGATGTGTGATAGATTACTTTCGATTATGCGTTCATCAGTGAATGGGTACTTTAAAGATGATCATGAAATATGCTTGAATATAATATCTTTTATAAATCCACTATAAAACATATCAAATGGCACAGACTGTTTTGTTACTTATTTTCTGTTTATAGACATCATTTTTGATATTCCTTTTTTTTTTTTATTTAAGGTCGTACTCAACTAGAAAAATTTAAAACACTTTTAATATGTTACGAAAAAAAAATAAGACAAGCATCTTTGATAAAATAGTAAAATGCTTAGATTCAAAAAACATATACATATGTATATGTATAATGTTGTGTTCTTAAAAACAAACATATATACATATGTACATACATATTATGTTATTTTTGATATACATACTTACATACATAGATATAGAAGAGGAATTATATGGAAATACCTAGAATTCATTTCAATTTTCAACGCTTGAGGTTGATGAAACTTGAAATCTTGAAATATTAAAATATAATATGTATAACTGACTGTATAAAATTTTGAAAAAAGAAAAGAAAAAGAACATCAGATCAGACATATTTTTGAAATCATTAAAAGAAACATAATATGTAGAAATACTCAAAAGAAATAAAAAACCTTAAATTTAAGAGAGAAAAAAACATCAGAAATAAACAGATAACAGATATCGATAAAAATTTAGTTATATGGTCTGTTATCCACGCGGTTTTAATTATGGGTTGTCAGAAAAAGAAGTTTTTTTTTGAAGAAGAATTTTTAATTCACTTAAAAAATACCTATGTGTTTTTAAAATCACACACATATTGTTCGAATGAATTTTTCTCTTTGTTTTTAAATACATTTTTTTTTCCAGTCAAATATAATATGTAAGTACATGTGTATATTTCTTTTTGTTTTTACTTGCCATTAAAAGAAAACAAAATAAATATCTTAAGGATTAAATGCAATGATGTATATATGTATGTATGTATATTTCAAGGTTTTTGACGAATATGTACTTATGTGTTTTTTAATTTTCAAAAAATATATTTTTCTTTAATTACACTTAAATTAATTTAATTTATTTTTAATATTTTTAATAAATTAATTTTTTTTTTGTTCTATAGATGAAAATTCATAGCATGTGTCGATAATTTATTATTCGCCACCTGTTAAGAATAATATGATTATCTTGTTTTGTAGGAAAATTGAAATAATCAATATTGTTTATGTAAAGATTGAAGAATCTTTAGAAATATCGAAAATTGTTGAACTTTTGAAAATATCTTCTTAAGTTAAGAAATTTGAAGTTAAGTTTTATCTAAATTTTTCAAACAATTAGATCTATACTAAATTCATTTACTTTGTTTTCACTAGTAAGGATTATAAAACACAGCCCTCTCTTTTTCGAAATTAATAATTTATTAATTATATACGTAAAATAATTACAAAAAAGTCCCCATAAAATAATTAAATTCATAATAAACTTATAAAAATTTATTAAAAAATTGACTCTCCATACTTTATATTCTACAAATGATATTTATTTGATATCATCACATTTAATATGGGTCACGTAAAAAAATTATGTTTCTGTTGTTTGTTTTTGTCACGCGGCACATTCAAACATAATTAAATATAATATATTCGTCTGCTGAGGATTTTTTTTTTTTTTGAATGAAACCTTCTTTTTTTATTTAATGATATTTTACTATCGTTTTTAAAGTCGATTTCATTTATCAGTATTGATATGTATACTATATTTATTTATTTTGTATTTCCACTCCACCTTCTCATCAAATATATTATCTGTTCTAAAATTTTTAACATATTGAATTATATACACATACATACATATACCATATAAGTATGTGTTGCAGAATCACACGAATATTGCATTCCGGATTTGTGCAAATTTTCTGAAGTCAACGTGCTATGAATTTGTAATTATCAACGTCACTTCATTTATATTATATACATATGTATGTATGTATTTTTATTTAAGTGTTTTGTTGTTTTTTTAAAAATTGTTTTTTCTAGGTACGAGTATCGAGTATGTTCTTTTATTATTACTTTTTTTTTTATAATAGTTCTAAAGTTAAACTGTCTGCATCTTTGATTTTTTTAGTATCTTTTTTTTTGTTTTAGTTTTAGTTTTTTTATTGTCTTACACTTTTTTTTTTACTATTTTTGTACACTTTTTTCAAATACATACATATAAGTATAGATATATTTTCTTAACCAATTTAACTTAAATGTTGTATTACTTCAAAAGGCATTTAGAAAAGAGATTGAAGCAAAATCAACATTTTATATACATACATAATATGTTTGTAGGTAATACACCTATACAGTCACTTTTTTCTCGTGGTATTATTATTAGTATTATTATTTTTTGTGTCTTTTATTCTTTTTTGGTATATATCATCATCCTGCACAACTTTCAGTAGATTCATTCGATGGCTTTTGTCATCACGATTCTGATTATATGATTACGTCGGTAATTTGCCGTTCATTGAATGTTTACAGAATCACTAATTGGTAATTTAATAAGAAGTGGAAAGACAATTTAAATGTATGAAAAACAATGTAAAATGATAACAGATTTTAATTTTTGTAAATTAAAAATAATTTGTTATTGTAATAAAAATTTTTCTTTTGCTTGTAGATTTTTTTGTATTGGCTTAGAATGAGATTCAAATTACTTATTTACTGATTTTTTTTCTACTTTCATTTTATTTTTTTATTTTTTTTTATTTTGCAATAAATAAGATCTTTTTAATTCCAATAATCTTTCATTTTGTTCTCGAAACAAAAATATTTACCACCATATCGATATTCATAATGTTTATCTACAATATTTCTGATGATGACGATGGTTATGATGAGGATGATGTTGCTTTTGTAAGATGTGTGTTATATTCATAATATATAATTGCTCCAAAACTTATTCAACTATGTATTACCAGACCCAAACCATATAATCTTGTGAGACTTCTTTTCCTTTTATTTTTTAGTTATTTTCAATGTTTTTTTTCCTCTTCTATTTTACAAACTTCCATTGACCCAAGAGGTTACATCGCTTTGGTCTTTAATTTTATTTTTTATATTTCATGCTATTGAATATGCTCTTTGATTGGTGATCCATCATTTCGTGTCTGTTAGATTTTCTTGATTCATTCACGTTTATTTTTTTAACCATGATACTTTGTGTGCATTTTGTTATGTTTCTTTTTTTCCTTAATTTTTTCTTTTTTTAATTTTTTTTTTGTATAGTTTACACAAACGTTCACATGGTCTCAAATTTCTTTATTCTTGATTTTGATTATAACATTTGTGTTTTCATGTTTAAAACTTTTTTTTCCTGTTTTATATTTTTATTTAGCTTTTTTTTTTTAAATATGTATAATATTTTTCTTCTCATACTTAATTCTATGTTGGATATATTGATACTTTAACAATATATTATTGCCTAAAGAATCAAAAATTTCAGAAGAACAAATAATATTTGTTTGAATAATTCTAATTTGGCTATAGAAATCTTTTGTATAACTGATGCATTTCTTGAAGCTATATGTACATATCGACGGGGTCTAGTATCTAATCACAAAGTAAGATAGGTTTCGAACTTTCTGATTCTAATTGATATTTCACTTTAAATTTCCACAATTTTGATTTTTTAAAGAATTAAACTGAAATTCTTGATATTTAAATAATTTTTTTTTAGTTCATAAGCTTATCTATAGGAAGAACAAAATGCTCAAAAACAAAATAAAATTTTCAATATTTAAATGATCGACAACAATTCAAAATATTAGAAAATAAAATTTTTAAATCACAAATTCCATTCAAAAAATAATTTAAATACTACAATAAAAAGTAAAATAATATATATGTAGTATGTAAAACAAAAATAAAAGAGCACTAAAAGCGTGTATATAAAAATTTATTCGATTTTATTAGAAAAATCTCATAAATAAACTGATTCGCACTCAGTTAACATTATATGTATTTCCTTTATATTCTGTAATATACAGCAACAACAAAAAGTGAAATACAATTCAAGAAATCATATAAATACAAAATTACAATCGGACCCAATTTATTTTTCAATTTAAGATCACTTTGCATATTATTTTTGTGTAGTCCTCGTTTTTCAATTCAATTTTTTTTTCATTTAATATAATATCATGTATGTATATGAATGTGTAAATATGTATGTACATATATGTATATGCATGTATACAAACTGTATAGATAATATTGTTTCTTCTTTTTCATCATCCTAAAGAAAATGTATCCAATTTCCTTGAAATGTGCGTCTTTTATGATTCTTAGTCGTTTCCATTAAATTTAAAAATGTTGCTTAAGGAGGTTATGTTTCGCTTGTTTGCTTATTTTGCATATTTCTTTTCATATTATGTATGTATATGCTTTAAAAAAACAACATACAAACAAAAATGACTAAGATCGAAAAAAAATAACTTCATATCGTTACAGCACAGCAATGTTGTATTCAATCTCATATTATAGATATATTTCATATTATATGTAATACCTTATAATCGTTTTCATACTTAAGATTGCTCATAAACAAAAATATACCTGTTACCTGACATCCCACGCAAGGTAAAAATTGGAATTTGCCTCATGCGAGGTGCGTTCACCACCAATATATTGTATTTTTTTTTTTTTTTTGTTTTATTTCACATCACATTTTGATTGCCAGGCGATGTGATTTCTGGGTTTTCAATTCACATTTTGTATTATTATTATTATTATTATTGTATCTCATCCACATGATATGTTATGTATATTTTATTTAACTGCGTTCATTGATTCGAAAAATAAAAAAATAAAAAAAAATTAAATGGAAAAAAAAACACAATCCAACAAAATAAGGAAAAAAAAGGCAAAAATAATAACTTACAAAATAATAAAGAAAAGTTAAAAATTTCATCTTGTCTGTTGTTTCTGTCTGACTGTTTTGTCAGTTTTTCTATTAGTAGTGTATTAGTATGTATATTTTGTATACATATTCTTTGGTTTTTTTTTTTTAAATCTTTGGTTTTCTTAAACGTATATATATATGTAGATATAATATGTATATTTGTATGTATTTTATTTTGTAATGTAGAATATTTCTGCTATTGTGTATTTTTGAAGAAATCAAGATGATGATGCTGTCTCATATAACAACACCAATCTGGCAAATCTTTAAGGATATATCTAAAAGTTAAGGAACTTTACCAATTTATTATTTTAATATAAACGTTTACAATTGAGTTCTTTATTTGAGAGAATTTCTTGAATATAATGTTAAATATTTTTCTGTTGTAAAATGCATAAACTGCATCATGTGTTCAACTCCCACCATCTGGAATTATTCTTGACATTAACTGCACAAAACTGAGTATATTTTGTTTGATTACAGGCATAACAACAATAACATATATGTACTCGTATATGTAATGTGTATGCATATATGATGTATTTATATAAAAAATTATATTATAGTAGGTTAAAGTAGGTATGTATTAAATCTGATGGTATCCATATCAGTACCAAAACGAAAGTACATACTTATAATATAAGATTCATAAGGAGTTTTTTCTTACATAGGCGCTAGTATACATCAGCAAGTATGTATCTTTTTTTTAATACCTTTAGTACAAATGAATAAGAAAAAAAAAACAAATAAAACTAAAACACCTTTCTCATGCATTTAAGATTTTGTATTTAAGATTCGTGTCTGAAAAATATATAGGTATATAAAAAACTTTGTGCCTGATTCTTTGAATGTTTGCTCTTGGTTTCTGATGATTGTGGTTTCCCGTGTTTCGAGTAGGTTGTTACTTGTTGTATTGCTTATTGCTTTAGCGCAAAATGCAACAAAATAATAATGATAAAGTAACATCAAAAATTATTTATGTATATTATACATACTTATATATAAATACATAAGTACATTCTAATCCAATATACATACATATATATGTACATAGTACATACGTATATATACTATATAGTGTTGTATATTAACAGCATCTTTCCAATATTATATCCTATTGCCACCATAGTATGTGGTGTGGACATACCGTTGTTTTGTGGCTCTAAAAGACATTGAAGTTGTCTATTATTAATAATAATCGTCAAATAAATTTATGCTTATGAAGTGCAGGTAGCGTTAATATGTCTGTTTGATTCCTGCGAATTTGTGATCAATATTTATTGAGTAATGTCATGGTGAATCGAAGTCTTCTTTCACAATGTATAATTTCTTTTGTTCATTCGTAAAAAAATTTTTTATTTATTTATATTTTACATTTTTGATACACAAGCACACATATTATAGTATATTATTCAGTATTTAAGATGAAGACCACAAAATAATAGCAAAAGTTGTCAGAAAAACATAAAAACAATGCTGCAAAAAAAAATGGAAATGTAAAATAAAATAAGTGAATTGAAATGTTTTAGTTGTCAGAAGAATTTGTGTAGATTGAATACTCGTATACGTATGTTTAGGCGGTTTTCATTTTGAAATATTTAGACCAAGTATATAAGAAATATATCTTGTGATTGATGCTTATACAATAAGTGCATAGATACATATATGTACATGTATTTATATATATGTATGTACTTGGAAAATTTTTGTATGTTTTTCAAGTTTTTTGGTGGGCGATATTAACTTTTCATGTTCTTTTATATTATTTTTTTTTTCTGGTTCATGTCTGTATATTCATGTAAATTTACACAAGATTATCAAAATTCAAACATTTGATTGTTTCTTTTATTTATTTTTTATATTGTCAGTTTTAGAAATGATCTTGTCAAGAAAATTAAAAATATTGCACAAAGAAAAAACTATAGGACTTATAATAATAATAAAATAGGTATAGGAGTAATTTGTACTCAAAGGAGCTATTATTTTGTCTTATTTTAATATAAAATTTTCAATTTTATAAGACAATAGTGTATGTTAATACATGCAAGAATATTATAATAAGAGCTTTTGACAACTTAAGATAACGATAACCTGTAATTATTACTATAATCACTTTGTCATCAATTATGTTCTCTGTGAAATGAACTAAGAAGAATTCTCTAATAAATACATTATGTACATGTACAATGAATAAGTGAAAATTTAGCAGAAATATGGATGAAAATAAAAATTTGTTTTTTGTATGAATTTTTAATACGGAATTTTTTCTAAAAATTCTTACAAAGCTAATCAATATGAAAACTTTTGCTGAAGTTATTGTATGTATGTACATACTTATATGTTTGGCGTAAAAAGTTTTAGATTATTCGCAAAACAACTTTATGTTAATTAAACAATTCAAATGTAATTTTTGAATGTTAAAATTTAAAAAAAAATAATTTTTGAAGATAGTATGATAACATTTTCAATTTTTCCAATCGTTGTCTATCTAAAATAACCTTAATAGACTAATTGTAAGATAAATATGTATGTAAATGTACGATTTCTCATATGAGTAAGCAAAAAAACTTGTAAAAACATTAATAACTTAAAAGGATAATTTTTAAATGAAAGAGGATTATTATCAGATAATAATAATGAAACAAGCGTTAATTTTGTAATCTATAAATGTTAAAAAAAAAGTTAAAGAAAAAGTTAAAGAAAACGAACGAAAAAAAACTTGGCAAACATGTAAATGAAAAAGTAATTTTGAAAACCACACAGAATGCTGTCACGGAATTCGTTAAGTGCTTCGTTTTGGATTTGTATTTTGTTAAAAATATACATACGTACACATAATACTAGGTATTTCTATAATTATAATTATATCTAACTAATACGCAACTCCTTCAAATCAAACTCCATCATAGGCTCCACTCCACTTGATTCATCATATAACACAAGTTGATGTTATATGTTTAGTGGATAAATAATAATAATAATAATAATAATCAAAAACCTGTAATGCTCTGTAGGTCTTAAAATACGTGCGAGCATTCAAGTTGAAAATTACGAGCGAATGGGAAAAATAGCTTTACACGAAATATAATAATCTTTGAGGACTAGATATGAAGTACTACTACACTCTATAACCACATCGTATATGATTATTATTATTAATATATGATGCTCTTCAAGAAGTATCTACACAATGTTCAACAAACAGAAAAATTTTTCGTTTTTCTTTTTTTTTTTTCTTGTAGTGCAGAAAACAGTCAAGTGGTTAATTGAGTTTTATCATGATTTGAATTCTTCGATGGATTTTGACGTGAATAAAAATAGTGTAAAAATCTTATGCCTTTTTAAAATATATATGCACATATAAGTATATGGTACATATATTATGTATGTTTTGTGCGTTTTTTTTTGTATCTTTATTTTCGTTTTTTAGTTTTTATTTAGTTTAAGTTTAAAGCATGTTTAAATTCATCCTTTTGTTATTTTCATTTTTCTTTAATTGAATTGTTCATTTGTAGAAGAATTTAATTCCTCTTCGACGTTTTTTTTAAGTTTCTTTTAAGTGCATTCAAACGGGGAAATTGAAAAGAAAAAAAAACTCGAGAAATATGTGGAAAATATTTTAATCGGTATTGAATTTTAAAGAAATAAATAAAAAAATAAAATATGAGAGATGTATGTATGTAATATATGGATGTACTTATAAACATAATTATTAAATTTACATAAAATGCCTTTAATTGATCCTTGTCTATATTCTTGAAAAAAGTACAAGAACACAAAAATGTATAGCATATATACATATTATGTACAAAAAATTAATAAAAAATAAATATTGTACATAAATAAATGAATAAATAAATAAATAAATAATAATAATAATAAAAAGATTTCCAATTTGATGCAATTCAACATAAATTATTTACTAATTTTACTATTGCAATTCAATAAAATAATAAAATGAAAATCACAAATCGTAATTTCTTGATATTTATTCATTTTTATTTGAAAATAATATAACTTGAAAAGGCATAACACGAATCTTGTTTTGAGGTTTCACATAATCTATAGAAGAATTTAATAATATATACATATATGTATATACTATAATATATTATATATAATTATGTATATATACGTACATAATATGTACATATGTACATACATCCATATATAATATTGTGTTAGCAACATTACAATAATATAATATGTCTTTACCTAATGCAGTCAAGTGTGAAGTCAACAATGTAAATTTATTCTCAATGCACTTTGTCTGCATATAAACTACAAGATTTAAATAAAATTGCACAATTTATACGAAACAGATTGCAATTGGAATATTTTATTTTATATTTAAAAATATTTCTATATATAAATATTTCATTTTTCTTTTTTTTATATTCTTTTTTTTATGTGTTGTGTACAAAATACAAATTATTTTCTAAAAGGATATTTTTTGTATTAATTTCTTTTATAGAGGACATTTTCAAATATTGATATATTTTCTTTCTTCGTTTTTTCTTTCCATAGTATTTTTTTTTTCTTCAAATCAGACTGGTATTTTAAAATGCATTATTAGAAGTGATTAAATTAAATATATGCCGCAAAATATTTAACTCAGGTTGTCTGCTTAAATTTTGTATTTTTTATTTTAGTTTCTTCATTCTTTTTCTCTTGTACTTCAAAAAATAATGACAATAAGAGAAATAAAAAAGAAAAAACAATATAAAGGAAAAAAAAACATTTCTTATATATATATCTTTCAATTTTTCATTTTTTTTTTTATTATCTTTTTTTTTTTTTTGTATTATAAATAAAATCTTCTTTGATAATCAGTTAAATTATGAGCTGAATTCATAAATACTGAACTAAAAGGTTACGAGTCGCCGACTTTTAACGAATCTAAAAAAAATATATATATATATATTAAAAAAATAAATAAATAAAAATCGAAAATCAAGAAAAAATGTATCTTTTTTTTGCTGTCATTTATTTTTTATTTGTATTTCGATTGGATTAAAATCAAAGTTTTTTTTTTCGTTTTTTGTATTTTTTTTTAATATTTTGATTTGGTGTGGTGGCGTGGGGATAAAAATGAAGAAGAAATCGTGGGTTCTTTTTGCTGGAATTGAGTTTAAATTTTTACATTTTTTTAATATTTTTATTTATTTTTTATTTATTATTTAATGTCTGCGGAGGATGGTGCAAAAATGAAAAAAAATAATAATAATAATAACAGAAAAAAAAAATTATTTTAAATTATGAGCTGGATTATTAACAAGAAATTGAAGAATAGAAATTAGTCTGATGTTGTTTTGAAAAGATTGTGTATATTCTGCACTTTTTTTCTATTCTTTTAATCATTATTTTTCGAATTTAGTCATTTAAAAAAATACGCTTTTTTTTTTTTTTTTTTTTTTTTTTTTTTTTTTTTTTTTTTTTTTCTCATTTTTTTGTTATTGAAACATTCATTTTTTAATTACGGAAACACATCTTTTAAATTTAAAGAATATTTGAATTTATTATTTTAATTACTAGTAAAAGGTTTAGCAGCAAAAAAATAAATAATAAAAACAAGTTCCAAAGTTTAAGTTTTTAATTGAAATAAAAGTTTTTATTTAAGAAAAGAATGTGTTTTTATTAACTAAAAATTGTTAAGTCATATTAATATGTATGTAATTTTTTTGTATTAATTTGAATTTTTCTAACTGTGAACTTCAAATACATGACAGTAACACTTCGAATAAATAATAAAGATTAACTTAAACTTGATTTTTTCAACGGTAGAATATATTATTCTAGAATTTGAAAGACTTTTAGATGAGAAAAAAAAGTTTAACTCAGAGCTTCATAGTTTTGTGATAAGATAATCATAAAACCTTTTAAACTCTTATTTAAAAACGTGATAAATATCTAAATAATATCTATACAATCAGTCATTATAAGTAATTCAGATAATTTTCACTTTAAATTTTGATTTCAAATAAAATATGAATTTTTTAAAATATAACAAAAATTATTATGTTATTTCTATAATTGAAATTCGTTTTAAAAATTTAATCCTAAAAAAATATCAAGTAAATTTAAAAAAAAAATCAATATTGAATGTTTTGAATAAATGAAAATAAACAAAAAACAACCAAAATAATCATATATTATAAATATGAATATTTTTGCTAAAAAGAATGGAAAATTATACTTCTGGTATTATTAAAAGTATATTTAATAATAATGTAATAGTGTATATACATATATTTTTTTCATTATTATTATTAAAACAATATACCTACATAACTAAAATTTCCAGTTTCATCACTCACACGAAGTTAACATTAAATTGCGATTAAAATAACACGATTTTAATGTTGCTGATCGTAAATCACAGGGTTTAAATATTAAATGACTTGTTAAACATTTATCGTCCGAATAAATAATTTTATTTCCCCGAAAATATACAATCATATGTAAGTGTATCATGTATAATTTAAATGCGGTATACACAGTATGTAATATAATTTGTACTTATAAAATATAATATAACATGTAAATGCAATATTGCCAGATGAATTGGATTTAAATTTATTATTTTTCAAAATTTCATTAGAAAAATATACATACATACATAAGTAATCAAAATTGTAGTGACTTTGTGTTTTTACAATTGTGTCCATTATTTGCAAAGTGCGTCTATTCCACTGTTTGCTCAAATTTAACTAATTATGGAGTCTTCGAGCTGTCATTCTTAGGAAGTTGTCCGTGAAAAAATAAATTTTAAATATTGCCTATATACTAATATAATTACGTTCAAAATATGACATTTATTGCTAACTGGGCGTTTTCCGTATGCGTATAAAATGCAAACTGCTCCTATTCTCTAAAAACTCTCAAAACTCGCCAATTCCTATATGATATGAAATTATAATGTAAACTTTTAGTTCAGAAATTGCTTTAATTTTGTTAGAAATGGATACTAAATTTTTTCAATAAAAAAGTTTATAAAGCCATGAAACACTTTTATTTATTTCAAAACTTGCTTTCTTCACAAAAATAAACTACAAAACTTGCTTTTTCCAAATATCTTGAATGCAAAAACCGTCTACTACATAATTCTTTCTGAAATATCGAAACAATTAATAAGTAGAAAGCTGTTACCATTAGAAATTTCTTAGTAAAAACCTTTTTTGTAAATGCCTGATTTAAGAAATGTCCGAAATATCACTAAATTTACATTTAAATGGACACAATTATTTTAAATGTAAAAATACAACTATAGAAAATAAAATTTTCTTTTTTTATTAGAATTATTAGTGGTCCTTCATTTGTTTATTAACTTTTACTTTGTTTAATTTTTATGAAATATTTCAAGTTTCCTTTTTCAAGCGACATGAGTATTATAATTGTTTATCGATATAGACAACTAATTCTAGAAGATTTTCGCTAAGCAGTTTCAAAGTTTGTTTTATCTATCATGTCAGGATTTTGAGATTCTATTTTATCTTTGTTTTATACCAATAAAAATATTCACAAAAAGAAAAAAAAAATTACTTTTTCTTCAAATACCCTTAAATATCATTTTAATCTATTATTTTATAGATAAAAAAATAAAAAGCTTACAAAAAACATGCTTTTCCGTATCTGATTATAACACCTTTTCTATAGATAAACGAAAAAAGAACAAACTTAATATACAAAAACTTGTTTTAATGCAGTTTTTCTTCTTTCCAATTTAGTTTTTTTGGATTCAACTATTTTTTAAATGTCTCGAATGCAAATATCTGTTTACAAAAAAGTACTTTTTCGAGGTATCTTTTAATGTTTCAAACTTTTAGAGAAACATTTTAGATTATACATATTTTGTTTCTCTTCAGAAACAAAAACAAATCTGGTAATACTGATGTAATATCATACCATTAACCTATTGCACATTTTCAGTTAAAATCGTTTGTCGGAAGAAGACGTTAATTGGATAAAATACAATGGCATTTTGTAATTTTTATATGAACGCAAATAATTCGTATTTCGTACACCGAATGCATGAATGCATACATGAAAAAATACACAAAGTACCTACATTGATAGTTATCAATGTAATGTAAGTAACAAAACTTCACAGTATTACAGATACATATATGAATCATTTTTGTAATGTAGGTATACTGCCTAATACTTGTTTTACATATAATTGTAATATGATCTTATAAAATTAAATTAACTAAGTGCACTTAGAGGGAAACTATAAAGTCTGACGAAAAAGCAAAAATATATTTTCATAAAATACACTTAAAAACCAAAGCAATTTTTCTATAATTATTTATATGTACATACATATTTATGCATGTACATATTCTTTTTTTTTTCAAGTATATGTTATACGATTTTCATAAAAACAAAAACAGGATTTTTAATTTTTATGTATTTTAAAAGCACACCATATAAGTGTGTGTACGTACGAATATATTATAAAAATTATTTAAATTATAGTTTAACGATGATGTATTCTAATCAAAGAGACATAAACAGTTTATGTTATCACTTAAGTTACTTATTAAGATGTTTTATATTTTTAAATTGTTCCGGCACTTATAATAAATATCGAAAGAAAAAGTTAGAAAATAAAAATAACATATGTATAACAAAGATTATTTTTATCAATTTTTAAACCTAATAAATAATTTTAATGAAGATATAAATTTCCTTCAAAAGCACATATTGATATTGATAAAAGAATCGTTTTTAAAGACAAAAAGAAATAGCATTTAAGTTTTAGAATAAATCTTTAGCCAAATGTATTAATAACACTTTTCTCTTTTTTTTCCTGAAATTTGGGTGGGATAAAAATTATTAAACTTTATTTAACTATGGTATCAATATCAACGAAAGTATCTATTAATTTTTAATGTAATAGACTCATTGGATCAGATTGGTTTAAGCATGTTCACCAAAAGAAAGAAAACAAAAATCTTAATATTACCTCATAATATTGAAACACGATAATATGGAACATAAAAAAACACAATCTTCATTATAAAATCATATGTACATACCTATGTGCCACAAAAAAACCAATAAAAATTTGTTTAGCACATACATAATATAATTTCAATTTTATATGAATTATGATGGCTGGTTAATAAATATCTTGCACTAAAATGTGATATTGGTAGCTATTCTACACAAATTCTTTAGTTAGCGAATTTTTCTGCTAAAAAAGTTAGCAGATTATGATCTTAAAAGTGCGTATTCTGGTTACTATAGTTTTTCGAAATCTTTATGAAGCTGTCAACAGAGATTCGAAATCTGCTAACAAATGTCACTTTAAAGAAATTTTTTATCCATTTCACACTAGATAGTTAAACCAGTTTTTTTGCGTTCGTTTTTAGAATATTGGTATAATTTTCTCCCAACTCTGTATACTAAGAATGTTTATACACTTTTTTTTGTTTACATTTTATAAATACATAAATACATTTTTAAATGAAAATGAAAAATAATTAAAATCATAGGTAGGTAGGTATTTCGTACTTATTCTATTTAACTTATATATTTATGTAATTACAATAAAAAAAAATCATATATTTTATTAAATTCACTATTTCTGTACTAAAACATAAAAATGACAGAAGTTAGCAGAAAACTTAAACGATAACGAAATTGAAAATAGGACCTGCTAAGTTAACGAAAAATTAGCAGATTTTTCTGTTAATTTTTGGTACCAGAATACCAATTTTTGTCTTAGCAGGTTTTTTTACGAGCTGTCAAAGTTTTGTATGAAAGTTAGAAGAATGTCAAATTAGCAGAAACCTACAGAATAGCTCCCAATTATTTGACTTTTTTTACGTTATAAACAATTTTGAGAAGTCAGATAAATGAATGAAAAAAAAATATATATAAAGGTTTTTTTGTGTTTAATATTGCATAGCTATAGTAGATAAGAAAATTAACTAATCATAATATGAAAAGAAAAACAGATATGTATGTATATGTAATTATCTATTTGATCTATACAGGCGACTTAAGACAAGTTATTTGATAAACGATTACTAATTGTTAAGTGTCACCGAAAAGTTATAATTCATTTTAAGTGCTAAATATAAATTGATCTTGAATTTAAATAAAAAATCAATCAATGAGAAAATGGTACACATTTATAATTTACTAATAAACTAATAGCTACATAACATACATTTATGTATAAAATTATACATACATATGTATATATAGCCATATTATAATTATGTTTTATCTATTTGACAATGAAAGGCTTTAAAAACAAAATTATAGAGAGGATGATCATTTGAGGTAAATTAAGGGATAATATAAAAAAAGTACATATAAATTTTTGACTGGCAAATAATAATTCTTATTCTTAAAAAAATTATTCACTATTTTTTTTTATCATGATTCTAAGTCTAAATCTAAATCTAAATTTTTGTATATCATTTTTTAAATACCTTTGAACATTTTTAATGAAACAAAAAAAAAGGGAAGGAGATACTAAATTTTATTGAAAATCAGATTACAAATTATGTGTTAAAAATATTTTATTAGATATACATACATATATTTGTAGTTCTACAATCATTTTTTCTTAATATTACAACAGAGGAGGTAACAGAGGTTGCTAAATTTATATAGTCATTGATATTACTTAGCTTTACTCAATTTCAAATTTTAAATTTCATTTCTTTTTCTTTTCTAATTAATTTTATGTAAAATTTACTTTTTCGAAAATATAATTTTGACTATAATTTCGTTTATATTTATATAGGTAAACCATTCTTTGTTTGTTAATTCATAAACATATGTACATACTACATTCATACATATAACAGGAGCCCCTTTAATTCAAATGTAAAGTAGAAAAAAATAAAAATAAAAAATTCCTAGACCATAATTAAGTAGGTTGATTAAATTATGTTTATGTAGATAGTTTTATTTTTCATTCTATTAAATTACAGATTTTGTTTTCTGTATCTACTTTGCGAGTAAACGTTCACTTCGAATATCTGAAGTAATTTTAAAAGCGGAAGTTTATCTAGAACGTAAAACTAGAAGAATTGTATATATATATACATATGTATTTTTTTATCTACTATAAATATCAATGTGTACATTATACATTTCATTTTAAATAATAAAAAAAATACATAAATATAATATATATAATAATTTCACATATACCATATTTGTATCTTGATGTCTTTTATGGTCTAGAAGCATAGGTAAACATTTGATAAGAATGCGTAAAATATGTACATAAGTACATCCATAATAAAATATACACATATAGGAAAAATACACAATATATTATTAAACATAATTATATGTATATGTAGTGTATGTATATTATTTTTTGATTTAAATTGGTAGCGTAAGTTGCCGTATAATGAGTATACAACACACCTTTAAAGACAAGTATTTTGTAAATAATTAGCGCTATACTGGTCGTACCAATATATGTAAATAATATATAAAGTATAAGAATGGAGACGAGTGAAAGCATTCTTATTTTAGCAAATATTTACACTTATTTCTTGAGGGTACTAAAGAATGTGCATTACTAATTAAATGTTTTATTCAGTAGTACACAGAATGTATAATTATAGTAAGAAAGAAAAAAAACCAACAAATTGAAGAAATTTTTTTTTGTTTTTTAGGTGAAAACTATAAACTCATAAAATACCTATACACATAATACATCTTATGTGTAAGTTCATTTATAAATTAGTCGACAGCTTCAAGATTAAAAGTGGAGTCAAGAAAACAAAATAAATAAATAAACAAAAGCTTAATTAAATATTGGTTTTATTTTATATAAAAAGAAAAACAGACTACAAAAAATAATGCATTAATTGTATACTACAACTTAGAACTCATTCAAAATTTTATCGAAACACTAATTTAATTATTTTTTTTTTTCGTTTTTATTTTTAAATATACATGGTTTTTTTTTTTTTAAATTTATAACATTTCTTTTTTTCACAGGTGATGCCAGTAATGCTAGTATAGGTAGTGGTGAAGGAACAGGTGAAGAAGATGATGATGCTAACGGCAAAAAGAACCAAAAGAAACGTGGCATTTTCCCTAAAGTAGCAACAAATATTTTAAGAGCGTGGCTGTTTCAGCATTTAACGGTGAGTAAAACTTTTAGAAAATTTTAATTTTCATATAATTTAATACATATTTATTAATTTTTCTCGTCGGTTAATTTTTTTTATTAAGCCTTTTCGAAAATTGGTTTTTACTTTACTTCATATTTTTCGATTCAAAAAATATCTCTTTCTTACATACATATGTACATATGAACATATACCCATTTTTTCTCAGAATTCAAAAAAGAGAAAAATAAAATACATCTCATATCAAAAACAGGATAAACAAATCTTTTAAAAATCCTCATTTTATCCCCATATATATCCTTCCTGTGTTGGATTTCTTATGACCTTTCATCTTCATATTACTTTCAAATCTGTACAAATAAAATAAAAGTTTGAGAAGATTTATAAAAAAAAAAAAGATAGAGATAAAAACGAAAGTCTGAAATAAGAAAAACCGGAAATGGATTTGGAATCCGAATTTAGTTTTCCATGAATGCATTGTTAAAAATACATATATAGGATAAACTAAATATAAGGCTTATTGAGGATAGAAAATCTGTACGGTTGTTTATTGAAACTTCAAAAATAAAATTTGCTTTATGATATTATGAACAAATTTAAATCCGTTTCTTATGTAATATATTTGATAAATGTGATTTAGATACAGTGCTGTTCATATTTATTTGTGCAGAGCAATTTTTTTATATAACGTTGTATTTGATTTGGTATATCTTCCATAAAAATAAATATTGCACATTATTATTTCCATAAGGCAGAGTTGTTTTTTTTTTTTGTATAAATCAAAATCATAAATTTTTTTGTGAATTAATCTCATATTAATTACCATGAAGAAAAACGTGATAACCGTGTGAGAGTAAAAACTACACATTAGAATGATATTTAATACGAAATAAACTGATTTTTTCTTTATATTATTATCTTTATTAATAATTTTTCAATTACGTCAATTACACTTAAGCTGCGTTCCTTTGGGCTACTCCGGAGTAGATAAGCGTAGTCGGGCGTAGTTAGACGTAGTTGGTGAATCGAACGCTATTTTTCATATATGGATCAAATTCTAACCTGTAAATTTGAACGCCAAAAAATTAATTTATGTTTTGTGACTGCTACTGCAGCTGTTTCATGACAAAACTAATAATATCTTAAATAAAATACAGTTAATTGTACAGAAAAGTAGATAATTAACTATGTATAATTAGTTAATATTTAATTTATTTGATTAATTTTAATAATTTAATTAATTTTATTAATTTAATTAATTTTATTTATATTTATCACTAATTATCAATTTAAATAATAATTAATTCATATTTTATTTATATTTATTACCAATAACCTAAAATTTAGAAAATGTAAACAAACTTATAACCTCTAAAATGAAAAATCCATCTATTGGATAATAGAATAACTTAAAAACTTTAGTGGTGAATTTTATTGGTGAAATATATCAACTACGCCCAACTACGCTTGCTTTCTACACCAGAATATGAATAGGAGTAGTTGAGTGTAGATGGGAGTTATTCATCTACGCCTGAAATTCCAATGGAACGCAGCTTTAATTTTTATAAGTTTGTTCATTGATGAAATATGTATAACATCAGAAACGTATTAACTAAAACTTATTTGTAATTTGATGATACTTTTTTTTAACTATACTATATAAAAGGCTTTTTAACAAAATTATTTTCTAATAAGACAATAAAATAGCAGAAAAGAAGAATTTTTGAAACTTGAATCCCATAAACCTAATAACATTTTATATACCTACTTCACTTTAAACAAAGACCAAAATTTATTTTTTACTTTATCTAAGTTAATCCTTTTCGTATAAAATTAAGAAGATTGATTAAAAATACGATACATAGTTAGAAACGTAAAAAGTAAATTATTATTCTAAATTAAAACTGTTTAACAAAATAATTCTCTTGTTAGAGTAAATGAACTTTACGTTAATTTTTAAAGTCTAAAACTACGATTCCACTTACTGACCACCTGTCAAATATTTGACACCAGCGTTTCCACTACACTATTTTGACATCAAAATCTTTGATTTGCGAATAGTCAAAGAAAATCTTTCTGACCATAGTTTACATTATTTGACAACAGCGTCATTTCATATTTGAAAACTATCGTGTTTTTTTTTTTCAAATTAAAATTGTTCGTGTATTATTTATTGATTCAATAAAAAAAATGGTTGAAAGTGAAAAATTAGTATTAAATCTCGCAAGATAGCAGCAGCTTTTGTTGCATCATATTTATTGAAGGACGAATAAGAAAATGAAAAAAAGAGTCCAAAATCCCATTTTTACCCCTTTATTTCACCTCATCTCTCATAAACGTTTACTTCTTTGACGCTGCTTAACAACTGTGTACTCAAATATTTTTCGGTTGTAAAATATATAAAACTTTTATGTCAAATAAAAATAAAGAAGGGTTTACACATATAAAAATCTTTGGCAGCAAATATTTGATGTAAATCATTTTGACAGTATTTACAATAATTCAAAAAATATATTATATTCAGTGTATCTTGAAAACTATACTGAACCAGATCTTTTGGAAACCTTATAATTGTTTTGTATTGTAAAATACGTTGTAACGATTCGAAATTAACGTTTTCTTGATGTTTTTCGAATTCGAAATTTTAATAACATTTATTTCTCAAAATATAACTAAATGAGTGAATAAAATAAAAAGAAATAACTGTTAAATTTTTTTTAAATAATTCCCAATCAATAAGTAAGTTTAATTTTAAAACATTTCAAATTAAACTGTAAATTTTAAAATTATTTCCAGTAGCAAAAACAAATTTAATGTCATGTCAAATTTATATCAATTATTTTCAACAATTTAAAAAAACATGTTTTAACAAAATGACTTGTAATTCTATTTTTTTTTTTTTTTGTATAAAATGTACTCCTATCTTTTATTTAATTTATTGAAAAACGTTTTTACACAGTTAACAATATTTTAAATAGAAAAATTACTAATGCATTGATGTTAAAATATGTACATATATTGTATTTTTTTTATTTTTCTCCTTCTATTTTACCTCTTTCATCATATACATACATATATATTTTTTATTTTACTTAATTAACGCCCCCTCACCTTATTTCTTATTATTTTATTTTTTCTTATTTATTTATTATAAAAAAATGTTTATATATACATACATGAAGTGTTTGCTACTGCTTTACTCATAATTAATTACTGTCACGCCTTTTTATATTTGTTATCTGTAAAATTTAAAACAATCGTCATTGCTAATTCGTTCCATATAATAAAATAACAGAACAAATGAAAAATATATTTTACGAAATTAAAAGTGATATGAGAGGTATTAATAGTATAGAGCTCTGATGATAATAATAATGATGATGATAATGATGATGATGGTGCCGTTATAATTGCATGGCAAGGTGGATAAAGAGGTTAATTTAAATTATAAAATAAAATACATATTATGTATGTACATATATATTTTAAAAACTGCCATTCTCAGGTGGAGTAAATGACTAGTTAGTAGCAGTTTGGTTGGTTGCAATTGTACTACAACACCAACTCTTTTTTTTATAGTGAACTTGACTGGTTAACATGCGATTCATTGAGTTTCACGAATGATAGCAAAGCAACCCGTTAATCAGATATAATGTTGCATCGTTATTATTCGGCCTCTCTAGGATGGGGAGTTTCCTTCTTAACAAACAAAACAGAAAAATCTTTTTTATAGCTTTTACATTTTTCTTTAAATGTTGTATTCATTATCTCGTTTTTATTTATTCGAGGTTTCTAAATGAATTAAATTGAATAAAAAAACTAGAAGGTTAAGAAAAGTTGAAGCAAAAATCAAATGACAATAATTAATTCATTTCAGACATTACTATAGTAGCCGCCATGTCTATAAATGTTATTTTCAATGAATACTTACAAACATATTTTGTAATTTATAACATGATTTTAATTATAATGTGTGTAAATGGCTATTGTTTATAATTAGTTGAACTTGTGATAACATAAATTAATTTTTTTCCATTATGCTTTTTAATATAAATTTAAATCGTTAAATAATCCCGAATTAAAGTTCATTTATATCTACGTATGTACTCGTGCAATTAATTCAATAACTTTAAGATAAAATTTAGTACTGAATCGACAACATTTTTAAAGATACATATTAAATTTATAAGATATGTACTATTTAATTTTCAGATTACATAAATACATACATCTTTTGAAACAGTCGTATAGAAGGTGTGCATTTAATTAACCACATAGATGTACAAATTCTCTTAGACCAAAAATTTCTAAGACAAATAATACCACTTCTAGTGTTTTACCACTTTTAACTATTGTAAAATAATATAGGAAAGGACACATTCTACTTTTAGTGGTCAAAATCTAAAGCCCAAAGAAGAATTTGTATACATCATATGATCATCTACATTTGTATTATTTTATGTCTTGTATATATTTTAAGTTATACCACTAAATTCATTATACATAGGTGTAACTTGTACATTATGTTATTTACCTCCCAACTATCAAGGACCATAATGTTTTCTTAAGTTACTTCGTCTTTGTACCTATTAACATTTCATTGAAATGGGGTCTTTAAAGATCATAAAATTATTTCCAATCATTTGAGGGTTGAGTTAAGAATACACATTACAATACAGTGTTGATATATGTATTAATATATAAATATATAAGTAATTTTAGAAATATGTCGTTCATGTTCAAAAGCATACAAAACGACATGTTTTTGGGGCTAATGTTACATCACCTGGATCCTCCTACTTATTTTCTTACTTGGATGTACAATATTAGATATAGAATAGTGTCATTTAATGTTATCCTGAAAACAAAAGTACCATATCTTACATTTAACAGGCTGTTCTTCTTGAACACCTTTGACATAGAATCTGAAGAACAAGAATGTACTTATGTTGTGCTATTATCAATTTCAGTGGTCATAAGTTTAACAAAATTTTTCTATCTGTATATATGTATATATAGATACTTAGTTAATTTTTGTATAAAGATACTTTAAATAGATAAATTTTAATTACATTTTAAGAATTTGAGAACATACATACATACATAAGAAGAAGAAAAATTTAACATCCTTCTATTTGTTTAATATAAATTTTTCGTTGTCTTTTAAACAGACTTTTTTTTTCATTCCAAAACTTTTATCTTAATATTTTCATGTTTAATTTTTTTGGTCTTAAACTGAGTGATATAGCACTTATATAAAAATAATTTGTTGTATAATACATTAAATTCAAACAACAATAATGTGTCTTTAAAGTGATGGTGTATTTAACGTGGGCTGAAGCAAAACCAATAAATCATTTTGTGGTGCGTATTTACACTAAAAAATATATATTTCATAGTGATAGTATATGTGTTTTATCAGTAGTTAAACAGACGAATTGGATTCACTAAAAACAGTTCGTGCTAACGCATAGATATTAGGTGATAGCTTGCTTGTACGAATTTAAGCCGTCATACCGCCATTATTCCTATTGGAAAAGTTAGTACAGTATTTTCAAATAGAATTTATATTGTATACTGTGTTTTAGATATAAAAATATAAGCTACATTATCAAACTTTTTATATGTAACTATGAGTAAACGTATACAAATATGTACACATACATACATAGAAATATGACATCAAGAGGATAAAAAAGGTTTGAGAAAATATCTCCCAAAACAGCTATCGGGTTATAGGTTAAATCCTGAACGAATCCTCTTATTTTATGTACCAAAATGTTGATGTTCAATAATAATATAATATGTTTCTATGTTTGGATTCAATGTTCATCACGTCGCTTTTAATATAATATATGAGATACAAATATATTATATGATATCATGAAATACACGATAAACTTTAAATATTGTAATGGGCATCGTGACATAACATATAAAACATGGTCAAATAATGTACACAAAAATCCAAAATGTAAACAAACTTGAATACTATCAAAGTTAAAATTGGTTTTTGATAAAAAAAAACTTTTTTTTTCTTTTTTGTTTTTCTTTAAACTTTATTGAATTTTTTCTTTTATGGGTCATATAAGTATGTATATAATAAAAAGAAGTGACAAATGAAAAAAAAATAGAAATTTGCATTCTTAAAAAAAAGCCAAATCAAAAACGAACAAAAATCTAAACTAAATTTTATTTTGGTGTGGTGGTGATAAATTCCGAAGAATGGTTTTTTGTCAATTTTTTTTAAAAAGCCATCAGTTACAGTCATTTGAAAAAAAAGAAGAAAAAAAACTATAAACTATATTTTACATTATTTTGCTATTGATATGTGATGTAATTTTTTTTTTCAGTTCAAAATGTATAGAAATCTGTAAACAAAGGGCTCACATAACAAAAGTTTGCTATGTATTATAATACAGCTCATACATAAATTATATTTAAATCATAACGTATGTCCTCTTGTAAATTTAATTGACTCATTCAAAAAAAATCTTTATTTTATAAACGAATGAATTTAAAAAATATAAAAACAAAAAAAAAAAAAAAAACATTGCTCTTGATTGTTATGGGTACACAAAGAATGGCGGCAAACCCTTTTTTTGCACTTTTAAGAATACAAAAGAATACAAAAATTTATTTTTATTTGTACTTTAATTTTTTTTTTGTTCTCTTAATTTTTTCTCTTCATGTCCTTTTGTAAATACAATATAATTGTTGAATATTATTTGCGCACGCGTAACAAGATATTTCCGCCAGATGTGGGTGTCAATATAACAGAAGTGAAAAATGCAATTATATATAATATTATATGAACTTTATTGAAAACAGATTTTTTAAAGTTTTATGTTTATGAAATTTAAAAAAAAAAAAAAAAAATTACTGAAATAGAAGGGTATTTTTTGGGACAGTAAACATCAAGTACAAAATTTATCTTATACAAAAAAAAAAAAAATGTAATTATACTTAATGTTATTGTCAACTTCTTTTTATGTTTTTTAAGTAGAATAGTATAAGTGGAGTTCAAAAAAATGAATTTCCGGCTTAAATTAACAACAAATTAAATCGATGTATGTAATTCCTTTTGTAAATATGTAATTTCAAAATTTAATTAAATTGATGTTTTTCGATTTCTTACAGCATCCGTATCCTTCAGAGGACCAGAAAAAGCAATTAGCGCAAGATACAGGTTTAACAATATTACAAGTAAATAATTGGTAAGTAAAAGTTTTTAACTGTTATTTTTAATATTTTTTGTATTTTTTTAAAATTTTTAAAATTTTCCTTAAACTTTGTAGACAATTTACAAAATATATATTTTTTTAAAAGTTTTCCTCAACTGTGCGTATTTCTGATAAAATTTAATTCTTTCTTTTCATTCTTTTTTCCATGAAAAAAGACAACCGCAAAGCTCTTAGAACGAAAAATATTATTTTCACATACATTTATGTTACCCTTCTTTTAATCATAAAAATATTAAAAATTTGTAAAAAAAAAAATTTCAACGAAAAAAATCGTAATAAAATTTAAAAATGCATTTTACCACAAAATAAAAAAATTTATTCGTTTGTTCGTCATAATTATAATAAAGGTCGAGATACTGAATGAGTTAACATATGGATGATAATAATATATGTATGTATGTATATAGTATTTGTATCTTTGAATCATATCATTTTAGATGATTATTTTTCGTTTTTAATATATTTTATTTTTTAATGCGGCATAGGTCAATGTTCAAAAATTTAATAATTCAAGATATGTCAACTATTTTTCGAGTAAAGAAAAAAATCAAAAAGGAAAAAAACATATGACAAGATGTAAAATTTTTTTGTGACCCAAAAAATTATAAGAACGTTAATAATTCAGAATTTTTTCCATTCTTTTATATACTTATACATATGCACATACATATGTATATATATATATATGTACTTTTCTTTCTCTTCGTATTTTTAAACTACCATACTAGTTTTCTTTTCCACTTTTCTCTGAATTTTTATTTTCTTCTTTCGGCACCAGGATGTCGTTTTTATTATGCGGTATATAATAACAAAAGATGACGGGAAATTGAAGATTTTTGCAAGGAAAAAATATCATACATTTCTTATTTTTTGTCATAAAACTAAAATATACAAAAAAAAAAAAGCATAAAGTTGTATATAAAGAACTTTTTTATATAAATAATGTATGTTTGGACAAAGGATATTAAGATGAATCAAAAAAATAATAATATAACTTTAAAAAGAGCAGAAAAGAAAAAAAAATAAGGAAAAAACATCATTGACTATCACATTATAAGAAAAAATTTAATATAAAATAAAATATTTTGAAAAAATGAATTAAAAAAAGAACGTAAAAAAATTAAATCATAAATAAATACAAAATATAAATTGTGCATCGTTGTATAGATTTTCATTTTATATTGTAAGAAAAGTTAATATGATATATCGTTTTCATCTTTGAATCGCCATATATAACAGGCGACGAATATACGACATCATTTTTCAATGAATTCACTTGTAAATGACACACCATCATCATCATTGTTATACTTAATTTCTAGAATGCAGAGTAGAAAATATGCATACAAGAATAACGTAATCAAAATCAATAAATAATATATGAAATGTAGAATTTGAAAAAAGAAAAGTTATGTTAAAATAAAAAAGAATATTAGACCAATGAACTTGATTAATTTTATGCAAATATTTTTTTGGTATCTAACCTACTAAGTATTTATGATTGTGTTTCGTAATTTTCATTAACTTAATTTAATACAAATAAGTTTTAAATTGTTGTTTATTTCAAATTAAGTTTTCGTATTTTTACAATTTTTTTTTTGTTTTCATAGATTTTACGTCGACTGTATTTTTTTTTTCCAAATTTTTTCAAAGGTTTATTAAAAGATGTTCCTGTATATTAAAAACAAATAAACGGTGTTATAAAAACATTTCCATTAATTTTGAAATAAATTAAGATTTAATCAATTTTCATTTTTTTTTCAGAGTGTGAAACTCAACTAATTTAGTTTTTTAAACTAACATAAGTTAATATTTTTAAGAAATAAAAAATGTTTAATTTAAAAAACTACATACATGATTATTAACAATTGTTCAAATTTGTTTTTAAATTCTATATTAATAAAAACCTTATTGAACTAAAATTCTTCTTGCAAAAGCTAAAATATATTGAATGACTATGGTTAGACTATGTAAAAAAAATAAATAAAAACAAATTATATTTAGGTCAATTACATCATGCATTTTATCCAAATTTTTCGTGTGGTAAAATGAGACTTATTCACAATGTACCTATGAATGTTTCCATGAATTTTCACGTTCAACAAAGTAATTATCATTAAAAAAAAAAAAAAAAAACGTTAATTTCTTTGGGATACTTTTTTCAAAAATTCAAAAAAACTTTTCTAAACTATCATATAGTTTTATTCTTAACTTGTACTCAAATACTATTTTTAAGTAACATACCATCGCATCGTGTGGGACCAAAAAAAAGTGTGAATTATTTTAATGCGTAACGGTTTACACGTAAATTTAATTTGCATTTTTATCACATACTATTTACACGTATACTTGTACAAGTAATTTAAATTTTTATCAAAATAAAAAGAAAAACAAAACTTCTATACATATCATGTTTTTCTACAATTTAAATATTTATATTTATATCTACATAATAAAGGAGTACATAATTTATACTAAAAAGATAAAAAAAATTGGAAAACAAAAATCAAGGCAATTTTGTTGACATTTATGCACTAGTACCAAACAAACAACAGTATATATTTTCTTCATTCCAATGAATATTACTCATCTGTCATAGTGAAACATAAGGATCATCAGCATCTCTAAAAAATCCCCATCATGTATCTATAGTACAAAATACATACAATAATACTATATTAAGTAAAAAAGAAGAAATATAATCAAAAAACTATATAATATATAAGAAAATGAAAAATATTCTTGAATACGAGTAGAGAGAAATCTTAAAATGAAATTTATTTTATATACAAAACTAAAGACAGGTTTATATTAGAGACATAGAGCATTTTAGTAGAGTTAAAGTTTTATATTTGTGACATGCCATCACGGTACCATGAAAAGTTTATAAATTTCTCATATTGCATGTTCTTATCTTTTCTTATTTCTTTTCTTAACAATTTTTATTTCACTTCATTTCATATTACAATATTTTCATTCGTCTTTTTTTTTTTTTAATTTTTATAAAACTCAATATTACATAGATGGCACTTTCTGTATTTTGTGTGTGGTCTTTTTCTAAATTGCAATACATGATAGGCATCACGACATGGTTACAATTCTGCAATATCTTTGAGAAATAATAAAAAAAGAGAGAAAAAAATAAAAATATAAAATATGTAATAAAAATAAAAAGATTTATATAAATGAATAACTATATAATCTTCTAACTGACAAGAAGAATGAGATTGTAAATTGTTTTAGGATGTATAAGAAAATAACATTTTTCTAGCTTGAATAGAATTATTCTTAAATAATTTTCTTCGTTTTCCTTTAAACTTTTTTTTTTCTTTTCCTTTTTAATTTAAAAAAGCGACAATTTCAAATGAATCTTTATGTTTTCCTTTTTATTTTTATTTTGTATTTTTTGAAATTAACGAGATATAGATACGTTACGGATAAATGAAAATCGTTTTTATCTTATTTTATTTCTATTTAAACTTTTTGAATTGGAAACAAAAAATACGAATCGCAGAAGAGAAAAAAAAACTAGAGTGAAATAAAACGAAATGTAAAAAAAATTAAGTAAAACCTTAAAAAAATAAAGAAAAACTTATCAGATGGTAAAAGTAAAAGCAATCAAAAGTTAAGAAAAGCTCGAATATTTCAAAGGGACCAAAAAGGATGAATGAATGAATTTCATTTCGGGACTTATAATGTATAAGTATAATATACATTATTTTCATTCCCATTATTGCCTTTTGTTATTTATTACCTGACACCTTTATTTTGTTGCCAATTTCCTTTTATTTTTTCTCTTTTTTTTTTTTTTAGAAAATGTGAAAATAACAAAAACGAGTGAGTTATTGTAATATAGAAAATGTGAAAATGTTAAAAAGGTCGTTGGATTCTATCCATTAGTAAGAATCCATGCGAAAACACCTTTATACTTGAATAAATTGAACAACAGCTTGTGAAATATGCCTACGTACAAATATATTATATATTTACTTACCCAGAAAAATTGTGAAAAAAGGAATTGAAGATGTATGTGCTATAAGTTACAAATGGGAAAACATGGTTTTGTTTTTATATTTATTTATTTTCTTTCTATTTCTATCCCTTTTTAGAAAATTCGTTATTTTCTATGCGTTCTGTTTGTTATACAGGATGTACTTTTTTTCTCCAGAATAATAATATATCTCATATACGATATTTTCATATAGAAAAGTAACATTTTTTCTACTACTTGGTTATTTCCTGACACCTTTCGGTAAGTATTTATAAAGCTTTTTACATCTGACAATATTATAATCGCAATAAATTTTCCTTGGCATTCACAAATATTGTTTGAATTTCAGTTAATTCAAGTCAAATATATTATACTTCTTGATTAAATTGATTCATAATTATATGTAAATGGAAGAGAAATATCTTGAATTATCAAATCCAATCATCCTTAACTGAGTTAAAGTTCTTATACTCAAATATCAAGAGTCACTGTAAATACAATCAATGCAAGAAAAAAAAAAATTTTTTTTTATGAACTAATACAAATTTAAAGTATTATTAATTTGAATATGAACTTCACTGAATTAATGAAAAAAGACGAAGGTTAAAAAAACGTACATATAACATTAAATGTCTTCTTTGCACAAACAATTTTCTCTTAATAATATTTTCTTAAATTTTTTAAATATTTACAAACAATATGTCAGTTAAAAATAAAATAAATGAAATTGAAAAAAAAATAGCAATAAAAATAAAAAAATGAAACAGAAAATTACATAGTAAAATGAAAAATACATAGCAAAATGTTCAATATCAGAGAGCATGGGAAAAGGAAAATTTAGATAAGGGAATTGTTCTGTCAACTCAAGTGATATATTTGGTCGACATTTCCATAATAGTAAGAGTGGCCAGTGAAAAAATTAAATAGAGAAGAAACGAGAGAAAAAAAAGAGAATTTCGAACTAACCAATTTGGAAAAATAAAAAAATATAATAGAATGAAAATTCTTTTTACAATTTCGTCCTCGACTTTTACGTCGCCGTCTTTTTAAATTGTTTAAGTGTATTTTATTTGTTTGTCGTCATCGTCATCGTTCGTCGTCTCCGCAAAGTCTTCAATTTCTTATTTTTCCAAAAGTATATTTACGTTTACAAAAAATAAAATTGTATTTAAAATACAAAAGTAAAATAAAAAACAAAAATATAAAAATTCTTCAACAATAATAATGATATTTAAGCTCCGGAACTTTAAAAGAAATAGCAAAAAAATATATATTATTGTTGTTTTAGATCACAATTTTTCTGTCTTATACCTTCTTGCATATTATATAGACCATCATCATCATTGTCATCATCAGGAGCATCTGAATTTTTCTGCAAAACTCACAAATAATCAGAAAGATATATCGGATAGCATTGTTCAAGAATTTTGTTTTCATTGTAATACTGTTTCTTTTCTTGTTATTGTTTTTTTTTTGTTTTTTATTTTTAAACTCATTGTAATTGGAATTTTGATTCAAACTTTTAAATGAGATAAATTCTGATTTAAGTAAACGAATACCAAAAAAAAGAGAGTATGTATTTTTATATTATCTGAAATACATAGATTTTTATAATAAAGAATGGGGTAGAAAAAAAATGTAACTTAATGAAAAAAAGAGCAGAACCAAAACAAAAATAATCAAAAAGAAACAACATGGAATTATTCTTAAGTCTACGAAAAACCCTTAATTGCACGTCTTATTAAGGATAAGACCATCATCACATGGTGCACATGTCTTACAGATTTTCTCTTTTGTTTCATTTTATCCTTTATTATTTTATATGTATATATAGTATGTATGTTATACGTATGTATAATGTATGTTATAAACATTACTTCAAGGATAGTATAAAGGCTCTGAAAAGGATTTCATTAAATAGAATATCATGCTCCCCATACCTAGCACTAAGAGAAGAAGAAAAAGGAAAAAAACACAGAATAGTACACTTGATCCGCATATAACCATGTTGCTTGAGCTAAACACCGAGCTGTATGTTGTTATTTTTGTTTTTGTAGTATTACGACGATGAATCTGTCGAGTATTATTCACCAAAAGGGGAGAACAAGGAAGAACATTGTTTGCTACCTAAAATACGCGATGACTTCCCGACCAACCAAATAATACACAGCTGTGTATGCTATGTGGTACTAGGGTACAACGGATATAAATCCTTCGGTAAACATTTCTTTCATTTTAGTTCGAGGTTTTAACATACATACATATATACATAAATATCTGAACAACATTTATAATATTATACACTTTTCCAATTTATATATGTATACTTATGTAGATATATGTATGTACAATGTACATATTATGTATGTAAACATATAAGATCCACACAGTGTTTATACCATTCCATAAGTCATTCACAGAAAACCAAAACGTTTTCAGAAAACAACAACTTTTGAAGTCTGGAATAGATTTTCATAATATCTGTTTTCTGTTATAAATACCGTATAGTACCATCAATATACACCGCATTACCACCTCTGCCACCCACCAAACCATTCAGCATATAACTAACTGTTTTGATACCCATCACTACCATTTCATCGTCATCAGTCCGCAAATTTTGATATATGGTATTCTTCCCGTCGTCCGTATTTTATTCATCAACCCTTGTACAACATTCAGTATTATATAATAGTGATTTGAAAAACGTCCCTTCCAAACGACTATGCAATCATCATTGGGAGAAGGACTACTAACAAACAATATATAACTAACAGACTTTAGATAAAGATTGCAAGGATTACGCATGCCTTAGCATTATATTTCTTTGTTTAATATAACAGCAAAATTCCCTTTAACATTTTTTTTTTTCATTTTTGATTTTTTTTTCTGGATCTATTTTTGTTGTTTGTTAGAAAAAAAAACATTATACAACACATACCAACGTTCTCTGTTGGAGGTAAACAAATCACTGTGTCGGGTGGGTGTTTTATTTCAGATTTGATTTCTGATGTATGTATTTATTGGATAACACTAATCAAGAGTGATAAAATGGCGAAATAAAGGTAGAAATTTATATGTTCAGTCATCATAAATGTAATAAAAATTAATTTTTTTCTTTTGAACAAAATATTCTTTTTTAACTGTCATTTAATTATGAGACATGATTGCAGGCGATTAAAAAAGATAACGTATATATTACTAATTTTTGCAAAATATCTTCTTTTTTTTTTCAAAACATATGTATATGTACATGGATATGTATATTACGAGTAGTATCCTTATTAAATCATTTTTCCCTTTTGAATTATGACACATTGACAATTTTCACGAACTGTGAAACATGCGAATAAATTTACTATTGTGGAATACTAATTATTATTTTTTTTCTTTTTTTTCAGGTTTATCAATGCAAGAAGAAGAATAGTGCAACCTATGATAGATCAATCGAATCGAGCAGGTAACTTCATGAGCTTTTTGTTTTACATAGTCATGCGGTAACCATATTTTTACTCCATAAATTAAAATATGACTATATCGTCTTTTTTTTTTTTTTTTTTTTTTTTTAATTGAAAAAATTATTTCTACATTGCTGACAATAGAAATTTAATTTTTTTCACCCCTTTTTTTTTTTTTCAATGTTATGTATTTTTCTGTCAACCCTCGAGCTTGTTCTAAGGATATACATTTCAAGGAAAGTAGACGTTAAATGCTTCCACATCAGAGAAAAATAAATTTGTTTTTGACTTCTGAAAACTTAATATCGATTATTTACATACATATATACACATATTTTATTATAAAATGTATACCTACTTTGGCTTCAAAAAATCAACAACAAAATCGATGAATTTGAATATTTTATTCTAAAGTTAAAGCCTGGCTTTTATTTCATTTTAATTTTATTATTATTACATATTTATGCAAAAAAAAAAAATTGGTTTGTGGTTGAGGCCTTAAGAAATTGAATTTATTTTTTTTTTGTTTCAAATCAATTTCAATTAAAAATAGCAGTAGTAACTGAACAACTCTCTCTGATTGAAGAAAAATAAATAAATTAAAATTAAGAGAATTCAGAATGAATATTTTTAAAATAAAAAAAATTGATGCATATTTTCAAGGGAGTGGAGTAAAAATTTGTTACAATACACATGCAATTAGTACTTTTTTAAAATTTATTTCCGCGCTCAAAGAAATGCAATATAATTAAAAAAACATTATACGGCATTTCTAAAGAAAAATGGAATTTTATTTTTTAAGTTACATAATATACAGATGTATATATACGTTACAAATTATTGTTGAAAAATATTTCAGATTTTTAAAACAGTTTTCCATTTTTCTTATTGTCAAATAATAATAAAAAAAAAATGAATGAGCGCGAAAGAACATTGACTAATTTTGCTTAATAGTTTATACACCTCATCCAGGTCCGTCAGGTTATGGTCATGAAGCAATGGGTTATATGATGGATAGTCAAGCTCATATGATGCATCGTCCACCTGGTGATCCTGGATTCCATCAAGGTTATCCACATTATCCGCCTGCCGAATATTATGGTCAACATCTGTAATTAGTAAAATAATAAATAATTTTTCATTTCTACACTACAGGTTAGTAACTAAAAAATATTAATTAATTAAAATAAAAATGAAGAAAAATAATTATTAAAAATAATAAAAGAAAAAATGTAATTTAAAATATAACATTTGAAAAATGCATAACATATTATGATGTATGTATATACATACATATTATTAAAAAATCATTTTTCAAAAGTACTTTTCATTTTAAATCACGTTATTTTTTATTCTTTTTACAGTGTTTCCCAGTGACTGCAACAATATTTATTTGGTTCTAGTTTTAAAATACTACAAGAAAAATAACAACTGAACAATTTTTCATCACAACATATTCAAACAAATTATTGTGGAAGGAATTTTTCATATTATTAAAGATATTATTTTAGTTTGTTTTTGTAAAAAAAAGAAAAAAAATATATATATAACAGCAACAAAAATTATAACATCAGAATTAATTACATCAAACATATGTGTGTGAATTTACACTTTAATCAAGATTATGAAAGCACAAGAAAAAAAAATTATTAATTACATAATGTGTGAATAAAAATACAACAACAACGAGTTTTAATTTAAACAAAAGAAAAGCAAAATAGAACTCCTAATATTTTAAATTTGAAAAAATAAAAATAAATAAATAAAAGATTTAGAACAAGAACACATTTAAATAAATTTGTTATCTTTAAATATAGGAGCACATACCAAATTACTGGAATAATACAACAACAACAAAAACAACAACAACAACAACAAAAGAAGATAAATAAGAATATAGTTGCAAATATAAAAAGTGAAAGAAAAACCAACATTCAAAATTAAAGTGTGTTTGTTATCTGAAATAAAAGATTAAAAAAAAAAAAAATTCAATAATATTCATTGAAAATGTTGTGATTTATGGTATACATTACATTTAATAGATAATAAACAAAATATAAAACAAAAAATAAATAAACGAATTATTTAAATGAAAAATAGTGCATATAATAACTTAATGTATAATTTAGAATTCTGTATAAATAAAACAAAGCCATAAAAAATGAATACATTTAATAATATTTAAAAATATAATTGCAACAAACTTTAAATGAAAAAAAAAAAAAAAATTACAATACAAGGAAAACCATTTAACTTAATAGCCATTCAAAAACAAAACAAAAACACCATTCAACTAAATAGAAAAACAAAAAAAAAACTAAAAACGTATTTGTTTTCCAAATAGTCAAAAAATATGGAAAAAAGGGAAAATGTTACATTATTTAATTTAATGTGGTATTTTCTTAACTTTTAGCTATAACAACAACAAAAACAATAGAAAAGTAAAAAAAAAAAAATAAATTCAACAAAATGCATATGTGACCTGAATTTTGTTTTTTCTTTCTTTTTCTTTTTAAAATACAAAAACAAAAATCCAATATTTATAAATTATTATCAGACTAATTATATTACCTATCCAGTTACAGAAAAACATATATATATGTATATTAAAGGTGCGATTAATTATAATCATATACACAACAAAAACAAAAAAAAACAAAAAAAAAAAGTAAAACAAACATTTTTTTTTTGTAAAAAAGAAGAAAAAACATTTAATTTTGTAAAATTTCTATTTATGTAATAAATATATATACATATGTACATTTATATATAATTATTAAAATTATATAAACAATTTATTTCACTTTCTGTTAACTTAACTTTTCGTGAGTTTATTTTATTCTTTGTACTTTTCATCTTTTTTTAAATTATGAATTCTCATAATTATCTTCTAAGAAAATTCTTCAATGTAGATAGAAAGAAAAAGAAATACAAAAGATACATTGATAAAAAAAATATACACAGTTATACGATTTTTTATGTGCTACAGGAATATAAAACATATGAAAAAAAAAAAAAACAATAAAATATTATCACAATAATTTATTGTGAAAAAAAAAAGAAAGAACAGAAAGAACATTGATATCGACTAAATGTTTTATTTTGTTATTTTGTTTTATTGAGATAACAAATGAAATTGTATTGAGTCTTTCTATTTTTCACCAATTTAGAGTAAAAAATAATAATAATAAAAGTATCATAAAAAGAACCACACCGTTGGCGTTGTATGTATCAAATTAACATACTAACATTATAATTGATTTCACAATCACCATCATATAGAAAAAAAAATAAAGGACTCATTTATGTATAAACAAAAAAATTAATTTTAATTTAAATGTGCAGCATGCACAATGTTCATTTGTATACAAAAAGAAATTGAAAAATTGAATTAAAAAAAGAAACAAAAACAATTAATAAAAAAAAAATTTTTTTTTATCCAGGTACCCTGGAAATAATTATATTACAATGTAATTAATTTTTGTGTAAATTTATAAATTTAGTGATAGCTTTTAAATAATTAAAATTAATAATAATAACAATAATAATAATTAATGATAATTTTAATAGAATTAAAAAATATTAAATAAATAATTAGTAAAAAACTTAGATATTAAGCGTTAAATATTATAGAAAAATTAACACGAATAAAGTGAAAATATTGAATACAAACAAGGAAAATTAACATCTTTCCTTGGGAAAAAAAAAATCAATTAAATTGAATTGTCAAATTTTTAAATAAATGAACATTTAAGAAAAACCAAAATGGTATATTAATGACGAAAATATAAACATTATTGAAGTTATTAGTGAAAAATAATAATAAATAAGAAATGCAAAAAGTGTATACCAATATGCAAGACAAAGAATATAAAACAATAGGTATATAAATATGTAGTTAAAAAAAGAATCAATACAATAATAAAATTTTATTGTAATATTTAGTACACAAAAAACCTATATAAAAAAAAAACAAAAAAAAAAAAACCAACAAATATAATATATAAGAATTATGATTAGCTATGAATAATTAAATTAAAAGTAACTTTTTGAAATAAAAATTAAAAAAATAAGGGTAAATTGAAAAATTAAAAAAAAAAAATCAATAACTGTAATAGGAATGATTATAAGAACGACAGCTATTACATGAAAAATACTTATATTATATAGTTAATGAAAGTTTGTAAAAAGAATTTGAAAAATAAAAAAATAATATTAATTATAAAATAAAAATTAAGTAAATAAAAGAAAAACACATTAAAAAAAGCCTATTTAAATAAAAAAAATAATTGAAAAAGAACAACAACAAAAAATAAATAAATAGAACAATTCATATAAAACTGTGTTATCTTGTGGTACTCAAATTAATGCGAAGTATAAAAAAATGAAAATTTAAAAACAAAAAAGAAAATTTGATCAAGAAAAAACTTTGTAAAAAAAAAAATTAAAATGTGTAATGGAAAATAAAGAAAAACAAAAAAAAAAAAATTATGTAATATGCCAATATGGACATTTCAAAATAATTAGATTCTGTATTTTTTTGTCTGTTGTTTTTTTTTTAAATTTTTATTTTAATTTTCTTTTTTTTTTTCAATATATTATTATTTTTTTGTTTTTAGTATTTTAATTTTTATTATTGAATAAAGAATGAGTATAAAACGAGATGTATTTTTTTAAATGTAATTAATTTTTGTTGAATTTTTTTTTTTAATCCTTAAGGGGAAGGACAGAAATTTTTTTTCTTTGTTTTTTTTTTTTTCTAGTTTTTTTTCTGGAAATTTACTATTGATTTTGGTTACATTTTTCTTTTTAATATGCATTTATTTTGATGCATGTAAATAATTTAAATTGAAAGAAAAAAATTGACAAAAAAGTCTTATATTTTGCTGCAATATACGTATTTTTATTGAATCTTATTAACGAAATTCGAATAATTTGTTTTTTTTGGAAAAATTATTTTTTATTAAAAATTTATTTAAATCGAAATTGAAAATATGTATTTGGTACAAATTTTAATTGATTTATTTTAATTAATTTTCACTAATTTTTTACAGGCTCATGATTTTTTCTCCTTTTTTAATAACACATATGATTTTGAGTAACAATAATTATCCTTCCTCGAAATTATATTTTATTTCTTTTTTCTCATTTTATAAATTTTATTTTTAAATGTAAATAATTAAAAATTTTAAGTAAAATAATAATTCTAAAACAATTTTTTTACATATACTTAAACATGAACGATATACGTAATTTCGATATTCTATTGAAATATAATTAAACAAGATTTATTTTAAAAGAAGAAAAAAAAAAAACAATTAAAAAGTAAATAAATAAATAGCTAAGCTATTTAAATAAGTAGGAGGCCTACCAAAGTGTAATTTTGTAGAATTTTTTAATTATCAATAATAATTTCTTTTCGTTCTTTAAATTTTATTTTTTGTCTTCTATTTCGAATTAATTCTAAGATACAATGTATAAATTTTTAAGTTAGATATGTATTTTTTTACCAGCTTAAAATTTTCTGTAATTTTCTCTTTCAGCTCATTATGTGTAGTGTAAATATATAAAAAATAAATCACGTGATGACATTCGAATTTAATAATATTTTCTTATCTTGTTGTAGATCAATCTTGCTTTTTCTTAATTATGTATTATTGTTTTTGTTTATTTTTATTCTTAAATTTTCAATAACATTCTTAATTCATTTTTGTTTTAAAAAATTAAAACTTTATTATTATTAAAAACCAAGAAAAAAAAAAAGAAATAAATAAATAAATAAATAAAAAAACAGGGTCATGAATGAATATTTAAAATTTTAATTGTGTTTATTTTAGTTCGCATTAGGATTCTGTTTTTAAGAAAAAACGAGTAATAATTAATATTATACAAATTCGAAAAAATATATGTACCTATATTTAAAAAAAAAAACAGTTTCTGAATAATAACTGAAATTGAATTTTTACAATCACATACAAGAAGTACATACATACTTATAATAGTATACGATGCAAATGAAACGAAAAAGAAAATTATGTTTATAAATTAAAAAAAGAACAAGTATATAAAACATATTATATATTGTATACGCATATAAAAATATATCAGGAAAATATAATTTCACATTTTTAATACTTTTTATTATCTTCTCTTTTAAATAAAATGAAAATTTTAATAAAACTTTTATCCTTTTTATCAGTTTTCATTTATTTTTTTACTTTTTAATTTACACAAAAAAGGAAAGAAAAATTTTAAAAAAATTCTTTGATTAAGCATGTATCACATTCATTGCTCGCCTTAATCATGTATACGATATCTTGAATGAAATTTTAATGGAACAATTTAAATAAACATACAAAAAAATTTATTAATAATAAAGTAAAGTAAAAATATTTGAATAGTATATAAAAATATAATTAAAATAAAAAATAAATAAAATTTTATGTATAATAATAATATAAATAATAATAAATAAATAATTAAAAAACAAATAAAACAGATTAATCTTTCATTAAAACAACAACAACAAAAATCATTTTTATGATAAATTTACAAAAACAACAAAATATATAATTATATTATATATGTACTTTGAGAAAAATATTCTAATTATAATTATTATTATTATTATTATTAATTATTAAATCACAAAATAGCTGAATGAAAACCATTTGATTAAAATAAATATAATGATTTAGTCCTTTTTATTTTGAAGAATGGAAAAAAAAGTAATAACGTTATTCTATGAGAGAATAAAATAAATTAGAAGTAAAGCGAGAGAGATAGAGAGTATTAAATTTATTAATAAAAGAAGAAGAAAAAAAAACAAATAAATTCTAAGATATTGTGAAATAAATGAAAATAAAAAAATATATATATAAATATTATGTTTATTGCTTGTATGTACATTTTTAACTGTAATAAGATGATGATAAAAAATTTACAAGGTTTTTTTTATTGCATTTTATTATTAAACTAATTTCCTATAAAGAAGATAAAATAAAATTGCATTACCATGGATTTAATAAAAATTCGGCTTGACGGCTTATATTCTAATATTCTTATTCTATTTCTAATAAACTTTTTTGTGAGAAGTTTTAGAACTGTGTAATGTAGTCTTAACTTTTGAGTACATTATTGATGTTTGTAGATTTTTCTGTCAAACTATATGTACATACATATATGTATGTATGTATGTATGTATATTTAAATTCATATTTTCATTGGAGAACCAAGTGTTTTTTTGCCTTTTTTTTTTAAAAACTAGAACTTTTATGTATTTAGAATGTAAAAACATTCAAATGAATAATAACTGAGTATATAATTTATGAATGCACTTATTCACAAATTTCAATAATTGCATGTCCGAAACCACTTTTGAATTGAAAATATTTTTTTCTTATACATAATTGAAAATAAACAAAAACCTTATTGGAAAATATATTATATCCATCATAGATATTGAATTTTTAACCACAATGAGTCAAAATGGTAATTGTTTAGGATTGCAGTAAATGTACATTATGTATACATATATGTATACATATATTAAATTTTAATAGAAAAAACCACATAATCAATTATATTTTTCTAATTTGTTCTGTAAATCAATTTCACATGATTACAATTTTTTAAAAAGTATTCTGAAAAATTATATTTTATTTTATAAAATTTTAGTGACACAATACTACAATAAAATTACATGACACAATTGTTGATTTTCGCATAGGGTTCTAAATATAATATTGCACACATGAAATGTGTGTATTTGAAACATTTGTTAAAATTCCCTTAAAAATAATTGAAAAAACAAAAAAAGAAGTTGAAGAAAATATGTAATATGTTTTTTTCCATTTTTTTTTTCGTATGCGTGTTAGATGACCAATTTATTATTAACCATTGGCCGCACATACTTAAATGTCACGCACAAGAATTTATCTCATCAAAAGAAAACAAAAGAAAAAAAAAAGTGAAAAAAAAATAAAGAAAATTCACATAAAAACAACAAAACATTTGAAGGTTAATTTCGTGCATGCTGAAACAATAATAAACGAAGTAAATTAGAAACGATTTTCTTATGTGGGGTCGATCAAATGTAATTATTGTTTCTGGCAAGTAGGGGGGTATAGTAGATATATGTTATGTTATGTATGTATGAATAAATATCTGTCTATAATTTATACTATAGACAAATTATATTTTTCTTATTAATGAATATATGTTTACAATAATAAATATGCATCAACCAAAAATATACATATGAACCTATACCATATATATAAGTAGATATATACCGTTAAAAAAGAAGATTATTATTGAGAAAATGTTGTTTTCGAAAAACAATTTATTACAATTAGTCTAGGTGTTGGCCAATTTATTGCTACAAACTTTCTAAATGGATTTTTAATTATTTCTTCATTAAATTGAAATCCCTATATTATTTTGTTTTTTTGTCGATACAATGGTAATACGATACCAGCGTTAATTATCAAACCAAAATAAGAAAGAAAAAAAACAAACAGAGGAGGAAAAATGATTTTTGTTATTTTCAGGAAATAAAAAGAAAATTAAAATAAAATAATTACTATATATTTAAGAAACAAAAACGGTTAAAAATAAAAATATGTAAGTACATAAATGCAGGGAAAGTTATGAAAAATGTGATTTTTTAGTAAATTACATAATAAGGACTGTACACGAAAAAATTGACCTGTTTATTTTTTTGAATATTTTAAAAACTAAATGTCCGATTTTATTCAAACAAAATTTTTTTTATTTCTTAAAATGTACTTTAAAAAATGTGTTTTTAAATTTGACGTTATTATTTTTTAGTATAAAAATATTTTACTTTTCTATTGAGTCCTCGCATAAGATTTTGTACAGTTGTATTTGTCACCGTACTGTAGGCTCTTTTCCACTTATTATCAAAGTCAATATTGGTTTTTGATTGATATTATAAGACATGACTAATTTCAGCCCTTTTTAACAAAAATAATACTACAACAGCAAAAAGAGACCCCATTCTTAATTTTGACATCACACCTTTTTGAGAATAATTGTGCCGTTCAAAGTCAAAATCCGGAAAATAAATTCTACTAGAAAAAAAATTATATTTTTTATTTTCCTCGTAACCTGCAAGGTTATAGTTCTAATAAATCTTAAATTGTAAAAGATTCATCAGTTACATATTATTAACAGAGAAAATATCCCAAATCGTTACATACTTTATTATCTGAAAGTTTTCAAGTATTACCGAAATTTTTTTCCAATAGTTTGTTTATGTCTTTTAGTTTTTCATCTTCAAGTCAACTCACTATTTAATAAATAACATTATCGTATGTGTTTCTCTTCTCTTATAATCTAAAGAAGTTCAAATCAAATGGGACATCCATCAACATTTCCTTCTTTTTTTCAATACAATAGACATAATGCGTTTTGAACGTTTTGAATATAAGAGTTCTTGAAATTAACTGTCGATTTTAAATTAAATTTTATAATACTTAGTATACAATAGTTAATACAGTAATACAGTCGCGTATAACGACACCGTATATAACGTTATATCGGATACAACGTTCTTTTCGCAGCCATTTGTTTGGTCTGCATACATCAACTGAACTCATAAGTATTATTTATAATGTTATCGGTTATAACGACAAATCGCTTATTACGTTAAAATTTTGAAAAAATTATCGTTATATCCGATGAAACTGATGAAACATTTTACATGAAATGTACTCCTTAAATAGATTTAAAACAAAGTTTACACAGGCAGTGCAGTGATATGACTGATTCGACAATCGTACGAGTCGTTCCTATTATTTTGTTATTTTGTTTATTCTTATCCTTTTGTTGTTTTTTCCAATTTTTAATAGAGGCTAAATTATAGATATTTTGTAGGTACCTAAAAATATAAAAAATGTTTTTATATTTATTTTTCCAAATTTAAGTGAATAACTTGGTAATAAGTGTGAAGCAACTTTATAATTTTTGTTATTTTTTAACTTTTTTAATTATAATAATACAATTAATAACAGAGTAACTTTCTAAATATTGGATATAACGAATATCGAATATAACGACTGTTTTTACTCGTGATTTTTACTGTACTATAGTATTGTTTAGTTCAGTCACATTTTGTTTTTCATAACCCAGTGAAAAAGTTGCTCATAATTTCTAGAATATAAGTATTTAAGTCCAATTAATATTTTAAAAATAAGTCAAACTCTACTTCAGTTTTGATGGAGGTCTTCAAGTCGTTTTTAAAACGTTATAAATGCTTTGCATAATTTTGTAAATTTTTATTTTATTTATTACGAAAATATGGATGTTAATATCTCGGTAAGAGCAATTCTGAAAATTGATCATGGTAGTTACCATGATAACCAAAAGTAAATCTACCATATTCGATAATTTACGGGTTACCACATTCGAATAATTACCTTTTTCGTACTTCACCAAAATTTATTGATAAGCACACTAATCATATCTTCAAAAATAAAACAAATGTATTACAAAAAAGATAACACGGAAATGAACATAGTATCTACACTATATTTTCGCTAAATCTAAATGTAATTTAATTTCAATTACTTACTCTAATTCAAAACTATCAATTTATGTATAATTATGTTATTAATAGATATTATTTACTAAAATTTGCATTTTGATTAACTTAATAAAATTAAATAATGTGTTAAAATTTTCATTTTTATAATCATCAATTTATGTTTTTATTACGGTAACTGTCCATAAAATAATTTGTACATTTTTTGTAAACATTCTACTATACTACCATTTTTAAATCTTAAAACTTGACAGATACATGGTAGTTCCAATAAATCAAATTATATACATATATTTATCTGATTCATGATATAAAGTTTTTCTCACTTTATAATAAATATTGTGACTATATTATAATTTTTGATATATGATTGTATATAAATACTTACAAATACATATGTATGTATATATATATATATGTATGTACATTTATGTATGTATTTTTTGACCTAAAACGTTTTTTGTATACCATTTGGGTATTATATAGTGTTTAATGTACTAAAGTTGTTCATATACTTCTCACTTTTATAATGCATTTTATTTCATTACGTGTGCATCATATAATATAATATATATTTTTTATTTATTTAGTTAACATACATACATACATATGTATATAGTATATACATATTACATATGTATATATAAATACTTTAAATTACACATGCAAAAATCTGTGAAGACTACCATGTCCATATTAGCAACACGTATCAGCTTTTATTAACACTTAAATTGAATGTAGTATAAATACATGTAACAAGAATTTCGTAACAGAATTTTGTAATACGCGCGACAACGTGATATCAGTATGCAAGTCAGTGCTAAAGTGCAAAATCATGTCACTAAAAGCATTTTCGATAATAAAGATGTCTTCTCACTGGTAAAATACCTATGAAAATTGCATATAGTATTCGAAAATATTCACGTATTCACACATGTTTTATAATTGTATACATATTTTAAATGGATGATGATGTTTTTTTATTTTGAAAGTAACAAATACACTAAAAACAAAAACAAATATAAAAATTGAAAATAAACATAGAATATAATTTTTAGATAAGTATTCATTGAAATTTTTGTTAATTGAATTTGTTATTTTAAATCAATTAAAAAAAAAAACATTCAAAAGACCTAAATTGTATTTATGCAATTTTTACCTATATTATATGTGTTATATGTATATCCATTTTCAATGTTCGATTATTAAATAAAAGATACAATTAAATCCGTTTTATTTATTTCTCGATGTTTTTTTTTTTTGCAAATAACGATAAATCTGAACATGTGCAAATATAAAATGAACTTTATTTTTATGAACAAATCTTCCATTTCTGTTATATTGGTCAATAATTTAATTTGCAAAAGGTTCTTAGTAAAACCTATTTAAGCTAAGATTAGTTCTAAGATAGCTCAAAAACAAATCTTAATAAGTTGATGAATTTACTGTATGCTCTAAAGAACGTATGTAATTTGTAGGTTTACTTAAGCTATTTAAGCTGAATATTGTTGATAAATTGAATGATAAGTGAAAAAAAAAATTTTATCTTATAATAAAATGTGATGAGTACCATATAAATATATACATATACGATATCTATACACATATATTATGAACATTTGAATCATAGGAAATTTTTTCCCGGAAAAGTCAATAAACGAAAAAAGAAATCGAAGTGAATAATAGCAGTTTTTTTTTTTTTTTTCAAAATGAAATAAAATTTTTTAATTAAAAAAAAATATTGCAAAGATTCAGTGCGTGCAGACAAAACAACAAGAAATAGAGAGTTGACTGCTGGCTCAAAATAAAAAGCTTATTGAGAAAAGCCAAAATGTTCCTTCATCGAGAAAGAGAAAGATTTTAAAATTGTAGAAATTTAAAAATAAGCAAACTGTTTTTTAAGGGTATTTTGTTTTTCAAATATATTAAATATTTAAATATAAATGCATTTTTTTTACAAACCAACTTAGTTTTCAATTTTGAATCTTGTTTTTATAATAACTATGTTATTGCAAATTAAATATGATTTTGAAAAAATGTGTATTAGGTTTTTTTTTGGAAGTTCTTTTCTAAGATGCTTAATTCTTCCGTGAATTCTTGAAAATATCTGTGCAATTTCTAAAATATAACATATTTATCTGAATTTGACTCAATATGTTTTCAACACTTGTTCATTTTCCTTATTTATTTCAAGTTAGAACATTAAAAACTCTTACAAGTAGGTATATACCAAGATAAAAATAACGGATGTAATAAAAACCATTCGACAATCACATTACATTATTTTTCTTTTTTCAAGAAATTAATAATAAATTCATTTAGTGAAAATTACATTTTTATGTGTCAAATGTTACCAGTGCATGAATAAGTGTAAAACATTATACTCTTGTCCTTTTTTTAATTAAAAATATTTGTTTTCTTTTATAAAAATCAATTCATAAATACATAATACAACAACTAAATTTCTAAAAGTAAAAAAAAGGAAGTCATTCAAAATTCAAAATCAATTCATAAATACCTAATACAACAACTTCATTTCTAAAAGAACTGCATACACGTATTAGAATACATATATATTATAATATTCATATTCTAAACCCTTTTACATTTAAAAATATCCTTTAATGTTATTGTTTTTGGTATAAATCTGTTCAAAAGTCATAAAACACCAGGGGTTGCATTGTTATTGCAATTTTAAATGTTTTAAATTGAACGCAAGTCCGGTGTAATCTTGTTTTTGTAACATTTAATACTTATATATTCAACATATCGTCTATATTATTATACATATACATGTATGTATATAAATGTACACAGAAATATACATATGTATATATCATCACATCAAAACATCCATTGCTTTGCATAATAATATTATAATATACCAATTCCATTGACACTCTGAATACCCTTTTAGTACTTTAATTTATTCTCTAGATCTCTTAATCGTATAACCATATATAAAGGGGAAGCAAAAACGTATACATACAAGTATAATATGATGATATGATGGGGTCATCTCAGTTTTTATAATTTAAATAAAATCTGTATGTATAAAGTAATTAACGACAATTTAAGTGTCCGTTTAAAAAAAAAAAAAATTAAAAAAAATAATTATTTTTTCCCATTAAATCAGCATGAAATTACATGATATATGAGTAAAAATTATTGTTAAAATTGCGAGCAAAAAAAAAGTCAAGAAATTAAAATAAAATTTAAACATTGCTTGACATTTACCTACACATTTCGATTTGAACTAAAAAATACAATAACAATTCAATAAGATGATAGTAAAATTCACATGGATGTACATTATGTTCCATTTAACTAATAAAATGTCTAATAATAATAGATAATAATTGAAGTACTTCCATGACTACAAATCACATGATAGTCTTCTATTGTCAATCAAATATCCATCATAATTTTATGTGTATGTCTTTTTTTCTATATAAGATTTAAAAACTACATATATATCTTGTCTTTTATCTAAATTTGTAGTATCTATTTTTGAATGGGTATGCATTCTTTCTATTATAATAATAACCATATATAATATGTGTACTGATATGTTAGTTACATATACATATGTAATTATTTATTATAAAAATACATATGTATATATGTACATAAGTAACTTGTTCTTTTTTTTTATTCTGTAAGTCGGCAAATTCTTTTAAAATTCACATACTTACGTCGTAATTTTTCTGTAATCCACCTGTCATGATCTGACGTGAAGCTTAGTAATGCTTATTATGCTTTATTACTTTTTTTTCCTTATTTTTACCTTTTGATTTGTACTTCTTTTTTTTTTTTTTTCAATTTATTATTAATTCAGTTTTTGTTTTGTTATTTTATTTTTTCTTAATACCAAATCAAAATATAAAGATTTACTTGCAAGCTCACGTTCTTATTTCTTAAAGTTTTTCTGAATTGAATGAAAGATATCCGATTTGTATTCATATTATAAACGTTGATCTCGTTTTGATTATTGCGGCTTTTATAATATAATAATTTTACATTCTTGTAAATCGTAATAATAATAAATACTTTTAAGTAACTTTGACTATTATTATTATTATTATTAAAATTGTTCAGTTGAATAGAGTTTTCAAATAAAAAATAAAAAATTTAAAAAAAAAAATTATAGTAATTAAATAAATAAAATACATTTTTATGATTATATCCGTGAAGTGATGTTTGTTGACATGTACCACGTACTAAAATCAAAAATTTTTAATCACGCTTATCTTATGCAAATATGATAAAAATACCTATTGTATCTGTATTTTTTAAAATTATATTATTGTATAGTAGATAAATACGAAATATATGAATAGAGGATTCGTAAGTCTTAAGAAAATTTTAAACTGTAAAGTTGAAGGCTGTGCTACATTCAATAATTTTAAATTGTTTTATTTAATGGAAAAGAAAAATTCACTGTGTTTATATGTATGTGGAAAAATAATTTACATAGTAAAATCCATTATTTGACATTTTTTGCTTTAAACACGTATATAATTTACTTGTATGTAAGTATATAATATATACTTATATATGTATGTATTATGGAACTATAAGTACTATATGTTTTCAGGGGAAATGATGACAATTTTTTTTTGAAAAATATAAAAAAAAAAAATTGGTTTCAAAGGTTTTCGTTGACATTTTTACAGTAAAGGCTTGTAACTTCGTAGTCGAGTTTTTTCAAAATAAAGTGTTTTCACGCGAAAGCTAATAACATACATACATAATTTGTATAATAATAATATTATAAATAGAAATTTTATTAATTTATCTTCAAAATAACACACTATAGGTATTTTAGCTGTCTAATTTATGAGTATCTCTATTCTCTATAGCTTTCTTACTTTGATCCTAATTAAAATTGGAGTGGATTTGAAATTGTCTCTGTATACTGTTTTCCTACAATATCCTTACAAAACAGAGAAAAAAAACACTAAAAGATATGAAGTGTATAGTTGTATGATTTCGGATCTACTCTTTTGCAAAATTTAAATGCCAAAGTTTTTCTTTTTAAAAATTCAAATGTGGGAAATTTTAAAACTAATTTATTTTTTTTGTTTAATTGTTGAACCTTACATTTTTATAATTTTTCAAAATTATCACATTTGTGATGAATTTTTATTCTTTTCTATGAAAAAATCGTGTTTAATTACAAATTTCATAGGAACGATAAATGTGTAAATAAAATACTATAGCTTCTCACAATATCAATTTTAAAATCGTTTTCAGCATGTTGCTAGAAAGTTTATGTACAATATACATTTCAAATAAACTACTAATTCAATTAAATTCAATAAAGACAATATTCTGTCTGGATAAATTAAATTGAATGATACTGTAAAACAAACAAAAATAATAAATAAGTATACATTTCTTCCCCATTATCAATGCAAACATTGGAGTATTATTATATTAAATCTTAGGGTCTTCTCATTATAATAAATTCATGCAAGTCAATAATACAAAAATGAGTTAAACTTCAATTGAAAGTTCCGGTATATCATTAGCATGAATATTATCTCATCTATACTATAAAGGTCTGATATGGAAACCTACTTTCACATATCAAATGCTATAAAATTTATTTTATCCGCATTTATACACTTGTATCTTCTATGTATACATACATATGTATGTACATTGTACATTGTACATATATCGAAATTTTATGTTAAAATTTTTTACTTTAAAATACTTCAGATTATTCTTTTTATTATTATTCTAATTTTTATTTTTTGTTCTCTCTACAGTTTCAATTTTCGTTTTTTTTTTCTTAATTCACCCTACGTTCATCATTAAATTAAATTCGATAAACATGAAAAGCAGAATAAAAAAAAAAGAAAAAGTCGACAGGGTGGTCGGTGTCATTGCTCTCGAAAATTCAAGAGGTTTCGGAATTCAAGTACGTTTTTTGTGTACTTGAAGACAATTGTTTCATTAACATAATTGAAAGTTCTTCAGAATAATGCTGTGAAGAGAATCAAATTTTCAGCAATCTCTCTATATACTGTGTATTGTTATATTTTTTTTATAGAATGTCTACTGTTTCAGATAGAAGATACAATGTATGTATGTACATATAATAGAATGCGAGATTGTAAATAAGAAGAAAGCTTTAAATTCATTTCATTTAATATGATAGTAGGTGTCTGTGGATATAGTGTTTAATATTTAACACAGAAACCAGCTGCTACTTATGTTATACTGTTGTAACAGCAGTTCAAGTGCTCTTTTGGGGTAACTTAATTCTTTTTAATGGTAAAAATTCAATTATTTTGTATATTTGAAAAGATTCTGCATAAAAATGTGATTAGGATCAAATTGGCAAATTGAAAGAGGAAAGTCAATTGATTGATAAAAGAAACCTAAAATATTTATGAAAATTCACTTATTCTAATTTTAAATTCGATTGTATCGTAATTATTATATAGAAAATGCATAAGTATATGAAATGAAACTTAATTAAAATTAAATCGCATTTGAAAAATTAAGTTTTAGGGATTTAAGTTGTGTAATAAAATACTTTCAAAAAAGATTTTTTCTCAATACATTAATTTCTATTTAAGTTTTATTTCGTTCCTTTTTTCTTTACTACAAAATTTTTAAAACCATAAATATTCAACATTTGGGTTCTTTTGTATAACAAAATGTTACAAAGTTATAATTTAATATATTTTTCATATTTCGCATAATGTTATAATAAGATGATGTAGAAGGTATATAAAAGTTATAATATAATTTTGTTTTGAACCTTTAGAAAAAACTCTAAAAATCGATTCCAAATAATGTTCTTTTTCATACTCTTTTTTTTTCTCATTTTCTTTTTTATTACTTTTATTTGCTCATTTTCATTTCTCATAAAATTGCTGTAAAAATTAAGGCGAATCAGCCTCTTCAGTTATATTAAATGACCGCAAAAGTATTGATTTTTTTTTGTAAAAAAATGTACAAAAGTAACATTTTTTTTAAATGCATATACATACATAGTACATACATATATGTACATATTTGTATTTTATATTACACATACCTATAATTTTTCTCTTCAAAAAGTTGTATTTATTGTTGTTGTTTTCACCATATATATCGTAGGTCAGTTTTATCGCAAATGATTGGATGTCGTAAAGAAGAATGGTCTAAGATGACGACACTTTTTATGGTCGATCTTCCGTTCTGGTGTGATGAGTTCGAGTACTTAATGGCCATCTTTATGACCATTTGGATGGCCTATTCATTGAGTCCCTCCTCACAGTGGCCATTTACTGATATGTAATTAAGTTTTATACCACTGTTTATGGACATAAGTCTATATCTTTTTATATAGTATATATCTTTCTTTTTTTTTTTTCTTCTATAATACACATTATATTCTTTTATAAGTATTTAAGCTCACAGGGTGGTGTTATGATTTTCTTTTTGAATGAGATGTAGATTATAATGGTTGTTGTCTGATGTTGATGATGTTAAACACAACTTTAATGATAGTTTAGATTTTTTTTTTTTGCGTTCGTTTTTGAATACAATATTTTGAAGTTTAACTAATAATTATACCAAAAAATTATTATATTTTTGTATTCTTACAAAGTATTTTTTAATACTTAAAAACAATTTCAAATTTGATAAACGAAACAAATTTTCTTTTGTGTGTTTTTATTTTTGTTCGCTGTTTTCATTTTTATTACACAAAATTCATTTTTCTGAGCACGTTACAAAGTGATTAAAAAGTTTGTTGTTAAATTCAATTTTCTGTACTTTCAAACAATATACAGACAAAGTAATAAAAACAATTTTTTTTATTCTATTACATGAAAGTGGTAAAGTTTTTAGTACTTCATTGTATAAAATATACAAAAATGCTGATTTATTCAAATGTTCATTGATTTTAAATTTTCAATTAGATTTTGTACCTTTTTAAAAGAAAGTTTTTTAAACGTGAAAATTTATAAGAAAACAAAACTTTTGTTGATGGTTGGAATAAAATTTAGAAACAAACAAACAAAAGAACGAATACAAAACAAAGAAAAGGCAAGTATAAAAATGTAGAAAAAAAAACAAAAATTTTAGAATAAAAGGAAACAGAAAGTTAAATTAAATTATCGATGATATTGGGTGTCGATTCATGTTTATATTTTTCCATTGTGTAAATAGGGCATACAAGATTTAGGATGTTTTATATTCAATTTTCACAATAAAATTGAAAATAAAAAAAAAATAAATACATGATTATTAAAAATAATATTTATAGAAAAACAAAGAAAATCTCACAAAGATATATATCATTACATACGCATGATTTTGTAAATACATAAGTATGTAATATTGAAATCATATTGCTAAAATGCTGAAAGGTATGATAATATAAGTTATATCCCATCATATCTACTTCATGTTGTACTATATATTGTATACACTCGTTTGTGCTCAAAGCTATAAAACAAGATATTAAAATTGGATGAAATCTCTGTTTTCCCATTTCAAAACGATATCAATACCCAAATCACCGATAACTTTGAAAAATTCAATCTTGTACCTCAATTACTTATTGTTTTTTCCAGAAAAAAAAGATATTATCTTCCATTTAAAAAATATATGTATAAGGAAAAGCTACAAGAAAAAAATAAAAAGGAGCATTGTTATCAAACTAGAATATTCAGGATTAGAAAGAAATCTGTTATTCAGTTGTAAAACAATAAACGGGGCTGTTATTCAAATAAACCAATAACAAGAGTGTTCCATCACACCATCTTCAGAGTATATACACAGGTACCTACAATACAAAATATTATTATAATGCGCGCTTATAATGTTCCTGCTATATACACATGTAGGTTATAAGTATATTCTTTAACATAACTAAATTTTTTCTTTTCATGTATATTTTTTGATGGCATATAACTTCCTTATGATGCAAAAGATGGTTAAAATAAGGGAAAAAATTGGAATTTTTTGGAAATAAAATTTTGCCAAAAATCGAGCAAAAAATATGTATGGTCCTTATATTGATATCTTATCCTTAATAACACATACATATATATACATAAGTATATTTAAATCCTTTATTCTTCCTTTTTTTTTTTTTTTTTTTGTCTTTTATTATTATGTTTCTCGCGTTATCACAGTTAGTAGATATAAGAAAAGAAAATGCAGAATAAAAATAACCCACAAAAGATAGAGACTATAAGAATGTAAATTCGAGTATGCATAGAAAACATTTCCATAAAAACACACCTTAATGGGATATTGGTGAATCATAAATGGAAAAATGGTTAAAATGTCACTTTTGGGAGTAGTTTTGAAACTCCATATGGATAAAATTTTCTATATATCTATTTGTTCCAATTTTTTTTTTTTTTTCACTTCTTCAAGACAAAAAAATAATAAAAATAATAATGCTATACAAACAGTGCCAACATCAGACAAAGGATAACATGGTGATGTTGATGCAGTTAGTCACATTTTGTGTTGTTAAAAATATGTATAGATTTAGTTGAATTCTCTATATGGTCGTGTTATTATAAAAAAAAGTGAAGCAAGAAACAAAATAAAAAAATAGGGGTTGTTTTTGAACGAGTTTCATTAAGTTTTATCTAACATAGGCATACAAGTATACGAAAAAATTTTGTTATGTATTCACAAATAATTTGTAAAAATTTTGATTATATTGGTTATATGCACAAAATAAAGGACTTTTTGGTTATAAAAATATAAAAAAACTGTTGTTTTTTTTTGTAATATAAGAAGATTGTAAAAATAACTTTATAACTCTTTTATTATAAAATATGGTAAATACATATTTATCATGGAAAATGAGAATTATTTGTTGATTTGATAAAAGATGATCTGTCCATTCAGTGAAATTACTTTTTTTTTTAACTTTTAATCCTGTTATAAAAAAAAGTAAGCTGAATTATTATAGCGATCGTTTCAAAACTCAACAGGTTGCACAACTTTTCAACAATAACCTAATTTGTATGTTTCAATAATAAACACTTCACTGTAAATTTACCGAAAGTGGCCCTTTATATAGGTTGCAATAGCTGTGATGTTGAACAATCGTTTCTAGATCTCACATATGTATCCTTATTGAAAAATATATTATAGATATAATTTAAATGCTTTATAATATATAATAGAAGTAAATGTCATGGTCTATAAAATTATAAATATTATTTTAATTAGCAATCTAATATGTACAATGTACATGCATATTTTATATTACCAAAACGAAATTTGTTATCAAATTCACAGATGTAGCTGTGTTTAATTTTTTAGTGGGGCAGAACTTTTAAGAATTATTAAAAAGAACTAAAGAAGTATAATCGGAGTCAATCAAACTAAGTAATTTTTTTAAAACATTTTTGATGCATATTTCAATTGTGATTAACTAAAAATCTCATAATAATTCCTATAATAAATAAGTGAAATTAACTCGGAAAAGAAAAGATAATCATGAAAATAGTTATAATGTCAATTTCTAAACAACATTAATCATAATATTTTAATGAAAATATTAAATATAGCATAGTATTCTGCAATTTAAAAAAAAATATAAATACATTTTCTTCTTTTTATTCCTTTTTTTTAATTTTTTTTTTCACATTTTTGTTTATCATATACTACATAATATAAATTCTCATTTATCATATATTTAATGCAAAATTTTTTGCATGTGTGTAATTTTCTACATGGACGCTAATAATAGATGTTACATATGAAGGTTCACCGAATCCATTAATAATTCTGTTTCATCCACAATTAATTACAAGTCATCCTCAGCAAGTGATATATTTTTGTTTACACCAGGTTGAACGAGTTTATACTTATTATGTTTTTCTTGTTGTTTGTTGCTTTTTTTTTCTTCTTTAATTTTTATTTTTATAAATATAGATACATAAGTTGGTACATTTTAAAATGAAATAAATATAAATTTTATTCATTGGTAGGTACATCATGAAAAAATGAAAAAAAAAAAAAAAAAAAAATTAAAATAAAAATAATTTTTGAAATGTTTCATTATAAACAGCATCAACTCAAAAACGCAGCGTTTAAAACAAGTATAAGTACATACATAAATAAAATATTTCCTCAGCTATTTATTCTACTTTTCATTAATAAAATAAAATGAAAATAAAAGGATTTCCAAAGTATCTTGAAAAAGTCGCCATTCGATCTTTATCCATATACATATGTACAAATACATACCATACATACACATGTATATTTACAATATATAAAGAAATTTCAAAAAAATTCTTGTGTTATTTTCAACAAAATTACATATTTATATAGAATTTTTTTTCTCACAAAGTGAAATTATTTTTCGTCTATTTAACAATTTCTAGTATAACACACATTGAGTACAAATATACTGACTGAACATATACTATAAATATTCATATACACTATGTAAAAAAAGTATTGGCACCTAAGCATTTTCAGTAAATAAACTCGATTTTAAAGAGTACTATGCAAGATATCAAAATTATGATTTATGGTATGTAATGCTCTCTTTATCACCTTTAATTTAATATACAATATTATAGTAAATTAATAATTACAACAACAAAAATAAATAATATTATTCAAACAACTAGTAAACTAACGCAAAAAAAGTATTGGCACCTATTATTATAATTTCGGTTATCACGTATGTACCGTTATTAAAATTGAAAAAGCTGCATTATTTTTTTATTATGAGTCTATTATTAAGTCCTGTTATCATTTGATATAATTATTTGTAGAAAATTTTTTAAAATGGCGCCTAAAAACAAAGAAATTAGTGTTGTTATTCGGAATTTGGTTAATTCTTTAAAAAATCATGGAAAATCTTATAAAAACATAAGTGATATTGTTCGAAAATGAAATCAAGTGTTAGGAATATAATAAAACATTTCCAAAAATCCAAAATAATCAAATTTTTCTAACGTTTTGGACGACCTATAGCATTAAATGTTAGGGAAAAGAGGTGAATTCTTAATCAGATCCGTATTAATCTGTAAACTAGCGCTCTATTTTTGAAAATTAAAGTTAAAAAAATGTTTGATAAGAAAGTATCTGATCATCCTATTATAGATATTTTGAAAAAAGTTGTAACATCGCTGATAAAATGGACCCTCTATACTCTATTAGCTGCCATACAGCCACATAACATAGCAACTCCACCTGTATGTTTTACTGTTGGTATTATATTTTTGTTTTTAAAAGCCCCTTTTTTTTTCTTTTTAAACAGGACATACTCCATCTGATCCACAGTAATTAATTTTTGCCTCATTGACGAAAATTACATCATTTCAAAGCGATATATGCTTATAAATGTACTGAGTAGCAAAATTCAACCGTTCTTTCCTATTCTTCCTACTGATATATGGCCTTTTGCATGCCATTCTGCCATTGATTTTTTTTTTTTTAAATATCTATAATAGGTTGATCAGATACTTTCTTATCAAACATTTTTTTAACTTTAATTTTCAAAAATAGAGCGCTAGTTTACAGATTAATACGGATCTGATTAAGAATTCACCTCTTTTCCCTAACATTTAATGCTATAGGTCGTCCAAAACGTTAGAAAAATTTGATTATTTTGGATTTTTGGAAATGTTTTATTATATTCCTAACACTTGATTTCATTTTCGAACAATATCACTTATGTTTTTATAAGATTTTCCATGATTTTTTAAAGAATTAACCAAATTCCGAATAACAACACTAATTTCTTTGTTTTTAGGCGCCATTTTAAAAAATTTTCTACAAATAATTATATCAAATGATAACAGGACTTAATAATAGACTCATAATAAAAAAATAATGCAGCTTTTTCAATTTTAATAACGGTACATACGTGATAACCGAAATTATAATAATAGGTGCCAATACTTTTTTTGCGTTAGTTTACTAGTTGTTTGAATAATATTATTTATTTTTGTTGTTGTAATTATTAATTTACTATAATATTGTATATTAAATTAAAGGTGATAAAGAGAGCATTACATACCATAAATCATAATTTTGATATCTTGCATAGTACTCTTTAAAATCGAGTTTATTTACTGAAAATGCTTAGGTGCCAATACTTTTTTTACATAGTGTATATATTTTATATACAATGATCCTAAAATTGGTAGTACAATTAATTTTTGATTTATAAACTTAATTAATTTTATGCTGTTGTTTATTAATGTTATGTGTACTGTGTTGTATATTTATTTTTTATTTTCAGTTGCTTCTGTTCTTATTATACTCTGATTCTGTTATGTTACCACTGCTGTCTATCTATCTACAACATAATATTCAAGTTTGTATATTTCTGCTCCTTTTTTTTTTTTTTTTTTTTTTTAAATATAAATATTTTAATATTTAAAGATATGTATGTATGTATGTATCATACTTAAATATTAACATACATGTGCAATTTAAAAACTAAAAAAAAAAAAATACTGTCATATTATTTTTGCTCTTTTTTTATTGTCATGAGCATATAAATCTCATTCTTAGTGTTGAACAGTTTAAATTAATGATGTTACATTGGCCGTATGTGACAAGTACTGAAATGATGGAATAATTACAGTAACGATTAGTTTAGTATCTTCAAAAATGATTGAAAATGGGCATAAATAATAAAAAACTATAAATATAAAAAAAATATGTAATAAAAAAAAATATTAAAAATAATAATAAAAAACATTTTTGTAATTTATAAACGCTATAATATTAATGTATATGTACCATATAAATTTCACCTGTTGAATATTAATCGTAACATAAATTTTTGATAAATGATTGAAAAGACGCATGCGAAAAATAATAATTTATTAGAATGAATGTATGTATTGTATTTATTCATAAATATTATTTTTATAAGATAGCTTTATAATAAACGAATAAAAAATTTATTGAGTAGATTTTAGTTTTCATTACTATATTGTATTTTACAAAATATAAGTTGTCGATTTAAAATACTTTTACAGGTTTGTTAATTATTTAAATTAGATATTTATTATAAATAATTTAATCTTAAAATACATTGTTATTATAGAAAATAATTGAAAAACAAATTATTCTTAACAAAAACATTATACAAATGCTGCTCAAAATTTTTTGTGTATAGCAAAATTTATAAAATTAAATTTTATAAATACGATTATTATTTTCAAACTTTGTGAATTGAATAATCATTATTTTTTTATGAACTTGAAACATTTTCTTAATGTTTTTTCACTGAACTGTGTGTGGAGAACTGTCTCTATAATCTGTAATCTATAAGCATGTAATCTTTCAAATCAAATTAATCATATTTTAAGACCTTTAAGATGCAAAAAATTCTGTGTAGATTGAATTTTGTAAACGACGAAATCTTAAGAATGCTTAAAATTAGGTTTAAAATTATTAGTAGCTATTTAAAAAGAACAACAATGTCGTATTTAAGAACAAAGACCTGAAAAATTGGTATCGTTTGTGAAATTATTAGATTTCAATTAATTTCCCTTATAAAATCTCTTTGCTTTTACATTTGCGAACATATTTCGAACACATATACTCGTACATAAATTTTTAATTTATTAATTTTACAAAAGTTGATATATGTACATAATTTTTTAGTTAAACATATCACATGTTTTTTTTTTCTTTTTAAATAGAACAAAATGAAATTAAAAAACAATAAAATGCCATGAAAAAGATTATTATTTTTTCTTTTTCAAAAATTATAGCTTAATTTCATAGTTAGTGTAATAAATGTCATCTGTCTCAACATTATATTTCAAACAATTCAATAAAATGGCACAATGAAGCTGTCTAAGATAAACTTCTCTACGTTAGACATTAAAACTATGTATACATAACATGTATGCATGTGTGAGTATATAAAATTTTTATTGTAGATATATTCTGTGATATTATATACAACATATGATTCTACTAAAAGTGTAGAAAAGTTATTATACATCAGTTATACTCATCATCATCACCCACTCCAACTATGTACATTTATTCGAAGTATGGAGTTTACGACACCCTTTCTTATTAATAATAATAATAATAACAATACTTTTGATCTAGGAGTCTATATTCCACAATCACAAATTACGAACCATATGGTGCCAATGAGATTTATATACATATACTATATGTATATAATGTATATGCGTGTATATATGTATAATATACACATACATTGTATATGTAATAATATTTTTATAAAAAAAAATTCATATGTTTTGAACTCAGGTGACGCCAAAAGGATATAAATCAAACTCTTAACCCTTTCTCTTTTTCCATAGTATGTATTATTATTTAGCCAGCTTGCAAATTTTCTTTTCAAACCTATCTTCTTTTATTATATGTATGTATAAGATGAATTTTTTACATGTATGTGAATACATATCTATATGTATGCCACCCATACAATACTCTTGAGATTCATCAAAATTACATGAAATTTGATTTTAAATTTAAAATAATATTAATAAAGTTGTATATAAAAGCGTGCATTGAAAAATTTACACCTTAATTTTTACACGTTCAGCTAGGTTTCAATTAGATGAATGCATATTTTATACTTAATATATAGTATTCATCCTTTATGAACTTGCATATTAAATGAGAGAAGAACAAAACAAAAGTTGCTCATATTATAGTTCAAATAATCATAATATGTATAAGGATCAAAGTTTGTTTTACAAATATAGTACTCATGCATACTAGATGTATGTATGTAATATGTATGTATAAAATTTACAAAATAACTTGAAATAACACTCAGTGGAATCATACCACAACTCTTGAGGGCGAAATAATTCTGTTTTTGATTTGTAATCACTAAGAAAAGGAAAACAAAAAAAATAAAAACAATATTTTATTTACGATTACAATATAATAGTAATATCGAAAATTTTTGTTTGATATCCGTTCAAGTAGAAATAAAAGGGGTTTATTTATATAGAAATACAAAAATATGTACAAAAACAAATAAGGATATCTGTAGAAAATGAAAAAAAAAAGAAATTAATTATTATCGATGATTTGTAATACATACATATATATTTGTACACGCATTTGATGTTATTTATTTATTAATGCGATGTAATTAGTAATGGGAAATAATTTAAGAAAACATCATGCTTATTGATATCACAAAAATGTATGCTTGTAGGAGTTTGTTTTTCTTCTTCTTTGTTGTTTTGTTATATACTTTTTATCCACTTACTAACGGATCTTTGTCCGAAAGAGTGTTCTTCGTGACGTAATTGTGATCCTTTCGTGGAAATGATTAAATATGATGGAATATTCCGAAAATATAAATTTAAAGAACAAGCTGTTACTGAGAAACTTCCGAAACGTCCTCGAACAACTCTTTACTCGAATATCATCGTAGTTACAGAGGCTTTATAATCAATTTTTAAAAAGTATATGTTTTAAAAGTTTTTTTAACCTTCAAGCTTATTGATCTTAGATAGATGTGTAATGGGCTATAATTGCACTTCGACCAATAAAGATCTTTTGTACAGCCCTTGCTTCTTATAGATTTAGGCTTTTTATAAATCCTAAAATTCTGTTAGAAAGTGCACACCAGATTTCCTCTGGTTTGAGAAAAGGCTGATGCATGAAACACATTCTTTTAGAGGCCAACGCCTCGCATTCACACAGAATGTGTTTTGAGGTTTTTTTGGCCTCCTTGCAGAATCTGCACTTGTCTTCCTCCTGTAGTCCTATCCTGCTTAGATGGTAATTTAGAGGACAGTGGCCGGTTAAGAGACCTGTAATGGTTCTTAGCTCTTTCCTACTGAAGTTGAGTAATTTTCTGGAAATGCTAGCTGAAGGTAAGATGAATTCCTTTGGTTGTAGATTTCCAGGGATTTTTCCCCATCGGGAGATGCATTTTTCCATTTCCCATTGGAAGCATGGCTTCCATTGACGCCGTTGAAGTGGTCCTAAGAGCTCTTGTAATACTAAGACAAGCTAGTCTTTGTATTTTATTGAATCTGTTTTGGACCGTTACTTGATTTGTCTTTGGCCACCATATGGCTGAAGCATATGTAAGTATGGGTCTTATGATGGCTGTATAAGACCAATGTATCATTTTTGGTCTTAGTCCCCATGTTTTGCCAAGAAGTCTGTTGCAATTCCATAGAGCTAATGTGGCTTTTTGTATGGAATTATTTATATGTTTGTTCCAAGTGAGCTTGCCATCCAGAATGACTTCTTAAATATTTGACCTCACTTGAAAATTGAATTTGTGTTCCTTTAAGAGAAGGTTTCCTCAGGTTGAGTTTCCTTCTTTCTTGTGAAAGGAACTATAACTGTTTTGTTAGGGTTAATTGTCAACCCTTCCTCATTGCACCAGTTGTTGATCGTTACTAGTGCTTGTTGTAGTTGCATGGATATTGTTGCGTCGTCTATGCCCCTAGCCATTATCACCAGGTCATCTGCATATCCCTGTGCTTCGAGTCCAAGAGAGTCAAGCTTGTATAGAAGATCATCAATGACAATAGACCATAACAAAGGTGACAGTACCCCACCTTGTGGGCATCCTTTGTTGGCTTTAACAGTCATCGATATGTCTCCCAACGTAGCCTCGATTTCTCTTTGATTTAGCATGGCTTTAATCCATTTAGTTGTTGAAGGTTCGCATCCTTTATTTTTGGGCGCTCTTTCAATTGATATGAACGAGGTATTGTCAAAAGCTTCCTCGATATCTATGAATGCACTTAGCGCAATCTGTTTTGTATCCATAGACTTGTTCACTTTATGAACTAAACTTTGGAGAGCAGTCAAAGTTGATTTTCCTGCTTGATAAGCGTGTTGATTAGCATTTAGAGGCTTTTTTATGAGAACGCTGTCTCTAATATTCTGATCAACTATTTTCTCCATTGTTTTAAGGAGAAAAGAGCATAGGCTTATTGGTCTATAAGACTTTGGGTGCGCGTCAGGTCTTCTGCCCGCTTTGGGTATAAAGATGACTTTCGTCTTCCTCCATGATTTGGGAATATGTTCCAATCTGAAGCTTGTTTCAAATAGGTTTTCCAGGTTTGAGATGATCTGCCTGGCCCCTTTTCGTAGGAGCAATGGGTAGATTGATCCGAAGTGTACTCCCCATTAGGTTTTTCTAATAAGCCTAATCCGTTAGAGTGTGTTTTTAAAAGAACCCTGTGAAGTCTTGCTGTTTGAGGTAGTTCCGTTACACTCTCACAGAAGCTTCTCCAGGTATTTCTTTTCGATTTCCTTGATAATCTGTTGTATTCTGTTAAAGCTTTTTTGTACTCAGTTCGATCACCGGTACGGTTAGCTTTGTTGAATAATTTCCTAACCGAAGCTCTTAATTTATCTAGCTCCTGATTCCACCAAGGAACGTCTCTATTGATTCGTTTTGGTTTTATCAGGCAGCTTTCGTTAAAAGAGCTTACCAGAGATTGTTACAGTCTGGTTGCTGCAATGTCCAGTTCATCCCTGGTGTCTATTGTGTTCTCTTGATCTACTCGACAGCTCAGGAGATCGGTATATAGTGCCCAGTTTGCACGTCTGGAATTTTGATTAAGCTGGATGCGGGAGATGTCGACTTTTATGTTAAATCTTATGTGCAAATGATCTGACATAGAAGTCTCCCCCGATACATGCCAATCAATAATTTTTTCACTTATAATTGGAGTGGATAGGGTTAGGTCAATTACTTCCTGCTTATCAATAGTTTTAAAAGTGGGTTTGTTGCCTATATTATTTATCGTAATATTGTTAATATTAATAAATTCTAAAAGGCACTCACCTCTTTTGTTGATATCCGAGCTTCCCCATATTATGTGATGCGCATAAGCATCACAGCCCGGAATTATTTGTTGGTTTGTCTCCTTGCAGTACTGTTCTAGTTTTTGAGTTGAGCAGGGTGGAGGTTCAGCTACCGTGATGTCGAAGTAAGCTGAGGCTATTATAACATTTTGCTTCCCCGACCATGTTGGCAGCTCCACCAGTACAGCAACCAGATCCTGTGTAATGAATTCTGGAATTGGAGAGAAGTTGAGTGGATTTTTTAATAGCAAGGCTGTTCTAGGCCTGTTGGACTTATTGTCGTAAACTAACTTACAATTTTGTGTGTTGAGTCCTTTAATTTGTCCTCTCAATGACCATGGTTCTTGTATTAGTATCATCTCCATATTATCCTTGATAAACCTTCGGGAAAGCACATCCGAAGCAGCTTTGGAATGGTGAAGGTTTATCTGCAGACATTTGATGTTGGTAGAAATCTAGGATTTACCAAGATTAGAGTTAGGACCTTCGCCCTTCGCCCCTTTCTTGGGTTTTTTTATGTTTGCCATCATTTTTGGCAGCTATTTTGACCTTGCTCGTAGAAGCTTCAGAAGTCGAAGCGGCTCGGTGAGGACCTTGGAACCCTCACTTTTTTCCAGATTTTTCTTACCTCTGTCACCTCTACGACGAAGTCTGACTTCCCCGAACTTGTAGCTCACTTTGAAGTCATTCTTCTTTAAGGCCTCCATAGACTTATGGTCCACGGACAAGGTGACTAACGCGGATGTTTTCTCATTGGCCTTTCTAAAGATACGCCAATCATCCACGCTGTATTCATTTTGCCCTTTGATGAGTCCTACAATGTCCTCATTTTTGTCTTTCTCACTGTTTGGGAAGTGACCAACCAGTATCTGAGTTCGAGGAATATCTTTTTCCTCAACCGTCACTAGATCAACCCCATCTCATGGCTTTAAGTCTTCTATCAGCTCTTAAAGCCACTTTTTAGTTCTCTCATTTGCACACCTTAGCACTAACCATCCCGGCTTGAAGGTAGCACCAAGGAATTTTGGTTTGATAGGATTGTTCCTTTGCTCTATTATCTTTACTAGGATTTTCTCTTGAATGGCACTCATTTGCTCAGTTGTCAAAAGAGTTTCTGGAAAAGATTTAGCCAAGATACCTATTGGGACGCTTTCTACAGCTTGCTTAAAGCTTGCTGTAGACGGTAAATCTTTTTCTTTTTGTGGAGAGATGTTCTCATCTTTCTGGGGTTGTTTGGCTTTTTTAGAGCCAGAAGCCTCAGAAGTTGAGTCGTCAGAGCAGCCTCTTTTGAGATTTTCTTCCGGTTTTTTTGAAAAAGGCTAAAGGGCTTTCAAAGTTGCCTCGTCAACGCCAAGGCCTTGTTGTATCAGCCTCTTCATCATTTTTCTCCCTGCGTCGCTGAATTTTACCCTTTTTTCAGAGTCTTTCAGCTTCATCTTCTGTAAGGAAGTCTCCACTTCATCCTCTTGATATCGGATAGACCCGGCTTCGCTGTCTGTTGCCGATGATACGTTTGTAATTGTATCATCGTCGCTGCCATAAGATTCGCTTAAGCTGTCTAAGCTTTTAGCTTCTCTTATAGTATTGTCAAAAAGAGGAATTTCTCCCTCGATTGAAATTGTTGCAGTTGATGCTATTAGAGGTGCATCGTCCTCGTTTTTATTTTTATTTTTGAATGTGTCCATAAATGGTCCCACGAGTTGCACGGGAAAATACGGTCACCTATGGCAGAGCCCTGCATTACCATAGGAAGGCTTACTTTTCAGCTGAAATTGGAGGTCGCCTGGTATCCAGAGTTCGCATATTAGCGACTAGGCTCTCCCCTAGCCACGCATCCCTGGGCATATGCTATTCCACCCTTGGATTGGACGCCTAGGATATTGTTAGCCAGATTCTCAGCAGAGACATGACCGTACTGAGGATCTGTTACCAGTGGCACCGCGTGAAGGTCATAACCGGACTTCCGTCAGTTCAATAGTTACAGCATGCTCCATCGGTCCTGTGCGATTTCGCATGTTCATCCCCCTATTGAAAAGTCAGCAGCTTATTGATCTTACAAATGTATATTAAAAATTATTTTTTATTTAAATAATTATTTTTATTTTACAAAAACTGTTTATTTTCATGTTAATTTTTAGGTCAATGAAATATTATTTTAACCCTTTATTTTATGAATTTTAAAATACATTTTCATTATTTTCTATGGTTTATAATATAGACATAAGTTTATATACATATATTTTAAATTTACTTTAAATTTTTAAAATTCCTTGAATTCTTGTATATGATTTTAAATATTTCTACAAATTTTAAAATGAAAAACAGACAGATTTTGATGAATACAATAAAACTAAAAACTCACAATTAAAATTCAAAACTTTCACTATGAAACGCAATTTCGGGAAGTTTTCAAAAAAATTACTATAGGTACGCTTTGTTTGTTTTAAGAAAACAATTTATCAAAGACTAGGTCTGTAGCACGTTTCTACCTTTAACTTCAAAATAGAGAAATTCTCTACTACAATTTTGAATTTCACGTCATTTTGACGTCATTCTCAATCGTTTGTGTTTCTATAACTGTTGCATTGGAAAGTTCCAAACGAGTTGAATTTTCATCGTGGAAAAGTATGCACATTTTAGTTGAAAATTTTCTCAACTGATTGAAAATCATCTCAATTGAAAACGTGCTATTATCAACTGATAATTAAAAGTGTTATTAAGAATAGTGTAAAATATTTTTTAAATTATACATTATAATGGCTGAAAGAGCAAAGGTAGGACTTTTTTAAATTTACAAAAATTTTATTTATAGTAATTTATTATGTTATTTTTTTTAATTATTAATATTTTCAATGGTAAAAAAAAATATGCATATTATAAAATGTATAAATATTATAATAAAGTGCAAATATTGCATATTTCAAAATTTTTAGCTTATTTTTACAGCCTACAGGACGTAAAAGACAAAAATATCAATAGTTTAATAAAACTTTAAAAAAATTTGAATTTGACATTTGTAATCTCAATTATTTCTAGTTTTTCCATTAGTCAAATGAAACTCAACTCACCATATTCTCAACTATTAAACTGGAAACAGTAAAACTTAACTATTTGAGTATAATGGTTGTTAGGCGAGCAGTGGACGAAGCGATAGAGTGTTGGCTTCTGATGCTGAAGGTCTCGGGTTCGAGTCCGCCTGAGTTCACTCATCTTTGAATGAGTACCAATTCACTTTGAGTTGGGTATAAGTGCTCGGTACTAATCAGTTTGGTGGCTTTGCTTCGAGACCATAAGCTAAGTCCACAAAAACTACAAAGAATATTGTATCAAGCCCTGTCATACGAATAAAATTCGTTCTCTATCAACGAATTTAGTGGTTCGCATTCCACTTTAAAACTGTAGGTGCATGTATGACAGAAGGGCTTACAACCCTTTGACTGACAACTGAGAGGTGTGTCGGTGAGTGGTATCAAAACGGCACTATATGCTAATTGGGTCTTCGGACCGCCACGTCAACCAACCAACCATAATGGTTGTTAATATTGTGACGTATTGAGAAATTTCTCAACTAAAAATACAGAAACGAACTACTGATATAGGATAGAAATTTGTAATTTTAAAACATAAAATTGTAAATAAAATTGAATTATAAAATATGTATTAAATTTAAAAATATTTAAAAAAAAAATATCATGTTTTTAATCTTTCATAATATATTATTTAGATATTTTAAAAATACTAAAGCTCAAGTTTAAATGTAAAATAAAGTACATACTATATATACATATATTATGTATGTGTGGTACGCTTATTTTTATTTCTCAGAAATAATAATAATAAAAAAAGAGAACTTGCTATTATGTTTATTTAACGCTCATTTCAGGCGTTGAGGATATGTAATGACAATGATATGTAAGTATGTTCAACTTGGTCCATATCCGCATGTTAAATATGAATGTGAATTCTGGTAAGGCTCATAAATAACATTTGTAGGCGTTGGCAGGTGTCGCCAGAGCTGTCTAAAATCGCGATAAATCTTCATACAAAATAAATTTTGTAGAAATTTTGTAGATATAATTCACCCCTTGAATCACTTTTCTAATATTTGTTGTTTTTATTGTTAAAAAAAAAGTTATTATTGTTGTTGTTAAGAATATGAATGTGGTGTGACATTATAATATATGAAAATGTATATACCTTCTATAAAAGTAAAAATAGAGGTACATATGTATATTCAAAATTTCGCACATTTAGTGAATATGTACATTGTACATACATATTCTGTGTTTTATTTTTTAGTTTTCTCATATCTGCTCTTGCATATAAAACGGAATGCTGTCAGTTGTAGGCACAAACGAATAAATAAATTTTCTAATTGGAAATAAATTTGCTACGTAGACAGTTGAAGCAATATTATAGTAACAGCAGCAGCAGCAGTACCAGCTCCATTAGTATTATTCTGTAGTAGCAAAATAACCATTGGACTAAAAAGCAAAAGTACACTACACATTTATTCTGTATTTTACATTATTATATAATAAGTTAAATTGTATATTAACTTGTATTTGTGAGTACATTTTGTCCAAAAAGTTTAATATATTATAGAAAATAAGGCAGGATAAGTGGTAAAAGTGTAATTTTACTAGTTGTCTTTTCAAAAAGACGTGAAAGAACTTCTTTTCCCAGCCTACTTTTTGACCATGTGCAAATATTTTGACATGAAAAGCCACATTAAATGAAACCCAAATGCAATTAACGCGCCATTCTTAAAAGATTTATGCCATAGTATCTAAGTATGTTACTATTTAGTAAATGTGATGTTAAACAATTTTTATTAATATGAAAATCTCCACACCATATTTTTATATGCATATATCTATTTATGTACATGTGTGTATTTACTTATATCAGTCTGTTGTTGATAAACAAATTGACCAACAAAAAAAACTCAAAAAAAAAGTCGACGTACATAAATGAATATAATTTATGAATATATGTACATACATATGTCTATCTGTATGTACAATAAAATTTACGATGAAAGAATTTAATTTAAATGATGTTGAAAAAAAAAAAAATTTGAAAAAAAAAAGAATTTAAGAAGTTTTAAGATTGAAGATACACATACTATGTACATATAATTGATTTAATCAAGAATAATAATTAAAAATTTAGAATTGAGAATGGATACTTTTATAATATTATAATTAATTTTCTTGTATTTTATTTTCTCTCAGTATTTTATTTTTTGTAATTTTATCTTATTTAATTAAAATTGCAAATACATTATTGCGTGCATTAAAGCTTTCAATTTATAGAATGAGTTTTAGATCTAAGATACATTTTTCTTTAAATTTTAATCTATTTGATATTAAGAAACTTTCTGAATCATGAAACATAGAAGAAATAAATAAATTTCTACATAACAAATAAGAATTGAATAAAAAGAAGAAGAAGAAAAGAAAATAAGATATATGGAAAAAATATAAATACAAAACAACAGAAAAAAATGTTATTTACAGAAAGCAAAGAAAGAAAAAAAAAAAAGAAATAAATGAATATTCTTTTGCGAACGATATGTACACTGTGAATGACCAACAAATGCAAAAGTTTGTTATTCATTTCAACCCTTATTCGTTGCACCCGAACAATTTCTATTTGTCCTAAAGTCATTAATCATTCTGAGGAGACGATCCAGAAAGGGAGGTTGAAAACTAAAAGTATAATGTAACTATATGGGTTGCTGTATTATCATCACTATTATATTATATAAAACATTGTACAGGGTGTTCAAAATTAAAATGATATAATGTATTTGGAGATTGTAGTTTATTTTTCTGAATTGAAATTTTTTTTTTCACCTTAAATCAACGATTAAAAAAAAAATAAATAAATAAATAAAGAAAAAGAAATTAACTTTATAATAAATGAATTATTGGTACTCATTCAAATAAAGCTGAGCGGAGTTGAGATTTTTTAAACCTTAGACATCCATTTTTAAAAGCTATTATTGTAGGAGATTTGAATATCAACAATGTTTAAAGAATTTTGTAAAGCCTTGTTTTTAGTATGTTCTTTTTACAATTTCTTTTGTCAATCTATCTAAAACGTACATTACAATTTGTAATTATCGAACCCTACATTCCGACTGAAACATCCTGTTAATTTATATCAACTATAATATACATAAGTACATATGTATGTATATTCAATTTAATATATATTTTTAAAAAAGGACATGCTTTTTTTGATATCAACTCAAATACATACAATTGAACGAAATTCCGAGCATTCAAGTAAAAATCCATTTAGATTACTTTGTATAATATCCAATTTTCAGTACTAAAAAAAAAAAATAACAAAAATAAAACTTGAACCATTTAAGCTATTTATCATGTTTTCTAAGGGAGAGGCTTATCTTTCAACATTCGACCTCTATTTGTGTTTGTTTGTTTTTTTTTGTTTTTTTTTTTTTTTTCATTCTAAAACCGTTATGGTATACAAGTTTCATATTATGTAGTATATCATTCATCGATCGGTCAAAGTGAAATTCATTTATATCCTTAAAATTTTAAGAAATGCATTAAATGAAATGGAATACATAATATAGTATGTACATATATTATTTTATTTTTGTAGATTAAATACATTATTTTATGCTTTGTATTTGTTTTGTATAATAGATAATGTCCTTTAGTAATATTTAGTAAAAGCGTAAAAGGATCAAATTGTAGTTATAATATATGCGCATATAATATTCATTATACAATTTTCTAAAAACATAAATTCAAAGAATAAATATTACAACATGAAATAGGTATATAATACACAGCTCACAATACAGAAGCAATGTTGACAACATATTTATTATTTACTCACGTACTCCTTTTTCATTAACTAAAATGTCTATTAGTTGGATATAAATTTTAGTCTTGTTGAATAGAAATAATATTTTCTAATCGGTTTCCTTCAGACAAAGAATGCTCATCCAAGCTTAATGATGATTCTAAGTACTATGATCTGCGGAAGATTATTTGTTTCCCATGAATAAATCCTTTTATTCAACACTTAAACACTTGTTGGTTAGTCTAGATATAAAATATTTAACTGATGAAGTTAAATTTTGTTATTGTTGTTGTTCCTTTTTTCTCTCATTTTGTTTTTATCCGGTTTTCTTTTGACTATTTTGCAGCAGGAAATTCATTGAACTTATCCCTTCGATAACGATAACTAATTTCCTTTTCATTGTCATGTTATTTTACCCTTTTTCTCATGTACCGTTATACATAACGATAAATTTAACAATAATAATTATTATTTACTAGGATATTATACTTACAAAATTTTTATTCAAAAAGAAATTACAGTATTTTCAAAAATTCATTTATAAATGATAATAAGTAGTCTATTGATATTTCATTAGTATTCTAAATGTAATTACTCTTTTCGAATTGAGTTTTTTTTTTAATTATAAAAATTTCAAAATAATGATGAAATTTTATAGTATATTTAATGAATATTTAAACACTTAATTTTATTATCCGTTCATTAAAAATAAATACAGATACTAAAGTTATGTTTTGATCCTAAATCTCTATTATTATTCTTATTTTTTATTCAGAAAGTTCTTATATTCCAAACTAAAAATAGAAAGATAAAAAGTAAACTTTTTTACTCGTTTTCCAACGAACGCATTCATGTTTTTAAGGAAAAATATTGTTTTTTTTTTTATTGACTTTTTACAATTTTATTTCTGACTGAAAAATGTGAATGAAATGGATAAAAGTATAGATTTAAAATTTCAATAATATCAATTTTCTATGTTGTTACAATTTATTTTTATGAAAATTTCAATCCAGTACCTTTTTTAAAAACATATATACATACATAGCTACATATATGTATAAATAATTTTGAAAATGTAAGTCTCATGACAGATTTCTAATTTTCCATTATTTTTGTTCTTCAATCTTCATTTTCTTCAATAAAGTTTAATTTTTTCTTTATCGCGAAAAAACACAATTAAATCCAAATAAATATTCCAAACATTCTTTATATTACGTGTATCTTCAAAAATGAATCATTGCTTTGCTGATGCGATGCTGATGCTTGTCACAAATTCAAAAATGAAACACAACTTTTATGATGTGTTGTCACATATTCAAAAAAGCATCACATCAAATCAAGTATTCGAAATTCCTTGTAATATTCAGCCGTCATGTAATAGCATTGCATCGCCAACTAAAAACTTTGCGTTGTCATAGCAACAAGTAATGTTTTCGCATCACGAACAGAAGAACATTAGCATCACCAAAGCAGCGATTCATTTTTGAAGATACACGTACCTATAACTTCATAATTCAACTAAATTCTCAACTTCACCTTAACAAACTTAAAAATGCCATAGATGTTCCAAATCAATTATATGTACCTATATGATAGTAAAAATAGTAATAAAATACAACAAATAATTTCTAAAAGTTCATTATTTACTCCACGTGAACTTTTAGAGTTGTATTACGTCACAAAGTTTAGAATTAAGAACTAGTTACTAAATTAAATTATTTAATTATTATTAAATTCGATTTTATTCAAAGTAAAACAAAAAAATTCAAGTGGAATTTTCAACTTATATACATACTATGAATTGTGTAAATATAATATAATTTGAAATTTTCTATGAAGTAATGAAAACTCTTTTCAAAATTGTTTTAAAAAATATTTTGAACGAACATATTTTTAATTTACTTTATAGCCTTGTATGTAATGTATAATGCCTCATATGCACGTTTGGATATGAAATTTTAATTTTCCCTCTTGAGTTTTTCATAATTTTTCAACATAATATAACTGAAATCATCCCTTTGACACCAATTTTATCATATAAGAAAACGAAAATATTCATGCTTGTGCTTTGTAAATGTAAAAATAAGATTTCTTTTTTTTTTCTTCATGTTATCCCCCATTATTATAATATTTTCACATTCGTGTGTAATATATATTTAATATTTTTAAAACTAAGTCATGTGATAAGGAAAAGAATGAAATGAAAGGAAAAAATTGTCATTAAAATTTGATATGTGTGCGAACTTCGACTGAATTAACAAGAGGATGTCGACTAGGTTCATAGCTTCGTGGAAATTTTATCCGTTGTTGTGTTCTAGATGGCTTATGAGATGAATGTTTTTGTTTATTTTTTCTTCACTCTTTTAAATCTAAGTTTGTTTTACATATAACACATGCACATTTTTAACCTTAAAATTTAAATTATTCATAGAAGCGTAGATACTAGATACTTGTATGTAAACATATTATGTACTATACACAATGTAGGTACATGAGTATAACTTATGATGTATAGGTATAATATTCACATACGTTCAAAACAATGAAAAATTATTTAATTACAAAAAAAAAAAAAATTGAATCAAAAAAACTATAAAGGAATATTAGCTTAAGATTTCTAAAAGAAAGTTGTGATTTAGTATAGTATCACAGAACATAAAAGTACTTCTTCTTCTTCTTCTTCTTCTCCTATTTCTAAGTTCTTTATTGATAGCATATGTACATACTTTATATTATATACACTTACGAAAAATATTTACCTCGTGAAAATTTCATATAATTCAAAGCCGCACTGTATTGAAATTCACATAATTTGTAAAATTACTACCTTACTGCAATATTGTATGTATGCATAGATGTCCTTTTTAATTACCTCTGATTCTATTTTGAGTTAATGAACGGAAGTGCATATTTTAGGTGTTCGAAAAAATAGCAGTATTAGAATAATGAAATAAGAAATATTATTGAAATATTTTTTTTTACTTTATAAATAATATTAAATTTTTAATTTAAAACGGTGAGTGGAGTATGTGTTTTAAAAATTTTTAAAAATTTTTTTGATTTGTAGTGTTCAAAAAATGGGAAGATGTCCCAATTATTCTGATGAAACAAGACATTTTAATAAAATAAAAATGCGTGATTTAAAAAAATTATTAAGAAAATCAGGAAATCATTGCATGCTTTACCAAAATAAACTTCAAATGCATTAAAGTGGAAAAAAACAGCAGAAACAAGAAGTAGGAAGAAAAAAACAACAAATAAACAAGAGCACTACATTATAAACATGGTGAAGCGAAGCCCATTTGCAACACCTACAGAAATTATAAACATTTTAGACTTGCCTATTTTACCTTAAAGTGTAAGAAAACGTTCAATAAAAGCAAAATTTGCCAGCCAGAAGACCTGCCAAAGTTCCAATGCTGAACTAAAGACATATTGAAAATCGATTAGAATTTACAAGTGAAAAAATAAAGTGGAACGAGTCCAAGTGGTACATACAACATTTTGTGGTCCGAAGAGACGAAAACAAAACTTCCAGTTATACTTATAATCACACAAGTGAATGTAGTGTACTATAAATTAAAAAAAGTAATAAAGAAGTTTGTTATTGGAGAAAAATTTCTGGAGGACTATAACTGATTTGAAAACATTAAATTTCAATAGGATACTTTTGACACAGCTCTTCAAAGTCAAGAATTCACACACAGAAAGGATTTTATACTTTGGTAAATAAATAATTATGAAAATTATAATTGTGCCGTTTATTTTGATACTGATCAAAGTCATTTTTGTGCGTTTTAAGTTATTTTTTCTCCTGTCGCAATTTGTCGTTTTTCCATGCAACTGCTTTATTTTTATCGATAATTTTGAGGAAATAATATAAAATTTAGACTCAAGTGAAAATATATTTCAATCTTTATTTATTACCTACTTTAACTAATTTTTCTTCAAAACTCACTAAGACGATCACCTTCAAAATAAACGGCACGTAGTATAAGAACAGCACAATTTTAAAAAATTTTTAAAATATGTACATAATGTACTATATAGAATTAAAAAATTTTAAATATTATTTTTCAAATTTCCTGAAAAATGTTGTTATGAATAAAATTACAGAAATAGTATTCATTATTATATTTTAATTAAACTGAAGTGAAAATCTTTTGTTAATAATACATTAAAAAATCAAAATCATTGAAATCTGTCAAAAATTACGCATAATATTTGTATGTATGTATGTATGTAGACGTATAATAATAAAATCATATAAATATGATATTATCCATTTTCCAATTTATAATTTTTGCTTAATTGACAGAAATAGAAATCATCGTTAAAATAAAATGAAAAATTTACCCAAAAGGCTTGACATTATATTAAAATGCATTGGAAATGAAAATTCTAACATATCAAATAACATTTACAATAACTCTAAAAATATCTACAACATAATAAAATGAACATATATGCACATACAAAATACAAATATAAGTACACATAATACTAATTAAGATCATTTTATAACAATGCAGTCTTTTGACGTATAATTTTTGTTATAAAACATTCATATATTAAATTCATTTTTGTTGCAATATTAACAAAAAGTCAGCTAAATGCTATAATTTAATATTTCGATTAATTTTGGTAATTTTGTGAGAAATTTCAGTGGTTTAATACAAAAATTATGTATTTTATTACATAGAGTAGGAGTAAAAATGTTAAAAATATGTGTATAATAAATGTACAATAATATTATAGGTACATATGTATGTAAATAGATAAATTCACACATATATATGTACATATATTCGTATATTATATACAAATAACATACAGATAAATTTAAAATACATATTTTCATCAGAAAATGAAATCGAGCTAACTCTTTATATAAATAAAATTGTACATTTAGTAGTATGTATATTTTATATAAAATTTATATCATTATTCCAAACGTTATGTCTGTCCAATTATCTGCAATAATTCAAAAATTGTATTCTGGTTTTGTTATGTCCACTTTTTTTTTTTTGCTTTTTTTATTTTTAAAAATGTGCAAAATGCCGTCAGCAGTTTATTTTGTTAATTTCACATATCTCTGCATGATATTTACAAAAAGCAGCAAAATCAGTTGCTTCTTTTTTGTTTTTTTTTTTTTTAAATTTCATTTCTGCTCATTTTCATTTTTTTTTATATACGATAATTTCATCGTCTATGTAATTTATATATTTACTGTATTTTTGAACTTTCATAATACAATATTTCATATGTATATGTAAATTGCTATGATACATACATACATAATACTTATATTACGTCAGAAAATAGCGATACTGTCAATAATGATTATTACAAGGATATTCAATGCAAAAATGTATTGAGATTATTCAAATATGTATGCATGTACTCATAAGTAATATATGTATATATGTATTTCGTGCTATAACAGCTCATAAAATCCAAGAGACAAATTTCTATCAATTAAAAAAAAATAAAAGTTTTATATTATTTCATACGAAATTATTAAAGAATGTCTTCTCACCTTTCATTTAGTGGTTTTAAAACCATTTAAATTTTTTTTTAGATATTTTCCATATCAACCTGATTTGCTGAGTTATCCGTTAACCTTGCAAATATTTTTTCACTTATTGCATTGAAACTTCGATAACTTAAGTTATAGAATAAACTTAAATAATTATTCTTTTCTTAAGTTCATTGGTTTGTTTCGTAAAAATTATTTAATCGTTTAGGCCGTTACTCTGTTGACATCTTAAATAAAAGATTTATTAAACGAAAAAAATTATAAACAGCAATATTGTTTTTTAAAAGTAATTAATAAAAAATTCAAATAAGTACCAACCTACATTAAACGTTAGTAATAATATTGATTCTAAAGACTTCTGTTGTTGTCTAGAACAACTTGAATTCTTTTAATTCAATAATGAAAATATTGCATAATATTTTGTTTAATTTTACTGTATGTGATTGTATTGCATATTGTATTTGTTTAAAACAACTTTTTAATTTTTTTTTATACCATTGCATTGTTATTACATTTTTTTATAAAAGTAACTTTCATGAACTCCATTTTTTCCACCCTTATTAAATGTCGCTCACATGAAAGTTGAAGAAACAAAATTAATCATAAAAAAAATCGTGAATTGATAAAAATGTACATATAATAAATATTAATCTACTAAATTACAAGCCTTTTTTATAGTTTTTCTTTCACTTAGCTATTGTTAATAAATTTAAAAACATTATATAATTTACAATATTGTAACACTACTTGACTACTATTAAACCCGCCTAAAACATTAATAAATGCAATCAAACCACACTGGTTACTAGTAAAAACAATTTAAAATTTCAACTGAATACATTCATATGCAATTCATGGCTGCTGACCATTGTTTTTTAGATACAAATATATCTACATTAACACATTTATGCTTATAAATTTTATAATATAGAAAGTTTTGAAAGGGTTGAAATTTCTTTAACATGCATTTTAATATGTATGTTCATTCATGTACATATTATATGTATATGTATATGGTATATATGTATGTATGTATAAAATAAGTAATAGCTATATATATATATATTTTACATCTTGGTAAAAGCTCTTTTCGATGGATATCATTTTTATTTTGTTACCTGTTTATCAGCGAAATGCTGTTAGGTCATATGCTTTGCCGCCATCATCGTCATCGTTTATAATGCTTTAAGGCACGCAACATGAAAATGAATTGTTATGCTACATTTTTTATATTATCAAATCCTCGAATGCATGCATCCACAATAACATTGCTTTTACAATATTATTCCTGCAACACTGCAGGCTGCATTGAATTTTATATTTTATAAGTTTACAACATATGTATATATGATTCTAGGATCTAAAAACAAAAACAAAACAAAAATTTGAAAAAAAAAAAAAAAAAAAAAGCAAAACAAGAGAAACCTTTGCATGGAAGTTTCAATTTTTTCCTTATATTTTCAGTAAAAACAAGGAATAATAATTTCCAACAGCCATATCGAAATAATGCACAAAACATGGTTACATATCGTTATCGTACATGAAAATTGCTAGAATTTTGTTTGTTTTTTTTTTATGAATTTTTTATTTCTTATATTCATTTCAGAATTGCTTGTTCAATTTATAAAACACATTTAAATTTGAGCCAAACACGAAATCAAATCGATGTCTTTCAAAATGTCTCGAAATTCATGAATTTCTGTTTTTATAATAGATGGATAAATAAATATATGTACAATGTACATACATGTATAGTATTTCTATTAGAAGGGTTTTTAATTAGAAGGCGTTTCTAAATATAATATAAGGAAAAAGTATTATTAAATTTATATTTTATGAAGTTATAATAAAAACTACTCAATTTTTTTATTCTGTTACTCCTCCAAATTTACAATTAACCCAAAAAATTAATAAAATATCAAAGAAAATTCTGGCATATTATCAAAACTATCTTTAAAAAAAACCTTTAACAATTCAAAAGATAAAATAAAATTATATAAAATTAATAGAATGAATCAAGTTACAAAAAAATAAAACCATTTTTTTTTTAACTTTCAAATTTCAATATCCGAATTTTGAAAATTTATTTATACAATCGATTTTACTAAATAATAATTCTAATGAATTTCCAATATCATTAAAATTCAATATATAAAATCAGTGTTATTAAAATAAATCCAAGAATTCAAATAGATTAAGAATAAATATATATATATGTATGTATAAATTGTATATTTTTGTTTGTTTGTTTTGTTTTGATTCAAATTTCATTGATATATAAAATATCTTGTGTATTTCCCATATAACAGCAATCATCCCTTTTTGAATAGATACAATTTATAAATTGTTATTGTAATAGAAAATGTAGTGTAACTTCATCGATAAGAAGCTAAAATGAGAGTAATAGTTGTTTCAAAATACGCCTAATGCAGACATAAACAAACAATAAAAAGGTCCTTATTCAAATCAGACACTATATAAGATTACTTAGAATAGGTGTAATAATATTAAGAAAAAAAAACAAGGCGGAATTTTATATGTGCCATCATGAAGCCACCAAAATAGCATTTGGGTCTTAAGATATATCTTAAGTATATCGTCCATAAAATCCAAATCAGTTAGTATAACTGAAAATTGAAGATGATGATAATGAGGATGATTTCATTTTTTTTTTTTGTGTGTGTTTCTTGTCTTTTTATTTTATGATTATGTCGGTGTGAGAAAACTACCATGTCGTACTCGTAATTTTCGTCACTTTACATTACATAGAAAAAATAAAAGCTCATCCGAATCACCCTACTTATTTCTTAAGGGATATAAAAAAATAAATTTTTTTTCCCACATTTTTTGTTGTAATAGTTTGGTTTTTTTTTTATATTTCTTGTTTTTGATATTTTTTTTTAAAGTACAATATTTGAGGGAAAAGAATTACCCATTTGGGGGTTGTAACATGTTCCAATAAAATTTGAATTTCTTGTTTTTTATTATTTTCTATCTTTTGATTTGTTTTTTTAAATCCTTTTCTTCCTGAATTTTGCAATCTATTTTTGCCTTCGGAAATACTTTTGGCATATTATATCGAGTGATTTGTGATTTTTCTATGCATATACAAGTATGAGTTAAAATGAGAAACATAGTATATATTTGTTGGTATGTGAAATGTTTATTTTATTCTACTTTTTTTTCTTTCTGAAAATGTAATCAAATGCTTCTATTTTAAATTTTTTTGTATTTCATATGAGAAATATAAGTAAAAAGAAACCAAGTATTTCATCCCACATATAATATTATAATCTTCAACATTTTCAAAATAATTTTAATAAAAAAGCAATAAAAATACTTGAAACATCTTTCTGAAACATTAACATTTTAAGTGCATGTACTATATATGATACAAATTATACATACATATACATATGTACATATTTTTGATTCGTTTTATATAATAATATTTATTACTTAAAATATATTTTACTCTTTCGATAAAACTTTAAATGCATACGCATTTGTTATGATGACAAGGAATATGGTTGTGGTTAAAATAAGATTCAAGAAAAATAGAATAAATAATAAATAAAAGAAGAAAAAAATAATGTAAAAACTTAGAGAAATATAGAAAAGAAGTGCTTCAAAAGTGTTTTATTATAATACATTGAACATGTTTCAAGACTAATGTGACGTTTTCCTTGTGTGTCATTTACATATTTTACATCTATTATCGTAATACTTTTTTTTTAAATTAATAGAAAAATACATATTGATCAATAGTTTTCGAACTTTTCTTATAAATTATATAGTTTTCTTTCTAGATGGTTGAGACAAAAATTTAAACGGATTTTTTTTTTTTAAATTATGAATGAATGAGTTTAAAATGTAAATAATTATTTAAACAAGCTCTTTATAAAAAATTTTGCAAACTTTTTATTTATTTTAAATTTAAAAATTTTCTGCAGGTTCAAATATAAATTAAGTGAAAATAAATAACTTGGATTGAGCCTTGAATTGAATATTCATTTTACTTGATCAACAAGATTATTCAGAAAAATACTCATCATTATACGTTTTTTTTTATGTTTACTTCAAAATTTGTTATCGTCTGCCATAATTGCTCTGTAGAACTCCATTTAACAACAAACTCTAGATATTGTATTGTGGGGAAAATCCTTTCTATTGTATTTCATTTTTTTTTCTTATCTTAATTATTTCAATGCATAAAAAAATAAACATAACAAATGTTTAATTTTTTCAATTGTAATTTTTAAAATATAGTACCTATTTATGTAAAATTATAAATTTATTAAAAATTGACTATTGACTTTTTTATATTTCAAATATGAATAAATACTCTTCTACTAATTTTTCTTTGAATATTTACTATTTTGAATTTATTTTCTTTTTAAATTGCAATAAACTGAATGAAAAAAATATATCTACATAGTGACATACCTATATGTATGTATGTATGTATGTACATATATTACATATATTCAATTTAAATATACTTAGAAAATATATTTTTCTGACAATTCAAATACATAACTATTATAAATTCTATGTGTTATAAGTATACACATGTACTTGAAATTTTAAAATAAAATTGCTAATTTATTATAGTTTAACACATTGCATAAAGAATTTATTTTACTAGAAAATATGTTGAAGAATTGAATTTAATCTTTCATTTTGAAAAAATTTCTTGTTTTACAATAATTACATCACGAGTAACTTAATACTTTTTTATTTTTACAAATAAAATTGAAAAAGAAATATAAAAAAAAAACTTGATAAGATTATATTATGTATGTAGAAGCTAATTTTCTCTCACAAAAAGAATTCATTCTTTGTTTGCTTTCAAAATAAGAATAAGGAAAAAAGATTCAAACTACAGTAAGAAAACATACGATTACGAATACATTTTTTTCTACATTTTCTTAAATTTTTACAAAAATAAATAAACAACAAACATCGTGAAATTAAAACTAAAAACTAAATAAAAAGATTCTATGGATTTAACTGTTTTAAAACTGAAAAGTAAATTGGAGAATTTAAAATGTAATCAAGTGCCATTGGCAAAACGAGGTATAAAGGTGATGAAAGTATGCGGTTATATCTAAATGTATGCATGATTTAAGTTTATAGAATATAGAATATAAGTTTAACAGCATTTAAACTATAACAAAAAATAAATACACATACGAGTATATTATAAGAATAATTATATTACACCACAAACTAAGCAAGTACATACATCCCATAAGTAATGCGAAATTTCATTGGCTATGGCGATAAGGGTCGCGAATTTCAATACCTGATACCACTGCAGGAAAAAATAAATGTGTGTGACAAAAGTAATCCCTTTCCATTTTAATTCCGTCTTTTAAAGTATTTAAAACAAATTTAAGGAGCCATTAGCAAATAAAACATTGGAGGTTTCAAAAGAGCACATACGCCACATTATTTTGTTTTTCTTTAATAAAGGTGAAAAAGCAACTGAAGCCTGTCGTCAAATTCATGGTGTTTATGGCGAGGGAGTAATAAATTTAAGTTATATAAATTGAATTATCAACATTACTAAAAATAAGAGTGAAAAGAAAATTGAAAAACTAATAAGGAGCTGAAGCCGGTCCCGAATCCGGTTAAGAGATGAGGAAGGATAGTAGTAGCCTAATGTAACCTGAATGGTCAACATTTGGCGTGTCAGGAAGTAGGTGAATCGCGCTACAGAGATGGATTCTGAACATACTTGGAAGGACTTTATCATACAATTTCTCCATTGAAACAGGTACTAATGCCTGTCTGGTTGGCATATATCGCCAGATTTGTGGACTGTTGGCAACAAAATAAGAAACTTATTAAGGGCAGAATCTAGTAACAGAAACATGGAATTTTCGAACCCAGTACAAATCTGAAGGTTTAAGAACCTGTTACAGCAATTAAAGAAATAAAATGTTGAACTAGCTTTGTTGTAATAAACTGAATGGTCGCATTTTGACTGAGACGTTCAATTCAGGTAAATATGAAGTTAACTCTAGTGGAAATAAAAAACAACATTGATTTATTGTCTCAAAAAAGCTCCATAATATAATTGGCTTTGTAGCCGTAAGTGAAAGGCTATGTCGTATCAGATTGAGAACAAAGTTCTTTAACCTTACAATCATATGTTACATGGAACTAAGTATAAATAACAATGGTATGAACCTTAAAGGTCTTGCACAAGCAAAAAACATGATAATCAGCAGGACCAGTATTGTAAACAAATGTCAATAAAGGAAATCAATGAAACAGTGATGAGAGCTGCTGAGAAAAAAGAAAAAAACCAGAAATGCTGACTGGTGGGATGATGAATGCCAGATAATAACAACTAATATTGCTGATGAATACAAGCTAGTAAGAAAATTGGCAAAAGGCGGATTAATAGTAAACGAAGACAAAACAAAATATATTTATGAACAGGTAATGCAGCAAAAGGAATAAAGCAGAATATATTGATGAGTTTACTAAGAGATTCACCATCAATCGCTTGCAAACACTCTTTATTATTTCTGATTCTGATTCTGATTCTGTAAGATCCATCATCTTCTCTTACTGGTCCAAGAATTCTATGGAGTATTTTCTTTTCGAATATGTCAGTTTTTTTCTCATCACATATTTTCTTATTGTCTATGTTTTTGCAGCATAGGTATAAGGTAAGTATTGGTCTAATTATGGTTTTGTAGAGTCGGAGTTTTGTCACTTTAGTTAATGAGGACCCAAATATTTTTTCTGTACAAGAAGAATTGGCACTTAGTACTTACGTATGAATAAAGGAAGTGCGTTAAGTAAAATACATATTTTATGGCAACTCAAAAGGAAAACGACGAAGAGGAAAACCTAGAACAAGGTTGGTAGATGTATTTGAAAAAGAGGTGGAAGATTTAAAAATCCGAAGATGGAGACAGAATGCGATGAACAGTCTCATGGACAGAATAGAGACAAACTATTAAAAAGATCAAGGCTTGCATCAGGACTGTTTTACCGTATAATAAGAAGAATACACATACGATACATCAATAATTAAAGAGTATTGAGGAAATACCGAAAAACAAACAATCGAATTTTTTTCTATACAGACCTTTTCTTTTCCCATTCAAAGTATTTTACTGACAACCGTAAAGCAACCAATCGAACTGAGTTTAATTGATAATGATGAAAGCAGACCTCCAAAGTACCTAAACAAAAATATGTACTTAGTTTGAAGAAATACATATATAGTATATTCGTGAATTAATAAATAAAACGAGCATATATGTATATATCTTACATGCATTAAAATAATATACAAACATATGTATAGTATACGTACATATACTTTTTTTTAAATATTAAATATACCAAAAAGCTTACTTTCAAACATGATAATAAAGGTTTATACATACATAAAATGTGCGTGTATACGTGTAAAGTACCATTTAACAATAATTGACAGGACAAATTAGTAAAACTGTCAAAACCTGAAAATTTTCTACCCTTATGGCACGTGTGTAATATTATCCTTTTGAACACATAAAATATACAAACTTTTATTTTACAACATTTCTTTTTCCTCATTAATTCTTAATTTTTCGAGAGGCAAATTATCTGAATAAATGTACATATTTTTATTCAATTCTTAAAAGTATAAAAGTAGAAAGATGAGAAGCATAGATAATTAAAACTCTTCACTACATTCATCTTGCAACCCATATTTTGTATTATACATATATGAAAAAAATATTTGCAGTTCACAAAAATGAAAACGTTTATTATAAACTGAATTAGTACATATACCACATACCTATTTTATATTACAAATGGCACATCGCACCAGTTTTTTTTTTTTTTTTTCATTTTCCTCTTCTTCTTCTTTTTGAACAACCCTATTTTTATTTGGTAACTACACCAATTTTTATTTTTCTTTTGTTAAAGTTGTATTTTTAGAAGTATAAAAGGCAAACCAAAACAAAAAAAGTACATATACATAATATCTACCATGATTAAATATTAAAGAAAAATAAAAAAAAAATTGTTAAGGGTTGAAGTAACATACGATTTCTCACCCACACAATATATTCTTATTGTGGCCACATGCATTTTGTGAAAAATAATTTTTATTTATTTTTTTTTTATTTTAAGAATAGGGATGCAAAAGTCAAAAGAATTATAAGAAAAATACAAACAAAAGAAGCATAAATTTACAAAAATACAACAACGCATCAAGAACAAAAACAAAATGGAGCTATAAAAATCTCTTCTAATCTTTCATGTTTGTTTTCTCATTTTAAATAATATGTCATAATTTTTGACACATCCCTTTTAAAATCGGTTAATAAAATTTTTTTATATAGCTATTTATAATAGTGTATCTTCGTATACTTTTTATTTTGCTTTAAAATTGGTTAACTTAAATACGAGTAGTTTTCAATAGATAAAATGACAATTTATAACCGTTTATTTAACACAAACAAGAGTTAAAAAAAAAAATATATATATATAAGTATTATACATATATACATATATGTTCCTTCATTTAGAAGTATTATTTTATAATTATATTATATGTATATTATTTTAATTTATTGTATTTAGGTATATCTTAAGTAGTTTTTTCAAGTATGTTTGTATATAATGTGTTATGAATTTTTTAACATTAATTGTCATCGGGCGATGATCAAAAAGAAATTGTAAATAGTTTTAAATATGTACCTATGTATTTTTTTTTTTTTTTTTTTTTTTTAAGAAAAATATTTTCCATCCACCACAAATTATATTCATTTATTTCAAAATAAAATAACGAACTAGTATAAAAAGTTATTGAATAAATTCCATCACTATTCACTAGATATAACTTTTAAATTTTATCTTATTCTCTTGTATGGTTATTATATACTCATATATATTTATTATTATTATTATATTATATTTTGTCTGAATATTATTTCGTGTCCAAAAACAATAAATCTAAGACAACTTCCACTCAGTTTGCTTTTTATCCTCAGCCTCTGTAATCATGTAAACGCAACATATAAAAGTTGAAAATGATAATAATATGAGTACCTCCGAGTGATATAAATTCCTATAATCGATGAGATCTTTTTTAATGGTAATCATAAATCATTTATTAAACAGAAGTAGATTCTAAATAACATCTGTTAATATTTATATACAAATATACATATTCATGTTTATGTATGTTAAATTGTTATGTGCATCAGTCTATTAAAATCTATTTAGTTTTTTTTTTTGCTAATAATAATAAGTTATATTTTTTTATTAATTTATTAACATTTCATAATAATATAATCTTTCATATTTTTACCCTTTTTGTTTTTATAAATATTTTTAAACAATATGTTGATTGGTTAAAAATTGAATGAAATTTCTATGTTGTGGTTTTCGTTTACTCTTTTTTTTTTTTTTAAATTATTATAATAATTTGCCAAATCGAAAATATATGTTTGACATTATTATTATGTATTTTTAAATGATATTGGTTTATTTTTCTCAATATGCTTTTTTTTTATTATTATAAATTATTTTTTGAATAGAGCACGCAAAACAATCAAAAAATATTCTATGAAAATCTCTTTGTAAAATATGTACGAAGACTATGGTTCTTTTTTTTTTTAATTTTTTTTCATTGTTCAAATTTTTATTCATTTTAAATTAAAGACATTCTGTAGTCCAATTCTGCTTGTATATATATACATACATACTTATACTGTTATTCATAAAAAAAAACCTTATTCAGATTTCAGTATTTAAAAAATAAATCTTAAATTGGCCCACACTGTTTTAAACTTGATTCAACTTGATTAACAACTTAAACATTTCAATGATCAACAATTTTACAAATTTTATAATTTCGTCTTTCATTTATAGAACATTTTCTGAATTATGTTAGTTTACGATAGAATAATTATTGTTAAAATAATAATACATAAATAAAAAAATTTTCAAGTATGTATTCAAAAAAAAAATTTTCATGAATTGTTCAGACAGTTTGTATACAGAAATACTTGGAAAAATCGAAGAAAATTTCTTGAAAAAAAAAAAATAAATACAACACATTTGGTGTAAAAAGTACATAATATACAGTGTCTCACCATAAAATTCGTACACCTTTTAGATTTTAGTTTTTTTGTTTGGGAAAAAATTTTGACTGAAAAAGCCCAAATATATTTTTTATTATGTGTTTCTTCAAAATCAACAATTTTATTACATATTTTTTGACAAAAAATTTAAACAATTCAAATCAGAAAGTTACCACAACATGAAACTCGTACATTGTTGCTATTTGAGGTATTTTTAAAATGTTTCTTTTATTGGAGTTTTTATGATTTATTATACTATAATTAGTTAATTTGAAGCTTATCAGTCTATAATTTGTGTGAAAGATTTTCGAGTTTCATACGATAATATAGGTATATGTTTGAAATTCATTTTTGTCTTATTCCATAAAAAAAAAATCAAGAATAATTTTTGTTATATAGATTTATATCAATAACAAAAAAAAAAAATAATAATAATAAATAAATTAATATCCAACTAAATTAATAATAAAGTTGAAACTATAATAAAAAATTTTGTTTTTTTATTTGATTCTAAATTATCGACTGAATTTCAAATTTTAATAAAATAAATTTTATGATTTTTATAGTTGAACACATACGAGTACATACGATGTGTAGGCATGTGGATGTGTATAAAAAAATAATAAATAAAATAATAGGTATACATTATTTAGAAATAATGGCATCATAATATTTAACATGAAATTACCATTTTACATACGTATTACATATTTATTTTTGTACATATATACATTTCGTCAAAAGTAATTAACTGCAATTAGGATATCTTGTAAAACCATTGAATATTTTAAATTCGTCTTTTATTCAATATCATCGCATATCTAATTATTATGCAGATATGCATATACATAGTTATTGTATACATATAATTCTGTGAAAAATTAAAAAAAAATAAATACATAGTCATCAACTACGTACCTTTTTATGCAATTTTTCTGATATCAAGTTATCTTCTTTTATTTTATTTTGTATTTTTCTTTTTCTTTTTTTCCATAAAACAAACATTGTATACTAAAAAAGGTAGTCATAATTTCAAGAGAAATATGATAAAGAAAAAAGAAACAGAAAATAAAAAATAAAAAAAAATAAAAATTTATTTGCAGATAGCATAAGAAAAATAAATTGAAAATTTAAAAAAAAAAGGGAGAAGGTTATTTGAAGTTTCAAGTTCCATAGTAATATTCAATCATAAAGACTCCACATCATGGGTAATAAGATATCAAGTGCGTGTTTGTCTGGTATTTATCTTCTTCGTTGAATTTTCATTACAAATCAATTGAACAGTCATTAGCATAACTTATAGAAAGTGAATTGTGATCAATATATAAATATGTATATTATATTCTTTTGATGGTAGTTGAATTATACATATATTTTATGCAGGTAATATTAATATGTATATACACTATACAAAATATATATAATAATTAACGGTAAATGTGCATATCATTGCTTATTAAAATCAATATTAAATGCAATATGTGATGTCTGTGCTTTTTTTTTCTTTTTCATTTTTTGTTTAGTTCAACAGAAATATCTATACATGGTCATAAATTTATTTGTCATATTTCAACCGCCTTCAAGATGAAAAAACAAACTTTTCATTTTCCACAGTTTTTTTTAATTAAATCCTAATAACTTTTTTTCCTAGTTTTTTTTTTTTTTTCAATTAAATTTTCATTTTATTTTAAGAATTATTTGGACATGTTATCATAATCTGTGTGTTCATATTTTATGTTTTCATTGGACATTTTAGAAGAAATTTTTCGTTTAGTTTACACATAATAATATGTACTTTAAAACCAACAACGCAACGTTATGACAATGACGATCATGTCACTATATAACTATACCTTAAAAAATAGCTCAAATAATAAGGACAAAATATAACATTGAAGTAATTCATTAAGAAAAATTTCAATACTTTGTATATCTACACTTTGAAAGAAATTATATTATTGGGTATTCACTTATACATATCCATTCATCTCAGGAAATTTATAATTAAAATAAAGAAAAATAAGTATAAGTAGACAAAAATGATAATTTGTATAATTCATAATATTTATACAATCCACCAAAAACTTTCTAAATATGTAGTTAGATTTTCTTTTTTAATTTTAGTTTAAAGTTTAAACTTATGTTATATACAAATTAGTATTTTATATTTTAAACTGGAATTCAAATGTAATTATGTTTTAGACATTCGATCATTATTTCAATTTAATACAACTTTTAAATAATTATTGTGCACAGATGGAAGAAAATTATACGGTAGTATTTTCTCTAACAACTGAAATGAAAAAAAAAATCAAACAGAAACATTTATGTATACCTAAAATAGGGTAGAACGCCCAGTAAAGAGCTCCCTTCAGAAAAATTTTTGACCTTTTCCTTATAACACGGTTAAAGTATTTTATTAATAAATCCAACCAAGAGTAAAATAAAAAAATTCAAAAAAGCCTAAGTACCAGTAACGAGCCCGAGAAAAAAATAAACATTAGAACAATAATTCAATTTGTTCTGTATTTAAATACTCACCTAGCTATATTTTATTATAAATGCAACATTTTTAAATAAAAATAATTTAAATTTTTCTTTTATATCGCAACCCATTTTGATATTTCAATTTTCTAAAATTACACGTACCTACTAAACAAAATATTTTTACTTACAAATATTGTACATATTTGAAATTCAGTAACGAGTATGGGGCTCGTTACTGGCTAAAATTCAAAAAAGCCTAAGTACCAGTAACGAGCCCCATACTCGTTACTGAATTTCAAATACAATATTTGAGCCAGTAACGAGCCGTGCCAAAAATAAAATATTTTAAAAATAAAAGTGTTATAAAGTGCTATAGAAATTAAATTTTAACTATATAGTTTAAAATGAAATTTCAAAAAAATTAGCTATTTATCGCTTTTTTAGTAAAATGTAAAAAAAATAAATATTCATCTCCTTAACGAAAACGTTATGAACATTACATTTATTAGAATTATTTTTAAAATAAGAATTTGTAATGATAAACCACCCACACATTGCAAGGATAACATATTTTTCTAAGTATATAGCAAATATTCACTTGTATTTTTATAAAAATATCTTAGTTATAGAATAAAAAAAAGCCAACGGCTCGTTACTGGCGGAGGGCTCGTTACTGGCGGAGGGCTCGTTACTGGGTATTTTCCCCTATGTATAATAATATTATCTAACTTTTTTGACTTTTTTTTATTATTTTATTTGAATTCAAGTATGAGCTCTGCCGAAGGGCTTAAAAATATTTTTAATCCTTCTTTTAAATAAAACTGTAATCAAATACAATTAAAAAATAAGTTTTATATCGTTCTTTCTTTTAAGAAATTGCTACCCTTGGATGCCAGATCAGTGATCATTGCACATGTACCTACATACATATAATTGAGTTTCATACACATGTGCATACATATGTATACCTATACCTATAAGTTGGATATTATTTTATTTAAAAAAATAATAATAATAATAAAAAAAAACGGTAAAAAACAAAAACAAAATAAAAATTATGTATTTATGTACGTACTGAGAAATCGCTTTTTGATACATTGATAATATGACTTTTTCGATATAGTACTACAAAACTGATGTAATGATAGGCTTCGATGATGTGAAAGAAAAAGATGAAGAATTATTTTTAATGATCCTTCCGCCCATCCTCTTTTTATGATGATGTTGATCATTTTCGCTTTTGGCTGCTGTATAGTTGTTTCTTAATGCTATTTCACAACCATTTTTCACAATTTTCGTGCTACGAAAAGATTGATCTTTTCCACTTTGCACAGACATAATCAGAGAAGAAAAATAAAAATATACATATGTAGGTACATATGTATGTATATAAAAGTTAAACATTTATAAAACAACTATTCAAAGAAGAAACAAATGGTTATATAATAAATACATAGTATTTTAAGTATATCATCTTATGATATTACCTTTATTTTCTTATACTAAATTTTTTTTACTCACTTTTTTTTCATTCCTTTCGAAATATAAATGGATACGCCAATATGTATGTAATATTATTGCAAAAAAAAAAAAAAAAAATTTATAAATAAGGTATACAAGTATATTTTCTGAAGTTCGATGAATGGTTGAAGAAACGATATTACTTAGCTTCTATATAATACACCTTTTATTTTTATTCTTTTAATTTTTGAGAAAGAAAAAACGAAAAACTTTTGCTATAACATCAGAGAGATCAAAGTCAGTCAGCCAAACGATGATTTGTGCCACGCCCAAACGATTCCAAAGCAATTTCTCAAGGGAATTGCATTTTAAATTGAAAACAGAACACTCTGTAATAATAATATTAATAATAATAATGATATACATGGTATATATACATATGTATATATTGCATATAAATGGTATATATTGCAGATAAAATATATGTAAAAGTAACAACAACAACAATACTGTTAAACGACGATTTTACTCTTATAATATAATGTCAGTCAGATATTGAAAGAAAATGGAAGACCAGTATATTGAACTAAAATGGAAGATTCTAATTAAAGATCGAATTATTTAAAAACAAAAATATATATAAATACCTACAATTCTTATTATTTTCTTATTAAAGTAAAAATAAAACCAGCTATTATGATACAAGGTCGTAGATAATCTTTTTTTTTTTAAATCACAACAAGTAATCAATTAAAACCCTTTTCTACGTGAATAGATATATTTTTTCTTTTAATTTTTTGAATTAAAATATTGTACCTTAGATGTATAATATATCTTGTTTTTTTTTTTCAATATTCTTGATGAAAATAAAAAGAAGAAATATAATTGAATGATGTAAATAAATAGATGTATTCATTTTTTTCAAATAATTATGATATAAGACAACAAACTGTTGTATAACAATACCTTAAACAAAAACACAAAAAAAAAAAAAAAGCGAAAAGAGAAAAATACTCATACTAATTATGTTATACCCACTTAAATTAATTTTCTTTATAAGATATTATTTATCAAAAACGATCTTCTAAATAATTGCTATTTATAACAACAGTTTCTTCGTAACTTTTTTTTTTTTATTAATTTTGTGTGTTGTTGTTTGTTTTTTTGTTTTCTTCAGATTTAAAGAGAAGAAGACAGGTGCAGAATTTTGTTTTATTACAATTATTCCACGCGGCATACACGTTGAGCATCCATAATCACGTTTATTTATATTTTTGTTTTGTTTGTATCACAGAAATTGGAAAAACAATAATGAATTTTGTTATGTACCTATACATACTTCTAAACGGAAAAAAGTAATATTAATTTCATGTTTCTGCCAATATTTATGATAAAAATTCAAAATAGTTTTACATGTTTCTTCATGTGAAGATACATACTTTATATATTGATATACCTGACATACATAATACTCGTATATTATTATTATATGTACCTACATAACATATTTATGTAGATACGTACATATACATTATGTATGATACGTGATTATGCTTGCATGTTATGATCGTTAAATTTGTTCATTTATATTACCAGTTTACCACATAATGTAATTGAATAACATCTACATTTTTTATAGTTTATAATATCAAAGCTTCAGTAATTATATGAAAATTGAAATCTGTTTTTAATTTTCATATATCTAAAAGTAATATGTGTTTCATTAAAATTAAAAAATTTACTTCTGTCTTTTTTTTTAACTTATGCATTTATGAAATTTCTAAAAATCAATAGCAAACCAAAAAAAAAAAAAGATGAATTTTAAATAGAAAACAAAAAATTAAAAAAACAATGAGCGATTGGAGTAAAAAAAAATGAGTTTCAAATCATTGTATAATTAAGGACAATACAAAATGACACTCAAACTGTCATCGAATTAAACAATCTGTCCATATTATAGCAAATTTTCAAAACAAAATAGAAAGAAAAAAAATCAGAATAAATAATGCTCAACAAAATTAACCTTAACAACCTTTTTCAATAACATTTTTCATTTAGAAATAATTATGCAAATTAAGGTAATTTTCATTCATCCTCAATTATTTGTCTTCACATATCATGAATTTCTATTTCAACTTTACGTAAATTTTTTATTTTTTTATTTTCATTTATTTTTTTACTCTATGGTGAATATCATATGAATATATCAAACATTAAGTGCTTACCTGCTTACCTATGTTAAATATAATAACTGAAAAAGATACATACATATACCTACACCTACATAATATGTATATTGGTAAGGGGTTTTTTTTTTAATGGAAATGAAAAACCACATTTTGTCAAATTATCGAATTATCTTCTTCGTTTATTACAGCAAAACATAGCACATCACATTCAAAATCATTCTATTGAATATTTGAATTGCATGTTTGTCCTTTTACGCACGTAAATTTACGTATTTTTTTATTGGTAATATAAATTAAAAAAAAAATAAAGAAAAATCCCATTTCAATTATATTAGTTCAATTTCAATTCACTTTAACATATGAACAATTATCTTGTCTCAAATTATCGACTGACATTAATTCCGCTAGGTAATAATATCACATAATTTTACTATAAATATAAAAAACATTCTACATGTAATGAGCATAAATGAATTATATTATTTTAAATTATGTGGAATAAAAAAAATTAAGTAAATTATTTCAACGTTAAGTTCAGAAAAAATAAAGTTGGATCTCGTTTTGATAAATACCTTTGTGGTTATGACAAATTAGCACAATGTACATCATTATCATTGACTTTCGACAGAGGATAATCATAATAATATGAGATTGCATAGGGTAAAAAAAATAGTATTTTTGAATAAACATAATATTCTCGTATATTAATATAATTATGTTAACCCTTTTGAAGATATATAGAAGTTTCTGTGAAATATATTGCGTTGGCAACTAAGTAATTGCGTGTATTCCAAAGCAAATAAAAGACTGTTTTTTTGTTTAACAAAATAGTTTTACTCAAGTATGTGTTGGCCATTTCTGTCAATGACCTTTGGCCATCTTTCAGGTAGCATCATAATCCCTCGTTCATAAAACTCCTGGTTTTTATGAGCAAAAACTGAAGTAAGTCAGGCAAGGTCAGGACTATACGGTGGATGAGGTAACAGATCCCAACCAAGTTCCAGTAATTTTTGTCGAGTTACCAAAGATGTATGAGGCCTTGCATTATCATGGTGAAACACATCTCCTTTACGATTTGCCAATTCCTGTCGCTTTTCTTGAATTGCATTGTGCAGTTCGGTAAATTGTTGAGTGTACATGTCTGAATTGATCGTTAGGTTGGGTGGTAAAAGTTCAAAGTAGACAATTCCTTTGTAATCCCATCAAACTAAAAACATAACTTTCTTTTCATGAAAAGAACAGCTTTTGATGCTGTTTGAGCTGGTACATCCTGCTTACTCCACGATCTTTTTCGACTCATATTATTTTAGACAACCCACTTTTCGTTTCAAAAATAAATCGCTTTCGTTGCGTTTTAAAAGCATATCGCCGATGTTAATGCGTTATGTTAAGTGGATTTCCTTAAGTTCATGAGGAACTTACAAATCCAGTTTTTTCACGTATCCAAGTTGTTTCAAATGCTTTTCAATGCACGTATGTGATACGTCGAGATTGTCTGCAATCTCCCGTGTTGTACTGTGACGATCCGAATCAATGATTGTTTTGATTTGGTCGTCATCAACCTCCATTGGTCGCCCAGAACGTGGTTCATCTTTAAAACTAAAATCACCGGAACGAAATTTCGCAAACCAATATTGACACTGCCGTTCTTTTAAGGCTTCGTCACCATACACAGCACATAACTTTTTGTAAGCTTGAGTTGCGTTTTTTCCTTTACGGAAGTATAAAAAAGCAAAACATGATGAAAATGCTCACTATGTTTTTTCATATTTCAATAATCGCTAAAGAAAAAATAAACAACTGATCTTGACAATGTTTTCACTAAATGACAAACGGAGTACCAGATGTCAAACTATGTACAATAGGGCGATAAATCGAATACATAAAACGACCTAAAATTCCAGTGAAATCCGCAACGACTTAGTTGCCAACCCTATAAAAAAATCAAGGAAAGAAGATTCAATTTATGTTAAATAAATACGCTTATTGGTTCAAAAATTATGAATTTTATAACAAAATATGTATTTACATATATCTATTCGCATATAGTATGTAGGTAACTTTCCTTTATCAGGAGAAGGAAAATAATAAAACAAATTTTCAAGTGTGTCATAATACAAATACATAATTCAAAAACCAAAAACTTTCAACATATATAAATAATCAAAACTGCCCCAATTCCACTTTTGGTACTTTTAAATCTCAATTATATTGCAATTATTTAGTAGTATCTTAAAACAATAAGAGTACATCATATGAATATATTATGTAGGTACTTTAGAAAAAAAAAAAAAAAATATTTTTGTGTAAAGTAATGAAGTTTACACGCAACGCATGATTTAAGTGCAAAACTTGTAGAAACAAGAAACAAGAAAAGAACAACTAAAAAAAAACAGAAATTTCAACTTTATTGAATGCACACATACATGACAATTATTTACTTTATTTTGTTACCAATTGACTAAATTAAGTGAAAATAGGGTTAATTGGCTTTTATATTCTCATGAAATTAAAAAAAAATAAATAAATAAATAAAAAAATAATAATAATAATAATATATAACATGTTTACCGAAACACATCTTAACACGCATCACATTCCGGAAATACGATGCGATTCTCATTTACGTGCGTGTTAGGTCTTCTTCAAAAACTGTCAGGTTACAGCCTAAATCTCATTAATTATTAGTGAATACTCTTGTTATACATATCAAAAGCCTTTACATGAATACCACGCAATCCTTGTTGCTAAAACTTAATAATGATAATAATAAAAAAATAAAAAAAATACTCACAATATGATATTAAAAAAATGAATAAAAAATATATGAAACAATAAAGAAATTATAAAAAAAAAATTAAACAATTTTCTACTGATATATGTTTATGTTAATCAAAAATGTTTTTCATTAATTGTTAATATTTTAACCATTAAATAACTAGTATAGGTATACTTCTTTTTTTTTTTTTAATGAAAATATGTACCAATCATTTAATGAATAACAAAAAATAATACATTTTCTAGTATTTAAAAATAAATTACACATTTTATGCATAGTTTCTTTAACAATAATAAAAAAAAAATTAATATAATTTATTTAAATGTAAAAAGAAAATAATTTGCACTTTTTTGTAAATTTCGACAAAAAATATGTATGCATTTTTATTTTTTAGTAATGAATTATTAATAATAATTGTATAATTTAATCAAAAATGAAAAAAAACTTTTAAAAAAATGTAAATTCGTACATGTATCATTTGTATAAGGAACAACAAGAGAAAAAATTGAATACAGCTGCTGCAGCAGTACGTTTTAAACGCATTTATTATATGAATTTATGTAAAAGATGAATAAAAGAGCCTATTTAATGCAAATATTAAACCTTATTTTTTATAAGTAAGTTTTTATTGTAAGCAAGTACCTACATTTTCTTTCTTTTTTTATTTTCAACATCTTTTTTTTTATTTCATCCGAAAAGAATATTTAACTTATAATGGATAGTGTATATATACCTAGATGTATATATAGGTACATCACAAAAACTGGTTATTCGAAGTCAATAAATTATCAATTTAATAAACTTATTTAAGTACATTATCTATACAATGGGGTATGTTAATTTGTAATTAACTTCAATTATATTGCAAGTATGAAAGTAACGTCGAATTAATTTTTTATTTATTAGTAATTTAAAAGTAACAAAAAAAAAACTATTTTTGGACATTTGACATAAATATGATTAAATTTAATTTATATAGGTATGTAATTCATTAGTTTTTTTTTTTTTTTTTTAAATTACTCAAAAAAGGAAAACAATTCTGTCTGAAGTCTGTTTCGAGAAATCCTCGAAAATCATTATAATATAAACACATAGCACCGTTAAAGGGAATAATAAAATTTTTATAAGTATGTATACAAAATATTTTTCTCAATTTGAAGCTCTAGTACTTGATAAGTTTCAAAAAAAAATATTTAAATATTTACTTACTTTCTCCATGGCGATACTTTCTCCCATCAAGGCCTCCCAAAGTTTTTTTTAGATTTCGTAACCATTTTTCTGTCAAACATGCACCTCAGTTTAAAGTGGAGTTCTAACCACTAAATTCGTTGGTAGAGATTTTTTTAGCTGGATTTATGTACTTTGGTAAACCACAAACTTGAGCACCACTTCAAATGAATTGGTATTTATTAGAAGTTTAGTAAACTTGAGCGGATTCGAGCTTTGACTACTTGCACACATATTTATTTTAGAAATACTTATGTATTTCTATATGTAGTTCAGAATATAATGATAAAAAAAATTGAAATCACAATTAGTTTAGTAAGTTTTAAAAACAAATAAAATCAACCTGAGTCATATCACAAAATTCTTTAATTCTCTACTAATAAACTTATATTTCAGAATTTATTAAAGATAAGGTCATTTAAAATCAAATTTTTATCTCGAGTGAACAATAAATTTTTAAGAAGGATGAAGTGCTTTGGTAAATTCCTGCGACACCTTTTTAATTCTTGTGTCTACACTACTGAAATCGTATAAGTAATTAAAATTGCCAGGCTTATGTGTCGACATAAGAATTGAAAGTAAAAATAGGAAGAACATTTTTATTTTATGCCATATCTAAAATTCATATGCTTAATTTAAGAAGTGAAAAAAATATATAATTGCTCTTGAATTTCGAATATGAAAAGATTCATTTTAAGTTTGTTCAAATAAATTTTCTAACTAATGTTATTCTTGGACTTGATATTTCTGAAACACATTATCTTTTGAATTTTGATAATTCTAGAGGAAAATTAATTAATAACTACAAAAAAGCAACTTATAATTAAAAACTAAAACATTATACAGTATCTATTTACTGCGAAATTATTTTCATTTTACGAATTTCATTCGTACTCCTTTAAATTGATACTTCTATTTATTTTTTTTGATATTACTCTTTAATTTACAATATGCTATTAAAATATTTAAGAAACACGCCTTAAACAATGCTTTTTTATATTAAGAAACATTAAAAACAGATTACAAAATCATAAAAAAATTCTCATATTTTTTATTTAATTATATTTTCAAATCATACATCATATTTGAAATGTAAGTGATTGTAAACAAATAAATTGAATTATTATTCAAAGTTAATATGGTTATTTTTAAAATTATTATAACAATATGAATAATAATATCTTTTAAACTATTAGTCGTATTTAAAAACATATCATTGATGGATATCATTTTTATGAAAAACGTCGCTGCTGTCTAAACAACTTAATTTTAATCTCAACAGGGTGCACTAATAACAGCTTGGTTTCACAGCAGTCGCATATACTTATAGTGTTTAAGGACACAAAAAACAAACGGTGGTCAAATACATAAACTGCTGACATCAAGCGCAATAAATCTTTTTCTGTAATTTTTTTTCTCTAAAAACATTTTCGCATCTTTCACATACATATAAAAATACATAAAATAATGTAAATTACATATCAGTACGCGCTGCGCTCCCTATAAAGTAATAGTATGTAGGTATAATGCTTAAATGTTGCACACAAAAATAAAATATGTACCTATATGTATCTATCGAGTATCGAGATGTAACAATTTTCTTGAAATTGACTCTCTTGGTGATTACCACTAACTTTTTTAATTGCTAATCACATCTCGATATAATGTAATGACAAACGAAAAAAAAGTAAATAAACAAACAATAACATAAAAACAAAACAACAAAAAAAACGAAAAAACTAAAAAAAAAACCTTCTAAAGAAATTAATTAACCAAAAACAAGTAGAACAAGTGTTGGCGATAGTTATAGTAGTTGAAGAAATATATGAAATATCTGGTATGGTATCAGTAGTAAAGAAACAACATCTCCAACGAAACAGGATATCTAGTATTGACCATATCAGTGGACAACGTTCTGACCGCCTCTCGACTAAGTGTCAGACAATAAAATGCCAAAGCAAAAAAGATAAATTAACTCTGAAGTAACTGCATTAACTTCTTTTTGCATGTTGCAAAATGCAGCAATCTGATGCCGATTCATGAAGATGAAGAAGAAGAAGAATAAAAGTTTTCTTTAAAGAAAAAATTTTAAAAAATAATAATCATAAAAGAGGAAAAAAAAATTTTAAAAAAAAAGTAAATTCATCTATAAAGTGGGCAATGGGCATATAAGATGCCGTCTTTGGTTTTTGCCTGCCTTTTTCGAAACTGAATGTAAAGACGATTTGTTTTGCTTGAATCTCCTTGGATGCTGTTGCTAATATTGTTGGATGTTTGTTACTTCAGCTCCCCAGCTATGGTTATACTTATACATTATTATAGAATGATATTAAATTTACTTTTACGAATGCATTCAATCTAATATACATATGTACATACATATATACCTTTATCTCCAAACAGTAACAACAACACAATCCTGATGATTCCTGTAGAACGAGATAATTAGATTCCATATTGGATTATAACTGACATTAATATATTTGTTTGACGTTAATGATCTTCTGGTATTTACCTCAATTTGGTGCCGCGAACAAACCTCTTATATATTTTCGTTGAACAACGACAATCATAACAAAAACAATAAAATAAAATTTAAAAGAATAACAAAGCAAAAACTAAATATACATATGTTATATACTTATAACAATAATTTCTTTTCTAGATACACAGATTATATGATATTTTTGACACTAGTTATGTCAGTAGTTTAATATTATAATATATGTACTGTACATCATATGTATATGTACCTATATAAGTATCTGGAATATTATTGGGAATAAAACTAACATTAAAATATTAAATAATATGTATATTTTTAAATAATTTTTGTTTTCACAAAAACACATTCTCAAAATTTCAGATTTTTGTCCATGTCGATGGATTTATTTATGTAATTACCTTCATTCGAGTAAAAGTGCTGTCTCAGAAAGACAGTTTTATATTGAACATTCTGAATACTGCAATATTTTATCTTTATAAATTCACACAGGCGAAACAACAATAGCACAATTAAAGTTCCAATTTTTAATTATTTCAACGATAATAATAATTCTTATATTTTGATATATAGTTATATATGTACATGAAAGTAGTAAGGACTAATTCTACTTTTATACAACTTTCAACAGGAAACAAAAATAATTTCTGTTTGAAATTGAAAAAAGAAGTAATATTTCTTCCACTTTATGAAAACAAACGACCTCAATTAAAACTAACAAGTATTGCCACGTAACTACAAACATGAACATCAGGTAATTTATGAAAAATTTCTAAATTAAAAACAAGTATTTTTTAAAAAAAAACTTGAATGAATTCAATTTATTATAATTATCTTTAAACATTTTTTTCTTCCTATACAATTTTTTTTTTTTTTATTTATCCTTCATTTTTATTGTTTTCTTATTTTACAAATAATGTTTTTCACATACTTTTATCTTTAACATAATTTCATATTATAAACATATTTTGTTGAACAGTTAATATTCATTCAAAAACTGTAAACTTTCATAATGTAATAGGTATACAATAATCAAAATATCTTACAAAAAGGGATATCATCTGCTCAAATTTTATGTTTCACACCGTCTGGTTACAAAATATTATTATCATCATCATCATCATTATTTTTTTTTTTTATATATTATCAAATATAATGTTAAAGTATATTATAGTTTAAAATAAAAGTGCTAAAGAGTCCACTAGTCATCATCAAATGCTTCACAATTTAAAAAAAAAATGTTATGTAGGTATGTATGTATATTGTATATTGTACATAAATATACATATACATATATGAACACGATGAGATCGAGCCTCAACAAAATGCGCAAACATTTCAGATCACGAATTTGTGATCAAAAACAACAAACACCTTTTGGCACGATCATATCAGTTTTACCAGGTAAATAAATTTATTTTTTGAGTTTTGGCATGCACCTGAATGGCTTCAAAGTCCATGAAAATAACACTAAAAGGTGACACATATGCTCAAACAAGAAGGTAACGCGAATATTTATGTTCTGATCGCATCACGTTTATACTGATCTCTCGTTTGACACTTTTTTATTTCAATATTACATATCTTTTCATATGTATTACTATACAAAACTTATACACAATCTTTAAATGTTTTTCCAGATATTTCAACAAATGAAACAAAAATAAAATTTTAAAAAATAAACAAAAATTTTTCCATCTCTTTTTTTTTTCCTTCCTGAAATAAACAAAAATAATGAAAATAAAAACATTAAATTTGAATATCATCTTAATATCAACTTACAAAATAATACACTTAATAATATATATGTACATATATACATATAATATGTACAATGAAACAAAACAACAAGAAAAAACTAACGGATCATCAACAAACTATTTTCTTGTAATAAACTTTTTAATACACATCAAAACCTTCAGTATATAAAAAAAAATATCATCAGATGTGAATATTTTGTTATTGTACATACGTTTTCCTTAATTAAAAGACCAGTAAAATAACTTTTAAGTATAATAATCAGTCTACTGAACTGAAAAAAAAAAAACAAATTTCAGAAAATAAAAAATAAAAATGAAATAAGCAATAAGAAGAAAAAAAAATGGTTAGAAATGCTATATCTCTTTTAACAGTACTCTTAACACCTGAGAATCAATATAAGTTATGATCTTTAATTATTTATTCAGCGTGAAGAATTTTAATTGCTAAACTGCTTTAATTTTTTTTTTTTTCACCTTAAAATACTTTTTACTCATACAACTAATATGTAAAAAGTAATACACACAAGGTATACAAGAAAAACTTTAAACTTCACATTCAAAAGAGTTTTTTTTTTATTTTCTTTTATACAAAAAAGATATTATTAGAATTGATCCAAATTGTTACGTGTATTCAACATCCATTGATATGTCTACTTCTAGTTAAACTTTAAAAAGTACTTAGATTTTAATTTTCTGATGATAATTACCTTGCATATTAAAAAATTTTATGTTAAATGGTAATTCTCATGCATGTGTGTATTGTATTATTAAAAAAAGAAAGAAAAAAAAAAGAAGAGATTTAAAAAAAAGATATATCTTCACCATAAAATTTAAAAAAAAAATAAAACTATACAATTAACAAAAAAAAAAAAAAAAAAAAAAAAAAAAAAAAAAAAAAAAAAAAAAAAAAACGTGCAATAAATAAAAAAGTAAATAAAATTCAGAGGGAAAAAAATAACTTTTTTATATAAATTAGTCAGTTAACATAAGGAGAAAATTATGATCTTTTATTATTTATTTTTTCACTGAAAGTTGGTAAAAATACACAACATAGTTTTAAAAAGAAATAGCATTAAAACAAAAAAGCACTATGTTTAAAATTTGAAAAAAAAAAAAATAATAATAATAATAAATAAATACATAGCTATATATAAAAATTAAAGTAATAAAAATTATTATTATTATTATCAGTAGACTTTAGTAAATGACTATTAAAATACATTTAATGATCTATTAAATCTCGCATACTTATAAACAGTATATAATATAAAATTAAAACATAAAAATAATAAAAATTAATAGAGAAAAAAAGATAATAACAAATAATCATATAAAGGAAAAAAATGCAAAAAAAGTATATTCATTGAAAAAAAAACTTAGTTAATGCATAAAAATTTGAATTAGAATATTATAATATCATAAAAATAATTTTTACATAATAATAATAATAATAATTTATTTTTTTGTATATACGAGTATGTACTTGATTTTTATAACTTGTTTATTTATCTATTTAAATTTTATTTGAATAAAAATACTTTTATTTATAAAATTACTATATAGAGTATAATTTCTGATTTTAATTTAAATTAATAATGAAATCGTTAAGAAAATTTATATTTCTGCATATTGATTGTAAAAAATAATTATTTTTTATTTTTATTATTTATTTTTATGTAATTCTTTCGAATTATCTACAATCTACATTATGTACTATATAGTTACCTGCACATATAGGAAGATTAGTTCCTTTAAATATTATTTTATGACTGTTATTTAAAAACAACACTATTGTATGTAGGAGTATAATAATTCTATTAAAATAATTATATTTATCAAATTTTAAAAACATCAGAATATGTACTGTACATACTTATATGTATGTCTCATCTCTATTGAAAGAATTAAGAAATAAAATAAAATAAATAACCGAAATTTATTTTATGGTCATTTTCTTTCTGACATAAAAATACATACTTTCGAATACTTATGAACATATCAAAACGTTTCTTCTTCATTTACGGCGAAAAAGTACAGAAATTACTTTTTCAATTTTCAAAGATAAGATATTTTTTGAAACATTCGTATAGCTTACAAGAATTTTAATATTGTTCGATTGAATATACATATTAATTGTATATAAATATCATAGCAAAATTAGCACAAATATTCAAAAATGATTCAAAAGGTTGTTATTATGTTAATACTTCCATATTTTACTTCATATCTTGTAAATTATACCCTACACTAAAAGGACCCCTTCCTGGTTAAAAAGAATATGAATATAACAACATAAAAATTTCATTCAAACGGATTTATTTCAATTTTCCCATAAAAAATACTTTACAAAATATTATATGTATATACTTACGTATATGTACTATATATTATATGTACGTATGTATTATATTGTAAAAATCCCAAAAATTTGAAAGAAATTTTATCAAGCAAATAATTTTAGAAAATTCGTAAATGTATCTAATTAAAGTCAAAAGTCAATTTATAGGTATGTAGATATACAAATTTTACCTTTACGAAAAGAAAACAAAAATCATAACAAATAAAAAAGTTTTTTCTCTTTTTTTTTTCTTGCTTTTGTTTTAGAAATTCATTTAAATTTATACTCAAAGCTATAACAATGTCACACATTTAAATTTAAATTAAAAAATATTTCCAAAATGTTTTTTTTTTTTTTTCAAATTTACTTTATAAATACCAAAAAGGTATATTTTCCTTATTTTTATTTTCTTTCCATTTTATTTTGTTTTGTAAGTAAGAGTTTTTATATATTTTGTAAAGTAACACGAGAATTTCAACGTGTATATACATAGAATAATACAGGCTATAGAAAATATTTTTTATCTAAGAATAATTAATGGTTTATCCTTATCTCCCCTCTTAAATAGCTTAAATATAAAACAGTAGATTTTAGATTCGTCGAAAAATTGTATCTATAGAATAAAATAAAATTATATATAAAAAATCATAGTACATATTCAGATTCAAATTTAGAAAAGAAGATTCTTAAGGCCATAGCAGAAAGTGACATTAAATGCCGTTTCTTTATGCTCATCAGCTCTTGTGTTGAGTTGAGGATGATACTCTTTCTTTTTCTGTTTTCTATACTCGTATTTAAGTTTTTTCTCTTGTTTTATTTACACCACAATCCATATTCATGTCATTCTTTAATATAAGTAATGTGAGGGTAAATATATAATAATATACAAATGACTAAAAATGTAAAAAAAGAAGAAGTATCTATTTTTCTCTAAAAATAAGAAGAATTTTTACTTAGTTAAGAAACAAAGTAAAAAACAAAGAGAAAAAAACTAAAGCAACACGGGAACGCTTTAAATTTAAGCGAGTTTTCTTGCACTTTAATTTCACATTCCCTTCAGGCAGAGTCATTTATCATTTTGAGTCGGTTATCTAAAATAAGATCACATTGAGGGTGTTTTTTTTTATTCATTTTCATTTCTAGAGTGTAACCACCCTCTATAAGTCTCACTATGCTATGCGTTATTTACACTCTAGAACAACTCACTCCTTTGTTATTTCAACAAAAATTTGATTCCTTTTTAGAGTTTGTCATTTAATGTACATATGTATGTATCTATATATACAAAACAAAAAACAAAATCAAAAAAAAAAAAATTGTTTTGCTTTTTTTATATTTAAAATGATAGAAGATTGAAACAATACAAATAAAAATTTATAAATGACAACAGAAAAAAAACCATTTTTTATGTTTAGTCATGTAAAAACGACAGGAACGGTTTTTTTTTCTCAAAAGCAAAATACTAAAAGATTTAAGATTTTTTTCCTGAGTCTCCTCATTTTTTTGTTTGTACTTTTAAATTTAATTTTTATCATTTGTTTTATCAATGATTTGTATAACCTTCGATTTGATAAATTTACTGAATGAATATAAATAAGTAAAAATAAAAAGAAAAAAAAAATTCAAGAGAAAAAAATGCACAATTTTTTAATGAATAATTTTTTTAATTAATTAACATGAGATCTCTTTTTTTCTTATTTATTGGATTTCTGTCTGATGGAAATCTTTTAGTCTTATTCAACAATGTTTTTTTTTTATTATTAATTAAAGCAGATCTGAAGCATTTAAAAATTATTGATTTATTTTTTAATATTTTTAATTGAATCTGAAAACATACGTATTTTTGACAGCTTCTTAATGATTTTTTTCAACTATTTAAAGTATTTTCCAGTGCAATCTAGAAACAAGAAAAGTGCACATACATATTTATTTATTCATTTCAAAATGTACTACAAGACTGAAAATCTTTTAACCTAGTACTCACAATATAAAATAATTTAATCCAAATAATAATTCAAAAAATAATAATAATTATATAGGTATGATATAATTTAAAAGAAAAGAAAAAATGAAATAAAAAACAAAAAAAATAAAATAAAACAAAATAAAAATTCAAAATTCGCTTAAATATTGACAACGAACTCGTCCTTTGGATATTAGGTGGTAAATTATTCTAAAATTGAATATTCTGAATAAAGTAAGAACATTCACCAATAGAACGCTGAAATTCCGGCAGACAAAATTTTAGATATAGACGAAAACTCAGTGGTTGAAGAAAGACACTAAGCCATATTCGAAAGTAATAATCAAGCAACAAAACTTCACATGTTGTTAATTTAAATTAAATCACAAACAACACAAAATGCAGAAAAATGTGGTAATATACATATAAAACGTACAAAAAAGTAATGTTGTTAGGCTTTTAGACTTAAACTTGTGGTAATTTTTCGGGATTTACCACCTTTAGTGTGAGTTTGTGATGCATTTTATATAGAAAATATAATTTTTTTTCCTTATTAGAATTTTTATTAATTTTTTTCTAGAAATATTACATAGTAAAAATGCGGCTATGTTTATGCTACAAATACAAACATAAAATATTATAAACGAGTATGAGATACAAGAACAAAAAACAAGCAGAAATGCTTCTGCTAATCATTATATTATGTTGGACTTCTGAAACAGTTCTATACGGTAACAAGCGACGGGATTATGTTTTATTTATGGAACCCCAAGAAGTTATCTTCAATAAATGTCCAAGAAGTATGTGGAGCATGTGTTCTGGGACAATTTTTTGTTTTTTTAATTTTTTTTTTTTTCAAGTTTTTTTTTTTAATTTTTTCTCGTTGTTCATGTATTGTATAGTAGTACAATCTTTATTTACGAAGGACGATGTCCAGAATATAATATAAAAGACATTTATGTAGATATATGTATGTATGCATGTATGTATAAACATTACAATACTTATTATACTTTAAAACATCATTTCCCTCTGTCGGTGGTTTTATAAAGGAAATATGAGGTGGGTGCAAAAAAATCTACTCCGTATAATAATCCCATAAAAATTGTTTCTTCAACATATAATACAACTTTTATATACATTATTGAATCCGTATATAATATGTCCATATATAGTTAGATTTTATATTACATAAAGATACAAAGTATAAATTTAAAACAAAAAAAAATCTTATAAAAAAATACATAATTTTTTACCTTAAAAAGATACTCCATAGTACTCAATTTATTCTTTTTCTTCCCATATTTGCTGTAATACACACATATATGTATGTACGTACATACCTCTTGAATAATGTCTCTTTATTTTTTATGATTACTTGCTTCCTTGATATATTTTTAGCCTCTCAAAGTATAAATATTTTCGTTTTTCTTCTTCGTCTTTTTCCAGTTGCTCTAGATATATGTATGTATGTATGTACTTATAAAATAAATGGTCAAAAAAATCATATACTACGACATATGATTTCAAATGTGCTTTTGACAAAAGTAATTGAATTACATATGTATGTATATAACCAAAGACAATTTTTGTTTCATTTCATGTGAAATGTATGTACGTACACTACACATACGTTTATTATCATCAAAAACAAAAATCAAATAGCAACAACAACAATAACTTATAGATACATTTTTCTATACATTTATTAATAAAAATATGAATCTACATATTATAAAAACCAGATTTCAAATTAGCTTTACATGAATATTTGTTTATACATGTTCTATCAAAAATAATTGTTAAATAAATTTTCAAAATGATTATTACATATAAATTTTAAAATTTAAAATTTTAAAATTCAATTGTAAGTGTTAAATAAGTACATACATACTATATATAAATTCATTTTGTAATCAGTTTTATTCAGAAATTAACTTCTATTATATTTTCATTGGATGACATCCAATTGAACAATAATGTGGTACAGTGATAATAATATCTACATACTCGTACATGTGTATTTTTCTTCATTTCACAAAGTCATGATTGAGAATGTAGAGGTATTTAAACTTTGTCCATTAGAATAATATCATATTATATAATACATATAATATATACATACATATACTATATAATATATACCTCGTATGTAGATATTTAAAAGCCTCCAGGATATCATAATGATAAAACATCACAGATATGAGAAAATCGACAAAAAATTCCTTTTATTTTTTTTTTCGATTTTATTATTTTTAATTTGACTCTTTATCATAATTGCTAGTCGATTAAACTACTATTTGATTGCTATATTCCATACAGTAGATATGAATCAGTAATTATAAAATGCAATTATTCATTTTGTTGAATCAGAATCTCTTGCATTTTAATTGTGATAACAAAATATTTGAAATGTGTATTTAGAGAATGTAATAATAAGAAAAAAAAGTACAGAAAATTTAACTAAATTCAGTACATTCATTGTAATATATTCTCATTGTTAATTGTCAAATTTTCTTTTAAAACAAATATTTTTTTCGATTTATCTTGCAAAACTGAATTTAATTGATGCAAATTTTTCTTCACAATTGAAATCATAGAATTAAATGACAATAAACATTATGTATTATTGTTGGTTTTTTTTTAATTCAAAACTTTGAATTTAAAAAAAAAAAAATGAAAATATACACTTGTATAATATGTATGTATACATATATGTATATGTAAAATCAAAAACATAAAAACAACAAAAATTTTGTTTTTACATACATAAAAGATATAGCTACTGTCAACATTGTAATTTAAGCTACCTTTTGTAATGTCTCTGATCTTAAGAAAGCACTAATTTTAGAATATTGCAATTAACAAAAAAAAAAAAAAAAAAAAAAAAAGAGTAAAAATAACATTTAAAAAAAACGAGAAAAAAGATATTTCCGAACCAGATACAGATACAGAACGAAATAAAGCTCTGAAACTAAAGCTGAAAGGCTCAATCAAATCGATAAAAAAAAGATTTTCCCTTGAAGATATTTTTGTTGATCAAAAAAACGAAGCGGCAAAATTTAAAGGGCTTCCTTTTTTTCCACAATCCACATTACCTTTTATTTAATGTTCTTGAAACCATGTACCAAAGATCTTTTGAAAGTGGAGAAGATAATTTACGAAGCATTCAAATAGAGGAAAAAAAATAATAATAACAAAAAATCAAATGAAAAATATATACAAATATATAAAGCTACATATATGTACATATGTTTATATTGGAGAACTATTTTCATATATATGATTGTAACGTGTTTGAATGAATGTGGATGTCATTAGACACATTTTGATAAAATCTTTGCTCTCCTGATCTTGACATTTTCTCCATCGTTTATTTTTTTTAATCAGCAATCTGCAATTGTATATTTACCGGCATATCAAAACTTACTGTTATATATATGTATATACTTTGTAATATATGTTTTATATATACATACATATATTTACATTATTTGTATGTATGTATATACGCATAGCTGTGTATAATATTTTTTATATAAAATACAAAATAAAATAAAAATCCTTTAAACGATTAATGATATGGTTTCCAATGAGATGCACAATGAAAAACTTTTTAATAGTGCCAAAATTGATGAAGATCACTTCTTTCTTCTTATTATAATGTGCCATTTTCCTTTTTATTTCATCTTTATGATTATTCGTTGTTAGGAGGATCGCCAATTGGTTTTACCTTTAATATATATATTATTTTATTTTTTATATTTTGTTTATCATTCATTCTTATTCTTTAAAAACATATTATAAAAATGTATTATATTTTTTTATACATACATATATGTATGCACTACCTATTATATTTATAAATTTGTTTGTACAATGAACATACTTAATATTGTATATGAAATAAAGTCAAAAATAATGCTAAAGATACCGTTTTGACACGATGGCATACCATAGATTTCTAGATGACTGATATTGTCTTGTATCTGTCATCTGAAGATCAGAAAATTTTATACATTTTTAAGTTTCGTAATAATACACTTTTTAAAAGATATGTATAATATTATGTTATGTCTTCCTTCTTATAGTTTTTTTTTTTTTTTTGTAAATACAAGAAAAGTAAAAAATATGCGACTACATTGCGAAATGATTGACGGGTTAAATGATGATTGGACACACCAGACACTTATCACGAGTAATTCATCACTTTTAGTACCTATTACTACTTATAAAATAATATGTCACCTACGAATAAGAATGTTACTGTTAAAATGACATTTTGATTAAGTGAAAACAAATTTTGTCGATTTTTTAAATAAAAAACGAAAACAAAAAAAAAAAAAAAGAATTTAATTTCATATCATTTTGTTTATTTTTAAATACTTCTAATAACTAATTTATGATTTAATAAAAAATAAGGTTAAAAGAAAAAAATATTATATCAAACGCAATTATTGTTGCTCTTTTAAATGGTAAACTAAATCAGTCCTTTAGATATTTTCATATTTGAAATTTCCTACTGTACCTATATTTTTTTTAGAAAATGATTTTGAAATATAACTCACTCATTTTTTTCCATTTTATTACAAAAAAAAAAAAAAAAAAAATTAAATATTGAAATTAACCAATTTACAACATTATATCGTAAAATATTCAATCCATTTTCCAGAAAAAAAAAATCATTCATAAAAAAAATATGTATGTAAAATACTGAAATGGAAAACAATAAAATAAATAGGTACTAAGAGAAAATGAGCAAAAGCAACAACAAAAAAAACATATTAATACTCTTTTCATACAAACATTTTAAATATTCAACACCCAAAACAAAAAATTGGAAATAAAAAAAAGAAGAACCCATCACTTCTTTAATAATAAACATAATACATATTAAAAACAGTAGACTAACAGGAAATTCACCCCTCTTTTTTATTTTTAATGGGATTACGTGATTAACGCATTGACATGTACCGATTTTCATTGAATTATTGCGCGCCTCATTTTGCAATTTTCATTAAATATTCTGAGATACAAGCTTTATTTCGACATACAACAAACTCATACATATTGATAATTATACAATATATACATATATAGATAGGATATATATATAGGGTATGTTGCATCATATGATCAAGATTACATACACAAATATATAATTATTATGAGACTATATAGATATGTATATGTATATGTGTGACAATTATCTTTAAATGTATTTAAATACGTCATATTCGTGTAAAATAATCAGGGAATACATTAAATGTTGTTACATGTGTGTCAATGAAATAATATGCACCCCATAGGGTATATGGATTTATCATACACTCTTCATAGGGGGTACACATAGACAGTCAGCCCTTCATTAATATTACAGTAAAACATTTTTTAAGGTATATACATACAATATGTATATACAAATATTTATAGTTATAAATATAAGTACTTAGTAAGTAAAGCAGAATAAAAAAAAATATATTGTGAGTTAGAATACTATATACATATGTATATGTACATCCAGTTGATGTGCTTTTTGGTAGTTCTTAATCAAAGCCTCATGTACCTGATTAAGTTATAATTAGATTTGAGTCTTCCCCTAAAATGTTTAGTACGTGAAATGTATGTACATTATATTTTGTTTCCTTCTACGTATGATATTAAGAAAAAACTCCCAAACATAATATATTATGAATGAATTATATTCAAGCTAGACAATTAAATAAAGTGAGAATTTTCATAAATAAAATATTTATTAAATTATCTTAAACGTAATGTAATGTATTTTTAAATTTTTGGGAAAGCGGAGAAAGTTTAACAATAGAAATCACTAACAATATTGATAATATCAGGTCCAGCACGAAGAAGCTGTTATAGAAGATGCCAAAAAATTCTTGATTTCAGAGGCAAAACTCAGATATTAACAATTAGGCAACATATATAAAATTGTTATAACAAATTTCTAATTCATTAAATTTCAAATAATTTAAATTTTATTTGAATAATAACTATTTTGAAAACATTACTTTCTAAACTAATATACATACATATGTAGATTTTTTAATATAGGTACATATGTACATTTTTATTTTCATTTATCTGAAACTTTTCATATAATTAAAGGAAAACTCAATTTTATTTACACGTATAATTACAATGTTTGACAAATATCCAGACATATTTTATTTCATAGTAAATTCAACATTAGTCTCAAATAATGTTTTTGGTTTTTTCTGCCTCTCCTGTGTTCTCTATACAAACACATACTATTTTTTTTCTCTTGTTAAACCAACCACAAAACGAAAAGTCATCCAATTGTTTCACATCATGTTATTAGTCTTCAACAAATATTTACCAAAACAAAAAAGCATAAAATAAAATAAAAACATTATAACTCCTTCCTATTTCATATATAAAAATAATAAACAGTATATGTGTACATTCCTTTTTTTCTTTTCTTTTTTTAAAGCCTAATAGATCTCCCAAGGGACTAATCAAAAAGCAGGGTACCATATGCAGTAAAGGCATTTTGTATCCTTATATTAACGAAATGGATAATATTATATTGGAGTGAGAAAATAACAATGAAGAACAATAATACAGTAGCAATATAATTTTTTGGATAAGAAATACAGGAAACAAGGAAAATATACATCGGCAACAGGAGCCCCAGTTACAATTAGATATAATGACTACACAAAATGATTAATTGCTCTGAGCTTTGATTCTCTCAAATCACACAGTAAGGGTTTACTAATACACTTTATTGTATATTTATATAAATAATCTATTTCTTCTTCTTCTTCTTCTTCTTCTTTTGATGAGTTAAAAGATTTAAACTAAAACATTTAAATAAATAAATAATAATAAAAATATTCATTTAGTTTTGAAAAATAATGTAAAAGTTCAACTAAAAGTTTCACAAATGAGTAAAAAGTATTTCAATTTTCAAAACGCTTAATTTTATTTCCATTTACTATATTATTGAATAACAATTATATTGAAGGGAGACATTTTTTTTTTCCTTCAATTTTTTTACATATTTTTTAGAGAGAAAAAAAACTTATATTGTCATCAGACAGTCATCCCATTTCAAAAAAAAAATCTCTTATTACATCTCAATTTTCTAACAAAATAAAACCTGGTAAATGGAAATGATATTAATATTCCAGAAGTTAAATAACAAAAAAAAAAGACCAGGAAGTATCATGAAGGGATAAAATAACTTTAACAAAGCTCAACATGTATACGTTGAAGGGATCTATCCAGGATTTCCTATTCTATTATTGGTATTAAGTTATTCTTGTGTGTTATGCATTTAAATTGCGTGCTTTCAATATTATTTTTATGAAGTTGGACCCGCCTAAATTGACATTTTACCTACCTGAATTTTATTTCATATTTTATATTAAATAATGTCTTTTGTTATATAAATTAAGTTATTTTTGTTTTTTTTTTTTTTTTTTTGTCTTTTAATTGGTAATTAGGATGTAATAATAATAATTATTAAAACATTTTTATCATTATTGTAGTGAAACTATACATTAGTTTGGAATTGAAAAGAATTCTATTCTAGGGTATACTATCTCCTTTTATTATTTGAAAAATATTAATTTAATATTGAAAACCAGTTGTTTATTTTTTCTTATGTTTTTTTTTTTTTTAAATTGTCTCGAAATAAGTATATGATTTATTTTTTAATATTTTAACTTGAAATTAAAATTTAAAAAGCAAACAAAAACAAACTTTTATACAAATATAATCATAATAAGAAGGGAATAATAAAAAAAATTCTTAAATCTTCCAATATTTTCTTGAAATCATGTTATTCTAATAGTTGTCCTTTTTTTCTTACTTTTTTTTTTTTTTTGTTAAATAAAATTTCTTATTCTATGCTACTGTTGTAGCCCAATTTAAATGCTCTCAAATATATCATTCTGGATGACAGCGCAATTCTCTTATCTGCAAAACCAGCAGCATCCAGGATGAATATTAAAAAGTAAAGTCCTAGCCAGTTTTAGATGTAAACATATATGTATATAAAATGAAAAAAAAAAATAAATAAAGAAAAAAAAAAGAAACTTTCTCTTCTACCATCAAAGAATAAAATTTCGAATACACACAGATATTATACACATCGAAAGATTTATATAATTGTATATATGTATGTTTGCTATAGCAAAACCTCCGAGAAAAAGAGAGAATATACAAGCCCTGGGTCAGTCATTACAGTCATTACAAATTTATGCTTGTTGTTTCAAGTTTGGCGTTTGTTGTCTTTTATAACGTAAACTATAGGTGAATAAAATGTGATTGATTAATTAAATTTTTGAAGTTATTGAAATAAGTATAAAAGTATTAATAAATATTTACACAGTACATAATTTGTTTGTTTGTGGATCTTCGAAAACGTCAAATGATCGACAATTGATGCGATTCAGCTTTAAACTTTGAATTGCTGAATTTTATCAATTGACGATCGTCGATCATCTAATGTTTCCGAAGATGCACTTTTTAATGAGAAAAATCGAAGTGAAAAGTTAAATGTAGAATTTTGTGTGTCTTGCTCAAAAAAGGCTTAAACTAACCCCAATTTTTAATTGCAGAAAATAAAAACTCAATTTATTCTGCATCGATTTTCTATCTTCATTTTTTTTTTCAAAAAATGCATAATTTTCGAGATATTAAGGAAGATCTTTTGCAAAAGCTGAAAAAATTTAGTCTTAAATTCATTGAATTATTGGACACGTGTTTTTATTGCAGTGTAAATTGAAAATATGAGCTAGAAGTGCTAATTTTCAAATTCAAATATCTCGAAAATTTGAATGCATCTGACTTTTTAACAGTTAGGAAGAGAGGAACAAGTAAAGTATCGTTAAAACATTTTTTTTGATTATAAATAAATTTGATTAACATATTTTGCGTGGTTCTACTGATATTTAAAATTTTTTTTTTCATTTTTTTTAAAAAAAGGATCATTTTCACCATATTTTTCTCCAAAAATTAATTTTTTAAAGTAAATTATAATAATTAATATACTAAAGTATGTGTGGGTAAAGTTGTCTTACTTCAGGGCTTGATTAGTATTCTCTCTAAGAAGTTTTGGCTATACCTACTTTATTTTTGTTGTAAAATTTATTTTTTTAAAAACATGAACACACACACAAACATATAGAAAAATTTATGAAAATGTTATAGAAAAAAACAATGTATGCTACAGACATTTAGACAAAATATATACAGTACAAAAAATAAAACACAAGAAGAAAATAAAAATAAAGGAAACTGAAAAAAATAATAATAAAATAAAAATATGGAAATTCAAATTTAAAAGGATCAAGTGATTTGCCATTTTATGAAATTCTAGAAAATGAGAAAAGTAAACAATATCCTAGAAGAGATCCTTTCTATAAAAGAATATACTATATAGGTACGAATGTATACCTATATATTTATTTTCATAATTTTTTTTTTTTTTTCAAACTGTAATTTTTATATTAGGTATACAAATACTTATACATTAACTTTTTTTCGTTATTTTGCTTCATATTTCAATAGGCTCAGTGAAACATAAAAAACATATTTATTTTTTTTTTTAATTTTTATCTTTCAGAGCGTTCATTTAGATACATTTTGAATGGCCAATTCAGTTCAAGCTTAGATTCAGATGGAATTTAGAAAATTAAATGTGTGAAATAATATTGTTTGAAATAGCTTTAAATCTATTACATATTAGGATGGATAAGTTCTTTTGCTCTTATGCTATGTGAAGATTCTTAAAGATTCTTTTTTCTCTGATATTTAAAATTTTAGTGCATGAACATATTCCTGAAAATTATGATACAATAGATTGCTTTTCAAAAATCATGTGTCTTGTGATTTCTTGTTGCATTTTATTGTGCAAATTTAAATATTATTCAAAAATTTTTCCTTCAAAAGCTTGCTTCCAGAGTAACGCTTTTATTTGAACGACTTTGTTTCTGTGAAGGAAAAAAAGTGAAATGTTTTTAATTTACAGTATGTATGGTTTATAATTTTGAAACAGTTTACATGTGGAGAACAAATTTTTATACAAATTATTCTGTAACTGCAAACGTAATAATAAATACTTAAATCCTCACAGCATATACTTACTAATGTTATTTAAAAATAAAACGAAAATAAGAGTAAAGCATAAATAAAAATATTGTATTATTTTAATGTAATTAAATCTTAGCCAATTTTTGAAAATTCCAGATAGATTTCCACACTGACTTCAACAATTAATACACTTCTTTACACTTCTTTTAAACACCACGTTTAAAAGTATTTCTTATTAATCAAGTCTCAATTGTAGATTTTTTATTTAATTTTTTCAATTAAATAGCATATGAATCCTAATTATTCATTTAAATACAAACATAAATGGTATACGTAGAAGAAGAGGAAAAGAAAATGTGTTATATATTTTTTAACTGAAAAACTTTGAAACACATTGGTAAAGTTATAAAGGCTAAAATTTTATTCAGAATATTTATTATATTTGAACGTTTTTGTCCAGTTCTTGGTTTTCTTGGAATTTGAAAGTTTTTTGATGGTAAAAAATATAAATTTTCTTATAGGTTCTCATTAATAACGATTACAAACAAACTAGAAGTTCCTGAAATACAAGATTTTTTCTAATAATTTCATTGTTATACACTTTCTTTTATATTGCGTTTTTTTTTTTTCTTAAATATGATTATCATGAAACTGCTATCACTTTTTTTTTTATAAAATCGACCTGTCTATTTAATGTCTAATTTTACATGTGTACATATACATATTCTAGTTTTCGAGAAAAGTTTTGCATGCATTATAATTTTCATAGAATTACTTTTTTTTCTTATACATATAGTAATTTAGCTTTTGTGTTTTATTTTATCTATTTTCAAAAATAATAATATGATAAAATATCAGAAAATTACATTTTTTCAAGTAAATTTAAATTTGAATTTAACCATATGAAAAAAATCATTACAACCACGTTTTGTGGTTTCAACAATTTCTGACGTGTGTAGGTACTTTTTAACATTTATACGTGCATCGCGTTCTACTATTTTTAATTTAAAAATATAAATACTCGTAAAATTTGCTCAAAAAAAAAAAGAAAATATTATAATAAAAAAATACAATGAAAATTTGTATATGCATACTTTTTTTTAAAAATAAAATACATGTATGTATACAGTATACCTATATAAAAAAGGGTGAAAAATTTAATGAAAAAAATCGTGTAATATTTTTATTACTTGTGAAAAACTTTTTACGTATAGGTATAATCCATGTAACACAATAAAATAAAAAGTAAATGATATAAATATATTTTTTATATTCATCAAATCAGTTTAATAGTGCACAAAAATCCACTTTCAGTAAAAAATTTACATAAATGATGTATGATATTAAATAAAAAAATGATATTTTATTTTCAGTTTTTTCTATTAATATAATAACAGTGGAAAAAAAATAAATCATAATGGAATGAGATGTAATAGAAAACATGTTAGGTATTCAAACAGTTTTTGAACGTATTATTAAACTATACAGGTATAAAATGTATTCACAAAACTACATGCATTCATACATACATATACATATTTTAAATTGAATGAAAAATTGTTCATAAAACACGCGACTGAAAAATTATTTGTTGAAATATTGATGTGTGGTTTCTCTTTTTTATTTTCTTTTTAAATTGAGAGAAAAATAAAATTGACCAATTTATAAATTATAATAAAAGTCGTAAATATTTTGATTTCATGATATATAGTTAATGATTGTTTTTATATTTTGATGACATTACAGCTAAAATCGAACTAGTTATTTCGGAGTCTTCAAGAGTGTTTTTCTTTCATACATTTTTTCATATAAATATGATACATACATATTATATGAAAAAGTATTCAGTGAATTAATTTATATTATCCTCTAAATTAATTAAAATAAACACTTAACACAATAAAGCCAGTCGTTACTTATTACAAAGAAAAAATACATAAAAATATTTTAATCAAAAAAAAATATTCATCAAAATGTACAATTGTTTACCCTTAAGACTTTCACTTTGAATTTCTGAATTTGTTTTGACAATTATAAAGTATTGTCAAAACAGGCTTGATGTTGAAAAAGTGTTTTCTAATTTTTTTTAAATTTTGTGTTCAAACATTTTTCTTCAAACTTAATAAAAATTTACGAGATTCATATTCAGAATCAAACAGAAATCCTCAAATACAAATTTCTGACTCTCTTAAAAGAATTTCGAGCGTACACTGAAATATGGTCAATCTCTTATTAAAAGAACTCTCAAATTATGATACACCCTTCTTCATTTATGATTTATCCAGCCAATGATCGCAACAGCCCTTTTTGAGCTTTGGCCTCTTCAATTGAGGTCTCGTAACGGTATTTTTGTAATACATGCATCTACAATTTTAAGGTGGAATGCGAACCACTAAATTCGTTTATAGAGAGAATTAGTACTCATTAAAAGCTGAGTGAACCTAGGCGGATTCGATCTCGAGACCTTCAGAAGCCAGCACTTGTCCACTGCCCTTCTATCTCATGTTTTCACCTTTAGAAGCTCCGTAAAGTGCAGTAAAGATATATTCTTACGTCGAGAATCGAAAATTTGTAATAATATATACGATTTTTTATACGATTTTTTCTTACTTAACACGAATTTCAAAAAAAAAAAATTATAAGAAAAACTAGTTTTCAAGATTACTTTTACTCTCACTTCAGAGCTATTCCATTCACTAATCTTCTGAATTTCTGTTCCAACACTTCTCCATTATGTATTTTTTTTTTTCACTTCAAAATTTATTCTAACATTTGGTTGAATTCTTACATCAAATTAGTGACAATTATGATAATTAATGTCACAGTGTATTATAAATTTCTTCACATTGATTGATATCAATACATACTATGTATATATGTATGTACTATATACCTATACGTTGATACTTAATTTAAGTCCATTTCATTTTAAATTTGTTGCAAATACAAAAAAAAGGCATTCACAAAACGTTTTACGTGAAGCAAATGATAAATGAGCTAATTACAAATTTCAATAGCTACAAAAAAGTTCAACTTCCATTTTCAACAAATGGATTAGAAATTTGGAATATAATAATAATAGATGACTTAGAGAAAACTTGAATTTTATTCAACAATTTTTTTAATGTCCTTGCAAATTTCTTATATGTGATGTACACAATACAATTGCGAATAAAACCTAAAAAATATGTTTTGAAATCTTAAAAAAATTTCATTTCTCATTTTTTACTCTTTTTCTGTAGATGTGTAAGTTTTAAATTGAAGAATATTTTATGTTTTTTGATGTTTTCTTTATTCATTTTTATAATAATATATGGAATATATAAACTTGCTGAGAATTTTTACAAAGTGTTTTTATATACGTTTTCTGAATACGTGTAATACATTAAAAAATAAAAATTTCCTTTTTTTTCACGATTTTTTTTTTTTTTTCATTACAACTTTATTCGAAAATCCTTAAAAATTGAAAAATTTATGCTCGCACGCATGTAACTGTACTTACATATGTTTTTAGTCAATTTCTTTTACTTCTACTATTTTCATTTTTTTTTTTAATTTAAAATTTCACAAAATATGTGAAAGCTAAGGGACGTGATGTAAATTTTAAAATATCCTTAGAAAATCATGCTGAGACATAATTTGCAGAAAAAAAAAGGAAAAAAAAAAAAACCAAAAGTATTCATGTGAAAGCATCTCTGCAGTTTTTTAAGAAAAAAAAGAAATGAAAAAAAAAGTAGAGAAATTTTCCATGGAATAATTCCGCTTTTTTTTCATATTATTATTTTTGCCTGACAGAAAAAAAATGAAAATTTGTGTAGTCGTATGGCAAAGTTATACTCGTATAAGCGCAAATTTTCCACGTAATCTATTTGAACCATTAGAATGAGTACATGATTACTTTTACTTTTATATACATATTTAGAGAAAAATATATATGTACCTACATAAATATAGATAATACTCATATACATACATATGTATTTGTATATATAATATGTATCTTTATATATGCGTTTAAAAAGTAAGAAAAGAAAAACTTACGAATGAATTCCTTTGAATTCATCTTTAATACTTTTTTTTGTTTCCACAAAAATAAAATCTTACTTTATTCTTACATATGTATATGCCTTTTTTTGGTCGCTCTGTAACATTGAAATAGTAATATCGTTAGGCAGTTTGATAATGGGTAAATAGTAGGTGGATGTAAGGATAGAATGGGGTTGGTAAAAAGAGCGCAATATAAACATTGAATATATGTACAATGTAAATACATATTTTAAGAAAAACTCTTTCCTGCGTGTGATCTGAATGAAATGAACACTCGAGAAAATTACTTTCTACAGGATGAAATTTTATGTGTTAAGAAAAAAGATATGCGCCAACAACAACAAAATTCCGAAAGACTAAGGAAGATGTACAAAAAAAAAAAGGAAAAGAAATTTTATTTTTTGATTTAAATAATATAAAGAAAAGATATGTTGTGGGAAGAAAATTGCTTTTCTGGTATACGCTTTATGATCTAAATTTCATGTATATATGTATACATACTCGTATATATGTATCCGTATATACAAATGTCCTTGTTAAAAAATATAAGATTCGTATGAAAATTTGTGAACGAGAAAATTATTTTTATTCAGCATAACTATAATATAGACGTATGCATACGTATGTATGTAGGTACAATAGAACATACATACATACATATATAGATACAAATTTGATAGACTACCAAAGAAAATGGGAAAATTCAAAGATAATTTAGCAACATAAAAGTTATTATTATATATACAGGGTGTTTCCGTTATCCACGACCAAAAGGATACCATTGATAGGGCTCATCGAGACAAACAAAAAATCGTATTGGAGGGGGGGAAATCCCAACGGTTTGGCCGCTAGAGGGCGTTGAAGTTTTTTCGCACTTTTTCCACCAAACACCCCATAACTTTTTGCAGGGGCACTCTAGGGTCACCTTGTATTAAGAAAAAATGTAGAAGACCCTTTGCCCTTTTCAACGATACCTTACTTGTTCCTCTTTTCTTAACTGTTAAAAAGTTAGAGTCGTTTAAAATCAAAATTTTGTGAATTTTTACCCATTTTTTGTGCCTGCTTTACTCAAAAAAGGCTTAAATTAACCCTCATTTTTTATTTCAGAAAAAGAAGGCTCAATTGATTCTGCATCGATTTGCTATCTTCAAGTTTTGATAACGGAAACACCCTGTATAAAGAAAAAACACAAATACTATGAAAAAAAAGTAGGTAAATCAATAGTTTTTATATAATATGTATGTATAAACGTCAACGAAACTGTTTATATTTTTTCTGTTGTCATTAAGAAATAGTTTTTAGTATAAATAAATAATTCTTATTGAATGTTCTCAATAGAAAGAATATCTAAACTTTGATTGTGATTAAAAATTTTTGAAGAAAACTTAAAGAATTTAAGAAATTCTGCAATAAAAAACGATTCAAATGAACAAAGTCGCAAAAGCATTATAATAAAGCAATGTTACAGTACCAGTCCCCCATAATCCACTTTATAGGGTTATTGAGCATAAAGATAAGAGATCTCAATTACCTATAAAACGATCAAGAATATAATTTAAAGCATTAAATGAGTACATACACAATTTTTTTTACATATATATGTACTTGTATGTACATATACATAATGTATATGTATGTTTTTGGCAATTGTATTTTTATTGATAATGGTTATACTTTCTACAATTTTCAAAAGAAAATAAGATTTTCAAATCCTTTCAAAATTTACAAGTAAATTCGTATTTGTGGTTTGTGTCATATATTAAAAATCACTTCGTAATTCAATTTTATGAAATTTTATAATTAACAAAATACATATCTAATATTTTTGGTCAGTAAAAAATTTTATTATGTAGTATACTTTCTGTAGTAGGCGGGGCAGTGGACGAAGCGGTAGAGTGTTGGCTTCTGATGCTGAAATATTAGCACCAAGCTCCATCAGACGAATAAAATTCGTTCTCTACCAACGAATTTAGTGGTTCGCATTCCACTTTAAACTGTAGGTGCATGTATGACAAAATGGCTTACAACCCTTTGACTGACAACTGAGAGGTGTGTCGGTGTGTGGTATCAAAACGGCACGGTTAGTGCTAATTGAGCCTTCGGAAATAATCCAAAGAACCGCCACGTCAACCAACAAACCAACCATACTTTTTATATCTGAATACTTTATGAATTGACGAAAATGAAAATTTCATGGAATCGTGAAAATTTTCAAACTAAATCAGATAAATCAACACCTTAAATTACTTTCTTTTCGAACCAAAACTTATTATTAACTCTGAAATAGAAAAATCTACCAAAAAAACATGTTAAATTTTAAAAATTGTATCTTATTTTTGAACCAAGAAAATTCGAAAAGAATTTAGAGTTTATTTTAAAAATTCATTTTTTTATATTTAACATGCGAGATCATGTATGTATTTGAAAACCTGCAAGATGTAAAAATCACAAACTGAAAATAAAAAGAAATATTTAACATATTTTTAAATCAAATGGATCAAAACTAAATGCATTTTAACGGAATTTCAATTTTTGTCGTACTACATACTTACTTTCTCTTTTTTAATTTTTTTGTCTATCAATTTCTCATAAATATTGATAAAATTCATTATTTTGAAAAATAATCATGAGCGTGTTACAGTGATAACTCTGAATATGTATGTATGTACATCAAAATGCATAATTTAACATTTTGTTATATATGTATATACATCCAAAACAATTTTCTTTTTTTAATACAAAAAGTAAATTATACATTTTTAATATCAATTTCCGTAATAGAATGTACACAATTTTTAATTCTATAGTTAAAGTGCACATTTCTGTTCATTTATTTTGCAAGAACTTATATTCAACCCAACTCACTTGTCTTTCAAAAATATGTATGTGTATAGTATATGTATATGTACATATATGTACTATGTGTACATCTTAAGAATAAGGAAAATTATCTTTTCTTGAGACTATAGTACATTATTTAATTTCGAAAAGTCAATTTCCTTGAGATGAAGAAATAAAATTTAAGAATTGCTTCTTTTTCATGCACATTATACCTTTATCTATAAATATACATGCATACATAATACATATGTATATGTACATTTATTAATACTCGTATATGTTTGTACGCACAAACATTTTGTCTACAGAAAATGTCCTTTCAATATTATATTCTTAAACCATCTATGTACGAGGGGAGGTCAAAAAATTTCACGGAATGGAATACTTTTTTAGAGATAAATGACAACTTTTATTTTTATTTTTCAATATATTCGCCTTTATTACTAACACTTCTTACAGCGTTCTAAAAGTATTTCTAGACCTCTGAAAAGAAAGTTCATTTTTAACTTCAAAATATTTATTATGGTCTTCTCCAATTCTTCTACATCAGTAAAGTGTTTTCCATGTAGCTCCTTTTTCAGTTTAAAAATTAAATAATAGTCCCTAGGGGCGAGGTCTGGACTGTAGGGCTGAAGACGATCAATTTCTCTGAAGCTACATTTCTCTATAGCGCATTTCGCTATTGATGAACTGTGTGCTGGTGCGTTGTCGTGTAGTAACAGAAGTTTTGGGACCCACCTTTGACATATTAGGATGCTTGTGGAGGTTATTAAGCACTGTCGTTTCGGATACCCCCACCATTCGTACAAGTTCTCTCTTTTTTTAACGAGCATTCTCCAGTACAAATTTTTTAACTTTTCCAACAATGTCTGGACTCGTTACCTCAATCGGAGGTCCTGTATGAGGATCATCTTCTAGTGATTCTCTACCATATTTAAATAACCCAGATCATCTTTAAATGGTGGCAATGGACGGTGCAAGATTACCGTATACTTCCAACATTTCCCTGTGGATATAAGCCTGTATTTTTCCTTATTTCATCAAAAACTTTATGACGGCACGATATTCAATTTTATTCATTTTTACTTTCAATTACTAATTAACATATTGAAATGCAACCTTATTTTTATACCTTTGAGAGTCTCATCTATCTAAGAAAAAAAAAGAATCAAGGAATTCCCTCAAAAGTATATGACTCCGCAAAAATTTTTGACCTCCCCTCGTGTATACATATATGTATAAGTATATATACATATGTATATTTGTATTAAGATTTGTATATGAAAACAATTTAAGATACTTTTTTATACACTTACATAAACTTAAATATTTATACAATGACATTTTCTTCCTTTTTTGCCAAGGAAGGATTTGTTTGAATTGAAACTATACTTGGTCAGTCCATTTTGACGAATTATATATTCATGAAGTTGTCCCGTCCATTATTCTGAGAAAATGTACATAAATATTTTCTTAGCATCGAAATAACAAAATATACATACAGATGTATGTATGGATGGATATAAAAATGGAAACTTTTTTTTTTTCTGATACATTTTTCTAAAAATTTATATGGATACGTACTAAGTATAACATATTATAATACATACGTACTACGTACTATACGTATTAAGGAAATTTATATAGTATAAGATGCAAAATGCGACGGCTTTTATCTAGTAATAAAATGTTAAAATATTTATTTCAAATAAAAAAACTGAAAATAAATTCAAAAAATAATCAATAAACAACAACAAATTATATTTATTCACAATAAATCCAGAAGTTTGAAAATGTTTGTTTGCAAGACACTAAAAAAACTAAAGAAGAATATTAAAAATAAATCAGAAGAACTTATTAAATTTTTTTTTTTTTTTTTGTTTGTTTTGTAATAAACAGAGAATTACTTAAGTAATTTTTTGAAAATTATTTGACATGTATATTTTCTACAGAAAATAATAATTTTTATTTGATTACATTTACAAAAGAAAGTATAATATTTTATTTTAAATTTACACATTAAAGTATATTTTTTTTAAATTTTCCCGTCATTGCATTTAAATATTTTTGAATCATAAATGACAAAAACATTTACGAATTTACAAAATTTCCTTTTTTCCCCTTTTGTCGTTGAATTATAAATTCGTCTCAATTTCGTAAGTTATAATACACTCATGTTTTTATGTTCAATTTTTGAAGTATTCTTGAAATCAAAAAATGTGTCAACTTACAACATATTATATCATCTTTATAGAAATTTGGTTCAAAAAACCAAATTCTTCAGCCTTTATTTTTTTTTCACATTCTTTTCTTAAAGATATACAATACTCAAGTGCCTACTTATTTGAAGGATACTTTTAGAAATAAGTTTTTTCTAAATATTTTTTTTCTCACATATGAAAGTGGTTAACAATGACATAAGAAAAAAAATTATTTTGAATGATATTTCAATTATATTATTTTGAGATTATGCGAAAACTATCAATTTTGCAAAGTACTATTAAGGTAAGAAGTACACAATTGAAATTCCATCAGCAAGTGATTATAAAATACCGAAGAATGTAAGTATTATTTATTATTTTTTTTTTTTTCAATAGTAACAAATTTTTAATTTTTAAACTTCATTCGTTTTTTTTTTAACGATAAAGTTTGTTGGTTTCTATTGTATGAGGTTTTCATTGAAAACCAAAACACATATTATTTATTAATACCTACGTGGTTTCACGATGAGAATTTAAACTAATGTTCTTATTCTACTTTAAAAGAACATAAAAAATCTCTAAATCAGCTAACTTTGAAGTTTTGTAACGTAACAGATTCATTCTACATATATAGCTTAGAATGATAAAGAAATATACTAAATAAGAATATTAGCAGAAGTGGAAAGTTTCTTCATACTGGTTTTAGAATACTCACTTTTGTAATATTTTATCCATCTCGTTCTTTATTAGTTCAAGTATCGTAAATTTTAATATTTCTTTCTCTCACAAATATAATGTTATATGTCCATTCAATTAATTTTTATTAGAAAAATTTGAGAAAAAGCAATAACCAATTGAAAATTTATTTTTTTTTTTCTTTTATTACAATCATATGTACAAATATCTATGTGTATATTTTTAATTTTAACTTACCAAAAAATTTTTTTTTTGAAAAAAATAATGAGAAGAATAATAGAAAGCCTTCTAAAGTTAGAAAATTTTTGAGGTTAGGAATTACTTTAAACTTCTAAAGTAGAATCACAAAATCTGCAAACTAAAAGTCTCCACGAAAATTGATACGATTGACGTCTCGTAACTTCTAAAGTAGAATACCAAATCTGATAACTTTTGAATAAAGGACAAGGACAAGGTCTCTAAAGTACAATAAGCACGTATTTTTGAACTGTTAACAAAGTAGTTGCTTAGTCGTTTTTGATAATTAAAGTTTTTAAACAATAATTGAAGTTGAAATAAACAAACGAACCAGTAAAATTACAAAAACTTAGCTGATCACACTAAACAATGATGTTGTCCCAATGCTACCTAAACACAAAATTAATTTAAGTAAATAGAGAAAAATAAAATAAGTAGAAAATAAGCCAATTTATTTAATACTTATTATTTTTTATAAAATATTGAAAAAAACAACAAGGTAATTTTTTCTGAGAAGTATATATGTATGTTTTAAATGAGCAATCTTTTTTCACTACCTAATCACATTTTGCTGGCCGATAATGCTGTTAGAATTTTAAAAAAAGTTTCTAACACTTAATATTTTATAAAGCAAATATTTAATTATGTATTTTGATTACTTTAATCTTGACTCATGAAAAAGCACTACAATAACTAAAAAATGTTATTTTCAAATTTTTTATTTTATTTGACTGATGTCAAAGTGTAAAAGAAAAAGTATTTTTTAAATCCCTTAAATTGCTAAATTCTATCTAATAATTATCACCACCCATTTTTATTGTTTCCTGTATCATAATCAAATGTGTATATGCACAGCTTGCACCCGTAGTGATTATATATACTTTTTTTTCAGGGGATCTAAGACTAAAGAAGGGAATTAAATTGAATTGACCCTTGATCAGTAATAATAGTTACCGGTTGGAATTAAATGTCGTCATATGTTTATGTAGTTTTTTTTTTCGTAAGGGTGAATGTCAGTTATGATTAAAGATTGATCGATTTTGATTAATGTAAAAATTAAAGAATAAAATTAGGATCGTTCCAATATGATTGTGTAGAAAAATGATTAAACGAAATAAACATTAAACTATGTAATTTTAATTTCATTTATTCAGCATGAAACAAAGTTATACCAAAAATATAAATGAATGAGGATAATCGAAAATTAACGTTTTTGGAAATTGCAGTTTTTAATAAAATTTATTTTTATGATAATTTATAGCTTATTTATTTATAACGTAAACTCATTATTGAGTTGACCTCAATTCTTTAAGTTGAATACAATGTATCAATTTTTGTCATTGAATTAAAATCACGTAACTTTGAAAAATTAAAGAACGTGAATGTTTTTATAAGAAATTTTCAAAAAATCTGGTTAAACTTTTTATTTAGTTACTAAAATTTGAATCATGAAAACCAAAGTATGGAAATATGGATCACAATTGAAACTATCTATTTAAATGTGAAATCAAGCTCGTCTACAATATTTCTGTTTGTCTAAATAAAAGTACATAGTATGTTTGCAAAGATTATCGAATATACATACAACTAAACTAAGGGTGCAAAATTGTGTGAAGAAAATAGAGAAGAAATGTATTTAATAAGAAAAAACAAAGATTTTAAACGTCTCAATGGAAGCTGAGAAATGAATTTTTAATACACTATTATTTGAATACATAGTTTGTATAGTTTTTATTCAAAAACACAAATTACCTATACTACATAGTAATTAGGATATGTATGTATGTATACATATTAAAAGAAAAAACAGATTTGTTAACTTTTTGTAATTCTTTTTAGAATATGTACATATGTATATGTATTTGTAATAGGTACATCTACTTATTCAAATTTTTTGATTTTTTTTTCTAATCAAAAATTAATAAAAAAATTTGTAAAACTTATCGTGAAAATATTTTTTTATTTAACATTCACATCAACATGCAAATTAAATTGTATTATAGTCTAATTTACTTGAGTTTTAATTTTTGGCACTTAGAGCAAATTTTGATGCAAGAATATAGAGATCGCTCATTATTTTATAAAATTTTCTAAATTAGAATTTATATGTTAAATATTATTTTCTAATAGAAAAAAAAATTTTCATAGAAAAATATGTTTTTTTATCAGAAATCTAAAAGCCAAGTAATATAAATTTGTACATAATTCATGAAAATTCAATCTGTTATATTGTAATCAGGTGTAAACTACCGTAAAATAACCACATTTAATATCTATAAAAAAAAAAATAAAACCCAAAATCGACCCTTTCAATCTTAAAAAATATACACACATTTTTAAAACGTGGAAATTTTATAGTGATTTTACTATGTCGTTAAATCCAGAAGAAAAATAACAATATAGTCTTATCAAAAATCAATCTCACATGTGCATCTTCTTTTATGATTTTAAAACATAAAAAAATTACCTATACAAAAACAAAAAAAGGATTATATAAGTATAAACTTATATATCCTGATATATTTTATAACCTTTAGGTTTTATATTGTAATAATACTCATCAATGATACCTAGCATTATATAAATATCCTACAATTTCAGTTAACAGAAGACATAAAGCTTAAAAAACAAAATAATAACAATAAAAATAATAAAAACATACGCATACACATATTTATATTAAAATCAACTTGGAAAAATTCATTATATCTATACTTTATGGTTGTAAATAATAAATTGAAACATGAAATATGAAAAACGTATATCATATTATGATACTACTGAATCCCAATATCATCATGATCGTAGTATGTTTGATATATGTAATTGTAATGTTCTACCATCATCATGTCATCTTCACAAGACAAAAATTATGAATCAATATGTTATGATAGTATGCCAGAAAAAAAGAAAAAAGCTAAATTCAAAAAAAAACTTTTTAACACAACACAGTTAACAAAACAGAAGAAAATTTTTATCGCATTTTTATGTGCTGCCTTATTTATTCTTTTTCTTCTTCTAACCTCAATTTAATTGTTTATCCGGTGACAATCATTTTATTGACATTTTATCCGTGTGGCATATTTGATGCGCCGTAAAAAATTTTGACATAGGGACCACAAAAAAGATATAAAAATTCCCCTTGAATTAATAAGAAAAATAACTGGAAAAAACTGCTATCTAAATAAAAACAGCACAAAAAATATTCTTTAGGTTATATGTATATGTATAAAGAATTTTTCTTCTACATATAATAAAAATGCAGTTATGTTTATATTTTATAACAATGTGACATTACTGATAAATATTATGGGGGTAAATGAAAATAAAATAAAAAACATGTTTCATGAAAATGACATATTATAGCAAATTAATTGAATTGAATCATCTTATGCTATTTAAATTGATAAAATCTTTGCAAAATTTTTGAATGATTCTTCAGGAATGAAGATGTAAATTACATTTTAAAAAAAAGGTAAAAAAAAGAAAAAAACAACCATAAAAGCATAAAAATAAAAATTCATATAAAAATTTATCTGATGACATTTGATTCGGTTTTTAATGGTGTCATGAGTATCGTTTAAAAAAGGGAATTTTTTCACGAATTTATTAAAAAAGCAAAAGAAAAAAGTAGTAAAAGATATTTTCACTTGCGAAAGTTAGATATAATTTTTTTTATAATAAATAATATTTCGTGTTAGTATAATTGAAATTACGAATTAAAATTAAACAACATCCCTTAACTTTAATTGTTTATTTCAATTTATAACTCATTGAAAAAAAAAAGCAAACAAAAATTCTATTAACTGTAATTAAATAAAATTTTGTAAAACACAAGCAGGTATTTTTATTTAATTAGAAATATTACATAAATTATTAAATAACGAAACATAAAAAAAATGTAAGTAATTTTAAAATCCACCTAGAACCCATTAAAAATCATTTTCTAAAAATGAAAAACGCTTAAACATATTAAAACTTTTAATTAATTATTAAATTTCAAGAATAAAATACGGTTAGAAAAATATACATATATAGGTACAAACATTTAAAAAAAAAAACATCTTAATACTAAAAATTCCAACAACAAAATCAAATTTTACGAAAATTTTCATGCCTTGTAAATTGGATACTCGTCAAAAAGCATTTCATATGTCGGATGTTTGCCAAGCATATAAAAAATATCTACTTATATATATGTATACAAATGGAATATTGATTTAATTATTATACTTACCAATATCATCTAGCAACATAATTTTGTTAATATTGAATTATTATACTTACCAAGATTGTTGTAATTTAATTTCAATAATATTTTATAATACTGTAACGTACTTACCGCTATTGTAATGTTGAATAACCCAGATTAGAGACCTGTTAAGAGGTAGAAATAATTTGTCATTCTCTTTTGATTATTAGCCGTGGACGTGGATACATCGTAATTAGCATTCAGCATATCAAATAAGTGAATTCATTACATTTAAATTGTTATTACATTTAACTAATTAAAGTTTGAAATAATTAAGTTGAATTTTGTATTACGAAATTAGATTTAATATTAATATTTCATAATAATTTTGTAACTATTATATTTCTTATGTTCAAATAAAAAGAAAGTAGGAATTTAATTTTTCTTTTTAACCTACATGGGGGCTCAACCGGGATGGACAGATAAGTATAATTTATAAAATTTAAATTGTGAATATTAATTGAAATTTTAAGGTTTGAAATTATTAATTAATCATTTGAATTTTTAAAATTCATATTTTACTAAACATACAATTTGCTGAAAATTATTCATCAAAATAACTATAAAATTGAATAACCTATAATAAAAGAAACACACGTGGATTTCATAGTGAAGTAAATTAATTTCAACGTGGTTTAAGGTTAGACTCTTAAAGTTAAACATTATTTCTAAATTCTTAAAAAGTTAATTTACATTTCACTCAATGTGTAATTTATCGGATATTTGGTGACGTAAAATACACATGTAAAATTGAATAACTTAAAAAAAAAAAAAAAAACGTAGATTCGGTAGTAAATTGAATTAATTTAAACGTGGATTTAAGTTGAAAGTAGCATGCAGTGGTAACAGTGTACACAGGGAGGAGAAAAACAAAAGATCTTTAGAGTAATAGTTGTGAAGATATAAAATTAGAAAATTTTGCTTACGTGGATAGTTACGAAATTCTTAAAAAAAAAAAAGTGATAAAACTGGTATAATTATTAAAAATGGGCTCAAGAAGACGAAGAACACTACAAAGTAGCAATTCCGTGTTAGGTTTCGGATTTGATGGTGACAATAACTCAATACGTGCTACTGACCCTGTTGAAAATATCCCTTCCGTGAAGATAAATTTTTCCGATGTTGAAAGTGTCTTAAGAAAATTTAACGGTAGTGAAACTATCAGTATAGCGAAATGGATAGACGAATTCGAACAGTATGCAAACGTTTTTCGTTGGAACGATTTACAAAAATTCGTGTTTTGCAAGAAATCGCTCGCCGGTACTGCTAAATTGTTCATTGACTACGAAGCAAAGCCGATGTCTTACGATGAACTTAAACATGAATTATTAAAAGAATTTAGATCGAAAATCACTAGCGCAGAAGTGCATACTAAATTACGCGAAAGAAGAAAAAAGAACGATGAATCATTTCGTGAATACCTATATTGTATGATTGATATCGCGTCACAAGCCAATATCGAAGAACTTTCAATAATTAGCTATATAATAGACGGTATCAAGGATGCAGCCAGTAATAAGACAATTTTGTTCGGTGCAAGAAGCATAAATGACCTAAAAGAAAAACTTCTAGTATATGAAAAAATAAAAAAAACAGAGAACTGTAAACCAATATTTGAAAAGAAAAATAATACTAAATCCAAATCTGAAAACGGTAGCAAAAGAAATCATCGTTATTGTTTCAATTGTGGTTCAAACGAACATGAGTTCCATAATTGCCCACAGAAAGAAAAAGGCCCCAAATGTTTTAAGTGTAACAAATATGGACATAAAAGACCAGATTGTAAAGAACAGGTTACGTCTACTTCCAAAAGCAGTGGAAATGATAAAAACTTACCTTCAGCTTCCGTAAATACGATTGGAATGGTAAAAAATAATATGTGTATTAAAGCAAAAATCAATAATATAATTTTTGAATGTTTAATAGATACCGGAAGTGATATCTGTGTTATAAAACAATGCTACTTAAAACTAATTAATCCTAATTATAATTCCATAAGTTCACCTATAGTTATAACAGGTTTAGGTGCCAGTGTCGTAACCAAAGGGTCCTGCGCAGTAACTGTAGAGATTGGTAGCGATATTTACAGGGACATCGAAGTTTACGTCGTAGAAGATACTTACATGAAGCCAGACATGATTATAGGGATGAATCTTCTACGACAAGCCACTATAAGTATCAGCAACGGTAATATTCACATTCAAAAGCACGAACCTGTAAAAGAAATTGATAATGAAATTCAAAGCGAAAAAGAACCTACCTGTTTCTTGGCGATGATTAGCAACGATGTTGAGAAATATGAAGATTTGCCCGGCTTATACAACCTAAAAAAGGAGGAAATGAATAAAGTGATTTCTTTGATAAAAAATTACTTACCCGAATATCCAAAAGAATCAGCGATACATATGAAGATAGTCACCGTGGATGATGAACCAATTTACAGACCACCTAGAAGATTCCCTCCAAGCGAACAAAAGGTCATCGAGAGGCAGATTAGACAATGGATAGATGAAGGAATTGTAAGAGAAAGCTCATCCGACTACGCAAGTCAGATAGTTCTAGTAAAGAAAAAGGATGGCTCTCACCGACTATGTATCGATTATCGTGGAGTAAATAAAAAAATTATTAAAGATAGATATCCTTTACCAAACATCGAAGAACAAATAGATAAACTACAATCAGCTAAATTTTTTACTTCATTGGACCTTGAAAATGGATTTTTTCATGTTACAATAGATGAACCAAGCAGGAAGTATACTTCTTTTGTAGCCCATTGTGGACAATATGAATTTACTAAAGCCCCTTTCGGTCTTTGCAACTCACCTAGTGTTTTTCAAAAATATATAAATTTCATTTTAAAAGATTTAATAACACAAGGTATCATTGTAGTGTATATCGATGACATAATCATCCCATCTCAAACAATAGAAGAAGGAATTGATCGATTGCAGAAAGTGCTAGAAGTAGCTGCGAGAAACGGACTGCGAATAAAGTGGAAGAAGTGCCAGTTCTTACAAAGCGATATTGAATATCTTGGACATCGTATTCACAACGGAAGTATTTCACCATCACCGGTGAAAACCAAAGCAGTTTTAAGTTTCCCAACACCATCCACAGTTAAGCAACTCCAGAGCTTTCTTGGTTTAGCCAACTACTTCCGGAAATTTATACCGAATTTTGCTGCTAGGGCACGACCATTGAGCGAATTATTGAAAAAAACAACATATTTCAGAATTGGTGCAATAGAACTGAAAGCATTTACCGATCTAAAACAAGCATTAGCCAATAAACCGACTTTGAAAATATTTAAATATGGAGCACCGACCGAACTACACACAGATGCATCACAGGAAGGCTACGGTGCAGTACTTCTACAAAAAGATCTTGAAGACGGTTTGCTACATCCAACCTACTACGCTAGTAGAAAAACTACCGATGCTGAAAGAAAATACAGTTCTTACGAACTAGAAGTACTGGCCATCATCGAGGCTTTAAAGAAATTTCGTGTTTATTTGCTAGGTCAAAAGTTTAAGTTGGTCACTGACTGTAAAGCCTTTGAGTGTACGATGAAGAAGAGGGACTTAACCACCAGAGTTGCTAGATGGGCGTTGATGTTGGAAGAATTTGATTATGTAATAGAACACAGAGCAGGCAACAAGATGAGACATGTGGACGCTTTAAGCAGAAATCCTGTTGTAATGTGCATCTATCAAAAAAGCGAATTTCTGGAAAAACTAGTAGAAGCACAACGCAAAGATGAAAATTTAATCGCGATCATTGAAATCTTAAAAGAAAAACCATATAAAGACTACATAATAAATAATAATATACTGTGTAAAAATTTAAATAATAATCTTTTATTTGTCGTTCCAGATGGTATGAAAAATCAAATAATAAAAGAAGTTCACGAAAGAGGTCATTTTCATCATAAGAAAATGATGGAAATCATCGAGAAAGATTTTTATATTCCAGATTTACAACGAAGAATTACGAAGTACATTGCTAATTGTGTACGATGTATCTTATCTGAACGAAAAACGGGGAAAGCTGAGGGCTTGTTACAACCAATTCCTAAAGGAGAACGACCACTAGAGACGTTCCATGTAGATCATCTAGGACCATTGCAGATAACGAAGAAACATTATAAGTACATATTTTCTATTATCGATGGGTTTTCTAAATTTCTTTGGCTATTTCCAGTGAAAACTTTAAGCTGTGAAGAAACTTTAAAAAAATTTGAGCTTGTAGCAGAAACGTTTGGTTATCCTGAAAGGATAATAGCAGATAAAGGAGGTGCATTCACATCAAATCAGTTCCAGAATTTTTGTAAAGAACGCAATATCAAACTTCATTTCGTTACCGCTGGGGTGCCTCGTGGAAACGGCCAAATAGAGAGGACACACTCAATAGTAATTTCGGCATTAACGAAATTGTCGCTATACGATTCTGAAAAGTGGTATAATTACGTAAAACCAGTGCAACAAATGATTAATTCAACATATCAACGCGCCATAAAGACTACACCATTCCAGTTACTTACAGGGTGCGAAATGAGAACACAAAAGGATTTAAGAATCATGGAAATCATCGAAGAAGAATACACTAAGCAGTTTGAAAACGAACGTCAAAAGCAACGTGAGAAGGCTAAAAAAGATATTCTCGAGATTCAGAAAGAAAACAGAAGAAGTTTTAACAAAAAGAGAAAAGAAGCCAGAAAGTATCAAATTGGAGATACGGTCGCCATTGAGAAAACGCAGTTTAGTACAGCATCAAAAATCCGACCAAAGTTTTTGGGTCCGTATCGCGTCATTGCTATCAAAGGGTTCAATAGATATAAGGTTCAGAAGGAAGGAGAACATGAAGGACCGAACACTACAGATACAAGCTCAGACAAGATGAAACCGTGGAGCAATGCAGATTCAGAAGATGATCATTTTGTATCAGATGATGAATTTGGTTCTGATGATATGAATGATTGATGAAGATGGAGCTGGAAATCGTATTTTAAAATCTCTTCAGGGACTGAAGAGACTACAGGATGGCCGAATGGAATATTGATTTAATTATTATACTTACCAATATCATCTAGCAACATAATTTTGTTAATATTGAATTATTATACTTACCAAGATTGTTGTAATTTAATTTCAATAATATTTTATAATACTGTAACGTACTTACCGCTATTGTAATGTTGAATAACCCAGATTAGAGACCTGTTAAGAGGTAGAAATAATTTGTCATTCTCTTTTGATTATTAGCCGTGGACGTGGATACATCGTAATTAGCATTCAGCATATCAAATAAGTGAATTCATTACATTTAAATTGTTATTACATTTAACTAATTAAAGTTTGAAATAATTAAGTTGAATTTTGTATTACGAAATTAGATTTAATATTAATATTTCATAATAATTTTGTAACTATTATATTTCTTATGTTCAAATAAAAAGAAAGTAGGAATTTAATTTTTCTTTTTAACCTACATACATATATGTATTATATAGGTATGTACTTACCTGGTGGTGATGGTAAATGGTAGTTCTATTATGTATCTGTATTTATTTATATTATAAATAGGTAACGGTAAAGGAAGGAATAGTTAAAGAACAATTTTAATTTTACTAAGTGTTTCGAAGGGAAACTTCTGGTTAGATCAATTTAACATTAACATCGTGAATATTTTATGTTTCAGTCGACTATGCCACATCTAGAAAAGATATGATGTCGTACAAAACAAAAATTTATGTATAACATTCATATGTATATCTATAACATGTATCTAAATGTATCTATTTATTTGCCTATGTATAAATTATTGGAATGTACTATAGGTATACATATATATAACGTTAAACATTTCAAGAAAATTCAACAAAAAAAAAAAATAAAGAAGAAAAAAGGAAGGGTTGGAAAAAACAATTCGTATAGAAAGTACGTCCAGCAAAAAAAAAAAGGTATTTTCCAACATTTAAACTAATTCTTAACGATTTTTATCTTCGTATTTTCTTTACTTTATATAGGCAGTACATATTACATAATATATAATTCCATTATCATAGCAGAAAACATAAAAAAATTCAGGAAGTTTTAAAAAAAACATTTTATTTCTTAAGAATTGTCAATGTGAAATTTTATATTATGTAACAATGTACATGTATCCAAAATATATACAAACATACGTATATATAGTACATTTATTATGTAGTATATACAATGTAGTATGTACATATATGTACTTATGTACAGAAAAAGATATTATAAACGAAAATAATTTGGATGGCTTTTCTCGTAAAAAGGGACACAAATGTTTTATATTAAATGTGCGGCAACAACAAATTGCGCCAAAATTGTTTCAAATATCTTTCTAATTAGAATTTTAACTAAAATATTCATAGGCTTGCTTGTATAGGGTATATGTATGTACATATATACTATACAAATAGATAAAAAAATTTTAGTTAGAAATACATATTTTATATATTGTATGAAACTTATACATATATGTATGTACATACTGTATATGTAGATATATAAAAGATACATATATATACATATTTCATACAAATAGAGAAAAGAGGAATTTTAGTTAAATTTTTATTAAAATAAATTATAGGATATACGAAATTGAAAACGGATGCGAGAATATTGTTATTACATTCTAGAATTATGTTTACATGTAAAACGTTGATTTTAATAACAAACATTTTGTACATTTTTTTTTATACATATATCAAATAGCTTCTAGAGCCGAAGTGTTAATGAATTTTTTAAAATTTACGAAATATTTAATACTGAAGAAAATTTTAGGATAATAAAATTCTTACTTAAAATTTGTTTTTTTCAAAAAAAAACATCATTTCTCTGTTTTAGTTTCATAAGTAACTGTCGCTAAGTAACTGTCGTTTTCGTGCTGTAAAATGAATACGCGTACCCCATGTAATTTTTATAAATGTAAGATTACGAAAAGAAAATAGGTATGTAGTATTATATGACATACATTTTCCAGGAAAAAAATATTACAATAAAAAAATTTACAAATTCTTCATCTGAAATTTCTGTTAAATAAAACTAAAAGTCTTTTTTTTTTAGTCTACTTAAACTTTCTTACAAAATTCACTAAAAAAACTATAACCAAAATATAAATTGTCATTGCAGCATATTTTAAATCCGAACAATATTAAAATAATTTTTCCGCATACATAAAATGCAAATGGTATCTCTTGTCATAAACTTTCTCCCTTTTTACCACCAAAAAAAAAAAAAGAACAAAACATTCAATTACAATGTAATTTACTTTATGGATTTATCTTCTAAAAACAGCAATTTCAAAAACATTAAGCATAATTTTATGACATCATATTTTGGTTGATGGTTTCAACATTTCGCTAGTGTTTATATATTTTTATATTATTATGAATTGTAATAAAGATAACACAGATAGAAATGAAGTCCTTTATTGTTTGTTGTCATTTATATTTGATTTGCATATTTTGTCATGTACAAGTAAATAGTGGACATAAAGGTTTGGAATATAACAAAGAATTTTATTATCAGCAACAAGAAAATTTTCATTTTTCTGGTATTTTATTAAATTGTGGTTATTGGAGTATTGTTTAGTTTTTTTTCTTTTCTATAATTTTGAACAACTCCCCTACAAAATATAATTTTTTTCATACATGATTAACTCAATGAAAATGCATAATATGCTTTATATATTATTTTTTTATATTCTGGACAATACTATAGCCATATGTAAATACATATATGTATGTATATATTTTTTAAAGAATTTTCAATTAAACTTAATTCTTTTCTGATCCTTAACAGAATCAATTATACAAAATAAAATTTAAAAAAAACAACAAACAACATTTTATTCGACCAAATGAAATTCCTTTATATTTTTCATATATGTATCACACATAAAAAGTATTTCCTTATTTCCTGTGATTTAATAAAAATTTTATACTCCAATTTTGTCCATTTAAAACTTCCTCAAAATTTATTTTCAGTAATAGATAACATTTCACAATTTATATCAACATATGTTTGTATGTACGTACGTATGTATGTACATATGTATTTATGGTGTTTGGTAAACTGAATATTACTTTTTGTCCAGTATCCGCTTTAAGCCGTCTAGAATTTTTTTTTTTTTTTGCAAATATGGAAAAAATCACTGAAGTTGAAAATTTTTGTTCACAAATCATAAACTTTTACGACGCCATTTTATTATTTCACTTAATGTCTGAAATGACAGGATTTTTATAGATAAAAGTTTTCCTGTGTGTGTTTTTGATGAACTAGCAATGTGATTTTCAGTAGATAAATAATATCGTATAATAATGGAATGTAATTTAGATAAAATTAATAAATAAAAATTACGTAGAACAATTTCTCGATTATACGTATGTAGATAGCAGATGACTAGACAAAATTAATTGAACAATAAAAAGAGAAAAAAAGAAACATACATTTTTTTTTTTTCAATTTGTTAAGAAATTTTATAATAATTAAAATTGATTTTAATTCTTTTTGTCTTTTAGTTTTTTTGTTATTTTTGTACAAATTTTCTTCTAATAAACTTTTAGATAGATTTTTTTAAGCAAAAAGCTCAATATTTCAAGCAAAACAGACTCTTGTAGGCAACTAGCTAAACGGGCTAGGGTTGAATTACTAAGTATTATCTTTACATTGAACGCAAAAAACAAAAACCACCAATTTTTTAATGATTCCAAAAATAATAATAAAAAACTTCTGATTCAATTATCGGACATAGATACGACTTTTATATTATACATATAATGCTGCTAATCAATAATAATTCTTGAATTTGCTTTGTAATATTCGTCACCATTTTTTAGAAAAACATTAATAAATAAATTTTAGTGAGTACACACAAAAAAAAAGTTGTTTTATTTTCCTTTCTGTTTATTCTTACTTTAGGTTGTTTTTGCTATTTGTTCTTTTTCGTTATAAAAGCTAAATTATCATCCCCCTTTTTATAAAAGCAAACAAAACTATATAATAATATAAAGCATCACCTCATTTTGCAAGGGAACGCATAAATTCTTATCTCGAATTTCATTTAGCTAATTTTTCCATTATCATAATGCTGAACCAAACCTTAGCTATATAGATATTCGAATATTATTACATATTTTGCGATACATATATATTCATATCATTTCTTATACACAAAGGAACTTGCACGTTTTATGGGTTGGCATCCATAAGTCCTTGCAAAAGAAAAATTCTACCATCATAGGCTTTGGTTCCTTCACTTTTTTTTATGTTTTCGTTTTTCTATTCTATGGGTTGAATTACGCGAACTGGTAAAATATTTCCTCAACCCTTAGCATTTTAATTCATCTAATAAATGAAATTCCATACCAGAAAAAGTATTCCCTTACAAAAGTTATTTCGTTACGCTATTAATAATAATTTTTTTGTTCTTTTCATATGTAGTTGTTTTTGTTAATTTCATTTTTGTTGCTTTTACTGTTGTTGTATAGTTATTAAATTTTTGTTATCATTTTGTTTAAGAACAAAAAAAAAGTTAGACATTTGCTTACTTTTCCAACTGATCCGTAAACTGAAAATATTTTTCGTGTGTGGCTAAGTAAAATTGACGCCAATTATCAGATAGCCTCATCGGAATCCTTAATCTCTTGGGGATGACATTCTTTCTCATTTTACTTAAGCTAATAACCATCATTTGATTGCTTTTCGCGTATTTTATTTTTGTTTTTATTTATTTATTCACCACATCTGTTAAAGTTGTGATAAATTGAAAATATCAAATTTTTGTGCTTTTTCATTAAAATATTTAAAGTAATTTTAGAAACTATTCATTGAATACACAAAGTGGAAAAATGAAAAATATTAAAAGCCAAAACTTTTAAAGCTCACAGTGAAAAAAGAATTTTTGTAAATTTGACAAAAATTTTAATTAAAATTTTCAATAAAATATTCCCATCGATTCCCATTTTAATTTATGTAGTTATGTACTTTTTAACACTGACTTTGACGGACGCAATTAATTTTACTCAAATTGTTGGTTCTTGAATGTAAAAAAAATTTCAAATAAAGAAAATTTGCCACAATTACAACAGTTTTATTTCGTGAGTTTTAGAAACCATGATCCGAATTTTTCAATACTAGACTGCAGAATAATTGATTGGTTACAAATATTTTAACTTCAAGACCAAGTTACAAAGGAAAATATCAAAACAATTGAACAAAATTACAAATATAATTTTTTTCAAATAACAACAGTTTGAATTTAAAAAAAAACTCAATGATGTTTTCTTCGAAGGAATCAATATTGAGCCAAGTAGAACAGCTAAAATAAAAATATTTTAGAGTTTTTGATTTGGAATACCAAAAAAAAAATTTAAGAATTTTTTTCTTCAAACTGATAGTTAACTTTTATATTTAAAGTTTATATATTTTTAACCCCTTCAATGAGTATTTTGGCTAAATTTTAACTTCTTATATTCTCATAGAAACACACTTTTCTAAGGAATCAAAGAATGTAACATTTTGTTACGTTAAAATTGATGCGCGTGTGGAAAATTTAAACGAGAACGAATTGTTAAGTGTATATATCCCAAATATTAATAATGAAATTATGAATTTTAAAATATACGTATACATAAATACCTTGTAATTTATCTACTAACGAAAAAATTACCGTCTGATCGACTTTATAAAATATTCATTCATAAATTTCATTCTCAACAGTTTTTATTCTCCTTTTTTCTGTATTAAAAATTTCAATTTAAGCTTTTTTCTACAAAACATACATATCATTTCTTTAAATATTCCAAATAAAATAATCATAAAAAAAAAGTACAACTATAATAATAAATTTTCTCAATCAATTTTCCACGACCTAGATCAATTTTCAAAGCCAATTTTCAACTAAAAATTTTACTTCTGGATATTATATATACATTTTGTATGTTTTTATACTACTTTATTTTACTTTTTTTTTTTTGTATATAAACATAAAAAGTGTGGCGTTGACATAAATTTTATTTTTATTAACAAAACTCTCGCTAATAACAATAAAACGTCCCAAAATTCAAGGACATCGATTTTTTCCCGTCAAACTATGTATCCATAGAGTGTGTAGTTTCAAAAGTACCCTTCTGGTGATGATGATGATGATGTTGAAATAAACATATTGTATATTTGTAGAACAAGAATCTTACCAGTAAAAATACAATAGCAGACACATAAAAAAAATGCTTTTTGATATGCGGAAAATTTAAACTCATGATATGATGGTATATACATACATACATACTTCTTGAAATTTTTAAAGAAAAAGTCCAATCACTTATCAAATAAATGTTGTATATGAACGTATTATATAATATAGTATAATATGAAATTTATACATTTTCTCTGTATATACAACATATGTACATACATATGTAAATACATAGGTATACATAGAAATGGGCAGGATGAATCTTCTCCAATTTATGAATCTAGGAATTTATTATATGTGTATTGGGGAAAAATTCCCCTATTTTACTACTATACAAAATGTAAAAAAAAATCTGTTTGTCATTGATATAAAATTATGAATGTGGTACTAATTTTATTTTGAGCTTTTTTTTTGAGTGTAGTTTAATTGTAAAATAAATTTTTGAAAAGATTTTGTGCATTTTTGATGAATAAATAATGAAAAAACCAAAATAGGATAATAAAAAAAATTCAAATGAGATTGGGCGATAGTATTAAAATATAGGTACATACGATACATACATACATACATATATATTTTCTATTAAAAATTATTTTGAGTGGATTTTCGTTTCAATACTTTTTTCAAATAATATCAAACTACCTTAATTAATTTTTAATGGATTATTTAATTTTTATTTTTCTAATTGAAATTCAATTTGAATTTTAAAAATAACTATACTTTATTTTCATTTATATTTTATATATAACTGTGGTGATAAAAAGAAGAAAAAAAAGTGTTTGTTTATAGGTATTTAGTAATAAATTAACCATATTTATTTTCTATTTACAAATTATGCTTCAAAGACATTTTATTATCTGTAATGAAAATTTTTAGATTTTTCTTTTTCATTTACAATAAAACCTACATAATTCATTTATAGCTTTTAAAAAATATTATTGAATTGAATATATCTATATGAATATGGGTATTACTGTATGACCTTGTAATAAATTACTAAAAGATAAAATCAGACATTTATGATGACATTGACATTGAAATGACGACACCATAAACGATAATATACAATATATTCTATGACATAAACATATTCTATTACAAAAACATTATATTCGAGTACATATATGAATATAATATATTAAAATTTTTTGACAGGAAGCTGGATAAATCAATGATGAAAATTTCACTACACCATAAAAATCAATAAATGTGAAGAATTGAATTTTTTTTTCTTAAATTTTTAATAGTAATAAATCACTTCTTTAAAACTCCTAAATAATTTGTAGTAGAATTGCTCTACTTTTGCTTTATCGTTTAGATGACTTTACATAATTTTTTATATGAATGTGAAAGTTCTTAATGTGTTAAAACTCCTACTTTTTTTTGTTTTTTTTTTTTTATTTATTTTGTAGTTTTAAATAAGAGTTTTACTTTGCATGAGCTTTAATATTTTGAATGGAAACTTGTAAATTATTTTACGTTTTCCATGATACAAAAAATTCATTATCATGACCTCATCATTAATACAACCGCCATATAGAACCTTGACCTTGACGGAGGGATCGCTATTTCAACTGCTCGTAAGTTAATCTCCACCATATGCAAAACCAATTCCTAATTATCTACTTATGTACTTATCCTTTTTTCTTTCCAAGCACTCATTGAAGAATGAGGATTTGCACAAGCCGAGTAATTCAAGTTGACGCATGTTTTACAAAAATCGTTATTTCTCCGTTTCAAAATATTCCAGGATATATATATTTATATGTATACATACGTTTTTGATATTGTATGAAAGGTTATTTTGTCCTCCTTATAATAAAAATTCGCATTTACTGAAATTTTAATAAAAATTTGTCAATTATATTATATTTTCAATTATAAAAACATGTCAATTTTGTTACAAAATTTTTAACGGTACTTTTTGGCTATAGAATGGAACTATCGCCAATAAGAACATGTGTCACATAGAATAGGACACTCCAAAGTACCGTTAGAAAAAAGTCCCGTTCAATAGCTCAAGCTCACTAATCGGAAGTTTATGAATATTAGCCAGTTTCACAGTGGAAGCTTAAGCCAAAGCTTAGCTAAGCTTTTGTAGATAGCTTAAGCCTCAGATAAAGACTACTAGATTTCAAGTTAAACTCAGTTTAACTTCCACTGTGGAACTGAAAAAAGTGAATAAACTCAGTTTAAGACTTAAACTTCGCTTAAGCCTCACTGTGAAACTGGCTATATGTTTTATTAATTTAAACTTATCTTACTTTTGTGTTAATTGACTTTTTTATTCGATTAATTTTCAAATAAAATTAAGAAAAAACAGTGATTTACCAAACAGACAAAAAATAAACAAAAAAAAGCTTTTCTAATTTATTGAATACGATATTTTAAAAGAAAAGTTATTGTCCTTACTACTGTCTGCAATTATAATCTCCAATTCAAAGTACAATCTATTTTCTAATAAACAAACAAACAAATAAAACAAAACAAAAAAATTAAAAAGAAAAACATAGAAAATTGCTATCCTTTCATCTTATCAAAATTTATTTCAGTTAAATGAAGCTTATCTACGAAAAAAAAACATGTATGATAAAAAAAAATTAAAAAAGAAGAGTAATAATAAAAAATAATAAAACAAAAAAGGAAAAAAAAATTGAAGTATTAAAACACAATAGTCTTATTGTTTTCCAACCTTCTAATGTTTTGTTGTTGAAAATTTTCATTTAGTTTTAACATTTTATTCTCCTAAGGGAGATGAATATAATACAGTAGATTGAATACTTATTATTTTACTTTTTTTATCTACATACACAGGGTTATACATTATCGTACATTGTATCAAAACCTCCGAGAGGAAATACTATATAATCACTAATTACATAGGTATATGTAGTTACTTTTAAGTAAGGCAACTTCACTCACACGCATGTATGGCCGAAGTAGGCTTAGTACTTTCATGTGATTATATACGAAAAATGCGAATTGTAGTTTAAAAAATTAAATTAATTTTGGAGAAAAATATGATGAAAATGAAAAAAATTTTAAATATTAGTAGAAACAAGCAAAATATGTTATTCAAATTTATTTTTATTGAAAACACAAACAAAATAGGAAATGAAAAGCAAACATGAACATTTCCATATATTTTTATTTCATTTAAAATCAAAAAGTAGAATAATATTCACATACTATACTATTTTTATTTTTGGAAGTCAGTGTTGTGCTTATAGAGGCAGTATCCGATGAGTATTATTTAATTTAAAAGATTTCCCTCGATTGAAATTGAGATCTGATCACCCCACACATGAGACAGATTTATTCAAACGCAATGTAAAAGAATATAAAAAAATATGCGTATCTTGCCTGTACTGACTTCCAAAAGTAAAAATAGTATAGACAAATTAATGTCTATAAGTGTATATAGCTTTTCTTTCACTTCGATTGTGTATTTAATAAATAAACACTTTGGAGTATCTTACTTATCGATTTTTTATTTAACTAATAATTTCAACATTAAATAACGTCAAAAATTTAATTAATCAATCACTATTTGTTTACGTTATAAAAGTCAACAAAATAATGTCAAACTTGAAACAACACATACATATTATATGTTTGTAATGAATGATTCAGGGCTTGCATAGTATTCTTTCTCGGAGGTTTTGTTTTATACATACATACATACGTATACGTACATACAATTATAATATAAATATATAAATTTTCTAACTATTATTATTCTACAAATTAACTGAGACTACATTTCTATACAAAAAAAAAAAAGCTAATTTAAAAATTCTAAACAAAAAGTGAAGGTATAGTATAGTATACGAGTATAATAATAACTGGTAAACGTATACAATTACATATACATACACATACGAGTATGTTTATGCATATTTTGAAATTAGAATTACCTCTCTAATTGTTATTTTCTACCGGTTTATTGTTAAGTCTTTCAGGTTAGCAAAGATTTGATGACACAATTTTATATATAGATACATATGTTTTTTCATTTATAAGACACATTTATTTAAAAATAAGCAAAAAATTATATAAATAATAATTTTAATTATAGTTGTCGCTATTGTGTATTTTTGAAGAAAAAATATAATAAAAAACAAAGACATGGAAATCCATTTAAAGAAAAAATTTAAAGTAGAATAAATTTAAAAAAAATTTAAAATGTTGTAATTCCATCCTATTGTGTTTTATTTTAAAACAAATTTAGGGTTTTTAATTCAGTTCTTTCGTAAATTTCGATTGACAACTTAACCCTCTACCGCATACGAAGCCATATATGGATTTGTGAATTCTATTATCCTTTTTCACGTTCCTGTCAAAGGAAGAGTGATTCACTTTGCACTAGGTTTTAGTAAGTACCGTTATAACTGTTATTCGTGTCTGTTCGAGTTTGTTAAAGCTGTATGAAGTCATCATTTTTTAGTTTTTCGTGAACGTGTGCAGTACTTAAATGAACATAAAAATTGTGTAATTTTATTTTTTGAATATAATAAACAAAAGATAAGTGAAGATGATTTAAAAATTATTTTCTGGTTCTATATATTTAAATTCAACTATTGCAATATAATTTTTCAAAAAAAAATACTATTTTATGTTCAATTTTTTGCAATTTTCCAAAAAGCCAAATATGGCTTCGTATGCATTTACTAAAAAAAATTTCAAAAAAGTAATCTGCCATATGTGGCTTCGTATGCATTAACGGATTTCATTTTGATTCCAGAAATGAAGACTTCTCATTTCTATTCGAATTCAAAACATGTAAATGTGATTCCTGGCGACGGCTATATTAGTTATGATGAGCTTCTTGTTTCGGGTTTTGACAGTGATTATGAGCCATCATTCAATTCTACTGATGAAATAATAATTCCGGAAACTGATAGTGATTCTTCGTGCAATGAAAATGAACAACCAAATTTACAATCGACGTCAAAGCCACAAAAACTCGAAGAGAAATAAAAAACTGTTTGGGAAAAAGATAAAATGGCATCTTATGATGAAGAAAAGTTTAAATTTAAAGACTATATTAGTCTACCGGAATATATTTTCCAAACTACCATCAAAAAAAACTAATCATATATTACAAATAACTTCTCCCGAGTTTTGTCGTAAAAGCACACGAAGCCATATATGGCAGAATTCTTTCCTAGAAATTTTGTATTTAGTGCATTCGAAGCCATATATGGCTTTATCCTTTTTTTGATCCTGCAAGGTAAAATAGGTTTTTGTGTATCATATATTTATTTAAGTTATGTATTTTGAAAGCACTTTTCAATATCCTTTTTTTTTTTTTGCACCTACAAAATAATTCATGCAGTAGAGGGTTAATTTTTACCGACAAATTCATAAAAATATTGTATTATATGTATTTTCCAGCACAATAAATCAATTATTTAAATTTCAACAGAAAGTCGAAAAAGAAATTTAATATCAAAAACTATGAAAAACTATCTACAGATTAAAGTTTTGTACGAAAAACATGAATTTCACTAATTCCCAATTTCTTCAGGTCAAGATATCTAGATGATAATCTTATACTGAGGATAAATCAAGAATTTGGTTTTCTTCACTATCAGATAAGGCTTATCCAGAGAATAAAGTTATTTGGTGATGATGGTAATTGGTATCGGATATCTCTTTAAAAATTAAAAATATTTTGACTACAACTTTGAAAGCTAAAGTTGTAAAGCTGCTTTTCAATTATAAGTGTTTATATTTTTTTTATTACGATTTTATTTTATAAGCAGTGATTATAGATATTTTTATTTATAATATTATTATTATGTTCAAATTATTTTATTTTAACTTTAACTAACGACTCCACTGGTCGCTGTTAATAATAAAATAATAAAACGGTTACTTAACGCCACACTTGAAAATTTAAAATTATTCAAAATTAACTATGAAGTTGGCTTCATTTAGCATTTAATCATTCAAAAATATTCATGAAATTGGCCTCATCTAGCATTCGGACATTCGGCATTTACATTTTCAGGGCTGTGATTATTATTTCTATCTGAATGATAAGTTATCTGTGCGATAGATGAAGAAAACCAATTTAGTATTTATCGGTAGTATAACTTTATCTGGAAGCTCATTATCAAGAACCATGAAGAAACTGGGTATAAGATGTTGAATCAATTTTTTCGGCAAAATTTACGTCCAACTATACTAGTACTATTGATAGTACGGGATCCATTGAGCACAAACCGAGGATAAAATGTCCATCAATTTAAGATACAGTTCTTTGAAATAAATAAGCTTTTTATTACAAAGGACAATTTGTTCTGGCATTTTCCAATAAATGTTCAAAGAATATTGTTGAATTGTACTAGGAATTATTTTTATTTTCAATAACAATGAAATTTGGTTTTTTTAAAGATTTATTTTTATTTTTAAAAACAATGAAATAAATTAAGTTTTGTTTTTATATCTACGAGTACATTATATACAAATTTTTCCCCTAAGCCGAACTTTTAAAGCTTTTTTTGCCAAATCTTCAATTTTTCATACAAAAAGGTATTCATTCTTTAAGTCGAAGTTCCTCTAGGTCAAAAATATTTTAATTTAAAATAATATGTATCTGTTTTATCAACTTTTCACCAATGTGTAATTTCTCTAGGTCAAATTTACATTTAAATAAAACTAAAGAAATAGAACAGTTAAAATAAAGATACTTAACTTAACCTTCTATCATATACATAAGTTTTATACCTCGAACCAAAAAAGTTGAGGTAATCTCGCGCATGTCTTACATGTGTTATAGTGATCTTCTTGTGTACATATATACGAAAGAAGAAACCTCTTTCCTAAATTCTAAAATTTTAACAACAAAAATGCATGTAAGTACCTTTTCTTCTGCTACTAGTTTTCTAGTATAATAAGATTCCTCAACTCTTTTGGTTCAAGGTATATCAGTTTGTTTTCTACATATACATACATACGAGTATATGAATTCTATTTTTCCTCCAATATTAAAATTGTATCATTTGCCTTAATTAAGGCTTTAGTTTGTTCTTCTGAATATTCTCGTAATCAATTGAAGTAATTAATCAGAGTGACAGAGACATAAATGCGGGCAATAATATGATCCATATTTTTCTTACCGAGGGTGTCACCTGGTGCTGAGATGGGCATTGAAACAAGCGACATTGGAAAATAAGATGTTATTGAAACATTTTTTAAGTGACGCTGGTTTGAATAAATTCGATGAATTTTATAAAAGCGATACTGACATTTTCAGTTACGCTTAGTCAAATAAAGTTGTTCTTGGCCACGAAACCGACAGGGAATTTGATGAAGGATAAGATAACAAAATCTTCTACTTCTCAATATAATCGCGAATGTCCTACTCACAATATGCCTTCTGCTGCACAATCAAGAGCAACAGCATCAACTATCGGCACCAGCATCAACAAGGGCCGGTTCCCAAGACGGATTCAGCCTATAAGTACACGGAGGGATCGCTATTCTAACGGCTTGTAAATACATCTCCACCATATGCAAAGCCAATTTTTAATTAATTTTTCTTATTTCATACCAGGCATTCATTAAAGAATTCAGGTCCGGACAAGTCGTGTAGCAAAGAATTACATTGTTTGATTCAAGGGATGCTGAGAAAAAGCTTTTTGAAAGAAAATCAAGATTTCCATATAAAATGTGTGGTATACTTTTGTATATACTCATGGCCAAAATTTAAACAAAGACGATTATTCAATCCTAGGATCAAATAGCTACCATTTTTTATTGAGATATGTGAAATATCTTGAAATAAAAGCCTTTGCTTTCATATGTATCTAAATCTCAAAAAATAAAAGCACCGGAAAAAAAAATCTAAAAAACAAACGAAAAAGAAGAAAAAATAGAAGAAACATCCAAGATTAAGTTACTAAAATAAATACCTCATCATGACATATAAAATAAAATTTAACACACATACATACATATGTATGTATGTATGTTACAAATAAAATTTTCGTACAAATTACTGTATTTATATGAGAAAAAAAAACACGGAAACTGAAAAATAAACATATTTGTACATATATGTATGTATGTATTTGTATTTACTTAAAATACATTTCCGTACGTATATTATACCTATAAATTTTTTCTTTCGTTTTTTTTCTTTTTTATTATCTTTATCTTTGAGAAAAAGTAAACAAAACACCGGTAAAAAACAATGATCATACAAAATCCTTTCACACATCATCATTTTCATGGAAAATCCTTTAACAGTTGATAACCGTTTTTGGTATCGTTAAATCCCACATCCTTGAACATAAAATAATATTAAAATACATTATACAATAACCATATAAACATATATGTTTATACATATATGTACCTATACATATAATATTTATATTATTTTGTGTATATTTGAATCTGTGTATCTACTATATATAAGATATAATAGATTTTATGTTGTATAAGTGTGTCATCATCAGTGCCAATTTCCCGAAAGTTTACCTGAAGTCATCTAACGAATGCATAGCAATTTGTTAAGATGAAATCCAATAATTCATAATAATAGTTTTTACTTTTTATGTTTTTGGTTGTTATTTACTTTATTTTTTCTCTATTTCATTTTCATATTTCTCTGCATGAATATAAAACTTTTGTAAAATTTATTTAGATATGTAAACTGAAGTTTATGACTACAGGGATTGAATATAAGAGTCCAAACAACTGTAATATACCACGAAAATGAATATCGAAGTACGGAAAAAAAGGGAAAAATTATATTGAATCGGAATCATTTTAGAGGTTTATTTTTTCCTGATGATGAAAATCATTGCGTTTATTTTTCTTTTTTTTCTTATGTTTCTACACTAAGAAAAAACAAGAAAAAAAATGAAAAAACCGACCATCAAGAATAATACATATACAAATACAACACATGTTATACAAAAGAGAAAAATAATAGGAAAAATATTCACATATACAATAAACGACCTCTTTTATCAGGGATTCTTCATTTCAATCACATCAAATACAGACATTTCTGTTTCTGACATAAGGCTTAGGGTGCCATTTAAAATTTTCTTTTAGGGCATATAAAGTTTTTTTTCTCTGTTATCCCAAATTTACCATGTACCTATGTATAACGTAAACACAATTTAGAATTAAATATTACTTAGAAAACAACAAATGTCCTTAGCTTTAATAATTTTACAATAATAATCCAATAAAAAAAATTTTTTTCAAAGTAATTTTTTAAAAAAAAATGTACTGGTATGGGAAATTTAATTTAGATTTTTTTTTTTTTTTTGCTTCAAAGGTACAGGTACAATACAACAATTAAATTCTTTAGTTTTTCATTTATAAAATCTAGCTGAATGAACTGTATTCAAAATTAATGTTTGATATCTAAAAAGTAAATAAATATAGGCAGTATTCAACATAAAAAAAGGTGTGAAATGTTCATAGGTATTTGAAGAAATTTGTCAAATACGAAAACTGTAATTCTTACGAACTGGAATTTGTGGTTCTACACCGCTAAATTTTTTTTAATTGTTGGAACATTTTAAAATGCTTCTACGTTGCAATTGAATTTTGCTTTGTTGCATCCCTGAAGTTTAGGTAGAACAAAAATTGAAAATATGCAACAACAATTGCAGCAGTTCATGTTGCAACAGTAACACGGACGGAGGGATCACTAATCTGCATCACTATTCCAACTGCTAGTATCTCTTAAGTACTTACATCTCCAGCTCCTCCATATGCAATGCAAAGCCAATTTCTAATTAGTAATTACTTTTTCTTTTTGCTTTCCAGAATCCAGGCATTCATTAAAGAATTCGGATCCGGACAAGCCGTGTATGTGCGAAAAAGGTATTACTTGTCATTTGGGATTAAGGGCTTTATTTTTTCAATACATTTATTTTATTCTTTTTTTTTTACTTTTCACCTCAACACTACAAAATTTAAATAACATTAAATTTAATCAAAAACAAAAAAAGTGGAAGTTAAAAAATATATATTTTCACTTTTTTTTTTTTTTTAGACAACTATCTTTTCATTTGTCATTCATATAATTATAAAACACTAGAAATGCATTTAATCTTTATCTTTATTCTTATCCTATTAGATAACACAATTTCTGCATTTCTCCTTCAACCATGACGTTTACTCCTGAGTATTTGTGCATTCACTCCCAAGGGACAAAAAGAGTACATTCATATATAGACATATAGTCGAATAAATATGTAACTAAAGACTTTTTACTACACTTTATGTTTGTACATGCGTATATACGTATACAATATATGTACATATTTGATGTACGATAATATTATATTATTGTTAGTAGCTGGTGCATTGTACCACTGTACAATTATATTCAAAAGTCTTATATCTGGTGATATATTCATGAAATGGGGTGATTAATGGCTTGAAAACATTTACAAAACCAGATCTGGAAATTACAAATAAATATATAAAAGGGCTGAGAGTGGTAACAGTCAAACCAAAGAAGTATGTATGTATGTATGTAGTCGCAGTTATAATACATATATGAAAAAGAGCAAGTATGAATGGCATCGGTTTTGTTATGTTGAAGTTAGGATAATCTAAATAGAAGATTGTTCGAACAGAAGTGCCATAGTTTCATATACAATATTTTTTCAAATATGTAAATATATACATACAAACATACATATGAATGAATCTTTTTGTACAATGTATAATGTTATGTTTAGCATTTAATCCAAAGAGTGAGAACAACAGCAGCCGCAAAACTTTTAAATAAAATAAAGTCACATTCTCCCGAGTAACAACAACTACAGCCGGGGTTCCATGAACATTATTGTTTATTTTTTTACTTTTTATTTTCAACAAAATAAGTATAGTAAAATATACTAAATTCATACATATGTGTATTATATACATATGTAGGTATATTCTATACATATGAAAATAGTTAACGGATCAGGGTTTATAGTTCAAAAGTTTTTAGAAAGGGTTAAAATTGCTACTTTTCAGATAAACTTGATTTAAACTTAGAAAACATATCATCCATGACAAGTTTTCATGAAACAGAAAAGGATGAGTTATACATATTTCAAAATTTTCAAAACAAAATGTTGTGGTACTGAATAAAATTATAGAAAACAATGAATTAAACTTATTTTCAAGTATAAAATTCTAAAATAAATAAAAAGCTTTTATCTTATGTATTTTAGATATTATTTGTTCTTTTTTTTATAATTCTAATTTATCTTAAATTTTTAAGATACTTTCTGCGATAAGAATATTCTGTTAAATTTGAAATTAAAATTAAATGGAAAAGAATATTTAAAATTCATCTTCAGATTGAAAGTTTTAGTTTTAATTCTGTATCAACTTTAAAGAAAGAGGTACAACTAAAAAAAAATATTTCCTATTTAAAGTCGCTGATTAGGTATATGAATACCTTTAAGTTAATTATTTTTTACTAATCTCTATTTATTCTTTTTTTTTCAACTTCAATTGATTTTAAAGTTTAATGATATCTTCATTAAGATTTATAACTCTTCGCATCTTTCTTAGTAACACTAGCTTTAATATAAAGTTTTAATCAAACTGTGGTTAAGAATTCTGCATGTTCAAAGTGAAATTTAAATACAAAATTCATTTCTTCGGTAGCAAGAAATTCTTTTACTCAAATGAAATTTTCCTTATATATTTAGGTATTTCACTATTGTAAAATTATTATTTTTTTTCTACAATACATAACCTTACTACATATTATATGTGTGTACATTACTTTTTTTGCTTTTTAAAAAAAAAAAACTCAATTTCAAGCTTAATGTTATATGTACCTATGTATATATTATTTAACGTTACTCAAGATTTTAATTAGTCACCATTAAATTTACTTTAATAACTTTCTATTACTTAAACTTTTCTAACAAAAGTAATTTTCATCTAACCACATTTTATTCGATTTGAAATGAAAATAAGTTTTACTTTGTTTTTTAAGTTTTTTCTCATCAAGCAGAAAGAAAAAAAATGTGAGAGGAAAAAAAAAGTTCAAAACAAAGTGAAATTTTCAAAGAAGGTGACTATTACCTCATCATAAGTTTAAAACAAATGATACGAATGTAGATATAATATCTTATTCCTTCCAATTTACTCCAGTTGGACCCGTTATATACCGGTAATTACTGTCACGTGATAATAAGAGAGGGTATAACAATGGCGACAGAGGTATATAAAGGATATAGAAAATTTCATATTATATTATACCAGTAATAACATGTAGATATTTGTATATATGTATATGTACACATACGTATATACTTACATAGTTATATACATACATACGTATATATTCTCAGTGAGCTTTTTGTATTAAAAGGAATAAAAGTAAAGACTGGAGACATACGAATTTACGCTCCATTTTAACGTTATAATATACTAAGATCTTTATATGTATACATCAAATTTATGTAGACGTATGTAACTTGTATATATGTATATATATATATATATATATATAACATATACATATATATATATACTACACATATATAACACACATAAAATATTATCATATATAAATATATAGGTACGTACTTCAAGCTATACATTACTATGTATACAGTTTCCATTTTCGTTTTGCAATTTCATTAAATTCCAGCATCCCGCCATAAATCTTCTAATAAAGGTGGTTTGGGTTTAGAACGACATTTCGTTTTTCCCGAAAAAGCAAGGAAAAACTCACAGAAATGAAAAAAAAATAAAGTAAAATGGAAAAAAATACATTCTTCTATGTTTCCTTTAATATACGACGAAAAACAAGAAGAATGAAAACGATATAATGCTAAGAAGCATTAGCAAAAAAAAAAATTAAACGGATGAGAGAAAAATATATGAAGACAATGTTTCTGGGATGGTAAATTTTTGTTACTGTTCAATCAATAAGAATAAAGAAAAAAAGTTTATAAAGAATGAAAAAAAGTAACTAAAAGAAAGGACCGTTGAAGGATAAAAGCATTTTTCGATAAGTTCTTTTTGTTGGCATTTGATTGGTTCTATAAATTTTCTATATTATACTAAATATGGATATATAGTTTTATATAAGAAAAGTAACAGTAGTGAGACAGTTGGTAGAAAAAGAGTTGCAAGAGATAGATATGTAGGATAAAGACAAAGGTCAAAAAAATCTACATTAAATAATAATGCATGTTCGGTTGTGGATGAAAATAATGTGGTTAAGAAAAATCAAAGTGAGGGAAACGTTACAGTAAAAGCCGGGTTCCGCAAATTTAAAAAAGCCTTGATAATCGAGAGTTCGCTTTCCTTGTGATAAATAAAAAACGAGACGTTTTTTGTTTTTTATTATCATATAAAAACGGCTGCGAACAGTAGTAACAATCGGGAAAATTATGATTTTGGTTCATACCAGCTTTTAAGAAGGAATTCGGTACTGATTTATACGATTGTAGAAATCGAAATGATATCGTACAGAAGGCCATGAAAGGTTTGAAAACGAACTTAGGTTCAGATTCTATTTCGCCACTGTATTAAAGTTTGTAGTACACTATAAGAACAGAAGAAAACGACATTTGACTCGGCTGGGAATCGAACCACGGACATCTACCTTGCCGGGACATTGCTCTTACCATTGAGCTACCGAATGCCATGTCGCTTGCTGTTCTTACTTACTACGTAAACACTGGTGATAATCAAACTCCTACAAGTCTTAAATTCCAGAAAATGCTACTTATAATCAATGCAAAAAAAAAGTTTTACTTTCTTTGAAAAAAAGTATTAATTAATTACCTCTTAAGTATTATTTACATTACAATAAAATTCAACATCAGTATCTCATAAACATTAGTCATATATTTTTCAATTTATTCTAATGAATTAGTTTTACTTAATTTACTACACAAAATTTAACAATAAAAAAATAAAAATAAAATTAACAATTAACAAAATATTTGACACATTAAATATTAAATCCTGCATAAATTTACTATATAAAATTTTGTTATTTACAAATCTGAACTCACCCTAAATAATAAATTTCAAAAGTAAATCACAAACTTTCAACAGGCACGTATTGAAAAATAATTACCGCCTCAAAAAATATGCAAATTTTGTGTAAAAATTATTCTCAATAGTACTATAAAAATGAGCATAGAATAAATTTAAACAAAATTACATCGTTTATACGTTGAAAATAGTGATGTTATTCTATTTTAACTTTTTGGCCACATACAACCGTTAAATGTGGTGCATTTTAAAATATATTTACAATATAAAACAAAAATAAAAATTGTTGTAATGTAATTTTTTTTAACAGTCGCGTCATTTATATACATAGATCTTTGTTTTTAATCTAAATTAAACAGGGTGTTTTTGTATTGGTTGGACTGAATCATATGACTTGTACCAGACACAATTTTTTAAGTAAAAATGATTTTTTTAAACTCAACTTTAAACTTGATCCAAAAAGTCTATTACATTATGAAATGGTGTTCATATTGGTACTGCATTTGTGTTTTATGTTTAAAAAAAAGTCGAAAATATGTAAGCCTTTGGGCTGGGCTACTGGGTATTGCGATGGTAAATTTTTGTTATTGTTTTATATTGATATTTATTGAAGAATAAAGAAAAAAAGTTTATTAAGAATGAAAAAAAGTAACTAAAAGAAAGGACCGTTAAAGAATAAAAGTATTTAAGATAAGCTTTTTTTTGGCATTTAATTGGTTATATAAATTTCCTATATTGTATTATATTACATATATGGATATATGTAGATAAAGTTTTATATAAAAAAGTAATAGCACGATTTTAAAAAATTGTTATAAGTAAGGCCCATAAGTGCTATGTTTCATACATTGAAATAATTTCTATGATCTGTTTTGTTTTAAATCATGTTAATTAAACTTTAATAGCTAGTTTTTCTCGCCGTTATTCATATGATATATTTCGACTAGTCTCACATTCAGCTTTAAAAAAAAAGTTACATCTAATGCGGAACATCGTGTTTAAACATTAAATACATTAATAAATGATGAACATTTTTAATTCTCTTTTTTCTTGTCGCGTCCTTAAAAATAATAAGTTTTTTTTTCTTCTAAATGTTTTGGAATTTTTTATACCATATTAAACTGTGAACACTAACAATCTGACAACCAACTTTAACATGGGCAACAGTAATATAAATGCCTCTAAATATTACTATAAAAAGGTCAAATTTAATAGTCAAAACAGCCATCAGAAGAACTCAAATATATATAACACTTCTACACACATTATATGTATCCGTAAAAAATACACATCTATGTACGTACATACATATCTAACAAACAAACAAAAAAAACATATACATACTATATTAAATGAAATTATTTTTTGGGTATGGGAGAAAATTTAAAACAATCCCCCAATCATTTTCTCCACATTAAGGGTCCGCCATAACATGCCACCAGTGCACGGCAATTTTATTTCGCATTAAGAGATTAAGATCGAAATTAAAATTTAAATTAAACGCACCAATACAGACGGTATTTTTAGGGTTCAGCTGTTTTTTTTTTGTTATACACATAGGTCTGGATATTATACATATATGTATTATATGTATGTACATATATATATTTAGAAGAAATAAAAGCATAAAAATATCTATATATAAAGATGAATGTAATATTTTCACACTGATACAAATAAATGAAAATATGTATGAGTTTGGCACAGCATACATATATAGTATTCAAAATACTTCAGTGTAAACCATAGAAATTTTAGTAAAAGTGACGGCAAGCCAATTGTACCAAAATAACAAATAGAAAAACAAAAAAAGAAAAAAAATAGGAAAAAGAAAGGAAACAATCCTTATATTATACTCAAGAACAATAAAAGTGGAATATTATATTATAAAAGAGAGAATATCTCAGTCACCAACCCTCTTGGGAATATTTTCACGCGAATAATTTCAACACCCCCGTTATGTCCCACTTATTATGTATATTATGAGATATCTATTGTTTTGTTTGTGTTAAATTGTTCTTAATGTTTCCTTTCTTTTTTCTTTTCGCTTTTTTATGTATAGTATGTATTTGATATTCTTTTCATCGTTTTAAATTTAGTGGGTGGGAATCAGGTGAAAGGTGAAAAGTAATTGGTTATGTGTTTAATGGGAGTTTTAAAGTTATTATCAAGAGAAATGAGGCTGAAAAAAAATGTATATAATATTAATGATAATATCTTGATAACATTGAACAAAGTTTATTTTTTATTTGAAAATGTGTTATTCCATTATTGTATAGAATTTGTTGTTTTTGTTGTTTTCATGTACGATAAATTTTTCAATAATTAGAATTTCTACTGTTACATTTTTGAAACTGAAAGTTGAATAGAATTGTTGTCAAAGATGAAGAAATATTCTACGTGGATTATAATATAACAAAAATCAAAAAATTTCTCTTAAAAAAGCTTAGTCAAATCTAAAGCCGTATTGTTAATTGTATAACGAAATAGAAAATTTAGGATGAGCTTCTCAAACTAACAGCTTGATTGGTGAAAACATTGAGTGCACTGTGCGAGCGCAGTGTCCGAACTTTATTTTTGATAGGGACACATACTTCATGTGCGCGCACAAAATTCCTTGTTCCCCACATTCTGTGCGGAAACATAGCGTGCATATCATTTAAATATTTAATTTAGTTCAGTAGAAATTTATCAGTTTTTAAATAAAAAGTGAATTTAAAAATTTCTGGAGAAATTGTATAGGTAATGCTGCCTTTCTTTTAGTGCATTATCTATAACTACGAGGAAGAGACAATCTCCACTTTGCTGTGTACGACCTTATTTAAAAGAAAGAGAAACTCCGACTAAACGATTTATGGATAGTTTGAAAATAGACCCCCTTAGTGGATTTAGGAATTTCACACGGATGTCCTTAAAAGATTCCATATTATCGGTCTATTTTCAAATTCACAAATTAGCAAAATAATTTTCTCATTTGACCATAGTTAGAACTGCACTAAACGTAAATTCTTGCAAACCAATTGGTTTAATTAATTTAATTTAATTTAGTTAATTAACTAAAATCAATAATGTTTCTACAATGTTTTCCAGATTGAACCGTTTCCACTAAAATAAGAGTGACCGCACAGTGCAGTAACATGTTTCCTTGTTGTTTCTTAATTTCTTTCTTTGTTTTCAAAATCGTCTCCACTGACGCAATGATGTTTCTCTAGTCTGCGCGCACACTGACCGCACTGATCGCAACACTGATTTAGGTATAGACGATTATTTCATTTTTGCGCGGTCACTGTGCACGCCCTTGATTTCGGTGGAATCGCACCTTTCGATATCCAGTAAAAACTTTTTATTTCTGTCGACAAATTTCATAGTTATCAATGATAACACGATATCTTGTGATACGTCATTCGATAAGAAACTTTTTATTTTTCTGTCCCACTTTTTTCTAAAAAAATTACATCTAAAATGTTCATGGTTCTAAACAAAAACTTTAAAAAAAAGTAAAAGGAGGTAAGTCTATCTTCACAAGTAAAAAAATATTTTATTGACTGACTTTCACACAAGTATACTCGTATGGAAAAAAATATTGTATATTATGTAATATGTATCTATTGTAGCCTTATTCCAATCTAATCTAATGTATCTATTGTAGAAAAAAAAATCTAGGTTACTGTAAATAAAATTTTTTCTTTCATTTATGAAGATAAACTTTTACTTCCAGTTTATGAAAAAATCTCATAAAAATGAAAAATTTGTATCAAAATCAAATTAATTTCCAATTTATAATTATATTATTAAAAAATGAATTACACCCTAATAAGCAAATTATATTTTTTCATCTAGAAAGCTTTATTTTTACAAATTTTAAATACAAAAAACACATGAGACCACAACCAGAATTACACTGTGTATAATTATTCTTTATTTACCAAAAAAGATTTATGTCATACAAGCTCTCTTTTCTTTTCATTGTTTCTTTTTTCTATATGAAATAAATTCAGTAATAAATTATTCAATTTTAAATCTCCAATTAAATTGTTATAATTTTAATGAATAATTTTTATTTACCAATACGCAGACAGACAATTCTTTTTTGTTATACTAAAAAATTGTTTTTTTTTTAAATTTTATATCTAAGAAAAACTTTTGTATAATGAATATCGGAGAAACTAAATATGTACATATGTATATGAAAAAATAATTATGTTACAGGATTTTCACACACTCACATGTATACATTCAAAATATGAGGAATTTCTATAAAATTATTTAAATGTTACGAACTGGATTATTATTATTTTTATTTTGATGTTGTCTTGAAAAAACACAAAAAGATTGTTTCGAGAAAAAAAAATATCTAAATGAAAGGCTTTAATTTAAATTGTATTGCACCTGGGACCGACATCAACCGTATTCAGTTCAACGTTACATTTTATTATACATGTAGTGTAGTATGTATTATTATATGTATGTAAATATGTATATAAGTTTTTATAAGAAATATATGTACTTTTAAGCTCAGTCTTTAACTGGTATGGAAACATCTGGAAACAAAATTTTTTAAATGAAAATATCTGTTTTTTTTTCATACTTTTGTTAGTTGTTGTTATCTTTCAGCACACTTTGTAAAATTAAAAATACCGTTGATGATGAATATAATCTGAAGGATGTAATTGTTTTGTTTTTTCTTCTTAGCTCCAAATATCTCACCAAACATTTTAAATAAATGAAACATTATTATTATGTCAAAAAAAAAATAATTAAAATCAAAAATTTTAACAAAAAGTAAATTTTTTTCATTTGAATCTAATAGTATGAAAAGATATTTTTGTTGAAATAAAATACTACTAATAACCAAATATTTACAGCATACCTACATGTTTGTATAAATATACATAGGTATGTACACATATAAAAATAAGTATAAATCAAATAAATAAATAGAACCCTAAAAGCGACTTATCAGATAAATTTTGTTATCCCTTTTTGTTTTTTTCTTTTCTATTTTATTTTATTTATTTTTATTTTTTTTATTTCGGATAACATGCGAAACTCATAACAATTCCATTTAGAATCATCCAGGAAATAATATCCTCAATATGCAATAAATTCTAATATTTTCCTGCGTCCTTTATACTCATAATATCGTGTTTTAAATGTATGAGATGACCAAATTCTAGATTATCTATATAATAATATACGTACAGTAAAAATAAATAAAATGGAGGATTATTTTTTTTATTATAAAAAAGAAGTAGGTACCTTAGAATTTTTAAAACTAAATTTCATGTTATATGAGAGGACAATAATAATTTGATACTATTTTTTTTTTTTGTACCAAAGTATCCATATAACAAAATAATATTTCTTTTAGAATAATTATTATAGAAGAATTTAAAAGTCTTGTACATGTTAAATAATTATCATTGCTCGTTTATATAATTCAAATTCAATATGTATATGATATGTATATCCTAGGTATATCCTTTCACCATACATATTATTATCACACTCCTTTTACATATTTATTTGCAAAATGTACTACAAAATTTTAATGTTCATTTGGTAGGATCGTAAGCACATAAAATTTACGTGAGTATCTATATACTTATCATATATGTTATGTACATATATTAATGTGTATATTCTACCTACTTACATAGAAAACCAATTTAATAATACTGCGAAATATTTTGCCATTTTACCAATCTCAATTAGTCTTCGATGACAGGAATTCACTATAAATAAGGGCGGCACTAATTATGACGTAATTGCCAGACTGCATAGATATCGACAAATTATGGAAATCTTGGACAATTCTTGAAATCGTTTTTACAATGATATAATGGTAAAACAAAAAAGTTATAAGAGAGTAAAGATATCAATGTGTTTTATGGATGCCGAAGGGTAATTGCAACATAAATTAATTTCATGGACCAAATGTTTCGATTGACATTAATTTTACTCATAGTCGTAGGCCATTGAGGTAAATTAGTACGGATCTTCTTATACACATGTATATATACATATGTACACAATACACATACATGTATACATATGTATATTTCTTTAAACCTATACATATGTATGTTTGTGAACATTATAATAATGCTGGCTAAGGTTAACTGGATTAATTGACAACCAAATTAAGATGAATATACCGTTTATCAAAAGGTGTGAAATATCTGTATCTAGTGGTATTTTGATATATTTATATTAATGATAATTTATAACATAAAAGTAATTTACCAATGACTATTTCACTTTGTAATAGAAAGGAATCTATTCAAATTATGTACAAGAAATCGAAAATTTATTATTTTAATTTTTAATTTTACGTAAATTGTATACAGGGCCGTTTCAAGATTGTCGTAGAGCGTAGGCACTTTGGATTAAGAAGAAAAAAAAAAGGTCAATTATAAAATTTGAAGTAGGTATATTCATTTTTAAACTTTCGTAGGCCCTTGTAGAATCGTAGGCCCTAGGCACAGTGCCTATTGTGCCTATAGCATAAGACGGGTCTGATTGTATAGTTTACATAAATTTACAAGAATTTGGAATGACAATCAATTACATTACACACAAAACTTTATTAATCTTCGACGTCTTTGTTTTAAGAAAAATATTTTAAAAACTCTAAAAGAACCAAAGTATTATGAAATTATGATGAGTTTACTACTACGATTACTTCCTTGAATTGATCTGAAGAATTGAAAAAAAAAATAAATATCAACTTTATGGTATTAAACCTCTTCGATGTGCTTGCACCTTGTCGTGGTGGAGACAGAAAGGGTTTACAACCCTTTAACTCGACAACTGCGACGTGTATCGGTGTGTGGTATCAAAACGGCACGGTTTAGTGCTAATTGGGTCTTCGGAAATAATCCAAAGAACCGCCACGTCAACCAACCAGGCTTGTGTATATCTGAGAAGAACTGAGCTATGTCGACGGATTTAAGAGCTGTCAACCTTGTCGAACAGTTCAGTTTAGAGATATCAGACTAAGCCAAGCACAAAAAGGAGTAAACCCTTCAAATCTCACCTAAGCCGAAGGTGTGTAGGAAACCGTGTCGAGCGGCTGCTTGGCCAGCAGGTGGTAAATGAGCTGGTCTCGAACGGTCCTTTTCGATGCTCAGGCAAGGTTGGTTGTACAAAGTTCCTTGCTACTGCATGTCGGCTCTGCAGTAGTCGACAACCCTTTTCGACCTACTCGTGGGAACAACATGGAAAGTTCTGAAAATAAAAATACCATAAATCTAGATCATGCTGTTCATCAGGGGCATGAAGGAAGCAATTAACCTGATGAGAACAAAAACAAAAATAGAAAGACCATTAAGAGGCAGGACGTGACATCAGGATCTCCTGAAGACACACCTCTGCTTCAAAATCCATCATTGAATCTCAGTGAGCTGAAAGAAGTCTTCAGATATGGAACAGAGACAGAGGAACGTCTACAAGAGAAAAATGATATACAAATGCCGAAAAAATAAAAACGGGAAGGCTGGATGGCGGAAAGGAGTGAAGGTTATGGGATGCAGTAATAAGGAATCGTATAGCTTCCTTGTCAGCTGCATTGACAACATATGAGAACTCTGGAAAGGAACCAAGATTAAAACAATCCCTGCTTCGTTCCTGCCACTGCGCGAGTTGGCACATGTATGGATACCACCTCCAGTACCGGAGGATGCATCCATACTAAAGCTAATTGAAGTGCAGAACCAGGGCCTAAGCACGGGAAACTGGTAAATCCTGACTTCAAAAATCAGGGAAAATAAAGGAATAGTCCTCAGAATTGCGGTTGTTACTGAGTCGGTCAAATTCTTGAGAGGGGTAGCAGGGGTGGTGAAGTTGGGACTTGGTAGTCTGAAATTCACTATCTCCTCAAATGAGGGAAGTCGATAAGCTCAGGGTGTAAAAGTAAGATTTTTTTTTTTTTTTGTGCTTATTCATTCCTTGAGGGAACATAGCGCCTCCACATAACTCTTTCCATCTGACTTTGTTCCATCTGCTATTTGTGACCTATTGGCCTAATCTTAGCATAGTCTTCGTTAATATTTTCCAACCTAGTCCGAGGCATGTGTTGGTTTCTTTAATCGAGTTGTTGTTATTTTCAATCTAATTGGAGATTAGCCTATTGCGATTATGTCCTTAGCTTGTTCCTGTGCCCTCTGTTGGTGATATTGCTAAGGAGTAATATCACACTTTTTCCGGTTTGTGTCTATGATACCAGTTTTTCTGCAGGATGTAACGCCATCTTGTTGTTGGTAGATGTGGTTGTTGTTTTTCTTACTGGCTCATAGTGTTGTTGTTGTTGTTATTATGACAGGATGAGATTAGGATTTCTCTATGTATATATATACATATACATCTATATACATATATATATATATATATATATATATATATATATATATATACATATAAGAACGTGTTAGAAAGTATGGAAAAACAGGTATTGAGGAAAAAGTGCTGGACCACGACTATGCCGGGAATCGAACCCGCGACCTGTGGGGTGATGGACGAGCGCACTAACCTCTCGGCCACCCAGGCCTCGTAAAAGTAAGATAAGAAGCTGTATTTTGATATGAATGCAGCAACAATATTTTTTTCTCTGTTCTGTTCTCTCATCGTTTCAGCAACAATATGATTTAACGGTGGTGGTATATGAGCACAAAAGTGAGCCTAAACTCATTCTTGCATCCGCATATCTATCATTTGAAGAAAAAAAACCTGCAACCGACGCGCTAAGGAGTCTGGTGAAACATGCCAGTGACACCGGAGTAAACTTAGTGATAGGAGTGGATGCGAAGGCCCATCATACACAATGGGGAAGCTCGAATATAAATAAAAGAGGTGAGTCAATTTTTAATTCATATTACTAACAAGACTAGAAATATGTAACAGGGGTACCTTTCAAAACAAATCTAGACAAGAAGTAATAGATCTAACTTTGACTCAAACCGTAGATTATGATAGAATTAGTGACTGGAAGGTATCATCTAAATTTTCCTTTTTGGACCATTTTAGAACAACCTTCAAAATCAGATTCAAGAAAACAGTGAACAAACAGTTTAGAAACCCTACTAAGACAGACTGAATAAAATTCTCTGAAATTGTCTCATATAGACTAAAACCTGTTTTGGCGGGTGAATGTTCAAATAAGACACAAATAAACGATTCAGTTAAACTTATTACAAGTTCCTTAATGGAGGCTTTTAGTAAATCATGCCCTGTTAGTTGGTCATCTAAAAGAAACCATGCAGTATGGTGGACACGGGAACTTCAAATCCTCAGGATTATTATTATTATTATTTATTTATTTAAGGCTACAATATGGTACAACAAGACTAGCTTTTACAAATGTACCTAATATTACGGAATGAATAATACAAATTATTACAAATTATTTATAAAATGAACTAATAATTACATAATATTTCGGATAATTACTAACCATTACAACTGTATAGAGTATAAAATTCAACATATGAATAAAAACTGAAAATAATGATAAAGAGATAGTGCTATATTCTCGAAATAACAGATTCTCAGGTTTGCTACGAAAGAGCACTTTCTGGAAATAAATGAGCAATCGATCAAGGATTGAAACTAGGAAAGCTTTTAACAAAGTTAAGCGATCAAAATCTGAAGAAGACTGGAACACGTATCGTTCTAGTTTTACTGAGTACAAAAGTGAAAAAGAGGGCAGCCAAAAGAGCATCATGGGCCAACTTCTGTTCCAACATAGAGTTAATAACAGAGGCTGCTAGGCTACGTAAAGTCCTAGCCAAAAACCCAACACCAACTGGGAACCTCTGTAAGGAAAATGGCTCTTGGACAAAAGACAGCCAAGAAACACTTGAGTTGCTTATTTCCACTCACTTCCTCGGGTGTATAAACTGGGAGGTTTGTCAACAAAACGTGCTGACATCTCTTCCACATACAAGAGAAGCAGCCATTGAGGACTATGGGCATGGGCAAAAAAATCTTTCTAACCCTACAAATCTGCAGGACCGGATGAAATTATACCAGCTGTACTTCAATATACTTCAAGTAGTATTACACCCTTGCTCACGAAGATCTTCAAGGCATGTCTTATGTTAGGAAAAATTCAGAAGGCTGCCTTGAGAGAAGTACGAGTGACCTTCATTCCCAAAGCGGGAAAACCCAGTCACACTAAAGCAGGAGACTACCGACCTATTAGCCTGTCGCATCGTTTTTACTAAAAACACTCGAGAGACTAGTATCTCAGGCAACATCTCGATTCAACCAAGTTCGTCGGTAATGCCCAACACGCTTATGCCAAAGGCAAATCCGTTGAAACGACACTACATGAGCTTACAAGAACGATTGAGAAATCTCTCAATTTAAAAGAATACATCCTGGCAGCTTTCCTTGATCTAGAAGGAGCTTTTAACAATCTGAAAATAGAAACCATAGTCGCTTCCTTAGAAGAAACTGGCTGTGGCAGAACGATAACACACTGGGTAAACACAACGCCATAAGGCAGAGTTATCAACTCCAGTTTCGGGGAAATGCACTCTATGCATGCAAGAGAACCATCGGCAAGAATTGGGGTGTGTAACCGCACAGCTGACGAATTTGCCAGAAAAGGATCCGACATTAACTCTGACCTTATCGCTGAAGAGGTAGACTCTTCTCTCAGCACGGTAAAAAACTTTATAGATTGTTACTTCGAAAACTTGACTGCCGAACAATGGAGGGCCACAGGTGGTTGTTCCATTACCCGTAGCATGTGGCCGAATATAAACACAAAAAAGACTCAACTCTACTATCTTTCCAAAGAAAACAAGTCCGAAAACTTGTCGGGGTGATTACTGGACACTGCCTAATAGGGGCTATGGCCAATAAACTCGGCCCACCATCGAACGATTTCTGCAGAAGTTGTAGAGATGAAGAAGAAATAGAGTCAATAGTGCATCTATTTTGCGAAAATACAGCTCTCAAAGCACGAAGACTCGCCTGTTTGGGAGCAAGGTTCTTCGATAGTCTAGACAACTTAGCAGGGGTAGCACTGAAAGACGAACAGATTTATTCAGGAATCGAATTGGTTTGTAGGATAAGCCAGGAAGACTCCCACAACAAATTTAAAGGGCATTCACAATGAGCCTTCAGGCCTCCGAGTGGAATTGCTTTTTAGAAGCTAACAGCCCTCCATACCTAACATACCTAACCTTATAGTATTTCAAATTATTTTCATTTTTTCAAGTAATCTAAAAGATTTTGTTAAACATAATAAAGTTTGCTTAAATTGGAGCTGTAGACTAGACCAAATAAACTAAAATAAGATATCGGAAAAATTAAAATGATAAAATCCTATAAATCCGATAATTATTTTTTATAATATTCATAAAAGTGTTAAAAGTTAAAAAACGGTGCGATGCAACCAGAAAAAACTACTATACTATATGTTTAAGTAATCAAGGTTAGAAAGGCTTAAGCCTAACAAAAATAAATAAACATTTTTTCCATGTCTATAATCTTCTAATTGATCAAAACTTTATTTTTTACAACAAACACCTTGAAAAACGAGAAAATAAACAAGAAAGTTGAATATAAACAAAGTAGTCAAGAAAAAATAAAATTCTAAATTTTTTCAAATAAAATTTTCAAATTTTCAATAAAAATTCCATAAATAACTCATTTATTAAATTATAATTTTTCTTTATTTTTTTCTAATAAAACCCATTATTATCAACAAACCATTTGATATAATTATTTTTCAGCAAACAATATTTGAAAAAAAAAAACATCTTTTCAATTTCCTCTCCTTTTTAATTTGTGATTTTCTGTTTTTGCTAAAAACCTTAACAGCGCTAATTTAAGAAATCTCTCATCAAAAATACTAAACTCTCATTATTTTACATTTCATATATACTTCACTTTTATCCTCTTTATATTGTCTGTACGTAATTTGAATGATGTAATTTTATTACCTACATATATGTATGTACATGTGTATGTACAATTGTAGGTGTCAGCAATTTTAATATTTCCTTTTAAAATTTTAGAAAATTTTGGCTGTGGCTATCGTTTTTCATTCACTGTTTAACTGTATCAACCATCAACAACGAAAAATTTTCAGAGCAGCATAAGCAAGAGATATACAATAATATCAGGATTATAACAAAATCATAGAGATCCATAATATACGAGTATATACAGAAAATTATAAAATTACGACTATACGAACGTCTGTCTGTTGTCTAGAAAATATAAAGTCAGCAAAAATGTCATTTTTAACTACTGAATGAATGATTACGATGTTAAAATATAATAAAAAAAAAACGAGAGATGAAACTTTATTGTGTCACCAAAAATAAAAAAGAAAAAGATAAAAAACATAAGGATTTCTAGAAGTTTGTATTTTTTAATGAATTTAATTTAGTTTTTTATTCTTAATTGGAAAAAGTTATATATTTTATTTTATTTCTTTTTCCTTTTAGGAAATTGAAGTTAATTAAGTAAAACTTTACACTTCTAATCCTATAATAAATTATTAAAACATAATTTTCTTTTTTTTTTCTCTTCTTCTTTATTCGAAATAAAGACTTATAAAATATATAAAATTTTCCATTATTTTTGAAATTTGTTATTATTGTGTTCGGTACAGTACGTTTATTGCATCATAAGATCAAAAGAAAAGTAATTTTTTATCGAAAATTTTCTCATCTTTTTTTCTTCAGGTGGCTTTAAGTAAATCCTTATTCATTTAAAACTGTACAAATTTTATTTATCCACATATACATATAATGCATGTAATATGATTGTAAGATACACAATCACTCGGCAGGTGGTTAATTGTCCCACCATACGATAAAATATCTTTATACGAAAGAGTAGATGTGAACTGCTTCTCATAAATTCTCATTAGGCATTATTATGAATTTATTTTTCTTGGAATGTCCTTCGCTTTTTCTTTTTTAAAGAAATGAAATTAGTTTTACATTTAAACCACTAAAGCTTTATATGTACTCACATCATATTGGATGTAAAATTAGTTCCGAATTTTATGAAAAAAAAATCAAAATTAAAACCAGAAAATTGATTTTAAACGAAAAGATTTAAAATGTAATATACGAGTATAATTAATTTTAAATTTTTGCGTTTTGGATTTTTTTATATATTTAAGTATTTTACGTATATATTTATGTACACAAAAATTATCATGTTAATATCAAAAATTATATACTTTGAATATTCAAAAAAAAAATAATAATAATAAGAGAAACTCAATTTACCAATGTACTTATTTTTCCTTTTTTTTATTCATAAATTAAAAATAAGCAGAATCCATTAATTTTTCTTCAACAAAAACTTTTTCTTGCTTTATTTTTTTGTTTTATTTATTTATCTGTCGCAATTTCTTTTTTATTTTTAATCCTGCATCACTTTTAATACGATATCCTATGATAAAAATCACGACTAACAACAAAAAAAGGACTCCAATGTTTTTTTTTTCGTTTTTTTTTTCTCCATGAAATTGGTTTCCAACTAATAAGGACAAAGTCATTAGAAATAAATCAGAAGACAAACAATAGCTAAGCGACGAATATTGCTGCTCATATGAGAGTTGTTACATATTATATAGGTATACATATATAAAATTCAGTGTAAGGACAAAGAAATATGTAAAAGGTCATCCCATAAGTAATGCCAAATTTTGTTACCATCAAAAAGAATTTTATTTGAAAAATACATTTTCAGTTATATTCTAATTATTTACATAGCGCTCGTTTCAAAATTTAACAGGTTACACAACCTTTCCCCCAAAACCTCATTTCGATGTTTCAATAATCACCGGAATAATATACCAATAAACACAACACAACCAAGGTGGGTTGACCATACGAGTATAGTGTATCTAGTACTCAACAATATTAAATTCTGAAAGGAGTGCATATTTTCTATCATATTATTTTCTTTCACTATATATCGTAAGTACATATGTATGTACATAATAGTTCTTCACCTCTCAACCACTGTCCCATATCGTTTTTGTAAGAGTGCAATTATTATGAGCTGAAAAAAGCTTGATATGCACAATGTATTTTTGTCTTGTTTAATGTGCATAAAGATTCCGAAAACTCCAACTCTTCACAAGAAATATGTGGCCGTTTTTTAGAAGTTTCTTATTAAGTCGACTTAGTTGCTCGCAGTAAGACTTCACATTTATGATTTGTTTAGCTTCAAGGCATCTTTATAACGCAGAATAGAACTTCTTTGCAAAAAGAATTTTGGAATTTTTAAACCGCTTACATACTTGACTTCAACTATTCTCTGCTTCGCCATGAATGTATTATTTGTATTTGACGAAAACTTTCACTAGTGTCCTTTATTGAAAAAACAATACAGTGTAACAACATAGGTATATGTAGTCGATACATCATAACGTATATATGTATATGGTTTTGGCTTATGGCTTTGAAAAAATAGTTTTTCATTTCAGAAGTCGCTTAATAAAAAAGTACCATATTTGTCGCAAACGTTAATCAACACATTTCTGCAGTTAAATTGAATATTTGTGGTTTTCAACATTGATTAAGCAAGAAATTAGCAAAACCTATGAGTTGACCTGATACATACATACATATGTATATATAGAAATATATCTTTACGTATATTAGCTACATTCCCAAAAAAACAGAATTTTTCTACATATATTACATAATAATATATGTACAATTGTACATACATATATACACATATAATTGTAATCGCATATACAACCCGAGACAATGTCGTGTATTATTCCATATACTGTGCCTCCTTTTGATACATAAATATACATACATATACACATGTACATACATATACAATATTATCATATGGGATATTGGTACAACAAATTTACTCATTTCTCTGCAATGCAATGGAATGTTGTTGACGTTGATTTTTACATTATTTTTTTATTTTATCGCTTTTCATAGTATTTTAAGATTAGGGAATAAAACAATGTTTATATATATAAAAGTTTTCAGATAAACTGTTCTTTTTTGATTTGTTTTTCTTTCTTTTTGTACATACATATATGAAATACATAATATATGTACATATGAAAAATTCTAACAATTATATAAAATGATATATGTACATTGTACATATATGCGCACAATAACATATGAGATGGATAAATATCAAGTAAAGTGATTTGATTGAAAATTACAGATTTATTCTCCCTTTTTATTTTTTCCTGTTTTTCTTTTACGTAAATATGTATTATATTGATTAATTCAATTTATTTGAATATCTTATTTCATTAAAACCATTTTAACAATCAAAGTGGCAAGATATGTAATAACAAACTGAATCCCAAGTAAAATAACTTGACCTTTCCCTAATGTGATAAGTGATTCCCGCATTAAATTTCGACAATTTATAACCACCTTCACTTATACTTTTCAAGAATATTTTATCATTCTTTAGATTTTATGTTTTCTCTCTTCGTTTTTATCTTTTTTTTCCGTTATGTTGAGTTTGGCAAAAACTAATATTGAACCAACCTCAAAAATATATCATATTCTTTTCATTTAGAGTCTGTGTGCCATTATATGTACTTGTACATGTTTTAAATATATAACAGATTCCCTTTCAACACTAAAATTCATATACTAGAAAATACATCAATACTTGATTACTTGAAACGTATAAAGAACGCATTCAAGATGGAATGAATTTGAATCTTTATATATTATGCATGTATATGTTTGTACATCTTTCACAGTTAAATTCTATATAACAACAACAAAAATATAAAATAAAAAAACTAAAATGAACAGAAAGTAAAAATGTACATTATATAAAAAAAAAACATACACAATTTGAAAAATATCTTGCCATTACACGTAAGGGTTTATATCTAAATTACATGTACACTGAGTAGAGTCATTTGTCAATTTTCCTTACGGCATCTAAACCTCACCCAGCGGTTCATATCTGACAACTTACAATTTCCTTTTTTCCATCATCCTCTTAGTTTGATATACAACCATTATAATCATCATACTGACTGTTGTATAGTATTTTTGGCTTTCTTTCTTTTCATATGCCTTTAACTGAATTTACCCTTACATTTTTATCAAAAACCATTTCAATTCGTTCCCTTAAAGAGTTGTTACTTATTTTATTTATTTTTTCGATTTTTTTCACTTTTAATTTTGGCACAAAGATATCACTATATAATTTTCCAGTAAACGAACATAAAAAAAGAAGAAAAAGAAAAAAATAAACTTTGCACGAGTAGAAGTACATATATGATACATACATATACATATATGTATATAATATAACTTTCATTATAATACTTTTGTAGTTGTTGTTTTTTTTGCTGACTTGATAAAAACAAAACTTTATTAAAATTAATGTTGTCGAATATGTCTCGCTCTGGACGTCCTTCGACATCAAATACGGTGAAAACAGTAAAGAAAATCGTGAAATAGAGAGATAGCTAGTGTGATGTCAACATTTCGTATGAAACAGTTCAGCTGTTCAGTACCTACATTGCATTGGCATGATTATTTGATCAAACACTCGGTAAAGACATTCCACCAGCGTTGTCGTTCTACTCCGTTCGGAGTATTTCTACTCCCTTTCTATGTTCCCTACTCCCCTACTCCGCTGCTATTCAAAATACTCCGATTTTGCTTTTATCTAAGCCAAGCTAGGTTTTTATTTATTCTACAAACATTATATTATATTATTCATAATAAGTATGAATTTATTAAGAAATCGGCGTTTTTAGTGTGAAAATGGTGTAGTAGCAGCCCTATTATTCATTATTCAAGTACTTTTTTTTTCATTACTAATCTATGCTTACGCGTAGTACTCAGCTGAAAATAAATTTTATGTTGGGAAAAGTATATTTATTTCGGAACAAAATAAAAAATCTACAAAATAGAGAAGAAATCTACATAAGTAGATAAAAAAACTTTACATATGTTTCTGGAGAAAAAATCACAAAAAAAAAAACGTACGCTTTAAAATAATCTAACTTTAAAAATATCAAACAATCAAATTATTTTCAACTTCATTTGTTTCGGTTGGATTTAAAAATAAAAGGTCTCCACACGGACAGCCAACGCCATCTGTGAACATCTAGTTTTTCAACTCTTTATTATTTTCAGCTGAGTATCAAATTTTTTCGGTTCCATTTATTTTGGTTTTTTTTACATAGGTTTTGTATACCAAAATTTCGAACTTTCAGCTGATTACTACGCTTTATACTGTGTTGTATTCTACACGTTTATTCTGTACATATAGTATGTACATGCCGATTTGAGAAATACTCCGGTCTACCTTAAAATACTACTCAAATTTGAATATGACTGGATCCGAGAATCTTGAAATTTCTGCAGGGCGTTCTTCTTGTCATTCCATATAAATTTTTCTTCTGAATAAAAAAGATCCCTGCAACAGGGAGCGAGCTACAAAAGAGGGAGGGCAAAAGATATAGGGTAAAGTGCACAAAATCGTCATTTTTCGAAAGTGCACAGTGAAATCGGCACGATGTTAAATTTACCTGTTTTTTTGGTATTTTGGTGTACTTTAAATTGAAGAACGAAAAAAATTAGGGGGTAAGACACTGACAATCTGAAAGTTGAAAAATAAGGGACACTATAATTTACATATTTATGTACATAATTTATAAACTTGTTAGAAGTATTTTGTCGAACTAAAAAACTACATATTTGAATATATTAATTGGAAGTTTAAATATTTACAAAAGGTAGTTTTAAAAGGATTGTACTTGAAAACCTCTTGGATTTTTTAAAGAACAATTAAAGCGATTTTTTAATTTAGAAAAACATTTCAAGGTTAGTTAAGCCTGTGTGACTGATAAAAATATTAGTTTTATGTTTAAAAGCTTCATATTGTATCCGAAAAAAACATAAACTAATATTACTAAAACTTAATTTTTTTCTTCGATTCCTCTAAATCGTTATTCTTTTAAAATCCCTCTAAGTCGCAGTAAATTGGTTGACAGCTGAAGGTTCGACTTAGAGGAATTTTACTGTATATTTATGTACTTGTCTTCCAAATTATTATACATGTATATATTCATCAACTAATCCAATTGTACTTTCTTGATAAATTATAATTTCAAAAATAAATTGTAGAGAAGTTTTCTTCTTTAAAAAAAGAAAAACGAAAAAAATAGATCGATGAAAAAACATACCTTTCTATTTAAAAACAAAAACTCTATAAATTTATATGTACATTTTATACCTATACATAATCTATTTGTATTCTATATGTATATGAATTCCATTGTTTCTCCAATATTATAATTTTATCATTTTGCCTTCTCTAAGACTTTAGTATGTTTTTTGAATATATGTATGTATATAAATCGTAATTGATTGAAGTACCTAATTGATCATCAAAAAATTAAATCGTATAATTCAGAAATCGTTCAAGTATATCGGAGCATGCCAATTGCCAGAGACTATAAATTATTTCAGTATTATAATGAAATTTTTCCCGTTGATAATATTTACCATGATTTGCATGTTGTACCTTTTGCCGAGTTGTTCAGTGTAATCAATGATAATCTAATTCGTCCTGATAATCCTTATCATCGTATGTATGTGTTACCTGGTACAGCAAGCGACACCGAAATATCTTCCAGTGGCACTGGTTCAAATTGATTTGATGAACTTTATGAAAGATTTAGAAAAGTTCAAAATATGAATTTTCTACAATATTTTGCACGATTTCTCCAAAAATTACTTTCGGTCAGTAGAGTGGCAAACTGTTTAATTTTAGTTATCTTTATTTATTTCCATATGATATCACCTTTTTTCGAAAATAGAATCATAAAATCAAAAGTCAATAACTCAGAATATTCAATATTTAAATAATGAAAAAAGAAAATCTTTATACGCATAAACGTCACATTACTTTGCTAATTGAAAATATTGGAAAAAAATGTTAATGCATATAATTGATATTTATTTAAAAAAATATTTTTTAAATTTTAAGAAGAAAATTTAAGATTTAAAGGACTAAATTTTCTTTTTTAATCTTCATTTAAGTCTAATCAAGTTTTATTTTAGAATTTGGGTTAAATTATGTGTATATGTACTCTTATTTAAAAATCGCAAAATAATTATTTTATATCTTAAGTGTAAAAAAAATAAGAAGAAGAAAACAAATTAATAAAAAATGCCAACTTAATTAAATAAAATTATATTCCTTAATAATACATGTATCACGTATCTTTTTTTAATTGAAAAAGCTCAGTATACACTTTACGTATAATACATTGAAACATACACATATCTGTAGCATGTACCTATACTTATATAGAAATACACACATACATATACATATAATAATCCAAAAACATGAAAATTCATAACGGATTACACAACTTTAAGAAAACAAATATATTTTACTTCGTATATGTCTTAAAAGGTTTTATCTTTTAGTTATTTATCCTGTACCTTTTTTTCTTTTTTATTTAGCGTTCATATTATTTTTTTTTTTTGCTTCTTATTATATTTTATATTTTCTTTACGTAGTAATATTGTATATTGTACATCATTTTATACTTTGTGAATGTAGGGTTTATATAAAAACATAATACAGGATAATATATATAATACACAATACATATACACATGACGTATATAAATATAATATACAAGAGCATGTACATACAGATTATATGTGCATATGGGAAACCTTTGTTATATGAGCAGATTTAAGCTTTTTTATGCTATTTTTTTCATATTAAACACGAATCTTTAAGAAAAGGCTCTCCTTACATACCAACAACCCATAAAAAATACTTAGCAAAATATTTTTCTCTTTTATTTTTTATAATTTTTTCTCTAGATAGCAAACAAATATTGTAAATTTTTTTTTATATTAAAAACGTCACAACTTAATGAAATGAAATGTCAGGCTAAAAATGAAAGTTTTTTCCTTCCTCTTGAATAAGGTATGTACATGGTTTTTGGATTAGGCTTAAAAAGTAAATAAAAAAAAATGAAAAGAAAGTATATGTTTTTTTCAACCCAGTAATAATTTTGGATTAAATCACAAAAACAAAAACGTACGAAACTTTATTGGAAGTAATAAACATGTGTAAAATATAATCATAATATAAAAATTTATTTAGGTCTAAACAAATTTTATACAATATTTTCAAATTTGTCTTGGACAAAACAAATAAAATTTACTTAAGTTAATTATAATTTATAAATGCGTATACATACATATATGTATGTATATGTTTTCATCCAAACGAAAAACAAAATGTTAAAAAAACCTATTTTTTTCCTATTCCACCTTCAACAAGGATTTTTGTTTTGAATAATTTCACTTTTTATTCTTATCTTATTCAAAATGAAATGAAAAACTCAACAAGGATACTTTTTTCCGCCTTTCATTATTAATTTTCGAAGCTTTCTAAATGCTTATCAAACTTTCAAATTCAAGTTCTCACGTATATAGAAGAAAAGAAATACAAAAAATAATACCTGATGCAAAATCTTAAGTTGAATTTAATAAAGATTTTCCTTTTTTTTTTTTTCTAGAATATCAAAAATTAAATTTCCAAACATAATTACAATTCATGAAAGGAATAACAAATCAACCATTTAAAATCAGAAGAAGAAAAAAAGGGTGCGACTTTCTTCTATATACATAGATATTTTTCTTTTCATGCTTCAACACTGATTAATGAAATTTTCTTTTTATATATGAAAAAAAATCAGAAAAAAGGAAAAATATTTTTTTTAAAAAAATGCAATGCTAGTTAAAAAAATAAATGTTAGGTAAAAAAAAAATAAAAAAAATATATTTTATAAAATGAGGAAACTCCTGCTGTCAACAGGGTATTAAAATAAAAACGAGATTTTTTTTTTCATTTTTGTCATTAAACATTTTAATGAAGATTCTATTTTCCAGTTATTCATTTCCTTTCTCTACATAACATATACATATATAGTTTTATTTTACTTTACACAATTTCTTTTTCTCTTTGTATTTATTAAAACTAGGTACTTTTTTTGAAAATATGTTCAAGAATTGTGATTCATACTCTGACAAACAACAATATAAGATTTTTTTTATACTAAGTGGTGCTTCTTATTTTTATTCTTGAAATGTAATCATTTCACTGCTAAAGGCTCAATATTATAAATTCTTAAGGAACAAAAAAGAAATAGAATACAAAAAAAACTATGTATACATATACATGTACATATATATATATACTGTATAGGTATATAGTACAGTTAGAAGAAAAAACAACAGAAATATAATGGTAGTGACTACATACATACCCTTATCCACATAAGTAAATGAAGAAAAATAGGACTCCCTGGCTATTTTAATTAATTAGACACCATTAAAATGTTATTCTAGATGTAATTAGAACTTTTATCATAACTGTTAAAATGGGGAGTATAGTCCAGAATACCGAATCTGTTTTATATCTAGTATTATTATATTATTATTTTATGTATAGTTTGAATTTTAAAGAATGAAAACGAAAAGTTGAAAACAGGAGAAAAAACCAATTTTAAATAAGTTTCTCTAATTAGTCATATTTTTCAAGTAAATTTTATCATTTTTAAATTGAATTAATGAATTTTCAAATAAATTTCTTGTAGCTACACCTAACTTAATATAAATATTTATTTATATATAGAATTTATTTTGTGAATCTAATACAAAAATCGATTACATACATATTTGTGTGCAAAAAGTGGAATGAATGATTGTATATTCATTTAACATTTTATTCAAATCAACGAATAATTAAAAAAATAAAACATTGCCAAAAAGCCAAGCTTTGAAGAAAATACAGTAGATTCTTAAAGTGTTAATATTCTATATAAAATTAAGAAGAGCCAAATTTAAAATAAAATACCTTAAGGAACACAACACGTTTCAAATGCAAATTTAGTACGGGCCACGGAAACTGTCCACTTAAAATCCTACAAGAAAAATTTATGTATATGTGACCTCATTATCTAACTTATAGTAGTAATAATAGGAAATAGTTTTTTATTGTTTTAGTTAACTTACATCAAACTTTAAATACCTTTTTCTCGAGAACCACTTGGCTAATTTTCATGACACATTAACACATTTGTATATACTATTTGCAACTCTAAATGTACTGATATTTACTGGGTTTTTAAAAAAAATCAAACAAATGAAAATAATGAACTTTTTAAACCTTGACTTGGAAGATTAAGAACTTATTTTTAATTCAAAAAGTAGTTTTTTTTTAACTTCCTTAATTGATAGCCAGTATTTCTATACCTAAAAGTTAAAAAAAAACATTGAGATATACCTCGAACCAAAAAATATGAGGAATCGTATTATATATATGTATATGTATATATTTTTTTTTATTTAAACTAGAAAACTATGCGCAGAAGAAAAGATACTTACACACATGCATTTTTGTTGTTGTAAATTCTAAGAAACAGGTTTCTTCTTTCGTATACACAAGAAGATCACTAACACATGTAAAACATGCGCGAGATTACCTCAACTTATTTGATTTTAGTTATATCTTTTGTGGTTAACAAGAAAAGTGCAACTAGAAAGAACCGAACCAAATTTTATTATTTCGAAGACCATAAGATGGAGGTCCTTTTATGCTGAAAAACCAAAGAAGTCAATGGATCAAAGACTTTTATTTCGAAGCTATACACCATAAACACAATACAGCTGTTTTCGTTGTCGGTTGTCGGCGACAGCAAGCTTTGCATGTATTTTGTTATTATATGACAACGAAAACCGCTGTATTGTGTTCAGCCTAATAAGCTATGAAATTTAGGAAATTTAAAAAAAAAACCATAAAATAAAAGACAACATAAAAATCAAATGAACTTTTAAGCTTCATAAAATCTAAATGATTAGAAAAATAAGGTAATTTTAGCTGGTAAATGAAGTTTAACCAAGTATCAAGCACTCAATGACAAACCATTAAAATATTTCATAACATAAAATACGCTAAATTCTTCTTTAATAGAATAAAAAATATGCAATTTTTTTTACTGTACCTACCTTTATTATAATAAGAAATTCCTTAAAATAAAGATATTTGAATAATTTTTATATCAGTAAAAATAATCTCCATTTATGCTTATAAAAATGTGTTCTCAAATTACAAAACAAATAACAGTTGTAATATCTGAAATACCATATTTATTTTAAGTTTATTCTTAAAAATAATTGTAGAAAAACCATTATATTTCGATATCACAATATCATACTTTTCTAAATCATGAAATAAAAAGTCAAAAAACAACAAAAATGTTTAAATTTACTTTAGAAAGTTTTTGGATAAAAATCGGTCAATTGAACAATTTTGAAGGATACCATGAAACGGACACTGTGAATACATAAACAAATAATTATAATATCATATAACTTACATACAAATACTTATATTAAATAGATTGAAGTACACCTTCTTCATACAAAGATTAAATATGTACTTCTATTATGGTTTGGGGAATAATTAAGAATCCCATAGTATATAAATATTTCATGAATATAATATTATTGTATTTAAAAGATTATGTGTATGTATGTATGTATATATATAGTAATTAAGTTACAACATAAAAGATTTTCCATATACAAAACATAATTACACACACAAAATAAATGCTTATATGCGTTTGTCTAATTGCAAAACTTGACTTTTTTTTTTCTTTCCTTTTTCTATACAGATATTCGATACCAAGATTGTCATAAAATGTTTATCCCATTAACAACAAAATACATATCTCGTAACTTTATATACACGTAATTTTCATCATAGAATAGTTTTTTTTTTTTATTTAAAGGACATAAGACATTATATTTATGTATAATGTTATATAATGTGTTAAAGTCTCATGATTGTTTTACAACACCTTATGGACCAATTTAATGATGAGTTTTTCTACTTTTATATTTTCTACATTGTATTTTGTAACATCAAAAATCTTGAAACTTCAATTTTTTAATCATCTTTTGTGACCCGAGAGTAAATAAATATATGTATTATAATTAAAGTCAATGTTAATTGTATTTTATTTTTTCTGACTTTTTTTTGTGTCTAAATTGCTTTATCTTTTTCAAAACAAAAAAATAAATACATAGCTATTAGCTTAATTAGCAATGAATTTTAATTTTTCTTTATAAGATTTTAAGATTTTTTTCCCTACTATTGAAAAATATATCAACTTGAAAATTAGTATTTCGTACTCATAAAAATTTCATGTGATTTGATTTTCCAAAAGAATTATTATTTTTAATAATTCTTCGTAATTTTTAAGACTAAAGGACATTTTTAAGATTCATCAAAACAACAAACGATTCAATTCACTCCTTCAGATTGGTTGATGTAAAACAATGTTATCACGGTTAAAAATTGAAGGGTAAATTTATAAAATACTTACACACAGTACTTTATAACATATTTTTTATTGAAAATTTTTATCAAATTTATAAAATTTAAAAATATAGAACTTTTTGACACAGAAAAGGTTTAATTTTTATTCACTTTAAATATCAAAACAAAGTTAATAAGATTAATATTATAAAGAATTTATAAATTCATTTATCATTTTTATAAATCTGTAAAAATTTTATAAATTTCAACTTATCAAATGTATAAACAACTGAAAAATCTATTTTATAAATTATCTTTTTATAATTTTATTCCTTTTTTGAGTATAGAAACTCAAACAAATCGAAGAGAGCATTGTTTACAGGTAATATTTACATAAAAGTGAAAACATGTTCTAATCTAACTTATTTTGAAAATTGTTCGTTTTAGAAAAACATGTATTAATTTAACACGGACTTAGTTATGTCTGCTACAGAAGCCTTTGATATTCGTATTAAAAATAAATGATTTTTAATTTTAAAAAGGAGTGTTTTCTTTTATTATATGTCTTGCCTTATAAAAAATATCAGTAATAAATTTCCAGTATAAAATTTGTAAATAAAAACTGATGTATATATTTTATAATCCTTTTTTTATACATTACATTTATTTTAAAAAAATATTTTTTTGATATAGACAATAGTGTAAAAATTGTTTATATTTTACACTAATTGTTTATAAAACAACTTTATAAACTTATTTATAATTTTCACTTTATGAGTATAAAATTTTTAAAAGCGCAGTATAAATTTTATACTCCTGGTATATAGATTTTTATAAAGTTGAAATTTATGAAATTTATATATTTTTTAGATGGATCTATGTATGTATGTATATGTATATTTTTTTATAAAAATTACACCTAAATTTTCAACCCTGATTAAATAACCTCAAAAATCTCCAGATTTAATTACTTCAAATTTTCATCTCAAAGTAATTGAAGGAAAAAATAAGGAAAGGAAATTAAATAATCATTTATGTATATAAAAATATTTTAAATCATTTAAAGAAATGTTGTAAGAAATGAATGAAAATTTGCATCTTTGAAAACGTCAGATGATCGTCTACTGATAAAACTCCCTAATTCAAAGTTTCAAGCTGAATTGCATCAATTGACGATCATTTGACGTTTTTGCAGATACTGAATGTTTCTTTAGGCTACTGACTTTTGAGACTTCTTTGAAGAACTTTAATTTTTAAACATTAAGTAACTCATGTGAATATAAATTAAAGGTTAAAAAAATGTCATTCTAAAATGGTTTAATCCCATTTAAAGCTTCTTCATTAGAAAAATACAGAATGATATACTTATAGAGACTTTTTTTCATCAACAAAATTACAATGCCGTGAGTATGTAGTTTTTGTTTAATACTCGTATGTATAAGAATTTTTATATTTATCTGAAAAATTATTTTAAAAAATTATTCGCATATAGGTATCCTGAATATTCCACTGAAAATTTTCCAACATCGAACGCACATTGTACTTTCGGCAACTTCGCTGGGGTGGAGAATGGAGAAAATATTAAAACGATTCACAAATCGTGGATTTTATAGACACTTAATTGAAAAATCGAAAAAGCAATCTCCCGAGTCACGAAATTATTTGGTATATGTAAAATTAGGTTAAGATATTTTTGTCGAGTTCAAAGACTTATTTGTTACCTGCGAGTGACCCGGCTGAAACTCGATCATTACATCAGAACTCACGGACACCCGATAAAATCACAAATGATGTTTGCAAACCGTATTATGACCGAGCAAAAGAACCTTAGTTGGGTATGGTAACATGAATAAATCCTAAAAATCAAGCATTCAACCCTAAGTACACCAAAAAAAACTGTTAAACATGGTGGTGGAAGGATAATGGTATGGGGGTGTTTTTCTTGGTATGGTGTTGGTCCTCTTTATCGTATAAAGAAGACTTTAACTAAAGAAAAATACATAAAATTTTTGGAACGAAGAATGTTGCCTTATACTGAATTTAATATGCCTCTGTTGTGGGTATTTCAGCAGGATAGACACCCGAAACATACTGCCAAAAAGACAACAGAATGGTTCCAGCACCATAAAATAAATGTCCTGGATTGGCCGGCTCAGTCACCCGACCTCAATCCGATCGAAAATTTGTGGAAAGAAGTCAAAAGCAAAATTGGTCCAGTTTATTATAAAAATGAAGATGAATTGTGGGAAGCAGTTAAAGCTGCATGGAAGCAAATTCCTATTCAGACATGTAGAAGCCTTGTAAATTCCATGCCAAGAAGATGCGAAGCAGTTTTGAAAAATAAGGGCTATTCTATGAAATATTAATGTAAATTTCATTATTTTTTACATTTTTAAAAATTCGTTAATTTTAAAAACAAAATAAATCGTTGTTACAAAGAGCATAGGAGAGATGTATTTATTTTTTTGTCCAACCCCTTTTCCTGTTTTGCCCTATTATCCAAAATATTACTATATTTGACAAAACTCTAGCACTTATATTTAATCACCTTTTTTTATTCGATGTATAACAATCATAACTTTGCAAAACAATTAACCTTTTTTTCTAATAAAAGAAAAAATTTCAGATTTTGTGCCTGTATTTATTTGTTTGGCCATAACTGTATAATATGAAATATTCTTAACAATCTTTACATTGTTTACATTATTTACGATATAAAAATGTTGAAAAATATATTTTTTGTTTACTCGTAAGCAATAATGTATTTTACTTTTTTTAAACAATTTGCCAACACTAAAAATAAATATGTAGATTTGTCCATGGTAGACGAGTATCTTACAACTCAGATCTTTTCAAAATATTTCAAACGACTAGAAGTTGACGAATCACCAGCTCGTCGTCGTACTACTAAGTGTTCTAATTTCTAATTGCAATATACAGCTTGGTACAGAGACATAAATGCGGACAATAATATGATCCATATTGTTCTTACCGAGGTACAGGAACAGCCACTTTGTTCAATGTACGTGTTTGTCGCTAATCCACTTTTAATACGAATTTTGGTTTACTCCCAATTTTTTGTGGTATAAACTCGCTAATTCGGATTTTGGCTTAAGCCCAATTTATTTGGGTTTAATCCCAATTTTTGTATATGTATGTGTAAGGTAAAATGCAATATGGCGGATTCTAATTTTTATGGTGAAAGTGAATCTGTCATGTTCTTCTTCTTTTTTTCTCTCTTGTTTTTCTTCTTATAAAGGTATTTAAAGAAAAGGAATTTATTACTATTATTACTATTCACCATATGCATCCTTATGTCATGTAAAGAAGAATATGTATACTATTATATGTATGTACATTTGCATATACCTATTATTTTAATCCCAATTCCCAATTTTAACGTTTATACGCTACTCCCAATTTAATCTAAAATTCGGTTTTAATCCGGATTATTTTCTCCGCTATAAACTGACTAAATAATAATGAAATTCCTCACGTTAATAATCTTCATCATTGTACGAGTTTATGCCTGATTCGCTTTTAATACGGATTTTGGTTTACTCCCAATTTTTTGTGGTATAAACTCGCTAATTCGGATTTTGGCTTAAGCACAATTTATTTGGGTTTAATCGCAATTTTTTTATATGTATGTGTGAGGTAAAATGCAATATGGCGGATTCTAATTTTTATGGTGAAAGTGAAGCTGTCACGTTCTTCTTCTATTTTTTATGTGGAAGAAAAATTATATGTATACTATAAGTGTATAAAAATATCAACATTTGCATGTACTTTTTTAATCCCAATTTTACCGTTTCTACGCTACTCCCAATTTAATCCAAAATTCGGATTATTTTTGTGCCGTATAAACTCTTTAATTGTATGATTTGTATGCATGTGTTACCCGGTGGCTGGTGCTGAGATGGTCATTGGAGCAAGCGACATTAGAAAAAAATATGTTATTGCTGAATCACTTGTGATGCGATGCGAATTTACATGTTTGGTATTACCTTATCATTTTTTTTGGTATTCTGGCATTCATGTGAAGCTGTGATTTTTCGTTTTTGTATGATATTTTTAGCGTTTGATAATTATAAGTGATTAGGTCTTCTTGGTTTTTCGCGTATTTTGTCCTTGTGATTGAAAACTATGGCACTTACAGATTTAGTGTACAGAATAACTTTATAACTTTAACTATATACTATCAAGCCCTAGGGTTAAGGACATTTTCGTCCCTTTAAAAAAGTAAGTTTCCAGAGAAATAGAATGTTGAAATAAGCAAAAAATGAGAACATTCTATAAACATGTACCTACCCACCTGATATCAAGTGTGTAATAAAAATTAAATGCTTACATGAAGATTTATAACAATTAATAACCAATAATCAAATAGTGTGAATTTTTCTTTCAGGAGCCCAATTAATTGAGAATTTAAATTTCAAGTTTATGACATCTTTTCTTGAAAGTAAAATTATTACGTACAATAAATAATACATCAAATGAAAGGTAATTTTAATAGTCGTTCATGATAAAAAGAAAAATTTCGATACATAGGGTTCAAAAAAATTCACAGGCGGTTTTGTGTTGAAAGGTCTTCCATAAAACTCATAATTTTGAGCGGCGAAAATAGACACGATATAAAGTTTCACTAGTATACAATTTTTTTCATGAAATAGTCCAGCGAATACCGTGGTACCACTCTTGGTACGTAGAAAAAAAAACCACCCTGCATATAATACAATTTGATGTTTTTAAGATATTATCAAAAAACTGTATTGTTTTTATAAATTTTTGACATATTTTTGTAACGATCATAATTTTTGACTGTTATCAACATATTTTTAAATTTCAAAGTTCAAAGTTCAAAGCTATTAAATCGTCGACGGTGACGTTATTTTAGCCGTCAAATTTGTGTTTAGGTTATGCATTGCTTCGGTAGCTGCCAACTTTTCAATTTTAGCCATGGAGAGAAACAAAGGTTGTCTTTATACCTAAAGCTGGCAAAAAACCGAGTCAAAAACCCAAATCATTTCTGCCAATAAGCCTAACCTCTTTTCTCTTAAAAACAATGGAAAAAGTAATTGACAGACACATAAGAGAATGTGTCATAGGTATTAACCTAAGCCGCTGCAACAAAATCAGCATGCTTACCAATCAGAAAAGTCACAGCGCAGGCTATGGATCGCAAACAAACAAAGGTGCGGAAGCCTTCTTCATCGAAACTGAATCTTTCTATAACAAACTTGATTAACGAATGAGACTTGGAAGGAGCAACAAAAGTCCTCGCACTGGTCAACAACACAAGGTGCCAGACAGACCAAAAAATTCATAAAAACTAACAAGGGTAAGGCGCTGGAGTTCCTAAAACTTTCAAAAAATGAACTAAGGACACTGGTGGGACTTTTCACTGGATACTGTCCTCTATAAAATACCATCTAACAAAATGGGAAGGAGGGAAATCAAAATTCTAGATTCTGTAAAGAGGAACCAGAAACCAGAGCACATCTTGTGCCGGTGTAAAGGCATAATACGTCTTAGGCTTGAGCATATGGGCCAAATGCACTTAACACCTGACGAAGTGTTGCACCTAGCACCTAAAAAAATCTTGGGTTTTGTCAAACCCCTGAAACTTCAGGTCAAAACCAGCAGTGGGGTTTTACAAAAGATCCAAACGGGTCGCAGTAATAAGGGAACAACATTCACCTATAGGCTGGTTCTTTAATCTAATCTTATCTAATGCATGTCTTTTCAGCATACGTCACGTCCCTATACTATTTCCGATGAAATTTTCGCTTTTTAAATTTTATTAACTATAACTCAAAGAATAGCTGCGTTTTCTTTGTGATCTGATTCGGATCAGATCATAGTTTTACATGTAATACAACAACAACTTAAGATCCAAAAAAATTCTTTGAAATCCCAATGGAACGCAGCAATCTTTTTTTTTTAATATTTGTCAAATTTAGAGATCCGTGCCGTTTTCTTTGCTTTTGATCTGATTCAGATCAGATCATGGCAAAGAAAACGCAGCTAATAAAAGTCTTAACAAAAATAATTAAAAGAAATTTCATTACTTTCAAAAAAGAAACATATAAAATCTTCAAAATTTCAATCAAATACATAATACACTCAAGTCTCAACAGAGTAAAAACGAATAATATCATTCATTAGAAATTTTCAGTAGAAAACAAAAAAAGACATTACCGTAATAATAACGTGTTATCAATTTGTGGTTAATTCCTAATTTCGTACTTCATTTTAAGTACCTTTTACATGGCTCACATTCAATCTATATACATACATATATGTATGCGTATATAGTATATATATATATATATATATACCATACATCTACAAACATACCACATAATATACGAATGTTCAAAAACGTAAAAAGAATAAAAATTTTATATGTAAAACATTACTGCAAAAGGAATAACTTCTTCATATATGATAGTGAGACGATATTTATAATATCATCAAGTAAAAAGGAAGAAAAGAGGATAAATTTTCAAGGACGATGAAATTGTAGAAGCGCTTCTTTTCTGCACTTGATGGATAGTACCCTTATGGCTACCGGACCGCCATTTCTCAACCTGTCACAGACACCTATCGCTCCATTACACATAGAACCATTATACATATTTTATGTGATACTTTTAGTTTCCCTTTCCAATTTATACACTAAAAAAACATTTTCTTGAAATTTATATATGTATGCTACGGAAATGTGTAAAATCCTCAATGTTATTATTTTTTCCTGTATACATACATGTATACATATAATATAATAATCTATATACAACATATAGATGATATAGATTTTCTCTGTAATTTCGACTTTAACTTTTGATGTTGCTATACCTGGAGACTTTATATTTTATATAACAACAACAAAGGATAACTTTTGATTGTTACATTACAATACATTTACAAACAAGAAAGGATAAAGAGATATCGTTTTGGGATGTTATTTGCTCTCACATAGGCACAAATTGAGGAAGAAAAGACGGAAAACATATTTCAGTTGAGATTTATGCGTTTGCAATTTACTTGCTTGACAGAACAGGTGTTACTAAATGAAAATTGTTATATATAGCTATGTATGTATATATATTTTGTTAGGAATACATTCTTTGGTTACTAAGAGCGGGTTTATACGGTCACTTTTTTCAATGGCATTGTCGCCCATTCCGCTTTGTTAAATTACGAAAAAGTCGTACGTACGTTTACACAGTCACTTTTTTACCATAGCTCAAATTCTCTTCATTCTCTTCTATACCGATTTCTTGTTAGGTAAGATGAAACGACAATATATGTTGTGTATGTTTCATCTCCATATATGAAGATAGATATGAGCTGTACACTACAAATATAAAATGAAAAGGAGATGCGATAATATAAAAAAAAATTCAAAATTACGAATATAGCACAAAAGGGAACCGGAGTGCTCGAAGAAAAAGTTCGATTATCCCGTGAGTGACTTCCCACCACATACTTGTTACTTCTTTCCTATTTAACAAAGCGGAATGGGCGTCAATGCCATTGAAAAAAGTGACCGTATAAACCCGCTCTAACGAGAAAAATAATATATACATACATACATACCTATATAAAAAAAATGTATACATAATTATAGTATGTACATCAGTACATAGAAGTATAAACATGTTACCAAAATAATATATCCAATAAATTAAACGAAAATAATACAAAACAAAAACAAAAGGAATACACGTGTTTTAAAAAATATAATTGACCATTTTATAAAACAATATCATGCACAATAATAAAAACAAAAGTTAAACACAAAAAGGGGATTCACTCTTTGGTGCGAACTTACTTTTTTTACAATTTTTCTTCAATTACGTGTATTTATAGGGGATTCAGACCGGATTAAATTCAAATTCAACCCTGCATACATACGTAGTAACGACTGACATTTCACTTTGCAGTTTGCAACGCCTGTTTGCAATGGTTTGCAATAGGTCTTATACTTTATTTAACAATTAAAGTCAGTACAGGCAAGATAGGCATACTTTTCTATACTCCTTTACATTTCGTTTGTATAAATCTGTCTCGTGTGTGGGGTGATCAGATCTCAATTTCAATCGAGGGAAATCTTTTAAATTAAATATTACCAAGGCAAAAAACTCATCGGGTACTGCCTCCATACGCACAATACTGACTTTAATTGTTAAATAAAGTATAGGTATTGCAAATGTGCAAGACTGTAGCAAAATTAGTTTTTTAGTAATTTTTGTTGTATCGTTGCAAATTCGTGCTACGATACACCGAATGCTACGATGCAATACCTATTTGCACCAAAGAGTGAAAACCCTTAAAATCTTTTTGTTAGAATATTAGAATATTAGCCATTATTATATCTAAATAAGTGAAAGTGCAAAATCTAAGTCGACATTATCTTTCAGTGGATTTAGTTCTGCGAATTAATCTTTTTTTTCAACTGTCATTATTGTCATACTTTTATTACTGGATGCCTCATGCCTCGCGATCAATTTCATGCACAACATATATTTATAAAATAAATATGTAATGAAATTTATGAAAAATATTGTTTCTTGAAGTTAAAATGAATCTACATATATTTTGTTCTCCATTCACTAAATCATTTGATTAATTTATTAATTGTGTATTATCATTTCTTTTTCTAAACTTGATTTGAAACTTTATTTTGATAAAAATTTACACTCACTATACTTTATTTAACAATTAAAGTCAGTACAGGCAAGATAGGCATACTTTTCTATACTCTTTTACATTTCGTTTGTATAAATCTGTCTCGTGTGTGGGGTGATCAGATCTCAATTTCAATCGAAAAAAATCTTTTAAATTAAATATTACCAAGGCAAAAAACTCATCGGCCTCCATAAGCACAGTACTGACTTTAATTGTTAAATAGAGTATAAGTGAATACATTATGAAGCAGCTTATGAATGTAAGTTATATCCGAAATATTTATTCATTATCATTAAATTTTTAAACTATAATATATTATCAATACGTGATTATCACGCCGATGTAAAAATTTAAAAATTAAAATAAAGGTGAATTGATTAAGATACTCTAGTGAAACACGAGTGAATTCACAATCATTCAATTTACAATTGTTGCGTATTTTTCGTTTATGATGCCGGTAAGATTTTGTAAAAAAAAAATCAAATTTCTATTTTTAAGAACTTCAAGCGTCATGGAATTATTGGGAGCTATTCTGTAGGTTTCTGCTAATTTGACATTCTGCTAACTTTCATACAAAACTTTGACAGCTCGTAAAAAAACCTGCTAAGACAAAAATTGGTATTCTGGTACCAAAAATTAACAGAAAAATCTGCTAATTTTTCGTTAACTTAGCAGGTCCTATTTTCGATTTCGTTATCGTTTAAGTTTTCTGCTAACTTCTTTCATTTTTAAGTTTTAGTACAGAAATAGAGAATTTATTAAAATGTATGGTTTTTTTAATGTAATAACATAAATATATAAATTAAATAAAATAAATACGAAATAACTACCTTAAGTTTTTCATTATTTTTCATTTTCATTTAAAAATGTATTTATGCATTTACAAAATGTAAACAACAAATAGTGTGTAAACATTGGTGGTTATAACAACTTCTGTAAACAGGTTTACCTACATGCTTTTACAAGGAATCACATTAAATCTATAGATAACACGACAAATTTGAACTAGAATGGAATGTATTATCTTCGTGATAAAATTATTTAAGTAATTCTTAGTATACAGAGCTGGGAAAAAATTATACCAACATTCTAAAAACAAACGCAAAAAAACTGGTTTAACTACCTAGTGTAGAATGGCAAAAATTTCTTTAAAGTGACATTTGTTAGCAGATTTCGAATCTCTGTTGACAGCTTCATAAAGATTTCGAAAAATATTAGTGACCAGAATACGAATTTTTAAGAATCTGCTAACTTTTTTAGCAGAAAAATTCGCTAACTAAAGAATTTCTCTAGAATAGCCACCATTGTCCTGAATTTTATCGAAGAAACACACATACATGGAAGTTTGAAATTGAACCAAAACCATCTATAATACAAGCCATAAACTGGTGTTTTGTATGTATTAGTTAGAAGTGTGTCATATTTTGTTTTGACATTTTAGTTTCTTACATCCAAATTACACCGGGTAGTAATGCGCTATATGTAACAATTTTTCTCCAACTTGGTATAATAAGAATAGTCTAAAATAATTTTAGCTGACGGTTGTAATACACTCACAATCGTTACAACTTGGTCGTGCCACCATCAGGTGTATTTTGAGCAGTTGTAAAAACCGGTTTTAAACTAGTTTGCGACGGTTGTAATGCTATTTGGTGTGTAGTTGGTGTGATAGTTTCTTAATAAGAGTGCTGAAATAGTAGTGTATAGAAATAGTGTTTTAGTTAAATTTTTTTTGGTTTTTTAAATAGAATATGGTTTATAAAAGTATTAAAATATAATAAATTAACAGTGTTATAATTTTTAAAGTGCACAATACTCAAAAAATAAAATAAAAAGGTGGAAAATATTGTACCTTCTTACCTACATTTTCTTTACACCACTATTTGAACTACCAGCAGTGTTGTTTTGAAAAATTGACACTTCTGTCGTGTTTGATTGTGTTAGTGCAGAAATCCAGTTTATGGCTTGTGTTATAGATGGTTTTGGCTTGATCCAAAAGAGATAAAGTTTCGTATTGTACTACGTTGGCATGCGTAGAAGAAAAGATACTTACACACATGCGTTTTGTTGTTGTAAATTCTAATAAACAGGTTTCTTCTTTCGTATATGTATACACAAGAAGATCCCCAGCAGGAAAATAGCCGATGCATTACATTGGTAATCGATGAATTCTTCGATGAAATGGACATCGATGAAAAGATACATTACCAGGTAAACGAATGTGTAATGTGTAGCATATTCATTTGTACATTTGTTATGAAATTATGCGTCATTTTCGCGACTTCATAAAATTTCCGTATTCCATTTTGCGTTTTGTATTTATTAATCATATTCTAGTCTAATCTAGTCTAGTAAAACGCGGACATTTCTAAGTATAAGTTCATAGTGAGTGCAGTGAGTGTAATTTAATTGTTATTAATTAGTATATAAATATATAATATAAAATATATGTAAATGTTTAATATAAATTTATAAATTATAAATTTTAATAAAAATGTTTTTTTGAAAAAAAAATTTATTTTCTGTTTATTTTAATTTTGTTGTATTTTTCATTGTTCTTAATTTTTTAAGGTATGGCTTCGATCATTTCATACTACAAAAAATGTCTGCTATACTTTCTCTTTTAAAAGTTCTTTTGTCAAATATTTAAATTTTAAATAAGTGAATTTTAATATTTATGTGTTTTATAACAAAAATGTTTACAAGAAAAGAACTCCTATAAAGAGAAAGTATCGCGGAAATTTGTATCCCATTTTATTCTTCCACTGCCCTACTTTTACCATGATTACATAGTATTTCATCGATTATTTCTTCTATTACCTGGTAATTATACACTTCATGTATTACGTGGTAAGTGAAGAAATCTTCGATGATTTGAACTTCGCTTACTTCATCGCTTACTTGGTAAGTGAAGAAATCTTCGATGATTTGAACATCGGTTACCTCTTCGCTTACATGGTAATCTATAGGAGGATGCATTACTTTTCAATGACATCGCCATGTTAAATTTCATCGATGCTGTAACCAATAGCTTATCCATTCTATAACTTACCTCTTCACTTACCATCGCTTACCATTTCCTGCTGGGTCACTACGGCATTACTACTATGAAATTGCTTATAAAATACATTACGAAAATGAAAAAATTGAACGAAAAATTTGCATTGCCAATGAATAATTTATATTGAGCCAAATCCAAAATATTTTTTATATAACGGCTTAGTATAAAGAAGACAAGTAAAATCACATTTCAATTTTCCATACGAAATTTGATAAGAAATTTTGAAAAACTTCAATGTATGTGTAAAATGCAAGTGTATTTTGCTAGAAATAGTCCAAAAGATAAATCATTAAGGAGCAAGAAAGATAAAAAATTTAAGTCTCTATAATACATGTACGTAGTTATTTAATATATTAGAGTAAGCTATACTCTTATTGACATATTCCGTAGAATAGAAGCAAAAATCTAATTTTAAACCCAATGTGTGTATTAAATTACTAAATTTCAACTAAAATATGTATCTCTTACATTTCCTTCAATATCCCTTTACAAATAATAATGAACAAAATAAATATTAGTGATTCAATATTACTACGCTTTACCTTATAAAAAGTATAGAACCAATACAGATAGGCAACTGAAGGAGGCATTTTTATTCTTTTTTTTTTACGTGTATGCGTAAAACATGCGTAGGTGAGAATATAAAGTTATGTAAAATATATTGTGATACACACATTGATATAACTGAGGGAGGTACAATATATGTATTTGCGTAGAAATTTAGTTTTTTTTTTTCTTAGAAATGAAGAAGAAAGATATGTTTTTCTTTCCATAATAAAATCATGTAATTTTTTAAGTCCTTTTCCGTCTTATAGGAAGTTTTTTTCTTTTTTTATTTCTGATAACGTTCTTCATTATGATTGGATGTCATTTTTTATTTACCGTTATGCAGAAGTAATTTTACTAGTGTCCTTTATACTATGATAATGAATGAAATGTAATAAATACATATTGTTGAGTTTATAATTTAAATAAATTTCCAGTAAATTTCCATATATTGGGTTTGAAATTACGTTTTTGCTTCCATTTTACCCAATATGGCAATAAGAGTATGGTTTACTCTATATATTAAATAACTACGTACATATATAGAAAATTTAAATTTTTTATCTTTGTTGCTCCCTAATGATTTATCTTTTGGACTATTTCTAGCAAAATACACTTGCATTTTACACATACATTGAAGTTTTTCAAAATGTCTTATCAAATTTTGTATAGAAAATTGAAATGTGATTTTACTTATCTTCTTTATACTATGCCGTTATGCAGAAGTAATTTTACTATACTTTATTCACAAAATTTTTTCACTGCAGGTCTTATGGACATATTTTGTCTTGTTTCTTCTTTGAGTAATTACATACATAAATGTGTTTCTGATTTTAATCACCGGCACTGTTACCGTTTATTTTCCAGCGTCTCATTGTACATATAATAGATTGGGGTATGGTATGAGTAGCTTAGTATACTACTATTAAAAGTATTAAGTGTAATGACACTGGATAAAAATGAACTTTTCCATAAGACCTGCAGTGAAGAAATTTTGTGAATAGAGTATAGTCTTCTTTATACTATGACTATCAATTTTGTATATTTTTTATATCAATAAGGAAGAGCTTTAAGATTGGAGGCCAACTTTGGAGATTGAAGGCCGTTTGGTTGTTACTATTTCGGTGTACTGGGATAAAAAGTCCGTTAGTATTTTATATTGTCATTGCTTTTAATATATTAAAAACCTATTTTAAATTTTTTTCAAGTGGTCATTGTTAATTAGTTGCACACAGCTGTACATGTATGTTAGGGTGTCTCTTATTTTTCAACTTTCAGATTCTCAGTGTCTCAATCCTTCATTTCTTTCCTTTTTGCAAAAAAATAAAAAATCTCAAAAGATTAAAAAAATTATGTTTACCCGTGCCGCAATCACTTTGAATTTTAAGGTACCTATAAAGGCCAAGTTATACAAGTTTAACTCATTCTTATAACTATTAATTGTAATTATTTTTATCTGTTTTTGTTTTTAAAACACAATACTGAATCACTTTAATTTATTTATTAAATTAGTTTCCTATATTTTTTCAAATATTAATATTCTAACAATTTTACTATCAAAAAAAAAAATTAAAATTAAAATAAAAAAATTAAAATTAATACAAGATTAGATATTATGGAGCACTGGTAAGAGATGATGCACAAAAAGAATTACATAGTTTTAAGGTGTGTACAAGAGCACAGAAGACTGTTTCCAGACAAAAGAAAAGAAAAGAAGATTTTTTAAATTTTATACAAATTAGTTAAGAAATCAGAAAAAAAATGTAAATTGAAAAAACAAAAAAATAAAATCCAATACATCTAATATCTATCAATCACGAACTATTATTTTTAGTACATTTTCTTAGGTAAGAAGAACCCTTTTGCGGCACGGGTAAATGATCTTCTAGAGGGGTCTAGGAAAATTCATCGCCAGCAATTCATCGCCTCAACAATTGATCGCCACAACAATTCACCGCCAGCAATTCTTCGCCAGTGTATTTTATCGTCATATTACGAAAAATTTTTAGGAAAAATTAATTTTGTTGATTATGTGTATATTTATAACATATTGTATTAAAACATAAAATCTTTGTTGATATGTATATTTTGTATTCAAGAAATCATTTTTTTGTTTTTTTTTTAAATTTCAATATTGATTTGCATGTTGCAGAAGACAACAGAAGGTAACGCAGAAGATATTATGAAGTACCTAATTAAAAAAAATAAAATGTATATTGTATTTGTAATAAAATAAAAATGTATAATATATTCACTAGAAAATTGAAAGTACATATATATTAATTAAAAAAATGATTTATCATGAAAATTCTCCCAAATGTTAATATTTGTTTTAAGGCATAAATTAAAATTATTAGTTTCTGAGTCTTTTTCTGAATTTTCACTCTCATTAGAAATCTACTGGAGGATCACTCTGTGTTCTGCAAAAGATAAAAGAATTTTCTGCTCTTTCCAGTAAGGTATCACATATACTTTCCTCGTACGTTTAACCGTTCAGAAGTTATAAAATAAACTACCTACTCACAAGTCACAACACAACATAATGTACATACATATATACAACACTTAAAAGTGAATATGTATGTATTTATCAATTTTCATTACTTTAGGTTTTTTAATAAAATGTCTTTAAATATGAATGTGTAACATCTGAAAAAATATTAATTTTTAAACAAATCACTCTGCAGTTTTCTCAAAAAAGCCTTTATTTTTAAGCCCTAACTTTATTTCACATTTTAAATTTTTCTGTCTTTAAAGTAATTATCTTTTAAGAGCAATAAAACCAACTTCAAATGTTGCACTTGACACAAGGACATAAAAATATCAGTGTTTCGAACCGAACCTGAACCCGAACCCTGAACCCGCTCATTTGCCCCAAATTTTGTGAACCTGAACCTGAACCCGAACCCACTTATAAATTGGGTTCGGGTTCATAATTTTTTGTTTTTCTAAAAAATAAATTTTCTTAAATATACACAAAAAGTATCAAGTGTTATATTTCAATCCTTTTTGTATACATACTTAAAATTCTAAAAATGCAATGAGACTCGCAAGTGTAAAGAATTTTTTACTCAAATTTGGTTTGAAATTTGAACTAGATACACGTGCAACATAAAAAGCGAACATGAGTGAACATGATCAATGGGTGAAAATACACTGGGGATGATTACAACCGTCACAATCCTATTAAAAACCGATTATTATAGGTAATAACCGGTTTTTAATTGGTCTGTTCCAATTAAAAACCGGTTATTACCTATAATAATCGGTTTTTAATAGGATTGTGACGGTTGTAATCATCCCCAGTGTTTTTTGGCCCAATGTTGTTTTTTTTTTATTACTATACTTGTATTGTATTTTCTATATGTGTAAAAAAAATAACAATTTGATATCTATTATCTTGTTTATGCGAAGCGTTACTTCGCATTAACTCACTCCGTCTTGACTTAATACGGATGCATAAAGAAAATTTCAAAACGCATTAAAGCTCTACGTCGTTTTGAGTTAATACACTATTAAATCCGCATTTAAAATTTCATTTCGTTTTTAAAATGTGCATAAACACTTACTTCGTTTTAAGTGAATTGTCATATTTGACATTTCAAAATAGTGTTGGTAAGCCACAAAACATCGATATGAGGTTTTAGGGTAGTGCTAGTAACGTTACATTAAATTTTCAAATAACATTTAATGTGCGGTTATTGTTAATTGTAGAACCAAGTAAACAAGTGTTATTTAAAGTAGCTTTACACTACTTGATTTCTCATATCACTTTACATACTACATGTCACTGGTAAAAGTTTGACAGCGTTTACACTGTCTGATTTTGTTGAGAAACTTTCTCATACGACTTTACACTCGACATATCATGAAAATAGATTTTTTGTAATTTCGTATGACATTTGATTCGACTTCGTAATATTTGAATTTTTTTATTTCAGTGGATTTTCAGCATTATGAGAAGTCGTATGACAATACATATGTAAAATAACATACATAAAGTGATATGAGAAATCAAGTAGTGTAAAGCTACTTTTAGAGGCATATAAAGATAAAATTTAAAAAAAAAAAACATTTTTTTCTGTGTTTGAAAAAAAAAAAGATATTTTCAAGAAGAGAGAAGTTACTGGCATTCGAAATAAATCACAAAAATCTATGGTGATAAGATAACACTGTATGAACAACAACACCAGAACAACCAGGTGACATTACTGAAAACGTTTTGAGTAAGAACGAAATGTTGTACTATGCATAAACACCAATCAAAGTGTATTATCTCAAAACGATGTTTAAAACGTTTTAACTGTTGTGCATAAACAAGATATATGAAAACATTCTAGGATGTCGAAGTATGTAAGAAGATTAAATGAAAATTTTTTAAGTAAATAAAATTTTATGTGTTGGAAATAAAAAAAATGATAAATTTAATTAAAACAATGATGATTTTATAATTACAATACACTTTATTTATTTATTCAACTTTATTGAACCCGAACCAATTATTTTTTAATGTATTGAACCCGAACCTGAACCCGAACCCATAATTTTGACGGTTCGAAACACTGAAAAATATTCGAATAATAGTAAATAGAGTATAATTTATATATAATAACATCATTTTAAAATGTTTATTTGAAAAATAGACCAGAATTCACTTTTTAAAATATTAAAATATGTATTTTTATTAGCTTGGTTTCTTGTCTGTCTGTTCGGTACAAAGTACAAATTTAGAAATTGATTTTTAACCAACTTTTTGATGAGATAGAGACTTGAAACTTTCAACATAGCTCAGAACTGCATGACAATGCAATATTACATCGCTAATGAAAGTTTTAAGATTTTACTTTTTATGATATTCAGTCCTCAAATTTGGTTTAACACAAATAAAATACTATAATGTTTATTCACTAAAATTTAATCTAAGCAAACTCTGATTTTCAAGTCAAAAATATTTTAGTATTAAAAATTCTTTTTTATTTGATTAATTATTTTTATTACTAAAATGAATAAAATAATGTTTTGAAAAGTTCATCATATTGAACATTTTTCATCACTGCGTTCATATAATACGAATTTCTAGATTCTCGAATTTCATAAACTCTAAAAAAATCAGAATTACTTAATGAATTAATTTTAATTTTACTGTTTTTTCTTACCAAGATGAACATCTTCAGGTACCTACTTCGTTTTATATATTATTTTACTTTGAAATTTCTTTCTGTCCTTCCTTTATTCCTTTATTTGTTTTGTTTACTAAAATGAATAAAATAACGAGCATATTTAAACAAATTTCAAATCTTTGATAGATAAATAACAGTTGGCACAACCATCATTTAATTGAAATTTACCGATTCAACGAAGAAAAATCATGGCAGTACCAGGAAGAAAAGTACCATAAAATAAGGAGAAAAATGTGTGTATACTGTATAAGATAAAAATAAGGGTTCTATCCGACAGATACTTCACTTGGGTTGGGGCCCTATTATGATTTTCTATCAAAATTAAATCGAATTGAATGAATATTCACAATATTTCGTGTTATTCTCAAACAAATGCTAATATACGCTATAAGAATTTTATTTAAAATATCTACCTCAAACAACATTTTCAGGGCTGTGATTAGTATTTCTATCTCGATGATAACTTATCTGTGCTTTGAATGAAGAAAACCAACTTAGCATTTATCGGTATTTTAACTTTATCTGGAAGTTCATTATTAAGAACCATGAAGAAATTGGACATTAGTAATTTACACAACTAAATAGAATCCACCACTAGATGACATAATCTGCTTTCGGTAAACATTTCAATTTTAATTCACTTTTTCTTAGCCCTACTTTTACGTCTTTTCAATTTTTATAAATTGCGTAGTAATCAGCTGTTTATTTAGGTTAAAATGTCTGATCCATGGAGAGTTTATAATAGTAATAATATAAATTCTTTGGATGGAAATAATAAAATTCAGCAAGATATCGTTCACGAATTTGAAGATAATTTTGAAATAAAGGGTACTCAGTCGCTTCCAGATTCAGAACAATATTTAAAATCATTAGGTATGGTAAAATTTCAGTTTGTGTAAATGTGAATCAATGTTTATGTATGAGTTGTCTTATGTCGCAAATTTCATAATCGTTTTATTTATTTTTAATTTTCAAATACTGAAATATTCCAGAAAATTATTTTTCAAGCATTAAAAAATTTGTATGATAATTTATTTACAGAGAGGAAATTATACAAAATTAAAAACGATCCAAACGTTCTGAAACAATTGGCAAGAAAACGTGAAGAGTGTCTACAAAATTTACTAAGTAGTCGTTCAAATACATGGGCAGATAATGATATTGATATTGATGCACCAATAACAAATGGAGAATCTACAGTTCAAGAAATTTATCGTTATATTTGTCCAGTGCAACCATTGAATGTTGGAGAAATTATACATATTGTAAAGTACGATCAACTAGAAGAGCAAAATAATATTGATGAACAGGGAAACACGAAGAAAGAAGAAGAAAATAATAAAAATTCATAATTTTTCGTTTTTTTTTTTTGTTTTTGTTTAAGCGCTAGACTTAAATTATAACTTTTTTCTCATCATTGATGGATTCACAATTTGGCGAATCATTTTTATTTTTAATAAAACTAGCTTGGAATAGTCGAATAACACTACCTGTTTTAGTAACTGCTGTTTTTATGGTGATGGACTTAAGACCACAAATTGATATTGATATTAGTATTCGAACACGTCGAGTTGTAAGTACATACACATACATCCATACATAGTTTTACATTGAAATTTTAATTTTCAACATCTCAATTTAAAGGCCGAAGATGAACTAGAAAATGATTCAAATGCAAGTGATGACAGTTGGGAAACAATATTTGAAACTGATGATGAGGAGGCTTTGGATTACGAAGAATATGAATAAGTATATTAAAAAATTCTCATTTTACATTTTTTCTAGTAATGTATTTTTTAAGGAAATTTATTATTCACATTTTACAATAATTGTTTAAAAATTAGTTTATTAACGTTTATTTATGTAAGTTATTTTAATATAGTTTTATATCGAAAAAAAAAAAAGTGTTGTTAATGGTAAGTTTTCGAATTCTCCCTCAGATCTGCCGTACAAAGGCTAATCGCATCAATTACATATTATTAGTTTTGAGAAAAACTCAGTTGAAATTTTTGATACTTCAACCATTCATATTTCGAACGTTAAAAAATATATGCTCATAATGAGACAATAGATATGTTCAGTAGACACAAACACATGTTATACATATTTTTTTTCTGAATAGATACGAATATTTTCTAAGATTTTAAAGAGAAATTCATTTCACCATTGCATTGTAAAGTTGAAGAAATTTATACCAATGTAATTTTGCTTGTTTTCTTAAAGGATATTTTTTAAAAATACAATGGCTATTTAGAGTAAAATCGTTTACGCTTAAACACCATTGGAAAATGAATGATAATGTCTATGGTTTTTCGGTTTAAGATCGTATATCCTTGTTTTGCTGAAATATTTCAAACAAAATTACAATGGTTAAAAAGCATAAATTACAATGGTTAAAAAGCATAAGATCGTTTGCTTCTTTTCTCCTTTGTATAAATCGTATAATTTCCGTGGGAATGCAAGTGCTCTGACTTTCCAACCTTTATTACTCCACAACCAAGCTTCGTACAGTTACATGGTTTTCAAAAATTTGAAGATAAACAAATACTTTATTTGAAAATGTTATTAACTCAAAATCACCAAAAATGCAATTAGCCATTGTACGGCAGAGATGCTACTGCCATAACCATAAGTGCCATATGGTACCATGATCAATTTTCGAATTTTCCCATAATGCTTACCTTTATGTATCTATTCAGTATTTACATCATACATCTGGCTCGATTCCCCCCTGGTAACATGAAATCATGATTTTTTGGCGGAGGGAAAGAGGTGTGATAGTGAAAACCAATACATGTTCAAATAAGATACAAAAGTATTAGAGAATAAATAGCGCGTTGAAATACTGAAAAATAATAGATAAGTTTTCTCATGAGCTTTTTCGAATTCCCGATGAGAAGCTCATGAGTTAATGTTATAATATATCATTATGCCTAGAAACTATGGATAACTGTTAAATCCTGAAAACAACCTGGGAACTAATTACATAAAACGATCAGTCGAAAAATTTGGTTTGTTGTACCGTTTTTGAATTACATAAAACGATGAATCGGGAGAAATCGTTTTCTTTATCGTTTTTGAATTACATAAATCGATTTTTTCGTTTTTCTCATCCAATTTTAATGAATTGTAAAACGATCATGAAATTGTTATCGAACAAGGGAAAGTTCAAAGGAAAGTGTGATATTTATTGTAATTTTTAAATTTTTGTTTAGGAGCCTGAAGTAAACTTACGTTGAAGTTTTTTTTTCAAAAATGTAAGTAGAATAAAGAAATTGTACTTTTATTATATGTATTATATTCTTGTTATGCAAATAAGTGAATTGTTTTTAAAAATTTTAACAAAAAACTTCACACATCAATATGCTAGAGTTCATACATATAATATAGTATAAGGTAAAAATAATGTTTAATACATACTAATGTGTAATACTATCAATTTTTCTTTATTTTTAATTTAGTTTATTCACTTTTTCTATCATTATTTTTAACTTTAATTCATTTCACAATACAAACTTTTCAACCGACTTAAAAAAAGCGTTATTTATCCATGACTTCAAAAAAAGCGTCATTTATTCATCTTTCTGTTTTACAATAATTTTTATATTTTATGTTTACTCTTATACAAAAAGTATAGAACTAAATTTGACGTTTACCAAGTCGAAGCTAAGCCAAGGTTTTGTGTTTCCTACTAAATTTAAATGTTACAAATGTCAGTTCAAACGGTTGAATCGGTAAAACGATAACGATGAAATCGATGCAAGTTCGATAATCGAATTTTCGTGATCGTTTTCATTATCGTTTATTTTAAGTTCGATTGATCGTTTTATGTAATTAGTACCGTTTTGTTTTGTTTTAAGTAAAGAAATTTTGAGAATTAACAATTTATTTGGTGATAAGAAGTGATTAGAATCAAATTAGAAGTGCAAAATTTATAAAATAAAATTGTTAAATTGTGAAAAAATATTTATATTTGTGGTTTTATTACAGGTGAGTATTAAAAAACTATTATTATTAAACTTATGTTTTAAATTCTTTTTACATATTTAGTTGAATGTTATTCAATACTAATTACTAACCCTTATTCTGAGATGCGCATCACTTGTGATACGAAGCGATTTTACTATACTATTTTTATTTTTGGAAGTCAGTACAGGCAAGATAGGCATACTTTTCTATATTCTTTCACAAATTTTTTGAATAAATCTGTCTCGTGTCTGGGGTGATCAGATCTCAATTTCAATCGAGGGAAATCTTTTAAATTAATTATTACCAAGGCAAAAAACTCATCGGGTACTGCCTCCATAAGCACAATACTGACTTCCAAAAAGAAAAATACTATAGTGTGGTAAATATTAATATTAAATAACTAATTATATAATTTTGTATTGTTTTTTATTACTTTTTGAAAAATTTTGTAAAATAAATATAAATAATTTAAAAAAAATTACAACAAAAAAACAATTTGGTTGGTTGTTTGACGTGGCGATTTTCGAAATCTTTCGAAGACCCAATTAGCACTGAAAGTGCCGTTTTGATACCACACCTCGCGTAACCTTAGGCAATACCGGTAGATCACTATAGCCATCCTGTTCCATTCAGGAATCGTATAATGTCTCCTACCGTAACTTTTGATATTTCTTCAAGGCCTTTGAAGGAGAAGCTCCCCAACGTCTGCAAACTTGCTCTGGCAAGTGCCGGACAGTTGCAGAGGTAATGAGTGAGGGTTTCTCTCTCATTGGCTTCCCTGCAACTACGACAGTTGGTATTGAAGGGGATACCCATTTTCTCTGCATGATCCCCTATTGGCCAGTGCCTTGTGATACATGCCGTGATCCTGGCAATGTCTCTTCGGCTTCTGTTTATTAAGCTTTCAGTTCGCTGTTTATTATAAGATGGCCATGTCTTTTTCGAGATTGCACACCCCAGAAGACCTTTCCATCGGGTGTTAGCTATTGCTAGAAAGTGATTGAAGAGAGCTCTCTTCACACAACCAAAAGGAAGATACACTTCCTTTGCCATAGCTTCGTGCAATTCCGACCCCTGTCTCGCCAAAAGGTCGGCTCTCTCATTCCCCTCAATGTTTCTATGTCCTGGAACCCAGAGAAGTGTGACACTAGCCTTCTCCGAAATTGAAGTTAGCTCTTCCCTGCACTGTGCTACAATTTGAGATTTTAGTTTATTTTATGAAGGAAAATCAAAATGTGGTTATCGCTAAAAGTATGAAATATACAGAAAGAAAACACTTTTTATTTTGTTGTAATTTTTTTGCTGCAATACATGATGAAAAAATTATTAAAAAGTGATAAAATCGATAAAAAAATATGTAATTAATTATATTTACTACATAACTTTTTTTTAATTCCATTTTCAAATAGCTATCACCTATAATTTTTACGTGATGAAAGTATCGCAAAAACATGAGAAGTAACAGCTTCACACGAATGATCCAGGTTTAAGTAAAAGAACTGAATAACTTTTTTTTGTAAGGTATAATTCAAATAAATATATGTATATAATTTTAAAATACAAAATTAAACAATAGAGTTCAGTTTTTTGCCTTGGTAATATTTAATTTAAAAGATTTCATTCGATTGAAATTGAGATCTGATCACTCCACACACGAGACAGATTTATTCAAACAATTTATGAAAGAATATAGAAAAGTATGCCTATCTTGCCTGTACTGACATCCAAAAAGAAAAATAGTATAATTCATAATTCTATCACTTCGTAGTTACGATGAAATCTCGTATCACGTGAATCTCAGAATACCATTTTTGAATCGAAGTGATCACTACGCTTCTTATCACAAGTGATGCGCACCTCAGAATAAGGGTCACTATCTAAATGTGATACCAGGCAATTTATTATAGTGAAGTTACATAGCACACTTCGCTTTGACAGATAGAAGTTGAATGTCGTGTATTAAAATGTAATGTGTTACATAGCCGAAGCGCCGCACAGCGCAGCGAAGCGTCACGCAGCAAAAGTTGACCAACTTTTAACTTTTTATGTATACGAAGCGAATAAATGTCATTTTTTAATTGTTTTTGTTTGAAAAATTCAGTTCAATGAAAAATTGAAATACACCCAAATTCTTTCTAAACTCAGAAATTCTTGCCAAGATTGATATATTAGATAAACCACCACAAAAATATCTAAGATTTCTATATCAACCATTTTATGAGTATTTATGTATATTTTTGTATTTATTACAGTATTTATAATTTTAATTTTTAATTTAATTTTAATTCACAAATCACAACGATATTGTCAAATGTCAAACACAAAGCGAAACGTGCTATGTAACAAGGGAGATCAAATTGCAGCATAGCGAAGCGAAGCGCAGTGTAGCAAAGCGTGCTATGTAACTGAACCATTACAGCCCGAGGAGAATAGCATCGCCTGATCGACAGTGTTGGGATTTACATTAACAGTCAAATGACTTACGTTCTTTTGACGTTTTGCTTTGAATTTTCTTTCTGACTGATTCTCGTATTTACACAGTCAGTCAAATGATGTATACATCAAAATGACTGTTATTATACATTTTCTTTTATTCCTCATTCGTTATTATTCCATCGCAAGTTTATTGGACATTTTTACAGAAAAAAATATTTTTAAATTGTAAATAAGCTTTAATTCATTAATAATTTCATAAAACGCATCATTCCATTTAATTTTGTTTGAGTAATCTGGATGACGTCTGTTATACAATAAATCATATTTTTGATAAATCGTTATTATCATTTCATTTCCGTTTCTGTATTTAAATATGTTTTAAATTAGCTTTTCTTGATAAAAATCTGAGTATTTTTTACTTAATTTAATTGAATTAATTAATTTTACTTACTTTAAATTCAAAGCTTTAACAGACTTTTCAAATTCAGTTTTTTAAATCTTAAAAAGAAAACGCTCCTAACCACTTCCCTGAAGCACGGTCGAATGTAAATGAAAGAGAAGTGAAAAAATTACGAAAAAACAATAGAGAAAATGTCAAATTAACTGATGAAATTTCTCGGTACACGCAAAACAAATATTTCCAAATAAAAAAAAAAACACGAACACATTCACAATTTCAGGTACGTAACGAAAATTTCCATAATAAAAAAATGTAGTCAAACCTGTTTGTATACACTACACGAACACTAATGCATTTTTAGGTAATGCTGTTATGATACGGTATTAATTTCATGATTAATTTCGTTATTAAAAAGAGATAACAAGTATGCTTTACGGAAAAAGTAACTAGAAAGAAAAAGATATATGACTAACACTTATTTTAGTATTAATACTGAAAATGTCAAAAAATAACTCTCCCAATTATCCAAATTCCAATATCCTTCCATTAATCATGAAATTAATCATGAAATTTGAACATTAATATTATTTTTGTGTTGCCATCGTGTTTAGACATTTTTCATAGTTTAAATTATATTTACACGAGTGTGACGTGTCTAATTATTTATTTCTAATTTTTTTTCAGTGAGTGCAAAAAAATGAATAGAAAAGAAATAATAATCACGAATATTCATTTACTAAATTATTTAATTGCCAGTTACTTTAAACAGAGATACAGGCAACACAACTTTAAGAAAATGTCAGCTGATTTTGATAGTGTGTCTCTGTTTCTCAAATCTGTTGTCTCTTTCTTTAAGTACTTAAAATTTCCAATAGTATTAATACCGTATCATAATAGCTTAAGTAATTTGAAAAATGCGTTTATAAAAAACTATGTTGGATAGGGAAGGGATTAGTATGAATAATCATCATGGTAAAAGGAACACTAATAAGGTATTATAAAGAATGAATGAGAAAAGAAACGTGACGTAAAATAGACTCATGAATATGATATGCATGAAATAAGTATTTTTATCATATGAAGAATAATTAAATAATTTAGTAATTTTAAAGTATTTCAGCATCCCGTGGACCAAAAACCGTAATTATTTGACCTAATTGTTTGTTGAAGTGTTCCCTTTGATTATGCAGTACGATTTTTTTCTAGTATTTGTACTTTCTGAGATAAAGTGCAAAACAAGGTAAAGAGTCGAAAATTTTCCATACATTTTCTAGACCAAACACAAATTTGAATTAATTTTCAACTTCAAAGATTTGTATCTCAGCATCCCGTAGACATAAACTAATATTTTTATACTAAAATATTTATCAAAGTGTTTTCTTGATTATTGTCCTTTGCAGTTTTCTTGTATTTTTTATTTTTCAAAATAAAGTGCAAAATAGACTAAAAAACGTTGAATTTTCATAATTAAGACATAAAGTTAACTTTGAAGGTCTGTATCTCAGAATCACGTGAACCAAAAACTATTATTTTTATATTGAAATCTTCATTGAAGTGTTTCTTTTAGTGTTGTCTTCTTTGAAGTCCTATATTTTTTCTAGTTTTTGAGACAAAATGGAATCCAAGGTTAAAAGTGTTGAACTTCTTCATGGTTTTTCGCGTATTTTGTCCTTGTGATTGAAAACTAAGGCACTTACAGAATTACCGAACAAGATAACTTTTAAGCAACTCTTCAACAAATATTTTAATTCAAAAATATTAGTTTTTGGTTAAGAGGATGCTGAGATATCTTATTTTGAAAAATAAATTGTAAAATTTCCATATACTTTTCTATTTCATTTCTCAGATCGTCCATATACTTTTGTATTGCCATACGATCTTTCTTACGTTTTAATGGCGCCTGAGAGTTCTTTATAATTTCTTTTTATTGTTGTTTAGTTGTTATTATAAGGTACTATATAATATGATTTGTATGAAGTGTTCAATTAATTTTTAAATTGTAAGACTGGAAATAAATTTGTTTTAGTTTATTGTATGTTCTGTGGTTTAATTGTTTTAACTTTTAGAGGTAAAAATATTGAAAAAAAAAATGTGGCACGCTAATTGCGAAAATGACACGTTTTTTTCTCGGTGATGGCACGAAAAATTTTTCTCATGCGGCAACGCTGGTTGGCACTGATACTAAGTTTTCTTGTGACTTGTGTATGTGTGTATTTCTGCTCGGCCTGTCTTTTTATACGTGTCAGGCATTCATTTCTTAATTAAATTTTAAAAATAAGTGTAAGTTGATATTTTATTATATAGTATAATTATGTAGGAAATATTTATTTTAAAATTTATTAAAATTTTGCTAATAAAAAGGTGAAGGAAATAATCATTTAAAAAAACAGTGTTTTTAATTTGATACCTGGGATTTTTTTTTGTTTGTTGTTTTGATATCGATAATTTTAGTGTATGTATAGTACAAATAGTACAAATTGAATTACAAACTGAGAAAAATAGTGTTGAAAATTATGAAAATTTTTTAAAATATGCAAAAAATGTATAATAATTTGTAAGAAAAAAACCTAAAAACAGCAAAAACTGAAGGTTCTTCATAGTTCCGCTATGATTAATGCACTCAAAATAAGGAAAAAGAATTCCTTTAAAATTTTACCATTGTATGTGTTTATCAAATTAAATTTCATGATATTGCTTTTATTCTCTTTTTTTTATTTTATTTTAGGATTTTATGTATGTAATGTATTATAATGTAAGATGATTATCAATAAGATTGTCTTTTTTATTTTATTGCAATATGTATTTGGAAAACTGAAAGAAAAAAATTCTTTTATTTTTTATTTTTTGGGTTTTATAGTTTTATAGTCTCAAATAAGAGTGAAAGTCATATTATTTTTTTATGTACACATGTGTGTATAAAAATAAAACTAAATGTGAAAAACAAAAAAAAATTCCATTCATAGAAAGGCCATATTTAATTTCTGTAAGTTACTTATATCTTATATCACATAAATATCTAAAAAAAAAAAAAATTCAACAAAATGTGATAATAAATTGTTTACATACAAATAAATATATTGCATATAGATACATATGGTACATATTTCCATAATTTTTTATACTTAAAAAATGTTACAATTATCTTAAAATAAAATGTTTACTTTCTTTTAAATTTGCATATCAAATTTGAAAAATTTCATAATAAGTATATAAAGAATGTCTCATAGTTAAAAAAAAAAATAGCCAATAAATTTTTTACTTTTATGAAAAACAATAACAACAGAATCCAAACATATTTTTCTTTCTATTCTGTCACATGATCTTATAATTTATGAAAGCATTATCTTTTGTACTTACCTACATATTTGAATTATATTGTTAATACTTGCCAGCTATTGAGGTATAGTTATATATATACTAATGATAATAATAATACATATATCGTACATACATATATAATGTAGTAGGTAAGTATTTTGTAGATTTTTCAAATGATTTTTGCTTTTGTTAAATAAATACAAAAAACATTTTTCAAAAGCAGTAAACATTTCCTCATTCTATTATGAATTTATTATTACCTATTTTAACTCCTACACAAAATTTTAAGAAAAATAAAAAAAATTTGCAAAACTTACGACAATCAGGAATAATATTTTTTTTAAATAAAAACAATAAGTAGCTACATATTTTTCAATGATAAGTAACAAAATATACGTACAATATATATAAAGATTATGTATGCATACATACATATATTGCTATATATGTAAGCATGTTTGTATATATGTACTTAATGTACAAATGTATATGTTTATTGTCAACACATCAATTTGAAAGTACATATTGCATTTTTTGCTTTCTTTAATTCGTTTTTATTTTATTTTTTAAATACATAATCAGTAATATAAAACAGGTCAAATTACTTTTGATATAATCTGAACATTTTAAAAATTAGGGTCGAATTTCGATTTTACAATTATTTATAAGAAAATAAGCAAAATTGTACCTAGTTTTGATTTTTCTAAAGTTATACAAATACGGCCTAGAAATCACACGGTAACTTCAGTAAGGCCCTGGTTCGATTTAAGCTGTAATGTAACGTCTCGTCAATGTGTGTATTTAATTGATCATATGATTTTTTTGGCTATCAAATTTTAATTTCAAAATTTTCGTTATTTTTCAGCATAAACTAGAAAATATAGCCTTCAGCAGACTTTAATTTTTGGTGGAAATAAAGAATTGCACAGAATTGTAAACATTTAAAGTTTGAACACTTTACATACTGATTTTGCATATTGCACAAGAGTGAGTACTCAATTATACTTAAATAAAACCACCATTTTTTTACAGTTTATGTTAATTTATTAAAGATTTAATTGAAGAAAAAAAATTACGATTTTCAAAATACAAAATAAAGAACAAAATAATCGTAATAAAATCCTTATTTTCAAGTTGTAAAATGAATGATTTCTGTCGCGCTTAAATAAAACAAATAAAAAATGGTTCAGCATTACATCAATTTATTTTATATCAAATACATAGTTTTGTAACGGAATATTTATTATATATGATAATTTTTTATGTAGAAATAAAGTGATAATTCGCGTGATCTCTACAATGTGTAAATATTTAAATTTTCTAAGTCAATCAATATAACGCATTGATTGAAAAATTCAATTAATCAAAAACTAAACACAGAAGCTCTTGTCCAACTTTTAAGTGAACCCTTCTACATTCCTCAATCATATAGTTTAGATACTCATTTCCCAAATCCAGAACTCCTTCAGATTCATTTTTCTTAAGTATTAACTACTAATCTTATTGAAATTACAATTTTAAAGATAATTTACAAATTTTAAAAAATCCAAAAAATGTCGACTTAAAAAAAACTATATATCTATTTCAATGTTTTTCAATTCAACTTATATATAACTTATATACTACCTATAGTATGTTGAAAATTATTTTTGTTTTAATTTTTTTTAAATGCATGTACATATCTATAAGCCAATTATTGATGTAAAAATTGAGATATTGCTAAATATCAGAATATCAGTCAACAACAAAAACAAAATTAAGTATAAAAGTGCTTATTAGCACAAAACCGAACCATTAAATGTAAATCTGGCAATATATTCTTAAAAGTGTTTTACGTAGATAGATTAAATTATGTATTAATCATGTGGTAAAAATTAATTTTAAGATTCATACATAATAAATACAAACTTATAAACACTTTGTAAGTATTTAAATACATATACAGTCGTGCAGACAAATAGCAGTACTATAATTTTTGTAATATTTTATTATATTGTTAAATAGTAGTTAAAAAATTGTTAAAAAATAGTAGGAATATACATATGTGAGTAGCATAAGTAGAGGGTACTGAATAAAACTAGGTGATGCTGAATTTAAAAAATTCTGAACACTGCAATTTTTCTTCACATCGAAGTAAAAATATTACGATACTTTCTAGGGAAAAGTTGCGAGCCACCCTTGTTCCACCTAGTTTTTTTCAGTACCCTCTACTTATGCTACCCACATATTATACTCCTTCTATTTTTGAAGTAACAGTACATATAATAAAATTTTACAAAATATTCCAAAAATTGCAGTAGGTACTGCTATTTTTTTGCACGACTGTATGTAATTCATATTTTAGCTTTTAAAATTTCAATTTAAATGAATATCAATTTACCATTCGCTTTACACTAAAAATAGTCACCGGTACTTACAACATATTATTTTGTTGGTAAATAATTTCCGTTTACAAATTTAAAAAAAAAAAAAAAAATATGAAAACAAAAATTGTCATTATAGTGGTCGGGCCGCACCGGACATAAAATTAATGTGTGTATATGTTATATAAATTATTATGATAAATATAATTTTTAAATACTACTTCATGAAAATGATCAAGTCCTAAGATTTCCACATTTGACAGCAATCAATATTGGGAAAATATCTACCTACATACATATGTACATATATATTTTTCCTAAATAATTTTATATACAAACGAAAAAAATTAAAATTATATTACATATTATATAGGTAAATACATTAAGTAAGAATGTAACATTTAAAAAGAATGTTTTCGCTTTTTTTATGAATAGTAATAATTTTGCCGAATGATATTCCTGCCAAAACAGATATTTCTTCCAAATATTTTTAAAAAAAATTACAGACAGATAGGTTTTTTTTTTCTTAGACTAAAATTAGATGCTCTAGAAGTTTTCTCTTTTTTTTTAAATTTTCTCTTGCCACAACTTCATTTAATTTTTATATATTTTACTTGTTTTTATTTAATATTTTTGTTTTATTTTTACTCATTTAATAAAAAAATATATAAAGGTATAAATATGTGCATATACATAACATACATAAATATGTACGTATATAAAATTAAATTTATGCCAGGTTGACTTAAAATTAAAATATATTTATGATGACGTAAATTATTTGAAATTTTTATCATGAGAAAAAAAAGAAAAGATTTTTCTTTTCTTTTCTATTTTTTTTTTTATTTTGTAAATAAAAAATTACACGGTATTTTCTGTACATAATATAATTTAAAATTTATTGTAATTTAAATACATACACACGCTTACTTATTTTATTATTATTAATTACTTATTACATATGTATAAGTTTTGTTTTTTTTTTTTTGTGTTATAGAGAAAAGAATTTCTTTTTTTCTTTTGAAGATACATAAATTAAAATGTAAGCATTTCAAAATTAAGAGGTGTGTTTTAAAATTGACATCTTTATCATCATTAATTCAAAGAAAATATTATCTTTTATAATCAACCAATCAACAACATCTTTGTAAGGCTCTGTGACAGGACGCCCAGACGTAACTCATTACTTCAGTTAAAAATTCTAAACAAAAAAATGAAAACAAGTGTACTCCTTTGTACTACTTTTTTTGTGTGGCTTGCACACTAAAATGTAGTAAAAATCTCAGTTTTTCTGTTTTTTTACCCCACGCTTTATAAAAATTTCTTTATTCCAGAATCTAAAACGTACAAATTCTTTATCTTTCTTTATATTTCTCCCACACTTTTTTAAAGATTTTGTCACCCTGTATATTTAAAATGAATTGTAAGAATTGTTTTTACAATAAAATAAAATTGCATTCTGCATATAAATTAGTTTTTGATATAATAGTCAATTAAAATATGAAAAATACAAGAGAAAAAAAGAAGATAAGTTACAATTAATTAAAACAATTATTCGATTGTACATATGTAGGTACATACTACATATAGTTATGATTGAATTATGTTTTATATGAAATGAAAAGTTTCTGTTACTTTTGAATTGAAATGACTTTTTTTTTTATTAATACTTATTATTTTTTTGTGCATATTTTAAATTATAGAAAGAAAAGCAAAAACGAGACCAAAAATGTTATGAATTCATTCATTTACTCATTATTATTATTATTATTTATTTATTTTTTTTTTTTTTAAATTTAAAAATTCACAAAGAGAGATGAGAGATGAAACTTTCATTATTAACCAAAACATAATTACCCGCTATTTATTTAACCTGAAACTCACAACTTATTTGCCAAGTCATTTTTTTTTTTAATTTTATTTTATTTTTCATTATTAACAAACAGTATTAATGTTATATATGTTCAATAGGAATAAATGTATATATATATGTATATACAGATAGCAGTTACAATTATAAATAATATAATAATGAATAGTATACGGTATGATAAATTGTGAAAATTGTATTATAAAGAAATTGTATGTATTTTTGTTCATTTATGTTTGTATTATATTATTTTAGTTTTTTTTTTTATATTATTTAAAAATATAGACTTAAATAGAAAAACTACAAACAACTATAACAAACAACTTTTTTTTTTTTTAAATTTTATACATATATTACATATATACATATACTGTATTTTCTTTTTAATGAAAAATGTATTAAACAATGGGTGAAACTGCTTGAAGTAGCGAAAAATCTACTTTTTTTTTAAGTAACATTACATTATAGCGCTATAAGCTTTTCTATTTGCACATTATTTTAAAGTGTAAGAAAATAGTAATAAAAAAAATACATAATAAAGTTTTGTATTAAAAGTGTTTAATTAATAATATGCTTGAAAAACTAATTCTGTAAACTTACTGATGATTGTTGAATATTACTTACCACCTTTTTTTTTTTTTTTTAAAGCTGCTAATGTTTTAATTTTTCAATTTATAATAACCCAAGTTTTGTGCTGAAGTTTTCTTTTTTTTTTTTTTTATTTAAGAAAAAAATTAAGAAAATAAATAGTTAAAACAATAATAATATTTTTGTGATAATAAAAAACTCTGCTTGATATCTAATAATTAAAAGAAAAAGCAAACATTTTCAGGTATATTTCAAAAATATTTAATTTATTAGAGCAAAAATACATTTAATTATATTAAATGTACACACATACGTATTTACAATATTAGAAAGCCAAATTACAACTGATGAAAAGAAAATGATAAAAGTGATAAAAATTCATATGTAATTTTAAAGAAATTAATATTATTTTTTTTATGTATGTATTCCAGGATACTCATATCAGATGGCCTATAATTAAAACTAAAAAGTGAAGTTTATCAATAAATCATCAAATTATTTGTAAACAAATTCAAAAAATAAAATTGAAGTGATAAAAGTGAAATTTAAAAAAATAAAAAAAAGAATCAAGAGAGTATTGTTATTTTTTTCCAAAAACAACAGGACATAATTTTTGAAAAATCACATTTTGACGATTGAAATAGAAAAAAAAATTGTATTCTTTAAAAAAGAACAACAAAAAAATCATACAAAAAAATGGTATTCATGATGAAATATAAATATTTTAGCTGATAAATGAATATTAGTCAAAAAAGCGGTCCAGGGCCACCAGTTATATGTGGTGGCGTTGGAGGTGGTGGTGGTGGCGGTGTTGCTTCTATTGTTAATACTAGTGGTAATACAAATTGCATTAGCGGTCCATCATCATCAGATCGTTTAGTAACTGGTTCATCATGTAGAGCTTTAAAGTTAGCTGTATCAGCATTATATTCTGTTGATGATTTTATTAAAGAAAAAATTGCATCTGGATTTTTTTCTGAAGTTTATAAGGTAAGTAAGATTTTTTTTTAATGTTAATTAAACCTTCAATAGATAAATTTATTGAGAGAAAAATAATATCAAAAATAATTAAATCACAACGTCATATGATCTTTCTAATTAAATTTATTAAGAAAATATGGTTGAATAAAACAAACAAAAAGAGAAGAAAAAATAAAGGTTTATAAAATTCTAAAGTAATAAATACTAAATTATTTATTATATTTAATTTAAGGTAACACATCGAGTGACTGGAAATGTTATGGTATTAAAAATGAATCAATTAAGGTCGAATCGACCAAATATGTTACGTGAAGTACAACTTCTTAATAAGTTATCACATCCAAATATATTAAAGTAAGTTGGAAAAATTTAAAAAAATATATATATCTCCTTTCTGCCTTCTTACTGCAAAAAAAATAATTAAATAATTAGAAAAAAAATTAACAAGGTGACTCTAAAAAATGTGTGTAAAAAAATATGTTACAAGGTAATCTATAAAAAAAATTCTTTCTTCGATCACATGGGCTTAATATAATTTGGAAAAATGTATTTGCTATTTGGTTGTGACCAAAATTTTGTTTTTATTTTTCTAGTTAATAATATTATTTTTTTTTCTAATTAGATTTATGGGAGTCTGTGTGCAAGAAGGTCAACTTCATGCATTAACTGAATACATAAATGGTGGTTCATTAGAACAATTATTATCAAATAAAATTGAAAAACTAACTCCTGCCCTAAAAATAAGACTGGCTCTAGGAATTGCTAGAGGTATGCAATATGTACATGAAAATTGTATTTTTCACAGAGATTTGACAAGCAAGGTAAATTATGGTTTTAAGTAAAGTTTTTGTGTAATAAGTAATTTTATTTATTTATTTTTTCAGAATATTCTTATACGTAAATTATCAAACGACCTAATGGATGCTGTAATTGGTGATTTTGGTCTTGCTGCAAAAATTCCAAAAAAATGGTAAACAAAGGAAAATGTCTTCTTTGTCACACTATTATTATGATTAATGTTTTTTTAATTATTTTTTATTTAAAAAAAAAAAAAAAACAGTGAAAAAACACGTTTAGATACTGTTGGTTCACCATATTGGATGAGTCCCGAATGTTTAAAAGGTTTGTGGTATGATCAAACCAGTGATGTATTCTCTTATGGGATAGTATTATGTGAAATAATTGCAAGAATACCGGCAGATCCAGATATACTGCCAAGAACTGATTCATTTGGGTTAGATTATTTAGTATTTGTTGAACTATGCCCAAATGACACATGTCCTGGACTTTTAAGACTGGCTTTTTATTGTTGTATTGTAAGTAAATTTTTAAAAAAGAAATTGAAATTGATAAATTAAAAAAAAATGTTTTTTTTTACAGTACGATCCTAAAAGTCGACCGAATTTTAGTGATATCGTTAAAAAATTAAATTTCCTCTCAGGGGCGATGTATGACGACGATAATAATTCATCATTATTAAATTTATCAGAAATATGTTTAAATGAAAGTGATTCAGAAACTCATATTTCAAATGAAAATTTATGTGCAATAACTACATATAATTTACAACATATCAATAATATATATAATAATTATAGTTCTAGTAATAATCATAATAATAAAAGAAATTCAGTGGATTCAACAATACAAAATATTGATGACACTGAAAATCATGATCATCACATTATCAAAGATGATGAAAATTGTGAAGGAAAAACGACTACTGACAACCGTTTCAATAAATCAACAAGTCGAAATAAAAAAATTAGTAATAAATTACAACACAGACGTTCATTAAGTGAAAATGTTATTAATTTTCCACAACATACAACACCAAGTGATAAAGCAAGATGTCATCAAATGTGTCGTCAAAAATTAGATGAAAATACAACATCATCAACAACTAATATTTCAGTACTTGATAAAACTGAATTACAAATTACGTCTATGCCAAGTACATCGTCTTCAACAACACAGCTATCATCATCATCATTATCCGTCTCAAAAATACGTTACACATTACGAAAAGTTGCTGAAACAATGTGTCTTAAAGATCCACAATATAAGCCGTTGAATGTTGGTGGTAAAAAACATAATGGCTATAGTGGTGTTAAATTAAATCCATTTACAGCATTAGCACAATTAAAAGGTGTTAAAAAAATTCTTGGTGCCAATCCAAAAACATATACCGCTGGTGCTGGTGACTTATTTAGTTCATGTTTTGAAATGTCCGTACCGTTCCTTCAAGAATTACCAACAACAATACAGAAAAATACAAAAACAATTGAATCGAAACCTAAAAGTCTTCCATCATCACCTGTAACAAATCGTAAATACGCAAATTCAGATTTAAAAATTGTTGTAAGTGCCAAAAATAGAAATTTCATCGATGATTTAACAATTCCTACAGTTACTACAACTGTTACTGCTATTGCTGCTGTTACTTCAACTAATAAACTAAATGGTATCAATACAATAACAACAGTGGCAACATCAATACCAGTAACAACGATAAAAGAAAATAGCGAAAAAAATCGTAAAAAAGATGAATGTCTATCATTTTCAGCATCTTCTACGAAAAGTAAAATTCCAGTGAATACAGAATTACATCAATTGATGAAAAATAGAGATACAACAAAAACAACAATGACTTCGACAACTATTAAAACTTCAAAATCTGATTGTTTATTCAATCATCCACTTTTTAAGAATATCAATACAAATGAAATGTGTTCATCATCTCCTATAACAAATGAAAAATTAAAAATAAAAGATTGTATTGGTAGTGTAAATGGTGGTGGTATTACAGAAACTATTGATGGTGCTGGTACAGATTTTTTAACTCGAAGAGATTCAATTGAAAGTGGTTTTTATTCATGTTTCAATGAGGATTCTTCAGAAACAACACGATATAAACCATTATGTAATTGTATTGATAAAATAAAAACAAATTTAAATTTAGAAATATCATCAAATGATAAATTAGAAAATTTTTGCCGTTGCTTTGAACATAATCATCCAACAACTTCACATCATCATCAATTATCGAATCAAACATTAAATGATTCATCATCAACAAATGATGATCCTGGTTCAACAACAATTAGTTCATTACGAAGCTTAGATGATCTCGAATTATTTGATTCAAATAGAAAACGTTATCATAATTGTCATCATCATGTTTTTAGTAATATGGATGCAACATCAATTGACATGGGCTTAATAAATCGTTTAGCTCTAGACTCAGAAATTTATTCATTAATACAAAAAAGTCAATTTGCAAATCAATTATTTTATTCAAAAAATCGTACATCATCAATATATACAGACAGTTCAGATGATATAAGCAGTTTAGCTGGTTCTGATTCTGTACTAGGTGATCATGATCATCATCGTTCATATCATAATTCATCATCAATACCGAATACAACACGTTCAGCACAAATTGCAAAAATTGTTGAATATTTTGAACGTAAAGGTCAAACATTAAAATCATTTCAAGTACCTGATTCATTTAAATCAACAGCAACAACAACAACAACGACACCATTATCATCATCATCATCATCATCATCTTATACAACAAAATTACCATCAAAAGCATCATCAATAACAAATCCAATTGTATTTGAAACTGGAAATACAAATATTGATGGTGATAACGATTTAACATTATCATCATCATCATCACCATCTTTAATAAGACAACATGCTAAAGGTGCTACTGTAATTCCATCATCATCGCCATCACCAATGACAACCAATATAAATTATTCAGATTATTTTGGTACAGAATTTCATTTAGATAATTCTGATATATCAACAGAAATTGATTATAATGAAACAAATTCACGTTATTTAAGAGATCTTAAAAATAATCCCATAACTGGTGGTGATTATAAAACATTCTGCATAGATTTGGATAATAAAAAACCAACACAAAGACTTTTTGTATGTGAAGGTGCTGTTAAATCGAAATTACAAATATTTGATAAATTAAAACATAATAGCCAAAAAGAATAATAGAAGAACAGAAAATTTAAAAAAGTAAGGTAAATAATTGATTTAAATTGACTTTTCAAAAAAAAAAAAAAAAAAAAGAATAAATAATATTACGTAATTTAAACAAATGAAGAAATAAAAATAAAAATTTAAATATGTATGTAAGAAAAATGTATCATTGATAATATCTTTCGTATTTTGTGCATCGAATTTGATTGATTTAAAAAACAAAATTTTACTAATTTATTATTACGTATTATTGTTAATTATGATTATTATGATGTATTATTAATATTATTTATTATATACAATTATTATTTCTTTTTACATGTTTTCTTTTATTTTTAAGAGATTACATTGTCTTTAAACTTTCAATAATATTGGATAGATTTTTAATGTAGTAAATTTGAAGTAATTCTTCTAGATCCTCAAGTGTTAATCAGTTTCAATTTTTTTTTTTTTTTTTTGAGCATTTTCTAAAAATTTAAAGTATTATTTATCTTAGCTTATATTTAATAGTTTTCATCGCATTTATTACATTGAACCAAGTTTTTTTTTAAAATGAAAAGTTATTTTGATTTAAAAATAAATTCAGAATATGAATTCTATGAGAAAAAAAAAAATTTCCATTTAACGTTTCTGAAAATTGCAAATAATCACAAATATCGGAAATATTAAATTTATTTTTTTTTTTTTTTTAATTTTTTCACTATACAAAACCAGTTCCTTTCAATATTAATAAAATAATATATAATTTATAATTTTTAATCTATTAACTAATCCTTTTTTCTAAACCTAATCGAATTGTACAACTTTCTTAAATTGTATTGATTCTACAATAAAATAATCATTTGAATTAAGAAAACAATGAAAAATTAAAATCCATTAATTTTTATTTTCAAACTTAATTTTTTGAAAGTATTAAGATAATGAAATTTCTTACAAAATACATATTATACATGACAGGAAACTAATGAATAAAAAATAGATAAATATGAAATGAAATATAAACTATCTATATGTACTAAGAATATAAAAAAAAATAAACTAAATAACATTGATATTTTTTAGATTTCAATAAAAACAAAATATATAGTAAAGAAGAAAATATATTTAAAAAAGAAGATGAAATAGAAGAAAAAAATTTACTATTAAATAAAAATTACAAAAAAAAAAAACATGAAGAAAACGGAAAATTATTTTAAGATTTAAAAAAAAGTGGTAAAAGCAATTAATATTGAAACAAAAAGTTTATATATTTTGTAAATTTTATAAAGAATTAAAAAAAACAAAGAAATAAATCGGATTTTATTGTTTTTTAATTATTTAAGTAGAATTTCCTAAAATCTGCAATACTAAATCACTACGATTACTTATAATAAAATTTTTTTAAAAAAAATAATAAATCACACAGACTTCAAAAATTTTATAAGTAACAATAATTAAAAAAAAAAAAAAAAAATTACCAAATTCAATAGAGAAAATAATAGTTGTTGTTGTGTGTGTGATAGTGTTGAAATTTAATGGCCAAAATATTAAAAATATATAATATATATTTAATACTTTTTAAATAAAAATATGTTCTTTTTTGAATTTAGTAAAAAAAAAACAATGGTAATGATAATCAAATATTAAAAAAGATATCAGATTTTTCGAAGAAGAAACTTTTTTGTTTTTTATTTTGTAATTTAAAAGAAAAATACCGATTTTTCTCTTTTTTAATTGTTTATTGTTCCTTTTTTTTTTTTGGGATTTAATTTATATTTATTTTGTGTCAAAGAAAAAAAAAACAGATTTAATGGGCAAAAAAAAAAAATATATATATATATATACATTTATTTATTAATAAAAATAATTTAAATTGATTTCTTTTATACATTAAATTTAAATTTTTCTTCTTTATTTCTGTTTTCTCTTCACCAAACTATGTGAGTATAAGCAATGAACTGATTGAATAAAGTAAAAACTTATTATTATTAATTAAATGTACTTCCAAATAATGTTAACAAATTATTTAAATAATTTTGTTTCTTCTTTTAATCTCTTCCAAAGTCTAATAATAATTTAAAAACAAAAAAAATATTATAGTAATGTATACCTTTTAAGATAAAATTAAAAAAAAAAAAAAAAAAAAAAAATAAGAAAAAAGTAATAAAAATAATAATAAATTGTTATTTACGTATGTAGGGTCTCTTTTTTGTTTTGTTCTAATATTTAATTATAATTATAATAATAATAATAAAAAAAGAAAAGAAAAGAAATCAGTTTAAAAATGAAATTTTCTTCATATATTGTAAAAAGAAATGCATTTCAAATTTTATTATATTGTTTCTTATAGTTTCCCATCCCAAGGAATACATACATATATGTACACAAATAATTAATGTATAGTGAAAATTTCCGTTCGAAATATTTACACTTATTTTATTTATTTTTTTATTAAAATAACATTAAGCCAAACAATTATAATGCTGTGTGATAATCACAAGGTGGTACACGTATAAACATAATATGCACGCACATGCATTCTTTATAATTGAATCATCATACTCAAGGTTGTTCATCAATGTCAATGAATTTTTGAACTTGAACTTTAAAAAACTTTTGTTAAAGTTCATTGTTCACTTTTAACTTTTAATGAAAGTTTAATTTTGAAATCAAAATAACGAGGAAAAATGTTTATTCAATTTTATAATTGGTTTGTTTAATTAATAATAAATTAAAATAAAAAGGGATATAAATTAAAAAGTGGATTTTGCAGAATCGAATAATTTTTCACTATTCTTATTATTTGTAACTTAGCAATGGTGTGATTGTGTGTGTGGTGTGGTGTAAATCACACCAATAACAAATATGAATTAAATAGCATTCTTACGGATAGATACATAGACATTTAGAGGTTCATCATGTAGAATATTTTAAAATTTAAGAATCTGCTCTGGAGGAGTAGGATGAAGCTTGAGGAAATAGTCGTCTATTTCTTCCTGTCATTTACCACACTTAAAAAAAAAAAAACTGTTCACAACCCCCTCCTCTACTGCCAAGGTTGATGAACGCGGGTTAACTCTTGTCAATTGACTCATTTCCGTCTTGTCAATAAAGAAACACTTCACACCTCCACCAATGATGTTCGTGGAACTGGACTATTTTCTTGCAGTAAAAAAAAACCAATGGATGAATCTTCTCTTATATTCTAACGCAAACAACTTGATCAACCGTCAAATGTACCCAAGGTGTTAAAAACTCATCTTCTACTCCCCAACATTCTTGTTTGAGGGTGGAATCTCCTTCCACTCCCTGGGCGCCAGGTAGGCGTTAAGCAGAAGAGCACCAACAAGAGCAACAAATAGAGTGGGACTAGTTCCGGAGGCGAATTTAACCCATTAGTACTAGCGTATGCAAGTAAAAACTCATGATTTCAAAAAAAAAAAGCATAAATTATTTCTGTTCAAAAAGCCATACATATGTGTCTATCAGTTGCAAAAGGGATCTTTTCCATATTTTGAAAAAAATGAGTTATATACGACATTTGAAAGGTCTTTTAAAAATCTACTTATTTACTTTACTTTTAAAAGAAAAAAATTATCTTTTCCTCTGTATTTTGATCGCCAAAATATGAGCTCAGTTGCAAAACGGTACCTTTTCCTCAAATTTTCATATATAATGTAGTCTCTTACTGCAACAATATTGTACTGGAAAAGAGTACTTTTTGCTGCGAAATTGTACCGTTTTCTAGTAAAATAATACTAGGTTAGTTGCAAATTAGTTGCAAAAGGGATCATTTCCATTTTAATTTATTCGATAAATCGATCAAAATTATTATTTTGTTTACTTTTTTGTTGAATCATGGTTCTATTAGTAATAATAAACAATTTGGTCAACTTTCTTCATTACATTTGTTGATAGTTTCTTCCAGAAACAATTTTGCTTAATAACTCGATTTATTTTTTTTTTATAGATGTGTACTATATTTATTTATAAAATTCAAGGTAATTTTTTGTTAGTAAACATGTATTAAAAGGTGGATCGATATATATGGGTATATGGACGGTGTAAGGTGTTGATATATTGTTTTTATTACAAACTGATACATATAATGAATTAATGAATATTTTATACATATGAGAAAAACGACAAACAGTTTATTATAATCTTTAATCTTTAATTTATATTATAACAAAAACCAATTTCCATTGCATTCAATGCATTTCAATCATCAAAAAACAATTTCCAAAATTATTCATTAACTGAAAAAAAATTCAAATTCAAATTTCAACCTCAGCTTTAAACCATTATTTTTAGTTGTTCAAAAGTGAGGTTATGTCTGTTCAATTGAATTGGTTTATTCACCTATCCATGGAAGCATTTATTCACCTTTCTCAATTAAAAGTGAATTATCTAAATATTTACATATCTGATTATTTATATACATATAACAAAATAAGAATAACATATTATATTATAACAAAAACCAATTACTTCCTTCATCAATCATCAAAATTCATCAAAAAACAATCTCCAACTAGACCGCTTCAATTGTGCTGATTCTCCAACTAACTTCTAACTCAACCTCAGGATTAAACCATTTTTCAATATAATAATATCATCACAAATAAATTGGGATAACATGGGATTAAACAATGTAATGGTAGAGTATATTGCAAAATAAGGATTTGTATTGAGTTCAATTGAAGGTAGTATAATTTGCGGTATCATTATTATTTTTAATAAATTTAAAAAAAAAAAGAAAAAAAAACAGAAAAAAAAGAACAATTTAAAAATCTAGAGAATTGATTACAATTCTTTTTTGTTTTATTAATTGTGTGTTAGTGTGTATATATATTAAGAAGGTCATTGCAATCATCAGTCTTAGTCTTATTTAGGTTTTTATTACTAGATCCGGTCAACTGTATTGCACAATTGAATCGGTCTAGATTTTGTGGTTAGGACGGTCAGGTGTATGTAGTAATATGTACATCTGACTCGATTTTGCTCACAATTTTATTTTATTCGAAATCCAAGAGTCAACCTTCTTCCAATGGTGGCTGAGGGTTTGTGATCTAACAAAAAATCATCTACCTCTCGTTAGGCGCGCCTGAGGATGATTGTTGATAGTGGGCTTGGAGATCGGTAAAATAAAAGTTGGTCTGGAAGTTCTTCCACCTGTAGATCAAGCGTTAGCGGAGCTCTTACTCCCCGACAGTCTTGTTCTCTGGTGGTCCTTCCACTTCCTGGGCGCCTCATACGCGCTCAGCAGAAGCGCACCAACAACAAGAGCACAAACAGAATGGTACTCGTTCCGGAGGCGGATTCAGACCATTAGTAGATTGATCAACTGTATTGCACAATTGAATCGGTCTAAATGATATGCCTTGTATTTAAAAAAAAAAAAAGAAAATAAATTTCTCTATAATATAGTTTTTATTTAAAAATTTCAATATTTTTATTTTTTTCCTAACTCTGCAGATCGTTGTTTCGCTTTTTCCACGGCATTAATTAATGTCGCCCTGAAAGAAAACACCAAAATTTTCATCAAGTAAAGTTTACTTTTTTTCACTATAACATTATATTTTTACCTCAAATTACCCTTTTCAAGTTCATGCACGGCACATATAGTTGTCCCACCAGGAGAACAAACCTAAATTACATAAATTTCAATAATTAAAATAAAATTCAAGTCATTTTCATCATTAACGTTTCCTTTTTACCTCATCTCTTAAAATAGCTGGATGTTTTCCAGTTATTAAAACAGTCTTTGCAGCTCCAAGTAATGTTTGAGCAGCAAATTGAATTGCCATTTGTCTAGGTACTCCAACTTTTACACCACCATCAGCTAAAGCTTCAATAATTGTATAAACATAAGCTGGACCACATCCTGTTATACCCATTATTCCATCAATCATTGTTTCTGGAACTTGTTGAGCAATACCCAAACTATTTAACATTAAATGCACTTTTTCTAAATCTTGCTGTGTAACATATGACCCACTTGCATAAACTGTACAACCTTCTCCAACTTGCATTGATGTATTTGGCATTGCTCTTATCATTTTTAAACCTTTTATAAAATTAAAACTCTAAAATAAATAAAAAACATATGTACATGCAATTTAAAAGTTAATAATAATAAGACATTTACAATACTTTTTCTAAAGTCGCAATATTAATTCCTGCCAAGACTGAAACAAATAGTTTATCTTTATCTTTTGGACTTGGAGCATATGCAGTTTTTAACTGTTCAGAACATGGTTCTAATATATGAGGTTTAACACATATAAAAATTATATCGGATTTTTCAATTGTTTCTGAATTATCATCTGTAATCGATGCTCCAATTATTCTCCATTTTTCAAGATTTTCTAAATTTGGCCCAGATGTCAAAACTTGACCAGCTTTTACTATACCCCTATTAATTAGTCCAGATCCAATTGCATATGCCATATTTCCGCCTCCAATAAAACCAATTTTTTCATCTAATTTTGCCATTTTTTAAGTGCTCTGCAAAGTAAAAGATAAAAAATGCGTTGAGTTCTTGCACATACATTTTAATCTGTGGTAAAATAAGACTCAAGATGCCAAGAATCAAGATAGAGCTTGCAAAATTTTATCAGTATTGATCAGGGTTATTTAGAATTTTTTTAAGGTCAAACAATTTATTTAAAAAGATCTTTTAAATTGTATAGATAATAACGATCATTCAAACCACATATTTACATTTAAGTGTACTTAATTCTTAAGGCAATTTAAATAATGAATTTCTATGTCAAAAACTAGGAAATTAGATTCTATTCTAGTTTTTAAAAAAAGAGTTAGAAAGTCAGTCAAATTCACTTTCAAAGCGGATACCTTTTACGTATATGTATTTTATACAAATTTATTTAATACTAAAATTCCAATGTAACCTTTTGAGTACGGACACGTAATTAAATTGCACTTTTACTGGTTGCATATTTAATTTTTTTTCTCTTCTCATCAATTTATCTCACCTGTTATTTTGATATTAGTTGTTTATTTTAAAACGCTTTTAATTAAAAAAATTTTCTATAAATTACATAAATATTACATAAAATAAATGAAAAACTAAATTTATTTTATTTACACTTCCTTTTTCAAAACAAATGTGTATACAAAAATGATCGAAAATGTGTACAGCAAATGAATAATGAAAATAATCAATCAATGGCCCAAACCAGACCAGTCTTCTTTCTGCTTCAATAACCGGTTTTTTATTAGAGAGAAGGCGAATTGTAGTTTGTAGTACATTTGATCAAAAAGTGGGTATAAAAAACCGGTTGTTGAAGCTGAAAGAAGACTGGTCTAGTTTGGGCCAATAAATTCAAAATTGTCAAATCCAAACAACTAAGCATGTACCATTGACTTTATATGAATATGGACTGTACAACTTTTTGTTTCATGCGGGCTCACAATAAATTTCGTTAATTCTCTAAGAGTGAGACATGTATATGCATTATTTTCGTTCATTCAATTACCCATCTCACTTTCAATCATTGATTGTCAAAGCTGTCAAATTTGAATATATTCAATGAATAACGCAATTACAAGTAAGTTAATGATTTATTTAAGGACAATTTGATTTTTATCGATTTTAAATTTAATTTTAGTTCAAATCCAGTTAATTTAAATTTAATTTAAATGAAAATTGTGCCTCCATCTATCTATTAAAAATATCAAATGTTTAAATTAATCTTCGTCGATTGAGACATGACGGATTCTCTAGACTGAGACAACAATATAAATTTAGTCCCATTTTTACAGTATGGTGTTTATTAGAGAAGTTATATCCAGTTATATTGATATCATTAATTTCAGTTTAGTTTTACCTTACCCACTGATATAAATAGAGTGGATGGAACAACTGTAATTAAATTTTAACTCGATAAAAATCAAATTGTTCTTAAATAAATCAGTAGCTTACTTGTTATTACGTTATTTCAATGGGAGATTTTTCAACGTTTTTAAATTTGAATATATTCAAATTTGACAGCTTTGACAATCAATGATTGAAAGTGAGATGGGTAATTGAATGAACGAAAATAATGCATATACATGTCTCACTCTTAGGGAATTAACGAAATTTGTTTTGAGCCCACATGAAACAAAAAGTTGTACCGTCCATATATATATAATGTCATTGGGCAGAACCAGACTAGTCTTCTTTCAGCTTCAACAATGGTCTGGTTCTAGCCATTGGTAGCCTTCACACGAGGTAGCAAAGTTTCAATACGCTGTAGCAATGAAATCATTTCACCAAGTGTTTACAAATCAATTCCTCACGTACACACGTTGTAACATTGTTGCAGTAGCAACTCCATCAACATACAAAATAAGAATAGCAGCCATCTTAGTATAATAATATTTCAACCCCAGATAAATTTTAATTTCATAGTATTTGTGATTCATACATGTGTTGGTGGTTTCACTGGTGAAATAGGCTGAACCAATCAATTCGACACAATCAATGAGTGGAAGTGAAATGGGTAATTGAATGAACGAAAATAATGCATATATATGTCTCACTCTTAGGGAATTAACGTAATTTGGCTTGAGCCCACATGAAACAAGAAGTTGTACAGTCCATATTATATGTATATAAAGTCCTTGGGTAACGGTAATCATGATTATTTCAATGGTGGGATTTACACCATCAGTCAAATGACGTACGTCCTTTTGACCTTTTGCTTTGAATTTGCTTTGTGACTGATTCTCGTATTTACACAGCCAGTCAAATGATCTATACATCAAAATGACTGTTGTTATACGTTTTCTTCTATTCTTCATTCATTATTATTCCATCGCACGTTTATTGGATATTTTCACAGAAAAAAAACATTTTTAAATTGTAAACCTTGAAATCTAGCTGTTTTAATTCATTTATAATTTCATAAAACGCATCATTTCTTTTAATTTTGTAATTTTAATTTTAATTTTGTAATCTGGATGACGTCTGTTATACAATAACTCAAATTTTTGATAAATCGTTATTAATAACTCGTCATTAGCATTTCCATTTCATTTCCGTTTCTGTATTTAAATATGTTTTAAATTAGCTTTCCTTGTTAAAAAGCTGAGTATTTTTTACTTAATTTTAACTTTAAATTCAAAGCTTTAACAGACTTTTCAAATTCAGTTTTTTAAATCTTAAAAAAAAAACGCTCTTAATAGTAAAGACTAAAGACAGATATCGGGTATATGATGGGTATGAATATCCGGGTATTCACTATACCCGCATTAAACCCCGATATGTGTCAGCGGGTATTCATTGGATATCCGGGTATAAATCGAAAGCAATCGAGTATGAAGCGAGTATCATATATAACCACATAAAACAGCCGAGTATTGACAGTGTTGTGATTTTGAAATGGGAAATTTTAGAATAAAAAGACAAATCGGAGCTAACTTCATATGAAAAAAAACGTCAAATGTGTAGAAATGTGAATTTAATGAAAAGAAGAAGAAGACTAAAATTTAAAAAAATCGTTATAATAAACATTAATATAATAAAATATCAAAAATAATAATAATTATTATTAATATAATGATAATAAATTAAAAAAACTAATAAAATTATTATAAATTCATTTAAAATTTCACACAAATTCCAATAATATAATATACGTACGATACCCGGGTTATGTGTGTCACCTATGCAAGTATTGTCAATACCCGAGTATGCATACCCGAATATTCATACCCACCATATACCCGATATCTGTCAGTACTATAACCACTTCCCTCATCCCTGGAGCACGGTCGAATGTAAATGTAAGAGAAGTGAAAAAATTACGAAAAAGGAATAGAGAAAATGTCAAATTGACTGATGAAATTTCTCGGTACATCAACATCACTGATGTGCTACCCCACAATTCGCCTCACCTCTCTAACCAATATATTCATAACCTCGAGTGATGTATACATCATTTGACTGATAGTGTAAATCACGAGTTTTTGGCGTTTTGTTTTGAACTTGCTGCGTGATGTACTCTTGCATTTACACGGTCGAGCAATCATCCATGCAGCAAAATGACAGCAAATGCTTCTTCTTTAAAATTTTCATCCATTTTCTTTTGTTCGAGTATTCTTCTTCATTAATCAAGTATTATTTTTAATACTGCTTTCACAAAGTCGAAGAAGAAATAAAGCAGAGTTGAAAAAATTACGAAAAAGGAATAGAGGAAATGGCAATTGCTCGATGAAATTTTTAGTACACAAGTGATGTGCTACCCCTCAATTTGCCTCACCCCGATCGCGTAGGAATCGTTGCTTGATGGTTGATGGATAGAGCAATTGACGTATCGTGTAAATTGCGTGATTGCTGATCATGATCATGATCATAAATGTCGTTGGTTTGGTTTTTATCAGCAACGGCAGCCCTATCATTTTTAATACGTCAAGTAATTACTTCAGACAATTTTCTGAACTTTTGGCAATCGTAATAAATTTTTATAGTTTTTCTTATTCGTAATCATCGATTCCGTGATTTAGTGAAGTGTTTTCAAACATGGAAAAGTTGATTTCTGTGCCTTTAAAAAAGCCCTATGAAGTAGATATTATTAAACCGCTTACAAATTTAATACAAAGTGCATACAATAATGCTCAAAATACTGGTGAATTTCGATACCATAATGTTATCGATGAGTTTTCGAAACAGAGAAATACTGCAATTTGGAAATTTTTTGAAAAGTATGAATCATCGTTGGATGTTGTATATCAGTAAGTCCGGTTTTATTAATTTTTTTTTTTATTGAAACATGAATCATATTGAAATTTTTCTTCACTTAATTTCAAATATCTAATTAATTTGTTAAGTATTTTACATAGATAATTAAATGTCCTCCTGTTGTTTACTGTTACAAATTTAGACATAGACGGGGATCTGTAGTAGACATTTTTGTTACATTCCTATGCTACACCCACTAGTGACCCACTGGCCACTATCAATTAAATATGACTTGCATGCCTTCTACTTAGACTTTTTATTATTTCGTTTTAGATATTATGATCAAATATGTGCTTTAGAAACAAAAATTCCAGTTAATGAACTTCAAATTCCATTTAAATGGAAAGATGCTTTTGGTAAAGATAATTTTTTTTCAAGTAAACAAAGCTTAAGTAAGTATTTCATTTGAAAGTTTAATATATCAACTTCCGAAAAATATAAGTATGTACATATATATAATTTTTTAATGACCTTCTTTAGCACATACATCACTTGCCTATGAAAAAGTTTGTATTTTATTCAATATTGCTGCTTTACAAAGTTCTGTAGCAGCATCACAACCATTTGATACTGATGATGGTCTAAAATTAGCAACAAAACTATTTCAACAAAGTGCTGGAATTTTTCAATATTTAAAAGGTGCAACACCAGCTGCAATTCCAATGGAACCAACGCCAGATTTAAATCCAGAAACATTAGGAGTTTTATCAAGTTTGATGATTGCACAAGCTCAGGAAGTTTTTATTACAAAAGCGATAAGAGGTAATTTATGTTTAGTTTTTTACATTTTGTTTTTTAGAACAGATTTTGACATAAATTTTTGTTATAGATAAAATGAAGGATATTGTTATAGCAAAATTGTGCTGTCAATGCGAAGAACTTTATGCTGATGTTTTACGAGGTATGCAAAAGGATAATTTACGTTCATTATGGGATAAAGAATGGGTGCCAATGGTAAATAAAATCTATTTGATATATATTCCATATTTTTAAATTCTATTTTTTTGAAGATTGCTGGTAAACAAGCTGGTTTTCATGCTTTGACACAATTTTATCAAAGTTTAGTGTGCAGAGCTGAAAAGAAAATCGGAGAAGAGATTGCTCGTTTACAAAATGCAATTGAATTATTTAAAGCTGCACAATCTCGATCAGGAAATCCAAGTTTATTCGATGATTATGCACATCATGCTAATCGTAATTTAACTGAATCTAAAAAAGATAATGATTTTATATACAATGAAATGATTCCTGATGTTAAAACTTTGCCATCACCTGGGAAAGCACAATTGGCTAAAGCAACAACTATTTCATCACAATTGAGTCCAAACTTCAAAGATTTATTTACTGATTTAGTTCCAGTTGTTTTACATCAAGCTTTAGCTGCATCTGAAGCACGAAAAAATGAAATTGTTAATGGTGAAATAATGAAATTACGTGAAGCAACCCAAACATTAAATGGAATTTTGGCAAGTTTGAATTTACCAGCTGCAATTGAAGTTACAGATTCTGGTTCAGGTTTACCACCATCACTTTTAGAAAAATCAAATGATATCCGATCAAAGGGTGGTGCCGAGAATATTCAAAGACTTATTAAAGAATTACCAGAATTATTGAATCGTAACCGTGAAATTCTTGATGAAGCTGAACGTATGTTAAATGAAGAAAAAGAATCTGATGTACAGCTAAGGAATCAATTTAAAGAGAAATGGACACGTATACCATCTGAAAAATTAACAGAAATGTTCCAATCAAATGCAAAAAAATATCGTGAAATTATTAATAATGCAATTGATGCAGATAAATTAGTTCGTCAAAAATTCGAAAAACACGCAAAAGTAAATTATGACTGAGAAATTATTTTTATTGTAAAAAATTTTTAAAAAATCTTTTTTTCTAGGGTATTGAACTTCTTTCAATGTCACCCGATCAAATTCAACAAGCTGTACCATCCGGTACATCAAATATTAACGCACACAGTCCATCCGTCCAACGTTTGAGGAGTCTTATGGAAGCGGTAAAATTTTCCACTTTATTCGAATTTAAACACTTTAAATTTTTTGTGTCGTGTTATAGGTTGATACGATTAAAGCTGAAAGAGATGTTATCGAGTCCGAATTAAAATCTGCGACAATCAATTTAAAAGAACAATTTTTAAGGGCTCTAGCTCAAGATGGAGCTATAAATGAACCAGTTGTATCAGTTTCTGAAATTGGAAAAACTCTTGGGCCACTTCAAGCTCAAGTACAAGAAAGTATTCAAAGACAACAAACTTTAATTAAAGACATTCAAGAAGCGCATACTGAATTCGTAAGTGAAACTGGAAATAACAGCGGTTCAAGAGAAACCTTATTTAGTGAGCTTGCTGCTTCGTATGACAATTTCACAGAATTACAAAATAATTTGAAAGAAGGAACTAAATTTTATAATGATTTAACACAGGTTTGTATTACTTTTAACTTTTTGTAAAAACAATTTAAAATTAGTTTTTACTATCTTTTTTTTTCCAAATTTCAGCTTTTGGTTGTTTTTCAAAATAAAATTTCCGATTTCTGTTTTGCTCGTAAAACAGAAAAAGAAGAACTTTTGAAAGACTTAACAACAGAATCAAGTAGACAACAGGCAGGAACAACTCCATCATTGCCTTCACATTATGCTTCTACTACCAAAACGACAGGTAAACGTTATTAAATTTATTTTTTAAATCTTTATATTTATTTCTATTTTCTATTTAAATCTACTTTAATTTAAAAAAAAAACCAAAAATTTTTCAGATTCTGGACCCCCATCCACTCCACAAGCACCACCAGCTGCAGCGCCTCCTCAAGTTCCATATCCTACTCAAGTTCAAGGAATGCCTATACCATATGGTGCAACACAAGGAACTCCATATCCGGCATATGTTCCACCTCCAATGCCTCAAAGTTTTAATCCTTATGCTACTCTCCCTTATCCTACAGGTAATTAATTGTAAATTTAATTGTAAAATTTACTATTTTTTCTACAAACTATCCATTTTTTTTCAGGAGCATACAATTACGCATCGTATCCTCAAGGACCTCAACCAACAAATCCAAATTATGGCACTTATCCTGGATCATATGCACCCCAGCCAGGCGGTTATGCTAATCAACAAAAACCACCTGGTTGGTAATTTAAGAGTTCTATTCAATTGTTCTTGCATTTATTGATTTTGATTCACTAATTATGGAAAAAAAATACAAAGAACAAAATTTATTTGATTTTTATTATGCATGCTTTAGAAATACGTATTATATTAATGGTTTACTGTTATTTGGATATTAATTAAGTAAAGGAAAGCAAATATGAATATTATAAAAAAATTATAACACAAAAGTAATGTTTTCTTTCTTTATTACCTATGTTTACCTATGTATAAGGAGGAATTCGAAAATTGATCATAATAGTTACCATATTCAAAAGCAAATCTACCGACTACCATACTCGGTAATTCACCAGTTACCACATTCGAATACATACATATTTACCTTTTCGGTAACGGGCCATAATTTTGAACAAAAAATGCTATGCACAAATAATTTTGAACATTGAACTTTTGTTTTTGTACCGTTAACTTTGAATGATATTTTTTTTCCTGAATTGTAAATTTATGAAGAACTGTCTAAGCTATTATTAGTTAAATTTTGAAGATATATTTTTTTCTATGGAAGATATACCAAATCAAATATGTACGACTTTATATATGTGCTCTGCACAAATAATTATGAATAGCACTGTATTATATTAGTATAGCCATTTGAATTTTAAAAAAAGTGAAAATTTGTGTGGATTAATTGTTAGTTCATATTTCTTTCTTTCACGTTGCTTTTCCGGTAAAGCATACCTCTTACCTCTCTTTAAAGCCATTAGCTATGGGTATTGTTCGAATTGCCCGTAAATGTAACATCTAACAGGGCAAGGTCATTAAAAGTAAGATCATGGTTGTAATTGTAAAGTTCAAGTGTAGTTATCCCGTATCCGGTAGGCCCAGATGTATGAACACAATCTTTGTGGAAAAAAGAATGATAATAGGGTTTATGACACGTTGGCAAATAATCTGTCATTAATAAATACGTTTAAAAATATCTTAAGACAAAAAATGCATGTACAATTTACTCAGAAACCTTTTAGACTTTTAATATGCATACATTATGTATAATACATACGTGTCCTTTTGAACTTGGTCTATATAAAAATCCTCTAAGACGTAATTTGAATCAGTTTGAAAGATAAAATTGAAAAGGGATAATTATAAGAATTTCAACTACACTCTGTTTTTTCTTCTTAAGTTTGTAATTTAAAAAAAATAATAAAAATGTAATTAGTGATTGAACGTTGATATTTAAAATTTGTAGATTTGGATTTTTTGTTGTTGCAATTTCGTCAGAACAGAATTTAGATTTTAAAATTTAGTGTTATTTTATAAAATATAAAGTTAGGAAAATAGAAGTGAAATGCTGAAAATCTATATGGCGGAAATTTTTTTTCGATTTTTTTAAATTTTTTATGTAATTCTGACGTCACTGTTGGCAAAATGGAGACTCGTAGCGCAGCACGCACACATGCAACTATAAGGTATGATAAAATTGATACAGCATATTATATATTATTATGAAAATAAATTTCTCTCTTTGTTTGAAATTTTGTTGTGTTCTGGACTTCTGGTATCTTATCTATAAATGTACTTTTATTTTAGCTGACATTTTGTCTTTTAGGTTATGCAGCCTTTCTCAGCATACCTTATACCTTCCTTTTATTATATTAACTTTCATAATATATCAGCCAAAATAGACTAGGTAGCAATGCGCTAGTTGTAACAATTTTTTTCCTACTTGGTATAATAAGAATAGTCTAAAATAATTTTAGCTGACGGTTGTAATACACTCACGCTCGTTACAACTTGGTCGTGCCACCATAAGATGTATTTTCAGCATTTGTTAAAACCGGTTATAAACTCGTTTGCGACGGTGGCACTGCTACCTAGTCTATTTTGGCCCTGTGATTATGAATCAGATTTCAGTTGCCTCTTATAAATTATAATACTATTATTAATACCAAAATAGAGAGGTTATGTGAATTTGTAAAGTATCTTAATTCTTAAAGAAAATCTCGTAATTAGAATTCTAGATGGTTTCAATATTGCATCAAATATAAATTTTTTTTTAAAAAAAAGTAAAAATAATTAAATCATGTCGATAAGGTTGAAAACGGTAGATATAATATAACTGTTTGAAGGATTAATTTAATTGAATTTTTATATTTTTCATTTTTTGTGATAGTAAAGAAGTTTAAGAAGAAAGCATTTGAATTTGGATTTTGTGATTTTTTTTCTCTTATTAATTCTTTTATACATATAATTTTGCATATTTTTTTCTTCGTATTTTTTGTGTAATCTTATGAAGTGTGATCTTAGTTATTTAAATTGTGAAAAAAGGGTTTTTTTCTTATTTTAAAAAACATTTTGAACTACATACATATAATAATATGACAGTGTTGTTGGAAATTGTTTCAAATATTTTCAACGTCATATTTTTATTTATTACAATTTTAATAATTATTCAAACATTATTAAAGATCAAGTGTACAGTTTTAAAAAAAATTAAGAAGCAAAAGATTTTTAAATTGAATAATTCGTGGTATTTTATCGGAAATAATCATATGTATAGACATTTACTACAACATCGTTATTGTAGCTGTTATCAATCGTCACATTTTCAAAGATTGCATCAGACTATTTGGATGAAAATGATGGGCTGGTTGATTACAGGTAAGATGAGAATTGGTTGTAAAGTTTTAGAAGTTATTGAATTAGAAAATAGCTTTTTACAAAAATTTTATTAAGATAAGTATTTTTAACATTAGTGAATAATTATTTCACAATAACTAGTTATAAATCGGCCAATGTACTGTCCTATTAGGATAGGATGTGTGGAAGCAAATGTTTGTGAAAGGGGTTGAGTTAGGAAGGTTTTATTAGTTATAGAAATTATGAAATGACTAAACAAATTAAAAACTAGATGTAGAATACAAGCAGAGAGGGAAGAAATTTCTTAATTCCTTTATGTAGGCAGTTTCATCATATGATTGATTCTACAGTTTCTTGTGCCTAGTAGACCAGAAAGATTTATGGCCAGTTCCACAGTCGAAGCTTGAGCAGAGTTTAACTCTTATAGGGGCGACAGACATCGGTTTTTGATACTACGAAATTTCAATACCACGCAAATACCACGTATGTGTCACCAAATTTTCATTATAAACCATGAAAAATACGTGGTATAATATAGAGGATATTGACGTTATTTTTCGTAGTACTACTGTGGTATTGCAAGAATTTAGTGAAATCACCGCAATCTAGATGTTAAAACCAAAGTGAAAACGGTTTTTAGCGCCATGCGTGAACAGCTAAAACCTAAATTCTTGACATTAATGACAGCCATAATGTTTTTTTTTCTCAATTTTTTTTCTTTTGTTTTTAGAAGTGGAAAATAATTAATAATTGCATTTCACAATTTTAAATTAGAATTGTGTGAACAATCATTCGCTATGGATAAAGCACGGAAAGCAACATTATAGTTTTCTAATTTTTTAATTGTTTGAATATTATTTAAACAAATGTCATCTAGCCATACATGGTAAAGATACTACATGTCTGTCAGGGGTCAGAATTTTCGTGGTATTGTTGAAACCATGGTATTCCTACCATCCATACTACGTGTCTGTCTAGGCTATTTTAAACTAAGTCTAACCACTTTTTTCAGTTTCACAGTGAAGGCTTAAGTGTTAAACTGAGTTTAACTTAAAACGTACGAATTGAGAGCTTAAACTCTATTTGAGGTAAACCTTTACTTAAAAGTAAAAGTCAAAAAGAAAAAAAGAAAACAACTGCCATCTATCTATCTGTTTTGTCCCTAAATTTATTATAAATTGAAATTTATAAGAAAAAGTGTTAAAATGTCACAATTGTCACTGCCATTTAGCGGCTATACAATGACATCTACAAGTTTTTGAGCGGGTTTATACGGTCACTTTTTTCAATGGCATTGACGCCCATTCCGCTTTGTTAAATAGGAAAGAAGTAACAAGTATGTGGTGGGAAGTCACTCACGGGATAATCGAACTTTTTCTTCGAGCACGCCGGTTCCCTTTTGTGCTATATTCGTAATTTGGAATTTTTTTTATATTATCGCATCTCCTTTTCATTTTATATTTGTAGTGACACAGCTCATATCTATCTTTATATATGGAGATGAAACATACACAACATATATTGTCGTTTCATCTTACCTAACAAGAAATCGGTATAGAAGAGAATGAAGAGAATTTGAGCTATGGTAAAAAAGTGACTGTGTAAACGTACGTACGACTTTTTCGTAATTTAACAAAGCGGAATGGGCGACAATGCCATTGAAAAAAGTGACCGTATAAACCCGCTCTTTCAGGTTTCAAACTAAATTCATTCACAATGATAGGTTTAACCAAAGTTGCAGAAGTAGAAGATGCCCAAAGTCCATATAATATATAAGGATATTATCCTCATGGCACTCAAAATTTTTGATATGGGGCGTGATATCACACCCCACAACATGTTGCTTATAAATTTGTTTCTAATAATCATGTTTATAATGATATTCAGTAGCAATTATCAACAATTCCACTCATCGTATCAATATTTTAATCATGAACGAAAGGCAGTAGAAGCGAGAAAGTTTAGAACAGTCGCACAAGTAGAGTGCGGTAAAGTACAAATAAATTCTATACACAAATGTTGCTTATTTTTAATTTTTTTACTATACCTACATTAAAATTAAAAACAACAAGTAACATTAAATATGAATTGTTGGTATTCTCTCTATAGGTATACATACATTTATAATTACTATTGCTATACATGTATGAATGAAAATTTCAAATTTCTTGAAGTACCTACAATAATATGTAGGTATATGGTTTAAAAAAATTTTAATCATAATTTGAAAACAACGCAAAGTATGGCTAGAATGTGTGTATGATTAGATGATTAGAACTATTCTTTCTTTTTTTCTAAATTATTTATTTATATTTATATTTCAAAAAATTTTATGAAATAATATTTTCCTTACAGAATTTTTTGAAAATCCAAATTAAATAATGATTTTTCCGTTCCTCAGATAGCACGGGACTGATGAAGAACTGATGTTGTACTGATACTCAAGTATCAAAGTATTAATACCTTTTAGTTACAAAAACTGATGTTTTTATATGGACCATGTTGAATTTGTAAAAGGAGAAATTGACTGTGATTCCTTGCATCAAATATGTATCGATACTGTATTGATATTTTGTACTGATGCAATACCACTTTATATGGTACAACTGTAGGAAACACCATACTAAATTTATATTGTTGTCTCACTCTTAGGGAATCCGCCATGTCTCAATCGACGAAGGTTAATTTAAATATTTGATATTTTTAATAGATAGATGGAGGCACAATTTTCATTTAAAATAAATTCAAATTAACTGGATTTGAATTAAAATTAAATTTAAATTCGATAAAAATAAAATTGTCCCTAAATAAATCATTGACACTCTTGTAATTGCGTTATTTCAATGGGGGATTTTCCAACGTTTTTAAATTTGAATATATTCAAATTTGTCAGCTTTGACAATCAATGAGTGAAAGTGAGATGGGTAATCGAATAAACGAAAATAATGCATATACATGTCTCACTCTTAGGGAATTAATATGAAAAAAGAAGTTGTACAGTCCATATTATATATTGTAAAGTCATTGTGCTATACTGAAGAGTAGAATCAAAAAAGGAATATTTCTTGCATTTTCGTTAACAAAATAATTGCAAGCTTTAAATTCTACACTTTTCGTATTATGTAATTTTTTGAATTTTTTGAATTACATATAAAAAGCGTAGAATTGAAGTTTGCAATTATTTTCTTAATGAAAATGCTTGAAATTTTACTTTTTTGACAATGAGGAATATTTTCATTAAAATAAACTACATATTTTGTTTTCTATTTTCTTACTTATTATACTATGTACCTACTAAAAACATCAAAGAAACATCAGTACTGTAATTCTATAATTTTCCCCTTAATAATACGATGGTAGGATTCAGAAAAGAATCAATTCTACATCAATAACATTCATCATTTCGTTTTCTTAACAACACAATTTGACTACCACCACCAAACTCATCTCTATTGATGGTAGGAATCAAAATATCTTCATTAAATCATCATTAAAAAAGGGGAAAAAATATTGAAGACTAATTGATACCCGAGTATCGAAACCAAAATGCTATCTGGGTCCAAGTAGGAATTTTGAGATTTCCCACTTTATCACTTGATAAGCGTGTTTTTTCTTCTAACTGATTTTCTCTATTCGGCATAGGTATATATAGCGAAGCGACAACAAATCTCATTTACTCAGTGAAAGTGATTAAAAATTTTATTTGTTCACTTAAGGAACTACATACATATATCAGTTTACTAGGTACATACATAGTTTATATCAAATGAATTGAAGTTATGGCATGATTTTGTAAATGTAATTTGTATTTTTATATTTCTTGATTTGTTTTACGAAACATTACATTACGATGTTGCATTTTTTCAGTGCAAATGAACAAAATTTGTGTTCATTTAATTGTTCATTGTGAACATTTAATGTTCACTTATGTTATTTAAATTTTTCGCATTTATTTTGGCTGCCTTAAGTGCTGAGTTTTTCTAAATATATTCCACACTTTGGACATAAATGTAAATTTATGTTGGAACTATTTCGTCGTTTTATTTCCATACTAATTTCCTTTAAACGGAACACAACCCAATATAGGTATGTAATTGACATTGAGCAACAGAGGGCTTTCACATCGGTTGCTTGTGTTTGTGATTGTGAATTATCTCTTGTTATTTCAAAAGGTTGCCAAGTTCATTCTAAATTTATCCAATGTGGTTGTGGTGGTCGGTGGAGAATTATGAATGAATCAGTGAATCAGAATTTCACAACAATTTCGCAATCGAACACGATTGGACGTGTTTCTAATTTTTCTTTAAGTGTTCAGGGAAATAAAGTACAAATTTCTAATTTAAAAAAAAACTGAAATAGTAAAGTAGTAAAATTACAAATTTGATTTCCTTTATTTAATTGCCAGTTTATTTAAATTCAAAAAGTAAAATATTTTGATTTTTTTTTTGTATCGGATTATTGAGATTGATTTGTTTTTGTATTAGTAAATTAGTATAGAAGTTTCTGGGTGCATTTTTTTTACGTGGAAAGTATTTTTTTTTTCTGGAAAATTGTGCACAATTTCTAAATTTGTGCACCTTTTTTGTGTGGATTTTAAATAACGGAGGCTAAGGAAAAAATGTAAGTTATAACTAACTTAATATTATATAATAATTATAGAATTTTGATGACTAATATTACTGAATTATACGAATGACGTAGGTGATATTTGTGTTTTTCTCAGAATTTTATATGTATAATTATGAAAATGTGAACCACTTTATCTGTGAAAAAAAATATCTACATAATATACATTATATTTTTAATCATTTTAACACAATATAGGTAGATATATATACATATATATCTATTGTACTTAATGTTGTACTATTCTTCTTTTGTGAAAGTCATGATGACGTAGTTAGAGTATAAACACATTAAGTGGTTATAAAAACATCCTCAAACCTGTTTTTACAACTGCTCAAATTACATCTGAAAGTAGCGCACGACCAATTGTAATGGGAGCCTGAGTGTATTACGACTGAAGATAAAATTATTTTAGATTCTTATTACATATACCCAGTTGAAAAAAAATTAGACTATACAGTAAGCATTGTTATATATAACTGGCGCAAAAAACCAGTTTAACCAACTAATGTGCTTACAATAGGTTTAAGTGGGCCTATGGGTTAAATTATAAATTGGGAATACCATATAAGTAATAAGTGTACATACATACCCACTCACTTCACTATCAATTATCATTTATCAAATTATCATACATATACAATACAGATACATATGATATTAAAATTATACTGTTTTGCATGGATTAACACAGATAATATACCTGACAATTTTTTATCATTTGTTGCTATTTAGTAGAATTTTAATAATTCGTATTGGTAAAAATTTAAATGGTAACACTAAACCTTGTAATATTATTGAATTGCGATTGAGTTGGGGAATCTCCGAATCGGGGATGGTTGTTACTTTACTTGTTGGTTAAAGATTTTGTTAAATTATTAAAGAATTTATGATATGTATGTATGTATATTGCATATGTTGTGTGAATAAAATTGAACATGTCTGGACATGTTAGAACATGCTTTTATGCTTCTTGTTTCAAAAATTTTGATTGGTTGGGTTTGGTTCACAATAAGTAAAAGCTACAAGGTACAGCATAGATACAATGAAGAGAATTAAGTTTTCTTATTCAAGAGAAGACACAGTCGCCGTCCGTCGATAGTAAAGTAATATACGTTTAAAATTTGAAGAAATTACAAAGTGCATTGGTTGTTTCTTGTTTTTAATTGATTTATTTTGAAATTTGAATTCACTGCTTTGTGATTATTATTATTAAATTCATGATTATATACCTATAAAAATTATTGTTCAATTTTATTCAATGGATTACAGAGAGAATAGGTAAAATTTTTTATCTTTAGAAATTTCTAGCAGAGTTTTCTACTAAGATTAAAATATACGTACGTACATATGTACATACATACATATAGGTATGTACATTGAAATATGTACCAATAATTTTAAATTTTTAGTGTGCTTTTAAAATATGTAGTTAAGGGTTTTTCCAACAAGTTTCTCATATTTGCGTGCACGATCTGATGCAATCTTGCGCCAAGTTATGCATGACAGCAACTAAAGCAAATAAAATATTTATGGCAGAAATCTTGCAATTGTGAACAGCGTGCACGTCAAGTATTATAATCATTTGTATCTTTTCAAACATGCAAGTGGTAGAAATCCAAATTGTGGTGGACCAAATTTGTCCTTTTTTTTGAAAAAATGATCGACGTTTGTCCTATGGTCCCATTTTATAAAAATCTTACTATTTTGGTCCTTTTTTGTAATAGTTTACATGAATTTTCATTTTAGTTCAATTTTCTGTGCTTAAATATTTTTGAGAGCTAAAAATGTTGCAAATTAAGTTTGTGGTGAAAATGTTCTTATTCTTAATGTTATTTAATATTTAACTCACTCACTTTGAATGGACTTTAAATAAAAACAATAAATGACATGATGTTTTCCAAAGAATTGTAAACAAAAGAAATGATGAAAATATTTTTCACTTTTGTTTTCTTGTTTAGTAGCTGGCCCGGCAGACGTTGTTCTGCCCTTTCGTTTATGTGGCGTCCTTGTCCTTGTCTTGTAGTGTCTTGACATAAATTAGAAACATTTTTAACTTTAATTTTTAGTATTTAATTAATATGTATCAACAATTTTCAATTGCTTTTTTAATAATAACCCGCATAATTTCAACCCGCATGATCCCTCACTGATAAAAACAAAATTTTAACCCCTGTACGATTCCTCTATGATAAGAAAAAAATATTAACCCCCGCATGATCCCACACTGATAAGAGAAAAAAATCTTGACTCACGAGATCCCCCACTGATAACACGTAACCTTGACCCCTGTAACCCCTCACGGATAACATGTAACCTTGAACCACGTGACCCAGCCCATACTGATAATAAAAAAAATTTTGACTCGTGTGATCCCCACTGATAACACGTAACCTTGGCCCCCTGTCACCCCTCACTGATAACACGTAACCTTGACCCCTGTAAACCCTCACTAATAACACGTAAACTTGAACCACGTGACCCCGCACTGATAACGTGATGACGTCACTGAGTCGAAGCCGTGATCCAGAACGGGCATATCCCTATTACTCTTTACAGTTATACGTTTTCATTTAATTAAATTGTTTTTGATTAAGGTTACTTAGATTGAAATGCCGGCACATATTGAATCATTCAATGCTTTGTAATGAGAACATCGCAGTGTGACTTAACAAAATATGTAAATATCAAATAACTTTACTACAGCGCCACCTATCGGATCCTAGCATAGCTATGAACCATCGTCTTGACAAAACAATTATATTGTGTGAATATGACTTCAATTGATCAAGTCGTTCAGAAGTTACACGATAACAAACATAGCACACGCTACGATTATATGAGACTATTAAAAGCAAAAGTATACCTATTCCATGTTAGATGGTTTTGAGAAAAACAGGAAAAACGTATAACTTTTAAATTAAATGCAATTTTAATAATTTTTTTATTTTATATGAGAACTCTAAGCTTCTGAATTTAATTCAAACATGGATTTTAAAAAATCAATGTTTAATTTAGTAAATACTAGTAAGCAATTTTTGGAATAGTTATAGTTTTGCTACCAAACTGTGGAATAGATCAAGTTTTGCATCTCACTGAAGTGGAATAACGATAGTTTTGCATCTCATTGAAGTGAAATTACGTAGTTTTGGAACAAATGTCTTACTAAGAAAAAAATTAAGGATTATTTTTTAATTTATTTTACATCTTTCTTGAAAAAAACAAACTTGTTTATTCCAAGTAAAACAATTTTTATTAAAAGGGATTTATAAAAATTTACGAAAAATATTCGAAAAACTTTTAAAAAAAAGTTTACTTATTCTGGTACATTATACTTATTATCTAAGTAGATACTTAGTTAAAATTTTTAATAATATTCTAACTTTTTAATTCTAATACATTATATTAAAAGGAACTACACAATTAATGTATTATCATTATGAATGTGTAAATATTGGAAATACATAGGTACACTTATATTAATTGTGTAATAACTCAGAAGCAGTTGAAGATTTTTGAATGCGGTCAAAGGCAAATACAAAGAGAAGAGAATAATCCTTTATTTTGTAACTTAAAATATAAAAAAATAAATATACCTAAAGTAAATTCTCGATATATTTTGCTTCGAAGCGAAAATTTTACAATTTCGCAAATTTTGCAATTCAACTTTGAATGCTGATAATTTTTGAATGGTTTGTCGTAGAGCGATTAAATTCACGCTGCTGTAAAAGCAATTAGTTCCCTTTAATTTAGTATCAACAACCTTCAAATATTTGACATGGTTTAGTAGTTATCATACATAATAGCCGTAATGGAAACTTGCCTAGCTGAAAATTTTTAAACGCTCGTAACGGGGAGGGGGTGAACATAGACCCTACCTTGCCATACAATTTTTTTTTCTTTCTATATCTACTTATGTTTTGTAGACCACTCGTGAAACATTTGGTTGCCTGTAGAGGGAGTTTTTAAACTTCAATGGAATAGTAACACTTTTGCTACCAACATCATGTTGGAATAGTTTAAGTTTTGCTTCCAATGCCAAATTTTACAACCATTTTTCGGGGGCATCAATGCAGTTTTCAAAATTGAAATTTTTCAGATTAAAAGCCTTCAACACAGCGAACATTTTGCCATCATTAACTCAATTTTTTCAAAAAGTGGAATAGATCAACTTTTGCTTTTAATAGTCTCATATATATAAAGATAAAGGGTGTTTTTCTTTATTCATTCCGTAGAAGGAATAGAACGAACGGAATAAGTTTTAGAATATTCGGAATAGAATGAATAAAGAAACAGAAAAAGAATAAACATTAAGAAAAAGATTGAGGTTATGTGAAATATGTGCATTAATATAATAATAATAAATAAATAAATATAATTAATAAATAAATAAATTAAATAAATAAATAATTAAATAAATAAATAAATAAATAGAATATAGATAAATATTAATTAATTAATTAATTAATCAGTCTTTAGTTATTTTCTCAACCAACTTTTCAAATAAATTTAAAAATTTGTCAGTTCTATCCATTTTTTCTGCATGCCGCTTGTTGTACACACATTTATTTATTTATAACTTTCTGCATTTCTTTGGCTATGTCTTCCCATTTTTTTTTTTTTTGAAATTTATCAAATCTATCTATATTTTGTTTATATAGATCAATTAAACATTTTATATCCCCACTTATCCACTTGAAAGCATTCATACGTCCATCTAAAACCAATTTTATCTTTTTATTTTACTTCTAATTTAGATATTACTTAAATTTTTATTTAAAAATAATAATTTATTCTCACCATTATTATTTGAGTTCATTATTTATATTATTATATTATTAATATTATTTATATTATTTATCCAAAAAAATATATATATTTGACAATCAAAAAAATATCAAAAAAAGTAAGGTTAATTTCATTTATTCTGTTTTTATTCCATCTTTATTCGCGGATTGAAAAGAATGCGTTCCATATATTCTGAAAAAATTAAAAAATATAGAACGGAACATTCGGAATAATTTTATAGAATAAAGAAACGCATATGGAATATTCCAAACGTTCAGAATGAATAAAGAAAAGCACCCAAAGGTTATTATTTTTTTGTTACATTTTTCTTCTTTTTTGTTATGTTATTTTATTTGTATATATTTTTCTCTTGTTTAGTTTTTTACTTAGTATGTTTTTGCGGATTATGATTTATGAGACTGGATAATAGAAATTATTTTGTATAATTTGAAAAAGAAAAATTAAATAAATAAAAATAATTTAATTGTTTTATTCTGTACTTTAATTTGACTTCATAAAGTAGTTTGATGTTAATACATATGTATATGTATATTACATATTTACTCGTTTATTAAAAATATATATTTATTCTTGAGTCAACTCGTATGTTTTATAAAATGGACCATTTGGTCCCAAAATATTTTTTTGTCCGGCAACCCTGGTAGAAATAGTTTGCGTAATTTGCCTGCTTTGGCTTTTAATCGAGAACACTTTATATGCGCAAATATGATATCGTGAATAGCATGGGTATGCATATGCATTTTTGATCCTTATGTAGGTATTTTTAAAAGAGAAGTTTGTAGAGTAAGTATCTACATATTTTCTAAAATTTCGAATTCTTTTTTATATGTATGGTTAAAATAGGACATGTTCACATCACATGATTTACAATTTTGTTTTTAAATCACGTATTCTGTAATTTTAAAAAGTTCGGTTTGATTCAAACTATCAGACTTGCACTGTCCCTTACATAAACATAAGTTATGTACCTACAAATCTCACTAACGTGTAAAGTTAGTGTCAACTACCTATCTAGTTTTGATGTGGAATAGTATTAAGTTTTAACTTCTAAAAATTTGGTAAGTTGGAATTCTGTTCCAAAATCGACCAGGAATGTACCAGCACTGCACTCCACGTTAGCAAAATTGTTCCTTTTTTTCTTCTCAGCATTTCTAAGTAAATTTTCTTCGCGTAAATTAAAAAATTTATTTCAAACACTTACAGGGATACAAATAATACTTTACAGCTTTAAAAAATATTCTTTTAAATACACGTATTCCTTTCTGTTTTGCTTTTGTTGTTTTCTTTCGCATGAAATTTCAAAGGATATTTTTTATAGTACCTATTGTGAAATTTATTGAAGTGTATATACATAATTATGTACCTACATAATTCTAAAAGTGGTAATATGTATGTCAGAACAAAAAAATATGTGGAGTAAAAGTGTATGTTCCTAAATCAATTAAAAAATTAAGTTTATATTCAACATAATAAAATAACATCATTGAGTTCACATGTACCTAACTATATTTTAATTTTGCGTTTATATTTTCAGTTTGAAAGCAAAAGGGAAGTCCACTTAGACTTTCATTTCGGTCTTATTGGATTTTACCATTTTTCCAGTACAAGCTAAAAGCGAATCATTTGTAAGTTTATTCATACATGAAAATTGCATGTTATTTTTCAATAAAATTTAATATTATCCTCACTAAAATTTTTTTGTTTTTAATTTCTCAGTCTCAGTCAAAATGGCTTCAAACGTTAAATTCGAAATTGATTGCCAATCACGGCCTGAATCAGAATACAACAGAGATACAACCAGAAATTGCACAAATAAGAACATCATCCACGGCGATATCAACAGATCAGAATATTTCAGTCAAATTGATAGAAAGTGCGGTATCAGTAAAACAAAGAACTCAACATCAAGCTGTACCCTTTTTAGCAAGGTCCGCCCAAACGATTCTGGAGACAAAAATCAATTACAATCACAATTCACATTTGCGGAATTTGAAACTAATCAAAGCAAACGGGTCTCTAATTACTGGGTCTCTCGATCACGGGTCTCTAAATTACGGGTCTCTGAAGAACGGGACGATAAACGAGGATTACAAACGCGATTTGAAAAGCAAGATTTCTCCACAGATTACAGCGTCAAACCAGACAAAGAAAATTATTTATACAGATTCGGACTTGGATTGTACAAGCCCAGACATTCACTCAGTGGAAATATTTACAAAAGAAAACGATTTTTATCAAGAGCAAAACAACAAGAGAGTAATGGAATCATTTTCCTTAGTTGAAGGATTTGAAAGGCTAAATAAAGGTAAATTTCAAAATTACTTTTATAGTTTTTCGAGATTATTTTTATTTGAATGTATTGTTTTCTATAGATAAATTATCAGAAGATCTACAGGTTACGGACAAATTCGCAACGACTTTACTAAATGCATCATCACAAAAACTTTCACGTGATGTAGCAAATAAAATACAAGCAACGACATCAAAAACAATAAATAAAAATAACGATTCAATGATAGAAGAAGAACAACAGCAGCAACAATATTCACAACAAGAACAAGGAAATAAGGAAAATATTAGAAACAATAAACATTTTCAAGAGAATATTAATTACGCAAATTGTTTAAGTATGATAGAAAATAATTCAAATTGTTTGTTAGACGATTTCTTACTACTTGATTTATTTGAAAACGAGTATAATCAAATTGATTCATCAAAAGCAAGTGAAAATAATAATAAAAATTTATCATCAAAGCAAATATCAAATGATTTAGATAATTCAGGTACCATTAATTCGGATGATGATTTATTCCGCGATGAAGAATCTTATATTATAACTGAACAAGGTATTAGTACACAAGATTATGAATTACATTTACAAGGATGTAATATTTTTGGTAATTTATTAACACCACCAATTGATCATACATATTGCACTTCGACACTTAAATCGAACACTCCTCCTCTCCCAGAAACTATACCAAGTACATCAGCAGATTATTTAAAATTTTTAACGTCAGATTCATCTCCATCTGTTGTCGCAAATAATGGTAATCCAATGTTAAGTGATGTAGCATATCCATGTTTATCACCATTAGTTGCAGTCGAAGATGATTGGATACCAATTAGTCAACTACACAATAACGATGAAACAAATTTTTGTAATAATAAACACAACAATAACGAAGAAATGCAATCAAATAAATCATTATCATCAAATCAAGCTAAAAAAGTTGAAGACGATAAAATTTCAAAAAGAATTTCATTAAAACGGAAATCCTCAGAAAATGGTACCGAAAATTTAATTGTTTGTAGTAAGAAATCAAAAATTAATCAAAATTTACAAATTAAACTAAATGTGACAACATCAGGTATTAAATCAGATATTTCGACACCAGATTTATGTGACTTTGTTCTAGATTTAGAAAATTTGCATCGAGAACGAGATGTAAGTAAAAGAGAATTTTTCTAGTTTGAAAACGAAAATATTAGTTCTTTTCTTTTCTTTTCTTTTGTTTTGTGATATATAGTATTTGACTACGACAGAGGAAATATTCAAAGTTGATAAGAATTATGAAATATGTCATGAAGTTTCTGTTCCAGATTCACCATCATCATCAACATCAGTGACAACAAATAGTGAGAAATATGCTACAAATACATTAAAAACAAATGATGATATTGCACCAAAAACACCATCATTTATAAAAATTGAAAATCCACCAAGTGTACAATCAAATTATTCTGAGGATTTTTGTACAAGTATATCATCATCAACAGCTCCACCGACACCATCAACATTATCAGTTTTCGATGCATCACCACAACCACTTAAAAAACGTCGTGGTCGTCCACCAAAATCACATAGCGCATTACCAGATCCAGAAGAGATGAGACGTTTAAGTGAATCAGAAAGACGTTATAAAGAACAAAGATACAAAAATAATGAAGCTAGCCGTCAATCACGTCAAAATAGAAAACGTAAGGAGGAAGAGGCAAAGGAAGAGGAAGAAACACTTGTTGTTAAAAATAAAGAACTTGAAAATGAATTTAAAAGATTGCAATTTTTAGAAACACAATTGAAAAAAGCTCTTAGCAAAAGAATAAGTATTAGATAAATAGGAGAGGAATAAATTTAAACAAAAAATAATTTCATAATTATTAAATACCTAGTTATTCAGATAAAACTTATTATTTTTCTTCATTCTATTGTAGCTTATTATATTTATATGTGTATATGTATATGAACAAATATTTTGCAAGAGGTTGAAATATTGTAATTACATATATTTATTATATATAGAAAATTACGGAATAAATTCCGTATAGATTAAAATCTATATTCACAAGAGAAAAAATATTAAAACAAAAACTAAACAAAAATTTACTTACACAATATAAATTAGTATATACAATTAATTTTTCTCTTTTTTTTTTTTAGTAAGTGTGTAATTGTTAAGAATATTTCATAGGTTTTAATTTGAAGTTGGTTTATATTTTATTAATAAAGCATTTTATGCGGTAGATTAGAAAACAATTTTTTTAAATTTAATGTGTTTCCATTTACAACTTGGGAATATGTAATCCTTTATTGCATTTTTGTTGGCAATCATTGACACATGTAGGTGGAAAGAAGGTGGAGGAATGTTATCATATAAAAAGGTATTGATAAATGCTCCACTTGAATTTCTGTAGGTTATAATATTATGTACTATACATATGAGGTGGATTTAAAATGATTAATGGAAAAATCGGAATGAAATAACTAAACCACAAATTGTTTGATTAATCAAAATTTTTGACCTTTATACTAAAATAAGAAGAGTGATAGTTTTAAGACTGCCATCGACGAGTGAAAGCATTATTGCGATATTTACGAGAAAATATCAATATTTATATGGTATGATATGATACAGGTAAAATGGTTTTAGTGTTTCCTATTGAGGAGAATTTTTATGAGATTCAACTGAAAATTATCCATTTAATTTTTATTTTCATGACAAAATTTTATTAGTTCATAAATTTCGCCTCATTTGCTCACTGAGGAAGTGAGATTTTTCGTAGCGACCTCTACTTCAATAATTTTTCCATTAGATGGTTCTACATAAACACCCCAATTTTTAAGGTCTTAGCTTTTTTTTGCAAAAACACAAAATTGGCCGTGCGTATTTTATTAACTAAATGATACTTTAGGAGGTCCAGGAAAAATTGTAGAAGATGATGAATCAAAAATTGGAAAACGAAAGAACAATGCTGATCACCACATTGGAGGAGAATGGGTATTTGGGGGTGTTTGTAGAGGAACACTGGAAGTGTTTGTGAAGCCTGTGAAAAAAAGAAATTGTCACTCTGATTCCACTTTGAGAAAAATTTATAAGTTCAAGATCGATAATATGTATATATGTATATTCAGAATATTGGAAGTCGTATGACAAAATCGATTCGAAGAAATGTATACGGTCACAAAAAGGTCAACCCATTCCAAACACTTCAAAGATCCTCTAACTGAAGTTCATACAAACACAACTGAGAGTGAGTGGCGACTGGCGGTACCTCCTCTAAGCCTCGATACTACCTCGAAAGAAAATTACGGAAAATATATTGGAAAATATAAATTTTTGGCGCGTAAAACAATAAATTTAGTCATATAAAATTTATATTTTATTGAATGTTACATTTCTCACAGAATATGCTGAGTCCGATTTTTATATGCAACAATTTAACTGAAATATAATCTTCAACACAAGTTCTAAGAAATAATTATGCATCTTAATTTAACTGCAACATTTTATTGCGAATATATAATTACTAAGTATGTACTTACAGTATAATGTCTTGGTCAGCAAAAATTTAAAGATAAGACTAAAAGTAAATTGTAAGTAGATATAAGAATAAGATAGAATTGTACTTCACTTTTATTTTGGTTTACTCCCAATTTTATGTGGTATAAACTCGATAATTCGGATTTTGGCTTAAGCCCAATTTATTTGGGTTTAATTTAATCCCAATTTTTTTATATGTATGTGTGAGGTAAAATGCAATATGGCGGATTCTAATTTTTATGGTGAAAGTGAAGCTGTCACGTTCTTCTTCTTTTTTTTATGTGGAAGAAGAATAATATGTATACTATAAGTGTATAAAAATATCAACGTTTGCATGTACTTTTTTAATCCCAAATCCCAATTTTACCATTTCTACGCTACTCCCAATTTAAGGATTATTTTTTCACCGTATAAACTGTTAAATTGTTATTCAAATCTCCTACAGTACAGAAATAGTGAATTTAATAAAATGTATGATTTTTTTAATGTAATTACATAAATATATAAATTAAATAGAATAAATGGGAAATACTCACCTTATGATTTTTATTATTTTTCATTTTGATTTAAAAAAAGAATTTATGTATTTACAAAATGTAAACAACAATTTGGTTATAACAACTTCTGTAAACAGGTTTACCTACATGCTTTTACAACGAATCAAATTAAATCTATAGTCAACACGACAAATTTGAACTATAATAGAATGGAGTGTATTATCTTCGTGAGAAAATAATTTTAATAATTCTTAGCAGAGCTGGGAAAAAATTATACCAACATTCTAAAAACGAACGTAAAAAAACTGGTTTAACTACATAGTGTAGTGTGTAGAATGGAAAAAAATTTCTTTAAAGTGACATTTCACATTTGTTACCAGGTTTCGAATTTCTGTTGACAGCTTCTTAAAGATTTCGAAAAATCTTAGTAACCAGAATACGAATTTTTAAGAATCTGCTAACATCATAATCTGCTAACTTTTTTAGCAGAAAAATTCGTTAACTAAAGAGTTTGTGTAGAATAGCCACCATTATTGGTTTGTTTGTGTTACATACTCATAATAGTCATAATTTCTAAACATTATGCCGAGTAGCAGTGCAATATCTGTTGCATCACAACAAAAATTAGTTGAAAGAGCACTAAGAAGTTCTAATCCAATGGAGTCAATGAATTATCAAAAATATACCTCTGATGATTTTGAAGTTACATTATATTGTAAAACTAAAAGTAATATGAATCCGAAAATATTAAAATGGGCATTCAAATTGGCTGAAACAAATGTTGGTCCATACTATAAAGGTTGTTCAATGGGTTGGCAGCCAAAAATCAAACAATCTGATTTAAATAAAAATTGGGCTAGATATTTGGTGGCTGTTGATAAAATGAAACAACCAGTTGCATACGCAATGTTTAGGTTTGATATGGATTATGGAAGCAGTGTACTTTATTGGTAAGTTGAATTATGTATAACAAAATGTTTCTTTGTTCAGCTAAATTCAAATAAATTCCAAAATTTTCTTTTTAACATTTTAAGTTATGAAATGCAGATTGAAAAATCTTCACAACGTAAAGGATTAGGTAAATTTATGATGCAAGTTCTAGAAGATTGTGCAAAGTCTTGGAACATGGAAAAGATAATTTTGACAGTATTAAAAAATAATAATAATGGAATGGAATTTTTCACGAGGTTAGGATTTACAATTGATGATACATCTCCAGATAAATCAGAGAGAAAAGACTACGAAATTTTAAGTAAAAAACTAATGTAAGCGCAAAAATTTTCAAATAGTTATATTTTTAATTATTTTCATAAAATACTAAATATACATTCATAATCAACCATGATAATCTAGAGCATGCGTTTTACAAAAAAAAAAAAAAAAAGAAGCAAAACCATAATGGACAGGTACATTTCTTTTCTAATATTTATTAAATTGTTCCTCCATAAATTTTGCAACTTTAATATCCTTTGGACTTAAACCACCAACATCATGTGTTGACATTGTTATTTGAATCTTATTGTAAACATTAAACCATTCTGGATGGTGATCCATTTTTTCAGCCAAAAGTGCAACTGCTGTCATAAAACTAAATGCTTGATTGAAATTTTTAAAAATATATTCCTTATAAATCGCATCTCTTCCATCAACTAATTTCCAACCAGCATTTAATAATGGTTGTAATTGTTCGGAACGTTCTGCATCAGTTAATTTTGTGTTAGGCTTTAAAAATAAGAAATGAAAAATAGATTTTGTAATTACAATCAACTTGTTAAGTAGAAAGTTTTTTTAATTTCTTCACTTTTGATAATTTTTTAATCAAGGTCTTTTTAATGTTAACAAAGTGACCTAGTAACAATCAAAAATGGAGAAATTATTTAATTTGTATTTTAGCTTGAAATTACTTACCATTTTTTTGGGTTTACTGCTCTTATTACTTGTTGCTTCAGTTAGAGTACTAAAAAGACTGATAACTTGTAAGTAATGTGCGGGGGAAACTTGAAATCTTTTATTTCTTTCATTTGGGGGTGAGTGTCTGTATTTGCTCACATCTCCAGCAACTCCATCGTCTCCATCATTTTTCCCAGCATTTCCAAGTATTAAGTAAGCTATTTGTCTCTTTTTAAAATTATAAAATGTAGATGATAACATAAGTTTGGCTGGTTTTTGCAAACAATTCATTTTTAATTTATTTTATAAAAAAAAGTACTATTTGTAATAAATAATATATGTACTTAAAAAACTATTTAAAAATTAAAACAATTTTGTTTTGATTTTGTTTATCTATCGGTATCGGGGGTATTTGACAGTTTCTTAAAATTTAACGAAAATTATGAGGGATGGGATGGTATAAATTGCATTTACAGACTTTGATTCGTTAGATTTTTCGTTGAGTTAAAGTTTTATTAGCTGTGTTTTATAGGAACTGATGAAGTGTTATGTCGGCCGTCGGGCCTTATTCTCAGAGTCGATTGAGGTGAGGTGAAATGTCATTTGTGAGATCGAAATTTAAAATTGGTATTCTTATGGCCAGTTCCACAGTCGAAGCTTAAGCAGAGTTTAACTCTCAAACTAAGTTTAACCACTTTTTTCAATTTTATAGTGAAGGCTTAAAGGCCTAACCAAATTTGGCTTCAAGCCACTCAAGTCAAGTTATCGAAAGTTACTCAAGTTAGCATGATAACCATATTTGACTTGTCTGACTTCTTTGACTTGGGCATTAAGTAAGGTTAAGTTATTTTTTTTTATACTTTTGTGAATTGAAAACTAAATAAAATTGTGAGAGGGAAAAAAAATTAAAAATGGATAATAATATCTTTTTATTTATATGTATTTTTTACTTCTTAATTTTTCTATTTTTGTTTATTCATATTTATTAAGATTTTTTTATAAATATTATTACATACATACATATGTCTATGAAATTTATAAAATTTTTCAAAAATATTGTCTTTTGTTTTTGTTGTCAAAACAAACTTTACCCAAGTCACTCAATTTCATGTGCTATGAAGGCACATGAACTAAAGTCAACGAAAATTCAAAATTTTCGTTCAATTTGACTTGAGCTGACTGCAGCATATTATGGTTTGCTTGATTTAAAATAACGTAATCACACTTTTGACTTGAGTGGCTTCAAGCCAAATTTGGTTAGGCCTGTGTTAAACTGAGTTCAACTTAAGCCGTACGAATTGTAAGCTTAAACTCTATTTAAGGTTTAAGAAAATGTCAAAAAGAAAAAAAGAAAACAACTGCCATCTATCTATCTGTTTTGTCCCTAAATTTATAATAAATTGAAATTTATAAGAAAAAGTGTTAGAATGTAACAACAATTGCCACTGCCATCTAGCGGCTATCAAAGACCATATATAATTAGACAATCAATTTTTCCGTTACTTGACTGTTACATTTCAAATTTCTTGAACAATCAACAAAATTTGATCGTTATTTTCCAATAGTAAAGCTCTTGAGTTTTTCAAGCACTGCAAGTACAATTGTACAAGTATAAGATTTTTAAATATGTATTTCGAATTTTCGTAAATATCATCGAAATCTACCATTTTTATTTTATTTTCTATTTCATTCACACACATTATTGTATTAATTGTTTTTATATACCATATGATTTTTTAAAATTTTGTTTTGATTCTGATTGTACCTATACATTTTGGATATTTATTTTGTTTCGAAAAACAAAAACAATACAATTGAGAATAATGATTGTTGATTATGATATAGCTTGTCCCAAATGAGTTGAAGTTTCGTATTGTAATTTGTACTACGTTGGCATGCGCAGAAGAAAAGATACTTACACACATGCATTTTTGTTGTTGTGAATTCTAATAAACAGGTTTCTTCTTTCGTATATGTATACACAAGCAGATCACTAAAACATGCGCAATGAACCTTCAACTGAAATAATTTCAGCTATATTAATGTGTCTTGTGATGCCTATGTAAATTATGTATAAAATGAAAAAAAAAATTTTAATTTTCATATTTTTTAACATATTCTGCTTCTAAATCATTTTTTTAATTTTTATAAAATAATGATAAATTTATTAAATCGGATATAAATTTTACTCCTTTTTATGATTTTTGTTGTTGTCAAATTTCATGTTTTTTTTAAACTTATTTTCATTCTGAAAAAAAGAATTTATTTTAATTTTTTATAGTAGATATACCTACATAATGTATGTAATTCAACTTAAGTTTAGGAAAATTTTCTATTATCATAATATTATGTGGGTATTATGAGTTTAACTAATAGATCAATTATTTTTATAATTTTTGAAAAATATGTAGGTATATATTCAGAAATATAAGTATGTATGTATAATATGTAAGTTCATATGTACTAATAATTTTTAAAATATTTAAAACAAAGTGAACCAGAAGAAGAAAAAACTTAACTAAAAATATTGTTATATTAGTAGGTATGTACCTACCCAGCAAGCAAATGGGCAATAGAACGAGCGGGCAATAATTGGGCAAGAACTTGTGGCAATAACTTGGCAATAAATGGGCAATAGAACGAGTGGGCAATAATATGGCAATAATATTACTATTGCAGATTATACAACTGAGCGATAAATAGGCAATAGAACGAGCGGGCAATAATTGGGCAATAACTTGGCAATAAATGGGCAATAGAACGAGTGGGCAATAATATGGTAATAATATTCCTATTGCAGATTTTACGGCTGAGCGATAAATGGGCAATAGAACGAGCGGGCAATAATTGTGCAAGAACTTGCGGCAAGAACTTGCGGCAATAACTTGGCAATAAATGGGCAATAGAACGAGTGGGCAATAATATGGTAATAATATTCCTATTGCAGATTTTACGGCTGAGCGATAAATGGGCAATAATAAATATTTTTATTGCAGATTATACGACTGAGCGATAAATGGGCAATAATATTTTATATTTCTGACCTAGCGGAATTGAGTGTACATTCGTTTTTTGTTCTTGATAATATCCTTCAGTTTGTGTTTAGAAGTGAAGTTATTCAGTCGAAAACTTTAAAAAATGTTATATGTTATTCACTTTTATGTTGAAGAAAAATAATGAGAAAATCACATAAACGTAAACTCGACAATCGAGTGTTTCCCATGTATTTTTACAAGTGTATCTTTGAAAACATAAGATGATCTTCAATTGATGACATTCACCGTTTTCCATTTCCATTATTTTGTAATCGATAAAGGATTATAATTTGGGCTTGCTTTCTTATCTTAACGTCGATGAGAATGCGACACTACAAGGCAATAAGAATTCGAATCAACACTTTTATTGCCCTTTAATTACATTCTAAACGTATTTTACTTGCATTTCTATTGCTTTTTTAACGAAAAAGTATCATAATTTCGGCTCGCTTTCTTATCGTAATGGAGATAAGAATGCAATAGCTCATAGCAACACGAATGTCTGTCAACCTTTTCTCAAGCAAACCTTATTGCCCTCGATAAGAAAACTGCTATTGACGCAATAGGCAACACTTGCCACTGGTAATAAGAAAACACTATTGCATTCTTATTGCCATGCTTGCTGGGTACAAATTTTATTTTGCAATGAACTTTTCCCTCAATTGTATTGTTATTTAACCCTAGGATTGCCCGATCAAGAATGTCACAAATTTGGCCGTGAGTATACAAATGTATACCATACATTTTATATGGAAATTTTAAAATTTTTTTTTTTCAAAGAGCTGTATCTCAGCATCCCATGGACCAAAAACTATTATTTTTATATTGAAATCTTTATTAAATCTTTAATATTGTTGCTATTACAGTTTGATAGTTTTTCTAGTTTCCGAGATAAAATGGAAAATAAGGCTGAAAATGTTGAACTTCTTAATGGTTTTTCGCGTATATTGTCTTTTGATTAAAAATTATGGCGTTTAAAGAATTATTGTATAAAATAGCTTTCAAGCAACACTTCAGCAAATATTTTAATCCAAAAATATTAGTTTTTGGTTTAGAGGATGCTGAGATATAGAACTTCAAAGCCAACAATAGATGTTTGCTTTTATGAATGTACAAGAATGTATGGAATATTCACGTTTTTCATGTTATTATGCACTTTATCTTGAAAACTAAAAAAACTAAAAAAAATACTGTAAAGAAAAATACTAAAAAGAACACTTTGATAAATGTTTTAGTATAAAAATAGTTCCAAGGTCCTAGCTCAAAGGGATCGTATTTTATCAAGGGTCAAAGTCCGCGTGTATACGTTTGTATACGATCAGGCAATCCTAGGGTTAAAAAGAATGTAGGTAGGTAAAAATTTTCAACTATTGAAGAAAAATTAATTTTTACAAACATGATTTTCAATATATCCATTTAATTAATATAATATATAACAGTATAATCTCGATAATTTGATTTAATTTCAAACCGACCTTGTTAAAATTTTAAAATTTATATAGAAACCAGTTTACACTTTCAACACTACTTTAAACAAAAACACCTCATAATTCTGTAATAAAATTCATTTGCATTATTAAAACAATAATTACGAAATTGATTATGACGATTTTAAAATTAATTTGTTATTGCAAAAATCAGTGATTGAAATTAGGTACAACATAATATTTAATTTGGTTTTATTTCATGCTATTTCATAAAGTAAAATCACAAGAAACCTCTTTACAAAAATACAGAAACCGAAATTACAGAAATTTAGGTGTTGAAAATATAGAGGTTCAAATTACCGATCTAATACTGTATCTCAAATATAATTCATATGTCATTCCATATCCATATTGATCATTGAACAAATATTTCTTCTGTCTTTGTCTATCTTCAGAAAAGTGATATGCATTTATAATTTGTATTTTTCTTTTTACACATTTTCTTTATCCTTCCTACTTTTCTTATCTACTTTGAAAATAAACAAAAGTCAGCTGATATGCATTAGGATATTTAAAGAAAAAGAAGAAGTGAAATTTTTGAAGGATAAATCTGTAATAGTTTTATTTTATTAAACAAAAACTTTCTAAACTATTTAAACTAAATTGATAAAATATTTTCAAAAAATATTAAACTGTAAGAAAAAAAAAAACAATAAAAGTATGTTTATCATTATTACATAAAACATTCATATTATATTTATAATTGATATTGATATTGGTCAATTCTTCTTCTTCTTCTTTGTCTTCTGTCTTTCTCTATCTTCAAAAAAGTGAAATGCATTTATAATTTGTATTATTCTTTTTACATATTTTCTTAATTCCTCCTACTAATTCGAAAATAAAAGTCAGCTGATATGTTTTAGGATATTAAAAGAAGAAGAAAAAGAAAAATACTATTTAAAAATAAAAATCTGTAATAGAATTATTAAACAAAAACTATCTAACTATTTAATAAATAAAATAAAATTATTATTTTACGAAAAATTAAACTGAAAAAAAATTATAAACAAAAAATAATTCAAGTCATTATCAATCACATTAAAAACATTTATACAGTTGTAAAAAATATACATATATGCATACTCATAACAATTCATATAAGCAAAACCCTCTACAATAAAAGCCTCCTACTGGAGTTTTGTATGTATTAGTAAGAAGTGCCATGTTTTGTTTTGACATTTTAGTTTCTTATGGTTTCTTAATAAGAGTGGTGGAATATTAGTGTAAAGAAATAGTGTTTTAGTTAAATATGTTTGGCTTTTTAAATAAAATATGGTTTATAAATGTTTTAAAATATAATAAATTTACAATGTTATAATTTTTAAAGCGCACAATAGTCAAAAAATGAAATAAAAAAGTGAAAAATATTGTGCGTTCTTACCTACTTGTAAGAGAAAAAATTAAAGTATGACCACATACCTATGGTGAGGTTATATTATTTGTAATAAAGTGAATAAATTGATTCGATTTAATAGAATTTCGTGATATCACACCCCACAACATGTTGCTTATACATTTGTTTCTAATAGTCATGTTTATAATGATATTCAGTAGCAATTATCAACAATTTTACTCATCGTATCAACATTTTAATCATGAACAAAAGGCAGTAGAATCGAGAAAGTTTAGAACAGACGCACAAGTAGAGTGCGGTAAAGTAGGAATAAATTCTTTACACAAATGTTGCTTAGTTTGAATTTTTTCACTATATGTACCTATATTAAAATTAAAAACAACAAGTAACATTAAATATGAATTGTTGGTATTCTCGCTATATATAGCTATAGCTATATACATACATAATTCTAACATACACACATTCGAGCCATACTTTGCGTTGTTTTCAAATTATAAGTAAAAATTTTTAAAACCATATTATTAATAAGCACGTTCGAATCACACGATTTATCTGATAATTATCACTTCCACAGTTCCACATTTGTTCTACATATGTTCCACTCACCTAGTTTTCCATTCTTTTCAGTAGATGTCGCTAGCTTTTAACTAATCTTAAAGTGAAAAAAGTGATAAAAATTTTTTTGGTTCACTTGCTGTGTGGAACTAATCAAAAAAGAAGAAGACATGTTTAAAAAGTTGACTGTTTATGAATTCTAAATTGTCAAGATGGAAAATGAAGTAGAAGTACTTACTCACTAAATTTAATTAAGTTTTTCACTAAAAATCAACTGCCTATGTACATAAAAGAACTCGAAACTTCAACTGACAGTCAAAAATCAGCTAGCTGATATTTTTGACGTTCCAGTCATCCAAATTTTTCAGTTTAATATCAATTTGTACGATTTGAAGCTTCGCTTATTTTAAATCAGAACCGAACTGATAATATCAGATAAATCGTGTGATTCGAACGCACTTATTATTGACTTGAAGAAATTTGAAATTTTTTTCGTTTTTCTTATTTTTGTTGTTGTTATATTGAAATCCAGTTTTAACCAAATTTTGTCTTTCTTTTTAAACTTGCAGGTATAAATGCATTTTATAATTTTCTATTTTCATTGAAAATTCGCATATAATTTTGAAAAAAAGTTATTTCATATTTTTTGTGGAAAGATATGTAATTTGTCAGTTTTGCACTATTATATTTCGGACTTTTAAACTGATTTTCCAGTCCTTGAGTTCAAAAGCAAGTTATTTTTCTTTCATTGTGAACCCAATTATGCATTTAGCCAAGAAAGTTTATTTATTTGTCAGAACCATTTTTGTGAGGAATTCATTGGGCAAAAAAAGTTGAAACGAGATGCCATTCCAACAAAATATTTGCAAGGACAGAGTGAATTATTAGAAGATAATTCAATGATGATTGATATTGAAATTTCAATAAAAAGGCGACGATTATCAGAAAATGATTCTGAAGTTGGAGCTTGTTGCCTTTGCCTTAAAAACCAAAAAGCGGCAGAGGTTTTTAAAAAAAAGTATATTAATTCGATTCGATATTATTTTATTAAACAAAAACTTTCTAAACTATTTAAACTAAATTGATAAAATATTTTCAAAAAATATTAAACTGTAAGAAAAAAAAAAACAATAAAAGTATGTTTATCATTATTACATAAAACATTCATATTATATTTATAATTGATATTGATATTGGTCAATTCTTCTTCTTCTTCTTTGTCTTCTGTCTTTCTCTATCTTCAAAAAAGTGAAATGCATTTATAATTTGTATTATTCTTTTTACATATTTTCTTAATTCCTCCTACTAATTCGAAAATAAAAGTCAGCTGATATGTTTTAGGATATTAAAAGAAGAAGAAAAAGAAAAATACTATTTAAAAATAAAAATCTGTAATAGAATTATTAAACAAAAACTATCTAACTATTTAATAAATAAAATAAAATTATTATTTTACGAAAAATTAAACTGAAAAAAAATTATAAACAAAAAATAATTCAAGTCATTATCAATCACATTAAAAACATTTATACAGTTGTAAAAAATATACATATATGCATACTCATAACAATTCATATAAGCAAAACCCTCTACAATAAAAGCCTCCTACTGGAGTTTTGTATGTATTAGTAAGAAGTGCCATGTTTTGTTTTGACATTTTAGTTTCTTATGGTTTCTTAATAAGAGTGGTGGAATATTAGTGTAAAGAAATAGTGTTTTAGTTAAATATGTTTGGCTTTTTAAATAAAATATGGTTTATAAATGTTTTAAAATATAATAAATTTACAATGTTATAATTTTTAAAGCGCACAATAGTCAAAAAATGAAATAAAAAAGTGAAAAATATTGTGCGTTCTTACCTACTTGTAAGAGAAAAAATTAAAGTATGACCACATACCTATGGTGAGGTTATATTATTTGTAATAAAGTGAATAAATTGATTCGATTTAATAGAATTTCGTGATATCACACCCCACAACATGTTGCTTATACATTTGTTTCTAATAGTCATGTTTATAATGATATTCAGTAGCAATTATCAACAATTTTACTCATCGTATCAACATTTTAATCATGAACAAAAGGCAGTAGAATCGAGAAAGTTTAGAACAGACGCACAAGTAGAGTGCGGTAAAGTAGGAATAAATTCTTTACACAAATGTTGCTTAGTTTGAATTTTTTCACTATATGTACCTATATTAAAATTAAAAACAACAAGTAACATTAAATATGAATTGTTGGTATTCTCGCTATATATAGCTATAGCTATATACATACATAATTCTAACATACACACATTCGAGCCATACTTTGCGTTGTTTTCAAATTATAAGTAAAAATTTTTAAAACCATATTATTAATAAGCACGTTCGAATCACACGATTTATCTGATAATTATCACTTCCACAGTTCCACATTTGTTCTACATATGTTCCACTCACCTAGTTTTCCATTCTTTTCAGTAGATGTCGCTAGCTTTTAACTAATCTTAAAGTGAAAAAAGTGATAAAAATTTTTTTGGTTCACTTGCTGTGTGGAACTAATCAAAAAAGAAGAAGACATGTTTAAAAAGTTGACTGTTTATGAATTCTAAATTGTCAAGATGGAAAATGAAGTAGAAGTACTTACTCACTAAATTTAATTAAGTTTTTCACTAAAAATCAACTGCCTATGTACATAAAAGAACTCGAAACTTCAACTGACAGTCAAAAATCAGCTAGCTGATATTTTTGACGTTCCAGTCATCCAAATTTTTCAGTTTAATATCAATTTGTACGATTTGAAGCTTCGCTTATTTTAAATCAGAACCGAACTGATAATATCAGATAAATCGTGTGATTCGAACGCACTTATTATTGACTTGAAGAAATTTGAAATTTTTTTCGTTTTTCTTATTTTTGTTGTTGTTATATTGAAATCCAGTTTTAACCAAATTTTGTCTTTCTTTTTAAACTTGCAGGTATAAATGCATTTTATAATTTTCTATTTTCATTGAAAATTCGCATATAATTTTGAAAAAAAGTTATTTCATATTTTTTGTGGAAAGATATGTAATTTGTCAGTTTTGCACTATTATATTTCGGACTTTTAAACTGATTTTCCAGTCCTTGAGTTCAAAAGCAAGTTATTTTTCTTTCATTGTGAACCCAATTATGCATTTAGCCAAGAAAGTTTATTTATTTGTCAGAACCATTTTTGTGAGGAATTCATTGGGCAAAAAAAGTTGAAACGAGATGCCATTCCAACAAAATATTTGCAAGGACAGAGTGAATTATTAGAAGATAATTCAATGATGATTGATATTGAAATTTCAATAAAAAGGCGACGATTATCAGAAAATGATTCTGAAGTTGGAGCTTGTTGCCTTTGCCTTAAAAACCAAAAAGCGGCAGAGGTTTTTAAAAAAAAGTATATTAATTCGAAGACAGTGATCATGATGATTCACCTCGAAATACACAGCCGAGAGAACAAATATTTAACAATAACATATTTGATCTTGATAGTAGATATGCATTATATTTAAATTAAATAATGCTAAAATACGATACAAAATTTATTGAAGATTATTTATAAAATTGTTGGAGTAAAATAAAACATGCAACAATTATGAAAAAATTGCTTTTTTGATTTTCTTACCTCAACAAATACATACGTATGTATATGTATATACATTTTTACTAAACTAAAAATCCATTTTTATAACAAAGAAGAGAAAAATTTACACAGATTTGAAGGTTAAGAATTACTCTTGAATTGAATTGACCGTTCCATTTATTAGTGGTGATGAAGTACTCTCAACTACTCCGGAGTAGATAAAAATACCAAAATGGAACGCAGCTAAAGATAGTTAAGCTACAAATTTAAATTGACTGATAGCCAGTTTCACAGTTTAAGCTTAAGCCAAAGTTTAGCTAAGCTTTTGTATATAGCTTAAGCTTCAGATAAAGACTACTAGATTTCACAGTTTATTTTTTTTTGCAGCTTAACTAAACCTAGTTTAACAAAAAAAAATGTCTGCAGCTACTTTGTTTCTGAAATTTATTATGTCAATATAAAAAGTGTCATGCGTATTTTATTATTTATTAAAAAATATTAGTAAAAATATGTAAAAATGTTACGGAATTGGTAAAAATAAAAAAAATGTATGTATGTTCTTTTTTTTTCTTCCTTTTTAAACATCCTCAGATATCTTTTATGGATTTTATTTATTTATTTAAATTCTATTTTCACGAATAATAATATGTGAGTGATTTTTGTTTATTTTTTAAATTTTATTTAATCTGATTTTAAATTTCTTTCTTTTTTGCATTTTTTTCTTAAATATTTTTTTTTAAATGATAAAATTATCAACTTCTTGCTTTACATTTCTTGTATTTTTTTCTTAACTTTTTTAGAACTAATTTTCAAGAAATTACAATGAAAACATGATTGATTTTTTTTATATTTGTTGACATTTTGTTGACTCATTATATTTTTTACTTAAACTTAGTTTAAGCTCTGAAATTTGACCGCTTAAGTTTACCTAAATTTAAACTCAGTTAACACTTAAGCTTCAACTGTGAAAACGAAAAAAGTGATTAAACTCAGCTTAAGACTTAAGCTTCGCTGTGTGACTGGCTATGAGGAACGAAAAAAAAATTTAAGTGAAGCTTAAATCATGTTTTAGGTTCGACTGTGGAACTGGCCATTAGAGTCACGTGACATCATCATTTAAATCATCTGTTTCGTTTCGCCTTTATTCTCATTGTCATGTGACACTGAAGTTATCTCACTTTAGCTGCGTTCTTTTGGGCTCCGGAGTAGATAAGCGTAGTTGGGCGTAGTTAACTGCACAGAAAAGTAGATATTTAACTATGTATAATTAGTTAATATTTAATTTATTTGATTAATTTTGTTTATATTTATCACTATTTTATTGATTTAATAAATTTTATTAATTTTAATAATTTAATTAATTTTATTAATATTATTAATTTAATTAATTTTATTTATATTTATCTCTAATTACCAATTAAATAATAATTAATTCATATTTTATTTATATTTATCACCAATAACCTAAAAGCCTAGACAGACCAAACTAAAGTACGTACTTGAGTACAAAAATAAAGCACGAAGTATGAATTCATCGACTTTCCCCATACATTTGTGTACTTTAGCTAAGCACAAAAATTTATGTACTTTAGATGATAAAGTACGATCTTCAGCGCCACTTGTTGTCAATAGTAGAAGTAAAATTTGTGTTAAGCCTTGCACTAGTAAAAAAAATTTCTGAAGTAATGTATTTGAAGAAGAAGATGCAAAATTTAAAAATAAAAAATAACCATGGTAGCTGCCATAATAACCAGAAGTATATCTATCTCTTTTCTATATATGTAGAAATAAAGAGACAGATATATGTACTTTTGGTTATGGTAGCTGCCATTTTTTTTTAAAAGCTGAACAACTTTCATTCAAAATAAATTTAAACGTCAAAATTAAGTACAAAATAAATTTAAACGTCAAAATAAAGTACAAAAACCGGTGTGTCACCAAAATAAAGTACAAAGCCAAAGTACGTACTTTATTTGTACTTTATATTGCGGTGTGTCTAGGCTTTAAAATTTAGAAAATGTAAACAAACTTTAGCTGCGTTCCATTGTGATTTCAGGCAGTGCTGCCACTCGTCAATTTTTTTCCGTATCCAAATGGAGACCAAAAGAGTATCCAATTCAAGAAAAAAGTATCCACAAAGATAAAAGTGTTATTTTTCTAGTTTTTATTTGCTTTATAACTTCTTATTTATGTATATATTATAAAATAATACCAAAATAAAATTATTTAAAAAAAAACAAAATGATTCTTTCAACAAAAACAAAATTAACAAAATTTATAAAGAAACTTCTTCAAGAAAACAACGTAAAATATTTAAATAAAATGAAAATAGGAACTTAAAAGAGAAATTTAAATAAAACTAAAGTAAATAAAATAAAAGAGTAAAAGAGAAATTAAAATAAGTGCCTTATTCTACATCAAGTCATAACTTGTGACCAGTCATAAGTCTATTTACCAAACTAGTTTATGACCGTCATAATCAAGTTCAAAGTTGGGTTCAAAATGCTAGTAGCAAAGCTAATAGGTCAGCAAAACAGTTAAAAGAATTTTATGGTCATAACTTGACTATGACGGTCATAAAACTCGTTTGGTGAATAGACTTATGACTGGTCACAAGTTATGACTTGATGTAGAATAAGGCAGTAAAACTAAAGTAAATAAAATAAAATAAACGTAGCTTTCTTTCAATCAGTATCAAATTTGAAATTTTAGTATTCAAAGTCGAGGTTTTATAAAAAAAGTATCCAAATGAAAAAAAAAAGTATCTTTCGTATCCACTGCTAAAATTTCAAAAAATCGTAGCCAATTTGATACGATTGTATCCATTTGGCAGCCCTGATTTCAGGCGTAGATGAATCTACTCCCATCTACGCTCAACTTATACTCCTATTTATATTCAGGTGTAGAAAGCAAGCGTAGTTGGGCGTAGTTGATATATTTCACCACTAAAATTCACCACTAAAGTTCTTAAGTTATTCTATTATCCAATAGATGGATTTTTCATTTTAGAGGTTTATAAAGTGACAAAGAAAAAGATAAAGAGTGTTTTTCTTTATTCATTCAAAACGTTTGGGATATTCCATATGCGTTTCTTTATTCTATAAAAGTATTCCGAATGTTCTGTTCTATATTTCTTAATTTTTTCAGAAAAATGAAACGCATTCTTTTCAATCCGCGAATAAAGATGGAATAAAAACAGAATAAATGGAATTAACATTACTTTTGTTGATATTTTTTTTGGATAAATAAATATAAATAATATAAAATTATAAATAATATAAATAATGAACTCAAATAAATAATGGTGAAAATAAACTATTATTTAGTAATATCTAAATTAGAAGTAAAATAAAAATATAAAAAATAATAATAATAATAATATAATATATAGATGGACGTATGGATTCATTTATTTATTTATTTATTATTATTATTATATTAATGCTCATATTTCACATAACCTCAATCTTTTTTAAATGTTTACTCTGTTTTTGTTTCTTTATTCATTCTGTTCCGAATATTCTAAAACTTATTCCGTTCGTTCTATTCCGTCTACGGAATGAATAAAGAAAAACACTCAAAATGAATGAAGAAAAAAAGTGAGTTAAAATTTATTTAATACGAAGCAAATTTGAATTTTATTATTTTATTAAGTATCGATACTATACATCCGATACCGATACCCAGTATCGATACTTTTCAAAATTTCGACGTCTCTACCCCATACAGATAATCTTGAAAATTTGTGATTCCGAATTTTAATAGCTATGGAAACACTTGTAAGATTAAAAACGAAAAATGTGGAGCGCAAGATAATAGAAGAAGTTAAGTTAAAGAGTAGTGCCCCACATTTTTCGTTTTTAATCTCACAAGTGTTTCCATAGCTATTAAAATTCGAGATCACAAATTTTCAAGATTATCTGTATGGGGTAGAGACGTCGAAATTTTGAAAAGTATCGATACTGGGTATCGGTATCGGTATCGGATGTATAGTATCGATACTCGATAGTATCGGCCGACACTATAAAACCCGAAACTATACAAAGAAAAAGGGAAAATTAAATGAAAAGGTTTTTTTTTTTTTTTTGAAGAAGTACTCTCGAAATTACGAAATTAATAACTTTGTTGTTGTCTACAACGTACTTGTTCTCGTTTCTTGTTGGCTTCTTTATTTTATATAGCTTTTGTACCACTAATTCGAAAACTTTGCACTGCTGGTATCGGGTATCGGCCCAAAAGTATCGATACCGATAAAAGTATCAGAGACTGAGTATCGAGTACTCAGTATCGTAGTATCGGATCAAAAGTATCGATACCTCGATAGTATCGGTGGTATCGCGACGTCCCTAGTATGGGGTTAAGAATCTGTATGGGCTAGAAAAAATTATTTTATACCTTTCAGTCCGTCTTAAAAACGTGCTATATTAAAAATTCTTTTTTATTTAAATAATTATTTTCTGCTTTTTAGTCTTATGTGTATTAATACCATGGTATCCATACTACGTGTCTGTCTTTAGCATACTAAAATATTTTTGACTTGTGTTAGACCAAATTTGAGGACCGAATATCATAAAAAGTAAAATCATAAAACTTTCATTAGCGATGTAATATTGCATTGTCATCCAGTTCTGAGCTATGTTGAAAGTTCAAGTCTCTATCTTATCAAAAAGTTGGTTAAAAATCAATTTATATCTTTTTAAAAATCAATGCTACTTGGTGTGTAGTTGGTAAATTAATTTAAAACAGTGCAGAATCAAAGTAAATTGCTTTTTTTAAATTTATTTCAAAAACTTTTTTTATAAAAAAACTTTGAAAACTAACTTTTCAACAAACTTGTACATATTTATGTACAAATAACAAATAAAACATAACGGGAAAATTTCAGTTAGCTAATAACTGTAAATTATGTATTTATGAAAATGAGAACAAAGCACTTTTTTGATTTTATCAAACAATTCGGATTACAAAAAACATTCAATTCCGATTATAGAATGTTTGATGCCTAAATTTAAGACAGTCGGGTTATTGGAAATTCGGATTTTTGGGGGTTCGGATAATCAAAGTTTCACTGTACTAAATTGGTTTTCTTCTTGGGAGAAAATTAATAATCTACGAATATAAAATTTAAAATTAGATATAGAAATAAAAAAAATACAATTAGAAAAATTAAAAAAAAAAAAAATGAATAAGATAATATATTATTAAATATATAATACAATCGTGTTTTAAATCATACATATGGTTGTGAATTTCATTCTCTTTATTATGAACCTGCTTTCAGTTGGTTGTATTTTTGAAAATTTCAATAATTTCATATGAAAATATAATTATGAATGACTTCCAAAAGATTTGAAGCTGCAGACCATTGCTCATTTTCTAAAATTAGAGAAAAATAAAAACTTAAGTCGAAAATTGTTATTTTAAATTTACCTCGAAAAGTAAGCCCTTTTCATTAATACGCAAATTGCGCAAATGACGCAAACGCCATGTTCATTTATTTTTTCCAGTGCAAGTTGCAAAAGCATTAACTTCATAAATTGTCGATTCATTACCAACTTATTTCTGTTTGGCAAAATGTAACAGATTAAAAAATATGAATTATCATGAATATAATCGATCGATGATCACAATATAATTTAATTTTCAATTAATTTTACTTACTTATTTCAACTTATTAACAACTGATGCTCAATTTTACTAAATAACAACATTAATGTACGTTTTTGCAAACGAAAACGAGCAAAAAATTCAATGTCATCCCAATAATTAAAAGATTTACTCGACCTCGTAAAGTATTCTTGAATTTTCCACTTCATCACTATCATCACTATCAATATCAAAAATATTGATATTATTAATAAAAATATCCATAATCACTGCTAAAAGTACCTTTACACTACTTGATTTGTCATATCACTATATGTATGTTATTTTACATATGTATTTTAATACAACTTCTCATAATGCTGATAATCCAATGAAATAAAAAAATTCAAATATTACGAAGTCAAATCAAATGTCATAAGAAAATAGAAAAAATCTATTTTCATGATATGTCGAGTGTAAAGTCGTATGAGAAAGTTTCTCAATAAAATCAGACAGTGTAAGCGCTGTCAAACTTTTACCAGTGACATATAGTATGTATGTATGAGAAATCAAGTAGTGTAAAGCTACTTTAATAAAATAAAATTCTAATAAAAATAAAATATATAAACACACAATTTAAAAACAACTTTACAACTTTAGCTGTCAAAATTATTTTTCTCTAGTTCTTCGAAATCATACATATAGTGCTGTAGTCAAAATATTTTTAATTGTCCAAGATATCCGATACCATCATCACCAGATAACTTTATCCTCTTCATTAGTCTTATCTGATAGTGAAGAAAACCAAATTCTTGATTTATCCTCAGTATAACATCAAGATATTTCGACCTGAAGAAATTGGTCATAAGTAATTTTAATGGTGTAAATATTTTAACAACTTAATTTACCGTTTTTTAAATTGTGTGGGCATTTCTTAAAATTTTTAAGAATTTAAGTTCCATTTTAAAAAAAGTATTGATATTTTTTTTCCACTTTCTTAATATGTATGTATATATGTACATACGAGTATATATGGTATATATACAATATACATATGTATTATGCATATACATAAATGTATATTTTGATAAATTTAATTTAACTAGATTAAAAGTAATAGTTAAAGTTGGACATTTTTTTCAAATAGAATATTTAATTAATCAGATTAGATAATAATCTCATTAATATATTGGCTTTTATAAGTCATATTCAATTTCAATGAATTTCATAATTTTTATTGTTTTCGTTTTTTTTCTCCTTAAATATTATATTAAGACATAAGACGCCGGATCTTTGTTTTTACAATGGTACATGACAATAATGCAGGTTTGTATTCATTCAGTAACAATAAGTAGTTCTAGTAGCAACAGTGTTATTCACCAGTTACATTATATTAAAGATAACCTTCGATAAATAATGATGAATAAGTGGCTGATGGATAGGTCTTGTTTCATCGCTAACTTGTATTTATTTAAAAAAAGATACAAAATTGATAGGAAAAATTATAACAATAACAATTGCAAAAAGTTAACTGCCCTGCCCACTTTTAAAGTTACCTGTTTATTTAAAAAGGTTTTTTTTTTTTAAATTTAAAATAAAAGCTGCTCGACAATCAGTCATCTTCATCATAAGAAAGACATCATCAAGAACTTGTAGAAATAATAATATGAATTTTTTAACTTTAAATGAATTCTTTAGGATAGGAGAAAGAGGAGGAGGATAATATGCATGTGCTTGTGTTATTATTATTATCACCTACTGATGAAATAAAACATTGAAAATTTTATATAAAAAGGGGTATTTTAAAACAATATTTGCAGTTGTGTAGTTACATTTCATCAATAAACCATAATAATATATCAATTAATAAGACATTTACAAATTATTTAATCTGTGGAAAATTATAATTTTTTAAAAGTAAGTTGCTTTTCTAAATTCTATGATCGAATTTCAAAATTGCATTTTACGTGTACAATATTATATTTTTCCTTAAATTTTTACTTTACGTCTTGTATCAGTCAGTGTGCACTGTGCAGTGAATGTGTTGACTTAATATTTTTATATAAAAACCTAAAAAAAATTCTTTAAGATATTCAAAATAAGTTTCATTTCGAAGCTACATAATCTAACTTCAAATTAAAAAGCAAATAAAAATTTATTTTGACTGTTTTGTTCTAACATTCTAATTCGCAGATGAAATCCCATTTATGTGTTTTTGTATTTGTGGCACTTGCAACAATTTCGTGGGCATCTGTATCAGAATTTATTCCATCATTAGTTCATGCACCACAATATGATTCAGCAATTGTGCATACACAAAGAATTGGGCCAAATTTTGCTTATAGCACTTTTGAAAGACATGGTGTTTATCCAGCACTCTCACCTATTCTTCAAAGTGTAAGTTTTCGATTTATACCTAAGTATTAACTTGCTTACAGTTTTATTCTATTTAATTATTTGTTTTTATATTTGCTGTAGGAATTAAATCACTTTGATGCCGTACCATTAACTTTACCAACATCTCAATACGTTTATTTACACAATCCAATTTTATCAAGTGTAGAACCAACTAAACCAAATGTAGAACAATCAAAAGAAACAGAAGTTGAAAAGATTAATGATGATACTGTGTCCATTGAATCTGCTTAAGTTCATTATTATATATTTAAAATCTTGAAATGTTTAAAATGTGAAAATAAATTGTATCGCCAGTCAGTGGAAAAAAACAAACAAATTTTTTTTCAATACCAATTTTATTTTATATTTTTAATTTTTTAAATTTCCTTTGAACTTCACTATTTTCCAGATTCTGTCACAAATAAGTATAGTGACATGTAATTATTTTTCATCAATTATTTTTTTAATCCATTCTAAATGTGATCCTACATTTACATACACTCCCGGATAATCAGATAGATTAATATCATTTTCATCATTAGTTATAGCAAAAGAATTTAAGCCAACTACTAAATATTTTTCAGAATATTTACTCAATAATGGACCTCCTATATCACCTAAGCAATTATCACCATATTGATCCCATGCACAAAATTCTTTATCACTGATTTTAACACCTTTACGATTATACATCATAACACAATCTTGTGGCGATAATGTATAAACAGGTATAAGTTCAGAATATTTTTCAGTACGTCCGTTCTCTCCGATCTTCTTTTTACATATGTGCATGTATGATTCACGAAAATTGTAATTTTCACCCAATGATAGGCAAATAGGTTGAATTTTTTCTACAACAACAAAAATTATATTTGAAATATAAATTAATGTGATTTTAAAGTACATACCAGTAAAATTTACATTTGAAGCCATTTTTATTACAGCAATGTCTTTGTTTTCATGCTGATAGATTCGATCAATACCAATTGTTTGAACTAAGTAAGTTTTATTTAAATTATTTGAATTAAACCATGTTGAAGGATCGCCAAGTCTAATCCCGGAACTGAAAATGTCATCAACAGAATTTTATTTAATTTTTTTCTTTTTCGTTTATATGCATGTACATATGTATTATACTTATATGTACGTACATATGTTTGTATAATGATGTAAAAAAAAGTATGCATATATATTTTTCGTTAAATTACGTACACAGTCCAAAATGGATTACTATTATAGATACTAGAAACTGTTGTTAGAACATGCCTATCACTTATCAATACACCTTTACTTAATGTTTTCCTTGAATTTGGATTATCTGGATCTTTATGTTCAATTACCGCAATCCATGGAATATTTTCTATGGGTATGTTTCCGCAATCTTTATTATTTTCAAGAAATGTTTTCACTATTGGCTCTATTGTTGTTGATACTACTTCTGTTGGTTTTGGTATACTAAAGGTCAATGGTAAGGTGGTTGTTGTAAAAAAAGAATTTTCTTCAAAATTTTTTATAATTGTTGCTGACGTTGCTGTTGTGGTACGATAACGTCTCAAATAATTCCATCGTTGTTTAATATTAGTTGAATTATTAGCAACTTCTATATGAATAAAGAAAATATTTAAAAAGGTATTGCACACTTTTTTTTAGATTAAAAAAAAAACTAAAATTTACCATCTCCTCTGATTATGAAAGTACTTTGTAAAATTATAAGAACAAGAATAAAGCGGAAGAACATATTTTATAATGATTAACGACGTCTATAATACAGATGATACAAACTGGCATGTACAAGTACATATAATGAATTTGATAGCTTGTGTTAGATTCTCGTTTCTAATTAAAATATAAACATATTATATGTAATTATTTTTGCAAAATAAATTGCGTTAAGGTCATAATAATAATGATGAGTGATAAGAGATTTTTTTTTTCAAATATTTTTTTCGTTTGAAAATTTTTAAAATAATAAAGTATTAGAACTGTTAGAACTAATGAGTTGGTGTTAAGAATGTCAATTTGTTTTTTGTTTTTAAGTAATAATAAGTCAAATTATAGGTACATGGCATTCCTACACACATACATAATGGGTCTAGGAAAATTCATCGCCAGCAATTCTTCGCCAGCAATTCATCGCCTCAACAATTCATCGCCACAGCAATTCACCGCCGAATTGCTGGCGAAGAATTGCTGGCGATGAATTTTCCGGATCCCATACATAATACCTACCTAATCTTGGAAAAAAAAAGTTGTTAATGGGCGATTCTTTAAAAAGTGAAACCAAAACCGAAAAATTAAAAGCGACATTTATTCAAAAAACTTTCATACATTTTTTAGAACATAAGATTGAATTTTAATTACCCAACAAAATTAAATGAGAGTGTTTTTCTGAATAATCAACAATAACGTTTGAATTTGAATAAATGAACCTTAAGAAATGAACCCTAAAATTTGCTCCTAAAAAGCCATACTGATATGAACAAAGTAATTATGTATTCGCAAATTTTTTTTGATAAATGTGAAGTAGAAAACAAGTACTTTGAGTCTGTAAAAGCATTTAAGAAAATGATGACATTGAAAACCTTGGAAAAAACGTTTTTTTAGAAAAAGTTGAATATAATTTTAAAAAAAACATAGACTTGCAATTTATCAAATAGTATTATATTTTTTCGTACCCATACATATATATTTATAAATTCTTTACTAAATATTTTATAAAACATTCTTCTTCGTTTCCACCTGTTATTATAGGTTCAAATCCATTGTATAAAATCTCAATGACTTTTTTGACAAAACCTACTTTATGTGATTAGTAACTGATTTTTGGAGATAATTAAGTATCTTTCCGATTGTGATTAACTGAAGTATTTTTACATTATTACACAAGGCAATAGGCAAAATAAGTTTTTATTTAAACCAATAACAGATGTGAAGGTTATTTTTTAAGCTCATTTTCATTTGGCCCTCTAGGTTGCGCGTCCTGGAATATGCTGCAAAAAGATGAACCGGTCACTTTTTGAAAAACAATTTCTTTGACATTGAATACAATGCAACCGTCATAAAATTTTTGATACGGACATAATGATGTAATAAAACTATAAAAGCGGCACTTTAAAATTACCTAACACTTCACAGTTTTTAAAAAAAAACTTTTGTGTTTTAATATTAGGGTATCGTGCAATTCTTCTTATAGTTACCACCTTATTTTTATATATACTTATGTACCTACATATTTTAAAACAAAATATCAAAGTATTAGTTATGTACATTTTATAATACATACTTTTGTTTTTTAACTAAATTTTTTATCAAAAACCTTCAAAAAAAGTCCTCTTCGCCCTGATATATATTTTTTTTAACTTTTGTAAATCGTAATAGTTCGAATAATAACAGATTCATCATATTTCATTGTACGTTTATTTCTTTTTTCAGAATAAATACTATTATATATATAATTAACTATATAATATTAAATGCAATCTAACACGAAACTCTTTTCTTCTCAAGCTACACTTTATTCAAATTCAATTAAAGCTGAATTTATAATATTAAAATAATTTTAAAGGGATTTTATAAAAAAGTCTCATGCCCAGGTGAGAACATAATTTTTTGTTTCACGAAAAGCAGCTTGAATTTCATTATGATCACCCTGTATTTAATAATAATTTCTGATAACGACATAGAGTTCAATAATTTTTAAAATCATTACATTGAACTATCAATATTATGAGATAAAATGCATATGTAGTTGGTTGCAGTCTCATTAGAAAAAAATTATAAATAATTAAAATAAGTTCAGTCAATCTTTTGAATAATCTGATCAATTTCGTATTAAAAAAAATAATAATGTTTTTCAAATTAAAATTAATGTTTCTACTATATTTTTATGTGAATATTCAAATTATTTTCATGTTACCAGTTGAAAATTCACAAATAAATTCTTTTCAAAACAATACAAATTACATTCTTGTAGGTTTATGTAATTCAAATGATGTAATTGTTCATTCTGAAGAAATTCGAATTGAAAATAATGGTTTAAGTACTTTGAGTGGTGTTATTGAAGTAAGTGTAAATTTTTATAAATTAAAAAGAAGTATAATTTTTGAAATACTTTTTAGTTTTATCTTGATACACAAATTAAAATAACATGCATTAAAATATGGGATCAAGCAGATGATTATAGTAAATCTGAACCGTTCATTCAATCTGGTGGTCCTGGATTTAATTGGTTTTTAATTAATTTTCAAGGAAAGTATGGAAAAGGTATTAACTTATATGTAAAAGCTTATGGTAAATTGAAAAATATTCCTAATAATTAAAAAAAAAAACATTTTTGTTTTCTAATTTTTTTATTAATATATGTTACATTTTAGGGAAAAAAATTATACCTATTTTAATTTTTTGTGTATTTGTGTGTCTAATAAAGTTAAATTTTCTAATTAATTATTTAAATACATAATTCAAAAAACAAATAAAAATAAAATTATATGAAAATTTTGAATGAAAATCTTTTAAATTGTCGTTTCTTATTTTTATCTTATATTCGAATTAAAAATATAATAAACTTATAATTTATTTAATTGAGTAGTAAACATTAATTAATAATAGCACGTTCTTAAAACAATAAATATTTTCTAATCTTATTTATAGAATGTAATTAACGTTTTTTTAAATTTTGTTTTTGTGCCTCTTCAAATTTCTTTAATTCTTGCTGTATTAATTATGTGGTTTGCAATAGTATTTTAGCTGTTTATACATTAAAGTAAGTGCAAAGTAACAAATTTCAGGTCAATAAAATTTGATAATATTTTACTTTCTTTTAAAAAAGAATTATTGAAAAAAAAAACAAGAAGTTACACACATGTATTTTTTTGTTTTTTTGTTTTTTGAATTTTTGTTTTATTTTACTTTACTCTTGTGTTTTTTTATTTGTTCGTAAAGGTGGTGGAGGAACATCAGGAACTTCACTATTTTTATTTTCAGTTCCATTTTTAATATTATTATTTGTTTCATTATTTTTTGTTGAAGAGAATTCATTATTGGATATTGGGGTAGCGATATTGTTTGATATTTTGTTATTTTGTGGCAACAATGATGATGGTGGAGATAATGATGGTTTCAATGGCATTTTTGATAAGGGACGTATACCATATGTATTTGGTGGTGGATAATAACCATAATGAGGTAAATAAGGATGTGGAAATCTTTGAAATGATGGTTCAAAAATTAGTGGATAATTATTATGTGAATATGGTTGTAAAGTAATTGGGTTTTCATATTGTGGTTGTGATTGTAATGGTACTAAACTTGGAGGGAGTCCAAATTCATTAAGTGGTATAGGAGGTTTTTCATCATGTGGCTGAGATTGTGGTTGTTGTTGTTTTTGATTATTTAGTGGTGGTGATGATTGTTGAGGTTGCGGTAAATTTTGTTGAGGCTCTGGCATTTGAATTTCTAAATCTGAGGGGGGGATCATTCGTTGTTCTGGATATTCTGGTTCAATATTTCGAGATGATTGTTGAGGAATTGGATACTGTGAAGAGAAAAAAATTTAGTTTTTGTAATTTCGATTTCCTAATCACTTTTATTCACCTGTTCTTTAGAAAATAATCCGTGAGGGACAATTGGTGGTGCTATATGTACTAGAGGAGGACTATAAAATCGGTATGGATTAAATGGGCCAAATGGATAAGTTGCAATTCCTGTTTCATGAATAGTTGGTTGAATAACTGGAAATGCTCTGCTTGGTGTTAGATTTTCATCTGTTGTTATGACTGCATTATAAACTTTTGGCGTTCTCAGTATACCAGCACAATTTCCATAGTTAATTATACAAATAAAAACCAGTATGATCTGTAATTTAAAAAAATTGGTTGGTAATGTACATATATCCTTTATTTTATAATTTTTAAATCATGCAATTTTGATTGTAAAAATATTTTAACATAATTACTTTCTAGACAAACTTTATAAAACACCTCACAAAGTCACAATAGTCACAATGTATCTATAATTATATATCTTTCAAATAATAATTAAGATACAACTGTATTTTGTAGCAAAAAGCTTTTATTATCTATCCAAAATGTGTTTAATATTTTTATGAAAAATTAAAACAAATATAAATGTATACATATATATATACATACAGATCCGTTGTTATGACATAATATTCAAAGATTATTATTATTATAATTATACGTATGCATGTATGCATAAAGTGGAATAAATGCGAAAATATTATTTTGCACGCAATGCACTTTTTCTGTTATTTTCTTATTATTACTATTATTTTTTACAAAATTTCTTAATATTTATCTACAATGTATACGTAAAAAAATTATGAAATGATAATTTAACGCAATATTAATAAAATCAATATTAAAAAATATACATACATATGTACCTACGTATGTACACTCCGGAGTGTACATACATATTATGTATATATAAATTGAATGATTACATGGATTCTTATAAGTAGGTACTTATTTATGTACAAATGCGTTGTTGTATTTTAAATAGAAAAATTGACTTTTGTAATTTATGTGATAATAAAATTTATTATATTTATGTACTAGAAAAATGTTGATTGTGTTTTTTTTCTGTAATTCACATTGCAATAAATAAATACAGCAGTATTTTATGCACGCATAAAAAAAGGAATAATCACAATTCTCATGTACATATTTTATATATTCTTTTATATTATTATACATTACAGTTTCAATTAAAAATTTACACAAAAAATTCAAAAGGTGTTGAAAACTATATACTTACATACATATATTAGGAAGTTATACTAAATTAAATTTTATTAATTAAGCAATTATACAATTAAATTTTAAAAAATATGTTTGTGCAAAAAGGTTTTTTCAAAATTCTTTATGCAATAAAATACAGTTTTCTATTAAACGTCATCACAAAAACAATTTTATTCATGAAGATAATTATTTTTTGATATTTGAAGGTAAGCAACAATTTAAACAATTGTCTAGTGTTTAATGTCGTTTATATTACAATACATATATTTATTTTGTTATTGTAATGTACATAAATATGTGCAGAGTGATTTATTTTATGTACATTTTCTTGCTTGTGAAATACACTGTATGAATTAATACACTAATGAAATTAAAGCTCAGCAGTAGTCAGCGATAACTTCTACATATTTGAAAAGTAGATATAAGATGAAAAGAAATTATTAAAATAAATCCATCACATATTATTTTTACTTCATTCTCTTCTTTTTTCTTCTATAAATATAATAAAAATTTCCTATTGTATTTTCAAGTAGAACCACCCTATTATATATGATTCAGTACAGATTTTTTTGTACTTATAAAATATTTTTTCCTAAAAACGGAAGTTTAATTGCTGTCAGGTAATAATACCAGCAAGTCAATCATTTTTATATATATACTATATACATATGTATGTGCATACATACATACATAATATGTATAATATTTATTATTTTATTATTTTATCTCAGGTGTTTTAAATATACGTAGTATACGTACATATTTGTATAAGATTAAATAAGATGTTAACCTTGAAAGAACTAGTGTAAATTTCACAGAATTTAATACACCACAAATCCTGTAAAAAGGTGGTGTCGATATTTTTATTGAATTTAATTTTTTTCATTGGTAACAATACATACATATGTACATAAATAAATAAAAAAAGATTAAAAAAAAAACTTATAAATTTTTGTTTTTCGAATAGCATGCATAAATTTCAAATATTATATATTAACCGTTATTACAAATTTTTTTTAAAATAAAAATTAATATTCTTAATACACGGTATCAATTTCATTTTAAAATTAAAATATTTAATTATTGTTAATTTTTTCAAATAAGATAATATTCTTCTAACGAGATTTTAAATGAAATGATATTGAACTGATAGGTACTACATACATACATACATATATAATATTTAATGTTTTAGATTTGGAAAGGCTTGTGCGAAAGCAATAAATTTGAAAAATGTATGTTTATATGTATATTTAATATGCAAATATATGTAACTTTAAAAGATAATAACTTTCTTGTCGGTTAAATATCTTTCAATAACCGGCTTTTGTTGAAGTAAAAATATAATTTCTATCTATTTTTCACTTTTAATTTTATTTTTCATTAAAATGCATCCATTATAAAAAATTAACGCTCTTATCTGAAGCACCTACAGTATGTTTAATTAAAAACAACACTATAGAAGAAAAAAGAAAAAAGTTAAGTGACAATAATGATTTGAAAAATTTTATACTTATGTGACTTATGTCGTATATCTACATAAATACATACAGATATTGCTTTATGTGGTTTTTAAGACAATTATTTTTTGCTTTTACACTTTAGAAATTTATTAAAGATTTTACAAGGGAATATTTTATGAATAACTTTATATGAAAAAGAAAGTGATAGTAAAAGATAAAAATGCTAATCAATTTTTTTAAAAATTTTATAAGCAACAAAATAAAAGGAAAAGTGGTCATTACATTTTACTGCGTAAACTATTCTAGAAAATGTTTGATAAAAAGTGAAAAATAAAAATAAATTAAAAAAAAAAAACCAAATTACAAAATAAAAATAAATACATATTTCATATATCATAGAAAAAAGAATATAAAATATATGAGGTCAAAAATAAAATTATGTGGAATAAATCATTCGAATATGTATATTAAATTTAAAAAAATTAAAATTCACCTTTGCATCCATTCTTGCTGTCATTAATATTGTTTGTTGTCTTTCTATTTTTTGTTTTGATGATGGATTTTTACTCGTATTTTTTAAAAACGAATGCTTTGCACTGTTTTTATTGTGATTCTTATTTTTTTCGTATGTGTTTAATTTTTTAAATACAATAAAAAAATTTAAATGCAATACTTGTCACAATTGTTCGTTCAATTCTTGTAATTTTTAAATATCTTTTTATGTTTCTTCTTGTTTTTTTTTTTTTTTTTTTTTCAACACAATAAAATATCAACAACACCAGGAAAATTTAATTTTTATATAAATAATGTATATTTTTTTTTATTTTCCTTTAAAACAATATACATATATATAAATAAATTTTGTATATAAAAACGTACAATTGATTGATATAATTGAACAGGGTGAATCTTTTATGATTTTTTTTTTCGAATATGTAAACGAATATAAAAAAAGGAAAATAAATTTAAAAAAAAAATTGTTTTTAAAACTAATCCAGAAATACTAGTATTTTTTTGTTTAAATTTCATAAAAACTTAATTTAGTTTGCTGCGCACGAATTCACCCACTCAATTCTTAAACGTAAAAATAATAAACAAGAAAGAGTATTAGCCAGAATGTAAGTACCAGGTAAAATTTATGTAGTTTGAAATAAGTTTGAATTACACTTAAAATAGACGTGAAAAAGGAGTATAATAATATATAATCACTTATTATTATTATATATATGTATATATTTATATGATATTATTATGTATTATTATGTTAAAAATATTGACTTTGAATTTCGTGTTCAGAATTAACGTTGGTTTTTTTAATAAATACAAAGAGTAAAACACGTCTACAGACGGCGAGTGATTGAGTAAAAATACTTGATTTCAACCTTTTATATACCTTTTTTTAAAGCTACTTCTCACTTTATTTAAGTTTTTTTTTAATGCAACATTCAGTTAAGTGTCTATAGTGTCTGATTTTGTGAAAATCTTCATATGAACTAATAATATCTACTGGAACATAAAATATATATTGTATACGAAAAAAACAAATTAATAAATAGAAGAAAAAAATATGGTGTACAAAAAAGAAGTACTCGTATGTACTTATGTATGTATGTATGTTGTTTGAAAAATTGGAGGTGGATAAATTTTTAATACATACATATTTACATTATTTACATACATATAGTTAATTTTAATTGTACTAAATTCTCATAGTAAACGTGAGTACTATCTACACCTATGTATATGCACTTTGTGGTATTAAAATAAATGACTTTTTTTTACTTCTTTCGGTTTAATTTTTCAATTTTATTTTATATAAACTGCATTCTATGACGTTTCTTTTACGTTGTTCTACAATATTATGAATTCAAAATAATTATGCTTCAACACATATTATACACAAATTCATATATTTATAGGTACATATTATGTATGTACATCAGCTTATGTATGATTATCATTTGAAATCAAGAACAGTTAACGAAAAGAGTCAAAAGTCGAATACACATTTTCGTAAATTTATTTTTAAATATTTTTGAGATATTATCTACAATATGTTGAAAAAAAAAAAAAGAAACAATAATAATTAACTAAGATATGTATACCTATCTAAAATTTTTAAATTGCATTTTAAACAGAATAAGAAATAATCGATCTTAAGAATTTTGAATTTGAATTTCATTAGGAGATTTGAAAAAAAAACATAGCTGATTTAAGTAAGAGTAGCTTTACGTACTTTTCTGCACAAAATTCTGATAGGATTTCAAAAATAAATATCCGGATAAATTAGGCCAAGTTTTACAGTCGACACCTTAGTGTGGTTCAAGGGACACTTAAATGAAAAACATTAGTGAAATTCAGCAATACAACGTCTTAAGCTGAATAACGTCAATTGACGATCATTTGACGTTCTCGAACTCGCACAAAGTATAAAAATATTAAAGAAAAACTTGGGGTGCTACTCTTTACACTTCTTACTTTTTACTATTATCTTGCGCCCCACGTTTTTCGTTTTAAATCTTTCAAGTATTTCCATAGCTATTAAAATTCGCAATCACAAATTTTCAGGATTATCTGTATGGGGCTAGGAAAAATTATTTTATACTTTTTAGTCCGTCTTAAAAACGTGGTGTAATAAAAATTCATTTTTATTTAAATAATTATTTAATCTGAACTTCTATTTTCTAAAAAAAAATTGTCATTTTATTTTGCAAAATGTTGACTGTGAAACTGGGCCTAAAAGCTTTCTGGGTGTTAATAACAGGTCGCTGAAAATTTAACCTCCTTTCTATTCGTTCTCAAATAGAGAAAAATGTTCATCAAAACTAGAAATTTTTTCAATTAGACAATAGGTACAAACACAAACCACGGAGCAATATAATAGAAATTTATATAGTCATTGCACAAACTACATATGTATATTTAAAAAAAAATATTTTTCTTAATTGTTCATATTAACAGAAACATATACATAATATCTAAAAGATAATTTTTAATTTAAGATTTTTTATTTTAGTATTTTTCTCTTTCAATAAAAAAAAAACTTTTGACGAATGTGATTATAGAGTCAGTCCTAAATTCTTTAAAACTTTTTTTCTTCAAATATATACATAGTATGTACGTACAACGTACATATATAATTGATTCTACATAAAGGAAAATTTTTTTAAATATTTTTTTTATTAAATGTGCTTTTTTTCTATCTCTTAGTTATGTTATGAGAGCAATCATAAATTTAATACATATTGTTGATAAATCATGCGTAATGTGTGTTAAAGTACATGTGGTTTTATAAAATATTTATTTCTAAAAAGCAATAGGTAGGTATTAAAATATAAAATGCACGTGTAGTTACTTAGTTATATATTTTGCTAATCTACTTAGTACTTACTAAGTAAAATATAAATGGTATATTTCTATGTATATTTATAATACTACAGATAGACACATATGTATGTATGTACATATGTTGTTATAGTCTTGTTCAGTAATTTTAAATGAAAAAGAAAAAAAAAGAAGCTGAATTTAGAACTATAAAAAATGAGGGATAGGTACATAAACGTAAAAATATACAACGTACTATATTATTTGATTGACGCCTAATCAAATTGCATAGAAATTACTTTTATTATTGACCGAACATAAATCACAATTGATCAATTATTTAAAGTTATTGTATTAAAATGACCTACTTCCTTATATCTCTAACTACATATTTGATCCCATCATATATTATCTACATCATACCTATATATCCATCTAACTTGTTCAAATTTAATTTTATGGATATACAAACTTTTATCTGCATTAATATACAAACATACATATGTACGAGTATGTCTATAAAATATAATGAAAGCATCATTATTTTATGTTTACATCTATTTATATACTATAAGTACATATATACAAATATATACATATGTATGTATATACATAAGTGTAGAAAGTATTCAATAAAAAATGAAGAATTTCAAAATACGAATACCGTGCTCTTGTTTTTTTTTTTTAAATTTTTATTTTTTTAAATGTAACCGGATCAGAATTTTCCTGACCTTAGATACCTTTAAGGTATTACGTCCTCTTATATATCTTCTCTCGTGGTTTTGAACTTCATTATACCTACATATAAAAAATTTATATATGTACATATATGTATGTTAGTGTATTATTGTACCTTGTGTACCGTATTTTAAAACTACAAAAACAGTTATGAAGTCCCCAACTGGTTTCTTTTGATGGTGGTAAGTATAATGATCGATGTACGATGATAATTTTTATATGTGGACCAAAAAGGTCGGTCATGTATCATATTTATATGTACATACATATATATGCACTCTTTATGATTTTTTATTTATTTTTTAATTTTTTTATTAATTTTAATTTTTCATAGTTTATTTTTTTTATTCATACATACATACATATTTCAAAATTCTTCATATCAAGATTTTGTGATGTCCAGAGAAAATTTCTGAAATTAATACATACATATGTATACAAGAATTTAATGCATAACAATGTAACAAAACATAGAAAAAATCAAAATTGACCATATAAAAAATGCTTTAACAATAAAATATAGTAATGTAACAATGTAATAAACAGTTTTGTATTATCTATACTGTATGTATACTTTGTAGTATGAACATATGTATGTACATATATGAATTATGCGGTAGGTAGGTAGCATAGCAGAAATAAGATTTTTATACCTTTGTCCAGTTTTACAGTCAACAATTAAATATAGGATAAGTTAAGTTAGATTTTACACTTAAGTATAGCTTTTTTTTTGACTCCGTTTTAATTATTTGACATTTCTATCGTTTTCATCAATTTTTCAAAATAGGATGACAGTTTTTTTGGAAAATAAATTACAGAAGTTCAGATTGAATAAATAATACAAAATTGAGTAGATAATATATAATGTGTAGCACATATTCTCTACAGATAATTTAATTGGCCCTAAGGTATAAAAAGTCAACTGCTCATCCTAAATCTTGCAAAAAAAATTTGAATCAACTCAAAATATTTTTAATATTTATAAGGATTAATATTAAGGTAAGCTTAAGTCACCAACTACATTTATGCTTAAGTGTCCCTTAAACCACTCTTAAGTGAATACTGTAAAACTAAAATCGTTACTTATGTTTTACTTGAGGATAGGATTGCATTTAAGTGTTGACTGTAAAACTGGGCCTAAGATTTAATATTATATATGAACGAAGTGTGAAGTGAAGTTCTTTTGCACGATTATATTACAATATAACTGTTTCATTGCCCTTAGGTTACAAATTGTAATGAGAGACAAAAAAAAAAAAAGAAGATATATGACGTTTTTAAAATTCCAACACAGTTATTAAATTTTTTATTCTACTTTTAATTCCTTTGATTAAAATTAAGGTGAACAAAAAAATTTTAAGAAAAAAGATGCACCAGTAAATTCCATTTAAGACTCCTAAGAATCAATTTATAATTGAAAGATAAATTTAATGTTTTTCTTTTTTTAAATGAAGGAGAAAATTAAAATACATTATATATGTATGTAGGTACTGTGTATATATTAATTGTATTTTTCATAAAAATATTTTTTTTTAGATTGGAAATAAAAAAATTTGATGTATTGAATTGCAAAATTTGCAAAATCGATGACAATTTTCAAGCTACTAAAATTTTTCAATTTTCCATATTTTACACCTGTGTGTATTCCTAGATAAAAATGCAAGAATTCTTATGAATGAATTATTATTTTAATTGACATTTCATAGTATTAGTTGTAATCTTGGAAAAGTATTTGAATAATTGTATAAAAAAAGTATAAAAAAATTGTCTTTTTTGTTATTTTTTTTAAAGAAAAAACATTTTGAAGGTAATTAATTCTTTTAAATTTTAAAACTGAAAAATAAAATCAAATGGATCTTTTGTTATCTTTGTTTTTTTTAAATTTATTGTACTTAGTACTAAAATTCAAAATATGTATGTAATATTATATTACATATTTAGTTTACAACAAAACTTTCCACTTCGTCAAAAACTTGAATAAAATAATTTAAAAAATTTTATATATCTAGCATTATACACCATCCAAAATGATCGATTAATATAAACTTCGAGACTTCTTTATTCATTCAACAATTTGTCTTCATTATGCGTGACAAAAAAAATAAAAAGTAAAATTTCCAAGAGATTCCAATGCAAATAAAGATGATCATAACTTTCTTCTTCTAAGCTTTTTTTTTTTTCAACACTGTTTAATACTGCTTTTCAATATTTTTAATATATTGCTACTGGGAAGTTCAAATTTTTTAAATTAAATTTAGAAAAACATGTCAATTTTGTCACAACAACAATTAATTTGATATCGGTGTTCTTATAGTTTGGGTGGTACGTTTTATTTGTTAATTTGAGGCGCCCTATTTTTGATTTTGCTTCGAAAGTTTTGACTCATATTGGAGTAGAAAGAAAGATAATTGTGTTGCTTGAAAAACTGAAAAGTTGGAAAAAAATTATGAAATTTTTTTTTTATTCTCTTATCTATTATAGGCGTTATAATGATAAAAATTAACAAAAAGTTGTTTTCAGAACTGTTGTTTCAGTGAAAATTCAGACTTTGTATAGTAATTTATGTGTTTTAGATTATTTTCAAAACTTCTCCCTTTAATTTTTTCAAATTATATATTTTTAATATAAAACTTTCATATGTACCGAAATAAATTAAAAAATATTATCAAAAATTTTCAAAGCATTTAATTGAATAATAAATTTTGAAAAAAAAACAACAAAAATTACAATAATTTTATTTATTAATAAATAAATTAAAATGATGACAGACAAGAATATTTAATGTAAAGAATTGTGTCTATTTTTAAATAATTATTTAATAAATTTATTTATAATTTTTATTGAACTTAATTTTAGTTTACAATACAACTTATTATAATTATCCACTTTTCGAAAGATTAGGCTATTATTATCACATCAAAGTTTTTCACGACTTATATAAATAGAAGCAGATTCGGTTTCGTAAGTTAGAACGCCTTTTTACTTTTTTTTTTTGTAATTTTAATAAATAACTTTGCTTTTTAAATTATAATTAAGACTATCATTAAAAAAATTTCTAAACTTTTTTATTTTAATTTCAGTGTAAGTAGAATCAATAGAATGCAATTACATATTTACATAATGTGTCTACTGTCTTTATTACGTAATCTAGTAGCTAGTATAACCTACTCCTTGCTCATCATTCGGAGAGTTTTTCTTCCAAAATATACTAAAGAGTTCTTTCTATTTTATCTTCAAAACATTGGTACTACTGTTTACTTTTTTTGTGTTGAAATTTCATAAAATCATGAATATGTAGTCACTTTTTATTAGCAGTTTTAAGACACATGTTGCTTAAAAAAAGTATATCTATAGAAATAAATGTTTTAATAAGAGCCTACAATTATGCAAAATAACATTATTACACCAGAGCACTGCCATATTATTGAAATTATATTTATAATCCTATAAAATATCGCTTTGATTGTGAGATAGATTAATTTCTTTTCATCGAAACTTACTGCTACTTCTTACAATTAGTACAATATTAAATACATTATAAATTTTTCATATATGTCACACCTGTGATTTTATGGCTTATCAATTGATTTAAATTTTCTTTAGATATTGAATTTTTAGTCTAATATTTGAAAGCCTTTCTATCTTACTAATGATATTTAATGAAATTTGGATATATACTCGTACATTATATAACAACTCTTTTTAACAAAAGACAATAGATGTAAGTATTATTACAATAACATTAAAAGGGTTTTCTCTTTGCTTCACATATGGTAAAAATTTGCCTGACTGTAGGTATTATTGATTTGTACAGTTTTATTACACTATTTTTAAAAAATGTATTTAAGTTGAACAAAGTGTTACTACAACAGTTCTTATATAATTCTTTAAAATATTTGTTAAATTAAATTTACCTATACTTACTTCAAAAAATTCAAAAAAAAAAAACCGTTCAAATGAATGTAGTTACATATATAGATTTCTTATGATTATGAAAAAAACAAATGTTTTTTCCATGCTTTTATATAGAATCTACAATAAATGCAATATACATAATATAACGAAATCTTTCTCAATAAGCATGTTTTAAATAATAATTAAAAGAAATAAAAATAAACTATGTATTTATAAAAAAAATAATTTCAGTGTTTAATTTTATAATTTTCTTCTTATTTTATAAAATCTGTTTGAAATTTTTGAATTGTCCCATCCGTCATATCCCGTCCGTCATATGACCTGGCAAACATAATTTGTTATATCTTGGCTTGGGTGAGTTGGAGAAATAACAAATTTTTGTCGTAGTTTGCTAAGACTACCACCTAAAAATTTACCATGAAACAGGAGGTGTGAAGTTATATACTTCGAAGAAAAATAGTGTTGAATTTATGACTGTGAAAACGAGTGTCATTTCATGTCCCGTCCGTCATAGTCACTTATCGCCCTATAAAATGAAAACCAGAATTCTTGGAAAACATCTTCTTTTTCGGTTTGATAGGTCTTTGGGTGGATCATTATTTTTTACATTTAACTGAAATACATTTGAACTATATAAAGGTAAAAAAGAAAAAAAGATTCAAAAAAATGTTCTTCAATCAGCCAAAATAGACTAGGTAGCAATGCGCTAGTTGTAACAATTTTTTATGGGTATAATAAGAATACATAGTCTAAAATAATTTTAGCTGACGGTTGTAATACACTCACGCTCGTTACAACTTGGTCGTGCCACCATAAGGTGTATTTTCAGCAGTTGTTAAAACCGATTATAAACTCGTTTGCGACGGTGGCACTGCTACCTAGTCTATTTTGGCTCAATGTCCCATCCGTCATGCATGGAATGGGTGATATATAAAATAATAAATAAATAAATTGATTTTTAGAAAGACATTTGGTGCTTGTTAATCCACTAGACCAAATGGCAACATAGTTTAGTAGAGTATTTCGATTAGCAATTTTTAATCTAAAATTTTTATTTTATTTTTTCATTTTTTTTTTCTTCCAGTACGCATTATAATATTATTATTAATACTCGTACTAACCTATTAATAAGTGTTTGTAACGTAAAATCACACCACATCTCTTTAAGATCAGTGTCATTGAGCGTGTATACTCCGTAGTACCAACTAATTTGGTCTTGCTTTCTTTGTTCATTTCCAATTAATTTTGCACAAAAAGAAAAAAATTATTAATAATTAACACTATACACAAATAGAAATTATTAAATCAATTAACAATGAATGAAATATTTGAGTTTGACAAGTATTTTTTTCTTTCTTGTTTTATTATTTGCACTTACGGTATATACAGGCAGTACTAAAATGGTTTAGTCGTACCAAAATAGTACTATACCGGTTTGGTACTGCGGAGTATACGCGCTTATTAAAATATTGTCCTCAACATTCTTAATTTACTTCATCTCCACCCCCAGATGATAATAGTCTGTAGGTTCTGTAAGATTTAGTAATTCTTCATGTAGCTTTTGTAATGTAATATTAGATAAGTATTATAATTTTGTGGGTTTAATTGACCGGTTCTCCACAATAAAACCTCAATGGCTGTTGATTTATACAAAGACCTAATTATCTTAAACCACGTTGTGGTCCCCAATCTCATCCATTTCCAGCATGCGCTGGTGCGTCTATTTCGAATATGATCTAAATATAGAAGGTGTAAGGGAAAGTTCTGTCGTTTTTTTCTAAAGAAAAACAAAAATTTTTTTTTTCACTTTTTTTTAAAAATTTATTCCAAAATGTAATGTCCTTTGTTAGTTACAACTGTCTGCCAGCGTTCTGGCAGCTTATCTAACCCCCTGGAAAAGAAGTCCTCTGTTTTGGAGGCAAAGTATTCTTCCACTGCCATTTGGACACCCTCATAATTTATATATTCATTTCCATCAAGAAAGTTTTGCAGCGACCTGAACAGATGATAGTCAGATGGTGCAATATCAGGAGAATATGCTGGCTGAGGTAAAGTTTCCCAACCCAACTCTGCAATTTTTTGTACGGTTTTTCTTGCAACGTATGGTCTAGCGTTGTCGTGATGAAGAAATACACCCTTACTTTTGGCCAAAGATGGACGTTTACGTTGGATTTCTTTATTCAAAACATCAAGTTGCGAACAGTAACGACCAGCATCGACCGTTTCATTTTCTTTCAGCAACTCATAGTGCACTATACCCTTGCGGTCCCACCAACAGCACAACATAACCTTCTTCTGATGCACGCCAGCTTTGGATGTGGACGGTGGTGTCTCTCCTTTGTAAACATATGCCCTTTTTCTAACCACGTGTTTATACACTATCCACTTTTCATCTCCAGTCACCAAGTGGTCCAAAAACGGTTCCTTTTTGTGACGAGCAAGATTTGAAGAACATATCGAAATTCTGTCCATTAAATTTTTTTCGCTTAATTTGTGTGGCACCCAAACAGAGAGTTTGGACACAAAACCAAGCCTTTTAATGTGATCCAAAGCAGTAGTTTGATGAATTCCAAGCTTGAAGGCCACATCTACGGAAGTTAATGTTGGATTTGTCCATACTTAGCACTTCGTCATTGACATTTGATGGCCTTCCAAATCTGGGTTCATCTTTCAAAGCAAAATCACCCGAACGAAATTTCACAAACCATCTTTGGTATATTCGAGCTGTTACTGCGTCCTCTCCAAAAACGTCACATAAGTTTTTCTTTGCCTCCATCGCGTTATTCGCTTTTTGGAACTCATACAACATACAATGTCTTAAGTGCACTTTTTCTTCACTCATGTTAAAAATTTTACAAGTTTAAAAAAACTGACTAAAATACGAAAAAATGTGTATAAGTCATCAATCATATACTAATCTAACTGTTTAAACCGGTTTCAGTCGGATCAGAATTCTTGCTAAGGAACGACAACGCATAAAAGTGCACGTTTTCAAAAACGACAGAACTTTCCCTTATACCTAATACATACCTATTAAAATTTCTAATTAATTTTCTTGTTTTTATTTGTTAGACTTGTATTCCTTGGGGGCATAATGAACAATTTCTTGAATATCTTCTGCAGTGTAAAGCTACGGTCAGACCTCGCTACTTTTACTGCCAGTTTTTGGATTGCAGAAGAAAAAACTGCTAACTCTGTTCACACATAGTGGATGCAACCCGCTACTTTTACTGCGCGCAATCTTGTAGCTGCAACTTCTTGCAAAGAAAACTGCGAAGGTTTTTACACATAACTCGCAGTTTTTGTTGCGCACAACCTTTGTTGCAGTATTTTATACTGTGTAGCTTATTCATTATTGTTTAGTTTGTTATGAATTTTCTTCAATTAAAGATAAATAATTTGTTCACTAATTCTTTCACCCAATTGTATTTAGCCATTTCCTAAATTTATAATTAATTAGTTTAAACAAAATTTATTTTTGTTAAATAATAATTTACATATTTTGAAATACTTACCGTAAAAAATAATAAAATTTCAATCACTAAACTACACTTATCAAAAGGTTTCTACATTGATCACACATCGCTACTTTCTGTCAACGCAGTTTCTTGTGCTGCGCAGCACCAAAAGTAGTGATATCTGACCGTAGCTTAAGTTTCATGTTCTGAGTATGCATCACGGGCTGGGCAGTTAAATCAGGATAATAATTACATATATTTGCATGCTTACAGTTACATTTATATAAATATACACAATACACATGTATAAATACAAATTAGATACGAGTTAAAAAGTATTCAATTTTTCAAACTACATACAAAATGTATCTACATATAGGGTTAATAAGTTGATTGATTTTTAATTTAATGTCCCAATTTCCAATATGTACAGATGTATGTAAAAAAAAACACAAAATGTAAAAAACAAAATTGTAATTTTTTATTTTTCTGAAATTTGTGATAAAATTGTAAAAAAAGGAAATAAAAAAAAATACATAAAAAGATTTGAAGAGTATAACAATGCATTATAAAAAAAATCTTGTTGTACGATAAATAATCCTCTCTCAAGTATTAATTTTGTTTTTCTTTGAATTTAAGAAAAAAATTTAATATCCTTTTCTACTGTTACAACTTGCAAAAAATAACAAATGTTTAATAAAATTCACGAGTGCTATATCCATATCCAGTTATCTTAAGAAATCGGAATCGGAAGAAATAATGCTGAGAAAAACACAGTGTTCTAATATGTAATTTTTCTTTGAAAATTTTTTAACACATTTTTATTTTCATTTTGTAATCTTCTGAAATATGACTCTCTTTGTTGACAGTGTCAAGTATATAATATTATCAGTGGAAGAATTTAATAAACATTCTCGTAATCTGTTTCTTTTTTTCTCTCTTGTTTTACCCTCTTATTTTTAATATATATGTAGCAATGTAATATGTCTACATACATATGTATGTATATCTAAAATATGTCCATCATTGACTGAATAAGGTTTCTATTTATAAAAAAAAAATTTTAAAAAAAATCCCTTAAAATGTGTAAACTGAGGCGCACTTTGATGCTAATCGACCAATTGTTTGGATAAATACAGTTTCAGATACGAATCACCACCCCAAAAAAGGTACATATATTATACACATATCATATGTTGTTCTGTTATTGTACATTTTATGATATATTTATCATATACATAAATGTATTAATTTTTGATATAGGCAAAATTAATTATTATTCACTTTGAAATGAGTTTCAGAATTTGATACTATTATTAGGTAATATGTAATAATCAGATAATGACAATATAATAAAAGGTTGTATAAGTATATATTATAAATTTGACATACTGGTTATTTTATTGTTATAATTTATATTTCAAATGAATACGAATTTTCAAAATAGTAACATGTCGGTATATGCATATGTAAATTATGTATATATAATATATGCATACAAACATATGTATGTGTTCAGCTGAATATGAAATTGTTTAATTAAATTATGTTGATTAGATTAAAATTGTGTTTTGTTGTAATACATAGGTAAACATATACATACGTCTGTACATATATTTTTATACCTATATATTTATGTATGTATATTTTTTTAAATTATCTAAAATAATACATAAAATCTTTGGCAAAAAAATTAATATATACATCATATATTTAAGTTTTTATTTGTATTTTTTCAAGTTTAAAATTATTATAGAAACAAAACGCATGTACTATATGTGAGTATATATTTATATATGTATTAAATACTTTTAACTTTCCTCATAAAAAGAAGACAAGAGACAAAAACAAATTACAAAAGATGAAGAAATAATTTCACGCTTTGTTAAACGTATACAATTTTGAAATAAAATCAAAAAAACGAGTTCTATAATTTAAAAATAAAAATACACAGATCTTGTTTTTTTCCTTTTTCATTTTCTTTTGAAACTTCGAAAAGTTTCAAGAATATTGTATAAATTGTTGTCTGCTTTTTTGTAAACTTTTTTTTATATAAAATTTGTAAATTAAATAAAAGAAATTTTGTGTCCTATTTGAATTCTATGGTCTGTATACCATTTTACAATTTATATATATTATATATCGAAAAATAGTTATATACATACATACATGATATATTTAAGCATTGTATACAATTTTTAGTGGTTTCATTTCTACCGGAAATTAAAACAATCACAAGATTTTTCCATTTGAAAGTAACACGGTACAATTTCTTGACTCTTTTAAGATAGTAGAAAAGATATAAAATCTTTTTAAGATTTATTTTTTTTGGCTAGGGGCTAAAGATATACAGTTCTCTTTTTTAAAAAAAGTACTTTATAAAATATAGTAAATTAAGAAAAATGATGGTTATGTTCTTGACAGACTTAAAGTGTTTCTAACAATTGAAAAAAGATGAATAAATTGAAGAAAACAATTACATACATATATGTATACATATATGTTATTGTAAAACTTTGATAATGCCATTTAATTTTGATATTATTCCAATGTTAGGTATAATTTAGTAATATGTATTAAAAATAGGAAAATATGGAATGATTTTAGTATTTAAAATAAATCCTTCTTTCAAAAATCAAAGGAAAAAAGAATTTCTGAAGCTGCTTTTGAAAAAATAATTTTAATATACATATGTATATATGTAGTATGTACGTGTATATGTATACATATGTATGTACATATTTTATTAAAAGCAATATTTAAGATAACTAATCGAATGCGGAATTACACAACACAGAACAGAACTTGTGTTTGCACGAATAAGTTAACTGCAGATAATTACGAATAATTAGTTGGTTAGAAAATTATGTTTTTATTTTAATGAAAATTTCACGATCTGTTTCTTTTTCTCCTAGATATATTTAATAAATGGTCTGTCCCAAAAACAAATTAGATTATCAACGTATCGATGCCAGCATAAGTATTATAGAGTACTAAGAACAGAAAAAAACGACATTCGATTCGACTGGGATTCGAAATCAGACCTTTGCCTTTTGCGGAGCAGTGCCGGATTAAGCCAGCGCAGGGCTGGTAGCAAATGTTATTTTCTCCGTGCGCGTGGCCCCCAGAATATTCTGACGAATTATCTAACGAGCAAAAAAAAGGTCAATTTGTTCTCTATGCAAGGGGCCCCGGCCCTAATCCGGCCCTGTTGCGGAGCACTATTCTACCAATTAAACTATCGGATGCCATGCCGTAAACCTTGAAGAATAATACTCAAATCTCCTACAGTATTTTTTTTAATGTGGGTTAATTGACCTTAAAATGTCCTTCCTTCTACTTTTCTATCCGTATGCTTCAGCACTGTACATTATGTAAATGTAGTAAAATCTCACTCATAATCAAAAAAAAAAAAAAAAAAAGACAGCACTATAAACATCTGAGCATATACCTACCGAATTTTGGCGCAACTAAACCCGTTTTATAGCAATTGCGATTTTTTTCTGGAAAACTAAGAATAATGGATGAAAAACTGAAGCCGTCATATGAAAATAAGGACTGTCAGGAAGTAGCAACATTTTTCCCAAAGATATTTGATATTTCTTAAAATCAAATTAAGGTAAAAAGATTTGAGATAACTTTTTCCTTTGTTTAAGTAGCACGTCTTATGTTTTTGTTAAATTTTATATTTTTACGATTTGTAGTTTAGGCTATAAACTATCACCAGCTACAACCGAAAATATGTACATAATGTTACTGTAAATTATTATTTTGGTTGGTAAATCACGAAAATTTTCTAAAAATTTTTCTGAAAATTAATCAAACAAAACAAGTACAATAAAGAAAAGGGATCAAGTAATGCCTATAAAAAATGTCTTTGCATAACCCCTAACAGAAAATGTCATCGTCTCTGACAGACATTTTTTTCCCCATTGATGGACATCCATAGGAATATATCGTATTTTAGATAAAAAAAAAAGTTTATAATGAAATCGGTGCAAATAAAATTTTCTGTAAACTGTTTCAAATAATTAATGCACAGTGAAACCTAAAAAAAAGAAACATATGGTAATAAAATATTGTAATATGCATAAAGAAGTTAAAAACGAGAGCTCATGTTGGCATTTTCATGGAATCGCTTAGTACTATGTATATGTATGTATGTATATGCTTTTTTTCTAGAAGTTAGTGAAAAGGATAGCAAAATTTCAACTTTAAACTTAGGTCATTTTTGACTCAGAGCTATTGACTAGAAGATTAATATTTTATGTAGAAGTCAAAAGAATCATGTACCGTCCTAATTGTTCCTATCCAGGATAATCTGTATAAAAAATATAGAGTATTTTGTTTCAAAAGTTAATTCACATTATTTTAAACATTTTAATTTTATTCCAGCTTATATTTGCAAAATAGTCTTTTTATTGTTAAAAATTACGTTTGTTTTTTTGTAAAATTTTCAAAATCAAGAATTTTTTATAATACTTCAAAATTGTACTTTTTTATAAAAGTTCTCACATGTGTAATTGTTTTAAAAGCATTTAATGCAATCTTTGAAGAACAACGTACATATTATTTTATAATGTTCCCACGATGATAAAGTGCATCAATTCTTTATAAAATTTTAAATAATATCGATTCCATCATCTTATATAGATAATCAAATAAAATGCAATATTCTTTTGTTTAAATAAGAGAAAACAAAAATAACAAAACAATACTATGTAACCGCATCTTTTGATTTGTAACCAAAGGGAGTATTTGAAAATTTTATTCTAAAATAAAGATATCAGGTGCTTCTTTATTGAATTTTTTTCTTTCTTTTTTTTCTCGTCTAAATAAATATAGTCTAACAACACACTCTTGAACTCACTTAAAACTCACCCCTTAGCGTTTATTTAGATCAACTTTTTTTTTTAAACTGTTTTACAAAACTAAAAAACCAAGGAAAGTAAAAAACAATGAAAATTTTTGAATACTCATAAGATTGTATCAAATTTTTTATTTAGGTTTCAATTGATTAAATTTTTTTAAATTGGTTATATCAGATTTAATATAAATTGTGAATCATGAGGTTTCATTAAATTTTTTACATCGAAAATTAATTTTTTTTTTCAACTAAAAATGGAAAGAGTATTTTTATTTTTATAAAAACTGAAAGGGTGAAAGCTGGAAGATTTTGTATACCTATCTATATAAGGATGAAAATTTTTTCTTTTACATATATGTATAGGTACAATAGAAATAGAGATGTTGTGCAGTTTATGTAAAAATATTGAATTTCATATGTGTGGGAAAATTGTTATATATATTATTTTAATTATAAATTTTGAATATAAAAAAAAATCACAATATACCTATATGTGAATCAGAATATATGTATACATATATATGTATGAACTTAAAATAGATATACGAAAATCAAATAATAAGTAATATAATATATCTACATATATTTTTTTAAAGAAGGATGTGTTTTTCGTGAACATCGTTAAAAAACAAAAATGAATGCAACAAAATTTACCAATATTATTTTTTCAATGAATTTTGTAAGTTCATCATCTTTTGTCTACTAAATAATATTTTAATAGGTTAAATAAAAATTCGTTTAAAATTCTACAAAATATAATGTCAATGTAAAATTTTAAATAAGAGGATTAGGAAATTTTGTTCGCAAAAATATAATTAAACCGAAAATTATACTAAATTGCATTAAAGGCATATTTGATATGTGAAAAGCTTTTTGTCTGAAACCATTTAATATGTTATAAATTCAGAAAAATACTTCAAGCAATCCTAACAGGTTGGTAGCAAAAAAATTGTAGTATCTTACAACAGAGTCTTAATAAAATACACACTTTTTTGCCACGAATGAAGTTTGTACACTATTCATTTATGCAGACTTGAAACATAAGTTGATATAAAAAAAAAGTTGATATATTTTGAATTTTAGTAACAGTCAGAAAGCAACAGAGTTACCTTACCTATAATGTAACATGATGATTTTTCTTTTTCTGGAAAATTGACAGTTTTTCGGTAATACGCATACATATCTCATTTGGACATTATTAGTCTAATAATTTAATAATTCAATTCAAAGACGGCCATTTACAAAACTTATCAAATTGGAGTTTGTTTATTGGAAATTAAAAACAAAATATAGTAGTACACTAGAGGTATTTTAATGTATTGAAAAAAGTGGGGTTCCCTGTATATGATAATCAACCAAACTTAAATGACAAAAGAATTATTAAAAACAGCGAAGTTTTTAAATTTAAAAAGTAATTTAAATTTTGTAAAATATTTATATGTACCTAATTGAAGAAAAAGAACAAAAACCTCGGTTGAAATTGAAAAAGTTAAAATAAATTTCTATGCTCAATTGAGAAAAAAAATATATATATTTACTTATATGTTATGAATAAAACATTTGATGTAATTCGAAAATAAACTGGAATACTGAACATTTCTAGGGAAAATATAAAGTTTGCATCACCTATTATAAAAGTTTGTATACAGCTATAGATACATAATATGTTATATAGGTAATGTAAATAACAAGATTTTTGAAAGTTGATTTTTTTAATTATACGATATAATACGTTTTGTATTTCTGAGTTTTTCATTATGTACCTACTAATTAATTTAAATTTTCCTTTAAAATTGTTAGTTCTTAATAATTTTTGCAAATGATTTTTACTCAATAATCAATATACCTTGGAATGGACCTTGGAATAGTTTTTTACAGAACTAGAACACCTGTTCAGTTTTTAATATTATTATATTATACATATCACCAAAAATACAAAAAGGACATTGTAAAATAACCAATAAAAATTTAATTACATTTACATATTTTGTTTCATATGTTGGAAGATAAATTCACATTGTAAATTTTTTAACACTTCACTAAAAATAAAAAAGAAGATTAAATGAGTAAGGAATTCTATTTTATTACTATAGTATACCTACAAAATAATAAAAAATATTATAGTTTATTTTTCCAAAGAGTAAAATTTATTTTTGTAATTAAAATGAAAAATTGATGTTTTTTAGTTTTTAAAAAACTTTATTTATACACATTTTTATTTTTAATTTTTCTGCTACAGTTTAACAAATATTTAAATTCATATAAAATTTACAGAAAATTTTTACGTTTTACAAAAAATATTTATATAAAAAAAAATGATTAAATTCTGAATAAAATGAAAATCACATATTAACGTTTTATTTAGAACTGTCGCTTATAATTTTCTCATATCAATCATTATAAATATAGATAGATATATGTATATATACCTACAAGTATTCCACTATTTATCTAAACAATTTAACGCTCGTGCGCTGAGAGAAAATACACTATCTACGTTTGCACTGTTTTATTTTTTTGTTTGTTTGTTTGTGCACTTCTTCAGGTGACAATTAAAGAAAGATTATGTTAAATTTTCTGACAGTACGCATGTTTTCAGTTTCACTAATACTTAAAAAGTAATAAAAATAAATGTGTAAAAATATATATATATGTACCTATTTGTAAAAAATTATAAATATACATATTTTTCCAGTAAACCAATACAATTGAAAATTTAAAATAATAATAATATTGAAACTGTTACACGCCCATCAAATAAAGGTGTGGTTCATTCGAGGAAATTAACAACTGAAACATATTTCATTCAATAAAATATTATATTAAAACTGTTTCAAAATAAATAGGAGTATAATAATATACATTTATGTATATACCTATGAATAATTTATATGATGAGAAAAAAAAAAGTAAAAAAATAAAAAAGAGAATTAAATGTAATTTTGAAATTTTTCATAACAATAACAGAAGTATTTCATGCCAATAACAAATGTTGGAAAATTTATTTTTTCCTATATTTTACAACATATGTATACATATCTACATACATATGCATATGTATATTATATTTTTTAAAAAGTTGTACAAAAAACTTATGACCATAATGCAGATGCAGTAAAAGTAAAATATTGAAATAAAAAAGTAGAGAATTTCTTTTTATGAATTTTTAAATTTATACTCTAGTTCTAGTTGAAAAATTAAAAAAAAAATACATAGGTACATAGTTATTATTTTTATTTATAAATTGCATTTGAAAGTTTATGAATTTATTTGTTTTATACTTTTTGGAAGTAAGTATATAGGTATAGTAAATTTATAAGGTTTAACTTGGTTATATAACATGCAACGCAATTGTTATATTATGTATGTTAATGAATTCCGATAATTTGTTAAATCAGTTCAATAAGCAGCTTAAAGTACTTGTTATTTTTCATTATAATGTACATAGTTTAAAATAGAAATTGTAAAAAAAGTATGAATAAATTCTAATTGATTTATTTAGGCGCATAACATGCTACTAAATATTCTAATTGTTATAATTATCTATAATTTTTATGATCATGTCCTGACATATCTATATACATACATATATATTTATATATGAAAATTTTTTGAATCTTTTTTCTTTATTTTTCAGTATATTACTTCACACCTCCAGTTTCATGGTAAATTTTTAGGTGGTATAGTATTAGCAAACTGCGACAGAAGTTTGTTATTTCTCCAACTCGCCCAAGCTAAAATATAACAAATTATGTTTGCCATGTCGTTTGACGGACGGGACCATTGAAAAGTCCCAAATTCTTTTAATAAAAAAATATGAAAATGATAAAATTAAACACTGAAATTAATTTTTTTTAAATATGTAGTTTTATTTGTTTTTTTTTTTTTTTTGATAATGCACATTGTGAAGCTAGAACAACACTGTACTATTTGTCATAAAATGCATTTGGTAACTAGTTATTTCAGATCAAAAACAGCCCTCGAAAACCTACTTAAGGTCGGTGCTATGTGTGTGTTATATGTTTTTGTAGATACCTATTTTTTTTTTTTAAAACAAGCTTTAGTAACAAAACAAACGTACAGTAGTGAAATATATACCTGATGAACCTATTTACCCTACTTATTTTTAAAAAAACCGAAAAAAAATTGTTAGGTTTGATGTAACAGCTCGCGTGGAATGGGCGATATGTAACTAAACAAAAGTATCAAATTGTTATCATTCGACCAAGTACATATATATATTATAGGGTTAATATTATTTTTGCTGTTATTAAATGTATTTTCAATTTTCTGCATTTTTTACTACTTGAAAAAAAAAAATTTAAAAAACATGAAAACTTTAAATACCTATACATATTTCCCCGAACAATATTTAAATAGTCTAAAAAAGATAATCTATTGTTAGAATTATCTTCAGATATTCGATTTTTCATATTTACAATACATATACTATATTATGTACATATATGTATTTTATATGTATCTCACAATGAATTTTTTAAAATTATATTTACAAGGAATTTGAAAACATGGCTTATTCACATTTTAAAGCAGAATTTAGAATTCTTTCAGAAGTACATACAAATCATCATTAATACGAAATCTATGTATTTACATAACTTTGAAATTTTTGAAATTTCCTCTCCAACACTTTTTAAATTTATAGAAATGTGGCGTTTTTCCGTTTAATGGAAAACCGACTTTGAAAATTTTATTTGAAGCTATACTCATCCTTCTTAGATTGCGATTGCATTGATTATTATCAAATTTTTTTAACATTATGGCTTAACTCTTCTCTTAGGTCATTATAATATGTAGGTGATAAGTTGATTTTTAGAAATGCATAATATAATCAATAAAAAGTTTGTTTATAAGTTTTTGGTTCTTCAATACTTCCGCTATTTTATAGAATTGTGTGCAAAAAAGAAAATAAAATTTTCATAAAATATAGACAAAAAAAAAAATGGAATTTCATTGAGTTATTATAGTTAATTATTATTTTTGCTATCCAGTGTTAAAAATACTTAGCACTAAACTTTTTATAAAAAAGTTCTTTTTTATTTGAAAAATAGTTAGTGTTGTTTTTATTTAATTCGTATAGTGTTAAATAAAAGAAACCGTTTATTATATAAATTCCTTCACTTAATCATCTCATAACAAAAATTTGAATTTATATAGGTAATGTCTAAATTCATTAATATTTTGTTTGAAAATAATTGTGGAAAAAATTCTATATATATGTATAAATATTAATTAAAACATTTTTGTTTTTGTATTATAACTATACTATGAAATATTTTTCCTAATTAGATATACGCTATACATAATGAAATAAAAAAACAACATATCGAACATGTAAAATTAAATTGAAAATTAATTTGTAAATCTAATACTTATGCGTATATCATGTATGTATCTATATGTAATCATGTATTGTTTGTCTACTTTTTATTCAGTAGAAAAGAAGGATTTTTCAACGAATATCTGCACTAACATATACATTATAATATAGATATGTGTATATTGTAACTTTTTTCAAATTTCCAATTAAATAAAATTCTGCTTAACCAAGCGCATAATCCAGAAACTTTTTCAAAACTCATCCTTTTCTCATAATTTTCATTTTTATATAAAATGTTTTTTTTTAAATTTTTTTAATCAACGCTGTAATATAAAAAAATATTTTAAAAAGCAATCATTTTTTAATAATGATTTTTTCTTGGTTTTTTTTTTCTTCTATTTATTTTTATCATTTTAAAACTATATGTACAATATTTTATACTGCCAATAAAAAAAAACGTACGTCTGATATATTGTAAATAAAATTAATTAAAGTTTAAAAGATATTACTTATTTATAATAATAAAATGTATAACATATATTATTCAGGAGGTAACAATGTTTGTAGAAACCACCCCTCAGAGTATTTTAATCCAATGTGTATACAAAGTAAAACCTTTTTAAAATACAAAATAAAAAAAAAAGTGGAAAAAAAATATTAAAAACAAAATTAAAAAATGAAAAACACTAACAATAATTATTATTTTACATTTTTCCTCTTTTTCCTTCATTTTATTTTGCTACATAATTTCAGGATAAGAATATATGTAATTTATATTGTATATTTACAATGCAATAGTTGCTTTGAATTATAATTTAAAATAACTTTTTTTTCTTTTTTTTAAATAGAAAATGTAACAGAGGATTTATGCTTTAAATGTAAATGTATGTATGAATGAAAGAGATGAATAAACTTATGAAAAGGAACTCCCTTTATAAAAAGGGTGGATATTCCAAAAATTTATACATGAGAAATAATTAAAACTGTTTCAAGGATATCCTCTATTTCAATTATAAAAAGATACACACATACATGTATACATTACATTTTTATACAGTTTATAACATATTTTAAAAAATGAGCTTCTTATACAATTATGATACTGTTTTGTTTGGAGGATGGCCACTCTAATTCAGAATATTTTTTCTTTTTGTTTCATCCTTGTGTGTGTAAGTATATTAAAAATGCAGTGAAGTCCAAGTAAAATTTTGATGTAGTGGATTTAATTTAAAATGTTTTTTCAAATTAAATATTTTAATTTGATTATGAATAAGCATCATTTTTCAAAAATTTCTAAACAAAATTTCTTGAATTTCAAGCCAGAAATGTCTTCAGATGATTTCAATGGTATTTTAGTGTTTATTAAATTTGTTATAACTATGTTGTTGGACCCAAAAACAGGCAGAAAAAGTTTTTGTTTTTCTGAATAAGATATTTGATAAATAACAGATAATATAACATATTAAAAGTTTTAGAAAAATCTTATCGGAATCATTTATTTTCTTCTATATCTATGTATGTTATTAAAAAAGTTTGTATTTTTCAGTATGGATATCGTATGAAAAATATTTTTTTGTAAAGATAACACTAAATGAGGAGTGTTCGAACAAAAGGTAACATTTCCACTTTTTGAATTTTTGCTTTTTTTTGCAGAATCGTACGTAAATCTATGAACTGCACATTGTAGTTGAATTTGGCGTATTAAATAGTCAGAACTCCCCTAGAAAAACGGAGTCTAAATGTCGGTTTTCGAACAAAAAGGAACATTTCCACTCTTTTATACTAATTTTTATGTAGTTATAACAAAAAGTGATATTCCACTATACATTTAATATTAATCATTAATTTATGTCTATGGGTCGGACTTACTTCAAACCTTCAAAAATAACAATTGTAAGGATAATGTCTATACTATTGTCTTAAAAAAAAATCCGAACGAATATATGTACCTCTTGTAACATGTTCGAAGATTTTCTGACAAAAGGTGACATTTCCAAATTTCAAACTCAGTTATCTCCATTAATATGAAAGTTTCTAAAGGCGCAAAGCAGTGATTGTTAGGTAACTTTTTCAATGTATATTTCTGTATAAACATAATATTTAAAAAAAAATGCTAATTCTTTTAATCACATTTTAGTGATTTCTGAAAAAAAAGCAACGATGGAAATGTTACCTTTTGTTCGAACACTCCTCAAATGTGAATAGATTAGATTAGATCTCAAACAATTTTAAATTGAATATTTAAAAGTTTCTTTCAATCATTTTATAAGAATATTTCCTAAACCTTTAAAATATTTAGGGAATCATAGTATTTTGTTATACAGTACAGTAAACTAAAGCAACTTTTTTAAGCTAAATTCAAATTCAAATGAAACATTTACCTTGTATATGCGAAGCTCTAATTCGCATTAACTTACTCCGTTTTGACTAAATACGGATGCATAAACAAATTTCAAAACGCATTAAAACTCTACGACGTTTTAAGTAAATACACTATGAAATCCGCATTTAAAATTTCAATGCGTTTTTAAAGTGTGCATATACACTTTCTTCGGTTTAAGTGAATTGCCATTACACACGCAGGTGTTTAACGTTTTGAGTGAGAACGAAATGTTGTATTACGCATAAACACCAATTAAAATGTATTATCTCAAAACGATGTTCAAAACGTTTTATCGTATATTATCAACTTTTAAAGAATCTAAATAATTGGCATTTATAATTTTAAAATTTCCAAGTAAAATTGCAGAATATGAAAATACTGTTTTTCTTTTATTAAAATTATATAAACATCGTAATTCAATAGAAACTTCTGATTGGGCTACTGGTTTATTGAATAAATTTGTATTATAATGTAGTACTAAAAAAAGAAAAAGAAAAAAGAAACAACAACACGACTCTCGAAAATCATAAATTTGCAAATACTAAATTATTTTTTTAAGTATTTTCTCAAATAATAGTTTAACAAAAATTCAATTTACTAAAATAATTTTCTTACCAACGCCGCTACTGTGAAATTACTTCGTAACATTTTATTGACTTACATTTTCATTACAAATATCCTTTTACATAATAATCTGTTTCTCCATATCTAAATAAAACTCACACATAGTAATAGACCGGTTCGAAATCCTTTGTACACATACATATTAATTTATTTTTCCATTGGAAATATTTGAGTTTGTATTTGTGATTTTTTCTTTCTTTTTTTTTAAGTTTCAATATAAATGTGAATAGTATATATTCTACAGGTTATCCATTTGTATGAGTTTTTCAATATTATTAGAATAGAATAATATGTATGTTACAAAAGTAAAAACAGTTTCTATATATTTTATACTCTGATAATACAACGAAAGAACACCATGCGGTATATACTATATATTACAATACCCCCTCACCTTTATTAATATTTATATGGTGCAACTATTATGCTACAACTTTATAAAACTTTGTTAAAGAGGACGATAACAAAGTGTATTTTATATTTCCATAAAATTTTCATCAGACATCCAGTCTGAGTATCGCATAAACTCTTCATCATCACCTCTTCAACATCGTATTATTGATTCAATTTGAACATCTTTGAAAGTATCAGTGGTTTTCGTTCCTCCCTCTTCAAGGTGGTTTTATGTATATTAACTTGAAAATTTTACAAGTATTACATTTTAAGTTTATTTGGTTGGTTATAAGATTTTTTTCTGAATAATAAAAAAGGAAAAAGAAAATACATTTTTAAAATAGGAAATTTAACTAAAATGTATAGACGACATTTTGTTACTAAATTGAAGAAAAATTTCGTTTCAGTATCAATTTGATTTTTGTCGGGCAATGACGTGGTCGGGATTTATTATCATTGAAGGATATTTAAAAATTATGTTTTTTGCAAGGATTACAAGAAAAAATGTAAAGTGCTTATGTAAAAATTAAATTCAATAAGGAGAAAAAAAAACTATTATTATAAACAATCTGTGATTTAAATGTGAAAAAAAAAATCAATCAAAATAATTTTGAATTACCAGATGTATTATGACGATATCTGATGGTGGCATGATAGAAAATTAAGTTTTTTTTTTTTGAAATTTTTATGTGTTTGACTTAGTGAATTTTTCAATGTTTGATCATTTAAAATTATAAATTTAGTTTTTAAAACAAGGGAAAAAGAAAAAAACATAAATTTTTGAATATTATAATATGAGTTTACCAAGTGGTGTAGATATGACAAATTTAATGTCACAACATCCTGTTTTAGGTGCATTACCACCTGCATTTTTTTTACGTGCTGCGTCTGAACGTTATCAAAGAACACCAAAATGTGCTAGATGTAGAAATCATGGAGTTGTAAGTTATTATTTTTATGAATTTTTTAATATGTATCTATTTAAAATTTTTATATTTATATTCTAAATTCGTTTAAAACTGTTACATAATGAATTCATTTTTTTATATTCTTCTTGTATTGTATAGAAAACATTGAGAAGTTAAATCACTAAATAAAATGATACATATATGGTCTATTTGAGTCAAGGGAAGGGAAATATTTAAGGTTACAAAAAATTTAATAGTATACACCTTCATATAAATGAACTAATAAAAACCACTTGTCTTTTCCTTTTCACAATTTTCTAGCTAAATTGTATCTGTATTTAAATTAATTGCCGTTAATAGTTGCAAAATTTTATGAAAAAGAAGTTTTTTGACAATTAAAAACAGTTTTTTAAATTTTGGAATTAATTTCACTAATATATTTTTTTGGCCGTCGGTTCCAACAATAATATATACATACTACATAATTATGTATGTATGTATTGTATATGTATCTATCTTCTTGATGAGTAAATAACCAAGAATACCTATGTAGTACATATGAAATTTTAAAAAAAAGAAAAAAATAGTGAAGGAAAATTAGACAAAAGTATTTACAAAGCATTTTCAATGATTTAAAAATTTTGTTTAAAATTTACCAGTTCATATAATTATAAGCGATCGATTTATTCGACATGTAAAAACTTAAATTTTAAATAAAAATGATGTAGTTGTTCAAAGAAACGAATTAATTATTACTATTAAATCTGTTTTAAATCCTTGAATTCCTTCAACGGCTTTTTCTAATATTTAAGGACTGTATAGAATATTACATTTAAAAAGGAGACAAATGTTTCCATTCATTTTCTATTGAAATTCATACGTATTTTCCAAATATGTAATTTTGTACACTTCGTATAAGTTGAACAAAAAATCAACTACGAGTCTCATCATTTTGGATCCTTAGATTCCGAATAAGTCTAAAATACCTATTTTGACTGAATTTATCGTGACTTTCACTTTTTTACTTTGCTGTAAAAAAAAATAATTTTCAAAAAAAACTTTAATTCTTTTTTCGCATCGATTTTCATTACCTCGATTTTTTAGAGCATTAATATCAAATTATTCTACTTTTGAATTCTTAGGCAGGTAATATATAATAGTAATAAATAATTATTAAGTTTACATACATATGTATATACTTTTGTTTTCTGTTATTAATTTACTTTCAAATTAGAACAACAACAACAAAAAAATAATAATGTATAAATACATAAATAATAACTGAAACTAATTGGATTAATTATTACAGGTAAGTGCTCTCAAAGGACATAAAAGATATTGTCGATGGCGAGATTGTGTTTGTGCAAAGTGTACATTAATTGCAGAAAGGCAACGTGTTATGGCTGCACAAGTAGGTTGAATAAAAATAAAATTTTAAGAAAAATTAATTCATAAATATTTTTCTCATTCACTGAATACTGAATATATGTAGCAAGTTCATTTTCATTTTTCTTTTCTTCCTGTTTTCGTTATTATTATTATTATTATTATTTAACTTTCATTTCTAATTATGTTTTACATATGTTTCATAAAAAGGTGGCCTTGAGACGACAACAAGCACAAGAAGAAAATGAAGCTCGTGAATTAGGTTTATTATATTCAACAGTTCCCGGGCAAACTAATGCAGATGGTCCACCTCCACCACCAAATGTATTTCATCCTGGTATACCTTCACCACCAAGTGATTTAGATGGTAATCAAAGAATACAATTTAGTAATAATGAAACAGAAGTTGAAAATCATAGAATGAGAATAGAAAGATTAAATATGCCATATTCACCAGATAGAACTGATGTTGATAGTCCAGGTAAAAATTAAATTTGTATTTTCTTTATTTACACTAGGGAACAGAGGTCAGGCAATAATGATAAACACTAAATATTTTCACTATTCACAAAAATAAACACAAAAAATTTGATAATTGTTAAACGCAATCATCCAACTATACTCCATTAACACCTACAAAAATAAAATCAATTATTAAACAGTTCGCAGTTTTCAAAGCCATTGAAATTAATATTTCCATGTCCTCCGCGTTACCATCAAATTTCAGGTATACCTTTTAGTACAGCGAATCCTTTTTTAAACAGTTTTATTATTAAAATATCAAAAACTATTAACGAAAAATTTTTGAAATGAAAGGTTTTTTACAAAAAGAGCCACATCAGTTTAAAATCCTAACTACCTATGTTTTGTGAGTTACTAAGAAAATCGCAAAAATTTATATACCTGCTGCAAACATTTCTGCCTATTTTTTTGTTGTTAAGCAAAATTAATGTATTTAGAAACATTTTAAATTGAACTTGTCTTTCCTTTTTCTTCAAAAATTATTGCTTTTCGAGATTTTTTCAAAATCATATTTTCGAATAAAGAAGAAGAATTTTTTCTATCAATAAAAATTGCAATTAACTGTCAAGTATGCGGTTGCCAATATAACAAAAATAAATCTTTTCAATAAACAGTTAAGCATCTACTTAATTTCCTCTTCATTAATATTCCTTTTAAAACACAAAATTAAACAGTTAAATTGTTTGCATCGATAGCAACGTAATGCGACACCACTTAAAAGGAGCAACAATAGTTAGCACGAGTAATTTGTGGTAAATCTTTAACGGTTAAACATTTCTTTTGTTTCCCTTTAAAAGGGGATTTTCATTTTATATAATTTTTCCTTCTTCTTACACGCAATTTATTTCCATCCCCCCTCCATGTTACTTTTTTGTTGCATTTACATTATACTCACACATATATACACATAAATTTATGTTCATGTATTTTAAGATTTATGTAAAATGTGACTTATTTTTCATAGCTTACACGTAAAAATGTTTCATTAAGAGATGCTTATATTTTTGCAAGAATGACTTTTGAAGACTTTTTTTGTTCATCACATCAAGATGATTTCAAAAAGACGGTTTACCATACAAGTATATAATATTTCACAGAGTTTTAATAATAAATGGTGTATTTCTGTTGTTTCTTATTCATACAATTCTTATATGAAATATACATTTATGTATGTATGTATGTGTTATTATATTTTTTCCGCAAAATTAAAAGCGCCTTTATAACTGTTTTCTAAGAACATTTTATAAACTGAAAACATTGTGTGTTCTTTTTAATAAAAATCCTTTGGAATGTTAATGTGTATGACTTGAAAATATAATTCACGCCATATTGTTGTTATGTTTTTTATGAATTTTATGTTCCTTTTATCCTTATAACATTTTTCTTTTGAATATTACAAATGTGTTACTTGACTTCATTTGGAAAGTTAAAAAAAAAAAAAAGAACACCGTTTTAAAATTAATTTTTAAAGGCGTTTATATTTTGTGTTTCGTTTTTCAAATTTTTTCAAGCAAAAATAAAGTGTAGAAAAGGTGATGTTGATATTTTTTATTTTGTTTTTTCATATTGAATTTAAAAATTTTTGTTTCTTAAATATTCATTAAAATAAGTTTAAAACAACAGAACATGTACTTTTGAATCCTTAAGGAAATTAAAAATAATTTAGTAAAATTTTATACACGACACATGAAATTTTAGTACAACTACAATACTCAAATCAGCAATTAAAAATTTAATGCCCAATTAAATTCAATTAAATTTTTTTTCCAAATCTAAATAATTATCCTTTAAGTAGTTGCTTAAAAATACGATGTTATAAAGGGTAACTGATACTTTTTTTCCTGAAATTCAGGGGTTGAAAATGAAAATGTTACAAATATGAATGAATGTGAGAAGCCACTTGTAAATACGATTGTTGAAGTTTTTGCTTATACATATTTGTTTTTTGTATTATATTTGTATTTTTTTTTCTTTTTTTGTCGTTAGGTCAATACTTCATGGTTGCAATTTTATTATGTTTTCACTTTTGAAACCACGAAATAACAAATAAAAATTGTATCTTCAAAGATTTTTTTTTAAAAAGGGATTTATTCATTATTTATATGTGTATTTTCAATATGTTTCAAAGATTTTTCAAGTTGAAAGAGATTATTATTCTTCTTCCGATAATGATCTTCTTTATTAAAATCAAAAAAAAAAAGAGAAAAGAAGAAAAAAAGGATCAATTCAATGTTCTATGATATTTGTTGAAGAATTATTTTGTTATAATAATTTTTACACATTATTATGGTTCTCTGACTTTCAAATCTGAAAATTGTTCAGAAATAACGTGAAGAATCAATCTTAAAATTACAATCATTTTTTTTTAAATTATACATAATTTCAAACAATAAATATTTTTCGAGCCTTTACAAAAAAAAACTCATATGGTTGTTTTTATTTCACTAAATGACTCTAAAATGATTCTTTAATTTTAAAAAATAAAATTCGTTAAAAGATTTAGAAAAATGGTAAAACAATAAAATTTATTATTTTGTTAAGGTTCAAAACGTCCTCGTTTATCGAATGAAACTGATCAAGATACCGGTTCAGAATCATCACCTAGCAGTCCAAGACATAAAACATCTTCAGCACTTAGTATTGCTGGAAATCTCTCACCAGCACGAACAGGTCCACCAAGTTCACCAGAATCTGATTTGGATGTAGATTCTGCACCAGATGAACCGACACCAGAAAATTTAAGTTTAAAAAAAGATAATTCTACCTCACCACCTAACACACCATCAGATACCTTAAATTTATTACGTCATCCAAATGGTGGAAATGGACAAGGATTCATGCCATATCACCATGCACAATACATGAATTCTGTACCAGCACAACGATCTCCTGTAGATGTTCTATTAAGAGTTTTTCCATCAAGACGACGAAGTGAAGTTGAACAATTACTTCAACGTTACAGAGGTGATGTTCTACAAGCAATGGAAGCGATGTTATCTGGTGAAGATATGGGACAAACAATGACAAATGTACCAGTTACATCATCTTCATTTCCAATGAAATCAGCATTTTCACCATTAGTACCACCAGTAATGTTTGGACAGCCAACAAATCGTTATCCTTTTATGCAAACACATACAAAACGTTTTCTAACAGCACCATATTCTGGAACTGGATATTTATCATCTATTATACAATCAGAATCTGATCAATCACAATCAAACGATGCAACACCAACTGAACAACGGACTGGTAGTGGTAATATTCAAGAAACGCAGGAGTAACATAAATTGTATACAATTAAACATAATATGTAATTAAACATAACGTGCTTTAAAAGTTTGACATTATAAAAAGAAAAAGAATATCTCTCTAAGTATATGATGATACGGTATACGTACGTAATTTTCTATTATTATTTTTTTTCCTCATTTTAAAATGTGCTTTAAGAACCCTATAAAAGAAAAGAAAAAAAAGAAAACAGTTTGTGAATTTCTCTTTATTAAATTATAATAAAATATTCTAAATTGTCTATTGTAAATATTTTCACTTAAAAATAAAATGCATAGAATTCTAAAAAAATCATGTATGTATATGGTAAAAAAATGCACTTTAAAGAAAATATTAGGAGTACTTAATTTAATTGTATTATTCAGAAGAACAAAATAAAGATATGAATATTAAGAATTTTATGTACAAGAGTTTCATTTTTCTCCAAACGTAATTTGTGACAGTTTCTTTTTTATTTTCTCTTGCTTTTTTTTTTCATCTGAATTTGGTCTTCCTCAGGAAAGATGCAATATAAGTATATTATACATTTTTTTAAAATTAAAAATAAGACGTTACGTAGGTATAGTATGTTCTATTTACTAAATAAGATGCATCTTTATCTTTTTTTTTTATAATATATTGTTTGTGATTTATTGTTGATGACGTGCAATATTCACATAAAGTGACATTCTTTTAAAATATTTCGATTGTAAAGTAAATATGAAACTTACATAAAATGAGTATTACCAACAAGGCTAAAAAGTTTACTAACTTCCTACGATTTTTTTTAAATGTATAAAAACACAAAAATAATTGAAAAAAAAAAAAAAAATAAAAATAAATAAAAACAACAAAAAAAAACTAGTTAAAAATATGCCACTTTAAATTGACTTTGTCTAAAATTGTTTCTTTTGGCCAGGCCCGATGGTTACAAAATTGTCAGTTAAGATACTTACGGAAATCTTGAGTTTGTTTAGTTTTTACTGATGGAGCTTGTTTTGATCTTTAGTTAGTTTGAGTTACGTTTTTTCATAATTGTTGTCTTTTTATATGTATATGTATATACATAATATGTATTATTTTTAAATTTTTAAAAAAATTTCAAGTTAAATATCATTATTATTGAAATTATAAATATTCTCTACGTATTTTGTTTCAATGTTTACATTGTATTAAATTTATTTTGACTTAAATTTTACGTTGTTTTTCTGATGGAACCTTAAAAAAAAATTATGAACACTTCATGAAAAAAAAAATGTCAAAATAATTTTTAAATCAATAAAAAAATATAAAGAAAAGATAAAAAAAATTAAAGTTTCACGCTTTTAAGATTTTAGTTAGTTATTTTGCCGTTAAAAATTTTAAAAAGAAAGTAAAATATTTTTATTTTTTGTCAATTTTTACCAAAACTAAAGAAAACACACAGAAAGAAATTAAAAAATAGTATACAATATACATATGAAAGTGTAGAGAAAAGTGTGTCCTACATTTAAATAGAAAAAAAAAAATCAAAATTTTAAATTAGGGTTAATAAATTTTATCATAATAAAAACAAATCATAATCTCTCCAACCAATTAAAATTTAAATTTTTGTTAATGAGGGTTGATGATGTGTTGCATATGCATACGTTTCATGTCAACCTCAGGCGTATTTCTTTATTACGCATTTGGTCGGATTTTGTTTTTTTATAAGAAAGAAGAAAAAGTGAAAGTTTTCGTGGACTTAAATAAGGATTCATCATTCATCAATCCTGAATTCCTGATTTGTGTCAATACACTTTATTTTAAAAGATTATAAAAATGTCACGTGTAATTTTTTAGATATGCCAAGCCAATAAAATACGTAATATATTCGTATATACGTGCAACAATGTACTCTATATTTTGTAATATCTGTGATCAAAACGCGAATATGAGACTTCTCCATTCAAAATTTTAAAACAATGTTATCAGTTAGATCAATTTATGATTTATAAATTTTGCAAAAAAATTTGATTGTAATTTTTTACGATTTCTAGGAAAAATATTGATATTCGTAAGAATTTTTTTACAAATGTTTATATATGTACATTTGATACGAATAACAACAATAAATTAAGATATTTTACAGAACATATAATAATTATTCTTTTATATTATTTAGTACATTAGTACTAATGAAATCTCTTCTAATATACCTACCCAAAAATTTTATGTATTTACTTACTGTATGTACCTAGCTACAATACTCGTTTGACTTTTTAAAATGAAATTGTAAAAATTATGTATGTAAGTATATACGTAAATCATTTAAATTCATATTACAATATGTATCTATGTTTAAAGTGAAAAAACTTAAATTAAATTCCATAGATTAATACAAAACCCAACGAAGACTCCGTGGCGCAACGGTAGCGCTCCAGATCAGAAGGTTGCGTGTTCAAATCACGTCGGGGTCACAATTCTGATAGAAGCTTTTTTCAAATCAGTTTTCCTCCATGAATAAACTTTTTTACTTTTTTTAATTAAATTGTATTTTTAATTAAAACTACATACTTAGAAATCATTTGAAACAAAGTTTAGAAAATACTAATTTCGATCAAGTCGAAGACATTTTTTAAAATGTTTTAAAAAAAAAATTTGGTAAATAGTTTTTAAAATTTATGTATGGAATAAATATATAAAATATATAAATATAAGTATTTGAAATATTACAGGTCGGCTTTTTTAAAAATTATATTCAACTTCTTCTATTTTTGAAGGTTAACGATGAAGAAAATTAGGTTTTCAATTCCTTCATTTTTAAAAATGCTTTTATAGATTATACGTGTTATTAATTATTCGGAAAAATTTTTTCATCTAACTTTGTTGGGTAATTAAAATTCAATCTTATGTTCAGAAAAGTAATGGAAATTTTTTGAACAAATGTTACTTTTAATTTTTCGGTTTTGGTTTCATTTTCAACGGAATCTTTTTTGTATATATTTTCCATTACTTTTATTAGTTCTTTATTTTTAATTTTTGTTTCAGGTTCTTCTCCTCTAATACACTAAATCTTGATACTTTAAGATTTTTTGAATATGATCATTGACAACTACACAAAAAGGTGAATATTTTGGTTCAAAATGGCACAAAATCAAATCAAATCACAATTAACCGTGACACAAGATGACCTTGCAGAATTATTCATATCTCTTTTAGAGTAGAATGTTGTAAATGTAAGAAATATAAGCAATTTTCAGCATCATAGAAAAATACATGCACAAATATGCATATGTACGAGAATATATATGTTCTTAATTTGTAGTTCTAAATTATATACTTCTCCAAAGAGATATTCAATTTAAAATGGATAAAAAAAATTACCTCGTTGCCGGCAGTTCTAGTTTTTTAGTATTAAGTTTTTAAGTTGAATATGAGTGTGAAATATTTTATAAAAAATGATTATTATTGCACACTTGCAACCAGTGTGTTAATCTATATTTTCGAATCCAAAGGCAATCCAAAAGGAATCTGAATCAAAATTCAGATATAATGGTTCTTAATTATTATTATTTTCTACATAGAACCAAAAAAAAAATGTTTAAAAACAATTAAAGGTTTAACAACTACTTATGTTGAATGTTCATATACATACACTGAGCATTCACTTGTGCATCCATTTATAAGCATCTGTCAATATTATTATTAAGTAATTTTATTTTGTACTTTTAAAAATTTATTAGACTATAATATAATATAGTATTTTTATTTTTCTTATGATAATTAATATTCCGAATATTAAATTACAAATTTATATATGTATATGTAGATATGTATGTACTTTATTCTTCATCACTTTATTTTTAAGTTTAGTAGAATTTATTTATATTTTTTTTTAAAATAAATTATTATCGATATCAATATTATACATATCTTTTGTTTCATATTTAGATTTATTTAATTATAAAGTTTCATTTTCTATTTTGTCTCGAATAAGGATCATTTGTGTTTATTGTGTAATATTTTGTTAAAAAACAATTTGAATTACTAACTTTAAATAAATATTTTGTTTCTTAATTTTTAATACAAAATGTTGCCATCAACAATTTTTATCCATATAAAAATTATCCTGTGTATTGTTTTATTATTTTTCATTAATTTATATAATAATAATTTCATTATTATATTATGTATAATATGTAGCTCAATTTTTTGTAACCATGTTGAATAAAAAATTAGAGATACTATTTCCGCCGTTAATTTTGTTACATTCATATTCACCAACAGGTATGTCGGTGATAAACTTATGACGGTCATGATTTATCACTTGAAATCGGCATGATTTTAATAATCTTCAAAGAACTATCAAATAAATCCAAATAAAATTCACTTTTTCCATGTTCATATTTTGTCCCAATTCTATATTTCAATTATATGTATATTTTTATTATATTATATATTTATTTAATTATATGTGGGTGGTCATAACCTGGTCATAACTTAATTATGACGGTCATAAACTAGTATTGTGAATAGACTTATGACTGTCATAAGTTATGACATGATGGTGAATATGGCTGTTATAGAATATCTTTAATTTTTATCTTTATAATTTAAGTTTATACATTTTACTACTTAATATTTTTCTTTCGAAAAGCTTTTTGATTTTTTTGCAATCTTTGGAGCGTATCCGTATCTGATCCGAGAAAGCCGTATTCGATTATTGGTGTAATTAGTTGGTTATGTGTAAGTATAGTTTAGTTTTTTTTAAATAAAATTTAGGGTGATTCAGCTAACGTTCTAGTAGCTGAATGTTGAATTTTAATGGATTTCAGATTTGTAAAGTGAATTCCCAGTAATTTTAGGTTAGTTTTAGGAATTAGCGGTATACCTTTTATTTGCATTTTAGCAATTTTAGTTAATTTACTTTTTTAAATTATATTTTGTCTTTTCTTTCCTGAAGAGTTTCTAAAGCAACAGTTTTCAGTTTTACTTTTATTTTTTTTAATTTCCCACATTTTATAGAACGCGTTTATTATTGATATGATTTTCAACGTTTTTAGCTGCATCTAATAAAGGTGAAGCTCTGTGACTATAGAATAATTTATTGTCAGCATAGAGAACTGCTGTTGAATTCCGTGTCTGCCGAATTTAATACAATATACATATGTATGTGGACAATCTGATACAAAGAAATCTTATCATTTTGATTCTGTAATTCATCCTTGGGAGACTCTGGATTTTAAATTAACTTGTTCTGAGATTTCATTGTTAATTTCAATTACTAATTTTCTGTCTGACAGAAAACTATGAAAAATGGTATTTTATTTCTTATTAATTTATAAATGCCATACCGAGTCGAAGGCTTTTCAAACATCTGGAAAATAAGTTAAAGTACGAATTTCTTTTTTCATTCATTTTCTTTTTTTGCTTCAAACGAGTTTTATTTTTCAAAATCAAATTCAGCTTAAGACTTTGAATTGCTGAATATCATCATCAATCAAACGATCATCTGACGTTTTCGAAGATGCACTATCCATTATTGTTACAGAGTGATTGAAGATGATTGTTAAAAATGAACAGGCTTCAAAAGAAAGTTTTTTAAGGACATAATTTGAAATGTGTACCTCTTGGGTCCTGACGTTTTTTTCTACTTATGTAGATGACATTTCAAACATATTTTGGATTAGATTCGCTTTGATAAAGGTATTTTTGTTTTTGTGGGTCTATAGCCAAATTTTCAAGTACATACAGATATTTTTTATCTTCATAAATTCTCCATTAACACCGAAATTTTTGTCTAAGAAGTTTTGAAAAGTTTTATTTACCAATGATACAAGCTTGTTATCATAAGTGGATAATTTTTCTTTATATAATTCTTTGGATATAACTTTGAAATCTTCAACTTTGGTTTTATCAATAATATTAAATATTTCTTTAAAAACTTTAGCACCGGGTTTAATTTGTAGTAATCTTTTTTAAAATCTTATTGTTGTAGGTGTAATGTGATTTTTTATTCTATAGTATTTTCTAAACAATTTATTCTTAAAGACAGGAATTCATTTTCGATATAGTCTCTGTTGTGAGTTTTAAATAACACATTTTTCTAATTATTTGCTCCAGTTGTGTTTAATTATTATTATCTAGCTTTAAAATTTCCTCCGTAGTATCTTGGAAGCGGAGGTTATCAAAAAATACTTTTTTAAAATGTTTATGTTTTATTGTATATTATTAAATTTCTTGCACCAAAAGTCTATTTGTCTATTACAATTATGTTTTTATCTATTGCTTGGGGGAGTATCTGATAAGGATAAGTCGAGAATTTTTTGAATTTTTCCCACTTAACATTTTTCATACTCCACCATTTCTTTAGGTTTCAAATTTTTAAATAAGAATAACAACTTGTTTAATATTAAATTCTAATAATGGTCTGAAAAAATTGTATGTATAGTATACGCCATTATTTTTGATGCTTTAAATTGATTTAATCTATTAATTGGTCATTTTTCGTGGGCTACTATATACAAAATATCATTTTGAATACACTTTTCAATTGATATGTGCATGTAAATTCTAGAAACATAATTTTCAATCTACACTATACTAACACATAGGTAAAATATAAAAATCAATAATAATAATAACATTTAAAAAACTATTGCAAAAATTTTTAAAAATTTGAATTAATGTCATATATTAATGAGAATAGAAAATTAAGTTTAAAAATAAAATTTAAGTTTAAGAAATATTTTATATATTCCAATGATATATTCCAAATGTATTTTTTATATTTAAATTTTTGTTTACAACATATGTTTTTGTTTTTTCATATTAAAGAAACTATTGTATTGTACATACATATTATGTACATATATACTCGTACATACATTATTATTATCAAAAGTTCATTTTAAAAAATAATATAATCACCCATGTTCTGAATTCCACTTTTTCGGAATTTAAGTTGCGGAAGTGGAATTAGGTGTTCTAGATTCCACTTTCACTAAATTTTCGTGAATTCAAATCCGCTAAGATTTTGTACGTGGAATTGAAATTTTTTGAATTTTATTAGTGAATTTTTTTTTTAAACTTATTAAATAAATTTAATAAATATTGAATAAAGTTAAATTTTTTTTCAAGTTGATATATGTAAGTTAATGTATATTATGATTCTAGTATAATTATTTCCATAAATATATTCAATGTATTTTAAAAGGGAAAAATAGAACGTTTATGTAAGAATTTAACAACAGCTGATTTGAAATTAATGTTCAAAATATATAATTCCGCTTGGAATCTAGAACACCATTTTCCATTTCGCATGAATTTGAATTCGTATTCCACTTCCACTTTTTGCGGAATCTAGAACATGGGTGAATAAAAATATAAAATTCTAAATTGCTATTTAATTGACATCCTATCAATTTCCAATACAAAATATTTTATTCTTCAGTATATGTATTATGTATTTTATACATCATAAACAAAAAATTTAATTATAGGTACCTCATATAACATATTGTGTATGTATGTATGTCATATACTTATATACAATAAGATAAAGATGAGTACTTATTTTTCTTGTAGAAACAAAAAAGCAGAGAATTTCTTTTTCTATTGTTTAAGGATAACGAATAATTCTAGAGAATCAAATAAGTGGTCAATATTATATGTATTTGAAAAAAGGGATAACAATAGGTCAAAATAATGGTTTTGATATGTATGCTTAGGAGTATTTGAATTCTTCATATTTGGTTAACTATTAGATCATTGAGTATATACGTATATATACATTAAGAATAATTTTCTACAATATATGTATACTATATACATATATATCTATACATACTTGCTTATGTATATAGCACAATGTTATGTATAATTTGTAGTTAAATACAAATTGTTCGGATGAATTTGATGTTACTTTGTTGTTTGGTATTGACAATATAATTCTTCGTTTTGAAGGCGTTTTACATAACATAAATACATAAATATATTACATATGAGTAATATAAAATTATTTTGTTCTTATACAATCATTTCTAATATGAATTTTTCACATATAAAATCCAGATATAAGAATATATTGATAGAGTTGTAGAAAGTAGGTATATGCTTAAATCCATGTCCGATAATAAAATAAAGTTGCATACCTGTCCATTGCATTTATTTCGCATCCTTTTGTATACTGATTGCTTACATATTGAAATCTAAATTTCATGTTTTAAACAAAAGCCCTCATATTTGTTGTTTATAATGAAAATTTTCTGTTTTTTTTTTTTCTGAAATACAAGTTTGATTCAAATCATGTCAATTCTCTCTTATATTTAAACTATTTCATACGAAACAATGAGAGGAATCATATACATATAACATCAAATTGAATAAAAGTGAATGTGCATTAATATAACCATTTATAACCATATCCATATATATGGCAATATTTTTGTCAACTATCAATAAATCATTTTCTGTTATTTATCATTTGTGTAACTAAGTATATTATTTGTATAATGAGCTTAGTAATTTCGGAATTCAACGTTATAAATAGTAATATCAAAAAATCTTGATAATATCTGAAAAAGTGTACGTATTTAATTATTTATTTATTTAATTGGGCGATTTTTGTTAAAAATTTTAAAGTATTTATTTTATAATGTACATAATTTAGCTCCATATCAAGTGAGCTGCGGTATAAGTCCAATCTGTTTTGTTTTCTGATATTTATTGATTTTTATTTTAGTTCACAACAGCGTTGTCGTTTCCAATTTTTTAGAGGAGTATTTTTGTCACCAAAAACGGAGTATTTTAAGGTAGACCGGAGTATTTCCGGAGAATAAACATGTAGAATACAACACACAACACAGTTTAAGCATAGATTAGTAATGAGAAAAAAAGTAGCAATTTTTAATAGCAGCGGTGTAGGGGAGTAGGGAACATAAAAAGGGAGTAGAAATACTCCGATCGGAGTAGAACGACATTTTCATATAACAGCTCAATTTCTGGTCGAAAATTTTGGGGCATAATAATCTATAATAATTTTAATGTTATATGTAGTTGAAAGCATGGTAAAAGGAACACTAATAATGTAATATCAATCAGAACAGAACTATCAGGCACCATTAAAACGTAAAAAAGATCGTATGGCAATACAAAAGTGTATGGACGATCTAAGAAATGAAATACAAAAGTATATGGAAATTTTACAATTTATTTTTCAAAATAAGATATCTCAGCATGTTTTATACAGTAAATCTGTAAGTACCATAGTTTTCAACCAAAACGACAAAATACGCGAAAAACCATTAAGAAGTTCAACATTTTCAACCTTATTTTCCATTTTATCTCAAAAACTAGAAAAAATAAAAGACTGAAATAGCAACAACATTAAAGGAAACGCTTCAGTGAAGATTTCAATATAAAAATAATAGTTTTTGGTTCACAGGATGCTGAGATACAGACCTTCAAAGTTAACTTTAGGTCTTAATTATGTTTGAATTTGTAAATATATGAAAATTCAACGTTTTTTAGTCTATTTTGCACTTTATCTCGAAAAACAAAAAAATAAAAATAAAACTGCAAAGGATAATAATAAAGAAAACACTTTGATAAATCTTTTAGTATAAAAGTATTAGTTTTATGTCTACGGGATGCTGAGATACAAATCTTTGAAGTTGAAAATTAAGTCAAATTTGTGTTTGGTCTAGAAAATGTGTGGAAAATTTTCGACTCTTTACCTTGTTTTGTACTTTATCTCAGAAAGTACAAATACTAGAAAAAAATCGTACGGCATAATTAAAGGGAACTCTTCAACAAATAATTAGGTCAAATAATTACGGTTTTTGGTCCACGGGATGCTGAAATACTTTAAACTTACTAAATTATTTAATTATTCTCCATCAGAAAGATACTTAATTATCTCCAAAAATCAGTTACTAATCACATAAAGTAGGTTTTGTCAAAAACGCCATTGAGATTTTATACAATGGAGTTCAACCTTATAAAAGCTGTTAAAGAAGAAAACATTATTTAAAATGTTTTATAAAATATTTAGTAAATAGTTTTTAAATTTTATGTATGGAATAAATATGGACGCAAAAATAAAAAATATTATTTGAAATATTACAAGTCCTACGCTTTTTTAAAAATTATATTCAACTTTTATTTATTTTTGAAGATAACAAAGAATAAAATTGGACTCGAAATAAAACGTTTTTTCGTAGGTTTTCAATTCCTTCATTTTTTAAAATGCTTTTACAGATTTCATATACGTCTTATACGTTATACGTTTATAAAAAAACTCTTTCAAAAACATATTATTCTTTTTATATCAATATGGCCATTCAGAAGCAAACTTTAGTTTTAATTTCTTATGCTTGTTTATTCATCAGAATTCAAACCGCGCGTGTTATTAATTATTCGGAAATACTTTTTCATCTAATTTTGTTGGGTAATTAAAATTTAATCTTATGTTCATAAAAATATATGGAAATCGCATAATTAATAATTTTAGCTTTACAACTGCGTGAGTTATCCAAGTTTTAACCACAGAGTACCTATTATATAAATTATCATCGAAATTTATAATTGAGCTTGTATCACATTGTCATGAATCACATTTTCATGTATTTGTTTCTTCTTCTAAAATCGCTAAAATATATCCTCAGATCCTATTTTGGATTTATAAAAGGCAGAAAAGCATAAACACAGATATTGGGGGACATCTTCGATCGGCTAGCAAGCAAGCAAGTAAGACTTGCTATAGCTGAAATGATAGAATTGGTATCCTCGATTGTTTTTGCTCTCGCAAGTAAGCAAATTAACCGTCAAAATTTGCGATCGCAAAGTTGGTGTCGCAAACTCAGTTAACAAAGCAAATAACCTCAAATTTCTTCTAAATAAGTAGAAACTCAAACCCAAATACTTATGTTATCAATATAACTTGAATATTTTTCTCTTGTAATGGATAGAATTGGTTAGTGAGACCATTGTATATGAATTTATAAATATGATAAGACTGTAGAAATTATTAAAATTGAAAAAATAATAATTCATGATGAACAAAATAATTTCGGTTATGATTTAAATTTAAAATTTCAAAAATTTGAATAAAAAAAACGAATTTTCAACGTAATATAATAGAAAATTATAGGTTATGTATATAAAAACTTATTCAGCAAAAGTGCTTACAAAATAAAAATGGTTGACTTGCGATTACAATCGAGGATGTGTTTTTTTGTAATCGCAATTAGCAATCGCAAATCCGCCATATTTGCTAGTCGCAATTTGCTTAATTGCTATGCTGATCGAAGATGTCCCCCATTCTCTTCTATTTTTCATACAAATTGATTAAATTTTTACACTGAACCAAACGATATGTTTTTTATATATTTATGCTATATAAAAAATATCTTTTCGTTCTTTATGAAAAAGAGGATACCAAAATCAATAAAAAAATTTAGATTGGAAGCCAACTGGTTGTTACCGTTTCAATATATTGGAATAAAAAGTCTTTTATAGAATTAAATTGTCATTACTTTAACTATTTAACGTTGATTGAATGCGATAGTACATACATTTTATGTACACATATATGATTTAAAAAAAGGGCATAAACAGTATTGCTATATCTGATAAAATATGTTTGAAAAGATCAATTAATTTTTTTCGGAAACAAATTCTTTTTTTTTTTCAAAAAAATATTCCTGACGATTGATTCTATTGTAAATACATACTTTTCATACTTGTGATAACTCAATCAGATAAAATGTAACTGAAAAATATTAGTTTTCTAAGTTCAAATCCACATAAAAGTTTAACTAAGAACACTATGGGGAATTGCTTATAATCTAAATATTTATTAAAATTAAATTAACTGATAGTATAAAAGTGTTCTTTTGATATAATAATAAACTTAATTACAAATCAATTATTTCAAAAATTTCATTGTCAAACTTCAATTCAGTCGAATTTTTTGATGTGATAATTTGAAAAATTTTGTTTTGTACTAGATTATAGGAATTTTAATAGTACATAGGTACTTTCAATAGACGAATTGAAACTAATTTTTACTTTTATTTACATTAGGATGCACAAAATTTTTTAATATTCATAATTTCGATCGTTTTATTTCTCGAATAAAATTAATCTACAGAAAATATATGTATTATACAAAATCTGAGTTAGATATAGTGAAACTGTATTCATAAGGAGATTTTAAAACTTATAAAGTGTGCCACAACTTTTTACAATGACCATGAACGTTCATTGAAATTTAATCATTTTAGGATTGATTGTCATTGTGAAGAATTAAAATTTCACAATTGTCCTAAAATAATATTTTAATTGATTTTGATCATATTGTCATTCAATTGACAACCAATAGCTCATGGTCTATCTTTATTATTATCTTATAAATTTCATTTGATACAGGAAACATTAAGAGAAAAAAACATAAAATTAAAAAGAAAAAAAAAATGTATTAAATTACAAAATTTACAAAGGTTCAAAAGTAATTGATCTATCAATTGCACCAAAGTGAATTGCTTAGACATAATAACAAAACAGTAAAATAAAAAGAAATAAAAAAAAAAAACAAAAAAAAAATCTTTTTTTTTTGTTATTCTTTGATTTGAAAATAAAAGCAACAACATTAACAATGTGAACTTGTATATAGTATAAGTAAAATCACACATGTACAAAGGACTATAATAATAATGCTTTGATTATATATTGATCAGAAATTAAATAAACCATTATTCGATAATAATTCAACTATAAAGGAAAAAAATAGAAAATAAGTTTTTGAATTGATACGAGAAAAAAATAAATAATAGAAACAAGAAACTATTGATGGTTTTTTTCAATTTATTACAGGACAAAAAAAGTTGAGTAAAAGAAAAATCAAATATAAAAAAGTCAAGCCTTAGGCGTGTGGTTTACTTTGAGCCACAACCTACAATCTGTTATACAAAAGAAAAAAATATAAGACCGTTTTTTAAAAAGTCGTTATTAAATTTATTGCAAAATTTAATATAACAACAATTTTTTGTTTGTTTTTTTAATTGTTATCCTACAAGGGTAGGATCTTTTTTTATATTCTAAATTTTCCATGAAATACTTAAACTATACAAAGTGTATAGTGTAATGGTAATCATGACTGTGAAAGGTGCTTAACTGGAAAAAACAAAAATTATGATTGTACATATTTGTAATTTAATACAAAAGAATTAATAATTTCCACAAAACGTGATAATATGAAATTTTTTTTTCCATTTCCATTGTGTTCTTTGCATGTGTGTGCATATATGTATATTGTATATACATACATATGTATTTTTTTTTAAATTCTTTGTATTGTTTTTAAAGTAAATTTATAAGCATATCAGAATAAAAAAAAATATAAATCACCCCATTGAACCGGAAATGATTGCACTTCCCATATGCGTTATATATAATTGTAATTGGTGTTGCTATCAACGATGTTTTCATTAATTTCGTTTTTATTCGTTATTATTTAAGGATTTTGAAACAATAAATCAGCGACATTTTATTTTAATAATTTTTTTGTACACATTTTTCATTTTTTTCTTTTTCTCTGTTTTTGTTCATATTTTGTTTCCATTGTTACTATATGCTCTTAATTCATTATTTTTTAATGAGTCCTTATTTGAAGTACGTACATATGTACATACATATATATAATATAGTATATTATTCATTTTATTATAATGTGTAGATATGAAATTGTGTGTAATAGATTAAAAACGAATTCATTTTTTTTCTATTGTTTGAATTTCCTGAAGTATTTTTTGTATTTAGAATGTCAAAAGAACTTATAACCAAATACATAATATGTACTTAAATTTTTTTTATAAAGGTAAAAATAGGATAGTTATTTAAACAAAATCAGTTAAAATATATCATGATTGCCTAAAAGATCCTGTCGATACACCTTATACTTTGAGAAGTATTCTTATAAATATTTTTGATAATTTCGAATTATGTATTCTGTATTCATATTCTAAATTAATACATTTTGCGTGATAATCTATAGGTATATGTACGAGTATAAGAATAAAATATGAATACATAGGTATAAGATATTGATTGAGATAAAATATCTTTATGAATGCATTATGAATTTTCGAATATATATACTTACATAGAATTCTTCATATAAGAGTGCAAATAAACAAATACATACATTATACATATATTTATGTATAATACAATAATTGATCAAGCTAATGTCCATAGTGGTTCTTTATCAGTTGAATTGAGATCAAATGAAAATATAACAACTTCAAGCAAAGTATATTATTAAAATAAACAACAAAATAATCATCATTTATTTATTTTTTTTTTTTTATATTTCATTATTTTTATCCACCCGTCATCAGATAATAAATACAAAATAATAAAAGGATAAGCAGGAAGGGATTGTTAAATACAATATTATAATAATAAAATAATAGTTTAAGCATTTATTACAAACAATACTCGCAATAAAATCTAAACAATAACTAACCAAACGCTGCTTTAAATACAATAAAATTTTTGAAGAGCATGCAGTGAAAAAACAAAAATGGCATCTTAAAAAAGGTATTTGGTACATATTTTTTTTTAACTTAATCATTAATGATCAGTTCCCGAGTGCTGACTGTGTGTAGTTGAAAAAAAAAAATTACAGAAAAACACATCTAAAGATATCTTAATTTTCAATTGTTATAAATGCTACCATGTTATGCTGTTTTATTTATTATTATGTATACCTTTATATCAATTTCTGTAAATTTTATCATTATTATTATTTAATTCTCTTTCTTTTTTATTTTTATACATTATTGTCCTGCAGATTTTTATAATAATGTCGAGAAAAAGAGAGAAGAGAAATAAAAAAACCAACTTATATTCATTCAAAAATTGTTAAACTACCCCTTCAGCAACTATTGAAATATCAATCAAACAAAAGCGAAAAACGTAATTATAAAATTAAACAAATGGAAAAAAGGATCTTTATTCAACTTTTGATTACTACACTATTATACATAAAGTATTATTTTTTTATTTAAAAAAAAAATTCCCATTCAAAAGTGGGTTGGGAAATAATAATAACAACAATTGTTAGTTATACATTTGATATTAAAAAAAAAAAAATCTTCTCTGTTCTCAGAAAATGAAAAGAAGGAGGGCAATAACAAAAACTTAATTTTTGTTAAAATTGTGTATACAATACAGTATATTCTTTATAAGAAAGAATGTGATATGAGGCAGTGAATCGAATATAACATACAAAAATTTACTTAATCGTCACATCATAGAATTATATGTATGAAATAAAACTGAACAGAAGGCGGAAACTTTATACATATGTAAGTATATATGTATGTACTTTACAAAAATACATAAATGTATATGTATCCTTAGTTTTTTTATGTCATATAAAATAAGGGATAAAATAACTTCGAATTAACAAAAAATGGCGCTAGAATTGAGAATAAAATTTGAAAAAAATTGCAAAATAATTTTTTATAAAAATATTTGTTTGTACATTATTTTTTGAAAAAAAATAAGGTAAACAATATAAATTTTAGACTATTATTGTTACACAGATTATTTTTTAATTTTTTATTTTCCAGTCTATATTCTATGAAATCGGGCAATTACAATTGGTAATGTAATCACAAATTTTTCGAAAAAAAATGTAAGTATAAAGGAATTTCTACGTGTGTAACATTGTGATGCGAAACATTTCAAATAATTTCGAATAAATTCTACAAAAGTTCAGTCGAACTAGTATATTTTTTATTTATGTCCTAGATCTAGATATGACAATAATAGTAAAGATTAGAATTCATTACTAAATAGTTTTTAGCTCACTAGATTAAGATAAAGATTTTGTGAACTTTTTTGGATCTTCTTATTACGAGTGTTGGTTGACTTGACGGTGTTATTACGACTGTAATGTTGTCAAAAAAAAAAAAAAAAACATCTTGAATTCTTTTCTTGGTGGAAAAAACATATTTTGAATTTACAATTAAGTCTTGAATTTAAATGAATGAAAAAGCACTTTAACCTTCTAGAAAGAGAATTGGGTAAAGGAGCCGATATTTCATGAAACTACACTAATGCACTATGAATACTTTTAATAAAAATTGTTATAAAATAATTGAAAAGTTCTGAAGTTTTATATTATGCAAATTTACTATTTAATAGGTATATAGTATATATGAGACTATTAAAAGCAAAAGTATAACTATTCCATGTTAGATGGTTTTGAGAAAAACAGGAAAAACGTATAACTTTTAAATTAAATGCAATTTTAATAATTTTTTTATTTTATATGAGAACTCTAAGCTTCTGAATTTAATTCAAACATGGATTTTAAAAAATCAATATTTAATTTAGTAAAAATACTAGTAAGCAAATTTTGGAATAGTTATAGTTTTGCTACCAAACTGTGGAATAGATCAAGTTTTGCATCCCACTGAAGTGGAATAACGATAGTTTTGCATCTCATTGAAGTGGAATAACGATAGTTTTGCATCTTATTGAAGTGGAATAACGATAGTTTTGCATCTCATTGAAGTGAAATTACGTAGTTTTGCAACAAATGTCTTACTAAGAAAAAACATTTTTTTTTCAATTGTTTGATAACTCGTGCCTACTGCCTATTGTCGCCAGTTATTGAGTTTTGATATGAGGTATAGAATTTAAAATATTTATTTTAGGAAGAATATCTAACATAAAATTCAAATTTTTTAATATATTGTCAATTGAGTTATGAAAATTTTGTAGTTTCATTTTATCACAAACAGCACTCAATCTGATTTTTTTTATGAATGTGTAAATATTGGAAATACATAGGTACACTTATATTAATTGTGTAATAACTCAGAAGCAGTTGAAGATTTTTGAATGCGGTCAAAGGCAAATACAAAGAGAAGAGAATAATCTTTTATTTTGAAATATAAAATATAAAAAAATAAATATACCTAAAGTAAATTCTCGACATATTTTGCTTCGAAGCGAAAATTTTACAATTTCGCAAATTTTGCAATTCAACTTTGAATGCTGATAATTTTTAAACGGTTTGTCGTAGGGCGATTAAATTCACACTGCTGAAAGCGCAATTAGTTCCCTTTAATTTAGTATCATCAGCTTTTAAATATTTGACATGGTTCAGTAGTTATCATACATAATAGCCGTAATGGAAACTTGCCTAGCTGAAAATTTTTAAACGCTCGTAACGGAGAAGGGGTGAACATAGACCCTACCTTGCCATACAATTTATTTCCTTTCTATATCTACTTATATTTTGTGGACCACTCGTGAAACATTTGGTTGCCTGTAGAGGGAGTTTTTAAACTTCAATGGAATAGTAACACTTTTGCTACCAACATCATGTTGGAATAGTTTAAGTTTTGCTTCCAATGCCAAATTTTACAACCATTTTTCAGGGGCATCAATGCAGTTTTCAAAATTGAAATTTTTCAGATTAAAAGCCTTCAACACAACGAACATTTTGCCATCATTAACTCAATTTTTTCAAAAAGTGGAATAGATCAACTTTTGCTTTTAATAGTCTCATATGTGTGTATGTATATATGTATGTATGTACCAGTTGCGTCTCGTCCGGGTGTTCAAGATAATTACAGAACACCCACATAATTAGAAAATAATAATAATAATAATTTCGTATATGAACTGTTGAAAGTCGGTCCTCGTAATGTTACAATACAAATAATATACGCAGCCGAGAGGTGTGATGATAACATGGTAATAAAAGTAATTAAAAGTAGGACTTTTTTAAAACGCATGTAAATGTAATGAAATAATCATGAAAAAATAAAAATACGAATTAAATTGAAGAAATTTCAGGTGTTTTTTCTCCTTTTTCAAGTTTCAGAGATATGTCGTCATCAAAAGAAGTTGAAAAATTCTTTTAAAAAAAGTACCTATATCTTGAGAACAATAATTTCGATCTGAATAAGGAAGTGTGTTAGAAAGGAGAAGAAGTTATCTTTAAAATCCATCATTAAGCATAGTACTCAGATCGACCTGAATTCAGTTTCCTATTCAAAATACATTTAAAAAAAGGTGACTGAATTCCGTCAAGAAAATATTCCGTTCCCTTTTTGTTTTGCAGTACTGAGTTCGAGGCGGAAAATAAGTTTAAATTGTCTTTGCTAAAATTTCTAAAACTTTTCAAGAGGTGGCGCTGACGATCACTCTCCACTAATTTTCACTAATAAATGTACAGACATTTATTCCATTCAAGCGATGTGGTAAATTTGACAGTTGTTATCAACAACAATTTGAAAAACAACACCTGCTTCATTTTTTATGGATGCTTTTTTAATTTTAAAATTTAAACAAAAATGTCGTTTAATTTACGTTTCTCCAAATATTTTTACGTCATTCTACACAAAATTTTTACGTGTAGAAATAAATAGTAAAAATAAGAAACTGAATTCAGGCCGATCTAAGTACTATGCTTTAACTGTTATCCTGGAATATCCTGAAACGGAGAAATAACGGTTTTATTAAAACATGTCTATTTTTTCACAAAGTTTTTAACGGTTCTTTTAGTCTATATCCTGGAATATCCTAAAACGGAGAAATAACGGTTTTTGTAAAACATGTCAATTTTTTCATAAAGTTTTTAACGGTTCCTTTCAACTATAAAATGAAATTTGTGCAAATAATAACATATATGTCACAATTATAAGAGGACATTCGAAGGCTTCTGTATTTAAAGGTTTAATTCCAATATCTCACGCTCGCTAATCGGAGGAATAGCCTAAATATGTATTTTGTTTCCTTAAATTTTTTTATTTAATCCTCTAGCACACCCACGAGACGCCACTGCACTGGTATGTACCTACCTACATTTTGTAGAAAAAATTAAGTAAAAAAATATTCTTGATTTTATTAAAAACTGTGTAAAATATCATTATTTATAACAATTTCGTTTTCCTTGATTTATCAATTAAATGCATTATTTTTGAAATTTTTTTTCTTAATTTATTTTTACTTATCAGTAACATTGTATGCATATGAATTCATACATATATGTACAATGATAATATATATAGCATCATCATATTAAAATATATTTGGAAAATACATACATATGTATGTATGTATAACATAAAAAGAATACAAAGTTTTCAAAGGTGATTTGAAAATTTTAAATTTGAATATAAACTGCCAAAGAAGTCATTATAAACAGATATTCTTAAAAAGAAAAAGAAATCGAAAATAAAGTTTTATGAAAAAAGTAATAACAATAAATATATTTTCAATTTCTTTTTAAGAATGTATGTATGTATGTGAGTATACACTTTCATATTATAAAAATTTCTTCCTTATTTTCAGTTTTTTTTTTAAATAGTTTTTTATTATTGTAAAGGCGTCAGCTTTTGAAAGGCGTAAAACAGTTTTTCATGTTCATTTTTTTTTCTTCATTGAAGAATTCAAATATCTTACAATATGACAAAATAAAGTATAATTCTTGTTGCAAAATAACTGCTTACGATTACAGTTATATCCTTTTTAATGATGCTATAATAAAGAAATAATGTCCGATCTGAATTGTTTGGGACACGTGAAGGAATTCACATTTTTTGTTACTAGAGAAAAAAAAATTGTTTTTTCACCCTTTATTATATATTTTCACTATAATATATCATATAAATATATGTATGTATATACATAGTAGGTATGTATGTATATGATAATAATATTATGTTTCTTAGAAAGAAGGGTAAAATATAAAAAACACTTTTGTGGTGGATATTAAATTGATGATACGCATTTTAACAATTTATAAAATTATGATCCAAGGCAAATACAAAACATATGTACATATTATGTATGTTCAAATGTGTTAACTTTTTCAACTTATATCGATAAAATGCTTTTTGATGACATTATTTCATTATTACATATTGTTAAGAATATGTTATATTTATATGAAAGTGATAATTTATTAGGTATTATTGATAAATTAATATATCATTTAATTGATTTTAATATTAATTATTAATTTTTTTCTTGTTATAATGAAAATATTTTATGTTCATAAAGTGCAAACAAACAACATATTCAAACGTAATTAATTAATCATGTCAGAATTAAAATTAGCATTATTTTATTGTGTAAAATTGTAATAATATGACTTTTACAAGTGGAACGTTTGAAAATGTTTTACATGTAAGTTTTATTATGTGAAAATATTATTACGATTTTAGAAATCAAGTAAACTAGAAAAAAAAAAGGGAAATGTTCAAGGACTGAGGTTTGAATTTGAAGATACTGTCTTAAAGTTCATATTATTACATTTTTTCGAAATTTTATCAAATATGATGGGCATTCCATAGCATTATACTGCAAAGGCCAATAGAAATCACTTATTTTGGTTAATTCCACATTAGATCTTTTTTGTGTAAAAAAAAATTTATTTAAGTAGTTAGAAAATTGTTATTATTTTTCACTTATTTACCTATATGTACACAGTACACTGTACAATATATGTATATGTATGTATATAATCTCATTCAACTATATATATATAGTCGATAACTACTACATACATATCAATGTAGAAATTGAAAAAGTTAGAATCGTTATAGGGCCTATAAATGGTATATGAATGAACAAACTGTTGGTTATTCCAGGATATAATTATATATAGATTATATCAAAAACGACATAATTATAATAAACTTAAGAAATCTATAATACTCGTAATTATCAAACGGTTTAATTATCTAAATTCCAGAATAAATATTCGATAGTTTATACAACTATGCTTTTCCTGTAAAAAATGAAGATTGCAAATCGATGCAGAATCCATTGAGCATTCTTTTTCTGCAATAAAAAATTAGGGTTAATTTAAGCCTTTTTTGAGAAGAACAGGGTTAAATACAAAAAATATGTAAAAATTCACAAAATTTTGACTTTGAAGGCGTCTAACTTTTTAACAGTTAAGAACAGAGGCACAAGTAAGGTATTTTCACAAAGGGCATTTTTTTCTTAACACAAAGTGATCCTTGAGTGCCCCTGTAAAAAGTAAGAGGGTACATCGTGAAATAAGAGCAAAAAAAACTTCAACGCCCTCTAGCGGCCGGTGTTAACGAAAACACCCGGTATACCTATTTAGATTTAGATATAATTTTTACAATTTAAATTCTATTTTTGTTATTTATGAAAAATTATACTAAATCTTCAAAAATGCAAAATTTCCATTTAAAGTGTAAAAGAGAGAGGATAAAAGTTTATACAAAAACAAAAAATAAACATGAATAAAGTGTTATTCATTATTTTTTCATGAGCTATGTAGGTATGTGTCGTAAATACCTTTGTTGTATTTATTTCGATTACATTTATTTTTTAAAACTTTTTTTAATTATTTTTCAAGTAAAAGAAGGTACAAAGTTTTTTTTTACTGTTTTTCATAAAGAAATTTTCTTTTGAGAAATTTATGAAAAGGATTTTGTTTCTGTAATTTAGACAATATAAAATTTTGAATTTAAATATACACCGTAAAAAAATAATAATGCTTTTATAAGTAAAATTTGAGAAAAAAAGTCGAATACTTCATAAATAAAAACTCATTATAAACAAACTTTCAAATGCATACATTATGTATATTATATACGTACCTATATAATTATTTATATATATGTATAGGCAAAACCTAATTTCAGGTGCAAGTAAAACTAGTTTTTCCTAGGTCAAAATAGTTAAGATAGAAGTTTTGTAAATAGAGACAAATATAGCTCGATTTAAAAAAGATGCCAAATCGTATTATACTAGAAAACTATGCGCAGAAGAAAAGATACTTACACACATGCATTTTTGTTGTTGTAAATTCTAAGAAAGAGGTTTCTTCCTTCGTATATGTATACACAAGAAGATCACTAACACATGTAAGACATGCGCGAGATTCGCCAACTCATATTATTTTGACTATAATTCGCCTTTTGCCAAATTTTTAATGAATGTAACTAATCGTCTATTGACTATTGAGGTAACTTTAACTTAACCTTCCTACGCTGTTTCCTTAAACCCGAAAAATTTAGAGTGTAATTTTTTATTGTTGTTGTTTGGAAAGTGGAACAAGAACTTGCCTCCCATCTAGGGTATTAGGTATATAAATTAATAAAAGTCGTCTGACTTTAGCTGCGTTCCATTGGGATTTCAGGCGTAGATGAATCTACTCCCATCTATACGCTCAACTACTCCTATTCATTTTCAGGTGTAGAAAGCAAGCGTAGTTGGGCGTAGTCGATATATTTCAGCACACTAAAATTCACAACTAAAGTTTTTAAGTTATTCTATTATCCAATAGATGGATTTTTCATTTTAGAGGTTATAAAGTTTGTTTACATTTTCTAAATTTTAGGTTATTGGTAATAAATATAAATAAAATATGAAATAATTATTATTTAAATTGGTAATTAGTGATAAATATAAATAAAATTAATTAAATTAATAAACAATTAGTACAAGACTAAATTTTAATAATTAACTTAAGTTTTAATTTAAGTTTAAGCAGTAAATAATTCAATATCAGATTACAGTTACATACTTATACATTTTTCAATTCTTGTGGGAATGAAAATGAATTCTAAATTACAATTAAGTCAGCAGTTTATGTGATTTAAAAATTTACAATATGCATTACTTTAATTATGAAATAATAAAATAAGAAGTAAGTAAGTTTGTCTACATTTTTTTTATTATGGGAATTTTTCTTTCTTACCTAAAATTCTGAATGTGTTCGTGTTTTATTTTTTATTTGGAAATATTTAAGTTGCATTTCTTTTCAGTCAATGAAAAAATATTCCTATCACCTTTCAGCATTTTCTTAAAAAATGTGAGAGAAATAAATTTAAAAAAAAATCTTTGGCTCTCAGTGGTCCTACTATGTAAGTTCTTCATTATACTCTGTTTACTACGTAAACATTGATGAAGAATTCTTAAATCTCCTACAATATCAAGTGAAATATACGAGGCAAATTGTCAAAAGGTGTGCTTCTCCTTCAAGACAAGACAATGCACCGGTTCACACGAGTTTAGTTGTGATGTCTGCTGCACTGCACCACAGGTGTGAATTCAAATCTTTGGTTCATCCACCGACCACCTTCTTTATAGTCCAAGCTTTGTCCTCTAGTGACTATTGTTTGTTTCCAAATTTGAAAAAAAAAACTGAGAGAAAAAAATTTTCATAATGAAGGCAATTATAGTATATTTAAAAGGAAAAATAATGTCAGTTTTTTATTACATTTACAATCTTATTATTTCATGAACTTTTTAATCGTAAATATAAATAGATAACTTTTTTTGCCAAATATTTATCCAAAAATTCATTCTAATAACAATTTCACAGTCTATTCTTATTTTATTATTTTTACATCAAGTATATGTATACACGTACAAGAATATTATTTCACTTCGATATAGTAAAGAATGTACATATTATATTTAAAAAAAATACATACATACATATGTATGTATAATAGATACAATTGTACACCCCAAAAGTATCATAAAACCAAGTGTGTCTAAATATCTGCGGGTGACATTCCAAACACCAAACAAATTTCATTGAGGGGGTTATCTTTTATACAATGGGATTTTTTTTTTCCTAATATTATTATGTGTATAAATAAACCGTTTTTCAATGAAGTCATGATGTCATATAAATTGCTTATATTTATTCCATGTAACCAAATGATATTTGATTTAACTAGATTGTCATGGGATATTCTGTGATATATATTTTTTTATTTCAAATAATTCCAATTTTTCTTCTGAATTGCCATATAAATTTTTGTGAAAGAATTTATTGAAAATAAAAAAAAAAATAAAAAAAACACCCAAATTAAAAAATTTGGACTTTTTTTCATCAAGTCATTAGTTTTATTTTTTTATTTTTGATAATTATGTAATTATTTTGTCGTTAAATTTCCAGAAAAATCTTTCTCTAAGAATTGAAAATCATTAGCTCCCTATTCTAAAAAGTTTTTATTTCTATGTGACTACTGTTTGACAAAAAAAAAAAACATAATATAGGTGTCACTTTCTCTTCTGAATATGGTTTTATAATTATTTATTTTAGTTTACAATTTTTTTTTAAAATTTCAAAATAATAAATGGCAACACTTTAAATTGAAAGTATAAATAAAATGAAAATAAATCTATTGCAAAGATATTAAAAACGGATTAGCATCATGTCCTTTTGCACTCCAAACAGTAATAAAGGATGAGTTCAAGAATATACGTATATATGTATAAAATGCGGATAGAGGTATAGAAAGTAATGAAAGATCAAAACGCATAATTTTCAATATACATATTTTACAAGTATAAAATGAAATAAGAGATAAACAATTTTTCCAGTTGGGGTGATAATAAAATTAATAAACATTCTATGATGTGTATAATGTGATGGGAGAAACGTTGATGATGATGAACTCAATTTAACTTTCGTTTTTCAAAAACACATTTTTTTTTAAATTTTCCTGAATTGGAATGAATGAGTATTAGTACATTGTATATAATTTATATTGTGCTGTTGTTGTTGTTGTTATTATTAGTATTATATATATATATATATATATATTTATCATTATATTTGGTTGTATTTGTACACAACAAAATTAATTTAATTTCATTATTATGACAATAGACTACTTTTCAAGTGGGGACCTTTTAGTATATTACGATACAAACAGAAATATCAACAAAACAATACAAGATAACAGAAAAAAAGAGTTTTTTTTTATTTAGTCGTAAGTATATTTTCTATCAATTCAATAAAAACATATATAATGTACATTATGAATGTGTGTATGTATGTATTCACCATTATAATAAATTTGTATATAATAAAATACAAGTAAAAATTGAAATGAAAGAATTAATTTCTGTATCGGATGCATTTAATTTATTGGAATTATTTATGACACATGTCCTTGATTCTTGTATCATAAAAGTTTAGAATATTTTTTAAAATTTCGAATATATTGTAGATACCATATGTATGTGTATTTCTTTTGTATTTTTATAAAAAAGGGAAACTCGAATTGAAAAAAAATATAAGAATTGAAAAAATTTTGTTTTTAGTTCTTTTTTAACAAGGGGTTGTTTTGGAGGTCAATTGAAAAATATGTTTTGGTGACATTAATCCTTTTTTGTTAAGATTATAATATGATCTAAGGATGTATCAAATCTTATCATATGGTTTTAAACACGTGCAGTTGAATTTTTAAAAACAATTTTTTTGTTTTGTTTTGTTTTTTGTTCAATTCAATTTAATATAATAATTATTAAGGCTTAAATATTAAAAAACCATTATATTATTTGAATTTGACGTGAATCCATTTTGAAATATGTATGTAAAATGAAAATATATATGTATGTATGTGTACTTAACATATATTCTTAAGAATAATTGATGCGAAAAAACTGTGATTAAATGAGATTTCTTTATATTTTTCAAATCAAGTTATAATTTTAATGAAATTTTCAAAAGACGAGATTCTTTTTTTTTTTTTCCTATTCACTTTTGCATTTTCAATTCATTTAATTTATGAACATTTTTGTTTTGTTTAAAAATTATAAATACACCTCAGGTGTAAATAATTATATTGCAATCAAAATACATATTTCAGGTGTACCTTATTGAATATTGGAAATGCACAATTAATTTTTTATTTATTCTCATACTTAAATTAAAAAATAACATACATACATATATACCTACTATATATGATATGTATGTATGTATGTATATTGATAAAGTATAATATATAATATATGCTGAATTCAAATCATATAGAAATAATACAAAAAACGGATTTTTATTTATTATTTTTTTCTTCTCCTGTACAAAATAATAATGTGGTATTATGACATGTAGTATTAGATTGTTATTAAAATGGTTACCATGCATAAAAAAATGCATTCACTTGACATGCCTGTTGTGTATATTACTTTACAATTTATTTTTTAATCCTTCTGAGATCCTAGACAATTTTTTTGAATAAATACATCCATGGTATGTATACTATATAGTGGATGTTTGCCTGAACATAATATATTTAGCATTTTTTGTTTAGATTTTACCACTAGCACTACCCTTAAAAATAATAACCAAACCACCCAAAAGAATTTCAGTCGCAAAAATTATTTAAAAATCGAAATGTACCTACATACATATAAAGAAACAATAACAACAAACCACCAGCTAATATAAGCCGGCAATAAAGTTGGCATCCTAATCGGTTATTTACCATTAATAAAAACCATATTTTATTTGTATTGTACCATATTTCATGTACACTCACATGCATACATATTACATCATCATATACCCTTCTCAATCCTTTTCCTGCTACTAGTTAGTTTTTTCCAGGATTGATTGATGTATTTGAAAAAAAATTTTTTTTTTCATTTTATGTGTTGAACTCCTTCCACTTTATTTTGCATAGATTTGTTCACGTGTGAATGTGTGCTTAATTTGATTATACATATATTTATGTATATATTTGTAAATCCTCATAACAGCAAGGTTAGCATCAATTTATAGTGTTTATTTTTTTAATAATTTTTCAAAAATATCCTGTTGTGGACCATCGATTTAGAATCGTTTCTTAGTAAATAAATACACATTTGTAAAATCTACTTTTGTGTACTGTAAATTACCATGAAATATAGCTGTATATCGAAAAGGATAATACGTTTTTTCGTTTGTTTGTGTTTTTTATGCAGCTTACATTAGGTTAAATTGTACATATCATAGGACAAATAGCATCAATTTTCAATTTTATCCTGTGAATAAACAGTGAAAATATTAAATTTATTTTTACCAATTTCTGTTTTGGACACTTAGAAAATACTTTTTTTTTTTTTTTTATTTAAAAAATGACATCAAAATTGTATGTCATCTACCCACTGCTCTTCGAAAATTTATTAAAAATATTTTATTTTTAAGTATTTTCGATTTATTTTCAAAAGGTTAATTTCTCGCGAAAGTGTTTGCAGTTTAAAATTGAAAGAATAGGATATTTGGTTTTTTATTTGGAATTTGAAGCCGGCCTAAATCAAGATGAAGACAAGTATTTATTGATAGATTAGGTTTGCGTAGTCGTATCCCAGAATTTATTGTTGGTAGAGTGAAACTATTTGTGGGATTATAAATAAAATGTCTAAAATTATCACCTTTCAGTATTTATCAAAAATTCCACATTTTTAGCCTGTATTTATGATCAATTTGTACTCTAGTTTTTCCAAATATAAATTATTAAAAAATCTTTTAAAATACATAATATAGATATTATATTATCATATTTTTATAACTCGGTTTTTTTTATTTTATTCAAAATCAATGTCAAAAATTATTATAACTGACGAAAGAATTAGAAGCCAGAATATCTCTATAATTTAATTAATTTGAAATTTGTAGGTATAGAAAAGTAAACTTTTCAACCATTTCCATTCGAAAAAAATCCAGATAAAATTTTCACCCCAACTAAACTGTGAAACCACACCAAATTACTTATAACCAATCAAAAAATTGATATATCATGGAACTTACGAAATAAGAAAAATGTGCGAGTATATATAAGTATGTATTTTTAGTTTGTTAAAAATGAAAAAGAACTTTTAAATATTTTCCATATACCTATTGTAGAAAATGTTCAAGTAAATCATTTCTAATTTATAAAAATTACTTTAAAAGACATAAAAACCCTTATTTTATTATAATTTTAGGTAATTTTTGTGTTTGTGTAAAAACAATATTGGATAAATATTTCAATATGTACCTATATATGTGTTAATATAAAAGTTGTTTTTTTTTCATATAGATATTAATTTTATATGTACATACTTTATATAAAATCATCGTGAATGCAAATTAGACAATGGCCATTGAAATTTAAACAACACATTGAAAACAATTTTAACCCATTCATTATGATTTTCTGTTGGTTATTGTATTCATTGGTTTGTTTGCTGTCAAGTTCGTAATTTGTGATCTTTCTTTATTACAATAGCAGATTATGAAAGTGTATATACATATATAGTACAGTTAATTTAGTGTATATATTATATGCTGTGAAACATATACATAAATATACATATACTATATAAGCTTTCTATATAAATTTATAGTATATATGTAGATGTAAATTTGAAACTCCAAAAATAATCACATGAAAAGGAAATTATCCTGTAGCGTAGGTAACAATACTTTCAAAAATTATCTGAATTTCCAAAGGTAGAATATATTGTATTTAATTATATTATCTATTCAATGTAGTCTTGCTACAAACATAGATACACATGCATATACATTTTGTATACTGCTGAGTTATGAATAAATCGAGTGGTAAACTACATCTGCAGATGTAATTTAATTAAATTTATGACATTTGACAGCAAATAAGAAACGTATTTTTACGAGGAGTAACTTTTGTAACTTTTTAAAATTTTTATTTTTGTTTATTTTTATATACATATGTACATATTACATATTTTCATTTAAAAAAATTATTTTAGAAAAATATATTATCAAGTTTAGAAATTCAATCACCAACGATATTCGTTAACTTTTTAAAAGTTTGCATAAATAGAATATGTTTTTTCTTTAAGTTAGTTTTTTTTTTTAAACCAAAAATATGGAAATTTCAATTGCTCAATAATCACATACAAAGAAAAACTTTTTTGCTATAGAGAGTTTTTACATGGCAGTCATTTTTAATTGCCATACAAGAAAAAAACATTACTGTTACCAAAGTATTCTTGGAAAAAAATTTAACTTTTTTACATGAAAATAAGTTACAATTACAATTAAAAAATTAAGGTAAGAAAAAAAACAAACGAAAATCAATTTATCAAACTACTTTCAGTACCGAGATATTCTTATACCTATATCCAATTCAAATGAACTGGTACCTACTTATTTAAAAATTAAGAGAACTGCAAACTCTCAATTCGAACTTGAATCCTTCTGTTTCAGCAGCTACTTAGTATACTCTACCACTTCCTTCCACTAGAATCTTGAATGTAAAGTCTGAATTGTTGCTTATTGGAAAGTCTGAATTTAGTTAAATTTATTTTGTAACTTTTTTAAGAGGAGTTAAAAAATATTTAGGGGATTCATTTCACGTTTCAGTTTGTCATAAACTTCGTAGTTTTCGCAGTTTTTCAGTTGCCGTAGTTTATTTCCATACATTTGCAAAATACGAAATTTTTAAAAAACTGACGCGAAAGCAGAATGCTTCGCAGTTTCTAACTTCTTTCTTTCGTAGTTTCGTAGTTTATTTTTGACAGTTATAACAATTGATGTAGGCCAAATTTTTTATACAAATTGACAGCTAAGAAAAAAAAACAACTACGAAGTGAACTACGAAGAAATTTGAAATGGTAGCTTTATCCACTTTAAAAAAAAGTGAAATTCCCTAAATATCAAATAACTATCAACGTTATTATAAAATAACCTTTGAAATACATAGTTTGATTTAAGATTTCTATACTTATTTACACAATTTTAATAATATAAATTTTTATAATTAAAATTAAAAATCCAAAGAGTATTTTTTTGATTTATACCTAACTTTGTAAAATATGAAAAGAAATAATTTCATTGAAAACTAGTCATAAGTTTCACGATGATGGATGTTTGTATTGGTGTTGTTTAACAGAAAAATTATAATGTTTTCTTTGAATAAAAATTAAAATGGTCAATTAAAAGTTATGTCAAAGTAAATTACTGCATTCGAAACGTTTAAAAACTTGTATATTTTTATTTTTATTTAAATAATTTTTATTTGCAATAACATTTTTTGACTTTGCTTATAGAACCGTTAAAAAATTATGGTAGTCATCAGCTTTGTGATAAACTTATTTTCAAAATAAACTTTTTTTTTTTTTAAATGTGACCATTTACAAACCATATTTAAATTATAAAACAAATTTTGAAGAAGTACAACTCTAAAATAAAAGCAAAGAATTTTCGTTTAAATTTACTTAAAAAATATATTAAATGCATACTTTTATAAATTTTCATTTAACACTCCGATCTATGTTAGCACATTTTCGTACAAAATTAGATTTCAAATTGGAATATCTCTGGACCTTGTAGTCCCATTGACTTGAAATTTCTGCAGGGCGTTTTTCTCGTCATTCTATATAAATTTTTCTTTTAGACAAAAAAAGGGAGCGATCTACAAGGCCCCAAAGAAAAAAACTCCTCCCATCTATGTTAAGTACGTTTTTGTACACCTTTTTGTCCCTTTAAAAAAGTATGTTCCCGTAGGAGTAGGAAGTTGAAATTTGGCCAGGATATTCCTTGAAGGGTTCTTTTCTAAACAAATTTTAAACGAAAAAAATCCGTCGACTAGGACAAAAGTTACAGGTTAAAATGCACAAAAACGTCATTTTTCGAAAAATTAACGTTTTTTCCCCTCTACTGCGACCCCCCTTATTTTTGCACTTTTTCAGTTTTTTAGAAGTTTGAGATTAAATTGAAGTGTTTTTTCGTTTAAAGTTAGTTTAGAAGAGAACCCTTCAAGGAATATCCTGGCCAAATTTCAACTTCCTACTCCTACGGGAACATACTTTTTTAAAGGGACAAAAAGGTGTACAAAAACGTACTTAACATAGATGGGAGGTAGTAAAATTTAACATAGATCGGAGTGTTAAAATGAAGTATACAAGAGAAAAAAAATCATCAATATCTATCCTTTTTCATATTAGGATTTGAAATAATACTACTTATGTTATAGTAAACGTAATACGTTTTTTGTTCCCTTTAAAAGTATATTTTATATCACATACAAAAACAACAAAAAAACTAAATTTTGAAATATTTTACGCTCTTTTTAAATTCCACTTGAATCTTTTTATCAATATTTTTACGTATAAGAAAAATAATATCGTTTTGTAAGCACCTATAGAATTTTGTCATTTCAATAATTTCCAATATCGGTTTCAATAAAATTTCATTCAATATATGTATGTATGTGTAGATATATCATGTATATTTTATCCTATATATAGGATACATACATACTTATGTATAAAATAGATAAAGATATACAAGTATTCACATACATATTTTATATAAATGTGTTACATACACACATACTTTTACTTCACTGAAGTTTTCCCAATAATAAATTTTCCTCTTTTGAAAGAAAAAAAAAGGAAAACTGTAAGAGAATTGATAAGTGAAAAGTTAAAATTGTTGGGCATATTTTTCTCAACAGCAACAAAAATCTTGTCTTGTTGCCATATACTATTTTATTATAATAAATTCTATATAAAATTTAATTTATATATTCAATTGTATATACTTATAAGAATATAATATATTTTTTATTTACGCAAAACACTTACATTTAGTTGTATACATACATATATACATATATGTATGTATTGTGTAATAAAATGTAAATGAGAATTGTATAAGAATATAAAGTATAAAATACATAAGTATATATTATAAGAATCCCTTTCCAATCTAAGAAATTTCATTGTCGTGTGATAAGTAATTTAGAATTATTAACACGTTTATATTCAACGTGTTACCTTTTTTTTTTTAATTTTATTTTATAATGAAATAACTGAATACGTGAATATTAATCAACTTGAATATCTTGTTAATTGAATTTTATTTTTTTACCTATTCTTATTTTATGGATATTTGTAAGTAAAAGTAATATTAAAATTTAATTGGAATTTAATATAATTTGAAATGAAATTATGCACAAGAATTAATAACTAAGTAAGATAATTAATTTTTCTGTTATTTTTGTTCTTTTTTCTCCACACAACAAATTAATTTTTTAATAAGGTTCTTTATTTTAAAACGTTGAAAAAGATAATGAATATGAAATAACAAATAATCAATTTAATCAAATTCCACTGAAAATTTTTCTTTATTAATCTTTATTAAATTTCAAATGAATGATGACGTTCAATATTCACGCCACTATTTTGAAGGTCTTCCTACCAGGGCTGTTATTTGACTCTGATCAGAATACTCCGATTTTAATAAGAGTACTACTGTAGGTACTACTCCTTTTAGTTTTGTACTCCTGGGTACTAATTGCACAAGTCATAGTGTAAGTATAAATATTGTTAGGGGCCATTTACATTTGCAATTTATTCCCTTAGTTTTCTGTCGTGAAGATTACTCATGGCATTTTCAAAATATTCAAGCAAGAAATTGCTTCTAAATTGTGTCATATAATGTAAACACTCCTGGAAAAAATTTCATGAAATATTGTATTCGGCACAGTGTACACCCATCCGACATTTTTTTCATGACAGTTGTTTCTAGAAATTTATTCAAGAAGAAAATATCGATTTTCGACTGTCTCAATGTAAACAAAGTTGCGAGAAACATTTATTCACGACAGGAATAAATTGCAAATGTAAATGGCACCTCACAATATTTATACTTTACACTATGACTTGTGCAATTAGTACCCAGGAGTACAAAACTAAAAGGAGTAGTACCTACGGGAGTACTCTTGTTAAAATCGGAGTATTCTGATCAGAGTCAAATAACAGCCCTGGTGCTGGTAGGAAGACCTTCAAAATAGTGGCGTGAATATTGAAAATATTTGTTTATGTTGCATGACAACTGGATTGAACGATATTCAAAACGATTTTCCAATGATCGATTTACAAAAAGCGAAAACGATATTGGAATTTCCTTCATCGTTGTTTCTTGTGGTTGGTGTATTTATCATTGCAATCTACATATGCTATATAGCATGTTGGAACTCATTCTGTTTACATGTTCTCTTCACTATTTAGGTATAGTCCACTGGCTATATCATTAAATTCACGTTAGTACATATTTTATGTCTTTGCTTACATAATTTTTTTGAGTAGTGCAGTAATAAGGGCTTTTTACTGCTGTTGTGTCTAAAGAAAGAATTGTTTTAATTTTTTGTAATTTTTTTTTAGTTGACCCTGTAACTTCCAAAAAGCAAATAAAACCTCTTACTTCTCTTAATGTATTGTATTGTATTAAAACTCAAAATTTTGTGGAATTGTTTTGAGAAAAACGATTTTTTTTATATATACATATTATAAATTTAAATTTTTGTTCAGTAGGAAGTTTGAGAGATATGTATGTTCGCAAAGAATAAATTGAACAATGAACGCATGTTTTCAAAAACACGTCTTGTCGAACTTCAATAAATTTTCTTCTTTCTTCATTCATTACCACTTTTTATAACTATGATTATTTTTTTAAATATTATTTTTATACATATATTCAGCAAAAAGAGCAAAATTTATATTTAATTCAAAAATTTATTTGCTGTGTTTTATTGGAACTAAGGAAGTGAAAATGATTTAATTTTTTAAAATGTTTTTAGTCACTTAAAGTGAGCCTATTTTCAAGAAGAAGAAGATTTTCAGGAAGTGAGCCGAACTCAACTAATGTGAGCACTAGCACATCTCACTTCCTCAGTTCCAATATAAAATGAGCTGTAGCTCGAGACAACAAATAAAAGAATTACAAAAAAATAAACATTTCCAACTAAATATGTTGTAAACAGAATTGAAAGCACGTAATTTGTTTCAATTTTTTTGTTTCGAGTTTCTAATGACTAAGTTTTAAATAGACTAACAATAAGCAAGCCGAACATAAAACAGTTGTAACATACAAATATACTTTTACCCCCAGATTTGGAGCCATGTAAAAGCCTTGTAAAAATCTATTGTCAATTTTTGCTGAAATTTAATACAGTTGTAATTGAAAAAAAATACAGTGTTCATTGTATTTAAAATAATGCAACAAATTTACATATGTACATACATATATATGTATGTATGTAAATGTATCTTTTTTATATTAAATATATGATTTATTTTTCAAAACTTCTTTTCTGTTAAAAGAAAAAAAAGCCTAAATATGTACATTTAAAAAACATTATTTAAAAAATTAAGTATTATAAATATTTTTTTTATTTATTAATTTTTTTTCTTTTTTTTTTTTTTCAAGAAAAACATTATTTCAAATAAAAGGTACAAATAATTTTTCAAGAGTCCAGTTCCACCGTTGCTCAATTATTTATTAAAATAAAATTGTATTTAAAAAAAGAAAAAATATAAAAATATTATTATGAATAATTCAATTCATTTTTAAGGATAGTTAAGGATATATAGGATATTTATGTATGTATATGAATAGTATAACATGTATATACACCTAACCACTGTTTTTAGTAACATACTGTACACAATTTTATGTTTGAATTGAATTCATTTGGAAAAATGTGCAATTCAGTGGTCAGTGTTTTTCTCTGTTAAGTGGTCAATCCAAACAGTTTTCATATTAATCAGAGAGAAAAAATACAAACACAACATTTTTTTTCTTCTTTATTCATTCAAAAATAATAAATAATGATAAAAAGGATTTTTTTTAAAATAAATATATTATATAATATTTATTCACATGTTTGTATGTATACATATTTAAGTGTGTTCTCTATTATAGCAATTTATTTTTTTTTAAATACACTTTTTATTGAAGAGAAAATATAAATTGTTTTTATGAAGAGGCCTCTTCGAATTTATTTTTTATAAAAAGAAACGAAAAATATCTAAAGTATTTTTTATTGCATTGAATACAAAATAATAATAGTCGATATAATATAGGAACAGTATAGTAACATATAATATACCATATTATAGCTATCATTATATTATACTTTCCAGTAGTATTTTTACTATACTACTACCGTACAAAGGACAATCGCGTCAATTACATTTTCACTCATTTTGACTTAGATATATTTATGATATAATATATAGTTATACATATGAACTAGTGAAAAAATTAAATTATATATATAATATATAATATATAGACATATTTTTTAATAGAGAATTTTTCCTTCAGTTCATATATATAACTATATATTATATCATAAATATATTTAACTCAAAATGAGTGAAAATGTAATTGACGCGATTGTCCTTTGTACGGCAGACTATATGTATATGTATGTATATATACGTTTATCGTAATTTATTTTCTTCCTAGCGCCGTTCAAGTAAGACTAACTTTTCATTTTTTTTCTTCAACTTTTTTTTTCTTCCCTCTTCACATTTTTTTTCCTGTGAATAAATAAATCAAAAGAATTTAGTGGGTGGTAATTTTTAATTACTGTGAATGAACATAGAATTTCTCAAGTAATTATATTACGTTCATCATGCTATTTTGTACAGTTTAAACTTTTATAGGGGAACAAATTTTCTTTGGCGTAAAGTGGTGGAAGAATTTCTATGATATTAAAGAGGCAGTGTGGTCAATTTATGGTCATGGTTTTAAGTGTATAATGTATATACATATGGATATACATTTATATACATATATACATACATATACATATGTATGTATCTTTTATATATACATATATGTATAATATATTAAAGTACTAAAAAAATACTCAAACTTGTTAAATTCAATTCATTTTGGGTCAAGGGTCAATTAAATTTAATTAATTTTATTTAAAAAATTTCTTCTTATCTTTTGATTTTAGAATTAAAAAAATTGATTTTAAAAACTGTAAAAACAAATTTTACTGATAAGGCAGAAGACCAACCATAGAAGGAAGAAAAGGAAAACATAAGATGAGAAAAAGGAAAATGTAAAATACATACATACATACTTAAAAAGTACTTTTCACTATCTTCCCACTTTAACAGAACAATTGAATTCATTTTATTGATTTTTTTCCTTTTTTTCTTCAGTTTTTTCTTTATTTATCTTTTTTTGAATATTTTCTTTATGTGTTACTGCTTTATATAAATATTTATATATACTCCATATACTTCAATACACAAATGTATAGTATATATATATATATATATATATATATATATATATAAAAACGATAAAACTTACCATTTCACATTTTAGAATTGATATTAACTCAAAAGGAATTTCTATTTAATGATTCTAGAGGTATTTTTAATATACACGTACATATGTAGGTACATATATAGGTATACATATAAAAAAAAAACATTTTCCTTTTTATTCTTCTATAAATCGCTTCATATAATAATTGTATACAGGTGAAGTGCTAACGTATGTAATATAAGAAAGGTTTTGTGGCTTTTACCTTTTCTTTTTATTATTTTATTTCATATATTTTTTGTATTATAATCATTCAAGTGTTTTTTAATATGTACTACATACTATACTTTATATCAAGAAAAAATATTCAATGTCATGTAATTTTATTTTCTTGTAATAAAAATTTTTTTTATTTGTATGTTTTTTTTAAATTAAAAAAAAAAAGTGATTTATTAAATTTCAGATACATGTTAGAAAAAATAATACTTAAATTACTTCGTTCTTTCCTTCAATTAATTCTATATTATTTATAAATTTGATTACTGTTTTGTCTCTATTACGTCACAGTTGCTGATTTAATTGCATAATTTTTACCAGATGAGTGTGAACATGTTCGTGAAAATTCATTTGTTACACTTGGAAGTTGACTTCTTTTCTGAAAACCCCGGAAACGTGACCGATGAGTCCATACTCGTTTTTTTTTGAGCGTTTTCACAAGGACCTAAAAAGTCGATTGTGAGAGACATCGATACAAAATGTCTAAATTTTTAGTTATTTTTTATTCTAATTTTTGTAGATATTTTTCTTTATAACCAAAAATAACAAATATTTTTTAAGCGTGACGTGTTGGATTTTTTTTATTATTTTTTTTTTTTTGAAACTTTCAGCACCTTACTCATTAAGAAAAAATGCTTTTCATTTCAAGGACAAAATCTTTGCAAACTAGTGAAATTATTAAAAACCCTTTTGAGTTTTGAACATTGTATTTTCTTTTTAAATTTGTTTAACCCTTAAATCCTTAATTTATATTATAAAACTCCATGCCATATAAAATTTTATTTTAAGAAAAACATTAATTAAGTTGAAACCTATAATAATATTTTGGTCAAAAATGATTCTTTTTAAGTAACAGACCGTAAAATTCTCCCTGTATCAATAAATTGCCTTACTGCCCTCAAATTCTATGGGCATAAATTCTTTATTGATCTTAAACACAATAATATTTCCTTTCAAATAATTGTATTGAATAAAGATATAAAGAAAAAAAAAAAAAACATTCATTCAAAATATGTATATAACAAGAATCCCACAATTTTATAATAAAATTTACACAAAAGGATCATCATCATCATATCATCTGTTTGTATAATGATATTTATATTTATACTATATATTCATGTTTGTAGGTATGTACACATATTTCTTATATGTATGTATAAAATATAGAATACTCACAGGCAATTCATTCTTGCAGAAAATTCGAAGTAACATTTATATACGATTTAAAGTTATAACTATCATAAAATACATCAAGGATGCAAACTGCATGGGAGGCCTTTTTTTCAAGTACTTGAATTGCAATAGTACTGTAGATTAAAAAGAAAAAAGAATACAAAAAGAATATCATGTATGTATATTCGAACTTTATCTAATCGTTTTAAAATATAGAAAAAATGTACTCTTAGAAAATAAATATCCCCTTAAGTGCTCAAAATAAAAATGATTTGGAGACATCTATAAAAAGATTTCAAGATGATCAAATTATTTCAAATTATCATATGTGTACGTACACTGAATATACCTATATACTTTTTTTTTTTAAATTTTGTATTCAATTCTAAGTTGTTTTAGTTCTTATTGAAGCGAAAAAAATATCTTTGAGTATGATACGATGAAAGGGATACAAGTCAAATCAAAATATTATTTTTTGTATACTAATTGGGATTCAATCGAAAACGAGATTATATTGTTGAATTGTACAAACACAATAAAATATCAAAGATATATTGATAATAATTGATTAAATGAAGAAAGAAAAAAAAAGACTATTTATGATAAAATTTAAAAATTAAATTGATTGGTAAATATGTACATACCTACTTTTTATTACAAAAAATATATTTATGCATTTAATTAAAAAAATATTATTCTTATAGGAAAACCCTATTCAATAAATTAAATTCTTTTTGATTTTTTTCCATAAAAGATGCTTAAAATCATAAAAGCAAAAAAACTATTATTGTATTAATTGTTATTTTTTGTTAAAAATAAGGATATTCACTATTATAAATATTAAATATGTATTATGTATGTATATAAATAAGTATATGTATATGTACTACGTATTTCTTGAAATTGAAAAAAATTGGTCAAACAACGATTTAAAAAAAAGGAAATTAATTAGAACTTATATAAGAACCTTATAAGGTTTTAACTTTCAGTATTTAGTGATTCAGTTATAGATTTACCCATAGGCCTCTTGACACTGTTTGAGAACGAGCAAAGAAGTTATTTCGAAAACCAGGTTTAACGTCGCGAAAGTTAAAAAATTTAAAAAATTCCTTCAATATAGTAGTAGAGAAAGTTAAGATAGCAAGAGTAGATATAGATTTGTACATACTCTGACGTTTCTTAGTTGATTTAGGTAGTAAAACACATTTTATTTTATTATAACTGATCTTACATTTTTGTGCAATATAACTTTTACTGTACAAAAAAAAAATCGTTTATGGTCTTTTCAATTAATTTTTTGAATCCTCAATGCCAAGTACATACCTCGTCTAAGTATTCGGTTTTTTTTTTTTTTTGTATTATTTTTCGAATTTTATAATAATAATTATCATTTATTATATGTATACCTATATAATTCATCAATTCTATTTTTGCTTAAATTCTTGAATCTTTATTCTTCAATTCTTAAGCAAAAACACAATTCTAGATAGTTATTCAGAAACAATTGTTCACGCGGTGTTGTACTACAGTAACAATCAATATTAATTTATGTTATGAAACATTACATACCAAACAACGACATCAACAGCACTACCGTACAAAGGACAATCGCGTCAATTACATTTTCACTCATTTTGACTTAGATATATTTATGATATAATATATAGTTATATATATGAACTAGTGAAAAAATTAAATTATATATATCTGCCGTACAAAGGACAATCGCGTCAATTACATTTTCACTCATTTTGAGTTAAATATATTTATGATATAATATATAGTTATATATATGAACTGAAGGAAAAATTCTCTATTAAAAAATATGTCTATATATTATATATTATATATATAATTTAATTTTTCCACTAGTTCATATGTATAACTATATATTATATCATAAATATATTTAACTCAAAATGAGTGAAAATGTAATTGACGCGATTGTCCTTTGTACGGCAGATATAATATATAATATATAGACATATTTTTTAATAGAGAATTTTTCCTTCAGTTCATATATATAACTATATATTATATCATAAATATATTTAACTCAAAATGAGTGCAAATGTAATTGACGCGATTGTCCTTTGTACGGCAGGCAGCAATATTGTAAATCATCATTACAAGAAACCAATCAGGACAATCAAATAACATTCTATTTTGTTATTAACAGGAAACATTCTTTTTGTACAACAATTGCATGAAATCATATCTGATTACATAAACCTCACCACTTGATATATAATTTTTTTTAAAAATTTGTAATTCATCTAAGCACAAAATTGAATGTAACTCCTACCAAATCCTACCCAATAAGATAATATTTGAATTTAAATTTGAGATATTATCTTTTTTTATATTAAATAGCAATTTCATTCGCGCGAGTAAATTAAAATGTCATTTTCCATTTATAATTTATCTTTATTTTTTTTATATTTTGCTTCTAAAGATTTTTCCTTTTCATTCATATTGTATAATATTTTTTTTCCAATTATAAGTTTTCTTTTACTTCACGAATAATAAACAATTTTGTAGAGGATTGGAAAATCTTTGTTATATTGATTATTTATTATTATGTATATAAAAAAATATTGAAATATTATTTGAAAAGATATAAAAACATCAAGAGTTCGATTACTTTTTATTATTTATTTTTTATCGCGCGTTAAAAGAGTAAAATAAGAAAAAAATGTTGAATATAATTAAATTAGTGAAAAGATATACTCGTAGATATACTTTTTTTTGTTCGTGTTTTTTTTTCACGTGTTTTCTATTTAATATTTTGTAATTATAAAAAAAAAAGACGAAAAAAATTGTTGACTTGTTTTGACATTTTTTCATTTGAAGCATTCTTAACTGTTGATAAGGGAAATAATAAGGATTTTTTTTCAAAAAAGCTATCTAAATATTCTAAATGAAATTAAATTGAAATAATGTTATGGATAAGGAACTTTGTTTTATTTTTTGTTTTATTTATAAACAAATTATAATTCAACGTTTTTTTAATTTTTTTAAATGTTTTTAAAGGTTTAAATTAATTAATTTAGTTTTATTATGCACGGAAATTATACATACAGTGGGTACAAGAGCCTGCTGGTGTCCGCACCCATAGTAAAATGAACTTTAAAGAGTTAATTTACAGAAAAAAAATAATTCAAATCAAATCATTACTTAACAAAATTTTTTCCATTATTCCAATACACTTAAATTCACATATGTACTTTTTATTTCAAATTAATATTTAGTTTTTCTTAAAAATTAGAAAAATTATAAAAAAGTACTCAATTGAAGGTAAAATGGAATAATATGCCTAGTTAGATATCCTTGAGGAAAGGATTTTAAAAAATCTAAAAACTTGAAGATTTTAAATAACTTGAAACTCTATCAATAAGATAATGATCCAAAGCATATAATGCTCAAATCTGTCGTTTTTGGACTCTTTATAATTGCCCACACATCAGCTCAATCACCTGATTTAAACCCAATTAAACATTTGTGGTGTTTTTTAAAAAAAAAAATTATTAAAAAATGATCTTTTCTGAGATTTATCGTGTTTTTATATCAGTTTCTTTTCTAGTGCCTACCATTTTTAGTTTAAAAAAAAATAATTATTTAGCAATATTCTGAATAAATAAATCACTTGCACTAAATTGTGATTAAATCAGTGTAATACTAAAATTCATTCATATAATGCATTTTTTCTATTCAAAATTAACGGTATTTACAGCAACTCTTTACTTTAGTTTAAGAATGCGGAGACTTTTTTGATGTTAATTGAGTACTTTTTTATAATTTTTCTAATTTTTAAGAAAAACTAAATATTAATTTGAAATAAAAAGTATGTGAATTTAAGTGTATTGGAATAATGAAAAAATTTTGTTAAGTAATGATTTGATTTAAATTATTTTTTTCTGTAAATTAACTCTTTAAAGTTCATTTTACTATGGGTGCGGACATTCTTGGACCCACTGTACATACATACATACGTAGTTTCATGAGAAGTTTTGTACTATGGTTTCATGAGAAGTTTTCAGAAATATTTATGTATGTACTTCAAATTTTCTATTTATTTCGTTCCAGGTGACATTGCATTTCACAGGGAACCTTGTCAGTGTTGCCACGGCCAAAAATTTTTCCCCTCCAAATTTTTGTGAAAAAACCTCCAAAATTAGGAAAAAACCTCCAACGTTGAAAAAAAAGTATATTGGACTGAGTTCAATAATAAAATTTATTTTATATTTTTTACACTTTAGTAATAAGAATAAAATATTAAGAAAAAAAACAAGAGCAAAATACATAATAATAAGCTTGAAGGTTAAAAAAATTTTTAAAACATATACTTTTTAAAACTTGATTATAAAGCCTCTGTAACTACGATGATATTCGAGTAAAGAGTTGTTCGAGGACGTTCGGAAGTTTCTCAGTAACTTTCTCCGTTCTTTAAATTCATATTTTTCTAATATTCCATCATATTTAATTATTTTCAAGAAAGGGATCGATTCTAGACAGGAAGCATTCTATTCACTCATCTCAAATCCGAAAACCCCATGTAAATCCGTTCACGTTTACTACCCTAAAACTCTTTCCAAAATTTCAATTACGTCACGAGGAACACTCTTACCCACAAAGTCAAAAGTAAGTGGATAAAAAGTATATAAAAACAAAAGGAACATAATATCACAAATTCAGTAATTTTAAACTGATTTAGTAAGTTTATAAGTTTATAGTTTATTCATTTAATAAAAAAAAGTTCATTCGTAAGTCCCATTTGGTATAAGTTTTTTTTTCCATTAGGTTTTTTTAATACTTTTCTTCCACAGTGGACCATACATAAAGTGCTGGAATTCTTTTACCCGTTCTTCTTTGTCGTTCGCAATTGTTTTTTGGTAGAAGTTCTTTGGCTGACATAATATAATTAATTGTTTTTATTTCTAAATTATTCCTTAAGTCGGTTTGAATAAGTTTTAAGTCAGAAAATGTTTTTCAGCAGCAGCTGAGCTATGCGGTGAAGATAATAAGTTGAACACAAAATCAGACAGTTCTTTGAAACAAAATTGATACAATTCATTTTTTAAAGAGCTAACACTTCTCCAAAAGTCAATGAAGACCGTGATTAAAAAATTGAAGTAAATTCCACTGAGTGTGAATAGTATCAACAAGATGAGAAAACTGCGATAATAAGGTTGATATTGATAACTCAGATTCGGCCAGAATTCTTTCAAATTGTTAGTCAAATCAATTTTTAAATCAATAATTTAAACTGTTCTATATAGAAGAAGCGGATCCTAGTTTTGACTTTAATTATGTCTGGCTCTGTTATAAGGTTTTTGTTTTTCAAATTCGAAAGATAATTAAAACTAAATAAATCGTTTTCCAATACATAATTGTTTCTTTTGTATAGATGAACACTTTTGAATTCGGAGATTAGTATTGTCATTTATATCGTTATTCGTTATTTCATTTTAAATTCTTATGTGAGATCTAGAAACACAATAGCAACAGTAACAGCAAATTATTTTTTGTGGAAAATTAAAAAACAAGTGTTTTATTTGTTAATATAATAATAATATATTTATTATATAAGTTTACAAAATGAAAAATTATTGTTTTTAATCAATTATAACTAAGTTGTGATTAAAGTTACATGAAAATGATGTTCTAATGAAATGTAGAGAAGATCCTAAAATTTATTTCTACCAAATATATTAAATATTTATGAGCAACGTAAATCAAAAAAGAAAACGTGATAAATATTAATTAACATAAAACTGAGAATGAATTTTTCCTGAAATCTCCCAAATTACTAAAAATATCAAATTATAATGTTCTACAAATTTGTAGATTTTTATCAAATAAATATTTTTTCCAAACATTGTTATATCATAAAATTAATAAAAATTTAGTTATTAAGGAAAAATGATAATAATAAATGAAACAAACATCTAATAGGGGAGACAGACATAGGTTTTTGATACTACGAAATTTCAATACCACGCAAATACCACCTGTGTGTCACCAAATTTTTATTATAAATACGTAGTATATAGAGGATATCGATACCACGGACCTAGATCAATACTAGATTACTATATATTTTAAATGAAATTCATATAGCGTATATTAGCATTTGTTTGAGAATGACACGAAATATTGTGAACATTCATTCGATTCGATTGAATTTTGATCGAAAATCATAATAGAGCTCGTGTTATTTTTCGTAGTATTACTGTGGTATTGCAAGAATTTAGTTAAATCACCGCCATCTAGATGTTAAAACCAAAGTGAAAACGGTTGTTAACGCCATGCGTAAACAGCTGAAACATAAATTCTTGACATTAATGACAGCCATAATGTTTTTTTTCTCAATTTTTTTTGTTTTGTTTTTAAAAGTGGAAAATAATTAATAATTGCATTTCCCAATTTTAAATTAGAATTGTGTGAACAATCATTCGCTATGAATAAAGCACGCAAAGCAACATTATCTATAGTTTTCTAATTTTTTAATTGTTGGGGTCGGAATTTTCGTGGTATTGTTGAAACCATGGTATTGGTACCATGGTATCCATACTACGTGTCTGTCTAAGCTATAGTCATTGACGACGCATATCTGCCGTACAAAGGCTAATCGCGTCATTTACATTTTCACTCATTTTGAGTTAGATATATTTATGATATAATATATAGTTATATATATGAACTAAAGGAAAAATTCTCTATTAAAAAATATGTCTATATATTATATATTATATGTATAATTTAATTTTTCCACTAGTTCATATACATATATAACTATATATTATATCATAAATATATCTAGCTCAAAATGAGTGAAAATGTAATTGACGCGATTAGCCTTTGTACGGTAGATATGTTAATGAGTTTTTGAATTGCTCATGAGTTGAATGTGAGCAGCTCACGAGTGAGCGTTTTCATTATTCCAGTTCTAATTTATTTTCATACATTTCATATTTCAATTATCTTATTCACAAACCAAAATCTCTTGTTTTTCTAATATCTAATATTCATATACAGATGGCTCTATTGTCATTAAAAATAATTTGAGATTTAAAGGTGAAATAATAAAATAATAATAAAAATAACAAAGAGAATTTATATACTACAAGTAGTATACTTGTATATACGAGTAGTATATATATTCTCTTTAATGAAAATGAAACCCAACCGCACTTTTTGTTTGTTTGCATAAATGCAGGCTATAAAATTATGAAAAAACTTATTATTAAAAAAAAGAAGTATAAAAATATTCATTATAGATTTAAATACTTACATACTTAATTTTAATACAGTTCAAAAGGATCACATTTGATATAAGCTAAGGTAAAATAAATATGTATTTACATAAATAAATAAATAAACATTCATTTAATTTTAAATTTACATAAATACCTTCTATTTTAAAGAAAATGAAAGGTCTTGAAAATGAAAAAATAACAGCATTTTATATACATCTAAGATATTGTTATGTTTAATTCTTAATTTAAATTCATTATCAGTTACAATAAATTAAAAAATCATATACATATGTACATATGTACCTACTCCTATAATTTTTTTTCAAAAATTACTTGATATCTAAATTTTCAAAAGTTCGATTACTTTTTATTTGCTGAAATGAATTTTATTTTCAAAAGGAAGTCATTCATCAATCATCATTACTTACGTAACTATTAAATTTAAATAAATTGATTAACGAAAATTTGTTTATATACTATACATATATGTATGTATATATGATACTCGTATAGTATAAAGTATATATTCTATTTTTGTTATATTATCTGTTTAATAATGAGATTACAAAAAAAAATCAAATATGACTGATAATTTGTTTTGTCTTTCGTATTTTATAATTGTTTTATTCACTACTATGTAGTGTATACATCATACATATGTAAATACATTAACATATCTGCTTCATAATTTTAATACAACAAAATCTTAACATTTATTGTTAAAAATATTTCTGTAATAACCCTTTATCAGAAATAGAACTACAAGTATTTTATTCCTATTTTTTTAATAAAAAATAAATGATAATTTCTAATATCTCTTGTTTCCTTTGGTATTTACCGATCAAATCACATTCTTCAACGTCAATTTAACTTTCGAATTTATATTATCGGCTGAGTATTAATTTAGTGTGTGTATATTTTTCTACTAACTTACGCTAGTACTAATAATGGTCTGAATCCGCCTCCGGAAGTGGTACCATTCTGTTTGTTGCTCTTGTTGGTGCTTTTTTGCTGAGTACCTATCAGGCGCCCAGAAAGTGGAAGGACATTCCACACCCTCGCACAAGATTGTCGGGGAGAGCTTGTTCTACAGGCGGAAGAACTCCTTCCAGACCAACTTTTATTTTATCGATCTCCAAGCCCACGGTCAACAATCATCCTCTGGCGCACATAACGAGAAGTAGATGATTTTGGTATCATAAAACTCCCCAGTCACCATTGAAAGAATGTTGACACTTGGAGATCAAATAAAATAAAATTATGAGCAAAAATAGAATCAGGTATATGTTACTACATACACCTGACCATCCTAACCACATACAATCATGATTTCGAATTTAAATTTAAGATAAAATTTCTTCTAAAATTGGAAGATGAAAGTTAGAAAACATTTCATAAAAAAATGACAGATTTATTCAAATTCAATAAAATAATAAAATAAAATAAAAAACTTTCAACTATTTTGGGGAATCTTTTTTTCTTTTTTTGTTATTACAAAACTAATTCCATTAAGAGAAGTATTAATCAGTGTTGGTGAGAAACGAAAACGTAAAACGAACTTCCTAATAATCCTATTATAAAAATAGCAACGATAAATACATTCAATTGTATAATTGTAAATTAAATAACTTAGAAAAGTTTCGTGGAAATTAATTTATGGATTTTTAAAAACTGGAAAAAATCGTGTGAAACAATGAAAGATTCAGTTATACATCAATATCTCGAGTATATGTATACATATATAAGTATGTATAGTATGTATATGTAAAGTAGAGATAGGAATAAATCTAGTAGTGAATGTCTTGGAAACTAAGCAAAATATACTAAACTGATAGCAGATTTCGAAAAATAAAAGTCTAAAGCCTTAAAAACATGTTAATTAAAAATAAATATTGAAAATTATGCATATGAACAAAAGTAATACCCAGCCGATGATTTGAAAATAAAATTGTTTTTGAATGAAAAAAAAAACCATCAACCTTTAACCTGATAATAAATAATATTATTATGTGTAGCTATGTGTTCATTTAAACTAATTTATATTAAAATTATAAAAAATGATTTTAAATAAAAAATCTAAAATAAATATTAATCAAAAATAAAAAAAAAATTAATTTCTTTTTAGCTTATTTACTCGTATATAAAAAATTATCTCGAAAAAAGGTGAAAAATTCAACAAAATAAAAAGATTTTCTTATTTATTGTGAATTATCACTTGCTCCTTGCTTATATATAAACAGAAATCACATAAACAGTTTCGATCAGTATAATTTTGACTGCTTGTCTACTTTTACATTAGAAGTGAATTTTAGAAGAAAAAAAAAGAATCAAAATGAAATCATTAATTATTGTACTGGCATTATTTGTAAGTAAATTTTCATTTTAATTCAATTTTAATTCGTTTTTATATTTTAAATTATGTAATTTAATTTATTTTAATAATGATTATTATTGTCATGAAAAATCATTATTCTTATTTTTTTCATTCAGATAACTCTCGCTTTTGCTGACCACCACGAGCATCATCATGGCCATGATCATGAGCATCATGGTCACGAGCATCATGGTCATGAAAAATATGATCATGAACATGAAGTAAAAAGTATTGATGAAATTAAAAAAGCACGTAAAGATTGTATGGATGAATTAAAATTATCAGATGAGGATAGAGAAAGTCTTGGAAAATATGAATATGCTGACAAGGAATCAATTCATAAATATGTTTATTGTACAAGTATTAAATTAGATTTCTTTGATGATGCACATGGATTCCATTTAGATCATCTAGTTGATCAATTAGGACAAAATAAAAACAAAGCAGAATTACATGATAAAATTGAAAAATGTTTGGATAAAAATGAACAAAAATCATCTGTGGAATTATGGGCATATCGTAATTATAAATGTATGCTTGATGCTAAACTTTTTGAAGATATTAAACAATCAGTTTTAGCTGTACATTAAAAATTAGATTTGTATTTTTAAGCAAAAGAAAAAAAAAAAAATTAATTGCTTTTATAAAAAATGTATTTTTTTAAAAATGATTTTTAGTTCAATTTGACAGATTTAAGATAGTCCTATATTCCATTGGTGTGTTGTTTTGTTTAAAATTTGTTGTAGCATTTCGACTATAAGAAGAACGATATATGTATTATGTAAATAATACATGGATACATTTTTGAATTTTAAGAAACAAACATTTATATCTTACTACAATACAATATATGTACAAATATTCATATTGTAGTCAATTGAATTATTTTCAAAAAATTAAAACTTAAAATTAAAAGTAAATAGAATCAAAAAATTTATATTTTTCTTTTATTTATTAAATAAATTAAATTAATTTCACAGACACAACTTAACGCAGGCCTTATGTCAGCAGTAGTTTTTTCTAGTATCTTCAAATTTAAAATTAATTTAAAACAAAAAAAAATCAACATACCTAGTTAGGTAATTAAAGTTCACTATTGAGGGTAAATATTCAAAAAAATTTAATGAGGTGTCTGTGAGAACTGAGAAGTATTTGAATATGAATGTTAATTTTTTTTTTCTAATTTATTTTTAATTCAAAAAAAAGTATTACATATTACATATTTTGATTAGTTCATAATAATCTTAATACATATACATACATATTTTATTTTCAATGCTTATTTTTTTTATTTTTCAAGAAAAAAAAAATTTTATCAAAAGAATATTGATATCTAGATAATCAAGCAAAAATTTCACATTAAAATTTTTTTTTTTAAATGAGAGTGAGTACCTAAAAATTACAAAAATTATTATTTTGGTTTGATGTATAACTTGGTATAACTCTTACCTGTATGTATTAATTTATGTCAGTTTCCATGTATTGATATTGTATAATTGCCATCGAAATATTATATTTTGTCCAGAGAATATAAGACTACCATGAAAAGTATTGTTTTATTTAAATCATACACTAATGTATTAAAAATAAATTTTTAGCCTTTCAATCAATTCAAGGTTCAAATCAAGTTTTTTTGTTAATTTAATTTGTTTTGTTATATTCTCAAGAAATCTTAACTTTAAGACGGAAATATCATGAACTATTTATCAACTTGGGAAAAAGTCATATGATTCTTATTTCTCATCGTAAATTTTTGAATAAATCCAATTAAATATACATATGATTTAATTAATACAATTGAAAATTTTCTTTTTATGAATGCTTACTCCTAGATTTATTATAATACAGTATACACAACCTATTTAATTTTTACGATATTTAAAAATTTTCTAAATATTCGCTGTATATAATTTAATAATTTGTGAACAAAATATTTGATTATTTCGTCCATGAAAATCTTTTATGCCTTATGGTGTTGTGTAATACTTGGAGACTCAAAATCATTATTGTTAGAAAGATACATATCACCAAATTGTACATACACATAATTTTGTATGTGTTTTTTATTTATTTATTTTTTTGTGATAATGCGAGTATTTAATCTTTTTGTGAAAATTTAAAAATTTTCAAAGTTAAATTTAATGTTTACAAGACTTTTATTGAAGACCAATTCATCTGTCCATAGAAATAAAAATTTTCAAAAATCGGAAAATTTTTTGATCTGTGTAAGCAGGTTGGAAGATTCGAAGCTATCACAAGAAAACAAACGAAAAAACTGAACATGCATGAGTCCACATAATTTTCTGTACTCAGTTAAAAATATCAAAATTTGTCAAACTTCTGTTAAAATTAATGAAAAAAATTTGTATATACAAAATTTGACTAGAGAATGCCAGGCCAGATAAACAGAAAATTTTTCCCTGAAGTTAGAGTATTTGGTCATATGCTAAGAGATTGTTCTACTGAAATGAAATTTAAAAATTTCCATACAGAAAAAAAAATTAAATGAAACTAATAGTATGTATGTAGTACATATTTTTATTTTTCAAATTTGAACGATTGATTTGTCAAACAAAAAAATATTCCATAGTCTTATAAATTACTTTTTTCTTTAGGGTCCGGTTCTTTAAAAAAACTAAAACCTCTTCAAATTGAATTACATATTTTGACTTTTGATTTAAAATACATCAGTACCAAAAAAATTGTGTTATGACTTTGCAAAAGACAAAGGTCATCACCTTTTAAAACATCGGATGATTTAGTTCAAAAAAGTATATACATACATATGTATGTATGTACGAGTACATCAAATTTGATTAAATTGAATAATAATTCTGTTTTCGAAAACTTCTTTAAAATTTATTCCCGTAGTGTCAATAAAAATTTCCAGAAAAAAATACTAATTTAAAAATTATGTAGGAAGTTTATGAGGACGTGATATTCGCTCATAAAAATGAAGTAAACAAAATAATGAAAAAACACAATTTAAATCAATTCTTTTGAAATCATCGTGTAATTTTTATAATAGCTAATTTGAATTATTTCAATTATATTATACTAACACAATATATTCGTACGCATATATGATTTTATTATAACTATACTTAAATATACATTTGATTTGAATATATTTTATGTACATGTAATTTTACTGATATATGTATGTATTTATATTGTATGCCAATTGAAATCATACAATAAGTACTCGTATTCATATATTAAGATATGCAAATCAAATTTTTCCGTTTGAGTTTTGGTATCGAGGTTTCTAAAAAATGCAGTATATGCGTACATATGCTGTATATGTACCTATTTACTTATACATATATGTACGTTATAGTCGAGTAGACAAAAAAATACATATTAAGATAACAATAATGGATGAATGGTAAAAATAAGGAGAAGAAAAGAAAATATTAAGCATATCAATAAAAGATAACAATTTTGCTAAAAGCCATTAAAAAATAAAAAAAAAAAAACAAAACAAGAGCCAAAGAAGACTGGACTGGAAAATTTTTTGAGATATTATTTAGAATTTTTGTGTACTTAAATTTCGTATTTTTGTTATCCATATGTGTCTGTTAAATCATTTTAAATTAACATTATTTAACTTATCATTTTACTTGTGTGCATTTTATGAATAATTTGATAGCCCTCAAGCCTTATTATGGAATTGAGTTGAGCCAGTTCAATATGACAGAGTATATGTTAATATGTATCATATATTATAACTATATGTAGGAGATCACCATTAATATATGTACGTATGTACAATCAAAGTTTAAGAAAAAAAAAAGGTCTCAATTTTAAATAAATTTTATTAAAAGAAAATACAATTTAAAACGGAAAAAAAATTTTAGTCGCCGTAATTTAAAAATTAAGTACATATAATCAATGTATCTAATACATACATGCATATACATATGTAAACAAATTATCCAAACAGTGAACTTTTATTCTAGAGGTATACGTGATCATTTTTTTTTGTCTCCTATGATAACAACATAGGTATAATTGTAATTTGAATTCTTCAAATTATAATCTAGAACATAACTGCCAGAACCCAGATATAATCTGTCGTCTGGTCATTCGGATTTTTTTTTTATGTACACACATTCATGTATGTATATTAATATGTTTATTACATTAAGTAGGTATACTGGCTAGAATTAATGACATAATAAAAAAATTGGATGATTTAATGAACTTATCGTTTAGTTTGACCGTAAAAAATTAAGGTATAAAATGGTTTGAAATTTTGGAAAAATTGTCATTCAAAGATACAAAGTCATACTTTACGGATTTACTTTTACATACATATCTGTTCATATCTTGATAAACTTATAAATAAACTCAAAATGAAACTCATCGTAGTTGCTGTTATTTTTGCTGTTCTTGTAAGTTTTGAAAAAATTTAAAACAATTTAAGTGTAGAATATTTTGAAAAGTAAAAAATTATTGTGTGAATAATAAACTGAATAGTTTTAAAATTTCATCACTGTAATAGAACGATTATAATTTATTATCTAATTTATTTTTCTCATTGTGTTTTTATACATAGGGTTACGCTTCAGCCGAATGGAAAGTTCAAACACAAGAAGATCTTGTAAAATATCGTGGAGAATGTGTATCTAGTTTAAGTGTACCAGCTGATTATGTTGAAAAATTCAAAAAATGGGAATTCCCAGAAGATCAAACAACAAAATGTTACATTAAATGTATATTTGGTAAATTGGGACTTTTCGATGCTGAAAAGGGATTCCATATTGAACATTTAATTGAACAATTGGGACAAAATCGTAACAAGGACGAAATTCGTAATGAAGTTACAAAATGTATTGATAAGAACGAACAAAAAACCGATGATTGCTCATGGGTATACAGAGGATTTAAATGTTTCTTATCCAAGAATTTATCATTGGTACAACAAAGCATTAAAAATTAAATTTTTAACAGTTTATTATGTTTGTGAGATTCTATTTCTTATAATTTTGTATGATTACATAAATAAAATTTTTCCAAAAAAGTAATTGAAAAAAAAAATTTTTTTTTTTTAATTGATGATTTATTTAATCAATAAATAAATAAGATAGATTTGTAATTAATTATTCGAATCTTCGTCATCTTCATCATCCTCGTCTTCATCTTCGCTCTCATCATCATTTGAAATGACTTTATTTGTTTTTGATTTGAGCAAATGTGCTAATGTCCATTCTTCTTCAACTTTGACTGAAGGATCGGTAATTTCTTTTAGATTTGGTGTGATTGGACATTCATTTTGAATTGGTTGTAAATGTTCTGGTGTAAATTGATTTGTACAATATTTATTTCCCCAACCAATATACATATTTTCAGACATTTTTTCATATGCAAAACAATATGATCCTGGCCAAAGATTTGATTTCATTAAAACAACCAAATTTGTTTTATTGTAATTATTTGAAAGTTCAACAGTCCATGGTGGAATATTTTCAAATGTTTTATCCATAGCACAACTCACTAGAATAGTTGGATTAGGAATTTGATTTAGTATTGTTTTCTCATTATCTTCTTCATTTTCATCATCAGTTTCTTCATCCTCATCTTGTTCGTCCTCTTCATCTTCAACACTATTTCGATTTGAATTGAACTTTGAGTTTTCATTCTTCATATTAATTGATTTGAGAGCCTTTGCTTCATCAAAATATGTAATACGTCCTTGATTTGATATTAAAGATCGAATATGTACCCACATTCTAACATCTTGAAGATTTTCAGTTGGAATTGGTTCATATTTTGAATTTATTACTAGTTGGGATTCTAAAAATTAATGAGATTGTAAAAGAAGTTGATTTAATATTTTTTTGAAAACGTTAAAATCCTGCCCAAGATAATGGACATGTTTCTTTATTGTTGATCGTTTGTATATTCTTTCGGGCAACTGTTTTAGGAAAATATGTTTTTAAATCATCTGTCATGTCATAATAACTTGACATGTAAACAGTACGATTGATATAGTTCCTGAAAAGGTCTTGATAATATGTATCGTTGTCACGTTTAAGTTGAAACTTTGGTAGTTCTTGAGAATATATTTTCGGTTTTTTAGAAGTTGAATGAAATGGTGTCGCAGGAGGAATAAATGTATAACGAAAATCTTTCATATATATGGTAAAAAGCATACTTGAAAAATTTAAACAAAAAAATTTAAATGAAAACTTATTTACATGAATGATAAATTTAAAATGTGCATACATATATATGTATTTTTTTTGTGAAATTTTACAATGCAACTTTGATCATTTTTCACCATGGATATACATCACGGCATACACATAACAAGGCAATGTAAGTATCGTAGTGACCGTTAGCATTGTGACGTCATCCTGGTCGTTTTATATGAAACAAATGAATAAAATTAAAAAAAAAAAATCAAAAAAAAAAATTTATATGCAAAGACGACCTGAGTGACGTCACAAAACAAATGAAAAAATTTCTTTACATTGCCTTGTAATGTGTATGCCGTGGATATACATATTAAAATATTCTAGAATAATGAAAAAGCGGTTAACAAGAAGTAAGAACTGGGAAATTTCCTTCTAGCGAGCGATCGAAATAAAACTAAGTGATATAAAAACTTTGGAGTGTTCTTTTTAACGTGACATACATACGTATTGTAAGCATACTTATGTATGTATGTACATATGTCGTTATTGCAAAAAGTTCTATTTTATAGCCGAAAAGTACCGTCAAAAATTGACGTTTTACAAAAATCGTTATTAATTTCTTTAATAATGGATTTTGAAGAGAACTTATTCTTCTTTCTAACACACTTTATTTCATTCCGATCAAATCAATGGTTATTAAAATATAGAGACTTAAAGCCAAAATTTCGTGTTGTTTTAAAATTGATTTTTCAATTTCTTTTGATGACAATACATACCTATATCTAAAAACAAAAAATACATAATATACGACATTCACATGTTTTTTGATGTCATCTAAAAGGTTAGTTTGTCATCTTCACATTGATACGTTATATGTCCATATAAACCTTACACATACATAGAAAAATAAACGATATAAAAAGTTTGAAGAATACGTATTTTTTATGCATTATCAAGCAAAAATATAAAAATTTAGATTGTAACGGTGACATAAAATAGTACGGTAAGTGTAGTAGAATATAGTATATTATTATAACATAACCTTTTATATGATATAAAAAAACATAGATACTAAATAGTAAATATGTACATTATGTTCTTTTTCAAATTTTTGAGATATACCTACAATAATATGTATGTATGCATTACCTTTTTCCTTATTAATTCCCATGTCTTCCTCTTCCTCTTCTTCCTCTTCCTCTTCTTCTTCTTCATCATCATCTTCTTCATTATCTGAAATTTTAGTCTTTCGTGCTTTCTTATAATAACCATTTGGAGCGATATATGTTGAAGCTGTTATCCTTGCAATTAATGTTCGAAGAAGATGTTTTTCTTTGTTAGGGAAATAAGGATACGATACAACATCAGCTTCGGGATCACCTTTTAAATATTTCGGAATATGTTTCGATTGGAATATTTGTTTTGGTGTAACTGTTGGTAATTCAATCCAATTATCTGTTAAAGAATTAACAACAAAATATGTGAAGCGATTTAAACCTATACCAATAGGTTCTGGTGGTATATCATATATAATTGGTATGTCTGGTTTTGGTATTGGTTTTTCACTTGCTTTTATAAATTCATCTGAAATTTTCGGTTCCGGTAAATATTGACAATTACTTCCAGGAATTAATTTTTTTGTAATAATCAAATTATTTATGTAAGTTAAATTTTCACTTTGAGAAACATTTGGCATCATTTTTTCTAGAATATCTTCCTTCATCATTGACATACGTTTATCAATTTCTGATTCATTTAAACTTACTTCTGCAATATAATAATTTTTTTGTAATCCAAAAAATTTTCCCCAAAAACGTACATATTTTAATGCATGATGTTGTTGTAATTTTTGTAATGCACATGATAGCATAAAGGCTTCTAAATTTTGTAAGCCTAAACCACAAAATGACCAAATTTGTTGAAGTTTTAGAAAATTTTCATTTATGTCCAATGGTCGATATAAAGTCAAACTGGAATTCAACATTTCCTCTGTCATATTTTTTAAGTTCAAATTACCATATTTTAAAGACTAATTTGAAAAAAACAAAGAAGAGAATTTAAAAACAATAATCAATTATTATAAGTTCTATACGATTTACCTTAAACGAATTTATAACTGCTTGAGCTCGTTTATAGCGTTTAGTTTCTTCGAACACTTCTTTTAAAAATTCATTTTTTACTCGAAATTTCTTTTCACGAATATTTTGACTATATTCTTCAAAATAATCAATTAAATTTGGTGGACGTTCATCAATAATTCGTTTTATGAGATCGCTTAGATGATTAAACCTGAAATTAAATTCAATTTAATTATGTAATTACTCAAAGTAATTATTTTTAAATGAGCTTAGAAATTAGAAATATTTATCATACATGTTATCACCAGTTGCAGAACTTGTTTCTTGTAGAATCGATTTAACAACATTAAGTTCATGTTGTATTTCAGGAACATTACGTTTCTTCCTTTTATATTTTGGATGATTAACACATATGCAAGAACATATATTATTTAAAGAATTTACTGGTGAATCACACATTTCAAATTAAAAATTGTTTATATTGAATTTTTTTTAGGTATTTCACATAATAGATGATTGAAATTACTTGGCAATCTATGTTGCAAGTCGCTGTAAATAGGGAATTTATTGAATGTGTGGTTACCTTGAATTTAAAAAAAAATTGAATATTTTCACAAATTGAGACTTATTAACTAAAATCTTCTAATATTAAAATTCCAAGAATCGTTAAAACAATTTGCTAAACAAAAACGATCATTTTTTTTTTATATATAAAAATAAATAAAGAGTGCAAGTTTGATAATAAAATTAATGACTCACAGCTCTATTCTAGATGATTCTAATTGAATTATATTTAATTATTTTGGGCAAAAATGTTTTGCTGAAGCATTGTAAAGCATAAAAAAGATTTCTAAGAAAATATTTAATTTTAATAATAATATTATGTAGTTATGTACTATGTTGTGAAAAAGTTCTCAATTTATCATATTTTTGTATAGAATAATATAGTCTAATCCTAATGTTTTTAGTTATTCAATAATAATAAATCTAACTGCGTTGAACGAACACATGTGATACATAAAGCACATACATATTTTTTTTCTGATTAAAATAATCATTATTTTTCATATGCCCCACGCCACCATGTATGTATGTATATATGTAGTTTCATAATATGTAGGTATATTATTACAATAATTGTAATGTTCGTACATATTAAATTTTCTTGTTGCTTTTCATTTTTATTTTGTTACCTAGTACATATTATGTACATAGTACACTAACACTACTGTTTATAACAAAGAGAAGCCTAAAAATAATTATAGCCATAGGCCATACATAGCTTACTATAAAAAAGCATATAGCATTTTTGTGTTTTGAATATTTTTTATGTATTTGAGTTCAGATGATAAACAAAAACAATTATATTAGGAGAAAGTTAAAGTGGCGAGTCAACTAACTTTGAATTTCCATATACATATGCACGTACATGTAGCATTTAGTAATTTGTAACTCCCAAATAGAAATAGCTAAACATGTTTTTAAAAACAATCGAAGTTGTAAGTTGCTATAGATGTCGATGATAGCTATCGATTAGAGTCGACATTTTAAATTATCAATTTGAAGTGAAATTTTAGCAATAAAACTTAAAGGAGGAAGTAAAAATGTAGGTATGTATAATGTACATATATATTTTTGATTTTTATTTATAATTTAGACACTTTTAATAATTTAGTTGGCCCAAAAAATGAAAAAAAGAGTTTAAAGCGGGGCTCGAGATGGTCATTTTTCCCTAATCTATGTATATTAAAGAGAAACCTAAAAATAATTAAAAATTTGGCTTACTAACACTTTATTTACTTTATATTTTTTCTTGATAATAAACAAGTATCACGAGTATTATCTTTAATTTTATTTTCTGAGATCTTTTTATGTGCATTTTTTTTCTTTTTTATGAATACATTTTAAAAAACATTGCATTTGTGTAGTGAGTTTTGGGTAGAAAAAAATATTTGTTATTATCAGTTTCGTTTTTTGAAATTATTTTATTTATTTTTTCAATTTATAGAAATTACCTATTATTAATTTTGTGAAATATAAACATAATAATGACGGCAGTTCAAACAGGTGAATTTAAAATGACTAGAAAATTATTCTAGTAATTGCTTAACTAAGTTGTTTACAATTTTTAGATATAGTAAATATCATTTTAATTTTATTGTTGTTGTGTAATACAGTATTTTTAATCAAGAGTCACATGATAATAAAAAATAAAAAACGAAAATAATATACAAAAATTGAAGATTTTTTTTTTAAAAAAAAGTTTTATACTTGTAAATTTTTTATTTGAACATTTTTGTCAAAAATATCTACATTTTTTTTCTTTTTGATTTTAGTTCGTGGACCAATTTCACCAAATCTTTTAGGACGTGTTTTAACACATGAACATTTTTCATTGAATTTTGAAAATTTTTATGTTCAACCTAATGATGAAATAAAAGAATTTTTCAATCAGAAAAAAATAACACTTGATAATGTTGGCTTTATACGACAATATCCATATTCGAGCAGTTATAATTTGAAATTTAATGATGAAGATACACATGAAGCTGTTAAAAATGATATAAAATTATACAAGAAATTTAATGGAGGAACAATTGTTGAAAATAGTTGCCATGGATTGAATAGAAATTTAGAAATAATGTTTGAAATATCAAAAGATTATGGTATACATGTTGTCGCTGGTACAGGACATTATGTGCAAGCAGTTCAACCACAATCTACACTACAATTACGAATGGAAGAGATGACTGACCTATATACTAAGGAAATTCTAACTGGTTGTGAAATTAATAATGGAAAAAATATTGTAAAATGTGGATTTATTGGTGAAGTTGGGAGTTCATGGCCAATTACTGGTAAAATAGAATAAAAATACTTTTTTTTTGTTTAAAATTATTTTAAAATTTGAATACTAAGTATTTTCATTTATATTCAGATTTCGAGAAACGTGCAATTCATGCAACGGGAGAAATACAAGAAGTTCTAGGTTGTGGAGTTTCTTTTCATCCTGGACGAGATGCAAAAGCACCATTTGAAATAATTCGTTTGTATTTGGAGGCTGGAGGGAAAGCAGATAAATGTATAATGTCACATTTGGATAGTAAGAATTGAATAATTTTTTTAAAAATTTGAACGCTAAGCAATTTACATATTATGTAGGTACATTGTACATGTATATTTTGTTGTAGGGACTATACAAGACATTGATCAACTTATTGAATTCAGTAAATTGGGTACTTATCTTCAATATGATCTTTTTGGTACTGAATGTTCTTATTATCAACTTAATCCAGATGTTGATATGCTTTCTGATGCCCAAAGAATTAATAATATAATGAAATTGATTAATGAAGGATTAGAGGATAGAATTTTACTTTCACACGATGTTCATACGAAACACCGTTTGGTAATTATAATTATAATGTTACATACTAAATATACATATTGAAAAAAAGCATTCGAAATAGTTTGTTTTAAATTATTACCTTTTTTTCTAGACATCTTTTGGAGGCCATGGTTACTCTCATATTCAATTAAACATCATTCCAAGACTTTTTGCTAAAGGTCTTACTGTAAAACAAGTTGACAAAATTACCGTACATAATCCAGCAAAATGGCTTGCTTTTAATTATTAAATTTGATACTGCGATTCCAAATTTTGTGTTTATCACAAACCTCAACCAAGTTATAAAATATAAAGTGTTATTGTTATTTACATACAAATATGTGTCTATATACCTATCTATATTGAATTATTAATCGAAATATAAATATAATATTATGTAATTAAAAAATGAGCAGTTTATTTTGAAAGTGGGGCAAGTCCACTTTTGGTAAAAATATTAGATAAAGTAATTTTCAGATGAAGATCATTATGTCCTTATGTTATGCCCTATAGAATTTTTTAGCAGATATTAAGATATTATATGAAACTTCTATGGTAGCTTAGATATAAAGTCTTGAATATCTCGAAACAAAACCAAATGGACTTACCAAATATGTTTTTCTCCAGCTACGTTGAATATTGAAATGCAGTCTATATTACAATTAAACCAAATTTTTTGTAAAGCAATTTCAAGAGTTGAAGCTAAATTTTAAAATTCAATTTCTAGATAAAATACTCAAATTGCAAATTATTAAGTATCTTTAAAAAAAGGTATAAAAAAATTTAAAAAATAGTTATAATCAAATATTCATCAATATAATCAAAGAATTTCATTTATATGGATACGCATATACACATATGTATGAAATATAGTGCTTCTTCAAAAATGAATCTCTGCTTTGGAGATACGATGCTGATGCTTGTCACAAATTCAAAAATGCAACGCAACTTTTATGATGCGTTGTCATGGTGTAAAGAGTATTAAGGTGAGCTACAGAGAAACAGCTGATGTGTGATGACGTCAGAAGTTGTACCACATACATATATATAATTAACTGAGATGGAAATTGTATCGGTGTTATAATTTTATTTTAAATACGTAAAAAGCGCTTTAAGCGAGTTATTACTTATTAAAATTCTTTTTTGAAAAGGAAGTAAAGTGCGCTTTTTTGGTGTTCTTAAATTAAGTATTACCTCACTATCATCGTTTAAAATTTGTTCCTGCTTCTCTAATGCTAGGCCATAGGCTTTCATTCGATCACAATTGTCAATTTTTGATATTTTTGAATTAAATATAGATGCGTTCCTTTGGGCTACTCCGGAGTAGATAAGCGTAGTTGGGCGTAGTTAGGCGTATTTGGTAAATGGAACGCTAATTTTTACATTTGGTTCAAATTCTAACCTGTAAATTTGAACATCAAAAAATAAATTTCTGTTTTGTGACTGCTTCTGCAGCTGTTTTCTGACAAAATTAATAATATCTGAAATAAAAAACACTGTTAATTGCACAGAAAAGTAGATAATTAATTAATATTTAATTAATTTAATTATTTTATTTATATTTATCACTAATATGTATTTAATTATGTAATTTAATTAATTTATATTTTATTTATATTTATCTCTATTCACTAATAACCAGTTTAATTATTAATTAATTAGTTTATATTTTATTTATATATTTATCACTAATTACAATTTTATTAATTTTAATAGTATAATTAATATATTTTATTTATATTTATAACTAATTAACAATTTGAATAATAATTAATTCATATTTTATTTATATTTATTACCAATAACCTAAAATTTAGAAAATGTAAACAAACTTTATAACCTCTAAAATGAAAAATCCATCTATTGGATAATAGAATAACTAAAAACCTGCTGAGGAGAATTTTAGTGGTGAAATATATCAACTACGCTTGCTTTCTACACCTGAATATGAATAGGGGTATAGTTGAGTGTGGATGGGAGTAGATTCATCTACGCCTGAAATCCCAAAGGAACGCAGCTTATATCAAACTATTCATTTACTAGTTTGATGAAAGCAGCGCATTCAATGACATTCTGTGAGTTTAATTTCCCCATTTTAAAACATCGTTTTAAAGCTGCAGAAACAGAATTAGAAAGTAATTGAGCGGCATATTACACTTTTTGTCGCACAGGACCCTTCACATTCAGGTGGGTATCCGATATTTTATGTACCATTCTTAAATAATCAGTGCCAAGAGTGTTTAATATTTCCTTGATGGGAGTAGACGTAATCAACTTTCCATCTATAACAAACCAATCATCCAGAAAATGATTTCTAAGTGGTTTGAAAAGATGTGGAAGACAAATATTTTTTTACCGGGATCGGCTGGATTTAAAAACCATGTTTTTAAAATCTCAATTGAAAGTTTTTTCCACAGTTGTTGATTCCCACCACCCATATCCGACACTACAGCAACCACAGTGAATCCGATGTTATTCAACTGAATTATTATTTTATTTAAAATGGCAGGTGTCATTGTAAAGTCAAAATTATAAAAAATAGGCTGTTTCCACTTTTCGAATAAGCCCCTTGCCATCACTACTTGGACATAATTTGAAGGAGGGAAAATAACATAATTTGCCCTATCATAATCAAAGCTTAATTTTACTTTCATCTCATCAAATGAAAGTATACATATTTTTTGCCAGTCATTAAGTGGACTGTGCTCCATTAATTTTAAAACAGGTTTTAAAATGCCTTTTTTGACGTTCACTTTTTTTGCTCATTTTTTTAAGGTAGCTACACAAGGCAAAGGATATCCTTTTTTGTACATATACCTATAGCTACGAGCTCCTGCCGAATATAAAGATATGGCTGATGAAATATCTTCTAATGTTCACTTATGAACTTTTTTAGCACTTTTTAGCTTTTTTATTTGCCCATTTGTGAAATTTTTTTTAATATGACCTTGATATTGATCGAATTCCTCTTTTATTTCACGGTTTCGGGCTTCCAGTTGTAAGCACTTTTGCTTCATTTCTTTAAGCTGCCGTTCCAAGTTATATACTTCGAATAAAACTGTACAATTAAAATCTCCTCTTAAAAAATTAAATCACTTTAAATTGTATAAAAATAGAAAAAAAGATAATAAAAATTAGTCGGTTTGAACTGCAATACTCTTATTAGGCTCTCCGAACATATTTTTTTCTTCAAGAACTGCTGTATCCATGTTATTTTGTTCCAACGTATTTTCTTTATCTGCATCTGCTGTGTCCATGTTTTTTGGGTCCTGATTTCTAAAGATATATGTACAATTGACATGATAAATAAAATTCAAAATACATACATACACAGGTATATAATTCATTCACATTACTTACTCTTCAATCAACAATTCTTACACAATTTTTTTCTGAATTCTTTTTTCCATTCTTAAATTTCTTTCATTCATTTTCACTTCAACAGGTAAATGTAATGTAGGAATTGCGTTTTCATCCAGTTTTCTGTATTGCGTCAAGTGTTCAAAAGACGATCTTTTAATGCGAAGCTATCTTCAGTAAAATGAAATGAACAAATTTTTGCATATTTTAAATTTATATTTTCTTTATTACATGCCTTAGTCCATTGTTTTCTTAAATTCAAGACTTTAGGAAATTGGAAGAAATGTGTTTATCACCAGTCTTTTTTTTTTTTGAATTTTTCTTACAATTACGCACTCAGCAATTTTAATAAATGTATGTACACTGGCTCAAAAAAGTATTGGGACAAACTACATTTTTAGAAATGGAAGCTAATAAAAATTTATGAGTACACGTGATTTATCATTTTTTTCTTTTCTTTTAATAATCACCTTATTTACTAAATTTTTACAAATTTTCAATATTCTATTATCTACCGTTTTCTAGAAAAAAAAAAATTTATTAAAAAATCTCGAAAATGTAAAACTCAAAAAAGTTTTGGGACAAGGTACAAATAATAAAAATAAACCGTTAATTCTAATTTTTGGGATCATTTTCCTACTCCTACTTATTCCTTATTCTGTATTACACAATTTGTGATCATTATCAGTTAGTTTAACATTCCGATCAATGTTTAATTTTAAATACACGGATCAATTTTAAAAACATTTTTGTATACATTTTCGTCCCTTTAAAAAAGCTACATATACATATAATTCCACTACATATATGTATTGGAAATCTTGAAATTTTCACATAAATTTCCCCGAATTCAATTTATTGTAAAACTAAGTATCTTTTGTGTTCGTCAAGAAAAAAAAAAACATTTTTTTTAAAAATATTATGTCTTTATTATACAACACCCGTTTTTTGATATTTTATACATGTATATTTATCAAATTTCATTATTTAATATTTTTCTTTAAAAATATCTTTAAATATATATGCTAAGACAATTATCCCACTTATCAATCCATAATATATTGTATTGTATATATTTAATGAGCTAGTTAATAAATAAAACCAATTTTTTCGAATATAAACAGCATTTGCTTTTTGAATTTCAGCCATATCTTCCCAATTAACAGTTTGTGGTCTTATAATTAAAAGTGCATCAATTGCAGCTTTAATACCACTTTGTACAGCACCATTTAAAAATCCACGAAAATATGTTGCATTATCTGTTGATGAAAATATTATATGACTCCATGGTACAATTTGTGGTAAATTTAAAATTTTATGTTGTTTAAATGTTTTTTCAATCCATTTATTTGAAAATTGGATATTATCACCAAAACATTTTATTAGTTTATTTAAAATTATTGTTTTTAAATTACAATTATCTTTTGAATTTTTTTTATGTACATATATACCACCATATATTCCAGATTTTATTTCATATCCAATAATTGGTGGATCATAACATAAAAAACTACCAGAAAAATTTAATTTTTTCCAAAATGATTGATTATATTCAATTAAAAAAGATGTTAAATAATTTGAATTATCTTTTGATTTAATTATATGTAAATTTGATGGTAATTCTGGCAAAAAATTAATTTCCATTATATTTTCCCATGGTATTGCTAATATTAATACAGAACAACAATATATATTATCATGATTATCACGTATCATTATTTTATTTTTTTTGTGTAAAATTTCAATAACTTTTGTATTTTTAATTATATTAACTGTTTCAATTGAATCCAAAATATTTCCTAAAAGTTCTTCTGATGAAAATTCAAAAATACGATCTGATTTTCCAATTATTCTAAAAATTAAATGTAATTTTTAATAAAACATGGCTCTAATATGATAATTCAAGGTATTTTTATATGCATAAAACTTACAGATCAATTAAATTTATTAAACCTTCACAACTATGACATACATTCATGAATTCTGTTGTTGAAATTTCACTTGTTTCTACACCACATGCAATTCTAACAATAATTCGTATAAACATTCTTGATTTTTCAAAAAATAATTTTGATCTTATATAATCCTCTACAGTTTTTTCATTTTTATTCAAAACAAATCTGTACACATATGTAAATGTATGTATGTATGTGCGTGAGAAAATTATTTAAAAAAAAATGATATAAAATTTTGTAATAAACAACAAAAAGTAATTTACTTTACGGTATTCATGCATTTGATATTTATTTCATTAACAAATCTCGATAATTCGAAATTGACAAGTGATGATAAAATCCCTTCATCATTTTCCCAGCATCTTGAAAATTCATAATTCTCAAATATAGAACGTTTCCGTAATTTAACTCTAAGATTTCTGCATAAATTATAAATATGATATTGATTATTTAATATCCATTTTGCACCAATTTCACCTAAATCTGTATTATATAATTGTCCTCCAAGTTTATCAGAAGCTTCTAATATGCTGATTTTAAGTGTTGGGGCTTTTTCTTTAATTTTATAACAAGAGACCATTCCAGATAATCCACCCCCAATAACCAGAACATCAATATTAGCAGTTTCAAAACTTGAACACATATTGAATGCAGTGTCTTTTGCTTTTTTTAAATGCAACTATGTATATAAAGAAAAATTAAAACAATACGTAGAAAAATATTTATGAAATAATAAAACTATATTAGCCTACACTGACATTTACAGCGAAATTATGAAGTTCCGCTCTTGATAAAAAATGAACACAACTACAACCAATTTTCAGGCTATAATTTTGTAAATAGTTTGTTCACTGAATAAAAATTATACAGGTAAAAAATAATTGGAATTATTCGATATTAATACACCTTGATTGTTGAATCCGTTCGAAAGTTTCTTTCACTCGAACGAATATTCACAATATGCTGATAAATTTAATTTAAAATATCTAGTAATCTATATCCAACCAAAAACATAAATGTTAAAATGGGGTCAAGTTCTTATTCGTTAACTGTTGGGCCAGAAAAAGTAATAAAAACTTGGCCCCCTTATCACATTTATGTTTTTGGTTGGATTTCAACTATTTTTGTTGAACTAATTGATTGAATTGAAATATAGGTATTAGATTTACATTGATTTGGTTAGTACGTCTAAAGTCTTATTTTCTCCGATATTTGTGCACACATACAATACTGCAATAAGGAAGAAAGTTTACAAATCATGTGAATTTTCATACATTACAGCCTTAAATTATATAAAATTTTTTTGCTATTTTTTAGAACATTAGTATCGAACAGTATATATTTTATTTTATGTGTCTATATAAAATTAATTATAAAATATGACATTTTTTTATTTTATTAAAGCAAGCTATGGAAACTAAATTTAGAGTTATAAATGATAGAAAAATAATATAAAATGCTCAATTACTGTTACAATTATAGAAATATTTATTTGTCCAGCACACATTCGACAGATTTCGTGATTTTTCCTTGACCTGCGCGTAAAACACTACTTACGTGTAAAGTTTCATGGTTCTAGGCTCATCAGAAGTACCCTAGAGGTTTTGATTACCGGTCAGTGAGTGAGTGCCAAAATTAGCTATTTTCTGGGGTCAATATCTCAAGATGCATTGAACATACATGAAATTTGATACAGCGGGCGGGACGAAGCACACTATTTCGTGGATCAAATTTTGTCTGTTTAGCTTTATTAGAAACTGAGCTGTGAGAGGTCATAAATGGCTCGAAACAGTTCGTGTTAATAGTGTACGACGTCCATACGGCCTATGTATTGAACTTGGCCGCGCACTACCGTGTGCTTAGATATAATTTTAAATTGCTATTTAACAATTTCATTCGATCGGAGAAAAGATATAGGAATAATTTTCGATATATGTAAATCGAATAAGAAAAACCTTCGAGGTGATAGATAACCTTCTTCGTTTTTATTTTAATTTAGTACTTTATCTATTATATAACAAAAATTTGGTCAAACAATACAAACCCTTAATTTAGGAAGAGGTTTGACCACTCGCACAAAAAATATTATTCACTGCACAAGTAATAATGCATAAATTCGTTTTTGTTACATGTATTTATTTATGTAAAAAGCAAATAATTTCGTATACTACTTCAGTTTCAAATCTAATTTCAGTTTTTACTTATATTTATATTAAGATGTTATACAGGCATATAACATATATATATAACAGGCATTTTATATTAAATAAATACACCTAATTTTCCTCTGAGTTTTGAAATTGTATCAATATAGTTGTGTAAGATATACTTGATATTATGATCTGAAAAACAAAAATAAATATGTATGTATTTAAATATGTACTAAACTTTTCAAAACACACCCCACCAAGTGTTGCAAAATTTAAATAAAAATATCCTCCAATAGAAATATCATTTTTTAAATGAAACATTTGAAGATAGATTTCTCTACAAATTACTGCTAAGTATTTATCATTGTTTTTATTTTTTACACTATGCACTATTCTTCTACATTCATCATCCTGAAATTTAGAATAGAAAAAAAAATTTCGTGTGTTATGTATTTGAAATGTGTTTCTATTAAAATATATGATATTATACAACTGTTTTATAGCACCGACCAATCCAAAAAATAACAAAAAGAATTGATAACTCTGAAGGTAAATTAAAACAGCACACTAGAAAATTAAAAAAAAATAATAATTCAATATTATTATATATGTAATATACTTAATATGTATATGTACGTATATAAATGTTTTTCTCACGTAGTTTGAAAGACAAAATAAATTTATAGCGATTATCACTAACGCAACTTAAATAAGTCCAATATAATGAATTCGTAAATAAACCATAGTTCAAAAAAATAATCGATAATAAACTATATTTGAAGTATTTCTCCAAACATTTGAATATATACCAAATTTTTGCATATAAGTCTTTATAAAGTTGAAATTTAATCAAAACGGGTTTTCTTCTGGTCCAAATGTCATATCTTGTTATTTCTACTTCATGAATTATTTCTTTGAAATTATTTTGTATTTTGTTTAATAATACTAAGTTTGTACAAGCGAACATGAAAAATTGAAGTAACTTAAGACGTAATATTATCTGAAAATATATCGTTAAATGCCAATACACTTTATCTGTTTGAAATAACGTTATTGTTCCAGGAACAAACAAAATAACATAAAATACATGTATTGAATACACCATAAAATTAATTATATTTCGTATATGACCGGTATTCAATTCAATTTTAAGATCATTTTTGAAAATCAAAATTATGTCATCTAATTGAACACAAATTTCATTCCAAAATGATATTTTCGACATTGTTTCACATTGAAAAATAATATGTGTTATTCCAAATATTACGATATCAACTAAATAACTTAAAAGTGATAGATCAATTTCTGGAGCATTTTTAATAGGTAATATTTCGTTAAAAATAATAAAAATCGAATATATAATAGAAACAGCTTTCATTATGATGTAGTACAATTTTAAAAAAAATTTAAACTTTTTTGAATTACTCATTGGTAAAAGCCCTGATATTATTAACATTATGTAATAAGGATATACAATTTTAAATAATATTCCAGATTGCTTCATTTTCAACTTCGACGGATAAACTGAGAAATGATTTTTTTTTTTAAATTTCTTACATTAGTTCAATTAAGTAAAAGTTTTATTATTCTGTACAAATATGTATACATATGTATCATACATATGTATCTGCATTCCATTAACATTGTAGAATCAGTTAATTTGATTAAGGATTGTATCTGCCTTTGTTTAATTTCTATTTTCTAAATTAAATTTTTATCAGATATCTCAATAAATTAAAATATTTTTAAAAAAGTTAATTTAGAGTGAACTATATATGTATGTATGTATGTTTCAGTAGTGTGTAGAAAAAGAAATAAAAATAATAAAAAGGTCGATCAATTAGGTAAATTAAACTTATTGATTTGAAAAATAAAACTAAAAATTAAATGAAAACAAATAATTTTTTTTTTTTCATATAAATGCTGTTTAATATAAAAGTAATATTTAGTTTCACATATAAAACCTTAGAAATAATCTAAAAAAGCCATAATTATATAATTGTCGTTTGTCTTATCATTCTTAATGTCTCAATATTGAACACAAATTTTTGGTACACTAAACATAGTCATTTTTGTGGGTGCCTTCAAACTTAAATCTGGATTTTCACCTTTTTCAATTTGTTGAATCCATAATTTAGTAATAGGGTCCTTTGCGTCACGGCAATGAACAGAAACTTCAATTTCTTTTTTCTGTACACCAGTGCAATCTGTTGGACAAACATTTAAAAGATTCTTGGTAAAACAAATTTGTCCTCCTAGTTCTACGAATCGAATTTGACGTTTAACTGAACATTGTCCTTGTTGGCCACCTTGTGGTTGCTGTTGTGGTTGTCGTTGTTGTTGCTGTTGTGTCCATTGTGTCTGCTGTGTTTCTTCTGAAGATTTCTGTTCTCCCCATTGATAATCTTGACGTCCGTATTGTTGTTGTTCCTCTGATGACCGGTACATATTGCCTTTTTGTGCCTCTGTATTTTGTTGCTGATATATTTCATCTTGATCTTTATATTGAGGACTTCCACCAAAACCTAATGTAGATTCATGTTGATAACCATTCTTTATTGGTTGATTCATCATTTGTTGTTCTTTAGTCAAAGGCCATTGGCTTTGCTCTGCCCATCTACTTTCACCGCCCATTTGTTCTTGATGAACATTCCAGTTTCGTAAGATATTTGCCTTAGTAAATTGGATTTTATCACATTTCATTTGACTTATTTTTGATTTGATTTGTTGTAATTCAGGACCACATTGATCACTATCAACTACCCATGATGCCGTAAAGAACATAGGATCTTTAACAACACATTGTTTGGGTGTAACTAAATCTTCGACTTTTTCTCCAGTGTATGAACCACAAAGACCTTGAAGATTTTTACGGTAGACTGCTGGATCTGTATGTACACGAATGGTAGTTCCATCATAAAATACCTTCATTTGTTTTCCACGAATTTCAACTAGAATTTCGCTTCCTAAAAGTCTTTGTACACGAATCAAAGGTCTTTGTTTTATCTTATCCTGTTGTTCATCTAGGACATCGTAACATTGATTTTGTGCAATGTTATGTTCTTGACCATTAACTTTAACCTGAACTGTTGTTCCAGTTGGAATTAAATGTATCATATTATTGGCACCTGTCGAGGATTTGCATATAATCATAAGCTCCTTTTGGTTAGTATTGGTACCTTGACGTACAAGAATTGAAACATCTTTCTGTCGTACAGCTTCATCGTTCAAGTCAAGTTTTCCCAATTGAGACTGCAATTTAGTGTAGAGCATCATAGCATGCCAGCATTTTCCAATTTTATGTGTTACAACATTGTTATCAAATGTGAGTATTTTATTTTGGTCAACTGTACAAATGTGGCCGTTACTAACAGAAGTTCTGACCAATCTATCAACTGTATTAAGTTTAGGGTGTACACTTACAATTGGTCTTAGAATCTCATTGATTTTTATGTTCGTGAAAATTTGAGTTATATCACCACTATTGAGAATAATATCCACATTATCCATACCAATTGTATTTTTGTTAATCTGCTTATCTTCGTTATTCATAATTGGCTTAAATTTTAAAACAGCTGCAATTTTATTTACATCGACATTGTCATTTACAACCTCATGTTGTAAATTCCAGTAAGCAGCTTTACGAAGAATATTCAAAGAAGCATGTACAATGTCGTTAACTTTTTGTGTTGGATTTTTCATATCAAGATTAACAGTAATTGTGTCTAAAAGATTAGCCTGATATGTTGCATCAATGCAGCCAAGTAATTGTTTATTTCCTTGTTTCATTTCATTGAGACAACGCTGACCAACCTGGCTATTTTTAATCATAACTTTATATTCAGGAGATTGTTCTAAATTAGCATTTAATACCAAATGAGTTTTTGTAGTCTGACAGTTTTCCCCATATGCTACTCGAGCTTTTATATTGGATGATTTTGAATCATATTGTAATGCTTTTTCAAAATTAAGTGCAGGAACGTTTGGAAATTTTTCAACATATGAAATGCATATTTGTTTATTCTCAGATTTTTTAACTTCATTCAAATTCAAGAATATTAAGAGACGACTTTTTTCATCAACAGGGCTTTCACCATGAGCAACAGTTACAACATATTCGGCTTTATTTTGTCCATCGAATACAACAGCTGCATCTAACACTGCCACAGAAGCTTGTTTCATTCCACTTGCAGCATTTTGTAAAAATTGAGTACGACGTTGTTCGTTGTCTGGTGTAGTAATTGTAGCATAAGCAAGTTTTTCTTCATCTACAGTTGCAGGTCCTTGAACTTTATTCGAAACAGCACGTAACATTTCATTTACATTATGGAGTACATCAAATTTCATTGATAATTTAATTACTTGGTTTACAGATCGTGCAGCATCATATTTCAAGTTGTACTTGTAATGATCAAGTGATTTCAATGGCCATGGCCATCCACCCAATGTAAGAATGCTTTCACTTTTAACACTTTCTTCCAACGTTTGTTTGTCGGCAAATGGAAGCCATAGGTTTGACGATAATCCCTCGTTCTTCAAGTAACTATACATGTTAACCTCATCAGCAAATGGAACTGAAAACAAATTTGATATCACATGGTTTAGGAAATTGCCATTCATTCTTTGTTGGAAAGCAAATGGTAAAAATGATAAAAGTGATTGTCCTTCATTTTGCAATAATTTCTGGAATAGATCATGATAACTCAAAGGAACACTTAATAAACTTATAACTCCTTGTTTCCATAAAGCTTGTTCAATGTCTACGTGATGTTCACCTTTGAATTGATTTTCAGTTTGCAATAAGAGTGTCATTCCGGTGGTTTTTTCACCCAAAACTTTTTCATATGTTTGAGTTTGACGTGTTTGAATTACTTTTAAATCTTTAGCTTCAGCTGCTGGACGAATATCAAATACATTTTTGCGTAAAGTGAATGGCCAAGCTCCACTTTGAAGCAAATAGAAATCTTTTTTAGTATCAATTGGTGTTAATTTCAAATTAATACTCTGGCTTTTCAAATTGATATCAAGTTTCAAGCTCAATGGAATATGAGTATGAACTTTTCTTACATGTCCTGCAACATATCTTTGTCCTTCGAATGGAGTAATGAAACCAGTCTTACCAATTTGATTTGTGCTGTGTACAAGATGAACATTTGCATTTATTGTAAAGATTTCCATATTTTGGATTGTTTCCCATGATGGTAACTGAGACAAATCTGGAGTAGTTTTAATTTGAATTTGTCCAATTGCTTGTAAAAGTTGAGGTTGTTTGAATGTGTATATAAATGGATAACCGGTAACTAGTGGGAATGCAATAACAACTTGTTGACGTAAATAAAGTTTGTTGTAGTTCAAGTTTTCACCTTCCTTGAATAGTGAAAAAGCGGAAATTAATAACTGAGGAAGCTCTTTTAACATTTTCTCATCAAATGTATAAAATCCTTTTCTACCTAAGTAATTAAATAACAATTGTCCTTCAAGTCGTTTCGCAATTTCGGGTTCAATATTTAATTGTTGTACAATATTTTTGAAAAATCCTTGAAAACCAGTTTGTTGCTGTTGTTGTTGTTGTTGTTGCTGTTGCTGTTGCTGAGATTGTTCTGCTTGTTCTTGTTCTGTCTGTCTATAATAAGTAGCTTGTTTTTGGCAGAATCCTTTCTTACAATTTGGTAAAAGTTTAATGAGTTCCTCTACAGTTGATACCATTGCTTGCATTTCTGCAACTTGATTGTTGAATCCTCCAAGACTTTCAAAAGCTTGAAAATGAGATATTTGTGGAACAACATTATCTTCTCCAAGAATATGCGTTAATTGGTGAGTATAAATCAAATTCATCTCTTTTGCAACGTAATCGCGAAGGTACGTTTTTGAATATAAATCACCATAGATATGTTGATTTAATAATTTTGTTACTGCTTTGCAGTTATCACATAATTTTTGCGATTTTTTGCTTTGGAGTTGAGCGCATGTTGTTATAGCTGATTTTACAATAGAGCGTACAGCTTCACTAGGATCATCGTGAGTAGATTCGGCCATACGTTGTAACATTTGAACACTTGGATTGCAACGTAATAAAAGTAGAACTGCAACTGATCTTGTTTCTGGTGCTTCAGCAATATTGGCATAAATTTTGTAAAGAATTATTCGAGCAAGATGAGGATATACTTTTGCTAATTTGTCCAATGAAAGAACAAGAGCTGTACGTTGAAATTGTGTAAGTTTTGCACCACTTTCCATGCACTTGTCATAAACACTTAGAATTTCTGGATGTGCAATATTTCCCAGAGCTCTCAAGTAAAGTAGAGTGTATTGATCATTTCTTGAATTTATTGATTCTTGAAGGCGTTGACTCAAATATGGAATGACTTCATTGGTTAAAGCTTGTTCAAGTTCAGTTTGGAAGTTACCAAAAACATAAACTGGATATCTATTACGTTGATCAATTTTATTCACTTGTACGTGTCTCAATAAAGTAGTGAATGCCAAAAGAGCTTGTGAATACAATTGTTTGTGATTTGTTAGTTCATCATGTTTTACAAGATTCTATGAAAAAAAAAATTTTTCTCTTAAAAAAATATTTGCCAAAATTATATGAATAATTTATAACTTACAAATATTGTTCTAATCAATTCAACGGTCGGTGTTTGAACATTCCTGCAAGTATCTTCAATCAAATCCCTTGCTTCAATACCTTTTACTTGACGATCAATTATCCATTTGCAAACAGTTGAAACAGATGGACCTGTTCCAGCTTGTGCTACAGCATCACGATATACTTTCTTTTGAATCAAATTAACAATATTTTGTTCGGCTTTAGTTGAACCAATAAATTGTTTGTAAACATTTATAATTTGTTGCTGATTCATTGTACGAATTAAATCACATAGTATATCAAATTTTTCTAGAGTATTACGTTTTGGAATTTCATCTTGAACCAACACATCCTGAGCAATCTCATTAACCAATTTCAGTACTTCATTTTCAAGATTAACCTTTGGATCTACCTGGATACCATGTCCTTTATTTCCAACAAAATAATGATGTAGTGGAATTTCTGGTGCCATTTGTAAGTTTGGTTTTGGCTGATTATGTGATTTTCTCAAATTTTGAATATGTTGTTCTACAAGTTCTTCAGTACTTTCTTGTTCTTCAGGGCTTTGGTTTTGTGTTAATCTCTCTTGTGTCCATATTCTTGGAATTTCACTTTCGCTTTGAATATTTTGTGCTGTTCGAATTTGATTCAATTTATCTGATGGCAAATCATAAGTATAAACCAAATTTCCAATGTTGATTATTTGTTTTGGTTCTTCCAAATTTGTTTTTATTTCATTAACTCCAAGTAATTGTAATTGAATTTGGCTCACAACTTGAGCTTTTTGTTCTTGATATAAATCTGGACTAACACTGATACGATTGTTTGTAATAACATCTTGTACAATGAAATTATTCCAGTTACCATATGCAATTATTTTTGTAACAGTGGATCTCTAAAATTATTATTTAATAAAAATTATTAAAATTGTAAAATTATATGTATAATAATTAATAGTATAAATTAAAAACAAAATTCTGAATAATAAGTACGTACCGTCATAAAATCACCTACTTTATTTCTAAGTGGCATTAAATCAGCTTCACCTTTAAGACCATAATGATATCCTTGTTGACGAACACAATTGTTGTGATTAATAGTTTTTATAATTTCAAAGAAATTTCCTTGCATTGGTTGTTGTTGTATTGGAATTTGCTGTTGTTCAGTTTCCATTGTCTGTTGTCCCATGTATTGTTGTTGTGGTTGTTGTTGTGACTGTTGTTCTTTTTGTTGTTGTTGTATTTGTTGCAACTCAGTCTGTTGCCATTCCGAAGATACCCATTGTTGCTCTGGACGTTGCCATTGTTGTTGTTGTTGTTGTTGTTCAGGCTGCTGCCATTCTTGAGATCCCCATTGTTGCTGTGGCTGTTGTTGTTGTTGTTGTTGTTGTTGTTGTTGTTGCCACTCTTCCATCATATTGATATTTTTGTAAAATGCCCAAGAAGGAATAATTTGACCTACTTGAAAATCTTGAAGTGGATGTACGTCATAGATTGTTTCACATATTCCAGTGACAGTGGGTTCCATAACTTTATAGAGACCTTGTGGTCTACCCTCAATTTTTGGTAATTGATTATCTCGTGAACGAATCAAATTGGTTCCTTGAACATCAATTTGAAGTTGACTGAGAATACCCTTTAATTGATTAACTTGATCATTTGTCCACATTTGGTCGACTAGAACATTGTTAATATATCCACTTTGCACTTCAATTACAAATGGTTTATTATTTAGTTCCGATTGTTGGAAATTCAATACATTATCTAGAATTTCTGTATCTACGCCATTCTCCAAAATATCATGGAAATTTGCATAAACACAATTATTCAATTTTCCAAGGATTCGATTCGGTGATATTACTTGAATAACCAGTTCACCTTTAGTTATAACTCCAACATATTGTTCCTTAAGGTCCGGTAATGCAGTTAATGTTCTCGTATATATTCCATATACGTATTCTTGCTTTTGTTTCCACGGTACTTCTCCGAAAGCAAAACCAGCTATAAATTAAAAAATAAATTAAATTTTAGAGAATTATTTTTTTTTTAAATTTTCCTTAAAAAGTCTTTTTACCAATTATTAAGAATATTAATGCTAAACGCATTTTGTCGAATGCCTATTACTTGTTGAAGTGAAACACTCAACTATGATTTTTTGAATTTCAAGGGCTTCCTTTTATACAAAAATTATATCTCAGTTTTTCACATTGAAAAACAGAAATTATAAAAAATAAATGAAGTGAATAAATGATAATTAAACAAAATAATAATAATACATATGTATGTTTTAATATGTTGTTGATAACAAAATCCATAATAAATATTGATTTATTAAAAATAATATTATTTATAGGTGAATCTCAGGTTATCCTAAAATGTACAAAATTCATATTTTTATTTTTTTCCAATAATTATCTTGTACATTCAAAAAAATTATACAATAAACATCAATATCAGGTCAATACTCATAGGTAAAAATTATATTCTAAAAATAAAAATGTTTTTTTCAAAATCTCTTTTTTTTTTATGGCAAAAATTGTGCGTAAGTATAAATACATATGAATTACCTATAAGTACCTACATTCAATAAAACAACAAAAAATTGTAATCTCTAAAAAAAAAATAGTTTAAAATACAAAATAAAAGATTTGAAAATTATTTTTTTTTCCACTTTTTTTTATTTAAAAATAATTTGTTGCAATCCAAAAAAAAAAATTTCTTGATATTTTTAAAAATTATCGTTTATTTTTGCAATGTTTTAAAACATTTTTTTTATATAATATTGAAAGTTAATTGGAAAAAAATAAAATAGCAATAAATACATATTTATCAAGTTAACCTTTGTCATTTAGCCCTGAATAAATAAATTTCATATTTTTGTCAATATTATTGATAATTAATATCGAACACCTATGAATAATTAAAAAAATATTATAAATAATAAAAGTAAATTTTGATCAATTAAAGTGGAAAAATGTTCAATAAACAAAATACTTACCTATGTATGTACTATGTATGTATACATATATACTGAAAAATTAATAATGTACATTTAAAAGAGCATAAGGCTAAAAAAAAAAAAAAAAAAAAAAAAACAAATTAGAATTTTGAAAACCTAATTACAGTATGATGAATATAATATAAGATGATATGATGAAGGAATATATTAGTTTTCGCGGAAAACCTCTTGAATCAATGATATAAAAAAATTTTATCTTAGAATTATTATCAAAAAAGAACAAAATAAAAATATTTTAAGTTCACTGTTTTTAAAGGATAAAAGAATTATTTTTGAAAGATTCGGAATTGTTTTAAAAACCTTCTGATTGTTTTTTTTCTCCTACAATAATCTTTCTCTTCCATCATAATACCAAAACGCTAATGTCATATTTTGTGAGTCTAAGGATGGTACCTAGTTTAAATCAGAATTATCTTATAGCTTATAGAACGAATATTCAATTTGAGTTTGTGGAAAACTTAAAGAATTATTATTACGTCTTTTCCACAGAAGTTAAAAAGTATTAAAAAAATTTAATTTGCTTAATTTTTTTGTTAAAAAATGTGTTTTGTTCATGTAGTATGTGAGTATGTACTATATATGTATTTGTGCAACAAATCACAATTCGATTTTTGTAAATTTTCGTAGTGAAGCAATGAAGTTTGAAAAGTTTTCATATTTATGTCCATATATGTAAAAGGACAAAGGTCAAAGAATATAATATTTTGTACATAATACTGTGTATTTTATTTTCAATAACATGAACACTTTGAAGTTTAAAAACATGAAATTATTAATAATGCTCTATTGAATAATTTTGTACAAGAAAAACTGCATACATATATGTAATTATCTCGAATTATTAATTCACATTTTCTTCTTCTAACAGACAATTTTTAAAAAATTTAAATCGAATATTTCGTTGTCATTTCGTTAAAATTAAAATTAAAACAACGAAAAATAATCATTCGAAAGTATAATTCACTGTTCACATCTCCAATCTTCTATCTTCACTTTCACTGGCTAATGTTTATAGAGAGCGATAAAAAAAATTGATATTAATAAATTAAAATATAATTTATTTTAATTTCCATGAAATCTTATTAGTCACATACCAAATTGAAAATTGTCAATTAAAGAAAAATTTGATTTGAAATCTAAACCACCATGACTGACTCAACAACAAATGTGTGGATTTTGTACGAGATGGCACAAAATATTTGTTAGTGGTTTGCGTACAAACTGTTTGTATTTTTTTATTTTTTGTTGTTTTCGATTTTGACGTTTTACGATAAAAACATTAAAAAAAAGAAACTGTCACTAGGAAAGTAGTGTTTCTGTAAATAAATTTTATTAATTTTACAATAAAATGGCATCAGAATCAAGTACTTGGCGACGTGATAATTTAAGTCGATTAAGAGAAAGAAATAGAAAAGAATCATTAAATTTTAAAGAAATAATTTGGCTAAGTAAGTATAATTAACGTAACCTCAACGTTCTATACAATTTGACAAAAAATATAATACCTATTATATGTAGTAATTATGTACCTACATACAAATATTTAAAATATTTATTTCTCTAATTCTTCATTATTTTTAGATAATCGTCTTTTAGATTCTGTTCAAACATTACAAAATGAAAACATTAAGATAAGATTTGAAAATGAAAAACTAAGATCTGGTGGTAATGGTTCAATAGATTTAACAGCAAATTCAACCATAAGTGCTTTAGAAAAAAAATTATTGGCACAACAAGAACAACTAACAGAATTACACAAAAGAAAGGGTGAAAATGCACAAATGATCGTTGATTTAAATAAGAAATTAGAAAAACAAACAACCGAACTTTTAGAAAAGGAACAAGCGTAAGACAATCTTGTTTTTTGTCTTTTTGAAATTTAATAGCTAATTTCATTAACGAATTTAACTTTTTAGTCTTTCAGAGCAAATTAATATAAATAATTCATTGAGAGCAGAAATACAAATGTTAAAAAATAATTTAGAAGAACTTAAAGGTCTAAATACAATTCTAAAAGATGAACACACTGCATTGCAGTTAGCATTTGGTGCTTTAGAGGAGAAGTTCCGTAAAACAGCGGTAAGATAAGATTATGTTTGTTATACAGTTAAATCATAGATGAAGTAATGACATTGATAAAAGTCGTGTGGAAAATATTTTTTTTTTTAATTTGCATGTTTCAAAGATAAGTTTTGAATTCATTACAGATGAAAGAAGGAAAAAAAAAATTTGAAAAGATAAAGTGAAATGATTCATGGTCATTGAATTTATAATTTATAACACAGTTTCACGATTTGTTGTTATTTTTTTTTATTTCTACATTTTGTAGGATGAAAATAGAGCTCTAGTGGAACGTCTAATAAAATACAAATCTAAAGACGCTGACAAATTGAATGAAGAAAATGAAACTTTTCTTAAGTAAGTATCTATTACTTTATTAAAAAGTAAAGTTCCATATCATATTTCATTCAACGTATTGTACGTTGCATGCATTTTTCAAATATGCCTGATGTTCTCATTATAATTCATTAAAAATTAATTATATAAAAAATATACATATATGTATATATATATATTTATGTAAATATTAAAAAATAAAACGTGATGTGTTGGAGAAGGCTTTTGTAAAAACAATTACTTAATTATTCTCAACTTCATATAATTATGTAATAAATGTACTTACTTATGTTTGGAAATTTTATTTTGACGTCATGGCTTAAAAATAATAAAAATCTAAAATTGCTTCATAATTTGTACTAACTTAAGTAATTATATAAATTTTAAGAAAAATGTTCATTCACTAAATCTGAAACAAAGATTTCCATCAATATTCCATAGGAAACGATCAGATAAAGTTCGACGTGATCTTGAAGAAGCTGCAAGAGAAAATCGTTCACCGAGTCCAGTCATGTTTCCAGGTGGTGATAAACAAATTGACTTAATGAGTGGTGCGCCATCAAAAATGACTGGTTTTTATAGTCATGGACTACCAAATAAAGTTCATTTACAGTTTGTAAGTAAATATGAAAAAAAAAATTATTATTTTTAACCATCAAAAAAGTCCTATTTTAATATAATTTAATTTTCTTTGTTGAAGAATGCTCATGATGGTGAAGTAAATGCCGTACGATGGAGTCCAGTTGAACGTCTTATTGCCACAGGTGGTACTGATCGTAAAGTAAAATTATGGGATGTTGGGAAAAGTAAGAATTTAAATTTGTAAAATTAATTTAATAAGATTATTGAGAGTATTTAATTTAGTCGAAATGCCTTTAATTCAAAATAAAATTTAAAAAAATAATATATGTATTCATATTTCGATTTAAAGAACGAAACTTATAACTTACATATATTTTAATTGTACTAATTTTTATAATCTTATTAAAACAGATGGCATTTATTTTTTTGAAAGAAATATTGAATAAAGTGTTTTGAAAATATTAGTAATTAACTGTAATGATTATTTAAAAGTAATTATAAATTATTTTTGACAGCGTTACTGGAATCACGTGGAGTTTTGGTTGGTAGTAATGCAGGCATAAACTCAATAGATTTCGATACAACGGGTTCAATGTTACTAGGTACATCAAATGATTTCGCTAGTCGAGTATGGACAATAGCAGATCAACGTTTAAGGGTAAGTTACTTATTATTATTATTATTAATTTTTTTTTTTTGTATTTTCTAATTTAAAAACTTTGAATATTGTGACGAAAATTTTCGAATAATTTTTTAATGTGTAGTGTGTTGGTATTTTTGTACATAATTGAAGTAAAATATGTAGCTCTCCGAACTTGAACTAAATTTGGAACATTATGAACAATTCTTTAAATTGGTTTTACAAAAGCCGAAACTCCAGTGGAAGTTTGTAAAATAATTAATGTCTAGAAAACAAAAATTTACAATGTAATAAATATTAAATTTACCAAAAAAATTTTGATTTCAATAACAATTAGTATTTCTTTCTTCCCATTCAATTGAACATAGTTTTTTTTGGTCTCCTTGAAAGCTAATGAGAAGTTACATTTTTGTATTTTGTATACAAACACTTCTTTGTAATAAAATGGTAACATAAGAAAAACAAAAATCTAAGGAAAATCAATTTTTAGGACGTAATCTAAAAATTTAGTGTTTTATATCGCCACAAATTTGAATAATTAACTATCGAATGTTGAAAGAAAAATACATATTTTTATTTATGTTATTAAATAATATATTTCAATTTTATTGATTTCATTACAAAAGAAAGTATTGAGCAAATTATAAAATTTGTCGTTTTTTTAATATTTCATTTTTTAAATTAAATATTTTAATATTTTATTTTATTAAGAATGGAATGAAGTTATTCAGTTTTAGTGAATAATGTTCACTCACATCCTTCCTTATGAAAGAAACAAAAAGAAATTAATGAAAATTTACCAAGAATTTTGGCAATTTAGTAAAATATTATAATTAAAATTATTATAATTATATAAATGCATCAGTAAAAATTATTATTGCAAATTAATGAATTATGTGTGTAAAAAATGTACTGTTTACTTTTCAGTGTATTCTTTTTCTTTTTTATTTCATTTTTATTTCTTTGATTTTCATTAGAAAAAAGGACAAATGATTAAGATAAATTTTTTAACATTTTTTGAAGAAAAAATTTAAAAAACTTTATCAATGTATCAAAAAATGTTAAAAAATTAAATTATTAATTAATTATTACCAAAAAAAGAACATAAATTATTAAATTTCACATATATATTTTTTTTTATAATCGAAAATTACTGTCAAATTCAATTAATATATTTTTTTACAATTCTTCAAAAATTAATTTTTTATTTAAAATTTAATTTTTGCATAAAGTACATATCAGTCGTCCTTTTCTCTAATCTTTACATTATTTTCTTCATTAAACTTACTTAATTTCTAAAAAAATAGTTTTCTGTTTATTAATTTTTTTACTTTTTGTTTTTATAATTTATACAGCATTTTTCATATTAAATTCGTATCTAATAATAAAATTAATTAAACTTTTTTTGTATATTTTATCTTATTATTTTTTTTTTCTTAATTTTTTTTTAATATTATTATTATTTTTTTTTTCATAAAACACTCGAAGAATCATAAATTTTTTTTTCTTTTTTTACTTCGAAATGAAAATAATACTTTTACCTAAAACTAATTGAAAATCAAAAATTGTTTGTTCAATTTAATAAATCTTAATTTTGACTTTAATTTCTTCAAGATAAAAAAAATTTCGATCCTTATAGTTGTGTTTCATTTAATTTTTTTCTTAAATGATTAATACAATCCAACTTTTTGTGGCTTTTTAAATTTTTTTTTTTTTTTAAAAAGTTCTGGCAATACAAAAATTAATTTATAATAATTTTTAAAATTACTCATTGAAGTATAATTTCCTTTTATATATAAAAAATAATAAATAAATATATCGTAATTTTATTCACTAAGAAATTGTTAATTAAAATTTTTTAATCCTTTTGTTTTTTAAATGTAAATGCACTTTGAGGTGTATTGAATATTATTAATTATTTTTAATTTCGAGTATTTGTCATTTTATTCTTCGTTTTGCTATCTTATTTTGTTTTATATTTCATCAGATAATTTTAAATATTGAGTTAATTATTATACTCATAGGAAACATTTTTTCTCAACACATAGTACATAATATCAATGATTTTAGAGACAAAAATGAAAAAAAAAAAATAGAAAATCTTGCGTAAACTAATTTTCAAGACTAAAAATTTTAAATTATTAAGAATTTTACTTTAAACATCCTCTTCATATATTTTTTTCTTATTTTTCTTATAAATAAAAAAAAAATATTCTACCAGTACCAAATGTTTCGTGATATTTGCTCTTGAACTGATCTTATTTTGTAAGATTCTTATCGATTCGAGCGCTATTAAAATATCATTAATTTTGCACGTAATTAAATTATTGCGATACTTCGAATACTATGAATTCATAAGATTAATACTTAAGTACTTTGAGAGTGCGTTATCATGCACTCATATTACATATTCTTTTATGAAAATCATTCAACCGTTTAAAATTAAAGGAAACTATGTGTATGCAAAAAAATAATTATGTTTTATAAAGTGAACGTATTGTATGTATGTATGTATGGATGTATGTATACAGTTGTGTATTTAATGTGAAGGGAGGGTCAAGAAAAAAAAAAGAACATTATTTTTAATGATTCTAAATATTAGAAAGCATATTATTGTAATAAAGAGAAAAGGTGTTGAGAGAAAATTTCCTTTTAAAATTGACGACCATGTCGACCAGAAAAGCCACTATCATATAATTTGCATAATGAATCAGCCCTGCTTCCGGTTAATGTTGGTGTCGGAACTGATGTAGATGATGTAAAGGTTGTTGAGCTACCTTCTCCACTGCATATACTCTGTTTCCTACGGCGTTGATAAAGGTATGTCCATGTTGCAATTACAGCTAATTGTGCTAATAAAAAGACTGTGCCGGCAACAATCAAACCTGTAACAGCATTCAGAAGTTAATTAGTTACTTTCTTGACTTATTAACCTTCTAAAGATGAAAATATTTATGAAGACTTTATAATTGTATTTGTAAAAAGTGTGTACAAGTAAGGGAAAAGAAATGATCTTGTAAAACTTAATAAATAATTTCTATAGAATAGGGATAAACTTACCAATTGCATTAACACAGAATCCTGAAGCATCAGCCGACATTGAGACTGTATCACCGCCATTAATACCATCATCATTGGGTCTCTGTTGTTTCTCAAAACCAAATTTGTCACTAATTTGAATAGATTGTACTAACAACATATCTTCATGACTTGGTTTACTCGAATCAACAGTTTCTCGTCTTGATCGACCTGTCTCTAAAATTGGGGTTAAAAAACAAATAAATCTTGTATAATTTCCAGTGATTTGTTTTACTAAAATTACCTGTAACATTAACAGAACGTCTTTTACGTCCATATGAAACTAAAGTTTTTAAATCTCCACTAACTTCTTCTTGATCACATTGTACTGGTTCACATGATGGCATACATGGTGTTACTAATGCACGGAATTGAACTACCTCAGATGAAGGGAATTTGAATGCATCAAAATGCGATAGTAATATTTTACCACTTGTTGCACTTTTATAAATTGGTCCCATAATAAAATGATCTGTTGGGCAACCGTCTGAATCAATTAATGTAATTTCAGCATTATCACCACCATCCATAGCAACCAATTCACGTACAAATATTTCATATGGACTTTGTTCATCAAGAATTTCAAAATGTAATGCAAGAGGATCACCGACTTCAGCGAATCTCATAACATCGGTTCCATCACGTGATGTGATTTTCATAATAACATTCGGTGAATCGACAATTACTTCTTCAGATAATGCTGGTTCAATATCGCCAGTAACTCCCAAATCGACTTCATTTGAAACTGTTTTATTTGTAAGATCATATTGACAGGTGACAGCCAAGCCTAAATCAGATGATGTAACAATTGTGTCATGATGCTGAATGACCACATCATTCATATAACGTCCTGAGCCACTTTGACGAACATTGCATTCTAAATCTTGATATCCCATACGTAATTCAAAATCTAAAGAATTTTTAACATCAACCGAACAAGACTTTGGTGATCCTTTAGCATATACTTTGCCATCGAATAATTTTGATGTACGTATTCTTGCTACCATGTCACCTGCTCGACATTCTATGCTAACATTATAACATGATGAAAGCTCATAAGTAGCTGCCTCAGGAACGTCTAAGTATGGGTCTTGAACATCCGATAATGTTGCTCGATTATGATGACTTAGACGACATACCATGTCGCCAGTGTCACCGTAATCATAAGAATGGCATCTGAAATTAAAAATGAGAATTATTTTTTTTTATCATTGATATTTTTTGAAAAAGAGTTTTTTTGAAATGACAGGAAAAAAGTGAAAAAAAAATTGACTGAAGTTGAGTATCTATTTGAAAAAAATACAAATGACAGTAAACCATAAATGTTATTCATTTTATATAGCGTTATGAAAAATTTTATTTCATATAAAACTATTCAAATAAAGTTTTTTTTTTAAAATGAAAAAAAAAAAAAAAAAGATACTCATGAATGTGTGTATAATTTCTAAAAAGTTATTTATCATCGTCATATGTAATTTTTATAGGTTTTTAGTTACACAATATTTTTTTTATTGTTTCATTTTATCTCACTTTTAAACATTATCAAAGATTATTCGACCAAATTACTAATTTGACATTGAACATGCTATAAAATAAATGTAATATGCGTCCATTTCATGGCATGGTTCATATATTTAAATAAGTAGAACAAAAAAAAAAGTTAGGAGTAAAATGAAATAAAATATGAATTTACCTGTATGGTGAATTTAAGCATAAATCTCTGCATTCATCTATACTTGCAACGTCTTGATAAACTGAATCAACAGTCTTTAAAATTCTTCCAGACAAACGTTTAAATTCGCACAATTTATTTGGTTCTTCAGCACAGTTGTTTTCTAAATAGTCAACACCTTCGTTAGGTTGGAATGCGCTTGTTCCTGATAATGTAATACGATCCATTTCAGACAATTCGCAGTTTCCATTCGATCGATAAAAGTTAGCTGATCTGCAAGAATACATTTAAAAAAAAGAAAAAAAACCAAATGTTAAAAAGAACACAGAAATTATTTATTTATATATTTTAACATTCAGTAGCTTTATTATTCGTTCATAATGTATAAAAAATGAAATATATACATATATGTACATATATCTGTCGAAGATTACATGTATGTATAATGTATGCAACATTTCTTAAGGATCCACATTGATCTCATATAACGAATTTAGATCAAAAGAAAATGCATACATAGAATATTATAATAATAATGCATAATACTATTCATATTTATAATAATAATAATAAATTGTAAATTCATATCTAAAACATTCAACAGGAGTGAATACAAAAAAAAAAAAAACAAAATTATGTATAAATAGCAAATGCATAAACATAAATGGTTAGTTTTGTGTATTGTTAACAAAATATTTTATATTACCTTAAGGGTATCACTAAAGATATTTCGTTTTCAATACAACTTTCATGTTTTGAATTATGATTTTGTTAACAATTGCGTGATTATTTAGTTAAAGAGAGAATGCCGATAATTATTATTAACATGTATTTGATTTGAATTTTCAATTTAAAAATAAAATAAAAAAAATATTAAGAGAAAAATGTCAAGATACTGAAAAAAAAACAAAAGCATAAAAACGATCTACAAAATATGAATATGTACATTTTTTCACTTTTTTTTGTGTTACAACAAAAATAATGTTAAAAGAGCTTGATTCGATTGAAAAAAAAAATAATCAAATTTTATGTACATATGTATATTAGACTGTCCCTTATTTGTTCTACAAACAAATTTTTTTTTGAAACTCGCCTCCTACCCCTCAATTTTTTTACTTATTACAAAATAATTAAAATTCTAAAATTTCATAACTTTTCGAAGTTATTTACCCGTGCCGACAAAGGGTTCTTTTTACCTAAGAAAATGTACTAAAAATATAAGTTCGTATGTTAGCACGTTTTCGTCAAAAATCAGATTTCAAATTTGAATATCTCTGGACCTCGTGATACGAAAATCTTGAAATTTCTGCAAGGCGTTTTTCTTGTCATTCCCTATAAATTTTTCTTTAAAACAAAAAAGATCCCTGTAACAGGGAGCGAGCCACAAGGCACCAAAGAAAAAGCTCCTGCCATCTATGTTGAGGAAATTTTTTTAAACCTTTTCGTGCCTTTGAAAAAGTATGTTAACGTAAGAGTATAGGAAGTTGAAATATGGCCAGGATATTTCTTGAAGGGTTCTCTTCTAAACAAAGATTAAACGAAAAAAAATTTGTTAACTATGGCAAAAGTTATAGGGTAAAATGCACAAAATCGTAATTTTCCGGAAAATTAACGTTTTTTCCCTTCTACTGCGACTCTACTTAGTTTTGCACTTTTTCGAAAAAAATTGCATTGAAATTAAATTTAATTGTTTTTTCCTCCAGTCTGTTTTATTTGACTTAAATCGGTGCAACAGAGCCCGAGATATAACAGCCCAAAATTTACTAGTCCCACTTTTTCCACACAAAAATTTTGAAAAATTTATATGGAAAATTGAAAATATTTTTTGAAAAAATAAATTAATTTTTTTAAATTAAATTTTGAGGTTTTTTCCACATCGTCAAGTACAAAATATTTAGGGGAGTTGAAAAATAAAGGACACCCTAATGTACATACATATTTTTTCAAGAAGAAATTTGCATGTGAAACTATTAAAAATTTTCTGTTTTCTGACCTCATTCATTTGCATTATTGAATTGATATAAATTTTTTTTTCAATTTAATCTTTTACTTAAAAAAACACCATTTTAAAATTTATGTTTACTTTTTTATGCTTATTCACATAAAATATTTTCAAAATAATAATTTTAAACTCATACATACATACATATAAAGAAAAAAATAAGCATATGGAAAAAAATTTTTTTTAATTGGTTTTAATTAGTCTCATCATTTTAACCACTTTAATATCTATCTTCATAGCTTAAAAGTGCATTTGACCTAAATTTATCTCTGTTTTGTGAAAATGTTGTTTGTATGTTTGTTTATTAATATAAAATTGTAATGTTGATGATGATGATTATTGTAATTTTATGTTATCTTGTTATTCTTTTTTTTCTCTTTTTATTTATCTTATTTTCATTTTATTGAATATCAAATTGATTTGCAGATATTGTACCTTGTTGCATATTTTTAGTAAAAAAAAAAAACAAAAAAAATTTTTTTCCTCACTTTTTTTTTTTTGAATATAATTTTCAATTTTATTTTTTATTTCAATCTTTTGTTCACCTAATTAGGAATCATTCAGTGTAAAAGAAATTGATAACGCTTAAAAAATCGCATATGTATTTACTAATTTATTATTTGTATTCTATTACCGTTAACAAATTAAAATAGCTACCAGGAAAACTGATTCTTACTGTTGTTAATTTCTGCAATGAAAATTCTTGCAATTTTATGGATAACCAGTTTTTTCTCTCTTTTCTTAATTTTATATGTTATTATTATTATTGTTGTTTTTGTTTTTGTTGTTGTTTTTGTTATTGTCGTTGATGTTGTTGTTAAATTACAGACTACATATTATAATACAAACCTTGGTGGTTTTTAGTTTGATTTGGTTAGTGCAATGGTCTATAAGATGTCTTATATTATGTTTAACGCCGCTTTTTTGTACATGTGTTCATATGTATATATACATATATTTATATATGTAGCTATATATTTTTTTAAAAGTTTAAAAATCATTAGATATAGGTACATTGGTATATATAAAATACAAACCTGGACAAAAATAACTGAAACTAACCAAACCAGGCAACCAACATATCTACAACATAAAAATAATATAAGAAATCAGCGAACCGGTACTAAACACATGTTGTACCAGGTCAATTTTTCTTTTGCATCAATTTCTGTAGGATTAATTAATTGTTGAAAAATTCAGGTGAAACTGATAGATAACAGAAGAAAGGTGTGTTTTCTTTCATCATTAATGTTGTCTTATAAAAATATTTTTGTTGTTTTTTGTTACTACGATATTATTATTGTATTATATGGTTGTTGCTATTCTTAGTGGCTATTGTCCAGTATGGTGTAAGTTATTATTTTTTATTATTATTATTATAACATATTTACAATATTCCCAATTTAAGAATATAGATTATGCTGTTGTTATAAAAGATAAACAAAAACAAGAAAATATTTACATTGGTAGGTATAGGGGAAAACAATTTAAAAAAAAAAATCTTTTAAAAAATAGTTTTGGTATTCAAGATAAATTTTAAAATTTATGTTGCAAGATGCATTATAGTTTATACACCAATATGTAATTGTTTTTCATCTTTAATTAAGTGAACATTACTTGATATTGAAGCAGCATCGTAAAAAAAAGTAGGTAGTAAAAATATACATACTTGTAATAGTTAATTTTATCGATCTTTTTTTCCTCATATTTTTCACTAGTATAATTATTATTATTATTTTTTTAATAGATAAGAACTACTTTATATCGAATTTTTGTTAAATATTGAAGAAAATATAGCAACAAAAATAATTATAAAATTTTCAAATACATATGTACATACATACTACATATGGTACTTATGAAAGAGTAGTTAAAAAGATGATGAAATTTGAACATAAATTAAAATGTTTGCAACTTTTTAATTGAATTATCTAGCACCGCAAAAATATCATAAATCAGATTTACATTTAATTTATTAACTTTTTATATTGCAATAATGTTCTTATGTACATAGTATAAAATATTCTTAAAAGCTGTTTATATTGAATTACATATATTTTTTTATTATTTAGAAAATAATGTTTTCTACTTATGATTCTACAACTTTTTGAAAATAGATAAAGAATTTTTCTTAAAAAAAAAATGAATAATTAAGGATAACAAACACATTTAAAATACTTACTACTTAATAAAGTACAAACATACATATGTACATATTTACTTTAAGTTAACTTAATAAGGAATGAAAATTAATTTTAATTACGAATTTTTTTAAATATTAATGTTAAATGTTATCAGTAAAAACATTTTAATTAAAAAAATTCTAAGAATCATTAAAACAAGTTTTTTTTTGTTATTAAATTTGAACAATTTCTTCTATTTGAAAAAAAAAAAACGAAAATTAAAACAACAAAGTATCTAACAATGAAAAAAGTAAATATGTACCTATCTATATTTAGTAGAAAGAATATTTAATTAAAAAACAAAGTTAAAAAAAATGAAAAACAAAAACTCATAGATCAATTATTATATTTTTCCTTTTAGTTGTATGTAATTAATAATTCGTAGGTCTGTCATGATATGATTTTTTTGGTTTAAGTTGATGAGGATGAAGATAATATCCAATAGTTCAATGATCTTTATATTTTATTTTTCTTAGTATTATTACTAGTGTTTTTTTTTTTTAAATGAAATTCTTTTAGTTGTTTTTAGAACTTTAATAAATACAATTTTGAAAGAGTTTTAATTTATTTTTTTTTTCATGATGCAAAGGTTTTATCGATCGTTTGCTTTATAAAGTCTTTATTAAATAATTTTTTCTATTATTATTTTTAAAAATCAAGTAAATTACTTTCAATGAAATAAAAAAAGAATATATACATATTTTATTTTTTTTTTTCAATGGCATTAATCATATAACAAGAGAACATAATGTTATGTTATAGGTACTTCATAATAATGGTTTTAAAAATTTTTGCAAGTCAGAAAATTTTACTTACACATCATTATACATAGGTGATGTTTTGTGTTATATTTTTCTATTTAATTTAACAAACAAAGAAAAATAACAAATTAATTGAAAAAAAAAACCAAAAAAATTAAAATAGGGAAAAAAATGAAATTCAATTGTAATTAATGAAATAATCATAAAAATTAATTATTTATAAATTTATTATTTTTTTTTTCATTTTTCATTAAATGATAATCATAATTTTAATAGATACTGTTTCTTTATTTGTATTTATTCATTTTTTCGTACCTTTTGTTTGCCAATTATCATTTGTTGAACTCTAATTAATGTTTTACTCTTTTTTTTACATATATTCTTTTTTTCTGCTTTTTTTAAATTTCGCGCATTACGAAATACTGCTATTAATTTTAACAATAAATTACAAGAATGTACAAATTCAAAAGAAAAAATGTTTAATTTTTAATACATTTTAATTTGTACATGTTTTAAAAATGTTTCGTCATTAATTAATAGCTCTTTTTTTTTTCAGTATATTATTCTTAATAAATTTACCATCTTTTAAAAGGTTTAAATATAAATATCTCTGATGATGAACAATAATGACACTAAGATTATTTATAAGGAATTGTCTTTTTAAATGTTCTTTATTTAACTTGAATAAATGAAAATTTTTTTTTCTTTTTAAATTAGTGTTTATTTGTTCCTTTTATACATATTTATTTTGGAAAAGATTTAAGTACGTGTCTTTTTTTTTTATTATTTTTTTTTATTTTTTATTTATTTATTTTTTTTTTTTTATAAATAAAAGTAAAAAAATTATATTAAATATGTTTATATGACAAAAAAGGTGTTGTATACAACATATTTACATACTATATATACCTACTATGAAAAAGTCAAATTCTCTTTTTCTTTTTTCGGTTTTAAATGATGAGTCGTGTCGTGTCATAACAAAAAAAAAAAGAATGTGTCAATGACCGTTTAATGAACTTATAAGCAGAAAATTATGAGTATAAGTTATTAAATGCTTTATCAGTTTTAATTTAATTATAACAATACATACTTTTTTTTTCAAATTTTTTCTTTTCTAAAAAAGAAAAATATATTTTTTGAACCATTTAATTATCAACATTTAAAATCTTGTAGGCACAACGATTCCTTTTCCCGAAAAAAAAAAAAAAAAAAAAAACTATAGTAATTTAAAAACATGTTAAAACTGTTTAAATGTTATGATGAATATCATCATAGATAATGATGAAGGTTAGCGTCAATTGTTTGACACTAATTATAATTATTGTTTCCTAGATTGCAAGAATTTAACTTTTTAAAATGAAATTTAAAAAATTTAGGCAAAAGTTTGGAAAAAGAAATATTTTTTTCCAGGTAATTTTTGTTTTTTGAACGTATTTCATTACTTTCTTTACATGAGAAAAAAAAATCTCAAAGATATTAAACATGTTGAATTGCTCACGCGCTTTAAAAAGAAATGTTTGACTAATTTTAAAGGTGTATAATTTTACAATGGTTGGATTTCCATATTTTTTAGTGAAATTAAAAGAGTTTTTTTTTTTTTTTTGTTTTTAAAGAAAAAACCAATTAAAGTAATTATTTTCGTATCACCAAAAGTTTTTTTAAATTTTTTCCCAGTGTTTTCTTCGTTATGTTTTTTTTCTTTTCTTTTTTAAAATAAGAAATTACATAGTTTGGGTTTTTTTGTTGTTGTTTTTGCTTCAAGACCAAATTAAAAAGATTTTATTAGCCTTCTAAAAAATTTGTGACTTCTTATAATGTTCTTTTTTACATTTTCTCTATAAAAAGAAAACAAGAAGACATAAAGGTAAAGAAAATTTCAGTTTATGTTTATATCCAATTTTCATCTGTATCATTATCATCTTCACAAAAAAAAAAGTTTTTTATTTTTTTTATGTGCATGTAAGTTCACTATTTTATAATATTATTACTATACTAACTATATATAATGGTCAATATAATCAGTTAAATACATATTATACCCGTATTATATTATCCTTAATTCAACATTAACGTACTTTTTTGGTGTTTTTTTTTTTCTAATGCTGCTATTAGACTTATTGCTGTTTTTTTATTATTATTTTCAAAGTATTCAATTCAGCGTAACATTACAACAATTTTATTCATTTTCCACTATAAAAGTTCATATTACAGATTTAAGTAGAAGATTATTGCATTTCGTTTAGCTGAATGATATTGGTATTGTAAATAAGTATGTCTAGCGGAGAAAGAGGTCAAATCTTAAATGTTGTTGTTTTTTTTCTTCTATAATATAAATTTATAAATAGTTTCTTTTTCTTTTATCCGTTAGGTTTTCATCTTATTGAAAAATAACATATAATAAGAAAACACAAGTATCGGATCAGTTACAAATAAAAATACAAAATTACATATAAATATATGTATGTACAATTCAACTTATATGAATGAGAAAGATATAATGTGGATATATCTATATGTACCTATGTACTGGTAAGATTAAAAAAAAAGGAATTTTTATAATAAAATAGTAAAAAAAAAATGAAATGATTTTAAGATCTTCAACAACTTGATGTCTATGATCACTAGTTTTTAAAATGATATTTAATTTTAACTCCTAAAATCTTTTTTTTAAATAGATTTATCGTAAATCACTTGATATTTGCCATAAATAAAGAATGTTTGTTAGTGTTATAAGACATCAATTGTAATTCCTATACATATACATACCTACATATATAATTTTTTTAAGGTATAGGGTGTTATTTTATTATTGAGAAACCTGTCACTTTGACAAAAGTTAGATGTTTTTGAAAATAAAAACATATAGCTCTGTGTTATAAGATTCTAAACAATGGTGCTTATTATGATTTTCGATTCGTAGATTGATCGAAGAATCTTCTTAGATTCGACTGAATTTAATTTCGGTATTATGTAACTCAATCGATCGAACCAAAAAACGTTGCCATATACACATTGGGTACAAACGTCATTATCGTGAATTATTGTGTCTATTTTCTTTGAACAATTTTTCAACAGTTAAAATTTGAAGATACATATTTGAATAAATTGTTTTAAGTTACTAATAACATTTTTTTAAAGTCGGGTTTAACAAAAGTTAACAAAACACATTTAATTAGTATTATTATTACATTTAAAACATTGAAAGTTACATTTTCTTTGAAATATCCATCTTTTTTTCATATTTTTCGTATTACAAAATGCGTTTCGTCAGTAAAAAAGTGATCGAAACAGCTGTTCGAAAATGATAATACCAAAATATGAAATCGAACACTGTTCGATCATTTGACGAAAATCACAATAAGCACCAATGTCTTCGATATTAAAATTTTTCATTTAAAAAAATTAGACTTACATTATTGACGCCAATAAATACTTAAGATTATGTTTAAACCAAATCGGTTGATACAACAGAGATAGGTAATTGAATCTAGTAAACTGTTTTCTTATACTAAAATAAAAATTATTCTAACTTTAATTTTTTTTTTTTTTTCAAATATAATACTCGAAAATAAACAAATAAAGTAATAATGAAAGTAAATAAATAGAACAAAACACCCTGTAAATGCATCGCGTGTTAAATATGTCGTTTTTCGAGAAAAAATGTTCGTAATATTTTATATATTATTTATAAAACGAAAAATAGCTAAAAATCAAGAAAAAACAAGTAGTAAAAATATTTTAAGAAATAAAAGAAAAAAGATACACATATGTATGTATGTATGTACATATATGTATATGTATTTTTTTATAGCTTGTAGGCATAAACTTACCAGTTACTTTTTACATGTACATATTATGTCGAAAGAAATTAAAATTTTCATGTAAAATATTAAATTTTATTAAAGGGTCGTTTAAAATTCCCTCAAAATATTTAATATTTACCCATATTTTTGCTATAATTTAAGGTTCAAATAGATTGGACAAAGTTTAAAGGTTTTTCTTTAAAGATTGATTGTTGGTTGTTTTTTATTACATCATAAAACTTTTGGTTTAGTGTAGGTACAACCAATCATCATTATATTGATATTTTCTTTTTTTATTCTTTTTTGAAATAGGAAAAATGTATGTAGGTATGTTTTTTTTCTTTTTTTTTTAAATATTATTGTGCTCCTATGTATAATCAAATTAATGATTTAAGTGTTAAAATTTTTGATGTTGTATCATATTTCTTACAGTTAAATGTATTTTAAGATTCAAAATAAACTAATAAAAAATAATTTCACGTATGTAGTAAAAATGGTATATGTATGATTGAACATCATCAGCATGTAGTATAAAGGTACATAAAACTTTTTACAAGGTTGTACCTATCTACTGAATGAGCTTTCATGTTAACTTTTTTGGAAAAAAATACTATAGCTCTGCTGATGATGACCAAAATGGATGGTGATGAGTATGTGAGCTGAGTTGATAAGAAAATTAATGAGTGAAAAATATTATCTATCTATCCTTATTTTTATCTCTTTTTCAGTTTATTGTTTTATAGTAGAAAAGTAGAAGATTGAATAAAGGAATAGATTTTTCGTTCTTATTTTATTTTGATTTTTTTTTTGTTTTTTGTTTTCTGAGAGGCAAAAAAAAAACAGAAAAAAAAAACAAACATAATAATAGTACCAGTGAATTATTGTTTTAAAATAATAAATAATGATTTGAAAATCGGAAATTTATTATTTAATGAATTAATGTCAGTAGGGAATAAAAATTCTTCTAGGTAAAAGAAGAAAAATAATAACGGAAGCTGGCATTTTATTATTTATAGTAAAATTAAAGACTGAAAATTCCATAAAAAAAAAAAAAAAAAAAAAAAAAACTAAAAAGTAAATAAAAAACAAAATAGGTAAATAAATTATTTTGTGTGATTATAAAATGTGTGATGGGAAGTCATAAATGTACATACATATAATATTATGTACATTATAGTATTAGTACCTAAGTATATTATAAATTCCAGTTTCGTTGGTAATAAATTTTCACTAATTTTCCATAATTGTCTTTTATGAAATAACTTTATATAGTACTACATATGTTTTTTTAAATTTCTTTTCTTTAAATAATATTTTATTAATATTTAGCGAGAAGGCGAGAAATTATTGTTAAAATTCTTTTTACATGTTTATTCTTCTTCTTGTTTTTTTTTTCTTTTTTTTTTTTTTTTCATTTTATCATTTTAAAAGGTCAATCAGTAACAAACATGCTTAGAATTGCTTTTATAGATTATCTTGTTGATTTTTCTTGTCTATATTCTTATTACCTACTTATTAATGTTAGTTTTTTAATCACCGGTTTTTTTGTTTTTGTTTTTTTTTTGATTTGTATGAAATCGATTTATCATTAAATTTGAAATCATTATAAAAAATACAGAAAGAATAAAGAATATAATATAGAAGATAAAAAAGATGGAAAAAAAATAAATAAAAACTAATTGAAAAACGAACGGTATCAGCATAAATTAAACGTTTAAATAACATATATTACTTCCGCTTGTCAAATATGAATTAAAAATGTTCTTGTACATTAATGAAATAGTTAAACCGAAAACAAATTAGAACACAACAAACTAACGGATTGGGTATATGTATTTATAAGTATAGTATATACATATACATATTAAAAAAATATTTAATTTTAATATTAAGGATTTTTAGTTTTCTGTTCATAATTTTAATTTTAATTACTTATATGTATAATCAAAATGTATGTACATATGTTACGTACCTGCATGTAAATTCATTTTCTCCTAAACAAAATTCTAAACAATCTCTTCGTGATAAAGCAAAAACAGTACGTTTGATATGTCCATTTAATTTATATCCTTGTACTCTATCAAAACACCATGCTCTAGAACAAGGACGTGTTTCAAGGCATGATTTTTGAGCGTATATTGTAAATACAGGAAATTGTGATTTAGTTAAAGCACCTGCAAAAAAAGAATATATTTTATTATTACATAAAATTAAATTTAAAAAAAAATTTTTCTTTTATTTTATAGGTTTTCTTTCACCCAATAGTTTTATATGTATAATAATCAGAAAAATGTTGTGTTACTTATATAAATTACATTGGAAATACCAAAGATTCATTGAAATATGAAATTGTTTTCTGCATATTTGTGGTTAAATAATAATTTTTTGTTTTAGATTATTTTTTATTTTTCTGTATAAAAGTAATAAAATATGGTAAAGGTAAGATCAGTTATCACAGAAAATTCCAAATATCTAAGTAACATTTCCATTTTAGATTATCATTAATGGTATATTTCAAAGAATTTATGTTATTCACGTTCTTTTTATAATGATATTTCTTCTTTCAGATATATATAGTTTTTTTTTAATGTTCTAATTTTTTTATATTATTATTCGTATTCTTTTTTAAATGTAACTTTAAATAAAAAAAAACTTACTTCATTTGTTTTATTTTTATTAAACTTCGTGTTTGAAAAATATACATATTTTGTATTAGATCCTAACTTTTTTTCTTTTCTTTCCCATTTATTCTAAACGATTATTTACTTAATTTATACTTTAAAAAGTTAACGGTAGTTGACAAAAATCATGAATTACATTGTGGAATTTTTAAGTACCTTTGCCAATTATCAATGTCAATAGAAAATCTGACTTAACTCATGACAATATCATGGTCATAATGAATAAAGTTTACCATGTTTTTTTTTGCTTTTTTTCGGCTTTTTTTTTTACACTTTTTTGTTGTTGTTTTTTGCGCTTGCTTGTCAAATAATATTATGGAGTTTAAGATAGGTATCTTGTTAACTAAAATTTATAAAGCTACTATACAATTAAAAGAACCACTCTATTCTGTACAGTATAATATGACGTTGATAACTTTTAAAAGATTTTTAAGTAAACATAGTTTTCATTCCTCATCCTACACTTGTTATTCTAGTGAGAAGTAATGTTGTAAAAATAAAATTAGAAAATAAAAGAGTGGTATTTAATATAAGTGATAGTTCTTATAAACTCTCTTGATGAAGAGAATGATGGTCAAACACTTTATAAAAGTTAGTAGTCATGCAAAATGACATGCTTTAAATTTTAAAACAACTCGAACAAAATTGTCAATGAAAATTTACGAAGAATAAAAAAAACGTATTTATCTTCATTATTTTGATTATTATTATTATTTTTTTTTTTTTGTAAATGAGTATTTCTATACCTACAAGTACATGTACGTATATTAATGGAAACACACTTCATTGGTTTAAAGATCATCATCTTGTTTGAAACATAAAACTTTATACTATCATTGTTGAATAACATGCCTACAATGTACCTTATCACTCCCACAAATCAATATTATCACTGAATCGTGCTTTAGTTTTCGCTTCCCTGTTCAATTTTACAGTTATTTTGTTCCTATTTTTCTTTTTTCTTTTTAAATTTTTCCTAAAATATACTTTTTCTTAAAATACACAAAAAACAAAAACTTTCAACTTTTTAAATAAGCTGAAATTTAACTTGTTATTTTAATTACTCGCGATCCTGACCATGTCTCTCACTTAAAGTGTTAAATTTTAAAAGGTATTTTGTAACAGCATCATCAACTATTTAACCATTTTAGTAAATAGAGAATATTTCTATGTTTTGCCAAGGTATTTTCAGTTAAATTTCTTCATTTAATTAATCATGAGTTTCTGATGATACTACAAAATTTTAACGAAACAATCTAGTGTGTGTGTGTATGTATAAGTGTTCGGTTAGGATATAGTACACTATATATATACGTTTCGTCGTGTTTTATACCTATATATAATTGGTATATATTATTTTATTTTATGTACTTGAAGAATATATGTATGTATGTGTATACATACAGATAATGTACTAAAAATAAGTACTAAAAATGTAAACTTTAGTTAGAATATAGTAAAAGAATAATATTATTAAAGGAATTTTCTTTTTTTCTACTATTTTTGTTTTCTTTTTTCTTTCTTTTAAAATTTTTTTTTCGTGTTCCGACATGATTGTATAAAATAAGTATGAGATGTTGTTAAATAGATAATAGACTGCAATAACTGATTTTTCCTACTGTGAATTTAACCTTATCACAAAAAAAAAAAAAAAACAAAGAAATAAAAAAGAAATTATAAAAATAAAAAGTAAAAATTACCTGGCAGTTTATCGGCATTAGATGAGAAAAGAACACATAGTCCTGTTTCATAATTAACAGCATTACAAGTTTCATTGCTTTGACATGCTTCTAAACAGTCTGTCAACATTAATGTTCCGGGTAACGAATCTAAAAGTTTTCCGGGTGCTGAAAACACGTATCTGTTATATAAGAATAAAAAAAAAAAAAAATTAAAATAAATAAGTTATTAAAAAATATTATACCTATAATCAATAAAAGCGTGTTGACACTACACAGTTTCCTAAAACTATATAAAATGTGAATTCTTTCTTAATTTTGTTTCCCTGTTTTGTTTTTTCTTTCTATAATGATTAAGTTAAAATTAAGCACCTATAAACATGAAATTTTAACTGTTATAATTAACTTTTAAATTAGTTTTATTATGTTTTGATATTGCCGTAATTTTTTTTTATTTTGGGTAAATGTTCTTCCGAATAACGGTTAAAATATTTTGGAAAATTGGTTTGAATTGAAAATGAATTTAAAATATTTTATAAAATTACAAACTTCCTTTTGAAAAATGATGATTAAAAAATTCAAAATTCTATTGGATTTTTTTCTTCACTTGTAATAATCAAATATGAAAGCAATTTAGTTAGTAATTTTTCTACAATCATCATTAACTATTTTAAACATACATACATACATATGTATGTATACTATATATTTCACTTTTCCTCCATTTATTTTCATTCTTTTCGTGGCCAAATGAGAATTATTATTACTAAGAAACAATAGTTTTGTTATTGAATTATTGTCTGTTTTTTTTCCTCTGTTTTCTCTTTGTGTGTTTTCATTTTTTCTTATTTTATTCATTATATTGATAAGAAATTTGTATTTTCATATTTTTGTTTTGTATTTGCTAATAATAATTTCGTGAATCAATGAAAACAAATGAAATAATAATGAGAAAAAATAATAATTAAATCCAATATATTACATAAATTATATGCAATACTTCCTTTTACAAAAAAGGATGAAAAATAGTAATAAATTTTCTACAATTATTATAGCACTATACATAATTCTTTTTGCTAAATTATTTCAAACATTACATTATATATTGGATTTTTCAACATTTTTAAAAATAAATTAATACACAAAAGAAATCGAAAATCTGATAGACTCTTTAATAGAGTGAAGATTATCATTAATTTAAGTACATGTAGAAATATATATATTTATTCATATATGTATGTACAGGGTGTGCCAACTTCGACTGACTGATTTTAAAAATTTGTAACTTTTGAGTTTTTAACTTTTTTTAATTTTTTTTTTTTTTTTTGCAGAATATAGAGAATTTTATAAAATTTTATAATGCCTACATAAATAGTGCAAGAACGGGTCAAAATTATTGAATTTTATTATTTTTCCCGACCATCTATTGTTACAACGCAAAGTAAATACCGTAACCATTTTAATTCTGCAACAGCTCCCAGTGCAAACATGATTAAAAACTTATTAATGACCCGTTTTGAGGAAGGGAGTGCAGTATGTGATCAACCACGACCAAATTTCTGTCGACCTGTTCGCAATGGAGAAGCTGTACAGGCTGTACGACAGGGTGTCAACGATGATCCCTTTGTCGACGTGTTACTCAATTGGGCATCTCCAGAACATCGCTAAGATGATTTTTGAAACTTGATCTCAATGTATTTCCATATAAGATTCAATCTTTACAAGAATTATTACCATGGCGAGGGTGACAATGGAGATTCTTCGAGAACTTTTCGGTGACCGAATTATTTCGAAAAATGCAGATTGACTTGGTCTACCCTTTCTCCAGATTTGACGGCTCCTGATTTATTTTTGTGGGACTACTCAAAAACACAGGTTTACACGAATAAGCCACAAGCAGTTCAGGGGCTTAAGCAAAATATTCGTGCAGAAATAGCAAATTTAGAGCCCAAAACAAATGCAAAGTGCATTAAAAAATCAATTTATTGTTAGGAAGAAAATAGAGGTCATTTGAATGATATTATTTTGCACAAATATAATCAAAAAAAATTAAGAAATTACACTTTCATTTAAAAAAAAAATTATAATAAAAGTTTAAAACTTCAAAAGTTATTAAAGTTTTAAATATGTAATCAGTCGAACTTGGCCCACCCTGTATATATAATTATGTTAGAATCTGTATAAAATATTGGTTAGATTAGATTTGCAATAACAGATTTTACCGTGACCGATTGATTGTATACACATGTGATGATCATAGAACAGTTTTAGCATTCATACATATAAATATATATATTTTTTAAGAATATTTAAATATGTACACATATACAAATAAATGTATATATATATATATATATATATATACGTACATATATGTTAATATGTGCATAGTTTATATATAGATAGATTGTACAACCAATGAACTATCGTTGTTCGTACGGAATGTAATTACAACATAATTGATTTTACTTGAAGTAATAAGGAACTGAAAAGCTACTTTACATTCCCCTTCATCACACTCACAGTTAAAGAAAATTGCAATGTGCGGTGTTTTTCCTTTTCTTCTTCGTGTTATTTATATTTTTACTTATTTATTATTTTTTTAATTTATTTTTTCTTAAATAAAAAATACATTATAGTAAAACAGTTGCATATAATGTACAAATATTTTTCTATATATGTATGATGTACCTACCCTACATATATAAAAGATGATCGCTTTGTTTTGTCGAATTCCATTTTCTTTATGTAATTTAAGGTACCTTTACATTATTATTGTCACGCGTTATCAATTGATAAAGAGTCAGCTAATGTGTGGAGACAAAAAGCTTTTTACTTTCGCTAAAGTGTTAGATAATGTTAATTGACTTTTACATCTTTATCAAAAAATAATTATCAAGTTGTGTTTTTGTATGGAAAATTGAAAAGGTGCAATGGATATCTACTTCAGTTTCAAAATTATTGATAAGTGCTGCAACAATGATATAATTGTTGCATATATACATTTCAAAACAAAAAAAAAGAAGAAATTAAGTTAAATTACATTAAAATATTTTAATCAATTAAATATATTTCTTCTCACCTTTGGAAAATATTATGACTAAAAACGCTATTCACCTTTTCACAAATATCAAAAAATGACGTACTTACAACAACAAAATACAGGCATTGATAAAGTGTGGCTAGTAGCAAATAGAACCAGACCGATAATGGAAAATCTTGTTAGCGAACTTGTTATCTGACTCTTTATCCAAATACATTGAAGTTTATATTGTCTGAGTCACACATTAGCTGACTCTTTATCAATTGATAACGCGTGACAATAATAATGTAAAAGTACCTTAAAAATCACATCAAGTAATTACTTGATATGTCGACAAATCATGCGTATTTGTATTTTAAGTGTAACATTAAGGTAAATGCAATAATTCATTACTTTTATATACTTATTTACAAAACTATAGAAAGAAATAAAAATATAATAATAAGATGGTATTATAATCATCCTTAATAATCAAAAAAAAAAGTATATATGTATACTATACATACCTACACTCCGTTTCAAAATATAGCCTCACCCTTACCATGTGTGTATATCTCATATAAGAAGTCGAATTTTTACAAACCTTTGTTCTAGGATTTTGAAGGACCTGGGCCTATTCTCTAGATCATTCGCAACTTTACGCATACGTATCTTAACGAGTACTTTGTTTCGAATGGTTTATGTCAGACGTATTCTTGAAATCATTCGAATATTCATTCACCAGTCGAATAGAATTACAAGTGTAGTGAAAGTTCTAAAGTTCAAAACTGGTTTGTGTATTAGATATTTGGTCGAAAGGGATGAGGATTAATGAATAATGAGAGAAGAAATATTTATGACATATGTCATTTAATAATTATTTTGAGAATATCGAAGAGAAATTTGTAAAATTCCTCAGATTAAAAAAATGTGTATGGTGGATGAAACTATTGAGAAATTAAGAAAAGAATTGTATTTATAATAATTGTTATTTTTATTATCAATATAATATTTTTCGTAAAGTTACGAGTGGTTTCGAGAATAGCGGCCCTGTTGTGTCAGGAACATTTTTGAAATTTAATTTTTGAAAAATCCCACCGTATTGCAGGAAGTGGGGGAGAAAGTAAAGAGTGCCCATAAAAAGCTGTTACCTCACTATAATTTTTTTTTTTTTAAATTTGGTATTGAAAACACAAAAAACTTTTGTTTTTTAGATTTCATTAATAACAAGTTTCTTTACCATTTTCAATTTGAATCTAACAAAGACGGTTATTTATGCTTGTAAACAGTTTTCTGATAAATACTCTTAGAACTCCATTTCGCTTCTTTTATATTACTTTTCTTGGCTATCGAACAGCTTTATACTGTTAGCCGTTTGAAAAAAACTTTCCTAATAAATATTTCCAAACATTTTCTATTAGGTCTAAGTCTGGCCACTATAATATTTGTGAAAATTTTCCAGAAAATCAGCGTTTAACTAGATCTGCAATATGGATCACTGCATTATTTTGTTGAAAAATGAAGTCGTTCTGCTCCAAATTCTCTGAGATTTTTATTGTTTGCTTTTCTAACAATTCTCAGTATTTTCTGGAATTATTTTTTCACTTATAAATCTATGTGAATTACTCCTATTGAAAAAATCACATAAATTAATTAGTGAAAGCAAACTGGAGTTTTTTTTAGATATAACCATAAAGATAAACTAAGATTTTTAGTATTTTAGTTTATGGTATAACTTATATATTCAGCATTATATTCTCCAACACACCATACCATAATAGAATCTCCATCCATTTGCATGCATGCTAAGTAACTTTCTTTCTTTCTCAAATTATGGAAATAAAACATTTAATCATCTGGTTCATCTAAATTAAACTTGTTTTCATCGGTTAAAGCCACTTTGTGCCATTTTGCCTTACATCGCATGGGGTTCTATTGCAAAGTTAAAGCGATCTTCTTCGTATTTTTTTGTGTGGCCCGGATATTTTGTTATTTTTCTATGCGAATTGCGAAATGTTTTTATGCTCGTAATATTTTATAAACAGTAGGATTCGTGAACATCCGCTCCTTATTTCTCTTTAATTTGATTCATTGTTAGTGTTGAATAAGAAGAAGCATTCGGAATGGCACATTTTTTCCTACGTGTTACTATTGGTGGTCGGCCAAAATTTGTTGGGACTACGTTTTCTTTTTCGTTTAAAAAAAAAATTATTGATGGGCCTTGGAGTTTGGCCTAGTATTTTCGAAATTTGTCGATTTGACTTTTTTTCTCCCTTTAGTTACTTCATAATTTTAATTTCTGTTTTATTTAACAAATTGCCCCGTGCTATTTTTATTTGAAAATTTTAAAAACTTATCACACAAAAAAAAGATTTTGGAAAAATATCCAAAATCCCTGTAAACACTTTGAAAAATTCACTTTGAATGATAGTGAGGCTATATTTTGCAACGGTTTTAATGGGCACTCTTTACTTTCTCCCCTACTTCCTGCAATACGGTGGGATTTTCCAAAAATTAAATTTGAAAAATTTTCCTAAAATAACAGGTCCTTCAAAGTCCTAGAACAAAGTTTTGTAAAAATTCCACTCCTTATATGAGATATATACACATAGTAAGGACTAAGGGTGAGGCTATATTTTGAAACGGAGTGTATGTAATATTAACTAATAAAATAAATTGTATGTATAAGTTAAAAATATAAATATAATATAATATGTTTCTTACCCTGTAACAATTTCAAAGCCAATCATGTCAGGATCGCATTCATCTCCACTTTGCCGATTCAATACATTTGATATATTGTTATCCTTATTATTTAATTGTGGTAAAACTGCTGGAATTTCTGATGATGATGGTGATGACGGTGGCGATGATGGTGATGATAATAATGGTTGTGGTAATTCAGATGATATAATTATTGGTACACGTTCTGATGCTATTTCAGATCCTGATGCTGTTGCAATATTATCATTTAATAATATATTATCTGATGATGGTGAATTTGACGTTGATGATATAAATTCTTTTCTTGATCTACGTGCATTCATTTCAGGTGAAATAGATAAAATGAATACACATATCAAAGATATTCTTAATGATAATGATGATGATGATGAATATATTGTTGCTGTTGACTTTCGAGACATTATTCCTTATTGTTTTATTTTTTAATTTTATTTTTCGAAATTATTGTTGTTTTTTTTTTTTAAGAAATCAAAAACAAAACAAAAAACCAAATAAATAAAATAAAACAGCAAAACAGAAAAATTTTCTGAAAAAAGAATAAAAAACACATTAAAATTAATTTAGAATTTCTCATTTAAATTACATACATAGTTTTATATTACATACATACATTCTTTATGTGGATAAATTAAATAATAACTATAAATGACTAATATTATGTATTTTTCAAAAGAAACAAAAAACTGTTACTCTTTTTTTTTTAATTCCCTTTTACGGTTCTACCATTGATTTTAAATTAAATAATTTCAAGTAACATAAAAATAATTTAAAAATGAAATTACACAAAAAAGTGTATGTTAGGTATTTCTTTTTTCTTAAGAAGATACAAAAAATGAAAAAGTCTCGTTCTCTTTTCATCTTTTATTGTTTTTTTTTTAATAACTAAGTAAAACATAAGATTCTTAACGTATTGTTGTATGTAAGTATAAAAAGATATCATAAAAATTTCAATATTATTGATATTTTAGAAGCATACCAAATGAATGTGGAGCATAAAATTGAGAATAACAAGATATTAAAATTAAAGATATAAAAAATGTTGTTGAAGTTTTTTTTAAATTTTTTTTTTTTTTTTTTATTAAAATAAATATAATGCCTGCCAGAACATACTGTAAAATAATAATCCATAAAACATATTCTGTGCGTGTATGTATACTTTTTTATTGTTTTAAAAATAAATTTATGCCATAAACTGATAATTATCCGAACATAAATATCAATTATAAAAGATCCTTTTCAATATATAATATTTTATCAATATATGTATATGCACATAGATACATGTACTGTAGGTGTTCGTGAACAAGAAGCTATTACTTGTCAATAAAATAAATCGTTTTTAAAATATAAATGTATGTATAATATATGTATATAAAAGAACATTGTACATGTTTCAATCTTGTTCATCTTTATTACTTACTAGGTATACTACAATTTCAAATAATATTTCATTGAATGTTACTTTTTTTAAAATATAATACGTACTTCTTTTTTTTTTCTTCTTAAAAAGTTTTCTAGTGCAGAATTGATTAAATGCATTATAACTTCAGTACCTTATTTTGATCTTTATTTTTTACCTATCAATAATTTATTTTATTTTATTTTCAATTTAAAGTAAATAAAGAACAAACAAAGTGAAGAAAAAATGTTGAAATTAATTATTCTTTTCATCCTATTTTATGATATGTTCATTAAACATTAAAAACAATTCACGATATCACTTGCAAATTTTATTTTTCTATACAATAAAATTCCTGCAATTATGTATATACCTAGGAGTTTTTATGAATTTCTTTTTCTATTTTGCGCTACACTAATGAAGTCACACATTTATTTTAATGTTTAAAATATCTATCCTCCCACAAAATTAACATTTAAAAAATTTATAAAAGCACTCTTTAAAACTGAAATGTATTTTTTTTTTTATAAAAAATTGAAAGATACAAGTACGAACTTTCATTGCAATACTGTAATAATTAGATCTTGATCAATTTTGTAAAAAGACTTCTTCCATCTCATTTATTTATTTCTTTTTCTTTTTTGATTGTTCAAAACATTTTTTTATAAATAAGCGGGTGGGATATAGCTATGTACATATCTTCAAGTTCAATTTTTTTTTTATTTAGATACAATACAATTTCTTGTTGTTAAGTTACTGATCCTCCTTAACATTTTTTGTTTCCTTTTATTTTTTATCATTATCCGTTTTGTTTTGCTAGATTTTTTTTTTCAAATTTTATTTTTTCTAACCAAACATACTTACTATACATAAATACACAAACAAAAAGAAAAAATATACGAATTAAAAGAAGGAAAAGAAAAAAAATTGAAATAATTTTTTTTTTTGCTACATTATTTCTTAAGAACATGATTTTCTTTTGAGTTAGCATTACTTTATCAATTTTCCTTATTCTAAAACATTTTGATTACCAATGTATTTTTTACATTTATATATAACACGATATGTATATAAATATATGTGTATAATTTAAATATATATATATATATATACATTTATATATGTATATATATAGTAAGTACCTTGTAAAGACCCTTCAAGCAATTGTTGTGTACTTACTTATGTCAACATTTATAACATTTAACAAAATAAGAAATCACGAATATCAAATATTGTTAGGCTAGTTCTCATGTTGCATTTATGTTCAACTATATGTATTTTCTCCTACGTCTCTTAATATTTAGTTTATTACTATTATTATTATTTTTGTTGTTGTTATATTTTGTATAAATGTGTACCTACTTATATATTTTTTAAATAAAAGAACATTATCTTATTCAGGAAATGCGATTTAACTTAGATATTTCGCACAATATGTTCCTTTAAAAAAAAAAACTATAAAAGTTGATACGATTAAAAAAGTTTATATTTCAAGAATAATAATAATAATAATAAAAATAATAATAATAATAATAATAGTAATGTATTTTCTGTTTTCTTATATAGTTTTAATGCACTTCATCAGTATTATAAGATCCTTACACCTTGTATATATACACTCCGTTTCAAAATATAGCCTCACCCTTACCATGTGTGTATATCTCATATATGGAGTGAATTTTTTACAAATCTTTGTTCTAGGATTTTGAAGGACCTGTTGTGTTAAGAAAATTTTTGAAATTTAATTTTTAGAAAATCCCACCATATAGAAGAAAGAGAGGGAGAAAGTAAAATGTACAAATAAAAGCCGTTGCAAAATATAGCCTCACTCACCATTCAAAGTGAATTTTTCGAAGTGCTTACAGGGATTTTGGATATTTTTTTTTAAATCTCTTTATTGTGTGATAAGTTTTCAAGATTTTTGATAAAAAATGGCACTGGTCAATTTGTTAAATAAAACAGAAATTGAAATTATGAAGTAACTAAAAGGTGGAAAAAAGTCAAATCGATAAATTTCGAAAATACTGGGCCAAAGTCCAAGGACAATCAATAATTTTTTTTTAAATGAAAAATAAAACGTAGTTTTAACAAATTTTGGCCGACCACCAATAGTAACACGTAGGAAAATATGAGCCATCCCGAATGCTTTTTGTTGTTCAACACTAAAAATGAATCAAATTAAAGAGAAATAAGGATCGGATGTTCACGAATCCTACTGTTTATAAAATATTACGAACATAGAAACATTTCGCATAGAAAAATAACAAAATATCCGGGCTACACGAAAAAACATAGGGAATATCGCCTTAACTTTGCAATGGAATCACATATTATGTAAGGCAAAATGGCACAAAGTGGTTTTAACCGATGAAAACAAGTTTAATTTAGATGAACCAGATGATTAAAGGTTTTATTTACATAATTTAAGGAAGAAGGAAAGTTACTTAGCACTCAAAAAAATAGATGGAGATTCTGTTATGATATGGGGTGTCGGAGAATATAATACTAAGTTATACCTAAAAAAAATTCCAGTTTGCTTTCACCAATTTATGTCATTTTTTCAATAGTAGTAATTCATATTAGATTTATGAGTGGAAGAATACTTCCAGAAAATACTGAGAATTGTTAAAGAAACAAATAATAAAAATCTCTAAGAATTTGGAGCAGGACGACTTCATTTTTCAACAAAATAATGCAGTAATCCATATTACAGGTATAGTTAAAAACTGATTTTCTGGAAAAATTTCACAAATATTACAATGACCGGACTTAAATATAATAGAAAACGTTTAAAAATATTTATTAAGAAAAGTTTTTTCAAACAGCTAACAGTATGAAACTGTTTAGGATCCAAGAAAAGTAATATAGAAGAAGCAAAATGGAGTTCCAAAAGTATATGTCAGAAAACTGTATAAAAGCATAAATAACCATCTTTGTTAGATTTAAATTAAAAATGGTAAAGAAAGTCCTTATTAATAAAATCTAAAAAACAAAAATTATTTGTGTTTTCAATACCAAATTTTAAAAAACATTATAGTGAGGCTATATTTTGCAACGGCTTTTATTTGTACATTTTACTTTCTCCCTCTCTTTCTTCTATATGGTGGGATTTTCTAAAAATTAAATTTCAAAAATTTTCTTAACACAACAGGTCCTTCAAAATCCTAGAACAAAGATTTGTAAAAAATTCACTCCATATATGAGATATACACACATGGTAAGGGTGAGGCTATATTTTGAAACGGAGTGTATGTATATGTACATACTTATTATTTTTATGTTTATTTATACATATATATATTTTTTGGATCAATCAATTGTATTGTAAATGTAATCTATTATGATATCTTTGCTTTAGTTTAAATTTTAAGACAAATTTAGTTTGAAATGTGATTAAAATAGATGGTATAGGACTATAAGTACTACTATAATAGGTGTATTAGAAAATAAAAAAAAAAGTCGAAAAAAAAAAACAAATTTTATCAAAATATACAAAATGAACATAATCATGTTGAAATTACCAAATCGTGACAGCTAATATATATTTAGACTATAATTTCTATTTTATTTTAAAGTCTATTTTTTTCACTGCATATACTATCAGAATCGTTTAATAATAAAAAAAATAGTTGAAGAAAAGTAATTAAAATTTTTTTTTTTTATTATTTCAAACAACATGAAATTTACATTCTATTTTTGATGAGAAAAAAGAAATTCTATTTTTAAAATGATAATTATAAGATATTCACCACATTTTTTTATTATTTTTTTGTTGTATACGTAATAATAAAAATTAATGATGATAGTATCATATGAAATGAAGATTTCTCATAAATATAATTTGATAAAATATTTCTTAACATATAACAAAAAAAAAAAAACTTTTTAATAAACTCCATACATGTCACTATGAATTTCTCTGAAAAAGAAATTAATTTTTTTTTATGAAAAAAAGCTACTTTTATGTAAATTACATAATATTGTTTTTCCATAATTATAATATGTGTATAATAATTTTAACTTCTTTTCTCATAATTATATATTTTTTTTTCTCTTATAATAACTCTAACCTATGATTATGATATAAAATAACTTCCTTATTTTCGGACTCAAATTCATTTAATTGAAGTCATTTGAGATTAATGTAAAAAAAAAAAAATCAGGCAATACAATTCTGGTCATAACACCTCATATAACTTACATTGTAAAAATAGGGAAAAAGTGGAAAAATATAAAAAAAGAATAAAGAAAAAAAAAACACTTTTGCAAATGTTCTTTACTTCTAGATTGTTATATAATTTAATACCCTACCTGATACTTCATAATAATCACAAAAATATACAAGTACAATCAATTATACACGAGTAAATTGAATGGTAGGAAAAAATCTCTTTTTTTTCTGTTAATGATTCTATGGTTCTTTTTTTATATAATTTCATTTCTCATTCAATTTCATAATATTTTTCCCGTAATTATTCAACAACTATGTTGTATTCTTTAATTGCAGTTCAGGTCTTTTAATTATTAAAGTCATTTTATCGAAGAATTCACGTAATTAAAGACAGTTGTTATGTCACGTTGAAGGTGTTGTACACGTACACTCAACATTGAAGTTAAAAAAAAAAAAAAAAAAAAAGCTAGAAAAAAAAATACTTTTTTTAAAAATACTCAACAGCAAGAGTAGCAATTGCAATAGCATAGTAGTTACAAAACTAACCTGAGCTTATCTAGCAGCTATCGATGTCTCATGCCTAATGAGAAACGAAAAAAAAAAAAACAAACAGTCAAACTCTGCAAAGGAATTTACTTTTTTTTTACTTGATTTTCGTTTTGAATGTTTTTAATTTTCTTTTTTTCTTTTATTTTCTGAAAGAAAATTCTTGCTTCATTTCAAGTTCAATTCAAATATAAAGCTATTTTGAAAGTAAAATTAATTTATTGCGTTAATTTGTTTGTTTTTTCTAAAAATATTTGCGTCTTCTTCTTTTTCTTCTTTTATTTTTCTAAATGTTAAAATTTCCACATATAAAACTCTTGTAATTAAAATGGAATACTAATTTGAGAAAAGTTTAAACAAAAACTGTTGCAAAAATATAAAAAAAAAAATAATTACTTAACGTTAACGTGTATCTTGTTTCTTGTTTATTTTTAAAAAATTTTTTTTTCTTTTAACGAAAACTTTTTTCCCTATAAGATTTTTTGTTTTAGGACTTAATTTAAAAACAATTTTCCTTTTTCGTATACAAGTTAATTATTTTTCTTGTATATACATATTCCATTTTTCTTTTTGTTTGTTTTGTTTTTTAATTATCAATTACCGAATACTTGAGTTTTATAAAAAAATTTATTTTAAAATTAAAATAGAGTAAGTTCTTTCTTGTGCATTAGTCATGCATATGAGTGTTAAGATTTATTATGTTCATGTATAAAATACACGCATAATGTTGAACTAACTAAAATATTATGACAAAATTAGTATTGAGGTTTTTATTTTTTTAAAACTTTTTTTTATTTTACTAGAAATTTTATGTATGAATTATTATTTTATAAACAATGTATATAAAACTTTCATACTTATAATAAGTATAAACCTAATAAATTTGTAAAAGCTAATATATGCCATAATATTTTAAATACATAATTATATCGATGATGGCAGGCTTTTAGTACATTCTAGTAATATGTAAGTATTTTATATAATATCGGACATATTGATATTTCGTGAATTCAGATAACAATCACTGATCCTTGAAAAAAAAAAAAAAACTTTTTTTGCCCAAAATTGTATGCAGTTAGGAAGTTAACTTAAAATATTGCATGGTGGTGTTTTCTGTTTTTATTGATACATTTTTTTCCTTTTTTTTGCCATTTTTCTTATTACTCGTAATGGGAGTGGAAGCCTTTTATTATAATTTTTAAGGAACGTTCTTTTAAAAATTTAACATGACATTTTTTCAAGATTCTTTTTTTCTTAAATAATAAAAAAGTGAATTCTGAATAAATTTAAATAACCTTATTGCTTTGATCAAAATCGACATTTTTCTAGGAAAATATTTTTTTTCCATTAAAATGAAATTTAAAACACCCTGTAAATGAGAATGTACAATAAGTACAATATTATCTTATTTCAAATTTTGTATTGAGTTGTTTATTATACTAGCATTATTTCTCAATGTTGTTGCGATTTAAACCAAAGATTCATAATCTGTCTCACGAAATTTTATCCACTAAAAGAAAGAAGTTTATTTGGTGTGTTATATATACTCGTATAATATTGCAATACATACATATATTTTGATCGCGATTTATTTTTCTTATTTCCATTATTTGTTTATTTTATTTTTTTTTTCGTTTTATTTTTCAACTGCGATTATTGAACAAACATTATAATCAAATAATTAAGAAAATATTTCGTGCACTCAATAATTCTAGTTGTAAAAATTTTTCATTGAAAAATAAATACTAAAGGGCATTATTTATAAACATACTTACTCGTGTATTTTATTTGAACACAGGAAGAAAAATTTTAAAATTAAAAAAAGCAAATGAGAGAGAGAAAAATTACGTGAAACGTAAATCTAGTGCGAATTTGTGATTAGTTTTATTATATTTTCACATCAGAAATTATATTTTTAAATTTACTTCCTTCTTGCTGTTAAAAAATAAGATTCATAATTATGTACATCACACCGGAAGTGAGAAAAGCATAAATTTGATTTATATGATGCATAAAATAAGCCTTAAGGCTTTTATTTTTTACACACAGCATGTAATATACAAAAAAGATGAAGCAAAACAGCAAACAAACAAAAAATAACAAGAACTTGTATAAATTTGTTGAAAAAAAAAGAAAAAAAACAGAACTTCTTATATAGAATCTTGAATATACTCTATAAAAAAGCTAGATAAAAATAATATGATTATAAGGATATTTCGAAGGAATTTTCTTCATTTGAAAATTAGTTTAAACAAACATATAACACCTGAAGAAATTACGTGTTCTAAATTATTTCATAATATTTTTCTTCTTTTCTGTTTTTTTCTCTTTTAGTTTGTTTAAACATTCAAGGTGTATATGTAGGTACTAGATACTTTGAAAACAAAATCAAATTTTAAACTAGATAAAAAATTAAAAAAAAAATTGCAAACATGAATCAAGTTGTTAACAGTAATATGAATATACATAATATGTAATATAATACATACCTGTGTATACAATACATACATATGTATCTGTGTATTGATAAATCTTGTTCCTTGTAAACAAATTTCTCATATTAAATTAACAAAGTTTTGTACAAAAATATCCAATACACAATTGAATGTACTTTAAATGTATACAAATTCATACATTTATATTGTATTGTAAATAACTACCCTATCAAATTTTAACTATAAAAACATACAAGTATGTAGCACAGGTTCATTTTGTTATTGTTCCGTTAATTTATAATTGATGTGCATAAAGAATTAAAATTAGTGATTTTTAAGATGTAATCTTTTTACATAAATGTTACATTTGAAATAGGTAATTGAAAAGTTCCTTTTCTTTTTTCAAACGAAATCAATTTGAAGAAAGAAAAAAAATACACACAATTATAAAATAAGAATTTTGTTAGAATAAAAAAAAATAATGATATTCTGTATATATTATATTCTGTATATATACATTATGTATATATTTTACAAAGCTTAGTGAAAAAAGAATTCAATAGTATCGCAATTCTTTCACTTTTGAATCTTATTTCATTTTATTGTGCCATTGAACTATTCATATACTAGATACTAGATAGATACTTAGCTACTTTGTACAAGGGTACTAACAATATATAATATTATATTATAGTTGATATTCCTGAAGAAGAATCAACTTAACTCTCTTAACTAACTTTACTAGTAAAAATATACAAAAACAAACCAAATCAAATGATACGCGAAGAAGAAAAGCAAAAAACAAAACAGGAAAATTCATCGTATATATAAACGAAAAGACAAGAAATTACCGGGAATTGATGCAAATGAATTGCATTTGTAAAACATACATATGTACATATATACTCCAGAATAAGTAAAATGATATAGTATAAAAAACTGAATAAAATAAAATAATAAAACGAAGAAGAAACATCAAGTTTGCGGAAGCGCAATAGTTTAATGAAGGTAGCACCAATCTTTTCATATTCTTGGCGCAATTTTAAATCAGTTTAAAAGAGCAATACTGTACAAGAATTGAGTTTTAGAAGAAAAAAATCAACATTTTACTCGTATTTTAATTTTAATCGTCAGGTTGAAAATAAGAACAAAAACATTAGGAAATTTTTTCTTTTTTTCCCCTTTTCTTATTATTTAATTCGCGTTCTGCATTATTTCTTGGTAAATTGTTTAAAATAATAAAACAAGAGAAAAAAAATACACACTTTTTACCACATTCTATACTTGAAGAAGATTATATTTAACTAATAATACTCCATGAAGACAAGTAGTGACAATTTTGTACTTACTGCTAATTTAAAAGTGAATAGAGAAATAAAAAATATAAAAAAAAATTTATTCACACGACTTGTAGTACGTAATGGTCATTACACCTTCGTTATTTGTTTTTACATTACAATTGTGTGTATTCATATACAATGTTGAATTAAACTTTTAACAAGTTGAAAAATTTTGTGTGAATTTTGAAATTCCATAAATATTTTAAAGGTATTTGACATTAAATAAATTTTTTTGTTTGTACATACACTTTGATTTTAAGAGATTTTGCAGGGATTTTAAAAGATGTTGGAACTTTATAAAAATATTTAAAAATTTTGTTTTTTCAACACTACTCTAATATTTGGGGTCCCAGCTGAAGAATTTCATACAAAATTTTATTTTTAAAATTAAAATTTCTCCTACTATAATATAACGGTTCAATTCCTGCTATCATTAGTTTTTGCATCAATGATCTCGAAAAAATATGAAAAATCAATAAAAAATAAAATAAAATTAATATGTTTGTAGTGGAATTTAACGATTTTTTTAAGTAAAACAATTTATTGAAAGATCTGACAAAATTTAGGAGTTTTAGCTTGAAAAAGTAATTATGCATCTTTTTCTTTAGAGTTGTAGTTTCTAAAATGTGTAGTTAAAATTGATTACTTTTTTAGCCAAACTTATTTATTTTAAAGTACAAATATTATATTTCAAATGAAAATGGAATGTGTTCAAGTTTCAAGACAATATACATATCTTGATATGTTAATACATATTCAAATTTTTCTTTCTCTAATGTGTGTGTCACCAAATTTTTTTTATAAACCACGAAAAATACGTGGTATATAGAGGATATTGATACTACGTTATTTTTCGTAGTATTACTGTGGTATTGCAAGAATTTAGTGAAATCACCGCCATCTAGAAACCAAAGTGAAAACGGTTGTTAACGCCATGCGTGAACAGCTAAAATCTAAATTCTTGACATAAATGATAGCCATAATGTTTTGTTTTCTTAATTTTTTTTGTTTTGTTTTTAAAAGTGGAAAATAATTAATAATTGGATTTTACAATTTTAAATTAGAATTGTGTGAACAATCATTCTCTATGGATAAAGCACGCAAAGCAACATTATAGTTTTCTAATTTTTTAATTGTTTGAATATTATTTAAACAAATGTCATCTAGCCATACATGGTAAAGATACTACAAGTCTGTCAGGGGTCGGAATTTTCGTGGTATTGTTGAAACCATGGTATTGGTATCATGGTATCCATACTACGTGTCTGTCTAGGCTAGTATATAGGTAGTTACATATAGGTATTTTTTTGCGGTTACTTTTCACTTTCGGCTTCCAAACATAAAAATAAACTAATACATAATTGCTGTTTACTTTGAACTACACCGAAATATTGTAAAATTGTAATGTCCAAATTTTTCTTTGTAAATAATTTTCGCTAATTTCTTTTTTATTATTATAAAAAAGTGTTATAAATATTTTGATTAACTAATTTAAATTAGTTTTAAAATAAAATAACTCACATAATCTCATTAGTCGTACTAACTTATTATTTTTTTATCAAGAAATTGTTTAAAATGTTCTTTTGTATATGTTATATAAATTTATATACTCGTACATATTGCCCAAATTCATTGAACAAAAAAGAAATACTCACATAAAAATTTTTAACTAATTTAACATTTCGTTATTTTTAAATTTTAACTGTCGGCAAAACTTTAGAATATTTTCTTATAGTTACAGGCCCGTATAATGATTTAATTTTTGTTCCTTTTTCTTTTGTTAAGAAAATAATATGCTTACATTTTTTAACTTTTTAACGTTTATTATTACTTTTTTTTTTAACAAGTATACATTTATGTGGTTAATGTTATTATGTCTTCATGATTTAAAAAAGAGTAGAATTAAAAAGTTTTTTTTTTTATCAGTCGCAAAGATCAAAAATATTTATGTATGAAAAGATATGTGCACCATTTTTTAATTTTTATTAAGTAGATATATTATAAACTTGTTACGCAATTTTTCTGTACATATTTGGAACCTACTAGTGTACTTGTTACATGTTTTTATAATTTTTTTTCTTCTTAATTTTTCTTCATAAGGTTTTTGTTTTTTCTGAACAAAAACCCAACGATATAATGTAGCTATATAAATATGTTACATTTGATGAATGGTTGGTGAACCGTTGTTGGTAAAATGTACATACATAAGTATATATGTACCGACTTGTATATTAAAAAGTTACATTGATTTACGGTTTACCTACCATTATTCTTAAAAAATATTCTTCTTATTTTTTCTTATAAAGAAGAGGATATAACTTAGTAAAAAAAAACTCCTTATTCCTTATATTATACCTACATACATATGCACATTGTATAATTGTATAATTGGGGGGATTTACTTTTACCTTTTTAAATCGAATGAAAACGAATAACAACATGCACTCGTTGTCATTATAATTTATTTCACACATAAATTACAACTTTTAATTTTAAAATTCTTCTTATTTTTCCTTATTTTTATTTGTATTTTATCATAAATACATAATATTTTACGTATTTATTTCTTCATACATATACATACTTACCATATTATATAAAAAGGTAATTGGAAACATGATACTTTAAAAATTTTTCGTTAAAAGCAAATTTGTATAAACATAGAATAGGATACATATTAATAATAATGCTTAAATTCGCCAGAACAAACAAAGTTTATCTCATGTGGGTTCCGGGACACGAGGGAATTAAGGGCAACGAGCTGGCGGACTCCCTAGCGAAAAAAGGCCCCAGCTCCAAGATTTTTGGTCCAGAACCCTTCTGTGGACTGCCTAAAAGCTACACCAAGGGTTCTATAAGAGAATGGGAGATGGAAAAGTGCATCTCCTACTGGTAAAATACTCCCGGTAACAAGCAGGCGAAGGAGTTTATTAAACCTTCAGCTAATATTGCTAAGAAACTGATCAACCTCAATAGGAACGAGTTAAGGACATTCACGGGACTTATCACTGGGCACTGTCCGCTCAACTACCACCTGAGCAAGATAGGGCTCAAAGAGGATGACAAATGCAGGTTCTACAAAGAGGCCAAAGATACCTCAAAACACATTCTGTGTGAATGCGAGGCGTTGGTCACAAAAAGAGTGCGATACCTTCGAATAGAATCTTAGGATTTATAAAAAGCCTAAATCTATGAGAAGCACGGGCTGTACAAAAGATCTGCAAAGGTCGAAGTGCAACAATAGCCCTATTTCAATCTAATCTAATCTAATGCTTAAATTCAAGATACATAGATAGTTGTTTAATAAATATTTTATTTTTCAAAAAAATAAAAAGAAAAAAAGTCAAGAAGATTCTTGTGTAAAGCGTTGTTTCGTAAAAGATCATTAAATTTATGTTATGGTAGTTAACTATAGTACATAACATTTTGAATACACTATAAATAATTGAATAGTTGTTACTTTTTTTCTCGTTTTTTTTAACTTCCTAAATATTTTATAATGCACCTGTAAAATGAATTTCTAAGCTTAACAATTTTTTAAAAATATTTTTATATACATACATACATACTACAAAGTACAAACATGCATGAATGTGTGGAGTACAGTAGAAAATATCTTATAAAAAACGTGTTGTATTAAGATAGAGATTAAAAAAGCACATGAAACCAATCTAAATATAGGTCGTTGATTAAGTTCCATGTTGTTTTAAGAAAATGAAAAAAAAAAATTAACCTAAGAAACAATTTTTTTACTCGTCTAATTTTCTTTTAAATTTTTTTTTATAAATAGTTTTTTTTTTTTAGAAAATGACCGAAGAAAATTGAGACTATTCTGACTGTTAATAATGAATTCTTTTCATTTTTTTTCTCTAGATACTGATCAATATAATAAAATTTCAAATATATGTTTTTTTTCTATTGTTCAGCCTAACGAACTTTAACAAATTTAATAAATTTATTTTATTTCATGGTGAAAAAAAAAGGTAGGCAATGCCACACGCCATTTAACTTTACTATAACAATGCAATAATGTTGGGTAATTTGTCAACCAAATTTAATTGAAATGAATTTTTTAAACTTTTTATAAATGTTGAATTTGTTTTCACAGAATTCGTATTTTTGAGGTATTTTGAGATTTCAATTGAATAAAAAAAAAAAAAAAATCTATAGAACTTTTATTTTTAAAATACTATTATCTATTATTTTTTTCCTACTAGTTTTCACTACTGTTTTTTCTTTAAATTCACCCTGCATAGTTTCAGGAATTATGCCTAAAAAATGTCAACTTATTTGTTTTTTCTTTTATTGTACTTTTTATATTATCTTCAATTGTGTCAAAAATCAGCATGAGTTTACTTGTACAAAAAATTCTTATATCTAGTATTAAAATTTTTTATTTTATAACATTTCATTGGATTTCCAACAAAACTTTAGTTCAAAGATCTCGATAGATCGTGTTACAGTTGCATTTCAAATAAATATTTAATAAGAGAAATATTAAAAAAATAGCTATTATGTACTTATTTAGTTATACCTAGTTTTTTTAAACAAGTCAAAAAATGTGTTGTGTTGCTAAACATTGTTATATATGGCTGCTGTTTTAAGAAGTTTATGCATTTGACAAAAAACTTTGTATTTTATAAACATTTTAAGTATCCTGCAGTCCATGATATCTGTGTTCATTTATTTTTTTCTTTCTTTGAATTTATATTTTATTTTCTCTCGTTGAATTTTCACTGCATAATTTTTTTTAAAGGTAAATACAAGGTAGCTAAAACAATAGAAATTTATTGTTTAATTTAATAATATAGTACATATACATATATAAATATACGTACATATATACACATATGTATTTACTCGTATATCTACGGCATAATATGTTTAGTTCATATAATGTTAAAACACCCTTGACTTTAATGTTTATAGCTATGTATCTTTAAAAAGAAAGAGAATTTAAAATTCGTGAGTATCTCAATCGTATGAGAATATATACATACATATATCCGTCTTAGAAAATTATGATTGAACATATTTATGCATGAGTTGAGGTAAAGGACATATAATCCGTGCGATAAAAAATTGAAACGTGAAATGATTGTACTTAATAATATTTACTACAAAGTTGTTTTTTTTTTTTCATTTATGCAGATACTTGTTGACGATAATGATGGAGATGATATGATGATATCATATATGATATTTAAATAAATATATGTACATACATATATTTCATTTATAGATATTTTTTATATAAGTTCAGGGTTAAAGTAAACATCGAACATATTAAGTGATTTTTCTTCTACATAGTTAGTTATTTTTCTACAACTTAATTTGAATTTACTTGATTGGTTTATAAATTATGTACATGTTATGTATCTTTATTACTACCGTTGAGAATATCTATTAGGAGAAAATGTTGATTTAAAAGATGAGATTAGAATTTATAATAATTATTTCTCATGAAAATCCATACATATTTGTTTCTTTTTCATTATTCATTTTCCATTATTTTGGTTTTATAAGATTCTTCGAACTATAACGTAATTAAATGTTGAATAAATACAAAATTAATAAAATTATTTTTCTTATTAAATTTCTTATTTAAAATCTATACTATTTTTCTTTTTGGGTGTCAGTACAGGCAAGATAGGCATACTTTTCTATATTTTTTCACAAATTGTTTTAATAAATCTGTCTCGTGTGTGGGGTGATCAGATCTCAATTTCAATCGAGGGAAATCTTTTAAATTAAATATTACCAAAGCAAGAAACTCATCGGGTACTGCCTCCATAAGCACAATACTGACTTCCAAAAAGAAAAATAGTATAGTTGAATTTTGAAAATTATAACAATTTCAACCATCTGCCAGAATAAAAAGAAAAGCTCATCGTATCGAAAAAATTTAATATACTTATTTTTCATTACCAACATACCTAAATATACATACCTACATCTGCTTAAATATCTTGAATTGAAAATTTTGTATGTAAAAAATATGCGGAAGAATATTACTTAGTTTTTTAGAATTTTGTTCGTGTTTAAATTCTAATTGTTTTAAGCTACCATAAAAATTAATTAAGTAAATTATTTGATAGATGCAATTATTTCCTAGAACTTATCCTTTATATACTTTGCGATAAAAAACTTTAATTTGTTTCTTGAACTAAGAAAAAGCAATTGTTAATCAGAATCCTTTTTTTTTTTGTACATCGAAAACTTTTATTACTATAAAAAAAATATCGTACATTTGAAAAATATTGTAACTTATATTTTATTACAATGAAATCGTGTTCTTAAAGAATTTTAGAAAATTCCATATACACAATATGTAGATATTTAATTAGCTTTTCTATCCTGATCATCATCTATAAATTATCTAAACTATTTTCTAATATTCATTTTCAAAAAATATTCTATACATATGTACATACATATACCATTTTTTTAAAGATCATTAAAAGGAAAGAAAAACCAATTTATACTTTTATTCTATTGTCATAGATTTGTGTTTCATTAAAATTCTATAATTTGTTCAAATTCTTATATTATTAATAACAGTTTTTTTTTTGTCCAATAAAATTTAAAATAAAACAAAAAAGGAAAGTAACTTTTTTTTTGGTTTTACTTTGTTTATTTTATGTTTATTGTATTTTTCAGTACATTTTAGTAAAATAAAAAATATTTTAAAAAAGAGAATTTACAAAATACCCCATTAATAGAATTTAATAGTTACTTTCCTCTATATAAAGACTAGTTAAACTGATGCAAAAAAAGATAAAAATTTTCTTATTTTAAATCCATAACAGGCCAACAGTAATAACTGTAACTGTTCGTAGATTACAAGAAGACCATTTGTTACTTGTGAAAATCGTTACAGACCGTATTTTGTCGCCCTGCCGTATGAAAATTGTTTAACATGAGTAACAAACAAAGTTTTCTACTAGATTATTTCCAACATACATATGTAGTATATGTTTAGATATTATAACAGCAAAACACAATAATATCAACTTTGCATTATCTTCCTGATCGTTGTTTTTTTTAGTTTAGTTCTTGTTTAAATCTTGTTTTATTTTTTTAAAATATAATATAAAAACACTGATGTATCTACAATAATAGAAGTGTGGTATTCCATTTTTACTGATAGATTCTATAGTACGGCTACAATAGATACTACAATAATAATAGTAAAAATAATAGTAACAATACTATGTATATTAAATATAAAAAAATTAAAATAAAAAATGTAGTTTTCTAGGACTAAAGTTTGTTTGAACCAAAAGAATGAAAATAAAAATAAAGAAATGATAGCTACATATTTCAAAGAGGGAAGATCATTATAACATTTCTTATGTGTATCAGTCATACAAATATGTTTTATATTGAATTTATGTTATCATAATATGAAATATATAAAAAAAACAAATATGTACATACATATTATGTGCACATAATAGTTCTAATGCAGATGAGTCATTAAGATGAGTACAAACAGTAGTCCGTGCGATCATTTAATACTACATTTTCAATTTTTCTTTCGTATTTTCCTAATATTATCACGTCTTATAGATCCAAGAAAATTTTGTATAACCAAATACATACTCCAATATCCACCAATTCAACTTAAAAAAGCTATATTTTAGGTTCTGACGATTATCAAATTCCATATACAGGATGATTCCGTTACGATGTCCGACCCGGAAACTACGGATAGGTCTCGGCGAGGCGAACAAAAAATCGTATGGGGGATGGTGCAATCTCAACCGGGGGGAAAGATTTTTGGTAGTTTTTCCTTGTATAACTTTTTACAGGGGCACGCCAGGTTCATCTACCCTTTTGTAAAATTGTAGAAGACCTCTGTGTCTTCCCATCAACATCGTACATGCCGCTGTATCTCTTACCGTTCAGAAGTTATATTTTGTCATTTTTTCACCCACTTTTTGACTTTAACCCTAATTTTCTCGAAAATTGTTCGATATTAATCCTCATTTTTTATTGCAGAAAATTGTAAAAAGTTATAGGGTAAAACAAGGAAAAGGTACCAAAAATATTTTCCCCTCTAACTCCGTAACGGTTGATTTACTTTCTTAATAAGTGCATCTTCGAAAACGTCAAATGATCGTCAATTCATGAAATTAGCAATTCAAAGTTATAAGCTGAATTTCATCAATTGACGATCATTTGACGTTTTCAAAGATGCACTACTCTAAGCAGCTTCTCCCAAAACCAGTTTCTTTTGAAGAAAAATTGTATTAGACCATAGCAATGAGCAACTCACAGTAGGCCACATCATGTTAACTTTTTGAAATTTTGACCTTTTATCATGTTGTTATTCTATCCTGATTCCTGATCACATCATATTTCCCGGAAACTAAGAAACAAGAACAGTGTAAAAAAAAAATTTTTAAAATTGTTTTTAATTTCCGGATAGTCGAATGTGTGAGTTTGTGAGTATCTATTATATAGTATTATACAGACTGTATATTTTCAATAGAAACTTTGGCATACAAAATACTTTGTGTTTTGTATAATATTACTTTTTTAATTTAATGTTTCACATCAGAATCTCATCTCATAACAGGAACTATTGTTATACAACGTTTGTGTTCTTAATATGCGATCTAATGCATAACATAACACTTTTTTTTTTTCATTTTTTTCTTAATTTTATTTTAGTTTGTGAAAAATTCCTTTTATATTCTCTTAAAACATCTTCTGTACTTCCTTTTATGTGAAAATTTACTTTGCATTTACATAACACATAAACGATTTACTATATCAATAACAATACAATATACCTGATGCATTTTAGTTCAATACGATGCTTTTATATTGTGTTGTAGATACTTATTTGTCGTCAAGGTATTATAATATGCACAGGCAACCATATTCTAAATTTTATTCAGTTACATGTTTATGACTGGCGATATGTGATCAATCGAAATCATATTACACACAATGGATTGTAAAAAAGAGTAGAGATTTCAATAGTAAATGTACACATACGAGTATATTATTGTTACGATCATTCCTGCGTGGTATGTATTTGTATGTGTATATTTTTTTCAACTTTTTAGCTTTTAAACCATATAATCATTATTATTATTATTAAAGAATGTACATATTTTTATTGTGTAAATATAATATGTACATACATATATGTATATTATTAAAATACAACATTTTTGTTATTGTAATTCTATTAATGCAGTTTTGGAGGTTAATTTTATAAAATTTCCTTTATATATTTAATGAGGAAAATTGTATCATTTATTGAGTTATGAATTGGTTCATATGAACTCGGTTTTTAATCTAACAACCAAAAATAATTGGAATCATCAATCGATTGGACTATGTACATCTTTCTATATATAAAAAAAATTAATAAGTAAATAACTAAACATAGTTAACAATGTGCACAAAAACACAGTACTATTTTGCATAGTTATTGGTAAATTTATTAGCTTTATTCTTAATAATCTCTTGAACCGTTATATTATTTCTTTCTATAATATGATGATGATGATGATGTTGATGATGATTGTAATAAAATGTATCTCAACTGTATCTGTATTACATTTCTAAAAAGTATCTTATTTTTACAAGTGACGGAAAATTGTTAAAAAAAAAAAATTATAAATAAAATGTATAAAGGCATATTTTGTAAAATTATTACAAAAGTTTGTACCTATATCGTTTTATTATCATTAGGTGATGAAGAGTTTTAAAAGATTATCATTATCATAACCATCATTAATTGGAATAAGCGGATAGATCATTAAAAAGCCACAAATACATATGTACTCGTATATGTGTAAGTTTTATATTTGACAAGTTATTTTTTTATTTTATTTTTGATTATTTTGATTTTCGAAATAAGATACTTTTATGATTATTATCAAAATAAAATGATATATATAGTTTAAAGAAAAAAAACCGTATTAATACAAAACTAATGTCAAATATAGTATAGCACAAACGTCTCAATAGTTGCATTATTGTGAAAGGTGATACCTATGTAGATACTAATACTAACTAGGCTTATAAAAATGTGTTTAATGGTAGAAGATAAAACCATATTTATATTTAGATTATAACTTTGGTAAGTAAGATGAAGGTCCAAAAAAAAAAGAAAATGTTTTCTTGACACAAATTTTTGGAGTTCTTTTTCAACTTTAATGTTTATTTTTTAAAAATTGAAATTAAAGATTGAATTTATGTCAATTTGTAATTAATGAAGAAAAAAAGTATGTATTTGCTTTTTTTGGATAATTGTTATATTAAGTGTTAATTAAGGTGTGACAAAGTTTGGAAAATAAGAAGAAGAAAAATGAACAAAATGGACGAGAAAAAATTCAAAAAATTATTTTATTTTTTATTTTTTCTTCTTCTTTATATTTCTAGATTTGTTAGATATTTATTTTTGTAAAATTCATTTTGACAGATTTTTTTATTTTACTTGGAAGTATATACATATTATGTATATTTTGTTGGGCACGAACAGTTTGGGTTGGGCAATATGATGTTTTTTCCTTATTTCTTTCTTTCTTTCATTTTTTCTTAAGACATTTTTTTTTTCAATTTACAAAAGAAATAGCACACACAGTGAATAGGTGTATATGGACATAATTATTGTGCAAAAAAGGTGAATTTAATTTTTTTTAAATCCAGAAATTTAATCTTACAAAAATAAAAATGGAACATTTTTAAACGTTATTTCATTAAAAATAAAAATAAAAAAATAAAAAAAAGGGTTCTTTAATTTATTTTTAAATAACAAAAATGAAATTTAACCTTTCAAATATTCGATGATCATTGATAAAAGATTGGTTTGAATATTCTTTAGAAGAAAAAAAAAAAGAACTTGAAATAAAATAAAATATAAAAAAATTACTATATGCAAATTGCAGTACTTAAATATTCTCTTACATTCATGTTTCGAATCAAATTACAGTAATTTTGGAATGCTTATAACTCATAAGTTAAAGAATAGATCATGCAATAAGAGTATTATAGTGGTTTTTTTTCGATTTTTTCCCCTATATGTATTATATACATATTATTATTATATGTATATTTTTTTTATTATTATTTTATTTTGCAAACAGTATAAATTTACTGGCGTTTAATTCAAACGGTACATAAAATAACATCTTCTCGCACTATATAACTGCTAAGTAGCGATTTTTAGATCTTCCGCAATTTTACTCTTCGATAATATCCAATTGTGTATAAACATATACATATGTGTATAAATATATATGAATATATGATTTGAAAAACTATTTTTTTTATATATTAAAAATTTTTTTTTTCATGCACGGATACGTTCAATCTACTTGCTAATAGAAGTTTTAGAACTTGAACTAAAAGTTAAAAGCCACTAACCATGTAAAATAAAGTTGTAGGTTATATCTGAAGAGCCTTTTTCTATATTATTACAATATTATATTTTTTACATTAATATTTTATACCTACATTTTAGTTACGTTATACGCATACTCATATATCAATAAAAGTAGTTGAACATACAAATATATAAAGATGTATATAAATATTTTTTAAACGGCCTCTAGTCGCGCTCACCATTATCTTTTAACTATATATTGTGAAGTTTATAAGATGGACAGCTGATTTGTGAAGAATACCTGTAGAGATCAATATCTTTTTGATGTACATACATATATATAATAATCTGATATATGTTTTTTGGTTTGTAAATATTTCTTTTTACATATGTACACATATATTATATTATGCATATACCTACTATATAATACATATATGTTTATAATGCATTTTATTCTTAAAATTTTCATTTACCTATATTAAATAAATATGTATGTATATATGTATAAGTACATATGTATGTAAAATGTAATATTTTCATTATTTCAACACTTAGAATGCATTTTGCACGGCTTAAAAAAAAAAATAGAAAAAACTACTAATATTATACAAATCAGATCGTTTTTCTTTATTTTTTCCTCTATTGATTGTAATCGAAAATTTTCTGCCCAACCCTTCTTAACATTTTAAAACGAATAAAAAAAATTAAAAGAAAGGAAAATACAAATTCAGTAAAATAAAATAATGATTATGTTCAATACATCGCATATGTACATAATATGTATCATATATACAATTTTTGAAATTAACTAACCTATATACGACGTATACATATATCATAATAGATATCTTATTATGGTAACTATATAACAGCTATTTTACGTTCCATTACAAAAAACAAAACAAAAATATTGTAAACTATAACACAAAAGTACACATTTATGGTGAATAAAACAGAAAAAAAATGATAATAACATAATATATTTAAAGTGTATTAAAATGTTTTAAATTAAACGGGGAATTGTAAGGGAAATTATGTTTATAAAATGCAAAATACTAGTATACCATAGCCATACTTAGTGGAAGAAGTCTTTGAACCATTATAATAGAATAAGAATTCATCTAATAATAAAACAATATAAATAAAATACAAAAAATAAATAAATAAAAAACATGCGAAATATCTAATTTTGTTTTGCAAACACAAGAACAAAAGAAGTGAATAAAAAAAATTAAAGAAGTAAAAGAAGTGTGTAAAATTTACTCATCATCAATTTTGCTCTAAAATTTAAACAATACTTCGATAAACTAGCCATATATGTAGTATATGTAACATATGTAGGTAATATCATTTGCACGGAAAAATAATACATACAAATATAAAAGTACATTAAAGTAAGGTTTTATATCTTATGCAATAATTATTCTTTTATATTTCGTTTATTTATTATAATATCGTTTTTTAAAAAAAGTGTGCATTATAAAACAATAAAAAGAGTTAAATATGCACATTATAATAATAATAACTGAAAATATACTTTTTTTTATCCATATAGATTTGAAATTTATGAATTCATTTATTTTTATTTCATAACATTAAGTTTTTTTTAGTATTTTTTCTTGTATTTTCGTTATGTATTTGTAAATTAACAATAATTTATTTTCTTTTACAAGTGAATTACATTGATAAAATCAACGGTTAAAAATCATAGGTTATACTAAGATACTATGTAGGAAGATATGAATATATACAGGGTGTCCGGTTTAAAGTACATATTACAAAAAATTTAACCACAAATGAGTCTCGCCGAGACAAACAAAAATTCGTCTGGGTGGGGGTTGGTAATCTCAACGGTTTATGGGGTACGGGGGATTGAAGATTTTTGCGACTTTTTTGTGAAGCACCCTCTATCTCCGTTCTCATATATTGTAAAGCAATGATTTTTTTCCTGTGCTTGTTATTCCTCATGGGAACATATAGCGCCTCAATTTAAAGTGGAATGGGAACCACTAAATTTGTTCGTAGAGAAACGAATTTATTCGTTCGCCTTTTGTTATATATGTGTAGTGTATCATTGCTCTACAATAAGCGACAACGGAGATACAGGGTGTTTTACAAAAAAAAAAGGTAAAAATATTCATCAACCCCCTCCCCCCGTACCCTTAAAACGTTGAGATTACCAAACCTCAGATGAATTTTTGTTTATTTCGGCGAGACCCATCTATGGTTAAATTTTGTAACACCCTAAACCGGACACCCTGTATAAATGTATAAATCAAGTTAATAGCATTCAATTGAAAAATTATAAGTATGTACATATTAACGTTATACTGAGTTTTTCATTTATTATTATTTTTCTGCAATAAGTTTTTTTTCTCCATTTCTTTTTAAATCTTTGTTTGATATACATATATACTCGTACGTATACATGCAAAAAAAAAAATACATACATATATTCGTACACACATAAACATAATATATATATATATATATTGTATATTATATGTATATATATATGTATGTATATATTTATATGATATGTATGTATGTATAATATAATATGTATAAAAGAACAGGTATATGCACTTGATGGATACAAAATGTCATTTTAATGAAGTTTAATAAATTTTCAGTGATTTGAAAGAAAATGCATCAAAAGATATCATTATCACATTAAATTTATTTAATTTACTATAATTTTCTGTTACTTACTTTTTTTTTTTTTTTTTGAATTAACATACATAGTTGAAAAATTATTCAAAAGAGTTAAAGAAAATTAATTTACTATTTTGTTTTTAAATATAAATTTTTCAAATCAATTTAAATTGAATATATAACATTGATTGACAATTTTTTAGAACATAGTAAAACTTCTGAAAAACATTTTATTTATTTCATTTTCCTTTCATTCAATTTGTTTGATAATGTTTTGACTTTCTATATATACTATCAATGGAAAAATAACAATTGTAGAAAACGATATCTACATAAGAAGACTTTTAAATGGTTAACAAGTTCTATTTTTAAGTATATCTAGATTTTTTCACACAAAATTGAAATCTTTTGGTATTATATAGGGTAACACATAAGTTGAAGATTACAATTTTAAAGGAATTCAATTTCACCTTTGATTTAAAGTTAAAGTTGTAACAGGAATTTTGTTTGTTTGTGTTTTTTTAATATGTAAGTATATCCATAATTTCCACAGCTTTTTGTTTTACCTTGTGATACAATCAGTGATGCCAATTTAGCTACGCGGTAGCTAGATTTAGCTACCATCAAACAATTTTAGCTACGAAAATTTTCATTTAGCTACCGGTAGCAAATCTAGCTACCAACTGTATTTTTTAGCTACGAAATGGTAGCTAAAATTTGTTCTTGTGTATATTAATTTAATTATTTAAACGAACTCGAATTCAAATTTCTTTTTCCTTGAACATGAAGTAAAAAAAGTGTAGTAGAAAATTTCCTACAATTTGGTAATGATATTTCTTTAACATATACTGACATTTCAGTAGTTATAAATTACTTTATTACACAAGTCATCCATTCACTTGATATAATAATATGCTCGTGTGGTAATTAATAACCACTTAAATTCAAATAATATCCCCGACATTTAAAAGTGTCATTTTTTTCGTCATCATCATAAGTTTCCGCCATTGATTGATCCTGAAGAATTTCAGTTTTTTTTTATTTGTAATAAAATTTTATTGGTTTTTCAAATTTCAAATTTAATTTTTAAAATAATTTTATGTGTGTGAGATGAAAGTAAAATAAAAAATGTTTTGAAATTAACGGTTAAGTATCGAAAATCATAATTTTTATAAATACCGGAACTAAACATGATTTCTTTTTTTCGTACCAATCACAAAAGGTGTTGTTTTGATTAATAAATTCATTTAAAAGTAAAAATTCATAGGCTGTTTTTGCATTTTTTTTAAAATAAGAAAAGTAATAAAATTTTCCTTATCAGTGTTGAACTATATTTTCGATACAAACACACACATATGTTTGTAAAGTATGTAAACATTCATACCATACTGCCAAGTGCCAAACTTTAAAAATTTAACTATATGTATCATTAAGCTACTAGATACATTTTTTCAATTTTAGCTAACAACTGTTCAATTTAGCTACCAATTTAGCTACGACCCTCATTCAAGAATTGGCATCACTGGATGCAATGCAAATTGAGCTATTCTTACGATTAGCAAGCGTGAGTTATCGGACCGGGACTTTTTTCGAACTGTACTTTGAAGTGTCCCTTTCAACGTGACATATGTGACAACATGACATATTGGCGAAAACTCCATTTTATTAAAATTTTGTGATAAAATTGACATGCTTTACAACTGTTATTTTTTCGTTTTAGGATATTCCAGGATAATAGTTAACAATAGATTTTGGATGGAGAATTCTTTTTCTTTCTAACACACTTTAGCTCTCTTTCGCTTAAAGGAAGTTTCCCCGCAAATTGTAGTTGAGGTCTGATTTTGGATTACATAGAAATATGTACATAATTGAACAAGTCTCGCACGTGCTGGTTATTATTGTTTTTTTTTTCTCCCAAATTTTCTCAACTCTTATTGATATATTACAATTGATTTGTGAATTTGTTATTCATGTATCACCCTATACAATATACGTATGTTTTTTATCTTAACTTTTATATGAAAAATTCAATAAAAAACTACCTATATGTAAAGTTTATTTAGTTGTATCTCATAGTACGATAATTACATTTTTTCCCTTTTATCCTTTTATATGTATATTTGCATATGTCCACTATAAATAATTAAATTGAAACCTGAAGAAAGAATTATTTGCAATGGAATTTTTAAGATCGTTTGTTGCATTTTCTTAATATAAATATATAAATACATATACGTGTGTATTTTTTTTTATTATTATTTTGAAAAAATATATAGTATGATATTGGTGTATGTATCTATTATATTTGGCTAGGTAAACCATCATCATCATCGTTACAGGCTTATACATATATAGAAGTATTCTCGAAAAAGAGTTAAGGTCATTATTTTTGTTATATTCATGTTTGGGTTTTACAGAATATAATATGAAAAAGTCATCATTATAAATATACTTATATATTTAACATGCATTACACAGGTATCATGAGCTTTTATATGACCACAAAACCTACATAAATATGCGAATATTTATATATATACATATTTGTAGATATATACATATTTGTAGATATATACCTATACATTTTATACACACATGTATACATACATGTACGCAATATTCAAAACAACGACAAATGTCATTTTATTTAACTTCAGCGCCCCCATAAAAATTTATAGTTCTTTTCAAAGATGCTTTTGGCCATAAAAAACAATCGACAATATTTGTTTGGTATTCATCAATTTTCTCGGTGAAAATAGAAAAAAAATAAAATAAAATAGTTAAAAGAATATGTGTATAAAATTTTGTTGCATTATTTCTCATCAATATATGTTTTTTTTTTCTTAATTCGTCATCTCTTCAGTTGTTTATACTATTATTATTACTTTTTTTTTCAAAAATATTTCATGCATTTTACTTGAAATTTATGATAATTTAAATTTTAAGTTTTAAAATTGTACAGTTTTTTTATTTATTTATTCTTTTTCAAAGGTGAGAGATTTTCTTCAAATATTATTATAAAATGTATAATATCAAATTTTATATTGATGAAGTACTTTTAAGCGTTGAATATTAAAATTTAAAATTCTCAATATAATAAATACATTTCCTAATGTATCATTTATGATTATAGTTTATGAAAAATGTAATTTTATGCGTTTAAAATGAAATTGTATTATTTAGTTTTATGTGTATTCATATAAATTAAATTCTCTTTAATTAAATTACACATATTCACATATTATGTAGGTACATATTATATACTGTATAGATATTACTTGAAAAAATCAATTAATAAAATTAAATGCTGAAGTTTTAATTTAAATTTTATAATTATTATTAAAAAACATAGTAGATATTTTTGTTGTTTTAATTTTTATTTAATGTGTTATCTATAGTGATGAACAATTTGTGCTTTATTTAAAGATTTGACCTGATTGAATAACCATACATGTTTTATTTTATTTTATATTCGACCTGCATATCTATTTTAAAAATTAGTAGTATTATAAAATGTTGTTGATTGGTCTTCAGTAGGAAAATGTTTGACTATGATGATTTCACGGTACCATTACGTGCCAGTTCTAGTTAATAAACACTGTGATTAAATTATACAAAGTTTTTTTTTTTTTTTAATTTTTATTTTATTTTTTTATTATTTTTTTTTTTTCTTAAAAAAAAGAGCACATACTTAAATTTGTATAAAATAAAATACAGAAAGTAAATTGAACATTTCTTGAATTGACAATTACTTGTTTTATTTTTTTGTATGCTTGTTTTAAAAGAACAAGTAAAACGTTTAATTTAAAAAAGAAGGAAAAACAAATTAAATAACAACAATAACAAAATATAAAAATTCCAAGTTTTATTATGCGTATATCACTATTATGTATCTATATGAATTTATGTACATTACAATTTGTTTTTTCTAGAGTATTTTAAAAGTAAATTAGGTAGATTTTCGCTTTCTCCAGATTTTAATTTTATATTTAGGAGAAAAATAAAATACGAAAAAAAAAAAAAAATAGAATCAAAAACTACTTTCTTTTAAAGAAACGAATTGCCATTGTGAAAGAGAAATTTTTTTTTATTTAGGAACAAGAAAAAAAGCAAACAAAGAACAATTAAATAAAAAAAATATAAAATGTGTTAATGAATTTTTGTTTTATTTATTTTTTTAAAAATATTGATGAATGATTTTGCGAATTTGATTTAAATTTTTGCGATTGTTCTCGTGTTGATTTTAATCGTAACACTTTACACTCTAAGATTTTTATTTTTTCAAATCATCATTACCTACATTTTTCGTGAACAAAAAAAAAAAAAAAAAGTAGAATAAAATAAAGAAGAATTTAAATAATTTCGACAAGGTATATTTTCTGTCATCACACCGTGTAAATGAAATACTTTTACTAGTTTTGTTTTCTTGCTTTACGTTGCATACATTGTTATGCTGATGTGGAAATCGTCAAACCATATAGAAATGTTTTTTTAGTTATCTATTCTATAGATTTTTATTTTAAATAGTTAACAAATGAGATTAATTAATGTGTGATACTTTAAATGTAATAATTATTATATTTTAGTTAAAAAATATTATTATTTAATGACATTTTTTCTATTCAATTTAACTAAGTAGGTACATATATGTATACTTAATCTTAATCTTAATATGCGATAATAAAAAAATATATATCACACTACATTAAATTTGCTGTCATATCTGTATGTACGTATACATTAATCAACTGAAAGATTTAAAAAAAAAAACGAAAGATACAAAAAATATTTTGTTCTTATGAATTATACTATGTATTTAGTTTTATTATTGTACTGTCATTTGTTTTTTTTTCAATATTTTTCTTTGTAAAGAAAGCTTTTGAAACGAAACATTTGTCACTCGAAAATTATGAACTTTTTTTTATGAATGAACAAGAAAAATAATAAGATAATATATCGGTCTTTTTGTCATATTGATTAAAATTAAAACATTATAATATATGTATGTAATAACTTTGAAATATAATTACAAAAAAGTATATAATATATACATATATAGGTATGTATAGTATAGTAAATTACCTATTTATATATGCAGATTGAACATGCAACTAAATATTTTATAGGTAATTATTTGAATCATATAATATGTATATTGTTGTGGACAATAATAATAATATTTCTTTACAATGGAAATACAATAAAAAAACAACATACATTAAAAGTAATTTATCAAACAGTACCTGTTAGCTGTTTAATATCTTAACCAACTAAACTATAATACTTAATAATATGTAATAATAAAAGAAAGCAAGTGCGTTCACTATAAAATTACTTTCTTCATAAATGTAAAGTACATACATACCTTTAAAGTCGTAATATGAATAGGAAGTTATGCGAGGCCACTGTGTCTTATTTTTTTTTTTTAAGTTTTTTATTATATACAGCAGCTTTTCAACGGATAATATAAGTATATACTGTCTGACCCTTCCATTTTATGTCTCTTCAGAATAATAGTATTATAACGGTATGTAGGTCATTTTACATACATATTATTATTATTATTATTAACTACAGTACAGTAAGAACAAAGTAAAGAGTTTTGATTTCGTTTCAAATACATATACATATATATATATATATATATATATACATATAAAGAAAAAGAGAGAAAACAAAAACAAAAAACTTCGGAGAAAAAATAAATTAAAATAAAAAAGAATACATAAGGTACTTGACCTACTGTTATGAAAAACTGTGTCATGGGGTCTTTTCAAATAAAATAAAAACAAAAAAGGTGCTATTTAAAAGGATGTTAATATGAAATACAAGCGTAAACAACAAATGTAGATAAGTTGTTATAAACCAATTATAATACTTCTTTGAGGAAAAAAAAAAGAAGAATACAAAATTCGAATTTTTGTTTTTAATTCAAAATTAAACTATGCAAAATTACATAAATTATGTCCGCTTATCTCTTAAAATACAAACGAAAAATACAAAAATTAAAAAAAAAAAACTATCATATTTAACATGAAAAAAGACTTTCTTGTATTTTGTGCTTGTTGTTTATGAAAATATGAAATGGTTGATGATAACAGTTCAAACTTGTTCATCAATATAAAAGTTTTTTTTTTTTTTTTTGATGAATCAAATTTGAAATATTCAAGGCTGTAACCAAATGTTACCATGAAATTATGTCATCTGTTGTGTCTACCTTATCGAGAATTTTCACCTGAAATTTTGCATGGTCAATTTATTGCTAGATTATGAAGATTGCATACAAATTTTGTGATTTTGTATATACATATGTACATATGAATTATATTATGTTGAATGTTGAATTGAAATGATTAAGATTTCACCTGTTATAAGTATGGATAGTTAAAAAAATTTCTTAACGTTTAAAAGTCAAATATCTTTTTTTATTTTAGAAAAACAGTTTTATTACGAAAACAGACAAAATCAGAGCTTAAATTTTGCATAAAATTAGAGTAATCCAAAAAAAAAAGCATTTTTGCAAAAAAAAAATAAAAATTTAGCTATTTGAAATAAAAAACTTTCTGATTTCTCAAATACTTTAAAAACTACACATAATAATATCTTTGGTCTGTTAAATCTGTTTTTTGGTTTTTCTTAGAATAAAAACCTTAATTTGAATATTTCCTTTTATTTTTTTCAGGTATTTTGAAAAAAAAAAAAAATTAAATTACATATTTAAAGAGAATAAATTTTAAAAGTTTATTTAACTAAGCATATTAATTTTTAAAGACTTTAGTTCATAAATTTTCAAAATTGTGAAAAGTTATAGGGTATAGCGTGAAATAAGAGCAAAAAAACTTCAACGCCCTCTAGCGGTCAAACCATTGAGATTCAGAAACCCCCCTCTCCTCCCCAATACAATTTTTTGTTTGTCTCGATGAGACCTTACACTGATATCAATCCAAAGCAAACCAAACGGGACACGCTATATATGTACGTACATAATTTTTTTTTTTTTTTAAATTACACAAAAAAAACTTATTGATATTGAAAAATATCTTAAATTATCATTAGGTTTCCAAACCCGGCTTTTGAAATTTTAAATGGCAAGTTTTTGATTTTTGATGGCACTATAGGAAGGATAAAAGCATCTTATTCCACATTCTTTCACACGATTTGTGTATAAATCTGTCGCTTGTGTAGGCTGACAAAAGTGACAATATCTCCTCAAATATAAATCGAGGAAAAATTTGAAAATATTTTTACTAGTAATTTTGCTATTGAATAAAAAAATATTTTATTGTGGAAATTAAACTACGTATTGTTATAGAAACAGAAATTCTTTTCTATCTAAGATACAGAAACAACAAACATAAAATAAAATAAAATAAAATTTAATGTACTAATTTTATTTAATATATCTTGAAAAACATTTTCTCAGAATTGTTCTCTTTGTATAAACAATTTAAATATAATTAAAGCAATTTTAAAATAATCAATGCGAATCAAAAGTATAATTAGCATACCATAATTTTTCTCAACAGCAGTTTTTTTTTTCAATTTTATCTTTCAATTTTAACCAACAAAAAGAAAAAAAAAAAGAAAACAAAAAAACAATATCACGAAAAATTACTTTTTCGAAAGTCACAAGATTATTATGTTTATTTCTTTTTATTTTTTGCGATAATTACAAATTCAGTGACAAAAATTATAAATCAAAGTCTAAAACTGTTCTTTTTTCACCTTTCAAGTCTTACTTTGAAATCATTCAATCTTGTCTTTTTGTACTTTCTATCAAAAAAAGAAAAAGAACAACTATGTACAAAAAAATTAAACTTTTTTTTCAAATTTAAATATTGATGATATGCATCATTACTATGCTACGATCATTTTCGTTATGGATTTTTTTAAAATTTTTTCTTCTTTTTTTTTTTGTATGTTTAAACAAATAAATAAAATATAATATTATTATTCTGTAATAGTATATAATACGTGTAGGTCAGGTGGAGTCTATCATAATATTGTAATAGTAATTTCTCACGATTGTTGATTTATTCTTTCAAAACGGTATTTTAAGAAAAGAAAAATCTTTTTAACAGAAACACAGTTCACACATTATAGAATTTTACAATAAATAATTTTTTTTTTCTTATGGATACCTACATGAATGTGTATGTACTGTACATATGTATGTATATTTTTCATAAATAAAAAATATTTGTTTAGTTGATATAAATAATGGAATAAATATAAAAGAAAATAAAACTATTGCTATATGTAGGTGCCACTATTATAGATCTCCATATAATATTTTTTTCATTTTTATAATTTTCTATTTTCTTCAATTTAAACTCATTTTCTTTCTTTTGTTTTTCCTTGAATGCAATATCATACATTTTTTTCTCTTATTTTATGTTGTGACCGTTTTATTTAAATATTTTTCTGATTTTTTTTAATTTCTTTTTACTTTTCTTGTATTTTTTTTCCAATATCTTCTCTCTTTTTTTTGCAAATATGAAAACAAATTATAAAACAGGAAAGGATGAAAAATTGAAATGAAATTGAAATTTAAATTTGTATGGTTTGGCTTTGAGTTGTACGGAATGTTGAATGCGCATGCAAATATTTATACATATGTATTTAAAAATGAGAAGAATCTAGATTTTTACATAGTTAAATTAAATTCAATTACACATTACTATTTAAAAAAACTATAGCAATATTTTTCACTACATATACATATTTATACATGACAATTATAAATTCAACCTTTGCATGAGAATAAATAACCATCAGAGCTCTGAATTACACATATAAGTTGTATACAAATTTTTATACAAAAAATACATATTTGTATTTTGAGTTTTATTTTTCATTATAACCTCTCTCTCAAGTTAACTTTTTGAAATATAACTACATATTTTAAAACCAAAATTTCTTAGGTAAATAAATTTCGCTTAACACATTTGTGTGACATTTACATATGTAAATAAAATATGCATATAAATTTCACATGAGTCCGAGATTTTAAATGAAGATTATTATTGTCAAAGTAAAAGAAAAATAAAATCAAAATAAAAAATAAATGATTTTTAAAAACGCTATGTATTGCAATCATGTTTTTGAAAAATTCTAGTTTCACATATACCTATGTAAACACAGTCATGTGCAAAATAATAGCAGTGTTGTAATTTTTTTTATGATTTTTAAAATTTTATTACATTCTTATATTGGAAGCAAAAAAAATATATGTTGGCGATATAAAAGATGGGTACTTAACAAATCTGAGTAATAAAGTTTTCGAAATTTTTGCATTTAAAAAATAGCATTTCGATCACCTATTTTAAATTTACACTGTAATAAAAGCACGTGTCCAATAATCTAATGAATTTTAGACTCCGTTTTTTCAAAAGTCTTCCTCAATATCTCGAAAACTATTCATTTTTCGAAAAAAAATGAAGATGACAAATCAATGCGGAGTTGAGCTTTTATTTTCTGCAATAAAAAATTAGGGTTAGTATCGAGCACTTTTCGAGAAAATTAGGGTTAAAGTCAAAAAATGGGTGAAAAAATGACAAAATAATGGTTTTGAGGCCTTATAACTTCTGAACGGTAATAAGAGGTATAGCGATACGTAAGATGTTGATGGAAAAATACAGGGGTTTTTTACAATTTTTCAAAAGGGTAAATGAGTCTAGCGTGTCCCTGTAAAAAGTTATAGGGTAAAACAAGGAAAAAGTACCAAAAATCCTTTAGGGTCCTTTTTCTCAGCTATTCTTGAGTATGGCGTCTTAGTATTTCAGTGGTAGTATACACTCATCATATACTACCACTACGCCAAAAATTATTAAAATTCGTTCCCTCAAAGTCGTGCGTCTCCTTGTAAGACTGATACACTGCTATTTTTTTGTACAAGGAAAAAATGACTTGAAACTAAAAATGTTCCGGTACTTCTATATAATACCGTTATTAGAAAAATTGTATTACTCAGATTTGTTAAGTACCCATCGCTCATATCGCCAACATACATGTATTTTTTTTTGCTTCCGATATAAGAATGTAACAAAATTTTAAAAATCATAAAAAAAATTACAACACTGCTGCTATTATTTTGCACATGACTGTATGTACATAATATAAAATTTATTTATATGACATCAGATTCAGCTAGACGTTAAACTACTATAATTGTAAATAATATAAAATACATATAAGAAATTGTAATTCATACTAAAAAACAAGAAAGAAATAACTTAAAGTAAATAAAGAAAATATGTTTTTTTTGCAAAATTAACTTGAACTAAACTACTTAAACAGATGGTGGTATAATAATAATAATAAATTTTTCTTTGATATTATCAAATAAACTTTGCATCTTCATAAATACACGTGACTTCATTAAAAAGCAATATTAAAATTATAATATATGTACTATTTAAAGTAGTACCTATGTATATTGTATACGGAATGAATTATATCTGAACATAAAAAAAAAAATTTTGTGTAGATATGTAGATAGATATGTACTATAAGTATATGATATGTACATACTTATCTTCTTGTACCTCAGTTATGTTTTGTTTTTGTCTTTTACACATTAGTGAAACAGCACTTCATACCTACTCTTTTTTTCTTTTCTTTATTATTATCAATTTTATTCTTATTATTATTATTATTTTTTGAACAAGTTCTCAAAAGCATTATACATACATATATACTTATGTATGTATACATATTTTCATTAATGTGTCGAAGAGTCGAACAGCTAATCTGTATTCATTAATATTGCAAATAAAATGTTAATTAATAAGCTATGCCAGACTATTAAAAAAATACCACAAAACGATTTGAATAGAAAAGTAAGAAGAATTGAGAATTTGTTCAAAAATGAAAATGAATAAAGCAAAAAAGTATTAAATAAAAACTTAACAAACAAATTAACCAAAAAAAAAAAGATATTAATAATAATCAATTGACTGTTAATGACATCTTAATTATTTTAATTATATAATTTATGTATATGAAATATAAAAGAAAAATTAACCACTACTAATTTATAGTTAGGTTTTAATCAATTTGTAAAAGTACAAGAAAAAATTTTTAAATAGTAAAACTGAAATAATGAAAATTTATGAATTGTATATAATATCTATAAATAAAATTGAACAAATGGTGTTCTATAGAATGTAAATGTGTAAAGTATTATTTGATTTCATTTAGGTCGTTCCAAACATAAATTTAAAATATTTTAACATTTTTAAAAATAATCTAACGCACAAAAAACTTGAAAAATAAATATTTGGAAAAGTATTGAACATATTTGAAAAAAAACTATAGGTAGGTACATAATTAAGTTTTTTCAAAACTTTTAATTTTTCTATAACTTTTTTTTATGAAAGAAAAATGATGTTGAACTTCATTTTAATTCCAATCAATTAAAAAATGAAATGAATAATTTTTCTGAAATAAGAAAAAGAAACATTAAATAACCTGAAAAACAAGATTTTATATATATTTTCTACTAAAAAAAGAATATTTGCAAGTTTTTAATGGTTGTTGTTGTTTTATTTAATCTAACAGATCTTGAAAGAAGAAAAAATTACTTACATCAAATGAAAAAGAATGTAAGCAAAAAATTCAATTTTTACCAAAAGAGTATTTAAAAGAAATACATACACACATAGTACATACGAGTTCTTACATACATACACACATATATACGAGTATTATTATTATTATTTTTTTTACGAAAGTAAAAACTTGCTACAGAAATGATTTATAAGAAATTGAAAATTGTACATTTTCACAGAGTTCACACATTGTATTTGTGCGTGTATTTGTGAACATAGAATAAATCTGTTAGAATACCGTTAGATTTTCTTGTACATTTATATATTTTTCATTTTTCTTTAATTGTACATTGATACGCATCTTCTGACAGATGAAATTATCAACTTTTTAAAATCTTCACAGATTTCGTGAAATTTCTCTTTCAAGGACATTTAATTGGTGTTTAACAAAATTGATTTTAATTTGAATTTTTATATGATAAATTATAAATTTGTTTGCGTGTTATACTGGTTTGTTTATTAGAATAAAAAATCATTAAAATATTATTCCCGAGATTTAAGGAGTATAAAAACTGGTCATTCACACTATCACTCATTATCTATCTATCTGTCCCTGTCTGGCACTGGCCAGAATAAGGTTGAAAACAATAGGAAGTTGTTTTTTTAAGAACCTTAACGACATAGCACAGGTCACAATCGGAGACATGATATATGATACGTTTCCTAAATGAAACAGGATAAATGCAAATATTCTTACCCGTATGTCAAATATTATTATCTTCCTAGGGCTACCCAAGGTTAGGTCAGTGCAAAAAGTTTTTAAATAGGAAGAGATAGCATGTAATATAAAAATGTGTATCCGAAAATTTTTGTACTGGGGTACTGATATCAGTACCCCAAGTTATGAATTACATTGTTCTAACCGCACGTTTTCCCTCCCCATCTAAGTAGATTCGAATTTGTGGTATACACATTTTTATACTACATGCTACCTCTTCCTATATAGATCCTTTTTGGTTAGTGCTAATTGGGTTTTTTGAAAACATCCAATAACCGCCATATCAACTAACCAATTGACTGACAAATAAAATAACATTCTGTTTGAATCATCAGTCCAAATTTTATTCATTTCAAAAATTATAGCTTTTCGTTTCAATGAAAACTTTTAAAAATTAAATTTATTTTATTTTTATTTAACATAAATATAAAAATAAAAATTTTGTATCTTTCCATTTGACTTTGACAACAGAGAATTCATGTGAACAAAATTTTGCTCTTATGTTTTCCAAAAAAGAAAAAAAAAACTTGTAATTTTTACTTTAATTGAAACATAGAAAATAGCCAATTAATCTCAATTAAACTTTTATAAATCATCAAAACTTATTTTTAAATTAAACTTGCTAGCAACATGGTTTTGTATTTTTATAATTATAACAATTTAACAATTATTTTTATTTTATTATTTTCCAAAGAATTGATTACTTTTATTAAAAGGATAATTTATTATCTAGATAGAAATTTAATCTGACATGTACTGGATTGTCCATTTGTTTTTTTTTTTCCTTTTTCTCATTTCAATAATTTATTTTTATGTTAAAAAAAAAAAAAAACATTTTTTTATAATTTTTTTAATTCATATGTAGGTATATTCGTATATGAATGTACATATAACGAAGCAAGATATTAATTACGATATACCTATTTGTTAAGGTAGGTTAAGAAATCTAGATCAACATTTACATACATTTTATTATTATTCAAATGAGCACATCAAATAACATTATAATAACATGACAAATTTCAGTGTCAGACTTATACTGCAGTCTTTTTTTTAGTGAATAATTTTCTTCTCTTATTCTTCAAAAAGTTTTTTCCTATTATTTATTATTATGTTGATTAATAATTGAAAAGATATACAAAAGAATACAAACAGGTGACTAATAAGCAAAAAAATAAGTAATAAGAAAATTTCTTATTCAGATAAGATTAATAATTTTTTTTTTTCATATTTTTTTTCTTTACATTTTTAAAGATTACAATTGATATTCAACTAACGTACCTTTAAGCATATTTAACAAGAAATTGTTAGTCAGTCAGTCAGTCAGTTAGTACAAAATAGCAAAATATATGTATGTATATTAATATCTAAATATATAATGTACATATGGCTGTATATGTTGTAAGACAGAACTTTCCAAAACAAGTCAATTTTAATTCAAAATACCGCTGCTTATACTCTTTAAAACTTTGTTGTTTTTGTTTTTTTTTCTTCTTTTCAATATTCTTTAGTTTATTTAGTAAGTTGAGGATCATAATAAATAAGAATGCATGAAAAAAAGAACTTTTTTTTATCTACAAAAAAAGTATACGATGAAGATGATGATAATGATGAAGAGATGCCATTCATAAGATTGATGATGGCTACACAATTTATAAGAATATAATAAAAACTTTTTATTGATGTATTTGACACATAAAAAAATACAAACCGTTTGTAGGAGGAGGTTACCAGTTCAAAGAGTTAATTGATTTTGACTTCTAGATTTTCAAAGTTCTATCGTACTTTTTTTTTTGTTTTCGTTTTTTTTTGGACTTTTTTTTGGCATGCTAATCTCATCAATAATACACAAGTATTATATGATTTGACGGACCGTCATCAAAAAAAAATTTTTTAATTATATTCAGAACGTGAGAATACCTGTAAGACATATATACATTAAAATAAATATGTATGTATGTACATATGTATACAAATATGTATGTGTGTATGTGTGTAGTTTAAACGAATTTAGAATATAAACTTTTAACTAAAACAAAAAACAAAATCAGAAAAAACTTTAAAAGAACAAAATTATAAACATTAGGTACTAACACAATGAAAAAAATGGTTAAAATAATAAATATGTAGACTAATATAGCAAAAGTAATAAGCTTGAACGGTTGATTGTCCTACTTTTTGTCAGTATAATGTTTACTTACAGGTGGTTCAATGATGGATTCTTTTTTTTTTTTTTTTTTTTTTTTTTTCTCTATTTTCGCTCTGTTGTATTGATGAGATTGTTTTTCTTTAAACTTTATTATTACTTTTTTTTAATTTCAAAAAATATTTAAAAAAAGTAAAAATCCCGAGGCATAATTATAACTGTTCTTTTCCGGGAGTTATGTGTTAATGATGAGTTAATCATTATTTCAATGACACAAAGACTGAAGGTGCTGGCTGCTTAAGAAAAATAGATTGAAATTACAAGACATTCCAATAAATCTAATTTGTCTCATAAAGTAGGTATATGTACATGTGTACATACATATGTATGTATGTATGTATATTAAATTTTGTTGTATGTACATATGTAATGTACCTATGATAATTAAGAAAATGTATGTATGTTTTTCTTTGGTCTTTTGTTTTCCTTTAGTTTTTTTTCTCTTGAAGAATAGTAATATTTATATTCCTTTCACTTAGATAGAAAGATGAAAATATGGTACATATTTTTTATTATTTTTATCTAATTTTTTCTGTTCAAATAAATACAAACGATAATTAACATATGAATAACAGGTCAACTATACACGTACGTATAAATATTTCATGAAAAAAAGATAAAAATAAAAAACATTGTTTTTTTTTTCTCCAACATAAATAGTAAAATGTTTTACTGGTGACATTTACTTATTAATCATCATCATAATTGTGTATAACACACATTCATTTATTTATATGTATAGTTTTTTTTACCTTTTAATAAACAGGTATGTATCAATGTATGTACCTATATTTTCTAATGAATTCACATAATAAATAGGTGTGTATGTATCGTACATAATAACATGGCATGATGTGATTTTGATAGATTCTTCATTCTTAGATTTAATTGTTCTTTCAAAAAATTACAATGTTATTTATTTATTAAAGTAAATCTCTTTCTCTTTACTTTTTTTCCTGCACAAAGAAGAAAAATCAAGAATCATTAGTGCATACGTAATTTATTATAATTTTAATAAAATAAAAACTAACCTTTCTAGATATAGGTACATAGTATCTAAATACATATTATGTATAGCATGAGTTTATATAAGTAAAAGCGTAACACCAAAACATCATAAAAATATTATATTGTATATATGTAATTCAAAATAATAATATGTAATACTGAATAATATTAAAGTGACTTGTTTCTCTTCTTAATTTTTTTTTTTATAATTTATTTTGTTCATTTATCTCTTTCATCCTTTTTCATCTTCCTTTATTATTTTTCATATTAGGTAGGTACATACATAATATGTACGTAAATTTTTTTTAGTAAGCTAAAAGCGATCTAAATATAGGTATAATGTGTTATACAAGTTTCAATAAAAATATTCAATCATCTCATATACTGGTTTCATGAATCAGGAAAATAATGGAAAAATTTGCAAAAAAAAAAAAAAAGTAAAAATAAACATTACAGCAACAACAACAAACCATCAGGTAATTCATTTTAAACTTGACTTTCTAACAGTTTCCACGCACATTTTCAAGAAAGTCAACATTTCTTTAAGATGATGATATTCCACAGCGGAATGAAAAAAAAAAAAAGATGATTGTAAATAAATAGTCTGATCTGTAAAAATGAGGGGATGCTATATAGTATCAAAGTATTAGCTCAGTGAAAAGTACCTACACACTGTAACAATATAATTTATAGGTAGATATATAGCTTTATAATGTACCTAATATTTTTCTAGATACTTTTTTCTCTTCTTTTTTAATTTTTTTACATTCTATATACGATTGATTTTTAGCCATAATTTCAAGCTAACATCTCAAAATACAATATAAACACATATTACCTATAATACATATTATGTATAAATATAGCATTTATAATAAGGTAATACATATATTATACATACATATATACATATTGTCGATTACGAATGGGACAAGTTTGATATCAAGAACTGCTTTTCACAATAAAATGAAAAAAAAATAAAATAAATAAATACAAAATAAAAATAAATACCTACATATACATATGTATGTATCCTCTTCACTTGTTTGATTTCAACAGTCGAAGAAGCGGCAGCAGCATTGAAAATCGATAACCGGTTCAATTATATGATTCTTGTGTCTGAATGGTATAAAATGTACATACCATATAAAATCAACATCAAAAAGCTTAGTTGGTATAAACTGTTCTTGATAATAGGTATATCCTCAAAAACTCATCTTTGTTTGTATGGCTTTTCTCTTATTTTTTTTTTTAATTTTTTGGAATGTGTACTTTTTTTTAGGTATCATAAAATGTTTTTTTTTGGTTTTTTTTTTTTTTTTTCGTTTTGTGTAATCACTTTTAAAATTTATAATATGTGTGTGCATCATGTGTCTTTTTTATTCTTATCTTCGGATGTTCCTTAAATTCATTTTCTTGCCAATATAACTGTATAGTATTAATAACAAGTAAAGTAATAACAAGTTTCAGTTTTCTGAATTTTATTTTTTGGTTTTAAAATAAATTACTATTAAAGTTTAAAGTTATGAAAAAGATACTTTTTGGTTTTGTCTTTAATAGTTTTAACAAAAATGTTGATATGTACAAATTACAAAATCAAAATAGCCATTATGTTTATTATTATACTAGTAACATAATTTTAATTGTTGTAATTTTTATTCATCAATTTTTAAATTTATTTATTTTTTGTAGTTAACAGTGTATAATAATTAATTAAACTACTATTTTTATTGTTAAGACATACAGGGTGTCCGGTTTACGATATTACAAAATTTAACCTCAGATAGGTTTCCCTGAGACAAGCAAAAAATCGTAATCTCAACGGTTTCCACGGTACGAGGGGTTGAAGATTTTTGAAACAATTTTTGTACATTTTGTTAGGACATATGCATATCAAAACTACAACAGATATACAACCGTTGAATTTACAAACCACCCTCTCTCTCTCTCCCAAACGATTTTTTGCTTGTCGCGGCGAAACCTATATCTGAGATTCTGAGGTTAAATTTTGTAATACCTGAAACCGGACACCCTGTATATCAGAACACGGAATCTCGATTCTTCAACAATTTTATTATAAAAGCAATGTATTTATTGAAACAAGTGGTATCACCTGTCTGTCCTTAATATGTCAAAATTACATTGTAAATTGTGTCGATGGTAAAATACTGGATTTTACTTTACCTCAAACAACTTTACAGATATATTATTATTATTTCATTTAAGAAGTAATAATAATAATAATAAAAACAATGATTCTTAGTGGTACATATACTTTAACAACACCATATTTCACTTATATAATTTTATATAACTATTTAGTTTTTTTATATCTTGAATCGTTTTATCCTATCTCTATAGAGAGATATTCCATAGGGAATACTCATCGTGCGAATCTGTTTATTAAAATGCATTTTACATTTGCAATATCAACATTTCAATTAGCAATTTTTAATTTTTTTGTACGAAAATTTTTTTATTTATCTTTTATTTTAAGTAATTTTTATTTCTTCCACGAACTAATTTTTTTGCAAATTTAATAATACAAAACAACATTTTAAATTATTAAATTCAATTATTTTTCGATCTTTAATTTAAGAATGGTTTGTATCAGATTCTAAGTAAGTAGGTAGTTCTAATTTTCAGTAGTGAGAATTTACAAAAAAATGATCTAGTAAAGTAATAGAATTTATTCCTGAAAAACTGTTTTCTTTCCAAAATTCTACCTTTTTCAAAATACATAAATGTCTTTTTGTTATAACTAACCAGAAAGTAAAAAAATGTCAACATTTTCAACTGACAACAAAATATTCGCAAAAAAATTACCGTTATTTTAGTTTTTGCTGAGACAAAAAAAAAATCAAATAAATTGCTGATTAAAACTTGTTTTCTTCCAGAATTTTATCTTACATAATTTAAAGTTTCATGTACGGATTTTTAGAATACATACATAGATAAGTAATTTTCGTTAATTATATAGAAAAATTTTTTTATTTCATGAAATTATTTTAGATTTGAAATAACAATTTAAAATAAAATCTGAAAGTAATAATAGATAAATATCCTTCATCCTTGTAATTTTGTAATTATATTAATTGATTCTATCGTTTTTTTTTTTAAATTTCTTTTCGGTTTATGCAAATTCTAATGGAATACAATTTGAAATATTTTCTAACAAGATACCATTTTATATAATATTCCAATACTACACTGAGACAGTATTTTAATGAATGCTCCTTATATTATAATTTGAAAAGAAAAAAAAAACTAATATTATTATAGAATGCCAGTTTGTGTAAATGAATCAAAGATATTTTTTTCAGATCATACATAGTGACTAGAAATATTTTATAGTTAGCCGGTTAATTTAACCTTCAAAGTTCACTTTCAGCTTCATACGAAGTTTTTTTTTTTTTTTTTTTTTAGATATGTGAGTTTAATTTAATATGATGTGTTTTCTTTATTTTTCGCTTTTTAGATTAATGAATATATAAAAAAAAAGAAATGAAAATGTTATTTATTTATCGTTGTTTGGAATTTGAGTATCATCACTCACAAACTGTTCAATTCTCAGTCATTCAGTAAGTCATGTTGTTATATTGTATATTGGAGGATGTGAATTATATTTTATAAGAAATACATATTATATATCTTTCTTGTAGTATATCTTTTCACTTTTGCTCTATTTAAATGAATTCCTTATTATTTTCATTCGCTTTTATGTATTATATTGATATATCTACAAAGCATTCAATTATAATGCAAATTATAACAGGTATAATGTAGTGTGGGTATATGTACATACATAATATGCATGTACATTTTTGCGGTTTTTATTTACTGACGAATGAATGTCTTTTATATCATGTTTTAATCTAGACGCTTCTTAAAACATTACCATCAAAAGATTCTATATATATTTTTTTTTAATTTATTTATTTTCTCTTTTTTTTTTTGTTTTCTTAAAATATCATGTACATTTGAAATTTTCCCGTTGTGTAGTTAGTTATTCTAGAATGTATTTTTATTTTATATGATTATTCTGTTAAGTACTCGAATATCGAATCAAATTGAATGCGTGGAAATGTTAAATGTTTAGTTCACAAGTCGGAACTTTTCAAACATTGAACATTCAAATTCAAAATGAAACATATTCTAAATGCTTCTTATGCCGCCAACTTTTCGAAATTGTCTTATGTTAAAAAAAAGACATATGAATTTAAATAGTTCTTTAATTTAGTTAACCGATTCTTTTTTACACATAAATAGCAATATAGCAAACTAATGTTTTTAAAACAAGAAATTACAGTTACTAGATATTTAGACTAGAATCTATTTATTTAATCGGTATTTTTGTGAACACCATCTTTAGATCCGCATTTCTTTTTCTTTTCTTTTTATGTTTTTTGTTTCTATTTCATTTCATTTTGTGTATACCTTTTCAAACCATCAACAGGTAATTGTTTAAAAGAAACAAACATGCATGCATTGTACATACATGGTGTGCTACTCAGTGCATCATCATAGTGCATAGTGCATGATATACAAGATCCAAATGACAGCAATAAAAAAATCCCAAAATTGTTTTGTGACTTTTGTGAACGACTCTGACATTGTACATTATTTGATAAAGTACAACATATTGCAGATGAAGTTTTTTCTTCTTTCATTAAAAAAAAAAATAAGAAGGTGCAGTTGTTGTATATTACCATCGTCAATATCATTGCAATTTTCAAAGCTTAGAGTATAAAATTCATTTTTTTTTATTCTTCCTATTGGATAAAGTAGCATCTATATCTAGCCCACTTTTTGATCATCTTCATTGCCTTCAATTGTTTATAATGTACACATAGGCGATCGTCGGTGGATCTGTTGTTACTTTACTGTTTTTTGACCTACATTAATGGAACTACCACACACATTTGGGATACAAATGAAAAAAAAAGTTATGTACAATGTACATACATAATATGTATGTACATATGTATATGAAATAAAATAAAATTGAAAAATAAAAAAAAACTACTGTTGATTATAATAAAGTATATAATCAGCAACAATTCGATATGCTTTTGCTAAAGTAATATCTTATAGATACCATTATTATTAAATTCACCTCTTGTGTTTATATGAAAAAATATAAATTTTTACCTGTACAACAACAATGTCAGCAACAGCAAACAAAAAATATATTATTCTTATGTGCCATATGCACAATGAATATACCTACATATGTAATATGTATGTGTGTACATTACATTATAAAAATATAAAATAAAATAAAAAACCTAACTATTTAATATAACATACAATAAAGTAATAATGATGTATGCTTAGAGTTATCAGTTATTTAAATTAGCATAATGATGACACGAAAGGCGAATGGGGACAAGAAATAATATTTTTTGACGCAAAATATTTTGTGTGAAAATGAAATTTTCGCGTATAAATCTAAAATAGAACTTGCAAAAAAAAAAAAAAAAAAAAAATTTAATATTTGTGCTGTTGTTCTTGTCGTTAATGTTGCTTTTGTTACAATGTACATAATATATATGTATGTATGTACATACATACATATATGAATATACATAACATGAGAAAAGGAAAAGAGAAATTTTCATATTTTTTCATGACGATATTAGAGAAAATTGATCGTCTATGGAATTAATGTATTATACTTTATTTCATATCATGATTTTTATGCAAGATGGTAATAAGTTCATGTAATAAAATCAAAATGTATTCATGGAAATTCATGTGAAAGTAGGATTTTCGAATTAAAAAATTAAATAATGTGACTGACTATAAATTTATATTATTATTACTTTTTTGTTGTTGTTTTTTCTTTGTTTACCTCGATATTTATGTACATAGATATACATATGTTTCAAAAATAAGTTCAAAGTATTAAATTAAAATACATAACAAGTTTTCTTTATCCTATTCTAAATTTATTTAATTTTATTCACTTTTGGAGAAATTTATGAACGATACAAGTTTTATTTTTTGTAATTTCAATAAAGTTTTAGTTGTTTTTTTAAAAAAATTATTAATTAAAAAAGAAGTTTTTGTCTTTTTGTCTCGATATTCTGACTTTTTTCAATGTATGTATATTTTTGTCGAATTTAATAACATAAATTCATATCTATTAGTTTTTTATTTAATTCCATAAAGTTTTAAAACTTTGATCTAGAAAACATTTAAATATTTCTTTAAAAAAAAAAACATAGTGAGAAATACAAAATTTAATTATGAAAGAATTTTTTTAAATTTGTTCATTTATTTATTTTTTTATTTTATGAAAATTCATTGCAGAATTTAAATTACTAAACATTCTGTTCAATTCATAATAAAAGTTGAATTTGATTCAGTTTAGGAGTTGCTCTAGAAAAGAATTTTAAAAAACTTTAAGAAAATATTTGATTTGCAAATAATTCCTCAAGGAAAAAAGTGCAAAACAAAACTAAAAAATGATGCATGTTTAATACATCTTTACAGTTTATTGAGTATCATTGTTGTTCAAGCATAAGAAGTATCTTACTGAACTTCACAACTATACAAAAAATAAAAAGGAAGGTAATTTTATATTTGAAGAAAAAAAAAAAAAAGAAAAAAAAACAACAAAATTTGTTTATACAAATTCTTTTAAACAATTCGTGTTAAAAATAACATTCTGTGGAAGTAAACAAAAAAACATACAATAAAGTAACAAGAAAATATTTGAATATCAAAAGAAACCTTTAATGGTAGAAAACCGTAAGATATATTAAACAATAAATCAACACGAAAGTTTGGAATTTATTTTAGATTCTCTTAATGTTTTTTTCTTATTACCAAACATGCGAAATTGACTTTAAAATGCTAAGAAACGAAGAATTTTTTTATTTAATTAACAGAACACGATTGAATGTATAAATGCAATGTGTACCATAATCATCATATACAGGTAGTTGCTACTGATTCTTATGTTATTTTTTTATCTTTTGGAATATATTGAATTCTGTATGTAATACTTATGATGGAAGAGAAATGAAAAATAAAGGGACAAAAATACATTTTAAAAAAGTTCTAATCGTATTCTTGAGCTTTAACTTGAAATGCAAAAAAAAAAAAGAAAAGTGCATTCTCATTTTTTCCTTCTTTTTTTAGACACATATTATATACATACATCTTTGTACAATTTTTTTCTGTTTTCTTTTTATTATCATCACCATAGTCTAAGGAGATTTTTACTTTTCCTACATGTTTTGTCTAGACTTACTAAGAAATCAACTTTATAGTATGGAAAAGATGTGAATGAACAACCGACATATGTTGAAAAGGAGGCATATCTCATCTCATCTTCGTTCATCCAATATTTTATTCCTTTATAACGTATAAGTACTTCTTATCCCAAGTACTTACCGGCATAGCAAAAATGTTTACTTTTTGAAGAATGAGAAAATCAAGAATTCTTTTGTACTTATGTTACACACACAGGGTGTTTTTATGTAATGAAATAATGGGATATTATTGTTTTAAGATAACATTTAAAATATATCTTTTTTTTTCTATAAATGAATCGGAAAAAGAATAAACTTAAAAGTTGGAATTTTTTGACTGATTTATTTTAAATGATTAAGTAGAATGTCTTGTAAAAGGAAATTTTTTTCAGTTGATTGACGATTGAAGGTCATACAAAAATACATACCCTATAAAAAAAATACATTGTCACATATCAAAGTGATTCTGTATTATATTGCAAAATAAGCTGTATCATCTTCTAGTCTCAAAGATATTTAATGTTATACTTTATCCATTAATTATTTGCACCACAGCGCTTATGGACATATTTTGTCTTGTTTCTTCTTTGAGTAATTACATAAATGTGTTTCTGATTTTCATCACCGGCACTTTTATCCAGCGTCTCATTGCACATATAATAGATTGGGGTATGGTATGAGTAGCTTAGTACATATACTAGATACTATTAAAAGTATTAAGTGTAATGACACTGGATAAAAATGAACTTTTCCATAAGCGCTGTAGTGCAAATAATTAGTAGATAAAGTATAGTTATAAAAATTAAAGTTGATAGAAAAAAAAGCTTCAGTTGATTTTTTTTTTTTTTTTTTTTTTTTTTTTGGGTAAATTTCCTTAAATCATTTGATATGATGATGACTACTTGGAGTGCATTTCTAAATTTTAAAATTGTATGCGTGTACACAATCTTTTTTCTAGTGCATTCATATTATGGTATAAGAAGAAATCATCATGTTCTCTGCTGACAGTCATCATAATTTTTTAACATTTCTAGATGAATGAGATATTAATAATTATGATGGTAATACCTGACAACAGATAACGATATAGCTCATCAAATGTATACATATATATGTATATACTATATATAACTATGTACATATATAGTTATTACGATATGTAGTTACATAAAATCCATAATAATGTATAATGAAAAGATCAATTCATTTCAGCATATATGAATTTATGTATGTATGTATGTATGTATATCACTTTAAAAAGTGAGAATAATTTTCAAATGATTACGTATATACATACATATATATGTATACGTAACTATAAAATTTAATTAATAAATGTTATTTTAAAGTGTGTTGATGACATTGTAAATACATATATAATGGTGGTACAATGTGCATTGTACATTGCATACACATTGGTATTTTGTTCGTGGTTCGTTCATATCACATCATCATAGTCATCGTTATACAAAAATATAATAATAATAAATAAATAAAATACTTAAAATAAAATAATAATGATGGCTGTGGAAAATAGTGGCATCATCTTTCAATTCAACACTTAAATGTTGTACAACATTTGGATAGGTGATGAAAAATTTATTCTAAAGCGACTTTTTTTAAAACATTTTGAATTTTTATGTATAAATATTGTATAAATATAGTGAAATGTATGATATGTATGTACATACATATGCAGATACTTTTTAGCGCGATTTAGTACATTTATATTTTATAAAATGACATTAGCAGCAGCATGATGATGATGATGGTCGAAGAAAAAAATAGAAAACCATAACCGGCGATTTACACAAAACATTTTGTGATCAATGTGTAGGATGTGTGAACGTGACTCGTTTAGTTTTCGTTGTAATATCATTTTGTGTGGCATATCTATGTAAATTTTGACCTCTCTTTTCAATGTTTTTTTATGTTTTATAGTGTAACAGTTATATATTACTATAGATATATTATTATAGTAGTATCTTTTATTTACATTTTTTAAAAGCAAATAATTCGAACGAGTTTATTTTGCAAAATTAGATACAAAAAAGAACGGTATTCAAATTTCTGCTGATGTGTCACAAAGATTGGTTTTACATATTTCTTTTTTTTTTAATTTATTATTTTTTTTTTTTTGTTCGAAAGCAAAGAGAACAAAAACAATAAATGTATTATCTTTCTAAAATTATCAAAAAATTCTATCTGAAATTGTACAAATTGTTTATTATAATATTTGAAATTCACATCAAGAATAATATTGTATGTGAATAATTTTATGGCACCTTTAGATTTTTTTCCTCCTGCTTTTTTTTTGTTATCGTAAGTTTCACATTACGGTATATTTTTTTTTTGTTTATTTTTCAGACGTAAAAGAAAAATGATTGAACGATCAACCAATTCTTGAACAATTGTGACAATTATTTGATGAAATTTCTCGATAAGAAAAATATGAAATAAAAAATTCCAAAAAGATAATTGCCAAAAAGCTTTTGTATAATGTGAAAATAATAAAAGGTGCACAAACCAAAATATGACTGTAAAATTATCGGTAAAACGTTTTTTTTGTCTTATTTCAATGTTAATCGATTGCAAAATTTTTACCGAAGCCCCAAAGGTTTTTTTTTTCTTTAATTCTTTTATCTGTTTAAAGAAAAAGAAATCAATTAAACAGTGAAATGAATAATTTTTTATACTATATAATTTTCTTTTTTGCTTTATTGTGAAAATTCACGTTCTCATTGAAAATGTATTAATATTAAGAATAAGTAATTTGTAAATAAAGTAAAAAGAATATTGGATTTTTTCATTATACATAGCTATAAGATTTTATCAAAAAATTGACGAAAATGAAAAAAAAAGATAAAGAAAATAACCAGAAGGAAAATCCAACCAAATTTAATGAAATAAATTGGTTTTTTTGTCATAACAATTTCAACAGTTAAAAGATTTTTTCAAAAGAATACTGGACCTACTTGTTGTTATTTTTCTGAAATATAAATACACATACATACATATTATGTATGTATATGATCATTAATAAACCATGCATTAAATTTTTATTTGCTCTTTTACCTTTTATATTTTTACTAATATTACATTGTACTTACCTGTAATAATAAAGTAAGTAATTTAATAAAGAATCGATCATGTATAATTCTGAAACATACAAACTATAGTATAGTACAAGCAATGATGCGGCAAAAATGGGAATAAAAATTGTAAAAATTGTTTCATTTTGTATATTTATCAATTCATATTGATTTTCTCATTGATTTACTGATTGATTTCAAATAAAAATTTAACGTAATTGTTTAACCAAAAAAAAAAAAAAAAAAAAAAAAAAAAAAAAAAAAAAAAAAAAAAAACATTGTATCAAATTATAAAAGAGCTAATAAAAACATAGTGAAAATGACTACTTTAAAAAATCATTGAAAAGATGAAAAGAATTTAAGAAAAAAGAAAAAAAATTATAGTTACTAATTTGATTCATTAAATTTTATTTGAAATGACCTTATAAATGTCTAAATTTGAGTAATCTATGAAATTTTTGAATTGCAAAATTTCTAATTGTTTTTTGTGAAATTAATTATTTTATTTTTAATACTTATTTTCAAAGTGAAAGATTATGATTACTCTTAAATTTATATAATTTTATATATGAATTAATTGTTTTTGTTATTAAATTATAGTATTAAACAACAAAACTTACACAAAAATTAAAATAATGAAAAAAATAAGCGATGAAAAAAAAATCCTCAACCAATTCAAATGAAATGCTTTTATAAGATAATTAATTCAAATTGAGATAACCCACTGTGTTTTATTCACCTATAATCTTTCAAAATCTAAGTACATACATACATATGAATGTATGTCTGTATATGCTTATTCTTTTTTTTTTATCGTTTCAATGTTTTCCATGGTAATTTCAAGAATCACTTATTAAAGAATATTTTATTTAAAATTCAGAAGTAATTCACTTCCTTTCAATATCTATAGTGTTATTTATTTTACATATCAATTATGGTATATTAGCAAACTATTTCAAAACAATTACGATAGAAAAATACGAAGCTACATGTCATTTGTCAAATATAATTGTAAATTGCAATTTCAATAAATTGAATTGAATGTGATTTTATTTTTCACATATGTATGAATACATTTTCGTCTATTAACAACAACAGCAACAAAATTTTGTATCGCAATTTTCATTTTTATTCAAGATAATATACCGTTTTAATATAATTATTGAAATTTTTTATTTATATGATATTTATATAACGTGATGTAGTGTTAAGATCATTTCTCACTCAGCAGGAATACAAAATTTAAGTTGTATACATACATAGGTATGTATTTAGAGAAATTCAAAATGAATAAAGAAGAAAAAAATGATACTGATGATGAAAAAAGAAAAAATTAATTTATAATAACAGATATTAATTTTTGTGAATAAATCGATTATGTTAATCGTTTTTCATGGCAATTAGGAATTTATAAAAATTCTCTCAACAGGAGTGCATGTCTATCATTAATTTATAATAACAATAAAAAAATAAAAATAAAAAAAAAAGAATAAGAGTTTTGAAGAAACATTCCTGATTATTTCTGTAATGTTTTAGGAGGGGAAAAATAACAATTTAAGCACATTTTTCCACATTTTATTTTTTATTATTCTTCCTTTTTTTGTGTTTTAAAAATTTTACGAAATAGTGTAGAAGTATTATTAAAAATGCTTTAAATTTAGCAGAACTTTTTGCTTTATTTCTAATTTTTAAGCGGCTAATAAATTAGTTAGATATTTAATTTTTTTAAAACAATTTTGTTCAAAACTGTTTTCTTAAAAAATGTTCATTCAAATTAAATTTAACTGGTTTTAATAATCACCACAATATTAATTTTATTACTTTTCAATAACAATAATGATATTACTGCTTTCATCTTCCTTATCTTTGAATTTTGAATAAGAATTTTTCTTTTTAAATTCTTTAAAAAATCAATCTGAAAACGGTTTTATCATTAATTACTAACTTCTAAATTAATTTTTTTGTTCTTGAACTAATGAATTTTTAAAAGAAAATAATCATAAAAAAGAACTTCATTAATACATTTCGAGTTCTATTTTTCTTCAATATTTTTTCAATATCTCTACTTAAAATAAATTCTTAGAAAAGATTTTGAACCTTTCAACATTCTTTAATTCAACTTTAAATTCATAAATAATTCTAGAAATAAAATATTAAATACGAGAAACAAAAAAAGTGTTTATGTAAATAGAAAAATAATAAAAATCAAAAACACACAAAAGTAAACATAAAAAAAACGTTATTCTTTCATGATAAACTAAACAATAAAAAAAAGCATAACTACTACTCAATAGCTTGGAACATTTTAAGTTCTTTTCTTATCACCTATAAATATCTCATGAAAATATCATAGTTTCTGATTTTATTTTTCAATTTTAACGACGAATTATTACTACATCTAAGTTTATTCTCACATATAATTCTTAAAAAGGTAAAAATCCTAACATTCAATGGAAATAAACGCACTATAATACATCGTTTTTTACAATATAACTATCAACATCGTTGTCATCATAGTCATTTCCATCATATATGCAGTCAACGCACATATAGTATAATATATCGTAATCAAGAAAACAGGTTCATCGCTTAAATCTTTCGTTTTTTTATATGTACTTTATCTGTTGTCTCCTTATAATAATATAAACTATAGTATATAATTGTTTGCATCTTGTTTTAAAGTGTTATAAGAAACTAATGGTCATTTTTATAATTTAAAAAATTCCTTAAAAGTGACATTATACTCGTGCCCGCACACATATTTATTAATATATAAATACCAGTTATTATAATTAAATAATATTATTATGTTTTTTTATTAAGTATAAAAATGTTGTTATTTTTTTTATAAATGCAGAATTTTCATCAATCATTTTGTAAATTTATGACACAAAAATTACATTTAAATAATAATTTATATATGTGCACAATAGTAGTTTATAAACAAAAGACCTTTTCATAATAAATTATAACTTATTTATTGAGCGTGATTTTATAATATCAACTGCTTTGTATCTTTAAAAATATTTTTTATTTAAATTTTTGTTTGAAATTTTGATTTACAAAAAATTTGTATAATATACTTAGGTATTTATAATATATTCTTTATGTATAAAAAGAAAGAAAAAACAAATAAATTTAACACTTACTGTTTATCTTTTATCCCAAAGATTGATGAACTTTTGCGACGAGACAAAACCTCATACACAGTGATATTTTACTTCATAGGACACCACTTCTTTTCAACCTACTTGAAATTTTTTCTACTTTTTCATGAAATTACTAAACTTTTTCAGCCTACTTCTTTTTATTGCACCTTATTTATAATCCTTTTGAGATAAATGATATCCTTCTGTTTATTTATTTTTTATTATTTTTCAATGGTGGTCAACACAACAACGCGTAATAAGATCACTTATTTCACGTCTTTCTTTTTTTCAAATTTGCTTCTGTTTTTTTTAAAAAAAAAAAGAATAAATAAAATTGAAATATTGAAACTTAAGAATATTCACCACACCACCATACAATAATGTATTATGTTTCAGTAATAAAGATTATTAATAAGTACATATTTTGTTTAAAGATGAAGATACAAAAAAATAATTGTGTTTTTCTTCTTCTTTAAATAATATTTTTGAATTTAATCTCTTCTTGCACTTGAAATACGAAAATTAAAAAAAATCAAGAAATCTTTTCCCGAATTTAAAAAAAAATTAGTAATAACTTTTTTTGAACAAAAAAAAAAAAGATTATAATTCAAAAGTCTCAATATTCCTATTTATTTAAAAAAATACTTTTTTCTTGCGTTCCACCTTTAAAAAAAAATAAATAATTTTTCCAAATATAAATTCTTTACTGTGTGTTAAGAAATTGATTTTATTTTATTAAAGTCACTCAATAAATTTTCTTTAAAAAGAAACGAACTTGACCGTAGTAAGGTCGCCGTGGAACTAAAGTATATTCCAAGGTAATGAGTTGTTATATAAGTTTAAAGGCTTCTTTAGAATTGGTTTGATGTGTAAAAAATTCAAGCTCAGGGTACTATACAGAAGGTAGGAGTTTTACTAGCAGACAACTAAACTAACTAACAGAAATAAGTTTTAAGAAATGTAATATAGTTAGAGTCTTAGTATATACTTGAAGTTTCGTATTCTCTTCTTTTCTTTGGGTTCATTATTCCATCATCATCAATATGCCATCTTAGTTCTTCTTGGCTTTACTTTAATATATTCTCCTCAATTCTCATCACCATCATCATTATCATCGCCAACATAACAGCTCAACATCGTAATCATCATCTGCTCAACAGTTAATACCAATGCTGGAGCTAGAACCTCTTTGTCGCTTTAAGTTCGTTACCATCATCATCATCATTATTATCATTTCTTTTTTACAGAGGGCACAATATGAGGTTTTTGCACTTGTACAATATTTGTGTATAATAATATTCGTTCGTTATTCTTCTTTCTTATTTCCCGGTGAGAACATATGCCGATAAAGATTGTTCGTGAAACAGCGGAAATGAATAAATTAACTATCTTGTTTTCCTCGAATGTATAGTATGTACCATGTACGTATGCGTAGTATTATAGTAAAGTTGAAGTAAAATGCAGATCATATAGAAGAAAAAAATTAAGAAAAATGCTCTCGGAGTTTTGTGAATTGAATTATGGTATATATAGTAATTACCTATTCTTTATGGCCTTACACCTGTCTCATTTTATCGCCTGATTTTATAGCAGAAAAAGAAGAATAATTCTAGGTGATTATTTGTGTTGACTCGTTGACTGTGATAAAATGCTTTCCATCAGATTTTCTATATTGAAGAGAAAATAAAAGTTCAGTTTTAGCAACGGCAGCAATAACAGCAGCACAATAAGCAATATTAGTTGTAAAGTATATGAAATTGAATAAAAACACAATCAATATATAGAAATATTCTCTCAGTTAAGGTACATAATATATACTTATATGTACATATACAGATATAGTATACTACATATACATATGTGTAGGTATACAGATAATTTAAGTGATAATCTAGTTAAGGTGTAAGCAACTTTAAAGGTTCCTTGTTCCTTCGTATATACATATGTATGTAGTTTTCTTTTAGCTAATATACAGAATAAGGTAGACAACAATGATATAACTGTGGGTAATGTAACTGATCTGGATCTAGATATGATGATACAACATCAAACAAATTTTAAAAGAGAAGATCATTTTAATTTCATTCTACTCATTGCAATTCACATTCAATATAAGTGTATCAGCATAAGTAAGTAATTGGAAATTAATACATACTTATATGTATTTCAAGTGAAATACTGACACGTACATTGTTGGTATATTTTTTTTCCAATATAAAGATATTATCATATTTTGTGATTTGTTGGAATTATGACAATATTATTTAATTTTTCCGAAAAATTCTTCAAAATAAATGTTTGAAAATGTAAAATTTTTAAAATTCAGTAGAAATAAATTTTTTAGTATAAAAATTCAATATTTTCCTCATACTATGATTTAAAATAAATCTTAAAAAAAGTCCATAGAAGATCATGATTTTGTAGTTATGTGATTAAAATTGAAATTTTGAATCACTTCTCATAGTCACAGTCACTTTTATTATTCACTTATTAAATCATAAAAACAAAAAAACAAAAATCAAAACTACGGGTTGACATAAACATAACTCAACACAAGAGGCTTTTTCCCACTTAAACGGTTATATTAAAAAAATCATATTATTTATCAATTTACATTTCCTTCATAAATTTAGAGTTTGCAGGGATCTTTTTTGTTCCAAATAAAAATTTTTAGAGAATGACAAGAAGAATGACCTGCAAGTTATTCGGATCACAAGGTTTTTCTGATTTTTAACGAAAACGTGCTAACATAGATCGGAGTTTTAAACTCGATATGTACACCTCCAATGAGCGTTTAATTAAAACGGATCTAACCGAAGTAGGACTATCTTCTCCCTTCCCCTCCATTCAGTGGACTTTTGACTTCCTCTCGTATGTGCATACATAAATACTTTTTTTTGTTGTGATATGTTTAAAAAATCATAAAATTTTTAACGCAAAAGACACCCAAATCGTTAGCTTTTTTCCACAATTTTTTTTAATGTGCTGCAATAAAAAGCCAAAAAAAAAAAGCTAAAAAATGTCTTTAACCTGATTCATAAAAATAATTTTGTGATTAAATGAAAGGAAATTGAAATATAAAATTGCATGAGTGTGTGTGTTTTTTTTTTCTTGTTCTTAATTTTTGTTCAATCAAAAATTTTATAACTAAAACAATCAGAAATATGTATTGTACTCGTATAACAACGACAAGTTAAAACACTAATTTAAATGTCAATTTTACAAAAATCTTATTTTATAATTCGATGAAGCGGAAAAAATATCTGCTAATAAAATAATCTTTTCTATCGTTCTTCTCATTTTTTTCCTCAAATTTTCAATAAAAACTTCCTTTTAAAAGAAAAATATGAATTGTTCAACATGTAAATTACATGTTTTTGTTTTCGTTTACTTATTCGTTTTTTTTATTTTTTTTTAATTCAATAAATTCATTCAGTCAATTCTTTAATACAATCATCATTATTATTATCAACATCGTCATTGGCATTGTTATGATGAAATCGGGCCGGACTATACACATTTAATAGTACTTTTTTAAATTTTTAAATCATAATGTACAATAACTTATGAAATTATATATGTACATATCATACATATGTATGTATGTATTATAAAAATTTTAATTTTTATTTAAATTATATCTATCATATGTATGTATTGTATGTATTTTGATTTTATATTCACATGAGCTGTTTCAAATTTTAAATTTTTAGCTTGAATATTTCAGAGAAGCGAAATTATAATCATTATCTATATGAAAAAAGAAAGTTGTCTTCTTTAATAATCATATTTATACATATATATATGTATATACATTTATAATTTATTCATGCGATTTTCGGTCACTCTCACATAGGTCATTTACTGGTCACAAAATGGTAATAAGCACATATAGCAACAATTTATATTGTTGTTTATTTAGTAGTTATGATTTCATTTGTACATACATAAGTATTATATATACTGTATCTGAAGTATAAAACTTGCTTAAAAATGGTCATCAATGGTAGGTAAATAAGTATAAATATACAGACATAATTTTAGTGCTCATCTATAGAATAAAGATTCAAAAAAAGTAAAAAGTAGTATATATTGTATGTACAACATATATGTAGTATGTAAAGTTGGTTTGATATAAAACATTATGTTTAGGGTATAGTATAACACGATTAAACGTCGATCACGTTTAAATAGCCTGAATTGCATTTTAAGTTATCTTTGCTTATGTATGATATGTATGTACGTATATGTATATGTTTGTCAAAGATAGGGAATAAGAAAAATATGGGTATATCTACATAAGTATATTTTTTTATACTAAAACTGCTATAGGCCAAAAAGCTGTTAGTTAGTATGTACTTATATTCTACTAACTACTTACATTAAAAAAAAGTTGACAGTGATGATTTTAAATTATGACACAGTTTCATTCTTTTTTAAGGTTTATATGTTTGATTTTCATTCTCATCGTTATCTTTAAACTATAATGATAAAAAAAAAAAAGAGAAAAATATAAATTTTTTTTTATTTTTTGTTAATTTTTGTGAATGAAAGTTACTTACATAGTTTTATCGGATTTGTTGATTTTAATTCTATATAATATTACTATAGATAATGTAATGTAGTAAGTACTTTGATGACATTTTCTTTTTACTTTTTTTTTCAGTATTTTTCATTCATTTTTTTTTTTTTTTTGTGATTTTTTTTTTTTTTACTTTTGTTTTGAGTGCACAATAAATGTTATAGTTGAAAATGTTTTTATTTTCTAAAAGAACTTGTTTTTAAATCTTGATTTGGGTCAAATATACAATATATTTTATTGTATGTTATCAGTATAAAAAAAAATTACCTTACTTTTTTTTACTTTACTAAAAAAACATGAATTTATTGATTAGATTAAGAAAATTAAAATGATTTTTTTTTTTTTTTTGTATGGGAAATGGTTTATACGTGAATGCATTCAATAACCGATATAATCATATTGGCTTCTTATTATGTTTTCCTGTTGTGCATATTAAGGATGTTTACAGAATATACATACCTAATTTTCAAGAAATATGTTAAAAAACAGAAAGAAGAAAAGTTTTATATTGTGGTAAAAATTTAATATCCAATTTTTTGCATACATATTTGTTTTATTCTTCTCTTAAGAGAAAATTCAAAAAATCACTCAATCTTATTTCAAGTGAAAATATGTATAATATAGGTATGTATTTCCTTAATGATTAAATTTTAATGAGATCTAGATCTTCATATCTGAGTTAAAAAATTAAATATACAATGTACTTTAAAATTTTTTTTTGCTTCTCATGTTCACACGATAAAAAGATCGTACATAGATTCATTTTTCTTATTTATAACAGTAAAATAACACTGTTTTCAATGATTAAAATATTGTAATCTAATTAAGTCCGAAAAATACGAAACGTGTACTTAAAATAATATCAAATATTAATTAACTTAGAACAAATTTTTGACGTAGTTTCTAAATAATTTTTTTTTTCCTTTACTTTTTTTAAAATTAAATTTCACAAAAACAAAAGAAAATGATAATGATAAAAAATAAATAAAAAAAGGAACAAATCAATCTTTTAGTAATATTATCTGGTATTAATTTAAAATTTAATCATCTCATGAATTCTCTGTAATTAAATAATTAAAATCGCACATTAACGTCAGAAAGAAAAAATTTCATATGTAAGTATGATATACATACATACTATATATCGATGAAATGAAATACGAGCATGAAATTAGTTTTATATTTAGAAAATATACTCTTTTTTTTTTCACATTTAGAACAAAAGAGCAAACAAAATTTAGAAGAAAAAAAACACAATTGCAATATTTGTTTATACATTACACAGGTATTTTGATTAATGATCATTAATGGAATTATTCAGCAAATTTTGATCGATTTCATTCATCGCTTAATTGCAAAAAAATTAAAAAAAGAAAGATTTTTTTTCTGTGAATTTTGTGTAATTTTTGTTATCGAAAAATGAAGTGAAAGAAATTTGCTATTAATACTTAAAGTGTTTTTTTTTTTTTTTTAATTTTGTTGTTGGTTGTACATACCACCAACAACTATTGACCTAGAAATAAAAAAATGATCCTACAACAATTGTCCCAAATTAAGGCGATGTACTACCAAATAAGGAACATATTATACTAAACGTTGCTAATCCAACTTCTTATGTTTTGTTTCATTTCAATTTTTTTAATGTAAGTCACATAACTGTTTTTCAATATTTTTTGGTATTTGTATTTTATAAGATTAAAAGTATAAGGTTAAAGTTAATTTTCTGTCGAAAAAAAAAACTAACAAAATTCGCATCTTAATCATTTCTTCTCGTGATTGTATATATTATATTGTTATACATGTGGTTGTCTCATATGAGATGAGAAGAAGACAACGAACGACAATAAATGATGACGATGTTTTTGTCGAAGAAAAGTAATACATATGGTGCGATCATTGTCTGAAAAAAAAAAAAAGAATTAAATTTCAACAAAAAGAAAAAAAAAGTACATTAGAAATGAATCCAAATCTGGAGATAGTTAAAATTCAACTTTTTTTTTTTGGTTTTTGCCACTTGTGCGGCTTTGATCTTTATTTAAACCGATAAAGATCGATGACCGCATAACAGCTTAATATACAAACATTTCATTATTTATATATATGTATGTATGTACCTACATACATATTATGTACATACATGATATCTGCATACACCTTTAATTCACATAATCTATAATATAAATTTTATTATAAATAAATTACATACCTACCTAATATATGCGAGATGAGTGACTCCCGATTGTGTCAGATTAATAAAAGTGTAACTTAACATTTTTATATAAATAAAATAAATATTGTACCAGAGACTCCAACAACTAGGTTCAAGTTTAAATGCCTCAATATTGATCACAGATCAGCAAGTTTTCATAAGATGAGTAATCAAAAATTTGACACACTTTTGATGGAGAATTTTTTCATGATATCTTACTGTTTACTCAACATTATTTTATACATATTGTATATATATATGTATAGGTACATATTAAGGTAGATTTTTACAAAAGTACATATTTATATTTATGTTTGTGTACGCACCGAATATCTTAAGATTGCATTGATTAAAATTTTATGCTTAAAATATACGATACCATGAATTAAAGAAAATATTTTATTTACGTATAATAGTTAATTTATATCATGTAAAATGGTATGTTTATGATTGTGGGTTTTCAAGAAGGTGTTACAAATGAATTTTTTCCTTTTTTCTAAATCAGAGAGAAAAAAATAAATTTAATACTCATTTTATTTATAGGTAAATTGTGAAAATAAGTAGGTTGTATCTACTTATATGTAATGTGGTACAATAGATATTTTTGGCTACGCATTATTATATTGACGTAAATCAAAATTTTATTTATTTTTTTTGATATATGATATGGTGTGGCATTAATTGAAAAATAAAAAGCAAAAGTATATGTTAAATGTGATTTACTTTTTAAAATTAGCTGTTAAATAGAATTTATACAATAGTTTAAAGTGATTATAATAATGTAGAAAATTTTCAAATTAAATTTAAAATAGAAAGTATATGAATAATAAAATTCATAGTTTTTTTTCGTATCGTTTATTTTATTTTATATATTATTTTGAATAGGCAGAAAAGTAATAGTGAAAATCTTTTAAGTATTTTAATGACCTGAATGTTCAATTTTGTCCTTTTTATGAATATATTTATGTTAATTCATCAGTACCTCTTTATAATTTGACAAAATTTAAAGAATGTTGTTCAAAATATTAATTATAATTTTACATATTGTAGAAATTTATTAAAGGATAATTTCGAAAAGGTTTGAAATAAGGACCGAAGTAAACAACCCTAAAACTTACTTAAGAACAATTGTTATCTTTATCTTTTGACTAGATAAACGTTCTCATTATATTCACTTCAAATACAAGAATGAACTGTAACAGACCAAATGTTTGAAAGCTAAGAAATATAATTTCTATTTTTAACTATTACATTTATATAATCTAAGTCTTAGAATCAATAAATGATCTTTTGAAATTTTTTTTTGTACAGAAAAATCAATTTATGTATACATATCTACTGTTATAAATTGAAAAAGTCAGAAACCAACATTATGTACAAAAAAACTATAGTATACTTGCCATTTTTATTTTTAATTTTTAAATAAAAATCCTTAGAAATTCCAAGTATCAGTAAATTACTCTAACCTGAAATTACATATGTACAATTTCACAAATCCTATATATACTTTCTAAACAACTTCGAAAAAACTATAAAAAATTATTTTTCAATCTTCAACAAATGTCAAACAAATACATTAACTAAAAATTTTAAAATTTAATTTGCAATTTTTTTTCATATACGAAATATCAAGAAATAATTAAGAGTTTCTAATTTTTAAATTTTTTTTAGATCATGCAATAAGTACATATTTTAATATATTTTCAAAACAATAATTCAAACAAAAATAAAAAATTATTATAATGACTTATTAACTGTTTGTGTAGCTACTTACAGACAAATGACAGAAAGCTTAAATTCCTAAACAAAAGAGTTATACAAAATTAATGAGATTTCTTTCTTTAAAGTTGTTTTAAATTATTTTTTTTTAAAAATCTTATGTAGAAAAAAGTATTTTAACTGTTAAAAGAAGACAATCATTTCCTTAAAATTGAAAATAAATACATATATAAAAAATTTTATTCAAATTAGAATAGAAAGGTATATTATTCTCGTTTCCTTCTTCATTAAAAATATCTTATTTTCTATATGTCAATCACAATCTTATAAAGACATTAAAGCAATAAATTTCCACCTTCTACGTGTTGAATATACATATGTACATATTTGCCTTCTGTTTTTTTTCATCCTAACTTAACCAAATGAAGATTATTTATCTTTTCATTCAAAAATTTACTGACTAATCATCTCTTCATTAACTTTGATATCATCAAATAATATCATTAATTAGTGCAAAAATTTGCTAACTTACTTTTGGCACAAAAAAAAAACACCTGTAGAAATTAAACGACATTGTCAAAAAAAGAAATTTACATTAAAAAAAGAAAACTGCCACTGTTGACGTTGTTTTTTTTTTTTTCTTTTTTATAGAAAATAAAAACTTACTTATAAATCACTGACCGGTAACTAATCAAGTATAATTCGCAATTTTTGTGTGTGCTATTTGTCTACTTTACTTTTTATTTAGACAAAAAAAAAAGAGGAAATTTCCCTTTTTTTCACTTTTAACAAAAGTTAGTCATACTTATGTACCTATATGTAGATAAGACGATGTTGAAAAAATGCAGAAAAGAAGCTCATATCATTTAAAGTTTTATTTGAATAGATTAAAAGTGATTCCTAATTAGATATAAGATGTATACAAAATGTTTGTCTATTAATATAATACTTTACGATATAAAATGTAATTCATTTTGTAAATTGGATTTGATTCTGGTACGTGAGAATTTCAAAGTTGAATTAACATATACAAAAAGATTTTTGTTTTGGTTATTTTGCAGGCGAAAAAATTGGACCTGCTCTAATTCACTGTAGGTACGAATTAAATATAAAATATGTAGGTATATTGTAGTAAATTTGTTTAGAGAATACAACACACTTCATATGAAATATTTGAATATGAACTGATTTAGAAAGTACATAGATGTTTTCACTAAAAATACTCTGTTTTTAGTTAGAAATAAGTCTAGAAAAAAAAAAACAAATAAATAAATGAAAAAATATTCAACATGGACAGGAAAAGCAAAATAAATGAAATAAATTAAAGTATATTTTTAATTTTTATGAAAATTTGAAGAATTTTAAGACGAAATTAAAAACGTCTCGACAAATGTATTTACACTTTTTAAGATAAAAAAAATATACCTACTATTTTTATTTTTATATGTTAACAGGATGTTTTAAATTATGCAAGAATCAATTTAATTTTTTTTCACAAATAATTCTAAAAATGAAGTTTCTATACCTTATTTAACAATTAAAGTCAGTATTGTGCTTATGGAGGCAGTACCCGATGAGTTTTTTGCCTTGGTAATATTTAATTTAAAAGATTTCTCTCGATTGAAATTGAGATCTGATCACCCCACACACGAGACAGATTTATACAAACGAAATGTAAAAGAGTATAGAAAAGTATGCCTATCTTGCCTGTACTGACTTTAATTGTTAAATAAAGTATACACGAATTTTACTTTCCTGTGAATTTATATTTGATAAAAAAATAACTTAATTTGAAAATAAAAGTTTTTGATTTTTAATAAGATGTTTCAGTTTTTGTTTACTAATTTTTCCATTTCTAAGAATTAAACATTCTGGTTTTTTAAAATTTTGTTATGGCAAAGAGAAATACATCCTCTCGTTCGATGGTGTCTATCATACAGCGCGAAGCAGTGCTGCAATCTTTTGGTTAGCGAATTATCGTGTTCGTTTTAAAAAATTATGGTACAATTATTGCACACACATTTTAATAAGGCTAAACAGGTAGTTTATAGAGGGCTAAAAGAAGCTTGTGTGGATATCTGCCGTACAATGGCTAATCGCAGCAATTACATATTATGTATTAGTTTTGAGAAAAACTCAGTTGAAATTTTTGATACTTCAACCATTCATATTTCGAACGTTAAAAAATATATGCTCATAATTAATTAAAAAACGTAAAGCGAAGCAAAAAATTGTAAATATAATGAAGATGATTAATATGGTGTCAAATTTTCTTCTTTCTTCTTTTTTTTTCTTTTAAGTTCTTATTTTAATTTTCTAATAATATTAATATGGGAAATGATGGGTAATTATACACTGAGTTGCAAAATTCAATAGACAATAATTCATTAGTGCGTTGAATATTGAATATTATAATCTTGCATTTGTACCTCGAATCTTTAGAAATGATGGTACGAACCGATAAATCATACACGATAATTTTTGAATAAAAAATTTAAAGTTAAAAAAACTTTTCGACTGCACGGCTGGCAGCTCTGGCTCGAAAGCAACTTACTGATTTATTTAGTAAAAAAATAAAAAATCAATTTTGCAATTTTGATTTTCCCTAATAGGTTAGGTCGCGAATACTTGGAAAGCAGACGTATATTCATGTTTGTTTACTTATTCTTTTTTGTCTATTTTGTTTCATTTATGTACTTACTACTTGTTTATAATTTCATTACGTTACCGTTATATTTTGAATGTATTTTTTTGTTTGTTTCTTTTAGAATGAGAAAGAAAAATATTTGCATTGCTAATTGCAATCAGATTATTCAAATAAGCTGGTGATTTTATAGTAGTGTTTATACAAAACATACAAAGTTTGTTATTGTTATTTTTGATTTAAATAATTTTTCTTTAATTAAAGTATTTTTATTGTGAAAATCTTAGTATTTCAATTAAATTAGGAGTATCAAATAGTGAAGTGAAGTGAAATTAGTGCTAATAATATACTCAAGTGAAATTTTAATTGAAATTGATATCTGAGTGCCCCACACACGAAACAGATTTATACAATCACTGTTAGAAAGAATATAGAAAATCATACCTTTCTTGCGTGTACTAACTTTAACTTATTTACTTTATTTACTTGTTTGTCCTTTTCGAAGAATAAGCTAATTTCGTAATCCTTCATTTCAAAGAATGTAGTATAGCTGAAATTATTTCAGTTGAAGGTTCATTGCGCATGTTTTACATGGCGTAGTGATCTTGTGTATACATATACGAAATAAGAAACCTGTTTGTTAGAATTCACAACAACAAAAATGCATGTGTGTAAGTATCTTTTCTTCTGCGCATGCCAACGTATTACGTAGTACAATACGAAACTTCAACTCTTTTGGGACAAGCTATATCCACCTCTTTCATTGGCATAGTGACATTGTTTAAGTCTCTGGAAATATTTTTATCTGTAAAATTTCTAATTCAATGTTGTAGGACATTCGAGTATTCTTCATCAATGATTGAGTAGTAACTAAGAACAAAAAAATGTTGAAAATATTAGAATTGATAGTAGATTTGTTCTTGAAAAATCATTTCAAATTTACGCTCTCATAGTCCTGTTACTGTATGCGTTTCTATTGTCAAGAACGTAATAATATTTTTGCCAAAAAATGATTTTCAAACATGAAAAACCCCTGTGAACCTGTGATAGAGAAAAATTTGAAAAAATGTATTTTATGGAAATTGACTACCTTGATTTTTGAGAAAAAATATATTTAGAAACTTGTAATGAATTTTTGAAGTCATAGAAATTTATGCAAACTTTTCTATATAAAAAGTATGAAATTGTAAAAAATTCAACTAAGGGAAACTGAAACATTTTTAAAATCACATAGAAGATTCCTAGTTAAAAATATAACCTAAAGGATCACCACAGCTTTTCACAAAGTATGTATACTGCCAAAGAGTTACTCATTAATAACCTGGAACACCATATATTATATAATTAATTTTTCTTTAGAATTTATTTCGAATGGAATAGTCAAAATCTATAAACAAAGATTGGACTTATACAAATCGAATTTTACACTCACAAACACAACAAAACAAAAAATAAATATAAATTTAAAAAGAGACTCAAATTAAAAATAAAGTTTTAAAAAAAATGGTCATTTTAAAGGTGAAGGTCTAAAGACAATACTTTTCACTTTAACTTGTGAAAAGTCATAATTTATCAGACGACTTTCAATAAAAAGCGTATTATTTTCAATCGAATATGTACATCACGTATAACTGTATAATGTATGAATTGTTTTCTGTGGTATTATTTATACATACAGTATGTATTCTCTGATACTCTATTTAATAATAGTAAAATTGCTTTGTAATTCGCTTTTTAAAATTGCAATTGTAGATTTATTTAAATAACTTGTTGATTTGTTGAATTTATATTTGCCTTTTAAAAATCTAGATTCAATTTATATTTATTTATGATTAAAAAATAAAAAACTAAAAACCAACGTCTTTTAAAATATAAATTTAATATCTATTACTTTTGCTGTCATCATTACCTTTAAAAAGGGCTGATGATAAATGAATTTTTATTATTGTAATCAGAGTATAAAAGTAGTTATTCATTGAAGGAAATTTAACTTGAAATTTCAATTCAAAAATGCAAAAAAAAAAAAATAAAATAAGAAGTAAGAAAAAAAACTAAGGTAAAACAAGTATTTTACTTTAATAAATTTAATATTATTCGTGAGCTTGCAGAAATAAGAAAATGTACATGAGAGTAGAAAAGATATTTTTTGAAAAATGATACAACTCTTGTGGTTTTAATTTTGTGTTTTCTATTTTTTTTTTCGTCATTTCTAGACCTTGATATTATTTGATCAGTAGTCAGTGTTGTTTGTTATGTGAATAATAAATACGGTTAATATCATAATGGCTTTCAAACAATTAGATAAATTCTATTTTTTAAAAAAAAAAATAATTTATAAAACAATAAAGTCACTCATTTTAATTTAATTTTAATTTCTGTTCTAAATTAAAAAAATTAAAAAATGAATTATTGATAATTTTAAAATTTTTTAAACACATATTTTTTTTTTCATCTTTTACTTTGCTTTCCTTAAAACTATAAATTATATTGAAAACAAGCTCATTATAAAAGAAAATGTAAATATGTATGTAAATTATTAAAAGAAAAGAACATTAAACGTAAACAAAATGACAAGATTTTTAATTTATGATCTGAAAATCAAGAAAATGTATTCATTTTAACAAATAAAAAAATCTTGTTTAAAAATGATATTTAATTTTTTCATATTAAGAAGTTTTTAAATTAATTTTTCGGTTCTTTTTATTGATTTTTTTTCTTCAATTTAGAGCTTTAAATCAAATTTTTGTTTCATTTCCTATATATGTACATAATAGAATGTTAGTTGATATCTAAACTCAATGAGCACTTTTGAATATACAATATAGAATTCAATCGATGGGAGGGCAAAAATGAAAAATTAAAAAAAAGATTTAGAGGAGAAAAATCAAAAGTAAAAAAAATCCAAAGAAAATATAATATATGAAAAAATAGGCATTCAAGTAATCCACCTCGAAATACTTGACTAGTATCAGATTAGGTTTGCTTTATTGCATCATTAGTTACGCTTTTTCAGTTTTTCTTCTTCTTATTATTATTATTTTTTTTTTTCAAAAAGAAAAAAAAATATAGCTTTGTTTTTGATTTTTTTTTTACCTTTCCTTTTTGTCCATTCTTTCTAATATCCATTCTGTCATGCGCCTTTGAAACTCAATATTCCTTATAAAATTTCAACCTACACCTGTAATACGGATATTATCAAAGAACAATTTTTAAAACTTTATAAAAGAAAAACGAAGAAAAAAAATAGTAGTGAATACATACTTCGAAAAAATATGTACCTATGTAAAATTCGACATAAATATAAAAGTTTTACCTTGATGATGTAAATATATATATACATACATATAGTGCAGTACTATATTGCCTACTACTACCGGTATTTTCTAATGTACAGCCCACAATACCGTAAAAATTAATTATAATTGTCAGACAACGAAGGCACACACAATTTTCTTGTACATATTATATATAGGTATACCTTAAACTTTATAATTATGTTCTAGCAGTTGGTAATTATGCTGGACAATGGCTATCTCTTGCGTAGATTAGATTAATTATGAATGGCCTTATAGGTCTGAACCTTACTTTCAAAAATAAAAAACAAGCAAAAAACAAAAAAGAATCATCTCTAGAAAAAAGTCTAAAAATTTGTTATACACATAATATTTCGTTAAAATATAAGATTTATTCCATACTTTAGAAGAAGAATCTTCTTCACAGTTTTTCATGATAATGTTCTCACGTTAAATATGAATTTTTCAAAATTAGAAGTAAAGAAAAAAAAAAGGCATAATTTTCTATAAGTCGCGCGTATATGTGTGTGTACTCGTGCACTGTTTTCTATCTACGTATTTCTTTTTATATAAGTATTGTAATTTCATATTATCATTTTTACAAACAATAGGTGTGGAAAATTTGACAGAATAAATTTCAATAAAATGAATAAATAATAGTAATATTTCAGTTTTATATATTTTTATATGAATTAAAACGAGAATAAGAAGTTTTATTTAAAATCAATAAAATTTTTATTGGTTTTTTTAATACAAGATCTTCTTCATATACATTTTAAGCTATAGCTTGGTTGTATACCTAAAACAAATTTAAAAAAAAGGTGAAGATATATTCGAAGGAAAGAAGAAAAAAAAATTATCTTAATGATTTCTGAAAAACAAAAGAGAAAAAAATCATTTTTGAAACATTCTATCATGCAAGCAGCTAAAAAATAACAGTATTTCTAGTTCTAAATTCTAAATTGTATCACAATCATGTTTTAAGAACATTTTTCTTTTATCTTAAGAAAAAAATATAAGATAAAATTTCACATTTAAAATTTTCGGTTTCACATGTCAAGAGTATAATTTTAAAAAAAAGAAAAAAACAAAAGCAAAAAAAAAAAATAAAATAATTTTTCACTATGATTTAAAAAAAAAAAAAACGAAATTCCATGATAAACGAAAAGAACTTTTGATGAGTTTCAAGATTTTTTTTTTTTAAATTTAGAAAAAACAAATTCATAAGGTTTCAATGAACGCTACAAATATAATTGCTTCATTTATGAAAAATAAAAATAAAAAACAATTCATGTTAGAATATACTTACTTTGTTTCTGAACTTAAATTAAAAAAGTATAGTAAACTTAAACTGTAAACAATATTCTTACAGTAATTTTTTTTTCTCCAATTCTTAATTTTGTTTTTTTTTTCTACCTTATTTTTGCTGTATAAATAAACCGCTAAAAAGATTCGTGTAAATATTTTTTTAAGGTGTTTTTAATTGAAAAAAAAAATTATATATACACACATATAATACATAACATAATAAGAAAAATAAAGTGAAGTTAAATAATGTATGGCTATGCATATACATATGTATGTACATATGTTAGTATGTAAAAAAAAATTATATATGGTAAATACATACGTATACATAGACATACATATATTATAGATATTCTCTTCTTGTAGGAGGTTCATAGTGAAATGACCGAATAATATACTATACGTTTTCAACAATTTGCGCTAGAACGAGAATTCACTGACCGTATCCACCATCTTCATTATTTTGATTATAATGAAAAATTCTTAATATAATTTCATATACAATTTATCTCCTTGAAACGTATGGTTAGATGTATCTATTTATATACATACATATATTAATATACGTGTAAATATATGAAGTAGTATAATATAATTCTAGCAGAATTACTATACTTACTAATTAAAGATAATACGTGCCTTTGCGAAATTAATTAAATTTTTATATAATTTCAATTGACTGAATATTACAATTTATAAAAAAAGAGCAGCATCAAAATATTCTTGAACAATATAAAAAAATTGTAAAACTGTTTATCATGATTTTATAGTAAATCTATAAAATGTAAATTTAAAATAAATAATACACAAAAAAACGTAAATTATTTCTAATTTATTATCAAATTTTATCTTTTTACTATTTGGTTAATTTATTTGCTTTATTTAATAATTTTTTATTTTATTTTATCTTTTTTTACACTTTTTCAATTTTTATTTTAAAAATCACAATTGAATTGTACATCGTACAACATAATACATAATGTATTTATGTATACATATTTATAAATATATTTTATAATTCCTTTCATTTCACCTCATAAATTAATTAACAGACATACATATGTATACGTATATATGTATATACATAATAATACATAATATGTAAATAAATATACATAGATATGTTCGAAATATGTCCAAAATTCATAAAAATTGATTTTATAAACTGAATAATATGTTACAAGCTACGAATTTATTTATTAATTGTTTTTTGTTTTTACTTAAGTAAAATTGTTGAAAAATGTTACTCCTAATTCTTTTATTTGTTATTTTATTTTGCCAGAATGCAAATGTACATTATTTATGTATTATGTGTATATTAAGTTTTTATTTTTATTTTTTAAATTTATTTTCTTTACATTATTATGCCAATTGATTGTTGTGTACCTAGTTAGTAAAAATATATAAAAGTACACTTTTAAAGGTGGTACATTTTAATACAAAAATATGTAAAATTAAAAATGGTGAATTGTTGTGTTATTGTTTTTTTTCTTCTTCTCATTAGTTATTTCCAGAAGGAAGTACCGCAAGATATCTTATTATTATAATTTCGTGAGATTCGAAAAAATAAAAATAAAATAAAAATAAAAAAAAAACTTTTTTGTTGTTGAAAAATTTTAATTACCAAGACCCATGGGCTGTAAATATTTTTTACTCATAAGACATTATCTCATATGTATATACATATATGTATGTAACACACAAACAATATTGTTATTAGCAAAAACAAACAACGGCATTTATATAATTTTTTTTATCTTTTAATAAATGAAAATTTTATATTTTTTTCTTTTCTTCTTTGCTCTCGTCTATCTGAGCTGTTTATGTTTTTTTTCTTCTTTCTTATATTCCCATCTTATCCCACAAAATCCCAACCTCAAGATAGGAAAAAAATATTTAAGTATTTACATAATATATATACAAATAATAAATAAATAAAGAAAAAAGAATTCAACTAGAGTATACATATAGTTTTTTTTTTTTTCAATTATTTCAATGCGTTAAAAAATGAAATAAATTTGATGATGAGTGAAAAGTAACAATCATATATTTTAGTTAGTTAGTTAGTATATTTAAATTGATTACAAGCTGTCATTTTTCCGAAAGATGCATTACAGCAAACTAACTAAATTATATAATATGTAGGTACGAGTATATGCATATATTTCTAATATTTTTCTTTTGAGTTCTAGCTTATTTCTTTCATGGAAAAAATTTTTTCGTTTTTGATTTTATAAAAGAGTAATTGTGTACAACAGGTACACACGTCAAATATCATACCAAATGCTCTTCTTTTATACGAATTATTTATAGAATACAGAATTAATTTCAATATGCTTTAAGCATAATAATAATAAACTATTAAATACAATCATTGAATTATGTATACACACATGTACATAATATGTAAGTATTATGTACATTTACCTTGTAATTGATTTTAAATTCAGAATTTTTTTTTTTCAAAAAATCAAAGAAGAAAAACTAAAAGCTAAACATAAACCGTATGTGTTACAAAATTTAGACACGATTTTCAAATGTCCAACTGATCAGGAGTGGGACGTTATCTAGAAAATTTGGAAAAAAAAAGGTTTTTCTTATTTTACTTTTTCTCTCTTCATATTTTTTTAATTTCTTAGATGATTTTAAATTGAATTAGATAAATCGAAGCAAAAAATGAGAAAAACATCTAAAATATATATACATAGATACACATTACATGCATTAGAGCATTACTGTACTCATGGTACCGTGTTACTTAGAAAAAATAAAATAAAAACAAAAACGGCCTCTTTTAATTTGGACATGCAACATGATTGTTTTTGCTATTTAAAGTGAGAAATTCTTTAAAAACAACAACGAAAAAAAAAAGTTAAGTAGACAAGATTTACTTCTAAATACTGACAGAATTTAAATTTCGTTATTAGTTTTTTCTTTTTTTCTTTTTGATATAAATAGTTGAAAATGTTATCTTATCTCGTTACTTTTTGATTTTTTTTTCTTTTGTCTTTTAAGATACCATTGATCTTTTTTTCTAATGTTTACAATGATTTTGATATAATATACAGGTACTTTAATGTTATGAGAAATTGGCCCTGCGGTGGTCTATGAAATTAATTTTTGGAGCGCATAGAACGCAACATTTGTATTGTGTATAGTATAGATAGATAGACTTTCGTTAAATAGATAGAATAAAATTTTTGTTTAAAATGATGGCTATTTAACATAGATTATACGGAAACAATTACTTTACAAGAGGTTTATAATACAAAATTTTCTTTTTTTTTTCTTTTTTGTTTCTAATTTAGTTTTTTCATTAGTTTTTAGACCTTTTTCCTATATAATGATAAGATATAACGGACCATTTTTCTAGGAAACAGGTATAGATTATAAGAAAATGTGATGAATTATTACCGTTCTATGATATTCACCCCGAATAAATTATTATTATTTTTAAAACAATTTTTACTATCTATTATTTAAGAAACTATTGTATGTAGTATCTATATTAATTGAAAGAGTTTTTTTTTTTTTTAAAAAAGTAGTCTCCCATAAAATTATTTTAATTCAAAAGTGGCTCAAAAATTTAAAAAACCAAGTACATAAAGTATCTATTATTTATTTCATACATAATTATGACAATTTTTTAAGAGCAAAAAGAGGGTGTTCCACGAAGCGTGTGTCAAACAGGCTGATAGATTTCAACGAGAAATCAACAAAATTGTACCTATGTATGTATATCAAGTAAAACTGGCCATTATTTATTGTAATGGCATTTTCTCCTTCCGTTCGAAATTTCTTCTAAATCAGTTCATTTTTTTACTTTGCGTACATATAGGAACTCTTCCTTCTAGGAATAATTGATTGTTAAGAAATTCTGGCTTCTCTAAAAATGTCCTAATATGAATTTGACTTTCTAGCTACAACCGTTTCGAAGATGTATGTATATAATTTCTAATAAAGATTTATGAGAACTTCTACTACAACGTGCTATGTACTATTTCTTCTCTCGAAAGTTTTATTATATTAAACCTACATGCCTACATAGTTTGTAACAATTAGGTAATAAACCTATAAGTTATACATACTTTAAAAGTTATTAAAAAATAACAAAAAAAAAATATAAACAGCCTCAAATGATAATTTAGTCTGAACCTTAAGTTTATAAACCAAAATTTTTTAAGTCGATATTTTTGCAAAGATTTGTTCGGACAGAAAAAAGTACTTAAAAAAATATCAGTTGAACAAAAATTTAAGAACTTAGGACGACAAGACAATAATTTTTTTTAAATATATGTTTGTATGTATGTATGTATGTACTATACTTTCTCTTTCTCCTAGAAAGGAATATACACAATACAATACACTTTCTCATTATTTTGTAATGAAAATTCTTTAAAAATTAACGAATTCTAGCAGTTAGTGATATTATATTTATCATCTCAATAATTAAACTGTCGAAATTTATCTTTTACAGATGAAAAATATAATTCTAAAATAAATCTAGTAAAACTGGTAATTAAAAAAAATTTACCTTAACTTGACTTTTAGAAAGAGGACAACAAATTTCTGACACCAATTCTGAAAATCATATTTAAGAAAAGAACAAATATAGTTAAAGTTTAAAAACTCTATTTCAAACTAATGAAAAACTTAAACATACATACATACATACGTACTCGAACATATACATATGTGAATATTTTTTTTACACTTTTTCCAATAATACATAGCTTTTCTTTATTACCGACTGATAAAGCAGATGTGAAACTGTAAAATCATGCTAGTTTTAAAAAATAATTAAATTTTCTTGTTCTTATTTTGTATTTTTGTTTTTTTTTTTCACTTTATACTTCGATCTATTTGAAATCGTCTCAAAAATTTAATACTTTCAACATTTTTTTTAAAAATATTTATTTTTACTTGTTCATATTAAAAGTTTACACATAAAATTTGCACTTTTACAAAAAATAACTGTTTAACTATTAATAACAGTGTCTGTTTTCATATAAAAAATTAACATTATATAAGTATGTAGTTATATGCAAATAGCCAACAGGTTAAAATAAAACATAAATATAAATTTTTAGTAAAAGTTCATATTCATTAATATGACAGAATTCTTAAACATTATATACAATGAATATATGTATACATAAGTATGTATAAAATATATGTATATATGTATGTATTTGTAATTCATTATGTAAATACATACATATGCATATGTACATATGTGATGTATTATATTACATAATTACGATAGGTAAGTTGTACATATCGACACTTTCATTATATTTTTATAGCTTTATAAACATCAAATTCCTAACATTTTATGCAAATTAATGTTTATTTTAATTAATATGAAAAAAAAAAAGTTAGTTTTGAGGAAGTAATTGAAGGAAATTAAATATTTAATTTCTTTCATTTTTTTCATACTTTTTGTTCTTTTTTCCTCAAAATTATATTACAAAAAAATATATATATATACATGTAGACACACAACACATGATGATGCATCATTAATAATTTCAATATTTCATTCATACTGTCAAACTGGCTGGAAAAAAAAAATATCAAAAAACAAAAACTTTTCAAATATAAAAATGAAAATCACTAATTTACAATCATCATCGTCATCATCATCATCATCGTCGTGTCATCATCATAATATGTATACCTTCTTCTTGATATATATGTATGTATGTATGTTTCTTAATTCTTAATACATACCTGTATCTACTTCTAAGTAAAAAAAAAAAGTAATAATAAAAAATTTAAAATTAAAATAATAATAATAATAATAAATATAAATAAAAATAAAAATAAAAATAAATAAATCTAAATAATCATTAAAGTTTAATTGCACTTTAATAAAATATTTAATAGTCCAATCAGTCGAATTTGATTAACATTCTCTTTCTTTGTTGTTTTTGTTGTTATTATTATTGTTGTTTTTGATTATTATTACTTTGATTGTAAACGGTTGAATAAATTATACTTCTTTTTACTTAAACTACAAAATTCAATAATACAGTAAATTATATTATTTACATGTATATCATGCAGGTAGGTAGAGATTTCTATACTAACTACCTAAATACTAAATATATAGTAAATATTTACATGTTCTTTTGATTTGATTATTCTGATTATTTTTGTTCTCCTCTATTTGACTTTTATTTTTTCCTTCATTTTAATATTATTTTAATTATCCATTTCTAATATCAAATGAACCAATATACTTTTTTCCTTTATATGTACAAAATACATATTTTTATACAGCCTATTATTCTTATTGTTGTACAGCCTTTACATAATGTACATACATATCCATACATATATGTATGTACATATGTCAGTAATATCCCTAGTAACCACATCATGATGACTTCATCGATGAGCTCATCATGAATGTCTCGATGAAAATCATGATGATTTTTATTCTACCGTCGGGAAAAAACTCATTTATATACTTTAATTTAATGGTACATAGTGATGAGCTCCATGAGCATTTCCATGAGCATCATGATGATTATCATTAGGAAGCTCATCGATGTTTTCACTGATGAGTTTTTTAATGATAATCATCATGATTTTCATTAGAAAACGCACTGATGTTAAATAAGGGTTGATTTTTTACATCATAGTTTAGGAATAAATGAAAGAAGTTATTTTTTTATTGACTCAAATTAAATTTATTAGGTCCTTTTACATTTTCTTTACATTTAAAATTATTTTTCCTATTACTATAATAATAGTATATATTTAATAACATATTACGATTGCAATTAATATTTTTGTTGTTCTTTATAGATATTTGGCTGGTTATTTCTCCTGCAATAAAGAAAAATTATAGTTGTTTTTTTAAAATTAAAACAGCATTTATGTTTTCGTAAAATGAAAATATAAATAACTTACTTTTTTGTACACTTAATCGGCTTGATCCTGGTAAATCCTGCTAAAATTTTTTTACAACTTCAATATAGATGTACTTCACACAATCACTATTCACTTCAAATGATTTTATTTTATTTTTAATTTTGGCCTTATTAATTGAATTTTAACAAATGTCGACTCAAAAAACTAAATATGCTATGAAACTACAAAGTATTGAAAACATTGAAATTTTTATTATTGATGACTGTTCTGATGAACAAATCAAGAAAGTAATCGAGAAGATCATGAATAAAAAAATATTATATATGTACTTCATTTTTTGTACATAACACTAATACATACATCCATAATTTAACAAATACAACTTTCCAAACTCGAAAAATTGAAAAACTGATGAGCGGTGGTTAGTAGGGATGTATGATAAACATAATAAAAATTTCAGTAGGGGGTATTTGCTAAAAGTGTATTTCACTAAAAAAAAAAAAACAAAATATGTAATAAAATTTAAAAAAAATAAATAAACATATAGAGACATTATATTACCTTATAGGCATACATTACTTTATATTTTTGCAGCAATAATTATAAAAATATTAAAATATAAAAAAATTGGCAATGAAAATAAAGAATAAAGAAGAAAAGTAATAAGAAATAACAATAATAAAAAGAAGCAAAAAAATATAATAGAAAACATGTAAATTGAGACTTTCAAGGTCAAGTAAAAACATGAAAATTCATTTATTGTTAAGATACATTTGAAAGATCTTTTAAAGATTTTAAATTTACTGATTGTAGTTATACATATATTATGTACATATATTTTTTCGTTTCTTTTCGTCATAAATTACATAAGATATTAAATTTAGAAAAAATAATATTTAAAAACATACAAATAAATTTATTATTTTATGAACATATATTTTAATTTCACAATTTGTTATATTATTTTTTGACTTCCGTATAACTATACAAGTCGAAATATGAGGAAAATATTTTATTTAAGGTGTTTATCAATGATTATATTTTTTTGAATTTAAATGTTTTTAACAATTATCTAATATATTATACAAATTTGAATCTAACTAATTTTTTATTTATTAGTTTTTCAAATAGAATAAATAAAAATGGGAAGAATAAATGACGATTTGCAGTTAGATAATATATATAATAGTAGATTGTTTTAAGAAACCCTAAAAAGCAAAAAACCAAAACAAAAAATAAACGAGGTCTATCTAAATGCTTATTTTTTTTCTTAAAAAAGAAAACGCGAGTTCATAAACCAATAGTTGAAAAGTCGGCAAAATTCTATAAAAGCCGGTAAGTCTAAAAAAACAAGACAGGCGTGCGAATAAGTTTTGCATGCAAATCTTGTTTCGGATTAAATGCAACACCAGGTCGTGAACTAATGGTTTTAAAAGAGTTCTATGTGGCTTTTAACCAAGCGCAATAATCTATCTCGCGTTAAAGATCTCACTTTATATTCAAAAATAAAATAGAAAAAAGTTAAATAAAGCACATTTAAAAAAAGAAATGAATGAGAAAGTAAACATGAAATTGATCACACAAAAAAAAAATTACGGAAGAGTACCTTCTTTATAATATATTAATAAAAAAAATAAAAAATAAAAAACAAATAAAGAGAAAATGAAGCTTTTTCGTCTTTTCAAAAAATCTATGCAAATCACTTGCAAAAATTGAAATTTAGCACTACTATGCACTTGAGTGCACACGGGCAATGATCTTCTTAATAATACAAAATAATTTTTATGTATACACATTATGTATGTATGTATGTATACTATTTTTATACTCCTAGAACAATACAACTACACTTATGTATATAAAATTATATAAAGAAGTGAAGACATATTAACAGCTGAAAACGGAGTTTCTTCCTTCTCACTGTCATCCAACTGACAGGAAATTTACGGTACTCGCTTAATATTCCGGAGATATGCTGGTCGCGATACAGTTCCTAACTTAAGCAGTGATTAAATGGGAAAATTCACGAATCAGAATCTTAATCTAAATCTGAAAACAAAAATATTCGTTTTTTTTTTTTTTTGTAAGGTAAAAAATATCTTTCCCTTTTATTACTTTTTTTCTTCTGCAACATCGCGCAAATATATTTTACATTTTTAAAACAAAAAAAAAAAGTCTTAAGTTCAAGTCTTAATTGTTACTACTTACACTCAAATTGAATGAAAATTATATTCAATGGAATGTAAATTTGCTTTTGGGTATATAAATGAAGCGTTATTACACTTCGTGTAGTTTTGATCATTACAAAATGATAATTATTATTATGGTATTTGAGTTTAGTGTACTATTGCGTTTAGACTATGCACAATAATGAAACGATATATTATATAAGTAAATATACCTTTAATTTAAACTTTTTAGCATCGCATCATAACAATCTTTTTCTCATATTATACATACATATGTACATATGTTGAGAATGTTACATTTTTGCATTGTGTTACTTGAAGAAGCAGTTAAAATGCCACTGTTATCATCTTTTTGCGAAAAAGGAAGTACAGGAAGTATCAAATAAATCGATCATTAAAATGAGCACACTTAAGATACATATTTATGTGGATACATGTGTACTGTGTAAATATGTATATCATTTATATAATATCTAAAGGTTCTTTATTTAGTCTCTTTTCATTTAAAGTTTTTTAATATCATTATTAATTATCCCTATTAGGGTTTTGATTTGTTGTTAAGATTTTTTTTTCTCTTAAACACTAGAATTCCCAGTAAAACTGATGCACTTTGGATTAAAAGTAACTCGTTCTTTGTAAAGAAAATATTTTGAAATCCTGTTTCTGCGGAAACATATTTTTTTTTCCCGAATAAAAAAATAAATACCAATTTGTTAAAATTTTGTACATAAAGTAATACGTCCTGTTTAAAAGATTTATCTTTAAATAAGAGCAAATTTATAAAAAAAGAGCCTAGAATTATTGTTTTATGTTCCCAAGCGTCAAGTTATGAATCTTTGAAATTTTATCCTTTTTCACATCAACTAAAACCAAACGGTTTTTTAGTTTTCTCATTCTTGAAATTTTGTATTCATTTAAGATTTTTGCTTTCTTCTTTTTTAATTTTTCAAATAAAAAAATAAAATTTTTGTTTTTTTTTTAAATTTAAGAACACCCTGTAAATTATTTAAAACATTCTTCCTAATTAAAATGCGACAATATTTTGTTTTTATTTTAGCACACATTAACTGGTCATAGTGGTAAGGTGATGGCAGCAAAATTTCTACAAGAATCTTCAAAAGTAGTTAGCGGTAGTCATGATAGAACACTAAAAATATGGGATTTAAGGAATAGAGCATGTATAGAAACAAAATTTGCTGGTTCAAGTTGTAATGATTTAGTAACAACAGATAGTTCTGGTTCAACAATAATAAGTGGCCATTTTGATAAGAAAATACGTTTTTGGGATACTCGAACAGCAGATTGTTCTGCAAATGATATATTACTCCCAGGAAAAATTACATCGCTCGATTTGTCTAAGGGTGAGATTTATTCAAAAAGTAGATTTAAAAGAATAATTAAATTAATAATAGTAACTAGCTGATCTTGCAAGTTCATCATCTTCAATCTTAACCGCCTTTTGGTCTTTGCTATCGCCCGTGGCGTAGACAAAGTTGTGGCCTTCGGGATTTCTATCCCATCTGCCATACACTTTTTATATACTTTTTACCACTTACTAACCCTTGGGTAACTAACTATCTTTGTCCGTAAAAGCGTTCTTCGTGACGTAATTGTGAAATTTTTGGGAAGAGTTTAAGGGTAATAAACGTGAACGGATTTACATGGGGTTTTCGGATTTAGGCTTCCTGTCTAGAATCGATCCTTTCGTGAAAATGATTAAATATAATGGAATATTCGGAAAATATAAATTTAAAGAACAAGTTGTTACTGAGAAACTTCCGAAACGTCCTCGAACAACTCTTTACTCGAATATCATCGTAGTTACAGAGGCTTTATGATAAATTTTTTACTTTTGCATTTTACAGTGCATTTTATTTATAAAAAGTATTTGTTTTAAAAGTTTTTTTTCAACATTCAAGTTTATTTAAATTAATAAGAAACATAATTATTTTCGAGTATTTTTGGTCACTTTGTAGTAAGATGCTTTTAACATTTATAAATTTCATACTAACGTTTCCATTCGAAATGAAAGTTTCTTAAATTTTTTTAAACTATATGTGTGAAAAACCATTTCTTTTAAATGGCCTCCATTTTCTTCCTGACAATAAATTTTTTTTTTAACGCACTTTCCATTTGTTTTGGGCTCTAAATTTGCTATTTCTGCACGAATATTTTGCTTAAGCTCCTGAATTTGCTTGTGGCTTATTCGTGTAAACCCGTCTTTTTGAGTAGCCCCACAAAAAGAAATCAGAAGCCGCCATATATGGAGAACGGGTAGACCAAGCCAATCTGCATTTTTCGAAATATGTAATTCGGTCACCGAAAAGCTCTCGAAGAATCTCCATTGTTACCCTCGCCATGGTAATAATTCTTGTAAAAATTGAATCTTATATGGAAATACATTGAGATCAAGTTTCAAAAATCGTCTTAGCGATGTTCTGGAGATGCTCAATTGAGTAATACGTCGACATTGGGATCATCATTGACACCTTGTCGTACATCCTGCACAGCTTCTTCATTGCGAACAGGTCGATGAACATTTGGTCGTGGTTGATCACATACTGCACCCCCCCTCCTAAAAACGGGTCACTATCAATGGTTACGGTATTTACTTTGCGTTGTAATAATAGATCGTCGTGGAAAATAATAAAATTCAATAATTTTGATCCATTCTTGAACTGTTTATGTAGGTCTTATAAAATTTTATAGAATTCTTTATATTCTGCAAAAAAAAAAATTAAAAACTGAAAAGTTACAAATTTTTAAAAACAGTTAGTCGAAGTTGGCCCACCCTGTAGAATTAACAGCAGCCTACTTAGAAAGTTTATCTTATGTGGGTTCCGGACACGAGGGATTCAGGGGCAACGAGCTGGCGCACTACCTAGCGAAAAAAGGCGCCAGCTCCAAGATTTTTGATCCAGAACCCTTCTGTGGACTTCCTAAAAACTACATCAAGGGTTCTATAAGGGAATGAATGGGAGATGGAAAAGTGCACCTCCTACTAGGAAAAGACTCCCGGTAACAAGCAAGCGAAGGAAAGAGGCCAAAGAGACCTCAAAACACATTCTGTGTGAATGCGTTGGTCTCAAAAAGAGTGCGATACTTGCACCAATTTTTCCTCAAGCGTGAGGAAGTCTGGTGCGCACCTTCGAATAGAATCTTAGGATTTATAAAAAACCTAAATCTATGAGAAGCACGGGCTGTACAAAAGATCTGCAAAGATCGAAGTGCAACAATAGCCCTATTCCAATCTAATCTAATCTACTTAGAATTAATCTCCTTTCTTCGACCTTTTTTCCATCTACATGGACTACATGCGCCAGTACTTTCCTAATCAAAAGTCTAGAAAAAGGATATTCCTACACTGTGACACATAAAAAAAAATTAAAATTAAAAAGAACACACTGCAATTCAAATTCAGTTAATCCAAAAATGTTTTGAAATTTATCTTAATGTCCTTTGAAAAATCTTATGAACTGAAATATTATACTTATTATAGATACATACATACATATACATATGTAGTATAAATTTTTTTTTTTTTTGAAATTTAATCGTTTCAGATTGTAAATATCTTGTCAGCTGTGTTAGAGATGATACAATAAGACTTTTAGATCTTCGCATGAATCAAATTATTAATACATTTTCGTAAGTTAAAAAAAACCAGAAAAAAAATATCAAACTTAATTTATTCAAAAAACGTGTGTAAATTAAATACATTTTAAACTTTTTTTTTCTCTTTTTATTTAATTTTCTACAGTCACGACAATTTTAAGGTAAGTTGTGATTGGGCTCGTGTTGCCTTTAATAATGATGCAACAAGAATAGCATGTGGTTCAGCTGATGGATCAATATTTATTTGGAATACAGCAGGAAAACTCGAAACAACATTAATGGAACATACGTAAGTTTATTTTTATAGTTAATTATATTATTTTAGTCTGAATTTTTCTTTCCTGTAACAACATTTTTTTTAAGAGTTTTGTTAATTTGTGCGTGTAAATTTAATTTGTTTCATAAATTAAAGTCTAAATTACCTGTTTTTTTAAAATTAGAATTTTTATCTTATTAGGTGTATATAATGTAACTTATTTTTTTTTTTTTTTTTTAAATGCCTACAATTTTATTTCGCTTCAATTTGATAAAAAAAAGTGTTCAACTTTGCAAATAACCGAAATCTTTTTCAATTATCATAACCAGGTATCTAGCAAGATACCATGTAGCAACTTGTTTTACAATATTAAAGTTCTCAAATGAAATTTTGTAGAAAAAAAAAACATTTTTTCGAAACTTTAAATCAGACATAATTCTAAGCAAATCTTTCAATTAATAATTATCAATCAAATAAAAAAATGTCACGTAAAAATAACAAAATATTTATTTTGAACATACTCAATCTGGATTCTTTCCTTCGAAGATATGAAGTTTAGTAAGATTGTTTACTTTCTGAAATATTGTACATACTTTAATGTATACTGTTATATTCAATATATCAAGTTCAGTCCAGTCTAACACGTATATGTGGTGAGCTTAGTACTCAAAATTTTTGACAACTATGTGACTAAAATTGAAATGGTGTATGATTGTTAACAACACCGGGTATTCAGTTGTGATTAAATGCGTTAGAAAAAAATAACATTACTAACAAGGAAAATTCTCACTTCAGGCTACAGAGTGTATAGAAAAATAAATAAATAAAATTATTATTTAAGTCTAATTCTTTTTTAAAAATGTATTTCTAATTCACATTTGCATTTTATTAATACTCATTTGTGGTACAACAAAGCCATTATACATTTTCATTAGGCCTTGTTAGTTTTCTAGTTTTCTGTCTATTTATTTGTTATATTTTAAACTTTTTTTTATTTTTTTATTTAACAAAATGCACGCATTTATTATCAGTTTATTCTGATTCATATGTATTGTGGATTCACTTGATGAACACGAACTGATAAAAAATATACTACCGGCTTTAAAATGTTTGAAAATTTTTCTACGTAACTTTTAAAATTTATAGCTACTCCCAATTTTAATATGTATATATTTATCTTTTGAAACATGTTTTATTTATAAAAAAAAAAAAAAAAATTTTTTTTTAAATTATACTTTTTATTCTTCCATTATATTTTTTTTATAAAAAGTTCTTTAAAAAAAGAAGGAAAAAAAAAAACAAAAATTACTTATGATATATATAAAATAGAAAGCGCAGTAATAATAGCAACATAAATAGAAGTATCTTAATGAACCACATTTTTTGTATCTAAATAGTATGTAATAATGCATGCTTGCATGTAACTAGAAAGCACATTACATACATACTATGTTACTTATGTACGTATCTCCTCTTTATAGCATGCATACACTGCACATCGTAGTTTAGTTGTAAAAGCATTTCTTTTTGTATTTTTTTGTATTCTGACCACAAGGTCGGATAATTTCTTTCTTCGCAGAGTTGCCGTAAATGCAGTCAGTTGGCATTTAGTAAGTTCTGTTTTAGCATCTGTGGATAAAGGTAAAAAATGTGTAATATGGGTCGATGCGTAGTAAAATGTCACCTTTATAAATTACTTTTTGTTGTCTTCAAAAAAAAAAAATAAAAATAAAAAACAACCAACCATCATTATCATCGTATAATAATATGTCATTAAATTTCAATGAGAAAAATAAAATAAAAGTCTAAAATATTGTTAATATTACTATGAGGTCGGCATCATCATCATATTCGTCGTCGTATTAATCATTTATTCCTCATCAATCTTTTTGTACAGGTAAATATCAATTTTTGTTTTTTTTTTTTTTATTATTATTACTACATATTTAAAATACTTTCAATAATAATAAATAAATAAATTATAAATTTAATTCTTAATAATAACTGTAAATAAGAATAATAAAAAAATTTTATGATCATCATCAACATCATCATAATATAAATGAGGCTAACCTTTATGGGTGATGTTTGTTGTTGATTATGATGATGACGATAATGATGAAATTAACACTTTACTTCAAAACATTAATATAATTTTTTTTTAATCTTTTGTTTTTTGATTATTTTGCTTTCATATTATTTTCAATTTAATTTTTTTGCTTATCACTTTTTTTTTTTATATTTTGTTTTGCTTTTACTCTTAAAGAATTTATATTGCATATAATTAAATTCCATCATTGACCCAACATTATAACATATTCAACCAAAAAAAAAAAACCACAATTTTAATTACATGACGTTTTTTATATTAATTTTTTTATATGTATGTATATTTTTTTTTCGTTTTGTCAATTTAAAAAAAAAAAAAATGTTTTAGGGACAAATTTTAATAGTCTTTTTTTTTTTTAAAACCTTTACATTATGTATGACAAAAGAATATTACCTTTCAAAAGTCATTTAACATATTCTTTTTCCGCATTTGCTTGTTTTCTTCTTTTTCTTCTGTTGATACTTTTTAAATTGCAATTATTGTGATTGCGTGAAAGGAATGTTCACTTATATTTTTTCTCTTGTTTTACATTAATATAATTTAATTAAATAAACGTTATATAAAAAATTTGCTAAAAGCAAAGAAAGATAAAGAATTTAAACAAAAAAGTCAAGAATCAATTTCACACAAAAATTTTAGTTAATTCTTAACTGGATTGAATTGTAAGTAAATACGAAAAACTTATCACTTTTATATAATACGTAAAGTATATTCGATAATTTTTTTTTTGAATTGTCTTTTTTTTTTTTTTATTATTTCTTAAATTTCAACTGACGTTTACACGAGAGATAAATTTGATTTTTGAAAGGTTCTTAAACAAGAAAAATAATATACATACATACCTATAATTTTTTACACGCAATCCTCGCACTGGAATACATAGGTACATAATTTTTTTTTTTTTGTTTTCAATGGTGTCGGTCTTTTTAAAAATATTTTAAATTCTAACAAGTACTTTATTTTTGGTTAAAATTATAAATTTTCAAGTATCAAGAACCAATATTATGAAATTAATAATTTTATTGTTTTTTTTTCTCTCTCTTTTAACTTGAATTCTTTAACAGTTGTAAATTATTATAATTATATCGTCACGTTTAAAAGGATGGCAAATAACTGGTTATAATAACATTTAATTATTATTATTTTGTTTTTTTTTTTTTTTTTTTTGACTTTTAATTTTACTTTATTTTTAATAAATTCTTTTTCTAAAGTAATGTTAATTCACTAGAAAAATGGTTAAAAGGAGATTATGTGAATAAAAGTTGAAATTAAAAAATCATTTTTCAAATCATGTAATAACCTTTGTGGTTTTCTTGAAAAGAAAAAAAAATGTTACTTTTTATTGTTGGTTTTTTAAAAGTTTTTTTGACTTTTGTTCTTTCCATTTCGAATATTTTTTTTTTTGTTACACTTTTTTTTTGTTTTACATTTTTTTTAATTAAATTTAATTCGTAGAATGTTGTAATTAAGAAAATTTATTATTGAAATTTTTAAAAAAATACATAAAAAATAATTGTGAAATTTGCTATTTTTATACTATACATAATTATTATAATTTTCGTAAAAATAAAATTTTATTTGTAGTTGTATGTGACATATTCGAATTTAAAAAAAAAAAAATAAATAAAAAAAAATATATGTTCAAAACATTGTTAGAATAAGTCGTTTAAAAAAAAAACATAAAAAGAAAAATTAATGTAGAAATAGTAATAAAAAAACAACTAATCTTTTCTATTTGTTCTCTTTTTTATATAAATATTTTTAATAAGGGGATTCATGTTACTTATGCGAGATTCTTAAAATTGTTATTTTACAAATATTCGTACTTTATATGAATGAATCTTTAGTCATAAATATCGTGAACAATTTTGCTAATGAACTACCTATATGTACATATGTACATACAATATATGCAATATGGCCTAAATTCGAAAGTTTACAAGTAACTTCACGTTTTATTTAACTTAAATGAGAAATTTTAAAAAGAAAAATGTACAAAGCTCTATAAAACTGTACTAATTTTAACAGCTTTTTGACATGAATTCCTTAATATAATTTGGGATTAATCTTGTGGAAAATTATGTTGTTTAAGTAATTATAGTATTTTAAAGATAACTTTTTTCATTGTAATTTTTAATCACTTGAATAATTTCCACTTATTTTAGTCCTTAAAAACAATTTTATTTTTGTATTCAATAACAAGTAGAAATATGAAAATTTGCAACAACAAACAAAATACTTTTATAATAAAATTTAAAAATTTCCAAAAACATTTTATATTGACTCAAATTTAAAGTAGTTTAAGAAAATTTAATTTTTTTTGGAATTTAACAGAAATATACTAATAACTTAAAAAAGTTCCAAAAGTAAGTTGAGTTTAAAAAAAAAAATTGTGCTGAAGTAAAGCAATTACTTTTCGTATTTCAAAAAGAAAAATTTAAAAGAAATTTTGGAAATATTTTCAATGAATCAATATGAAATATTTTTTTATAATAAAACAAAACAAACAAACAAACAAAAAATAACATTTGTAATATGTAGCTTGCAACATTTATATAAATATTACGAGTATTACGTAATATGTTAGCTATATACAAATTAGTAAGAAAAAAAATTCTTTATAAAGAAGAGAGAAAAGATTATGAAAAAAAAAAAAACATAAATATTAAAATTTAATTTATGTGTTTGTAACTAATACTTTTTGTGATATATGTATTTTATTTATGCCTCCAAAAATGTTCAACAAACAAATTAAATTTCAAATAATTGCGCAAAATTTTAGAAATTTTAGATTTTTTTTATTATTATTATTTTTATATTTGAGTTTTTTTAATTGACAATGAAAATAATAAATAATTTTATAAAAATTGAAAGTCTGTGTGTATATTTATTTTTATTTAATAATTCCATTTTTTTTTATCGTATTACATACATATGATGTTTTTTCTCCTAAATTGAATCAAATAATTTTTGAAAATTAGGACTTGCTTGTACTTCAAGAAATGTTATATTAGGAACATATGTATGTGAATGAAAGTTACTTACATAGTTTACAGCGGCAAATAAAATGTTAATGGAAAGACACATGGGTCCTCTACAATTTTGCAAAAGAGTAGATGAGCCTAGCGTGCCCCTGTAGAGTGTTACAGGGTAAAATAAGGAAAAAGTACCAAAAATCTTTTCCCCCTTCTAACTCCGTAACGGTTAAGATTACCCCCCCACAATCCATACGATTTTTTGTTCGCCTCGCCGAGACCTATCCGTAGTTTCCGGGTCGGACACCGTAACGTAACGAAATCACTCTGTATAACAAATGGAAAAAGCACAAAAGTGCATACATTATATAATTAAGATGAACTTGAAGATATTATAAAATTTGTACTCACTTTTCTTGGGAATTTTTAAAATCTCCATGTTTTTCTCCTATTGTTCAACAGGAAGCAAAAAATTTGAATTATAGTAGAATGTAAATTCTAAATAAGGCTGTGAACATTTTTTGAAAATTGTTTTCTGTTACTGCATTTCCAGGTGATTTAATTGTTTTGGATTTTTTTTACTATGTACATATATTTAAAAGTTTTTTAATACAAACTGGAATAAAAATACTATTGTATTTTTTGAAAATAATAATAGTCTAAATGAGAAAATCAAAACCTATTACGATTACAGATATGCAAATTGCTCCTTAGGACTCCGTTTTTAAATTATTAATGTGAATTTTATAATAATCTGTAAAAATATTTCTGAATCATCAATATTTAAAAATATGGAATAAGAAATCCAGTTTTTTTCAAATCTTCATAAAGTATATCTACTTACGTTCTCTACTGAACATATAGCCGGTGACAATGTAATGTCCAACTTAATTTATTTCATAAATATTTGCAAAAAAATTGCCTACGTTTTCGCCCATTCGAGTTGTTTTTTCTCATATTGTCCGTCAGTAGAGGCCTTTTTGTAGGTTTTTTTTTTTTTAAATAATCCTATATCATTTAATCTTCGTTGAAGTGTTGATGTTCTTGATGAGCTGACTTTTTCAAATTCATCTTTTAATTTTACAGCTGAAACAAAGCGATTTTTTAAGCATAAACATTTTAAAAGCCGTTCATCTCGTTCGGTTGTTTTTTTGCACTTTCCGGAACACGGTCAGTAGTTTTATTTGTTTTTATTTAATTTCTCACAGTTTTTCCGAACACTTAACACGTCGAGCGATTTCACAATTATTAAAGTTTTCTTTGTGTAAAGTTATAATTTTTACTTCTTCATAAGTTAATTTTTTAGCATATGCCATTATAATTCTATCTTTTTAAGACAACTGCACCTTTCAACAATTTAAACACAAATGCTACTTCGAAAATATGAAAAAATCACTGAGAACATTCAGGTATCGCATTTTATTGCACTTACCTAATTATTACTTAGTATGACAATAACGGAATTCCCAGATATTGATAATTACAAGAGGTCGAGCATTTCATTGTCGCCGGGTGTACACTCATATTATTCTGTTTATTTTCCCTATTTTTAACACAGCAAAACACACATTAAATATTTTGTCTACTTTGTTGTCTTTTTCACATTTCTTACTTTAACTTATCAGAACTTTTAAAAGAAACAATATACCAATCACAGATAACGCTTTGAAAAAAAAGCAAAAAAAAAATCCTTATTCAATGAAATACATAAATGGATTCTATAAGTTTATTTTAATTAAAAATCATTTTAAGCTACTTCATTTAAAATCCTTTTTTACGATGCTACAAAAATAAATTGGTTTAAAGTTTTATGTATAAAAACACGGATAATTGTTAACTTATTTTTTCTCTTTTGTTTTTGCTTGGAGATTTTTTTTATTATTATTTTGTTTTTTTTTTTAATTTTAATTTCACATTAAAAAGATTATTCATTACAACTGCTTTATGCTGTTGTGCAGATACTCTTGTGTTTTTAATATTTACATACGAAATTTGAATCAATATTTTTTTTTTCCAAAGAAAATAAAACAAATTTACTTAGAATTTTTAATATCCCGTTTTTTTTATTATCATTTAATTTTTTTTTTTTTCTTTTGAATTAATGATGTATACAAGTAATTTAAACAAGTTATATATCCATTTTTATATTGGTAGTTTTCTTATATTTTAATGAAAGCCATATTGGAATACACGTCAAGAACAACATGATGATCATGGTCATCCCATGATTGACCGTCACAAAAAGACAGTTAAATGATCCTCATAGGCATTCACTTATATAATTGACATTTGCAAATTTGCATTAACTATACAATAATAATAACTAAAAATACCAGCAAGAAAAAAAAAAAACATGAAATGCATACCATAAGATGATGATCATAAATAAAATATCTTTTTTAAATATCTTATTACGGTTGCTGAGTATCTGTTCGGTTGTGTTACTTTAGCTACTTCTGCAGCTGCCACAAATAACTGCTGTATTTTAACATTTTTTAGATTACACCCAATATTTCGTGTATGCGTTTATATTAAATGAAAATTGAAATTAAATTATTGATCATCAAGAAAATGTTCGAAAATTGTTTTTATTTTATTTCATTTCAATTTTTTTTTTCTTAAATTTTGATTTGAAATTCTTGATACATATCATGTTTTCCATAAAATGTCAATTAACACTATTTACGTGTGTGTTGTATTAATACATTTTCAAAAGGACAGACTTTTTTTTACAAAAAAAAAAAAAAAAAAAAAATTGAAAGAATGAATTGTGAAATAGATAAATAATTTAAAAACAGTAACAGCAGTAACATAGCAGAGTAATAGCAAATAACATTAAATTGAAGCAAATTTTCTTATGATTACTCCCTCAATTGTTTACTTTACTCAAAAGTAAGAAAAAAGTGTAATAATATAATCAAAATATCACAATACAAACAATACATTTTTTCCCAATACATACCTATATTACAATTCGATAAAATGATATCTTTTTAGTAGTAGAAAATGTGCAATAAATCACTTTATTATCCTTTAAAACCGTTTTCAATTATTTGTCTATTTCTCTTTTTGCAAGATACTATACAGAAACATACATTTATAAAAATATATGTATAAAAAAGAAGCTAATATATTGTATTATGGAATAAATAAGTAAATTTACTATATAAGTAATATTTGTATGTTAACTGAACATACATATATGTACGTATATGTATGTAGAATAAAAAACAAGTTGATGTTACTTTTGCAATATGTATTTGCATTTTATCTACATGTGACCTCACACTTGATATATGAAGTATCAAACTACTTGTGGGTGGCTTTAGCTGTACATTTATTTGAATAATTTTAAAATGAAGCAAGTACAAGATATAAATGTATATGTATGTAGTGTGTATGAAGGAATGTATCTCAAAATAAAGAAAATATATACATACTAATATGTTTAGATAAAGATATACATATACATATAAAAAATTCTGTTTCCTTAAGTCTTAAAATTATATTTATTATTCGTGGGTGGTTTTTCGTTGATACTGTGAAAAAATGAAAAATATTATACCCGTGCACTATGTAAATTCTTAAAATAAAAATATTTAAAATAAAACAAAACATAAAAAAGATCCAAACTCCTTATTACAATAATATGAATTAATTTTCTAAATATTGTATTTTCAGATTATAAAGCAAAAGGTCAGAGAAATTTACATCAATATAAAATTATAAGATTATAACCCTCAGTAACACTTTAATTGTATTTGGTTCTTCTTCGATCATGCAAAAATCTAAATTCATTCGATGACTGTTTCAGTTAACTTATATCTTCTAAATATCTATGCATTAATTCTGTTACGGTTCTTAAATTCAGATAATAAATTTATTAATAAAAAATCACAAGTAATTATCCACGTTGAAGAAAACTTATAGACTCAGGTATTCTATTTTAAAAAATATAATTGGTCTAAGGCCATATCCTCAATCGTCCAACAATTAATCAAATTACAATTAGCAAATATGGCGGATTTGCGATAGATAATTCCGATTACAAAAAACCACGTTCTCGATTGCAATTGCAAGTTAACTATTTGTACTTTGTAAGCACTTTTGTTAAATAAAGATTTTATATAAACAACCTATAATTTTCTATTATAAACATTAACAATTCGTTGTTTTTTTACCAAATTTTTGAAATTTTCAAATTTTAAATCATAACCGAATATTGTCCATCATAATTTTTTCTTTTCAATTTGAATCTTTTTCTGCAGTCTCACTCACCAATTCTGTCCATTACAGAAAAAAAATATTCAAGTTACAACGATAAAATAAGTATTTAGGTTTGAGTTTTTACTTTTTTATAAGAAATTTTAGGTTATGCGCTCTCACTTTAACTCAATTTTGCGATCAGATTGGATTTTCTTATTTGCGAACCAAAAAAATTGAAGATACCGTTTCTATCAATTCAGCTAGCAAGTCTTGCTTGCTGGCTTGCTAGACGATCGAGAATATGGGCCTTTGTGTAGAAAAATAATTTTTGATGATGATCTACTATTTAACTTACTAAAATAACAAAATCGTAATTTTCAGCTATAATGCTATGATTTGACAACAGACGGCGTGGAAAGACTCTCTGCATTTTGCAGTGACAGCCAAGCTGCGCTGCAAGCTCTGGAGAATTCAATCACATCTAAAATTGTCCAAGAATGTAAAAAAAGACTTAAAGGCAAAGCCATTAGTAAACACAATTGACTTAAGCTTTAGTGGGTTCCAAGTCACCATGTTATAGAGGGAAATGAATACTCTAACGCTCTTGGGAAGGAAGGTTAACATAACTCTATATGGGGACCGGAACCATAGTATAAAGAAGACTAGTAAAATTACTTCTCCATAACGGTAAATAAAAAATGAAATCCAATCATAATGAAGAACGTTATCAGAAATAAAAAAAGAAAAAAACTTCCTATAAGACGAAGAGAGACTTGTAGTATGTACCTTAAAAATTTACATGATTTTATATGGAAAGAAAAATATATCTTTCTTCTTCATTTCTAAGAAAAAAAACTAAATTTCTACACAATTATATTGTACCTCCCTCAGTTATATCGATGTGTTTTATCACAATATTTTTACACAACTTTATATTCTCACCTACGTATGTTTTACCCATACACGTGAAAAATGAGAATAAAAATGCCTCCCTCAGTTGCCTAACTGTATTGGTTTTATAGTTTTTATAAGGTAAAGCGTAGTAATATTGAATCACTAGTATTTATTTTGTTTATTATTATTTGTAAGGGGATAGTGAAGAAAATGTAATAATACATATTGTTGAGTTTAAGTGAAAAAGTAATTAAAAAATTATAATTTAAATGAATTTCCAGTAAATTTCCATATATTGGGTTTGAAATTACGTTTTTGTTTCCATTTTACCCAATATGGCAATAAGAGTATGATTTACTCTATATATTAAATAACTACGTATATAGAAAATTTAAATTTTTTATCTTTGTTGCTCCCTAATGATTTATCTTTTGGACTATTTCTAGCAAAATACACTTGCATTTTACACATACATTGAAGTTTTTCAAAATTTCTTATCAAATTTTGTATGGAAAATTGAAATGTGATTTTACTTGTCTTCATTATACTATGCCGGAACCAACGATAGGTATGAATTGCATTTCAATCAGTTTATGGATCACCAGTCACATAGAAAAACTCCATGCGGAAGGAAAGGTACGAAACGCTTTGTGAAAAAGCCTGAGGAAACGATGGCTGGATTTTTCCTAAACCTTAGTAGGAGGGACTGTCTGGCTCTCGTTGGCCTCATCACAGGGCATAACAAATAAAACCACCAATTGACGGTCATGAAAGTGGCCAGGGATCGAACGTTCGAGGCCTGCCTAGAGGAGGCGGAAAAAAAGAACACCATCTTTGCTGTTGCCCGGCCTTCTCTAGGACAAGGCTACGTACATACATGGAACTCTGATGCAATGAGAATAGAATCTGTCAAGTCAAGAAGATTTTACTAGAGACGGGGGATGCTGAATTCAACACAAACAACACTACGAAATCTCCAATTTTTCTCATTCTATAGGAAATACATTTTCAGATATTATTTTTATTTTACCTATTTCAGATATATGTATATAGAATCCACCTCTCCTTTGTTCTTGTTTCAAAGCTCTACAATCAAATATTATTTATTAAACCTTTGCACCCTTAGTTATTTTTTCTAAAAGTAGTTTTCACTTCAAGTTCAAACAAAATGATGTGACATTGAAAATAAATTCTCCTTCTCGACACCACAACCTATGATAAGTCTTAGCCTACTTCAATAAGCTTAAGATTTCGTAATCATTTGTCTGTCATACATAACCCTACAGTTTAAAGCGGAATGCAAACCACTCGCTGGTAACGAGTGAATTTATTTATATTACAGGACCAATACATATATACATATTTATGTAGTTGGTTTTGTGTACTTGCAATATTGTCAGTAAATACAGTCACTAACCATTTCAGTTGTAAGAATTTATACCAAACTTAAATGAATCTGTACTCAATAAAATCTGAATGAACTATGACAGATTTGGATCCGAAACCTCTAGAATTGAAAATATTCTATAATTATAAATTAAATTTCATATCAATGAAGTATCAGTCTGTCTAAGGAAATAAAACTAGGTTCTTTAGAAAACAAATTTTCCAACAAATTTTGCAATTTTTTAAGTACGATAGTTTTCTATGCAGTATTTTTATGATCCTCGTGAAAGCACATTCATGTATAATGAGTTGAAAATAGTCTAATTTTTCATGTATAATAAAACGAAAGATTCAATTTGAAACACTATGCGACTATACACATGTATAATGAATGATACATTACACATGTATAAACGTCGGAGTTGTTATTTTTTTTTAATACATTGAAGTTTTTTCTATTTGAAAAGGTCACCTTTGTACTCAGTAGTTAGTGTTACAGCTTTGCGTAACCTTTGGCATCATAATTTAGAAGCTATTTATTATATTGTCGTTAAAAATTAAGGTTCACTGGATATATGGTCAACTTATGCCAAAACTTTAATCTACAACACCAGTAGGCTACTTCTACATATTTGCAGTAATCCTGGTCTACCAGCCTTACAACAACAGAATAAGTATGACGTACGTATTATTTTTCACAATTTTAATTTAATTTTTCCTTTTTTTTTTTTTTTTTTTTTTCAAAAATACCTCTTTCTAAACATTTTCGTATTATGTACGTATATGTATTAGAAAAGAAAAAAAACAAAAATTCCAATGATACAATATTTAAAATTTGTTGTGTTAAAAAATAAAAATAAAATTTTATAATATGAAAATAATGATAATGAGAAATATCATGTATCATCTGAAGGATTATAAAATATAATTAATATCTTCACAAAATTATAAGCATTACTATAATTTAGAAAGATGATGTTGCGATTAAAATATACTTCATTTGTATATTAATGTAAAAGTCATATAAAAACAATAATCTTATCTTATTAGAAGACATGAAGACATATTTTTAACTTACTTAAATTATTATTAACTATAACTATGTATTACATTACAACATACACGCAATTTTCGTACAAATGCATTTTTTTGTTTTTTTTTTGTTGTTGTTTTGTTTTCTATTTATATTACTTTTAATAAGTATAAAAGTCAAAGAAGAAACTGATTTATAACTTTGCACTATGTTAAACAGGTGATATTCATATGCAAATATTGCAAATATAATAATTTTTAGTTTGCAAAAAATGAACAAATAATAAAAAACCATGTCTGATTCATTCATAAGAAAACGATACGAAAATTCAGATATTATATATATTTTCACTCAAATTGGATGTATACATGATGATAAAATAAGTAATATAACTTACTTACAAATCACCACCTTGTGTGTGCAGATTGTTATTTTTTTTTTTATTTTTAGTTTTTTTTTTGTCAAAACCTCTCTGTTTTCAACTTGTTTTTTTTTTTTTTTTTTTTTATGGAACATAAGAAGTAAAGTATAATACTTTAAAATGTTAGGTTACACTGAGAGCTGGATCAGAAAACTTCAATTATGTAGAATTTAAATGAGACCTAAAGAAAAGATAATGTGAATTTTACCGGAAATCGTCATAAATACGTAAAGTAATTATGCGGTCAAATACCTAAAGAGAACAAGTAGAATGTTTTTCGAAAGTTTTTTTTTTTATTATTTCAGGTACATACATGTAGGTATAAATATAAAAAAGTTCAAAATATATAAGTATAATACGAAATACTGAAAACTAAAAATGGAGTGTGGTAAAGTGAAATGAAGTATCTATATTTAGTTTCTGATGTATTTTTGTTTTTGTTTTTTTTTTTCTCTTAATTTCAGAAAAATATTTTGGTCTTTGGGTATTGTATGCATAGTTTTGAAACAAAAAAATTTGAAACAACAGGAGAAAAAAAATGAAATAACATTAATATATACTCTTGTTTAAAGAGATGAATCTGTTGTATAATTATATTGAAACGTATCTTTTTCCTTTCCTGATGATAATGATGATGATGAAGATGCGTTCAAATATGCACCTTTATGTATAACTTAAAGATTTTAAAGATATACTCGTATATATTTATAGATAAGAGTTTAAACTAAAGTTTCTTAGAGTTTGTACCTGTAACCTGTAAAAGGGCATTGATCTTATTTTATGTGCAGTTTTTTTTTTCTTTTTTTTATTTTCTTGTCTTTTTTAACATTATACATACATATTAAGTGCATCAATGTTTAAACAGAAATTTTTGGCGTGACTTATTATTATATTCTTTTTTTTCTTTTTCATTTTTTCTCTTTTATATTATTTCTTTGAATTTTTTTTTTCAAAACTTTTGCAAATATAATTTCAACTAATAATATCCAATAATAATACAAAAAAAAAAAAATTATACCCCTAATTAGAGTTCATCAAAAATTGAGTAATTCATGCAAATTGTCAATGTGTAACCAAAAATTAATATAATACTTTGAAGTAAAAGTGGGTAAATACAATTTCAAGACATCAATTTAACAAATTTTTTATGTAGGTATAGCAATGATAATGGTAAAAAAAAAATGATAAAATGAGTAAATTAAGTAAAAAAAAAAGTACTCGTAAATCGAAAAAAAAAAACAAAATATATAATGAGATTTCATTAAATGGATATTTCTTTCTTTCTTACTTTTTGTTTTTTTTTGTTTTTTGTTTTTGTCAAAAAATTTCGTTCATGCTATTTGAATTTTGAACGAACAAAAAAAAATATACATATAAATAATATAATAAGTGGAATGAAATAATTATTAAATTAAGAAAAGAACTGTTTTATATGAATGTTGTTTTTTTTCACTTCGTATCTTGTATCTGACTTGTTTATCATTTAATTTTTATTTTGAAAAAATATGCATATGTACCTACCTACATATTATATGTATATGATAAAAATAATAACAAAAATAAAAGAAAAGTATTTCTGAGAAACAATGAAAAATTACATGATATAAGAATCAAGAAAAAAAGAGCTGTGAACATTTCTATGGCAATTATTAATGATAGATTACAATACAACATAAATTAGTATGGACCGTAATAGATTTCAGACAAGATACATATTATTGATGTCTGTCGGGAGTTCTATTCAAGAAAAAAAAAATATATGTACATGCTGCTGTTTCTTTTTATTTATTTGTATTGCTAACAGCATTATAAACTTGAAGATAGTTAACACAATCTTTTTGTTTCTATCAAAAAAAAAAAAAAAAAATTTGTACGCATAATTTTTAAATATTTTTCTATCAAGAATAATAAAAAATAAAATAAAAAATAAAAAAAAAAAGAATATGAAAAAGAACAGTTAAAATAATAATTTTTCTTAATATTACTAAGTACATATACCTATAGTTACATTACATTGTTAATAGCTAATGTACATTCTTTTATATTTAATACAATTAAACAATGACTTAAGTTATGAATATTTATTATGACCAAAAAAAAAAAAAAACAACAAAAAATTAAAATAAAAAACATGGAAAATGAAAAACAAAACAAAATAAAATAACTAGAGTATTAACTATATTAATTTTATAATAAAAAAAAATCTACAAAAATATTAACAAAATAAAAAAAGATACTCTCATTGTTTTGGACATTAATATATTACTTCATGACACAAAAATTTGTAAGAATGATTAGAACATAAAGGACATTCTTCATTTTTTATTTTTTTTTTATTAAATATATATTTATTACTTTTTTCTTCTTGACTTTTTTACTTGTACCTACTTTGAACATAGCATACAATATATTTATGTATGTTATTTTTTTATTTTTTTTATTTTGCTATTTTTTGTTCCCATAGGTTATGAAATTAAATACAGTAAATTTCTTCCGACATTTTAGGTCTTTTGACATTGTCTTGAAAAGTATGCGTTTTATAATATGTTTGAGCATGTTGTATGGCCTTATATAATATAATCGGTAACTATTCTATATTATTTACAAAATGAAAAACAAAAAAAAAAATTATACCTAATAGAAAAAAAAAAAAAAAATTCATGTGCAATTTTAAGTTCAATAGTAAATTTCTCTATTAAAATAGATAAGTTGTTAAGAATTTGAAACATACAGAAGAAAAACAAAACAGAAATATATAAAAAAATTAAAAGCACATAACAAGAGGAAAACTTATTGAAGAAATGTATGCAGGGTGATGTTTATCTTAATCAATTACAAAAAATCAAGTGATTTGATGTGAGATGTGAGATGATAGAACTAAACAACAGTTTATAGTGAATATAGGAAATTCGTAATGTTTTGACGTTTTATTTCTTAAATTTTTCAACAATATAATTTATATTCTGATTTCACTCAAAAAATTCCTAGAGCAAAAAATATTGTCTATTCATTGTGGATTTTCACGAATACCTATTCTATAGTTTAAATTAAAATATTTTTAAATGTTTTGAAAAACTTTTTAAAGACAAATGATCTCTTCATAGTCGAAAAAGAACAACAATATAGAAACAAAATTTTTGTTCTACACCTGAATGACTACTTTTGAAAAAATAATTCTAATTCTAATTCTATTTTGAAGATACATATTTATTAATACTTTTTAATTACTTAATTTATTTTTTAAACATCCTATGCAAGCATCTTTATTATTATATTAAATACTCATATAAGTTTTTCTTTCGTATATAATATATAATATGCCTTAACAACTAGGTCTATTCTTTCATTTGTTCTATTCCTTTTTTCCCCTTATCTGCACATTATGGTAAAGTCAAGATCAAACAAAAATACCGACTAATGTTTCTTTATGCTATTTGATCAAAAGACTTATATAAGAAAGAAGAAAATTTATACTTTTTAGTAGTTACTTTACTACTTACTGCACTTTTAAAGATACTCTACATATACTTTTTAAAAAAAAAGTTCAAACAAAAAAAAAACAATACTAAAAATAGATGAAAAAGATGAAAATTGTTTCAGGAGAAGAAGTGGTGAAGGCAGATAAAAAAAACAAAGTGAAGAAGAAAAAGAAGTTAGCATGACCGATTGCAAAAGCAAATGGGACAATCTCCTTACAATTCAAAAAGTAAAAACTGTTGTTCAAATGTGCTCTTTGATGTTCCTCAAAAAAAAAAAAAAAAAAAAAAACATTAAAAGTTGTACATTTTAGCTATCCAACTATCCAATCAAATGATAATAAGACCTCCTTATCCATTAGAATTGTCGACAAAAGTCGCGGAAAAGTTTTTTTGAGATGCTCTTTTGATAGAATTTCTGTGTTTTCTTTAAACCAAAAAGATTGTATGTATATATATTCAAGTAATATAACCGAAAACAAAAAAACAAAAACACAAGAAAAAATTCTAAACAATATATCATAGTTAATTCGTATATCATTTTTATTGGATAATTTATGCGAAAATGTTGAAAAAAAAAATGAATAATTGAATGCAAAATAAAAAAAGTTATGAATTCACAGGGTGTTTGTATATAACTTTGTGTTCAATTTGCCAAGGAAAATTTCAAATTTGACTTCTAACAATAAAAGCCGAAAATACTCAAATATCACTACTTTCAACCCTTACAATTGAAACAGTTATTTCTTTAACAGTCAAGCTTTTCTAGTTGATAAAAAAATTATATTAGATTTTTAAAATTTCTAAACTAAATAAAAATACATATTTTGAATATAAAAAAAAATCCTAGCAATTTTCCATGTCCCTTCCCTTGCATATTTTTTTCAAAAATTTTAGAGTTTTTGAGAACGTAAATCAGATACATCATATTACTTTTTTTTAACCGTTTTACACTATAGATACTAAATTTTCAATTTTTCTAAAATTATTTTTGAACAAGGCACAATCTCAGCTTAAATACGAAAATGTGAAATTTGCATTGAAATTTTCTGTGTGCAAAATTCAGTAATACTTAAAATATTATATTTCAAATATTTAAATTCTGAATACATATTTGTCTGCGAAAATAGTTTCTATTGGTTTTGTATTGAAAACGTATCTAAAATTTCAAAATAATAATTATAAGATTAATTTGTTTTTTATTTTTAAAATCTCAACGGATATGTTTTCTGATAAATAAATAAGAAATTGAAGAAAACTTTGCGTTCTTACATAAAAATATTTTTTTTTAGTTTTTTCTTTCCAATCTTTTTTTTATATATAGTATATTAAAGGGATAGTGGCCGGGACCTTTTCACTTAGAAATTTAAGTACACTTTTCTCTATGAATTTTTACACAGTTGCAACTCTATGGAGCTTTTTTTCAAAAAAATTTAAAAAAAAAAAACATATTATGGAAAGTGATATTTAAAGCTTATGATGTGAAATGTTAAAAATTTATTTGTAATGTACTGGTTAGTTTTTTGCAAATTGTCGCCATTCGATTCAATTAAAAGCCAATACCTAAAACTAAAAAATACATACTCAAATATATTTTTTTGCGAGAAAAGTGTTTCTACATAAAAAAGCCAAATTTCTAACAAAAACGATTGCATCCATGTTTAAATTTTTTCTTCTTTTTATTTTAAATTTAAACAAATATTGAAAAATATAAAATTAAATGATTTTTTTTCACATTAAATTCACATTTCCACATAATTAAAATTAACATAATATATATGTGAATATATTTACCATCAAGAATATTTTTTTATTCGAATTGATTATTCTTATCTATTTTTTTAATCATAATGAAATGATTAGATTTAGAAAAAAAAATAACAATCACAAAAAAAAAAATATAAAAGAATTCTGAGAGTTTGAAAGAAAAATCAACTATGTATATAATTCAAATTAGGCAATTAAAATTAATTACACACACAAAATTGATCTACAATATAAATTTTTTTTCTTGATTCATTTTTTTCAATATACCCAATTTTCGGCATTTCTATTTACCAAAAAGGCGTATTCATTTATTATTTATAAAAGAAAAAAAAAAACAAACTTTTATTGTTATTGTGTTTTTTATTAACTTTCTTTTTTGTGGTATATATATGGTATGTACCTACTATGTATATGTATTTTGATTTCAGTGTTAATTATAAGACGATTTAAAGTATTAATAATTTTTTTAATGGTATTATTTAGAATTTATAATATAATTGATCTTTCATTTTTTTTTTATTATATCATACAATACATATTTACACACCTTTAAAAATTCTCTTTTAATATCAAATATTACGAAAAAAAAAGAAAATAAGAAATAAAAATGTGAAATCAATTCATCAATTTAATGAATCTTTTTTAAATGTCCATAAACTATGAATTAATATTGATTTATATGAATCAAAAAATATCCCTGCAAACGCAGTGAGTGACTAGTTAACACAAATGAAAATTTTTTGACACTATCTTTATTATACCAATTTTGTGATGGTATGTATAGGTTACTACATAAATACTAGTAACGATTATTGTAACTATATGTTTTATTTTAAGTACAAAGAGTGTAACCTATGGTTACTGTACCAATTCTGTAATCGCTACTGTAATTTTTCAGTACGAATGAAGTAACGGATTTCGTAACCGATTAAACAATAATCATCCATATTGACCATATTCATTCGTATGTAATAAAATTGACAGCGTTAATTAGAATTATAATATAATAAAATTATATTTTAATATTATTAATAAATAAATTAATTAATAAAATATATTTATTTAGTGAATAGTGTAATAAAATAAAGACTGTAGTCAAAGTCAATATTTATATTCAGAAAAATTTTGAGTGAAGAAAAACTATATTTTTTTAAAATAGCATAATGTGAGAATCTTATTGATTTCAAATTCATCATATAACATAACTGCATACAGTATCTGCGACTTCGAAAACGTCAGATGATCGTCAATTGACGAAATTCAGCAATACAACGTTTTAAGCTGAATATCGTCAATTGACGATCATTTGACGTTCTCGAACTCGCACTATGTATTGTATACTATAGGTATACAACCTAAAGGTTACCATCTTAAGTTTTAGTGGTTACAGAATTAAGTATTGTATCCACTTTATACTGTATACTGTAACTTATAAAATAAAAGTTCGTTTTTTAAACTCTTAATAGTTACTGGATAGTTATAGTAACCTATAAGGTAACTTTTTCACTGCCTATATATCATAACTCACAACTACTAATGCATAAATAACAAAGTAAATAAGGAAAAAGTGTGAACGCTTTTAATAAATTTATACGAGAAGTAATGGTTCTATTCCGGTAAGTGTATATGGTTACAAGACTAGTTACAAGACTAGTTTTGTGTTTGCAGGGATATGTATATAAATATGTACATATATGTTTGTAAAAATAGATTTCGAAATAAAAGAATCTACATAATATACGTACATAAATATGAATAATGTAGATATGTACAATAATCTCCGAAATTTTTCTTTTTTCTAAAAATAAAAAAATCATCACAACGGAAATCAATGAATTTAAAAATAATTTTCTATTTTAATTTTTTTTTTTTGTATTCTTTATTCTCCTAAATGATTACATTTAAATAAAAATTCTTCATAATAACATGTTATAAAGGTATTTTTATTATGTAAGGTATATTTATGATTATGATTATTATTTTATTTTACATATATGGAAATACCTCCAGTTGTTGTAATAAATTAAAATTTGATGAAGTTAAAGTATATACTTAATATTACACCTTATAGTAGCCAAACATTTACAGATAGTGAGAGTGTTTGAATTAAATATTTAAAATAAAATACTATATACATATATGTATATTGTATATGCATGTATGTATATATGTACATTGTACATATAATAATATGTAGATGTTACGCATTTGAAAAATTTATTTAAAAAAATATACATATGTACATATTTATTTTTCTATACATATATACATATTTCTTAAATTTCTGAATTTTATTAATAATATAAAAACAACAACATATATATAAGAATAAAATGAATACATAAAATTCTGTATAGTTTTACAAACAAGTTTTTAAATTAATATTATGAGAAAGCAGTAGGAAAAAATGCATCAAACATAAATTCTTCAAATTACATAAAAATCGAAAATAAAAAAAAAAATAAATTAAAGAAAAAGAAAAATTAAATAATAATGGAATTCATTTTAGCAAAAGAAAACACATAAAATAATCATCATAATAAATAAATATTTATTATTATGAATTAATTTTGTTGTTTGTGTTTGTGTTTTTTTATTCTTTTGCTTTTTAATTTTGTATTTTTTTTTCTATTTAAATTTACATCATGAATATTGCATTTTTTTTATGATATTCTCTTGCATCTTTTAAAATTTAAATAAAAATTTTAAATTTTAAATTTTTTTCATATTTATTTATTTACTATTTTCTTGTTTGTAATTACGTTAATTAATGTGTATATATGTACATAAATCTTATCTTATAAAATATTTACATAGTTTTTTTTTATATAATATATTCTCTTTTTTTTTGTGCGGTTAATCATAAAAATAATTAAGAAAAATCTACAATATTTATATTTTGATGAATCTAATCGATTCTGGTATGTTTATGTTGTTTTTTTGTTCAATAATAAATGAACTTTTAATTATTGATTTATAATCGATAATAATAATAATAAATAATAATGATAATAATAATCAATATGTTTATTTGGTTTATGGATACTATTGAGCAATTTCAATTATTATTAGGTTTTTTTTTTATCTTCTTCAATTTATTTATTTTTTTTTTTGTTAGTTGTTGTCATTAGTGTTATTACACTAAACAACAAGTTTCATTGGTGAAAGCGTGTTTAATTTTGTTATTTAATAAATATGTTTTGTATTAATAACTTTATCAGATCTATTCTAAATAGTAACAAGCAGTGATCGGTCTTAAAACTGGAGAGTCGTATTTTTGAAATTTTATGACTTTTCGTATTTTCTAAAAAGTTTTGTTTTTAAGACTCGATTTTTAGAACTAAAAATTAAGACCTGCTTCGATATTAATCACTGACATAAAAAGTGAAAATATTGATTGAAAAAATTTAAGAATTCGTGCTTCTTTTAATTTATTTTATTTCAGGAGACGAAAAGTAAGTGTTGTTTTCAGTAAAACAAAACATTTATTTTTAAATAAAACTTACACATTTCAGATCAAATAGAGAAAAAGTGAGATAAAAGTGTTTTAATTTAATAAAGGATAGAGACGATACACAAAAATCCAGCATCAACACGAAACCTCAAAATCAAATTGACATTTTCAATTATATTCGAAGTTTTCCAAAACCAGTTCTTAGAACTATACTGCAGAATATCGAATATGATCGAAGTCACAAATGCAGTTTTAAAAATACATTCACGTCACTGCACTGCACTGGTTCATTGCATTTTGATAGCCTAACCAATTACCAAACCAGACAAAACGGAACGCTGACAAATCAAATAATGTTAATAAACGTATTGTCATTTTGACAGCTTGCCCAAAACAAACGAATAGAAACTTCTATCGGTGTTTTTTTTTATTACTTTTTTTTTTTATATATGAATATTATAAATGCTATTGAGCGTGAATGGTAACAAATTAACGTTAACACAATAAATAAGTATGGGGATATATGTTGTTAAGACGGGGTTTTGTACGACCTCTACAGCAGGTAAACATTTGTCTAAATTTTAACGAAAGTTAACGAACGTAACTAATTAATAATATAATTGTTACTTGTACTTAACCACATACTATCGTATCTAACGTCACGTCTCTTAGCCGTCCCGTTTCGTCTAATCTGGTTGGGCTTTAAGACTAGTCACTGTTTGATAATAAATGTGTGTATTTATGTACTACCCTAATGCAACCTAAACTGAATCACCCTGTATTATAGTCGACTTATTCTTTCTTAGAAAAATATATGGTAAGAATGTAAGAACACTTACAGTTTTCTCTATTTTGTGTTGATTTTTTTAAGAAAAAAATTTTTTTATTTAAAATTCATTATGTTTATTTTTTAAGCAATAAAACAAAAATAATATTTTTTCAATAATAATAATTTAAAAAAAATAAAAACAAAAAACATAAACGGTGCATAATAGTATGCCTACCATTTAGGTCCGATCCGGAAACTACGGTGGCAATCTCAACCGTTACGGACTTAGAGGGGGGGGGGGGGGGAAGATATTTGGCACTTTTACATTGTTTTACCCTATAACTTTTTACAGGGGTACGCTAGGCTCATTTATTCTTTTGCAAAATTTTAGAGGACCCCTGTGTCTTTCTATCAACATCTTACGTGCCTCTGTACCTTTTACCGTTCAAAAGCTATAACCCATTCAGACCTGAATTTTTTTTTCCTCAAGTCACAAACACACTTTTTTAACTACTCCTGTGGTCAACTAACATGTTTATGTACTAAAAAAAAAGGACGTTAAATAACCGAAATATAGAGAGCATGCCAAAAACACACATTATAATAATGAATGAATTTCAACTTTTTTTTAAAAAAATATTCCAACATCACTCTCTTAAAAGTTATGTCCCTGAACAGGGACGCCAGGCCTGAATGAGATAAGTCCAAAAAATATAATAATACATGATTTAAAAACCAACTGGCCGAACTATTTTGCATTTTGGTAGTATTTATGTAATTATAATATTTAGGTATTTTTAGTTTTATTTTGTTTCAAAAAATAGAAATTTCAAGATCTTTTCCCTGCTGCATTTCAACAACTTTTTTAAAACACCAAATTAAATAGATCTGATAATTAATGTTCAGGTTTCTTGGTGATTTTTTTCTATTTGATAAAACCCTAAACCTATAGCTACAAAATATGTAGTTTAAAACTTGCCAAGAAAATACGAACAGTGGTTATCAGGACTTTTCAAAAGAAAGGTCGCAACTTCACATGTGGTCGCGTTACTAAATTTGGGGATTGCAGAAATTTTGGCAAAACTTAGAAATTGCTAGACGTGCAATGAATGAAAATTAAAAATCAATTTGGTCTAGATACAAAATTTCAAAAATATTTTCCTTCAAGATTTGATGTTGAAAATAAAACATTGGGTTCATACATATTATACATATTTAACATTGAACGCTCAAGGAGAATTTGTCGAGTTACAGAGCTTATTAACGTTAAAATTAAAAGCATTAAAATCAGAAAGTTGGTCAACTCTATAGAAAGCTCTTCGTCCTGCAGTATCAAATAATTTTTATTTGGTATGAATTTGGATTAGTTTTTAATACATGATTAAATGATTAGTCATTTTTATATCGAATAGTTTTTTTTCTTGATTAAATTTATTCCTATACTTCATATACCCATTACCCAGCATCACAAAAATATTTTCCCGAGTAAAAGAGGTCGCTAAATAGAAAAATTTGGAAAATCCTGCCCTGCATAATGGAAAATTTAAGCCAATGAAATACACTTTTTCACTTAAATTTAGAGCTTTAATAACTCTTAATAATTTATTACAAATAATGATTTCTTGTATTTTACAAGTGAAATATGAAAAAATATTTTCAACCCAAGAAAATCCTTCAAATAACATATTATGCACTTCTTCTTTTTTTTTAAATATTGTGCAAAACAAAACCTTAAAAAAGTAAGTACCTACCTATATCTATAATTTGATTATTATTTAAAATTAATCTATACTTATTTGAACCTGTTTCCTTTTTCTTTTATGTTCTTATTGTTAGTATAAAATCTCTTTCCAATAAAGAAATTTATTATTAAAGTGAAGTTTATTTTTCTCTTCGTGTTTTTCTGTCCTTTTTTTTTTTATTTATTCATAACAGCAACATTGTTTTACTCTTCCTGTTTTTTTATTATCATATGGTTTTCCAGATTAAACATATAATTCATTCCTGATCCATGTATGCAGAAAAAACAAAACCAACAAAAAAGCAACAGCAACAACAAAAATGTATGAATTCTTATTCTTTAGATGGCATTCGATTTGATCTTTTACATTTATCTTTCTTTTCAGAATATTTTTTCTAAGCCAGTTTTAAATGATCAAGATTGACTAGTATAGTATATTATAATATCAACTATGTAAATATGTATATATGTATGTACATATATACAAAATAATAACAACAAACAAAAAGAAAAATGTGCTCGACCCCATTTTAATCAAGATATTATATGTTGTAAAGTGTAATCAAAAAATTCAATCATTTTAGATAAGATTTTAAAATTTATATTTCGTATATTACAAAAGATAAATAGACAAACATAAATTTAATGTGAAAATCAATCAGTTGATTGCTAAATGCCTAATTAAGATGTTTTCATAAATTTATTGTAAAATTAGGCAAAAAAAAAATAAATAAATAAATAAATGAATAACATACAATAAAAATTTTTAAATTAATTTTATAATGTAAAAAAAAAAAAAACCTGATTCTTTCTTTTTTATTCTTTCTTTAATAAATATTTGAACATTCATATATGAACTTGTTTAATCGCATATTTTTCATGTAATTTTTGTATAACTTTTTTTTTTAAATACCGTTAATGCATTGAATACCTGTTATGTCATAATTCTAATCATACATATGTACACATTTCTAGTAACTTGTCATATTACATATGACAACCCGTGCACTTATACAAAAATAAGAAAAAAAAAAATGAAAATAAATATGTAATAATAATCTCCAACAATATTGTTCAATTTCATTAAAAATATAAGCGCTTCCAGTTTGTTTACTTTTTTAAACTTCCTTCAACATATATTCATTGCAATTTCCATCTATTAAATTCATATACATACATATATACACATACAAACAATACATATATGAATTGTATAAAATTATTATAACTATAGAAAAATAATATTTGTAATCAATAATTGAATTGGATATGGGTGTAACAAAAACACACAATAAAAATAGAAAATATGCAAATAAATTGAAATATTTTAGCAGTTATTTTATACTTCTCTTATTGTGTATTTTTTTTTTTAATAATATTGATTTTTTTCATAATCAAATTTTTGAGAAGTATTGAAGTATTTATTTTTTTCTTCTTTTAATCTTTTTAATTCTTCTTTTATCGTTTTTTATTATTTGATTTCTTATATGAATGCAAATAATGCAAAAATATTTACCGTATCTGTATCTTTCAATGTACAATGAATTAAAAGAAAATAAATATATAAATTTTCTTAAATTAAAGAGATAAATTCATATACAAAAAAAAAAATAAAAAATAGATAAAATTACAAGTAGGGCCATGATACCAACAACGATCTGAGATAGGTACAAGTAATAAATTTTTAGTTTTGTTTTTGAAATTGGACAAACAATTACTATTAATCAGTTTATTATTTTTGAATATTCATATAATATAGTATATATACTTATCAATTATACCTCACTTAAAAATTTAAAAATTTAAAATCGAAATGATACATCACCAATTAAAAGTTAAAAATTGTATAAAAATTATTTTTCAGAATCTCTAAACTATAACACAAAATGACAAACAAATTTCTTTGATTCAGTGAAAGAAAGTATATTTAATTTTTGAATAAAAAGAGACATAAAATATTATGACAGATGAAATACTCGTAAGAAACATTTGAATATACGAGTACCTACTTACTTAATTTTAATTTATAAATTTATTATTATCCTATTTTAGAAAAAATGATATAAAATGGGAAGAGAAAAGAAAACTACATACCTTTAACCAAATAATTTTAAAACTATTCATTCAAGATTAAAAATTAGTTGGCTTAGTTCCGGAATACATTACAGTTTTTTTGCCCTACATCATCATGCAATACGCTTTGTAAAATCACGAAAATAACGTACATATAGTATATTTTGTACTGTTTCATCCTTTTCTTTTTTCTTTTCTTTGGTATGGTAAATTTCCTGCAAGCCATTAACTGTAAAATTCACTTTTACTAAATTAGAAATTTTTCAAATGAATTTTGGATAAAAAGTAAAGAAAAAAGTTTAACGCGTAATTTTAAGGAGAAATGTACATTACAATTTATTGGTTTTATGTTCATATAGCTAGAACAGTTGCATCAGGTAATTTTCTACGAGTGTAACTTTTTCAATTGTTCTTTCATCAATAGTCTTTGAAATACAATATAATATATATTATACCTTTGTAATACATGGACCTGCAAAATTCTGATAAACTAAAAAACGAGGAGAAACCTTAAAAAAAACTCGTTACTGGTCTTATTCCCCTATTATAAAAAATTATATTACTAACTTTATTATATGAATGAGCATGCATTTATTGTGAATATATTTATGTGATTGTAGTGCATATTGTACTTAAAAGAATTACAATTTTCAAATATACATACCTATTTATAATATGCACAAGAGAGCATTTTTTTTTTAATAGTTTTTTTTTATTAAAGAATTATACGGTTAGTAAAAAGATTATTTATACAAAAGAATGCTACATAAGTGCACCTTGTTTGGATTAAAGTACACAACATAATACTTTATATTTAAGAGAAAATATATTTAGAAAAAAAGATGCATTTTATTGAACTCAAGTGTAATCGGACTGTTACTGACGTGTCCCACTTGCCGAGATCTATTCAACCGACATTGCTCGCTTAAAACTAGGCAAACAAGTATATATGGACTATAAATGTATAAGAATTCTAGTATAATATAATGTTTTGACCTCTACATTTCGGTCGAATCCATATATATATATATTCATATTCATACATGTACATATGTATGTATTTACATATTATTTAGTACTATATTTTATTTTATTTTCTTGTATTTTGTACATTTATTTATTGTACATTATTATATTATATTACATATATGTACTTTTTTACATGATAGTTTGAATCGAAGCATAATAAGTATAAGGTATAAAAAAAAAGAAAGAAAAAAACATCAAGTTTAAAATTTTCTCTCATTTTAATCACATTATGAATCTTTTTTATTATTGTTCAATTATTACATTACATACATTATATGCAATAATAAATTATGATTTTAATTCTAAAATGGAAAAGTAGTTCAAATTCTTGCAGATAAACGTCATGATCATTTTGTAAAACTAATTAAATGGAATTCAAAAAATAATTATAATTGTAATGCAAAGAATTGCAACATAAAGAATTGCAACACAAAGAATTGTAAAAAAAAATGATAAAAATTCTTGTGGGTGCAACGATTTCTCTAAATATCTTTTATTTGGGTATGATATTGTTTCCATATATACTCGTATGTATACTATATTCATATATACATATACATGTTTTCTTTTTCTTTTAAAAGAATGATTTATTGGAATAAAAATTAAAAATGTTTGTTGTTTTTTTTTTTCAAAAATATAATGAATTACTTTCAATAGGATTTTAGAAATTTTGGTTTTTGTTAAAGAATAATAAAAAAAAAAGTTAACATGTTTCTTGCGATTACACTGCTGCAAATTGTCAAATTTTTTTTTTTTTTTTCAAATTAAATTCTTCAAAGTTCTAGCTTCATAGATTTTCGAAAATTGAATTTTAAAGATACATATCTTTACTTTTCCAAGTCTTATGAGTCCCTTTACATATTTTTTTTCAATCAAAATGTTTGCGTGTGCGACCGAGTTTATTTATATGGAGATCGACACGCTTTGACGTAATTTAGAGATGAAAAGAACTCAAACTCGAGCTTATTCTATTCAGTAGGCTTTATAAGTTATTTGAAAAAGTTAAATCAACGTGTCTTGCTCCACGCAATATCTGGTAGCAATTTTAGGGAATTATTCATTTACCGATATTATTTTTACTAAAAAAAAACAATCAAAATAAGTATCAACATAATCGATCAACTTTTATTTTATCAGTCTATATGCCACGTCAATTTTTTATTATAAAAATATTAATAAAAGATCTATTTTGTATTATTATGAAATGAAAGTATTATTTTTTTACATATACCAAATATGTAAATCGGATAATTTTTGGTACGTTCCTTAAGGATAACACCCTATATAGACTTTTTTGTCGCAAGCCTTCTCCTTTCCCTACGGCTTGAGAACGCTTGAGATGAATAAGGATTTTTTTTTCAGATTGTCTGTCACTGTGTCAGATTGTCAAGGAATCTCAACATTTTGCTTCCTTATAAATTACAATGATCTTTTGCAATTTTTTCTCTTTGATTTTGTTCATTTGCCGTATAAACAATGGAATAATTTTTTATTCTTACCTTTTCACGTACCAGAGCTATGCTTTCAATAAAGGGAAATTCATATGACGAAAAAAATAAAATATATCTTCATGTATGTGCACATGTTAAAGAGAATTATTCATATACAGTATTGTGCAAAACTGATTATATTACTAAGAAAATTTTATGTTTTTTTATAAGTGCTGAATAATTCTTTTTGACTAGTAAAACAAATATCAGAAACATTTTGTTTGAGAATGCAAAACAGGATCTTAATAGGATTCAAGTCCGGTGATTGGACCGGCCAATAAAGTACTTGAATCCTACTCTTATTTGGCCAGTTCTTCACCAGCTTTGGTCTGTACATATGTATTATGTACATACCTATTATTTTTGATTTGTAAATTACATTATATAGCTCATAAGATAGGTGTAAACAAACATATTCAATAATAATTATGTAAATTGCAAAAATATTTTATAGAAAAGAAATACCTACAAAATTTCTAATAAAATACGAGTATTGTAAAAGTTCAATTACAATATATTTTAGTACATATTTTTGTGTAGGTATGTTTGTAAAATTCAATCAAAATTTATAGGTTTTAATTTTTTTTTTTCATACAAACCCCATATCATGACGATATCATTTTGCATTCTCACAGGAAATATAAACCTATTTTCTATATACTCGTGACCTATATACATACTAAGCTAGATCTTTTTATTTTTGCAAAAAAAAAAAAATAAATAAATAAATAGATAAAAAAATAAAAAAATCTAGTATAGGTATTTCTTATGTATTTTGAAAGATGGCAAAAGTAGCAAACCTTTGGTTATACTGAAATCACCTTTGCCCTTTGAACTGAAAAACTCATAAATAAAAAGAATGCAACTGTTTTTAGAATAGTTTTTGAATCAGCAAGATTCAAATTTACCAAATGTATAAAAGTATTAGAAAATAATCTAGAAGCAGAAAAAAAATTACAAGAAAAAATATATGTAGGTACTATAATGTACATTGTACATACAAATATGTAGGTATATTTCATAGTCGTCACTGAAACTTAAGGTGTTTCAGATTATGGGTTGTTTATTCAATATCACGGTTATTGTATGTACTAACTATCTAATTTTTTTGTGCTTTTCTGGATTAAGCCATGATTATAATTTTTTTTGTAGTTTGTTTTTTTTTTTTCATTATTTAGTTTTACATTTTTACTTAGATATTACCTATATACTATACATACATGTATGTATAATCCGTTTTCATGTCTAACTCTATGTATTTTATATCTCACGGCTAAAAACAAGCATATAAAATTGACGATCACGCTTCTTTATATCGGTTTACTTTGCAAGTTGTAACATAATTTCATTATTTATTTTTATATTTTAGAATTTTTTTTTAAAAAAAATGTATCTTTTGTATGTTTAAATAATGAAGATTAACAAAATGTGAATGGAATTGGTTGTTTATATGCTTGTAATATTATATCTACACGAAAAAGTTATTTATATTCGAACATTTTTCAACAAATATATACATACGAGTAGGTACAAACTAAATTATTATACGATGTACATATTTACATATACATGTACATATATGCATAGAAAATATTAAATATCTATAGATAAATTTGTAGAAAAAGTGCATAAAATTTCTTTTAGAGAAATTTTTGACAAGATATCAAAAAATTATAAACACCTATTTTGAAATGTGGCTTTTTTCATTATAAATAATTTATTCGTGTGCTGCTGCAAACCTAAAGTGATAGCTATTATGATGAATATTGAATATAATAAATTGCGGTTGATTGTTTTAAAAGAAGAAAAAAAAAGTTGAATTTTATCTCGTTTAATTGCAGGTGGTCAATTTTTATTTATTTTAAAAAATTAAATATTTGATTGATTATGCAAGTTAAAAATTAAAGCTTTAAATTTTATATTAATTACACATGATGTCTGAAACGAAAATAATTTTATGGACATTCCGATGCACATAATTGGTGTAAAATTAAAAACTAACCTGTTTTTATTTGTTATTAACTATTTTTCAATAATTTTAGTTTTTCTTTAAAAAAAAATGAGAGTACTTATGAAAGTATGATAAATTAAACAGAACTTGCCTATACATTTATATATGTATGTATGTAATGTTCATGGGTATTGTATCATGTGTGTACATAAATAAACAACACATTTTCAATCGAAAATTATATAATTTGTAAGAGAGTATCTCTATCACCTTAGCGAGGTCCTAAATATTTAAAAAGATGTAAGACCCAGAATCTGTTAGAATATTTTTTTTTCTTTCTCTTTTTTCAAACTTATAAACTATTATGCTTTGAACACATAAAGGCGATTTTCGTTGTCAGTTCTGCCGTACAAAGGCTAATCGCAGCAATTACATTTTCACTCATTTTGAGCTAGATATATTTATGATATAATATATAGTTATATATATGAGCTAAAGGAAAAATTCTCTATTAAAAAATATGTCTATATATTATACATTATATATATAATTTAATTTTTCCACTAGTTCATATATATAACTATATATTATATCATAAATATATCTAGCCTTTGTACGGCAGAGTTGGCGGTTTTCATTGTTGGTGGCGGTTTTCGTTGCAGCGATATAAATGTCAATAAAATCACAAACACAACTTTAAATTCACATCTAATACAAAGAAAACCAACTGTCAAGTTACGTCTTAAACACTAGCGATTTTCGTTGTTTGTAACAATAACAAAGTACATGCAAAGCTTGCCGTCGCAGACAACTGACAACGAAAACCGCTGTATTGTGTTTACGGCGTTAGGCGGCAAAATTAAAAATCAAGTTTATCTTGGCGGCGACGGTAAAATCGCTATCCAAACACCGCCATGATTGTGTTCAGATACAGGTAGATTGAATTTACTATTGGCGATTAATTTTGACAGCCGCCACCGCTAATTGACAACGAAAATCGCCTTTATGCATTAAGATTAATTTTTTCTTTTCTAATTGTTTCTTTCCATTTTTATCTAAGATTTTCATCTCAATTATCTTTCGGTCAAATCTCCATTCTCCATATGCCTATATACTTAAAGTAATTTAAGTGTGCAAAAAACATGTTAAAAAATTAAATAACATACTTGAAAGAATTTCACTGAAAAAACCCAATACATATTACGAAGCACATCAAGAAGAAATATAAAATACAAATTACAAAATCACGTCATAACCCCTAACTTCAATTCCATTTCACATGATACTTTGCCATCAAAACAGCTGTTAAACTGATCTGAGCAAGTGAAAAAATAAAATTTTGGCTTATTGGAATTTTTCGTAGCATCCTCTATTGTCGACTTAAGAAAATCAGTGCGAGAAAAACGCGCTTATCAAGTTCTAATAAAACACAGCTATTATCTCACCCATCCTTTTTTTCCTTCTTTTCAATACTTCAGGTTAAAATTATCAGCTATGTATATTGTATATGTATATAGTATGTAACTATCTGTGCGAATATTTCGCAATTTTTTGAATAAATTCTTAAAAAGATCGTTTGTATTGTTTTCAGTGACAAAAATAAACCTACATTCATAAATATACAAATCTCAAAAGTCTTTAATCTTACTGGAGTAAATTTTATATCTTAAAAAAGGACAAACATAATGAACATTATGTGGTATTCTCTTTAAAATAGATTTAAAATTCTGGTAAAAAGTATAAATATTACGAAAACTTCTGGCTAGTCTTTTTAAATTCGTGAACGCAAAAAATATGGTATTTTTACATCCGCATCCTTAAAAAAACCTCTGAAAATTGTTTTTTTATATCAAAAATTTGTAGCTCGAAAAAAGTAACTATAGGTACCTATATAAATTTAAAATAAAAAATAACACACAATTTAATAAAATCATTGTTTTAATTGACAATTTTATTATAAATATCAGATTATGATACCAATACAAATTTTCTTTTTTTCTTTTTAAACAAAGTTCATAAAAATTATTTACAAAAGACTTTTTCAAAAAAAAAATTTTCAACTAGCAATTATTTTATCTTTTTAAAAAAAAAAACTCTTATCTTTGAAATGCATAATATGTATTGCAATAAAACTACAATTATTTATCAATAAATTACCAAATAAAAAATAGTTATTTATGACAAGCTAATTAAAAAAAGTAAAACATGTAAAAAATATAAAAAATTAATTTGGAATAATTCTATTTAAGTTTAATACTTTATCAATCGCACTAAAAAAATAAAAAGTATAATAATAATAAATTTGTATTATCTAATGGCAGCTTTTCATTTACAAAAAGTTCAAGATTTTTATTTTATTAATAATCCTAAAAAAACATTTCTGTGTACATTTAGTATATTCATAAACACGATAAACTGAATAAGTAATGTGATAGTAAAATATCTATCATAGAAATAAAAAATAGAAGAAAAAAAAAACATTAAAGCCGGGAATACAATGTGTAGCTGTAGTATGTAATACATGTAGTACTACGACCTGTCAAAAGTATAGTCAAAATAATATGAGTTGGCGAATCTCGCGCATGTCTTACATGTGTTAGTGATCTTCTTGTGTATACATATACGAAGGAAGAAACCTCTTTCTTAGAATTTACAACAACAAAAATGCATGTGTGTAAGTATCTTTTCTTCTGCGTATAGTTTTCTAGTATAATACGATTTGGCATCTTTTTTAAATCGAGCTATACAATACCATAGTTTAATATGACGCATCACAATGTGTAGCTGTAGTAGAAGTTGTAGTTGTAGCTGACGCCGTAAACACAATACAGCGATTTTCGTTGTCGGTTGTCGGCGACGGCAAGCTTTGCATGTATTTTGTTGTAACAACACGCTTGCCGTCGCCGACGACCGACAACGAAAATCGCTGTATTGTGTTTACGGCGTGAAGCTGAAAGTTGCTACTTTTCAACTTCATATATACTACAGGTACAACAACAGAACTGACTTTTGACAGTTCGTATTTGAATTTCGAATAGTTAATTGTTAATTGTTTTCAATGAATTTTGAATAGTGAAAATAATTAATATATCTATATGTTAAAAAATACAATTTTAGAATATTATATGAAATAATTACTCTTTTTTTTATTCATTTTTCTGTCAAATGTCTTAACAAATTCAAATACATCTATCCCTCAGTTTACACGGTATTCGATTAACATACCTACACGGTTTCACTTTAACGAGGCCCTATTATGTATTTCGACTAAATTTCAATCGAACCGAACAAATATTCACAATATTTTATGTCATATGTAAGAATTTTATTTAAAATATCTGGTAATCTTTGCTTTTCAATGTTTTATTCGATTGCAATCGAAAATAATTTGAATGTATTTTTTCTGACCGAATAAAATTCTTAAACAAAAATTTAAAATCATAAATTACTAGATATTTTAAATAAAATTCTTATAGCATATATTAGCATTTGTTTGAGAATGACACAAAATATTGTGAATATTTTTTCGATTCGATTGAATTTCGATCGAAATACATAGTAGGGTCCATGGTTTTTCCAGCAACATATACCACGGAAATCGAAGGATTGATGTCGCGCTACAAGTGTTACTACTACTACAACTTCACGCTACTGCTACAAACTACAGCTACACATTGTATTCCAGCCTTAAATTATTATATATATACAATAGTTTAAAAAACTTTGAATTTTGACTAAATCAGTTTTTGAAATTGTATACATTTATTCTGTCTTGAATAACATCACAATTTCAGTCAAGCGATTCCCTTAAAAATAATCCTATACATTAATGAAAAAAATATATTAAAATCTTTTGTTCTGTTTAAATAATATATGTATGTATGTATTCCTGACTTTTTACAATTTGTTTTACATCAATTTATGTCCTTATAATTCAGTTGTCGTTTCAACTTCAGATTGATCTAAATCATTCAAATATGAAAAACTTAACTGTCCATAATCTCTTTTACCAAATGTAACATTCTCATTTGTGGCACTCACATGGCCCTGATCACCTAAAGATCTGAAAAATTTAATGAAAATGTATAATTTAATTAATTATGATTGAATTAATCTTGATTTTAAACTAAAAAAGTGTGATTTTGATGCTGAAAATAATTCTAATTTTAAGTTCATTTTCTCTTTTCAGTACTGTAAAGTACTTAGAAGTGTTAAGTTTTTGAATACTTGGATCTAAAATAAAAATTTATTGATTCCTTTTCAAGAACATTATTATCAAAAATTCCTATGGTAAGTTACTTACTTATGGTAAGGTATTTAACTTAATGATTCTAAACTAGAATATTTTAATATTCGAAATCGAAATTTTGAAAAAATAATTTAAAAAGTATAATTTGAAAAAAAAAATTATCTTCAAAAATCTACACTTGATTTTTAATATAACATCATAGTTAGAAAACATAATAAAAAGTATTAAGAAAACAAAATTTTTATTTTAAGCTTTTTATTTTTAATCAAAGCTCTATCAAAACTAGATATAATTATTATCTACAATTATCCTATTTCAAAACAAACTTTATACAACAAATTTCAATAATAAACAGAATATTGGATTTTTTTAAATCCCTTTAAATTCCATGAACATCGTTGTTTTCTTACAATGTCCTTAAATTGTGAGCTAAGAATTTCATAGAACTTTTTTGAAAAATTTTTAGAAAGTCCATTCATTTAATGTTGTGCCACGCCTAGTCGAAATTAAATCACATTTTTTTTTTTTTTTTTTTTGTTTTTAAAATATTACACTTACCTTTGAAATAGCGCGTTCGATATCGGTAAATCACCATATCGATTATTTCTTCCTCCATGAATGTTACATCCTATTTCACTTTGTGATCCGAAATTTTGATGAAATGTATTGCCGCGACGGCCTAATGTACTGTATGCATTATTTGGTATCATATGTGAATTATTTCTATTGAATGCATCCAATTTATAACCACCATTCTGATAATGATTGGTATTCTGTTTTAATCGTCCTAATGTTAATGTACCAGCTACATTTGGATTATTAACAGATGCTAAAGGATTATTATTTCTATTTATTTCTAATGTTCGATTAAATGTATTTTGTCTATTACTATTATTATTTACAATATTGCTATTATTATTGAAATTATTACTATTTACATTATTATTATTATTATTACTGTTATTGTTATTATTATTTCGTCTTAATGTAGCGGTTGTGGCAGTTGTTGCCTCAGAATGTGCTGGACTTGATTGCCCATTTTCTTTACGTGTTATATAACTGACATTATCTAAACTAAATGCATGATTTTTTGCACTAAAATCTAATTGTAAATCTTCATCTCCATCTGGTGGGATAGCCATGGCTAAAACTTGTGTTTCATATTCTTTAAGATGAGGTATTGGATCACCATTTTGAGATCCAATAATTACTGGATCGTAACGTGTTGGACTTGATGGTGCCGAATATTGTCGCATTCTCTCTTTAAAGTTTTTATATCTTTAAAATACAAACATAAACAAGATATTCATTAATTTACTTTTTTCTAAATTAATAAAAACACAAAATTAAACTAATTACCTGGACCATGATATACAAATATAAATAATACCAATAACACCAAGGAAAAGAATAATAACTGATATTGCTATGAGAACGTAAGGGAATAAATCATCATTTAATGCTACAACAGCTTTCACCTGAAAAATATCAAGACAAAATCCTAACACATCTTCTTTATTATCTTGAATTAAATAAATTACCTTTTGAATTTGATGTTTTACTTCCAACGGTCCATAAATACCAGAAGCTGTAGCTCTTGCAATGCCAGAAGCTGCAAAGTTAATTTCAGATTGTGCAGTTGGTTCTAAAATATTTCTAGTAATTGCATCAGCACTTCTTGGCAATATTGTTTCACTTTCAGGATCAATCACATAAAACCACATATCAGTTTCAGAAGGATTTTCAAGAATCGAACCGTTCTCGTTTAAAGTTTTTCGATTACTAAACTTTTCAATTCCAACAATTAAACCGTTAGTTTTCTCTTCCAATAACTGTTCAAGTTCTTTATGATGATTTCTTATTTCTGTTGGAGATGAATCTAAGAATGCTAAACTCATTCTATTAGAATCTGTAATCAGATTCACAACAATTCTTGCTGTAGTCTTATGAGAATTATCTTTTTCACCATTATTGTCTCGTACTTCAACACCAAATTTAAATGGCAAATCTTTTATATCTCGAAGAATTCTTTGAGTTTTTAAAATACCTGTGTCTTCTGTTATGGTGAAGAATGAGGTTGGCTACAATAATAAATTGAATTAAAAATAAAAACTTATTCATTATTCCTTGAATAAATACTTACTCGATTTTCATCAGTTAACAGAAAGTCATCGTCATCGATTAAATTGTATTTAATCATTCCAAATTTACCAGAGTCATTATCGGTAGCCTTTACTTGAAGAATAGGTGTATCAATTTCTGTATCAGGACCAGTAACTGCATAAAATGTATTATTCTTTCCTATTGTTCGATCAAATACAAAAACTGGAGCATTATCATTTTCATCTTGTACAATTATTGTAACTTTTGCAATATTTTTCTTAGGATTCACAAAATATTTATGTGAAATCAATTTAATTTCTATTTCATGTGAAGTTTTATTTTCAAAATCTAAATGTTTATTGAGACTTATTCCACAAGCATGAGCTTCTAAAGAAACAGCAAAAATATCGAAGTCATTTCCTTTTATAATTTCACATTTGAAACCTGCATTATTTTTGGGTGCCTTCTTTGAATTTATTATTTGTATAAGTTTTATTGTTGCATTTAATCCCGTTGTTTCTGGAACACCAGTCGTGTAACTATCATCACTAAAGGCTAAACCTAATGTTTCAGAATTTGTTATTACACTACCATCTACTTTTGTTTCGGTAATTGTTTCGTTTGGATCTGTTAATAAATGTCTAACATAAACTGGTAAAGTTGCAACTGAACTTAATTGTGGTTCTCCTAAATCATATGCCCTAACATCAACTTGATATTCTGTATCATCTTCTTTACGTAATTCATCACGAATTCGAATTGAACCTGTATCAGGATCAACTTGGAAATATTTTAAAGCTTTTCCACGTCCAACCATTTCATATCTTACAACATTACCAGGAGAAGATCCGTCACCATCAATTGCTGGCATTGCACCAATTACTGTTCCGATAGATTGATCATCATTAACTGTTACTGGTTCTGGTACAGAAACAAAAACTGGTGGTATATCATTACGATCATCTACATCAATATTTATTTTAATGGTATCTCCTGGACCGTCACCATTATTTTCAAATGTTCCAATAATAAGTTCATGATGTTTTTCCTTTTCATAATCAAGACCCCTGACAGTTTTAATTTCACCAGTTTTAGAATCAATTTTGAAAACATCAAAAGAGCCTTTTTTCAAGACATACGTTATCTAATTGAAAAAGGATAAAATAATATAAAAAAAAATTTTCATTTCTAATCATTAAAAAAATTTATACATTTTTAATTGTATCAGGATCGATTGCCTTTACAGTTGCTACTAACAAATCAGGTACATTTTCAGGTACTTTTACATCGATTCGAGAGTCCGTGAATTTTGGCACTTCATCCTAAAACGTTAGAGAAATATTTTAAAATAAGAAAAACTATGTTTGTGAGAAAATTTCCTGCTTACCGGTAAATCATTGACCTGAACAGTAACGCTAGCGGTTCCAAGTCTTGCATCTGGAGCTCCGTCTTTTGCAGTTACTACAAATTTGTATTTCGTCTGTTCCTCATAATTTAGTGCCACTTTTGTACGAATTTCTCCTGAATTTGAATTTATAGTGAAAGGAATATCATTAGGTATTGAATAAGTTATTTGTGCATTAATGCCCTCATCAGCATCAGTTGCATGTACCATTCCTACAAAGGCATCAGTTTCACCTTCATTAACATTAAACATGTATGGTAGAACTGCTTCATCGAATTCCGGATTTTTGTCGTTTATATCTGTTACTTTAATGTTAACAGTCGCACTGTTAGATAGTCCTCCATTATCTGAGGCCTTCAAAATTAGTTGATAACGTGTTAAGCTTTCACGATCAAGTTTGCGTATAACCGTGATGACACCATTATCCTGACCAACAGAAAATTGACGTAAATCATTGCCTGAGATAATTGAATATGTTACAGGATCATTTTCAGGATCTTCTGCTTTAACAACAGTGACAGTAGAATTTATTTCTGCACCTTCACTAACTTGAACTTCATATACAGGTTTCAAAAAATGTGGAGGCTTTGTATTGGGTCCCGGAGTAATAGATACTTCCACAATAGCTTGCGAATAAAGACCGCCTTTATCAGCTGCTTGAACAGTAATACTATATTGTTCTCCAGCCAATAATCTTCCACGAGTTTCGATTTCCCCCGTATTTTCATTAATATTAAATTTACTGCCTCCATTATTTGATACATGGAAGATGGAGTAAGTAATTGCAGCATTTTCACCTTCATCATTATCAGTGGCAATTATTCTAGTGACAAATCTTCTCCCAATACCTGCTGTAATCGATACTGGAGACATCATGGTGATTTTTGGTGCATTATCATTAACATCCTTCAAATAAACTACTATACTTAAAGGAGCGCTGGCTGCATTTGTATTAGCTTCTCTTGCAACTACTTGAAATGTAAATTTTCCGGGATTTGGAGGATCTCTGTCTAACCCTTCTTCATTGACAACTAATATTTGATCTTTGGTCACCAAAAACGATGGTGTCGTTAATTCGTAAATGTATTCAGGTTTTGGATCATCTTCCGCAATGTCCATATCAGATACACCAAATATAATTGGCTTTCCTTTGTCATCTAGAATTTTAGTTCCAATTGGTGAATTTTCATCAACATAACCTTCAATACTTGTAACTGATATCATCGGTGGGTTAGCGTCAACAGGTTTTACTGTAATTGTTAATTTAGCAGTTGTATATCTTTTCGATTTTGAAATTTCTTCAGCTCTAACAATAATATCATATTTTTTGGCTGTTGATGTGTCAACGGCTTTAATTTGTTTTAATATTCCAGTTTGTTCATCAATTTGAAAATAATCATTATAATTCGTAGGCATACCACGTTCAAATGAATACCTTATAGGGGAACTAATTGTATCTAAATCTACAGCTTGAATACGTTCTGGAGAAACAGTTAAAACACCTTGTAATGAACCTGAAGGAACAGATGCCGTATATTCTGGATTTATACAAGCACCATCTAATATGACACATCCTTGATAAATAAATGATGGATCTTGATCATCAGAATCAGCAACATTAATAGTTAAAGTTGTTGTTGAAGTTAAACGTTCAGATGCATTACGTGCCCGATCCTATAATTTTTATTTTAAAATAAATTTCAAGAAAAACAAACAAGAAATAATGTGAATAGTTGCAAATTGCTACTATATAGAGCATGTCTCAATTCATATACATATGTACGTACATATTATATTATAATATATGACATAAGTATCTAGTTAAAAGCACAAAAGAATGTACCTTCAGCCTGTACTTTTATTTTGTATCAAGGGCATCAACTTTATAAAATAATGAGTGTTGTTTTCTTTTCTTCTTTTTTCATCAACTAAAAATCAATGCTTTAAATCTTAAGAAGTACTCGTATATGTAATCGTATGTAGATTAAAAGAGAGTTTATTTTTCAATTATGTTCTCAATAACAAATATTAATTTTATAAACCACGAATTTGTAATTGAGACCTTATATGTATACCTATGTATGTACATTATTATATTTTTTTTTATATGTACCTATATAATTTCATGGAAAATTATAAATATTGATATTGAAATTCTGGTTTTTATACATATTGTATGTATCACTTAATAAATGCAACATTACTCGATCACTTTCAAACTTATTATTATTTTAAATTACAATAATTATTATTATTTACTTACTGAGGCTAAAATAGTCAGATAATATCTTTGAATTCGTTCATAATCTAAAGTTTTAACCAAGGTCACCTGCAATTAAAACACCATCATCAATCAAAGAATAAATCAACAAATAATTTACACACAATGTAAGTGTAAACAAAAAAAATAAACGAAGTAAAAATGATAAAAGGCCAAGAAATGGTTTTACAATTGGTATACACGCGAGTAAGTATATATATATGACAATTTTAACAAACCTGTCCTTGATGAGGGAATGCAATTGCAAATGTTCCATAACCATCAGCAGCAGTCAATGTATCATCTTCAGTCATATTTCCTGTTCCTTCAACTAAAAAATATTCAACTAAACCATTTATTCCTGCATCTTTATCAATTGCTTGAATATTGCTAAATATTGTTGTTCCAACTGGAGTTGACTATAAGAATCATTAAGAAAAAATAGTATTAAATAAATTACAAAAAAAAAAAAAAAAGAAACAAAATTAGAAAGTATCTATATTGTAAACATTTAAAGCATTCAAATTGAACATACATACATATAATATAAATATATAGTTACACCTCACCATTAAGAATGAATAAATTTCTGTGTCATGAAATCATAATCAAAATATCTTTTTATGTTGAGACAAATTTGAATAACAACATTAAGTATATCACCTGTCAGCTTAACAGCAACATTGAATATACCTATTTATTTTATTTAAAATTGTACAAGGTTAAAATATACGGGATCAATTTAGATTGATTGTACCTAATATGTAAGTTTTGTTATGTGTTAAAGAAATCTAGAACACCTTAAGATTTACTACAGCTACATACATACATTACATACATATGTAGGTATATGTTAGAAGAAAATTAAATACATAGAATGAAAAAAAGAGAGAAACAATTTTGACAGGTAAAATAATTGTTTACGGATAATTAATTCATACTTTTGCAGATCATGACTTCTTAAATTACAGATTGGAAAATTTTTATTGGAATTCATAATTACAGGTAAAGTCATAAAGATTTAATAATCCTTAATTTGTATGTCTGAAAGATGCTAAAAATATAAGAAAGAGAAGAACAAAATTCATTTTAATGAAACTGAAGAGGATTAAAATATTAATGTAGGTATTTTAAAATTAAATGAGAAAATTATTGCTCTTGGGTTCTTTTTATTAATTTCTGTTGATTTCTTCTACTCGTACACGTTTAATACATACATATGTATGATATACATAATAGATATATGTACAAGAAAAACTCATCAAACTTTTATATTGAAAGTAATATTTTTTTATATATAAAATGCGTTATACTATTTTTCTTTTTGGAAGTCAGTATTGTGCTTATGGAGGCAGTACCCGATGAGTTTATTGCCTTGGTAATATTTAATTTAAAATATTTCTCTCGACTAAAATTGAGATCTGATCACCCCACACACGAGACAGATTTATTCAAACAATTTGTGGAGGAATATAGAAAAGTATGCCTATCTTGCCTGTACTGACATCCAAAAAGAAAAATAGTATAGTTGTTATATTGTACTGCCCAAATAAAAAGCTCATGCGTGATTCAGTTACTTCACGAAACAACCAACTATACAATTAGACAGTTTATAAGGGACAAAATAATCCGAATTAAAACCGAATTTTGGATTAAATTGGGAGTACGCTATAAACGGTAAATTGGGATTAAAATAATACATGCAAACGTTGATAATTTTATACACGTATAGTATACATATTCTTCTTCTTTCACACAAAAAAAAGAAGAAGAACGTGACAGCTTCACTCTCACCATAAAAATTGGAATCCGCCATATTGCATTTTACCTCACGCAAACATATAAAAAAATTGGAATTATAAACCCAAATAAATTGGGCTTAAGCCAAAATCCGAATTAGCAATTAGCGAGTTAATAGCAGATAAAATTGGGAGTAAACCAAAATCCGTATTAAAAGCGAATTACGCATAAACCCGTACAATGACCGCATATATTATTTTTTATAAACTTTACCCTCTTTTTCTATAAAACATGTGCAAGTTCAAGTAAAACATTCACCAACGCCCATTTTGTTTCCCTTTTTTATCTTTTTATTTTTCTCATTTTAATTCGTTTATGGATCTGAGCAATTTTATCGCATATTATGGAAAAAAATCTCTGAAGCTTGTATTGAATAAAAATAGGTAAAACGTCATAAAAATAATTTTTTCATCGATTTATTCCTTTACTAAAAAAAAAAACAATTACGAAATTTATATCAAATCAATTTCAATCTATAATAAATTTTTATTTTAATTTTATGAATTTCCATAAATAACCACATAATGTATCTATCATATAATGCAGTTATCCCGTGTACTCAATTCGTTTAATCTTTTATTGTTAGATAATTTAATTTTTCAATATTTATACATACGAGTAGTATTACGACGAAGATATAAAAACAAAACGAATTACATATGAATTGAATACTTAACAAGTTTAATAATTTAAATAATTATTTGTTAGATAAATTTCTTAAATCATTAAAAAAAAACCTTATGATACATTAACATATTTTTATGATTACACACATAATGAAAATCTAATTTGATATGCAAAGTACAAGACAAAAGTAAATTTTACTGAAGTTCTACATAGGTATATAGATATAGTACACACGGTATGTACAATTGTACATACATACATATGTATCTACAATGTTCATGATTATAATTTCGTGTATTTTTATTTTTCGAATTATATTTTTTTATCTCATGCAAATACAAGGTGGTAGGTACATAATATATTCATAATGTGAGTGCTGATCAAATAATCAATAATATTTTTTATATACATATGTACAATGTACATAATATTATGACCTCATCGTCAAGTCGATGCTCATGTACTTCCATAAATTCGCATAAAAGATAAAAATGACAAGTAATAAAAACAACAACAAAAAGAATAAAAATTGGAGAAAAAAAAAGTCAAATAAAAATGCAATATTTTTTATTTTTTTTGTTGTTGTTGAAATATATACTTTACCTCTGGTACTGTAGTATGGTATGGTGTATTAACAAAAATTGGTGCATTATCATTTACATCAGATACTCGTACTATAATTGGAATATTACGTTTTTTCTTTGATGAACGTACAGTACAAGATACCTTTAAAAAAAGTAAAATTTTAAAAATTCGTTAAAAATTTCTTGTTTTTAGAGAATTAACAATTTTATTTTAACACATATTGTTTTGTTTGTCACCCTTTCAAGGTAATTTGTTTTTATTTATTTTTTATTTAATTGTAATTATTGTATAATGTACCTGAAATACGATATGACTCAGATTTTCTTCATCTCTGTCTAATGGAGCCAATAATTGAAGTCGTTTACCATTCAATAAGAAAGTTGGATTTCCTTTAGAGAATACCAGTTCCAAAGCAATTTCTGTATATGGATCGCCATATATCGGTAATTCTGGTGGATTTGTGGTCTGATTTATATCTGTAATTAGTAAAATTAACAATTAAACTTTACACAATCCATATATGTATGTATATATATATTATATATATATATATATACCATATATATGTAAATATACATACATAAATATTTAATATGTCCATTTTATAAAATACAATTTTTCTTGATTAGCAAATTACATTATAAACAGCAAATAAAATAGAAATAAAATAAATGTAAAAACAAACATTAAAATTAAAATAAAATAATATACGTAGAAGTTATTGTGTAGGTGGAATCATCTTGAATATAATGTTTTATAAACAAATGTAGGAAATTAAAAGTTTTACTCTGAATCTAAATTTAAATACATACGATATACAAGACATGAAAGAAACAAAACAAGTTCAAGTTTCAAATAGAAGCGAATAAAATTACAAGATTTTATCTTTAACAAGCTATATTTAGGTGGTTTAGGTGTATATTTTATAATAAACGTTCAGTGATTTCGTGTTTAAGTCTCATGTATCTATTGTGAAATTTTCAATCCATTGCATTGAATTAGAATCACCGGAAATATGTATTTCGGTATAGTTTTCATTACTATGATATTTTGTATTTCAGAGGAAAAAAACAATGAATCCTTAAAAGATTCTTTTAAAACCTGAATTTTTAACACCCTAAAACACGAAAGGTACAAAATATTAAACGAAATATATAGATACATACATATACATAATAATAATATGTATGTATAATGTACGAGCAAAATTCTCCTACGTTGCATATTTGTGGTTTTTCTGCCTTTATTGTAAAAACAATTTTTTCAATTCAATCAATGCATGTATGTGACTACATTTGTAATTACATATTATGTACATAAATATTTATTTTCCACTACAAAAAATAATGTTTCCGTAGAAGTAAAAATTTGAAATTTTTGACAGGAAATAAGCTAAAATTGATAAAAATCTATTTGGTGCAAAATTATATAAATAAGTAACACAACAGTGAACAGAGTCTATATTTAAAGAAAATCTTTCATATAGCTCGATTTAAAAAAGATGGCATTTCGTATTATACTAGAGAAACATGCGCAGAAGAAAAGATACTTACACACATGCATTTTTGTTGTTGTAAATTCTAAGAAAGAGGTTTCTTCCTTCGTATATGTATACACAAGAAGATCACTAACACATGTAAGGCATGCGCGAACCTGTGCCATCTTTTTTGAATCGTACTATATCAGATAAATGCTCTCATTTAGCTGAGGATGTCAATAAAAGTTCATAACACAATTACTAAAGTAATTTTTGATTTTTTTTTTTAAACATTTCCAGAGGGTAACAGAATAAATGAACTTTTATCCAAAAATTTCGTTGAAGTCATACTAACTTTAAAATCAGCCTAAAATTTTAAGCGGATTTCTGCCAATTCTAGAGCGGTAGGGTGAAATTTCTTAGCAAATTTGGTAATAGAGGAGACAGACATAGGTTTTTGATACTACGAAATTTCAATACCACGCAAATACCACCTGTGTGTCACCAAATTTTCTTTATAAACCACGAAAAAAACGTGGTATGTAGAGGATATTGATACTACGTTATTTTTCGTAGTATTACTGTATATTGCAAGAATTTAGTGAAATCACCGCCATCTATGTAGATGTTAAAACCAAAGTGAAAACGGTTGTTAACGCCATGCGTAAACAGCTAAAACCTAAATTATTGACATTAATGACAGCCATAATGTTTTTTTTCGCAATTTTGTTTGTTTTGTTTTTAAAAGTGGAAAATAATTAATAATTTCAATTCACAATTTTAAATTAGAATTGTGTGAACAATCATTCGCTATGGATAAAGCACGCAAAGCAACATTATAGTTTTCTAATTTTTTAATTGTTTTATTTAAACAAATGTCATCTAGCCAAACATGGTAAAGATACTACATGTCTGTCAGGGGTCGGAATTTTCGTGGTATTGTTGAAACCAGCGATGGGCACGTCAACAATTCTACGTCAACAATTGTAAATTTGACGTGTCAACAATACTAATTGTTTACTTAGCATTGTTGACATTGTTGACATTGTTGACACTGACTGTTAACGTCAAGTTAACAATTTCATTTTTATTTAATAATATTCCATAAATAAAAATTTCAAAACAAAGGAAGGAAAAATAAATTTATAAACATAAAAAAATTCTTTAAACATAACATTTTTAGGACGTCCAACCATTTTACAACTAAATGATTTAGTTGCTTTTATAATTTATAGTTTATACTTTATATTTATAAATTTTTATTCTTATTTTATTATATATTATTAATATACTATACGTATACCTATAAATTATTAAATGTAATCACTTTAAATTTTAAGTTTTTTTTTAAGGTTAGGTTGGCTTAGTAAGAATGATTTGATTAGAGATTAGACTTACGTCAGTTACGTTACGACTTACGGTTAGGGAAAAGATAAGATGTTTGACACATTGTTGACAATTTTAATTGTTGACAAAAATATCGATTGTTGACCGTGTCAGTCAAATTTTGATTTTTAACGCGTCAACATCCATCACTGGTTGAAAACATAGTATTGGTACCATGGTATCCATAGTACATATCTGTCAAGGCTATAACGTGGGTTGTATAATACCTCAAAGAAGAAAAGTTAAAAAACTCAATTTTTTTTCATTTTAATATAACTGAAACTATTGTTTTAATATTCATGAGTTAATAATAATTGATTTATAAATAAATTTAATGAAAATAAACTTTACTTTAAATGTTTCTAATTTCTTATTATGTATGTACATATGTGTAAAACAACTTATAGATTAACGTGATACTTAAACTTAAATTCTGGTAAAATTTTATAGTATCAGATTCAGATATCAGATGCAACAGATTTTTCTCAAACCCGAGAAAATATGAAGGATACTTTCTACTAATATTTTAGAATTCATCAGAAATCTAAAACTTCATAGTTTGAACTATGAAGTTTAACAACAGCCCCGAATAGATAGATTCATCTATTTAATAAAATACTTAATTGAAAGAGAAAAGAACTACGCTAAAGTGTAAATTAACCTGTTTTATACAAATTCAGTCATTCTGCAACGAACAATTTCTTAAGCTACTTTAACTCGTATCATTCACTTTATCTCCTAACTGACCCGAACACCCTCTTATTATAATTTAACAACAACAAAACATAATACAACCCAAAACAACAGGAAATCGGATAAAAAACACATCAACAATATTTGTTCAACTTTCAAAAAATCTTCAAGATAAATCTACATACATACATATATATACATACATACATATATATGTAGTCTCTTTTAACATTTTATATAAAACTTGACTTACCAGTTCCATTACTTTCTTCTATGTCCAAAATGATATTTGTTTGTCCAGTTTCTACTTCACAAAATTGTGATTTACCAAAAATACTCAAAGCATTTCGGCACATGGACAAAATTACAGTCAAAATAAACCATTGATATTTCTGAAAAAAAAATAGTAATAATTATAAATGAAAAAAATATACTCCTATATATGTACATTTATATGTAAATGTATGTATATAAAAATATTGGGAGGTCTTATACAAATTATAAAACTACTTAAATTACACTGTTAACATTTAATTTTCAATATTTATGTTTGTTTATAGTTATATACTAATAAAAGATTACCATATTATTTAATTTTTTTCTAGAAGAATATACAAAATAGTAACAAAATAATTTGATATTTTAATTTTTTTTTCTCACTATGTATATTCAAAAATAACAAAGATTAACGAATTAATTAAACAAATAAAATTAATTATTCATATAAATATACAAAAACAAATATATAGATAATTTAATAATAGATATTCAAATTAATCAATATAATAGATACAAAAACAAAAAAAACAATTGATAATAATTTTTTTAAAGTTTTGATAATTTAAAATTATTTATTTCTAATTTTGAAAAACAAATTGATAATGAAAATATATTGACCATGTTAAAATGACCTTTAAATTAACTAAGCAAATATGTTTATGTATGTGCTTCTATGCTCGATAAACTATTTTTCGTTTTCAAAAAATTCTTTATTCACCACCTTTTTTTTTCATTACAAAAACAAAATTACCAAAAAACAAAATGAAATGTAAAAATATTTCTAATAACGTGCATTTCAATAAAAACATAATTTGAGTTAATTTTTTTTCCATTTTATTTCAAAAATTGCAACTTCAGCAAAAAAAAATAAAAATAAAAACAAAAAATAAAAATAGTAATGAAATATAAAAATTAAATTATTACAAAATTGGTGGTAGCCACCAATATGTTGCATTTAAAATTATGTAAATTTTGTTAAGATTACGTCAAAAGACCTTCTGTATATTTGCAATTGTTATGAATTGAATTTTTTCTTCATTTATTTTATTTGTTTAATTTTTTTCTTCTTTTTTAATTACATTTTAATCACGTGCGCTATACAATTAAACAGAATTATAATTTTAGATATAAACAGAGTAGAAAAGTAGATTCATTATCTAGTGCATAGGCATAATTCAACCGAAGAAAATGATTATAAAATTAATGTTAATTATATCACATATATTTTCAAATTAAAAACAAGAAAAAAACTAAAAGAGAATATTTCATTTGATTTCTTTGTTAAATCTTTAATCAAGTGAAACAATTGTGCAATAATTTAATTACAAGTTTTCTTTACAGAAACGAAAAAAAAAAAATAATTTTGTGAAAATTCCAGTGAAGTGTACCTATAGTTTCAATAAATTCACATTAAATTTTTTCTAAAAAAAAAAAAATAATTGTGTTGCAGAAATTTCACCAATATACATACTATATATGTACATATAACATAATATATAATTTTGATTTTGAAAAAAAAAACGTTCTAAAATGTCATCGTATTCCTGTTTAAATTTATTACTAGTACTTTTTGTACTTTTTGAAGTGACTCATCACACCTACGGAAATCCAATCAGTGAAGAAAATGAATTGGACAATGAATTAAATTGTAAAGAATTATGTGCTCGTTGTGGATGTCTGGGATTCTATTGTGGTCAAGAATGTATTTGTGAAACAAAACAAAATAGTACCGAAGATATAAATTGTATTTTAAATATGCAAACGAATTGCAGGAAATTAAAATTTCCATTTGAAGTTTTAATTCAAGGGCCAAGTGAAAATAAATTTATATTAAATGCATTAAAATTAGATAAAGATTCTGCAGTGGCATTTAAAATAATACAAAATGAGAATCGTAATAAACGTAATACATTACGTATATATAAACCACACGACAACGTATCGAAAATAAAATTTATTTTAAATCCAATTGATATAAAAAATACAAACATTGAAACAATTGCAGAAAATAATAATCGACAAAAGAGAAGTTTACTTAGTAATTTAAGAAGACAGGAACGAAAATCAAGATTTATTAAACCGCATGAAAAACGTAATGTAAAGCCATTTGATTTTGATGATGATGATAGTTGGTTTGATGATGTTCCAACAAAACAACAACAACAACAACAGGAAAAACAACAACAAAAGTTAACAAAAAGTAGTGATAATACAATAAAAATTAAACAGCCTTTAGATTTACCATTCTTACGAAGAACCAGACAAAATAATGGAGGTGATGGCGGTTATATGGGTGGTGAAATGTTAAAAGGAGCATTTGATAGACTTCGTGATGCATTTTCAGCATTTCACGAAAGGGCATCACAATTTATGAATGTTGCTACACAACCACGTAAATTTACGTTACTTCCACGACGAACTACTACAACTCCAATGCCAGAACCATTAATGCCAGAAGAAGAACCAATTGCAGAAGGCAGTGAATTGAAACCATTTTGGCATATGAGAAGATTCTAAACAATCATAAAATATAGTGATTATTTTATTTTTCAAGTTATGGTTAGATAGCTTTATTTATTTATTTATTTTATCTATTAAAAATATAGGGTGTTTCTTTTAAATTGATAAAGAAAATGATTAACATTATATAAATCTCAGTAAATCAAACAAAAAAACATAAAAATTTTAAATTTTGAAAGAAAAAAAAATCCCAAGAAATAAAAGGTCTTCTCTAATTAAGTAAATTAAATAGTAGTATAAGGCTTTAGAAAATTATGTAAATGTTTGATTGTAAACTGACTTGATTTGATTATGTATTTCATTTTTAACAACAAATTTAAAAGCACACTGTAATTTTTGTTTTTCTTCTACATTTGAGTTCTCAATATATGTACAAAAAAAATTTTGTTATATAACGAATAAATATTGTTCATTTTTAAGTAAAAGATTAAATCCTAGATTTTAATTAAGTTTTTTTAAAAATAAAATGTCACAAACAAAAAAAAACATAGATTTATGTATGTATTTAAAATCAAAAATAAAATAAAAAACATCTACATAGAAAATAAAATGAATTTTTTATTTACTAAAACTGGAAATTAGATTGAATGTTCGACAACAAACGTGATTTATGTTACATCAATTTTGTTTTAGAAAAACAAAAAAGTTTTATTGACAAATCAGTTTTGCAAAACTGATAATTTAAAATTTTCGTATAATTACTGTAATATTATCTAATAACTATAAAAAATAAATAATAAAAGTATCAGCCACTTACCATTTTTATTTATTTTTGTTGTTAACTTCAAATTTAACGAAATTTTTATGTTGAGAATATTATAAATATGTATATATTTGAGTTTTGTTTTTTTTCAAATTTATTTTAAAAACGAAGTTAAGTGAATTACCTCATTGTGCTAAAAAAATAAATACAAATATATTTATGCACAAATTACTAGATAATCGTATCACTTTTGACCTTTTATGACAAACATTTTGAAAACATTATAATTACATTAAATTGAAGAAGAAGAAAAAATTAAAAAATAAATAAAAGTAAATTTTGTAAGTTACTAATAATTTACTGACGTCATTTCCAAAAAATATCACTTAAATTGAAGAATTTTATAAAAGAAAAAATTAATAATAATTGGAATAATTTTCTTTTCTTAAAATCTTGATCTCGATTACTTTTGCATTGTTTAGAGAAAAAAAAAACAAATAGGTACATATATTTTTCTACTCCTATTTATTACATATTAGAAAAAAGTGACCTCAATCCACGAAGTTAGACAGTTAGTCTGCAAAAAAAAAAGAGAAAAAAAAAATTAAAATAAATTATAAACTAAGTACATACAACATTATACATTTTCTTATTATTTTATGCTAATTTTTTGTTCATTTCATCTAGATATTTAAATATGTATTTTACAAAGGAAGTTAATTAGTTTAGAATGTGAAAATCGCATTTCAGATTTATACACAATATTTTTTAAAATTAGATAGGTATTTTATAAAATATTATAACTTTTATAGACTATGTGTATATACAATTGAAAACTTTTAAGTAATGAATGATGTAAATTTTCATGTGCATAAATAAAATGATGAATGAGTATATTATTAAGTATAATATATGTATGTATATGTATACAAAGGAAAAACAAACAGACAGGTAAAAACTAAACTATGCCTGTGCGCAAAATTCACTTGTTTTTAAATTTTACAAATTACTACCCACATGTTATTACATTGCTGCAACAACGGTAAGTTAGTTTATTTTATTTTTTTTTTTATATTTATTCCATTTTTGTGTTACAATTGTAATTCATGGGCTAGTCACGAAGTCTTCATAAATAATGCAATTCAGCATCATTGGAAGTTTTTAGGAGAATTTTCAATGATTATAATATAAAAAAGATACATGTATAATATCCTTATACCACAAACCTCCGAGAGAGAAGCCCTGAAGTAATACAACTTTACTTACACATGTAAAGCCAAAGTAGGCTTAGTTATACTTTCATGTGAATTTATACGAAAAATGCGAATTTTAATACAGGGTGATTCAGTTTAGGTCCGTACAAATAGGCCTCGACAAGACAAACAAAAGATTGTATGTTGGAGGCGGGCAATCTCAACCGTTACGGAGTTAGAGGGGGGGAAAGATATTTGGCACTTTTTCCTTGTTTTACATAACTTTTTACAGGGACACGCTAGGCTCATCTACCCTTTCGCAAAATTGTAGAGGACCCCTGTGTCTTTCCATTAACATCTTACATGCCGCTTTACCCCTTACCGTTCAGAAGTTATAATGCCTCAAAATATAAAAATACATGATTTAAAAACCAACTGGCCGAACTATTCTGCATTTGGGTAGTATGTTAATAAAATTTATTTTTATTTAAAAAAACAAACAAAGTAGGAAACGAAAAGCTAACATGAACATTTTCATATATTTTTATTTCGTTTAAAATCAAAAAGTAGATTAATAGTAGTAACAAAATTAATTTAAATTCAATTTACCAATCTAATACATATTTTATATTAACAAAACGAAATTTGTTATTAAATTCACATATTAGACTAAATGTAAAGGATGCTGCTCTTCACATCAATGTTTATATTCAAAACAAACAAATTACATATAGTCATATATGGTCTATAATATGACAAATTCATGCGTCAACATTTTTATTTCCTTTCCCACATTTAGAATAAATTCCTAAAATCTAGCTAGAAAATAACATGTAGTACTAAACATAAGCTAAACTAATAAATGTAAATTTCGCAAAATATCAGATTGCACTACTGACGACACTTGCATAGTACAACCGTGAGAATAAAAGATTTTCGAAGTTTTCATAAAATTTACTTAGTAAGCATAAATTAGTTTTGTAAGATTTAATTGTATAATTTAGAAATAATAAAGTTAGTTCATTAAGCATGATTTACTTTTGTAAACTTAATTGTATAATTAAGAAAATAATAAAGTCAGTTCATTTGGAGACTCACAACAATCAAGTTGTTTAACTGGCGCAGTCGGCTACGTTTTAAGTTTTTCGATGAAGAAATTCTTTAAAACTAGAACCTTTACAAGCCTTTGCTAACACTCCATTAACACTATTAACACTTTGTCAATATTCCGTTCAAGTTTATGTGAAAAGAAATAGTTCGTCTTATAAAAGTGATAAATTTATTAAAATACCATAAATTTAATTTGGTGATAGCAAATTAATTTGAAGTGTCATAGTTATAAAAAAAATAAATATTTAAAGTTTAAAAAAAAAAAAAAAAAAAAAAAAAAAAAAAAAAAAAATTAATCAACATCAATAATTAATAATAATCAAAAACGAACTTATAATAAATTAATTAATTCCAATTCAACGAAAAATAAGTAAATAAATAAAAATAATAATAATAAAAATATCACAACTACTTTTAATAATCAAATTGAATTTCAATTTCAACAACAAAAATAATCAGGTTTCAAAATAATAACACCAATTAACCAGTGAAAAAAAAAAAAAAAAAAAAAAAAAAAAAGAGTGAATAGTAAAGTTTTTGACATCATCAACAATTATCATTGTCATCAAATAAAATCGACAAATAGAAGAAGGAGAATTCATAAAAAAAAAAAAAAAAAACTACAACACACAACATCCAATCAACTGTAAAATTAAAGACATTTTAGTCCGGTGAGCGTATCTATTTTGGATTTGCATTTTTAAATTATTTATTAAACTTTCACTTCGCTTTCAATTTATCTTTATAGTATAGTTTTAGATTTAATTTTTGATTCTGAAATAAATTGATTCAAATAAGATCTTGTTTTTACATATTTAGAATATGTGCAAATAATTCTTAAAAAAAAAAAAAAAAAAAAAAAAAAAAAAAAAAATAATAACTACTAAGAAGTCGAATACAAATTTTTTTTTTGTTTTTGTGTGAAACAGTGTAGGAAATTATAACTTTCCCTTCTTGTTTATTTTACCTCTTTTTATTTCTTTTTGGAAAATGGAAGAACTAAACCCAGCTGAAAAATTTAAAATTATACTCAATTTTATAAATAGCATTTCCCCCTTTGATGGCAAAGACCCAAACTGCCTTCCAGAATTTATAGAAAGAGTTGAAAATATTATCCCTTCAATACAAGTTTTTGATCAATTTAACGCTATGGTTTTAAATGGTTACATTAGGGACAAAATAGTAGGCGAGGCAAAGATAACTTGGCGATCATATGGTAGTCCTACTGAATGGTCAGAAATCAAAACATTATTGGTTAAAAATCATGGTGAAAAACTTTCTGCAGACATTTTACTAGACAAAATAAGATATTGCCGAGTGACGACCACGATTGAAGACTTTTATCAGACAATCAACAAATATCTTTGCAGACTTAACAACTATTATCTCTTAAATCCTGAAAACTTACAAAACCAGAATATTGAGAGCAATAGAAGGATTGCCCTAAATACATTTAAAAACAATGTCCCAGAACCTGTACGGAGTATTATATTTAGTAGAAACCCAAACACGCTAGACGAAGCTTATAAAATCGTTATCGACGGAAAATACCAAAAACTAGGCCCAAGAGGTACCGTAAATAAGCAAGGTTTTAATAAACCTAATTTCAAAAGTAATCAAACTAATCCAAATGCCCACAATTTAAACAATATAAACCCATCCCGAAATTTCAACTTACAAAATCAAACAAAAGATCCTCAGAATTCGAACAATTCGCGTATTGTACAAAATTACAATAATTCAGATAATTTTCGAAATCGATCTAATCAAAGTAAACAATTCTCACGAATGAGTTACAGAACTAGTAATCAAAACAATAATGTTCAACCAATGGATATTTCTATGAACGAAAACGAAAATTTTCAAGAAGGCCGTCCAAACAACTACCCTATATAGTTGTTAAAAACCCCATAAAGACTTTGCGTTTTATTATAGATACTGGAGCCGAATTCAGTATCATCAACCCAAATCTGTGCCAACCAAAATGGAAAATCCCAACAAAAATTGAGTGTCTAAAAACCTTAAACAATGATGTCTTTTCTAATATCAAATGCAGATTCCCACTTTTTGAAATTTTCAACGAAAAGGATTATTTGGTGGAATTTTTAGAATTAAAATTTCACAATTATTTTGATGGCCTCATAGGAAATAATATCCTAGTACCGCTTAATGCTGTGATTAATTATAAAAATCGTACAGTCGAGACAAGAAACGCAAAAATACAATTTTTTTTGAATAAAAACGAAGAAAATTATTCTACCTCCAGTTACACAGAAAATCTAATAGAACTTTTTTCCAATGAAATCAACAATTTCAACCTACTAGATTTTATTCAAACCTCTCACTTGAATGAAGAGGAGAAAAGACTGCTGCATAAAATCATCCTAAATAACAAAAAAGTATTCTACAAAGATGGTGACGATTTATCGTTTACGAGTGAAGTCAAGCACAAGATAAAAACAAAAAATGATATCCCGGTCTATTCAAAGCTATATCGATACCCTGAAATCCATAAACAGGAAGTTGATAGGCAAATAGAGGAAATGTTGAAGAATAAAATTATTCAACACTCAAATTCTCCTTATAATTCGCCAATTTGGGTAGTCCCAAAAAAATTAGATCGTAGTGAAATACAGAAGTGGCGTATAGTAATAGACTATAGAAAGCTAAATGAAATTACTATCGCGGACAAATACCCAATACCAAACCTTGACGATGCTTTCGAAAAACTGGGAAAAGCAAATTATTTCACTACACTCGACTTGGCGAAAGGATTCCATCAAATTGAAATGGATCCTGAAGATCGCGCGAAAACAGCGTTTTCAACAGCCAAAGGACATTACGAATTTCTTCGAATGCCTTTTGGATTGAAAAACGCACCCGCGACATTTCAAAGGTTAATAAATGAAGTGCTAAAAGAATTTATTAACAAAATCTGCGTTGTGTATATGGATGATATCCTTATATTTTCCACCTCACTCCAGGAACACATTGATTCCATACAAAAAATCCTTGAAAGACTGACAAAAGTCAACTTGAAAATTCAAATAGATAAATGTTCCTTTTTATGCAAAGAAACTGAATTTTTAGGGCACATTGTCACAGACAAAGGAATAAAACCAAATCCTAAAAAGATCGAGGCAATTCTCAAAATAAAATTACCCAAAAATCGAAAAGAAATTAGAAGTTTTTTAGGAATAACAGGGTTTTACCGTAAGTTTATCAAAGATTACGCAAAAGTGGCTTACCCACTGACCAAATTTTTAAAAAAGGGCTCTAAAGTTGATCAAAAAGACAGGGACTATCAAAAAGCATTTGAAAAACTAAAAACACTCTTGACAACAGACCCCATTCTAGTGCACCCTAACTTCGAAAAAACATTTGTACTAACCACCGACGCATCTGATTATGCGTTAGGGGCGGTTTTGTCGCAGAACGACCACCCTATCTCTTATATTTCACGAACATTAAACAAGCACGAGAAAAACTACTCAACTATTGAAAAGGAGCTTTTGGCCATCGTATGGGCCACAAAACTTTTCCGACCCTACTTGTTTGGACGAAGATTCTTGATCCGATCGGATCACCGCCCCCTCACGTGGCTTAATGGATTAAAAGAGCCCAATTGCAAACTTCAAAGGTGGAAAACCCGATTGAATGAATTTGATTTTAACATTGAGTACATAAAAGGCAAAGAAAACCTCGTTGCAGACGGCTTATCTAGAGTAGAAATGGGTAATACGGAAAAACAAGATAACAGCGAAGAAGCGTCATCTTGTTCCGATTTCAATTTCCTGCTCAATGAAAATAGTAACGATCAAGATTGTTATAACGATGAAGTTATTTCAACTGACGCTACCATTCACAGTGCACAAGAAGATGCAAATGACCTAATTTTCATTACTGAAAAGCCAATAAACCTCTACAAAAATCAAATTTATCTAGAAGAATCCGAAAAAGAATGTTTGTCCTTGAAAATCGTTCATAAAAAGTGCCAAAACAAAATCTCTGTGACAAAAGATAGTGATTTACTAAATCTTATGAAAAGAGTTATTATAGACAAAGGTCTAATGTGCTTATATTGTGAAAATATAACACTTTTTGTTAAATTTCAAAACTTGTATCAAAAATATTTTTCAAATAATAAAAATTTGAAAATCCTTAAATCTACAAAAAAGTTGATAGACATTATAGATAAAAATGAAATACTTAATATTATAAATAACGAACATTTAAATAACAATCACAGAGGCATTAATGAAGTATATTATGAAATAAAGCACAAATTTTACTATCCGAACCTTTTAACTGAAATAAATAGAATTATAAATAATTGTGATGTCTGTAATCTCGCAAAACACGATAGAAGTCCCCCCAAAATTGAGTATAACCTGACCGAAACCCCAAACAACTTCAATGACATAGTAAACATAGACATATGGTTCCCAGAAAGAAACAAACCGTACCTCACCACAATAGATAAATTCTCTAAATATGCCACAATCCATAAACTTGATGACAGGAACTGGATATCTATCCTACAGGCTTTGAAAGAAAGAATTAGGTTTCTAGGAAAGATGAAAAAACTTATTGCAGATGGCGAAAGGTGTATAATACATCATGAGGTCGCGCTATTTCTTAAAGAAAACGGTATAATATTTCACCAGACAACAGCCTCATTAAAAACGGGAAATAGTGACGTCGAAAGATTACACGGTACTTTAAATGAACATATGAGAATAATGAACGTGGAAAAATCTGTTCATAATTTAGACGACAAACTTTTCAAAATTCTAACTGCTTATAACAACACTATACATTCGACAACACGTCATAGACCTATCGACTTTTTTACAAATAACTTTGACAAAACAGAAATAGAAAATTTGAAACAAAACTTCTTACAAAATAAAAAACTAAGAATAAATAAGGCAAATGAAAATAAAGAGCAGCATCCAAAACTTACAGAAAATATAGTTAAAAACAGAAGTATAGTAAAAAACAGTCCTAAATATAAAAGATTAAAAACATATTCCAAAGGCAAAAATTATATCATAGATAGAAGTAACAGAAGAAACACAAAATACTATAAAACACAACTCAGACGAAAACTAAAATACCAAATAAACACTCTTTTTTTACAGAAATGAAACCAACGATCCTGTTTATTTTGACCCTGGGGACGATTTGGACTACTTCAGAATCGCAAACACTGGACATTACCCGCGTATACGAGGACAAGGGCTATGTTATATTAAAACTGGACAAAAGACTACTCATAGACAACTATACCAAAATCCTACATGTCATTAACCTAACTGAGTATGTTACTTTAACAGAACTTATCGAATCAAACATTAAATCTCTCAAATTGGATAATGAAAACCCTAACTTCACCTTGCTTCAAAAAGAAATGGAAATATTAAAAAAGAACATAAACTCAGTTGTACCACATATCCATAGAAATAAAAGAGGACTGATGAATATTTTAGGTAAGGGTATGAAGATTTTAGCTGGAACGATGGACGCTGATGATGCGGACGAAATTTATAGCCACTTACAAAACCTGGATGCTAACAGTAAACAATTGACCGATCAGTCTAACAAACAAGTAGCAATTAATCAGGAAATAATAAAGTCAATTGACCAAATTAGAAACCACGTTAATGCACAACAAGAAAAAATTCAAAATTTTCTCAATAAAATTCAAAAAATAGGTCGCGAAATACAAGAAAATAGCTACCAACAATACGTACTACAAATTTTTGCAGACATTTCTAGAATTAATAAACACGTAGAAATGATAAAAGACAATATTTTACTAAGTAGATTAAATGTCCTCGGTCATGATATTTTAACGAACGAAGAAATAAAAATGTATAACATAACGGTCGAAACCCTACCTTTTATCAGAAGCGCTACTTTGCTAAAAGAAAACACTATAATTTTTGTAATCCAAATCCCCAAATTTACAAGTGAGATATATTACGATGCTTTGATTCTTCCATTTCCCAATTTAATGAACGAGGAGTTAGATTCTAATAATGAGAAGGTTATAATTTCTGAAAAAAACGTATTTAGTTATAGTACTAGTACTTTAAGTAAAAAAGAACTAAGATATCATAGGAATAATTGTATAAGAAATATATTAGCTAAAAATAATACTTGTGACTTTAGAATAAATACAAAAAAATCTGTTGAAGAAATTGAAAATGGAATTGTAATAACAAAAAACATTGAAAATACTGATTTGAAACAAAATTGTATAAAACAAGACATAATAATAAAAGGAAATAATGTCATAAAATTTGTAAATTGCGACATAAAAATTGAAAATTTTAAATTCGTAAACATCTATGAAGAACATCATGAACATTTTATTTTACATAATTCAGGATTTAATTTAACAAAAATTTTAAACAATATAACTTTAGAAACTTTGAATATTGACAATATCCGAAATAGAGAAACCATAAATTACATAGAACATAAAAGTAAAATAATTGGATACTCCCTTTCTTCTATAACTTTTGTATTAATAATAATACTGATTGGAGTTATCTATTATCTAATTAATACCAAAGGAAATAAAACTGTAAATAGTATCAAAATTTTTGAAGACCATACTCCAACAGAAAATAATAAAAATGATTCTTCCGGGACTGAAGAATCTCGGAAGGGAAGAGTCATATATGGTCTATAATATGACAAATTCATGCGTCAACATTTTTATTTCCTTTCCCACATTTAGAATAAATTCCTAAAATCTAGCTAGAAAATAACATGTAGTACTAAACATAAGCTAAACTAATAAATGTAAATTTCGCAAAATATCAGATTGCACTACTGACGACACTTGCATAGTACAACCGTGAGAATAAAAGATTTTCGAAGTTTTCATAAAATTTACTTAGTAAGCATAAATTAGTTTTGTAAGATTTAATTGTATAATTTAGAAATAATAAAGTTAGTTCATTAAGCATGATTTACTTTTGTAAACTTAATTGTATAATTAAGAAAATAATAAAGTCAGTTCATTTGGAGACTCACAACAATCAAGTTGTTTAACTATATCATTATCAATCAAATTATTCACTGTTTGATTACATTATATAAGTTAACAAATGTCAAATTTGAAACGACACACATACATTTGCAATGTCCGAATCAGGGTTTGTACATTATGTATCTCGTAGGTTTTGCTTAAAAAAAAATTTCAATAGAATATCATCTGTATAAGTTAAAGAACATGATAAACTACTTAAAATTTGCAGATTTAAATCATTCATTTGTCATATTCTTGAATAGTTTATGATATTAATTCATTCATAAATCATAAGATACTTTGGTGTATATACATATACATATGTATATGTACGAGTAAATATATAAAGGTATAGGTTTCTTTAATAAAGATTTATTTTCATAATATATTATGAACTATAATATTATAGTACGTAAAGTACGAGTAATACTCATGTACCAATTTATATGTTGGTAAACAATAAAATAAATTTTATTCCCGGATTTATTGAATTTTAATTCTCTTGTATTACATTACTTTATGACATATGTATATACATATGTACATACAAATGTGTGCACACATTGTTTATATTGAAAATAAATTCCGAAATCTGTCAACAAATAAAATGTTAATTTTTTATGTAGTAGTATTAAAAAAAGTATTTAAAAAGTATATTCTAAGGGTATTTTTTCATTACTGTAATACTGTTTAAAAAGTCCTTTGTTTGAACAATAAAAATATACTTTGCGTCATATTGAATATTATTAATGTTTGTCTAATATTTCAAAACATCTGAAAACGGTTCGTCGATTATAGCATAGTATAATATATAGTATAGCATCAATTTCCTTTTTGTGTTTTTATTTCAGAGTGTCAATTATTACACCTAATAGGATAACAGTCGATAAAATCTGATTGTATACTATGGAAATTTTAATCCAAGTGACTTTTAGAGCAAATCTAATGTTGTGATCATCGAGAACGCAAAATGATTCCAAAAATACACATAATTTACATTCTTTCTCCTTTTCGTGTCTGTAGTACAGTATGACCTATATACATTATACATATATCACGCATTTATATTTACATACAATTATCCATAAAAATAAAATATTCTTCTATATCTTTCTTAAAGACAACTAACAAATCAAATTAGTAATATTGAATTCCACTTCTACGAAAACAAAAGTTTCAACTATGATACTTTAAAATACATACTTTCTTTATCAATTTTTATAATTAAAAGCTGCTCTCCCAAAAATATATATTTTTTTACAATGACCACTGAATTATTTTGTACCACCTAATATGACATAAGAATCAATTCACACTAGAGAATTAATTTTCACCTTTCAAAAGTGAAAGTCATTAGTTAAAAATATAATATAATTACAATTCTGTAGTAGACTAAAAACAAGAAAACGATATTCGATTCGACTGGGATTTTAATCCGATACTTTTGCATTTCCGGAGCACTGCTCTACCAATTATACTATCGGATGCCATGTTGCTTGTATATTAGTATATAATTAAATCTGTAGGGAATAAAATTAAAAACTATACTTTATTTAACAATTAAAGTCAGTACAGGCAAGATAGGCATACTTTTCTATACTCTTTTACATTTCGTTTGTATAAATCTGTCTCGTGTGTGGGGTGATCAGATCTCAATTTCAATCGAGAAAAATCTTTTAAATTAAATATTACCAAGGCAACAAACTCATCGGGTACTGCCTCCATAAGCACAATACTGACTTTAATTGTTAAATAGAGTATAGTTTAAATTTTTTTGTCATTATTAATTTGACCAAATACATAATTGAAATTTTTCAATTTCATCATACAATCATTTTGAATACTCCATTCAATCCCGTAATCCACATTCTTTTAAACATGTACAGTGTATGTATACTATACGCATCTACATACATACTTATGTACATACATATGTACCTCTAACATAATCTTATTTTATGATTTTGTTTACTTCAAAACTTAATCTAAATAATAATTATTATTTATTGCCTAGTTCCCTTTAAAAAATGTATTATATACTCAGTTTAATTTCCATGAAGAATATGCAAAATTAAAAAGATATCTGTATTATAACTAATTTATCTTTTTGAACCATAAAATTCGAATTAATTAATTTTTTTTTTTTTTTTGAGAGCCACCACAAATCGTTTGAAACATTTTCGATTTTTTACTTTTAACTTTTGATTATCATTTGTTTATTAATTTATTTAACACCTTTTTCCAAATTGCAATTACCAAGAATGAAAAAAGTACACAAATTATTTATTATGCATTGTCTACTATATAAATAAAAAACAAAACAAAAAAATGTTGTTGAAAAACAAAAAGATTTGAACATTTTCATAAATACAAAGATACTTTATACCTATGTAGTATGTACAAGAAATTCTTAAGGAATTTGCTTTTAAGATTTCATTTTTATAATGAGATATCAAACCGAGAGAGTATGTTTAATGTGTAATATATAATGTAGTTTGTAGTGTAGTAATTTGAAATTTAGTTTAGTTAGACTATTTGGTACTTAATACAACTGAAAAAAAAAATGAAGTAAGTACCTAGTCAGTCAGTCAAAGAGTGTCTTAAACATTTTAGTTACAAAAGAAACAGCAGCTCAAACAGATAAAACTTAATAATATTTATACTTTAATCTGTTAAACTTAAGTGAAACTCAATTTTTTTAAAGCTCTGCTTGTATTATGAACACCTATTAGGTTCGTCGACCTCGACAATGGTAAACGTTTCTCGCATTTCTACATTTAAAAATCTTGTGGTACCTATGCATAGTGTGTGAATAGTAGATATAAAATAACACATATTGTATGTATGATGTGGTTTTTTTTTTTTTTATTTTCAAATATAAATTTTTCTATATAATACTTGACATACCTACAGTATTTCTACCTTGTATAATAATAAAATCTTCGAAATGTTTGTTGTACTTAGATACAGAGTTTGCAAATAGCAGCGCATTAATCGAATTTTCATCACTATCATAGTAAAAATGTATTTCTGTACATAATATATGAATGTACTTTTGAAAAAATTGAAAATGAAGAGGGAAAAAAGATCATTTCATTTGAGTGTTTTTTTTTTTCAACGAAAAGATAAATATGTTGTAGGTACCTATGACGACGTGTTTCTTAACTTCTTGAAAAAGTGACTGACTGTTTTTGGAAATAAAACAAGTTTATGTTTTAGCAGACAGGTGTTTTGAAATGTGAGTTGATCATTTTTCCGGTTTTTATATTATTTTTGCTATTTGTACTATTAAAACATTGCTGCTCAACTTATAAGTAATATATTTTTATAGTGCTTCTTTGCAATCCGTTAAAGGTAATTTACAATTTACTTTCTGTATTTATTTCTTTAGGCATTTCATTGCTTGTGTTTTTCTGCTCTTGTCTTATACTTTTATATAAGAATATAAAATGCATAAGCAGATATACATATGTATATGTGCATAATGTATACTTAGGAAGAAAACAAAAACAAAAATTTGAAATTCACATTCTACAAATTCATCAATCTAAAAACAGTTTTAACAGCAGCAAACATAAGATTAATGTTTTAATCTTTCAAAAGCATGAGATTTTGGTTTAAAAATTTTATGGTTTTCTCTAAGAAAAGGTTGTTCTTTTTTTATAGATATTTTTTTTAAAATATGAATAGAAGAAAAATATAATAATATTCATAAAATTAGATAAATGCATAATATAATGTAAGAGTTATATGTCATCTTACAAATTATACATGAAGATGCATTTACCGGAAAATTATGAAATATTTGAATTTATGATCCTATAATATGAGTGGCATCGACATCAAATATCTATTTGACTTTAAAGTATCACTGGGTTTAACATATTATATTTTATATAAAGATAAAATACACATGAATATTATTTTATTATTATGCAACATAAATTATATATATGTACATACATATGTTATGTATATACAATACATACATATTACGTATTTATGAATACCTACATATAAAAATTTATATTGTATTATAACGTGTATATTAGATAAAAGATGAAATCAAAAAAACATTTTTTCACTATGAATATTTTTTCTACATTTATGTGATAAGAAATGATTTTTTTAAAGTTAAATAAAAAAAGATAAATTCATAGGTGTTTCATTTTATGAAATCTCAAGATAAATTGTCAACATTTCTAACAGATACATATTATCAAATAACATATCGAGCTAATAAATTTTCATAATATTTTCTTTCATAATCACATTTCTATCATTTATTTTTGTTCATTCAATCTTAATTTATCTTTAGAAATCAAAAAAAAAAACTTAAACGTAAACTTTATTTTTTATGTGTGTAGAGGAAAAATATGTATCTTTAATAATTATAATTATGGTAAATATCTAACGAATTTGGATCCTAGGTCAGGGTGTCAAGATAATTTATGGTATAATGTAATATGATTCGATATACTCATCTATAATGTATCTTCAACCTATAATACATATAATGTCTATAACTATAACCATAAAATCTCATTTTGTGAGATGTCATCATTTGAAAAGTTCAAAAAAAAAAAATTAAAGGTCATGAAGCTTTTGTCTACTACTCTTTTTGAATTTATCAAGCTATTCAAATGCACTTTTAAAAATCTTGTATTTTATTATAATGAATGATAAACTGTTATTATACATCATTATTGAAAATATGTGTTTAAAAGATATGTATTTTTTCAATTTAAACTTGAAGGTTCAATTTGAAAAAAGATTTATAAAACATTAAATAAATATAAGAAAATTAACTTTTTTGGTAAATATTAATAAAAAATGAACATGTGTATCATAGAAAAATAATATTTCTATCCGTAACATTAAATCGATCAAAAAAAGTTTAAAAATATCAAGTAAAACAACACACATTTGTAGAAAATGTACTAGGTATTTTTTTTAAAATATCAAATTAAATTTGATAGGTGCACAAGAAAACGAATTTTTTTCCTCCTACTTCTTTTCCTCCTCATTATATGATTTATACCATGTTTTATTGTATATCTTTCGTTTTTCTTATAAATATGTACACCTCAATTTTTCTTTGATATTTTTTTCCTTCCTTCTGGTATTTTATAAGAGATTTACCCAAAGTTGGCAATTTTCAGCTGATGTTGCTAAATCTATGTAGATATCTATGTAAATATATATGTATGTATATAAAACTATATTTATAAGAAATATCTGAGGTGTATAAATAAATACCTATGTATACATTCACAGTATATATATCAACATACATATGTATGTATAATGTAGACTTAAAGACAAGTTGTTTAATAATGAGGTCACTGACGAGTAAGCATTAAATGGCGATTCAAAAAAATACATAAACGCAAAGCATAGCATAAAAATAATTATGATACATCATAAAAATAAATAAACAAAAAATTTTAAATAAAAACATACATATAAGAAAATTGATAAAAGAAAATAAAAAATAAATAAATAGAAAGTTTGTAATTTTATATCATACCTGCATTTTATTACAAGAATTTCGTTTACAACGTCATCATTTCAAGTACCGTTAAGAAGTTATACTGTAATAATTATTTTTAATAAACTTTAAAAAAATGCTAAAAATATAGATATTTGCTTTTTATTTGTTTCTTTCTTCATCATATAGAATGCACAAATAAAGAATATGAAAGAAAAAAATTAATGTTTAACATTTACAACTCATACAAATAACTTTTTTACATTCTTCTTTTTTCTTCTTGTGATTAAAAGAATAATTTAACATAATGAATACAACAAATCAGTGTTATGAATTATCTACAAAAAATCACTATACTTTTTTTTTTCACATATGATGCAATGCAAATATGTAGATACTATATCAAAAAATTATTTAAATTTTACAATAGATTTTTCCTGTATTCCAAATATAGTGAAAAACTTTGATAAATTGAACACAAAAATAAAAGATTTCTTTTTGTTTTGTTATATAGAACAAGTGTATAAAAAATGTTATAAAAAATTGAATTTTATTTTTTCTTATTGGAAAATATAAAAAAACAATAAAAAATACATATAAAATTTTTCAGTTTTACTTAAAAGATACACGATTGAAAGTCACTTGCCATGAAAACTTTTAAATGATACAATCACTGTGATGGTACAAACTCAACTCAAGTTAAGCGAAAATATAAGGTCCCCAAAGAAGTCTAACAACTAATACTACTTACCAACCCACTTCACATATAGTCTTGTTTTACCTGTTCTACCTACCGCACCGAGATATAAGACAATGTTGGTTTTATATTATTATACATATTATATATGATCATTTCATTGCATTGAATGCTTTACCATCAGGTATATTGAGATTGAATAGAGAAATAAACTGAATAACATATAAATAAAACAACAAGAATATATGTACTAAGCATACAAGTATGTACATAGTAGCAAATAACAATACCTATGGTATAAGATTGAAAAAAATTAAAAAGGTGTCTAATTTCTTTTCTTCTTTTTTCCATTTTCATAAAATAGGGAGATAAGTCAGTTGCGCCGATTAAAAAATTGTAGGATCCGAATTAGCTTATTAAAGCATTTTTTAAACAATCTGTTTCTGGTGCTCTTTTTGATGAAAATCACAGACGGTATTTGAGGTCGACTAACTTAATCATCAACTGTAGCCAACTTCATTGACAATATTCGCCAATACTTTGCATGTCAACTTGCTACATTTGTACCAGTTTATAGCGAACATTTTGTTTCCAAAACTTCAACGCAAGCCTTTCAAGCATTTTCTGGTACCTATTTGACACAATCTGTAATAGAATAAATTCCAAAACTGTTCAATTTTACCTTAAAAATCTGGAAGAAGTTTCTGTTTTATGTGCTTCCTAAAGTCCTTCAATTCAAAGAATTTCAAACGACATATAGTCAAAAGCATATGCATTTTTCTGTCTCATAGTGACAAGTGACTTATTTAAGCCTTTAGTTTCGTACAATTCTTGAAAAAAAATTCGATTATATTTGCTTGTGGAATATTTTACACAATCTTAGGATAAATGCAACGAAAACCTAGAAAATTGCTAGGACATGTTCAGCAGAATGTTTCTGTGATCATACACAAAGTTTATTTTTTGTTAATACTAAATATTTTGTGTGTTTTGGTTCTTCTTTCTTTTTATCTTATATAGTATGCATCTGCAATTTTATATTGACTGAAAACCACTGTTCCTTTCAAGTGAATCAACCTAATAATATGAAAGAATTGAAACTGTTCAGGGAAAAGATGATGATGATTGTGTCCACTTTATCGATTGGATGGATAAATTATGGATTGAATCTTTAAACAAAACATAAAACACGAACAACAGACTTTCGCGCACCAAAGAATAGCAAATAGATCTTTTGTCATGACTATATAATTATTTCATTTGATTTTAAAAAATTTTAATTATTTTAACTTGAAATCTTAAGAAAAAAAATTAATATATAAGAAGGTAGTATAAACTAACTTACATTTATACATCATTGAAAAAATAAACACAATATATAATTAATTCTAAAATATGCACTTATTGCTTTTCCCATATGTAAATAAGATAAAATTTTAAAACCAAATCAAAAACTTTAACAAAGTTTTGTAATGATAAATGATAAAAATAGTTGATTACAGGACTTCGGCAGAAAAAAATAGTTTTTAAATGTCTTTTTTAAAAAAGAAAATTTGAAAAATAAATTCTTTTCAATAAAAATCTTGTTACAAGAATTTTCAATTTCATATTTAAAAATCATCATAAACACACATAAACTTTTTGAACTATAATTTGAAGAAAACCTTAGTTTTTGACATTTAAGTTGATATTTTTCAGCTCGTAGTATTATGTATAATTTTTTTTTTGTCCTTTGTTCAAACTTCACTGAAACATGAGAATTTTAGCGTTTAAATTTGCTTAGTCTAAAGGTTCACTTTATTTGATTGCCTAAATTTTGTTTAAATCATAAAAATTTATTTTCATGTTTTCTTTGTGACGACTCTGTGCATAAAAATTGAAAGATATTTTGTTCAAAAATTTCTCAGTGTATAAAATTTACTTTTTTCCAGAAAATAAAAACAAAAAAAAATTTATATACGTATGTTCATAAAGTTTTTCATATGTATGTATGTATATGTGTATTTAAAAAATAAAACTAATTTTTATTATGGTGTTTATATTAACTAACCTATGTATGTACATAGTTGTGCCTGTTTTAATGTTTATTCTATAAAAACTCATACATATAATACATATAATTGAGATTGAAGATATATGAAATGTTGATTGGATGTACATATATGTTAATGTATCTATACTATCTACATTTGGCAAAATTGAAAAAAAAAATAATAAAAAAGTTACACTTGAAAAATCACAAAGAACAAGTGCAACAAGAATTTTTGCTATACTTGCATAAGCACACATACATATTATGTTCATATACTATCTTTATGTGTATATGTATTTATGAACCTGTAAAAAATATGCTTTTTGTTATACCTGTTGTGTGCACTGCACTATTCAAAGCATTAAAATAATGATGTTGTGACAGCAACTTCAAATTTTTATATGAATTGAAATAAGTTTAGATATTTTTTGTTTTGATTTTTGTTTTCCATAAAAATTGATTAAATAACATAAAAAATACCAAACGTTTTGCAATTTTTAACAGTTTACTTGATTAAAGAAAATTTTATTGTAACTCACGAAAATAAAAGCTTACTTTTTTACACATACTTTTTTTTCGCATTATTGTTGAATTTTTATTTTTACTGCAAGTAAATATCATTAAAAATTAAAAAAAATAAATAAATATTCGTCTTTTTTTATTACATTCATAGTATAAGAGAATTAATAACCGCCAATCAATTGCAATATATTACATGTAGATGTAAAAAACAACACAAAAAGTATTAAAAATAAGAAAAACAGAATGAAAAAAGTTGGTCAACTCCCCATCTTCTAGAGCAATCATTAGAGCAGAACTTTTTAAACAGTTATAAAAATATTTGGTTTTGTTTTTTCTTCTTATTTTTCCATTATTAGTTTATTTATCAATTTAATTTAGTTGTAAAAAAAAATAACCAATCATTAAAAGTTATAAATTTAAAAAGAATATAAAAAAATACATCATTGATAATAATTTATTGATCAGCATAAAAAACTGCTTTTGCATGATTGCAAAAGATACACTCTATAAATTAATTAATTTATTACATTTTGAATTAGTTTGTAAATTTATTGTGTATCTGTATTAACATTTTTATATACATGTATAATGTATATACATACAGGGTGATTCCGTTACGGTGTCCGACCGGGAAACTACGAATAGGTCTTGGCGAGGGGAACAAAAAATCGTATTGGTGGGGGGGGGGGGGGGTGAAATCTCAACGGTTTCGGAGTTAGGGGGGGTTAAAGATTTTTGGTACTTTTTTCATATTTTACCCTATAACTTTTTACAAGGGCACGCTAGGCTCACCAACTCTTTTACATAATTGTGAAGGACTCCTGTGCCTTTCCATCAACATCTTACCTGCTGCTGTGTATCCGACCATTCAGAAGTTATAAGGCCTCAAAACCATAATTTTGTCATTTTTTCACAGATTTTTGGACTTTAACCCTGCTTTACTCAAAAAAGGCTTAAATTAACCCTCATTTTTTATTGCAGAAAATGAAGGCCCAATTGATTCTAAAGAGTTGGTGAGCCTAGCGTGCCCTTGTAAAAAGTTATAGGGTAAAATATGAAAAAAGTACCAAAAATCTTTAACCCCCCCTAACTCCGAAACCGTTGAGATTTCCCCCCCCCCCCCCCACCAATACGATTTTTTGTTCCTTTCGCCAAGACCTATCCGTAGTTTCCCGGTCGGACACCGTAACGGAATCACCCTGTATATGTACATTTTAATGAATGGAAAATTGTAAATATGTATCCTATACAAAACACGTTAAGTATAATATTCAATATATTATAAAATAAACTATGTGTGAAATGTGAAACAAGACAAATCACTTATATTTATAAACATTGTAGATTATCCAAAATGCAGGCTTTACTACATTAAATTTATGTACATATAATATTATCATTTTTATCAAGAACAATTACAATGGATTAAAGATAGAGATTTATTCGAATAAAAGTATAAAAAAAATATATTTGTAATTACTTTTCTTTAACATAAAATTAAGTTGAAATAACCTTTTTTGAATTATAACAACTTTTACTACTAAGTATAATAATATCTCTAAATTAAAACTAAAATTATTTTGATACAACGAATTCAAGCTTTCGGTAAAGTTATGTAAATATTTCACTATATAGAAAAATAAACCAGAGTATAAAAAACGAATTTTTTCTTTACTCTGCCTCTGTAATGAATAAATTATTATTACATACATAATTATGTATTAGGGTTGCCAGGCGTCCTACTTTGACGAGGATTGTCCTCTTTACTTGAATAATGTCCTCTGTCCTCTTAAAGACTTAAAAATCCTCTCGAAAATTAAGCTGAGGAAAATAAATTATAAAAGAATATTTCTTCCTTATAAAAGCGCATTCTGAATTCAAAATGTGTTTAATAAGTTTATTGATATATCATTATTGTATATAAAAGAAAGAATCTTTTGCCCTGCTAGAAAAACCAAAAATTTAGTGTAGAAGAAAATTTTCCAGATTTTGAAATTTTTCTTGAATTGATTGAATCTATGGAAATAAGTAATGTGACGAAAATCGACATTGATTCACTGTTTAATTTATATAACTTTATATCATTTTTTCTAAGTATACTTAGTAGTTCTGCTTACGTTGAACGAATATTCAGTGTTATGAATATTAAATGGAGCGATGAACGAAAAAAATCTCTTCCTGATCTTATAAAAGCTAAACTAATTATTTTCTTCAATAACACAATGAAGTGTATAGAATTCTACACCTAATGTAAAAATGAAAAAAAATAATTCAATTCGCTAAATCTAACGAAAAATAGGTTTTAAAAAAATTAAAATATCGAATTTTTAATATGGGTAATCATAAGAATTTGTTCATTGTAATACTTTTTTGTTATTTATATTAATAATGATTTTTTGTCATTCATATTTTGAACTTTTTTTTTTTTGTTATGTTTTTTTGAAATACTTATATTTCCATTATAATTTTTTTTATTATAATAAATAACTTTGAGAAAAATCGAATCTTTTTTTTAAATTACGTATTAACGGCATCTCGTTCTTCATCCTTTACACATTTAGAATATCCATCTAATGAAATCCAATACTATAAGCTAAACCAAATAATATTATCTTTGCCCTCGTGAAGATTTATAAAAATCTGGCAACCCTAATATGTATGTACTTTATGAAAATGTAAAATTTAAAAAAGATAAAAATCGTTATGTTCAAGCACTTTTATTAGTTTCTTTTCACAAAAGTTCCTTTTTAATAGTCTAATAGATCATAGTTTTTTGAACAACCATACTTAGATACGAGAGGAGGTGAAAATTTTTTACGAAATGGTGTACTTTTTTAGAGATAAATGACAACTTTTATTTTTATTTTTCAATATATTCGCCTTTATTACCAACACTCTTTTTACAGCGTTCTAAAAGTATTTCTAGACCTCTATTCTTCTACATCATTAAAGTGCTTTCCACATAGCTCTTTCTTCAGTTTTGGGAATTGATAATAGCCGCTAGGGGTGAGGTCTGGATGATGATGATCAATTTAGCCACATTTCTCTATAGCGCTCTTCGCTATTGATGAACTGTGTGCTAGTACGTTATCGTGTAGCAACAGAAGTTTTGGGACCCACTTTGTGAACACTTTTGACATATTAAGATGATTGTGGAGGATATTAAGCACTGTCGTTTCAGATACCCCCACAATTCGTGCAAGTTCTCTCTTTTTTAAACGAGCATCCTCCAGTACAAATTTTTCAACTTTTTCAGCAACGTCCGGACTTGTTGCCGCAATTAGACGTACTGTATGAGGATCATCTTTTAGTGATTCTCTACCATGTTTAAATAATCTAGACCATCTTTAAATGGTGGCAACGAACGGTGTAAGATCACCGTATACTTCCAACATTTCCCTGTGGACATCAGCCGGTATTTTTTCTTGTTTCGTCAAAAACTTTTCATAATCGTCATCGGCACGATATTTGATTTTATTCATTTTCACTTTCATTATGAGGTCACTTTATTTCAATTACTGTCAAAAAATTACTAAGTAATTAAAATATTAACGTGCAACTCTATTTTTATACCTTTGAGAGTCTCATCTCATCTATCTAAGAAAAAAAAGATTCAGGGAATGCCCACAAAAGTATATGATTGTTGACCTCCCCTCGTATATTTAAATTATATAGCTATTTTATAGGAAATTTGAAATTTTTTTTTTCAAACAGCTACATATGTATGTCTCAGTATACCTTGGACCAAAAACCGTAGTTATTTAACCCAAATATTTGTTAAAGTGTCCTCTTGATTGCCCCATGCAAATTTTTTGTGCTATTTTTACTTTTTGAAGTAAAGTGCGAGGTAAAAAATACAAGATAAAGAGACTTGAAAGAATGAAAAGTAATCTTTTTATACCAAAATGTTTATTAAAGTGTTATTTTTACTATTGTCCTTCACTATTGTTCGTAGTAGACTAAGAACAGAAAAAAACAACACTCAACTCTGCTGGGAATCGAACTATAGACCTCTGCTTTGCCGAAGCATTGCTCTTCTTAGTTGCTACGTAAACATTTATGATAATTCAACTCCTACAAGTAACCCGTGGAACCAAGCTATAAAGTTAGCTATAAAGAATTATAAAGATTTGCGTGAAGCTCTTTATAGAAAAAACCAAGGTTTTGATTAAGATCGACATCGATTTTATTCACGAAATTCGACGTCAGCTATAAAAGATTTCGATAAAGAGCTTTATCGAATTTTGTTTCAACATCTGTATAGAGCGTTATTGGAATCTTTGTCGGAATTTATAGGCATAATTAAAAAAAAATTTTTGTTTTCTTGCTTTTTTTTAAATTTATTTATATTATATGAAAACAATTCAATTTGAAAAATTTACTCTTGAGTTTCAAACCACGGACCTTCGTGTGTAAAGCCATCCTCTTTGCATTGCACCATTCATCACTGCACCGGCCATAGAGCTTATTGTAAATATAAATTGTTCGTTTAAAGACCGATAACGATTCTTGACGATTCTTTATAGATCGTTGTCCGTCTTTGAAATACTTTGAAAATCGATAACGATCAATATAGATTTTGTCGTTGACTTTCATTATCTTCGATATCTGTGTAAATCGATATAGTTATTTAAAGATTTTTTCGTCATTAATCGAGAGCAATGTTTATCTTTAATCTTCGTTAAGGATCGATATAGATCTATATCATAATATTTTTATATTTCGTCTGCAATAATTCTCTTGAGAGCAGGATTTAGATATCGATAAAGAACGTGGAGCTTCTTTGTATGTCTTCGAATAACGTTAAATATCGTGCAATATCTATAAACATCTATATATAGTTGGACAAAGTTACTTCACGACTGGTTGCACGGGAATTCTGTAAGTATCATATTTTTCAACCAAAAAGATGAAATACGAGAAAAATCATGAAGACGTTCAACATTTTTAACATTTTTTTCCATTTTATATCGAAAACCAGAAAAAATATAAGATTGCGATAAAAAAAATGTTACTGGCATATAGCTTTTGAAAGAAAAAAATTTTAATTTCCATATAAAATGTATGGTACACATTTGTATACGCACGGCTAAACTTTGAGCAAAGGCGATTAGTTCTAGGGTTAAACAATAAAAAAAATACATACATATGTATAAGTATGTATATGTATATATTTTTAAAAATGAATATATGTACATATTTCAAAAAACGTAACAGAATAACAAATTTCTTTCTATTCAAGGAACAAATTTTTCATAAGTTCCTTTCCTGACTACAATCTGAATAGTGTAAAACATTTAACTTAGATTAAAAGAAATTTTTGTATTTTTTTCCAGAAATATACGGTTTTTCAGAAAAACACATGAATTCTATCTTAAGTTACCCGTCAAGCAGATATTGAAATATGTATGTTCAATCCCTTATTAAAAGAACTCCCAAATTGTAGAATACGCTTCCTTCCATCATCCATAATTTGTAATTCCATCTCTTACAGCCTTTAGAAGTTCAAATGAGATATCCATTAACACTTTCTTTTTTTTCCCCCTTAATCCCAATCAATCATTTTATTCGAATTTCTTGCGTCAGCTCTGTACTAAAGCAAAAATAAAGTTTATTACACGTACGTGCATATAATAAGAAAATGTGATACATAATATGAAAAAATATACATACCTATCCTATGTACAGTCCTATGTATAGTATAAATTTTAAGAAAAAAACAAGAACATAATCATTGAATTCAAAATTTGCTATTTATGAGAAAATTTCAATTTTACAAAAAAAAATAAAATAAACACGACAAATTGATTTAAAAAAATGAAATAACAAAACAAATTTCGAAACAAATATAAAAAATTAAAAAATAAAATGAGCAAAAAGCAACATTTATTATTTACGAGTATTATTACAATATTCAATTCCTTTTCCTTGATGTCATTAGAAAAACTTTCAAGAATAGAAAAAAACTATAAGTTACTTATCCTTTACTAAAATTTCTACATATAATGTGCAACAATTTGGCTATTAACAAAAAATGTTTTTTTAGAATTTTAATTTCAAATTATTTTTCGAAATTTGTTGAAAAAAAGTCATAAAATTTTAATCATATAAAATTTATTTTTTGTTGTTTATTTTACAATTTAAATTAATAAATTAAGAACGAAAAAACAAACAATGTTTATAAAGTTTATTAGTTTATAAAGATCTTCGAATAATAAATTTTATAAAATTTAAACGATTTCATATTATTTATTTTTTTATATTAAAAATATCAGTACCGTTAAAAATATGAATAATTTAAATAAATAAATAAATAAATTAGTCAAGAGTCTAATATGAAAAATTAAACAAATTGTTTTAATTAAATTTTTTTTGTTATGAACTTTTTTTTAAAAAAACAAAAGTTTTTGGATACGTTTTCAATTTTTCAAATTAGACTCCCAAATGCAATAAAATTCAACTTAAAATGTAGCTCATAATATTATTTTCTTTTTTTATTTTTTGTTTTAAAAAAAAATTCTCAGCTATCCTTATTACTATTTTCTTCAGCATCTTCAAAATCTTCATCATCACCAAATAATAATGACTCTAAACTAGCTTCAAATTTTGTCTTTTTCCTTTCGGTTGGTTTTGATGTTGTACTTGTAATGCTTGTTACTTCAGGACTATTGCTGCTGGTACTTATGCTTACTGTTGGTAGTATTTGCGGTGATGTTGCTTTCGATGATAATGATATTGTTGTTGTACTTGAAATAATTGAATTAGATTCAGTTACTGGGACTATTTCCTCTGATTCTTCATCTGAGTTTCTTATTTTATAATCAGGTGGATAGATTGGTTTGAAACCACCCTGTAATTCTGGTTGAAATTGATTTGGATCAAATTTTTTTGTTGATAATTCATAATTTCCTTGTCTCATATTTTGAGCAATATCTGCTCTATTAATATAATTTTTATCATATCCTTCTGTTGTTCCAGGATATACTGACCAACTATTTGGAGAATTTGTAACTGTACCAAGACTCATACTTGGAAAAAATGGTGCCATAAAATCATTTTCATAATTTTGTTCATGATTTTGGAAATCAAAATATCTATCATCAGAATAATTATGATTGTGATGAATTACATTCGGTTCGGTTGGTGTATATGCAACTGCTATAGGTATTTCGGTATTCATATAACTTTCTTGTTTTCTATTGAAACCAGAATTTACAATTCTTGGACGTATATCAATTCCATAATCAGAATCATTAACATCATGATTATCATCGTAACGATCTATTTTCGGATCAGGTTTTTCTAAACGATATGGAAACGTATTTAGTGATTGTGATTTATCTTTTACTTTCATGAGCACTGGTTCCTGATGATGATCTCTTAATGGTGAGAATGGAGTATTTTGATAATCATGTTCTGGATAATTATGTTCTGCAGGATGTTTTGAAAAGTTTTCAGACGAGTTTTCATTCACTGCCAATAGATCCACTTGGGATGATTGTTTCACAGGATAAACAACATAAACTGGTGGTTCGGAACCTATTACACAAATATGAATGATTTAGTCTTTTAAAAATCAAAATGAAATACAATAAAAAAAAAAAATCACCTAATTTTTGAGAATCAGGTATGTTGTCATTTGTTTTTGAGGAATTTGGGGACTTTTTCTGAGTTTTTAGCATTTGCAGTGTAATAACTGGCTCAAGTTGAGGGACTTCGTTTTCTTTCTCTTGTTTGGGAGAATCATTTACAATGCGATCATCTTCAAGATATAGTTTTTCTGTTAATTCAGGTTGTTGTGGTTTCTGTGATTCTATTTTAGAATGAAAATGTCTCCTTGGAGAATAAGGTGCAGGATGATGATAATTATCATTGAAACTTAGAGGTGGTAATTGATTAATAACAGGAGGTTTCACATACATTCTATCAACAATTTGCAAATGCAATGGAGGAGATGGAACAGGAACATTAAAAATTCTTCGATTACCATCATCATTTCCCGTTACTTTCACGTTTAAATGAGTACCAATTGGTGCTCGATTATATTGTGAATGAGGTAATGGTGGTGGTGGAGGTAACGATCTATGTGGATATCTCATTTTATTATGAGTAATTCTAATGTTTCCTGGCTCTTTGGTTAAAACTGAATGTCCATGTGAAATTTTTGCATTTGGACGAAACTGTGGAAGAATGTTAGGAAGTGAATGATCTACTTTTGATCGGTATAGCGATGGTGGAACAAATTTTTTGCGTGTGAATTCATCGTTGTGATATAAATGTGGTTCTTGGGGTTGTAGTAATGGTGGTCTATAAAAATGATGGCGCATTTTTTGATCGCTCGATTCAGGAGGAGCAGGAGGTGTTAAATCTTCAGGAAGTGTCGGTATATTCTGTGAAAGAAAATATTTTTTTCAATTTACAACAAAAACAAATCAAATGACTTTCAAATGGAATACTTACTACTTTTTTCTGTAAATTATATTTGTTCAGTGTCAAAATTTCCTTTTTATGTGTCTCCTGCGGTTCTGCAAATGAAGTTTGTTGAATTGATGGCTTTTCTTCACTAAATACGATTTTTTCAATTCTATCGGGAATTTTTGCAGAATTTTTGTTAACTTCATTGGAATTTTCATTTTTAGGAAAAACAATATTTCCTTGATTTTGAGTGAAAGCCTCAGGTTGTATCAGTCCACTATGAATTTTCGATTTCTGATCTTCTTCATTTGGAAATTTAATTTGAGCAGAATCATAAAGTTCATGATCTACTTCTTGATTGTAATTGATATTTGATGATGATGAAGATCCGAATCTTTGTGGTTCATTCCAGTTTTTATTTTGGTAGGTGTGATATTCTGGTGCATGTACATGTTCTGTTTCAAAACCTATTAAAGGCGATGCTTTCGAATGTGTCTTTTCGTTCATATAATCTGTACTTTCAAACAGAGGTACCTTATCAACACTACCCATATAATTATTATGATGTACAGATTGTTGGCTTCCAACAACAAATGAAGCTGAATTTTGATTCGGTGAAATTACAATATTATTTGTGTTTGGTACTGGTCTATATTGTTGCATAACTGTTGGTTGCTGTACTTCATATCGTACATATTCTTTATGATCATCTGGAAAATCTGTCGAAGGGGAATATCCCATATTATCAGGAGTATTACCATCGCTTGCAAAATTTGAACCATGTGGTACATTTTCAATGTTTGGAACATTTACAGAACTCGGAAAATTAAAAGCGTTTGGTACATATGATGTATTTAAAGATGTGCTCGAGGTAATGCCAGTGGAATTTTGCGATGAGTGTGTACTATTATCCGAATAGATGTTTGCTGTTGTTTTTTGCAAAGTAAATGGAGCTGGCATTGAAGGTAAAGCATTATCCCTTAAGTTTCCACTCTGCTCAACACCGTAACTAGAACCAGAACCTGATGAATAGTCCTCTTCGGCTAGAGCATTGAATAAATCCATTAAGGACATTTTATTTGGATCTTTCTTGTTAGCAATTTCATTGTATACAGCCGCTGGGTTCATTGTTGTGAAAGCTGTGGGAGATGAAATTGGTCTGAACAGAGATGGTTCATTTGTAGCCAAATAATTCCGTTCTGTTGATGAAACAACTAATGGAGGATATTTGCTAGGAGATGGACGGTTATCGTAAAAATCAGGATCATAATAATCCTCCCATCCAATAGTTGGTCTAATTGTTGAGCGAGTAACTGTTGTGTGAAGCGTTGAACTGGGGGTTGTAGATAAAGTTGTTGGCGGGCGCGTTGTTGAAGTTGTTGTAGTAGTTGCAGGAGTTGTTGTAGTTGTGGTGGTAGTTGTAGACGATGTAGTTGTTGTTGTTGGTAATTGTGGTTCAGCAGTAGTTTTAAGTGGTATAGTAGCGTGAACTGAAGTTTTAACTGGAATAGTAGTATGAACTGGAGGAAGTTTTTTAAATAAAGTCGTTATTATTTTTTTAGTAGCTGCAGTCTTCTCAGGTTTCTGAGTAGTTTTAATTGTTGTCTTTTCTGTACCTAATGTTGCAGTTGGCTTATAAGTTGGTTTTTCAGTTGAAGTTTTTAAAGGAGTAGAAGAAAATACGGTTGTACTTGTCATAGATCCTTTAGTTGGAACTGACGTATTACGAATGATTGCTGGTTGAACAGTTGATGCAGCAATAGTAGTAGTTTTTCGTGAAGTTGAAATAGTTGGAGAAAACGTGGAAAATGTTGATGTTTTTGTTGGAATAAATTTCGTTTCACTTGTTGTTCTACTTAAAGTATAATATTTTGGTGAAGTTGTTGTAGAAGTTGATGCATCCTTAATATGTGACATATAATTTTTATTATTTCCTTGATATTTTAGATTTGCATAAGAACTTGATACCAAAGGATAAACAAATTTTGATGATGAATATTTAACTGGAAGATTTAAATAATCATGAATATTTGGTGATAAACTATTGAGTATCACGGATTTCATTTGTGTATCAATAACTTCATTTGTTTCCGGTTCAATTCCAGCTGGTTTTTTTGAACTAAAATCTAATTGTCCTGATATTGGATCTTTATCAACATAAAATGGTTTTCCTTCATTAAAAATTTGTTTTGGTAGAACATGTGTAGCAGGAACTAAATCATCTTCAAATGATGTATCTTCTTTTTGCAATGACAATGATAAACAATTTGTTATAAATAATGAGGAAATAATTATAAAAAAATTTGATTGTATATAATTCGAAATTCGACCCATTTTTTCCAATCTGAAAAAAAAAAAAAAAAAAAAAGTTTAACCTAATTCAAATAGAAATAAGTTATGAGAAAATTTGATGAAATCGCATGAAATAAAGATGTTAGAAATCGGATTATGATAATATAAAATTTGAAATACCATTGTATCTCCCACACAAAAAAATGAAATTTTCATAAGTAAATCAATAATTACTTTATAATCCGGCAGATTTTTCATTAAAGTAAAAAAAATTTTTGTTTTTGTTTCTATTAATTTCAAACTCTTATTACTTTTTTCTAATGTACCGTGCAAAGTACATTAAGGCCTATTGTCGTGATTTGCAAATTACTTTATAGAGAAAATATATTTAATGTCCATGATTCATACAACAATCATTCAAATTTCCGGTATACCCAAGTCCCACGCAATTATTTATTATTAACTTTCAACATTGTGAAGTAAAAGTGAATATATTTTATTATCATTATTCTTTTGTAAAAGATGATTAACCTGATAATGGTTCCACTTTCTTCGCTTAAATATTTTCCTTAATTTATCATTCACGAAATATGTATGTGTTTTTTATTTTTTATTTCTTTCTTAAAACAAAATTTTTAAAAAAATCATAAATTCATGGAAAAAACTCTCTCTTCTTATATGATTCGTACAAATTATAAAAACTAATACATAAAACAAAACTTATTTTCAAATTTAATAATCTTTGAAAAAATATAAATATTTTCGGTTCTCGCAAAACCAATAAAATAATTTTTTTTAAATAAAATAAACAATCTTTTATCTTTAGTTCTCATATAATCAGAACAAGTTTGTAAATTTCATACATTGAAACATATTCATTTTTTCAAATTCTTAAGAATAATATATTATGTATAATATATGTATATATGTATATATATATATATTTATATATATAATATGTATGTATATCTACTACTTATACAAATCTTATAAATTTTGTTTACACCTACTACAATACATTGTTATATACATATATGTATGTATAATATCATATATGCTAAACATATAAACATACACACATAGGTATAACTTTATTGAACATATTCCGTTAACTGCTATAAACCTTTTATTAATTGGGTCACAATTCGCATAAAAAAGTAATATGATCACGTAAGTCAATAGAATTCATCTACCTCTATAACCAAATATGTTAATGCATATATAGGTTTATAACAAATATGTGTTTTTAAATATACCATACTATTGTACATAACTTATGATTATAAGCATTCATATTTTCTTTATTTTATTTTTTTTTAAAAACATACCTACATAATACATATAAAGATTAGAAATTTGAGGAAGTCTATAAAAATAATATATTGTAAATAAGATACATTTACTTTTAAAAAAAAATAAAAAGAAGGTGTTATACATTTTTATTCATCACCTTTTTTTTTTCAATGTTTGTTGGTTTATAGGTGAACTTTTTTTTAAACACAACTTGTTATGGTTTAAAAATCTTTATCCAAAAAAAGACTTTTGTTGTGTTATATATACGAGTAAAATATAAGTACTTATGTATATGTATGTATGTACATTGTACATATATACAAATTTTATCATTGCAAGAGTGAGCATATGTGTCGAATTTTATATTATAGAATAAATTATGTCTTATCAATCATCAAATCTTAAAAGGAAATTAAATGAAAAACTTAATTAAATTAACTCAATACATTGAAAAAGTAAACATATTTTTAATGAATAATTTAAGTGATTTTTATCATACAAAGTTAAAATTAATACACATTATAGTATAAATACATAGATTGATAAAAATAATCGATTTAATTTGAATATCAGGACAGAAAAAACATAACGACAAAATTTTTTGATAAATTTATAAAATTACACCAATTTTATACAATTATAGCCAGTTTCACAGTGGAAGCTTAAGCCAAAGCTTAGCTAAGCTTTTGTAGATAGCTTAAGCCTCGGATAAAGATTTCAAGTTAAACTCAGTTTAACCTCCACTGTGGAACTGAAAAAAAGTGAAAGATTTCAAGTTAAACTCAGTTTAAGACTTAAGCTCCGCTTAAGCCTCACTGTGAAACCGGCTATTAGAAATTTAATTTGGGAATATCGAACGATTGAAGTTTTGGTTAATTTTTTGTGGTTTTTTTCACAATTCGGAAAGTTCTATTCAATTCTACTACATCAGTGCGGCTATCCTACGATAGAAATTTATGACCAGTTCCATAAACTAAGTTTAAGCACTTTTTTCTGTTTTACAGTGAAGGCTTAAGTGTTATACTGAGTTTAACTTAAGCCGTACGAATTGTGAGCTTAAACTCTATTTAAGGTTTAAGTAAAAGTCAAAAAGAAAAAAAGAAAACAACTGCCATCCATCTATCTGTTTTGTCCCTAAATTTATTATAAATTGAAATTTATAAGAAAAAGTGTTAAAATGTCACAACAATTACCACTGCCATCTAGCGGCTATACAATGACATCTACAAGTTCCACAAGTTCTATTATATATTAATTCACAATGATAGGTTTAGCTAAAGATAGTTAAGCTACAAATATAAATTGAGGAACGAAAAAAGATTCAAGTGAAGCTTAAGCCATTTTTTAGGTTTAACTTGAACTCTGCTTAAGCTTTGACTGTGGAACTGGCCATTAGTGTTTGAAGTTTTTTTTGTAATAATATTAATGGCTTAATTAATCCAAGTTTCAACATAAGAAACAAAACTAAAAACAAATATCAAAAAATTGGTAATATCATGAAACACTTTATTCGAAATAACTTCAAATGAAACATGATTAAAAAAGGAAAATTGATAACATTTCATTTTTATCAACTATTTCCATGGTGACAAAAAACGTTTTTTTCCAGAAAATATTTTATTGAAAAACTACAAACTCAAAAACTAATTTTTTTTAAAAAACACTTTACAGTTATTCGTAAATTTTCTTTTAAATACTTAATTAAATTGTTTTCCTATTCTTTTATATCAAAATTACTTTACATTATTAAAAAACATACAAATTTTTTCAAGCATAAAAGGTCAATGACTTTTGCATTAAAATAAACGATTCGGTAATTTTTAGCAAATTATGTATTTCACTTACACCCTTGATTTTATTATTTTATCTTGATTATAAAAACTATTTGAATAAACACGAAATATTATGTGATATATAAAATGATATAAATTTTATTTCACATTCTATAGGAAAATAAAACACAAACAAACAAAAAAGAAGAATCAACAATGAAACAATAAACAATATTCTAGTACTTTTCCACCTAAATTCCTTTATGAAATATTATAATAGTTACAACGAGGAAATATGTGAAGATCAAATCAAGTAATTAAACTATGAAAAAAAAAAAAAGTAATTAACACATTATTCGCAATATGAAAAAAGTTTTTTTAATTAACTCTTTTTCTTCTAAATAAAAATAATAATATTCGAACTAGGCTTTTTTCTGTTTTATAGTTTTATCTGTATATCAAGTATGTATTTATATATTATATGCAATTAAAAAACAATCATTAATTTGCCTTTAATTTCACTTGATTGTGTATATAAATCGTCATTTTTTTTATCACATTGTATACTTTAAACAACAACAGATATAACGAAAAGAAAAAAAAAAGTATTACAAGTCAGATTCCTGGAAAATAGGACAAATTTTTGATGAAATGTGTTGAGCACGCGTAACTTTCACGATTATTTTATATACATATTTCTAAATAATAATACAAAAAAAAAAAATTTCCGTCGCGTATCTTTTGAGGTAAACTCAACATTGAAGAAAAAAAGTGAGATCTATGAGAATACAAAAAAGATATGTGCGATGTATTTATTATAAATATGCATACCAGAAAGCAATAATAATAAAATTTAATATTCATAAAGAAATTTTTTTGTAAAATAAAAACCTGATTTAAATTAATTGAATTCATATTCATAATAATATGTGTTACTTTATTTGAAGAAAAAAAACTAACATAAAAGAAAACAAAAAGTGCAAAATAAATACCTAAATGCTACTTTACCTTTTTAAGTAGAATTTTTACTTTTTATATCTTCTGGAAAAGAAATTCCTCGATTTGTTCCAAAAAAATATTGTTTTTTAATATCAATTTTCGCAAATAAAAATATACAAATACAATTAAATTTTAAAAAGATTCCACTGGAAAAAATTTAAAAGAAAAAATATACGTACAGACACGTAAAATTAAAAAGACCGTTACAAAGTGTTTACCATCTTCATAATTATTTTGCAAAGATATCGAAAATATTTTTTAAAAAACACCAGGCAATGCTCACTTTTGTTATTTTTTAACCTTTATTTTTTCAAAATATAAAATATTTTTTTATTATGTTCAACTTTCTTTTTATTTACTTTCTTTAAGAACAAACTTGTTTGAAATTTCCTTAAAAATGGCAGCTGTTTTTTATACATATGTTTCATACTTTCTAACAAGATCGTTACAACTTTAAACTGATCGTTTTTATAGTATAAAATATTAAATACATTTGTGTTCAAGTGTTTTTAATATTTAAAAACTAGCTAACTTCCGAATTGTTTAACCGATCCAAACTGAATGAATTGCGAATGCCATCATCATGACTCTGTACGTCTGTACTTTACTCCAAGAGTCCAAGACCAGAAGACTTTATCATTATCGTCGTCGTCATCATCATCATCATCATCATTATCATCATCCACTACTTTCATCTTTTATTTTCCATACTCTTTTTAATTCTTTTTTGAATAATATAACACACATTCTTCACATTATTTTTCATTTTTCTTTTTTCTTTTTTACTCAGCTTAAACCTTTAACTTACCTGTTAGGTTTTAATACCGTAATATCATCAATTTTAGTAATATTAATAATAAAATACAATATATTTACATACATATGTATATATATTGTGTAGTGTGTTAAGTTTACATGCACCACCAACTGAACAACTAAAACAGTTTTTCTTTCTGCATTTCCAAAGCAATTTCCTCATGAAATTTTAATACAACAACATAATTTTTCTATACCAGCTAACATTTTTTAAACGATTAACTAACCGTTATATTCTTCTTTATTCATAAAAAAGTACATTCTAGTATATTTTGAATAAATTTTTTGGTTTCTCAAGTTACTTCTGCGTAAGTGTTGTGTCTTGACCTATTGATTTTGTCTTCGATTTATTTTCAATATTCTTGTTGTTTTGATATCAAAAATCAAAAATGTACACACATATTGGAGATTTCCATGAATGGAATTGGCATTGCTTGTACGATTCCAAAAAGAAATATTCGAAAAAAAAAAATAATAATAAAAGGAAGAAGTAAAGAAATTAAAGGGTCAAGTTTCAAGGTAGATTGAAGACATGATTTTTGTTTAAGGTAAGTATTTAACACATTCTGTCTGATGTTTTTGTGTCTTCTAACTTCGATGTGTTCTTTAGGCTAGATTTTCAATGCTTACAGATTATACTTTTGCTTAGAAAATGTACATAATATGTAGTTGATTTTTATTTGTGACTTGTGCTATTAAAATAAACTGAAAAGAAGAAATATGTACATAAAAATTTGATTTTTATTTTTAAATACATTAAATAATTTCGACCTTCAAAATGTAATTTTTAAAGTTTACAGACAAAAGCTATACCTATATTCAAATTATTTTCATAATTTATAGTATATTATGGTATATAAACATCTATCGATTTATCTTAATTAAAAAACTACAGTCTTTCAGAAAAGCTTAAGACCAGTTGAGAATTTATACTGTTGACGAAGTTTACAAGCAAATAACTTCCATATCTTACACTCGAAGAAAACGAAATTAGGTTATATGCACATGAAAACTCTGAAGTATTCGCACCAAAATTATATATTTTACTTCTAATTGATATACAAAATATACATATATGTACATAATATTAAAAATTAAAATATGCCTCGTCTACTGCAGAAAAGAAACGAATTTTATTCAAAATTACAAAGAAATCTATCATTAGTTTTTGAAATATTAATTCACATGTAGATTGATATTCATAGAAGTTGAATGTATAGAATCGAAAAACAAATTTTTTTAAAAGCATAAATACAAAGATAATTTTTATAATTGGAGTATGTATCAATGTACTTCTTATGGCCAGTTCCACAGTCAAAGCTTAAGCAGAGTTTAAGTTAAATCTACAACATGGCTTAAGCTTCACTTAAATCTTTTTTCGTTCCGAAGTCAATTTATATTTGTAGCTTAACTATCTTTAGCTAAACCTATCATTGTGAATTAATATATAATAGAACTTGTGGAACTTGTAGATGTCATTGTACAGGGTGTTCCGTTTCTACGTACGTGTTAAAATGTCACAACAATTACCACTGCCATCTAGCGGCTATACAGGGTGTTCCATTTCTACGTACATTAATTGGTACCACGATATTCGCTGGACTATTTCATGAAAAAAATTGTACTAGCGAAACTTTCGATTGTGTCTATTTTCGCCTCTAGAGGGCGTTCAAAATTATGAGTTTTATGCAAGACCTCCCAACACAAAATCACCTGTAACTTTTTTTGCACTCTATGTATCAAAATTTTTTTTTTATTATAAATGGCTATTAAAATTACCTTTCATTTGGTGTATTACTTATTGTATGTATTAATCCCATTTTCAATAAAAAGGACCATAAATTTGAAATTTATGATTTTTCTCCTAAAATTTTCTCAATTAATTGGGCTTCTGAAAAAAAAATTCACTAACGAAAATTTTTTATTTATTTATTTTGAAAGCTAATATTATGTACAATAAAACAAAAAAAGTTTCAGTTCAATAGCGCTATTCGTTATTATGTAATTAAGGATCATAGGTGTGCGAAAAGGGTAAAAAAAAAATTTTGATACATAGAGTGCAAAAAAAGTTACAGGTGATTTTGTGTTGGGAGGTCTTGCATAAAACTCATAATTTTGAACGCCCTCTAGCGGAGAAAATAGACACGATCGAAAGTTTCGCTAGTACAATTTTTTTCATGAAATAGTCCAGCGAATATCGTGGTACCAATTAATGTACGTAGAAACGGAACACCCTGTATAGCCGCTAGATGGCAGTGGTAATTGTTGTGACATTTTAACACTTTTTCTTATAAATTTCAATTTATAATAAATTTAGGGACAAAACAGATAGATAGATGGCAGTTGTTTTCTTTTTTTCTTTTTGACTTTTACCAATAATCATATAAGTACAAAGATAAACAATTGCCATATATCCTCATGTCACCATTAATTTTTACTTCTACACCTGATATCAGGTGGCTACATGTTTACTGAATGTTATCAATATTTTATGCTTATGCAACAATTTTAAAATCCAGAGCAAACCAAAAATACGTTGATGTTGCTAAACATTATATGTACCCAATAATGTGTCTGTTTACCAAATATAAATAATGGTTGCATTGTTGCTACGGCAACATAAATTACGATTTATACTTTTGAATTTATTTTCATTTTGAATAAAAATACATACCTACCTATTTGCTTTAAAAAAAATTTTTTTTTTAATATGAAATATTATTTTTCTTATACCTCTAAATACTATATATGTATGATACATACTCGTATATACATATACTATATACAAAATACATTTTATTTTTCAAATTTTAAAAATATATTTTAATATTTTTCATCTTCATTGAGAAATATGAAAATTTTATTCGTAATGAATCAGGAGAATATCTAATGCTAGTTTTAGAAATACTATAATGTTTATTCATTAAAATTTAATCTAAGCAAACTCTGATTTTCTAGTCAAAAATATTTTAGTATTAAAAATTCTTTTTTATTTAAATAATTATTTATTCAAAATGAAAATAAATTCAAAAGTATAAATCGTAATTTATGTTGCCGTAGCAACAACCATTATTTATATTTGGTAAACAGACACATTATTGGGTACATATAATGTTTAGCAACATCAACGTATTTTTGGTTTGCTCTGGATTTTAAAATTGTTGCATAAGCATAAAATGTTGATAACATTCAGTAAACATGTAGCCACCTGATATCAGGTGTAGAAGTAAAAATTAATGGTGACATAAGGATATATGGCAATTGTTTATCTTTGTAGTTATATGGTTTTTGCTTTTACTTAAACCTTAAATAGAGTTTAAGCTCACAATTCGTACGACTTAAGTTAAACTCAGTTTAACACTTAAGCCTTCACTGTAAAACAGAAAAAAGTGCTTAAACTCAGTTTAAGAGTTAAACTCTGCTTAAGCTTCGAGTGTGGAACTGGCCATTAAAGTGCAGAACTAAAAGAAGAATTCTAATTGGTTAATCTCAAATTTTCCCTAACATTCAATGTCTTCCTCCAAAATATTAATTTATTGCATTATTTATGAATATTAATAACATTATTGTTTCAGATTTTATCAATGTCATTTCAATATCTTTATTTATAAATCTTCAAACATTCAAAACAACAAAAACATACAAAACGAAAAAATACATTAATTTTTTTCCTTCAATTATCATAAATTTTAATCAAATTATGTACCTCACAAACACGTTTTAATAAACAATACATAATACATATACGAGTATATACTACTATATATAATTAATAAATATTTTATTACAGTTAAATTCTATAAGACCTTGTCTTTGTCCTTTAGTTCTTTTAAGATGTTCAACATGAAAATGAGAATTACAAATTTATACGATTGTTTAATATTAGTTACAACATTTCAATTTTATTTTGGCAATTTAGGATTTTGGAAAGTTGATAATGATTTTAAAGTAACAAAATTTACAACATTTTATACGAATACAATTTTAATAATGTGTACAATTTGTTTAAATTATGGTTTATTAATTGCAATTGATGATTTAAAAAATGTAATATTTATTAAAAAAATGAATCCAATTATTATATTTATTTGTATTATTGAAATAATGGTATCAAATATTGTATTTATAATAACAAATATAACATTTCAAAAAAATAAATATAAACATATTAAAATAATAAAAAAATTTAATGAAAAAGATAAATTAATAATAAGAGAATTTAAAGTTAATATGAATTATTATAAAATGTTAAGAAAAAATGTAATTTTATTATTTATTTTGCCATGTTATTATGTAAGTGCTATTTTAGTATTATGGTGGAAATTATTTGAAGGTAATCGTATAAAACTTTTAACAATAACATTATTTTTTTTGTTTATTACAATATCACCAACATCTGTATATGGTGCATTGAATTTCACAGATTTAATACGTGTTCGTTTTCGTTTAATACAAAAATTATTGAATAATTTAAATACAAATTCAAAAGAATTTCATAATAAACCAGAATTATTACAACAAAAAATTGAAATTATAATTAAAATTTATAAAGACATGTATGATATAATTGAAAAAATTGATAAAATTTATGGTCCAGCTATATTAGCAGCAATGTTCAATGAATTTTTAATATCAACATTTTGTTCATTTTTAATATTATGGAAAGCATCTGAAGAAACAACAATAGAAAGTATAAATATAATGATTGGTATGCTTTTTCAATTAATACCACCATTATGGAAATTATTATTGACACCTATTTATTCTACACTTGCAATTAATGAGGTTTTTTTGTTTTTTCCAAATTTCATTCAAACAATGATTATTAGATATTTGTTTTTTCTTTGTACAGGGAAAAAAGTGTGCACGACAAATTTTAAGAATTGATGATCAAGTAATCAATGCTGAAACACATGAAATAATCTCTGAATTCGCCTTATGGAATCGACATAATCCTCATAATTTTAAAATTTGTGGACACATTGTATCAGATGTATCTTTATCCTTTGCTGTAAGAAACAAAAATTTAAAAAACAAAATCACTCTATAGTTATGAATTTTTTTTATTAATTTCAAATATTTCTTATTTTATTTCAGGTGTTGTATAATATTGCATCATTTTTACTCATCTTGATTCAATTTAAAATGCAAGAAAATGTATATTTTAAAAGCACCGATTTTCTAGATCAAATGCCATCAAATATTACAACAAATTTATTTTATAAAAGTCTTTAAGAGCCCCAATTTAGTGAAACGGCCTGCAAAGTGACCGCCTACAGCCTACATTTCTCAACCGATTTTCATGAAATTTCGAATATAGATAGCTAGCTGAAATGATAGAAATGGTATTCTCAGGGCCTGCGACCAGCCAGGCGACCGCCACCAAATGAAGGGCGCCGAATAATTCCTACTCAAAACTTACAATTCGACAACGTAAGAGTGCGCCTTGGTACCAGAGAGGAGGTTTTTTTTTTTTTTTTTTTTTTTTTATACGCCGTCCAGACGAGACTTTTTTATGTCAAGACTTATGTCAGGACATTGTTTATGTCTATGTCTGGGCATTTCATGTCTTGCCATTTCAAATAAGTGAATATAAAGTGTAAAATTTTTGAAATATATTTTTGTGAAATTTTGTCGAAATAACTTTGTAAATTTAAAAATAATTTAAATTTATTAAAACACTCCACATTTACAATTTTTTCTCTCGATGAAACTCTGATATATCGACACATTTGCACAAAACATCTGAAACCGCCATTTTTTTTTCATGTCAGGCAGACATCGTAGCAAAGACATAAGGCTTAACATCGATGTCTTGCCATCTATGTCTACAAGACATACGCGGTCTATACGGGACATATTCGATGTCAAGATATAAGTCTTGACATAAAAAAGTCTCGTCTGGACTGCGTTTTAGATCAAAAAACTTAAATAAATAAATTAAATTATATAAATTTGAGTTGGACGCCCAACTAAGACTTGCAGGCGGGCGACTCCTAGTCTTGCGCCGGCCCTGGGTATCCTCAATTGTTTTTGTCCTCGCAAGTAACCAAATTAACTGTCAAAAGTTACGGTCACAAAGTTGGTATCGCAAACTCAGTTAACAAAGCACATAACCTCAAATTTCTTATAAATAAGTAAACCTAAAAACTTATGTTATCAATATAACTTGAATATTTTTTTCTTGTAATGGATAGAATTGGTTAAATGGAGACCATTTTATATGAGTTTATAATTTAATACACAATGGTGAGGCTGTAGAAATTATTTAAACTGGAAAAAAAATATTTGATGATAAAAAAATAGTTTCGGTTATGATTTAAAATTTGAAAATTTGAAAAAAAATTTTTAAAAAAAACGTTTTAGGGCAATTCTTACGGGAGTTAAACCTCTGAGTGAAAATTTGAAAATTGAAAGAAGTTATAACTGATTTGAAAAAATCGTAGAGAAGACATCTAATTTTAATAATTCATATAAAAATAAGAGAAAAAATATGTACATATATTTAAATAATACAACTACGAAACGTAACAATTTTGACTTCTTATAACCAATAAAGTTTGATAAAATCTTTACAATAAAGTGAATAAAGTAAGAATGAAAAAAAGTGTTGTATATTTTTTTTTCTAAAAATCTAATTACATTAATATTGTTTCTATAGACTTCTCTGATAAAATTTATTAAAAAGTTCGAATGACATTTTTTTATTTAACTATGATGTAATTTTAAAGTTCAGTCCAAATAATTGTAGTCTGCGTTACACACGAAAGAGAAAAAGTTTAATTGTGCTAAGAAAAAAACTCCAAATAAGTAAAGGTTCTGTTTTTTCTTTTATTATTATTAAAGGAACATCATAACAAGAAAAAAAGTTGAATTTAATTGTTGAGATCTGCGTTACGGTTGCCTTCTTCGTCAGCATTTACAGCGTAACTTAAGCTGAAAACCCATAGGACGCTGCAAGCTTTGTACTTTTAAGAACATCGAAACGGATCAAAAATAATATTTCACCAAAAAATATAAAGTATGTATCCCACTTCTCTGAAACCAATTTAATGTTAGACACGTTTTTTTTAAAAAAAATTTTCTTTATAGTTCTTTAATATGTACTTTTATTTGGTAAAATTTTACTAACATTACAAATTACAAACACTTTAAAACGTCAGTTACTATCTAACTAAATAATTAAATTGACTGGTGGAGACTGAATTTCAACTGATTACATTTTTGAAAATTTTTATTTGTTACAAAACTATTTGTTAAACGAAAATAAATCAAATAAGCTTTTTGCCTATGTTAGCAAAAGTATTATAGAAAAATGCATTGCTCTATAAAATAACAAAATATTTTCTTTATCTTTATATTCTTCTATTAAATTTTATTTTAGCGGAGCCGGGGTGTCATATTTCTTTTGCATAACCATATTATCATCATATTTATTTTGAAAGATTAGTAAAATTTTCTGGGAAGATATAGTAATGTGATTATGGGAACATAACATTTCCAGTCAATATCTCTCTCTATACCTTCTTCGCTAATGTATAAAACATTGATATTAGGAAGAATTTCAGATTCAACAATAGAAAAATTTTCTACATCTTTTACTATTGGAGCTGATGGTGATTTGCTTATTACAGCTTTTCGTACTTCTGATTTGGCTTTTCCTCCTATAACTCATATGACTAACCAAATATTTATATGAAGAAAAAATATACCTATCCCTATTCAGGCCCTATCAGGTGTAAGTGTGTTTGTAATCTTCTTATTTCTTTAATTTTTAAAATGAAACAATATTTATCATGTAATAAAATTCTTGTAAATATTTTTGCAGTTGTAAATTGCAAAAATAAAAAGAAATGAAAAACAAATTTTATAAAAAAATTAAATATAAAAAAGACAGGTTCGAGAATGAAAACAGTTAGTACGTTTATACTTTATTTGCTCTTAAACCGACATAACTCATATCGCTTTAAGTTATACCGTTTTAAAAAGTAAGTATAAACGTACTAAATACAAGTTCACAAAAAATTTCCTATTCAAAAAAATGTAAAGATTATTAAAATATATTTAATTTATATTTACTTTTAAAAATATGAAATGGAACTTGAATTAGTCATCATTTCTGCAATTTACATTATACCTATGTATTTGTATATGTATATTAATAAAGAAGTTTTTATATTTATTACCCAGCAGCGCCATCATCGATGACAGCATCGATGCTTTCATCGATGACTTAACTGACCATCGCTGACTCTTTCGATGACAACCTCGATGACATTAGCATAGCGATGACATTAGGCGTCAGTAATGACTATTGCTGACTAAAACACCCATGCTTTCACCAATGACAAAAATGCATGACAACATTGATGACTTTGTCATTTTTGGTCATTTACAAAACCATTTTTGTTCAAAAAAAGTTTTGTTTTTTTAGAATTTTTTCATTTTTTCTTTAATTTTATAATACCGATAATTTCCGATTTTATAAAGATTTCACTTTTTACAAACTAAATTTATCTTTACACACCTATAATTTCACAATACTTTGTACAAACATTTTTAACACACACTTCACTTCCAAATTGTTTAAAAACTTCGTAACAACTGAAAACTGCAATAAAAAATCAATAAATGAGACATGTTCAAACTACGTTTTATATATTACTCATAATATATTACTAATTCTCTATTTTACGCATTATTTTCGCTCAGAATATTTTGATCGCTGACTGTTTGCATGACTATTTGCAATATCTGCATGACATTGTCATTGGTTACATTTGTCTTACATTCGTTGATGACAACATTGATGAAAATGTCATCAACGTTTAATATCGCCGCTGGGTACAAACAAAAAAACAACACAGTTTCAATTGTTCTTTAGTATTAGTGAGAAGGTAGCATTCAAATTCCAGTTACGAATTAGGGTGGTGTTTGCTACTATCTTGGAACGTTTTCGCCACGGACTATAGTCAAGGTTAATATAATATAGGTTACATCTTCCCATAGGCATTACCTACTTACAATAAAAAAGTGATCAATGTGACGTCAATGTGACGTCACAAGTATCAAACAATTGACATAAAAACAAACAAAACTTTCTTTCATATATGGGAAGATGTAACCTATATATTATATTAACCTTGGATTACATCTTCCCATATATGAAAGAAATTTTTGTTTGTTTTTTATGTCAATTATTTGATACTTGTGACGTCACATTGACGTCACATTGATCACTTTTTTATTGTAAGTAGGTAATGCCTATGGGAAGATGTAACCTATATTATATTAACCTTGGACTATAGTCACAACACAATTTCGTTGCAGACACGTATCGATCCATTCTCCATTTTAGTGGAAAACACGTTGTCTTACTGCTAGTAGGTTTTTTTGCCGAGCTGCCATAATTTTGTATGAAAGTGTGCAGAATGTCAAATTAGCAGAAACTGCTAACTGCTAACAAAATTGCACTGATTATTATAAAATTTATAAAATGTTTCTATTCAGTCAACGATTGCAACGGTATAGCAAAATTTATTTGACAATAGAGTTACTACAGAATGTTAAAAAAAATATATAATGCAGCGCTGTAAATATATTTTTATTTTGGCGCCTTTAATCCAGTTCTATGAAAAAGTGCATTTCGAAAATTTCAGATGATCGTCAATTCAATTCAAAGTTTTAAGCTTGCTTCAGACTACACTATTTAGCATATGCTTTTTCTTATGTTTGAAAAGTCATACGGTGTGAATTTATACATATCTGCCATTTTGTCAGTCATATGATAAAAGCATATGCTTTTTTGAAATTAGAACAAACCCTAATTTCTATGGCAAAAGCATATGCTTTTTAATTTTTGCAACACTTGATCATCGTCTATTAAATATTAAATGATAGCAGTGTAGGAATTTAGAAGAGACGGACAAAATTTCGAGGGGATAAGACAGCACAAAAAAAGAAAATGTTGCTGTTGTGTGAAGCAGTATTGTTCTTTTTCTTCGAATCACACAGAAATATCAAATAGGTGTGAACAAACAAATATACTGCGATTCAAAAAAGATGGCATTTCGTATTATACTAGAGAAACATGCGCAGAAGAAAAGATACTTACACACATGCATTTTTGTTGTTGTAAATTCTAAGAAAGAGGTTTCTTCCTTCGTATATGTATACACAAGAAGATCACTAACACATGTAAGGCATGCGCGAACCTGTGCCATCTTTTTTGAATCGTTCTATATCAAACGCCATGATTTTTTGAATCATATAACAAAACATATGAAAGTTATATGACTAAAGCATATGCTAAATAATGTAGTCTGAAGCAAGCTTTAAGCTGAATTTTATCAAATAACGATCATTTGAAGTTTTCAAAGATGCACATAGCGTTCAGAATTATTCTTTTTTTCCTTCTTTTTTAAATTGGTTTCCTTTCAGGAAAAAAAAATTAACTTTTTATATTTTATTATGATTTAATCAAATTTTAAATATAATTATTGGAGATTTGAGTATTCTTAATCAATGATTAAATAAGATAACTAAAAACAGCGAGCGACATGGCATCCAATCCAATAGTAGAACAGAACAGTGCCTGGGCAAAGTAAAGGTCTTGGGTTCGAATCCCATTCGAATCGAATGTCGTTTTCTTGTTTACTACATAATTACATTCATCACAAAAATAAAAAAATGTATGAATAACATAACCACAAAATTACCCAAAATTACCAATATCAAATCAAATTTCAAAAAATTCCGCTATTTCGAAATGGCGCTACGGTTAGTAAATTCATTGTATAGTATGAAACTAGTATTAAGTGACAGCAATGATTATAGATTAACACAATAGACATTTCGCGTAGTACATTTGTATTTTCACTCTATTTCAGTAAAGGCTCCTAAACGAAACCTTCTTATCTGTCCTATCTGGCGAGCAAAAATTAAACTAACGTTTTGAAATTCAAACTTAAAATTTAAAATTATCGAGTGGTTTTTTTATCATCTATTCGCTCATGCTCTTGTTATTTTTTTTTTGCGTATAACCAAATCAAACCAGTTTCCATTATAACTTTGTGTATACCTATACTATTTTTCTTTTTGGAAGTCTTCTTTTTTGTGCTTATGGAGGCAGTACCCGATGAGTTTATTGCCTTGGTAATATTTAATTTAAAATATTTCCCTCGACTTAAATTGAGATCTGAAGTCGCTTAACTAAATATTTTTCGGTCATTTTGGCCAAATTGTTTAAAAACGAATATTTGGTTGGATGGATTTGCCTTGGCAATGCTGTATTCGTATTGTACAGGTTTATAGCGTAAAAAATAAACCGAATTAAAACCACGTTTTGGAATAAATTGGGAGTAACGCATAAACGTTTAAATTGGAAATTGGGATTAAAATAGTACATGCAAACGTTGATACATGTATAGCATACATCTTCTTTACTCAACAATTCGTAGCATAAAAATCAGAATCTGCCATATTGCATTTTACAAATAAATTGGGCTTAAACCAATATCCAAATTAGCGGGTTTATAGTACATAAAATTGGGAATAAACCAAAATTCGTTTTAAAGTGGATTAGCTATAAACCAGTACATTGTAGTTTTGATTTCAAACAAAATCCAGAAAAGTAATCAGGAGTGGCAGTACGTAAGTTGTTATAATAGACTTGTTGTAGATAGCTGAATTCATTTTTCAGTAAGTTGAAAACGTACATAGGCTGAGAATAGACTTGGACTGCTGCCACCGTCGCAAACGAGTTTATAACCGGTTTTAACAACTCCTGAAAATACACCTGATGGTGGCACGACCAAGTTGTATCGAGTATCAGTGTATTACAACCGTCAGCTAAAATTATTTTAGACTATTCTTATTATACCAAGTAGGAAAAAAATTGTTACAACTAGCGCATTCCAACAAATATTTGAAACGAGTGTTGCTAGGAACTTTCCAAAAATTCCCACGAAAAATCCCATTTTCATTTATTTTCTTCATTTATGTTATGTATGCATGAAATGAAACGTGTCCTACGAATACCTGTTTATCGAGGGTGACGTCAAAATTTCATTTAAAAACATTATTCTATTTATCATTACCAATATGTACTCAAAAAGTATCAAGTATTAAGAGATTCCTTCACGAGGAACGTATGAAATTCATAATTTTTACATTTTTATAAAAATTTATCTGAGAAAGCTCAAAAACTGGTCTGAGAAAGCTCTAGTCTGAAGCTCTTTCGAATTGAATAGAATGAATGGGGATTGATGAATGTGTTTGTAAATTGCTTTATGATCAATATGAAAAATAAGAAAAAACAAAACCATTGTAAATGAAACTATACATATGTATTTATATGTTGTTATACATATTATATGTATACATTATGCTTAAAACAAATGATTTTAGGTGTTGTGTTTTTTTTCTTTATAGTGCTGTGTCATTTTTTGCAGCTGAAAAAAATGATATTTGTTGTTGGTAGTTTTTGGCTTGATTTTTTCTTTGCTTTTATGTTTTTTCTTTTTTCAAACATTTTTTATTTTTGTTTGCCTATTGCGATCTTGTACTTGACCTACCTCTACAAATCTGTTTTACATTGATATTTAATTTTATAGAATTATTAAATGAATTTATAATTATAATATTTTTCGTTGGTCAGTAAAATTTGATAATATAAAAAGATAATTTTGAAGAGGCATTTTTAAAATTATCCTTTACGCTTTTCTTGTATTTTTTGTTTGTTTTCAAAATAAATTTTAAAACAAGACAAGAAATCTAAAAACATTTAAATTAACAATTCATTCTATTTTTGATTGTTTTCGTAATTTTTTACGGATTTTTATCCGGCTTGAAAGGTAAATATCTCGGGACCCTGTAAAGGCATTGACTTAAAATTTCTGCACAATATTCTGCTTTTCATTCTCTACAAAACTCCCTATGACACCAAAAAGATCACTACAACAGGGCGCAAGTTATACGGCGCCAAATATAAAACTTCCTCGCATCAATTTTTAGAAACAAAATGTAACATTTTTGACTCCTTAGAGAAGTATGTTCCCTTAAGACTAGGGAGCTGAAATTTGGCCAGGATATTCCTTAAAGGGTCCAACATTGCATAAACTGTAACCGGTGTAAATCCGTTCTCTAGGGCAAAGTCATAGGGTAATATACAAAACAAGTTATTTTTTAACAAAAACTTTTTTTGCCTTTATATATATAGAAGCAGAATATTGTGCAGAAATTTTAAGTCAATACCTTGACAGGGTCCCGAGGTATTCACCTTTGAAGTCGGATTTTTTGACGAAAACGATCAAAAATAGAATGAAGTGTTAATTTAAATGTTTTTATATTTCTTGTCTTGTTTTGAAATTAATCTTGAAAACAAATAAAAAACACAAAAAAACATAAAGGATAACTTTAAAAAGGTTCCTTCAACAAAATATGAATTATAAATTCATTTAATAATTCCATAAAATTAAATATCTATGTAAAACAAATTTGTAGAGGTAGGTCAAGAACAAGATCGAAATAGGCAAACAAAAATAAAAAATGTTTGAAAAAAGAAAAAACATAAAAGCAAAGAAAAAATCAAGCCAAAAACTACCAACAACAAATATCATTTTTTTCAGCTGCAAAAAATGACACAGCACTATAAAGAAAAAAAACACAACACCTAAAATCATTTGTTCTATATAAGCATAATGTATACATATAATATGTATAACAACATATATGTATATACAATATTTATTTATTTATTTATTTATTTGTTTAACTCAAACAAATTACAATAATTACAATTTTTTTTTTTTTTTTTTTTTTTTTTTTTTTTTTTTTTTTTATACATATATATATACATTAAAAATCTCGAAAAGGGAGAAGAAAGAAATATTTTAATACTTTTTGTGTATATATAATATATACATATATTATAATATAGCATAAAAATAAACAAATAATGTTTTCACTTGTATGTGTGCATTTAATCTTCAGCATATATGTAAAATAAAATTTAAGTCATATGTATAGAACACAAAATTAACTATTGAAACTATTGAAAGCTTTTTCTTTTTCATAAAAAAGACAAATGTGATACCTCCTTCTCTGCCCGCACAGGGCCTGTTTACGGTTTTGTTTCATTTCCTTTTCGGATCTCTATTATATTTCAATCCTCCTTGTGTACTCAATTCAATGATATCATATCAGATATGTTAATTTGAGTTAAATAATATTATATATGGTTAAAAGCATCGTGGTATTTTTAATAGATCACTTTTTATCATTTTTTGTAGTATAATTAATAATACAACGAAATTATTTTATTTGAATTAAACCATATACTGTTTTTGATTTGTAGTACATATTATTGTATTGATTGATCCCTGATGAAACTTATCATAATTCAAAATTGATCATCATATGCCTTGAAAACTGTAATTATGTTTTATTTATATTTTCTTCTTCTTTTTTTTGCTTCTTTCTCAAAAAATCGTGAAAAATATAAGTACAATTTAATTTGTTTACAAGTACAATTTGCTTTTTTAAATTAATAGTTTCCATCACTGCCAGTGCCAATACCATTTAGAAACAAAGTAGAAAGAGAAACCCTGTTTGCAGCGTTGCCACAAATGTTACGATTGTAACATTTGGTTACAATGGGCTTTTATTTGTTACAATGTTACTACCCTGCATTTTTTGTTACACCCTTGACTTCAAAATTTTACATTACTATTTTTATTCTAAATTACATAAAAATAAAATAAAAACAAATAAATACAACTATAAAACAATAAACACGAAGATTTTTTTTATGTCAATGCGTTGCATAACTCGACTCGATATCATGATATTGATATCTCATATTGTTAATACGTCAATATTTTGTGTTAATCTTTAATTCAGCTATAAAGAAACGATGGAAATTCCATCAAATTGATTCGCATGATTTGCATTTTATTTTTGCGTAAAAAAATGTTTATTTTTTGTAATTTAGTTTTTTAGTTTTTGTTTTTATTGAGGAAAATATTTGTATCAATTCATCTTTTCAAAAAATAAATTGTATAGATAATATTCAGTATGAGTTCTGCGTTTTATAATTTATTTTAAACTAGTTTCTAGCCCTATGTTACACTCTAGCAAAATTTGTTACACAGAAATGTTACAATGCACACAGTCAAAAGTGACAAGTGACAACCCTGTGTTTGTTACACAAAGCAAAAGTCGAAACGGAACATACGAAACGATACGAACATACAAATTACAAATATACAAGTAAAAGGCTTGCTGCTGGAGTCAGTTTTTTAATTTTCATTTTCATTAGCAAAGAAAAAGTATGTTTTAATAAAAAATTAATTGGTAATTAATCTAAAAACTAAAAGGTGGAAGATTTTCTAAAGTAAAAAAGTGGAGGATTTATTTAAATAACTCTTTCAAATTTAGGAAAGGTAAGTAAATTGGTTCTTTTTTCTGTAAAAATTAATGTGAAATTTACGACGCCATTTTTTGAGAATCCACGTTGCATTTTAAAATTTCATCGCAAATAAGCTTAAAAACTTCCTTTTCGCATTTTATTTGTTACAGCAAACATACATAAGTAAAAAAGTGCATTAAAACTACAAATTACGTTTTCTATGATGTATTTATAGGTTTTTAAATTTTAACCCTAAAACATTGGGTGTAGGGTGTAGATGAAACTGCTACGTTTCTAAATCAATTAAGTTTTATTAAATGAAGTGTACGTACACATACAGTTTAATATGAGAAGAGGTAATAAATATTTGTTTGTTTTATATGATATGAAAAAAAAAGAAAAATTCAACCTGAAAAATTTGGATTCAAATTTTCTGCTTTGCGGCAAATACACCCTGCGTTTTTAAATTTGTTACAAAATTCCACTTTACTGAGGGCCCATAGACGGTCAACCAGGTTGTCAACCTAAAACCTACAGACACTCCAACCATATTGTCAACTTGAATGCCAATCTCATTTTTTCAAAAGATTTGTTAGGTAAACAGCTATCGGAACTTATAATTTTTACTAGTGGAATTATAAATTTCAAATGAAGTTGACAATATTGCTACAGACACAACAACCAAGTTTACAACCGTTCATAAAAATCAAAAAGTTTTGATTTTAGTCCAACCAGTTGGTCCAACTTGATTTAGGTTGTCAACCTACCCACACACAGTCAATATTGACTTCAACTTGCAATGTTGACAACCTGGTTGTCAACCAAGTTGACCGTCTATGGGCCCTACTCTAAAAATTTTAAATTTTTATTGTCACCTAAGTTTAGATGTAACATTATATCACCGAACCGAATAACAATGTAGAATAAGTATGGTATGAGGTATGAGTGTGAATATATGCATGTAGACTGTATATACTTTCATAGAGAGAAAATAGACTAGGCTAGGACTGCTGCCACCGTCGCAAACGAGTTTATAACCGGTTTTAACAACTCCTGAAAATACACCTGATGGTGGCACGACCAAGTTGTAACGAGTATGAGTGTATTACAACCGTCAGCTAAAATTATTTTAGACTATTCTTATTATACCAAGTAGGAAAAAAATTGTTACAACTAGCGCATTTCAACCAATGTATTCTAGCTCATAAAGAAGAAGGTAATGTAGTTTAGAAACAAAATGGGAATATAAAAGTATTATAGTATTTTTCTTTTTGGAAGTCAGTATTGTGCTTATGGAGGCAGTGCCCGATGAGTTTTTTGCCTTGGTAATATTAAATTTAAAAGATTTCCCTCGATTGAAATTGAGATCTGATCACCCCACACACGAGACAGATTTATTCAAACAATTTGTGAAAGAATATAGAAAAGTATACCTATCTTGCCTGTACTGACATCCAAAAAGAAAAATAGTATAGTAAGTATTATTATGATTATGAAGGTAATTTATCTAATGATATTTTAAAAGTATGGAAAACTTTTCATTACCTTAGATACAATCACTTTCTACCCTATTCATTTGACAGTGTAAATACCAATTTTCAATATTAAAATATTATGTAAACGTAAATGTTCTTAAGCTTATTTACTCGAAAAGAACAAAATTTTTGAATGCTAAATTTAGTTTAAAATAAACCTACTTTTGTATTTTATATTAGACAATTATTCCGGTACGTGTCCGGTATCGGGCGGCCACAAAAGAAGAAAGAAGATTAATTATAAATTCGAAAATTTATAATACTAAAAAAGTAGAAAGTTCACTTAAAGGATACACAAAGCAGCTCATCTGATATACAAAAATACAGAGGAGAAAGACACTAGATAAAAACAAGAAAGTAATAATAAAATATTTTATAAATATTCAACATGCCGGGCGCAGGAACATTTAAACTCTTCATTGGAAATCTCGATGATAAAACACAGGCGTCTGAACTTCGTCCGTTATTCGAAAAATACGGTACCGTTATCGAATGTGACGTTGTAAAGAATTATGGCTTTGTACATATGGAAAATGAGCAACAAGGTCGGGATGCAATACAAAACTTGAACGGTTATGTGTTACATGATAATCCAATAAAAGTTGAGGCGGCAAAAAGTCGTCGCGCACCAAATACACCAACAACAAAAATATTTGTCGGTAATTTAACCGATAAGACACGAGCACCTGAAGTTCGAGAACTATTTCAAAAATATGGTACGGTTGTTGAATGTGACATTGTTCGTAATTATGGTTTCGTACATTTGGATTGTGCTGGTGATGTTCAAGACGTTATTAAAGAACTAAATGGACGTGTAGTTGATGGACAGCCATTAAAAGTACAAGTATCGACAAGTCGTGTACGTCCAAAACCGGGAATGGGTGATCCAGAACAATGTTATCGTTGTGGACGTTCGGGACATTGGTCAAAGGAATGTCCACGTTTAATGTTTGGTGATCGCGGTTATAGAGATCGTATGTACGGACGCGATCCGTATCCACCGCCACCACCACCGCCGCCATTCCTACGAGAAAGGATGATGGACGATTTTAGGGTAACAAAAATAGCTAGATAGTCAATATATTTTTTTAAAATAAAATACCGTTTTTAAATGCATTATTTATTTTTCATATTGCAATTTGAAAATTTTGATCAAAATACAATTTGATAATCGTTCATTTATAAATTTTTATACGAAATTTTGCTGTAAAAAAAATCGAAATCGAAAATTTATCCATTTCTCTTATTTAAAAAATAAATTGTTTTCAAAAATAACAAATTTTTAACAGGATTATGATTACTATGACCGCCGATTCGATGATGGACGTGATTTATTCGAAAGACGTTATTCAAGTTCAAGAATGCGTGATTTTCCTCCACCACCAATGGGAAGACGTGAGCCGATGCCTCTTCCTCCACCACTGGGCGGCAGTCTGAGAGGTAATAGTGGCTTAGGTCGAGGATACGATTCAATGTTCAGTCGACGAACACCACCAAGAAGCAGTAACGGTCTTGGGAGATACGGGTATGTGATTATCAAAAGACAATATAAAATTATAATCTCGACCAAATTTATGTAACTTAAGACCATTTTTCAGTGGGTATGAAGATTTTAGTCGTGATTCATTCGATGATCGTCGCCCTGGCTTAAGGGGACCATCACCGCCTGGTCGTCGGTATGCACCATACTGAGACGAATTTTATTCAATCGACGACCGTAGAAGTTACAAATATTATATATAGTTATAATGTAAGAAAAAAAATATGGAAAAGGAAACACAATCAAATAATTTGATATAATAAAATAAAAATTCTTAATATCCACGAATGTAGCGTTAAATTTGTGGTCACAGGGTGTAATTAAATTTTACATTTTGTGAAAAAAGCGCTTTTTCAAATTTCACTTAGCTTATTTTGAACATAATTACACAAAGGCTTGTTGGAAAAAAAACACTATTTTTTGACACTTTTAATAATATTACATGAAAAAGTAATATTTAAAAACACAATAAAGAGTTCAAAACCTTGTTTTGACTTTATTTGCGATTGTGTCTTGTGACCACAGTAACAATTAATGTTAAGAGATTTTTAGCCTAAGGTTTTGATTTAATTTGTATTTTATTAAAAAATATTTTATGATGTGAGACGCTATACATATTGTTTTGTAAAATCGAAAATCAGATAAAAATTATAAATATTTTTCACATTTAGGTTTTTTATTCATTTAAAATTTTTGTTTTAAAGAAGATTAATATTGTGAAATAAATAAAATAAAAATTCAGAAAAAAACCCAATTTTAATTTCATTATTTAAAAATTTTACAGCATTTGTTTGACATCCTTAAACATAACATCAACTAAATTCTCTAAATTATATTTTGGACACCAATTCCAATCTTTTCTTGCTTCAGAATCATCGAAAATTTGCGGCCAAGAATCTGCAATCAGTTGTCTACTATCAGGTTTATATGTAATTTTCATTTCAGGTGCATGCTTTTTCAACTGTTCCACTAATTCTTCAGGAGTAAAGGACATTGCAGTCACATTATAAACACGTCGTTTTAATTTTTCCGAAGGTGCTCTCATAAATTCAAGTAAAGCTCTGTTAAACATGAAAAATACATTCAAAAAAAATGAGACAAGAAAACTTTGAAGTCTTTACCTCAAACAATCTTCAATATACATCATTGGTAATCTTGTATCTGGTTTTAAATAGCACGTGTATTTTCCAGTTCTTAAAACTTCATGAAATATTGCTACTGCATAATCAGTAGTACCACCACCTGGTGGGTCACTTGAAATAACTCCTGGAAATCTTAGGCATCGAAAATCTAAACCAAATTTATGAAAATAATATTCACCTAGTAATTCAGCGTGTACTTTAGAGACACCATAAATTGTCCTTGGTCGTTGAATCTTAAATTGATAGTAAGAAAACATTTTAACTTGGCAAAATTGTAATAAATTATCGTTAATTAAGTGTGTTCACTTGGTTGGTTATCACCAAGGGTGGAAGCATCTAACTTTCAACTTTTTTATCCGCTTTTACAATACAATAGATAAGATAAACTATCCATTTGGCTTGGAAAAACACCATAATGTTAATCTAATATATGTATGTACTAAGAAATATCTGAAATCTACACAACTTTTATCTGAAAATAATTCAAGTTTTTACTTTGTAGGAATAAGTACTTACTGTAACATTCGGTGTGGGATTTCTAGGACTATCTGGACCAAAAGCTCCAATTGTACTTGGCACAAAAATTCGTAAATTATATTGTTTTGCTAATTCAATTACATTATGGACTCCTTCAATATTCACTCTTAAAATAAAAAAATAAATTTTTTTTTTTTTCAAAACAATGATAAGAGTGCTTTCATAAATGCGTCGATGGCGCAGTCGGCTGGAATTACTCAATCGTTTTTAAGCGACTGCAATGCAATGTTTATTTTCAATTAAAACGAATAGTGTTGTACATTTTTTTTCCTGACATTTTAAATTTAAAATTGTGACGTCATATTTGAAGATGACGAATCATGTTCATTTATTCTAACAAATGTTTGCATGCACAGTTGACGACTCTGGCTACAATTCCAGTGCATTCGAATCATCGACGTATGTTGACGACGCATTCATAAAAGCACCCAATAGACATTTTTGTCAAGACATAATATTGAACTCTCGCTGGAATATATTATGTATGAAAAAAACTGCTTATGACTAAGAATTTTAAAACTTGAATAAAAACTATAAATAATCCTCGTTATTTAAGTTAATTACTTTTGCCTTCTATTACTTATCAGTATCTCATAAAAAGCATGTAATACATTTTAGCCGTAGCTATACTAAGATAAACCTTTTTTATTTACAATTTTATTCTTCACTATAAAAGCTTAAACACAACCACTAAGTTTTTTAACATACATACATACTTCCTACCCTCTTTTTTAATCCTTTTTTCCTAATAAAAACATTTTAAATTTTTTACCTGACTGCTAAAGGTACATTCTGTTCTCCAATTGCACTAAGAAGTGCTGAAAAATGAATTATCCAATCAACACGATGGTTAACAACAATCTTTTGTAAACCCTAAAAATAATTTTAAAATAAATATTGTTTGCCACTATTGAAAGTGAAAATAATGTCCACCTTAAAATCGAGGATATCTGCAAAAATATAAGGACCACTTTCAACAATTTCTTTACATGGTTTTATAATATCTGATAAAATAACATTTTCTTGACCATAATAACCACGTAGAACTTTTGCACATTCATTTCCAAGCTGTCCAAGCCCACCTTAATTTTTTTGTTTTTTAGAAAAATAAGTAAAAATTAGAAAATATGTACAAATATATACGTTTTTTTTAAAAACTTTTCATTAATTTTTTTTTAAACTGCCTATATTATTTTCATTTATTTTAATTTAGTAAACTCACAGAAATAATATATATATACATTTTTTAAAAACTAAGGCTTTTTTCCGTTTTAAATTTATTTTTACCAGTAATTAATATTTTTGGTGTACTCCCCACATTTGTTTTTTTAAAACGTTTCCAAATTGTACTGTTTATTTTAAAAATGTTTTCTGATAGTAAATATTTAAAACTTCTTTGCATCATTTTTTTTATATATTTTCAGAAGAAAACGAAGAATGTAAATATCCTAGGCAATTATTTTATTTTTTTAAATAATATTAAATTTGTTGAAAGCGTACGACTGTTTTTAATTTAAACTTATTGTCAATTTCCGCTTTCTTTTCTAACTTAATTAAATTATATTTATGTATGTACTATGTATATACTGGCTTTCAATGTGGAATGCCGTTTTGTATGTACATACATATATGAAATTCTAAGTAATGTATATATTTTTTAATTTAAATAAAATGAAATTTGTACTATATTACAGAGATGTTTTACTTTTCAAATGTAGAGTATAACTAAACTGAATAAAATAGTACATTTTTGTATCTGATGAATATGTTTCACTTATTGAAATGATATTGAAATAATTCGACGAATTTCATGGCTCTTAACATACATAAATAATTTATTATATTTATTAACTTAAGAAAATTTTCGTTAATAATATACATACATACACAATGGTTGAGATTTTCAAAAATTAAAATTATTCCTATTAGAAATAAAGAAATATGCGAATTTATGACACAAAATAGGGTAAAGACGTAAGTTTCAAATCAATCTCATGTCTGCTTTGACTTTTTTAAATCCATCCAGACATATTTTTATTTTTTTATTTTTTTTTTAAAAGACGTGCTCCGTTTTTGATCAAATATCCTTTAATACCTATCTATAAAGTGTGAAATAAAATTTATTTAATGAACTTTTTTCCTTATCAAAATTCGAAGAAAGTGATTTAGTATTTTTTAATTTATCATTTATCATTCATAATTTATCATTGTGATCTACAGGCAAGCAATATCATAAAGTGTACATGCGAAAGTGCAATATCTTTTTTGAAAAATTAATTAACAAAAAAATATGTTTTTACATTTTCAATACTCAATTTAACTTTTAACCATGCCCGAAACTGGAATACTACCCTAGCTATGAAATAATTATGAAGGAATATTTTCCAAATTTATCTATCTAGCCAATAGGAAACTAAAATACGTTCAAACTTAAATGTAAATGTTATATTTTTAAAAAAATTATTTGGAAATTAAAAAGACAAAATTTGTTTTGTTGTTTTGTAGATCAATTTTTAGTTAATGAAACTAATTTTACAAACTCACGTGCTGTAATTTTTTTTTTGTTTTAAGAAAATCTATAAATAACGACTAGAAACGGAAAGAAAATTGACCTCATTAATTTTTTTTTTAAATTTTACGTGTTCATGAATTAATGTAGATTTTAAAACAAAACTAATATAAAAATAAAATAATTTACAAAAACAGCGTACACCCCTTAAAATGTGTGGGTGATATTTCATATTTATGTACATTATTTGCAAAATATTTTTGTACAAATATTATTTTTCATTGTGTCGACTAAAAATAAGTATAAACGAACTTACACGCAATTTTTTTTTTTTTCGGAAAATCATACGATTATTATATGCTATATAAATTCATAAATAAAAAATAAAAAAACAAAATAAATAAATAAAAATATGTATAAGGTGATTTCAAATATTTAAATAAGTATTTAAGTAACATTTATTTCCACTTGAAAAAAATTATTTAATTTTCCTTTAAGTATCCTACATCTACACGTCATCGCTATCGAAATATATAGTAGCACAGTAAATATCAATTACACATAAGTATATTTAAGGAGAATAATTGGGGACTTACTTTGACCTTTTGCAAAGTTGAGTTTAATCAAGAGAATGTTGAAGAATTATCAATTGTAGATTTAGACTTCAGATATCTATATATTTACATATACCAAAAGTCAATTGAATAATTCTTTACAACATCAAATTTAACTGATTTTGAACAAACTGCCCTTAAATTATGATTCATAAATAAGGAACGGGTAAGGATAATGTAATACAACAAAAGCCAAGTTAGAGTAGACAAAATAAGCTTTCATTTAAGCTAAAAACATTTAAAAAATAATAAGGGTTTTTTTCGAGATTTTCGACCTTGAACATAAAAATGACGATTTTTTTTTAAATTTTTTGACTTTGAGTTACAATAACTTTTAAACCATTTTGCATAAAACTTTGTAAAAGACATTTTTTGAAAGGTCTGAAGGTTCTTCATGGAAATAATTTTAATTTATCTCTCTACATTGAGTGAATGCTGAAATATGTTGCGAAAAGTAGAACTGGTTACTTTTCGAAAAAAATTGTCTTCAAAATTGAATAACTCGATAACCATTGAGAATAGACCCACCCCCCCCCCCCCCCCCCTCCCATACGATTTTTTTCGTTTCTTACCGAGATCTACCACCCTGTTCAGTTTGGCACACGAACGGTGAAACACCCTGTATATAAGTAAAAGTATTGATTGCGAAAGTCTTAATGAAGTTGATGAAATAAAGAAAGACAGAATTGAGCATACGTTGCTGAATTTTAATCGAAAGACTTAATTTTGAAAATCAAATTTCAAATAATCCATCTTTCAATTCGGTTGACCAAAGTGCAATGAATGAATGAACGTGAATAAATAAAACTTGACAAATTGATTTGATAATGAAAAATATGGTTAAACACTTTTAAAAGGATGAAGATAATGCAATAAAGCAAAAACCAGTTTAAAGTAGACAAAAACAGCTTCCCATTCAAGCCAACAAAATAAAATAATGAACTTGATAAAAAAATACATTTTTTGAAAGGTCTGAAGGTTTTCTTGTAAACGTATTCTCAATTGTACCTATAAGTGTTGTGTAAGCTTTGGAATAGGTTGCGAAAAGTAGAACTAGTCACTTTTCGAAAAAAATTTCTTCGACCTTAATATTTCGGTAACTAATAAAAATGGACTCCCCCTTGCCATATAATTTTTCGTCAAGATCTATCACCCTGCTCAGTATGGCACGCAAGCCGTGAAATACCCTGTATACACTATATTAGAAAACCAAAAAAATATTCAAAAATATTAATAGTGAAAAAAATATGTATACAAATAAGTGGAATTTTAGAAACATGAAATTAAAATTAGAAAATGAAAGACAGAAAAGAAAATATTTATGAAAAAAATGTGAAAAAACTGAAAGTAATAAAAATTGTTTTTTATATCAAATTCCCTAAAATATAGAGAAAATGCAAAAGTTAAAAATATTTGTTACTGATTTCTAATTTTACTGATGACACGGACCTTTAAAAAGTTGAAGCAAAAATTTGTTCCAACATTTTCATGTTCAACGCTGTATACAATAAATAAATGTCCTTATAGTCAAGCACATATTATGTTTATGTATAAATATAAATTTCTTTTCTACTTTCAAATTAATTTATAATAATTCAATGTCCTTCCAATCTTGTTCAACTTAGCCATGAAAATATGAATATTGTAAAATTTTGTCGATGATTATTAGATATTTTAAAACAAAAATGTTAAATATTTTGCACAAAAAGTACAACATATTAAAAAAAAATGATAGGTACCTATTTTACAACAAACACAGTTGAATCTTAACTTCCGAAAGTGAAAGTAATAAAAGTAATTTTCTGTTATGCATTGCCCAAAGTTTTACTTTTAAATATGTATTTGTAACATTTTTTTCCTTTTTGTAAAAAAAAAAACCTTTTATATTCACAATTTTAATTTTTTTTTAAATTTATTTCAATTGCAACCGCATGTAAAATAATTGTATATGAAAGGAAATGATTAATTTGCACGCACTTTACTCTATCATTTGATAGAAGATACATATGTACGAATTTGCTATAGTAATAACGTAGAATAATTTTTTGTTTTCCTCTACTATATTAAAAACAGTATGCCTCTGTTACGTATTGTTGTTGAAAACAGAGAAACATATAGGTATTTATTATGTACATTACATATTTGCAATTTTTTTATTTAAATGAATAAAAATTGATGTACATATACTTGTAAAGTAGACATCAGAATTGAAAGCGGTGACCGTGTCAATAAACAATGGTGTGGTAATAAGCATGCATTTATTTTATTATTATTGTTATTATTAAGAAAATTTAAAATTACAGTATTTTTAAAAAATAGGTATATTTTCTAAGTACAATATGCCTAAATAGTAAATACATTCTTTAATATTTTAAAAACAATTAATATTTTTGTCTAACAGCTCTGCTTTCATTAAAGACACCTCTGTTTTCTTTATTGTTTAGTGAATTAATTTTTGTAAAAAAATTTCAATTACAATAAACATGTAATTCCTAATTTATATATTAATAATAATAATAAAAAGTAAAGTTTTGTCGATATAAGTAAACCCGTTACACCTTGATCACAAGAACAATTGGGGGAGTTTTATATAAAGAAGATCATGTATATATAAATAGTTTATATATATATAAATGTATCTTATAAAACATTTACATACATACATACATATAGATTTTCTTACAATATGTATAGTAGGTATGTATGCAGATACTTCTTGTATACATATAAGAACTTACAAAACTAAAAATCATATACAGGTACTACGGGTTGACGACGATCCCCAACTTGAACTCCAAATATGAATATATTTCGATGAACGAACGTTATTTTCAAATTCAACAAGTGGAACAATTATACTAGATTTTTCAGTTCCAACTTCGTCTTTACACAAAGAAATTATAAAAAAAAACACTTATATAGTTGGTGTAGGTACCTCTTTCTTAAACAAAAAAGAAAAAGAAAAATCTTGTACCTTATTGTATTGTGGAAAATTGTTAAATAACACAAAACGAATATTCATTATTAGTGCAAAATTAACTTTTTTCGAGATCGGATGAATTTTTAGAAAATTTAAAATATTAAAATAAAAAAAAATATTTTTAATTAAAATTTTTAAAATTATTTTTTCAAAGGAAAAAAAATAAAACGTTGAAGGGAAAAACTTACAAAAAGATTTTTTTTTTCTTTTTCACTATTTTTCTTCTGATATTTTGTTATTTTTAATTCCTTTTCAAATATTCAGTGAAACTGCTACAAAGTGAAAGTTAAATTATAATAGATAATAAGTGTTGTGTAAAGATTTTTTGGAAAGTTAAAAAAAATTTTTAATTGTTGAAATTTAAGTTGAATATATAAAATTGAAAATTTAAAAGAAACAAAAATAAATTATGCAATAAATGATTTAAGTATGTGGATAAACTATGTAGAAAATATAAATAATTTTATTTAGTAAAATTTTTTTCATTTCATAAATATTTCTTGCTTGATATTTATCAAGGTAGAAAAAAAATTCGAGACACTAATTATTTTATTTTCTGTTTTAAATTTAAACTTACACTAAATAAAAATATGGGAAAATTCATGAACTATTCAACTAATTCTTAAGAAAACGTTAAAAAAATTTTCTAAAATTCAAAATATATATGTATTTTGTTTTTACTTTCTTTTTATGAAGAAACTTTAAAAAAAAGTCCAAAATATAAGATTAAGCACCCAGAAGACTTAACAGTAAGATACATACATACATACTATATTATTATGTATGTATGTACAATATTTTACTACATACAGTGTGTTTCACTACCGAAAATACGGCAAAAGAAAAACAAGATTTAGTGTTTTCATTATTATTTTTTTATTTTATTATTTATTACAAAGGCTATTTCGCAATATAACTAATAAATTGCCAGTCTCCTTATGATTATTTAATTCGTAGACATCTCTCTCGGCAATTTTCTACTAAATTTTTAGCATAATCGAAATTAAATTCACTCCATATTTTTTTAGTACCCGAATTAGGTGCTAAGTGTTTTTATTTTTTTCCACGAAATTTCTGCTTCATGAGACCCCAAATGTTTCCTATTGGATTACAGTCTGGAGACTGAGGAGATGGCCAATTCATTGAGTTGATAGAATTTTCTTCCTTCCATTTTGTGCACAGGTTGACGTTGAGCCCACTTTTCAATCTCTTTTTTAAACGTAACTATAAATAAAAAAAATACTAAAGCGAAAAAGAATTGTATTGCGGAATGCCGAACCAAATTTAGGGAAAATCCCGTATTTTCTGTAGTGAAACACACTGTATGTATATTGTACCTATATACCTATTTGTGATAAAATCTTCATACATATAAGATTTTTCAAAATTTATTTTTTCTCTTATTTCTATTAAATTTTAAAATAAATGAAATCTTCAAAGAAATAAAAACCATCCAACTTTTATAATGTATGAAGTTTAATTATTTTTTATTTGTTTTTATTCTACATATTTATGTTGCACCTTATACTTATAATTGTAAAAATAATATAAATATTTATTGATGCACAAATTAAAGTTCCATAAAATTAATGAACATACAAATTTTTTGTTGTTTTATTGTTTAAGTAAACAAACATTCAAGAGAACTGAATTTCTATTTTATTAATGTTATAGTTTTATATTTAAAAATATTTGGTTTGTGGTCTTGTAGTTTATTTATTGTATTTTCGAACATGTTGGATTTTTAATATTACATATTTTTTTAAATTATCCATTTATTTATTATGGAGAATTTTTAATTAATTAATAAAGAAGTAAAACTTCTCATTTCAGCCTTTAGTTTAGGAGTATAAGATGTTAAATTCTCAATCTCAATTTTTAACATTTTTTCTGAGTTTTATTAATAAAATTTTAATAAATTTCTTTAAGAAATTTTTTACATTTACACACCTTAACTTTAGATACCAGTAAGCAATTCATATTTTTAATTAATAAATATTAATTAATTAATTAATATTTTAATCGAATTATTAATGACAAAGATATTTGTCGATTTTTCTAGAAACCTGTGTAAAATTTTAGAGTTTTAATTTGATTGTTTATTTATTTAGTTGATTTTTTAAAAATATTTTTGAAGATTTTGTTGTTATTAAAAAATAATACAATACAACAGTACAGTCACAGGTCATGGTAAATCTAATTTAAGTTAATAAGAGATAATCTTTGAAATTTTCTCTTTTCAAATCTGATCAAGTTAGGATCTCCTAGAACTTTCTCTGAACAAATGACTTTGTTTAATAAAAAAAAAATCTTAGACACAAGGGTTAAATTTTCATAATTTTTTTTATTGTCGAGTGCATTTATCACAAAACAATATAAAAATTTCTTCCAATATGTGTGTAATTTCATACATTCAACCCTTCTATATACTGCTTTGCTTTTATAATAGATTCAAATTTACTTTTTATTTTTACAATTGAATAGTCCTGCCGTATGGATAATTTGTTCAATTTTAATATAAAATATTTTTGAATTCGATTATTATTATTATTTTGACCTAGAAGAAATAATTACAATGATCTTTGTTTTGAAATAAAATACATAAATATATACATACCATATTTATGTGCTTGAAAGGAAAGCAACGACTTATTTATGATTGCACTGTCACAAAAACAACTCCAAGGCGAGTTAACCAATTCAAACTTTAAACAATAAATACCTATAATGTATTTATTATTTATTGTTTACACAATCTTCAAGATAAAGCTTTGTTTGAAGAAAATCATTTTTCTTTCTCTAATGTATATTTAGAAAAACAGTGTATATATAAGTACATATAAATGTATATGTCGTATATGTATAGTATAAGTAAATACAATATATACTTACCTATAATTCATTATTTGAATGAGTACAAAATCTTATTGAACCTTAAATTGTCAAGCGAAACTAACTATGTTACTGTATAATATGTATTTACCTTCATTCACCTCGTTTTATTTCTAACGTTTTTTTCTTCTTTTCTTTAAGTATACACATCCCAATCGTTTTTATAAACCTAGATTTATGAACGTACGTACATATACATATTGATATTAAAGCACAAAGTAAAGTTTAATGTGAAGATTTAGGAAATAGTAATTAAAATTTGTGTCAACAAAACAAAAACAAAAAAGCACCGCATTTTTAATTCATTAAATTTACCTACATACAGTTATACTTGAATTAAAATTTTAATAAATAAAATAGTTCTATGGAAAAACTAATTTTATCTCAATTTTTTTACATATACATACATATATGTATGTACATACATAATAATTAGATAAACAATAATAGTTTAGTCATTTTTCTAATTGAGGTTCGACAAGTTAAATTATTTTTGTGAAAAGTTTGAATTTTTATCCCAGTAATTTCCGAACGACTAATATAAAAAACGTCTATTGGTGCTTGTTGTAAAATTTTAAATATTCACTCCCCTTGAATCTAATTATGTATAGGGAATTTAGGAACCTAAAGCAATATTCATCAATAAGGTTTTTATTAAATTTAATGCATCAGGTTTAGCTCCGATTTTTAAATTGAGTTCAAAGTTATGACTATGACTTTTCAACAATTTCATCAATTCAAGATGATGAATAGCAAATTTTGCAATATTCAATTACATATACGAGAGGCTTAACAAAAGTTTGTGCAAAAGTACAAAGAAAATTTAAAAAAAAAAATTTTTTCTATCATTATAAAGTTTATTTGTTTAACATATCTCAACATTTCTTAAGTCTATAAATCCACCTGTCAAAACATGCTTCAAAATCCTCCTTTTTCAATAAGGTAAGTTGCTCTTCCACAGCTTTTATGAGTTCTTCTTCGTCTTTATATGTTCTCCTGCGTAATGTGTTTTTTTATTTTTGAGAAGAGCCGGAAGTTGCAAGGTAGTAAATCGGGCGAATATGGTGCTGACCGAATTTTATTGATGTCAGATTCAGTTATAAAATCTGATGTCGTTTTTACTGTATGTACAAAAGCATTGTCGTGGTGAAGGAAACATTTCTGCAATGCAGTTTTGAGACGTCCTTGTAAAATATTCTCAAACATTTTAGGTAAACAATTATTTGTTCACCAATCTACGGTAATATTATGTCCTGTTTTCAGTGGTATAGCAGCTATAATTTCACTTCTACCAAAGAAAGTAGATTTTTAACTTAAGGTTTTTACTGGAGAAGGTTGACCTTTTCAACTCCACACAGAAGATTGTAGTTTTGTTTCGGGTTCGCTATTATAAAGTTAGGTAACATCACCCGTTATATTATTATTAAAATTCGTGGACTGACCTCTCCTGAATTTTTCTAGGAAAAATCGAGCGAATTGTACACTAGCTGCCTTTTCTTCTTCACTCAATATACGTGGAACCCACAACGCACATTTCTTGCTATATTGCAGACTCGTTAAAGATTCTTGATACTGCCATGGCATTTTTCCCCAGTGTGTTAGCAATCGTTTCCCCCACCTTTCGTGGATCCTCATCAAGTACCTTTTTCACAGCAGTAATATTGGTGTCATCAGTGGAGGTTTTGAGAGGACCTTCACGAGGCTCGTCCTTGATACTAAAATATTCACTTTGAAATTTTTTAAACCACTCGTACACGCTACAGATGGATGGAGCGTTATCACCAAATGAAAATACACACTCTATGAAAATTGTTTTTGGACCTAACTTTCAACGAAATCTGAACCAAACTTCGTAATTGAATTTTTCTTTACTTGGTGGTGGATTCAGACTACGACTTGTTCCACTTAATTTTCTCTTTCTCATTTCCATGTTGACACAGCGACTTGAAACTACGTTTAGATAATAATAAGAAGTCTTTCCACTTATATGTGAAATCAGAGGCAAAAAGAATTACCCCTTCCCTATTTTTGCACGAACTTTTGTTAAGCCCCTCGTATGCTACAATTAATTTTATTACAGTTTAAACCTCACTGGTAAATACTACCCTTAAATATATTATTATTTATTAGATATGTCTTTGTTGGGTCGAAACAGTTTTTTTTTTTTTCAAATTAATTAAGTTAGGAAATCAAATCAACTTCAATTTAATTTCTGTGAAAAATTAAATTACCAAACAAACACATTTTTTCTAAATTGTGAATTACTTTATCAGTTATTGTTTTTGTCATAAAATCCTCCATCATGTTTCATATAACTACACCTAAATATACGTCTCTTCTCTTCTAAACTGATATCGAAATCTAATTGTTAAACGTTGTTTTGTTTTTGGAAGTCATATAATTCTAGTAAGATTTCTTTGTACAAAAATTTTTTGGTTGTTTTATTGTTAAATAAATGTATACCAATTAGTTTTGAAGCATTTGGTATTTCACATTTATCTCCGATGAATTTATTATTTATAAAAACAGATTTAGGGAAAAAATTTTAGTATATTTTTACTATACTGTTTATCTGAATAAATATTATCCATCAACCAATTTTTCAAATTAAAAAAAAAGTTTCAAGTAATCAATAAATCAAGTACATATAGTCAACAGAATACTTTTAAAAAATCAATCAAATTTTTCCCTTAATAATCTTCAACGAATTTTAAAATACAGGATATTCCTTTAAAAAAGCTTTGAATATTAAAAGTGATTATGTAGTTCATTTTTTGTTCTTATTAAGTCGAGCCAAGCTTTCACTCACGCATTTTTGTGAATATTATCTTCAATTAAGTCCATCGAAATCCTTGGTCCCCCGAATCTCAAAAATGCTAAATCAAAAAAGAATTTCTTGAAAAACAGTTTCCTTTTTTTTATACAATTTACAGAAAAGCATGTTCAGCGAACGGAACGAGGATATATGATTAAAAAACTATGAAATTTTGGAATAAACGACAAATTTTTCTTATTTTATTTTTATTCAATTGGAATATAGTTTTTATTAACTGTAGAAAATGCCCTCCATCAGAAAATATTTTGCCATGTCGTTGTGCTTTGAAGGAGGATGAAATGCAAATATGGTAAGTTTTCATACAATAAGAAATAATTTAAATATTTTTAATATAAATTTTAAATTTGTTTGTTTTTCCTCTATAATATATTTGTACAGGTGTTCACACAGTAATTTACCACAAATTATGGAAGGTATTAAATCAATATCAAGAAATATAAAAGATGATACTGTCGATGAATTAATATTAGAAAATAATCATTTACCAGCATTATCTGGAAGATTTTTTAGTTCATTAAAAATATTACGTTTAATGTTACGACATAATTCTATTGAACGTTTATCACAAGGATGGTTAAATGAACTTGAAGATAGTTTAATTGAAATATTCATAGTTGAAAAACAATTACGTAGTATACCAATGGAAAGTTTAATTAGTTTAAAAAATATTGAAGCAATAACAATACAAAGTGATGAATTAAAACGTATACCAGATTTCTCTGGTTTAATTAATTTAAAATATATAAATTTACAAAGTAAATCATTATTAGAATTATCAATAAATTCATTTAAACATTTACCAAATATACAAAATATTTATATAAATAATGGTAAAAATTTAAATCATCTTGATTCCGGTTTATTGAATAATTTATCATTATTGAAAATATTGGATTTAAGTAAAAATGGCATTAATTGGATACATTTAAGATCACTATATCATTTACCATCATTAAATATACTAAAATTATCGAATAATCAAATAAGTGATGTTGGGATGATTGGTAGAGTTATAAAAGATTTACCAAATTTACAAAAATTACGTTTAGATAAAAATTTAATAACAATCTTAGAAGAAGGTAATTTTGTTGATTTACCATTATTAAAAGAATTATATTTAAATGATAATTATATAACTGAAATACAATATGGTGCATTCCATCTTATACCAAATTTAAAAATAATATATTTACAAAATAATAATATCAAACATATACATCCAGAATCATTTTTACAACCATCAGGTACTGGTGTTGAAATGTTATATTTATATAATAATGAAATATCACGTATTGAAGAACTGAAATTTTTATTAGATACATTACCAACATTGAAATTTTTAGATATGAGTAATAATTATTTAAAAGAAATACCATATGGTGCATTACATGGACATGGAAATATTGAACAATTACATTTAGATAATAATTTAATACATATAATTGATAGAGATGCATTAATGGCAATGCCAGCACTACGTGAATTACGTTTAAAAAATAACAGTTTATCTGATTTATTAGCAATGCCATTTTGGAATTTACCAGGATTAAAAGGTTTAGATTTATCAATGAATAAATTTCAAAAAATTAATTCATTAGTATTTAACGGTATACCGTCATTAAGACGTCTTGATTTAAGCCAAAATAATATAACATTAATTGATCCAGCAACATTTTTCAACACACCATTATTAGAAACATTAAATATATCATTTAATAGTATATCATTTATACATCCAACAACATTTCGTAATTTAGAAAGATTATTTGAAATTGATATAAGTTATAATTATTTAAAAGGTATGATACCTGGTTTACCAAAAATTGTTGAGAGAATATCAGTACGTAATAATGAAATAAATAATTTACCATCTGGTGTTGTTAAAACATTTAATTTACCTAATTTACGTATGCTTGATATGAGTTATAATTATTTGGAACATATACCAAAATTAACGTTTCAATTTATAAATCAATTAAGAGTATTAAGTCTTGCTGCAAATCGTATACGAGTACTACAAGATAATACATTTTCTGGTGCATATCGACTTGAAATGTTACATTTACAAGATAATCAAATTAATGAAATTGAAGATGAAAGTTTCCAGGAATTATCTGAGCTTAGAGATTTAAATTTACAAGGAAATAAAGTATTTACATATTATGTTTTTTTTTTTTTAATTTTTTTATTTAATTTTTTTCTTTCCATTATAATTTTTTCTTCCTTTTGTTTTTCAGATTGAAATAATAACAGATAATATTTTTACGAATAATTCACGTTTAGAACAACTTGATCTATCCAGTAACACGATCAAAGAATTAACATCAATGGTTTTTAAAAATTTTAAATCTCTTAAATATTTAGATTTATCTGTTAATCAATTAACATCAATACCAGATAGCTTATCACATTTAACAACATTAAAAGATATTGATATGAGTTTTAATCGTTTAACATTTTTACCACCAATTGTAGTTAGTTCATGGAATAATATTCTTGAAATACGTTTATCAAATAACCAAATTATTGAATTAATACGTGGTACATTTAAAAATTTACAAAAATTACAATACATTGATTTATCAAGTAATGAAATATCAAATATTGAACCATATTCAATTGAAAACTTACCAGAATTACAAGAATTAGTATTAGCTGATAACAAACTACAAGAATTAAAAGATCATGTATTTGAAAATTTACCAAATTTACAAGCTGTACATTTACAGCATAATTTATTACAATTTATATCACCAAATTGTTTTTATAAATCATTATCATTAGTTTATTTAAATTTATCAGCAAATCATTTTCGTACAATGGAAAATGTTGGTGTACGTAATATGAGAAATTTAGAAGTATTAGATTTAACTGGAAATACGTTAAGAACTATTGAAACAATGCCATTACAATCATTAAATTGGCTTGTTGAATTGAAATTGGATGATAATCAAATATGTAAAATTCAAGTAAAAAGTGTATACATTTTTAATAAACTATTAGAAAATTCTGACATTTTTTGGCAGAATACTTAATGTTAATTTGTTTAATTCAAAATATCGTTTCAGGGAGCACCATTTGAAATGATGCCAAGATTAAGAGTTTTATCTGTGAAAAATAATCGTATTATGAGACTTGCTGAAACAACATTCAGAAAATTAAGAGGAAATATTGCTGTTCTAGACGTTGATGGTGTGGACAGTTTTTGTTTTCTTTCAATCTGAAATTAATAATTTGGAAAATTGTTGGTAGTTTTTGAACTTGAAATAAATCAAATTGAATTTAAATATGTAGCTTGAATAAAAAGAAAATTCAGTAATTCACATAATCTGTTCAAAAATTACCAGCAATTCCCAATGAGAAACGATCTAACAATTTTATGTTCTACTTTTTCTACAGGTAATCCAATTTTTTGTAGTTGTGAATTGATGTGGTTACGTGTTTGGTTAGAAGAGACAAATTCACCATATCCTGGACCAAAATGTCAAAATGGAAAATTTTTACGAAATTCAAGATTAGATAAAAATGAATGTAATGATTTAAGCTATTCAAATAAACTTCCTTTAATGAACGATCATGGAGATATATTTTCACGACAACTTGCCGATGAATGTGAAAATGAATTACAAGATAATTTTGAACAAAAACCATTACCTGGAGAAAGTGAATACTTTTATGATCAATATATTGATTTTCCAAATAATGATACTTATACAACAGTAAAAACGACTTCAAATCCGGTTGAAAAAAGTCCATTTAATATTCCATCTAAACCTGTAACATCACCACCTTCATTAAATGGTATAAACAGTTCATTAAATTACAATTTACATAATCGTCCTTATCGACCATCTTCACATCAAGGAAATTCATCACCCTTCACGTTCTTTGGGTATCCATTACCAAGTTTAAATGTTGGCAATATATTTTCATATGGTCGTAAAGAAGGTACTACAAGTAATGTAAATGGAAGTCGAAGTGATTCTAAATTATCGCCAATTTCATCTCGTGGAAAATTTCGTATGTATAGACCAACAGATTCTGAAATAGAAAAATATTTAAATCAAGAGACTCAATTTCGTGATGTTGCCTCTCGTAATCGGCAACCAGGTTCAGCGGAAATTGTCAATCAAGATGAGCAACAACATACTTTCAAAACTTCTTTCAAATCTCCAAATCTTGAAAGAGGTGGTTTTACACCGATAATTCCTGATCATTTTGGAGGATTTTTACCAAACGACGATCCATTTGGTAAAAACCATAATTCTTCATTATCATTATTACCAGCGAACATAATGAACAATTCAGATTTGAAAATTGATGTTTATGAAGAGGATATTAAAGCAAAAAATACAATTCCTGTTACATATGTTCCATTAATTCCACCACCAAAGAAAAACCATGATTTAGCAGAAGCTGATTTTCCCGAAGATCGTGATCGATTCACTGATTTTATTTCATCAACAGTTACCACTCCAATTTCTTCTGATTTAGAAGATAATCAAAATCAAATACAAAGGGAAGTTATTCAAAAATTAACACTTATTACTGAATCATCTTTCATAACAGAAACTGCTGAATTACCATTGTCATCGGCAACTGATTCATCATTCATATCAACAGATGAGAATAATTTTCCAATTAATTCTACACCAGAAACAATTCTTTTAATACCACCACAATATGAACAACAAAAATATTTAACTAAATCAAAAAATGATTATTCAAATGACAAAATTGATAAATTTGAAATAACAGCAAATACATCATCAGAATCAGTTAAAATTAATCAACAACAACAGCAACAACAAAAATCACATATACGATCTGGAAGACCAATTATTACAAAAGTTTTTACACCAAAAACACCAAATTTACCAACAGCTGAAGAATATTTTAGAACAACAGCAAATTCAAAATCAGATAATGAAGTTCAACCAAATGAATATGTTACAACATATTATAATTCACAATTTGATACTGTAACAAAAAGTGGAATGGACTGGTATTATGAAAATTATGGAAATCCTCAAATAAATAGTAATATTCAAGATTTTGAAAAATCTAATGGTAATAATTTAAAATATCCTATCACATTACCATCAGCAACAATTATACTAATTTTATTATGCACTAATTACTATTTTTAAAATTTTGTTGAAAATAATTTTATCATTTTATACTATTTCAATCATGTACTTAAATTTATTTTAGTTTTAATTTTATTAAAAATCTTTAATAAAATTCTATTTTTAAATTTCAATTGATTTTTTTTAAATTGTAACAGCCGTTCATATTATTTACCATTGTAAATGTCCTTGTAAAATATTTTCTTTGTTTTCAATAAACATATAAAATTTATCTGAAGCCATCTATTTTTTTTTAGTCGCATCTTTTTTCCTTTTTCTTTTTCTACTAAATTGTCCCATTTTGATTTCAGTTACATAATTAGTATCTAATTTCTTCTACACTTCAATTTTAACAAATATCCTTTTTTTTTCTCATCTTGCAAAAGAAAATCTTAATATTTCGACAAAAGATACTTTTAGACAATTTAAAAAATAATTTCATAAATGTAGGATATAAACAAATTATTTTTCTTTTTTCACGTCAAAACTAAATTAAAACAAATCAATTTTCAAAAAAATAACGTGTAATAAATTTAAATTACCTTGTAATATATTTTCTATTTTCCATACAATTATTTTCTTTTATTGAAAAATTAAGAACTTATTTTTTTCTCCTTTATAATAGCTCTATCTTTTAAACTTATTACCCATCCAGGATGGAGACCAAAAAATATTTGTCGTGGATCCTTGGCTGCAATCATTTCCTTATATTTTGGATCATTTTCTATTCGTGGCAATATATAACCATATTTTTGAGAAAGAACCTTTAAATAAATTTTTAATGAGAATTCAATTTTTATGAAACATTTAAAAAAAACACATTCTTACAAATCTTTCATTACTAATTTCTCCTGGATTAGATAAATAACCTCTATTCTTCGCTGAAGTATAATAATCTACAGCATCTTGTGGTGGTAACATTCTTCTTGGTATTGGAATACCTTTTTCAAACCATTTTTTTGGATTAATCATTATTTGTAAACTATGAGGATCATAATATGCTGTCCTAATTACACCACCATTACGTTCAATTGCTGCAATTACTGATTCTTTTGCATGTTGTATTTCAATTGATATTTTTGCCTTAAATTCATCTAATCCTTCATCAGTTAATTGAAAACCAAATTGCATTTCAGCTGGTCGTAATGTAAATAAACCTGTATTGCATATTGTTGTTATATCAATTGGATTACTTGTATCAATTCGATTAGTATCAATTAATATTTGTAATTGTTTTAATGATATTGGAAGATATTCTCTTCTTAAATGATGACCTTTATAATATGGTTCATATGGAAATCTCATATAAAATGGTGTATTCCCTGTTTCATATCCTAATCGCATAAAATTTTGACGTTGTCCTGATCCTTTATTACCACAACCGTGTTTATCACCACCATGTTGTGCTCGTCCTCGTTTTTTCTGAAAGTTTATTGAATTTCTTGTATATATCAAGTGTTCATTCAAAACAATAATAAATTCAATACTTACAGCTGCTTTAGAATTGGGATTCGGTCGAAGATTGGCAAGTGACACTCGAGGAAGACACTTAAGCAGTTTTAATGCTCTTTCAGTGTTGTGAGTTATTGATCCCATTTCCTTTTCTATTATAACTCGATTATGTTTCTGTTTATATATTAAATTATTAAAATTTAATTATCTCTTATAAACACTCACTTTTAAACTTACTTAAAGAAACATAACCTAAACCTAAACTGTATTTATGTTCGGTACGAAATGTCATTTTCATTTATAGTTATCAATCATCATATTAACAGTTTATACGATGAAAAAATAATTCGAATTTTGGATTAAATTGGGAGTAGCGTAGAAACGGTAAAATTGGGATTAAAAAAGTACATGCAAACGTTGATATTTTTATACACTTATATTATACATATTATTCTTCTTCCACATAAAAAGAAGAAGAAGAAAGTGACAGCTTCACTTTCACCATAAAAATTAGAATCCGCCATATTGCATTTTACCTCACGCATACATATAAAAAAATTGGGATTAAACCGAAATAAATTGGGCTTAAGCCAAAATCCGAATTATCGAGTTTATACGACAAAAAATTGGGAGTAAACCAAAATCCGTATTAAATTCGGAGCAGGCATAAACACGTATATAGAGTAAAATGAAACATACAGAGCTGTGATAAGTCATGGGACAAACATAATTTTTTTAAATATTTGAGAAAAAAAGCGAAACTTTTTGAACAACTTATTTTATTAATAGTAAATTAATTACATATCATTCCTAAACAAATTACAAAAAAAAAAATGGATATTTCAACTTAAATTGCTTTCAAAATCCGCAAAGTTATTAATAAGCCATGAAATACCTGTGAAAAAGTTATGGGACATGTTATCAATTAATAACGGAATATTGTATTAATTGAGTGAAAAGAGTACACAAAAAGTATAAAGATATAATACTATTAATACTTGATACTTTTTGAGTACATATTCACTTAGTAATTTAGTATTCACGTTTCTAATACTTGGTATGATTAGGGATAGGGACGTCGCGATACCACCGATACTATCGAGGTATCGATACTTTTGTTCCGATACTACGATACTGAGTACTCGATACTCAGTCTCCGATACTTTTACCGATATCGATACTTTTGGGACGATACCCGATACCCGATACCAGCAGTACAAAGTTTTCGAAATAGTGGTACAATACAAAAGCTATATAAAATAAAGCGTAATGGATGACAATTGACAAGGCCGTGCAAAAAACCTTTCGTATAAACTCGCTCTTAAAATTGGGATTAAAATAATGCAAACGTGATATACGTATAGCATACATGTTTTTCTTCTTTCTTCTTCAATCTACAATTTGTACCATAAAAATCAGAATCCGCCATATTTAATTTTACACATATAAAAATTGGAACTAACTACCTAAAATATCTCCAACAAATATGTTTCTACAGCATCATATATAATAAGGGGATTCACTCTTTGGTGCAAATAAGTATTGCATCGTTGCATTCGGTGTATCGTAGCACGAATTTGCAACGATACAACAACAATTTGCAACGATACAACAACAACTCGTGCTACGATACACCGAATGCAACGATGCAATACCTATTTACACCAAGGAGTGAATCCCCTTAATATATTATATGGTATATGATATTGCAGTTTTTGGTAGCCTTTACACGAGGTAGCAAATTTTCACGAACCTCGGTGTTTCAAACCGGTTTGTGGATGAGAGGGGTTTGGTGAGTAAAAGAAATTTGTTCAGTTTCGAGTTGCCAAAGTTCAGCTTATTTCACTAGTGAAACCACCAACACATGTATGAATCACAAATACTATGAAATTAAAATTTATCTGGGGTTGAGAATATTCCTAAAGTAAGATGGCTCCCATTCTTATTTTGTATGTTGATGGAGTTGCTACTGCAACAATGATACAGCGTGTGTACGTGAGGAATTGATTTGTAAACACTTGGTGAAATGATTTCATTGCTACAGCGTGTGAACGTACCCTTTCTCAGATCATAACAGTAGAGTTTGTTAAAAATTAAAAGCGAATGATCTGTGCGCATTTTATTTATATATAGGTATACTATACACAAAATGTTTAAATGTGGATTAGTGTTTTTCTCTCTTTTTAATTTGAAAATAGAAGAAAAAAACCACTACTAGCTACTAGTCAGTGCTGACAAATCGTGTTTTGCTTAGTAAGTAGATTTTGAAATATTTAGTAAGTAGATTGTATGGGAGTTTCTTTAGAAAGTAAGTAGATTTAGTAAATACTACGACCCCTTAATAACAAAAACATGTTAAAAAATTAAATTATACTGGAACGAATTTTACTGAAAAAATCCAACATTACGAATCAATTCAAAAAGAAATATAAAATACAAATTAAAACACCACGTCTAAATTAAATTTTTCACTTTATCGCCCATTATATTATATTTTTTTGATTAAAATTAGGAATTCACCAAAATTCTAATAAAAGTTTCAAAATAATGTTTAAGCGTAGGTATATATTCCAACAGACCGCCGAATAAACAGATTTAATTTATCACACCAAGCGCATTTTTTGGTTCTATAAGAAAATTTCCATGATAAAAAAATGTTTTTTTTTCGCTCATTTCATTTTACCTCTGGAATAATTACGAAAAATAAATTTTTCTTTTAGTTTCTTTTGCATAGTAAATAGTTACCATTACTAAAAAATACATTATGAAAAATCTTACTTATAGCCAGCCACTTTGTATTTGCATAATTGCATGACGTATTTTTAATTCACATCGTTTAGCCGTTTACATTATAAGGGAGCATAAGTTTCCGGAGACCTCCTCGAAATTTGCAGCCTCTGTGCTTTTTTTCTACACTTTTCATTTTCTTTCGAATGTAAATCATATTTATGTAGCTTCGAAGACTTCAGGTGTATTTGTAGTATAGCATGTGCGTTTTGTTAACAATGTACGAGTATGTTTTTTATAGGGTATGGCCCAGTAAACAATTTTAATCTTCCGCGATATGGAATACGATTCGCCTCGGAAGATATCTCTATCTTCTGCGATATCGTATTCTTGTCGCGGAAGTTACTTCCTTTCTTCCTACGTCAAGAAGAGATCTAGAAGAAACGAGTAGAAAATAGGAATTTGAATCGCTAGGAAGATAAAAAAGCAAACTAAAAATTGATTCGCATTCTTATCGCTAGTATGAGAGTAATTCTTTATTTCAACCACAAGAAATTTTTTTCATATACAAAAAGATTGACAATAAAAGCAACTTGTAATTTAAATCTATGAATTTATTTTCATTTTTAAACTTAAAAACTAATTAATATAATAGAGTATGTACTTAATAATAATATAAAAAAACAAGAAAAATTATAATTTATGAAATAATTTAATTTATGATAATGGAACCAGTATAGCCTAAATTAGCGTAGCACTAAAAATTTAATACTGGGTTTGTCATTAGTTCCTTTCCATGTATTGTTAATTTTTTCAAACTATGTATATTTCAGCAATTCTGCTGGAGTTTCCTTTCCGCACCGAATGAATAATTGTTTCTGTAATTGAAATTTAAAAGTTTTAATCTGGACATAAAAAATCATTTACTCACAAGCATAGTTCTCGCTTTTGTGTTGTCTAGAAATTCTTTACCGATTTTAACAATGCTTCTTGCTCATTAATTGGTAGTTTTGGTAGATCATTTTCTTCATCACAATGCAATGATTTGAATTATAAGAATTAAGTCATATGTGATTTATATTCCCTGGCGTCTTCATTTAGATACACAACTTCTTGGGTGTATATCATTTTCCTATGTGAAATGGACAAACTTTTTTACAAAAAGAAATACTTTTTTACTCTATTAAATAAATATTTAATTGCTTTAATTGAATTTATGCTTAGGCTGTTTTAAAATAGTAAAAGTTTTTTAATCATTTTCAATTTTACTTTTTAAAAAACATACTTAAACTGCACTATAAATTGTAATTACCTGAGCGTTCAACAATTTAAAATGAAATAACCAAATTTTGAATTTTATATTATGTATTTTCAAAATATAGTAAGTATTATGTTCTGAAAGATAGGTATATTAATCGTCATTTTATCGTCAAGAAGATGATACAGTAACATTTATCGTCTTTCTAACATACATACCTGCGATACTACTCAATTGCTTCTTTAGCTGAAGGAAGGGAGAAGAAAGAAACATATCTCCCGCTTCTTTTTATTATCAGCAAAACGAATTGAATTTTTATCGCTTTGTTTTTCTTCCATATAATATCGTTTTAGCAATTTAGAAATAAGAGTAAAAGACGATATGAAAGTTTTAGATGCAGTTTGATTTAAAAAAAAATTTTTTTTTATTTAGGAGAAGTCGGCATTTTATAAGGAGCTTTATTTATTTATAGGAAATTTAACATGCCGATGTCATTGAAAAGTAATGGGTTGTCCTATGGATTACCAAGTAAGGGATAAAGTAATCAATGTTCAAATAATAATCAAAGGTTTCTTTATTCACCACGTAATATATGAAGTGTATAATTACCAGGTAATATGTAGAAGAAATTATCGATGAAATACTATGCATTGCAGTTTTGGTAATAGTAGGGTAGTGGTGGAATAAAATGGGATACAAATTTTTGCGACACTTTCTCAATATTGAAGACTAATTGATACCCGAGTATCGATACCAAAATGTTATCTGGGAAGCTATAAGCTAGTCCACAAACCAACAAACAAGAATACGAATAAATATAATTCTCTACGGACGAATTTAGTGGTTCACACTCCACTTTAAACTGTAGGAGCATGTATGACAGAAAAGAGGCTTATCAAAACGGCCACTCAGTGCTAACTGGGTCTTCGAAAGATTTCGAAAAAACTGCCAGGTCAACCTACCAACCATGCTTTACCCTACATTTTAAAAACATTTATGCAGTTATTTTGTGGTAATTACTTTAGAAATACTTATTGTAGTACCTAAGAACAGAAAAAATGAAATATATATTTATGAACTTTAGCTAAGCACAAAAATTTATATACTTTAGGTGTTAAGTTAAGTGCGATCTTTAGCGCCAACAGTTGTCAATAATAGAAATAAAATTTGTGTTGAGCCTTGCACTATAGTATAGTGAAAAACATGTGTGAAGTAATGTATTTGTTATGTATCAGTTAACCTTAATCCAAGAACCATGGATATGTAGAAAACGTATCTGTGGTTTAGGTGAGGTCTCCTGGGGTCGGCTCTTTCATTTTAAAAGATCTGAACGTCCGCGTGCCTGTATGATTGTCTCCAAAACAATCGAGGCAACAATATGTTGAGGCAGTTTTGCAGTCAAGACATTGTAGCGGTTACTTTCGCACACCAAATGGCAGGTAGGAAATACAATATCATTGTTGTATCTGCCTACTTACCATACGATTCTATTGGCCCACCTCCCTCGGGCGAGCTGGTAGAAATCGTAAGGTATGCAGAATCCAACAACATGGGGCTGATCATTGCGATGCTGATGCTCAGAACACCCTTTTGGGAAGCAGTAAATGCAATTCCAGGGGGGGGGGGGAGTTGTTGGAATTTCTTTTATCCTCGAATCTGATGATCAACAATGTTGGCAATAAACTAACTTTTGTGACCAGCAGAAGGCTGAGATAGCTAATCACAAACTGGAAGGTCTTAGACGAGGAAACTCTCTCTGACCACAGATACATTGAATTTCGAGTCGCAGTGGCTACTACTAATATCCCTGCGGATCGAAATCCAAGAAAAACTGATTGGACAAAGTACCGTCAGCTACTTTGTAATGAAGTAACTACAGTACCTAAAGTGCGATCGGCTGCTATGGTTGAAGAGGCTGTTCACAAGTTGAATACTTCAGTGCGACAGTGTAGCCAAGCTGGATTGTTTACGCAAAACTACATTGTTTACAAAAACGCACGATCTAGTCTCCAGGATCGAAGAGGCGCGTGATAAAGGACAAAACGCATTAGGTGTGTTCGTGGACATTGAGGGGGCTTTTGACAATGCAAACTATAAGTCTCTGTGCGATGCTGCTAGTGGACATGGAGTGGAGCCAACGCTTGTTCGATGGATCCACTACATGCTATCTAACAGACTGTTGTTCACTGACGATATGATCGATGGGGAATGCGACTTAGTTAAGGTGGGGAAAGGATGCCCTCAGGGGGGTGTGCTTTCGCCACTGCTTTGGAGCATGCTTATTGACTCATTACTGGATGAGATGCAATCAATAACAGGTGTACATACTCAAGCTTATGCTGATGATGTATGCTCACTGATCGCTGGCGAATCGTTGGCGCTCGTCTGTAATAAATTACAGATAGCACTTGACAAGATTCAAAGCTGGTGTGAAAAACACGGACTTTCTGTTAATCCTAGGAAAACAACAATTGTGTTGTTTACGAGGAAAAGAAAAACGGACGGTCTGAAACTACCCAGCCTTATGGGTGTGGTAATCGAACTCTCCACAGAGGTAAAGTATCTGGGAGTAACACTAGATACCAAGCTTTCGTGGAAAAGTCATGTCAACAACAAGGTCTCTCGGGCACGGTGTGCCTTTTGGCAATTTCGGAGGGTTATTGGTAAGATATGGGGGCTAAGGCCGTATATGACCTACTGGTTGTATGTGGCAGTTATCAGACCCATTATAACATACGCGTCGGTGGTCTTTTGGAGACGGACTAAGGTTAACACCTGTGTTCGGATACTTAATGGGCTACAGAGGGAAATCTGCATTGGGATCACTGGTGCCTTAAGCTCAGCTCCTGGTGCAGCCCTCGACGCTATACTAAATCTGCTGCCACTGGATCTCAAAATTCAGGAGGTAGCGATGAAGTCAGTCTACCGGCTGAAACGTAGTGGATGCTGGAGGGAAGAGACAAGCGTGGGATATGCAGTCATGTCGGACAGACTTGTTGAAGAGTTCAACCTTTTCAACATGCCTTGAGATGACATGACTCCAAGTGTCACGTTCGGTAGAAAATATCATGTAGTGTATGCGAAAAGGGAAGAGTGGTCAAATACTACTGCTGTTCTAAGTGGGGCCTCAGATATTCTCTACACGGATGGATCCAAATCCGGAAACGGTGTTGGTTCGGGTTGGTATTTGAACAGTGATATTAAATACTCATATACGCTGACTGGTGTGACTTCTGTCTTCCAAGCGGAGATTCACGCCATACTAAAAGCGGCATATTGGATAATTGATAACAGATGGAGTGGAAGGGCTCTCTGCATCTGCAGTGATAGCGGAGCTGCACTGCAGGCTCTGGACAGTCCAATCACGACATCCAAAATTTTCCATGAATGCAAAAAGAGGCTTAAATCCATTAGCGAACACAATGGACTTAAGCTTCTGTGGGTTCCAAGTTACCATGGAATAGAGGGCAATGAACTCTCCGACGCTCTTGCGAAGGAGGGCTCGTTTAACTCTGTATGGAGACAGGAACCAACGATAGGTATCAATTGCGCCTTGATCAGTGGATGGATGACCAAACACATGGAGAAACTCCATGCGAAAAGATGGTCTGCCCTACATATGGTTGCAGTGGTACGGAATGCTTTGTGAAAAAGCCTGAGGAAAGAACGGCTAGATTTCTTCTAAACGTTGTAGGAAAGACTGTCGGGCTCTCGTTGGGCTCATTACAGGGCACAACACGTGTAACCACCATCTGGCGGTCATGAAAGTGGTCAGGAATCCAACGTGCTGGGCCTGCCAGGAGGAGGTAGAAATAACAGAGCACCATCTCTGCTGTTGCCCAGCCTTCTCTAGGATAAGGCTTCATACATGGAACTCTGAATTTTGATGTAATGAGAATGGAAGACATCTGTTCTCAACCCCTAGACAAAATCCTCTCGTTTATTAGGAAAACGAGGAGATTTTACTCTCCTGTCTGAGTGCTCGTGGATGCCCAATCCGCATCCCCCCCACCCACACAAACAACAACAACAACAATGTCTGAAGAAGAAGATGCAAAATTTAAAAATAAAAAATAGCCATAATAACTTAACTACTATAATAACCAGAAGTATATCTATCTCTGTATTTCTAATTTCTATATATTATATACATATATGTATAGATATATATATCTATCTCTATATTTCTAATTTCTATATATACAGTGGTGGGAATAGTTATAAACTCACTGTGAAAATTTGTAATATTTCAGGACAAACGGAAGAAATGGAATTATTGTTTGTATTTTTAGTATGACCGATCAAAAACAAAACTACACCAACTATCATATTGATTTATCTCCTAACGGTATTTAATAAAATAAGCAATTGTTTATAAATAGGTATTTGAAGTTATAAGTTATAGGTATAAGAGGTTAGAGATACTCAATAAGTAGATCCTTATAGCCTAATCCGTTTATCCTACCATTTATAAAAGCTGAATCAGACAGGCAAGATTAAAGTTTGCTATGAAGCTTATCGATAAGGGTTATATGTGGCGCCATGTTATATTCAGCGACGAGAAGAAGTACAATCTGAATGGTCCGGATTTGTTTCAACACTATTAGCATGATTTGCGCAATTATCGTAAGATATTGTCCAGTAGAACATGTGGCGGTGAATCTATGGTGATATTGGCTGCGTTTAAAAATGACATGCACCTTTTATAAATGGTAGGATAAACGGATTAGGCTATAAGGATCTACTTATTGAGTATCTCTAACCTCTTATAACCCTCACAGAGGGTAAAAAATTTATCCTCCAACAAGATAATGCCCTCTATACAAATCAAAACCATAATGCAATTGATAAAAAATCATGAATACCCTCATTACAATGGCCATCTTTAAGCCCTGATCCTTTATCCAGTTAAAGCTTATGGGGAATTATTGCTAGGAAAGTGTATAATAAAGAAAAGTTGAAAATAAAAATTTTAAACGAATTAAAAGCAAGGATTTTGGCAACTTGGAATAATATCCCAAAATGAATTTTAAAAAACTTATTTAAAAGTATGAAAAAAAGATTGTTGGATGTAAATTGTAAAAAATGGTTATAAAACAAAATATTAACCTTTTTTTATAATTTTCCTTTCAATAAATTTAACATAACTGTAAAAATTATTAACTGAGTTTATAGCTATTCCCAACTTCAAATACCTATTTATAAACAATTGCTTATTTTATTAAATACCGTTAGGAGATAAATCAATATGATAGTTGGTGTAGTTTTGTTTTTGATCGGTCATACTAAAAATACAAACAATAATTCCATTTCTTCCGTTTGTCCTGAAATATTACAATTTTTCACAGTGAGTTTATAACTATTTCCAACCACTGTATATATAGAATGACGATAAGAATACCCTGTAGATACTTCAATTGTTATTGAGTATTTTTACAAGATTCTTTTACACCAATTTTTCATACGGATTCGGATAACAGGGTCCAGAGAAATTCAAATTTGAAAACTTATTTTTGTCGAAAATATGCTTACCTACATACTATACATAGATCAGAGTGTTAAGGGTAATAATTGTCGTTTGTTTGCTGATGTATACGTACATAATATAATATGTTATACATATAGACATATGAATATATGATATATAGGAGTACATATATTAATAAAATTAAAATGTCCTATTATAAACTATAAAAAAAAACTTTAGGTACTTACATAATACTATAACTACATATAAGCAATAAGTAATTTTAATAATGACAGAATCCTTTTTTTATAAACATGATCCGTTTTAATTTTCAAAAAAAAAATTAATTTTTAATTTTCTTCATACAATATTTGACTCTTCTGAACATATCTTTTATTTTATTTAAAAATAAGCTTGAATATTTAAAAAAACTTTTAAAACAAATACTTTTTATAAATAAAATGCACTGTAAAATTAAAAATTAAAAATTGATTATAAAGCCTCTGTAACTAGGATGATATTCGAGTAAAGAGTTGTTCGAGGACGTTTTGGAAGTTTCTCAGTAACAGCTTCTTCTTTAAATTTATATTTTACGAGTATTCTATCATATTTAATCATTTTTACGAAAGGATCGATTCTAGACAGAAAGCCTTCTATTCACTCATCCCAAATCCGAAAACCCCATGTAAATCCGTTCACGTTTACTACCCTAAAACTCTTCCCAAATTCACAATTACGTCACGAACATCACTCTTACCCACAAAGGAATTTAGTCAAGGGTTAGTAAGTGAATAAAAAGTATATAATTAAAAAAAAAATACTAAAAAGCTTTTTTAAGTTAATTTTTCTTTCATTTTGAAAAAAAATTTTAATTTAAATGAAAAAATGACGTCAAAATGACAATTAAAATAGATTTCATATATGTAATTCGATTTGATATGTAAGGAAAGACATACATACATATACATACATAGGTATAATACCAAAATATTTTTTCGTCGAATTTTTGATTGAATTTGTTCGATCGAATTGTATTCATAATAATACGATTAATACTCAATATTCCATAAACCATATTACGTTTCTTTCACCTTCGTGATCTATAAATGTTTGCCAAATCAATTAATTGTACAAAAAAAAAAAAACGATTAGTATTTTCGTGGAAAAAATCTAAAAATTCAAATATACATTACACGTTTACTTTTTAAAAAATTCATTTTCTTGTATGTATATGAATATTATAAGGTTCTTATTTTGTTTGCTCCAAAAATTATTTTAACTAGCCTCTTTGAACAAAAAAAACAACAGAAAGATACAAATACCTACCTATATCAATATAGATATCTTAAACGATTTAGTATGAATTATGTTCTTGTATAGATATATGTAGGTATTATTTACATTGCCATAAATGTAAATAAAAAATTCATGCTGTTTGCTTAAGCATAATAAATAATAGAAAAAATGACCCATCCTCCTCAGAAAAATATGTACATATTTAAAATCAAATTTACTTTTTTATAGTTTTATACTTATTTCCATCACGGTTCTGTTTATCTTCATGATGGTATACGTAGGTCACTCTATAAGTTTTGAGATACAGAATATCAGCAATACTTACAATTGGCTACCATGCATAAATAGGAACGTTAGTCTTTGATAACATGTGTTTTGTATTCAGTTCTTGTTTTAACTTGTTACAAGTAAAGTTATAAATAATTATTCAAAGTGAACAATTGAATTGTCACGTGATCATTACCGTGCTATGATTATGATTTTAAAGTCGGTTTAAGTGAGCATGAGTGCATCGGATGACTGCAACAAGCATTTGGCGAAAAAGCTCCATCCAGGGCGAGTGTGTTTAGATGGTATGCCGAATTCAAAAGATGCCGTAGTTCATTAAGTGGTGAAGCACGTCCGGGAAGACCGTGTTCAAGCGTCACCCATGAGAACATTGCAAAAGTTCAGAGACTAATTGAAGAAGATCCGCGATGCACATACCAAATGATAGAGGAAGCCCTCGGCGTAGGATCCGCAACGGTACATACTATCTTACACGAACACCTTCATTTAAAAGAAGGTTGTAATGAGATGGGTACCACATTATCTTACTGATTAACGTTTAGACGTTCTAAAGAGCGACTGACTAGAGACACTCCGCTTGTGGAAAATTAGATTGCTGAAGTGCTTTGATGTGAAGGGAGTATTTTGAACATCAATAAAGATTGTTTTTCAAAATCATTAGTAGTTTTTCTGTATCTCAAAACTTATAGAGTGACCTACGTATGCTCTTCGTATAATATGTATATGTAGGTACCTATTTTTTATTAAATTGAAAAAAAAAATGTTTTTCGTTTTTCTTGTATACTATACTAATGCTCGTATGCATATGTATGTATGTACATATTTTCAAAAATCATGCTTGTACTTACAGAATATTATGGTTGAATAATTAAACTTTTTTCAGATGCACAATTTCATTAGGCTTTTGTTTCTATTTTTCTTTAATATGGAAGCATAAATAAAAGATCCAAGATACCGCATTTAACTCATCTTACCTTTTCTCATGACGATCAATGTAAAACAGAGAAGAAAAAAAATGCATGAATCATTTTGAACTTGAAGTCATGTTTTGAAGCCATATTTTCTTCATACCTATAATACATAACATCTATACCTATAGTTTTTTTTAACAAAAAAATAATAATAATAACATTCTAAACACCAGTGTTTGTATATAGGAATTGTGGGTAGGTACTAGGTAGTAAACTTTACTAATTTTGTAGGATACCAATACCGCAATACCATTCGTTGATTGGATTGGATGGATTATCAATGAATTGAAATGTGATCACATATTTCACTAATTATAATATCCAATTTGTTAAAAAGAGATAGATAATCTCAATAATGATGGTGATTTGGTGAAAAATGTACATACTACCTGTCTTTATACCTGTGATCAAAGAGGTAAATATTACGTGATGAATGTAGTCTGCATTATGATTATTTTGAATTATAGGTACTTTAAATTTTAAACGTTTTGTGTCTAAACGGATAAAATTCATAATTTTTTAAGAAGTTAACAAGCTGACAATGAATCGTTTTCATAAATTATTTATCGTATATGTAACACTGCATTAATTCGGTGTTATATTAATCTTAATTATTGTAACAATAAAAAAACAGGTGTTAAAAAAAGTGGTGAATCCTAATATATATAATTATTTAAATAACAGTTCAAAGGAAAAAAAAAAAATTATATTTTTAATAACAAGTACGTGTAGGCGTGAAAAAAGGAGTAAGATCAATCATTATACAAAAATTTGATACACTATACACGGTAACAGTTCAAAACTTATCTGCATTTATCACTTTATTCACATCATATTATACATATCTTTAAATTTCGTAAATGGGTGAGAATGAGAATTCGGAAGTGAAAATTATCTCTTTATATTTGTTAAAAAGATTATAAAATATAAAGAAAAAAAAAATTATTTTACTATTTTTCATTTTCATTCATTCATTCATTCATTTTTCTATTATTTGTACAATATTTGAATGATGGTGCGTTTCGATTTCAAAAAGATTTGACAAACATTTACTAATTAATAATTATAGTTTGTGTAAAAAAACATTTATTGCACATTTATTAATTTCAAAGTGTATGTACTTAAGTTTTTAGTTTTTATGTGAGATTTATAATTTTTTCTTCATTTTTTAAAATCTTTTATTAATTTCAAATAATGTGTGCAACATTATTTAATAATAATGTTGACATTATTATTGTCACTAACTTATACTAATTGTGTTGTGTTAACAAAAAAGAAAATATATTCTTAGGTACCTCTAAAGAAAATATTTAACAATGAGTGAAATTTATAATTTTACTTTTTACACATATATATTTATAAAATTAAAAGTAAATTATTTTAATAATTATAGGTATATGATTATGATTACTCAAATACATATGTCTATTATTTTGGATATCTTAATCGATTACATACACGTATGTGCGTATTAAAAATTATTATTAAAATAACAGTTTAAAAATATTAGCAGATGTTACTTTTTATAGAGTGAGCATTTCAATAAAAAAAAATCTCTTCAAATAAAATAACTGCCAAATAAACTTCTACTTCGTCATTATGATCAATCAAATAAATACGATTTTTAAATTATAATTCAATAACAATGAAAATTAAATATGCAAAGTTTTTTCTTATTTTTCTATACTGGATTACATTTAAAAAATTTTAAGAAAATCGTATTATTTCAGAATCAATCAAAAACTTAGGAAAACTATGAAGTAAACAATTTTCATAGATTTTTCTTTAAATTTTATTAAATTATGCCTTGATGACTTGGATACCATCACTTAATGCCACATTGCATGAACAGTCCCGAATGAAAAATTTATTTTGAATAACATAAGTTTAAATACTGTTTTAAAAATAAGTTTCAAAACATTTTAAATACAAGTCATAAAGTGTAAAGTTAAAAGTTTAAAAACGCATCTCACGCAAATGTGCATTTTTCTTTGCACAAACGCCAAATTTTTGTAAAAATTCAATCGTTGCCATTTTCCAGCAGTAACAAAACAAAACAGAAGCGGCTATAGAATATAGGTACCTATATCGTTCACATATTACTCTATTTGCGATAAAAATGAACATAAATTTTATATAGACTGTATTTCTTCGTTTTTGCCATATTTTTTTTGCCAAAACATTAGTTAACGGTTTTTTATAGGGCGTATTTTGATAATTCGAAGAAGTTATTTGAAATTATATATGTACAATACATATTGTACATATTTGTTTTATTGAACGATTCATTTTTGTTGAAGTTCTGAAAAATTAATGCATCAAGAACCGTTTGAAAACGTTAAAGTTGCAAATACAATGTCTTCGTTGCAATGTATCAGAGTAGCCAGTAATTACCAATTATTACTGTATATGACAACACATTTTGAGGCGCTTTAAAACTCGTCCATAGTAATTTTGTTTTTGCACAATGATTACATCAGTACAACAATAAAATACTGATAGCATAGTTTTACATTGAATTTTCTAAATGGAATTTTATTTTTAGATTTCAATTGAATTTAAATATTTTGTATTTGTTTTACTAGTTCTTTATAGTCATAATTTTAATATATGTACTTATATTTATTTCTTCCATTTTTATTTTAAAAATAATATAGTTTATTTTTTTTTTTTTTAAATTTCATGGAAATTAATACTTTTCTTTATTAGATATTAAAAAATTAATAATTGTCATAATTTTTTTCATCTTATAATACTGTAATAGTCATTGTTTAAGCATTTCCAACTAATTATCACCTTACCGTTTACCGTCATGCAATAAAAATTTACATGCAATCAATACTATATCATCATAAATTTAATTTTCTTTTCTAGCTACTTAATCTTAAACTAAAATTTAATGCCCACATTCAATTTATTATTAAAAGTTTTTAAAAACACAATAGATACATATGTAGGTATCTACCTATATATATATATTTTTTTGTGTTTTAATATCTATCGATGGATTTATCTTTCAATTTGATATTTTTTTCCATTTAAAAAATTTTGTTTTTTTGTTTTTTGCTCTATCAATTAGGTTGCGTATAAAAACAAAAATCTTTTTCTTCTTTTTTGTTATTTATTTTTTAATTTATATTATAGGTACATTTTATACAAAATATACATACTATATTTTGCTTATACTATACTGTGTACTCCATCATCAGCCTCCTATAATCTTTTTCGGCAGTCATCTATTTGGTTATTGCACCAATCAAGTCATAAAATTATAAACTCTGTCGTTGCGGCAACGAACGGTTTAAACTTTGTCGGAAGTCTTTTATAATCATAAATGCTTGCTTCAATAAATTGTTACTTTTTTGTAAGAAAAAAAAAAAAAAAACACAAATTAAAATGTTATTTTTCTTATACACATCTGATATGTACATTTTTTTAAAAATGCAAACAAACTTAAAATTCTTTATACGAAACAAAACAAAAACATACAAAGGTATATAAAAAAAAATACTAAAAAGGATTATATTCATATAATATTTTATATTACTATACCTTTGAAACATAAAAGTATTGCTTATAAAACATTTACATAATAAAAAAACAAATAGATGTAATACACACATTAAAATCGAACTTCTATGTATATATGCTCATTGTTCATACGAAAATACGTATTACTGCATTTATTACATGAACGTTTTATTTTAACTGTTGTAAAATTACAAAAAAAAGAGTTTTTATTTTCTTTGTTGATTCTTTTATCAATAAAAACAATTTTAGTTATTTCAAAGATAATACGTTACTTAATTTCTTAAATTAAAAATTAATGAAAATTTAAAATCATGATTAAGCTAGGACTTTCAAACTTTACCGTAAATATTTTTCTTCGAATTTATGTATGTATGTTTATTTATTTACCGACATTTTATCTTGTTTTCAATGAAATTATACAACTTCATTAGAAAAATGTTATATTAGGAAGCCTTCAATAGAGAATACTATATGAAAAAGTTTTTATTAATTTAAGATTAAGTCGTCAACTAATATTGGAGCAGATATGGTTTTGTTCAAGATTTTAATTGAAGAATCCTATAATATAAGGTCCTAAAATTATACTATCAAATATGAAAATATTAATCATCATCATCACGGCACATAGTCCTAATGTTGAAACTTAGCTTCTGCAATCTCATGCCTCCATTGATCCCTGTTCGGGGTCAACACTCTCCAATTTCTTGAGCCAATATTTTGCATGCTTCTGTTGAAACCGTCAATCCATCTTGCTTTTGGGCTTCCTTGCTTTCTTTTTCCATCTCGGCGAGTCTTCAAATACTGCCCATAAAATATTAATATGTGCATGTATTTTCTTTATCGAGAAATACTAATTGAAATTAAAAAAATACATATTATACTTGATTTATAAAACGAAGTCAGTATTGTGCTTATGGAGGCAGTACCCGATGAGTTTTTTGCCTTGGTAATATTTAATTTAAAAGATTTCCTTTGATTGAAATTGAGATCTGATCACCCCACACACGAGACAGATTTATTCAAACGAAATGTAAAAGAGTATAGAAAAGTATGCCTATCTTGACTGACTTCAATTAATAAATCAAGTATAGTTTTTTTCACTATCATGTTATATCCGTAATCCTTCGAATATTTAGGTACAGTGAAACCTCGCTTGAGCGGACGGTCGGTTCCAAAATTTTTGTTCGCTTATCGAAAGTGACCATTCACCCAGAGATAATGAAGAATAAACCTTAAATTGTCCTAAATTTATAAATTCTAGTCATGAATGAAAAAAAATCCAATTTTTATATTTATGATATTTATTTTACCATAATGCATACCTACCTATATCATCTATGAAATACATATAGTTACATGAACCTATACTTTATCCACTAATTATTTGCACCACAGCGCTTATGGAAAAGTTAATTTTTATCCAGTGTCATTACACTTAATACTTTTAATAGTAGTATGCTAAGCTACTCATACCATACCCCAATCTATTATATGTGCAATGAGACGCTGGATAAAAGTGCCGGTGATGAAAATCAGAAACACATTTATGTAATTACTCAAAGAAGAAACAAGAAAAAATATGTCCATAAGCGCTGTGGTGCAAATAATTAATGGATAAAGTATAGTACTACATATTATGTATGTGAGTACCTACATATTTACTTAATTTGTAAGCTCTATTATTTTGACTGATTAATTTTAAAAAAATCATCAATTTTGCTTTGGCGTGTATGAGGTCTAGTTGTTATAATTTTTTCATAATGTACAAGATTATTGAGCATTTTTTGTAATAGCCCGCACCGAACATTGATTTTAGTCTTCTGAATTTTGTAAACGTTTTTTTACTTTAATGTTAAAATTCTCCTTTTTAGCTTCATTTTGATGCTATAACAAAAATTTTAGTTTAATAATATCACTAATAATTTACATTTATATACCTTTTTTTCTTCAAATCTATAATTTTAATTTAATTTTATAATACACTTTTTTGTTTTTTTCCAATTAGGTCACAATCAAGAAATTAAATAAACTATACTTGATTTATTAATTGAAGTCAGTATTGTGCTTATGGAGGCAGTACCCGATGAGTTTTTTGCCTTAGTAATATTTAATTTAAAAGATTTCACTCGTTTGAAATTGAGATCTGATCACCCCACACACGAGACAGATTTATACAAACGAAATGTAAAAGAGTATAGAAAAGTATGCCTATCTTGCCTGTACTGACTTCAATTAATAAATCAAATATAAGTATAATTTATTGTCACAAAATAAAGCAAACTCAAATCTATAGGCGATCAATCAAATGGTACGTTATTGTCCTTTTATAGGAAGCGTTCGGGTCCTTTTACAACAGGTGACCGTTGGTATTAAGAGAGGTTTCACTGTATATTGCTTCTTATACATTCTTCATACGTTCTTTTTACATAATTTGTTACTGTTTCGAATTTAAAATAAGTTTACTTATCTCTTAATGGTATTTTTTTAAATACGAAAAACATTGAAATTGAATACCATATTTTCTGAGCTATTGAAACGGGACTTTTTTCTAATGGTACTTTGAAGTGTCTTCTCTAACGTATAATATGTTATTAATATCCTTATTGAGGCGAGTTCGGTTAAAATAAAATAATAAAAATTTCTGTAAATGCGAATTTTATTCGCCTTTTACAAAAAGTACGTATACTTAGAGCGGGTTTACACGGTCACTTTTTTCAATGGCATTGACGCCCATTCCGCTTTGTTAAATAGGAAAGAAGTAACAAGTATGTGGTGGGAAGTCACTCACGGGATAATCGAACTTTTTCTTCGAGCACGCCTGTTCCCTTTTATGCTATATTCGTAATTTTGAATTTTTTTTTATATTATCGCATCTCCTTTTCATTTTATATTTGTAGTGACACAGCTCATATCTATCTTTATATATGGAGATGAAACATACACAACATATATTGTCGTTTCATCTTACCTAACAAGAAATCGGTATAGAAGAGAATGAAGAGAATTTGAGCTATGGTAAAAAAGTGACTGTGTAAACGTACGTACGACTTTTTCGTAATTTAACAAAGCGGAATGGGCGACAATGCCATTGAAAAAAGTGACCGTATAAACCCGCTCTTAGAAAGTACAACTTTCATTCCGATATTTCACGCCACCTAATCGGAAATATAGCCAATAAAAAAAAGTCAAAACATTGATTCGATTTAAAAAACCTATTTCGAAATTTTTCCCGCTAAATCAGTAATAATAATATTTTCAATTATTCAGTCTAACAATAAAGGAACCGTATATATGTTACGGTGAATGTGATAAATCCGGTAAATGTGATAAATTTGGTAAATGTGATTAATTCGGTATATGTAATTAATTTGGTAAATGTGATTAATTTTCGAATATATATCAAATTAACTGCCGAGTTTATATAATTCCCCCCAACTCGTAACTTAGTGGTGATTATACAGGCTGTCCGGTTAAAGATTTTTGCTACTTTTCTAGTAAAACACCCTATATTTTTGTTTTTGCTTTTTGTATAGGAATGATACTCATATCTAACAAAAGGGAATCCTTTGCCCTTTTAAATATGTATAACCACCACAGTTACGAGTTGAGAATCATATATGAACTCGCCGGTTAATTTGATAAAAATTCAAGACTTTATCACATTAGCCGATTTATCACATTCACCGTAACATAATTATATAATACTCAAATTATGAAATTTAAAACCTTTGTATAATAACAATTAAATATAATAAATATACTTTTTAAAGAATTGAAGACCTCTTTCTTCTCAAGAAGAGAGAAAAATGTATTAATATTTTATAAACTCAAAATAATTTTCTAGAATTTTTCAAATTGTAAAAAATATTGAATTATAAATACAAAACAAAGTTTGGACAATTTCTCAACATTTGTACCTCATTTGATTTCAAAAAAATAATATTAAATCGAAATTTATTCTCAAAAATTAACACTAAAAACCAATTAAAAGTAATTTAAAACAAACATTTCCTTATATAGGTTAAAAATACAAATTTTTAAAAACTATCAAAAATAATTCAAAAAATTTTGTTTTTGAAAGTTTGCGTTTTAGATATACAATCATTGTCAGTAGAAAAATTAAATTTCTTAAATATTAGTTTTATTTTTTTCATTGAAAGTAATTGCATATTAAAACTAATATGCATGCAAATATCGAACGAAACACAAAAATTTAGGTACATAATTTTTGATTTAATCCGTCGAAGTTTTAAAAAAAATTTTAAAAGTCCGTTTTTGGTTCTTTATTTAACTTATAATAAATATATATATATCAGAAAACAGAAATATTTTGTAAATCTAACAAATTAATAAATAACATACATATTTAATTTTTCAGACGACATGGCAACTTCACATATATTATCAGCCGTAGATCCTATTGGTATTGGTACATCACAATCATCACATAATACATCATCAAATAATAATAATAATAATCAAAACTCAAATAATGGATCAAATCGAAGTCCAAATTTGGATAGAAGTTTACTTGTTACATTAGATGATCGAGATTTATGGTTACGATTTCAAAATCTTACAAATGAAATGATTGTAACGAAAAATGGAAGGTAAAAACTTGATTTTTTTTCAATTTAAATAAGAAAATTCAATTTTATTATACATACATATATCATTTTTATGCTTTTCTCTATTATTTATTTTCGGCAAACAAGTTAAATAAAAAAAACCAAACAAAACTGAATAAAAACCCCTGTAAAACTTATACAATTTATTTATAAACGGAATCATTTTAAAAAAGATTTATTTCTAATCATCTTTATACATACATACCTATGCTATGTATAGAGCAATTGATACAGGTACTGGTACATATATTATATTTATTATTTATGACTATACAATAATCTCTAGTAGTTAATATTGATTTGCTAATTCAACAACAGTACAAGGTGCTAATTGATAAGACACAATATTATAAGATATAGAGTTCGTTTTTGTATTGTAAAGTATCACAAGATTCACAAGGGGTATAATATACATAATATACTCGTATATACATACTTATATATAAGATATTTTGCAATGCATTATAATTTTTTTCTTTTAAATGCATCATATTACTTTTTATTGAACATACTATACAAATATAAATACTAGTACATTCATGCATGCATGTAGGTACATGTATGTATATATAATATATGTAAGTAAATGAATGTAATTAAAAAATATACATTTAAAACTACACGAGTCACATATATTACACAAATATTTTTCATAGTTGTTGTATTGTTTTTAATTTTCTTCAAAAGATACTCAATAATGTAAACTGCACAAAATAACATATTTAAACTACGTACTATGTACAATCGAAAACAAAATGAAATTTCGAAATAAACTATAAAAAAAAACAATAAAATATTTTCAGACGAATGTTTCCTGTAGTTAAAGTTACTACTACTGGCTTAGATGCAGCAGCAATGTATACAGTTCTTCTAGAATTTGTTCAAGTTGATAATCATAGATGGAAATATGTTAATGGAGAGTGGGTTAGTATTTAAAAAAGAAAAAAAGAAAGAAGAAAACCATTTCGAAGTTTACCAAATTTTAGGTTCCTGGAGGTAAAGCTGAAGTTCCACCAGCTAATCCAATTTATATTCATCCCGAATCACCTAATTTTGGAGCTCATTGGATGAAAGAACCGATCTCATTTGCAAAAGTAAAATTAACAAATAAAGCAAATGGAAATGGACAAGTTAATAATTATTTAAATTGTTTTCTTTTAATTAAATGTACAATAATTTATTTTCTCTTTTAAATATCAAAATTTAGATAATGTTAAATTCATTACATAAATATGAGCCCAGGGTACATTTAGTTAGAGTTGGTTCCGAACAACGTCATGTTGTCACTTATCCATTTCCAGAAACTCAATTTATTGCTGTTACAGCATATCAAAATGAAGAGGTTACATCATTAAAAATCAAATATAATCCTTTTGCGAAAGCTTTTTTGGATGCGAAGGTGAACAAAAAATTTTATATTTATATACTTATATAGATACTTGTTTTTGATTGACTTCAAAAGATATTATTTTCTACTATATTTAAAGGAACGTCCAGATTCAATATATTCTCGTGATAGTACTCATTATGGTTGGTATATTCCTCCGAGTACGTACGCAACACATACACAATTAGGTAATTGTGAAAGATATACCCGACATACTTCGCCAAGAAATATTACCAGACAAACACCATACGTTAGGCCAAGAATTATTTCTGGTCCTCAAAAATCCTTAAGTCCTCCTCCACCACAAATACAAAGTAATTTTTTATCTTTAGAACCAGAAGGGAAATCTCCAATGTTTTCATATCCATCATGCTGGCAAAGTGGTGGTGCATATTGGTCTTCATCTCCGACCTCTGGAAGTCCTTTAAGTATTCGCATAAATTTATTTTAAATTAAATTTATGAAAATTTTCTAATACATATTTGAAATTCTATAGCTTCTAAAGTATCACCCACATCATCAACGGATTCTTCAAATTATACAACATCACCTGGTTATACGATTCATCATTTAACACCTTCAAATGAATATGGTTTATCAAATAACATTCAAAATGATAATTATCAAGGTACTTCATCACCTACACAAATTTATGCAAATTCTTCACATCAAATTTATCATCCAACACCGACACCACCATCACCGCAGCTTTGTGCAAATGTTTTAAATCCATCAACTTTAGGTTACATAACAACTTGGCCAACAGGTACTGAATATAATTTATATCAGAATACTTATGCATATCAACAGTCTGAATATCTTCCTGTAGCAGGTGAATTAGGGTAAGAGAATATTAATTTTAATTTGTTTGTTTTTTTTTAAATTTTATTAGTTTGTTTATAATTTACAAAAAATCTTTTAGTGCATATAATCATTCCACTGAACTAGTTAGCGAAGATTCTAAACAATTAGAGCATTCTTCACCAGCAGTACCTGTTTATAATGGTACCAGAAATAACGACGAGCATCAAGAACAACAACAACAGCAACCAACTTCTGTTTTAACTTTAGAATGTCCACAGAGATCTCCAAAACATAATCAACAAAATCCATCATCGACAACAATAAGAACTGAACATCACTGGAATTCACAAACTTAATTTTTGGTTGATGTGGAAAATTTATTATCCACGACAGAAAAACCAACTGTAGAATGCAAAACTACAGCTAAAAGAAAAAAATATTTTACTAGCGAAAAGTTTAACTTTAATAATGAAAAAAACTAATATTTTATTTTTTTAGTTTGATAGAAAGGATTAAAATTAGGAAAAATAAAAAAGAAATGATGTTATGTCTGTAATAAGTTTAATAAAATTAGTATAATTAAATTCTTCTTTTTTTCGTTCTGTAGACTTTAGGTACATAAATATATTAAATAAAGTTTGATTTGGTGTATATGTAAGTACATTTACATACATATATGTGTGCTTTAGGTGATGTTAAACAATTCTGTATGATAAATAGTTTTAAATTGTGATCTTTTAATTATATATTTTACTGTATGTTATGTACGCAATTTCACTTTTAAAGCAGAAAAAATGTATAAATAAATGTACAAATAATAAATCACTCGGTGTAAAACTTTTTCTCATTTAAAAATCATCAAAGATAAAGCCCAAATGTTCCGATGGGTGGCTGGGCAGTTATCAAAGAAGAGGAGCCTTAGCTCCCTTTTAAACATTGAATTCATGGAACTTATTTTCACCAACAGGAAGAACTATGCCAAAGACCCAAGATGAAGAGACGTGTCGGATGTCAGTATCACGCAACGCACAGATAGGGACAATTTTAAAATATTTAGATAACTGGAGAGTAGTGGAGAAACACTCTTTTTCCGATCACAGATAAATATATACTCTTCAACGTGAATCTCAAAAAAGAGACTCTTGAGCCCTTTATAAAATATTTCGAAAAATACCAGAATAGGGCCCGGCCATTATTATATAAAAACTATTGAAAAAGTACAAAACATGTTGTATAAAGAAACACTTGAAAAATATTTCAAATAACTTAAGTACATATGTATATAAAATTGGTAAAGTATGTAAAAAAAATTTGGAGTGGAAAAAAAAATAAACTCCACACAAATATGTATACATTGTACATAATTCATTATGTATTCTTCAATGTTAACGTAGTAACTAAGAACAGCAAGCGACATGGCATTCGGTAGCTCAGTGGTAACAGGATTACCCCGGCAAGGCAAAGGTGTGTGGTTCGATTCCCAGCCAAGTCGAATGTCATTTTTTCTGTTCTTACACCCATATTCACCAACAGGTAATAAGTTGGTATAGCTCGATTCAAAAAAGATGGCATTTCGTATTATTTATTATACTAGAGAAACATGCGCAGAAGAAAAGATACTTACACACATGCATTTTTGTTTTTGTAAATTCTAAGAAAGAGGTTTCTTTTTTCGTATATGTATACACAAGAAGATCACTAACACATGTAAGACATGCGCGAAACTGTGCCATCTTTTTTGAATCGTAGTATAATAAATTTATGACGGTCATAACTTATCACTTGAAATCAGTATTCACCGAAAAGCTTTTTTCGGCATGATTTTAATAATCTTCGAAGAACTATCAAATAAATCCAAATAAAATTCACTTTTTCCATGTTCATATTTTGTCCCAATTCTATATTTGAATTATATATGTATTTTTATTATATTATATTTCTATTTAATTATATATGTATATGGGTGGTCATAACCTAGTCATAACTTGATTATGACGGTCATAAATTAGGATGGTGAATAGTGTTATGACTGTCATAAGGTCTGACTTGATTATGAATATGGCCGTTAGTCTACTATAATATCGATCAATATTGATCTTCTATTTCTCTCTGTCTTTAATAGACGGTATACATTTATAATTTGTATTACTCCTTTCACAAACTTTCTTATTTTTTACTTATTTTTGTTGTTTACTTTGAAAATAAAACAAACAGTTGGTTTAAATTGGAATATTGAAAGACAAACGAAAAAGTTTAACTTTACTTCCAAAGTTTCAAAAGCTATATTTATTATGTTTCAAAGGCAAATATTTATGTATTCACGTTCTTGATTTTTGAAAGAGCTTTAAGTTGAAACTCTATTGTCTATTAATGCTTTTTTTAAGACATGGGATAAAAATTTTATTTGATAACAATGTAATATTTCTATTGATTTATTTTTTTTATTTCACTTTCAAGCATATACCTTAGTGTATTACATAGTGTTCCTACTGAGAGCCGATTTTTTTTTTATTTTTTATTTATAAATTTTTCTCTGAAAACAAAAACAAAATCCCATATGACTGAATGAGGTAAAAATAATGCGTATTTCTTTAATGGAAAATTTCCGTATATATGAGCGAAAGCACAATATGATTATTCATACTAATCCCTCCCCAACATAGTTTTTTATAAACGCATTTTTCAAAATAGTCACCTAAATATGCATTAGTGTTCGTGTTTTTTTTTTATATAAGCTTAAACCATATAAGATATATGAAACGCATACAAGCATAGCATATAGAAACAAGTTTGTTTACATTTATTTATAATGGGAATTTTCCTTTCTTACTTAAAATTGTGAATGTGTTCGTGTTTTATTTTTTATTTGTAAATATTTACGTTGCATTTCTTTTTAGTCAATAAAAAAATATTCCTATCACCTTTTAGCATTTTCTTAAAAAATGTGAGAGAAATAAATAAAAAACAAAAACTTCGGCTCTCAGTAATCCTACTATGTAAGTTCTTCTTTATACTCTGGCATATACTAATAAAATAATAATATAACCAACGTAGAACAAAATAGTGTGCCTAGTTTTTAGAATATCTGACAGAATAGATTAACCGACAACTTTTTTTTTCATCAAAGCTTCGACGTCGTTTTGCAAAGTTTTTATAAAATTTCTCTAAACTTTGACGTCGTTGATTTTCGTTGTTTACAAATGCATAACAAATATTCGTTGCTACGGAAACAATAAGAATTACGATTTATATTTTTGAATTTTTTTTCGTTGTGAATAAAAATACATATGTACATATTTGTTTTGGAAAAAAAAAATTTTTTTTTTTGAATATGAAATATTATTTTTTTCTGTTATTTTTATTATACCTCTATACATATATCATATATCTTTTTTTTTTTCTTTAATTTGAGAGAAAAATATTATACTATTTTACTTTTTGGAAGTCAGTATTGGGCTTATGGAGGCAGTACCCGATGAGTTTTTTGCATTGGTAATATTTAATTTAAAAGATTTCCTTTGATTGAAATTGAGATCTGATCACCCCACACACGAGACAGATTTATTCAAACGAAATGTAAAAGAGTATAGAAAAGTATGCCTATCTTGACTGACTTCAATTAATAAATCAAGTATAGTTTTTTTCACTATCATGTTATGTCCGTAATCCTTCGAATATTTATAATTCAGAGATAATGAAGAATAAACCTTAAATTGTCCTAAATTTATAAATTCTAGTCATGAATGAAAAAAAATCCAATTTTTATATTTATGATATTTATTTTACCATAATGCATACCTATATCATCTATGAAATACATATAGTTACATGAACCTATACTTTATCCACTAATTATTTGCACCACAGCGCTTATGGAAAAGTTAATTTTTATCCAGTGTCATTACACTTAATACTTTTAATAGTAGTATGCTAAGCTACTCATACCATACCCCAATCTATTATATGTGCAATGAGACGCTGGATAAAAGTGCCGGTGATGAAAATCAGAAATACATTTATGTAATTACTCAAAGAAGAAACAAGAAAAAATATGTCCATAAGCGCTGTGGTGCAAATAATTAATGGATAAAGTATAGTACTACATATTATGTATGTGAGTACCTACATATTTACTTAATTTGTAAGCTCTATTATTTTGACTGATTAATTTAAAAAAAATCATCAATTTTGCTTTGGCGTGTATGAGGTCTAGTTGTTATAATTTTTTCATAATGTACAAGATTATTGAGCATTTTTTGTAATAGCCCGCACCGAACATTGATTTTAGTCTTCTGAATTTTGTAAACGTTTTTTTACTTTAATGTTAAAATTCTCCTTTTTAGCTTCATTTTGATGCTATAACAAAAATTTTAGTTTAATAATATCACTAATAATTTACATTTATATACCTTTTTTTCTTCAAATCTATAATTTTAATTTAATTTTATAATACACTTTTTTGTTTTTTTCCAATTAGGTCACAATCAAGAAATTAAATAAACTATACTTGATTTATTAATTGAAGTCAGTATTGTGCTTATGGAGGCAGTACCCGATGAGTTTTTTGCCTTGGTAATATTTAATTTAAAAGATTTCACTCGTTTGAAATTAAGATCTGATCACCCACGGCCCACACACGAGACAGATTTATACAAACGAAATGTAAAAGAGTATAGAAAAGTATGCCTATCTTGCCTGTACTGACATCCAAAAAGAAAAATAGTATAGTTCAAAATAGCTGAATATATTTTTTTATTAAATTTTACTATGATATATGTATATATTCAGGGCCGGTCTTCACATATGAGCAGACAGAGCAGCTGTACAGGGCGACAAAATTAGATGGGCGCCATTAGAACAATGTACATAATATTAAAATTTTATATACATTTTTATTTTTGTGCAAACCAATTCTGTGGTCACATGTTCAAACCATTTAAGTCGGCATAAGCATCTTCAGACTTAAGCGGTAAGTGCTTGTGATCACAGAATTATTTACAGCAGTTACATATGCACATAACTCTCGTGTGAATGCCACAAAAACAACAATGTATAACAAACTATTCAAAATAAAATCTTGCTCCTATACTATTCGATCTTCATAAAAACAAACAACAACAAAAATACTATACACAGTCACACAGTATTAGGTTCAATTTCAAATCTTGCACAGTCTCTGCTTTATCATTCTATGTGTTTCGTATGGGCGCTACAAAAACAAAAGTTAAATGTGCAAAATTATTTGTGCAATAATTTTGTGGTGCAAAATTATTTGTGCAGTATAAAAAAGTGTAAATACAGGATGTTCCGTTTCGTTTGCTTAGAATTGATACCAGTGATAGGTCTCTTCGAGACAAGCAAAAAATCTTATCGGAGGGGGAGGGGTGAAATCCCAACGGTTTGGCCGCTAGAGGGCGTTGAAGTTTTTTTTGCTCTTATTTCACGATGTACCCTATTACTTTTTACAAGGGCACTCAAGGGTCACTTTGTGTTTAGAAAAAATGAAGAGAACCCTTTGCCCTTCGTAGCAATACCTTACTTGTTCCTCTATTCCTAACTGTTAAAAAGTTAAACGCGTTCAAAATCAAAATTTTCTGAATTTTTTTAAAATTTTTGTGTTTAACTCTGTCTTTTTCCAAAAAGGGCTAAATTAACCCTCATTTTTTATTGCAGAAAAAGAAAGCTCAATAGATTCTACATCGATTTGCTATCTTCGTTTTTTCAAAATGCATAAATTTCATAATTTTAGTCATAGTTTTTGAGATACTTGCACATACTAATGCGTACTTTATTGTCAAAAATCAGATTTAAAATTTGAATATCTCCGGAAGTCTTGCACATTTGCAATACCTAAGACCTATTGCAAACCATTGCAAACAGGCGTTGCATATTGCAAAGTGAAATGTCAGTCATTACTACGTATGCATGCAGGGTTGATTCTGAATTTAATCCGGTCTGAATCCCCTAAAAATACATGTAAATGAAGATTGAGTCCATATTGGATCCAACCGATCCTATCATTCTCTCCTGGAACGAGTTAAAATCGTTTAAGGTTATGTTATTTATCGAAATTTATAATATTTATGAGCGTTTGTGTTATTTAGAACTAAATTAAATTAGTTAAATACATAAAAAAAAAAAAAATAATAATAATTCGATCTTTCAATCCTTTAGACTTTGGATCCGATCATGTATACGTAGTGCATGTTAGCTTTGAAATGTCATTAGTGTTGGTGTTGACAGCCATTATTTTAATTCAGGTTCAAGGTGCGCTCATTCTTCGTTGCAAATATTCGTAGTAAAAGTGTAAAAAAAGTAAGTTTGCACCAAAGAGTGAATCCCCTTACTATTTTGTTCTACGTTGGTTATATTATTATTTTATTAGTATATGGTCTTAGGTATTGCAAATGTGCAAGACTGTAGCAAAATTAGTTTTTTAGTAATTGTTGTTGTATCGTTGCAAATTCGTGCTACGATACATCGAATGCTACGATGCAATACCTATTTGCACCAAAGAGTGAAAACCCTTATATTATAGTATTTCCTCTCCTAAGAATAATATTATCCGAACGAGTTCGAAGTAGAACTAAATCGTGATAACCTTGAAATTAGAAATGCTTCGGAATTCCATGTTTTAACAATTTGTAATGATTCGAATTCGATTAGAACTTCCGATGATACCGTCGTGAAGAAGAATGTGTAAAAGACATGAATGATCAATATGGAATGAAATATGAATTTTATTTTAGATACAGTATTAGATTGGTAATTTGAACCTTTTTATTTTCAATACCTAAATTTCCGTAATTTCAGTTTCTGTAATTTTGTTAAGAGGTTTTTTGTGATTTTACTTTATGAAATAGAATGAAATAAAAACAAGTTAAATACTTATGTTGTACCTAATTTCAATCGCTGATTTTTGCAATAAAAAATTAATTAATAATTTGTCATAATCAATTTTGTAATTATTTTTTTAATAATGCAAATGAATTTTATTACAGAATTATGTGGTATTTTTGTTTAAAATAGTGTTAAAAGTCTAAATTGGTTTCTATCTAGAAGTTCAAATTATCGAGGTTACACTGTTATGTATATTTTCTACTTCTTTTTCATTGAATGAATGTTTGCTTTTGAGAAGCAATTTCACTCGGAGATTCAAAGGCCCATTTTACTTGCCCTTTAATTTAGTTGTGGGAGTTTTCTTGGCTTATCCTGAAAACCATTTCGATTTTTGAATAAATTTGTTCGAGTCAAAGAACCTTGCTTCCAAACAAGCGAGCCTTCGTTCTTTTAGAGCTGTACATTCGCAGAGTAGATGCACTATTGATTCTATTTCATCTTTATCTCTACAAATTTTGCAGAAATCGTTCGATGGTGCGCCGAGTTTATTATAGCCTCTATAAGGCAGTGTCCAGTAATAACCCCGAAAAGTCTTCGAACTTATTTTCTTTGGAACGATAGTAGAATTGGGGTCTTTTCGCGCTTATATCCGGCCACATGCTACGGGTTATGGAGCAAACATTCTTGGCCCTCCATTGTTCCGTAGTCATGTTTTCGAAATAACAATCCATAAAGTGTTTTGTCGTGCTGAGAGGAGAGTCTTACTGTTCAGCGTTGAAGTCAGAGTTTGTTTCGGATCCTTTTCTGGGAAGTTCGTCGGCTGTTTTATTTCCCTCCATGCCGCCGTGACCTGGAACTCAGCAAAGCCGAACTCTATGGTGTGAAGGACTTTTAAGGCTTCGACGCATTCTTCGACACATTTTGAATTTATCTCATTGGAGTTAAAAGGCTTTGAGGGTTGCTTGGCTGTCCACACAAATTGTGATATACTTTTAGGTTGTGGATATTCTTGAGGATGAGATTGGAAGAGATTTTGTCAATTCTGTCCTGTATATGGTCGAAAGTAGATTAAGCTAGAAAGCATTGGATTGGTGTTGTTATAAGGGCACCTGTGGAAAAACGGGCGGTAGAATTGATACTCGTACAAAGTATATTGTGAACGTTTGGGGCAGTTTCTGAAAAGGCAGATACCACAGTCCAGTCGTCCATAGGTAAGAGCTTTACCTACTCCAACTGCCGTAGGAATAGGTAAACCATATTTTCTGTTGCAGACCATCTTGAGAAGGTTGTTACGTAGCATCTTTCAACGCAGAGTTCATAATCTTATTAATAGCTGTCATCCGCGTATGGCACTACTTAAATGTCCTTATGTGCTAGAGATTTTATGATTTTTTAAAGTGAGATGTTACACAAGAGAGGCGGTAGCACTCCCCCTTGAGGTGTACCTTTCTAAACTGTTTTTCTATTTAAAAATTCCCCCAAACTGGAGTTGATAACTTTGCCTTCTAGCATTGTTTTTACCCAGTGTGTTATCGTTTCTATTTTCAAATTGCTAAAAGCTACTTCTAAGTCAAGGAAAGCTGCCAGGGTGTACTCCTTTAAACTGAGAGATTTCTCAATCTCTCTCGAGCGTTTTTAGTATAAACGATGATAGACTAATAGGTCGGTAGTCTCCTGCTTTAGTGTGACTGGGTTTTCCTGCTTTGGGAATGAAGGTCACTCGTACTTCTCTCCAGCCTTTTGGTATATATCCTAAAATAAGACATGCCTTGATGATATTCGTCAGCAAGGGTGTAATACTACTTAAAGTATATTGTAGCATGGCTGGTACAATTCCATCCGGTCCTGCGAATTTGTAGGGTTGGAAGGATCATATCACTAGCATGTTTCACCACACGCCTTAGCGCGTCGGTTGGAGGGTTTTATTTTTATACGGTAGGTATGCGGATGCAAGAATGAGTTCAGGCTCATTTTTGCGTTTAGATACCACTGCGTTAAATCATTGTTGCTGAGACGTTGAGAGAACAGAAAAGTTTGCTGCTTTCAAAATACAGCTTCTTATCTTACATTATTTTTTGTAAGAGATTATAGTGCTTTGATTCTAATCTTTGAATTTTGTCTCTGGCGAGCCACGATTCTTGGATTAGGGCCACATCTATGTTCTCTTCCGCTATGAAGAGCAATAGGTCGTCGGTGACTGCCCGGAAGTCATGCAGATTTATCTGCACCACCCTGAGCTTATCGACTTCTCTCATTTGAGGACACAGTGAATTTAAGACTACCAAACCCGAACTTCACTACCCCTGCTACCCCTCTCAGGAATTCGGCCGACTCAAAGTCAACCGTAATCCTGAGGACTATTCCATTATTTTCTCTGGTTTTCAAAGTCAGTATTATACAGTTTCTCGTACTTAGGCCTTGGTTCTGCACTTCAATTAGCTTTTGTATGAATAAAATCTCCAGTACTAGAGGCGGTATCCATACATGTGCCAATTCGGGCAGTAGTAGGGTCGAAGCAGGAATCGTTTCAATCCTGGCTTCTTTCCAGAGTTCTCATATGTTGTTTATGCAGTTGACAAGGAAGTCATAGGATTCCTTATTATTACAACCTTCACTCCTTTCTGCCATCCAGCACCATCAAATTTGCAGATATTGTGTGCATCTGCGTTTCCATAGCATCTAGGATTTTAGCTTTAACTTTCATCCAGTTTTCTTTCATTAGCTTGCCGTAACGGTCGTAACTGGTCACTACGATAGACCACTGCCAGAATGAGTTCTTGTTGGTGGTTCTTCTTTCTCCAACTGCATAGTTTTCGGTTTCAGACTTAGCTTGCCCTTGGTTTTGGTACCGACTTTGGGTTTTGAGGAGATAGGATTCGTCTTGTTCAGACTTTTTCTACTTTCCTCCGTACCCGCTACTTTCCCGCCACCTTGCGTTCCGCTACTTGTTTTGGAGATGAAGAGGGCGTGATTTATCTTCTTATGAAGAGTTGTCCCACTTTCCCCCGTCTCGTTTGCTTTCCCGGTTGCATTGGTTGTTAAGGTTTCCAGAGGTGTAACGTTGCTGTAACATTTCTCGTACACCTTGAAAGTTCTTGTGTGTTTTTTATAAGCCTTCTTTCCCTGTCTGTCAAGGTCGAGGGGTTTTTTTCGGCCATCTTTTTCAGAAATTTGGTATAACTTTTATAACTCGACTTTTTGTTCTACCCGTTTATCTTTTTTCGGCATTCCTACATCATTTTTTTCTTGTGGACGTTCCTCTATCTCTGTTTCCATATCTGAATTACTGCTGGACTGAGAGAGGACTTCTCCCAGCTCACTGAGATTCATTAATGGATTCTTGAGCAAAGGTGTGTCTTCAGGAGATTCTGATGTCATGTCCTGCCTCTTTATGGTCTTTAGTTTTTTGTTTTCGTTTTTTTCGTCTTAATGCAAGTAATAATTCAGCTTTGGCAGGGATTTGAATTTACGACAAGAAAGAGATAACTCGAGTATAAATTCTTGATTCTTTAGATTAGAAGCAATACTAATTCCTTTTTATTGATATCGAGTTTAGCCTTGAAATTTTGAAGAAAGTTATTGCCTTAAACTCCATCATTTGTAATAGGAAAATCATGACTAACAATATGGAAAGGATATTGAAAAGATTCAGTGCCAAAATTGAGACTTAGAAAACATATTCCTATAGTTTCTTTAACTTCATCTCTAATTTCTTTAAGTTTGGCTTTTGGGCCGGTTTTAACTATTTCGTTACCAACAAGTGTAGCGAGTTTTATTACGCATACTTCCACTATAAACAAGCAACGAAACTTCACCTTTAGAAATAGAGTTTGAAGGTAGCACGACTGAGTCATATTTTCTAGTATTATTTAAAGATATTGTGGGAGTATAACCAACCAATTTATTTTAAAGAAAAAAAATAATTTATAATTTTTGATAATTTATTTAGTTTAATAATTTTACATCCGAACGCTACGAGATCAGAACAGAGAAGAGAAGGTAGCAAAGCAATGTTTAGGTACCTAGGTATCGTTATCAGCATGTTATATAGTTGCAATATTATTCTTATCTCTTTTCTAATTGTAAAGAGATAATGAGTAATAAAACGCAAGTAAAACTATTGATTTATAGTAATTCATATTTCTCAATACAAGTTGATAACAGTAAAGTTGCTGATATAGCTTTTCCCAAAAGAGTTGAAGTTTCATATTGTACTACGTTGGCATGCGCAAAAGAAAAGATACTTACACACATGCATTTTTGTTGTTGTGAATTCTACAAACAGGTTTTTTCTTTCGTACATATATGTATACACAAGATCACTACGCCATGTAAAACATGCGCAATGAACCTTCAACTGAAATAATTTCAGCTATAATAAATTAATTTAGGGTAAATCAGATACCTGTGGTACCGCCACATTACTCCCCTTTATTAAAAAAAATGAACAAAAATACTACATACTGTATATGTATATGATTCTATATCTAAATTTAAACTAAAGTATTTGTCTTAACTTACATATGTAAGTATATATGATTTTATCATTGTTTTTAATGCTACAATATAAATTCTAATATTTTAATGCTCAAGTTAAATTCAAAGACAAAACTTTTAATCTATTAACTTCACACAAAAACCATATAACTACAAAGATAAATAATTGCCATATATCTTTATGTCAGCATTTAATTTTTACTATACACCTGATATCATATATCTTAATTTTTGTAATTTGGGAGAAAAATTTATTTTTTTTTCAAATTTTAAAAATAATTTTAAAAATATATTTTAATGTTTTTCATCTTCATTGAGAAATATTATTTTTTATGTGGGTGGAAAAAGAAAGAAATCGCAGGGTGCGAGGTCTACACTGTATGGCGGATGACCGAGTAAGTTGATGTTATTTTGCTTTGAATAAAATAGCTGATTTAAAGTTTTCAACACCTGAAGCAGCGGTAACAGAATACGAACAGCTTGTATCTGAGATAGCCGGAAACAAATGCCAGCGCTGCTTTAAGCAATGGTTTCAGAGAATGGAAAAGTGTATAAATGTAAATGGTGAATATTTTGAAAAACAATAAAAAAATATTTTGCTAAAAATTATGTGTTTTACTATAAGATTGTAAAAACTTTCAGTGTTACCTACGTACATGAAAATGTTCATGTTCATGTTCAGCAAAATCAACGTCTATTCTTACAAGTCGATTGATCGAGTAATCGTCGAACGATATTGAAAACGATGAAGAAAATTCCAATATCGTTTTTGCTTTTTGTAAATTGTAAGTTGTCATGCAATATAAACAAATATTTTGAGGTTTATATAACTCAAAAAACTTGTGTTTCAACAATAAATAAATTTTTTGAAGAAGTAAAATTAGCTTAAATTATGTACTTACATCATATGTATATATACAATATATGTACATCAATCTAACTATAACATTAAAAATACATTTAAACAATAAGTTAAATTGTAATATAATAAAATATTTAAAAAAATAGCTGAAAATATTTATACTTATACTATGAAAATATCTAATATTCACAAAAACATAAACACTCTCAATCACAATTTCACTATCGTTAGACAAATCGTTTACAGCTGACGATGAAAAAAGAAAAAACGAGTTGCGCAAACCAAAAACGATTCTAAAGACGATTTTTCTTGATCGATCGACTTATGCAATTAGTACCCTGGTTTATACTGGATTTTAAAATTGTTGCATTAACATAAAATGTTGATAATATTCTGTAAACATGTACCCACCTGATATCAGGGGTATAGTAAAAATTAAATGCTGACATAACAGTGGCGGCTCGTGAAGAAATCACTTGGTGGGGCTGCTTAAAGTTTCAAGGATGCTAACACTCGAATCAATGTTAACACGTTTTTCTCAAAAATTTGTTTTTTCAATTTGAAAATATCCGAACTCTACTATCTGACTGATTTGAAATTTTTGGAAGGTATTTTGTTTATTATTCTCTTCAAAACTCCCTTGACACAAAAAAGATCCTACCAATAGGATGCGAGTTATAGTGTACCAAAAAAACTACGCGCATCAATGCTTAGGTTTCGAAAGTTGTGCAGAAAAAACGTTTTCTGTGAAGATGGTTTATTTATATGTACTTCTGTTCTGTTTTTAACACTTTTAAATATTTAAGAAGCTTCATGTTTTTTTTTTATTTAGGAATTGATTTTAAAAATTCGTTTTTTAATTTTGTTCTTTATCTTTATTTTAAAACTTAAATAATTGTGTCAATCTAAAGTTACGTTTAAATCCTTTTTAAAAAAAAAAAATTTATTAAGAGAAAAATAATATTGAAGTTTTTTTAAGGAAATATGTATTATTTCCTCAATTTACGGTTGGAAATTTGCATTATGTATTTATGAAAGCCTAATAAATACACGGGTGAAATGTTTCCTTGAATAATGCTTTTTATTTGACTTAAATTGATAAAAAATAGCCCAAGATATAATATCTCAAAGTTGGCTAGTCGCATTCCTTCCATATAAAAATTTAAAAAAAAAATGCAACAACAAAATGTATGCAAAAAAAAACAAGCAACAAAATTTAAGCATTATGTTGTATTGAAAAAATTATATGAGAACGAACATTATGTTGTATTGATAGGAAAAAAAATGTACTTTATTTGTTGGTTTACAACATTGGGCAATCAACCAACTGCCCCGTAGTATAAAATGATCATACACTTTTGTATAGATGAAACGAAAAAAAAACGAATATGTATTATTAGAACATTTACGTACATGGTAAAAAATTTTTATGTAAAATATTAATTCATCACTAAGCTGTAACAAAATTCATGGAAAATTGATTTAAAATGTTTATAAAACTTAACAAATTGTTTCAAAATTATATTTTCTCACTGTAAAATATGAATTTTATAAATGGTGTAAAATTGGAAATTTAAAATGAAAAAAAAAAGTTTAATTATAATAGGTAATACAACAATTATAAAATAAATATCATGAATAAATAAAAATAATATGAATTTCTATTGTTTTTAGAATTTATAGCAATTTTTACAAAAATAATTTTAAAATGACAAATTTATTATGAGAGGAACATTTTTAACCATGTAGAATCCTATGAGAAAAAAAATTAAGAGAAAAATTTGTGTTGTATTGTTATGTATAAGACAAAACATTTTCTCTCTTTAGGGGCAGAATTGAAACTGCCCTTCGAACATAAATTTCTTCAGTACAAAATGAATAAAGAGAGAGAATGATTCATACACAAAATATATGAAATTTTACTCTTTTATGGGGCAGTTCAACAACTGCCCCATAGAGTATCAGTATGATCTTATTGATTATACAAAAAAAATTTAAACGTAAAACCTATCAATACCTATAGCTATAGTCTATACAAAGAGAATTTGAAATTTGTTTAATCATGTATATTGTATGTACATATAAATTGTTATATATTTATATATATAGTATATATTATATTATCACTTCTCTTTCCATGTTGCATGTAATGTACATTGAAAAATAATTTACACCAAATTATTTTCGATTTTTTTCAAATTTTTTTTACAATTAATTTTAAATTTATTATAATGAAATTATGCAATTTAGGCTGAAATTCTTGGTGGGGCAGTGCCCCATTAGCCCTCAAGGACGAGCCGCGTCTGTGACATAAGGATATATGGCAATTGTTTATCTTTGTAGTTATATGATTTTTGGTGGAACTGATGGAAAAACTGGTGCTGACAAAATGATTTCGTAGTTGTTCAGTTTTTTTCATCAGTCGCCGACTGCTATACTTTATTTAACAATTAAAGTCAGTAGGGCAAGATAGGCATACTTTTCTATACTCTTTTACATTTCGTTTGAATAAATCTGTCTCGTGTGTGGGGTGATCAGATCTCAATTTCAATCAAAGGAAATCTTTTAAATTAAATATTACCAAGGCAAAAAACTCATCGGGTACTGCCTCCATAAGCACAATACTGACTTTAATTGTTAAATAGAGTATAGTTTAAATGATAATGTGTACCTCACTTAAATGCAAATGGAGGCATTTGAAAACGTAATAATATAGTCTGTTTTAAAAAACCCTCACACAGAATGTCGTTTAAATTAAAGATATGTTGACTGATGTTTTGGCTGAAGCATCAAAAACGACACGCAACTTTATTGTTGATTTTCAAAGCTAAATATGCACTCTTGTGTAGATTCATATTCATGTAGAGCTCTAATTGACGAAGCATTTTCGTTTTGTATGTTTGGCTGTGATAATCATTTATTTAGCATAGCTGTTACCAATAGGTGAAAATTTCCATAGCTATCGTCAATTACATTCCATGCACTATGCAGAAATGTAATCGGAAACTGACACGGTAAAATGATGGGTCAGCTTTTCTGCTTCTCCGGTAAGTCTTGATTTTAGGTACCATATTTTTTGAGATGCTGGGATTCGTTGGTTGTGTACCAGTTTAGAAAAAAGGTCGCGAAATTGCCTCCATCTTAGATAAAATCGTCATTGAATATAGGTATCTCAATTTTATGTAACTTTACAGAGATAAGTGGAGGAATTTGTAAGTGATTGGTGGGAATGTTGTGATCGTGATTGATTTGATTTGTTGGTCGTTAAAGTTTCAATTCTATTTTATATATCAAAGTCTATAACTTCAAATTGTTGCCTTATAATATCATATTACCCCTTTTAAAGAAGGGATGAGTAAACTTTCGAACATGGTCTATTGGTATTTGAAGATCAACTTGTTCAAATGAGTCTCAAAGTTGATGAATGTAATTTGCCTTTTTCTGTAAGTATTAAGTAATCAATTGTCTTACAATATGATGCATTCTTATTATAACTATACTTGATTTATTAATTGAAGTGAGTATTGTGCTTATGGAGGCAGTATCCGATGAGTTTGTTGCCCTTGGTAATATTTAATTTAAAAGATTTCCTTTGATTGAAATTGAGATCTGATCACCCCACGGCCCACACACGAGACAGATTTATACAAACGAAATGTAAAAGAGTATAGAAAGGTATGCCTATCTTGCCTGTACTGACTTCAATTAATAAATCAAGTATAGTGACTAGTGACTACTCGTGCTCAGTGCCAGTTTCTTCTTGCTGCACTGCAGAAATTTTTCAGTGGTTTAAATTCGACTTATAAGAAATTAAAAAAAAAAGTATACGCATAAGTAAAATTAAATGTGTATGCGACGGAATACATAACGTCGGGGTCACCAAAAAATGTTGAAAACTCCTTTGTTCTGAATAGAGTAAAATTTATGAAGTTGAATAAGATATTTATCGATTCGATCTAATTTAAAGCTCATAAACCTTGACCAATTGCTGCCTGTATGCAGGGCCTTTCAGAGAAAATGCGAGGCCCGGGGCAACTAGTATTTTAGAGGCCCTTCAAAATTTAAAGTGAAATTTTGTGCAAAAAAATAAAATCAACAGTATTTAAAATATTTTTTATTATTATCGACATTGATTTATTTTACACATGCTTTGCGCGCTTTAACATTAGCAAATTCACTGATTATTTCAGAATAGTCTAAATTACGTGCTATCTGATAATTGATGTTGAGTGTTACTAGTCCATTTAGTCTTTCCTGACACATTGTCGATCGTAGATAGTTTTTAACTCTTTTCAGAACACTAAATGACCTCTCACCTTCTGCTACACTCACAGGCATGGTTAAAAAAATTCGAAGCAAAATCGCTGTATTGGGAAATATGTTCACGAATCCCATGTCGATAATTTCTTTAAGTAGTTCTGTTGGTTTCGTGCTGAGTTTGAAATTGGATTTGTAAATACGCTTCAGCATTATTAGTTCTTCTACAATTTCTTCACTAATTTCATCTTTATATTTCTCTAGCAATAATTTCGCCTTTGAAACTATATTCTCTCGAACCATTTCATTAAATTTCCATAAAACTTCAAAAAAATTGCAAATTGAAGAAATTGCTTGAAATCGACGCGTAAGTCCATCTATTATTGAATTTATAATTTTGTTGAAAACGTTTAAAAGAAAATATTCTTCAGCAGAGTTTTGGTCTTTTAATCGACGGTTTATTTCAAATTCTGAAGTGATCTCATTTTCAGTTGCAACTTTTTTACATTCATCAAGAACGGACTTCCATGTTTTCTTAAATTTTTCTATATTTTCAATTAGATTTTCAATATTATCTTTTTCTACATCCAATGTTGCTTTACGAGATTCGATAATGAGATTCGTTTGATGTAATAACTTTAGTATTTTCAGCCAAATTGTAGACATAAGAACACATTCGAACAGTATAAAAATATACGAATTCAAATGGGAGATGCACCGACAGAACGGCGAAGTGAAGCAACGGCGTACTACCATTTTTGTGTAAATTGTAAGGTGCTGCATGCAACCATTCCATGCAATTTAGTGGTAGAAAGCACATTAAATACAGTTATGGTTAGTTTTACATTTCGTTCTGCTTTGCCTTTCCCTATATTTTTGCCTAACACATCAAATTGAGTTGCCAAGTTGAGGCCCCTGAGATTGCGAGGCCCGGGGCAGCAGCCCCTCCTGTCCCCCCCTCTGATAGGCCCTGCCTGTATGTATATACGGCTCTTGAGTCTTGATACTTCTACACAAAAAAATTGTGTTGGAATTGAGATATGTTACGATAAGTGATTCACTTGAAGAACCTAATGAAATTAGGTATCAATAACTTTGATTGTAGTGCTTACTACGTACACACGGCCAAACGTACAACCTAGTCGAGTTGGATCAAGGTTGTAAATGTGTAGGCTAGTCGGTACTCGATGGATCAACTTCCAAGTTTGTCGAACTTTCCCATAATAAAAAAAAAAAATGGGCTCATTTGCGCAGTTACCAAGTGAGATTTTTTCAGCCTGGAAAATCAGTACGAAAAAAAGACCCTTTTAAGTGAGGAAAAGAGAAATCTCAGAATTCTTACTTCCTCAGTTTCAATAAAAGCCAGCTAAAATGTGAACGAAAGTTGTTTTCTTCGCCGCTTATGTCATCAACTTATTCAAATGTCACTAAAACTAAACAATAAAACAATGAAAAAATATCTCCGCCGTATTGCTTTTTAGCATAGCTATGTAGAAAGTGTAAAATTTAGAAAGTTATCCCAAACAAGAGCTGCTACAATTTACAAAGTTCCTCGATCAACATTGCAGTTCCGATTGACAAAATTCGAAGAAACCATAAAAAGAGGTCCAACACTCAACAGCAATTCTTACTTTTGAAGAAGAGGAAATTTTGCCGAAATGGCTCATCGAACTCCAAAGAAAAAGTTTCCCTCGTAGGAAACCTTTTATGTGCGATGCAAGATTTCCTGAACACATCAAACAAAATAACAGCGTTCAAAAACAATAAACCGGGAAGAGCGTGGTATGATGCTTATTTAAAAAGACATTCGAAAATCACTTTCAGAACACCAGAAAGTGTTACATCTGCTAGCGCAAATGTTTCAAGGAGCGACATAGAGAATTGGTTCGACCAAATAGAAAATTATTATTCATAACGTTAAAACATTAGTGTTTTATTTAAAAATCGTCAAAAACCATTGACAATACCCTTTTAATCGTTAAAAAACTTGGGGTGGCCAAGATTACCAGCAATAGTGGCCAAGATCACAAACATGGGTGGCCAAGATTAGATACAATGCCGTTTTTTGACTTCAACTCCAGAAATACTTTTTTAAAGTAAAAATATATCAAAAACAACGGATTTAATAAGAGAATTGGTAAGAAAATCAATCAATTTTCAATTTTAATTAATAAAACCCATAATCATGTCTACTTATTTATCTAAAAAATGCAATTGAATCTGAATTTCTTAGTTTGGTGGCCAAGAATACCCACATTTACCGTACTTCTATCCATGGACCATGATGATACAATAAAATAATTTTATTGTATCATGACTTAAGGCCCAACCACAATGCTACGTAACGTAACGTAAGATTACGTAACGTAAGGAACGAGAAATGTAAAATAATACATACGGCCATAATGAACATAAGGTTACGTTCGTTAACTTTCGTTCACTTTAAAATGTCAAATTTCCGTAACTTAACCTGCCGTAAGCTTCGCACTTTACGTAAGATAAGTGAGGTTATATTAAAATTATTGTAAAATGTGTAAATTCTCCAGGTTCCTTTTATTTATAGAATTCATTTTCCCTCTAATCCATTTTTCTTTTAAAGTTATTTTTAAAATATTAAATACAATTTAAAAAATTTATTTATAATTACAATAAAAACTTTTCACCAAAAACTTGTCAAGTACACATTACACAAACAAGCTACGTAAGTGACTTTTTCTATTGTGGTTCATTTACGGAAAAATGACAGCCGTAAGCTTACGTTCGTTCACTCTTACGTTACGTTACGTAGCATTGTGGTTGGGCCTTTAGAGTGTGTGTGGAATCGAGTAAATTTTTACTACAGTAGTAAATTGTGACATGAAACGTGGTGAATTTAACTGTCAAAATTTACTCTGGCTCTGGGGCTAGTATAAATTTTGACAGTTTGATAGTAAAATAATGTAAAGTCAAAATATCGAAACAAGTACACAATTTTGTAGCTTTTAAAATTTACTTCATTACGCACAGCAAATGTGAAAATTTTTTTTTACCACGGTAAATTTTATTCTACCACAAAATCTAATGTCAAAATTTACTACTGTAGTAAAAATTTACTCGATTCCACATACACTCTTACTATCTATTTGTTTTATATCTATGGGCATTGTCGTCTCGGATGTCGACTGTCACTGTCAGTGTCATGTGAGTGAAAAGTGAAGTTTGAGTTTCTTTGTTCAAAATTCAAATTATTTTGTGTTTTTGCATTTGGTTATCGAAGTTCTATTATTTATTTGTTATATTTAAGATTTATTTTGTTATGGGATATATATTACATTCAAATAATTATCATCAACCCAGTGGTTGAAAATATAATTTTTCTTTGTGTGCTTAATAAAAATTCTATACTATTTGTTTTGTCGCATTCTATATTAAAGATAATTGCGAATCAGATAAGGAAAAAAACCTTAAAAACAATGAGTCAGATACAAATTAATCAAGATGAAAGTGAAATTTCATGTTGTGAAAGTGATGAAGAATATACAAGAAATCATGATTTAAATACTAAAGAAAAACCCGATAACATGTCAACAATAAGTGCAGATAAAAGTCATAAAAGTAATAATTCAAATTTAAAAATAAAGTCATGTGAATATGAGAATCAACAACACCAACATTTACCATCAACATCAAGTGAAACTTTATCACCGATGTCATTATACAATGAAGAAAGAATGCGAAGAAAATTACAATTTTTCTTTATGAATCCAATTGAAAAATGGCAAGCAAGAAGACAATTTCCATATAAATTCGTTATACAAGTATGTCTTTTTTGATTTTTTTTTTGAAATAATTGCTTAATAAATATAAATACATTTGTGTACATTTGCTGTGTTCTGTTCTGCTGTGGAAACTTCCTTTTATCGAACAGCTATTGAGCGGGACTTTTTTCGAACGGTACTTGAATATCAAATAAGAAAAATTCCTATCAAACACAGCAATTATCCTTATATGTACATACATACATATATAATGTATGTATGTATAGTATTTTTACTTTTGGATGGTATTACAGGTAAAGGGAAGACAGCAATGCTTTTATATATTTTTTTCCATTGAAATAATCTAATTATTCTATAACTCTATTATTCTTTCACACAATTTTTGTATAAATCTTTCGCTTGTAAAATGACCATGGAGCCTATTCTTGAAATCATTGTTACCTAACTTTACGTAGGTATACGTAAACTCACCATTTACGAGTGGTTTTGATGGACGGTTTATTCTTGAGATTCACATACGTTGATATTCGAATGAAAAAATCAAGAGGGTCGCAGTAGAAGGGAACATTTTTGTGCATTTTATTCTCTAACTTTAGTATATATAGTACCTATTCCATTGAAAATATGAAAAAAACTATATTTTCAAAATATTTAATTTAATTTTTAAAAAAAAATTTACAGGAATAAGAAACTTGTATTTTAGAATACAAAAATGTAAAAAAAGTTTAAGTGATTGTTAAATATTCTGATGCCTTTAATAGGGTTGATAGAGATATACTTATTAATTAGAATTTATTGAAAAAAAATTGTACAGGAAAATATTATAAATAAATCAAGACAATTCTATACAGTTCCATGAGCGTAATAAATACTGCCATCCAAAAGTAAAAATTTCTGTTACCTCTTGAAAAATATAAACTTACCTGAAGTACCCAATAAGTATGTATTTAAAAGTAATAATAATGATCTGATAAAAAAAATCAGAACACTTAAACACTTATAAGTGATTGTTTATTATTTTTATTGCTGAATAGATAATTTTTTATAATTTTCTAATAATTTTTTTTCACATATTTTCCGTAATTTTCTTCAAACTGCTGTCAACAACAATAAAAAGGTCGTCAAGATTGTTCTGGTTACTATGCAATTATGTCTGTTTGCTCATTCACGTTATAATCATATAAATTATACATGGGATAATCGAATTGCATTTTCACACTTATTTTTAAATGGTTGGGATCGTAGTATGGAAATTGATTCATATCCACCATCAAGCGGTCCATTGGCAATATATGAAAAAAGTGAATTTTTTGAAACAATTGATTATGCATTAATTGGTTATTCAAATTTAACACGTTCAATTGGTCCATATAGTTATCCAACAAATGATAATACAATGGCACCAATGAAATTATGCTTTTATGAATATCGTGAAGGTACAATATTTGGATTTAATGAAAGTTATATATTTAATCCAGAAATCGATCGAAGATGTATAAATTTAACAAAAAATGTTACAATAATTGGTAGCCGTGAATATTTAGAATTAAATGATGTTAATGTTAGTTTTTCAGCATTAGTCAAAGCAACATTAAAATTTGACATAAAAACCGTTAATTTTAAACCATATGGTCTATTAACAACACCAGATTGTTATAAATTTATAATAACAATATTGTTTGATAATCGTGATCATGATGGACAAATGTTGATTTCATTAGAAGCAGATGCATTACGTTTACATTGTAAAGGAGATATACAATATATAACAGATACTGAATTTGATGCAATACTAAGAAGTATTTTAAATATTCTTGTTATTATTATTTGTTTGTTATCATTATGTTTATGTGCCAGAGCAATTTATAGAGCTCAATTATTAAGAAGACAAACAATGAATTTCTTCCGCATTGTGTACAATAAAGAACTCAGTTGTCAAGAAAAAATGGAATTTGTTAATTTCTGGTAATATTTTTAATATAAAAGATATATACATATTTTTATAATAAACAAAAAATATCTTGTTTTTGTCTTTTTCTACATACAGGTACATAATGATTATTTGTAATGATATCCTCCTAATCATAGGATCAGCATTAAAAGAACAAATCGAACGAAAATATCTTGTTATGGATGGATGGGATATTTGTTCAGTATTCCTTGGAATAGGAAATTTACTTGTATGGTTCGGTGTATTACGTTATTTAGGATTCTTCAAAACATATAATGTTGTTATATTAACTTTAAAAAAAGCTGCACCAAAAATTATGAGATTCCTTTTATGCGCACTTCTTATATATGCTGGTTTCACATTTTGTGGATGGCTTATTTTGGGTCCATATCATGTTAAATTTCGTTCACTTTCAATGACATCTGAATGTTTATTTTCATTGATAAATGGTGATGATATGTTTGCAACATTTACAACATTATCAGCAAATTCAATTTTATTATGGTGGTTTTGTCGTATTTATTTATATACATTTATTTCATTATATATTTATGTTGTTCTATCATTATTTATTTCTGTTATAATGGATTCATATGATACAATTAAAAGATATTATCGTGAAGGATTTCCACAATCTGATTTAAGACAATTTGTTGGATCTAGTAATCCAGATGATGTTAGTTCTGGTGTATTTTTAAATGATTTAGATGGTGGTTTTGATTCTGATCAATCACAATCTTTTATCAATTATGTTAAAGATATATTTTGTTGTTGTCGAAATAATGATGAACCTCCTGGTCCAACAGGTTATATTTCATTGAATCAGAATAAATAAAAATTTTAAATGGTCTCCTTCAGGTTAAAAAACATATATGTATGTATTGAAGTCTGTCTTTAAGTGCTTTATTGTTACATAATATATTGTTGTTATAATATTTTGTAACCAAAAAATAAAAAACAATAAATTATAAGAATATTTGAAAAGAAATGTATGACAATATGGCGTAGTTAAAAATACAGATTTTTGGCTTTATTATAAAATATAAAAAGCTTTTATGCTATTTCTTACATATATTTAAAAAAAAAATGGTGTCAATAAGTTAATCAAAATAGAAGTATTATATCTATCAGAGCTTTTTATTTTGTTTTTGTATTTTCATATATAAAAACTATATTTTGATTTTAGTATATTTTAATGTGCAAATGATATTGCTTTTTCTCTTTCTTTTTTTAAATAATTAATAATTCAAGAAAGAATAAATATTAAAACACAAAAATTTGTTGTGGACTTTGTTATATACTTTTTTCTTTTTCTTGTTTTTAGTGATAAAAAAAATAATGAGTCTTTTCTCAATAATACAACATGATTATAATTTGTAATAATTCAACTTAAAATTGTTAAATTATTCCAAATAACGATCATGTGGTGATATAGAAAAGATTCAATTTTATTGTAAATAAAAAATTATAATATGTGTTTAATATATTTAGTCTAAATATGGAATCTGTATCTAAAATTATTATTAATAATAATAAAAATTTAGCCAAAGAAATAATGAAAATTTGATGTTTTATTATAAATTTAATATCTTTAATTCAGGCTTTTTAAAATCTTTAGTTATACATTATTACGTGTTCTTACTTCTCCCAATGTCACTACAGCACAAATCGGAGCCATACAATTCCGAGACTACTTTTCTGTCATACATGCACATACATACACTCACAGTTTCATTCAAGTGGAACACAAAATACATACTAAACTAGTTGATAGGATAGGGGACGAATTTTTTAATATGACAGAGCTGATATTGATATACGAGTATGTATGTGTAGTTGGTTTGGTTTACTTGCTTATGGTCAGTGAATAAAACCACTACCCTGCACTTCAGTTTTAGAACTGAACAACATTCTATCAATTCAACAACTGACCGCTACAGTAATTATAACATATAGTAGGAGGTAAACAATTCGTTATTGCAGCTGATGATGATGAATGCGCTATTCTCCGTTATCACAAGTTCGACCTTCGACCATATATTTTTCCTAATACTTTCCCTTTCAAAGGTATTTTCTGTTCCTTTTTCGTCAATGTTTACTTTTCTGAACTACATATGTCACCATTATATCATAACTTCTCCAAAGCGAAATTAAAAAATATGTATGACAGTGCATTGGCGTATCAGACTTAGTAATGAAAGACCTTAATGTTGAGCCCTGTACGTTGCACATGACGCTGGACAGTGTCATTTTATCAAACTGTATTATTAATCTTTGTTCATGTTCAGTAAATCATATAAAGTAAATGATTATGTTTGTCGTGCCGCTAACGATTATGGTAAGTAACCAAATCAACAATTTAAAAAAAAGTAAATCACTGTGGTAACATAACATTTATCGAAAAGGTAAATATCGATGGTAACTGATAAATGATCGAATATGGTAGATTTACTTTTGGCATATACTAATAATTTATTTTATTAGTAATAGTATATGCTTTTGGCTATTATGATAACTACCATGATCAATTTTATAAATTCCTCTATAGCTAAATCAAGTGTTTTTTCCATGATCAGTCGAAATGCATGTACATATTTGATAAAATGTTTGTGTAATCTAAATGTGTTGCATAGTTTAGGAAATGCAGGGTGATATAGGAGTAAGGTTCAACTAATATTAAATAAAATACTGGCTTAATTTAAAATTATAATCTTTTAATTGTATTATTTGGTCTTAATTACATTTTATTTTACATTTTTTCTTTAAAGATAGTTAACTAAATAATTAATAGTCTTCATCCTCTTCGCCGTCTACTTCTCCTTCACCATCATCTGCTGCATGCTCAACAACTTCACCATCATACTCATCATAGTCACCATCTTCTACATTTTCTGCCGCATGATGTTGTCCCTCTTCCTCATCATCCTCACCTCCTTCACCATCGTATTCATCATATTCGGCATTCTGTGCCTTTCCTTCAACATCTTCATCATCATCCTCATAGGAGGAATTATCATTTGCTGCAAATACTTGAGGTTTTGTTACTTTATTTTCAATTTTCTTTTTATCATCTCCTTTAGCTTTTTTTCCTCCTTTTTTTCCTTTTTTTGTGGTATCATCGTCAGTATTCTCAACATCAACTACATCTACATAATATGGTACTGATATTTGTTTTTGTTTTAAAGTTTCATCTTTTTCTCCATAATCAATACCATCATATTTGTCATGAAAGTTTAATGTACGACTTAAATCATCTCCATAATCTACTCGAATTTTATCCCTAAGCGCTGTTATTGGCTTATCATAGTTTGGTAAATTTTTATCATTAAAGTTAACATCAAGCATAGGATAATCATAATTAAAGAATGGTGCATCTTGTTTGGTCAATGTACTTTTTGTATCTGATTTTTCAGCATCATCATAATTTTTATTATTACTATCGACGGCTGGATCATCAATAACTGGATCATGTACAACAAATGCTTGATAACCACCTCTGTTTCTTGTTCCATATGTTCCCGTTCGCAAAACGTCATTTTCATGGGAAATTTGCGGTAATGGTCTCTGTGGAGGATTTGACGAAAGTGGTATTGATCCCTGTGGATGATTTGACGGAAATGGTATTGATCCCTGTAGAGGATTTGATGAGAATGGTAGTGGTCTCTGTGGAGGATTTGATGAAAATGATAATGATCTCTGTGGAGAATTTGATGAAAATGGTAGTGGTCTCTGTGGAGGATTTGATAAATTTGGTATTACTCCAGAAGTCAATCTTGCTTGATGAGAAACTTGAGTTAATCTATTATCACCATTAGCGAATTTTTTTCCTTCATCAATATTTTCATGAACTTGATAAGTATTTGGTTTAAAACGCGATCGACTTAATTCATATTGTTGATTATGCCTTTTAAATTTTGGTCTTTCTGTATTTTTTGTTTCTTCGCTATAATTATCTTTTGCTTTATCATTATTTTGATTTGTTGGTATTATTATTTTATTTCTGTTAAAAGTATTGTAAAAAAAAAATAAGAGAACAAAAAGGAAAAAATTTCTTTTATCTTACTTTGCTTGTACTTTATCTTCTACTGTTTCTTCTTCTTCTTCTTCTTCTTCTTCTTCTTTGTTTTTACTTTCGTATTCATCGTCATCTGATCCTAGAATAATAATTTTCATATTGGTATTATTTTACTTTTTTTAATAAGCCAAATAAAACTTATCAAATTATTTAAAAAATAAAAATCAGGATAAATAATCGGATTATAAATACAACGCGTAATTAAAAATATTTAATTTTTAAATATAAAAACAAAAAAAACTCCGAAATTCAAGGTAAATGGGGCAGTTATAATAAAATGTAGTTTGATATGTATTTCTTTTTCGTTTTTTCCTAAATTTTTTTAATAAGCCAAATGAAAGTTATAAAAAAAAGAAAAAAAAAATTAAAGTCTTGCTTTATATAAGTATACCTAATTTTTATTAAAACTGATAATTTAAATGTGAGACGTAAGTATTATTGTTTGTAAGGAAAATTTCTTTACAATTTTTAAAAATTTACTCACCTTTAAATTTTTTTTTCAATGAACCTTTTGATTTTGAATTTTGTTTTGTATGTTCATATTCTCCATTATCTTTCTTATGAAATACCTCAAAATTATCATATCCTCCTTTACCTTTTTTATAAAAGCTTCTTTCATATCCATCATCATCTTTTTTACCATGTCCTTCAAAAAATTTTTCTTTTATTTCAAATGGAAGTGATTCCTTTTGTTGTGTACTCTATAGTAAATGAAATATAATAAATCAAAAAATTGAAAAGTAAACAATAAAAAAGATAATTTGAAGTAACAAAACTTTGAAAAGTAAACCTCAGAAATCTAAAAATTTCCAATAAAGGTAAAAAATCAAAAACAAATAATAAGTCACGGAAAATTGTTTAATTTTACGTAAACATGGTTTTTTAAACAACAAATTGCTAATATTCATTGAACCACATGAAATTCATAAAACAAAATCACAAAAATTACGGAAGAAATAACCGTATAAAATTCAAATTATCCTCCCTATGATTTTATAATAATGAAAATTGATTTATAAATTAATTACATTTTAAACTTTGATTTTGTGATTTTAAAAGTTTTTGTTCTTAGAATGATTAATTATATTTATGTTTTTTTTTTTTCATTTTCTCACTCTTTAAATTCCTTTGATCCTTCACCTTATATGTACATATGTACATATGTATGTATGTATATATTACATACATATTTCCCTTTTACTTTACGTAAATAAAAAAGATAATTAAAAATCTAAAAAAAAAAAAAAATTGTTCATGATTTTTTTGTTCCATAACATGAATAGCATAATTTATTTTCCTGTTATTCTTTCATATCTAAATAAATAAATAAAAGAAATATGTATACGCTTTTGTAATAAAATACTTCCAAATTTTTCTAAACGCTACGCTACCATTTTCGGTAATGTGAACATTTTTTCAGAAAATTTAATGAACCATGTAATTATTATTACCGTTTATATTATTAAATATTTTCCTTTTATTTCATACTTTCTGCTTTTATTATACAAAAATCGATATTATTATTTTATGAGTTAGATATCTACATGATTATAAGCATATAAATTAGGCAATGTTTTAAAAAATTAGGAAAAGGCAAAATAATTACATATGTATGTATATATGTAATTAAAAATGTAAAACAGAACTTTGTTTATATACCTAAACAATAATTATTTATTAATTATAATTAATAATAATATAATTTTTTATTTTCTTGTACATAATCAGAAATATTCATGTACGTACGTATATAAATTCATAATATATTCTATTTTTTTATTAATTCTAATAAAATTCAATTGAGGTTAATATGAAATCATCCCTGGAATTGTTAAAATATCTTGCACAAATTTAATAAATTAAGAAAAAGTAATTGATTCAATAAATTCAATTTAAATGATGCAATCAGGATAAAAAATCGGATTATAAATACAACGTGTAATTAAAAATATTTAATTTTTAAATACAACGTGTAATTAAAAATATTTAATTTTTAAATACATATAAAAACAAAAAAACTCCGAAATTCAAGGTAAATGGGACAATTATAATGAAAGTTTGGTTTGGTATTTCTTTTTCGTTTTTTCCTTATCATTTTTAATATTGATTTTTCTATTTTATTTTTCACAAACAGAAAATTAATGTACCTATGTAATTTTATTGAACAAAAAACAATAAAATTATCTGAATTAAAATTTTTATACATATTTATTATGATTTTATTTTTTTTTTGAATTATTCGATCTAAATGTAATTGGATTGATTATTAATAACTGAACTGCACTAGAAAGAGAGATATTCACGAAAATAAATATGATTCTTTTGGAAAACGGTTCGAAAAATTTATTTTTCTTACAAATATTGAAAAAGTGAGAATTATACAGTTGAGATGTTATCGGTTAAAGTGACCTTTGAAAAAAATTTAGCAGTTTCTCTCACACCTTATATACATACGTTTGTGAACTGATGCTCATTCACGACATATGGAAATCTAACTGAAGGATTCCTTTTAAACAGGACTCATCAATTAGAATAAATACTTTTCTAACTACAAAAATAATCGATTTATGTATATGTATCTATTTTTTCTTCTTTTATAAATCACATGTTTTATTTGTAAAAACCACTTACTTGTTTTGTGTGCTTTTCAATTTTATCATGTTGATTTGGACGTTCCAATACCAATGCTGCTGCCACAGGTTTATTTTGATTTGATGTAAATGCAAATGCTGTTAAATTATTTAAATTTTGTGTAAATTCTTTAACTACATTTTGTTCTGATGTTATTTTAGGATTATCCTTTTTTAATGTAAATGCTTCTTTGGTAGGAGCATAATTAATTTTAATGTTACTGTTATTATTATTATTGCTATTATTACCGTCGATTATCAGTTCTGTTGGAATAGCATTAATTAAATTTAAACTGTGTAGCATTAAAAACAATGTTATCGAATATTTAGTTATAATACTCATAACTTATTTGATAGTTTCTAATTGGTATACATTAACAAAAACTTAAATAAATTTTCAAAATATATTTTTTCAATCTAAAACTAAGAAAAAAGGATCTTTTATTTATATTATAATTATGTAAGTATATCACACTTTCTTCGTATGTATTTTTTAAATCAAATCGATTTCTTTTGTTTCAGGTCAAATTTCTAATAAATACTGAATATTAATGGATCATTACATTTTGATTTATAAATTTTTTTCAATTCCAAAAATTGAAATTTATTGTTGTAATTTGTGAAGAAAAAATATATAGGTAATATGGTTATTTTTTTTAAGTCTTTGACCGCCGTTGTGATGATGAAAAAATTTTTTGCGTTTCATTAACACACAATATTAGGCAAAGTAAATAGTTTGTACACAAAATTGAAAAGAGAGGAAAAAAAAAATATATTTGTAATTTTAATCAAAAAGTACCTATATATAGTTTATGAATAGATATTTAAAATCTACTTTGTTTCTGAATAGATGCAAAAATCAAAATAATGTCACGTCTTCTACATTTTTTTTCTTCAAGTAGGTAAATATTGCTTACTATCTAAATAAAAAATGTAAAGCAAAAATTCGGTCATGCGTTACATTAAGAAAAACTTTAATAAATGGAAAAATACTTACTTAGACTTTGAATATTTTCTAATGAGGAAAAAATACTAAAGCACAAAACAAAGCAAATTTTAAAAAAAATATAGGTATGCATACTATTATGAAAATTAAAAATCCGAATCGGAAAGGGTTGATGAATTTTGTGTATTCAATTTTGAAATATATATGAAGTGCTTTATAGGTAAATAGCTTTGTTATTTATTATTATCTATAACTAAATACATACCTATTAAAACAGTTAAATTATGTAATACAACTGAGGTTGCGAATTTCTAGTTTAATACAAATGATGTAATTTTGATTGTACTAATAAAATAAAATAAAATAAAAATGAAATATGTACATGTACATAATACTGTAGTAATTTTATTTATTTTATTGTATTGGCTATTTGTTTTCAGTAAAGTACAATTTATAAAATTTTTAAATTATGTATATTAAAACTGTTAAAAGTAAAATTTAGGACATTCAAAAACACATTTTGATTACCTATACATAATTCAAATCAATTAATGCACATATTTATTTTTGAAATTTAGGTAATTAAAAATTAGTTTTGTGACATCATTTTTAACCATTGATTACATTACATGTAACATTGAAAAGTTAGAAAATTAAATTCATTGAAATTTAACTTAATGAAATTTTGTTTAACATAGAATAATGTAAGTCTTTTAAAATCATTTGAAGTATTGAATTTCAACACCAAATTATTAAGAAATCTTTCTTGATGTTATATACCATTATTTTAGAGTTACAGACAAAAAAATTAAAGATTACATTTTACTTCAAGGTAAAATAGTTTTAGAAATATTTTCAGAAGTATTATTTGAAGATTATCAAAAACAGCAATTATTAAACTACATAATTTCTTATCTGTTACTCCTGATTTCTTACTTTAAAAAAAGGGTAAGATGTGTATCGTCTATTATTAGCAAAAGTTTGTAAATTGCAATCTTACACAACTTTCTATTTATTTCGTTGCCTAGTTTTTTTTTTTTTTTTTTTTTTTTTTTTTTTGGAAATTTTTAATATAGATACATTAAACGTTTGCAAATTATATCTAAAGTACGTAGGTAACCTTGACAATGTTACTAAATTCATATAAGCGTATCTACAATACAATTAAAATACATATAACAGGTATCCTTTTAAAAATAAATATGTAATCTAAAATTATATTTTAAACCGTATAATATGTACAATAAACATTTAAGGGAGAAAAAATATATTTATTAGGAAATATAATGATAAAAATGCTATTACTAATATGATTCATGTACATTATGTAAAGGGTTTTCCAATAAGGACATAACAATTTTGTATTTAAATAAAACACAGAATAATTGAGATATTGATATTGGCCTGAAATGTATTCCAGGTGTAGTACACATGTTACATTTTAACTATGGAATTCGATCTCGTTCATATGACCACCGCGAGCACGTTTGCAGCGACCAATTCTTTGGAGTCAATTTTCACCACTATTTCACATATATCGGCCGGAACTATGGAAATTTCGCGTTCGATATTGACCCTGAGCTCCTGTAACGTTGTTGGCTTGTTGGCATAAACCAACAACTTAACGTAACCCTATAAAAAAAATGCAACGGCATTAAATCATATGAACGAGGTAGCCATTCGATCGGACCATTTCTCCAGATTAAACGGTTACCGCACTTTCCCTTCAAAAGATCAATTGTTTGACCAGCTGTATGGCATGTGGCACCATCTTGTTGAAAGAACATATCACTGATGTCAAGTCCATCAAATTCTGGCCAAAAATAGTCTTCTAACACGGCACGATAGCGAACTCTATTGACCGTAACATGACGATCATTTTCATCGACGAAAAAATATGGTCCAGTCACACGGTCACTTTTTGTGGATGTAATGGAGTCTCTTGAAACACATGTGGGTTTGTTGCTATCCAATAACGCATATTTTGCTTATTGACAAACCCATTAAGCCAAAAATAAGCTTTATCGCTAAAGATGATTTTTAAAAAAAGAGTGGTGGAAAATTAGCTCCAAAGAATCGATCGCTGCAAACGTGCTCGCGGTGGTCATATGAACGAGATCGAATTCCATAGTAAAATGTAACATGTGTACTATACCTGGAATAAATTTCAGGCCAATATCAATATCTCAATTATTCTGTGTTTTATTTAAATACCAAATTGTTATGTTCTTATTGGAAAACCCTTTACAAGGTGTTCTGCATAATAAAATGTTGAACAGGAGGAGGGGAGTATATTTCAATTGTTTGGTTGTGGTTTTTTAAAAATCGCCATGTAATTTATAATTATTGATCTATTTAAAAAAAACTCCACGGTCAACATAAACACAAAGAACCTTTCAACCTTTTCAGCTAGTGTCGACTTGTCCCACTATCCCCACCGTTCCAGAAGTTCTGAGACTTTAAATCTTTAAACTCAAAATCTTGTCAATTTTCACCAATTTTCCAGATCTTGTTAATTTTTTTGAGAAAAATTTTCCAGAAAACTACGTATCTCCTCTATAGTTAAGAAGTTCCTAAAGATTTAATTCTGTAAATGTGACGTCGAACACTTTTTTAAAAAAAATGCGTGTTTTTTCTTCTTCGAAATAGTGGAGTTGGAGATGAGAAAATTTTGATTTTGGCGAATCGTATAGCTTCTACCGAAGGAGAAGGTGTCTTTTGGACACCTTATGAAGAACACTCTGAATACAATTATTTAGTTATACATATGTGTATCATTTAATACGTTCAAATTACATACATATATTATGTATGTACGTATATTATATTTATGTATACATAATATGAATATTTATGTATATACAATAACGATTTTTTAGTAGGTAGATACATGAAACATAATAAAAAATAAAAAACTGGGTTAAGTGATGTTCCACATTATAAAATTCCAACTATCTAATATCTCACATATTGCAAGAATATAATATTCGAATAAATTATATTTTTTGATGCTTAAAACAATGTTATATTCACGGTTAAATTGCTAAATATTGAAATTAATAAAAAATGTATATAAGTTGTGAATTTTATATGTTGTATCTTCTGGATATATGGTTTATTACATACATACATAATATGTATACATATATGTTTATATACGAACTCCATTAACACAGGCAAAATTTCATAATGGATATCTCATATACTACAATTTCGTATAAGGTTTGATATGTATGTATACATATAGTATGTACGCGTATGTTTATATTCCATATTCAAAAATTATTTTTTTCAATTTCCATATCTCTGCTACATTTATGTATGTAGATACAGATCCTCGAATTTTTCTATATAATGTTTATACTTCTATTGAATAATAAGTACTTCAAAAGTCACTATCACTATTAGGATAAGTTAACTGAAGTGAAAGTATCATTAAAATTCTATTTTAACATATTTTTTATACAACTATGTATGTAGGTACTTTTATTCTACATGATGTTATAAATATCTTTGTACATGCATAGTACATAATTATTGATGTTATATAATGTTCAAGTATATAGGTATAAAAATATTGATTTCGAAAGTTTTCTTTTTAAAGTATTATACGTATTTGTAAGGAATACATTATAATAAAAACTAAAAAAATGTATCAGGTGTTTGTGTTTAATGTTTATAAAATGCATAATAATAAATTTACTGCGGTAAATTGCATCGTGTATATCATTCAAATAAAGTCAGAATATAAAAAAAAATAATTCAATGAATAATGAATAAGTTACACAAGTTGTACAAGCAATTTTAAGTTTAAAATTGTTTCAAGTTTTGTATTTTGAAAATAAATTATAAAATAAAAGATACTATGACGTCAAAGGATATTTTATTATACTTATGTACTTAGTAAATGTTTATTTATTTTTAAAGATATACATATGTATGTACATAAATTAAACATTATTATCCACATTTTTATCATTAAAACTTTATCTTGAAGAAAAAGGGGAAAATTTAATCACCTCTGTTCTTACATTCTGCATATTTTCTCAAGATAAAAGTAGGTTAAAAAAAAAACATCTTATTTTAATTTAGGCAAAAATATACATATATGTACATATGTATATATTTATGTATATGATATCAAAGAATTTTTTTAATTCACTTAAGGAAAAATGGATATGAGAAGTTTTGAAAAAATACTTCTTGTTTTTCTCTGTTTCTACTAAAATTCATTGAAAATATAATGTAGAAGACGTATCAGTAGAGAGAAAAAATAAAAATTTTCGAAAAAAATGTATATACTTTTAATTATATGCAAAGGATATCCCTTCAACGTACTTTTATTATGTGCAATGTTGGCATATAGCATATAGATAAAAAAAAAAGTTGAACAGGGATTCTTACAAAGGCAACTTCAGCAGATTATAAGAGAGAAGCGATTTATAAGATGAAAGTGTGTTCCACAGTTTAAGAATGCCACATAAATGAATGATGAGTACTTTCATGAATACGTCGACGGCGCTGACGGCGTAAAAATCATGTTCATAAATGACTTTCCAGTGCAGTCGTGGAATAGTATCATGTTCATTAATTCAAGCATGCAGCGCAGTCGGCTGAAATTATTGAATCGTTTTCAGGCGACTGCGATGTTTATTTTCAATTAAAACGAATAGTGTTGTACATTTTTTTTCTGATATTTCTTTAGTTCGATTTTAAATTTAAAATAAGATTTAAATTAATTAAAAATTATTAAATTTTATAAACATTTTGACGTCATTTTTGAAGATGGCGAATCATGTTCATTTATTCTAATAACTGCTTGCATGCACAGTTGACGACTCCGATTACAATTCCAGTGCATTCGAGTCGTCGACGTAGGTTGACGACGCATTAATGAAAGTACCCATGTCATTAATTCAAGCATGCAGCGCAGTCGGCTGAAATTACTCAATCGTTTCCAGGCGACTGCGATGTTTATTTTCAATTAAAACGAAAAGTGTTGTACATTTTTTTCCCTGACATTTCTTTAGTTTGATTTTTTTTTTATACATATATCCAAAATAAAGTTATTTTCAAAAAGGCTTTTTTACTTTTACTTCTTATATTGGGCCACAGTTTTTTAAAGGTACCGTTTTGTGGTTTCATTGCTGGTAAATATATTATTCATTTGAGATTTGAGTAAGAATTGTTGAAGTTGTTGAATAGAGTTTTTGAAGATACATACATAAAAAAATGTGGGAAAATAGAATGTTCTAATTTCTCTAATTTTGTTTTTTGTTAAATATTCAAAAATGTAGTAAAATGAAATATTCTAGTTTTCCTGTTTGTATTTTCTTACAATTTCTTGAAAATCTAATTTTTTTATATTGTTAGTAGTTAGTATCATGTATGTATATAACTCCTCCCACCTTCGTTTCAGGATTCTCCTGAATTCTAGTTATTAATTTTATCTTGAACTTTTCACTTTTAATGTAATAAATGCCATAATTCCAAATGTAATTATTGTAAATATTGCTAATATAGATCCTAAGATAGAATTTAATTTTTCATGATATTTTAATTCCCTAATTTATTTTATGTTTTCTTCTAAAATTAATATAATTTCATCAAATGTTAACTTTGAACTAAGATTTGATAAATTTTAATTTTTAGGGATTATATATTTGCTTGTGAATACATTAATTTTATTGCTAAATAGTTTATCATTTATTTGTATTGTACAATTTTCAAAATTAATAAAATAATTTCCTTCAAGTGTAAATTTTCTATCATCGCAAGAAGTATAAGGTTTTACATACATTTTTTATATTTTTCAAAATTACAATGTCATGTTCTACTTCAACAATTTCTTCTCTTATATTTGTAACAAATCTACAATTATTCTTTATTAATATACAATTTTCGCTTTTTTGTAATTAATTGATAGGTTTCCCTTCTTTATAAATACATATATGTTTGGTTTTTTATTTCTATTGTAAGTCTTGTTCTATTTCTTTACCTTCAAAATTTAAGAATGTTAACAATAGTTTCATGCTAAATTTTTGTTTTTTTGTTGGTATTTTAATTGCTAAAATAATGGAATTGTTAATATATTTTGCTACTCCTAATTTAATGTTCAGTAGTTTCTCAAAGTCAATGTCATAATTTGCAATTTCTTTGTTTGTCAGTAAGTTTGGGTGTAAAATTCCTGATTTTGCTGAATCGATGTTGTCCTGAACCAAGATTAAATAGCCCTCTTTTAAATTTATGTACAATTAATTTTTTTATTTGATTTTTAATGCACTGATCAAAATACATCTGAAGGTGGCACGACCAAGTTGTAAGGAGTGTGAGTGTATTACAACCGTCATGATGTGTTATTGTCGAAAAGTTAGATTCAATTTTTATAATAGCCTGTGACATTTCGATACTAGTTTATGATTTAACCATGGAATAATAAGCATACAAATTAATTTTTTTATAATGCCTTTCTAACCATTGCATTACATGGTAATAAAATAAAACGCAATATTTATTTTTTTTTCTTTCACTTTTTTTATTTTACTTTATTTTTTTCATTGCCTATACAAATTTTTTTATTCATCCTAGCATCAATTTAAATAATTTATAATTATGTATTTCTTTATAACTAATCCTTTTCTCTTTTATTTTCAATTCTCTTTCCATATAAGTAGAAAATAATTTAGAAGAGAGAAACTTGAAAATGTTCTGTCGATATGTTTTTGTTGTAACTTTTATTTTTATTGGAAGTGTTATTTTATTAATTTTTTCTTTATTTACTTATTATTATCACTTTTTTTAAATTTAATTTAATTTGTATTTTTTTTTTTTCTCATGTGATATCTTAGTGAAGTTACTTAATCAGATTTGAATAAATTGTATTTACTTTATTTATTTATTTTTTTATTTAAACTTATTCATTAACAATTTATGTTATTAATATGCATATGTATATGTATATACATACATACTGTATAAAACATTTTGTTATGTTTGTTTGTGTTTTTTTTATTGTTGAAAAGTTTTTATTTTTCTTTGAATTTTTAACACTTTTATTTAAAATTTATTAATAAAAAATTAGATTAGAAAAATAGATTTTTTTATGTTAGAAATATTTTTATTTTTCATCCTTTTTTGTTATTCAAATTAAATTTTCAATTAAAGAAAACATTTCATGTTTCTCTCAATTACACAATTTCTTGCAAAATAAAAAAATACTTCTAATTTTTTTTTTTTAAATTAATGATAATTTCTGTATTATTTTAGGAAGGATATCTCTTATACTTTATTCGAAAAATTTACTTAAACTAAAAATTTATTAATTTAAAAAAAGAAAACTAATAAATTTGATAAAATTTGTTAAATTTTTTCCCTAAATGAATGAATGAACAAAAATATTGCAGAATTATTTTTATTAAAAAAAAATACTACATTTTAGAATATAAAAGAAAAATTATTTAGGACTATTGATTTGTTTTGCATTTTGTTTTTATTATTTTCATTTTAATAATAACTTATCATCTAAATTTATTAATTTTGGTTTTGTATTTTTTGTTTGTTTTTTTCTTTTTTATTTAAATTTTTATGCACCAAATTATTTTGTTATGTGGTTTTTTAAATTTACATTTGTTTATTTTCTAAATATATAAAAAAATTCCATTTTTTTCATTACTTTTTCTCATCAGTCAGAGTTCAAAAAAAAGAAAACATTAAACTGAATTTCTTTTTTTATTGTAAATAATTATTATTCTCTCGTTCAAGAAAAAAATAAAAAATTTGATATCTTGTTTGTGAAGCCTTTTTTTTTTATATTAATATTTGTTTATTCCTTATGAGAATTTCAATTACAAAACAAGTATAGGTACTTATAACAAATATCGCAAAAGTAAAAAAAAAAATATCTAAACTTCATAAAATTCATGTAATTTTTCATAACAAAGTAAAAAATTCGATTTATAACTTTTTTTTTGTAATTTTAAACTTTTTAGAAGATTTCATGAAAGAAGATTTTTTAATCTATATTTTTATAGTAGAAATTTTTGTTTATTTATCACACATGATTTAAAAAAAATATACTCCCTATACAAGGTGTTTAACGGCTCGTGTGTTAAACTGAGTAGGGTGGTAGATTTCGTTGTTGTGCGTCATTTGGTGAAAAAAAATTCCATATTTTAATGTTCAACTTCGATAATCTCGAAAATTTACTCTTTTATTTTTTTTTTTGTTGACTTAAATTAAGGCTATTTTGTCTGCTTTATATGTTTACCTTTATTGTATTGCATTATTTTTCATCCTTTCAAGAGTTATGAAACATGATTTAAGAGCAGTTTCATCAAAATCAATTAATTTTGTATGATACTGACGTACATGCGCTTCGGCATGTTTTATTCATTCGTGTCAAGTTCAAATTTAATCGATTTTGAAAAAACTACCCTTGAGTTATGGTCAATATCTTTTGAACGGATGAAGATATTACAGTACAACAAAAACCAGTTTAGAGTAGACAAAAAAAGCTTCTATTCAAGCCAACAAAACAACAACAAAAAATATAGTTGAGAGTTGCAAAAAATTTTGAACTAATTGACACGCATAACTTGGTAAGAGACATTTTTTCAAATGGCTGAAGGTTCTCTTTCAATATTATTCTCAATTGGCCTTTGTTGCCAAAAGTATTTTAATTTATACGAAAAAAATCACATTAACAATGTCGAATTGACATCAAAGTAATCTTTATCCTCACTTTTTTTTAGGATTTGAATAAATGAAACGTAAAATAAAAAAAAAAGATTCAAACAAGTCAAATAAAAATATCTTGCACTTGATTCATCTGGTACTGAATATATACCTGGTACTGGTTCTTGTAATAGACCAGACGTTGTGTTTCTTTTATCATTCTTCGAGGATGTGCAGCCAATTTATTACCAAAAATTGAAATAAGTTATTGCTTGAAAAAAAATTTCTAAATATTATCATATTATCTAATTGAAAATAATTCGATAAAAAAAAGTATTGCATTGCAATAGTTCTTTTCATTTTTCGTCGAAATCTACTACCCTGCTCAGTTTAGAACATAAATCGTGGAATACCCTGTATATTTTTAATGTAGTCTATAATATGGCAGTCATTTTATGGGGCGATTTTTTTAATTGTATGTATTCAAGGATGTTTTATGATTCTTTATGGAATGTCAAAAAAAAAAAAAAGGTGAAATTTTTTATTTTGTTATGAAAAATTTCAAAAATGTTAGTATAATTTTCTCCTTATTTTTTATTTATTTTTATTTATTATCAGTAAAAAATGTTTAGTATAAAATAATTATTTTCAATATCTTAATAAAGTTGTAAAAAGAAAAAATAATTTAATTTTAAAAATGAAAACTAAAAAATATATACATATACCTATATGGAAGTCTTGTGCATTTTACATAAGTAATTCAAAACATACACAAAATATAAAATGTAAAAAAAAAAATGAACTAAAAAATTATCATGTATTTCATGAGTAAATTGTATTGGTATGAAATTATAATTCGTCTTTTTTTTTTCTTTTTTTTAAAATAAATTTGCAATGTTCGAAATTTTATTTGATAAAAAAAAAAAAAAAATAATAATAATTAGAAAAAAATATTCTAACTACACAAAATTAATTTTAATAATTTTTAAATAATTTAATAAAAATACTTAATTAATTTATAAAAAAATCTTTTTTAAATGCATTTTATTTCTTCAGAATAAAAAAAAATAAAACTTAAATTATTAAGAAGTTAAATAATAGTAGGTGATTACGAAAATTAATATTTAAAAAAAAAAATACTACAAAACTCGCATTTTCGTATAATTTATTTTTGATCGACAGTTTTTTTTTATTTTTTTTTTTTATTTTTATTTTTTATTTTTTAATAACTAAATACTATCCTGATGTATGATATATACAGGAAATTATATTGTTTTTGTCAAACATCCGTTTGATGAACACTGTTTGTCATATTATTGCCTTTATTACATTTATTCTTATTATTAATATTATTACTTGTTGCTGCTGTTGTCGTATTCATTTTTAATTTTGTATTATTTATTGCATTTGTATTATTAGTTATTTGTGGTTCACAATTACTAGCTATCATCTCTTCAAATTCAGAATCTTCAATTTCACATAACTGTGTTGATAGATCACTAACAGATCCACTGTTATGTGAAAGGCGATAGCTACCTAAAAGTGAACTATTTTCAGCACCTAAAGAAAAAAATAAACACATAAAAGTAAAAACAAAAAAATAAAAAAAATTAAAAAGTAAATAAAAAACTTTGTGATAGGTATTCAAAAGTGAAGAAATTTAAAGAAAAATAGAGATTTTAAAGAATATCTATCGTATTATTTAATTTTTTAAAAATAGAAATTTAGCATTTTCTCAATAATTTTTTAGCACTTTATTTCTAGATTATAAATCTCAATAGAAAAAAAAAAGGTTTGTAGAGATTCTTTCAGGATTCTATCGGGTGACATGATATATAGTCTCAGAATCATATACATACATATATGTATGTGCATTTTTTGTGCAAATGTTTGAAATAGCAGTTCATCATGCTAATTTTTATATCAGAATCAAATTTTTATTCTAACAAATATATTTTCCACTTGAAGGCTTAGAATAAAAACAAATTCAGAGATTTTAAAGTCATATCAGAAATTTATTATAATTTTTATCGGATAATACTCGTAGGCTTAAAAGATTAGCTTGTTTTTGTTGTTGTTTGTGTGGGTGGAGGAGGCAGGCATCCACGAGCACTCAGACAGGAGAATTCATTATACTCAGCACTCCGTCTCTAGTAGAATCTTCTTGTTTTCCCGACAGTTCCCGGGAGACCAACTAAAGTTTAGGAGAAATCTAGCCATTCTTTCCTCAGGCTTTTTCAAAAAGCGTTCGCTAGATTAGCTTACTATAATACTAGTAAGTTCCGAGTTAATTTTATTTTTGTTTGTACTTTTAGATATTTGAATTTATGTATTACTATTTTCAGATTAGATATTTTAACCATTAATATTATTGCACTCTCTAAATGCTGTAGTAGATCCGTATAAACATCTAGTCCGAGCCTTGATGTCTTATAAATATTGTCTTTTTACAAAATAAAAAATATTTAACTTACTAACACAAACTTTAGCCTAATTAAACCTTAAAAAGTTCTGATTGTTCGTACATCCTCTTTTAATACGAGTTTTTCGAAAATAAGAAAATTTGGTTTTTCAACTTTATTTTTTGACGCTCTAGTAGTATTAAAACATATTTTTTTACTTAATTCAAGTTTTAGCTTTCACCTTGATAACATTTTGAGAAACAGAATTTGCAAAAAACAAGAAATCTGTTGTTATGGACAGATAGTTATGGATCATCAAATTATAGACAAATTCTATTTTTTTTATCCAGAACAATGAAATTAGTTTTAAAGATATGTATAACGGAAATTAATAAAATTTATACATACATACGTAAAAACAAACTTTTATCGTGCATATATAAACTTTTTACATACCTCCACCATTCATTAAAATTCCTCGTCTATTACGTCGTTTTGGAAAACCATATGTTGGAACATCATCGTCATCTGAGTCAGGAATTTCTTCAGATTCAACATTTAAACTATTTAATACTTTATTACCACCAGTCAATGGGGTACCTTCCCCATCAGTTTCACTTTGTATGTTATAATGTGGAAGATAACTGTTTGGATGACGCAAGTAACTATCGGCTATTTAAATAAAAGATAAATGAAAAACAAAAGAAATATTGTAGCAAAAAGAAGAAAATACACATCCCAATTAAAAATATTATTTAAATGAATACAAAAAAAAAAATGAAATATGAATTTCAACTTACATTTCTTATTTACTACTAAAGGCACTGAGTTTTGTGAACAAAAGCATTACACGAAAAATTAAAATCAAATCAAATAGTTAGTTAGTTAGTTTAAAAATAATGATTTTTTTCAATGTTTTTAGAATTGTTAAAATTTCTAATTTTTCAATTTTTTTTAACACAATTTCATTTTTACCTGTGCTAAATCTATAGTCTTCGCTACCACTGTCCAGTGGATTGAGTGTTGGAGTGGAAGAATGTGGATCAAATATCATTGAATGATGTTGATGTTTATTATTGCTATCTTCAAAATCTGAATGTTCAATTGATGTTTCACGATCACAAATTTCATCACCATTATGTTTTTGTGAATTTTTGGATTTTTGGTCCTCTATAAAGTTTTTTTTTTTTTTTCAGTAATTGAGTTGAACATTAGTAATTAATATTACAAATTATTTGCAAAAAAAAAAATAATAATAATAATAATATCAGTTGAACACAAAACAAAAAAATCAATTCTATTAGTATTGTATAAATTCATTATTCTTACCGTGTTGAATATTTGCAAGTTTTGGATGTGATTCATTACTTTCATTACTATGGAAGCTTGAAGAATCGGGAATTTCACTGCCAGGTACTTCAGTGATATCTGGAAGGGGGTTATGACTTCTCCGAACCCAATCAGAACAATCCCAATGATATTGACCATGTATACCAGGTGAATCATCAAAACCAGATGATGATGATAAACTAGGATTTGGTAATGGCACATTTAATAATCGTCCTTGTATTATTCCTGATGTCTTCAATGTTGCTAATCTTGTACTTTGATGATCTGGCTTTTTTCTCTCTAGAGTTTTAATAAATTGTATACATATTTGTTATGTTATACTTATTAATAAACTGAAGAGACAACATTTTTGTGAAATTTAGTCTTACCATTATTTAATTTATTATCAGTGAAAGTTTTCAAATGCATTTGATCTGACCATGTTTGTTTGTGAATAGCTTCATTATCGCTCGAATTATTTCCATTTATATTAATTTGTTGATTTGTACAATTCAATTTTTGATATTCTGGAGGAACGTTCTCTAAATCATCTCCAGCTGATCCATAACTTCTAAGAGTGTCGAGATTATTCACAAATACCGTATTACATGGATATGAAGCTTCATTACTTGAACTGGGTGTATAACTTAATGGACGCTGAATAATTTCTAAATTACTTAATTTTGAACCACGTTTATATTCTTCTCGCGGAGATACTGAATTTAGTGTGATTTCTTTTCGTGGATCATTGTTTATGTTGTTTGTGTGATGTCTTGTTGAACGTTTATTGCACATAATACAGCAAATTGTTGTTAAAACAACAAGAATAACCGCTACAGCACCACTAACTATTCCAATCATATGTTCAAGGGAGAGATTTCTAAGTTTTGTTGTAATCGAATTTGAATAGAGTGGATCACCGCAGCTAGCACCAGTGAGATCAGGTGGACAAATGCAACGGAAACTCCCGGCTTCATTTATGCATGTAGCACCATTACCACATGGTTGATTTTCACATTCGTCGACGTCAATTTCACACGTTAAACCTTTATAACCTTTACACATGCATAACGGTCCATTATCACCTTCTTCACAAACACCACCATTACGACACGGATTTGGAGAACAAAATCTTCCAAATTGACATCGTTTTCCTGTCATTCGTGGAGGACATTCACATGTATAATTTCCGTAACCCTCTGATCTACATTTTCCTCCAAATAGACATGGTGATGAAGCACACGGATCTAAGTCGTCTTTACAATTTGGACCCGTAAATCTTGGATGACACTGACATTCAAAGTTTCCATAACCAATATCCTTACAAACCCCACCATTGACACATGGTTGCATTCCACATATTCCTAAAGGAATAAGTACTGCTGTTTGATCACAAGTGAATTCGACATTGGCAAATCTTTTTAATACTGCCACAGTACTGCTTCCAGTCAAATGAAGTGGAACAGTTTCTTTTGAAAGTCTAATATCATCCATGCAACCAATAAAGCCTCTTTGAATATCTTCAAATCCCAAGACAGATGGATGGGGTCGCACTTCAGCTCCCAAGTAAAAGTCATTCGACTGTAAATTTAAAACTTCATTCACTCCTGGAGCATTTCCCTGAGCAACATGTTTACCATCGACCATTAAACGAGCACTGTTACGTTCACGTTCAAGTTTGATTTCATGCCACTCACCGTCTGACACGTAAATACTAGTCACACTTATTAAACCTTCTCCAGAACCTAAGTCAAATCGATATTGTACAACTCCATTGACCACTTCAAGAATATTATAGTCAACTTTTCCTGTAGCGTACATCAAGTTACCTGTTTGTTGAACAGTTCTTATTCGAAGTGTAAATATTAACTGATCTTCTAAAGTTTTTTTAGCGACAATCTTATCAATTTTATATTGCGCGTAACTTTTGCCTGAAAACGAAACAGGGTTGATAGGTTGATAGCAACTTTCATCACCACATTTCTTAACATCTCGATCACATGTTGCACCAGCAAATCCCTCAGGACAAATACATTTGAAACCTTCATAATTATCTTCTGGAACGCAAATTTTATACAATGGACACGGATCGCGTGCACAAGCGTTAATCTCCGTATCACAGCGAAATCCTCCGAAACCTTGTTTACATTCACATTCATCAACATATTTGTACTTTGAAGTAACAAAACTTGTTACATCTGTTGCCACTGTGTTTACGGCATTTTTATCTAGAATTATTTTATCTTTGCATATACCATGCATACATTGCTTTTGATCACATTTTGTACGTAAAACTTCTTCAACCAATAAATTTGTCATCTCTTCGATTTCTTCAAGATTGTCCATAATCGTTGCAATGATCTCTTTTGTAGTAAAATAGCCTTCGATCATTGGATTCACTTGTTGTTTTCTTACTGTAAAAACTACATCTAAATCAGTCTTTATTTGACGTTTACTCAATGATGATAATAGTGGTGGTGACGATGAAGACGATGACAATACTGAAGCCGGTAATAACGATGAAGATGCAGATGATATGTTGGCAAATCTTCGATGACGTGATTTATCTATCGCATTAATTGCATCTGAAGAGCTTTGAACTGCAATTATTACAACATCCTTTTGGCGAGTTCTCATTGCTGTTCGAATAGATCGAATGAAGCCTTTACGATGACTTAAAATGAAATCATCTGGTGTAATTTTACTAAAACGCATTATAACTGCGTGAAGTAGCATTTCAGGCGAAATTAATTCAACGGTGACTTTTACAATTGAAAACGTTGTAAATTTGCCATCAGACACAGTTACATTGACTCTGTAATCACCCACATCAAGATTTGGTAGAGCATACAAAGATCCATCTTCTTTTGAAATGTTAAATAGACTTGTTGGTGAGTAAAGAACACCAGCAGTGGGTTCCAAACTGTATGTTAACGTGTCATATTGGTCTTGGTCAGTTGCGAAAACTCGTCCAATACTACCACCTACGAATTCGTCTTGATATGAATTTATTAAAATTTCCAATGGAGTAATAACAGGAGGATACTGACTTTCTTCAATAACTTTTACGTGAACCCAAGCATCTGAATATAAGGGTGGTGTTCCGTTGTCAAATACTCTAACTTGTAAATTGTAATTGTTTCTGACTTTGTGATTGAAACGTGTTGCAGTTCTTAAAGTTCCATCTTGTTCTAATCGGAAAGCCCCACCATCATTACCGCTACGAAAATCGAAAGTATATGGTGCAGCATTTGGATTTGTATCAGCGTCAGTTATCTCAAATTTCAAAATCACATGTCCTAATTGCTTGTCTTCTTGTACAACAACTGTATAATTCGACTTATTGAAAAGTGGTGCATTGTCGTTTGCATCAGAAATTTCAATATTAACATGAACATAACTCGATAAAACTGATATTCCATTATCTCGGGCACGTACTTCAAGAACATAATTGGATATTGATTCCCTATCAAGGCTACCAGCAACAGATATGTATCCACTGTCTTCATCAATTTGGAATTGTCCTAAACGGTCCCCTCGTTCAATGTTATAACTAACTCGACCATTCTCTTCTGAATCCACATCGAATGCTCGAACTTGGAGAATTTTATCACCAATTATTGCGTCTTCCCGTATTCGTGCATTGTATGAATTTTGAAGAAATTGTGGACTATTGTCATTACTATCTGTTACTGAAATATTTAAAGTTGCTAAATTACTTAGTGGAGGTGATCCACCATCAACAGCTTGTATCGTTAAAAAGTATTCTTTAGTTTTTTCATAGTCTAAATCCCCAGTGACGGTAACCAGTCCAGAATCACGATCAATTGCAAATTTTCGCTGTTCATTACCTCCAATAATTGAGAAATAAACTTCAGCGTTCACACCAATATCTCGTGATGTTGCTGTAATTTTAATTACTTCTGAATTTATAGCACTAATTTCTGGCACAGAAGCAAAATAATGCTTTGAAGTGAACTCTGGAGGATTATCATTGATATCTTGTACATTAACAATTAATTTGGCACTTGAAGATAACTTTATAATGCCTTGATCCATTGCCATTACTGATAAATTATAAATTGCAACAGATTCTCTGTCTAATGCTTTTGCCAAAGTAATTATTCCACTTTCGGATGAAATTTTAAAGTGATCATTACCAGAGTTTATGAATGAGTATCTTATTTTTCTATTAAGACCAACATCTTTGTCTGTTGCATGAACTTTCGTAACTAATGTACCAATTTCTGCGTCTTCTGGTAAAGTAACAGTGTATGAACTCATTGTGAATTCTGGAGAATTATCATTAACATCTGTGATTGTGATTTCAATTTTAGATGAGCATTCCCATGACAAATGATCACGATCTTGAACATGAGCTGTCATTGAATATCGTGACATTGTTTCCCTGTCAAGTTGTCTAGCAGTTTTGAGTATACCACTATCTTTGTCCAATACGAAGTCATCAGATCCATTACCAGTTAAATAAAATCTTAATTTTGAATTCAAATCTTCGTCAGCATCTGTAGCAAGAACCTGAAGAATTTGAGAGCTTGGTAAAGTTGATTCATTTACTGCTGCTCTATAACGGTATTTGTAACAGTACGGTGGATTATCATTTGCGTCTATCACTGTTACAGAGACATTTGCTTGAGCAGTGAACTTTCCATCTGTTGCAATTATTCCCAGTTGATAAAATGAATTCATTTCTCTATCTAAAGGTTTTGAAACGAATAATTCTCCTGTTTGCCTGATTTGAAATTGTGATCCTGCATCTCCTGATATTATATAAAATTCTACAGGTGTATTAATATCTACGTCACGATCACTTACAGACACTTGTAGCAAAACAGTTCCTGGCAAAGCATCTTCACTCACTGAGGTCACATAATAAGGTCTTTTAAAAACTGGAGGATTATCATTGTAATCTTTTAATTTAATCATAACTGTTGTCTTTCCAATATGTTTAGGTTGGCCGTGGTCAGATCCAATCACTTGGAATCGATATTCACTTCGTTCTTCGCGATCCAAAGGTAATAAAGTTGTTAGCCAACCAGTATATACGTCAATATCGAAAATGTTCGCTATATCTCCAATTTCCTCTGCTAAATAATACCGAATGTCACCATTTGTTCCACTATCCGCATCTCGAGCTGTAACCTTCATTATGGAAGAGCTTTTTTCAATATTTTCTGCGAGTACCAAACTGTACAGTTGGCTTTCGAAAATCGGTGCATTATCATTCTCGTCTTGAACATGCAATTGAATTTCGGAAATTGCAGTATATGGTGGCGAAGCTCCTGTTTCTGCAAGTATACCGATCGTATGAACATCTTTCTTTTCTCTATCTAAAGTTTTCGCCAAAGATAATTCACCACGTTCATTTATTGCAAATTGTGGATCTTCAATATTTTCTGAAATTAATCTATATGTAGCATTCATATTTCCAATAAGTTTTAACCTTGTTATTATTGTTCCTGGTGCAGATGATTCAGAAAGGAAAAGTTTTCGATCTTTTTTCTCAAAATCTGGCAACGTTTGATCACTTGGTGCAATTAAAATATCAACAGGAACATCAGTATGCAATGATGGTATACCACCATCACTGGCACGTATAAAAAATTGAAAAAGTTGATTTTTCCATTGTTCAGCAGAACTTTTCAAATACATAGAACCTGTATTTTCATTGATGCCAAAAGTATGTTTTATTCCAGTATTTTGTGGATCATAAATTGCATATTTTATCACACAATTTTGGTTGTCATCAACATCCTCAGCTTTTATCTGTTGAAATGCCAATGAATAAATAAAAAGTCGATATATGTATGTATATTTTTTTAAAACAGCATGAAAAAATGTATTTTTAAGTTAAACCCACCAGTACTGCCCAATATTTTTATAAATAATTTCCTTAAAACAGTTGAAATATTTGGAATTAATTCGAAAACACCCAAAAATTTGTTAATATGTATATGTACACATTTATTTTGATATTTTGACAGTACTGAACTCAACATAATATTCACATACACATTCTTTTAAAATTTTCTATGAAAAAATATTTTGAACTTACCTTCAAGAAAGTCACATTAATCGCTTGATTTGCATGAATTACTGCTTTATATTGATTAAAAAGAAACACTGGTGCATTATCATTTTCATCACCAATTTTTACTTTAACTGTTGTAAAACCAGATTTTCCACCATAATCTGTTGCAATAACGGGAATCTCATATAATTTTCTTTCTTCACGATCCAATGATGTTTTTGCTTCTATGATTCCCTTATCTTTATCAATTGTAAAATATTCTTTCATTTCATCCGAAAATATATCGTACGTTACTTGACCGTATTCACCATAATCTTTATCAGTTGCAGTCACCTAATTTTCAATTTAACCAAATTTTAAAATTTTTCAAATTTTTGATTTTCAGACTGACAAAGGCGAAAAATTTTAATACTTACCGTCATTACGTGACGACCTGCTAATTGATTTTCATTCACTTTAACATCAAATGTTAAATGAGAAAATGTTGGATTATGTAAATTTCCTGGTGATATATTAATTTTAACTCTTGTGAAACTTGTATAAACACCATCAGTAACAGATACATTTAAAATTGTTGCGCGATTTTCAACAAAATTTTGCATATTTATAAGTGTTATAACACCAGTTATTGGATCAATATTATATGTTTGCAATTCATTACCTTCAGCTATTTTATATGTAAGACTATCATGATCAATAAAATCTGGATCACTTGCGGTTACAACAGTTACAAATTGTCCTCTTTCAGCATGCTCAGATAATATACAACTATATGATGGTTGTTCAAATTTAGGTGCATTATCATTCATATCGATTACGGTTACCCAAACATGAGCTGTTGAACTAAGATTTGGTATGCCTTGATCAGTAGCAACAAGTGTAAAATGATGTGTACTTTGTGTTTCATGATCTAATGCTTTTTTCAAATATAAAACACCTTCTTTTGAATCCATATGAAAATATTCAGAATTATTTTTTGAATCTGTTTGTATTGTATATGAAATTTGTGCATTAATTCCTGTATCATTATCTTTTGCTATAACTTTTAAAACTGCTGTTCCAAATGATGCACCCTCTGATATGCTTACATTATAAACATCTTGTTCAAATTCTGGTGGACAATCATTAACATCTTGTACTAAAATTGATACTGGAACTTCAGCTGAAACACCAGATACACTATCTGTTGCACGTATAATAAGCTCATAATTTTGTCTGTGTTCATAGTCTAATTCATCAACAACATAAATGGTACCTACAGAATTTATAATAGAAATTAGGTTAGCAGAAAATAAGAAGAAAAAAATAAAATATGTGAAGCACAATAAGTACGAAAACATTTATTTTTTTTAGAAACTAGAAATTTTTCGTGCAGTATACAAATATGCTTATGTATGTATAGCATTCTAAATTTTAAAGGACATTTTTGATATCAATTAAAAAATATTTGGTGTTCACTTTACTTGATGAGCCATATTTTAAATAAAGTTCTGGTTTTAATTTAAGAAATAAATAAATTTGGTTGTTTGATTCACAATTTTTTTTATTTTATTAATAAACTAGCTGGCCCTGCAGACGTTGTTCTGCCCTTTCGTTTATGTGGCGTCCTTGTCCTTGTCTTGTAGTGTCTTGACATAAATTAGAAACATTTTTAACTTTCATTTTTAATATTTAATTAATTGTATCAACAATTTTCAATTGCTTTTTTAATAATAATCCGCATGATCTCTCACTGATAAAAACAAAATTTTAACCCCTGTATGATTCATCTATATAAGAAAAAAATATTAACCTCCGCATGATCCCACACTGATAAGAAAAAAAAATCTTGACTCATTTAATCCCCCACTGATAACACATAACCTTGACCCCTGTAACTCCTCACTGATGATAACACGTAACCTTGAACCACGTGACCCAGCACAGACTGATAATAAAAAAAATCTTGACTCGTGTGACTCCCACTGATAACACGTAACCTTGGCCTCCTGTCACCCCTCACTGATAGCACGTAACCTTGACCCCTGTAAACCCTCATTTATAACACGTAACCTTGAACCACCTGACCCCTCACTGATAACTTGATGACGTCACTGAGCCGGAACCGTGATCCAGAACGGGCATATCCCTACTACTCTTTACTATTACAATTATACGTTTTCATTCTATTAAATTGTTTTTGATTGAGGTTACTTAATATTTAATTAATATGTATCAACAATTTTCAATTGCTTTTTTAATAATAACCGGCATAATTTTAACCCGCATGATCCCTCACTGATAAAAACAAAATTTTAACCCCAGTATGATTCCTCTATGATAAGAAAAAAATATCAACCCCCGCATGATCCCACACTGATAAGAAAATAAAATCTTGACTCATGTGATCCCCCACTGATAACACGTAACCTTGAACCACGTGACCCCTCACTGATAACTTGATGACGTCACTGAGCCGGAACCGTGATCCAGAACGGGCATATCCCTACTACTCTTTACTATTACAATTATACGTTTTCATTCTATTAAATTGTTTTTGATTGAGGTTACTTAATATTTAATTAATATGTATCAACAATTTTCAATTGCTTTTTTAATAATAACCGGCATAATTTTAACCCGCATGATCCCTCACTGATAAAAACAAAATTTTAATCCCAGTATGATTCCTCTATGATAAGAAAAAAATATTAACCTCCGCATGATCCCACACTGATAAGAAAAAAAATCTTGACTCATTTGATCCCCCACTGATAACTCGTAACCTTGACCCCTGTAAACCCTCACTAATAACACATTAACTTGAACCACGTGACCCCGCACTGATAACGTGATGACGTCACTGAGCCGAAGCCGTGACAATTATACGTTTTCATTCAATTAAATTGTTTTTGATTAAGGTTACTTAAATTGAAATGCCTGCATTATATTGAATCATTCAATGCTTTGTAATGAGAACATCGCAGTGTGACTTAACAAAATATGTAAATATCAAATAACTTTACTACAGTGCCACCTATCGGATCCTATCTTCTTTCTTTACCATAATTAATGATTTTTACAGTATAGCTAAGAACAGAGAAAACAACATTCAACTCGACTGGGAATCGAACCGCAGTCCTCTGTCTTGCTGGGTCGGTGTGCTTACCAATGCGCCACGAATCTCATAGCTATGAACCATCGTCTTGACAAAACAATTATATTGTGTGAATATGACTTCAATCGGTCAAGTCGTTCAGAAGTTACACGATAACAAACATCGCACACGCTACGATTATATATATAAAGATTTACAAAACGATTTCTACATCATCTTCAGGTTAATCATGATATATAAAAATCGAAATGCGTTGTAAATTTATTAATAAAATAAAAACCAAGTTTATTTATTTCTTAAAGAAAAACCAGAAGTTTATGACATATTTGATATTGATATTGCTTTTCGTGATCGTGAAGGCAAAATCAATTTAAATTATATTTTATTGCCTTTTATTATATTAATTCTAAATTATTCATTCACGAAAATCCTTAAAAAGAGTATTAAAATGAAAAGAAAAAAAACTGTTAGAAATTTACGTTCAATTATTATTAATTTTTTAATTCTTAAAATTTTATTTTTTTTCTAAGTTGGAAATTTTGTTATTTTTGTTAAAAATAATTTTGAAATTTTTGTTGTTGATGCAAATGAAAGGTAATATATACGTACATAAATGTGAATATGTATTTGAATAAAATTTATTGCTAAAATGAAGTAGCACGAATTAAAAAAACATACATACTCTTATTGTTAAATTATAATTTAATCAGTGGAATTAATAGAACTAAGTGCTTAAAAATTATGCAAAACATGCAAAATTTTAAAAAATAACAACATATTATTGATTAATAACATTTTATTTTATTATACTAAAACAAAACTAAAAAATATAATATATTCATTACTCAAAAAAACAAAATATGTAATACTCAATACTCACACGGACCATTTTTACTGTCTGGGGCTGCATAAAATTATTTTATTAGTTAATTTACTTTATTTTTCTTAATAAGAAAAAAAAAAAAGATGATAGAGTCTAATTTAAGAAATTAATTATCTAATTTGTTTCCTATTAGGTTTTTAAATTAATTCGGTTTTTTTTTTTAAAGTTCATTTTTAAAATTATAAAAGTACTCAACATCTTTAGTATTAGAATTTTAGCTATAGGTATTTCTAATGAACTTAAAATTTTTATGTAATTTTTTATTAAATCTACAATAAATTCAGAAATTTCATCCGTCACCAAAAGGAAAATAAAACCAAAACTTTTTTCTAAAATTAATTATTTTTCTAATTTACTGTGCCCTACATAAAATCTTAGTACCTATATCTACTATATTTTCAAAAAAGATAAAAATGAAGAAAAAAAAGTTTTCTTCAATTACAAAAAGAAACTAATTATTTAAAAAATTACCTGTATTAAAATCAACTGCAAATTCCTCTAAATCATTGCCTTTAACAATCGTGTATATAAGTTTTCTACCTAATGGACTGTCTGCTTGAATTGCAATGCTAAGTGGTGAATAAACTTCAATATTTTCATTGATTGTATCTGAATAGAATTGTTTACCAAAAACTGGCATAGATTTATCAATCACCTGTTATTTATGAAATACAAAAGAAGAAAAAAAACAATAAAATACGAATTTCCTAAAAATAATGAATTAAGCAAAAACTTACTTTAACTAAAACTGGAACTTCTGTCGAACATGGTGTTATTCCACCATCATAAGCAGCAATTAACAATTCATAATCTCTATTATGTCCTTCTAATGATTGTTTCAATGTTACTTCACCAGTTTTTCTATCAACTTTAAATAATTCACCGTGTCCTCGTTTCATTTCATAACGAACTTCACCATTCTCATAACTATCTAAATCGACTGCATGCACTTTTGTTATCACTGATCCTTTTGGATCATCAACTGAAACCACGGCATAATAAGGTAAATTAACAAACATTGGACAATTATCATTAATATCTAATACAGTCACATTAACAATAACATGAGCTATTTTTGGTTTTTCATTTTCTGGTGAATTTGAACGTGCTTCAACAATTAATTCATAATTATCACGTGCTTCACGATCAAAACTTTTTCCAGTTGTTTGAATAGCACCCGATGTTAGACCAATACGAAACATATCTGTTGGATTTAATATACTAAATTCTATATGTTCATTCAATTCTGAACCTAAAACATTAACAACAGCAACCGTTGTTATTTTTGTTGAATTTTCACTAATTGATCCTTCATAAACAGATTTTTGAAATGTTAAACCAAAATTTTCTGAAGTTTCTATTAAAATATTAACATATGCTACTTTTGAATATTTTCCATCAGATACGCGAACATGTAATTTATAAGATGGACCTATTCTTTCGACGTCTCTGTAAATATAAAAAGAATAATAATTATTGCATTAGATTAATGTATTTGAAAGGTTTGAAATTAGATAATTGTTCTAGTAAAAATACCTTGTTGTAATTATTCCAGTTTTTGAATCAATTGCAAAAACACCAGCTGAATTTCCTTCAATTATATCATAACGAAGTGTTGTATTCTCTGAAAGATCTGGATCAGTTGCATTTACTTGTACTACAACAACATTCTCATAAGTTGGAAGTAAAAGTGTTACGTTATAATCAGTCTTTTCGAAAACAGGTGCACAATCATTAACATCTAATACAGTTATTTGAACTTTTGCTACTGTTTCAGAGGATAATTTTGGTTTTCCAGAATCACTTACCTAAACAAATAACAACAAAAAATTAATTGTATTTTGATGAATTTTTTTCTTTTGATAAAAAAATATGACGAAAATTGAAATGTTTACCTTAACGGTAAAATTAAATTGAGGAATTTTTTCATGATCTAAAAGCATTACAGTCTTTATAGCACCGGTTGTTGAATCAATATGAAAATATCGTTTTGGAAGATTTTCAACAATATCATAGTATAGAATAGCATTTAAACCAGAATCTGCATCAAAAGCTCTTATAACTAAAGGACTATAAAAAAAAAAAAATTAAAAAATAATTTCAAATGGAAATTTAGGAATATTTATCCTTGATATTTACCTTTTTGTATTAGCTGTAGAAGTTGCTGTACCGACGCCACCAATTATTGGTATAAGATCTGTAGAGGAATAAGAGGGATTTGCATCGTCATCTGTTAATAACACTAAAGAAGCAATTGGTGCAGATTCTGAAATTTCACCACGATAAATTTTCTGTGAAAAATATGGAGCATTATCATTTTGATCCAAAATATGAATTATTGCTGAACAAATTGATGAAACTGAAGCCATATTTGTTGCTTGAATTGTTATATTGAAATGTCTGTATAAAAATAGTATTTAATCAAAAATATGCATTTTAAAAATTTTGAAATTTTCTGAATATTGATTATACTCACTTATTTTTTTCATAATCCAAAATATCTTTTGTTGTTATTATTCCAGATGATGGATTTATTTGAAACATATCATCTGTATTACCATTTATAATTTCATAAAAAACAGATGATGTTGATCTTGCTTCAATTTGCATAACAAACATACCAATTGGTAAATTTTCAAAAATTTCTGCTGCTGGTTCTGATTTTATAAAACGTGGTGGATCATTGTCAGCCATTGTTACAATTATATGAACTGGTATTTGTGATGCTAATGATGGATTACCATTATCAGTTGCTTTTACTTGTAACATATATTCTGGCATTGAACTAATATCTAGTTCTTTAGCAATTGTTATTGTACCAAATAATGGATCAATATCAAATACATTACCAATATTACCACCAACAATTGAATATGTAATTTTTGCATTATCACCGCAATCACGGTCCATTGCAAACATTTGAACAACTTTTGTACCAATTATTGCTGTTTCATATACTTTACCTTGTATTATTTTACTTGTAAATTCTGGTGGATGATCATTATTATCATGTACGGTTATTATAATTTTTGCATAATTACGTTTTGCTGGTGTACCTTGATCTTTTGCAATTACAATTAATACATGCTCATCAATTAATTCACGATCTAATTTTTGTGTAACAATAACATTACCAGTAATTGAATCAATGCGAAATAATGTTAATGATATTGGATCACGTACACCATGTAACGTATAAAATAATTTTTTATCTTCATCCAAATCCGTTGCATGTAATTGTAATATTTCTGATTCTTCTTCAATATTTTCAGATATATCAACATGATAAACTGATTCTGTAAATTCTGGACGATGATCATTAATATCAATAACATTAACATAAAGTTGTGTTGTTGTTATATGAACACCATCAGTAACACTTATTGTTAAATTATATTCTTTACGTGTTTCCCAATCTAAAGATTTTGCTAGAAGGACATTGCCATTATCACGTCCAACATAAAATTCGTTCATAGAATCACCATCTTAAAAAAATATTTAAAAAATAAATAATTATAATGAAATTTTGTTTAGTGATTTATCTAAATAAAAACTGATTAAACGCGAGCGTAATTTATGCATCGAGGGCTCAATATATAAGTCTCCTTTCACCTTCTCCTCTAAACCAAGCAAAATTGAAACATTATAGAAATAAGAAATAACTTTGTTGACGCGAAAATGTAATGTTTTTAGTAAAAAATAATCAAAAACTCTTAATCTATTTTAGTTATCAAGATTCTTACTATTGTCAAGGATAATACTTATATTAAGATTTAAGAATGATCCGTGCTATTGATGAGCTACAGAACATTTATGTATAATTCTAAAAAAATACAGTATGTGTCTACTTAATGAGAGCTTTCCAATGACACTTTACTATAAATTTTTAATATGGCAAAATGATTTTAATTTTACAATCCTTTATTCAGGAGAACCAATTCAAGGTGCTATGATTAATGCAATATAATCGAAACATATGTTTAAATTAGAAGTTTATGACAGACGAACAGACATTGTAGTGGATACTACAACAATGCTCAATTCGTGATTCTTTTGAACCTTTTGGGAACAGAATTTTACAAAAGATAAAATAAATAAGCTTGAATATTAAAAAAAAACTTTTGAAACGAATACTTTTTATAAATAAAATGCACTGTAAAATGCAAAATTAAAAATTGATTATAAAGCCTCTTAACTACGATGATATTCGAGTAAAGAGTTGTTCGAGGACGTTTCTGAAGTTTCCCAGTAACAGCTTGTTCTTTAAATTTATATTTTCCGAGTATTCTATCATATTTAATCATTTTTACGAAAGGATCGATTCTAGACAAAAAGCCTTCTATTCACTTATCCTAAATCCGAAAACCCCATGTAAATCCGTTCACGTTTACTACCCTAAAACTCTTCCCAAAAATTTCACTCTTACCCACAAAGTTACTTAGTCAAGGGTTAGTAAGTGGATAAAAAGTACTATAATATAATAATAATAAAAATAAAAAACTTACCAATAATGTCATACCACAATTGATCATTATCTTCATCAGTTGCTTGTATTAATGTTACTAAAAATCCAGGACGATCATTTTCTGTTACTTCAACTTCCTGATCAATTGTTTTTATGATTGGTGGATGTTCAGATTCTTCTGGTATTGGTACAACAACAACATTAACACGTGTTGTATGTGCTTTTTTTGGTACACCATTATCTTCGGCACGTATTGATAAATCATATTCTGTATCTGGCTCAAATGGTTTTGCTGCATAAATAACACCAGTATCTGGATGTATACGAAATTTAGCTTTTCCTTTTCCTGATTTTATTGCATATGTAACACGTCCATTTTCACCGTAATCATTATCAATTGCTAATACCTTTTTATGTATTGATTATAAAAAATTTTTTATTAATTTTTATTTGAAAAAGTTTTTACTTTGTTTTGTTCTTTTAAAAAATATTTAATTAATTTGTTAAGGTTTTTTTTATATCTTTTGAAAAATAAGTAAATTAATTACTTAGTAGTTAAAAAAATGAAATAAGGAGCACATAATAGTTATAAAGTAAAACACATGCTGCTATAATTTTAGTTCTCTCCCATTTAATATGGCTTAGTACATTTAACAGTTAAAAAATATATATATATTTATTCAATATTAACTTTTTTTTAATAAATACTTTATAAAATAAGCCAAAAAAACAACCTATTTTCTTCTTTTTTTCCTAAAAAATGGTACGTTTTTTTTTTTTTGAATTTTTGTTAAACGAATTTGTATTTAAAAGTGAAAAAATAAATAAATACCGTCCTCTAGAAATTGAGTCAATTTAACATTTGAATTTTGCGTGTATAAATATACTTTCAAATAAAAAAATAAAGGAAGAAAAGCATTTATAATGAAATTTAAAACAACTCTATAAGATATACATTATATGCCTATACTATACATTATGGTTTCGGTTAACCTGGACATATACATTTTTTAAATATGTAATGTTAATATTATAAAAGAATCTATTATCTAAATTTAACACCGTTATTTAATATCATGCTAAAATTCACAAAACAACTTTGAAACGTTTTTTTTTTTTTAAATTTTAATTTCAATTAACATGCAAGGAAAATTCGAATACAACATGATAATCAATTCTAAAATACGAGTATAAACTAAATTCAATTAAGACAACAACAAAAAAAAATATACAACAAACACGATAAAAAAAACAACAAATATATATTAAAACAATTCTAATAAATATCGATGTAATTAAATTGATAAAAAAAAAAAGAAGAAAAAAATTTGAGCACGTTGATTTTTCATTAATTTACACTACTGAAACATATTTATGTACATATACACACTATTTTCTGCTTTTGTTCTATAGTATACGTACACTTATTTGATAATTTAAAAAAATAACAATGGTTTATTCAAACACATGACATATAAATCTATTTTTATTTTACAAATAACAATTCCTTTTTTGTTTCAATCTATCTCCTGTTTTTAAATTACCAAATTATTTTTTTTATTGAATACGCAATTTTAGAGGAAAAAAGTAATTTTTTCGTGTTTTTATTTTTTTATATATGTATTTTTTTCTTTACATAGATATATGTATGTAGGTACATATGTACATAGCATACTAGCATAGGTATAATTTAAACATACATGGTCAATTTATAGTACTATTGATATCCGATTTTATTATTTTTTTATTCATGTAGTTTAATTTGGATCAATTTAATCCGATTAATTCGTTTCCAAAAGTAAATTGAAAAGACAAATAAAATCAGAACTGTGTGATTTTTGCGAATTAAATTTATCATACTTTATTTTTATTGTATTTTCTGATATACATAATATGTATGTATGTTTGTACAAGAAAGAAAAAATAAAGGACTTTTTGTTTAAAGAATTGTTACAGAACATATAGTTACATACAGTAAAAAAAAAGGTGAAATAAAATAATGGAATTGGGTTGACCGATTTAAACTGATAAAATTTTTATTTTTTCTGTTTTTAGAGACATTTTTTTTTCCTCTAAATAAATGCGAAAAAGTTTAAATTTTGAGAAATTATGAGTCAAAAATTATTTAAAATATTCGGTAATAAAATGTGTTAAAGAAATAGAAGGAGGAAAAAAAACACGATATAGCTTCAATATGACCATATACACATACATATATACATATGTATACATATGTTACATATATAAGTACATACTTATATATTATATATACATATATATGTATGTGAACAGAAGAAAAGTAGAACGTAGAACATTGTAAAAATAATGAAATTAAATTCCTTATTTATAATAAATGAAGGATGCGAAAAATTATTAAACATTATCTCACAAATGTGAAATTCTAAATGTCTGATCAATAATTTAACACTTTACGGGTGGGAAACTGTGATCACAGCACAGTCCGGGAAAGATCTAATTATTATTCTGTAAAATGGATTTTTTTATTTATTTTTTTCGAAAATGAAAAAAAAATAAATAAAAAAAGGAAAATTTATACGAGTATGTGTTTAGTTAATTTTTCTCTTTTAGGGCTTTTCAAATCAATAATATTCAATAATTGGATTTGTTCGTTTATACATGTTCAAAAATGGAAAATTGCGCTCATCTGCAAAGTGTTAGTTAATATAACCATATTTTATAGATATACAGCCATAGTTCTTGTTTCTTTTCGTTAGAAGTCATTTAAAATTTATTGTAACATTTACAATTTAAATTATTAAAAATGACTATGTACACATAAAAAAAGAATTGCAGTCAGAAAGCATAAAATATTAATTTGAAATATTATATTTCATTCTTATTTCCATAATAAAATAAAATTTCTAAAAATTAACACTTTCGATATGGATTTTTCTATTTAGAAGTCATAATTTTGTATTTATTTCAAGTGTTTGTAGATGTTAAATAATCTAATTTTCTGTGTGTTTAAGCAAAGGATTTGTAAAAAATGTGGAGGTCTGCGGTAAAGTATGTACATATGTGTACATGTATGTCAATTAATTAATAACATTCAGGTAATAAAATTTCATTTCGATTTTCCAATCTTTAAAGCATTTCAATCTTTTTTGGAATTTCATATGAGAAACTACATAATGTACATATGTTAATTTTCCGCTAAGATTGAATATTCAAGAATGTCATTAATCAATCTTGACAAAAATAACTTAAATTTCAAAAAAATATTTTAAAGAATGTGGATATTATTTTACTACTTTATTGGAAAATAATAACGTAATAAACTTCCACACCAAATTCTAAAAAGTTCGGAAGACTTTTGCCATCGGCATCGTATGAATTTATAATAAAAAGGAATTAATTTAATGCGACATTTGGTAAATTCATAATTCAATCTGTAAATTTGATCATATGTACGAGTATATACACTCCACGACAAAATGATAGCACACCCCCTTTTTTTTTGTGTTTATCATATTTCTTGAGCACTTATATATAAATTTCTTTGATTAACCGACAGAGTACCTCTATTTAGAACAATAGAAGAAAAATTTTTTTTTTTTTAGTTTGAACACATGGTATTTTATTGGGTTTTTCTAAATTCTAGCGCGACAAAAAGATAGCACATTTATATAAAAGTCGTGTAAAATGATATCTAACTCCAGTTTTGAAAACGTGTAAGAGCAGAATAATTAAAAATTGTGAAGATCGTGTAAAAATAATTAATTATTTTTCTATAAGGAGTTATAATGGGTCGTGGAAAATCATTGAGTCAAAGTGAAATCGACACAATAATAAAATTAAAGAGTGAAAATTTTTCTGTCGCGAAAATTGCAAAAATATTAAAAAGAAGTAGAAAATCGGTTTCAAATTTATTAAAAGATCCTGAAAATTATGGTAAAAAAAAGAGCCCTGGAAGACCAACAGCTATTACGGAGCGTGAAAAACGTGCTATTTTGAGAGTTGCATCAAACTCTACACTAACAGCGAGACAAATAGCTGCAGAAGCTGGAGTTCCTAGTAATGTACGCAATGTTCAGAGACTATTACAGAAAAGTGAATTCATTGAACGAAGAAAACTCAAGCGTAAACCACCATTGAGTGAACAACACATTCAAGCCCGATTGTCGTTTGCAAAAGAACATTTACGTTGGAAAAAAAGATGGCGAAAAGTTATTTTTACTGACGAAAAGCGATTTTGTTTAGATGGCCCAGATGGGTGGGCATATTATTTTCACGACCTAAGAAAAGACGAAGTTTTTCAAAAGCGTAGACAAATGGGAGGAGGTGGAATCATGGTTTGGGCTGGAATAGGCTATAAAGGCAAAACCAATATACGATTTGTTACTGGAAAAATGAATAGCCAAGATTACATTAAATTGATTGATGAAGAAATAACAAGTCGTGCATCTGAAATTTTTGGGGAAAATTTCATTTTACAGCAGGATAATGCTGCAATCCACACATCAGCCGCAGTGAAAAGGTATACAGAGGAAAAAAATATTAATGTTCTCGAATGGCCAAGTAGATCGCCTGATCTCAATATTATTGAAAATGTCTGGGGACACCTTACTAGAGATGTGTATAGAGGTAACAAACAGTTCAACACCATTGAAGAGCTGAAAAATAAAATAGAAGAGGCGTGGAGAGGTATTCCAAAAAAATACTTACATATGTTATTTAAAAAACTACCAAATAGAATGTTAGAGGTTGTGGAAAAAAAAGGAGGAACAACTCATTATTAATAAATAAATAATATAATAAAACATAATAGATTTTGTTTTTTTTTCTACTTTAAAACTTCCATGTGCTATCTTTTTGTCGCACTAGAATTTAGAAAAACCCAATAAAATACCATGTGTTCAAACTAAAAAAAAAAAAATTTTTCTTCTATTGTTCTAAATAGAGGTACTCTGTCGGTTAATCAAAGAAATTTATATATAAGTGCTCAAGAAATATGATAAACACAAAAAAAAAGGGGGTGTGCTATCATTTTGTCGTGGAGTGTACGAGGGTAGTTTGAAAAGTATTTAGCCTAAGTTCTAACATAGAAATGACGGCACTCTACTCAAATTATTAGTAGCGTTACATTCTTTCATATTTTATACGTGTATATACCAAGTTTCTATTAAACTACATGTTACAAAAATTTTTTTTAAAAGTGGTAAAAGTGCAATTCGGTGCCTTCACAATATTTTTTTTTTTAAATTTATGAATTGGTAACATTAGGAGACTCTTTTCCATCAATTACAGCAATTAAAAATGGGTCAAACGAGCACCAGCAATAAAACATGCAGTAAACGTACGTTGAAGCGACTATTCCCGAAACGTTGAAAAAAATTCATAAAAGCATGATGCCATACCGTCAAATGAAAATAAATTATTGATAGTACACAGAAGCTTCAAAACATATCGAAAAAACGTATTCACAGTATTTTACAAAAACGTTTAAACATGATAAAGCTGTGCGCAAAATTGGTGTTGCGTTTGACCTGAAAACAGTAACGAACGAAAAGTTTAAATTGTTTCCTGTATTTTTCTTAACCTCAAAATTCCTTGGAAAAAAGAAGTTTAGGAATATAGGTATTTTAAAGACCTCGATAAATAAAATTATAAGTCCGAAATAACGCTTTAGAACATCATCGACCTAAAAAGAGTGTACGTTGAAAAAAACAAAAAAAACAAAAATTTAGAAAAATTTTGTTTTCATAGTCAGACCCAGAACTTTTTATTTTTCACTCTGCCCTCGTACATGCATATTTTTTAATCTGAATAATACATACACACTACATTCAATACAAATATACAACAATAAAAATTCTTTTTAAAATGAAAAATCATGGTAAAACAATAATATTTAAAATGGAAAATGCTTATTGATTGCTATCAAAATTATTGTAAAAAAAAAAAAAAAACTAAACAACTATAAACATAAAGTCAATAATAATACATATGTATATAAAATATTAATTAAAGCTTTTAAAAAAATATTTCTTGTTTATTTTTATATTTTTATTTTGAACTTGTTTATTTCAATCAATTAATTGGTTATATTAAATAGGTATTAAAACTTTTTTACATCAGAAAAAAAAAAAATTATGCAATTACTAACGTAATAAAATTATAATTCATTACTAAAAAGATAATGCATAATAATAATATTAAAAGTATATGTATTATTTAATAATTAATTTATAAAGTAATATAATAACTAAGTATTTGTTTGTTTTAAAAGCCATTATTTTATTAAATAAAATATTTATATTTACATATATTTTTAAAAATAATAATGTAGCCAATTTTTGTTATTTTTTAATACAAATAAGTATATTAACTCGATATTAAAAATAAATATATAAAAAAGTTAAGTATTTAAGTAATTAAACTAAATACATATATATATGTATGTAATTATAATATATGAAAAAGACATTTATAAGGAAGTTCAAAAAAAAAAAGTTATACAGAATTAAATAAAGAAACGAATATAAAAATTAATTATTAATTTTGAAACAACAATTTATTACCCAAAAAACGGGTAAGAATCCTTTAAGTTCGGTTTCACTGAATATATCCCACGTCGAATTTTCATATCCAGAATCATATGTATCCTGATGTATCAACTTGTTTTTTTGTCTCTATTTATATACAACATAATACAAAAATAAATTTGCTTTGTTTTTTTTTTTTGTTTACTGATAATTTTTTGTTGTTGTTTTTCTTTTTAAATAGATTATTTTTTATATAATTTTTTTAAGTTTGGTTTTTGTTTTAAAAATTAAAAATTTAATTTATTGAATTTAAAAATTTTTCTAGTTTTAATTTAAGGGGGTATTCCTTTTTTTTTTTTTTTTTTTTTTTTTTTTTTTTTTTTTTGTGTTCAAAAAATCGAAGTTTTCTATATAAATATGTATGTATTCATGTATAATTTTGCTACTCTAAAAATTTCTTACAAATGTTGGAAAATTTAAAAAGAATTATGATGGTCAGAAAGATATGTTAATCGATGCATTTCAACCGAACAGAGAATTTATTCAATTTATTTTAAAAAAAAACGTCCAGTACAATTAAAATACAATAAGATTATATGTACAATGTGCATATATAAATTATTTGTACTTTTTAGCCGACATGGCGCTACTTCATAATGTTTGCTATGATCAATGACAATGACTTTTATGACTATAAACTATAAATTATTATAAAAGTATGTATGTTTGTATAATGTATTTCCTATTTGAGATGGAATGAAATAACCCTGTCGACTACCGTTTTTACATTCTTCTGGGAAAAATTTATTTTTTTTCTTACATTTTTAAAAGCAATATCCCCTTAACTATTTTTTCATTAATAATATCATTCTTAGTAAAAATGATTTACTAAAATTAAGAATTTTTTTTTAAAAAAAAAACCACAAATCAAATTTAGAATAAAAAAAACAATTCGAAGTTTCTGTGAGTGTATAAAATGATGATCAATTATTATTATGGATATATGGATTATAATAACGGTAGACTATGTTATTTTGTCGATTTATAAACATATAATTTTTTATAACCTAATCAGATAAAAAAAACATAAGATTAAGAACTAAAAAATAAAATAGTACAATAAAATAAAACAACCGAAAATCAAACATAAAAAAATAATACGATATTTTTTGTTTTTCTTTATGTAATTCGCCTTAAAATGAATTGTTTACTGGTATTTTTTTATGATTAAAAATTGCTTTTGAAAATGAATAAAAACATAAAAGAAACAAAAACAAAAAAAAAAAATGAAACAATGTACAATGGATTTCTGTTCTGGTGTGCTTAAGTAGTGCTCATAGGAAACTAGATAAAATATAATACATAATAATAAAAGCAAATCTCCACATAAAAAAACAAAAAAACAAAATAAAATGATGATAACGAAATATTCCAGATCTATTTAATGGATTTAAATAGATTATTTATAATAAACATAAATATGTATGTATATGTGAATTTATGTATTTTCCAATTTATATTACTTAATTAAGAAAATCTTGTATATATAATAAAGTTAAAGTTTGACTGATTTCAATATGTAAATTTTTATTTTTTTTTTACAAAAAAAGTTAACTTATGAATAATTCTGAACAGCAAGAAAAAATTAAAATTCAAAAGAACCCGTTGTTAACTTTACATTTCACTTTATTTGCCCTCATCAGCCCAACCGTATCTAATTCACAATAAACAGCATAGTTAAAAAAATTATTAACTAAACATTTTGAAAAGTATGTACTCGTATGTATACGCCTAGATAATAATATCTAAATATAAATAAATATATGAATATTTATAAATAGTACCTATAACAATTTGAATTGTCCTTCATAAAATGTCTGTTTTGATTGAATTTTTTTTCTAATCCATTTGGTTTAAATAATAATAAAAAATAAACAGATATATATGTATATGTACATACATATAGTATGTAAGTATCTATAAATCAAAATTATTCAATAGAACAAAACACGACACTGGTGGCCGCATTACCATTAAGTACCATTGTTTATTATTTACAGGAGTTTTATATATTGTTGTTATGATGTTTGAATAATATTCGATCCAATTTACAATTTACACAATTGCTCTTAAATTATGTCTTTGAAAAAAAAAAAAAAAATAATAATACATAATTCAAAAATTTGTTTTTGTGTGTAAAATTTTTAAAACCAATTAACTCTAAAAATTATTCAAAGCTTTACCCTAGGGCCTAGACTAAATTTTTTTTTTTTCTAAATTTCTGTATTTTTATACATACGAGTACATACATATTTAGTTATCGAAATAATTTTTGTTTTCATAATTACAAGCAACAACACAATGAAGGGTTATTTTCTACTACACTTTTGTTAAGGAGAGCGCTACCAAATGCAGTTTGAAAAAAAAAAAAGGATATGGGAGAAAAGAGAAATTGGTGGTGGATTTTGCTACCTATATTTGATTTTCTACATGTTTTAATCTGGGATGACATGAATTCAAAGAATGCAAAGTTAAATTGTACATATTAAGTGTATGAGACCAGGGCCTCTATTCTCGAAACCACTCGTAAAGTTACGCATACTCGTAAATGGTGAATTTACGTATGCGTAACTTTACGACTTTTACGAGTGGTTTCGAGAATAGAGTCCAGTGTCCCGTTTCTATAACTTGGGTAGAAAATTTTCTACTAATTGTGACGAAACATGTATTTTCTATTTCAAATTCAATTAGTCAAATTCCACTGTTTCTGTATGAGTGATTGAAAATTTTTTGGTGAGATAGAAAAGGTGAAGAGGAATTATGGAAATTGAACAATAAATTCAACTGTCAATTCAAAAAAGAGACAATTTGAATTAAAATAAATTTTGTTTTTACATTTTTATTGATAAATATTTTAAATATTTAGAAAAATTAATTATTTATACTAATAATAGGGGAGAACATAAAAAAATCAACTTTGAAAAACAAAAACAAAAATAAAATAAAAATTAGAAATAAAATTTAATTAAAAATTTACTTATTTGCTTACTCATTTTACTTTTTTCTGTGTTTTGAATATTTTTTCTTGATATTACATTTTTTTAATCAATACAAAACACAAAATTTAACCGATTGAAATCTTTTTCACAAGCTAAATATCTGTTGAAAAGAAATTCTATCGATAGAAAATATTCCATCGTTCAAAAACCATACAGAAACATTTGAGAATTGAAAATTTCACATTGGTGAATTCCATTTTCTACTGTTTCTTTTCTACTACTACTTTTCTATTCTTACAGAAACACTTCGTTAGAAAATTACGTCAATTTGACGTCAAATTGAATATTTTCTACTGTGAAATCTATTTTCTATCCTTACAGAAACGGGACACAGATCATTAAGTGAATTATTCCTATTCCAAAACTTTTTTTTCCCTAAAATATTTTTAAAACTAAAATTTTTTCAAAAATACCTATGTACATAACTTTTCTTTTTTTTAAATTTAATTAATAAAAAAAGTTTTCTAAAAATCATTCAAAAGCAGCTACAACAGACATGATGATATTATTCTTGTGGCTTTTGTGACAAATTAATATACATTTCATCAACCTAATTTAAACGATCCATGTGGGTGTATTTATGATTTGAATTATTTCTAACAATTTTCATTTTAAAAATAGGTAGGTAAATATATCGTATATGTACTCGTATATAGGTATTAGGTAGTAGAAATATTCATAATTATGTCTATAAATATACATATATGTTCCCGTATATGCATATATCGAAATACATACTTTTTTTTGTAACTTAATGTAATGTAATGGGTTAAAAATTATAACATTAAAATTATTATAAATGAATTTTATGCTTTAGAGAATATAAAAAACCATAATTTAAAGTGATTCTTTGTGTGTTATTATTTAAAATTTTTCTCTTTTCTTATTTTATTTTTAACCTTTTGTGGATTGAATTGAAATAATTTAATCAATAAATAAAACCAGTAAAAAATTCGATTTATAGAAAATATAATAATAAAAAAATATATTGTGTATGGGGAATTCCACGCAAATCGACCACTTTTGACCTTAAAACTCATATGAATGAAGCTGATTTTGATAGGTATACATACATACATATATGAATGAATTTTTGGTGTATCTATACTCTATCCAACAAATTTCTTCATTGTAGGTCTTATGGACATATTTTGTCTTGTTTCTTCTTTGATTAATTACATAAATGTGTTTCTGATTTTCATCACCGGCACTTTTATCCAGCGTCTCATTGCACATATAATAGATTGAGGTATGGTATGAGTAGCTTAGTATACTACTATTAAAAGTATTAAGTGTAATGACACTGGATAAAAATGAACTTTTCCATAAGACCTGCAGTGAAGAAATTTGTTGGATAGAGTATTAAATTATTTACAATATCACTATGGAGAACAGTATTAAAAAAAATTTTTTTGTTACTTACTTATTAGTAGAAACTCATTTCGCTGTCATGTCAGTTACAAAAAATGTCACACCCGTTACATTTCTTTTTTTTTTAATTATGAAAAAAGTATTGCATTGTTCCTCGTCAAATTTTTCTAAAAGATTTTTTCAAGTGTCTACAGTATAATTGAAAATAATTTTTGGAATTGTTTATATGAAAATTTTAGGATATTTAGTAAAATATACGGAAATCCGTGAGTTTCGAAATCGTCAGCGTCACACCCGTTACGCTACTAAAATGACGATTCTGATTAGAAATATTTGAAGTTTTCTGTTTCATCGTAACCGTCGTTTGCTTTCACCAGAAGGCATATTAAGAACAAGAAAGTATAATCAGAATGCAATTGCTGTACGAGTTTTTCAATATATATGTATTTAAGAGTCAGGATGTCACATCCGCTACAAATGGAATTCCCCATATACGTATACATATATATACATAAATATATTTATACTACAATATACACATACATACAAATGTATGTATACTATAAATAATAATTTTAGTGTATGTGTGTAGTATAGAATATTTAATATAGTTTTGGGAATTTACTATATTTATGATTTCAATTTTCTTTTTCAATCAAATAAGGATTTATAAAATGAATCTAGGAGTAGTATATGTATGAATATCCTAATACATAAATAGAGGTATACTAATGTGTGTTTAAGTATTTCTTTTAACTTTTTATTTACAAATTAAATTGAAAATTTTTATTTTACAGAAAACTTTCAAAATGTTTCCTTTAAAATTTTTGAAAAAATTGTTTTTTGAGTGTATAATTTCATACATACATAATATACATATATGCATAAAATATATAATAAAAATTTAATATTGATTATTACATACCTATTATTTTTTATTCTGAATAAATTTTGATTGTAAAAAAATGATAAATAAAAATAAAATATTAAATAAAAATATTATTCATAAAATAAAGTAATTTCCTTTTTTCTTATTTAAAATTTTATTTAAAAAAAAAAATATATATATATATAACAAGGTATATGACGATTTCAATCCGTTCTAAAAAATAAAGAAGAAATATGCATATATGTAGGTATCTAAAGTTTAAATCTAATATATGCAATAAAAGTATATTATGCTTATTATAAACATTCAGTATATGATTGGTATATATGTATGTATATAATATGTACATATATAGATATATTATAATAACGTGTATATTTATTATTGGTATATGCACTGAAAAACAGGTCAACAATTATTTATATTGAAACGTGTTGTATGATTTTCTTTGAAAATAAAAAAAAAATTTAACGTAAATTTTCATTAAAAAAAAAATTTGTTATAGGTAGGTATTATAAAGTTGTTATTAAAGTTTAAAAAGGAAAATTTAAACAAACAAATAAAGAAAAAAAGTAGGTTTGAAAAATGAAGGGAAGGAGCAACTAAACAAAAAAGTTACAAGAGTATACTTTTTTTTTTTATTTATTCATTGACATATTAATTTTATTTTCAGTGCAAATCAAATTTACATGCGATTATTGATTGTTTTTACACTTTAGATTAATTGTATAAAATAAAAAAAACAAAATAATGAGAAAAAAATAAAGAGAAAAAAAAAAGAAGTAGGTAAGTAATAAAAAATATTCAACATAATTCATCAATTTTTTTGTATGACATAATGGGTAAAGCAGCAATCATCACATCACACATTATAAAATAATGTAAGGTAATTATTCAAGAATAAAAATCAAAAAATGTGTATACAATGTAAAAAAAAATAATAATAATAAAAAAAAAAAAATTTAATCTTACCTGAAATAATGGTTGATTTAATTGTGCGGTTGCTGGTATTTGAACTTTATAAAAACGTTGATCAAATTCTGGACTATGATCGTTAATATCTTCAACAGATATTACAACTCTTGTTGTTGATGACAATTGTGGTATTCCATTATCAGCGACGGTAATCTGATTGTTTTTGTTTAAATTAATTAGCAGAAAACAGAAAGCAAAAAAGAAAAAAAAATTTAAATAAATTGATTAATTGAAATCTGGAATCAAAAAAAAAAATATGTAAATACATTACAAGTACAGATATTAATCATTACTTTTATTTTTACGCTTATTTTGCATCAGCATAAAAATTATTTATATTACCTCCAATATGTGTTCTGATTGATTTTCACGATCCAATTTTCTGGCCGTTGTTGTTATTACACCTGTATTAATAAATTATTTAAAAAAAAAAAAAAAGAGAGAGAGAGAATCATGAATAAATAAATTTTCTGGAAAAATGTCAGCAATAAATTGCGGTACTGTACCTATTATATATACGTATAATATGTATACAAAATTAAATATAAAAATGAAAATGTAAAAATTTGTTGTAAAAGAATATTTCAATTACTTTTAAATTAATTGATAAAATTAATTACAAAAAGATTAAAATTAAAACCCAATCTGGAAAATGTAATATGTACAACACACACGAAAAAATACACAATCAGTAGAATATAATATAATGATGATGATAATCACAAAAAATAAATATGTAGTAGTAAAAGTGAACAAAAATTGCAGCATAAAGAATTTAAAATAAGCTTTTTTGTAATAATGGGGCAAAAGAAAAAAAAAAAGGAAAATAAATTAAACCTATAAAAACCAATTCGTAAGAGGAAAAAAAAAGGAAACACACGTTATACCCTAGAGAAAATTTCTTATTTTTATGTTGAAAATACAGTCAGTTTTTTATTGTTGAAGAAACGATGAGATTTATACTTTTAAAGTGCAACAAAAACTGGACTTTATAAAGAATATGAAATAGATAAGTACATAAGATGTAAGTAGCTGTTTATAGCAAAAGTGCTTACCGAACATAAAAATTATACTTAAATAAATATTTTTGTTGTGGATAAATGTAAGAAACAACTTAACATTTCTTTTTTGTTTTTTATTACATACATATTTGGTTTTTGGTACAAAATAATACATATTATAATGTATAATGTATATGTATACATAATATCGTCAATGTAAATAGTTGAAATGTATGTATACAAAGGAACGAAATAAAATAAGCAAACATAGATAGCATGAAATGAAAAAGAAAAAAAAACTAAACACTTACCCGTTGTGCTATTTAGAGAAAAAAAACCTTCAGGATTTCCCGAAGTTATACGATATGTGATATGTTGAAGTGGATCTATATCTCTATCTTGTGCAATTATTTGCAAAACTTTTTCACCAGCAGAACTTCCTTCTGGTATTGATGGATAATATACAGGATTTTCTGTTAAGGGGACATTGTCATTTTCGTTCAGAACTTGTATAAAAACCTATAAAAATAAATGAAAATGACGATACAAAAAATAAGAAATGTTAATTGACTACATTAACTATCTGTATATATATGTTTAGTTATTTAACAATTTTGAATAACAACAACAACATATGCATATGTACGTAATATGTATATGTATACAATATGTATAAATAAAATTAATTTTGTCCGTATTTTATTATTATTTTACCTGTATACAAGACTGCAATGGTACAATAGCTTGATCTTGAGCACAAACTTTTAACCAATAATGAGGTTTACTTTCAACATCAAGAATAGCCATTGTTCGTATTGATCCTATAATAGATAAATAAAATAAATATGTAAAAAGATTAATATGAAATTTTCATTATTAGATTCTTGTTATTCTCTACTTAAACTACTGAATATGCTTTAGTTTTATCTGAAAAATATTATTTACCTTCATTATCAATATTAAAAATTCCTAACCCATCTCCACCTTTTAAGGAATATATTATTCTTGAATCTGGACCAATTGGATCATCATCAGTTGCTTTAATTGTCATTACATGTGTATCTATTGGTTTATTTTCAAATACTTCACCCGTTAATACAAAATCTTCAAATTGTGGAACATGACGATTTTCATTTACATCAATTATTTCAATTATAACTGTAGTTTCTGATGAAAGTGCTGGTGTACCACGATCAAATGCTCTAACAGTTAAACTATGAATTTGTTGTTCTTCATAATCTAAAAAACCATCTGTTCTTATTGTTCCTGAATATTTGTCAATTCTAAATAGCATTTCATCAATTCCATCTTCTGTTATTGAATATAAAATTTCACCTCCTAAACCTAAATCTAAATCAACAGCATTAACAATGGCAACTACTGTTCCTCTAGGTACATCTTCTCTAACACGAAATGTATATTCTTTAAGTGTAAATTCTGGTGCATTATCATTAACATCATCTACAGTTACACGTACAATAGCATCTGAATGCAATGCTAATCTTTTTTGTATTTTATCATTGACGCCTGCCATGTCTGTAGCTCGTATACGTAATTCATAAGTTTCTTTTTTCTCCCTGTCGAGACGATTATTTACATATAAAACGCCAGTATTACGGTCTATTGCAAAGTCTTTAGTATCTGTTATCATTGTATATGATACTATTGCATTTTCACCAAGATCGGCGTCAGTTGTATTTAAACGAAAAATTATCGTACCATTTATTGCATTCTCAGCAACACGAAAACTTGCTACAGATTTTTCAAATTTTGGTGGATTATCATTTTCATCTAATACCGTTATTGGTAACATTTTTGATACTGATTTTTGTGGTTTACCTAAATCATAAACTGTTACATTAAGTACATATTCATCTTGTCTTTCACGATCTAAATAACCAATTATTTGAAGTTCTCCAGTATCAGGATCCAAACGAAATACAGAATCGTGATCACCGTCTGATATACCAAATACCAATTTACCATTATAACCTAAATCTCGATCTCTGGCCTTTATCCATGCTACTGTCTCGCCTAGTTGAACTGTTTCATTGATTTTTAATTCGATTGGAAAATCAACAAACTCTGGTGCATGAACATTTTCACCATATCTGCTAGGCATCATTGCAAAATCATCATGACCGTTATATTTTCTTCCTGGCATATTATTTTTTTCAGCAGCAGCTAATATTTCAGCTTGCCTACGGGCAACTCCAGTATCACGACATTCAAAACTACCATTATCTTCTGTATATGATGTTCTACCAATCATTGCGCTATTTATAATTTCATCTAATGCATGTCGTTTTGAATTTATTAAATTTATTTGAATAGTCATTGTATCTGCAAAATGTGTTCCATCTGTTGCAGTTACATTAACTTCTCTATGTTCTTGTTTAACATCAGTTAAATCACAGCCAATCGATAGTACACCAGATGTCATATCTAAATTAAAGCAACCATCTTCACTACCCGATACTAATCGATAACTAATATAATTTCCTGAATCATAATCAATGGCTGATAATGTTAAAATTTCAGTTCCTATTGCAATTTGTCGAGGAATATGACCAATACAATCGACTCTTTCAAATTGTGGTCGATTATCATTAACATCTCTTATTTTAATAATAAGTTCCATTTCAGTTTGTCTACGATACGGAATACCCCAATCTGATGCTCTAACAGCTAGAATATATTCTCTCCTCATACTTTCATAATCAATTAATTTTGATGTTCTTACAACACCGGAAAAATGATCAATATCGAATGGTACTTCATTTAAATTTGCTATACTGTATGAAATATATGCATTTTCACCAGAATCTTTATCACGTGCAGTTACTTTCGTTACTGTTGTACCAGCTGGTTCATTCTCATCAATCCATATTGTTTTATTTGTATCTTCAAATACTGGATCATTATCATTTGTATCTTCTACATTGATTTTTACTTTTGCAGATGATTGTTTTCTTATTCCAGAATTTCCTTGATCAATTGCAGATACAGTCAATGTATAAAATGTTTTTGTTTCAGCATCTAAAAGTTTTTGTGTATATAACATTCCGGTATCTGGATTTATTCTAAATTCACCACCTTCATTACCACCAACAATTTCGAGAAAAACCTAAATAATGATTTTATTAAAATTTTTATGCGTGGAAAAAAAAGAAGAGAAAAAATTATATGATTTCCGTTATAATCACTTTATATTGATAAAAAATTAACATACATATTATGTTTTATGTAATTTTATTTTATTTTTTTAAAATTTTTACCTGTGCATTTTTTCCTTGATCATGGTCTGTTACTTTTAATCTTATCACAGGTGTATTTGGTGGTGATGTTTCTGGTACAGAAACTTCATATGTTTCACGATTGAATACTGGAGCATTGTCATTTACATCAACTAAATGTACAGGCACAATTTTATAGCTTTGTTGTGGTGGTATACCACAATCTACAGCACGTAGTGTTAAATTGTATCCCTGAGGTGATTGTTCACGATCCAATAAATGATGTATTTCAATATTATATTCACCCAATTTATCAGTTTTTATTATACGAAAATGACCATCAGGATCACCTCCAACAATTTCTAAACTTTTTATTTGCCCATGTATATCACGGTCCTTATCACTAACCCGTACAATACCATAAATATTTGCATGAGAATTTTCTGCAATTTCTGGCAGTGTTTGTACATAAATATCCGGAGCATATAAATTGACCTAAATATATATATATACATACATATTATTTTCACTATCGTTAGTTACGTTTATTTTATTTATATTTATTATTATTAATACTTTTCTTCTTTTTTTTTTATTTTAATGTTTTATATGAAATGCATATTCATACAATTTGTAGCCATATTATAGTAAAATGGAATAAAAGTAAATTAGATTTGAAAAGAAATAAAACACAAATCAAGTGTATGTAGCTATAGAAAATTTTCAAATGAAAACTTTTTGAATATTACATTGCACACACTGCTTTAGGTAGAATATTCAAATTTTGAATTTGTTGTTTGAAGATAATTACATATGTATATATTTGTATATGTATACTTGTATGTACACATACATATGTATGCACTTATTTAAGTTAAAAATATTTTTTTTTCAATTTATTTTTGTTGAGTACATGTTAAACATCGTTCTTATTATGGTGCCTGAACTATAATGTATGTACATAAATAGATCCTTTTTTGTAAAGGTACATTGTATTTACAATATTATTTAAAATAAAAACACATTTTACAATGTGCAATTTTATATTCCCAAGGAGGCAAAATGTGTTTTGAATTTTTATTGCACATACATTTTATACTAAATTTTAATATATGTAATTACATATCAAATAAAATTTCGGCTGAATCATTTATCATACGTACATATTCAGTATTCAGTATGTACCTACATAGACATACATACATATATTATAAGTATGTACATAAAGTAGTTATAAACATTTTTTGAAATTATTAATGCAAATTTCAATTTAACAATTTAAAGCATTATGTATACAAGGAGTGGACGAAAGCGAGTTACTAGCAGACGTCGAGGTAGAATTATATTACATGTTGTGACTGTGAGGAAAAATCCAGACGTAAGGCCAATTGTAACGAAATGGTTAAAAAGCTTGAGGATCTTACATTGCAGGACAGTCGAATGAATAAGAAACAGTTAGTTGAGACCCTAAACATCTCCGCTGACAGCGTGTTAAATGGTTTTGCACAAAAAATTGGGTATGAACAAGGTCAGTTTCCGATGGGTGCCCAGAATGTTTACGGTGGAAAACAAACGACAACGAAAGGCTATTGTGAATGAATGACTGCTATACGTGAATGTGGCTTAACCATCCATCGTACTCTCCACATTTGGCTCTATTTGATTATTTTCTGTTCAAAAACCTGAAAAAATAGCTGAAAGGGAAACGTTTTCATAGTGATGAAGAGGTGCATGCAGCCGTTTCAGCCTGTTTTAAAGACATAGATGACACGTGGTTTTTCGGATATGAAAAGTGTGCCGAAGTTCGAAGAGACTATGTTGAAAAGTTTAAAGCTTTTCGTCCTCCCCTCATAAGTATGTATGCATGTTGCATGTAGTTATATGTACTTTTCTCTATTTTTATTAAAATTAATAATATCGAATACTTATACACATGTATGTACATTGTACATATCGTCACCTTGGTTCTTTTTTGTGGTATACGACAAAATCTGCTTTCGAGAAAAATGAACACAAAGTTTGGAAGAATAAAAACACTACTATATATAAGATATTTTGAATTTGGAAAAATATTAATTATTCATTGGCATAATAAAAATAATTTTGCGTTTAATTTTTTCATTTTCGTGATATATTTTATAAGCGATTTCATTTTTAAATTTTTAATCTCGTGCATATACGATACAAGTCTCACTAATTGATCTGGTAACATGCGTATACCACAAAACGACTTTAATTTTGTATGGTATACCATAAAAAAGAACTGAAAAGTGTTTTGCGCATATACCACAAGGAAGCACCAAAAGGTGCGTATACGTGGTATACGTCAGACAAGCACCAAAGTTCAGAACCAATTTGAGTAGATTTTTGTTGTTGTTTTATACATCAAATGCATATAAAGCAAAAAAGAACTGAAAATTATTTTGAAATTTGCATATACAACAAAGTATACACTGATTTTTTTAAAAACGGAGAGAGATAGAAAAATTTCGATTGCAGTTACAGAAAGAGCACAAAAATACAAAATTTTTGTTGTACATAGTTCAAAATTGACCAAAATGCGTATACCACAAAAAAGAACCAAGGTGACGATATGTGTGTACATGTATGACAACATCTTAGCAATAAAAACTATAATATATTTATTATTTATTGATTCTTTTTTTATTACTTCACAAATTTCTTTAGATAACATTCTTTTTTCGTTATGAAATAAAGCAAAAAAAATTGTTTTGTTTAAAAATGGACATAAAATATTAATATCATCAACAGATGGGTGGTAATTTAATATGTAGTAGCTTCGATTGGCTTAATAAAGTTTTTTCTCTGTTTATGAATTGCCTAGAGTATTGTGTAATTTAATACGTATATCATTAATAACATGATGTTATATTTTTTGATTTTTGGCTTTTTTTCAATATAGATATTACAGAAAATAATTGAAAGACAAAATTACAAAATTTGAGATTTAAATTGGATGATAATAGAAAAAGAAGATTAATTAAGATGTTGACGTAGCATCTTAATATTTCATTAATATTTTCAAAGAAATAAAATAAAAAAAAGTAGGTTGGTTTTATCAGTATTCAAGAGTAAATTTTGATTTTGTTATTTTTTGCTAAATTTTTTTTAAGTGTTCTCATTTATTTTTTTTTTTTTTTGTTTTTCAATTTATTTAATTTATCTAACAAAAACAAAGACAAAATTTAATTTCGTGTGTCAAAAAAGTTTTGTATGTATTCTATAATTTAACTGAAAACAAATATTATTTTATATGTTTTGCATAAGAATGCTTCCATAAATTTAGCCATTATAAGAAAAGTTTAAATCCAGCTTTATTTCATTTAGCGGTTTTGAAGTGTGGCATACATTAGTTTAAGGATTTCGATAAGAAGAACTAATATTCAAAAGCATTTTTACTTTCACTCTTTACAGTACCTATAATAAAAGTTAATAATAACGAATTTATATTTGAAAAATCCTTCAGAAATACATGATGCAGTTTGAAGCTGGTATTATTTGCCTGTTTACAAACAGAAATCGTTTAACTTTATGTCATTTATTTTATATTTGTGTTTGCATTGCGCATACATTAAAATTGATTCTTCATTTATTTTTATTATAGTATAAAGAAAAAGAATATTAAGAAAACTAGAGATAAGTAATCAGTTTTAAACTTGACCTAGTTAATTTAAAATAAAAGCTTTTTCTAAAAGAGCTAAAAAAAATAATTATCTATCTTATATTTTTTATATTTATAAGCTTATAAATATAGATACTTATTATTACTTAATATTCTACTGATTACATAACTTGAATATATGTAGTTTAAATCTTAGTTCTTTTTATACATATAATATTAAAATTTGACACTACATACATACATACATACATTATCCTATTCGAATTTATAAAACATAATATAATATGGACATACATACATTATCTTCAATCAACAAATTTCTTTTTTTTAATATTATAATTAATAAACTAAAATATGCTAAAATAATAACAAAAAAAACACTTACCGGTTCAACTTTGATTGTAACTTTAGCTTTACTTGCTTGATTAGATCTATAATTTGATCCACTTCCACGATCTGTTGCAATTACTGTTAATTGATGCACAGATTTTTCTAAATACTTTAATGGTCTAGTTAAACTGATAACACCACTTGTTGGATGTACAGAAAAATAATCTGTATCATCTAAAAAACTATAGTATATTTCACCATTTATTCCTAAATCAGCATCTTCAGCCATTACTTTTATGATACTTTTATGTAATGGCATATCTTCTGGTACCGTTTTTGAATATTCGGTCGGATAAAATAATGGACTAAGATCATTACGATCAAGCACCTTAAGTAAAACTATTGTTTCACAATCATACACATGTTTACCATTTTTTTCTAATAATGTTGCTGATGCTTTAATACCTAATCGATATTCATCAGTTTTTTCACGATTTAATATCACATTACCGGTTCTAGTCCGTATGGCAAGAAATGCAAAATCACCTACTAAACGTTCTTCAGCTTTAAATAGCTTATCACGATCACCACTAACTATACGAAATTTAACATCTAAATGTGGTATTATTTTTATCCCTAAACGATCTTCGTTCGGTGGCTGTATAGCATAGGATTTTCCTACACTATTTTCAGGTATTGTCACATTATATAAAGATTGTTCAAACTGAAATATATATGCTACATGTGCATTATTATTATTATTATTATTATTATTATTAATATTATTATAAATTCGTAACGATGATGATCCAAATAATGATGAAGACGAAGATGATGATAATAATGATGACGATGATGAAGATGATGATGGTATAAATTTTCGATTACTATTGTTATTGTTATTATAATTATTATCCTGTGATGATTCCGCGGTACAGCTTAGGTGTACAATTAGTACTATCCAAAAGAGGACATTACATAATTGTTTCCTTAGCTCGCCGCGATTAATATATTTCATTTCACTTGAAACTTTAATTTATTCATCAGTAATGTGCACATTCTAACCACCGATAATTCTGAAAAAAAATAAATAAATAAAATTAATAAAAACAATTATTTATTAAAATTTATTAAACAATAAAAAATAATAATTTAATTCAAATTCAGGAAAAGAAAAAAACTGAAATAATGTTAGTGAAATGTGATACATAGAACGCAAAAGTATTTTTAATAATCGGAATATACTTACTATTTAAAAAACAAAAAAGAAAAAATATATAGGTACATAAAATGTGTTCATACATTTTTTTATACATGTGTAGGTACTTAATTACATTCCACAAATAAAATATGTATCAAATATTCAAAAATAATATCATTTTTGAATATTGGCTTAATAAATTTGTATATGATTTGAATAAATGATGAAGATTGAAGAATTTATTGTGTTTTTGAACATCATTTGTGATTCATTTTTCATTTATTATTTTCATTTTTTTTTTTTTTTTTTTTTTGATTTTTGGTCAGGTGAAAGACCAAATGTTCAAATATAACAAATAGTAGTTTACCACTTTGATTGGACGAATACGTACATACATACATTAACAAAGTGTACACAAAATATCTATGCATATTAAATATATACATATTTCTCTGCTCTTCAATGTACAATGAATGATGAAAAAAAAAGTTGTATTCGCAAGGCATAAACAATACGTGATGAACGTGATTCGAATATGAACGATGAAGAGGCTAAAAAATGTGATTAAACTATAAACATACATATATAGCTATGTATGTAGTTGTATAAGAAACCATAAAATTCTTCTTCTTGTATACATACATACGTATATATATATGTACATATGTATGATGTATATTCAAAAATTGTACAAAAAATAAGTATTTTGCTACATGAACATAGAAAAAAGGGTTAATCAGGCACATGAAAAGAATATATCCTTTTTAAAGGATTCAGTTCTCATTTTATTCATTACTTATTTTTTTCCGTTCTTGTTCTTTTTAAAATTTGTTTTCTTTAAAAAGACATCATGTCGTTTCCGTCACATGTTGACATAAGAAATGATTCTGTTTAAGAATTTTATTGTAACAGCAGGAAGATTTTATCTTTATAGATACCTAATTTTTAAAATTTTTGCGGTTTGTAGAAAAAAAAAAGTTGTAAAAAAAGTTTAAATTGATAGCAAATTTATAAGAATTTTACATAAGTATAATGTAACTATATGTATATATATTTAATTTGAAAAATATTGAGATTTTTTTCCTTTTTGCATAATTTTTTTAAAGCATAATGTATTTCTTATTTTTCAACGCTTTAAATCATTTCACAATAAAAAAGAACGAAAAGAAAAAAAATAATAGTTTAAATATTAATTATGACACAAATATTATATATATCTACATAGTAAGTTCCCTTAAAAATGAGGAAAAAAGGAATTTAAAACTTTTAAAATTTAGATTCTTATTTTATTTTCTTCTTTTTTTATTAGTTAAACGAGGTCAAATATAAGTAGAGTGGAAGTAAATGAGTGTAAAATGGTAAAATCATGAATATTTATAGATAGAGTTTTTTTTTTATTATATAAAATTTTTAGCTATGTATGTATGTATGTATATCTAAAAATGAATTTTTTTAAAATATGTATTTAAAAGTTCCCTCTCAATTTCACTAAGTATAGTAATAATTATAAAAGTAGAAAATATGTTGAAGAAAAAACAAATATTTATTATAAGTAGTTGATGCATATAGGTATACCTATAAGTGGCAAAGTTTTAGAACAAGAAAGAAAAATATGAAAAATATAACAAAATTCATGTTTAAATTTGTTATGAACTAAATTTTACGTACTTTTTTACTTATGAAAGAATTTAAAACTCGTTATAGTTATTTTTAATTTTTTTATTTTTTAGAGAACCATTTTAATATCAATTTCATTTATCTTTTTTTTTTATATGGTTTGATGTGGTCATTTCTCATTTAAATTTATTATTTGTGTTTTATAATGCATTTTAACTTTTTTTTTTTTTTTAACATTCGAAAAGAATAATTTACTTTATAAGAAAATTATAAGAAGAGAAAAAAAAATCTTTTTACAGATTTTAATTTTTATAGGCCATAAGGAAAAATCAGAACTCGTCTCAAATGAATCCAATGGTCCATTAGTGAGGTAACAATCATGTTTTCTCGGTAGTTTATAATTTTTTTCGTTTATTTTCTTCTTTTCTTACAGGGTGATTTATTTTTTCAATTTGACAATATTTTTCGGAATATTTCATGAGAAAAATTATACTGGCGAAAAATTTGTTTTTATTTATTTTTAAAGCCAATATAATGTGCACTATAAAACAAAACCAACCCGAGTCCGATAACGCCATCCGTTATTATGTATTGTAATTGAAGATTAAAGATTTTCAGGAAGAGTAAAAAATATACTTGTATGAAATTCATTTCAAAATAATTATTATAATAAAAAAAAGAATATCGTGTTGCCAATATGTATTTGTTTATAGAAAAAATAACCCTTTTTGTATAAGTACATACATATAAACAAAATTATACTGGAGCACATAATCAAAAAATGTAAAACCATATTAAATACACTGTTAAGTTTTTTTTTTCTTTACATATTGAAGAATTTTTAATCTTCCAATCTCTATTTTATGTGAAATCGAAAAAATAACTCAATAATTTTCAACATTTTTTTCGGTTTAGCTATGTGAAAAAGTCATAAAAACGAATGCGAAATTATAATGTTTTTTTTTTATTTTGTATATTTTTTCTGTTGTTTGCCATTTAAAAACTAATTAAGTATTGTAGTAGACTAACAACAGAAAAAACGACATTCGACTCGGCTGGGAATCGAACCACAGACCTCTACCTTTCCGGGGTTATTGCTCTTACCATTGAGCTACCAAATGCCATATCGCTTGCTGTTCTTAGTTACTACGTAAACATTGATGGTATCATATTTAAATCCCCTACAGTATAATATAATTAAGTATAGTCATATATACTTCATTTAATCAGGAGTACAGTACAAGTTTATATGTACGTTAGTACGAATATAAAAATTATAGAAAAACAAAATGATGTATATATATGTACCATATGTATACACCCTCACTTAAATCGACATAAAAGATTTATCGACTTATAATTGGTTTTATTCTGAAGCTGTCCCATTGTGTTTATACCCTTTGTAACAATCGGTTCAAATTAAATTGATTTAAAAATGATATTTCATTTTCAACAGTAGTTTGAAAGTTCAAGTGAATTTTTAAATTAATTTTTTTATGGAGCCGTTTTTTAATATTATTGACAATTTTCCATCAAAAAATTCAGCGAAGAAGGATACGGCTTTTAAAAAAAATATTGAACAGGAGAAAACATTGAATTATATTGTGTGTATGTATATCGGTTGTCAGTCATATACGACTCAGTGACTGTTAACAAAAATAATAGAACATTAAGATAAAAACTACAAAATAAAGCTTTTAGATGAAGGACCATACCGCCGTAAACACAATACAGCGATTTTCGTTGTCGGTTGTCGGCGACGGCAAGCTTTGTATGTATTTTATTATTGCCGCCGACAACCGAAACGAAAATCGCTGTATTGTGTTTACGCGTACGGCGTTTAGAACGTGTTAAATAAAAGTGTTTCATGAATTTCAGGACATTGTTTACAAACTATCATATACATAATTATATAGTTATTTTTTTTTAAAAACGTTTCTTTCATCAACATTTTGTATAAGTATGCATAATATTATGTAGTAAAACTATAAAAGTGGCACTTTAAAATTTCCTAATACTTAGGTACTTCGCAGAATTTTTAAGAAAATTTTTTGTGCTGTAAGGTTTCTTTACTGATTCTTTATCGTTGCAACGATTTTTTTAAATCATCCGTTGAAATAATTAGAAACATTTGTATGTTATAATTTTTAAGAATTCCCCGAATATCTAAGTATCAATTGCGTACATTTTAAACAATTGAAAATGTTTATCAAAATCTTCAAAAGAAGTCCTCTTTGTTACCAGAAAATCGCTAAATTGTTTTTTATATAACATGTACTCGTAGATACTGTTGTTCATAAAAACTGAAGAATTAATTTTTTTTTATATAGTATTCATGCATATTAAATACTATATAAAAGTAAGTACATAATTATTTTTCTTTTTTTAAATACATGTATATATATCACCCATTCCATGCATGACGGACGGGACATTGAAGAAAATTATTTGAATCTTTTTCTTTTTTACCTTCATATACATAGTTCAAATGTATTCTAATTAAATTTAAATAATAATGATCCACCCAAAAACCTACCAAACCGAAAAGGAAGATGTTTTCCAAGAATTCTTGTTTTAGTTTTATAAGGCGATAAGTGACTATGACGGACGGGACATGAAATGACACTCGTTTTTACAGTTATAACTTCAACATTATTTTTGTTTAAAGTATATAACTTCACACCTCCTGTTTGAAGGTAAATTTTTAGGTGGTAGTCTTAGCAAACTACGACAGAAATTTGTTATTTCTCCAACTCGCACAATCTAAGATATAACAAATTATGTTTGCCATGACGTATGACGGACGGAACCATTGAAAAGTCCCAAATTCTTTTAATAAAAAAAGATGAAAATTGTAAAATTAAACACTGAAATTAATTTTTTTTAAATAGTTTATTTGTTTTTCTTTTTGATAACGCACATTGTGAAGCTAAAACAACACTGTACTATTTGTCATAAAATGCATTTGGTAACTAGTTATTTAAGCTCAAAAATAGCCCCCGAAAACCTACTAAAGGTCGGTGTAATGTGTGTGTTATGTTTATGTATCTGTTTTTTTTTCCAAGCTTTAGTAACAAAAGAAACGTACAGTAGTGAAATATATACCTGGAGAACCTATTTACCCTATTTATTTAAAAAAAAACTGAAAAAAAAAAATTGTTAGGTTTGATGTAACAGCTCGCGTGAAATGGGCGATATGTATAATGTATGTGTACAGCGACGTGCGGTCTAAGGCGCAGAATGCGCAGATTACATCCTGAAGGATTATCAGAATTCTAAAATTTATATTATAAATTAAATTTTTTAAATTTAATATATTGTATATAGTGCAGAAATATCAAATGTATAGGAAATGTTTTATAGAATAAAACTTGACTGTTATTAGTTTATTGTTTTTTTTTCCATACAGTAGCCAGTCGTAGAAATGTTTTTACACTTGTAACTTGCAAGCAACAAAAAACATTGAGTGCGTATACTCCGCAGTTCTAGTACTATTTTGGTACGACTAAATCATTTTAATACTGTATATACCACAAGCACTAGTAATAAAGTTATTAAGAAAAAATACTTGTCAAACTCAAATATTTCGTTCATTGTTAAAAGTACCTTCATGATATGTCGAGTGTAAAGTTGTATGATAAAGTTTCTCAACAAAATCAGGCAGTGTAAACGCTGTTAAACTTTTAAAGTAGCTTTACACTACTTGATTTCTCATATCACTTTACATACTATATGTCACTGGTAAAAGTTTGACAGCGTTTACACTGTCTGATTTTGTTGAGAAACTTTCTCATACGACTTTACACTCGACATATCATGAAAATAGATTTTTTCTATTTTCGTATGACATTTGATTCGACTTCGTAACACTTGAATTTATTTATTTCAGTGAACTATCAGCATTATGAGAAGTCGTATGACAATACATATGTAAAATAACATACATAAAGTGATATGACAAATCAAGTAGTGTAAAGCTACTTTTACCAGTGACATATAGTATGTAAAGTGATATGACAAATCAAGTAGTGTAAAGGTACTTTAACTGATTTAATAATTTATATTTGTGTACAGTGTCAATTATTAATAATCTGTTTAATTTTTGTTCAAAATTAATTGAACCAGTGTACACCTCGTCGTACTGTATCATACCAAATTAGTTGGTTCGCACCAAAATCGTCCATTTAATAAAAAGTTTGGGGTATAGCGTAGTGCGTATATTTGGTTTGATACTGCGCACCGGTTGTGGTACATTTCTTATGACGATTTTTTAATCATTTTTTATACTATTGTACTTATGTACATATATACACTTTTTTATGGAAATTCTACGTTTTTCATCTTGTTTTTTTGTTTTATCTTAAAAATCTAAATATTACCAGATTATTGTAAAGGTCAATTTTCTTCAAAAATTGTTTGGGTGAACAAATTGATTTTTAATCTACGAGGTGTTGAAATACAGCTCTTTAAAAAAATGGTAAATGGAGGAAGATAGCTAAAAAGGATCACATATCTGCGCACTTGGGTATCAGGTTCACTGCACGTCACTGTATGTATGTATATCCATTTTAATCCTTTTCGTAGTTATTAAAATATCTTTATAGAAAAATGTAATTGAAGCTGAAAAATATAATTGACAAGTAAAGGAATTCTATAATTAAATAAAGTATTAAGAAGGATTTAATTTTTTTACACTAATATATTTTAAATCATTCATTTAACTAGATTTTCTTTTCCTCATCTTCAAAAGATAATATCCTCTTTTACTACTTATTTTATGTTTTTCCCTTCTTGTAGTTAAATTAATGAGAACGACATGAAAGTTTTTTTTCTTTAAAAAAAAAAAAAAAAAAAAAAAAAAGTAAATAAATAAAAATAAAGAAAACAAAGTATTTTCTCCCAAATTTTCTGTAAGATACGAATTTAATTAAAGACACGATAAATTTCAATTGAAGACGTAAGAAGTATTTTTTATATTTTTATAGATCTCTACTTAAATCTTTTAAGAAGAAAATCGAATTCTTTATAGGTATAATAGATCTAATTTTTTTTTTTTTTTTTTGACGTATATGTACTTATGCATACTTATATATTCTTTTACATTATTATGCGTTTACAAAATACTTATTTTTGTTTCAGAAAATCCGAAAATGTTTGAATTTAGTATCTAAAAATATCCTTTCACTGAAAAATTTAAATGAGAATTTTAATGATGTTTCAGATTTTATGTTATTGATGTGTGATGTACATAGTTTAATGTTGAATACAGAACCCCCCATTTTAGTTTTTGATTATTTCCATGTTAATATTTTAAATAGGTATAGGTATACATACATACAATACAAAAATACATATGTAAAAACTGTTTTTATACAAAAATACATATGTATGTATTTAACCTTATGCTAGAATAAGGAAGAAAAAAAAAATTGGTAACTTCTAAATATTTTTCAGTTTTATACGTGTATAAAATATTGTATATTAAATAAAGCTCGAGAAAAAGGTGCCCTGAAAATAGTTTTCATTTTAATTTTGTAATATTTTTTTATTTTGTTTTCAAGCAATTCTATCATACATACATATTATAGGTATCTTCTTTTAATTAACTGCTTACGTTTATTTTCTTTAACATTACTATCTTTTTTTTTAGCACGTTGAATGTTGTATTTGAACTCTAGAATTATTTTTAGATTGTCAACATAAAAAAACAAACAGCGTTAAATCATACTTTAGTTAGTTTTTTAACGTATTCATCGAGATTGAACAAAATCGACCTATAACTGAGAAACTTTTTTTTTTCAAAAAAAATAAAAATAAAAAAGATACATACATACATATACATATATTTTTTAATTAGTTTTTAGAACAAGGATCTATGTATATGAGCTTCAAAAAAGAATAACTTTAGATATGTACATATCTAAACTATTTTATATCAGATGTAGGTAGGTACATATGTATATCATATACATATATATGTATGTATGTATGAATCATTTTCATTATTGTTTCAATATTCAGTATTTTCACTATTTAGAATTCAGTTCTACTACGTCTGTCTGCTTTTGTCCATTTTTTCAAAAGTTGTGTTTTATTGAAACTGAGGATGTGGGAATTCTGAGATTTCTCACTTTCTCAATTAATAAATTGCTCAGATCAGTTCACAAGCGGTTTTTGGTTTGAAATGAAATTTGGGGTTATGACGTGATTTTGTAATTTGTATTTTATATTTCTTCTTGAATTGTTTTGTAATGTTGGGTTTTTACTAGTAAAATTTGTTCAAGTATGTAGTTTAATTTTTTGATATGTTTTTTTTTGCACACATAAAGTGTGTCTACTTTTAAAAAGAAGATGGTGATAAAACTAATGTGAGTACATCTCACTTCCTCAGTTCCAATAAAACACAGCTAAAACTACAATTCTATATTCAAAACTAGGTCATTTTTCGAAAAAGATAATATATTTATCTTTGTAAAACATCCTGTAACTATCTCCGTTGTCGTTTATTGTAGAGCAATGGCATATTTTACATAGTGCGATAATTGTCGTACAACACTTTCTCGAACACGAACATGTCGGAGAGAAGAGAGAAGAGTATTGCGGGGTAGCTTGTGTCGGATGGGCTAGAAAATTTCACCAAACATTTGATATTTTCCTATTTCTCCTTCGCACTTTTTCTTTTCATTACAATCTAAAAATGACAGCAAATAAAGAAGGAATGAAAATTTGTTGTACAACAATAGTTTTATTGTGTAAACGTTGGAGAACAACTTTAAAACAAAATACAAAAATCCATCAAACAATTGTCGTAACGTGTAAAATACGCCAATGATACGTATACCTAACGAAAAGAAACTCTTCGCCGTTTCAATTGACATAAGCTTGTGGTTAAATTTTGTAACACATTAACCGGACACCCTGTATATTACAATAAAGATACGTATGTGAAATGAAAATACCCAAATGAAATTTCTACACGTAGTTTGTTCTTGTATAGATAACTATAGAATGTGGCTGCATATATTACACATTAGTTTATCCACACCTTAATGTTTCTTAATGAATATTTATGAAATTAAAAATACATATAGTTAAGTATACATATGTGTGAAGGAAGGTACATATACATACATATATTATGTACATATGAACATTATACATATTATAAAATTTACATTCGTATACTTTGCTTAATACATACTTCGTTCTCATTTAAATTTTACATACGAACATCAATTTTAAGTTAAAAAAAAGACATTTGTTCACTAGGGCAAAAGTTATAGAATAAAATGCAAAAAGGTCATGTTTTTGACAAAAAAAATATTTTTTTTTCATTTTTCATAAAATTAATCCTTAAAAAATTATGCATTTCAATTTTTGAATTCTTTTCTGTTCTAGTACTTTCTATTTGAATCCTCTCGAATAACTTGGTCAGTTGAAGAGCTTTAATCAATAAATATTGAACTCAGACCATAATAGTTCAAAGTTGACAAGTCATAAATTTTTTATACCAATAATTTTCTACATACATACATACTTATGTACAAATTCATAAATTTCAAATTATTTTAATTGTTTATTTTTATATGGATGGATATGTGACTAGCCGACTTTAAACTATTACATACATACAGTGAACGTAGACTAGGACTACTGCCACCGTCGCAAACGAGTTTATAACCGGTTTTAACAACTCCTGAAAATACACCTGATGGTGGCACGACCAAGTTGTAACGAGCGTGAGTGTATTACAACCTTCAGCTAAAATTATTTTAGACTATTCTTATTATACCAAGTAGGAAAAAAATTGTTACAACTAGCGCATTACTACCAATGTATTCTGGCTCATATACGGTTATATCTCGTTTTGTGTTGCATCGATTTGATTCAAAATAAAAGTTGTAGTACATAGATCAGAAAAGACTCCACCGTGCAGAAATTCAATCGTTTCATAGGATAGGATGCCGAGATATTCAACTTTGAAAACAGATTTTTGACGAAAATTGTCGAAAATATAGAACGAACTGTTAAATTAAAAAGAATTATTATGGGTGTACTAAGAAACAAAATGTATGTACATACATACATATATGGTATACATATTTAAGACACAGTATTGTAGCTGATGATAAATTTGATCGTCACACAAATTGAAATATTTAAGTACAGGAATACAAATTTAATTGATATTTTTTCTCTTTTCTGTTTTTCAATTTACATACGAGAATAATCTCTATAAAGATATTAGAAATAACAAATGGTTCTTTTGGTTTTTACTTTATTTTGTAAATTCTACTTTAATTAACTTTTTTCTAAAGATCCTCGATTACTTAATTATAATGTAAGTACTTACTTAAGTTATTTTTTTTTATATTTCAATTATTGATGACATAATCATTTGTTTTATAAATCATCATCAAATCAGTAATTAAAAAATAAAAGCTTTTCGAATTCAATATCAGAAGGGTGGAGTATCACACACCTCAGTTAATTTTATGTTTTAAGTTTTTTTTCTAACTCAGCTACTTAAAAATTCTAACTGAAGTTGATAAACTTTAAAAAATATAAATCTTATCACATTCGAACTATAAACATTATTATATTTTTCACGTTTCAAATTAAAAATCATTTTTTGTTAATAATTAAATTCACCTTATTTGTTACGGCCCCATAAGCACTTAAGTTTTATTTTAATTTTACCGACACGACGCCGTTTTAATTGATTTAAAATTTATTCCTGAAAAATTGAAAAAAAAAAATTACAACTTTCGTGACTAAGTGGCTAGCATAGTTTTTTTTTTTAAAACACTCTAATCAATATTTTTACGTTTTTCTACGGACCCTGTTAACTGATTATTTTTGACATTTTTGCACGGTATTATTTTTGTAATTTTTTGCAAAACTACTCCTGCCACAAAAAATATACGTACGTCCAAAAGGACGCAAGTCACATAATACAAACAACGCGCAGACACTTTTTACTTTTAAAAAGTAGGCACCTCTATGTAAGTATGTATGTTAAATTCAACTTTCTACTTTTCGAGAACATACATATATGTACATTATGTACTTATTTTGAGAAACGAAAATGTTTACATTTGTAATCTTAACATTGATGCGTGTGTGTAAAATTTAAGTGGGACCGGAGTGATGAGTAACTAAATACATATACATAGATAGTAGAAAAATTTTCAAGCGCTTTATTGATTTTAATTTAATTCGTTATTTGAGATAAACTTTAAAGTTTTGTACATGTTCTAACATGTCTAGACATCTTATAAAGTAGCCTAGTTACTCATTTATACATGACGTAATATCATATAATAAAATAAATTTTATTTCTGTTTATTGTGTTTTGTGTAGATACTTTCAATTCTACAGTTTTAAAATTTCAAATTATTCTTTTATAATTAACATAAACTTAATTTAATCATCCTTGGAATTTTTAGTGATACACAGAAAGACAAATCAAAAAGAAAAAGAAATTACATTGAGCGCGTATACTCCGCAGTACCAAACCGGTATAGTACTATTTTAGTACGACTAAACCATTTTAGTACTGCCCGTATATACCGTAGATGCAAATAATGAATTTTGGTTCGCACCAAAATGGTCGACCTAAAATGGTTCGGTACCATGCGTATATACCGGGACCAAAACAGTACTAGTACCGGTTCGGTACTGCGGAGTATACGCGCTCATTGAGAATTCTAAATACTAAGTACATACATACATAATATGTATTCACTAGCATTAACACTTTGCCGGCAGTTGTCACGTATTACATAAGCCAGTGTTTTTTTTATCAGCGACGTCTCGTAAATGTGGTATATTCATGTAGTCAACAAATAATTAAAAAAAATAATACTTACATATATTTTTCTAAATAATTTCACAAAATAAACTACATTTACCATATTACATACATACACTTACATACATCATACAATTCATACATGATAAAATTTAAATAATCGTGGCTTCAATGCTTTTTTTTTTAATATGTACATATCATATATACATACATGCATATTTACTATAAATTGATTAGATAGAAAACGCCGGCGCTAAGTGATAATAAAAGAAATGCAAGATATTATATTGTTATCAGAAGTAGACAGAACTTTTTAAATAGATGACGTAAATGATCCAAAATGTGGTAAAATTAAAAACCTTCTGTTAAATTTTTTTGTAATTTGGAGGCTTTAAAAGCTGTGACATATTGGAACAACTAGAAAAAATCAAACTAGACAGTGATAGATATACTTTATTAAAATTGATTTTTTTATTTGTTTCATCGTACATATAAGTAACTTAATACTCCTCCTCTTTTTCGTATATTGCAAACCACAACATATTTCTGGTAAAAAATATTTATTCATGAAACAGAGCTTATTTGCTATGAAAAACCATCCCATACGTATATGTACATTATGTATGTAGGTATGTATATAATATAAAATATAACTACATTTCAATATTATTTTCCTTTCTCATTTTTATTTCCTGAAATTCACAAATGCTGACACAACGAAAAAGTTGTAATCTCCAAAAAAAAAGAACTAAAATTTTGTCATAAGTAATATTTTTGCAAAATTAACAAAAAATTAATATAGCACATTTACGCATAAGACACATATTCCTATTGCACTTAACCCTAGGATTGCCTGATCGAGAATGTCACAAATTTGGCCGTGAGTATACAAATGTATACCATACATTTTATATGAAAATTTTGAAATTTCAAAAAAATATATCTCAGCATTCCGTGAACCATAAACCGTAAATCTTTGATTTAATTATTTGCTGAAGTGTTCTCTTTGATTATCCCGTACAATTTTTTTCTAGTATTTTTACTTTTTGAGATAAAGTGCAAAACTTTGATAAATGTTTTAGTATAAAAATATTAGTTTTATGTCTACGGAATGCTGAGATACAAATCTTTGAAGTTGAAATTTAAGTAAAATTTGTGTTTGGTCTCAAAATGTATGGAAAATTTTCGACTCTTTACCTTGTTTTGCACTTTATCTCAAAAAGTAAAAATACTAGAAAAAAATTGTACCGGATAATCAAAGAGAACACTCCAGCAAATAATTAGGTCAAAGATTTACGGTTTTTGGTCCATGGGATGCTGAGATATCTTTTTTCAAAATTTTCATATAAAATGTACGGTATACATTTGTATATTCACGGCCAAATTTGTGTTTTTGCATAAAAAAGGATATTTTATTCTACCGATTTTGAGCTAGGACCTTGAAAGTTGGGGTGTATAGAGAGAACCCTTTAATGGAGAAATTGGTGAAGATTTCAAGATTCTAGCTCAAAGGGATCGTATTTTATTAAGGGTCAAAGTCCGCGTGTATACGTTTATATACGATCAGGCAATACTAGGGTTAAATCTTAGCATAAGTTCCGGTGCAATAGTCAGCATAAATTCTTTAAATCTTTAAATCATAAATTACTAAAAATATTAAAAAAGTAAAAGAATTCAGTCCGAAGTTATCTGTCTGAAGTAAAAGATTCATATAAAAATTAAATTTGTTAAATTAAAGAATTATTATAATAGAATATACATATTACTTAAGTGAAGTTTGAATAAAATTTTAAATAAAGGAAAATTTAATTTAATTGAAATTGAATTGGAAAACAAAAGTTTTACTTCCATATGTTTTCTACTGGTTTTTGAAATCTCCGATATTTTTTTAAATTTTCGAAATCTTGAATCTTGAACTCTCATATACCTACTTATGTTAGATGTAATTTAGATGCACCTATTTGTTTATGTTCAAAAATGTGCAAAATAAATGATTTAATGGAGTCATTCAAAATGGGTAAAATCAAACATTTCTAACGTCAATCAGTTACATATTTATCATTAGTGACAATGGAAATTCCGTTAAGCTCTAAAGTGACATAAAAAACACAAAATTTAGTTTTAAGTATTCGAAATGTTTTCGTGTCTAACCTTTAAAATTATCTTTAACACAGCAGAGTTAAAGTAATTATAATTCATTTTAAATTCGTGGTAAACTTCTTTGAATACTTACTTCACTTCAATTAAATATCTCACATTGTTAATAAAAGCTAAAATTTCACAATTTGTTTTTTATTTTCCTTCAAGTAGACTAAATTCATTGTTATCTCTTTACAGTCAACTTTCTTTAAAAAACCTTTTTAAATTTCATAATATTTTTATACATTTTTTTATAAAAAAACACTTACATATCTACATATCATATATTTAGGAATCTAAAAACTTGAAAATTTTTGCATGTTTCGGCTCATAATATTTTTTCAAGAAATTTTTTTCTTCTCATTGCTATTAACAATACATGCACATAATAATGTAGTACAGTATGTTAATTTTTAATATAAAAATAAAATCGATTAGATCAATTTTCCAAATATGGTTTTGAGGAAATATTTTACATAATATCATAAAAATTTAAGCAATGTTAGCCAAAAAAGTACAATTGTTTAAATTTATTTCATGCTATAAAATATTTTATACGAATAGCTAAGATATATATTTTTTTTTTTTTTTTTTTTTTTTTACTTTATTGTAATATTTTTTAGTTCCATGATATATAAATATGTACACATATTGGAAGAAAAAATCATAGATGTACTTATGTATGTTTTGAGTTTAAAAGATTTGTATAAATGTAAGTATATAAGTATATATACATATTAGGAAAATAAAATATTTAAAATTGTACATTTTTGATATATTTTTTCAATCATTTTCATTTCTTTTTTAATATTTTTTATGCTATGCATATATAATAAAGATTTTGTACTTTATAGAACAATTTTTTTTTCATTTATTTTGTATTTTAAATGTAAAATTTATATAAAATTCTTTGTTCTACATAATATGTGAATGTGTATATATATGAATGAATATAAAAGTTCTTGAATACAATATGTTCACCACCATTATGGCGAAATAAACGCTTGAATAACTGTTATAAATCAATCAATCAAATGCTTTAATTTAATTTTTTGTATTACATACATACATATGAATATTTGTTTTTGTGTATGTGAATATTAACTTTATTAAGTACCTATTGTTTTTTTTCTTTTGCAATTTTCAAAATTAAATATAAAATGGAAATAAAACAATGAATAAATAATGACGGCAGTAAAAATACAACTGAGATATCGATTCAACATTTTTGATATTTAAAAAAAAAGCGATAATTTATTATTAAAAAAAAGTTACTAACTTACTTAGTATCTAAATGAACAAAATTAGATACATGTCAATTTAAATCTTTTAACTACATGTATGTATGTACCTACCCAATATAAAATTGATTTAAATCTCTTGTTTACATAATTACATTTATTAGTACATGCATGTATATAAGTGTAGTGAATTTATTAAATATCTATTCTAATTGTAAAACAAATATAAATTGTTTTCTTATCTTTTATAATAAAATATCCTATACATACAGTCTAAATAAATATACATTAAATACATAAGTATACATATGTATAACTACGTATATACATGTATCTAATATGTAAGTTTTCAACTAAATAATACATATTTTAATAATGTATATATAGTTATAAATATCAGAATCCTTTCATTTTGTTGAGTAGTACAAGATATACAATTAGCACATCCACAAATCAATTTTCAAAGATTATTCATATCGATATAAAATATTGGTTTTTTACTTAATTGTATACCATAGACATGAAAACAAGTAATATAAGCAATTATGATTTTCTTCTTTTCAAAAATCAAAATTATCGATAAAATGCTTTTCATTACAAAATAAATTAAAAAAATTAATGTGTATACAATATACATATACAGTATATACATGTGTATATGTATGTATGTATGTACTTCTAATTTTATGTAATATATTAAAATATTTTGAAAAACATTTTTTTTTTCAAAATAAGAAAGTGCTACATACATATGTACATATATATTATATTATAATGTACATATACTCGTATATACATACATATATTCATATATAAGAAATAATATCGAATGATACTTATATCTCAATGCTGTTTATTTACTATAGACTCTGACCGACATTATGATTTGCTACTGTATATATGTTTGCCATTAAATTTTAACGATTGAAAATTTCTACATTAAATATGAACAAAACAAAATTATACGATAAAAAAAAATTCTTTTTTTAAAAAAAAAGAAAGTCTTAAAAAATATATTACTCCTTTGATCAATTCTTCTGATGGAAGAAAATAAAAAATTGAAAAGCTTCAAGCAAAATGTGAAATTGAAAGACATACATAAATATATTTCTTATTATTTTCTTTCTTATAAATATTTTATAGAAACATAGAGTTGGAATTTTTTCTTCAATTCCTCTTTTTCTTCTTATTTCTTTGTTTTTAATGACAAAAAACAAATTTTATTTTTAAAGTAAAATACATAATGTTGTTTAAAGAAAAACCATTTAATAATTAAAATTGTTTAATTTTCAAAGACATTTTTTTTTTTTTTTTCAAAATATTTTTGTGTATTAAAATTTCTATGCCTTGTATGTATATTTTATAGAATTATGTCATTTTCAGTTTTAATTTTCGGAAATTTTGTTTTTAATCAAAAAATATCTTTCGAGTGTAATTTGGTGGAAAAATTAATTTGAAGTTAAAATTTATAAAAAATGTTTCCATACTCTTATTCCGTATTATACATATGTTATAGGAATTATGTATGTATGTACATACACATTCATATAATATTTAAAACAATAAAAGGGGGAAAAATAAATTTCGTATATGGAAATTTTACATTAATTTAGTATAGTTTTTTTTATTTCATCCCTAATTTGTTAATTTTATATTTCAACACTTTTAGATAAATAAGATAAAACAAACATTTTCTAATCATTTTTCATTCTAAAGAAAACATCTTAGCTAAAACTATAATAAAAAAAAAACAATAAAAAGTCATGAGGAAATATAACACATATTAAAAGGAATGAAAACATATATTACGATAAAAACAAGGCGTTTTAAAATTATAAGGCACTAACTACTCGTTCCATTAAAATGTCCTGATTTATTGATATGTCTGCTTAGGACGCCTTTTCTAATCAATTTATCAATGTACATATTTATAAGTTTAAGAGAATATTATGTGTTTGAAATGTGCAACACCATTCAATAATAAGTATAATAAACTACTCTGGGTCTAGATTGTGTGTACTGTGAATATAACCTTCCTTGTGTAGTATAAATGTATTTTGCAATAAAAAACGATAAACGTTATATTCTTTTTTTTTCTAGATTAATTAATTAGCTGCTTAATGGTTTAATAATTAATTTCCAGTACAGGAGTTTCTTATCTTGAAATTTTGAAAGGCAGAGGAAAAAAATTTATATGTAAGTATGTATGTATGTATGATACATATATATATCTACTTATATATGTATATGTAATATAAAAAAAAAAAAAGGAAAATAGTAAATAAATAAAAAAATTTTTTTATTGATTTGCTACGAATTTGAGATAAATTTTTTTGCTTTTTAGATTAGATAATAAAGTACAAATATGTTTGTAACACATAGCTAAATGGATATTCTATTATGTATTATATAATTAATGAATTATTTTGCTCATTTTATTTCCACATAAAAATAAAATTTTATATTATTTAATTATTCATTAATTTCAACACTCATAGTAATTTAGGTACATTTTGTAGAAAAATTCATTTTCAAATTTAAATATATGTATATATGTATCTATATTTCGGGACCAAAATTACGGAGCCAAATGAGGAAACAAATGATTCTTTTTTATACATAACTACTACAATTTTATATGATTTGAATGGATGGTTTATTTGAATTATAATACTGTCAAACACTAATTGCTGACGTCACTTAATATCTATAGACTTTCAAGACTTGTAATATCTTTACTAAAATAAATTTATAAAAATGTAAAATACAATTGAAAAAATATGATTTAAATAAGCTTGAATGTTGAAAAAAAACGTTTAAAACAAATACTTTTTATAAATAAAATGCACTGTAAAATGCAAAAGCAAAAAATTGATCATAAAGCCTCTGTAACTACGATGATATTCGAGTAAAGAGTTGTTCGAGGACGTTTTGGAAGTTTCTCAGTAACAGCTTCTTCTTTAAATTTATATTTTACGAGTATTCTATCATATTTAATCATTTTTACGAAAGGATTGATTCTAGGCAGGAAGCGTTTCTATTCACTTATTCTAAATCCGAAAACCCCATGTAAATCCGTTTACGTTTAATACCCTAAAACTCTTCTCAAAAATTTCACAATTACGTCACGAAGAACGCTCTTACGGACAAAGATAGTTAGTTACCTAAGGGTTAGTAAGTGGATAAAAAGTAAGTATATAATAAAAACCAATAGCTACAATCATTTACAATGCTACCCAAAACAACCAACGCAACGTGATAAACATATGTACATAAATGTATATAGGTACATACATAATATGTACATTAGATGGATATACATATATTTTTTAAATTAATTGAATCAATTAATGTTAATTTCTTATAAATTAATAGTTATGGTATTAAAAAAAAACTTTATAGCAAGAAATAACTTCAATAAATCTTATTGTAGAGCACATTATTTATTAAAAAAAATAAAAAAGAGAAAAAATATGAAAAATTTCATTTCTAATGTAGGTACACGAAAATTCTATTTTAAATCTGAAAGGATAAAAAAAATTAACTATTTTCTCAATCTTGAAAAAAATAAATTTGAAAATATAAATTCTTTAATCATTTAATTAGCTCTCCAATGAATAAAGACTACGAGGACACTGAAGAGAAGAGTGACTAACTCTTAAAAAATAAAAAAAATAAAAATAAAATAAAGAATTCTTTGATGAAATCCTTCTTTGAATGAACGGAAACAGGTTCACATAAGTATGACTATTGAGTATGTAAGATATACCTATTTAATCATCTTTCAGGCTGCAATTCACGCAGTCAGAAAACAGAGTTAACTATGGGTCTAGTCTATATTTACAAGAAATTCTTGCATGCTAGATGTTCTTGCAACAAAATTTTGGTTCGTGTGGACCGAAAATGTCTGCAAGAAATTTTTGCATGCCAGCTTGCAACGAATCTTGCAACATATTTTTTATTGTAAGTTTTGTCGCAAGAAATTTGACGTTTGAGTAATTAAATATGACGTCAATAAAAATTTCTTTTTGATGGTAGAAGTGACTTTATTCATTTGTGTACAAGAATTCTAGGTGGAGTGATATATATTATTCCACCATGCAAGAATTGAGAAATTTTTTATTCTCTTTTTTAATTAATATTAACTTTTTAATTTGAAAATTTTGAATAATCAGCGAAAATTAATGAGGAAGAGTAATTGCTTTTTAAACTGTACTCTTCGACATTTTCACACAAATCTATTGCATGACAGAAATTGCCCACAACATATTTTGTTCATACAAGCTGGAAAAATTTTGACCTTATTAGTTCAAAACAAGACAAACAACAAGAAAAGAACAAAGTAATTAAATAAACCATTGTTTATTTCACACTCACTGTCACACGGTAAGCTGCTCATGTGCGCATACAAAAAGCGCAGCTGAACTTATAATAAGTGATGATTTTTGTTTGTTTCAATCGTAGCAAAACCATCTATGTATATACAAAGCCGTGTTGTGGCTTTCTGCACTAACACAATCAAACAGGAAAGAAGTGTCAATTTTTCAAAACAACAGTGCTGTATCAGTGTAAAAAAAATTTTTATTTATTAATAATAAAAAGAAAAAAAATAAAAGAAATGGAAAAGTAGAAATTAAGTTTACATTAAAAAAAGAGTTAGAATTAATAAAATTAGATTTAATAGTATAAATGAGACTATTAAGAGCAAAAAATTGAGTTAATGATGGCAAAATGTTCGTTGTGTTGAAGGCTTTTAATCTGAAAAATTTCAATTTTGAAAACTGCATTGATGCCCCTGAAAAATGGTTGTAAAATTTGGCATTGGAAGCAAAACTTAAACTATTCCAACATAATGTTGGTAGCAAAACTATAACTATTCCAAAATTTGCTTACTAGTATTTACGAAATTAAACATTGATTTTTTAAAATCCATGTTTGAATTAAATTCAGAAGCTTAGAGTCCTCATATAAAATAAAAAAATTATTAAAATTGCATTTAATTTAAAAGTTATACGTTTTTCCTGTTTTTCTCAAAACCATCTAACATGGAATAGGTATACTTTTGCTTTTAATAGTCTCAAATGAGGTTTCAATATTTTTAAGATTACAATTTACATAGTTTAAATAAGTTTAAATGACGAAAATAAAATATGTATTTGAAAGAAATTACATAAAATAATCTTTTATTTATTCGTTGATTACTGAAAGCAGCGATTTAAGCAAAATTTGTGGTAACAATAGAAGATCGTATCCTTCGACCTTCACCTATCAGTATTTAATTCTTGTTCTTATTACTATGTTATTACTTATTATGTACTTATTACACGTCGCAAAATTGTGATTTCATTATAAATATAAGTTTTTACAATGAACAATACAAAAACACAACTTGTTTTTACTTGATTTGACAGTTCTCATATCACGTCGGTGAAAAAATTTAAATCAGCGCCTCATTCAGCACTATGTTTGCACGAACGCAACAAGAATCGCTTATTTGGGTACTGTGCAGTGAAAAAATGAAAACAGTGTGTGAAACGTCAAGTGCAAACTTTTTTTTTCATGTTTTGACTTCACCGAAACAGAATCGACCCCCTGGTAGTACAAATAGTGGTGTAAAGAAAAAGTGTTTTAGTTAAATATTTTTGTTTTTTAAATAAAATATGGTTTATAAAAGTTTTGAAATATAATAAATTAACAGTGTTATAATTTTTAAAGTGCATAACAGTCAAAATATAAAATAAAAAGGTGGCAAATATTGTGTCTTCTTACCTTCTTGTAGAGAAAAAATTGAAGTGTGACTACATACCTATGGTGAGGTTATATTATAATCTGCGGACTGTAAATTTTACTTACTTACTGAGCTGATAAACACGAGTAAGTTCAGTTCAGTTCAGCTCCGCTTATGTCTTTGTGCAGCCTAAGCATTCATCTATTTTTGATTTTCTTTGCATTTATTCATTCAAGATTCAAAAACAAATTACATTTGATGAATAAGTAAATCAGAAAAAAAAGAAAAGACTAAATGAAAAACTTATGGAAATGTTTTATGGTATCGAAACAAAATCAGAACCAACAGATACGTATTAACGTACAACAGACAATTATATGTATAAGTACACAACACACATTCATATTATTAAGATTGGATATTATAAATAAACGCATAATGTTATACATAAATTGTATTATATTAAAATGTACATTCATCAGCTCTGTAATGAAGGATTTTCATTGCTGACCAGTCATGTAAAATTTATTCATTTGTGAGTGAAAATTGTTATACACACAGCCTCGCTTAACTAAATAGAAACGCCTGAATAGAAAATTTTAATCTTGGTTTATGGTATGGTATGGAGAATTATTATGTTATTGTCTTCAAATATAGCTGAAATTATTTCAGTTGAAGGTTCATTGCGCATGTTTTACATGTCGTAGTGTCTTCTTGTGTATGTATACATACATATTCGAAAGAAGAAACCATTAGAATTTACAAAAACAAAAACGCATGTGTGTAAGTATCTTTTCTACTGCGCATGCCAACATAGTACAATACGAAACTTCATCTCTTTTGGTTCAAGCTATACCAGTTATACAATAATATTTACCTCCTGCCCCTCAGAGTCGGTAGCCGATGAAATAATTTTTGGCAGAATTGGCTCGAAGTATAGTAATTTAAAAAGATTTTTGAAATTTCACAATGTATAAGGTGTGACCAAGAAAAAAGTGATGATACTTGTGGCTTATGGTAACACTGAATAGTAATAAAAAATGGGTTTTTAATGTCAAAAAATCTTTTCAAGTACATTAAGTGTGCTAAATTATTGCACATATAATACTTTGAATCAATTATGACAAAAATTATTTTACCGGCTACAGGCTCTGATTCCACAAGAAAGAAATGGAAACGAGGTGAGGGGATGGTGGATTTTGATATAAGGATCTTTACGAATAGATCCAAAACTAACGAGGGTGTGGAAGCGAGAGTGTTCTCAGACAACCTCTCTTTATCTATCCGATTACCAAACTATGCAAGCATTTTTCAAGCAGAAGCACTTGCTGTCCTTGAAGCCTGTAGATCATGTAAAGAAACTACATCAGGCAGCAGCATAGGCATTTTCCCTCGCCTTGCCTTGAACTCGGCGAACAACTTCTATAAACTGGTAGCACAATGCAGAGAAGAGCTAACCTTAATTTCGGTGAAGGACAGAGTCACACTCATCTAGGTTCTAGGCCACAGGAACATTGCGGGGAATGAGAAAGCCACACGGTTAAAAATTGAGGGATAAATTTTATAAAATATTTACACCCAGTACTTTATAACGTACTTTTTAATAAAAAATTTTAAAGTATAGATCTTTTTGACACAGAAAAAGTTTAATTTTTACTCATTTTATATATCAAAACAAAGTTAATAAGAATATGTACTACTAATTTGTATATTTTTTAGATGGACGGATGGATGTATATATTCTTTTATAAAATTTACACCTAAACAGGCACCGGAATTAGACGAACCTATCCCAAAGGAGTAAATATTATTCTATAACTGGTATCTGAAGACATTAACATAATAATTCTCCATACTAGATTTTAAAATATTCGGAATACTCTAAAGTTTAGAAACTCAAGATCAAAATTTTCTACTCAGGCGTTTCTATTTAGTTGGAAGAATTGAGATGCTGTATAATATTCATTGTTTTTAAAATCTTATTGCATTTGTTTTCTGAGTGAAAAATAAATGAGTAGGTATGTAATATATATATGTACTTGTATACATATTTATAATACATACATTATGTACTTTATAACATACACATATTCCAAAATACACTTGTTTCTACCAACATCCCATTATACCTATATATAATGTATGTAGTTAATATCTATCTTATGTGTCCCTTATAGTAGTTTTGATTTAGAATTGTTCAAATCTTATGCCTACATACACACATACTTATATTTATTTTTATTTTTGCTTACACAAATAGAAGTTTTGATGTTCTAATTTATTTTATTATTAGTATGTACATACACTGCGCGACAAGTCGATAGGTTCACCCTTAATTTTTTCGATATTTGGCAATACAGAATCAATAACTGAAAAACTAGTTTATTTTAAATACAATGGTGAGGAGGACGTAAAAATTAAAAGGTTTCCTAATAAATACGTCCAGGCTATTAATTCCTGGAAGTGAATTATTAAAAATTTGCCTATAAAAGAGCGACAAGTCGATAGGTTCATCATTCTGTTTTTTTGAGTTTTCGGAATATAGTCGCATTGAAATTGATGTTTGTTAATACGTGCAAGACTTATAACAGTTTAAAAAGGATGGGACGAGGAAAAAGATTGACACTGGAAGAAATAGGAAAAATCAAGGCATTTAAAGAAGAAGGCCACTCAAATCGAAAAATTGCTAAAAAAATTAATGGAAGTTTAAATGTAGTGAATAATTTCTTCAATGAAGGTGAAAATTATGGGAAAAAAAATAGAGAGAGAACAAAGACAGCTACATCAGAGCGTCAGAGAAGTGCGACTTTGTGAGAAGCTTCGAACTCCACATCAACTGCACGAGAAATCGGTTTGAAAGTAGGTGTTAGTTGCAGTGTTAGAACAGTGCAAAGAGTGAACAAATCATCCCCCTGTTATTAGACGCCTCCGGCTACAGAAAAAATCATCGCTTACACCAGCAAATCAAACAGCACGCCTTGAATTTGCAAGAAGGTATTTAGATTGAAGTACTGAATGGCACGATGTAATAAAGCTATTTTGTTTAGATGGACCAGATGGCTTTTCATATTATTTCCATGATATCCGAAGGGAACCTAAATATTTAGCACGCCATCATAGCAGATTGGGCTCCGTAATGGTATGGGGTGCTATTTGTTATAAGGGTCCAATTTCACTTGAGAAAATCACAGAAAGATTTGATTTACAGGTGAAGGCTTCAAGGAGTTTTTGCAGAGACAATGACCCATGTTAGACGAAATGATGGAAGGACGACAATGCATAATGCAGCAAGATAATGCCCCTTTTCACACATCTTAAGTCCTAAAACACTAGTTACAACATAATGAGATTCGTTTTTTAGGCTGGCTCCCGAACTTTCCAGGCCTTAATATTATTTAAAATTTATAGGGCTGGTTGCAAAGGAAAATTTATGCAAACGGCACCCAATTTTAAAGTACTTCAGAGCTAATTGAGGCGATAACAACAGCTTTGAGAGAAATTCCAGTTGAAATTATTCACAATTTGTACCAATTGATGCCAAGAAGAATTACAAAAGTAATAAACAGAAATAGAAAAACAACTAAATATTAAATAAGTTTGTAATAAATAGTTTATTAATAAACAATTATGTTTTAGCTTAAAACCTGTAAAATACCTTATTCTATTTCGATAATACTTTGATGAACCTATATCGACTTGTCGCTCTTTTATAGGCAAATTTTTAATAATTCACTTCCAGGAATTAATAGCCTGGACGTATTTATTAGGAAACCTTTTAATTTTTACGTCCTCCCCACCATTGTATTTAAAATAAACTAGTTTTTCAGTTATTGATTCTGTATTGCCAAATATCGAAAAAATTAAAGGTGAACCTATCGACTTGTCGCGCAGTGTATGTATGTAATTTTATTTTAAAAGTAAAATAGAAAAAAAACTATTGAATGCAGATGCATTTATGTTAAAAATATAAATATATACATATATAATCTATGTATGAATGTACATATATTTTATAATGAACATTAAAGATAAGAGATTTTCTCCCCCATCTTATTATCATTCTAGTGTTATATTGCATTCATTTCATTTATTAGAGGTACTTTCAAAATTACATATAGATATACGTAGTCTGAAATAGAAGAACATAGAAATTTAATGAAAAAAAAAATGAATTTTGAAGAATTTTTGAAAATATAGAATTTAATAAGAAAAATATGAATTTTTAAATTTGTGAAATTGAGTGGTTGGTCTAAAAACAAATTAAAAAACAAAACTTGTTGACCTTTTGTGTTGTAATGTAACTCAAATTTAAGTTGTAATGTTAAAAAATATGTAGGTACAAACATTTAGGGAGATATATATTTTTTTGATTTAAACAAAAAATAAAAGGATTCTGTGCAATATGTATGTAATATTAACTTAACTATATGTATACATAATTACTATACAACATCATATTTTTGTTTTTTGAAACTAGATCATACAATTGCCTATATCTTCGAATACAAAAAAAGTCCATACGTATATTAAGTATATATGTATGTATTTAATATATGAAGAAAAATTTTAAAGTGGGCTTTATGTAGTTATTAATTAGATGAAAATATAATTTATTGAGAAAATATTTTAAAAAATTGGATTCTTAAACATAAATTTTTTAATTTAAAACTGTTATAATGGATACTCAAGTTTTCATATATATATACATATATATATATATATATACATACATAAAAATATAATGTAAACATATATGATATTAAACATATTTGTATATACATATATACATACATACATTTATGCATGTATGCATATAATAAAATCAATAGATAAGCTAAAATGGAATTTATTACAAAAAAGCAAATTTTATAATAAAAGTTCATGTATGACGTACGTATAAATATAGTACATATGTATGTATGTGTACATAATGTACTTATTTTGAAAAGATACAGATACAAAACAGAACTGGTATGTTTAGTTTAGAAAAGAAAAAAAAAACAATGAAGACGACGACGACGTCGTTCCGTCTTGTGGGTTATTGAACCGGTTGACTTGAGTCGACCCAAAGCTGCTGTTATTTCGTTAAACAAGAAGTCTTTCAACTGCTTTCATTTCCTTTCGGCACAAATTTCAGAGTTTATACTTCAAAGTTTTAAAGTTTTTTTTCTGTTTATATTTATATATTTATAGACTGTTCTAACTTGGCCTGAATGAAAAATTCCACTTTTATATATTATACAGAAATACATATCTGTATACCTGGGTACAATGTTTTTGTTTTTTCCTCATTTTTTTTAAGGTTTTTTGCTTTATTATAACTGAACAGATTCAATTAGAAACAGTATTAAAAGTTTAACTATTGTGTAGGAACATTAAGTATGTCTTCAGAGGCGTTAAAAATCGATTGTTTTTGTACATAAAAATTAAAAAATAAAAAAAATAAAAAATAAAGTATTAAAACAATCAATTGCACATGAATTGAGTGAAAAGCAAAAAATAACTAAAAGAACTGGATTTTCTGTTCATTTGAAAAGAAGATTACGCGCTTTTCAGCTTTAGCAACATTTTATAAGAAATTACAGTGCTTAAGATAAAAATCTTTAAAATGTTTTCTTGTTTACAGGTAGGTATATGAATCATCACACAACTACTCCTGTGATCATTTGGAAAAAAAAGTAGGTTTATGTATACATCTGTGGACTATCTAAATGTTAAAGAGATGAAAACAAAAAAATTCTAAGAATAAAGAAGATTGAATAATTCTTATTAACTGCCAATTTTCTCACAGTTCTAAATGCATATAAGTATGTATACATTATATATGTATGTTCATATAGGTATATGCATATTCGTAGTACACATATAGTATATAAGTATTTTAGAAATGAACTTGTAATTATTTTTAAGGTGAAAACCCATAGGACGCTGCAAGCTTTAACGCTTTAGGCCCCAAAAGCTAAATGTGAGACGCTTCAAAAACTTGAGGCTCTGCAAATCCAAATCAATACTTCATCTATACCTTACCGCAAATTCTTTGTTTATTGTTAGCCCCAAACACATAGACAAAATTAAACTGCAAAAAAATTCGGCGTTATAAAACTAAAATTCATGAAAATAGCATTTCATCTTTAATTTGTACTGTCTACTAGCAAAATTTGTAAGTTATATACATAAAATCTATTAAAAATAGTAGTACAGATGGCAAAAAAGTAGTACAAAGGGAACATTTTTCCATGTTATATAAATAAAATAAAAAAAAGCAAATAGTGTAGCAAAAAGACGTATATATATAATTCATTTTTGGTCTTCATACTTATTTATAACATTTTCTTTTACAAAACAATTCCTTTTATATATGAGGCGCTCAGCACTAGAACAGCCTAAGCCACTTTAAAAAACAAAGGCAAAACAAGTTAATTGTCTATTGTACGGTTTTGCAGCTAACCTGTTTTGCATTTTTTTTTAAAGTGGCTTAGGCCGTTCTAGCACTGAGCGCCTTATATATGAAAATAAAGGCTTTAATAAAAATAACAAAAAAAAAAGTTCAAACAATTGCATTGTACATAATTATTTAAAGTTAAAATTAAACAACAAAAAGCAAAATGAACAAAAACACTAAAACCAAGTAACTGCGGCCAATTTAACGGCTACGGATTTTGTTGTTTCTAATTTTAAAATATTTTAAGTTTTGACTGTAACAAAAATGTAAATATTATTTTGTTTTATTGCGAAGGTCTAATAAAAAACAAGGAAAAGGTAACTAGTACATATAATTACAGAGTAGTACGAGTAGTACAGATCTGAAATTGTAGTAAAAATACTACAATAGTAGTACAGTCACATCCCTGATCTGAGCCTCAACTTCAAATGAGGTGTGCGGCATGCTTCACATGAAGTATTTATTTGGTTAGCTTCTTCACATTCTCGTATGTTTAAATTGACAGCGAGATGCAAAAGCTTGCGGCGTGAAGCTTGCAGCGTGCTATGGGTTTTCAGCTTTAGTGTATGAAATTTAAAAAAAATTGAATTATGTACGAGTAGGTACCGTATATGTATTTCTAATACTGAAAATGTGATACGATTACGATAAAAAACATATTCATCATGTTTCGGTATTTATATGTAAAGGATTTTTATTTTTTTCCGAAAACCATAAACTATAAAAAAGTCTTTTACTTTTTCACTTGAAAATTAACACATTTTTGAAATAAATTTTTTAATGATTATAAATGATTAAAAAAAAAAGGAAAGAAAAATTCATTTTCAACTAAAAACAAGAAAAAAATTTATGTTCTGTGGGTTAAAACATGAAATTTTTCATGAAATTTTTTATTAATTTTCATGAAAATATTCTCTGTCAATTATAAAGTCCATTTTTCGTACAACTATAGACCTAACTTACTTAAAATATGTATATATATATATAATATAATACCTATATATATACATATATACATATATTTAGAGATATTTATGTAGGTACTTACCTATATAATACTGAATGTGCACGTACAACTTTCTATATAAATATGTACATATATGTATGTATGTACCTATAATAGGACTATTTATTAATGCTGTACATATGCTGTATTCTAAAAAATCCTAAAAATTTTCTTTCTCCATCTCAACGGGATTCCATTTAAATGTGCTGTACATTTAAATATCCATACAAACAGGCAACAGCACTACATAGTACATACCAATAATATTTTAAAATAAGTACCTAGATAGATTAGAAGGGCAAAAAATTGTTTAGAATGGTTAATGTACTCCAGAGGAAAATTGATAAAAAATGTGGTAAGTATATAGGTATTGTGTATAAAATACCATGATAATAAGACGCAAGAAAAAAGAAGAAAGAAAATGTTAAATGTGAAAATTTAAAAAGCTTTTCCAGTTGCTAAGTATGTACATTGTACCTAAAAATCATATCATATATTTTCTGTTTATATGTTTATTATACGTTATACATTTTTCTTTTGTTTTTTAATATATACAATATATACCTATGTATTTTCTCCTCATCCTTTTGTTCTTTTTTAATATGTATTTTGAATTCGACAAATTTTTCATTCTTATGTTTTGATCCTATTTTCACATAAATTCAATTTTAAAAATACCAGATATTTAAACGTATTTCTGCTTATACCGCATATTTTTTTGTTTTGTTAAATACAAAAACATCGAGCATAGAAATAGATTTATAATTTTTTACAAAAAAAAATAAAAATAAAAAAAAAAAGTGAAATAAATTCGTGCTCCTTATTATGATCATGTACATATTTGATATCTTTAAAATTATGTTAGGTACAATTTTTAATCAAAATTTAATAATACAACTCAAAAATTTGACCGAAAAAAAGAAAAAACAAAAACTTTTAAGTATTTTATTTCTACATAATTTGTACAATACTGCGTAAGTATTTAAGGTTTTTTTTTTTTCAAATTGCTGATGAAAGATAATTTCTTGTATAATAACAATATTCTTTGATGATTATAGTTAGACCTTTTTTCTCATTAAAAAATAAAAAGTACAAAAATAATATCATCAATTTTTTCTCCGTTTTGCCTGCAGTAATATACATTTCATGTGAAAAAAAAATAATACAATACAACCATCATTATACGGTTACTTTATTAATCACGTTCTATAAATTTATTTTGAAAACAGCCATTTAGTTGAATAAAAATTGTAGTCGTGCTAATTATTCAGTGTTAAAAATACTTATATGTACATGGTGTACATTGGATATAAAAGTTAACAAGCATACTACTTATGGGTATTATATTTTTATTATATGTATATGTCTTGTACATTTTTATTGTATACCTACATAGGTATGTATGTATATACACGTATACGTAAATAATGTATAATTACATACATACATAGGTACTATTTATATATTATTTTTCATAATATAAATCTTGATATTTTCAAATTACGAAATTTTCAAAATATGCCATCTTAAAAACAACAAAAATAATTCAGTATAAAAAACAGAAATGGGACCTTAATGATTGTAATCCTTTTTATTCTTAATACCTATAAATTTTTATAACTAACCAGGTATTTTACATGAAAAATATATGGTGTACATGAAATCTAAGGTAGTATAAGAAGTGTAAAAACACATTAACGATAATATAACATTACAAGTCTTGTTGTTGTTCATGATGATTACTCGTTTATTGTGTTTTCCTTGTTTTGTTTTTGTATGTTTATCATTTTATTTGTTTTTTTCTTTTCTTTCTAGTTCTTTGTTTATACTTTTTTTTTTATTATTATAATTTAATATTAGATAAAGCTACCCAGTCAACATCGAAAGACATATATTCCCATCTATCTATTTACTATATCACTTCGTTGCATGATCGGCCTTCCGAACAATTTAATATCTATAAAGATCAATGACTTTATATATATAATATAATATGGACTGTACAACTTCTTGTTTCATGTGAGCTCAAGACAAATTTCGTTAATTCCCTAAGAATGAGACATATATGCATTATTTTCGTTCATTCAATTACCCATCTCACTTTCACTCATTGATTGTCAAAGCTGTCAAATTTGAGTACATATATTCAAATTTAAAAACGTTGAAAAATCTCCCATTAAAATAACGTAATTACAAGTAAGTTAGTGATTTATTTAAGAACAATTTGATTTTTATCGAGTTAAAATTTAATTTTAATTCAAATCCAATTAATTTCATTTTAGTTTAAATGAAAATTGTGCCTCCATCTATCTTTTAAAAATATCAAATGTTTAAATCATTCTTCGTTCATTGAAACATGACGAATTACCTAAGAGTGAGACAACAATATAAATGTTGTCCCATTTTAACAGTATGGTATTTCCTACAGTTGTTCCATCCAGTCTATTTATATCATTGATAAAGATACTCTTTTGATAAGTCATGGATCTGAGATAATTAAAGTATATCCTTTTAGATGTGTGTGGAATGTGTTATGAAGGAATGATGACTGATGAGTGTATGAAATCATTCCCATTTCATTCGGTTTTATATTGTACTACTTCGTGTACCCGATGATATCGAAAATATTTTCCGCTGCGTATAGAATTTCATAATTTTCGCAATTTATTGTCAAACTTGTTAGCGTCACTTCAATACCAGTCGTAATTTAAAAGTGAATTGTCTAACTAAACCATAGTTTAATAATTTTGATTAAAATAATTATTATTTAAATTATGATTTGTTATAGTTGTTATAAATAAATTAGACATTTATTTTTTTTATCATAATTAAATATTTAATTTATAAAAAGTACTTACTAATAAAAAATTGATTTTTCTTTTAATTCCAATTTTTCTTGCCTATTACATATTTCATGCATATCTAGAAGTATTTATATATATGTCTATAACATGTCCTATTGCAAAACCTATGATATATCTTTGATATGACTATTTGGTGTACACAAAATACCTCATTTATAGATCATTGACAGATCCAAATGATGTCAAAAATATATCTGTTTGATACGTCTACGATACATCTTTGATATGAGTATTTGATACAAACGATTTCGAATTTACCGAGTTATGTCGATTTCTGCCGGAAAAAGTGACCATCACTTTTGTAAAATAATGTCAGATTCATATATCGAAAATGTATCACATGAACATATCCTTTGCATCAATTGGATCTGTCACTGATATATCAATGATTTATTCTGTGCTGACTGGGTAGACATATACCTATATGATAGTTAAATTGTGTATCTTTGTAGTGTACTTGATAACAACACAATAACAATATATTGTTATATTGTATCGTACCTATGTACCTATGTACAATATATGTATATCTAAAATGTTATATTGCAGACAGGTGAGGTGGGGCTTATATGTATATTTACTATTTATACATACATAATTATATAACATATAGCTAATACCTATTTGTCCTTTTTTCTCATCTTCGCGAATATTTAACCTTATTTGACCTAAAGCAATTTTTTACTCTTTATCTTTCCTTACTTTTTCACGATTTTGCTTCCAAGGAACTAAAAAATAATAGAAAAAAAATAGATAATAATAATAGAAGTAGGAAAGTTTTCGTTGCACAGGTCATTCTTAGGCTATTGAACCGTGGTAAAACCTTCAACAATTTGTTATTTTGCTTATGCATGCATTTTTTTATTTGCACTTATTTCACGTCATTCTATTTTCCATTTATTTACCTATTATGAAATATTCAACATAGAAGAAAAGTTCAACATATTAATATGTATGTACATACGAGTACAATGTACATATTTGAATATACATTGTTATATGGAGCGCAGCGCAGCTATATGCAATATATGCATAAGTATATCTAATTTTATTTTCTGGTAATGGTAATTGAAAAAAAAGAGAGAATGGGAAAGATCTTAACTCACTTGCTTATGCACTGACAACGTGATAACTAATCAAATGAAGCTCACCAAAAATACATAATATTTTTACAATGAAAGTAGCTGACGATATCATTTTTGTAGTTTATTTTCTAAAATTTTCTATTTATTTTTTTTTTACTTCAAATTTATGTAAATTTTTTCTTTCCGTTTTACCATTGTTGAAAAATATTGAGATGTCACAGACAACAAAATGAAAAAACAACGTTTATGATGAAATAACTCTTCAATTTTTGTGATTTAAAAAAAAAAGTCATTATATATCAAAGGCCAAAAAAAATTATGTCAAAATTTCAGGATTTTTAGATTGCTTCTAAATTTATTTCTATTTTGTTGTGTATTACATTCTTTATATAAAAAAAAATCCTTTTTTGTTCTTTCATATTTAGGTACATTTCGTTTTACAAATTCTCAACACCCACCCACAAACATATTTGTGTGTATTGTTATTTTTTTTCTAAACTTTCGAAAATAAAAAAAGATATTATGCTATGGTATTTTATGTATGAATAACCAGCTACATATGTATGTATGTACATATGTACTCGTATATGTTTTATAAGTCGGTGAACTTTTGATTTTTTATCATAATTGTACAAGTAACAAAATAACGGGAAAAATAAGAAAAAAAATTATTTACATGAATTCTTTTTCTTCTCTCGAAAAACAAAAAAACTGGATAATAAATGTACGTATCTATAGGTACGATACTAAAAGTTAAGAAACACAAGAAACATACATACAGTGTTCACCAAAACTACAGGAACTTCATGTAATGAAATGTTTTTCTTCTTGTATTTTAATTTTGTGATTGATAAATAAAGAAACGAATTTCCTCTATACATAGTTAGTTAATTAATGTATTCTTCGTAATCTCTGGGAGATCGTTAAAAAAAACGTTAGAAAAAAGTCCGTATGCAAAAAAAAACGAAAATCAGCTTTTTAAAGCAATACAAAAAGGGTGGAAAAGGATCCCTGAAAGATTGTTGAGAAAATTAATAAAGTCAATGCCGAAAAGATGTGAGCAACTGAGCAAGTGATGATATCGAATATGCCACGAAATATTAGTTCTAATAATTATAATTTTAATTCAATTCTTTTTCACTTTAATATGAGATTTTATATTAGTTCCTTTAGTTTTGTCGACACTGTACGTACTTTGCAAAAAAACCAACTGTCACACCTTATCATTTTGTTGTAGAATATATTGTACTACATAATATTTGAAAAACAAAATGTTCTGAAAAATAAATATAAAAAATGAAAAAAAGTAGAAAAAAATTTATAAAAAATCTTTGTGATGTATAAAAAATCAAATCAAAGAAAATATGTATTGTAAACAACAATAGTACCTATATGTACAACATTTTTTTTTTTTTTGTATTCTCCAATGTTTAAATAAAACGTTATGGTAAAAATATACAAAAAAGGGGTTTCAACATGGAAAAAAGGAAGAAAATACAGCAATAACTTCAAACATATATGTTCATAAGGTTTCTACACACATACATATGTATGGATAGTACATGTAAACATACATATACAATATACATATATACATATACATATACATTTATTCACACTTTAACAATTGGAGTATGACTTATTTATTGCTATACACGTACTTTTTTTCCATGTTTTTCCTTGCGTTGATTGAAATTTTGTATTTACAAATTGAATACAAACATAATTTAATTTGAATTTACATTAAACCTTATTTTCAAAATACGAATTAAAATCAATAAAGAGAAACCCACAATGTGTACTTACTACTGAAAAGAAAAAGTACTTACATATTAAAACTTCCGTAAAATATTATAAACGAAATTCAAAACAAAAACAAAAACAAAAATAAATATAAATATAAATACCTAAATGAAGAAAATATTTTTAATGATGCAATAAAGTTTATTGTGAATTATGCAAATAAGTAAGTACTTTTTGCAATTATATTTCTGCCAACATGAAAAATATTTTAAGATAAAGTATTTTTGATTTTTTTTTTTTCATTATTCTAATAATTTTTTTATATTAGAAATAAATTTTGGTTTTTGTAAAGTTAGACATAAAACAGTTTACTTACACAAAAAAAAAATTTTTGTGTCAAATATTCTTTTTTAATATGGGTCCATATAATTTGATTAAATATTTATGCTATAGTAGTTAACATTTTTCGAAATTCAATTATAGAATAAAAATATGTATCTTTTATTTTTAAAAAAGTATATTTTTTTTTTTATACATATAATATGTATGTGCATATGAAAGTTTAATCAATATATGTACATACATACTAACATACATCCATTTGTTTGTTCATTGAAAACAATACTTTTATTACAATAATTACATTATGTAGTTTCAGCATCTTCGAAAACGTCAAATGATATAATCGATGAATTTCATTAGTTTGACGATCATCTGACGTTTTCGAAGATGCACTTTTATTCTTTTATTTATACGAATGTTCATCTGGAAGAGAAAAAGCGCCATTACTTCTGATTTGAATGTGAAAATGTTGAAGAATTTGAATTATTTAGAAGTTCAAATTAAATCCACAACTGTTGGATCTTTTCAATTTTTTGTGTTTTAAAACTTTGTCATTAGTTGCTTTCGATTTGCCACTTTCAAGTACTTGCGAGTAGATAAGGTGGAAGTCTGTGCTAAATCATCTACACGTAGCTACTCATGTAAAATTTTTCAAGTAGATACAAGTAGTTACGCACAATTTTTACAACAGAGGGCTTTATAGTTTAAAACTAAGAGCACTAGATGTGTTTTTCTTTTTTGTATGTATATTATGACAAAATAAAAATTATTTTTAGGTTTTGACACCTATCAAAATTTTTGTGTCGTTCGATTTACCCATTTATCCAAGACACATTTTAGTACTCGCAAGTACTTGGAAATGGCAAATCGAAAGCAGCTAGTGAAACGAAAGGATCTTGCCTAGGAGTTAAGAACAGATCTCTCATTGTCATCACGTCATAATTCCATATACGCATCTCTATTTTAGAAAAGTGCGGGCAAAAACAGAGGTGGAGTTCTGTCGTTTCTCTGACCACTTTCATGACCGCCATGTGGTGGTTAAATATGTTTTACCCTGTGATTAGCCCAACGAGATCCCGACAGTCTCTCCTATTGAGGCTTAGGAGAAGTCTAGTCGTTCTCTCGTCAGGCTTTTTCACAAAGCGTTTTTTACCACTTCTTCTAAATAGAGCAGACCACCCTCCTGTATATACAGTTTCTTAATGTGACTGGTGATTCCATCCACTGATAGAGGTGCAAATTTGGAAGAGTGTCGGAGTATTCATTACCATCCTCTAATCCATGATGAATAGTAGCCCATTCAGAAACTTGAGTCAATTTTACATGAGTAGCTATGTGTAGATGATTTAGCACAGACTTCCACCTTATCTACCCGCAAGTACTTGAAAGTGGCAAATCGAAAGCAACTACTATAGACGGGGTTCTGACGTTCTGAGTACAGCGGACTCTCGCCTAAGTACCCATGGATGTCTCCATACCCTCCACCCACAAACCAAACCAATATGTCATGGGAATACAATAAAATGTAATGGCAAATCGCCAATAACGCTAAGAATCAAAAATGAGAAAAATTCTCTAATAAAAAATATGTCTAATTTAAAATCACCAAAAACCAAGACTTTTTGTCCATTGTACTGTAGAGCTACTGCATGAACAAAAGAAATAAACCAATGTTTAATTTATGTACAAATTTATTTCATTTTTCTATTTTCTCTATACGAGTAATTTAAAAGCAATTTATTAACGTCTTCACTACAAAATATAACCTGATTCTAAAAAATATTATTTTAATATTCTAATTACCACAAAAATTAAGATTCATTTAACAAATGATTCTCACAATTTTACTTACAATAAGATACATATTTTCTTTACTTAACACAATATAACGCTAAAATACCAGAACACAACAAAATTTTAACAAAATCATTACACAAATTTCAACCAAATGACGATAAATTTATTTATTTATTATGTAGATAATTGTGAACATTTGGTGACCCCGACGTGGTTAATTTAACTACATACATAGAAGTAAAAAATTGTGTCCATTGCCTTAAACATGGACAGTAATATAATACATTGCTCCATTTAGAAGTTCCACCAAAAATAATTCACAATTACCACACTCAAATGTCACAATTTTAAATAACCAAATTTCATCCAAACCTGGGGATGACAAAGTCAATCAAGCAACATCATTAACTTCACATTCTCAACAACTCAACAAGCTTTGCACTGTTTTGCTCGAAACCCTAGTGGTAGATGTCATAAATAAATGGGGTTCAAAGTTGCTTGCAGAGCTGTTTTAGATTCTGGCTTACAACTAAATTTCATAACTAAAAAATTGGTGCAAAAATTAGGTTTCAAGAGCGAAAATAGTACATTGCTAGGAATAGAGTCAATCTAGAAGTTTTGTCCAAGAGAAGAGATTTCTTTTCCAGAATAGAAGCACACATTAACTAAATGGACAATACCACAAAACATACAAATACAAATTTTCACCAATCAAGTTCAATTGATTTACTCTTTGGAGCTGAAACTTTCTTCTCAATCCTATCTGTAGGACAAATCAAGATGACTGAGCATCTACCTATCCCGAAATATACATTATTTGGATGGACAGTTTCAGGTACGATCACAAACTCGACAGATACAGCCTTTTTAGCAACTTGCGGTGTATGCAGAAAGGATGAATCACTCAATCAACATTTTGGGAAATTCTGGCAATTAGAGGAAGTAAATGATCAACCTAACAATGCAGCAGAGAGGAAATGCGAGGATAATTTTTAACAATCCACACACAGAAATCCAAATGGTCGCTTCGCCGTCCGGTTACCATTTTTTGATAATATCATTCCGCTATCAATGGAAAGAAGGTTAACTATCTAAGAATGACAACTTCAAGGCACAATATGTCAGCTTTATGGAAGAATAGGTACTAATAGGTATGGGTTAGGTAACCCATGGACACATGGAAAAAGTCAGTAATCATATTTAAAAATCTTACTACTTCTTACACACCACTGTGTAATGAAACCCAACAAAACTTCAAATTGTTTTCGAAGTTTCTCCAACAACCAATCTCTCCCTAAATGATATCCTTTAAAAAGAGCCAACAATATAGGATGATGTATTCACAATATTACTATGTTTTCGCCTTCCTAAATATGTATTCACTGCTGACATTGAAAAAACGTATAAACAAAATTGATCATTGAATCAGATATTGTACACATCTTTGACTCGTTGGCGTTGGCTCTATTAGCGCCCATAGAAGTTGTAGCCAAACTATTTCTCCAAAAACTCTGAATGCTGAACTGAATTGGAATGCTAGACTTCACTTCACACAACTTGGATAAATTTTAGGGAAGGCACGAAGACACTTCACGACATTAGAATTACAAGGCATGTCTTTACCAACCAAACCAAAAATCTATTCAGATTCATATTTTCTCTGATGCTTCTGAGCAAGCGTATGCTCCTGTTACATATATTAGAGCAGTTTAAAAGGATGATGCGATTGTTGTCTGATTACTACGTGCTAAGTCATAACAAATTTCACTTCCGCGGCTATGTAATATGTGTAGTAAGATTAGCAGCTGAACTACTAGCGTTTATGAAATTTTCACACATTTGTGGCACATCGTATAGCTACCATTTAAAGGCTAACCACACCACAACAATGAAGACACGTTAAATCTGAACAAAATTTATCTGAAATGCTGGCTAATAATAATCTTTGCTTTGATGGACCTAAATTTCTCCACAGTACTACTAACAGTATGAACATTGGAAATTTATTAGAAAATATTTAACAAAATAACTCATCATTCAAGTTGGAGATCGTTTGGAATGGTCAAACTTGAGCTATGATGCAAAACATCCAATTCTACTACCGTATATGCATCCTTACACTATAAATTATTACTTAAGGACTTACACAATGAGAATCTTCACACAGGTCTACAAACACTGCTAGCCATCACTCGTCAAAAATTCTGAGCATTGAAAAGTAAAATTCTCGTTCACTCTATGGTAGTACAACATTGTGTTAAATCCTCAAGGGTTAAACCAAAATTATTTACACAGCTAGTGGAAAATTTGCCATCTGATCGGATTCAATTTTAAACTAGAGAAAAGCGTCCTTAAAAGGCGCACATAACCTTTTTTTGCTGTTTGGCTAGCAAGGCGGTATATTTGGAGCTAGTCAGTGATTCATTAAATGTTGCAAAAAAGCACAACAAGAGAGAGAATTACCTCTAAATGTTGTTTCAATGGTAGTTACTGAATTAAAATTCATTCTACCCCGAGCATCGCATTTTGGTGGATTATGGGAAGCCGTTAAATCAGCAAAACATTTCCTGCAGCGTACCATGCCCTTAGCTCCTCTTAGCTACGAAGAACAAGAAATAGTTGAAATAGATGCTATCATGAATTCCACACATCTCTTTCGACAAATCTAATGATTTAACCGCACTCACACCAACAACAACCGTTGCGTACTAATCTCTCAACACTTTAGAAATTAATAGTAGTACTCACAATGTGTGGAAGTTGATCGAAATTGTAGAAATAGTAGAAGAATGGAAAAAATCGAAAAAGAAACTTCCACCTCGAAATTATTTTATATGATTTTGACCTTTTTCCATTCTTCTACGATTTCCATTGGTTACACCATGTTTTTAATCGAAAAATCGAAAAATAGAAAAAAGTCAGCTGATCTGCATTATAGCAAATGTCAATTCGTGTATGTTACTTGACAGATTGCTGACAGTTTCAGATTTTTCGATTTTTTCCACTTCGACTTCTACATATTCGAAAAGAGTCCTTCATGATCTGACTCACTTCGAAGTGTTTGATGTTCCACAATTTCGACTTCTACGGTCAACTTCTACCGATTGTGAGTACTGCTAATAAGCTATTTAAAAAACGAATTTTGGAGAAGATGGTCACATGAATATTTGAACCAATTACAACAACGATATAAATGAGAACAAAGGTGTCAAAACGTAAAGCCTGACAAGTCGATATATCGACTCAAATCGACTCTCGTGATAGCAAAAATTGATACTGAGTCAACAAAGAAGTCGATTGTCGATCGAAACGACCCTCGGAATAGGGCCCACTATTGTAATTATCAAGGATGACAACCTACCAATGAAATGGCCACTAGGACGAATTCTTAAAACCATCAAAGGAGAAGACGTTCTTGTTAGAGTAGCAGAGATTAAAACAGCCACAAACATAGTAAAGCTCCACTTCCAGTAGAAGACGAAATATATACTTATATATATCTTCTTCACACAATTCCGCATCAATTGCAGAACCTGAAGGTGGCTATGAAGAGAAGAATGTTATTGTTAATCAACCCAATAAGAAAAAAACATCTACTTTCATTTCTGCCAACTCACTTGCTTGTTATTACCTATCACAAAACGCGCTTCAAGCAGAAATCTTATCTTTTCAATTCAAATCAAAGGGTTAATTTTGAGCACTTTTCGAGAAACAAGAAAAAAAGTACCAAAAATCTTCCCTCCTCTAACTCCGTAACGGTTGAGATAACCCCCTTCCCCCTCCATACGATTTTTTGTTCGTCTCTCGAGACCTATCCGTAGTTTCCGGATCGGACACCATAAGGGAATCACCCTGTATATCTATTCTGTACATACAAGTCCATCAACAGAACTTCATCCTCTTAAACAATCTGATTTGAATGATTTTGTTTGAGACCTAGGACTCTCAAAATCAACGGCTCAACTTCTTGGATCAATATTAAAACAATGAAATTTGTGAGTTAAAGATACGAGTCTCATATTTTTGTAACAGAGAAGAAGAATTTTCGGTAGTGCATTTTTTGTCAGGAACCCAATTAATTTAGAAAATTTTTGGAAAAAAAATTATAAATTTCTAATTTAACACCTTTCTTCTTGATAGTGAAATTATTATCTCCAATAAGATACACCAAACGAAAGATAATTTCAATAACCATTCATAATAAAAAGAAAAATTTCAATACGATTTTATGTTGAGAGGTCTTGCATAAAACTCATAATTTTGATCGTCCTCTAGCGGCGAAAATAGACACGATAGAAATTTTTACTAGTACATAAGTATGTACAATTTTTTTATGAAATAGTCCAGTAGTTCGGTTCTATAAGGATAGAAAATAGAGTTCACAGTAGAAAATATTCAATTTGGAGTATTTTTTTTTTTTTGCTAAACAAAACTTTAAAAGAACAGTTCATTCTCAGTAATAAAAAAATTACCAAATAAAAATTGAAATAGTTAAGTACACACCAAATTAAAAATCGAAAAGTTTTATAATATTTTGAAATTGAATTGCTTTTTTATCAAATAAGCAAAGCCGGCGTAAGCGGGCGTGCAACGCCTGCAATGCAGGCGAGCGACACCAAATAGAGGACGCCGAATTCATATAGAACTTAAAATTCGAAAATTCGACAACGTAAGAAGAAGATATGGCGCCCCTTGGTACCAGGGAGGAGGTTTTTTTTTTTTTTGCTTGTTAGCTGAAGATGAAGTTGAAAAAACCCAAATAAAAATTATTGGGGCGCCCAACTCAGACTTGCAGGCGGGCGACTCCTATTCTTGTGCCGGCCCACTTTTAGAGTTATTTGTGAAAAAAAGTTAAAATGACGATGATATGCTGTTAACATTTGTTAAAAATTACCTTTTTAGGATTGACAGAGATATATTATTCACAATTTTTCTATAAACAATTATATGTGAAGTTATCAGAAACACATCGGGTACTGCTTCCATAAGCACAATACTTATTACAATTCATATTTGTTAACTTATCTATTTCATCTGTATTTTGTTTCATTTATGTACTTGTTTATAGTTTCGTTACATTACTTTAATTTAATTTATTTCTTTAAAATCAAATAGTCAAACCTGAATTCTTTTCATTATAATTCAGATTTGAATATTTTCAAAATTCTTAATCAAACAAAATTTTAATCATTTAAAAAAAAACGTAACATTTTTGAATCTTTAATAAAATTGTGTAAATAATAAAAATAAATTTTATTTTATTGGATAATACAATTGGAATATTGAATATCAGAATAATATCAAACGACAAAGAATATATTTTATTAGACTATGTTATCAAAATAGCAAAGAGGAAAATAAATGCAAAAAAATTAAAATTTACTTCTAAAATTAAATAGCTTATTTCTTTATTTCCCTTATTCTTTAAAGGATCTAATAAAATAAATTTCATTTTCTTGATATTTTAAAAACCGAAAATTAATTAAATTTATAAAATGTAAAACAAAATAAATATTAAAATTCATTATTTCAGTACTTAATTACAAGGAAAAATCAATCAATTGTTAAATAAAAACAAAAATATCCTTGAATTAACTACTTTTATTAATATCGTAGATATTTTTGATCTCTTATAGAGAAATTTCCGGTTAATATTACTTATATGAATTTTCAATTTATGTAAATACTTTCTTATTGTTATTTTTAATTTAATTAATTTTCGTTTCACTAAAGTATTTTTATTATAAAAATTCCAAGTGTTTTAAGTAAATTGAGTAAGTAAGAGTGGATGAAGTAAACTCAATTTGGTGCTGATAATATACTCAAGTGGATAATTCTGTTATATGTATTTATTATTAATTTTAATCGTTTTACAAAATTCCCCAAAATTACCTGTTTTTCTGTAAAATTGAAAAAGAAAATAAAATAATCTGGCAGACTTTGGTAATACTTAATATAAAAAATTTCCCTCGATTGAAATTGAGATCTGATCACCCCACACAAAAGACAGATTTATACAAACAATTTGTGAAACAATATAGAAAAGCATGACATTCCAAATGTAAAAATAGTATATGTAATATTTCAACGGAATCCCTTACATAACTACATATTTAATTATTTTCTTTTCCACTTTCTTGTTAATCTTCTTTTTTATTTTCAACTGCAGTCTATGCATCTTATTTACAATATTTTCTACGAAATTATATTTCTTCCTTTTTTCTTTTATATGTAATTCAAAATCGCTAGTAGATAAAATACAAATATCAAAAATTTATTTATTGTTTGTTTTTATTTATTTTTTTTTTTTATTAATTATTATTTTTCTATTTATTATCGGTTTGGTGATCAAATTAACTAATATGTACATACCTATCTAATATTTAAACGGAATCCTACATATTCAATTATTTCCTCTTCCACTTTCTTGTTTTATTTTTTTTCTTTTTTATTTTTAATTGCAGCCTATTTTTTTTCTACGACATTATATTTTTTATTTGTATCTTTTATAACTTAAAAACGCTAAAAAAAAAAATAAAAATTTTACATATTTATTTATTACGGCCCTTATCAATAACACTTCACTAAAGTTGTAATTATTATAAAGTCGACTTTAAAACAATTAGTGTACCAATAACAATTTTAGTCAGGACTTTTGAATTAGTGGAGACTTTAGTTACAGCTGCGTCAAAGTCATTATTAAGTCTCTAAGTACTTACATAACCTTATTTCAAAGTTGTTTTGGGAAATAAAATGAAACAAATTGTGCATATTTTATTGAAAAAATGATTGATAAATACAAAAAATGAACGTGGATGATGAAATATTTATGGATTTTGAAGTGATGAGGGATGAAAACATATAAAAAAAGAATTGATCCATTTAAGGACTATTGTGATAAAGATTTCATAAATTTACCTATGTTATAAATAATCTCAATAAAGTAATCAAGTTCTTGAAAATCATAGATTTGATAAAGAAACGGCCAGAGAAATTGTACCAATCTCACCGTCAATAAAAGTGTTGTCGACAACTAGGTACTTTGCCAAAGGGACCTATCAGAAAGATATAGGTAAAATAATCTCATGTAATTAAGACATTATGAAAGCAATTCAATTCTTTTTATTTATAGTCGAAGTTCATGGCTTTTTCCAGCAGTCAATGACTAATATTATTCGTAAAGTATCGATGGCGTAACATAAAAAGTGTTATTGGTACAAAAATTAAAAATTAACATTAAATTTAGTAAGTTACAACTTAGTAGCTACTAATTTAAAGGTGACTTTAAGATTTGTTATTGGTACGGGCCTCTTTGTTTATATATATTTTATTGTGTTATTCTAATTTATTTATTAATTATTAATTTTCTATTTATTATTTATTTTCCACAAAACTATATATTTTTAAAAAAACAAAAAACAACACAAACGTCACAAATTTGTTCTCCAATTTTTTAGAAACGAAAGTAAAACAAAGGTCGAACAACATATTTTCCAAATTTGTTTAAAGTAAATTCAATAAAAACTGTTCATTAAAACTCCTTCTTTAACATAAGTTAGTTAGTTTTATTTTTTTTTAAAGAAATTATTCGACTTCCTAATATGCTAAGTATAAAAAAAAAAACGAAAAAACTTGAACTTTTATCAATTTTTATATTGCTCATTCACAATTTCTAAAGTTTTCAGAGTTCGTTATTTTCTTTTTTTCTTTTATATATATTTTTTTTTCAATTAGTTATATACATACATATATGTATTATTTGTTTGATGTCAAAGTATTCATTTTTGTAAGTATATACATACTTACGTACATACATACATATTATCAAAGTTATATATATTGGTTATTTTAGCCTTCAATAAGATAAATTTTAAAGTATGTAGGTATTAATACTTTTACATACATATGTATATATATTTCCTTTTTCTTTCTTATGGTTTTTATTTAAATTTTGTTCTGACCTCTTTCTTGTTGAGTTCACTTTGTTTATATTGTTGGAAAAAAGCACTTAAAAAATAAATAAATAATCCTCTTCAAAAATAAAAATTTAAATGTATTTCGTAAGTACAATTTAAGTATAGCTACAGAGGGAAAAAATTGAATTTAAAAAAAAAAATTTCATTATCTGAAAGTATAACTCTACTCAAAGAGGTATAGTAAACTGTACTCGTATGTAGTGAAATTTCAATTAATCATTTTCATTCAAAAAATCAGTTACAGGCAATCGAAATAAATAAATAATATTTTTTAAAGAAAATAATAGTAAACCAAGTATCTAACCAAGCAGCATAAGTACAATTTTACAAAATAATTATGCAAGCAGAGAGTACTTACTCGTACATTATGTGTTGTACATGTACCTACATTGTAAAAGTTATAAGTAGTTATATTACGTTTTTATTCATATGCGTATTCTTTAGGGATGACGGTGACGGATTAAGGTAGACAAAATAAAGCAACTTATCATATTATGACGTAACATTGTGTAGGATGAATTTTTTTCCGTTTAATTCACAAAATTCTAGTCCGACGCGGCGGCGACAACTTCACCTACCTACATAAAATGATTTTTCATTCATATTATATTTTACTACACATTATTGACTGAAATGTTTGAGGCGTTTCAATAAAAAAATCTTGTAGCTATATTTTTCTTTTTAATTTTTATTTGCTATTCCACGCATATTTCCATGATAATTGTAATGTTAGTATTGAATTTCATTTATTTGTATTATATTTTTTGTTTGATTTTTAATATGTATAAGTATACTTACAAAAACTTTTTTCTTTAAATAAAAATGACAAATACATATTAAAATTATTCCATGAGCTAATGTATACTTATAACATTATAAAGGTAAACGTTTCATATGATGATGATGATGTCAGCATAGATAACAGATAACAAACATTTAATTGATAAAAAAGCATATTAATTTTTTTAACTGTCTTTCTTTCTCTCTTTTTTCGCTTTTTATCTGTTTTAAAAAATCAAACTTAATGTAACTCCATGGACTTTTCTATTGTAGATACCTATACTTAATGAAAATTTATAATAATTTTTAAACTAGATTATAATTTATGTGATAAATACAACAACAGCAACAAAATTATTATCCAACACAATGTTTTCAAGGAAAAAAAAAAAACAATAACTATACTTATAAATAGTTATGGAAAAATTATAATAGTTTAATGCATTAACACTCACTATATACTTACTCCCGGTATAGGAAATCATTGTTGTCACATACATACATACTTGTGGTCTGTTTCTAATTAATGTGACATGTCAGATTCAATGCATATATTAACCCACTAGACTGGCTCCGATACGTGCCTACTACATAATTTTAATTATAATTCATAAATATGTATACGTATATTTAAAAAGATTCTCTATGATGATGATAATGATGAACAAATTCATATTCACATCACTGTGTTAATAGCTTTTTTTTCTAAATTTATAGTTCGTCGACATCATCCTTTTTCTTCAATGTTCTACAATAACTCATTATTATATTATCATCATCATCGCATCATATTAATACACACAAACACATATTAATGTAACTATAATATGTACGTATAGTATATGTAGTTCTACATCTATATCTATCTATAAAATATTGAGGTTTTATTAATAAAACTTAATCATCATCAACAGAGTCTTTAAATAGCTAATAATTGACCTCTGACACAATTAATAAATGTGATCGCGATCAAAATATGTATGTAAAGTATGTACTATGTAAGTAGATGTGCAAAGATAATAAATTTCATTAAATCTGAAGTCGTCAAAACACATAAACGTATGTATGTATATACAAGTATGTACATATATTTTTTAATGCTAACTTACATGTATTTTTATTCTGTATGTACATACATACGATATATATACATGATTATTTAAATTAACGACGACGAGCCACTAGCCCCATTTAATTAATAAATTTGTAGAAGCTATTAACCATGGGAATATTTTTACTTTTATCTTTAAAAATTATTATTTTTGAAGATTAAGTTTGGAAAAAAAATGTTTAACAAAATTCTTTTGGTACACAAAAACGATGAAAAAAAAAAAACATTTGACATTTAAATATTTCACTTTTAAATACAAAAATAATAAGGATAAGTACATATATATATGTAAATATATAATATATACTTACATATATACATATATACTTACATATATACATATATATGTAGTTAGTATTTACTAAAAATAACATCATCATGATCAAATTTATCTGGATTTAATAACATTTGAAAATTTGTTAATTTTTTAATCAAAACTCATATATATCAAGTACATATTATGTACTTATACATTTGTACTTACAACTTACGTACACCGTACATAAGTATGTATGTACATATGTATTACATATATTATATATTTATGGTAGTTATAGGCAGCATATCTATATATACATAATGTACAATATGTTTTTTTTTTCAATTCAACCAAACATTTAATTTCCGGACTAAAATTAGTTCGATTTTAGTTATTAAAATTAATTCACGTAATATACTTAAATTACTATACCTATATTTTATTTATATGTTGCCATGGTAATACATACGGGTACATATATTGAATTTTTTTTTTTTATTAAAAAAAAAAACTCATTCAAAGAATTATATGCCACACTGTACTACTTGTAAAGTCTAGTATGGAAAATAAAAAAATTTAATTTAACTTTTTAGTAAATTTAATAAACAAAAAACCCTTGAATTCAACGTTTTTTTTTTTGCCTTTTTAACTAAATGTACTTAAGTACATGTCTCTAATGAAAGTTGCCATTTTCAATTACAAAAAAACACATAAAATTTACTTAAAAAAGTACGGGAAAAAAGATAGAATGGTAATAAAATACATATTATTAAATAAAAATAAGTTTTATCCTGGTTTCTATTTTTAATATTTTCATGTAGGTATTATACTTATATACCTATAAATTTCTCTTTTTATACCTATCAAAAGATCAAGGACATAAACATTTGAATTTTTAATTAACCTATAGGTATCTACATATATACATAAATATGTAGATATATAATGTATCATACTTGTGAATACAAAATAAAAAAAATCTCTATTCATTTTTCTAGTTCAAGTAATTTTTTTACTTTTTAGAATTTCAAAGATGTTCTTTCCTTTTTTTTTTTTTGTGAATATTTTGAATATTTTTGTGTTTTTGATTATATTAATTTGATGTAAGCAGTTTTCTTTTCTTTTTTCCTTTTTCAGAACAAAAACAGCAGTGGTTAATAAAAATTTGAAAGTTTTTGATAAAAGTTTTGAAGTTTTATTATAAAAATATCATCTATGTACATTGTACATCAACATCATCGTCATACGGAAATTTACTGAATAAGTACTGTAACCATTAAAAGACTACGAGTACATAATATGTACATTATACATACATATGTATGTACATATCGTCGCCCAAGAAAACCAATGTATGTACATTAATGTATACTACAGTATAGGCTGTTGTCCTTTGATGAATCAATATTTAAGAATGAAATGTCAGTAGGTACATACTGTAAATTTAAATACAAATAGGTTAAGTATCTATAAAAATTTTAGATAAGAGAGATAGAGTGAGCAAAAAAAAGGAGAAAAAAGGTTTAGCTATATATAGTAAAATTATGTACTTTCAAATTTCAATTTTACATGAAAACTGATATAGGAAATACCTATATATTTTTTTTATATTATATCAGTTAACATTTAATATAGAGCTTTTTTATCTCCAAAACTTTTTCATTCAATTGAAAATAAAATCTTTTTGTCTACCACACCCTTTTTATAAAAAATAAATTTACTCGTATTTCGATTTAAATATTGAATATTTTTTTTTTTTTTTTGAAATTGAAATCAATGTAATTTTATTAAATAAAACTGAGAAGTTGTAGTGATGTGGAAAATTTATCATGTTCACAAAAATTCTTTTTACATATTTAAGTATATCTACAAGTAAGTTATATGTGTTAGGTACATAAATGTACGATAAATTTAGACATGTGTATGAATGAGTACGAATTTTAAAGTAAATTCAATAAAAAAAAAAGGCCCTACCTTATACAGTCCACGACTGGCAAAGAAACAAGACTTAGATGTTTCTCGTAGAATTTTAGCCTTTTCTCTACTTTTTTCTATAATTTTCTGGGTCTTTGAGAAAGTTATCTACTGCTAATCTTGATTTGCCAATATTTTTTTCGCAATTTCTCTGTTGGAATAATCTTTCTCCTTTAAAACCTTGATCTTTCCTATTTCTTCAGCACACAATCGTTTTCCTCGGCCCATATTACAAAAAATCTTTAAAAATTGTATATAATTCAAATAATTTGAGCTTTTTATTCCTGCCTTAAATCACGAAAAATATTTAAATAAACTTATTCATACTATTTCACCTTAAACTAGCCTGCAACTAAATTAATGATGGCTTTATTCATGTGGCGCAGTTTATACATATATATATGGAAAATTTCTTAAAAGTTTTATAATTAGTAAGACACCGTTAGGTTTGGGTAGATATTTAGAATTTGTGTCTCGCTTCTTGTAAGTAACTCCTTCGCATATTAATTTTTTTGAAATATTTCAATTTAAGTAGTTGGAGTAATGGAAAAAAAATGAAGTGGCTTTATTCAAGTGTCGCGGACTGTTTATGTAATGCATTTTTTTATAACATTGAAAAATAAATGCGTATGAGTATTCTTTTCTAATATGTACATATTATTGCAGAGATTATTATATTGTTTTTGTTTATGTTACCCTTTTAATGATCATTTCCGTTCGAGTTTAGGCCAACAAATAATAATAAATAAAAAAATAAATAAATAAAAACATAAATCCAATCAAAGCCTAAATAATAATAATAAAAGTCCTCGTTTACGTTAATCATGGTTGGTAACGAAAATAAAATAAAACAGAAAAAAGGTGAAAAAACTATAATGAACCAGATGAATGCTTTTTAACACCACCATATATGTATGTACATATATATATGTATACATATATACATATATATATACATATTTAATGTATGTATATGTAATGTAATATATATGTATATGTACATGCATATATGTATATTAAAATTTGAATGGGCATACGTTCTCATACATACATAATTATGTCTGTATACCTACATACATATTATAAAATTTGTATAAAATTTGTATTGAATTTAAAACAACATTGATTTTAATTCAAACTTATTAGCAAAGCATAAAAAATACTAGTTAATCTATGTAGCCAAATATGTATCTATATAAAATATATATACATATATTTTTTGATAAAGTAATAATAATTCCTTGCTGCATACCCTTTCTTAAAATAATACTCCTATTACATACGAGTATATATAGGTACATACTATGTATACTTGCATACTTGTATCTTAATGCACCGGTTCAGATAACGTTTTAAATCAATTCTTAACTCTGAAATCTGAATGCATATTGCATTCAGAAAAAAAATAAAAATCAACACATTGAAATTAATATGTATTTGTATGTACCTTGTACCTATATATGTATTTAAACGATGAAAAGAAAATATCCATAAGTATATGTATACTATACTCACATATATGTATATATAGATATGTGTGTATGTACATATTTAAAAAAGTTTATTTTTTAATTTACAATTTATATTTTTTTAAATTTTTCTGTTTTTTGTTTTGAATTTATATTTTCTTTTCAATCAAACCCATTGAACCTGATTAATATATATAATTGATAGTTCATTTAGGTCACGATTTTAATGTTTTTTCACAACGAGTTAGTTTTTAAATTTTCTTATTTTTTATTCTTTAAACGTATACCTATACATATAAATATATATATATTTTATTTAAAATTTATTATTTGTAAATCTAAAAAGGTAGGTAAGTATGTGTTTTAAGAAAAATAGTTTTGGGGTATTTTACTTTTTTTCAAGTCCCTTGTATTATCCAAATATTCATGTACCTTAGTCAAATTTTTAGACAATAAATTCAATTATGTATTTATATGTCACGAAAACAACGAAATAGCATTAGCACCTAACTACCTATACAAGGTGTTTCACACATCGTGTGCCAAATTGAAATGGGTGGTAGATCTCGGTGGGAAACGAAAAAATCGTTCCTAATTTATGAATCATAATTTAAGGGCAGTTTTTTCAAAATCAGTTAAATTTTTTGTTGTAAAGAAATATTCAATTGACTTTTGGTATGTTTTATTTGACTCTCTGTGTTAATTACTTTGTATTCCTGAAAAGGACTTATTCTAGTTCTGGGTAAGAGTTATTTTAGTCCTGAAAAGGATGTAGAATATGATTAAACAATAATTATAGTACAGTGGTAACACAACAAAGGACTTATTGTAGTCCTGAGAAAGAGTAATTGTAGTCCTGGAAAGAGATTAATTTAGTTTTGGAAATGACTTATTGTAGTCCTGGAAGGATTTTTTTTGAAAAAAAATCATAAATTTCATAAATTTCAAACTTATGACCTTTTTTCTTGAAAATGAAATAAGTAACTACATACAATAAGTAAAACACCAAATGAAAGGTAATTTTAATATCCATTCATAATAAAAAGAAAAATTTCAATACATGGGGTGCAAAAAAAGTTACAGGCGATTTTGTGTTCAGAGGTCCTGCATAAATCTCATAATTTTGAACGCCCTCTAGCGGCGAAAATAGACACGATAGAAATTTTTACTATATAGTACAATTATTTTCATGGAAAAGTCCAGAGAATATCGTGGTACCACTTTTGGTACGTAGAAAAAAACAGCCTGTAAATGCAATGCAATGAAAAATTGATACGTTAATAAGGAACAAACGTGGACATTACTGATTATTAGTTATATTCAAGTAAAACTGTATATAAAACAATGCAAATAATGTAACTTAAATAAACTTTTTCACTTAAAATGTAGTCAATCGTTTTATTTTCTGAAATCAAGTACTTACATATTACTTTCCTTTTTATTGGACTACATATATATATTTTATACAGTACTTCGTAAAATCTGGATTTTTAAGAAAAATTGTGGTGTCCACTTTTCTATGGACAGTAGTGTATGTATTGTCATACGACTTTTCATAATGCTGATAATCCACTGAAATAAAAAAATTCAAATACTACGAAGTCAAATCAAATGTCATACGAAAATAGAAAAAATCTATTTTCATGATATGTCAAGTGTAAAGTCGAATGACAAATTTTCTTAAAAAAATCAGACAGTGTAAACGCTTTCAAACTTTTACCAGTGACATATAGTAGTTATGTAAAGTAATATGATAAATCAAGTAGTGTAAAGGTACTTTAAGCAATTATAACAAACTAGCCGATTTATTGCTTTACCTAACTACTTGAATTCTAGTTTTGAATTTTTCAAAAATTTAGATAATGGAATTTCATCTGTTAGTTTTTTTGAAATTGATACCTATAGTTAGTCTGTAGAATATAAAATATGTATCAATAAATACATTAGCCTGGGAAAAATTTGCTCATTGTCTTATAGGTATCTATTTTATCCCATCTGGACTGATTTGTGAGAAAGGTCAAACAATCTTCATTTCACCTTTGGTTTATCGACTATCATCTGATCTGCAGTGTGGTTCTGTAACTCAGAAAATTTTCTGCTCACAATTGACGACACATGTATTTTGTACATATTTCAATTCAACTTGTTAAATTTCCCTGTTTCTGAATGGGTGCTTGAAAATTTTGTGGTGAGATAGAAAAGGTGAACAGGAATTTTGTTAATTGAACAATAAATTCAAAATTGTCAATTCGACAAAGGGACAACTTGAATTAAATTAAATTTTGTTTTTACATTTTTATTGATAAATATTATAAATAAGTAAGTACCTATTAAAAAAAATTAACTAGGTATTATAAATGAATAATAAAAGAGAGCATAAAAATAATGTACTTTGAAAAAAAAAAAAATTATAAATATATATAGATACATAATTAGATACTTGTTAATTCATTTTACTTACTTTTACTTTATTTTTTTCTCTATTTTAAATATTTTGTTTCGATGTTACTTTTTTTAACTCAACACAAAACACAGAATTTCACCGGTTGAAATCTTTTTCACAAGTTAAGTAGTTGTTGAAAAGAAATTCTATCGTAGAAAATATTCCATTGTTCAAAAACTCTACATAAACATTTGAGAATTGAAAATTTCACAGTGGTGAATTCCAAATTCCATTTTCTACTTTGTTAGAATATGACGTCAATTTGACGCCAAATTGAATATTTAAATAGCGAAGCAGATAATGTACGTCTAAATTGTTAAAGTTAGAGAGAATACTTACATACATAAGTGTTAAATAAGTCATTGCTGGTAGATTAAGGGTTAATTCAATTTGTTTATAATAACGATTAAAATGTGTAAAGAATATTTAAGTTTATTTTTGTCCTTGAAATTTTAATATATATGTATATAATATTTTAATACATATATATGTATATATTTTTTTAATATTAATGCCAAAGGTAATATACAGTCGGGATCAAAATTGAAAGGACATTTGGATTTTATCAATTCAAAACAATTATTTTTTTAAATTACTAACGGTTAATGAATTTAATTATTATTGATCATAAATATTGGTCAATCTTTGTATTTTTATTTTCCATAATATATAATATTTATAATAAACATTTTTTTTTTAAAAATCAGAATTTCTTTTCTAAAACCTTATTTTAAACAAGTGTCCTCTCAATTTTGATCCCGACTGTATGTAATCATTTAACCCTAGGATTGTCTGATCGTATACAAACGTATACACGCGGACTTTGACAATAAAATATAATAATCCGTTTGAGCTAGGACCTTGAAACCTTCACCAAATCCTTCGTTGGAGGGTTCTTTCTACACATCCCAATTTTCAATGTCCTAGCTCAAAATCGGTAGAACAAAATATCCTTTTTTATGCAAAAACACAAATTTGGCCGTGAGTATACAAATGTATCTTATACCATACATTTTATATGGAAATTTTAAAATTTGTTTCCCATGGACCAAAAACCGTACTTCTTTGACCTAATTATTTGCTGAAGTGTTCTCTTTGATTATCTCGTACAATTTTTTTCTAGTATTTTTACTTTTTGAGATAAAGTGCAAAACAAGTCAAAAAACTACGGTTTTTGATCCACGGGATGCTGAAAAACAGCTCTTTGAAGAAAAAATTAAAAAATTTCCATATGAAATGTATGGTATACATTTGTATACTCACGGCCAAATTTGTGACATTCTCGATCAGGCAATTCTAGGGTTAACGAAAATAATACATAATAAGTATTATAATTGCAATATATATTAGTCATAAGTAAATATTTTCTGTATAAAATAGTAAAAATAAAAAAATGTATTATCATGAAAAAAAAACCTCATGTAACTTGCACATTTTTTCCCTTTTTCCTGAAAAAGATAATTCAGAACGAATGTAAATCTAACAACTGTTTTAAAAAACTAATATGTATGTAGATATCACAATTTTGTTTACTTTATCCGTTCCATATGTTACTTTAATAGATCTTTTTTTACCTCAACAATATGCTGTTATTTTTCCTAGCTTTTTTTCTTGTCTTTTAATAAGTCTCTGCCTACTTACATAGTTTAGTAGATTTGTGTTTCGTAATTCAGTTCATACATATATTTTTGAGATGTTGCCAGTCTTCGAATGTTATTTTTAATCTTCAATCTAGCATTCTAGCTTGTGAAAAAAAGATGTCTTGAGAAGTAAAATGAAAGAGAAAATTTAGCACCTGCAACCTGTATGCGAATTACTAATGATGTTGATGATGAATGTCTGTCTGCTATAGTACAATACAGTCTTTTTTTAAATCTTAAATCTCATATGTAGAATTCTCTTTTTTAAATTGAACTTATGATTATGAATATGATATAAGGTATAGTAGGTTGGTTCTCTATATTTTTCACTATAAGTAGAAGTACTGATAAATACATATGAGAAAAAAATCAGAGTAACTAAAGCAAATGGCTGCTGCTTTTGCACCAGACTGAAAATCGTTTTGTTGTTGTTAGACAGTTAGGTTAGACCCTTATGTGATTCTTTCAATTCAAGGATTAAAAGATCATAAGATTCCTACAATTACACATGCAAGCAAAGCAACTATAAGATGGTGGTTGGTAATAAATGTAGCTATGTAATTATTTTTAATTATTTATATAGGTGAGTATATGACTATAGAAATATAAAAATGCATTTTAAAATGAAAATACCTACATGTATATATTGTACATTAGGTATATATCTATGTATAGGTATACTATATAGGTATATAGATATATGCTTTCTGCAATCACATAAGATCTTGTTTAGAAACCAGTTTTGCTGGCTCTGATATGATAGTTTATATTATAATATTATATATGTATATGTACCTATAGTTTATTTCATATCAGTTCAAAGCATTCTCACTTCTCTTAATTTCTCATTCACCATTAGCAATAGCAATATCCTACATACAACATACACCTCTATACACATAGTGATATACGGGATAGCATGAAATCGTTCGTTGTTTTGTACAATATTAATGAACACATCAACAACACAACACAACATACCTACATTACATCACAAATTTACAATCTCTTTTAACCGCATATGTAGGTATCTATACTTAAAAAGTTTTATCTTAAATGTTTTTTTCTCCAATACTCATGTGAAACATAAAGAACAAAACCTAAGAAACAAAAAACTAGTGAATGGCGATAGAAATCCACCGATCTTTGATACACATAATATATATATGATATACCTATTATTGATCTGATATTAAGTATAAAAAGTTCAATATCGTGTTTATTCAAGCAATAAGAAAAAAAAAACAAAAGTACAAAACGACTATACTTTATTTAACAATTAAAGTCAGTACAGACAAGATAGGCATACTTTTCTATACTCTTTTACATTTCGTTTGTATAAACTATAAATCTGTCTCGTGTGTGGGGTGATCAGATCTCAATTTCAATCGAGAAAAATCTTTTAAATTAAATATTACCAAGGCAAAAAACTCATCGGGTACTGCCTCCATAAGCACAATACTGACTTTAATTGTTAAATAGAGTATAAGTTACTTTTTTAACACTGAAAAGTAAATGTAATTTATGTAGGTATAATAATAATCATGTAGATATGCGGTGATGATCGGTTTTAGGCTTAATATAAATATACATATGTATATGTATGTATTTTATCACTTATTCAACAATAAAATACATAGCTAGCTAATAAACCGCTCTGCAAAGACTTAACGACGACGACAAACAACGAGTCGACGTTTATAATTTTTTGCGGTGTTAACCCTAGGATTGTCTGATCGTATACAATCGTATACACGCGGACTTTGACAATAAAATATAATAATCCCTTTGAGCTGAGACCTTCAAACCTTCACCAATTTCTTCATTAAAGGGTTCTTTCAATACACCCAAATTTTCAATGTCCTAGCTCAAAATCAATAGAATATCAATATCTTTTTTTATGCAAAAACACAAATTTGGCTGTGAGTATACAAATGTAGGTATATCATACATTTTATATAGAAATTTTAAAATTTTTTTTTCAAAAAAAGATAACTCAGCATCCCTTAGACCAAAAACCGTAATTCTTTGACCTAATTATTTGCTGAAGTGTTCTCTTTGATTATCCCGTACAATTTTTTTCTAGTATTTTTACTTTTTGAGATAAAGTGCAAAACAAGGTAAAGAGTCGAAAATTTTCCATACATTTTTGAGACCAAATAAAAATTTACTTAAATTTCAACGTCAAAGATCTGTATCTCAGCATTCCGTAGACTGAAAACTAATATTTTTATACTAAACCATTTATCAAAGTGTTCTCTTGAGTATTGTCGTTTACAGTATTGTTGTAGTTTTCTTAGTTTTCAAGATAAAATACAAAACAAGATGAAAAACGTGAATGTTCCATACATTCTTGTACATTCATAAAAGCAAACATCTATTGTTGATTTTGAAGTTCTATATCTCAGCATTCTCTGAACCAAAAACTAATATTTTTGGATTAAAATATTTGCTGAAATGTTGCTTAAAAGCTATCTTATACAATAATTCTGTAAGTGACATAGTTTTCAACCAAAAGGACAAAATACGCGAAAAACCATTAAGAAGTTCAACATTTTCAACTTTATTTTCCATTTTATCTCGGAAACTAGAAAAAATATAAAACTGCAATAGCAAAAAAAATAAAGCAAAGCCTTCAGTGAAGATTTCAATATAAAAATAATAGTTTTTACTTTACGGGAAGCTGAGATTCAGATTCAAAGTCAAATTTAGGTCTTAATTATGGTCGAATTTGGAAATGTATGAAAAGTTAACGTTTTTCACTTTATCTCAAAAAGTAAAAGAGAGACAAAAAAAAATGTACACAACAAGTTCAAAGAAGATACCTACTTCAACAAATATCAGGGTCAAAGAATTACGGTTTTTGGTCCACGGAATGCTGAGATATCTTTTTTTGAAATTTCAAAATTTTCATATAAAATGTATGGTATACATTTGTATACTCACGGCCAAATTTGTGACATTCTCGATCAGGCAATCCTAGGGTTATTAAGATATGTACATACATAATATTATGCATATATATACTTTTGCAAAACTTTAAAATATTAAAATGTCGTCCAGGCAGACATTGTTTATATGCATAATATTATGTACCTATCTATATGTATGTATATAATGTATAGGAGTATATTATACACCTAAATTATGATACATTACCTGATTGCTGCCTACTTAAAACTTTTAGATAGTTTATAGGAACTAATAAGTATGCAAAAAATTATAATGAGAAAAAAACTTATCACGAACTGAAATAGGTATATTTAAAAGTTCTGTGACAATATTATGTGCATTCACCCTTAGAGAGTTAATTAAATGAAATACAAACGTTACTCCTAACGTCCTAACAACAAACCGATATCCAAAGTATTTGCCTATATTAGCAGGAATAGAAATTGCATTGAAATATAAGTAATGTATGTACTATGTACGTAGTGTACGTACATACATACATTCATAATTTAAAGCATATAAAAAAGAGGACAAAGTTGGGTAATGGATTGTTTGTTGCCTACTATTCTACTACATACATAATATGTATAAATACTACCTACATAATTATGTACATTATATATCACATAGCCATAATATGTACTCATTTAGTCATTTCTATGTAACATTCTTCCATTATACCTATTTTTTCTTATGCAGAAAAGCTATAAAAATTTATTATTTAAAGGGAGAAAAAAAGTGGTGCAACATACATAGATATTCATATTCAGATATTCTTGCTAACCTGATTAAATGCTTTGATATCCACTACAAATTTATTTTCGCAGCATCTTATCCATAGTTTAATATGTTCTTGTTTATCCTTGATATAATCCTTGTGTGTTGGACAAAAAAAAATATTTATCACAATTTATTTTATTGAACTGTTTTTTTTTCTTTTTCTTCAAGACCTATAAATGCATATGTTGGTATTTTTTATGTTAATAACTTCAAAACATGTACCCACAATTTTTTTTTATTTCTAATTTTTCTTTTATTATTAGACTTTCAAAATTTAATCATAAAAAAATTTTGTTGTTCCACTTCACTTCAATTTATTTTCGAAAACACTTTAGTAACTTCTCTGAAACAATTTTTTTTTGGCTTTCACCTTATTTTTTTTAACTCTTTGGAGAATATTTTTCTTTTAGAATTTAAAACTAACTCGAATACCAAGAACTTGGTACCTAAGTACTAACTTTTAAAAAAAGGCAAAAAAATTTTTTGATTAAAAAAATATTCCTTAATGAAAAGTAGCTGCACCATGGCATAGGAATTAGGAATAAAAGATAACTAACATTTATTTACATTTATACATATGCATAATATGAAATTTGTTCAATAGAAAAAAAAACTTGTATGAATGTAAAAATAAATTTATAAAAAAGTGTTTATTTAAGGTACAAAAAAAAAACAAGAACCAGTATGATCAATGGAAATTTAATTAAATTTATTATGAATTTGCAGTAGTTACACTGTTAAAAAATTGGACCAGCCATTATTATTTCTAAATAGAATCACGGGAATACAGTAACACAACCGAACTCGATGAAGATGCGCGATGAACTGAAACGTATAGAAAATGAAACTAACTCAAAATTTGGTATTAAATTAAATTCAAATACACAACAACACAACAAACACAAACATAAAATCAAAACCCTCTACAATAAAAGCCTCCTACTGGTGTTGTGTATGTATTAGTAAGAAGTGCCATGTTTTGTTTTGACATTTTAGTTTCTTATGGTTTCTTAATAAGAGTGGTGGAATATTAGTGTAAAGAAATAGTGTTTTAGCTGAATATTTTTGGTTTTTTAAATAAAATATGGTTTATAAAAGTTTTAAAATATAATAAATTAACAGTGTTTAATTTTTAAAGTGCACAATAGTCAAAAAAATTAAATAAAAAGGTGGAAAATGTTGTGCGTTATTACCTACTTGTAAGAGAAAAAATTAAAGTATGACTACATAGTACATACCTATCTATGGTGAGGTTATATTATTTATATGTAATAAAGTGAATAAATTGATTTGATTTAATAGAATTTAATTTATTAGTTATCACAAATTAAGTGTCTATTTGCCTTCATTACACAATAAAGATTAAGTACCAAAATATTTACTTTTTCATAGACTTTTTTTATATAAATTTTTGTGATTATGTTATGATGTGAGAAATTGATTTGATTCAATAATTTAACAATTAATACAAACTTATAAATAAAATTTTATTAAATTAAATGAATTTGTTCTGTATTTCGTTCACTTTATTTGTTTTTTTCATATATTTGTGTTTACATTTCATTTCAATTTATTCACTTTTATAATATAACCTCACCATAGGTAATGTAGTCATTAGTCACATGTCAATATATAGGTATAGAAGAAAGAAGTTTATATTATTTATTATTCTTTAAACTTTAATTATTCATATAAATACATATATGTATCAGAATTATTATAAATTAAATTTTATTAAATCAAATCAATTTATTCACTTTATTACATATAAATAATACATATAACCTCACCATACTTTAATTTTTTCTCTTAAAAGTAGGTAAGAAGGCACAATATTTTTCACCTTTTTATTTAACTTTTTGACTATTGTGCACTTTAAAAATTATAACACTGTTAATTTATTATATTTCAAAACTTTTATAAACCATATTTTATTTAAAAAGCCAAAAATATTTAACTAAAACACATTTTCTTTACATCACTATTTGTACTACCAGCATTGAATGTTTTGACGTTTCAACACTTTTATCGTGTTTGATTGTGTTAGTGCAGAAAGCCACAACTCGGCTAGTGATATAGAGGGTTTTGCATAAAATACATACATGGTAAAAAGAACACTACAATAAGGTAATCAGTGATGCCGTTTTAGCTTTTTTGAGACTAAATTTAGCCCTTTTTTTTTATTTCATTTAGCTCCTAAAATTGGCTTTTGCCCCTAGCTCTTTTTTTAACTCTTTTAGACGTATAAACCAAAATTATGTGGTTGACTAAGCCATCAACAAACTAAAAAACATAAATGCAAATAAAGATGCAATTGCAGTACTTATTAATAACAAGCAAAGCGTCATTCCATTTAAATCATTGAAAGATAATCAAAATGTACAAAAATTAGTATTTCGACCCGAATTTAAGTCTGCACTGTTTATAGCCAATCATTCTTCAGTGCATGTATGTATGTGATAATTTTATTTTAACATGTAAAAAATGTTTTAATGATATAGTCAAGTTGCCGGAGCCGTTCATATAAAAACAACAAAATAATATACCACACTTTTTTATGATATTCTTTATCCTTACTTTTCACGCGATTTAATAGAAGATATTATGCAAGTTTTTTTTTTTTTATTGAGTAAAATGAATTTGTTTTGATTAAAAAGGATAAAAAAGATGACTATTTATTATTTAGCCTTTTTTAACCCTTTTCATTCTCAAATCTAGCTTCTTCCAATTTTTTTTTTTCGGCAACACTGAAGGTAATATCAATCGGAACTCTCAGGAGTCAGGTCAGGCGCCATTAAAACGCATGGTAAAAGGAACACTAATAAGGTATTATTTATAAAGAATGAATAAGTAAAGAAACGTGACGTAAGAAAGACTCATGAATATGAGTATGCATGTAATATAATAAGTATTTTTATCATATGGAGAATAATTAAATAATTTAGTAATTTTAAAGTATTTAATTTTCAACTTCAAAGATCTGTATCTCAGCATTCCGTAGACTGAAAACTAATATTTTTATACTAAACCATTTATCAAAGTGTTCTCTTGAGTATTGTCGTTTACAGTATTTTTGTAGTTTTCTTAGTTTTCAAGATAAAATACAAAACAAGATGAAAAACGTGAATGTTCCATACATTCTTGTACATTCATAAAAGCAAACATCTATTGTTGATTTTGAAGTTCTATATCTCAGCATCCTCTGAACCAAAAACTAAAATTTTTGGATTAAAATATTTTTTGAAGTGTTGCTTAGGAGTTATTTTATGCAGTAAATCTTTAAGTATAATAGTTTTCAACCAAAAGGACAAAATACTCGAGAAACCATTAAGAAGTTCAACATTTTCAACCTTATTTTCCATTTTATCTCACTCAAAAACTGGAAAAAATAAAAGACTGCAATAGTAACAACATTAAAGGAAACACTTCAGTGAAGATTTCAATATAAAAATAATAGTTTTTAGTTCACGGGATGCTGAGATACAGACCTTCAGAGTTAACTTTAGATCTTAATTATGGTCGAATTTGAAAATGTATGAAAAGTTAACGTTTTTTAGTCTATTTTGCACTTTATCTCGAAAAATAAAAGAATACAAGAAAACTGCAAAGGATAATACTAAAGAAACCACTTTGATAAATCGTCTAGTGTAAAAATATTAGTTTTATGTCTACGGCATGCTGAGATACAAATCTTTGAAGTTGAAAATGAAGTCAAATTTGTGTTCGGTCTAGAAAATGTATGAAAAATTTTCGACTCTTTACCTTGTTTTGCACTTTATCTCGGGAAGTACAAATACTAGAAAAAAATTGTACGACATAATCAAAGGGAACACTTCAACAATCAATTAGGTCAAAAAATCACGGTTTTTGGTTCACGGATGCTGAAATACTTTAAAATTACTGAATTATTTAATTATTCTCCATATGATAAAAATACTTATTACATGCATAGTCATATTCATGAGTCCAGCGTTGTCGTTTGACAATTTGCAAATGAGTATGAAAGGAGTTGAAAACGGAGTATTTCGCAAAAAAAAGTAGTACGTTTTGAAATTTTTTGAAAAGTACAACATGAAAGAATAAAATTGAATATTAGAATCTATTGATTTCAAGTACAACAGGTGCGGGGGTTTTCTTTTTAGAAATCTACAAAATAAATTTTGTAAATGTGATATTATTCTTCTCTCATTTTATAGATTTCATGCCTAGTGTTAAGTGTAACTTACCGATCCATTTTTTGAACAAAATTTTTCAATTTTTATGCGTCATTCACTAACCAACTGAATTTATAAACTTTAAAAGTAACGTTTGAATTTGAAAAAAGAATAGAAGATAATCAATTGTTGTACTAGTATAATGCTAACAAATATGGGTATACATATAGTACTGAACTAATACTATCCATAAAAGAATCGATAATTGATCTAATCAAAAACAATACAAAAAAAACAAAAACATATAAGAAACACATGAAAATGAAAAACGGAGTATAATTTTAAAAATCGGAGTACCGGAGTAGGTAGGAGTACTGGAGTCAAAATCGGAGTACAAATACTCCGATCGGAGTCAAACGACAACGCTAATGCTAATCATGATTATTCATGAGTCTTTCTTACGTCACGTTTCTTTTCTCATTCATTCTTTATAATACCTTTTATTACTTTATTAGTGTTCCTTTTACCATGTTATTATTTATTAAATTATGCAATTGAAAAGAGAAACTTTTTAAAAGAGAATTGAAATATAATGGAATCAGTGTTGCCCCCCTACTACTATAGTAGTATTTCTACTACTTTTTTCTATAAAAAGGGCGTTTGCTACCTTCACCACAAATCTACTACTATGTTTGTTAAACTTACATCTGTATTATTTTTACTTTCAGTTTATATATACATACTTTATATGTTTTTTGGTCTAAAATTTGAAGAGTTTACCTATTCAAAAAAGATTGACAATTCTACCGAAACTAATGTAATTAAGAAAAATTTGTGTGAACTTTTTATAGTTTTATGTAAATAGTTACAAAAAAGATTTGATTTTTCTGATGAGAAGTTGGATGACCTCAAATACATTGATCTAAAAGAAATATGTTAAGGAAAAACTTCTAGCATTTTAAAAATATGTATTAACAGATTTTCCATATACGAGCTGTAAAAAAGAAAAAATTAATTTACAGTGGCGTTCACTGATAGGAGAAAAATTATAAGTGGATAAATATGGAGATGAAGATGTAGTATAATTCTGGCTTAGTTTGAAAAATGTTAAAAATAATTTAAAAGAGCCACTATGTCCAGATTTATGCGACTACATGCTGAATTTGTGCTGTTTGCCTCATAGTAGCGCTTCAGCAGAAAGAAAATTTTCATCTTTGAAACTAATGAAAAAAATAACAAATTAGAAATGAAAACCGTTGAGAATATAATGCTAGTCCAGGAAATGACTGGTAAAGAAGTTCCTTTTGTTCCTTCTATAGACTTAATAAAATATGCCAAATGCTTTAAGTATCACAATGGTACTCATAATGAACAAACTTAAATTACTTTTGTATTTTTTGTACAATTTTTTGTTTTTTTTTTTATTTTGTTTATTTTTGTTATTTAGTATACGATGAAATATAATTACCTTTTTTTTTTTAATTATGTTACATAATAAAGTGAATTAAATTTTTGTGATACATATACTACTGTGTTTTTCAATCTACTACCCTCAAATCAATAATTTTACTACTACTCATTTCTAAAGGGGGACAACATTGAATGGAATATAGAAATGAAAATTATTGGAATTTCCAATCATGGGGAAATAAAAATAGTAGTCAAAAATCCGGTTAAAATATGTGGCAACCTACTATTTGATTGTTGTTGTGAATTGGGAATAGAAAAGAGACACATAGACAAAAGTTTGTTTTTTGTTTCACCTGAATTTCAAAACTCATGTTTTTAAAATTCAAATAAACTCCAAATTGTAAATGTTGTTTAATGGTTTATTTGAAGAAAAAAAACTTAAAATATAAATGTATGTATAATAATTTTAACTACATTACCGATTACCGTATTGATGAGCAATGAGCATATAGAAATAACCTTATAGAATATAGACTGCTGATATTGAGGGAAATGGTGAATGAAATTATACTTTGTATTTTGTAAGTTCTAAAATTTAAATATGTTGTATTGTATTTTAGTAGCATATACAGTGAACCCCCGACATTCGCGGATTCGCTTATTCTCGAATGCAAAAAGTATCAAGTATTATATCTTGATACTTTTTGCGAATGGATCTTAATATAAATATAATATACATACATACCAAGGTTAATATAATATAGGTTACATCTTCCCATAGGCATTACCTACTTACAATAAAAAAGTGATCAATGTGACGTCAATGTGACGTCACACGTATCAAACAATTGACATAAAAACGAACAAAAATTTCTTTCATATATGGGAAGATGTAACCTATATATTATATTAACCTTGGATTACATCTTCCCATATATGAAAGAAATTTTTGTTTGTTTTTTATGTCAATTATTTGATACTTGTGACGTCACATTGATCACTTTTTTATTGTAAGTAGGTAATGCCTATGGGAAGATGTAACCTATATTATATTAACCTTGCATACATACCATACCTATTAATAAAGAGTACAATGAGTACATATAGAGCAGTGTTGGAATCACTTTTTTTTTTAAGTGCCATTTTCAGATCCGAAAAAGTGCCAAAGAGGACTAGAAAGTGCCAATTCGAAATAAAATAAAAGTAATAACAGGGTCAGCTAAGTATTGTGTTTGAAGCGGAATTTCGATTCCCATATAAAATACATGTAAAAAAAGGTGGCGGAATTCCGTCAAGAAAATATTCCGTTCACTTTTTGTAAGTAAGATGTACCAGCGAATAAATTTATTATATAATATCGATAGATCTATGGCTTTACTATTTTCTACTCTAAAGGCGAAAAATCACAATTTAACAGTTTATACGGTGAAAAAATAATACGGATTTTGGATTAAATTGGGAGTAGCGTAGAAACGGTAAAATTGGGATTAAAAAAGTACATGCAAACGTTGATTTTTTTATACACTTATAGTATACATATTGTTCTTCTTCCACATAAAAAATAGAAGAAGAACGTGACAGCTTCACTTTCACCATAAAAATTCGAATCCGCCATATTGCATTTTACCTCACACATACATATAAAAAAATTGGGATTAAACCCAAATAAATTGGGCTTAAGCCAAAATCCGAATTATCGAGTTTATACCACATATAATTGGGAGTAAGCCAATATCCGTATTAAAAGCGAAGCAGGCATAAACTCGTACAATGTGAAACTGTAGTATGTAGAGTGGTTGTAGAAAGAAAGTAGAAAAATGTGGAGGCTATAATTTTAGCTAAGAATTTAAAGGATAAATATTTATAAATTGTGATTTGTGACTGATTTATTTTTTTATTTTTGTTATATTTTTTTATTTTAGTTATCTCAAAAAAAAAATTAGTTTTTTTATATATGTATACTTTTTTGTTTTTCATTTTCTTTAGACTTTTCTTTTATAATTTTTGTTATGTATTTTATGTTATATAAAATTGTATGAATAAATTTGTCTTTTTATTCATGGTACCATTTTGGTTCGCACCAAAAAATGAGTGGGTACGTTTGGTACGTTGGAGCTTCCGAATGGGTACAAAACAAGTCAGGCTAAGTGGCATCACTGAAGGTAATATCAATCGGAACTCTCGCTCTCATGCGCCATTAAAACGTAAGAAAGATCGTATGGCAATTAGCAATACAAAAGTATATGGACGATCTGAGAAATGGGGTAATTTATACGATACAGCAATTGCTGGACGAGTTTTTGGCGTTTTGCTTTGAACTTGCTGCGTGATGTACCCTTGCATTTACACAGTCGAGCAATCATCCATGCAGCAAAATGACAGCAAATGCTTCATGTTTAAAATTTTCATCCATTTTCTTTTGTTCGAGTATTCTTCTTCATTAATCAAGTATTATTTTTCTACTATTTTATAAATATTATAAATACTTAACAACTTTTTATTCACTTTAGTTTAAATAAATGTTAATTAATTTAGAAAAACGCACATTAAAAATGTTTTCTATTTTATTTTATATATAAAAAATATTTAAAAAATTTACTCACTGTTTTTTTAACACTTTCAAAAAATAAAAATTTTTTTCACTTTTTGAATCTACTTTTTCTCTTTATAAAGTAACGATTTTTAATACTGCTTTCACAAAGTCGAAGAAGAAATGAAGCAGAGTTGAAAAAATTACGAAAAAGGAATAAAGGAAATGTAAATTTAAAAAAAATAATAATAAATGTTTTTTTAGTGTAAATTTCCTTTTTTGTTTCAATTATGGAAAATTGAAAGGTTTTAGTTTATTTTGAATTACAAAGCTGTTTTGTTCAACTGCTTTGAGTTTGCAAAATTTTACTACATTTTTCGTTGATTTACTACATATTTTTGGACCAATCTACTACGGCACAGACCGACTTTGGATGCATCACTGATGGTGGGTATGAATATTCGGGTATATGAATACCCGGCTATTGACAATACTCGCATAGGTGACACACATAACCCGGGTATCGTACGTGTATTATATGGTTGGAATTTGTGTGAAATTGAAATTTTAAATGAATTTATAATAATTTGATTACTTTTTTAATTTATTATCATTATATTAATAATTATTATTATTATAATTGATATTTAATTATATTAATGTTTATTATAACGGTTTTTTTAAATTTTAGTCTTCTTCTTCTTCTTCTTTTCATTCAATTCACATTCCTACACATTTGACGTTTTTTTTCATATGAAGTTAGCTCCAATTTGCCTTTTTATTCTAAAATTTCCCATTTCAAGTTCACAACACTGTCAACACTCGGCTGTTTTATGTGGGTATAAGAAACTCGCTTCATACTCGATTGCTTTCGATGTATACCCGGATATCCAATGAATACTCGCTGACACATATCGGCGTGCTAATTACATAAAACAATCAATCGAAAAATTTGGTTTGTTGTATCGTTTTTGAATTACATAAAACGATGAATCGGGAGAAATCGTTTTCTTTATCGTTTTTGAATTACATAAATCGATTTTTCTGTTTTTCTCATCCAGTTTTAATTAATTGTAAAATCATGAAATTGTTATAGAACAAAGGAAAGTTTAAAAGAAAGTTTGATATTTATTGTGATTTTGTTAACTTGTGATTTTTAAATTTTTGTTTAGGAGCCTGACGTAAATTTATGTTGAAGTTTTTGTTTTAAAAATGCAAGTAGAATAAAGAAATTTTACTTTTATTATATTATATTCTTGATATGATAATAAGTCAATTGTTTTCTAATAGTTTTATTAGAAATGCTTAAATTTTAACAAAAAACTTAACACATCAATATGCTGGAGCGGAGTTCATATAATATAGTATATGGTAAAAATAATGTTTAATACTATAGTATTTTTATTTATGGAAGTCAGTATTGTGCTTATGGAGGCAGTACCCGATGAGTTTTTTGCCTTGGTAATATTTAATTTAAAAGATTTCCCTCGATTGAAATTGAGATCTGATCACCCCACACACGAGACAGATTTATTTAAACGCAATGTAAAAGAATATAGAAAAGTATGCCTATCTTGCCTGTACTGACATCCAAAAATAAAAATAGTATAATGTGTAATACTATCAATTTTTCTTTTTTTTTTAATTTAGTTTATTCACTTTTTATATTATTATTTTTAAATTAAATTGACTTCACAGTACAAACTTTTCAACCGACTTAAAAAAAGCGTTATTTATCCATGACTTCAAAAAAAGCGTCATCTATCCATCGTTCTGTTTTACAATAATTTTTATCTTTTATGTTTACTCTCATACAAAAAGTATAGAACTATATTTGACGTTTACCAAATCGAAGCGAAGCCAAGGTTTTGTGTTTCCTACTAAATTTAAATGTTACAAATGTCAGTTCAAACGGTTGAATCGGTAAAACGATAACGATGAAAGTGATTTATAAAATGCAAGTTCGATAATCGAGTTTTCGTGATTGTTTTCATTATCGTTTATTTTAAGTTCGATTGATCGTTTAACGTAATTAGTGCCCGGGTTTAATGCGGGTATATTCATACCCACCATATACCCGAAATGAGATATCTGTCTTTACTATAACGTTTTCAAATTGAAACTTCAAATTTAAAATGATCAAATGAATATTTTTGTATCATCCATTTACGCATCCAATAAAGTGATTTGTATATACAAAATCAAACTAGTATGTAGTTTCCAGTATAATTTTCTGTGTGTAATTTATATAAATATATGTTGGAAAGAAATAATAAAGGAAGATTTGCTATCACGAAATCGTCAGTGGCGGATTTAAGTGTGATGCCGCCCTAGGCAATTTCTCATATGGCGCCCTTTTTTTTTTTTTTTTTTGCTTGTTAGATAGAAGTTTAAAACGAAACGAGGTTTTTTTTTTTTGCTTGTTAGGCTAAAATTTGCCGCCCCTAAAATTTTGCCGCCCTAGGCAATTGCCTCACTTGCCTAAGCCTAAATCCAGCACTGGCTGCAGTAACGGTAAAATAACAAATAATAAAAGCATAAACAATTTTCGACAAATAATGAAGCAACGAGTAATTTATTATTTTTAAATTTGTCAACTTTCAAATTTACCACACGAAATAAATGTCTGTAAATTTATTTTGTTAAAATGTAGTGGAGGAGTATTTATTTTAAATTAGTGCAGACTTATCGTCAGCGCCTCTTGAACGTTTTTAGAAATGTTAGCAAGGACAATTTAAATTTATTTTCCGTCTCGAACTCAGTCACTCAGTAGAGTTTGTTAAAAATTAAAATCGAATGGTATAACTGCGCAGAGAGATAATGGTATAAATTTTAGAGGATTTTTGCATTAGTAGTGGTTACATTAGAAAAAAATGCATATTAAAAGGTGGGTCAACTTGGACTGACTGTTTTTAAAAATTTATGGAGGACATTAAAACAAAATATTATATTTCACACACATGGTCAAAAAAAACAACAAAGAAATTACACTTTCATTTGAAAAAAAAAATTTTTAATAAAAGTTTAAAACTTAAAAAGTTATTAGCGTCAAAAAATTTCAATTTTTACTCAACGACGAAAAACGTCAAAATTTCTTTCAGAAAAAACTATCAGGACAATTTTTTCTTAAGTAAAGTTTGACGTTTTACACACAGCGCATTCTTTTGACTAACTCTTAAATTATTTGTTTTTCTGAAAATCAGCATATGGCCTAGAGAAAAAACAAATAAAATTTTCTTGAGCCAGTACTTGACCGTTTTCTGTAGCGTTTTTTTACACATTTCTTGACCACCGTACTTTTTATTAGCATACTTAGCTTAACATACGAAAGAGAGAGTGACTTTGCATTACAGACTATACAGTATACACTTTGTTGAAAGCCTCAATGTGGTAACTGGTAGTGGTAACCCTGTTTGACACTCTTGACCAGTGATGTGACCCTTAGCCAATAGTAGTATATCTACTACATTTTGCCTTCGCAAGTACGCCACTACTTTTTACCTAAAATCTACTTCGTTTTCATTTTTAAGGAGCTCCATGCTTTGATTTGTTTATAATGTTTTTTTTTAATTAGTTAATTTTGTCAAATGTAGATGGTCAATATCACATATCACATTAATATGTATGATTGGTATAGGGCCGATTGATGATCTTTGAGTTAGTTAAGTTACCCTTCGTTTATACAGACTAACGCAATTCGCGAGTAATTTATAGGGTCTTTTAAAAAGAAGAAGACAAACACATTCTTTGTTCTTTCATTATTCTTTATCTTTTCTGTTAGTGTGCTGTGCAGTGCATGTGCTTTTTTATAAAAAATTTAAGGATTTTAAATTAATAAAATATTAGAATAAAGCGATATAAAATGAATCCAATAATAAAAATGTTAATGCTTATAATAAATATGAGTTATATAAAATTCTACTACTCTCGCTGCGAATCTACTACGCTTTCATGAAGGCACCTGCTACGTTTTCACAATTTAACAGTTTATACGGTGAAAAAATAATACGGATTTTGGATTAAATTGGGAGTAGCGTAGAAACGATAAAATTGGGATTAAAAAAGTACATGCAAACGTTGATATTTTTATACACTTATAGTATACATATTATTCTTCTTCCACATAAAAAAAAGAAGAAGAACGTGACAGCTTCACTTTCACCATAAAAATTAGAATCCGCCATATTGCATTATACCTCACACACACATATAAAAAAATTGGGATTAAACCCAAATAATTTGGGCTTAAGCCAAAATCCGAATTATCGAGTTTATACGACAAAAAATTGGGAGTAAACCAAAATTCGTATTAAATTCGGAGCAGGCATAAACACGTAGAATGTTCGGGTCACATTACTGCACTGCTCTTGTCGTCTTCGTTTTAAATGACACATTGAAATTTTTTCGGTCAATTATCTTGTTTATGCACAAAGGTTAAAACGTATTAACGATAAAACGTTTTAAACATCGTTTTGAGATAATACATTTTGATTGGTGTTTATGCGTAATACAACATTTCGTTCTCACTCAAAACGTTGAACACCTGCGTGTGTAATAACAACTACTTAAAACGAAGTAAGTGTTTATGCACATTTTAAAAACGAAATGAAATTTTAAATGCGGATTTAATAGTGTATTAACTCAAAACGACGTAGAGCTTTAATGCGTTTTGAAATTTTGTTTATGCATCCGTATTAAGTCAAGACGGAGTGAGTTAATGCGAAGTAACGCTTCGCATAAACAAGATAAATGAAAGTAGCATTTCCTTTATTGTTTATCTTTCTTTCAAGTTTCAATCCAAATATTCCAAATTGGAATTACAAAGTTCAAGTGCTTATTTTCAGATGCTTGAATATTGTAAAACAGTTTTTAATTATTGTGTATTATCATGTTTAACTTTATGTAATTTATGTATTTCTTTAATTTGTGATTAATAAAATGAATGAACAAAAACATTCGAGATTATATGATTTGCTCCCACTTCTATTTTGTGGTCTATCTGTGCCACTTTCTATTTTTATGTGGCTTGGTAATTTAGCATATTTAAAATTGACAACAGATGATGCAGAAAAAGAAGGTAAGGATTTCCATACATGATATAATTTATAGTTAATACTAAGAAAATGGTAAATCATGTCAATTTCAGTAATTCCTCCAACGAGATGGCTTTTTTCAACATTTGCTCCAACTGCTCTTATGATATACGCTTTAAGACGAAAGGGTGTCGATAAAAGTGGAGCTGTGTTAGGATTGTGCATTGCAATTATCCTTTCTCTTGCTAGTCATGCATTTTTTATAAGTTTAGTTGTTTTTTTCTTTACATCATCAAAAGCAACCAAATTTCGAGGACATTTAAAGAGAAAAATTGAAAAAGATTATAAAGAAGGCAGATAACGTATTTTTTGTTCAAATTTACAAATTTTAAAATTTCGTATTAATAGGAGGTCAACGTAATTGGGTACAAGTGTTGTGTAATGGAGGAATGGCTACGCAATTAGCAATTTTATATCTAATAGATTGTGGTAGTGGGGAACGTTCAATTAATTTCGAAGAAAACTACAGGTCTAGTTGGTTAGGAATTGCTGTTCTAAGTAAGTCTAATATGCATGATTTTATGGTGTGAGGGAAAAGTAACACAAGACAATCGACATAAAGTGTTTTTAATGAAGTATATATGTCTAAATTAATAGTTGCTATTTCGATAGATTAGCTACTATTTTAAACAATTTGAAAAAAAAAAAAAACTATATTATATCGCTGTAAAGAGCTCATTTTACTCTATTATTTTGCATTAAAACTCATTTTAGCCAAGAATTGACCTATGCTACTTATTCTTCACACCACAGAATTGATAAAGGAACTGAATTTTCATTGAAATATTTTAGGTGCTTTTTCTTGTTGCAATGGAGATACATGGGCCAGTGAGTTAGGAAGTGTTTTAAGTAAATCTGATCCATTTTTAATTACAACATGGAAAAAAGTACCAAAAGGAACAAATGGAGGTGTTTCAATCATTGGATTATTTGTTAGTTTTCTTGGTGGGATCGTTGTTGGTCTGGGATATTATATAACTATAATCTATATTGTTGATAGTCATGTGTTAGAAATAAGTCCACCTCAATGGCCAATTATATTTTTTGGTGGTGTAGCTGGATTATTTGGTTCACTTGTTGATTCTTTATTGGGATCAACGATTCAATATTCAGGTATTGATAAAAATGGTACAATAGTAGATACTCCTGATAAGGATGTTCGTCATATAAGTGGACTACGTATCTTAGATAACCACAGTGTTAATTTAATTTCAAGTATTTTAACTGGAGTAACAATTCCAATGATTGCGCTACGTTGTTGGCCCGAAATGTGAATTAATTACTAACTGTAAATTCTGAATTATATTTTATTTTATTTTTGAATTAAGAGAAGAAAATTTTGGTAATTTGATTATTTATTCTATTTGTATAAGACTATTTTTTGATCAAAATGCATTTTTTTTGCTGAATTTAATTTAATTCACATGTTGACTGAAATTTTGTTCCAATTAAATTTGATACATTTTAATTTAGACGTAAATCATTTTTTAAAATTAAATTCTCTTTACAAGGTAAAAAAACAATAAACTATTCCATTTATTCACTTATTTAAAGTAGGCTTTGAAGTTCACCCAGTATATTTTTTAAAAATTATACCTTAGTTCACAGTAATAACAGCTCTGATTCACCTCTAATTATCTGTGTTTTATTAAAAGTTGGAACTGAAGAAGTGAGAATTCTGAGATTTATCACTTTGTTTCGTCATATTTTTTTTTACATTCTTCTAAGAACTATAATAATATAAAAATATAAATAATTACTTTTTCTTAGAATATTAAGATAATTTAGTTTTTAATCTATCATATTTTCCATGCACGCTAGGGTCTTTTTTCTTCTGCAAAATTATAGAAGACCCTTGTGGCTTTCCATCAACATCTTAGATGCTGCTGTACCTCTTACTCAGAAGTTTAAGGCCTCAAAACCAAAATTTTGTCATTTTTTCACCTATTTTTTGACTTTAACCATAATTTTCTCAATTTTGCAAAAGATTGAATGAGACTATCGTGCCCCTGTAAAAAGTTACAGGGTAAATAAGGAAAAAGTACCAAAAATCTTCCCCTCTTCTATCCCCGTAACGATTGAGATTACCCCCTCCATTCATACGATTTTTTGTTCGTCACGCCGAGACCTATTCATAGTTTCCGTGTCGGACACCTTAACTGAATCATCCTGTATGTATTCAAAGATTACTATATGTTATGTTTACTAGAGTTTGGGCTTATTTCGAAATGTAGTAATACCGTATTACTGCATTGTATCAAACTCTAAAACATCGAACATCATATAGTATAGATCATTCGCTTTTAATTTTTAACAAACTACTACGATAGCTTATGTCAACATATACTATCAAACAATCCTAACATGGATAACGGTGACCATTCGTCCTGTATTTAGGAGGACAGTCCTGTATTTTATCGTTGTCCTGGGTAATTTTTTTAAAATACAGGACAGAACATTGTCCTGTTTTTTCAAACTTGTGCTATATTTGTCCCTTATTTTGCTTACGCGTTAGAAATCATCTTCCTTGTGATCACTGTCTTATAATTTTTAAAATTATTGTGAACTTTGGCCCTTATTATGTAAGTCGATTCGCGGTAGACTTAAAGTCGAGTCACAGTATTATAAGTTTCTATTACTGTAGACTTTTTTCTATTCCATAGACGTCAAGTCGACAGCAATTTTGCCAGCGACTTCGAGTCTATTGTATGTGATTTAAGTTATATACACAATTTATGAGAGTTTTTTTAAATAGTTATATTGTGAATAGAACATTTATAAAATAAATTATGTATATAAAATAAATCTTAATAAGCACGCAAGTTTTAAAATTTTTGGTATAGATGAGGATCTTTGTGACCTTCTCAAATAAGGTTCTCGTTCTATATCTTCTAATAATTTTAGAAAAATCTCTTTCGTCAATCTAAAATTTTTCTTAAATCTGAAATATTTATGACAAACTTTAATAATAATAAGTATTTTTTATACCGAAAACAGAAAATTTACATGATTTCATCCATATCCAGAGGATTTGAATTTACTCTCAAGCGCCTTCTTTTCCGAATTATTAACAAAATCTCAGCTCGACGATCTTCATTAATTTCATTTTCAAAAACATCAAACCAAATAAAAAAACTCATGATTTTATATTTTGTCCGTTTTTATTATATAAATTTAAATGTAAAAAATAGCAAAATATATAGACTATTCACTTGAAAATATTAAAAATTAGTTATAAACACAACAAAAACAAACGTGATTTGACAGATGTCTAGTAGAAAATTTTCCTTTCAAACGGTAACTCTTTTTTAAAAAGTCTATAGGCTTACATAATACCATGACTTATTTCAATAGACTTGAAAAAGACGAGTCGATTCTATTCGCATCGACTTACATAATAAGGGCCTTTAATTCAAAATTAACAAAAGAGTGGATGAAAATATTTTCTCAATTTGGTGAAAAATTAATTCCGCATAAAAATATTTTAACGTTAGTTGAATTTATTTCATGTCTTCCAGCTTCGAATGCTCCCACTGAAAGAGTCTTTTCATTAATGAATAATTTGTGGACAACTGAAAAATCTCAATTGCAAATAAAAACCGTAAAATCTCTTTTAATAACAAAACATAATTTTAAAATGAGTTCTACTGAATTTAAAGATTTTTTGTCAAAACAAGATGCAACCATTTTGAATCAAATTCAATCGTCAGAAAAATATCAAAGATTATTTACAATTGAAGTAAAATGTAAATTTTTTGTTTAATTTGGTTTTTGTTTCAATTTTTTTTTCTTGAAGTTAAAAAAGCAGAGTAGGAAGAATGAAAAAAATTCTATTCACTCACGAATGATAGAAAAGAAAAAGAATTTTATTTTTCATTCACTCATGAATTTTATAATTATGTTCTCAATATGTTATGTGAGGGTTTTTTTTTTTTTTTTTTTGCTTGTTACATCACGGGCTAAGGCTAAATCCAATCCATCACTGGCTATATCAGACACTTCAAAATATTTTAGCTTTGTTCTGTATTTTTCTTTACAAAATATGGTCATCGTAAGATAATATCCTATGCGATCGTAAAGTAAAAAATATTTTATACTGTTGGTGCTGATTTTGTTGAAGTTTCTGTTGAAGTTTTTGTTTGCTATGAGTTATGATTTCTTATTACAAAAATGATTTTTAGCACTTGAAAATTTAGGATTTTTGATTGAATTTATTAACAAAAATCTTTTTTAAAGTATCAATTCAATATAAAACTACATTAGACTTGATAAGCGATATGAAAATGAATAAATTTGATATAAAAATTATTATCAGAAATTATAAATGTAATATGAAAATGATCAGTTTGTATTACTTATGTACAGTCTGTATAACAAAAACGTCGTGCTGATTTTTTGACGTAATTTTCCCATTGAAAAACATATTATACTTGTTATTTTAAAGATCTGAAAATCGACTCCACAGTCACCTAATAAATGGTCCAGTCATCACCGTTGTCAATTATTGCTTCACAGCGTTTAGGCATACTAGCGACCAAATTTTCTACATATGATGTCGGAATGAGTCTTCATAGTCTACGGATTTTCGTATATGTGATCCCTTTAGTCGCATTTTTAAAAACGCTCAAACATTTTCAATTCGATATGTATCGGGAGATTTTGAGGGCCAGTCCATAGTGTTAATGCCGTTTTCTTCCTTCCACGTTCTACAAATAGCGATACGATGTTTTGGATCATTGTCCTCTTGAAGTATCCAACTGTTATTTCTCCCAAACCACCGTCTTGTAGACCTCAGAAAACCTCTGGTATATTGTTAACATTTGCTTAGCATCCAATATACCACAAAAATATACCCAAACAGCCGAAACCGCACAAATTGAAACATCCCAACACGTGGACCACTGGCTTTCCATGGATACACCAAGCTTTCTTTCTAGGAATATACGCGTCGTAGTACACACTATGGCCCTTATTCTGAGATGCGAATCACTTCCGTATCGAAGCGAGTTCACATGTATGGTACTCCCACTTGTGTCTTGTAAATAAAGTGATGAATATCGAAAAAAGTGAAAGCTATCACTTTTTTGTTATTCTGACATTCGTGTGAAACTGTTACTTCTCGTGTTTTTGTGATACTTTTAGGGTTGCCAGGTTTCAAACTTGATAATCCGGGATAGTTCTGATCAAGTGAAAATTTTCATTGATGTCTAAGAAGACGAAAACAGATCAACGAAATTAGAAATAGGTACTTATTATGATTTTCGATTCGTAGGTTGATCGAAGAATCTTCTTCGCTTCGACTGAATTTAATTTCGGTATTATATAACTCAATCGATCGAACTAAAAAGCGTTGCATTATACACATTGTATACAAACGTCATTATCGTGAATTATTGTGTATATTTTTTTTGAACAATTTTTCAGCTGTTAAAATTTGAAGATACATATTTGAATAAATTGTTTTAAGTTACTAATAACATTTTTTTAAAGTCGGGTTTAACAAAAGTCGACTTTAAAAACTGAGTATCTATGCTATTTTACAAAGTATGTTGAAGATTTTATTTTTACAAGTATAGCTGCGTTCCATTGGGATTTCAGGCGTAGATGAATCTACTCCCATCTACGCTCAACTATTCCTATTCATATTCAGGTGTAGAAAGCAAGCGTAGTTGGGCGTAGTTGATATATTTCATCACTAAAATTCACCACTAAAGGTTTTAAGTTATTGTATTATCCAATAGATGTATTTTTCATTTTAGAGGTTATAAAGTTTGTTTACATTTTCTAAATTTTAGGTTATTGGTAATAAATATAAATAAAATATGAATTAATTATTATTTAAATTGGTAATTAGTGATAAATATAAAAAAAATTAATTAAATTAATAAAATTAGTTAAATTATTAAAATTAATAAAATTTATTAAATCAATAAAATAGTGATAAATATAAATAAAATTAATTAAATTAATCAAATAAATTAAATATTAAGTAATTATACATAGTTAATTATCTACTTTTCTGTGCAATTAACAGTGTATTTTATTTCAGATATTATTAGTTTTGTCATAAAACAGCTGCAGTAGCAGTCACACTCACAAAACATAAATTTATTTTTTTACGTTCAAATGTACACACAAATAGCGTTTATTCACCAACTACGCCTAACTACGCCAAAATACGCTTATCTACTCCGGAGTAGCCCAAAGGAACGCAGCTTATGTATTCGTGTACAGAACTTCAATGCATACTTACTTACTTACTTTTTAGAGTCGACATTTGTTAAATTCGACTTTAAAAAATGTTATTAGTAAGGCAAGTATTTTATTGTTTTAGAACAATTTTTGGAATTTCTGTGAGAAAAATTAATTTATGTCAAAATTTTCATGATTTTTACAAGCTCTTCTAATTGTTTCTTATTACCTGTATTTTTCCTATTAAAATAATAAATAATGTATGTAGTAATTAATAAAAACACATTTAATTACATTTAAAACATTGAAAGTTACATTTTCTTTGAAATATCCATCTTTTTTTTCATATTTTTCATATTACAAATTGCGTTTCGTCAGTAAAAAAGTGATCGAAACAGCTCCATTTAATCGAACAAAAAAAAAAAAATCGAAAATGATAATACCAAAATATGAAATCGAACACTGTTCGATCATTTGACGAAAATCATAATAAGCACCATAACAATGACCACTGTGAGTGAAAAAAACTGGCAACAACTTTTTTCTTGAATTCTTTATTCAGAGTAAAAATCGAACAAATAGTTAAAAAAAATAACAAAATCAAATGAAAATAAACAGTAACAAAGTAACTAAAATAAATAAAATTATAAATCAATTTAATTTCAACGTAACAAATTAAACAAATTAATTAAACAAATCAAATGAAATAAACAAACTTTAAATGTAAATACTAATAATCGACCTCTTTTTACTTTATCCTTAAAAAATGACAATATGGTATGAAAATGCAATGCATCTTTCTGAAAAACATTCTTATAGTCATTATATGTACTTCGAAGTTCGAAGATTTCAACAAAGAAAACATCATACCTTTCTGAAAATTTTCTGCTTCTGTGTCTTTATCGATTTAATGTTCATAATGTCAAATAAATTTTACTGTCTTTCGACATTTTACTTTAATTTCACATATTAGATGGTAACGTGGTAGAACTTAATTACAGTAGAATCTCAAATTTGAAATAAAAACCTCACCTCACCACAATACCATCCTTCCATCACTCTTGCATACCTAGATGACGCTATATTTATTACAGATAGAACTAATAAAACAATTTTTTTTTTAAAATTAAGCTTGAAAAATTAAAAGAAATAGTTTTTTTTTATTCATGGGAAAAAACCAGGGGTGGTAGTACGTAACTTGATTCGAGTTGTTTCGTTCGACTTCAAAATAACTCGAAACAAACATTGATTGGTAGTACGTAATTCGATCGACTTTGGATTTAAGTGTTACCGTGGAAACTTGTGTTCTGAGCAAGTATTTTGTAGTCAGCACCAGCTGAAAAGTACACATATGTTAATTGAAGGTTATGTTTTATGTCTATTTTAAAATTTTTCAAGTTTTTAAAGTTGAGTGTACAATTATAAAATTCAGATGTCGCTGTTTTTCGACTTTTACTAATAAATTTTTATCAAATATAAATTTTTATTTTGTTTAAAATCAATTCAAAATAACTTTAAATAAATATAAATGGTTTTTACTTACATTTTTAGCACAATACTTTTATTTAAACTTTACAACACGAACAGATTATATGAAGTCGATAACAAAATTTTGTTCGACCGTAATTCTGACAATTCGAGTTTGTTTTGAACTCGAATCGACCTTACGTACTACCAAACATGTTCAAACTCGAACGAAACAACTCGAATCAAGTTACGTACTACCACCCCCGGCAAAATCGGGACGTCTGGCAACTCTAGATACTTTCATCACAAAAATTATAAAGTGCAAGACAGACGACAAAAGTTAATGTTAATTATGTCAATTCTCAATTTGCTTAATTCCCAATTATAAATTGTGTGACAGACGATAAAGTATAATTGGCAATTGAAACAATTGAAACTGAAATCGAAAAAAATTGTAGCAATCAAAGTGAAATTATGTGAAGTGTAGGCGATTTTTTGGTTAATATGCGCATTTCTTTCCACAAATCTATTAATTTTAAAGTTTCTAGATTATTCCACACTTTTTTTGTTTTTGTTTTTTTTTATCTTCCATTTTTAATAAAATATGTAATAACTTTTTCAAAAATGAAAACTAAACTGCAACTATTTTATTTAAAATATCTAGTAATCTTTGCTTTTCGAATAAAATTTTTAAAACAAAATTTTAAAATCATAGATTACTAGACCAAAAATTTCCGTAATTCTTACTAAACCATTTCCCACCAGATGGCTCTCACTCAATTATCTTCAAATATTTTGACGATTATGTCCATTGAGTAAATTGGCAATTATGTTCTAATAATTGGGAATTATGTGTACACACGAAACAGAAAATTGGCAATTGAGAGATAATTGCCAATTTAGGCTGTCGTCTGTCTTGCACTTAAGTGATTGATAGTTATTTGAAAATGGAATTAATTAAACAAAAGGTATGTAAAATATGATTAATTATATAATTTTGTATTGTTTTTATATATGTACTTTTTATCCACTCACTAACCCTTGGCTAAATAACTATGTGCACTCTAAGAAATTTTTGTTGAAATTTGCTACTATTATAGTAGGCAACAGTTAACAGACTATAATAGCAGTAAATTTACACACTACACTTTTGCACACTTTTAGATTAAAATTTTTCAACTAAAAATGTTTAAAAGCCATTGTTGAAAATTCAACAAAGTGTATAATAAAGCAGTAATTATTGCTAAAAATTCAACAAAAGATATGGATAAAACAACAGAAAATAGGATTCAAAATTTAAAAAATTTGCATACATTTTTTATTTTAATTTTATTTATTTTTCTAGAAAAAAAGAACCTTTTTTCTTAAATGTTTTTCATTTTATAATAACTAACTAACTAAAAAGTATTTATGTAAGTACATGTATTATTTTTTGCTCTAAATTTTTGTATGTCTTGAACTTTAAATATTCAAACGAATGTGTAAACGTATGCACATTTATTCAAAAATACTTGTTCGTTATTCATGAAAATAATGACTCACTCGCCAGTCATTGAAACTTTCATTAAAGATTTAAATTCTAATCGAAACATATACATATATAATATCAGTCAATCAAATAAAAATTTAAATAAAAAATAATTATATAAAATAAAATTAGAATTTTGTTTTTATTATTTGCTTCTCCTTTTTAAATTTTCTCTTTGGCGAAATAATCTCGAAGAAGTATGTAATAATTTTTTTTCTAAACTCCTCCTTTTTTTTGCAAAATTAGAGGTTTTATTTAAAAAAAAAAAATTAATAATAATACACAGTTTGCTAGTTAAAATTTGAGTACTACCTTTTACAAACTTACAAATAAGATTTTGTCAAATAATCTTAGTATAAAGGATAAATTACACTACTGACTTGGGCATACAAACTATTTTCTTAGGTAAATTATTCTCGTCTTAATGTTAAGAATTTGCAAAAATACACTAATTACATTTGCTAGTTTTACAAATCCACTTTGTAAAATGAACCTATCAGAAAGCGAAATTATACTTTTGGTTTGGGTACACTACACTAACCATTTTTTAAGGTACAATAACCTCGTCATAAATTAAGGAATTCATAAAAATGAACTAACTACATTTGCTATTTTTACAAATCACTTTGGCAAATTATAATGATATTTGTTGAAGTGTCTATTTTAAAACTGCTTTGTACAGTTTCCTTGTATTTCTTTTATTTTTCGAGATAAAGTGCAAAATATTGTAAAAAACGTTAAATTTCCATACATTTACAAATTCAAACATAATTTCGACCTAAAGTTGACTTTAAAGGCCTGTATCTCAGCATCCTGTAAACCAAAAACTAATATTTGTATATTGAAATTTCTATTGAAGTATTCTCTTTACAATACTGAAAAGAACAATACTAAAGAGAACACTTTGATGAATGTTCTAGTATAAAAATATTAGTTTTATGTCTACGGGATGCTGAGATACAAATCTTTGAAGTTGAAGATGAAGTCAAATTTGTGTTTGGTCTTGAAAATGTAAGGAAAATGTTTATCTCTTTACCTTGTTTTGCACTTTACATATCTCAAAAAGTAAAAATACTAGAAAAAAATCGTACGAGTTAATCAAAGAGTTAATCGTACGGTTTTTGGTCCATGGGATGCTGAGATACGGTGTTTTGAAAAAAAAATTATAAAATTTCCATATAAAATGTATGGTATACATTTTTATACGCATGGCTAAAATTTTGACATTGTCTATCAGGCGATCCTAGGACCTAGGGGTAAAAAAACTTGAAACTACAAATGCTTATTTTTTATCGTCATCCAGTTTACAAATTAAATTGTTGATCTTTTTAAAATTATTTATATGTTTTTTTGGTCCTCTAATTTGTGACGGATAGAATTTAAAAAAATATCGCATTAAAAATTCGCATGTCTGAGATATATTTTTGGGATAAATAATATTGAAAACATAATAATAACATAAAATTTGAGTAATTAAGTAAAAATCTACAATGTCAAAATCTTCTCCCTTTTTGAAGTTAATTCTCTATCCAACCAGAGGTAAAATATGCACTTTTCTCCTGGTAACGCATCTATAAATATAAATGAGTATAAATTAAAATTAAACAAGTTATTTTATGAAAATCATACCAATAATTGATATCCATGGAGTATTGGTTGGTACATCATTTTTCACCTCATCCACTGTAGTGCCAAACTGAAATTATAAAATATTAAATACAGAAATAAATTAAATTCATACATATTTCAGTAAGTCAATTCACCTTTAAAGTTTTAAACAAGAGCTTCTCGTCCTCATAGGTGTGCGAAAAGGGTCAAAGATGTTATTTCAACGAAGTTTTATCACAAAAGATCGTTTGTAATTAAAAAAAGATACACTTTTGACCCTTTTCGCACACCTATGATCCTTAATTACATGATAACGGATAGCGGTATTGAACTGAATTTTTTTTGTTTTATTATACATAATATTAGCTTTCAAAATCAATTTAAAAAAAATTTTCGATAGTGAATTTTTTTTTCAGGAGCCCAATTAATTGAGAAAATTTTTAGAAAAAAATATTATAAATTTCAAGTATGACCTCTTGAAAAAAATTAAGATAGCAAACCAATGTAGAATTAATTGAGCATTCTTTTTCTTCAATAAAAACTTGGGGTTAATTTAAGCACCTATTTGGAACAAGTAAGGTATCGTTGAAAAGGGCAAAAGGTTCTTCACATTTTGTCTTAACACAAAGTGACCTTTGAGTGCCCCTGTAAAAAGTTATAGGGTACATCGTAAAATAAGAGCAAAACAACTTCAACGCCCTCTAGCGGCGAAACCGTTGGGATTTCCCCCCCCCCCCTCCGATACGTTTTTTTGTTTGCCTCGATGAGACCTATCACTGGTTTCAAGGTTAAGCAAACCAAACGGGACACCCTGTAAATAATAAATTAAAAAAATATTCCAATTCATATTTCCAATTTTTTTAATCACTTCATTTGGTAATTCGTAATTGTTACAACATTTATTGTATCTTTGAAGGTCATACCTAATTGATAAGATAGAATCTAATGTTTTCAGTTTAATTTATCCCGTTTTTTATTTTGTACTACATTCTCGTACTAAAAATCCGCTCAATATCAGCATTGGAATACGGTAACAATAACGACTTAAATACAAAGTTACAAAGTTCTTTAAATGGATTTTTTTTCCAGCAACATCCGTGTATTTATATATTTCTGACCATAATGATATTGTATCTTCAGAAGACCACTTTATGTTACATAAATTATTATACTGATATTCAATTTCAGTTAATTATTTTGAATCTTCATAAAAAAGTTTCAATATAGGAACAATATCTGATTTATATTTTTTGTAAGGTTCACATTTTTTAAAGTATTATTATTATCTGGAAGCCTGGGGTGGTAGTACGTAACTTGATTCGAGTTGTTTCGTTCGAGTTTGAACATGTTTGGTAGTACGTAAGGTCGATTCGAGTTCAAAACAAACTCGAATTGTCAGAATTACGGTCGAACAAAATTTTGTTATCGACTTCATATAATCTGTTCGTGTTGTAAAGTTTAAATAAAAGTATTGTGCTAAAAATGTAAGTAAAAACCATTTATATTTATTTAAAGTTATTTTGAATTGATTTTAAACAAAATAAAAATTTATATTTGATAAAAATTTATTAGTAAAAGTCGAAAAACAGCGACATCTGAATTTTATAATTGTACACTCAACTTTAAAAACTTGAAAAATTTTAAAATAGACATAAAACATAACCTTTAATTAACATATGTGTACTTTTCAGCTGGTGCTGACTACAAAATACTTGCTCAGAACACAAGTTTTCACGGTAACACTTAAATCCAAAGTCGATCGAATTACGTACTACCAATCAATGTTTGTTTCGAGTTCTTTTGAAGTCGAACGAAACAACTCGAATCAAGTTACGTACTACCACCCCTGTTTCTTAACTCGTCAATTAGTATTTTTACAAATCTTATACAATTTCTTGTAGGATTTCGTACTTCTCTTCGTTGAATAATTCTTTTTCAAAATAAAAATTATTTAGAAACTCAGTTTTCCAAAATGAAAAGTAACATATTTTTTTCTGTGAACATGAAAGAATAAACTAAAAGCCAAAAAAACCTAATTATTATATTTATAACTCTTTGAATTCTGTTATAAAAATTTGAATGAAGTATAAGAAAAAAACTCAACTCTCTATTATTTTTAGTTTAGAATTTCCTGCATGTTTATCCTCTTTATATTCCATCCTTTGGTTCTTTTCTCACAGCCAATGTTTTCTTAAAAGCGTCAGATTTGTTTAAATATAGCAACATGATATTTGAATACTTCATAAAATACGTCTGTAGGTGGTACAAGTTTTCCAAAGTCAAAATTTTTAGAGTAGTTTTTATGGAAAATAAAAAGTTTGAAACGGTCGCTGAGTTGTATATCTTCTCCTCACATTGGATTTTTGGAAGCAATTTAAAAAGAACTGTAACGGAGTTCCATGCTACAAAAAAAAATTGTTGTGTACAAAAAACCGTCGTAAACCGGATTTACCATGTTTAATACATACCGTATATTACTTAATACCTCAGATAAGTAAAACACTTACAAAGTTGAGGCCACGTGACTCCCTCAGAATAGTGTAAAAGCAGAACTGAACTTGCTAGCAGGGATGTGACTGTACTACTATTGTAGTATTTTTACTACAATTTCAGGTCTGTACTACTCGTACTACTCTTTAATTATATGTACTACCTTTTCCTTGTTTTTTATTAGACCATCGTAATAAAGCAAAATTATATTTACATTTTTGTTACAGTCAAAATATTTTAAAATTAGAAAGAACAAAATCTGTAGCCGTTAAATTGGCCGCAGATACGTCATTTTAGCTGTCAAATTAGTACTTTTCAGCATACCTAACTATTCTATTTACGTATAGCTTCTTGTCATCTTTTTTCGTTTGAACTTTTTTTTTTGTTATTTTTATTAAAGCCTTTATTTTCATATATGAGGCGCACAGTGCTAGAACGGCCTAAGCCACTTTAAAAAAAAAAGGCAAAACAGGTTAGCTGCAAAACCGTACAATAGACAATTAACCTGTTTTGCCTTTGTTTTTTAAAGTGGCTTAGGCTGTTCTAGCGCTGAGCGCCTCATATATAAAAGGAATTGTTTTGTAAAACAAAATGTAAAAAAATAAGTATGAAGACCAAAAATGAATTATACGTCTTTTTGCTACACTATTTGCTTTTTTTTATTTTATTTATATAACATGGAAAAATGTTCCCTTTGTACTACTTTTTTGCCATCTGTACTATTATTGTTAATAGATTTTGCTACGAAAAAATGTGCAAGAAGTCACATCCCTGCTTGCTAGTCAGTCAGCTTGGTGAGCTCAGACGGAGAACATCGAAGGAGAATGCTGGTAAGTCAAATTTTAACGTCCCTAGGCTGAGCTACGACAGACATAGATACTTGGTAGGTAGCCAGTTCACGACATTGTCAGAATACCTACCGTTCTTAGTATTTGGTACGTGGCTGATCTACGACAGATGTACTTGGTGCGTAGTCAGTCTACGACATTGCTAAGAAATCCCCCGCACCACTCTTGATATTTAGTACGTGGCTGAGCTACGACAAACATACCTGGAGGCTGGAGCCTTACCATGAGAATCGATTTCGTTCGTAACACAAGCGTTTCTTACTATCACTTACGGAATTGTTAAAATTAACGAACGAACACCTTACTATAAGAAACGACATCGAAAATGAAACGCAATTTCTGTAATTTCTACGTCTACTCATTTGATACCGTTGTTTTGTATTTGGTAGTTTAAAAATATCACGGTTAAAACGTCTACAAATTACATTACAAATTGAAAATAAACAAAACTTAATTGAAATATGAAACAAAAATATAACTTCGAAATTGAAACGACTATCGTTTATCATAGTAGCATTTTCCTTTTCGTTCGTAACTTCACTATCGTAAATTAACGAACGAAATCGATGATCATGGTAAAGCCCCTGGTACGTAGTCAGTCCACAACATTGCTAAGAAGTCCATTGTACCGCTCTTGATATTCAGCACATGGCTGAGTCCGTAGTCAGTTCACGACATTATCAGGATACTTACCGTTCTCGAAACTTGGTCCACCTACAGTTTATGCCATAGTTAGATCCATAGGTAATCAAGATAGCCTTGATCCAGACCGTACCGAAATCCTACAATCCACTACCACATGCTGTTTCTCCAGATCCTGTCCCTGCGTCGAAGATCTTGAGTTCAAAAGCTAACTCACCTTAACAACCTGATAAGACACGTATCGCGTTGAAGTTCACGTTTAAGTTATATCAATCCGATGTCAGTATCGTTGAGTTTCGTAATTATAGAAGGATCATATAAATCCGTGAATCATCAGGGTATTCTCACGTGAAATTTGTGACAAACCGACATACATATAAACCCGATTACATCCTTCCCAGTATGCAATTTGGAAGATAATTTTCCGGAAGAAAGGAAAGTGATATCTTCCACGCGAAATTTTTATCGTCTTTTGCTCATATTTCTATTGCTGAAGCGATATCATATGGACGAAAAAAAGGCGATAAGAATTTAATTCGTTTTGCTGATAATAAGAAGAAGTGGAAGATATGTATCTTCCTTCAGATAAAAAAGCAACAATGTAGTATCGCAGGCATGTTAGAAAGACGATAAATGTTACTGTTTTATCTTCTTGACGATAAAAGGACGATGAATATATCTTCCTTTTCTCTTCAGAACGACAAATAAGGGATAACGTGCTATATATAGATACTTACAATTTTTTTTAAGAGCCAAATTTAGTGAACATTTTTTTCGAAAACAGCAACAACATCGTCTGAAATGCATTTGTGTCTTCATCAACACAAGCAAATAAATTTCTTCTAAGTGTTGGTGTACATGATTTGAAAAAATTTCAAACCCAGTTCACCATCGATGATTATATTCCACCTATCTAATGTTAATGTCAACAGAATATGTTCTCGTGCTCTAAGAATACAAACTTGATATATTAAAAATACGTTCTAGGTTAACTGGGTAGCGATCATATTGCATAGTAAAATGTGTACATCTTTTCTTTTGTTCACAGGCTACAGCTAGCATACAGTTGTTATTTATATGCTATTCTATGCTGAAGTTGTTATTGTTTCTTCTCAATGGCCAGTACCAGACCTGTCTTCTTCCAGCTTCACACTTTTGGATAAAATGTACTACAACTCGCCTTCTGTCTTCAGAAAAAAACCGGTTATTGAAGCTGAAAGAAGACAGGTCTGGTACTGGCCAATCATTATTTTCCACACAGTACGTACAATTTTACCTACGTTGAATAGATTTCATTCTTTTATGAAATCTTTGCTGTTGCCTAATTTTTGACTAATTTGCTAAATAATTTTTAAATAAACGCTATGCACTTTGTAAAACTGACAACACAATTATTTTGAACAGACTGTATGAATATATCATATCATATAAAAAATTATACTCATGCAATATAAAAGGAAATTCAATTAGATGAAGAGGTAAATTAAGAAACAGATTGTATTTTGGGGATCTATAATTTCCGGTAGCAAACATTCGAAATAAAAATACCTACAACACCTCTACAAAACTCCCTTCGACAAACAACTTTTCTTTCACCTCAATGGGGCCCTCCTTGGTTCATACCTTGATCCTTGAAAAAAGTAAACATTTTAATTCTTGAACTATTTTCTGACTTAGTGCATTTTATTTGACTCAAATCGATGCAATACAGCCTGAGATATAATAGTTCAAAGTTAGAAAGTCACATATCCTTCCATGTAAAAATTTAAAAAAATAAAATAACTCAAAATTTTTGAATTTTACATAAAAATTTTTTCGTATATTTATAATATTTATATACAATACAATGTGCAGCCTAAGTAAACAACAAAAGTTTTACATGCTGCTTACGTACTTTTTATAGAGTTTATACTATCTGTATCATTCTTACTCCAGCCTAAAGGTATGCAAAAAAAAATCCTGCGATTAGAAAAATTGATAATAAAACTTTATGAAAAATTAACAATTTGTTTTATTTATAATAATTAAACTACGTAACCAATTTCCTTGAAATTTATTTTAAACTTTTTGGAAAAGGTTAAATTTAAATCTTATAAAAAGAAATCACAATATCTAAACGTTTTAATACATGAAAAATGTGTGAAAAGTTGAGTGAATTTTTGTTTTGTCTGTACCTTGGTAAATCGAATATAAAAAAATTTAAGGATCAAAATTTAAAAATGTGTTCCATTTAAGGACCACAATTCCCTTCAACCTATCTAAATTCAAAATTTCATGAAAATCGGTTGAGAAATGTAGGCTGTAGGTGGTCACTTTGAAGGCCCAAAATCGCAAAACTGACTCACTTTGAACCCTTATATTTTTGAAATAAAGGACTTTTTCAAAAATGTGTTCCATTTAAGGACCACAATTCCCTTGCACCTATCTATATTCAAAATTTCATGAAAATCGGTTGAGAAATGTAGGCTGTAGGCGGTCACTTTGCAGGCCATTTCACTAAATTTGGCCTTAAATAATATAAATTTAAAATTTAGTCATTTCGTTTTAAATTGTTGATCGGTGAAGAAATAAAAATTTACAGTACATTGCAGTTTTTTTTTGTGTTTTTTTAAAAGTGAAATTTAAAATAAAAATTTTTTACCATAAATATTATTATAAATTAAATTCAAGTACATTAAATATAAATTCAAGGTAAGTGGAATATTATATACATATATTTATTTATATTATAAAAATATATTATTTATTACGATAAAAAGTAATTTTTTTTGTGAAAAAAATCTGTTCAGGTCACAGTGAAATGTCGTCCTCTTCCTTTAATAAAAAAAGAAGAGTTATAAGAAAAGCGAAAAAACTTTTTGATTCAGTATATGTATATTAACAATAAAAATAGTGAAACAAATGTAAAATTAGTTAATGAAATTAAAATTCATGAGAATAGGGCTACAATAAACATTGAAAATGATGTTCCTACTACATCTGCGAATGCTAGAGTCGATTTTGAAAATCCATCAACATCAAGTTTTTCGGAATATGAAAATGAGAGCTTGTTGATTGATGACGTGATAAATGAAGACATCGACATTAGAAAAAATTTATCTAAGTGGATAGTAAAACATAAAATTAGTAATGAAGCGGCCAATGATTTATTAGAAATTTTAAGAAATATGAATATAAATATTCTTAAAAACGTAAGGACGATAAAAATGACGCCGTCTGATTGCCAGTCACAATGGGTTCGAGAAAATTTATTTATTACAGTTTAAAAGATAGTTTAACAGATTTCATGATTAGCAATTCATATCAAAAAGATAAGATATTTATTGATATTAACATAGATGGATTGCCAATTGCTAAAAGTTCTAATTTGCAAATATGGCCAATTTTATTTAACATAGTTGGTGCAAAAGAAGTGTTTTTTATTGGTATATATGAGGGGCATTCTAAACCAGATTCGTTAGATCAGTATTTACAGCAATTTATTGATGAAATTAAAGAAATTGAGAATCACGGCTTTACTTTTAAAAACAAACAATTTGAAGTTACAATAAGGTCGTTTATTTGAGATGCACTGGCCAGATCGTTTTTGTTAGGCGTAAAAGGACATACTGGGTATTATTCATGCATTAAATGTACTTCTAAAGGAGAGATGTTGTAAGAATCGCCTAGTTTTTCGTCCTCAAGAACATTTTTTAAAAAGAACAGATATGTCCTTTAGAAAAAGAAGTCATCCAGAGCATCACCATGCTCTAGCGTTTACTGCATTAGGAAAATTGAAGATTGATATGGTTCAACAAATAGCGCTAGACTACATGCATATCGCATGCTTAGGTGTGATGAGGACTCTAATTAAGTCATGGACTAAAGAGAAGGGCGAAAATTATTCCTTTACGAGCTGGCAAATAAAAGCACTAAATGTAAAACTTTCAAATCTCGTGAACTGTATAGCTGCGGAATTCGCCAGAAAGCCTAGGTCAACAAAAGAAGTGGATAGGTGGAAAGCTGCAGAATTTCGACAGTTTCTTCTTTATACGGGTCCATTCATATTATAGAATATTTTAAGTCCAGAAAGATACATTCACTTTTTACAATTTTCTCTTGGAATAAGAATCCTGAATGATGAATTGAGTTGTCTTACAAATAGTCATAGAGCAGAAGAATATTTGCATGAATTTGTTAAGCAAATACCCAACCTGTACGACTTGTCAATGATAACCTGCAATTTTCATTATTTATGTCATCTCAATGACAACGTGAAGTACTTTAAAAGTTCTTTGGAAAGTATAAGCGCTTTCCGATTGGAAAACCACTTAAGAAAAATCAAAAAAGATATTAACAAATATGATTCCGTGGCAGTACAGATATACAATCGACATGTTGAAAGGAGTTTACATTTGAAAAAGAATGATAATGCAACATTTTCATTCGAAAAAATTAAAAGCAATGAATACTCAAGTATTTCGTTAAAAGAACTACTGTTTTCCAAAAAGAAACTGAATAATTTTTGTTTGGATAAGAACAATAAAGTAATAAAAATTAATAAAATATTAGAAAGAAATGGTGCATCAATTTTTAAAGGTGTTGTCATTGAAAATTTACAACTGTTCTTCAATTATCCAACAGAGTCTTCTTTTTTCAATATATTTAGTAGTAACAATGTAGTCGAAGGGCCTTATGTAGAGTTCAATTATGACAAAATTATTTGTTTAGAAGACAATGAAACTAATCAATTTTTTTTTGCACCTCTTATTCATCAAAACGAAAGCCAAAAATGAATTTGGATTCGAATTTTGAAGATAACAGCCAGCGACAGGATGACCAGTTAATTCAAGAAACACAAACTCAAGTCCTCACTAACAAGGACTTTCTTCAAATTAATTCCAGTTTGTATAAATATTATTTAATCACCCATGTTCTGAATTCCACTTTTTCGGAATTGAAGTTGCGGAAGTGGAATTAGGTGTTCTACATTCCACTTTCACTAAATTTTCGTGAATTCAATTCCGCAATGTTTTTGTACGTGGAATTGGAATAATAGTTGTCAAATTCAATCGTGGCTTGTATTTGTGTAGTCGAAAATTATATTAGTGAAGTTTTTTTTTAAATTTATTAAATAAATTATATAAATAGTGAATAAATTTAAATTTATTTTAAAGTTAATGCATATTATTATTCTAGTATAATTAATTATGTTTTTCCATAAATATATTTAATCATTTAATGTATTTTTAAAAAACACCCAAAAATAAAGAGCAGTTAGAAATATTTGTGAATTTTATAGACAAAAATTCTTAACTAATAAATAATTATCAAAAAAAAAAAAAAGCAAAGAAGAAATAAAACTTTTATGTGAGAATTTAACAACAGCTGATTCGAAATTAATGTTCGAAATATATAATTCCGCGTGGAATCCAGAACACCATTTTCCATTTCGCATGGATTTGAATTCGTATTCCACTTCCACTTTTAGCGGAATCTAGAACATGGGTGAATAATGTGTTTTGATATACATATTGTTAAATATAAATTATTTCTTACAGCTAAACCACCAATAACATCAACACAGCGCCTCCCTCACTGTGATGCAAGTATTGTAATAAAAAGTACATATTTTATGAATTTGTTTTTTACAATTTACTAATTAATTATATTTCTAATTTTTGTAGCGGCATGTCTTCAAGTATTTCCATCATGTACAGAGCAGACCATAGAGCATGTAATTCAACAACATTATTTGCATGCCGGAGATCGGATAAGGAAGAGAAATAAAACAACAATATCAACAAAACCTTCTACGTCATCTGCTGTAGAAGCATATTATACTTATATAAATAGTATAGTATAGTACACTTATTTAAATTTTCTTTCAACCTTGTCTGATTTTGCTTTATACATGTGTAATAGTAATTATGTACCAACATTATATATTTTTCTTGTTTTTTTTGTATTATTAAGTTTAGTTTTATTAAGATTAGTTTTCTAAGTTTAAAAATAAAATTCATAAATTTAATTTTCAAATTTCTTGTTTTTCTTTAATCAATCCTTTCGTATATGAAAAAAATTTCTTGTAATTGAAATAAAGAATTCCTCTCGTACTAGCGATAAGAATGCGAATCGTCTTGGGGATAAGAATACGTAACGCTTCACTGATAGGAAAGCAATACTCCTCCGCGATACTTTTTCAATTCGTCTTTTTATCTTCCTAGCGATTCGAATTCCTATCTTCTACTCGTATCTTCTAATTATCTTCTTTGCGTTTCGCCGACGATAACCATCTGCTTACGATGGACGTAACGTCCGCGAGAAGAATACGATATCGCAGAAGATAGAGATATCTTCCTAGTCGAAACGTATTCCAATTGCGGAAGATAGGAATTGTTTACTGGACTCTACCGAATAATAAGATTTTTTAAGTACTTTGGTATATGATATAATATTAGTATAGCGTAGGGCATATTAATGTTCAGAATAGGAGTTTGACTTGTATAAAGAGTTTGTTTAGATTAAAATATGGTTATTGTTGCACTTTGACCTTTACATATCTTTTGTACAGGCTTGTTTATTGTAATGAGAAATATAATTCTTTTATTTAGAATTTACACAAAATCACAGGACAACGAAAAAGCGAATCCTGTGCCTTAGAACTACGTTGCTCCTAAACCCATAACGAACTTTGCAAGAAACCTTGTAGAGGGAAAAACAAGATACAGCAGCATTATAAATTTGACTCACACACAAAGACATACATTTCTTAACCAAAGCACGTTATAGAACAAAGCTAAGGAAATATCGAAGAGAAGGGCTTCTATTGAGTATTTACAATTTTCTTCATCATTGAAACCATCATATTCTTCCTCAAAAATATCAGTCCCATTTTTATGATGATTATTTATGGAGCTAGGAAAAACTAGGACCAACAGAAACTTTTTCATTTACTTCATTGTCATATTCAATTTCTACTAATTCGTTATTTTAAGTTTCTTGAAGACAGCTACTAATGCTTGGTATATGAAATAAATTTTTTTTTGTGACAATTTTCTGTAATACTTATTTTGCCGAATTCGTATACGGATGGCTTATGATTGAGTCCTCCTCTAGCTCTTATTAAACCAAATAAATTTTCTGAACAATCCTGCATTAATTTATTTGTAAGAATGAATGATATTTCAGGATATTTTTTAAATATTGTTCCAGAGTAATCTAAAATTGCGCGAATTGTTTGAATTAACCCTTTAAAACAATATACTTTTGATAAATTATTACGACGTGTTATATCATTCAATTTTATAATAGCTTTTTCTAGATTATCTCGCAACTCATTGTTATTTCGTAATCCTCGTTTATAGGTATTTGGATGATAGGGTTTCTTGGAGTTAAGACAATCAAACAAGATATTCAAAAATTCAAAGGATTGAGCTGTTGCACAGTGGTCCAACGTAGTACAAAAGGCTGGAAAAAATTAAATTTTTGATGTCAAAGAATGGCATAAATGGTGTTTGGATTTTGAAGATAACACTCCAAGGATCATAAAAACTACAGTAGGATATAAAAACCGGACACACAATTCAATATAGTCACTCCTTGTTTGAAGCGTAAAGTGTTAAGTGATAATTAGCTTAAAAATGTCTATATTTTTCATTTTTGTGTAGTAAAAAAAGTGTTTTAAAAAAAAGGTATAATTATGTCTCCAAAAGATACAAGTAAGTAGAAGAAAAAACTATTTTAATTTTCTAAATTCTATGAAGGATAGGTATATAATTGAACAAAAAGTTGTAATAGTTAAATTTTCCTTAAAAAATTCGATATACCATAACATATCTATTTTCCCTTTGAGTTTTGAAAAAGAATTCCGCCACATCCCGCCTTCATTTTTACATACATATATTTGAAGGTAGAAAGATGTGTAGTGTATACTAAAAAATTTAAAAAAAATTTGGGTAATACCATAACATTGTACATATTTTTAATATTTTAATTATTTTTTTTTAATGTTTAAAAATTTTTTTGGGCTGTATTTTTTTTTTTTTTTTTAAACTAAGATAAAATACAATACAGAAAATTTATTTCACTTAAAGAATTTATTGTTTATCTTTATTTTTTTTTTTTCTAATTTACAGGTTTTAATGATGAAATATTTAATAGGTTCACTACCATCATCATCAAATGCCGGCAGACCAAATATATATGTGTAGATATATATTTTTTACACTTTATTAAGAGCCAAATTTAGTGAAATGGCCTGCAAAGTGACCGCCTACAGCCTACATTTCTCAACCGATTTTCATGAAATTTTGAATATAGATAGGTGCAAGGGAATTGTGGTCCTTAAATGGAACACATTTTTAAATTTTGATCCTTAAATTTTTTTATATTCGATTTACCAAGGTACAGACAAAACAAAAATTCACTCAACTTTTCACACATTTTTCATGTATTAAAACGTTTAGATATTGTGATTTCTTTTTATAAGATTTAAATTTAACCTTTTCCAAAAAGTTTAAAATAAATTTCAAGGAAATTGGTTACGTAGTTTAATTATTATAAATAAAACAAATTGTTAATTTTTCATAAAGTTTTATTATCAATTTTTCTAATCGCAGGATTTTTTTTGCATACCTTTAGGCTGGAGTAAGAATGATACAGATAGTATAAACTCTATAAAAAGTACGTAAGCAGCATGTAAAACTTTTGTTGTTTACTTAGGCTGCACATTGTATTGTATATAAATATTATAAATATACGAAAAAATTTTTATGTAAAATTCAAAAATTTTGAGTTATTTTATTTTTTTAAATTTTTACATGGAAGGATATGTGACTTTCTAACTTTGAACTATTATATCTCAGGCTGTATTGCATCGATTTGAGTCAAATAAAATGCACTAAGTCAGAAAATAGTTCAAGAATTAAAATGTTTACTTTTTTCAAGGATCAAGGTATGAACCAAGGAGGGCCCCATTGAGGTGAAAGAAAAGTTGTTTGTCGAAGGGAGTTTTGTAGAGGTGTTGTAGGTATTTTTATTTCGAATGTTTGCTACCGGAAATTATAGATCCCCAAAATACAATCTGTTTCTTAATTTACCTCTTCATCTAATTGAATTTCCTTTTATATTGCATGAGTATAATTTTTTATATGATATGATATATTCATACAGTCTGTTCAAAATAATTGTGTTGTCAGTTTTACAAAGTGCATAGCGTTTATTTAAAAATTATTTAGCAAATTAGTCAAAAATTAGGCAACAGCAAAGATTTCATAAAAGAATGAAATCTATTCAACGTAGGTAAAATTGTACGTACTGTGTGGAAAATAATGATTGGCCAGTACCAGACCTGTCTTCTTTCAGCTTCAATAACCGGTTTTTTTCTGAAGACAGAAGGCGAGTTGTAGTACATTTTATCCAAAAGTGTGAAGCTGGAAGAAGACAGGTCTGGTACTGGCCATTGAGAAGAAACAATAACAACTTCAGCATAGCATAGCATAACAGCTGTATGCTAGCTGTAGCCTGTAGAACAAAAGAAAAGATGTACACATTTTACCATGCAATATGATCGCTACCCAGTTAACTTAGAACATATTTTTGATATATTAAGTTTGTATTCTTAGAGCACGAGAACATATTCTGTTGACATTAAGATTAAATGGTGAACTGGGTTTGAAATTTTTTCAAATCATGTACACCAACACTGAGAAGAAATTTATTTGCTTGTGTTGATGAAGACACAAATACATTTCAGACGATGTTGTTGTTGTTTTCGAAAAAATTTTTCACTAAATTTGGCTCTTAAAACAATGGAAATACAGTGGTGTGCAATATTATTTGTGCAGCGCAATTTTTTTTATATAAAGTCGTATTTGATTTGCTATATCTTCCATTCAATATTTTTGAATTTTTTCATAAAAAATTGTTTGTATGAAAAAGATGTGAATTGTCAATTTTAAATCTTTTTATCTCTGACTGTGTTTCGCCGATTTGAATCAATTAAAAAGCATTAGGTCAGAAAATAGTTCAAGAATTGAAATGTATACTTTTTTGAGGGTAAGGTACAAATTAAGAACGGCCTCATATAAGGAAAAAAAAAGGTGTTTGTCAAAAAATGACTTGTTTTGTATTTTACAATATAACTTTTGCCCTAGTAAACATTTCAAAGTTCATGCAATATTAGACCGTTCAAGGAATATCCTGGCCAAATTTCAGCTTCCTAGCTCCACAGAAATATAAATTTCTAAAGAATCAAAAAAAGTTACATTTTGTTACTGAAAATTGATTCGAGGGTAAAAAATTTGAAATAGAACGAAGTGTTAACTTGCACTTGGTAATGTTAAAAATTATAAAACAAGAAAAAAATTCTAACGAAAAACCAAAAGTCTATTCTATGTAAAATCAAACCAAATTTTCACTTTCTTCAGTAAAAGTGTTGAAAAGAATAGAATATACTTATGTATAAAAAAATTCTTTGTTTTTATAGGCAGCTGACTTGATATCGGCATTTATTTCTAGTATATTATTGCAATACAATACATATACATTTAATTTTTTTTTATTACTTCATAATGTCTTCTGCGTTACCTGGAATGTCCTCATAAATTGTTATTGCTTATTGTAAAAGATAAATTATATGGGTTTTCTATGGAATACTTTTTTAAAGGACATGTGTTACCACAAAACTACATATAAAAGTGACATTCCTATCTAACAATTCATAGAATTCTTAAAGGAAATATTAAGAATGTATTAATAAGAAGTACCGGTCTTCTGCGTTACCGCTTTTTTTTAGATAAATTTAAAACATAAGGTCAAAAAAATAGGTCAGAAAAATAGGAATGCGCTACCTATATAGTTTTAAAAGTGAAGGTAAATTGTAATAAATGTGGAAATATCAAGTCTCTACACCTTTCTTATACAACAGTTTTTTAACAAAATTCCTCACAAAATGGCTTCTACATTACCGGAGAATCGACCCAAAATAAAAATACACACAGGCTCAAGAAAATAATTTAACACGTACATTATGTACAATAAATATGATACATTTGTGATGTAAAAACACTACACACAAAAATTTTAGTTCTCATGTTCAACCACTTGGGGACAAGGAGAAATCGCTAAAATGACAAAAGTTAATTGAGTTAATGCTAATTTGAAATGTAAGTGTCAGTAACGGTCAAGTGGTCTGTCTTAATAATGTAATTATATAGTCATTGATTTTACGTAGGTCTGCAAGATTTGATAATTTAACCTTAGGACAAGAAGATTATTTTGTATTGAAATTTAAAATTTTTTTTATCCTTTACAATTTTCTTGTATTTTTTGTTTGTTTTCAAGATAAATTTTAAAACAAGACAAGAAATATAAAAACATTTAAATTAACACTTTATTTTATTTTTGATTGTTTTCGTCAAAAAATCCGATTTTAAAGGTAAACCCATTGACTTAAAATTTCTGCACGATATTCTGCTTGTAATACAAAACTCCCTATGACGCCAAAAAGACCCCTGCAACAGGTTTGGCGTCGTATAACTTGCGCCCTTCATAAAACAATTTAATATTTCAAGACAAAATAATCTTCTTTTCCTAAGGTTAAATTATCAAATTTTGACGACCTACGTAAAATATTAAAATTATATTCATTTGATAATTCCATAAAATTTAATATCTATGTACAATTCTGTAATTGTAGAGGTAGGTCAAGATCGAAAAAAGCAAACAAAAATATTATTTTTTTTTTTTTTGAATATGAAATATTATTGTTTTCTTTTATTTTTATTATACCTCTAAATACTATACATGTCATATATCTTAATTTTTGTAGTTTGGGAGAAAAATAGTTCAAAATAGCCGAATATTTTTTTTATTAAATTTTATTATGTCGAGATATTCAGCTTTGAAAACGGATTATTGACGAAAAGGGTTTAAAATATAATGAAGTGTTGAATATCTAATTTTAGTTTGAATTTTATTTTTAATTAATTTTGTCATAAAGAAATACAATATACATTATGTACTTACTAGTGGCGGAGCAAGTAGTTTTTTTCCGGATGTTCAGATTTTTAAAAGAAATTAAAGTTATATTTTGTTTTTATTCAAAATAATTTAGAACACGAGTTTCCACTCCACGTAAGAGGTATCGCTGTCAGATCGGTTTCCCTAATGCTGTTATGATACGGTATTAATACTATTGGAAATTTTAAGTACTTAAAGAAAGAGACAACAGATTTGAGAAACAGAGACACACTATCAAAATCAGCTGACATTTTCTTAAAGTTGGTTTGCCGGTATCTCTGTTTAAAGTAAATAGCAATTATATAATTTAGTAAATGAATGTTCGTGATTATTATTTCTATTCTATTCATTTTGTTTGCACTCACTGAAAAAAATTAGAAATAAATAATTAGACACGTCACACTCGTTTAAATATAATATTAAACTATGAAAAATGTCTAAACACGATGACAACACAAAAATAATAATCATGTTCAAATTTCATGATTAATTTCATGATTAATGGAAGGATATTGGAATTTGGAGAATTGGGAGAGTTATTTTTTGACATTTTCAGTATTAATACTGAAAAAAGTGATAGTCATATCTCTCTTTCTTTCTAGTTTCTTTTTCCGTAAAGCATACTTGTTATCTCTTTTTAATAACGAAATTATTCATGAAATTAATACCGTGTCATAACAGCATAAGAGGAAAATTGTGTAAACAATAGAGAAAAAAAATTAAAAAATCCGTTTAAAATTTGAAAGTTTTTTTTATTTTTGCCCGGAGAGAAACGGTCTATTTATTTCTTACCGTTCAGCTTTAACTTAAGCAAATTTTTTATCACAACACACAGACAATATGAAATATTCTCTTATAAACAAATTGAATTTATTAAATTTAATTTTCTTTAAATAAAAAAGTTAACACATAGAAAGGAAAACAACAAGGTTCATTTCAAAATATGAACACAATGCATTATTATTTAAAGGATAAAAGAGAAAGGAAACGAAAAGTAAAAAGGATTGGATTGTGTACTAGGATTTTTCTAATGTTCACTTTCAAATGTGAACATCTTGCATATAAAATTATGAAGAAAAAAAAGAGAAACTTAACGAAGTAACAAAATATTATTCTCTTGTAATTTTCTGTGGATACTGTATTGATCAAAGTTTATCTATGTATGAAGTTAGGAAACTCTTTTTTTACAAATACACATACAACTGATAACAACACATTAACAAAAAAATCCATTAAGTGCAAGTAGTAAAGATCTAATTACTTGGTTCATGTCCATTATCTTATACCAAAGAGTAGATACTAATAAAGAGGAATAACTTTCGGGTAACGGTATATGAAAAAGGACGCAAACAAAAAAAGAGTACAAATATATACTATTATCACTAAAAAAAAAATTAAATTAAAAAAAAAAACAAAATCTCTTCAAGCGAGAATGAAATATCCCTTTTGTTTTTTCTTATAAATGAAAAACATGCATAAGACTGAAAAAGACAAGAAAAAACTAAGCCCAACCTTTTTTGTTATCTTACAAACATTTTTTACTTGTATAGGTTTATATTCTACACGCAAGTAAACACGTGCTCATCACTTTAACATGTGTTTGTTTATTTACTAGAAAAATTGCTCATCACTAGCACGTGGCTTCTAATTTTATTAGAATTTTTAGATCGCGCCAAATTTTGTAAGTAAAAAGCAAAGTATACGGTATGATATATGTGATTACCTTATCAATATCAGTTCTGTTGTGATATATTAAAGTTAGTTTTTCTAAGTGATTTTTAAAAAAAATAATATAAAGTGTATTAAATTAAAAAATTAAAATAATATTTAGTGCGTAAATGATAATATTATAAAATATTATTATTGTGATTATTTTCATAAAACAAACTAGTGTACGAAAACAATTAATAAGACTATAAATAGAAAACCAAGTGCATTTATTTTTTAAAGATAAAGGAAAAAAAAACCAAAAACTTTACTTAATTATAAAGAAATAAAATTAATTAAAAAGAAATAAAATTTAATAAAATTAATTTAAAAGAAATAAATAGTTTTAAAAATACAATATTTTATTATTTTTTTTTTAAATATGGGTCGTCACTTTATTAGGTGCATTATATGTGGAGAAAAAAAAGATGGAGATGGAAAAATGTATTTAAATGATTTTTATAAGTGAATAAAAACACTAACTAAATTTACAAATTACGAAAAAGTCTTTTATTTATATTACTCGACGCAACTCAGGTGCTTTACCCTATATATTTCTCATCACTAATACAACTTTAACGAATCTTCTTTTTCAGTTCCTCATCATGATTTTTCTTGCTATCTATTTTTAACTCAGATACATGTGTATTAGTGCAGAAATTGCGCATTTATTTGAGACCTTATCAGTTCTTGTTCCTAGTTAAAACACTACCTTACACTATGCTTATACCATTTGCCTATAAGAACGAGAGAATACAATATGAGTCATAAAAAAAAAATGATAATACGTGACTGTACATGCATATTTTTCATAATGTAATTTTAAAGGCGAGATGAAAGGTTTTTTTTGTATGCGTGAAACACGTAAAGTATAGGGAAATGTGAAAAATGGACTAGTACAAATACATGCAAAGGCAATGTAAATATTGTATTTTTGATATTTTCCCATAATGCTTTTTTAAAGGCGAGATAAAACGAATTTATTTGTATTTTGGTTTTTGTTTGAATTATAGTACAAGGTGATACAGTATATTTTTGATAAAATTAGTGGATATTTTTTTTCAAAGTGAATTTGTGATTTACGTAATATATGGAAGTATATATATTTTTTTGAAAATACAGTAGAATCTCGATAATTTCACTACCCTATAATTTCAAACCTCGATCTTTTCAACAGCTTTTTTCTTAAGGTGGCTTTACACTATATGATTTATCATATGACTTTTTTTATGACTAATGTAATTTGTTTTTATAACAACTAGGTACATACAACAATTCACTGTTTTTATTGTTATAGTAGTTGTAAAGTTGTTAGTATTACAATAGAATCTCGATAATTTCACCTAATTAAAACCACCCTCAATACAAAATACAAAATTTATACCGAATATGTATGTATGGAATTAAAATGTACACATGTAACTAAAGAAAAATTAGTTTATTTATTTCTCAATTTTTATTAACACAAAAAAATCAACAATAAAGTCTTTTACAAATCAAATCAAATTTAGATTTTTTGCGATTTAACATGTTTAAACATGTATTTTATGCGTGAATTATTTATGCGTTTTATTATTTCTGTGGTTGGATGCTTAAAAAATACAGACAACACCATCAGTGCAAATTGGAACTGACTCATGAACCTAGTACTTCTTCAACTTATACTGAATTTAAAGAGTACAGTTACGGAAAATTAGTTAGGCCCCCTCTAGAGTATTTGAATATTGTAGAAAATTTAGAACAAAATTTTGTTTTTCACTTTAAAAATTTTTGTACAGAAAGTAATATAGAATTTAAGTTATCAGATATTTTAAAAGACTTATTTACTTACGAATGTTGCAATAGACAAGAAAAAATTTATTTTGTAAAATTATATATTAGAGTAAGAATTTATATAGCTGTAAAAAATTATAACAAAAATGTAAAAAAAATTAACACCAAAGACAAGCTTTTTAGTGTTATGCATTTATAAAGTACGAAAAAAATATAACAACATAACTTGAACATAAACAGTTGCATTTTTTTTTTATTTTATTCGGTGCACCCTGTAATAATGTTTCAATTTCCACATTAAATGATGTCACTTTTTTTGAATTTTTTATCTTTTTCTTACAAACAAACTCCTTATTACCATCTATTTTTCGCCAATCCGTTAAGGACATTTGAAAAACGGGACCAAGGTCGAAAATTGATAAGAAAACATGCTTTCAGTTTCCTAACTTTATATATAGATAAACTTTGGTATTGATTGTATATTTGTATTGTACATTTTGTACTGAGTTCATTTTTAAATATGAACCTGACCTGACTGATGAATGAAAAAACGAATTTAAAAAGAGAAAAATATAAAGCAATTCATATGGTGTATAGCTTGTCCCAAAAGAGTTGAAGTTTAGTATTGTACTACGTTGGCATGCGCAGAAGAAAAGATACTTACACACATGTTGTGAATTCTAACAAACAGATTTCTTCTTTCGTATATGTATGCACGAGAAGATCACTACGACATGTAAAACATGCGCAATGAACCTTCAACTGAAATAATTTCAGCTATACTACTTAGTATTTTTCTAATGTTCACTTTAAAATGTGAACACCTTGCATATAAAATTCTATGAAGAAAAAAAGAGAAACGAAACAAAGAACCAAATAATATTTTCTTGTATTTTCGGTGGGTCCATTTTTAGATATAGCTAAAATTATTTAAATTGAAGGTTCATTGCGCATGTTTTACATGGTGTAGTGATCTTCTTGTGTATACATACCTACTACACAAATAACGGTGCTATATTTTCAAATTTTTTTTCCGTTGTTATATTCGTAACATGGGCGGGCAGTGGACGAAGCGGAAGAGTGTTGGCTTCTGATGCTGAAGGTCTCGGGTTCGAGTCCGCCTCAATACACTTCGTCACAAAGTCCAATACATAAAAACGTCAAATAAATCAAATGTTTACAAAAAACTACAAGAAATATTAGTAACAAGCCCTGTCATAAGAATAAAATTCGTTCTTTAGTCTGTCACCTCTTGTTCGATCGCCCTACTGCTCGTCAAGGTTTTCAAGATCTGTAGTAATATTATCTCTACTGCAAAAGATTGATGTACTCGGTAAGATATGATCTTGGAACACCTTTCATGGAGCAAATCGAGATCTAAGGATGAAGAAAACACCATAGTTAGTACACTGAAGCACCTGTAAATCAACCACACATAAAATATCTTCGATCTCAATATATACCAATTTAAATATGTAAATACATACTTTTAATCTGTAAAATTTTCTTGTTAAATATTAACTCTAGCACAAAATCTGTAAAATTTTACAAAATTTTTTTAAAATTTGTTGTTGTAATCAGTGTACTATAGTTGTTCATAAAACCGTATTTTTGTAAAATCAATTAGGGTATTCACGATGTGGTGTATTTGTTAGGTGTACTGTTGTACTGTTGTTAAATTATACAACAGTACACCATGGTGTAAATTTTTTGTATGGACAGACAAAGTACAACACTATTGTAAATGTACAACATCTTTTACCTATTGTTAAAAAGTGTAGTAGTGTTGTATAATTTTGACATTTGACAAATTTGTGTTTTAATTGTTTTCAAACTTAAAAACAAATGAGTGAATAAAGCAAAAACAAAAGAGGTTTATTTTATGTGATTATTTTATGTAATTCATAACAAATTCATTTAAAAATGTCAACAGAAAATAAACAGTACCACAGTACAGTTACAACAGTATTTAAAAGGCGCTCATAATTTTTAATACACAGTGTTGTAAACGTACATTTTTTACAAGGGTACACCACAATCGTGAATACCCTTAATAATTGTTAAAATTCAAATGGTTTTATACAAACCGTGGCGCGTTGTAAGTGAACCCTTGTTTGCCAGTGATCTTTTATCGTGCAATGAAATAAAATAAAAATAAAAAACAAATCGGAAGCTTTTTAAATTCCAGTAACTTTACTCTATACCAATTAGGTTCTCGTAAATATCACAGTTTACCCTTCTGCCAACTATTTTAAATGATAATGATCACATTACTTTTCTAAATTTGCTAGATTTCTCTAAAGCATTTGACAAGGTTGATCATGGTCTTTTATCTCGTAAACTATTTAATTCTTTTAATTTACTATTATTTGCTGTATCGCTTATTAAGTTCTATCATTCATGCTGTTATTAATTTATTTTTTGTAGCAGTCAACGAACTGCTTGTTTGAAAGGCTAACGTTTTTCAAATCTATACACTCTTCATCTCTCTCTCTTCGTCTCTCGTATTAAAGATCAGTTAAGTTAAAATCGTCAATATACATAAATCAGAATTAGTATCAAATGCCATATATTGTTTACTAATGTTTATTACTTTACATTGTTTTTATTCTATTAACTACTAAAGAAATCTTTGAAATACTCGTATGTTAGTAAAAAAAAAAAAAAAAAAAAAAAACAAAATTAACGAAATACAATATGAAGATATTTCAAGAAATTAAAATGTAATTCTTGAAATTGTTAATAAGGTAAAACAGTTAATTACAGTCATACTCATAAATTCATTCACATACATTAAAATGAAACAGTTTTTAAACAATAAAGAAAATTGAATTTAAATTCTCACTTGCTTAGACATTTAATCTGGTTACATAATATGACAATCATATGACAAATTATCATGTCTACAAAAATTAATTACTACAATATTCAACAAAAAAACTTTTTATATTAAATTATTAAGTATAAGTATATGTGCCTAGTATAGTAAGTTATTTTCAAAAAATAATATATTTTATAACAATTTTTAGAGTAGGTACATTACACAGAATTTATGCATGTACCTACATATAAATGTATACATACTTTCAAATGGTAGATGGTATAATAATGATAGAATAGAATAAGTTTTCGAAAAAGAGAAGCAAATTCAATTACACATAAAATATTCATACCAATATTTAAAATTGTTTTGAAAAAGAAATCAAAATCAAATAGCTGACTGATATTGTATAGATAATTGAATTCAAGATTTTAGTTTATCATATTCATTTCTATAAATGTGACAAAATTTGATTAAATGTTTGTATTTTAAATTAAAGTTAGAACTTTAAATAAATAAAAACAGAAAATTACTTGGAGGATATAAATTTTAGAAGTACTTTGGTCAATTGCACTACAATATTTAATTATCTCAGAGAGAAATTTAAATAATGAATGTAAACAAAAGTAAATTACTACTGCCACAAGAAAAGAACTGCATCTTATTTACTTATGTGTTATGTGATAAAATTTGCATATTTAGCCCATATATAGTTTTCTTAACAATACCTTTTTAATTTACTATAGAACTTATACAAAAATATACAGGGTGTTTCACACATCGTGTGCCAAACTAAAATGGGTTGTAGATCTCGGTGAGAAATAAAAAAAATCGAAAGGGAGGGGGAGTCTATTTTCAATGGTTACCGAGATACTCAAGGTCAAAGACCATTTTTTTCGAAAAGTAACCAATTCCACTTTTCGCAACAAATTTCAGCATTTATTCAATGTAGAGAGGTAAATGAAAATTATTTTCATATAGTGAACCTTCAGACATTTCAAAAAATGTCTCTCACAATGTTTTATGTAAAATGGTTTAAAAGTTATTGTAACTCAAAGTCAAAAAATTTTGAAAAAAACTCGTCATTTTTATGTTCAAGTTCGAATATCTCGAAAAAAACCCTTATTATTTTTCAAATTTTTTTAGCTTAAATGAAAGCTTATCTTGTTCACTCTAACTTGGCTTTTGGTTTATTACATTATCTTTATCCGTTCATAGTTTATGAATCTAATTTAAGGGCACTTTTTTCAAAAGCAGTTAAATTTGTTATTGTAAAGAAATATTCAATTGACTTTTGGTATGTTTTATTTGACTCTCTGTGTTAATTACTTTATATTCCTGAAAAGGACTTATTCTAGTTCTGGGTAGAAGTTATTTTAGTCCTGAGAAGTACTTAATGTAGTCCTGAGAAGGGGTTATTGTAGCCCTGGAAAAAGATTATTGTAGTAAAACTTTGTGAAAGACATTTTTTGAAAGGTCTGAAGGTTCACTATGAAAATAATTTTTATTTACCTCTTTACATTGAGTAAATGCTGAAATATGTTGCGAAATCTCTTGATTTTGAATATCTCGGTAACCATTGAGAATAGACTCCCTCCCCCCACCTCTCATACGATTTTTTTCATTTCTCACCGAGATCTACCACCCATTTCAGTTTGGCACACGATGTGTGAAACACCCTGTATATCGAAAGAGTCATTTTTCATCTTCCAATTTTGAATACATTTATTCTTTAGGAAAGGAAGGAAGGAAGGAAATATCTTTAGCAAACACAGTAAAACAGATTTGGAGGCTTAATGAAACAGCAAACTTGTCACCAAGCTAGAAGAGTCAAAAGGTTAATACCCTATGCTTCTCCAAATGAATAAGTATTGGGGCAAGATTTGTCTAGAGAAAAGAAAGAATTTTCTCGAAGAAAAAAGATGGAAAAGGCACCCGAGAGGGGTTGTTTTTTTTTTTCAAGAAATGTGGTTAAGGGGGCAAAAAAGGAGAAAATAGAATAAAATACAAAGCTTTCAATTAAAATGAATTATTTTCTTATACCTACTTTTTTTTACTCTAGAAATAATTTAAAAATAAAATAAGAATTCTACATATGTACCTATATGTATATGTAATACCAATATCAATTATATCATTTCCCATGATTTCTTCTTTTTTTTTGTACCTTCAACGTCAAAATTTGTTACATATTTTACCTGATGCTATTTTAGGAATTAAAACATTTATTTAGAATTTTTTCACGTTATTAAAATTTATACTTTGAGCTAATTTTATTTAGATACTTGTAAATAGTAGAGTCCGCAGTATTTGGTGTTTCAAGTTGCAAATTTTAAAGGTCGTTGAATATTACATAAATAGTATTTAAAAACGGCAATGCAACAAATTTTGGTTGTTCTTCATGTCTTATAGACTTGTAATTTTTAAAGTATCCTGCTTCCCGATTTCCAGTATATTCTTTTACCTTTAGAATTTGTTTTTCTAACCATCTTCTTAGGCTTAGTCTTAGGCAGACCTACGTCATAGTATAATGACTAAACATTTTTGAGTATTGTCACTAGGTGTAAACGTTTGGGGATTAAAAATCTTGATCGAGGGTGACAGGGCTTACTCACGTCATAGTATAAAGGCTGGAATTTATTGTTATTCAAACAACAGTTCTATGACACTATTTAAAAAGGCAGACCGATCTGAGGGCTAACCCTCTCGCAGACGTGGTAAAGGGTCAAAAACTTGACAAAGAACATATATGTTTTTTGGTATCATATCAAGGACTATTTTGTTCTCTTTACAACGGTATCTCATATGTTCATATAAACTTTATATATTGAAATATAATGAAAAAAAATGTATAAAAAATGCGCATTTTCTTTTTAAATAACATCTGAATGCCGTAATATTTTAGCACTAAACTTAACCTTTATGTACTTAATACAAAATGCGCATAATATAACGTAGGTAAGCCCTGTTTCTGGGCACCTTTGGGACCTGATAGAATAAACTTTCGAATTTATTAATTAAATTTTTTAATGAAAATTTTCTTCTTTATGTAAATGACAAATATCGAAATTACTTAGAACTTCTTTTGGAATAGGTTCTATGTTACGAATTTCATTTATTAGAATTGAATAATTGAATTTATCAAAGGTATATTACATTTTAATTTATTTATTATAATTTGTAACAGACATTTCGTTCGACAATCGCGTCGTGTTTTCGACACGTTAAGTTAACAATTTTCCAAAATGATTCTTTAATTGAGAGCCCAATTCTTGCTGAAAAAGGGTAATTCATTTATCGTTATCCTATTTATTCCGTTACTCGTTGTAAAAAGTAATGGTTTTTGTAGTATTTTTTCAAAAATACTTTTGATTGTGTCTGAGTTCATAAAACTAGTATCTGAACGAGTATATTAAACATTTTATTTTTTGATCATTTATTGTGATTTTTATGATTTGTAGTTTGTTTCTAGAGGCTCTTCTGTAAAACCAACGTCACTTTCGTGAATGTTTTCTATTTCCATTGGTTCGACGGTACTTTTTTCAAACTGATGGGAAATCTTTGTGGGAAATTATTTGTTTTATTAAAATTATTTCTAAATTTCCTAAATTTTGTCTATATTGCCACGTTGTTTTGGAAAACTATCAAAATTAATATACTGTCGTAAAGGATAGTAATGTCTTTTCGTTTCGCTTTAGCTATGTCTTAGGTTTGTCTTGAAATTTGACTTTTTTTTGTTACTGAAAAAAAGTGTAATGGGTAATTAGCTCTGAAAATAAACGTACCTACACATGTAAGCAAAAATTGCAGAGGCTAATTTTCAAGTAACTTCTCTCCATAAAAAATACCCAGTTAATAGAAAATTTTCATTTCTTTGTGAAAGTTTAGAATTTGTTTGTGGAAAAACAAGGTCAAAATAAGCTGTGATGATTATTTTCATACATAGTATCACAAAAACAAATATTTTTTGTGCTCATTTAATGGCTAATAATGTTGGGTTTTTTCTGCACCCTGAAGCCTCGAAAGATTTATTATTTAATATTTAGAAGAGTAATTTTTAATACATATATAAAAAAGCAAATGTCAGTCTTAAGATGAACACAAAAAAATATTTGATTTGAAAATGTATGAAAATTTGCAGTGCGCAATTTTTTATGTCGCTATTATTTAAAAATTTGAATTAAGTATGTTTCATCGTTTATAATAGCAATAATACATATTTTATATTAACAGAACGTAATTTGTTATCAAATTCACATATTAGACAAAGTGTTAGGACAGAATTTTTTTTATTTAAAACAAACAAGTTAAATTTCAGCAGCGAGTTACGACTTCAATAATTTTACACGAAAAAATAATTAAAAAACCTTTTTATTTTACTTTTATTTCTAACGTTTTATCATAAAAACTTTATAAAATTTAATTGTTTAAGAGATTTGAGTAAAAAATTTCAAAATTTTGAAAAACTTTAAAAATTTCAATGTTGATAAACTTTTTTGAATTTAAAGTTAATTTTAATTTTAATGTTGATTTTCCGACAATTAGTACAAGACTGAATTTTAATAATTCACTTAAGTTTTAATTTGAGTTTTAGAATTACATAATTCAAATTCAAATTAAAATTATAAGAATGTATTACTGTAATATGTACTGTACATAGAATGACATAATATGGAATTATGTATTAGTTCTCGACTCTCTTGAGAAAGGAAATGAATTCTAAAATAATTTAAGTACTAAGATGTATTCCTTTTTTTGTTTAAATGCAAATTTCATAAAAACCCCCATGGTTTAAGTTTTGTACCAAGAAAATAAAATGAAGTTTTTTGAACAAAACTGAAAAAGAAATTCTGAAGGATAATGCAAAAAAAAAAAAAAAATCGAATTCAAAGAAAATGTTTTCTTTTAAGTTTATTTCTGTATCATACCATACCTACATTCATATGTATATCGTAATAAAAATAAATATAAGAAAACACAATAAGAATTAAATTATTATAAGGGAAAATGAAAACACAATATTAAACAGACAAAATAAAAAAAAGTATGGCATGTATATACGTACTTATATATTGCACTTGTAAAAAAATCTTCATTGTTTTATAAATATATGTATTGTGTATAAATAAGTAGCTCGAAGGCAATATTTAGTTGACATTATTCTTATCCTGTCAACTTAATTAATGACAATAACTCACTGGTGCGACGTCATTGTCCTACAAAGATCGCTTAAGATTTCCAAACAGTGAATAATGTTTTTGATAGTGATTTTTAACAGAAAACAGAATTGAATCTTAAAATTTTCAACGCGAAAACAATAAAAAATAAATAAAAACTAATAAGTAAGTTTTAAGCTTATTTGAATTTTCATAATTTCTTACTAAAATAAAAATCTAAAAAAATAAAAATATATTGAAAAATTATTCAACTCTATTGTATTCTTAAGAAAGTCAAAAATCTTGATATATTGATAGTTTTTTATACATTAATATTTACTGTTGAATTTTCCTTCCATTTTTTCATTAATTGAATCTCCTTATTGTTAAAGAACATTTTTTTCTAATTGATCATAACAAATTGTATCCAAAAAATGTAATTCTTAACAATTCATAGGTATAGAACTACAATATAATGCAGTTTTCAATGTATAAAATGAATCGCCAATTTCATGTTTCAATAGTAAAATAATTAAAATTAAGCCACGTCCTTATAACGATTCTGCTTCATTCAGGAATTTTATCGTATCTCTGACCTTGAAAGTGCCGGACGGTTACAGAGATAGTGGGTGCGGGTTTCTTTCTCATCGATCTCCCTGCAGCTACAACAATTGGTGTTAAAAGGGATACCATTTTTTTTGCGTATTCTCTATTGGACAGTGTTTGTTTCAGGATGGCCAGGTCATTTTTGAAATTGCAAACCCTCCAAAGACTAGTCCAATGGGTGTCAGTTATAGCTAGAAAGTGCTGGAATAGAATTGTCTTAACTCTCAACACAACCGAAAGGAAGATACACCTTCTGGCCTTCTTGAAGATAAGAAGAATGGTAACTTTACTACCAGCTAAGAGAAAATGTTGAATCATCTTCACCTGCTGATAGTTCTCCCCGCCTCTTTTCGATAGAGACATCCATTGCCTCTTTGATTAGGGCCGCTTCTTCATCCTCTTCCTGACTATTGTGCTGGAAGATCTCAAGTTTGGCATATCTAACGTTTTTCAGTTTCTCTTCGATGCTTCCTGTTTTTTTGCAGAGTCTTTTTGGGTATCCCTCTGACATTTTTCGTAGACTTCTCGTCGATAAGGTACTACTTACTTCATTCTTTACGATCTTCACAAAAATGAGGTTAGCCATGTTGTACCTATTCTTGAACAGTGTAATTTCGGATTTCTTTTTTTAAAGTTTTAAAGTTTTTCTAGTTACTATGATGGTTACTATTTTTGGTTTGTTAAGACTAGACGATAATGTTCGAGTACAATGGCTGGTATTCACCTTCACCTGCAGACAAAATTGCATCCGAAAATGCGGTTTTATTTACAATTTTTTAAGGCCTCCATGGGAGGTGACCGTTCTCGACCAGCCCACTAACTACCTTCTGGCCGAGCAGCCTTTCATCACGGCATTCTTCATAACTTCGGTTTGGGTTTACTTCTCTTTGCTTTCCTTAGACTGATTTGTTTGATAAGGATGACCCTACCGAATAACAACTGTTAATCCGTCGACATAGCTGAGTTCTTCTTAGCCTCTCCATCATAACAAGGCACGAGCACATAGAGAAGTTAGCTAGTTATAAGTTTTTTTTTTTAAATGCCGATTTATTAAATAGGGTGTCGACAACTAGGAGCTTAACCCTAATATTTTATTAAACAATTATAAAGAAACCTCAAATTTAAAAAAAAAAGTTTCGAATACAGAAGTTTATTAATTAAAATGTAAACAATTTTTAATAGGAAAATATAATATGTACTTATGTATCTATTACATACAATTTTGATTTCAATTTAATTGTTAAAGTTATAAAAGATTCAAACTTTGTTAACACACACACAAAAATACATAACCATAAATTTACATTTTTGGTAATTTCTTTAAAATATTTTACTATTATTATTTTAATTTACACTCTTTAAAACTTTTTCTTTTGTTAAACAGATATTTTTTAAAAATAAAACTTTAAATTATGTCTACATTATTATCATTTAAATAAATTATAGATATGTATAGATACATGACGGCTTTTGTACACCAAAAAAGTATAATTTGGTCATTTCCTCTTGAAAAAAGTTAAGAAAAAAATCTTTGAAATTCATGGTTTTAATAATGCTTTTATTACAGTGTAATTTTTTCTTGTTTTCCTATTTATTTCTACACGGAAAAATTTTGTGTAGAGTAATGTAGAAATATTTGGAGAAACGTAAATTAAACGAAATTTTTGTTTAAATTTAAATTTTAAAATTCAAAAAGCATCCACAAATTATGACGCAGCAGTTATTTTTCAAATTGTGGTTGATAACAACTGTCAAATTTTTTTTTTTTTTTATTTATTTATTTATTTACATATTTAAATTTCATTATAATAGATACTTCTTTCTACAAATAATAAGATAATAATACTAATACTAAAATATAAGATAATAATAATAATATAATACATAATAATAATAATTATAATAATAATAATAATGCAGACGCGGCTCTACTTCGAGGACTTATGGGACTAAGCCTCACCAAGAAATTCAGCTTAAATTGCATAATTTCATTAAATTAAATTTAAAATTAATTCAAAAAAAAATTTGAAAAAAATCGAAAATAATTTGCTCTAAATTGTTTTTCAAAGTACATGCAATATAGAAAGAGAAGTGATAATAGAATATATACATATACAGGGTGATTCCGTTACGGTTTCCGACCGGGAAACTACGGATAGGTCTCGGCGAGGGGAACAAAAAATCGTATTGGTGGGGGGGGGGAAATCTCAACGGTTTAGGAGTTAGAGGAGGTTAAAGATTTTTGGTACTTTTTTCATATAACTTTTCACAAGGGCACGCTAGGCTCACCAACTCTTTTACATAATTGTGAAGGACTCCTGTGCCTTTCCATCAACATATTACCTGCTGCTGTGTATCCGACCATTCAGAAGTTATAAGGCCTCAAAACCATAATTTTGTCATTTTTTCACAGATACGATTTTTTGCCACCCTCGCCGAGACCTATCCGTAGTTTCCCAGTCGGACACCGTAACGGAATCACCCTGTATATGTTTAATTATGTACATACAATATATATATTCATGGTTAAACAAATTTTAAATTCACTTTGTATAGACTATAGGTATTAGTATTGATAAGTTTTACGTTTAAATTTTTTTTGTATAATCAATAAGATCATACTGGAGTGGCAGCACGTAACTTGTTTCGACTATTTTTTCTTCGACTTAGTCGAAGTCGTTACAACTTTGGTTTCATAGCACGTAAGTTGAAACGAGTTTGAATTGACGTTGCCACATAGAAAATTTTTTTTTTGCTGTCATTAGCGTCAAAACGAGTTTTTGTATTGTATGCAAGTATTTTATTGTTTTGTAACAATTTTGGGGATTTCTGTGAGAAAAATTAATTTATGTCAGAATTTTCATGATATTCACAAGCTCTTCTAATTGCTTCTTATTACCGTATTTTTCCTATTAAAATAATAAATAATGTATTTAGTAATTAATAAAAACACATTTAATTAGTATTATTATTACATTTAAAATATTGAAAGGTACATTTTCTTTGAAATATCCATCTTTTTTTCATATTTTTCGTATTACAAATTGCGTTTCGTCAGTAAAAAAGTGATCGAAACATCTGTTCGATTTAATCGAACAAAAAGAAAAAAATCGAAAATCATAATACCAAAATCTGAAATCAAACGCTGTTCGATCATTTGACGAAAATCACAATAAGGGCCTATATTTTTATATTTTTCTAAATTTCTATATCCAGAAAATTTTCGTAGTTTGTTCATCTTCATTGACAATTATATGAAAATTTTATCTGTAATGGATCAGGAGATCCGAATAACCAATAGGCATGTTGTTTTATTTTCTTTTACATTATAAAATATATATCTAATGCTAGTTTTTAATATATATGTATATTTTAAAATATACACACAAGCAAACAAAAACAAAATTTCATGTATACATTTCTCATATATCCCTTCTAAAAACAACAAAACACAAAAATATACCAATAAGTGAAAAAAAAATGTATACGATAAATAATATGTATGTGTTGACGTAATATTACGTTTCAACATATGTACATATTGTATACAATTTATTTATCCCTTCCGAAAAATATACCTACATATATTTTTTTTTCAAATTTTAAAAATATATTTTTATATTTTTTTAATTTCTATATCCAGAAAATTTTTCGTGGTTTGTTTTGTTCATCTTCATTGGCAAATATGAAAATTTTATTCCTAATGGATCAGGAGATCAGAATAGTCAATAGGCATGTTGTTTTATTTTCTTTTACATTATGAAATATCTAATGCTAGTTTTTAATATATATTAAAAAAAGCAAAAAAAAACCAATAAAGTAAAAAAAATGTATACGATCATAAATAATATGTATGTGTTGACGCATCCCAGTAGAATACAGAATTTATTCGAAATTAATTCTGAATAAATTCTATTGATTCCGGACCGATTCTACTTTGGATTACCAAACACATAAAGAATGCATTACTTTAACATTGGCATGTCATAGGCAGTAATCAATTGATTACCCATCTGCATTACCTGTAATGCATTCTGAATCAATTACATGGAATACATTCTGAATCGAATACATGTAATGCATTCGGAATCAATTACATGGAATGCATTCTGAATCGAATACATGTAATGTATTCGGAATCAATTACATGGAATACATTCTGAATCGAATACATGTAATGCATTCTGAATCAATTAGATGGAATGCATTCTGAATCGAATACATGTAATGTATTTGGGGTTAAATAAAATCCAAGCAAATTAAATTTTTAAATTCATTTATTTAAGAATCTAATTATTCTTAATTTAACATTTTTTTCAACTTAAAAGCAAAAATTAAATTAAAATAATTCAAAAAAATTTTTTTTAAAACTAAAAAACTAGGGAAAAAATATATCTTAAAAATCTTAACTATACACATTATTAATACTGCATTTTATCAGATGCAAAGAGCTGCGGCGTGCTTTTATGAAATTGTTCCCATTATATACCTCTGAAAAAGTATGAAAATTAATATGATTAAAAATTTGTAATTATTCATAAAAATCAAAAATTTAACACTATTTTTTGTTATATTATTATCTAAAACTTACCTTTTATTATACAAATACTAGTTTTTTTGAAAATGTTATTATAATTTATTTTTTATATATACTTTTCACTGCTACCTATATTTTTTATTTAATTTTTAATTTTTTCACTTTTTTTTTCTTTAAACCTTCAGACACAACAGCTTTTAATGAACTAAAAATGAGCAATGTTGTTAATTGTTACTATGAAGTTAATAATACGCAACTATTATTTCTGGATGACGAATGGAAAATTTTTAAAATGCTAATTACGTCTTTTTGTTTTTAAGCTCTTTATACATATATTATTTTTTTCCATTACAGGGAATCAGAACAGAAATCAATTGATTCTCACTGCATTACAGGTAATCAGAACAGAAATCAATTGATTCTCACTGCATTACAGGTAATCAGAACAGAAATCAATTGATTCTCGTTGCATTACAGGTAATCAGAACAGAAATCAATTGATTCCCACTGCATTACAGGGAATCAAAAGTAGAATTAATTGATTACTTTTTACTACATTCCGAATTGATTTCCTTAGAATCGAATCCATTTATTCTACTGGGATATTACGTTTTAACTATACGCATAATTTGTATTCAATTTTTTCCTTCAAGAAAAATAAAAAAAATTTAGTGTGATATATTTTTTGTAAAATTTTTCTCAAACACATATACACATTTTTTTGTATGGTGATTAACTATATTTTTGGTTTTTTGCATCGAAAAATGTATAGAGGAAAGGTATGAAGGGTAATAAGAAAAAGAATGTTTTTTTTATTATTTTTATTATTATTATTTATAAAATAATTCTTCCAATTGTTATATATGTCGTCATTATACCCTTTCAAGCAATCCTATTGGCTATACGTAAATCACACAAATTGATACTATTGCCTATTAGAGATGATTTTGTTGAAATTTTTGTTTGCTAAGAATTATGATATCCTATTACAAAAACGATTTTTAGTACTGTACAATTTAGGATTTTGGAATTTTGATCGAATTTATGAATAAAATTATTTTCTAAAACTATCATTTTGATATTCGACCTGATAAACCATATGCAAATTAATAAATTTTATATAAAAATCATTATTAGAAATTTTAAATGTGGTGATATGCAAATTAGCAGCTTATGTATGTATGTACATGATCATGAATGTTTTTTAAAATATCCTCAGATCCTATATTAAATTTTAAAAAGAATAGAAAGAATCGTTCACTTTAACTTCTCATATACATATGTACCTACATAGTTATGTACATTCCCAATCCCCATTCCTATACTTAATTTTGTATATTATTTTGTATATCAATGAATATTATTATAACAAAATATAAAAAAACCTGCTTTCACAAATACTATAAAATTCCCATTTAAAAATACATTAAGAGCCAAATTTTATGAAAAATTAACAATTTGTTTTATTTATAATAATTAAACTACGTAACCAATTTCCTTGAAATTTATTTTAAACTTTTTGGAAAAGGTTATACTTAAATCCTACGTTTTAATACATGAAAAATGTGTGAAAAGTTGAGTGAATTTTTGTTTTGTCTGTACCTTCGAAAATCGAATATAAAAAAATTCAAGGATCAAAATTAAAAAATGTGTTTCGTTTAAGGACCACAATTCCCTTCAACCTATCTACATTCAAAATTTCATGAAAATCGGTTGAGAAATGTAGGCTGTAGGTGGTCACTTTGAAGGCCCAAAATCGCAAAACTGACTCACTTTGAACCCTTGTATTTTCGAAATAAAGGCCTTTTTCAAAAATCTGTTCCACTTAAGGACCACAATTCCTTTGAATCTTGTGCGATCAACAAATATAAGGTTTCTCTAATTCTGTTAAAAGCACGAATTAGTTGGTCTACAAAATCAGGTTTCTCTAATTTTGTTAGATCAACTGTGGATTTTAATATAATGCAAGATTAGGTTTTTCTAATTTGCCTTATATTGGGTTGAACGATTAATACTTCACTTATCTTTGAATCAGGTTTCTCTAACTCAATGATAAGCTTAATTAACTCTTAACGAATTGTAATAATACACGTTAAAAGGTTCTGATTACTACTCATCTTTATTAAAAAATTCTTTTTCTTATATACAAGTTTCAATCCATTAAGTTCTTACTTAATTACTAAATAATACAATACATAACAAAATAAAAAATAAAAATTGCTTAATATGTAAAAAATAACAATTTAAATTTAAATGCTTACTTCATCTAAAAGTACATATGTTATTGTTCTTTCGTAATATTACTTTTAAGTTATTTATGCTAATTACTTTTTGACCCATATAAAACTGCAACATTGCATAAACAACAATGCAATGATATGTATGTGATACCTAGCAATATGAAATTACAATACTATGTATGCTATGAAATTAAGTCAGTAATTATATGATAAAATTATGGACTCTAAATTTAGTAATAGAACTTTAATCATTAAATCATATAATTGTGAAATAATTAATTGTTGGCGTAAACAAATCTATCTATATTCGAAATTTCATGCAAATCGGTTAAGAAATGTAGGCTGTAGGTGGTCACTTTGCAGGCCATTTCACTAAATTTGGCTCTTAATTATACATGTGTATGTATATATGTATAAATATATTGAATTTGAAATCTTTTAGAATCACTAAAGAAAAAAACAACAATTTCTTATCCTCTCATATTGTAGAGCAATTTGTATATAACTTGTTTCTTTGAATTCTGATTGCCTGGTCCAAAAATAATTTTTAATGCTAGAAAATTAAGAATTTTTGATCGAGTTTATCAATAAAATTATTTTTTTTCAATAAAATTATTATCATTTTGATATCAAAATTATATTTGACCTGATAAACGATTAAATTTGATATGTAAATTATCAGCAGAATTTATAAATGTGATCATATGCAAATTAGCTACTTTTATACTTCTTCTTCTTGAAATACTTGAAATATACCCTCAAATCCTATATTTTCAAATTCTCATACAAATTTTTATACTGAACCAAATGGTATAGGTATACTGAATATATGGAGAAAAGGAAAAGCTGTTTCCATATGATTCTGTATATTGTAATGCTTGATACAATCATGAGAATGATTGTGTTAAAAATGTTAAAATTTCTCAAATTTTTTTAAATATTTTGTACGTATTGCATGGAAAATAGATATAAAAGAGAATATACTTTAAAATTAGAGAAATTAAGAAAAAATCCTGAGAATAAGAAAGAGCTTAAAACAGCTTTAAGATTGGAGGCCAGCTTTGAGATTGGAGGCCGTTTGGTTGTGACTATTTCAATGTTCTACGATAATAAGTCTGATAGAATATTCTATTGTCATTGCTGATACTCTATGGGGCTATTCAACAATAGCCCTATAAAAGAGTAATATTCCATATATTTCGTGTATGAATCATTCTCTCTCTTTATTCATATTTGTTCAGAAGAAATTTGTGTCCGTACTTCGTAGGGCTTTTTCAGTTTAGCCCCCTAAAGCGAGAAAATGTTTTAATACAAAAATAACAATACAACACAAATTTTTTTCTCATTGGATTTTACATAGTTAAAAATGTATCTCTCATAATAAATTTTTTGTTCAAAAATTATTTTTGAAAAAATTGTTATAAATTCTGAAAACAATAAATATTCATATATTATTTTTATTTATTCATGATATTTATTTTATAATTATTGTATTAGTAATTATAGTTAGTACATTTTTTTTCCATTTTAAATCACCAACTTTACACCATTTATGGAATTAATATTTATATTATACAATAAGAAAATATTAATTTGAAACAATTTGTTTAGTTTTATTTACATTTTTAATTAACTTTCCATAAACTTTATTATGACTTAGTAATGAATAATATTTCACATACAAATTTTTTACCTTGTACGTAAATGTTCTAATAATACATATTCGTTTTTTTCGTTTGATCTACACAATAGTGTATGATCATTTTATACTACGGGGATGTTGTTTGATGTTGTAAACCAACAAATAAAGTACATTTCTTTTCTTCTTTCCTATCAATACAACATAATGTTCGTTCTCATCTAATTTTTATTCAATACAACATAATGTTTAAATTTTGTTGCTTGTTTTTTTTGCATACATTTTATTGTTGCATTTTTTTTAAAAATTTTTATATGAAAGAATTGCGACTAGCCAACTTTGAAATATTAAGGGGATTCACTCTTTGGTGCAAATAGGTATTGCATCGTAGCATTCGGTGTATCGTAGCACGAATTTGCTACGATACAACAACAATTCGTGCTACGATACACCGAATGCTACGATGCAATACCTATTTGCACCAAAGAGTGAATCCCCTTATTATATCTTGGGCTTTGTTGTATCAATTTAAGTCAAATAAGAAGCACTATTCAAGAAAACATTTCACCTGTGTATTTATTAAAGTGTTCAAAAATACATAATGCAAATTTCCAACCGTAAATTGAGGAAATAATACATATTTCCTTAAAAAAATCTTCAATATTATTTTTCTCTTAATAAATTTTTTTTAAAAAAGGATTTAAGCGTAACTTTAGATTAACACAACTATTTCAAGTTTTAAAATAAAGTTGAAAAACAAAATTTAAAAAACGAATTTTTGTCTAAGAAACTGTTAATTTTTATATTTTGCTAAGATCCTTTTTTAAGATCAATTCTTGAATAAAAAAAACATACAGCTTCTTAAATATTTAAAAGTGTTGAAAACAGAACAGAAGTCCAAATAAACTGTCTTCAAAAAAATGTCAAGGGAGTTTTGTAGAGAATAATAAAAAAATACATGGCAAAAATTTCAAATCAGTCGGATGGATAGTAGAGTTCGGATATTTTCAAATTAAAAAAAAAACAGACTTTTGAGAAAAACGTGTTAGCATTAATGCGAGTGTTAACATCCTTGAAACTTTAAGCAGCCCCACCAAGTGATTTCTTCACGAGCCGCCACTGTAAAATAATGATAATAATAATAATAAAAATAATAATTATAATAATAATTATACATAATAATAAAAAAGGAGAAATAGATATGAGTGAAATAGTTCAAACAAACAGTGGTAACAAGGAAGGCAATGTAAATAAGAACAAAATGCATTTAGTGACAACATTAAGTTGTCAGTATTAAATGCATACTAATAAGGAATAGATATAGTGGATCTGTTTGGGCAGAACCGAAAGGAATAAGAAGAGCTAAGTTTAAAAACTGTTACAAAAACAACAAAGAAGAAAAAATATAAAAAATAATAATAATAACAATAATCAATTACATAAATCGATATTAAAATTACACCATGAATAGTCAAAATTTAAGGAAGGATACGTGCAAGTTCTGAAGCCACAACAATAAATAATGACTCAATTATCTTGTTTATGCGACGCATTAATTCGCATTAACCCACTCCGTCTTGACTAAATACGGATGCATAAACCAAATTTCAAAACGCATTAAATCTCTACGACGTTTTGAGTAAATACACTATTAAATCCGCATTTAAAATTTCAATGCGCATTTAAAGTGTGCATATATACACTTACTTCGTTTTAAGTAATTGTTATTACACACGCAGGTGTTTAACGTTTTGAGTGAGAACGAAATGTTGTATTACGCTTACGCATAAACACCAATTAAAATTTATTATCTCAAAACGATGTTCAAAAAGTTTTATCGTTAATACGTTTTAACCTTTGTGCATAAACAAGATAAATGTTGTGCAACTCTTAAAGCCATAGCTTTTTACTTCTTTAACAAATACATTGTACTTTTTTATACTTCTTATTTCATCAGGTAATTTCTTATAAATAAATAGAGCAATATTTGAATAGAAACGTTTTAGAATCTCGGTACGTGCTAGAGGAACCGTAGCAGTATATTTTTTTACTTTCTTATGCATTTTATTTTTATTTTTATTTTATTACAAATAAAATCAGTAATCCATGGTTTCAAATGTTTATGGCAACTTTTTTTTAAAGGTGAAGATGAAGTACTGTTCCTTATATGATTTTTAAGTAGATTAGTGAACGCATCAAAAACTAACGAAGGATCATTAATGCTATATACGTCATATAAGTTGTCTAAATCGTTGAAGTTGTTGATGTAAATTGTCTTGTCACTGATGGATTTTTTCATCATTATCGACTATTGTGCCATTTCTCACCCATAAAAATTTATATTGCTTTGTTTTTCTAATATTTTTGGCAGAGAGAAGTAATTTTCTTTTATATAGTGATAACCATTGATTTATATAAATTCGGTCATTGCTCCCACTAATATTGTTGTATTTGATGTATGGTTTTTTTTTAAGTTCTCGTTATACTTTTTTAAAATATTTTCTACTAAATTATAACGAGAGAATTTAACAGAAATAATATTTACTGTCTTTTTATTTTTTTGAATATTTTCGCGAAAAGAAAAGTCCATATCAGTTGTAGGTGTTATTTTAATACCCAAATTGTCTGAAACCATCTTTGATACCAATTCAACATCACTAATATTTTCTGCATGAAAAATTAATGTGCAATCGGAACAATTAATTTTTAAACAATTTTTGTCCACTTTAGAATGGGAAACACCACAAGAAGACATTATTTATTTTTTATAATTAAGTGTAGCTAACTTAAAAAATAAAAAAAAAATATAAAAGAGAAAAACAGAACACGTCTGCACAGCTCAACGATAATTTTAATTTACCACATTGCTTGTAGAAATAAATGTCTGTACATTTATTTTGTTTCAATAGTGGCGGAAAATTAGTGGAGAGTGATCGTCAGCGCCACCTCTTGAAAAGTTTTAGAAACATTAGCAAAGACAATTTAAACTTATTTTCTGTCACAAACTCAGTACTACAAAACAAAAAGTGAACGGGAAAATTGTCTTGACGTCACCTTTTTTTATATGTATTTTAAATGGGAAATGAAATTCTGCCATGATTTCAATAGTGAGCTTAATTGAAAATAGGTGCTAAAATGCTTATTTTCAACTGCAAATGAAGATAGCAAGTCGATGCAGAATCAACTGAACTTTCATTTTCCGCAATAAAAAATGAGGGTTAATAACGAGCACTTTTCCAGAAAATTAGGATTAAAGTCAAAAATGGGTAAAAACTTTTGAACGGTAGGAGATACAGAGGCATGTGGATGTGAGATGTTGTTGAAAAAAAAACAGGGGTCCTCTAGAAAGTGCCTAAAAAGTTATTAGATAAAACAAGGAAAAACTACCAAAAATAATTCCCGCCTCTAACACCGTAACGGTTGAGATTGAAAGACCCCCCCTTCCTCCTATACAATTTTTTGTTTATCTCGCCGAGACCTATGCGTATCAGGTCGGGCACCTAAACTGAATCACCCTGTATGAATATACATATTTCATGTAACATAACTAGAGATACAACTCACGCAATAATTACATAAGATTTTGAAATTCAAATATTGTTTTTAAAAGAAAATCCATATAGTTTATCCTTGCAGAAAATTTACCAATATAAAACAAAAATTTTTCTTTTCTACAATCGCAAAAAAAATTACCATCAGCTGCAATTAAAGTAATCATTAGAATAAGAAAAAGAACTATTATAAGCCTTAGCAGTATAATCTGAGAAAAAAACAGACAAGAATATACATAGTATGATAGTATATAATATGAAAGAAATTCAAAATAAGGAAAATTTAATCAAAAAGAAATAATAATATGAAAACATAGTAAGCAGCAAGTTCTTTTAGATAGCTGTCATTGTTCTATTAACAGTAACTTCTTTTAATTTCTTTTACTGTACTATTTTATTTCTGGTCAAAATACGTGATAAAACTACGGAAAAACTTAAAATGACATCAACAAATTCATAAGTAGTTATTTATACATACGAATATACATATATTACAAATATTCTTCATTTTTTTAATGGTATGAGTTTTTTTATTCGTAGTTAACTCGAATAATACCACACGTATAACCTTAGAAGAAAAAGTTAAAATATCGTACATTTAATACAAAATATGTAAGTAGCTATTTCAAATTTCCTATATATAGCTACGTTTGAAAAAATAGCAGCGCTTCTTGAAAAATTGTTAAAATGAAATGAAAATTTTGATACTGTTATCACGAATTGCCAAAAAGTTTCCAACATAGAAATGATTTATAAAGACCAATATTGTGTAATATATTTTTTATTTTTATCACAAAATTAAAAAATTATTAATTGGAAAAAACATTGAACAACAATTTTTCAGGCGCTGTTATTTTTTCGAACGTAGCTGTATACAGGGTGTTTCCGTTATCCAGGACCAACAGGATACCATAGATAGGGCTCGTCGAGACAAACAAAAAATCGTATCGGGGGGGGGGGGGAAATCCCAACGGTTTGGCCGCTAGAGGGCGTTGAAGTTTTTTTGCACTTCTTCCACTAAACACCCCATAACTTTTTGCAAGGGCACTCTAGGGTCACCTTGTATTAAGAAAAAATGTAGAAGACCCTTTGCCCTTTTCAACGATACCTTACTTGTTCCTCTTTTCCCAACTGTTAAAAAGTTAGAGTCGTTTAAAATCAAAATTTTGTGAATTTTTGCCCATTTTTTGTGTTTAACTCTGCTTTACACAAAAAAGGCTTAAATTAACCCTCATTTTTTATTTTAGAAAAAGAAGGCTCAATTGATTCTGCATCGATTTGCTATCTTCAATTTTTGCAAAAAACTGTAATTATACAGATGTAATATATACTTATACATATGTATATACCACTAACAATTGCACTTTTCTCCAACATCGAATATCATACACAAACATTTGAAAAAGTATTTGTATCTTTTACTACTCCTTATTTTTTTGTCATGTGAACATGTTTAACACTCGATTCAATTTTGGCAAGTGTTCGTTAAAAATCATTTTTAAAATTTGAATATCTCTGGACCCTCTGATCCGATTAATTTGAAATTTCTGCAAATTTTGTCTAAAACAAGAAATAAGGAAATATGGATTTTCAATTCTGGATTTTTTTTAGGATAAGTGCAAATACAAAATTTGAACTTCGTACTCCTTCGAAAATGTACTTTTTCAAATAGGTCGAAAAGGTCTACAAAAGTTTCCAAAATATTGACGAGCGTATGTATGTACATATGTTAAATTTAAATAATAACGGATTATTAAAATCTTCAAGGATTCTTACACACATACCTACATACATACATCTTAAAAAAAATAAACACAATAAATGCAATATTGCCTTTAAAAAATAAAAATTTGATCCACTACCCTGTATAACTAGCAGTCTATATTTACAAGAAATTCTTGCAACAAAATAGTTCGTGTGGACCGAAAATGTCTGAAAGAAATTCCTGCTTGCAACTAATCGTGCAATACATTTTTGATTGCAAGTTTTTTTGCAAGAAATTTGACGTTTGAGTAAACAAATATGAATTTCTTTCTGATGATTGGAATCGCTTTTTTTATTTGTGTACGATAATTAAAAAGTCTGTTTGTGTTATTTTTTAAATAAACGCGTGACTCACACTACATTTGACAATAGTTTACTTTTAAAACTACATAATTTACTTAGAAAAAGATTAATTAAATTAATTAAAGCAAAAGAGTGTTAGAATTTGAGGAATTATATACATATTTTAAATGAAATTGAAGGAATTTGGAAATTTCACTTATTTTGTTACTAATGTGACGCACTCTACTTGAAAGGAAGTCATTCCATGGTCTCTTTTTCAAATCTAGTTTTCTTCGTCGTTGTTTAGCTTTGTGTTGCAACATAAGTAAAAATATGTAGGGAAAGGATTAATTTTCTAAAATATTAAAACATAAAATAATATTCCCATTTCTTAAGTACTCAAGTACACTACACAACATTTGTGACTTACACACAACTTAAGTATTCACTTTTATTTTAAAAGAAAAAAAATAATTTTAATTATTTTTTCCTTTTTTTCTTTCAACAAATAAAACACTTGAAACTGTTTTTAATATATAAAAATTTATTTATATCACTGAACAATTTACACAATTTGAACAATTAAAATTTAATCTTCACTGTTACAAAAATTTAAACTAACTAACTTGCTAAAAAGACTGAATCTAAAAAAGAAGAATTATTCTTCCTAAAAAAGTATTACTTTATATGGATCAGTTAACGTTTTATCTTTTGCTGATTCAGCGGGAATATCTTTTGTGGAATTTTCCCATGGAAAATTTATTATTCTAGAATGTTCATTTTTATTTTCTGAAGTCAGCAAAAAAGGCAACGTAACTCACATCTCACTTTCTATACTTAAAATACAAATCAGCTTCTTGGTCCTTAATTATGATACCTGAATAGTTTAAAGATTGAAATCTACACTTTGAAAAAATTTAGGGATTCCAGAATGACGTTAAAAACCAAAATATTAGATTTTTCACTTTTGAAAATTGAACATCAGTTATACATTTCCATCGAATTAGCCAAATATAAACTTTTAATTTGAAAATTTTGAATAATCAGCAAGAATGAGTGGGGAAGGGAAATTGATTTTTGAACTTTTTAATCGTTTTATGTAATTACAATTAGTACACTGTGCTCTTCAACGTTTTGCAGACACAGAGATTGCATGACAGAAATCAGAATCACAGAAAATATTCACAACAGATTTATTTGTTTATATAAGCCGGAAAGGTTTTGACAGCTTAAAAAAATATTGAAGCCAATGTATTCACAAGAAGATTATTATATTTTTTATTTTTTTTGTTATTTTTTTTTTGTTCTTTCTTAACAACTATTATTATTATTATTATTATTATTATTATTATTATTATTATTATTATTATTAAATAAATACTTTTTATTAACTTACTAACCCTTGACTAAATAACTTTGTGGCTCAGATCAACGTCCGTGACGAAAGTGTGAAATTTTCAAAAGAGTTCTAAGGTAGTAAACGTCGATGGATTCACATGGGGTTTTGTGATTTAGAATCATTGAATGAGGAGCTTACTGTTTAGAATCGATCCTTTCGTGAAAGTGATTAAATGTGATGGAATATCGGACAACATGAATTTAAAGGATAAGCTGAGCATTAAATATATTTTTTTAAATAAATTTAAGTGCAACAGATATGAAAAATGAATTATTTATTCGAAAAAATAGATGATTAATGAAGAATGTTTTTTAAGCAATTCTTAGGTAAAAATTCACAAAAATTTTACGGTGCATAAAATGTATAATAAAATATTTAGGAATTTCCAGTTATATAAAATGATAAAGGTGCATTTTCAAGAAATCGACCATTACTTAAAGTAGCTTTACACTACTTGATTTCTCATATCACTTTACATACTACATGTCACTGGTAAAAGTTTGACAGCGTTTACACTGTCTGATTTTGTTGAGAAACTTTCTCATACGACTTCACATTCGACATATCATGAAAATAGATTTTTTCTAATTTCATATGACATTTGATTCGACTTCGTGATACTTGAATTTTTTTATTTCAGTGGATTATTAGCATTATGAGAAGTCGTATGACAATACATATGTAAAATAACATACATAAAGTGATTATGACAAATCAAGTAGTGTAAAGCTACTTTTAGCAAACAAAAAATTATCAGACTGCCTACAATCATGTGTGGGAGAGTGTATTTATTGTACATGTATGTATATGTATATATGTATGTACAAATGTACATAAATATACATATGCATATTTGAATTTAAAGTGATATATTCGCATTTCTAGTTATGTACATATAATTTTTATTCAAAAAAAGTTCATTTTACAAAATTTTCCCTATTGTAATTTTTTTAATAACAATTCTTTTGTTTCTTTAACATTGATTTAATTACTTTTTTTAATAACCGAAAAAAAATTTTCAAATTAAATTTTATTTAAAAAATGCAATTTACTAGAATACACTATAGAAATGCTAAAAATCACAATTTGTTTAAAATGAATTTTTTTAAACATACATAGGCTACATACATATTTATTGCATTTTTACGTTACACTTGAAAAATTTGTTTTTATGAAATAGGTAGCTACTAAAATTTGTTTGTAAAATGATATACATAATATGTTAGTAGTTATATAGAAATAGAATAATTATGAAAAAAATATAATAGGTAGTCACTATTAGTTTTGTAAGTTCATTCTGTTTATAATTGAAGTTTTATTTCAAAAACACTATGGAAAAAATTCTGAAAAAAAGAAACCAAAACGGTATTCTTTTGTGTGATTTTAAAAGATATTCTAGGTAATTTTAAAAATACGCTCTTGAAAAAAAATTATAAAATTTTGTTCGTTTGAAGATGGTTTTAAAAAAATAAAATCAAACAAGCAAGGAAGGAAAGGAAAGCATTATATACAACATAGTTTGAGTTTCCAAAACATAATCAACCACAGTAAAATTAGTTTTTTTGTTAAAACAACTAAATAACTTTTCCGTATCAATGCAGCTTTGACATAATGTATAATGCATGCTGATGTTTTCACAAAACATAAAAAATGTTATGATGTATGCAAATGAGTGTAAATTTGAAGCTCACGTGTTCGACTGCAGTTTGAATTTGAAAATTTTTTTGCTGTTAGTGTATTAATATTCAATAATCCTATACTTCCAAAGATAATACATATACATATATATGTATTTATATTATTGGAGAGTAGATACTTTTAGTTCTGCCTACTTCTATTCTATAGGTTTTATCCATTGAACCAATGTACCTAATTTGTAGCTTATCTAGAGAGAGTAGAACTTCAATAAGTTTTGTATCCTTTGAATTAATATGTATTGCAATTTTCAAAATATTTTTCCTAATACATATTCAAAAAAATATAAACTTTCAAATTGACTATTTGAATACATAGAAAATAAATATATATCAAAATATGTTAAATTCAAATAATCAAATAATTTAATTTGAAATGATAATAAGAATTACAATGTACATAATATGTGTATAAGCATAGATTACAATCTACATACGAGTATGTACATATATGTATTAGGTATATGGCTGTACATGTAGTTACATACTTTGTACATATGTACGAATATTTTGAATAATTGTTCTATATTTTAATTTTTCATTATTCTACCAGTCAATAGTTTTTGTTTTTATTGTGTGCTTTTTTTAATCATATTTCAATAAATAATAAAATGATACATACCTACATAAATAATTTTATGAGAATTCACGTTCATGTTCAAGGTAGAAAGAGATTCGTTAGCAAAGTGTCAAACAATATAATAGAAGATGAAATATTTATGTATACTTATAATAGGATGAAAACTAAAATGAAAAAATAAATTAAAATAATACCGACAATTATAATTACATGAATAAAAAATCACTTCCTGCTGTTTTAAGCTTTTGTACATTGTCAAGTTATATTTCTATTGAAGGTCTTATTTTATCAATTGTCTTATAATATACAGGGTGTTGTTTTTTTCTTTATCATTGAAAATCTGTAATTTAATTTATGTATGTATATCGATGTTACACGTGTAAAATGCTTTATTTATTTTTTTTTTTTTAATCACCTATCTCGTATAATTTTCAGTGTTGTAGCTATACATATTTATTCAAGTTGAAATTTATTTTAAAAAAATTACACATTTTCTTGAAAATTAGATTTTTTAGTCCAGGTATCAATTTTTTTTTTCTGATTGATTTTATAAGGAGGTACACTTATTTTATTGCTTTGAATACAATAAATAGTACTTATTTTAGTACAAAAGATAAAATATTATTATATTTAAAAGAGTTTTTCATGTGTATGAAATACAAAAGTTTTCAATATTATTTCTAAATTCTACATATTGATGCAAAATTCGAAAAGTAGTTAATAGCTATAAAAAATCATACGTAGTAAATCTATATAACAATTAAACTAGCGTCCAGGATATTTTAAATTGTGACAATTAAACATGTTGTAATGATCGTGATATTATAAGAATTCAAAGTATTTTTTAAAGTCTTTGTTTAGAATTCCAGAACATTTATATATATGTAGGTACCATATTTTATTTTATGTTATTTTTAAAATCGAATTCATAAATTATAACACACCTTGTAAACATGTAAGATATTATTCAAAATCTAATCGAATTCAAACTTTTAAAGTCTTTGCATTATATCACTGTATAATAATTACAATATTTTTTTTTTAAGAAATTAAAAAAAAAAAAATAATAGAAAAAATAAGTGGAAATACATATCATCATACATATGAAGTATTAATCAAGTACATCACATTACTTATTTATTTATGTATAAAATATCAAATGAATTTTCAATTGTTTTCATATACATATGTATAATGTATATTATGTATATGTTTCATGTTTTGAAACGTGATTATAAATTTTACATGAAATATATTTGATTTATTAAACAAACGCATATTTTTAAAACAAGTGAAGTTATATATACAAAAAGCAAATACATGAATTTATTGAAGATATATTATATTGATGTACAAATATATGATGTTTTGAAAACAAAAAAAAAAAAAAATAATAAATTTAAGTTTAATATTATTTTGCCCTCAATTATTACATGTATACATTACATATGTATATGTACTTCATTTCAAGGTAATTATTATTGGTACGTACATTCCTAAATGATGACATTTTATTGTTTATACCGATTTTATTACTTACGTTATTGGTAAAAAAAGAACTAAAACCAGAAAAACTTTTATGGGTTTTTTTTTATTTATTCATTTGTTTCTTATGTTGTTTTTTTTAAATTTTTAAGTTCAAATGATTTCGAATTTGTAATTACATATTTACATATTTGAAAAATTGTTTTTCTAATAATAAAATTTGATTAAAATTTGAAAACTGGATTAAGAGTGAATTCTCTCTTATGAAAAAAAAAGAAGAGAAGGAAAACTATTAGGAAAGATAAATTTTTGATAATCTTAAGAAAACGGAAAAAAACTAATGTGTAAGAGAAACTATCGTATTTTATTATGGTATAGTGGACTGTGAAATTCTTTTTTCTTATTTATTTTATTTAATAGATTCACTTTAACCATAATGACAATGTAATTCTATATTATGTACATATGTACTATAAGTACTCTGTGATTAAACTTTGTATAATACTAATACCTGCTGAAAATGCTTACCAAAATAAAACAATAAGTTCATACTTGAATGTAAATTAAGTAAATTTTTATAAGTGCATATACATAATATGTACATATATTGGTTATATATTTATGTTATCAAGTAATTCGAATTTGAATGTTCAATTGTTATCGAAAATGTATATGATCTCAAAAATTACAAAAATACACTAACTCGCTTCTACTTTATTACTGGAATTGGAAAGTTTCGAAATATGTTGGTAAAGATAAATTGAGGGTATGTTCGGGCATTTTTACTAAAACTAAAGTTTAAAAAGGCTTCATTGGCAAAGGACTTTCTAAATTATTTTTACTTGCGTTATTAGTCGCCTTACTTTGTTTATAATTAATTGTCTGTAGTTATTATATACCCATATGTGTGCGAAAAAGTATTTTATTTATAATAGAATGAAGTTAAGCAAAGTTAGCATGTCAGCTATTGTATTTGATGCTTCAGAATAATATTGGAAAATAATAATAAACCATTGATTTCTGTTATAGAATTCAAAAATACAGACGAGATTAAAAGATTGCCCAAAAAAATTTCCTAAAATGTACGAATAAGTCTTGAAATTTCTCAAAAGTAATAGTATATAACAATCAATACGATATTTAAGGACTAGTTTTGAAATAATTAATTTTAATTTCCATTTTTCTTTTATACTTTTAGGTTTTTTTATGCTTAGGAACTCCGAATATGTATCTCTTTTTTTTGACATTTTATATATTTTTATCATGAAAATAACAAAGACATTTTATTGAAAATATTAATATTCTCTTTTCTCTAATTTAACATTTACATGTATGTATGTATATGCTGTGGTTGAAAATGTGTATATACTTTATGCACTTTAAATGCATGCAAATAACATCCTATAATTTATAAATCAGGAAATAAACTTGAGGGTAAAGAAAGTTTAATTTTTTTATCCCGTGAATTTTCTTTCAGTACTATATCTGTCAGCTGAGCACACAGAAAAAAAACCATTATTTGCCAGATTCAGATAATACATAAAAAATTAATTTTAAACTAAAATAAAAATCTTCAAAATATCAAATCTTTTTGTTTATGCAAACCAAGAAAATTTTGCATGAAAAGCTTTGAGATTAAAATAAAAAAGTGACAAGAACGCAAAGTACCTTTATTAATTTAGGTTTTTTCTTATCAACAATATTAACAAAGTACAAGGTAAGAATGAATAAAAGCTGTACATTGTAAGTCTTAAGGTGTATAGTATTTCATTATATACAATATTATATAACATGCATGTACGTATGTATACGTTTACAATATATTATATGTACATATATTATTTTCAACTTATAAAACGTTTTCAAAAATATGTTTAAAAAAACTTCTATATTTTCACATTATCTAAATTTTCTATTTTTCAGTAATTCAACTGAAAAGTTTTCATAATTCAAACATAATCTCAGAAAATATCAAAAGTAATGTACGTTTTTCAACAAACTTTTATGTATTAATCATCAACTATTTTTATCTAGAAGTTTAAGTTAAATGTCATTTATACTCGTCGTATTAAAAAAAAATCAAAAGGGTAATATTTTAAATAAAAGATAGAAAAATGTAAATCAAATAGAATAAATCAATATAAAAATGGAGAGTTAAAATACGCGATAGATTGTGATGTACTGTTTCTGTACTTATTCGTATGTTTCAATAAATCTTAGGCTATTTTCGAAAATTAATTAAGGTCTTATAGCTTATATAGAAAACAAAATGATTTTTTTCAATATTCTAATACACTAATAGTGGATTTCTTCGCTTCTGGCTTTCTACGGGCTAACGTTAGCCAGAAGAAAACAAATAGATTTCGTTTTCTTCACTTCTTCCCTTTTCAAACTTTCTATCTGCATTTGCAATACCTTTTCCTTCAATTTTGGTATGCTGTTTGTCTTTTTATTTTGGAATAAAAACCTATTTTGGAATGCAGTATCTTTTGTTGGACTTTTGACCTGTTGAGGTTGATGTTGAAGGTTCAGGGTCATCATCAATAGGCTGTACAACTTCTGAAAATACACAGATTATTTTTGTAAACTTTTATCATTCTTGGCAAAAAATTAGTAACTTACCAACTAAATCATCAGCTAAGTATTCAGCATCTATCATTTCATTTTCATCTTCCATTTCATATTCTATGCCAAAGTCTGTAATATAAGTTGAAAATATTTAAAAAAGTTAGTTTGAATTAGCTTGATTTTTCATATAGGTAGAATAGAATACAGTTTTTAACAATAAATACTTACTCTCTACATCGTCATCACTATTATCACCACCAAATCTGGCTGACATACCAACCATTGTTGTTGGATCCACCAGCGATAACAACTTTTCTTCTAATTTTGTCAATTGTGTCCCCGTAAATGGTCCACCACCTGTTTTTATTCTCTCAGCTTTTTGTTTGCTAAGTTTTTTTCTAATGTCTTTTTTAAATGTTTATACTTTGTTTTTAAATTTTTTAAACTTCTTCTTTTATTTGTTTGAGTGCTGGCGTTAAATTTATTAGTTATCTCCTGCCACGTTTCATTTTTTTGTTGCCACGTCGTGGCATCAGATTTTTTATTTTCTATAATATTTTTGAATTGCTCTACAATATGCAGAAGCAATTCCATTTCATTTCCAGTAAAATTTGCTGCTCTTTTTTCCATTTTTTTTAAGCTCGAAATTTTTTTCCACAAAATGCACTTTTAATCTTAAACTACTTCACAAAAAGTAACTATAAATTTGCCCTGATTTGAATACAAATGATATTTAACACTTTCAAAATTTAAATACCAACTGCCAAAAACTTAAATTTCAATTTTTTGACAGCAAGTTGACAGCGAGTATCGAATCAAATTGACAGTTACTAGGACTCAAACCCAAAAATTTAGTCGACACCTAGTTAGCCAAAGGTTGTAGCGAAGAAATCGAAACTTGTGGATAGCCGTCGGTTTAGTCTAGCTGCCGGCTACTTAGCCAAAAGTTCCGAAGAAATCCACTATAAGTGCCGACACATACTCACGGCATGTGTACCGTGCGTACACATAAGTGAAACATCATTTTGTCAGTTCGAGACGGTTTGGAAAACCTCAAGAAAACATATTGTGACCACACTGTGCGATCTATCTAATTTAAATGGATATGCATAAATTTCCGCCTATAAATAAGAAATAAAGAAATTTGTGTGCGCACACATTTACATACGTGTGCCCATCAAAATACAAGTGCGGAATGTTTTCTTCAATGTTGAGAAACATGAAAAGTACCTGTTTTGGTGGAAACAGTAAACACCCAATGAAACAGTGCGGTTGATTTTTTTTTCTTTATATTTCTGTGCGAATACAATAACAGTGAAATCACTACGTAGGCGTAGAAACGCAGCTTAAGAGTTTTATTCGCTTATTTTGTCGTTTTTGTTAAAGTTCTAGATTACAGATAAAATTATCTTCACCTTAACACTCATACAAAAAAAGGTTCAAATATCATCGATACATATGCGAGTATTTTGTTATAACAATTATATACTAATCTGACTAATATATGTATGTATGTATGGTACCTATATCGTAAAATAAAAAAGCTTGTTAAAATTTATTTATGCATATGTAGTATGAATGTATGTAATGCAAAATGCAATTAATGCTGAATGATTAAAGGAAATTATATTGTTAAAGAATATAAGTGAAATAAATTTGTGTCATTCTACATATCGAAAATACATTTTCTAATTATATTCGATTTCTATAGTTATAAATTTATGTTTTAACAACATACATGTACAAATGTATATACATAAATGACATATATGTCCGCCTACATTCAATTTCCAAGGTATGTATTTAAATTTGTTGTCAATTGTATTGAAATTATTTTATAAATATAAGAGATAACCCAGTGAACATTGTGATTCGATATCGAATTTTAAAAAAAAAATTTGTTGATTTTTACGAGTTTATGGAAAAATTGGGAATTATTTTCGAAAAATATGACATATGTATGTATAAAAATTCCAAAAATACTGCACTTTTTCTGAAATTGTATCGTAGTAGTATTGTAGTATCGTTCGAACTGTTGAAAATTCATAGCACCATTTACAGTTTGAGGATTTATATTGTTTTTACATCTTCGACAATAATTGTGGTATGGCTATAATGAAAAGAAGAATTCTGTAGAATATTTAATAGAACTTGTATAAAGTGCTTACAAGATGTTCCAGCAGCTTTGATTTGTTTTGTTCACAAACAAAGTGGGTGGTTGAAAAGCATTCTAATTTAGGCTAAGATATGTAGATATTTGGCTTTAAATTAATTAAAAGTTATATTTCTTGCTAAAAAATTAATAATTTTACATTAAAGTGTAGTAAAAAAATTGTTGTAGATCATAATTATGTATGTATGATATACATATATTATATAATACAAGTTAATAAATATGTACATACATACTCGTATATACTACATATACTTCAAACATTTTCTCGGCTGTGTCGTCAACATTATCATAGAAAATAAATAAATAAAATAGGTATTTATTTTCTGAAAGGTAATGTATCTGTATAATATAATATTATAATAAAAATGGGTGAAAAAATCACAAAATTTTGGTTTTGACGCCTTATAATTTCTGAACAATAAGAGGTACAGCGGCATGTAAAATGTTGATGGAAACACACAAGGGTTCTCTACAATTTTACCAAGGGTAGATGAGCCTAGCGTGCCCCTGTAAAATGTTATAGGGTAAAATAAGGAAAAAGTACCAAAAATCTTTCCCCCCTCTAACTCCGTAACGGTTGAGATTACCCTCCCATCATCCATACGATTTTTTGTTCGCCTCGCCGAGGCCTATCCGTAGTGTCCCGGTCGGACATCGTAACGGGTGATTCCTTGTATATATGTATGTACATACAAGGTACCTATGTAATTATGTATGGTGTATAAATATGTAGTATGTATATTGTATATGCTTCTAATCTTTGGTGAATAAAACTTTTGTACTTACTTTAAATAAAAATAGGTACCATTAGTTTTTTAACATACCCTTTAGACTTTTTCTGTTTTGTTTTGTTATCCTTGTTAAAAACAACACGTTGTTTAGAATCCTTTATTTATGATATATTTTCCGTGAACCCAAATTTGTCACTTTTTGTAGCACTTTTCTTTTGGGCTATTCTAAGTGTGCAGGTGAGAAAACATTTTAAAATGACTGTATGTGGTGTAACAATTTCGTGTTTCTACAATGTAGTATGAAGTTTATATTTATAGAATACGTCTAGAAATAAAACATTGTTATTATGCAAGATCTTTTTGCTTTTGTGTTGCACATAATATATGAGAAAAGTCTTCATTAACCTCTTTTTTTCCTTATAAAAAGGTTTATTTGTATGCATGTTTTGATATGTGTAACTAAGTACATGTACGTACATAGTACCTACTTCAAAAGACATTTCGTTCCTTGAGTCCTTTTTAATTAAAATTTCAACCTTGTTCGTGCAACTTTATAGTTACGGATTTTATAATCCGACAACCGTGAATTTCTTTCTTTGTTTCATTGTCATTGTGTTAAAGTACTAGAGTACTAGTACTAAAGTACATGCTGTAGTTGTAAAATTTTTTTTTAATCGTCACCACGTGATTTCCATTCCACTCTTTTATTTTAAGTTTAAAATTTTTCGATATTAAAACGTCCAAACTTTATTTTTTCTTCCATTTTTTAACAGTAAAATTAAGGTGAATTCCTTTTTTTAACAAAGTAAAGTATGACAGAAAAAAATGTTTTATTCATCTTCACACTACTTCGTAATAATTTATACCTATTACATTATGTTACACTATTTTTTTTTTATTGCTTTTTAAATATTTCCTGTTACAAATGAGGGCTTTTATATTATTTTTTTCTTTCTTTTTTTTTTTAAACGGTTATTTAGCATTTTGTCTTTTTTTTAAATTTCCAACATTTGTTGGCAGAAAATTAAAAAGTTTTGGCAAATATTTTGTATTAATATCATAGTTAAAAAAAAACTGAAAAGAAAGAGTTCAATTGTGTTTATTAGATTATGCTTTTGATAACATTTCTTCTTTGTATATACATATGTATATGTACATAATATGTATGTATGCAGCTACATACATGTTCATACATAGAAAGGTACGAATAAATATTATTATTGCATATCTTTTTGCATTTGCATTGTATTATATGTAGGTACGTATACATACATATCCATACATAATAATAATGATGATGTAGTTCAAACAACCGTTAAATGTGGTTTGAACAGTAATTAGCAAAGGATGATACAAAGTGCTGATGCATAATAATGTTCGACATGGGGACTTCATTTGGCAACAAAACGTGACATGAAATTATTGTTTGTACAAATTTTCTGAATGTATAATGTCACATAACAAATGCAGATAAAATACACTTAATTCATAACAGATATTATAACTTTACTTATTAATTTTTAGACACATGTACCAATGTAAATATGTATGTATTATTATGATCAAATTGATAATAGACATATAGATGATATAGGGTAGGGTAGATATGCCAATTAACGGCTACATAGTTTGTTGGCTGCTAATGATTGAAAAAACTGGAAAATTTAGCTATAATTCATTTATTATACATACAATATGTTTTTTATTTATTTACTTTAAAACATTGATACATTACCTTTATTTTATGAAGCCAAAATTTCGTCTGGATGTATTTCATATTACTTTAGATATTTTCATTTTAATATAAATGGTATTTGAAAAGTGAAATTGTAAAGTTTCGCTTGAATGTGGTTGAAATATATAGTGTAACTGTGTAACGGATTTTTATGCGCAAGAAACCCATAAATGAAATCTTGTGATGGTAAAAATAAATCTTTCTGTACAAGAAATATACACAATATTATTTTTAGTTAAAATACCTATACATTAATTATAGGTATAACCATTTATTTACTTACTGGTAAATTTTGGTATATCGAATATTGGATTTTTTGTGGTCGGCATTTGGCAAAACTACATAGTTTTTCTATATAAAACATAAAATTTAATAATTATTTATAGAGCCGTATTTAGGATCTGGACCTGTGGTGCAGGCCATACCGGGGGTTGTAGTATTTCTAACAAGCAAAAAAAAAAAACAAAAAAATCTGTACTCATTTCTTGTGGTGCGGGCGATAGCCTATGTAACCTATGCTCAAATACGGCCCTGATTATTTAGTAAACAAATGAAATTATTGATAGTTACTTTTATCTATTTAAAAGTTTACAAATAAAACATGCATTTAAAAAAAGTTGTATTTTTATGATTATCTGATACTTTTAACACGAAGTTTAAAATTAATAAAACAAAGTTGTTTGGCCGTTAAATGACAAATCTACCCTATTTATTTGATATACGCATATATGACAAAAAACCTCCAAGAGAGAATACTATTCAAAAATCAAAGCCGTAAAGTAGGCATTACAAATTAACATGTGTAATCTGATATTTTATTAGTTTTTATAACGTAAACAAATGGTGAATAATGTGATTGATTAATTAAATTTTTGAAGTTTTTCTATATTGAAATTATATTAGTTAAATAAAAAATCGGTAAGTGAGATACTCTAAAGTTAAATGAATGAATGAATTTTATTAACATATTTTTTGTGGTATTACTAATATTTAAAAATTATTATTTCCCATTTCCTTAAAAAATAAACATTTTCATCATATTTTTCTCCAAAATTAATTTTTTAAATTTTACATGTGTGAGTAAAGTTTTCTTATTTCACGGCTTTGAATAGTGTATTCTCCCTCCCGGAGGTTTTGATAAGACATATAATAAATTCATTAATTCATTTTTATTCATCATTAGGAAATGTGTAATGGGCGAGAAAGGATGAACTACACGTACACCGTATACGTGTAGAATAGTCAGTGTTAAATATGGACAAATTTTAAATGCTTGAATTAACTTCAATTAGTAGTTTATTATGTGTATATTAAATTCAATCGCATGCTAATTATGTTAAGATATAGTCTTAGCATGAAATTTATTCTGTTTATGATAAATATGTACATAACGTACATACATACATATCTGTAACTTTATCTTATTATTTTCTATGTCTTATACACTATAGTTATATATGACACACAAATAATATCGTTTATATATAATATTACATTACCACAGATCCAATATTATTTCAAAATCACCGACATAGAGTTTCTGACCTCACCCAAAACCTCCGAGAGAGATACCTATACTATTCAAAGCAGTGAAGTAAAAAAACTTTACTCACACATGTAAAGCCAAAGTATATATAGTCCAGGTACTTTCATATGATTATACATACAGTGCTGTGAATAAGTCATGGGACAAACATAATTTTTTTAAATATTTGAGAGAAAAAGCGAATCTTTTCGAACAAACTTCTTATTTTATAAATGATAAATAACTTACATATCATTCATTCTCAAACAAATTACAACAAAAAAAACTGAATATTTCAACTTAAATTGCTTCCAAAATCCACAAAGTTATCAATAAGCCATGAAATACCTGTGAAAAAGTGATGGGACATATTATCAATTAATAACGGAATATTGTATTAATTGAGTGAGAAGAGTACATATTCACGCAGTATTCACGTTTCTAATACTTGGTATGATATCCCTTTCATTTAAAAAAGCCTCCGCGGTCGTCTTGGTATTAATTCCACAAGGTTTTTAACAGAATCTTTTGGAACCTTTTCCCATTCATCTGTTGATGAAACGAAAATTTCAAGCTTTATGCTTTGGGTCCCTTATCTTGATAAAAATAAAAGTCATCAATAACATCCAACTTTTAGCACTTTGAAGATATTTTTTTTTTAAATTCAATATTTAAATAATAGTAATGGTATCTCCGATTGTTTATGCTCTCGCAAATAACCAAATTAACCGTCGAAAGTTGCGATCGCAAACTAAGTTAACAGAGCATATATGTACCTATACTAGAGTTTCTTATAAAAAAGTAGAAACTTAAACTTAAACTCAAAATACTTATGCTATCATTATAACTTGAATTTTTTTTCTTAAAATAGATAAAATTGGTTAGTGAGGCTCCAAAAAAAGATTCTAATTCAAATTGAAAAAAAATTTTCTGATAGACAAAATATAATTTCGGTTATGATTTAAAATTAAAAAAAACAACGAATTTTTAACGTTCATAATAGAATATTACAACTTTATTCAGCAACAATGCGATGCAACAATCGAGGATGTGGTTTTTTGTAATCGCAATTAGCAAATCCCAAATCCAAATGTAAGGTCACATATGAGAATATACCTACGAATTCTACGCGATACTCTTAATCCTTTTGAAGATCTGCCGGATGAATATTTTATGAATCTTTATCAGTTTCCAAAGCTTTTATCCAGAGAATTAATAAAAATTTACATTCACTTATGGAATCATCTTGTAGAATACGTGGGCTTGATTCATGCATTAAAGTTTTTAATGCTTTGCGTTCTTCGCGACCGGAAGCTATCAGCGTGTTATAGGACAAGATAATTTATCTTCATTATCACAAACATTTGTGAGTCGTTGTATCAGTGAATTTTTTAAAGCTCTCAATAGAATAGCACACAGCCATGTTAAATTTCCCACCTCAGAACAATATATCCAGTTATTGATGGGCTTTACACAGCTCTTTCTTTTAATTTTTCAATGTATTTGAATTTTAAATTCTTCAAAAACTTGTTTTTGTGTATATGTGTTAGTATCTTCACCTCGTTAAATAGAAGTCAGTTTGGTTGAAAAAGTGAAGAAAGATGAGGAAACCGCACTACTCCCCTGGCCAATAAACTGTCGAGTTGATGGTCGTGGGGAAGAAAAATGTAAAACCCATGAATAGAAGAATTTTTTAGAATGGCATCTTTTCCCAGTATTTTTGGCTTAATTGATGGGACACATAAAATTAATATAACCAAAAAGGAAGATTGAACATGTTGAAAATGGTGTCCATTTAAAAAATATTCACAGGTTAAAGGGCCTTACAAGAAAGGTATTCTGTATTTTTTTAATTTTTAGCTGTTGGAAGATATTGATTATCCACTACAGCCATGGCTGATGTCACCTATTGAAAGTGCAACTTTAGAAGCTGAAGAACGATATAATATTGGGGTCTAGGAAAATTCATCGCCAGCAATTCTTCGCCAGCAATTCACCGCCAGCAATTCTTCGCCAGCAATTCATCGCCTCAACAATTCATCGCCACAGCAATTCACCGCCAGCAATTCTTCGCCAGCAATTCACCGTCAGCAATTTTTCGCCAGTGTATTTTATCGTCATATTACGAAAAAATTTTAGGAAAAATTAATTTTGTTGATTATGTGTATAATTATAACATATTGTATTAAACATAAAATCTTTGTTTATATGTATATTTTGTATTCAAGGAATCATTTTTTTGTTTTTTTTTTAAATTTTAATATTGATTTGCATGTTATTCTATGACTGAAATTAGTACGTATACTTTGTATGTAGATATGTACCTACATATATATTTATTTCGTATTCCCTTCAAAAATTTTTTTTTAATTAGTAGGTATACTTTAATAGATATATATTTATTGTTCAGTGACAGTGTTGAAAAGAATAAGTAAATATAAAAAAAGTTTGTTTTTATAGGCAGCTTACCTTATATTGGTATTTGTTTTTATTATTATATTACAAATACAATATACATTTTTAATTTTTTTTTTAATTAGGTACTTCATAATATCTTCTGCGTTACCTTCTTTTGTCTTCTACGTTACCTTTTTTAAATAGGTAGATTTTGTAGAATACAGTTTTATTGTAATTGCATTTTCATATTCCATGCTCAAAAGCTAATTCAATTTATAAGTTTAAGAAAAAATTAATTGCGTTGATTGTGTATACTTAGGCCCATATTTACGAAAGCACTTGCGATCGCAAATCGCCACTTAGCATCGCAAGTACTTGATTTGGTATTTACAAAAATTTTACAATCGAAAATTTGACATACTGCTGTGGTAAAAATGTCAAATTTGCGATCACTGTTAACATGAATTTGCGATCGCAAAAGTTGCGATTAGTAAATTCCACTGTTAAAATGAAAACTCTTTGTTTATATTTTTTGTAGCCCTGAAAAGGTAACGCAATAAAATAAGCAATAAAAATTTATGAGGACCTTCCAGGTAACGCAGAAGACAAAAGAAGGTAACGCAGAAGATATTATGAAGTACCTAATTAAAAAAAAATTAAAATGTATATTGTATTTGTAATAAAATAATAAAAACAAATACCAATATAAGGTAAGCTATTCTTTTCAACACTTTCACTGAACAATAAATATATATCTATTAAAGTATACCTACTAATTAAAAAAAATTTTTGAAGGGAATACGAAATAAATATATATGTAGGTACATATCTACATACAAAGTATACGTACTAATTTCAGTCATAGAATAACATGCAAATCAATATTAAAATTTAAAAAAAAAACAAAAAAATGATTCCTTGAATACAAAATATACATATAAACAAAGATTTTATGTTTTAATACAATATGTTATAATTATACACATAATCAACAAAATTAATTTTTCCTAAAATTTTTTCGTAATATGACGATAAAATACACTGGCGAAAAATTGCTGACGGTGAATTGCTGGCGAAGAATTGCTGGCGGTGAATTGCTGTGGCGATGAATTGTTGAGGCGATGAATTGCTGGCGAAGAATTGCAGGCGATGAATTTTCCGGATCCCATAATATTGCACATAGCAAAACAAGAAGTCATGTGAAAGATCTATGGGATATTTAAAAGCAAGTTTAATTGTTTGTCTAAGGATATAACTATAAACTAAAATACTATTTTAGTTTATGATAGAACTTTGTGCTATAATCCAGTAAAACCAGAAATAATTATTAAGGCATGTATTGTACTTCATAATATTCCCATGAGAGCAAAAGTACCATTACCCAATGAAGAAATTATAGAAGAAGAAAATAATGAAAATGATGATAATGAAAGTATCGAAATGATAAATTGAAGGCCGAAGAATACGTTAATCTATTGTTAACACAAACTTCTTGCAACAATTAAATAACTTGAATAGTTAAAATAATTTTCTATGCATTTTCTAATGAAATTAAATTGTTTTTTTAAAGTTTTAATTCAGATTGAATAATTTATTATTTTCTTAAAATTGTATTTATATTACACTGGTACAGTTTATTGGTTTGTTGGTACAAAAAATATTATGTAATTATGTCAGTTCAGAACCAAAACTCGTGTGTTATGTACACCCTGTATTTTTATGGTAATCATTTTCTTCTAACATAAAACTCTTCGTACCTAAAATTCTCCGTACTTAAAATTCTTACTTGAACCCTTGCATTTTGCGCCGTCAGCTAAATAAATTATTCGTAATAAATTTTTCATACAATGTATAACTCATTATAATGTTTATGCTTAATCAGCATAATATAATATTAAAATGTTTTAGAGATAAGAAACAAGAATATTGTAACTTAGATTTAGAATTATTTTTGTGAAATAAATTATTAGTAGTTCAAACCTGATTAGGAGCGTTTCGATCATTACAACTGGTGTCAGGAGTAAAATTTTTATAAACATTTTTTCTAAGTCTTATAAAAAAAAAAAAGTAAAAATAAAATAGCAACATAAATTCTTCATCCAAATGTGAGAGTTCATCACTTTTCTTCTTTGTGTTCACTAGTCTCTTCAAGGAAAATCTACGAATAAAAAAAATTAAATCTTCATTACTTTCAACTTTACTAAGGAATTTTTCATCTTTTCTGCAAAATGCAAGTTGTTCATCTGCTCAAGTAAGATTATAATTTGTTCAATTTTAAAGAAATATAAAATAAATTTGATTAATTTAATGTTTTAAATATAGAATTTTATAATTTATATAAATAAATTTTTCAAATTCCAGTAAAGTTTAAGTAATAAAAAGTGAATTAAAAAATAATATATTTTCTTAAAAGTTATTGAAAATAAAAATAAATCAAGTTCGCATCTAATTCATTAACATTTGCAAAATTTTAAAATAAAATTTTTTAAATCAAGTTCGCGTCTAATTCATTTTTATTTGTAAAACTGCTTACAGAATTTTCATAGAGAAAAATATTTCTCTTTTTTATTACTTTTGCTGGTGTTTATAAATTTCGTCTACTTTAATACATATTTAATAAACATAATGTCCAGACAAGATTTAAATGTTATAAACCAAAATGCTCAAGATCAAATCAACGCTGGAAATCGCGAACAAGAGCCAAATATTGCTGATGACAATATCTCACTAGCCTCTGTGGAACCGCCAGAATTACAAATCACGTTTTTGATAAAATTTATTAAACCATTTGACGGTGATCGTGATGAACTAATTTCTTTTATATCTGACTGTAACAAAGCTTTCTCTTTAGCTACTCGACCACAAAAATATGTGCTACATGATTATATTCTAACCCAAATTTCAGGAAAAGCTAAAGCTGCTTGCGTTAATCGCTGAAGCTGTAGTCCATATTAATGTTCTAAACCCTGAAATAAAAGAAGGCATCGTACCCGAAATCTTCCTTAAAAAGGGAGTCTACCTTTCAAAAGTCATAACAAAAGTCACAAATGAATCAGTTCCGTTAGCCTCAATCCTCAATACGACTAATGAGAAATTTGTCGTCAAAAATTTAAATTTAAAACTTGAACCACTTCCTTCTCAAATCTCTTCTCTGCAATCCACTGAATCTAATTTTCAAACACATTCAAATCCAAATCGATCAAAAATCTTACAATCTAATCTAAGATTATCCCATCTCAATGCAGAAGAAGAAAATTCTATTGTCACCTTATGCAATAAATTCCAAGATATATTTTACCTAAGTAAATGGCTAATCACTTACATGTACTAATGCTACACATCACGAGATAAATACGTATCGTTATCCTGAAAAGCATAAGGAGGAAGTCAACAATCAAATTCAAAAGATGCTTAAAGAAGGCATTATTAAACCATCTGTTTCACCATGGTCTGCTCTTCTCTGGGTAGTACCAAAGAAACTTGATGCTTCCGGAAAGACTAAATGGCGTGTAGTAGTTGACTACAGAAAACTCAACAATGTCACTGTGGGTGATGCATTTCCACTACCTAACATAAATGATATTTTAGATCAGTTAGGTCATGTTGTTTACTTCACTACTTTGGATCTTGCCTCTGGCTTCCATCAAATCGAAGTAAAACCTGAAGATCGTGCTAAAACTGCATTCACCACTCCTACGGGTCATTATGAGTTCATACGCATGCCGTTTGGGTTGAAAAATGCCTTTTCAGTCTTCCAAAGATTAATGAAAAATGTTCTAACTGGTCTGCAAGGAACTCAATGTCTTGTCTATCTTGACTACATAGTCGTTTACGCATCTTCCATTCAAGATCACAAAAAAAATTCCGTAACGTTTTCCAAAGACTCCGTTTAAATAATCTAAAATTACAGCCTGACAAATGCGAATTTATGTGGAAAGAAGTAACATATTTAGATCATATTATTACTGACCAAGGTGTCAAACCAAATCCTGAAAAAATTAAGGCTGTCACTAACTTTCCAGTTCCTAAAAATTCAAAAGACATTAAATCATTTTTGGGCCTCGCTGGTTATCGTCGCTTTATTGAGAATTTTTCAAAAATTACTCGTCCTCTCACTAATTTTCTGAAAAAGGACTCTGAATTCAAATGGAGTGCTAGCAACAATTAGCATTTGACATTCTCAAAACAAAATTAACTTGCGAACCTTTATTAATTTATCCTGATTTCACAAAACATTTTATCCTGTCAACTGATGCTTCAAATTTTACCATTGGTGCTGTTTTGAGTCAAGGTAAAATTGCTTTTGATGCTCCTGTAGCTTACGCTAGTAGGACGCTAAATAAAGCTGAGTCAAATTACAACACAACAGAAAGAGAACTCCTAGCTATCGTTTGGTCAGTTAATCACTTTCATCCATACCTATATGGCTATATGGTAGGCGTTTTAAAATCGTTACAGACCACAGACCATTGGTATGGCTCTTTAACGTTAAAGACCCTGGATATAGACTGGTTCGTTGGCGTCTGAAACTTGAAGAGTACGATTATGAGATCGTATATAAACCAGGAAAAATCGACACAAATGCTGATACTTTATAACGCAATTTATTATATCTAGATCAAACAAAAGAAACATTCGAAGATTATGTCCGATTTTACTACAATTCTTTGACCCCATATATTCACGACTTCAGCGAAAGTCATGAAAACATTCTAAAATCTCAAGACAATATAGCTTATTTAACTGAAAATGATCTCGACGAAGAAAATGTATTTACAAGCGAATTACTTTCTTTGTCTTCTAATCCTGAATCTATAAATACAGGATTCCACGAATTATATTCTATTTCAAAATCCAAAACTACAAATGATAAAAACATTTACCACTGTTTTATTAAAAATTCTTATTATGAAAAGCCTTCATATTCTGATCTTTTCTACACTATACAAAATCTTAGAATCAAACTGGAAAAAGATGGAATAACTTCGATAACTATGCCAAATCCAGCAGATAAGTACAATCATTTTAACTATCAAAAATGCAAAGACATAATTTTATTCATATTTCGAAACTCAAAAATTAAAATCGTAATTTACAAAAATGCTGTTATTAATCCATCAACCGACCAAATTTCTATTATCCTAAAAGAAAATCATGATTCTCCACTTTCCGGTCATAGTGGATACCACAGAACCCTTAAAAGAATATCTCAATGCTACAAATGGCCAAATATGAGAAAAGATATTAAAAATTATGTAAGAAATTGTCAATCGTGTCAACTAAACAAAACCTTGAGAAAGAAATACAAAGCTCCAATGGAAATAACAAGCACAAGTTCACAACCATTCGAGAAATTAGCACTCGATATCGTTGGTCCTTTACCAACATGCGAAGACGATAATAAATATATACTCACCATGCAAGATGATTTAACTAAATTTTCTTACGCAATTCCCATACCAAATCACGAAACCCAAACTATCGCAGATAGTCTTGTAAAATTCATTACTTTGTTCGGTATACCAAAAACTATATTAACTGATAGAGGAACTGAATTTACATCTAATCTACTACGCGAAGTATCTAAACTATTTCGTATTAAAAATATTTCCACAACCGCATACCACCCTCAATCGAATGGCGCACTTGAAAGGTTACATTCGACTCTTAAAGATTATCTTAAACATTTTATTAACGAAAACCAGACCGATTGGAGTACTTATGTTCCATTGGCCATGTACGCATATAACATTAATGTGCATGCCTCAACTAAGTTTACTCCCTATGAATTACTATTTGGTTATAAACCAATTCTTCCTAGTTCTCTAACTTCAGATTCTGAAACGAAATAGACTTACCAATCGGGATCCGGAAAATTAATCGCCAGCAATTCACCGCCAGCAATTTTTCGCCAGCAATTCATCGCCTCAACAATTCATCGCCACAGCAATTCACCGCCAGCAATTCTTTGCCAGCAACTCGGCGGTGAATTGCTGTAGCGATGAATTGTTGAGGCGATGAATTGCTGGCGAAGAATTGCTGGCGATGAATTTTCCTAGACCATTACCAATCATATTATGATCAACTAAAATATAGATTTAATAAAACTTTAAAACTTGCTTGTGAAAATCTCATAAATTCAAAGGAAATCTCAAAAAATCAATATAATAAAAGCACATTAAGTCCTAATTAAAAAATTTGAGACAAAGTCTTACTACAAATCAATAGAACTAAATTAGGCCAAAACAAAAAACTAAATCCTAATTACGAAGGACCTTACACAATTACTCGTATACATAATAATCAAAATGTTATAATTAAAATTAGGAAAAAATTAATTCGTGTTCAAATAAACAGATTAAAACCATATAACTCGTCTATTTCAGGTTCATCTTCATCATTTCATGCAATGTAAATTCATTCAAAATCGAATTCATAACTAACGGTAGTGGCATATTCTACGAACATTTAGGTCATGTTAAATTTTATAATAAGAGGATTCACTCTTTGGTGCAAATAGGTATTGCATCGTTGCATTCGGTGTATCGTAGCACGAATTTACAACGATACAACAACAATTTGCAACGATACAACAAAAATTCGCGCTACGATACACCGAATGCAACGATGCAATACCTATTTGCACCAAAGAGTGAATCCCCTTAATGATTACTGGCATCTTTTAGTGTATACAAATACTAGTTTTTATTCATCAAAATTACAACAAATTCAAAAAATCTATGAAGATTCTAAACATTTATGCGCTACAACACCAAATAATACATACGCTTGCACTGTCAACTAACCTTACACATGTTATCTTTGAAAATTTCTCAACTTTTCCAAAAAGAGGAAACTCTTCTTCAATTAATTGATCACAGATAAAGACAAAAGCGTGGTATTTTTAACGGTGGCAGATACATTTTAAACTGGCTTTTTGGTACACCTGATGCAGATGACGCAGCTCGATATAACGAAGCTATTAAACATTTCGAAGAAGATGATAAAAATTTACAAATTTTAATGAAAGAGCAAATACAAGTTATCACTTCCACAATTTATAATTTCAATGATACTATTTTTAATTTAAAAATAAATGAACAAAAATTTAATGATAACATCAAAAAACTGAATGATTTTATGGAAAATATAGTAGATACAGATCATAATCCTAAAAATTCAATTATAATCTTAGACAATTTAAACTTTCTTACATATCTTGCTAATGAATTAGAAAACAACTTGATTTATTAATAGATGCAACTATTTTGACTAAAACTAATGTTATTCATCCTTCTATTATAACTCCAAAAAATTTTAATAATGTATTAAACAAAAATGTAAAATTGTTAGAAAACGAAAAAAATTTTCTGTATCTTTAAAATATGACTTTGCTTATAAACTTCTAAAAATAAGTACTTTAAAAGCATTTTATGATAATGGAAAACTTATTTTTATAATAAAAATACCAATATGTAATGAACAAATTTTTAATCTGTATAAAGTTATACCATTACCAATTTTTCAGAATAATTCACAGTATATTTATATAAAACCTACTTTTCCGTATATTGCAATTTCGCGAAATAAACAAAACTATGTACAATTCACTACATTAAATATAAATTGTAAGAAGTTATCAGTAGAAGATTACCTTTGTAAAAATCAACTAGTTTATTCAACTATAGATAAACCATTGTGTGAAACTATACTCCTCACATCTGTAAATAAACTTCTACCGAAATCTTGTAAATTTTCTAGAATCAAGGGAACTATAGAAATTTGGCAATCTCTGAATTCTAATAAATGGATTTTTGTCAGCAGTGAACCACAAAGAATTATCATTGATTGTCAACAATCTGGAATTACCGACAATGTAATCGAACATACTGGAATACTTACATTGGACAAAAACTGTCGTGCATATTCGAGATTTGCTCAACTGACTGCTGAAAATGTAAATTCTATCGAATATTTCAACATTATTCCTGATTTTAATATTATAGAAGACGATTGCTGCTCAAAATCATCATTAAATAGAGGCAAAGCATACTTACATTTATCTCCTATCCACCTTACTAATATTAAATTAGATGAACTAAATCACGTAGCACATCGATTAAACATTGTCGATGAACATATTGTTACAAAATTGGCCTTGGTAAAAATAAAATGGATTCAAAAAATGTAAAAAGAAGAGAAATAAGGCGTCCGAGAGGGATTTTTTAGAAGAGAAAGAAAAGTAGAAGAAATATGGGCCAAATTCTGAAAAAATGGGAAATAATGAAATAAAAGACAGTTTTACAATTTTATATAAAAAGTTCTGATATTTATTATACAAAAAAAAAAAGAATTTACAAATTTAGGGTCTATTACTGAAGAGTAAAAAAAAAAAAATCTAATTACAATGTAACACAAAAAAAAGTAAAATTTAAATGGTAATAATAAAAAAAAATTATCTAAAAAAAATTGTCTAAAAGAAAAAAAAGAATGGCTATGGTAATAAAGAAAGATGTCCGCAAGTGAAGTGAAGTAAACCAACTATCAACTGAGAGAAGTGAGTTAGGCTTACAACTGAATCTGGTTTAAACGGAAGTGAGGAAAATCAGATCGAAACTGAGTTTGACTCACTGAATCAAACTGAGTTTGGGGTAAGAAAAATTTACTAGTCGGCAACCCCGATAGTTTTTAATCAAAGTCAATTTTTCAATTCAGACCCTGTGGCAACACTTGTTGTTTTGACAGGTGTCTAACTAAATTGTACTTAGGTGAATCAAATGTAAACAAACGAAATGGAGATTTCGTTTGTTTCTTGATTAGATTAATTTAAATGTTTAAGGGTTCGCGCAATAAGTTTTTTAAATGAAATCGCGCCGCGAGTGAATTAGAATAAGAAATAAAAGAAAAAAAATATATGTGTACAGAAAAATAATAAAAAAAAACAAGTGGAAAGTGAGAAAAAGAAAGTGCAGTGATATACTAGTATAGAGTTGTTATTGTGATTAAGAAAACAAAAAAAGAAAATGTGAGTGGAAGAAAACAAAAAAAAAGGTTATGTTAAAAAATGTGTTAAAATAAAATGTGTGTAAAATTAAAGTGGTAAAAAAAAGAAGGTAAGTAAATGTGAAAGTGATTAACTTAATTAAATTAGGTTAAATAAAGTTAAAAGTGTTAAAAAGGAAAAAAAAAAAAAATTAGAATCAAGTACAGAAGAAAGAAAGAAAATAATGTGCAAGTGGAAGTGGGTGGAAATTTGAGAAAAGAATTAAAAAAAACGTACGTACCTGTGTTTTAAATGTAAAAAGTGTTATGAAAATAAGAAAATGATTGTGTTGAAAAAAAAACTGTGTTAAAAGTTATGTACAAGAAAGTTAAATTAAACTTGAAAATAAAGATTTAAAATAAACTGGAGAAAATTTAAGAAAACACCTCGAGAGCAAATCACCAACTGAAACTGAAAACTAGACTGAACTTTTTTCTTTTTGTGTGTGCTTGTTTTTATAGTGTTTAGTGAAATTTCTCGAATCTTCTCTGGAAAGTCATTGTTACTTTCCAATATGAGAGAAGTTATTTTCTATCTCATATTGGAGTTTTAAAGAAGATTCGAGATCTTCGAAATTTTGTGTGTTGGTTGTGTGTATTTGTAATGTGTTGTGTTGTTGTTGTGAAAAAGAATTTGGATGTGTTCTTTGTTGTTTTTATTTTAAGTGTTTGTTTCTTGTGTTGTCCTTTATCCTTTTTTATTTTATTTATTTTATTCTTTATTTCATTTATTTTTCAGGATTCGGCTGTATTTTAATAGGGACTTCTGGTTTGGGCACCAATTCATAAAAAAATTTGGTGTTCAATCGGAAGTTTCTTTTATTTACAGCCAACAACAACAAGTTCATGCATTTAAAGTAACTTTTGTTTATTCAATTTTTTAATTAATTTTCTTGTCTTTTCAGGAAAAGTGTGAGGTAACAGGGTGGTGCAATGGTCCTGATTTAAAGGTAGTTTCGTCTTAAAATAATTTTATTTAAATTTATTAATAAAGTTCTTTTTTATTTTTCAGATTTGTAACACTGCCCCCCGCGAAGAATGCTCAAAGTTCCGACTGAGCATTAATCTCATACTCATCGAACTTATTGTTAACAAACAAAAATGCTTCTAGTCAGTATTTATGTTGTACTCATTCCCAATTTCTCTTCGGCTTTACGCCTGGTATTCTTTTGACACGTTGTCATTGGTGCTAAGCTTGTTTGTGAGTATTTGCTTTTGCAAATTTACTCAGTTTCACTTGCGTTCGTTCTCTCAGAGAATATAGAGACATGAACCGCAATGGACTTGTAAAATAATAACAATTGTGCACTTAACAGACGTGTCTTTTTCTTGAACACTGCTAACAACACTACCGACTTTGTTTGGTAACTGCAACGAGAGCAGGGTTACATTTTTTTTTTTTGAGCATTTTCCTGAAAAGACGATATTGATTGCTTCAGATTTGGTGGATGTTGTTGTAAATAAAAGAAACTTTGGTTTGATTTGTTGAGTGTAGTAGTTGAAATATAATAGAAAAAAGAAAGAGAGGCAAAAGAGAGAAAGAACAAAGAAAAAAGAAAACACAAAAAAAATTTAAAAAAAATAGCGAACTGAGCATCTTTCTCACAACAGCATTCATAGGAGCACGTTGTCACCGACCATCTTGATGTTCTTCTTGTCGCCTTGCTATGTGCAATGGAAAGATGGGACCTGGCTGTTGACGTGCTGTACCTAAGAAGCTTCTGTAAATAATCTTAAAAATTGTAATTAAAATATCTGGTGTTTAAAAAGTAAGGTTAGGTATCAGGAAATACTGTGTTAGTTTCTGACAAGCGCTAATCGGTCACGATGCACCACGGATTTACGACTAGTGATGATACTGCGAATACGATACACGACATCTGTAATTTTCTCTAGAATATCGTACGGACCATCTCAGTTTGTCTGAGGTTTCGTCTGGTAGCTTGAGCATATTAGAAATGGACAAGTTCTGATAAGCTAGGGGCGATGTTGAAAAACAGAGTAACTCGGTCGACTGGTTGTCCAAAACTTCGGCGAGATGCAGGAATTATAGGGCTATTCGAACTTTCCACAAACTTGGTAGGTTGAGAAGTATAGTCAGACTTAGCCAGTTCGGTGGAGAGACGGAAGAGGAGAACTGGTATAAGTCTTCGTCAGACGGAACGGAGGCTGCGTGCTCCTTCAGACCGGAAGGGACGGCATGGTCTGGGGAGCATTCCCATTTTCCACATGTTTCTTCGTAAAAGAGAGTAGAAGAAGTAGGGTTGAACTTTTCCAGTTCGGTAAGAAAGAGGTAGGAGTGAGCTGGAACAAGTTCGGGTTGCGGAAGAATTGAGCTTTCCCAGATCGAAAGGAGAAAGGTAGGCATGATCTGGGCAGGGTTCAACTTCTTCGGCGATGCTGGCGTGGAAAATGATGGAATTTGAGAGGTGTGGAGAGCTCGAATTGGGTTCTTGGCAGAAGTTCATGGACAACGGGTTTTCACAAAAAGGATTTCAACATTTGCTGCTATTAGAAAGGCGTTTTTGCTTGAAGCAGGGTTACAATTAAATTGCTGCAAGAAATCCATTCCTAGTGTACACGTGGATGTCAGCTACACAGACGGAGTGTTCGAAAGAAAGAAAAACGTGGTTGCAAAAGACCTTTTTGAAAAAAAAAAAAAAAAAAAAAAAAAAAAAAAAAATTTGTTTGGGGTCGGCAGATACAGTAATCGTTAGTGATGAGGGTGAAGCTATTTTTGATGAAAGACGGGCTGTGGTGCCTGTATCGATTTGGAAAACAAGCACCTTTTCTCCACTGACCAAAGCCCTATTTGGTCAGTTGTGGCTTATTTGCGAACTGTCCTTAAATAGAACGGCCTGCAAGGGGAGGAGGTTCAGCAGGGAGTGAAACGACAGCAGGTGAGGTGATAGTTTCGAGTGGTGGTGGGCTTGTAAGTTTTGAGCTGAAAAACAGATGGACCTTCAACGCTCGAGGTCCCTTTTCCGTTACCGGAACGTTTAATGCCACCCTATCCTCTTGGTGAACGAAAACTTCGCCATCGCTCCGAATGATAAATCTTAAAGTTCTGGACTGGTGGTGACGTATCGCCCAGTCGGTGACCTGGACCGTTGACTTCGGGATTGTAGGAACCTTGTCAACACAGTCGGTGGCCCGAATGGACCGTGGTGGAAGATCAAGCTCAGTTGGCCGTGCCAATTCAGCTCTGACATCTCGAGGAGGATCTTGGTTCGCTAAGGTAGGGGGTGCAGAAGAAGATGTAACCAGATTGGAGGATGCAGGAGGGCTAGTAACAAGATTGGGCCGTGAAGGAGGCTCGAATCTGGTTGTCTGGGCCCACTCAGTCTCGACATTTTGAGGAGGGTCCTGGTTTCCTAAGGTAGGGGACGTAGATCTATTATGAGCGAAATTTGAAGGAACCAAGGTGGGTTGCGACTGAGTGTGCATGACATTAGTTGAGCCGTCAACACTTTTAAGGTCCAATGGTTGCGCGAAGCTACTACAGGGCTGTAGGCCATCACTCGTGCTAGCACAAACTATTGGGGGTGGTGTAGGCAAATCTGCAAGGTGTGAGAAGTTATTTGCTTCCGGGCTCGCAGTAACTGGGTTGCTAGGCAATCTGCTGCTCTCTAGGAAAGCAATCCGCGGCAACAAGGTTTCGTTGATCAGCTTTTGTGTATCTTGATGCTGCTGTCTCATTTCTTGCAACTGCTCCATTATGATAGTCAGTGCTCTGCTAAGATCTGGAGCAGCACCAGATTCAGTATTAGAGGGATTGTTACTTCCCGTGCTAGACATTTTCGATTTATAAATAACAAGAAAAGAAAATATTTGTGGAGAGGTCTTATTTCAAAGACCGATCGGACCCCACACACCTGACACCAATGTTACAAAATTGGCCTTGGTAAAAATAAAATGGATTCAAAAAATGTAAAAAGAAGAGAAATAAGGCGTCCGAGAGGGATTTTTTAGAAGAGAAAGAAAAGTAGAAGAAATATGGGCCAAATTCTGAAAAAATGGGAAATAATGAAATAAAAGACAGTTTTACAATTTTATATAAAAAGTTCTGATATTTATTATACAAAAAAAAAAAGAATTTACAAATTTAGGGTCTATTACTGAAGAGTAAAAAAAAAAAAATCTAATTACAATGTAACACAAAAAAAAGTAAAATTTAAATGGTAATAATAAAAAAAAATTATCTAAAAAAAATTGTCTAAAAGAAAAAAAAGAATGGCTATGGTAATAAAGAAAGATGTCCGCAAGTGAAGTGAAGTAAACCAACTATCAACTGAGAGAAGTGAGTTAGGCTTACAACTGAATCTGGTTTAAACGGAAGTGAGGAAAATCAGATCGAAACTGAGTTTGACTCACTGAATCAAACTGAGTTTGGGGTAAGAAAAATTTACTAGTCGGCAACCCCGATAGTTTTTAATCAAAGTCAATTTTTCAATTCAGACCCTGTGGCAACACTTGTTGTTTTGACAGGTGTCTAACTAAATTGTACTTAGGTGAATCAAATGTAAACAAACGAAATGGAGATTTCGTTTGTTTCTTGATTAGATTAATTTAAATGTTTAAGGGTTCGCGCAATAAGTTTTTTAAATGAAATCGCGCCGCGAGTGAATTAGAATAAGAAATAAAAGAAAAAAAATATATGTGTACAGAAAAATAATAAAAAAAAACAAGTGGAAAGTGAGAAAAAGAAAGTGCAGTGATATACTAGTATAGAGTTGTTATTGTGATTAAGAAAACAAAAAAAGAAAATGTGAGTGGAAGAAAACAAAAAAAAAGGTTATGTTAAAAAATGTGTTAAAATAAAATGTGTGTAAAATTAAAGTGGTAAAAAAAAGAAGGTAAGTAAATGTGAAAGTGATTAACTTAATTAAATTAGGTTAAATAAAGTTAAAAGTGTTAAAAAGGAAAAAAAAAAAAAATTAGAATCAAGTACAGAAGAAAGAAAGAAAATAATGTGCAAGTGGAAGTGGGTGGAAATTTGAGAAAAGAATTAAAAAAAACGTACGTACCTGTGTTTTAAATGTAAAAAGTGTTATGAAAATAAGAAAATGATTGTGTTGAAAAAAAAACTGTGTTAAAAGTTATGTACAAGAAAGTTAAATTAAACTTGAAAATAAAGATTTAAAATAAACTGGAGAAAATTTAAGAAAACACCTCGAGAGCAAATCACCAACTGAAACTGAAAACTAGACTGAACTTTTTTCTTTTTGTGTGTGCTTGTTTTTATAGTGTTTAGTGAAATTTCTCGAATCTTCTCTGGAAAGTCATTGTTACTTTCCAATATGAGAGAAGTTATTTTCTATCTCATATTGGAGTTTTAAAGAAGATTCGAGATCTTCGAAATTTTGTGTGTTGGTTGTGTGTATTTGTAATGTGTTGTGTTGTTGTTGTGAAAAAGAATTTGGATGTGTTCTTTGTTGTTTTTATTTTAAGTGTTTGTTTCTTGTGTTGTCCTTTATCCTTTTTTATTTTATTTATTTTATTCTTTATTTCATTTATTTTTCAGGATTCGGCTGTATTTTAATAGGGACTTCTGGTTTGGGCACCAATTCATAAAAAAATTTGGTGTTCAATCGGAAGTTTCTTTTATTTACAGCCAACAACAACAAGTTCATGCATTTAAAGTAACTTTTGTTTATTCAATTTTTTAATTAATTTTCTTGTCTTTTCAGGAAAAGTGTGAGGTAACAGGGTGGTGCAATGGTCCTGATTTAAAGGTAGTTTCGTCTTAAAATAATTTTATTTAAATTTATTAATAAAGTTCTTTTTTATTTTTCAGATTTGTAACAATATGAATAAAATATTCGAAAACCATGAAATACTAAACCAAATACTTCATTATTGCATTAAAGGTTATTGGTTTCATCATTTCTTGCGCAGTTTTACACAAATTATGTTCTTATATAGGATTATATACATACTTTGATAAGAAAATGTTTATTCAAAAACAAAGAAACGAATCCTTCAAGCGGATGTCTTGTCACAATTTACAACCAATGTTTTGGTAACAGAGAAACATTAACAGCCGATGGTCATCATGAGATGACATTGTACACACCCTATGTTCCCAATACCAACAATCATCAAAGACAATCGAGACCCATTCGGGTAAATTCGAGACGATCACTACATTCTTCTCACGCAGATTTTAACACTGGATTTTCAACAGAAGATTAGTTTATTCCACCTACTAATCTTCATTTAAAGGGGGGAGATGTATGTTATGTACACCCGGTATTTCTATTGTAATCATATTCTTCTAACATAAAACTCTTCGTACTTAAAATTCCCCGTACTTAAAATTCTTACTTGAACACTTGCATTTTGCGCCGTCAGCTAAATAAATTCTTCGTAATAAATTCTTCATACAATGTATAACTCATTATAATGTTTATTGCTTAATCAGCATAATATAATATTAAAATGTTTTAGAGATAAGAAACAAGAATATTGTAACTTAGATTTAGAATTATTTTTGTGAAATAAATTATTAGTAGTTCAAACCTGATTAAGAGCGTTTCGATCATTACACGTGTTATTGAATAATAAAAAAATCAATTTATCATGATCTTATTTTTATTGAACTTATAGCCTTATAGGTATATGTATACACTTAATCCTAACATATTTAACTTATACACTACACTTTTTCCTAGTTTTGTAACTATAATTTAGGTTGTTTTTCATGCAACATACAATTTTAACGAGAGCTTTTTTAATTTGTCGATTTTCTTCTAATTCCTGCTTACAATTTAAAGTCGAAATTTATAAAATTTATATATTTTTTAGATGGACCTAGGTATATGTATATATTTTTTTAACGTGTAACGTTTGGTTGGTGCTTAGTGGATGTGGCGGTTCTTTGGATTATTTCCGAAGACCCAAATAGCACTAACCGTGACGTTTTAATACCACACACCTCGCAGTTGTCGAGTCAAAGGGTTGTACACTCTTCTGTCATACATGCACCTACAGTTTAAAGTGGAAGCAGAAAAGTACCTTTTTAGGTAGTCTAAAAATCGTGTATTAAAAAACTACAATGTAATATAGACGAAAACCACTTATAATTGATTTATTAATTGAAGTCAGTACAGGCAAAATAGGCATACTTTTCTATATTATTTCACAAATTGTTTGAATAAATCTGTCTCGTGTGTGGGGTGATCAGATCTCAATTTCAATCGGGGAAAATCTTTTAAATTAAATATTACCAAGGGCAACAAACTCATCGGGTACTGCCTCCATAAGCACAATACTGACTTCAATTAATAAATCTAGTATATATATATTTTCATTGCGAGAACTAAGAAAGAAATTTGTAGCTTAATTTTTAGAACTTTAGAAGCGCCTTGTGTGAAAATTAAATAAATTATAAAAATGTATAAACTATAAGTATATATGTATTATACAAGTTCAATACTCGTACCTATATGCGTTTTTTTTTTTTTTTTTTGAATTTTGAACAGCAAATTTCCATCCAAAATCTCGCTTTTACTATGTATTTTCTTTTTCTTTATTTTTAATAAAAAATTATGTTTAATGATAGCACACAAATTATGATTTTTCAATAAATAAAACAAAATTCAAATAAATATTATTCCTACAAAAAAAAATAAAAAAAATACAGGATAATTTAATGCTTCCTTCAGTTTAAAAAAAATAAACAAATAAAAAGAATACAATCTTTCTGAATACGAATTGAGTACAAATCGTTCAAAAATCGAAAAACGACTTTTTCTTACAAAAAAAAGGAAAAATAAATTCCTAAAAAAATTATACGTGTATTGAATTTTTAAATGGTTGATAAGTAGTAGCATAAAAAAAGGGATGGTAATATTGTTATAGGAATGTCAAGATAACAGTATTAACAATATAAAAAATATATACGTATATAAGTAATGTAGAAGATATATATGTACATATACATACATACATATTGAATAATTTTGGAAATTCCAACCCTTCTTCATTTTTTCCTCCTTTATTCTATTATTATGATTATATTTATACGTACCTAAATTTAATATAAATGCATGAATAGAATTCTTACTCGTTATCCAAGATTTCTGAAGAATTTAAAATTCCTCAAAGAAGAGGAAAATACTGAAAATATTGTAGAACGGGCGCGATGTATCTATAGAAGATGTTAAGTTTTAAAAGATTTATAGTATTTTAGCGATTATGTATAGTACATGTACATGTATAATTGTATATGTATAGGCATATTTTACTTTTGCATATGGGTGAATCTTCGGAAAGTGTGAAATCTTTGGTCTCCGAAGTATAAAATGTTAAATTTACGTACAATATAAAATAAGTTACTTTGAAAAATAAGAAAAGTTTATATTTTATTCGGTTCAACAGATATTTTTAACCTATTTTTGGAATTTATTTGAAAAAAATCATCTAGAACATGCGTTTTGTCATTCCCTGGTATGTCTCAGGCAACATGTTACTATACTATTTAAGAATTTTTGTATTATAAGAGTTAAATATGATTCTACTTGAATGTGTATTCAATAATAAAGCAACAATAGAACATAAAAAACAGCATTCTTGATTCTTATAAAAATTTTGGATGAATTTAGGAGATTTCAAAGTGTGTCTCCGGGTTAAATGGTCATTCCCCTGTCAAAATTTCAAGTTGTCCTAAAATTAATTCTGGTTATGATAAACCGTTATTTGAGTGTGAGGAGAATAGCATGACTAATATTTGTTTTAGTAAAGTTGTAACTTTTAACGAGTTAAATTTGTGAGCATTGTTATAATATAGTGAAATACCAAAAACCAAGTAGTCACGCTGAAATTGTCATTCCCCTGGTAAGTTATAAAAAGTGAAAAAAACTTTTTTTTAAAAACTTTTGATCAAAATTGAATGTAAATCGGCATGTTCCATGCTGCATATCACTTGCAGGGAGAAATTCATAGTTTGTATTTTTAAATATAATAAATTTGACAAAAAGTACAAAAACGTCATTCCCCTGGAAAATTTGAAAATTTATATGAAGGAGAATTTTAAAATTATTTCGAATTAATTAGAAATTGAGTCATATTAAACAAATTATACAATTAAACATATTTTCAAAACGAAAAATTAAATATATTTTAATTTATAAATCATTTTCTGCAACCAAAATCATTCCCCTATAAACAAATTTTCATAAAATTAGCAAAATAACAGTAAAAATTCAAATTTGAAAGTGCGCCTTTTTGGTATCGAATATTGAATTTATTGGACATGAGTTTATGCAATTTTTTTGCTCATTTTTGGCCATTTTTACCTTCGAAATTTCACACTTTCCGAAGAATCACTCATATTACGTTTTTTATTATAAAATTTCAAGTTAATTTTTTTTTAAATTTTTGTCTTGCTGAATGCAAATAACTATATAAATATATATACCTATATACGATATATGTATATTAGACTGTCCCTTATTTGTTCTACAAATTTTTTTTTTTTTGAAACTTGCCTAAATTTTTTACTTATTACAAAATAATTAAAATCCTAAAATTTCATAACTTTTGGAAGTTATTTTTCTTAAAAATTAACGTTTTTTCCCTTCTACTGTGAGCCCTCTTATTTTTGCATTTCACTTCAAATACCTACTGCAAAAATAAGAGGGGTCGCAGTAGAAGGGAAAAAAACGTTAATTTTTCGGAATGACGATTTTGTGCATTTTACCCTATAAATTGTGCCATAGTCAACGAATTTTTTTGTTTAAACTTTGTTTAAAAGAGAACCCTTCAAGGAACATCGTATTTCAACTTTCTACTCCTGAGGGTCTATTCTGTTTCGTCGAAAAAATGAGAATGAGAAAAACTTCGTATTTCATTTCTCATTCCAATTTCTCATTTTATTTTTTCATTTTTCTCATTAAAGCGATTCTGTTTTGCATAATGAAACATTGTTGCTGAGTTTCCAGCTGAATGGAATTATATTGGAATTCTCATTTGATTTTGGAATTTTGACATTTGACAGCAGGTTATACTATTTACATTCTTAGATATGTACCTATATTATTTACTTCATTACTTGATCGGTTTGTAAAAATGTAATACATTAACTACATTTTTGTACTTGAAATAATACTTGAAATATTTGAATACTTAAAAATTTAATTATAGAAAATGTAGTTAATAAATTACAAAAATATGAAATATATAACATTACTTGCATTCAAAATTATTTTAATAAAAATAAAAATTGTTATTTTGTTTTATTTATGTATTTGGTCAATTCTTTGTAAATTGAAAACAAAATCTTCACTTTCTTCAGTAAAAGTGACAATTATTAAATACTTAACAATTTACAGAATTCTTAAAGGGAATATTAAGAATGTATTAATAAGGTTGTGTACGAGTCTTTTGCGTTAACGCCTTTTTTCAGATAAATTTAAAACAAAAGGTCAAAAAAATGGAATGTTCTATAAGCATATGTAGTTTCAAAAGTGAAGGTAAATTGTAATAAATGTAGAAGTATCAAGTCTCTACACTTTCATTATCCGAAAATTTTTTAATAAAATTTCTCACAAAAAATGTCTTCTGCGTTACCAGAGAATCTACCTAATTCATCTTTCTTTATTTTTTTTTTTATTGAAATGTTTTTCATCGAAGTTAAAAATTTAATAATTATTCTAGAGAAAAAAAATACTGAATATGAATTTTTTGATATTTGAAAATAAAATTCAGAGAACATTCAATATTTTTTTTCTAATTTTATTATCCAACAATTTTTAGTTAAATTTCTCATAAATCTTCTTCGTTACCAAATCGACTATTTTTTTAAATTATTAATTTAAAAATGCACTTCAAACACTGTTTTCAGAATTCTCACACGCTGATATAGTGATGAAACTTTTTTTCTCATATGAAAATAATTTGACAGTTTTTGTCATTTTCTCATTGAACTAGAATCGGAACACTGGGAAAAACTTTGGAAATTTCTCATTCTCATTTTTTCGACGAAACAGAATAGACCCTCTGTACAGGAACATACTTTTTTAAAGTGACAAAAAGGTCTACAAAAACTTCCTTAACATAGATGGAAGGAGTTTTTTTCTTTGGTGCCTTGTAGCTCGCTCCCTGTTGCAGTGATCTTTTTTGTTTAAAAGAAAAATTTGTAGGGAATAACAAGAAGAACGCTCTGCAGAAATTTCAAGATTTTCGGATCACGAGGTCCAGAGATATTCAAATGAGAAATCTGATTTTTGACGAAAACTTGCTAATCTACGAACTTATATTTTTAGTACATTTTCTTAGGTAAAAAAAACCCTTTGTCGGCAAGGGTAAATGATTTTCTAGAGCTTTTAAAATTTGAGTTTTTTTTTCACATCGTCAAGTACAAAAAATTTAGGGGGTGAGACACTGAGAATGTGAAAGTTGAAAAATAAGGGACAGTCTAAATGTATACTATATTCATTAAAAAAAATATTTAGTATCAAATTCTATTTATATCTTTATTTTCTTTTAAGAAAAATATTACGAAAATAGATAGGTAAATAATAAAATCAGCACTAATAAAATTTATGAGAAAATTAATACAAAACAGATTTTTCCATTTTTATTTTGATTTCTTTTTGTGACTGTAATTTTATAATGGTAGACACGATAGACAAGTTGATTTAGGAAATGACGGTTTTATTTATTACTTTGAAGTTAAAATAAATTTTAATATACATATTTTAAATTTAATAATTTTTTTGAATATTACGGTAAGAAAAGGGTTGAATAACTTTCAGTTAATAACAAAAAAGCCTAAAATTGTACTTTTTTCTCTTTCAATTTAATTTAATTGGTAAATTCTTTCGAAAATTTCATTTAAATTTTTTTTTTCAATTATCGACATTTTTTTAAAAATTTTCCAGGAATGGTATATTACTTTTAAATTAAAAATTAAAAATTTATTTCTAGTGACTGTATAATGTATACTAGCTAACTTATCGTTTAGCATGTTTACTCTTTTTTAACATACTGAAATATTTACTTATTTTCAAGGAAACCTTTTAAATGGAAAAGCGTTTTTCATAGAATTTTTTCAACGGAAATGGAGGTTTTTTCTGTAAAAAGAAATATTGTATAATGGATTAATATAAAAATTTTATTATTATGATTCTATTTTTGTGTTAAACAAAAACAAACTGCACTTTTGTGATAAACTGAAATATACATACATATAACTAGTTATATAAGTGTTTTTTCCTTTGTAGTGGCAAAAAAAAAATATAAATAAAAAATAAAAACAAAATAATCAGAACTAAGACGCAAAAGCTCATATCAAGATTTAACTGAAGTCATCTTATCTTTGAGTTTGAAACGTGGAAGCATATTTTGGTGATAAAACTGAACAATTTAAAATATTTACACACATAAGTAGTTAAGATAAATTAAATAATATATGTTAATGGAATCCCTTACATATTTAATTTTTATTTTTTCCTCTTTTATTTTTATTATTTATTATTTTTAACAGTCTATACTTATATTTTATTTAATTTCTACAAAATTATATTTTTTTATTTTTATTTTTCTAACACTCAGACCACTAGTACGCAAAACATATAAATATCAAAAATGTATTTATAATTTTTTTATTCACTACATATTTATTTTCAACAAAATTTTTTCAATATTTTAAATTTGAAAAAAAAAAAAATAATAATAATAATATGTAAATAAAAAAATATGACAAGTGTCAACCAACATTTATTTTCCCACTGCACTGTTACATAAACCAATACCACGGCATACACATTACAAGGCAATGTAAAGAAATTTTTTCATTTGTTTTGTGACGTCACTCAGGTCGTCTTTGCATATACATTTTTTTTTTTTTAAATTTTATTCATTTGTTTCATATAAAACAACCAGGATGACGTCACAATGCTAACGGTCTCTACGATACTTACATTGCCTTGTTATGTGTATGCCGTGAACCAATACATTTTGTTCAAATATAAAATACGTAGAAAAAAAAACACTTTCAAAATTTCGTCACATATGTAATAATTATTAAATTAACAAAATTCTCTTTATTAATTATAGACACTAGAGAGCATAAAAAATTCATTTGTTCATACACAAAAATGCCACCTCAACATTTTTTTGGTTCAAATAATTAATTATTGTTATGCTTTACATTCTATTCGTTAAAGTAAGTGTCAAATTTCGTCTAGACGTAATTTACTTATGGCCAGTTCCACAGTCGAAGCCTAAGGAAAGTTTAAGTTAAACCTAAAACATGGCTTAAGCTTCACTTAAATCTTTTTTCGTCCTCAGTTAATTTATATTTGTAGCTTAACTATCTTTAGTTAAACCTATCATTGTGAATGAATTTATAATGGAACTTGTGGAACTTGTAGATGTCATTGTATAGCCGCTAGATGGCAGTGGTAATTGTTGTGACATTTTAACACCTTTTCTTATAAATTTCAATTTATAATAAATTTAGGAACAAAACAGATAGATAGATGGCAGATGTTTTTTTTTTTTTACTTTTTGACTTTTACTTAAACCTCAAATAGAGTTTAAGCTCTCAATTCGTAAGGCTTAAGTTAAACTCAGTTTAACACTTAAGCCTTCACTGTGAAACTGAAAAAAGTGCTTAAACTTAGTTTAAGAGTTAAACTCTGCTTAAGCTTCGACTGTGGAACTGGCCATTAATCATAAAAATTCTTGATTTTTTATGCTGTTTATGCTCAATAATATGCAAATAAATAAATTTGCATTTGAAATTATATATCAATGTATTATTATTAATTAATTATTAGGAAAAATTTTTGTATATAAGGAAGGAAATGTCAATAAAAATCACTTATTATTCAACTTTGAAACAAGCATTTCCTTTTCTCTTGGTGAGGCTGCCAAGAGCATTGTTTGAATAATAATCCTTGAACAAATTGTACATTTGGTGAAGTCGCCGTATTATTTCAGAGTTGTCATATAAGTTAAGTACTTGTGTGATATTTATTCAACAGAATATACAGATGAAGTGTCTGGATATTCGCATCTCAAAATACAACAACAGCTTTAGTAGCTGGTTGTTGTTAGCGATATACACAGATTTAATATCTGGGTATTATCCTTTTAAATAATAATATCCCATCTCATAAATTTAAAGGTTAGTACTTTAAATTGAAACCGTCAAATAAAAGAATTTGGTCTGTACACCCACTATAAAGTTGGCATCACTGATACCTCAGACTCAAAACATTTAGAACCTCGGACTCAGACTCATTTGCGTCTGGAGATATGAGATAAGCATTTGGTTTACTCCAAGTTATTCATCGTGGTATGGTATGGTATGAAAGGCTGTTTGCTTCGGGAGAAGCAAATTCATTTGGGGCCAAAAGGCCCATTGCGAATGCCCTTTAATTTTGATTTTGTTCGTGGGAATTGGATTACCATTTCGATTCCTGTAAAAATCTATTCAAGTCTTTTATTGCTATTTCTGCTAAGTCGTCCAAACTGTCAAAGAACCTTGCTTCCAAACAAGCCTTCGTTCTTTTAAAGCTGGACATTCGCAGAGTAGATAAGATTCACCGTGACAACATTGTAAAATGTTGTGGTACGTTTGTTTTGTTTATTCATTATTCTTCTTTTAGCTGTATACACGTAAAACATAATTAATATATTTCAAGAGATTATTACTATATTATTATTGGTAAAAGAACCTTTATACTACTTGATTTGTCATATAACTTTATAGGCAGATCAAACAGATCAAATAGGCAGATTTGTGGTGCGTATACCATTCGCTATTGAATGATAAAACTTGAAATTAAAAAACAATATAATGCATTTTTAAAGGAGTATGAGATGCTTGGCCACATGTCCGAGATCGACAATCGAAATATTATATATCTATACCATGGTATTTTTTGCCTCACTATGGTGTGCAGAAGCCTGAAAGTGCAACATGTTTGACGAATCTTCCAGAACTACAAAAATCCATCTTAAAATGATTTGCTTTATACAGGACCAAAATTTCAAACGAATCTGTTCTTTGTTTTGCTTAGCTTCCGATTAGACTGGTATCGAAAAATTTTGATACATCCAGACGATCGACGATTCCAAATAATAGCCTGGAGAAGCAATGAAAAGAACCCAATAAAGTATTACCAACTCAATACCATTACATATGGACTAACGTCATCACCATTTAGCATCATTTTCAATGGGAGCAGAAGCCACTAAAAATAAGCTCTACGTAATGACGCAATGACGGGGGCCGAAACTCTAAAAGAAGCAATGAAAAAACAATATAAGCTCAATTAACTTTTGTAGGAGATTTGAGTATCAATGTTTAGAAGTAGTAACTAAGAGCAGTAAACGGCATGACATTCGGTGGCGCATTGGTAAGCGCACTATCCCGGCAAGATAGAGGACTGTGGTTCGATTCCCAGTCGAGTCGAATGTCGTTTTTTCTGTTCTTAGCTACTATACTTTTGAAATCGGCAGGGTTTAGACTATGGAATTAATCGTCGAATCTAAATAAATTTCTAGAATATATTCTAGTTGAAGATCGCGTTGCTGAATTAAAATTTCATTATGACACGTACACAGAACGGATTTAATATGGAAAGGTTATGTAGGAATTATACACCATAAGAAAACAGCTTCACGTTTTCTGCGAAGCGTCAGAAAAGACTTATAGATGTGCAATATAAATACGCACGACTCTTCAAAATGACTCTGTGATCATTCGACTGCTATGCGCCAAACCATCCACTGTTTTTACATAGACAACAATCTACTTGGCCTATAAATGAGAAATGCGATAAACAATAGTTGTATTGAAGACATTATCAAAATCAACAGGCAAAATCAACGACATAGATCATCAAAACTCACTGGTCTTCTTGCAAAGTGTGCTAGGTTATGTTCAAAGATTTAAAAAAGCTTGTCGCTGACAAAAAAGAGATTCATCAATAAGTAAACTGTATATTGTAAGTATACAAGTAACAGAATTAAAAAAAGCTCTCGTCATAATCATAAAATCCGCGAATTACAAGAATTTACAGAAGATTTGGAGGCATTGAAAAGAACAATTCACGTGCGAGTTACGTTGCCTTTTTTGCTGACTTCAGAAAATAAAAATGAACATTCTAGAATAATAAATTTTCCATGTGAAAATTCTACAAAAGATATTCCCGCTGAATCAGCAAAAGACACAACGTTAACTGATCCACATAAAATAATACTTTTTTAGAAATTGTTTATTCTTCTTTTTTAGAGTCAGTAATTTTAATTAGTTATAGCCAGTTTCACAGTGGAAGCTTAAGCCAAAGCTTAGCTAAGCTTTTGTAGATAGCTTAAGCCAAAGATAAAGACTACTAGATTTCAAGTTAAACTCAGTCTAAATTCCACTGTGGAACTGAAAAATGTGAATAAACTCAGTTTAAGACTAAAGCTTCGCTTAAGCCTCACTGTGAAACCGGCTATTAGTTAGTTTAAATTTTTGAAAAGGTGAAGATCTAACTTTAAGTTTTTCATATTGTAGAAATTGTTCAGTGCTATAAATTAAATTTCATAAAATCAGTTCAAATGTTTTATTTGTCAAAAAGGAAAATATTAAAGGAAAGAATAATTTAAAAATATTTTTTTTTCTTTTAAAATAAAAGTGAATATTTTAGTTTCGCGAAATTAGTTCAGTTCTTAGCCTATGATTTTTTTTGGATATCAACGGAATCATTCGAGTAGAGAGTCGGTGGGCGATTACAAGAGGGTAAACTCTTATATGACACAAAGTATCCCGTGCTACTTCCCTATGCGCACAAAATTACTGGGTGAGTTAAAAAATGCAACTTATTCAGAACAGGTCGAAGAACAACACACTAAGAGTTCAGTTCAAATGTTTTATTTGTCAAAAAGGAAAATATTAAAGGAAAGAATAATTTAAAAATATTTTTTTTTCTTTTAAAATAAAAGTGAATATTTTAGTTTCGCGGAATTAGTTCAGTTCTTAGCCTATGATTTTTTTTGGATATCAACGAAATCATTCGAGTAGAGAGTCGGTGGGCGAATACAAGAGGGTAAACTCTTATATGACACAAAGTATCCCGTGCTACTTCACTATGCGCACAAAATTACTGGGTGAGTTAAAAAATGCAACTTATTCAGAACAGGTCGAAGAACAACTCACTAAGATTTTTGATAACAAATCAATAAAATTCCACTTCATCTCGCCAAGAGCTCCACATTTTTGGAGTCTGTAGGAAGCTGCCGTAAAATCAGCAAAAACACTATTCAACAAAAATGTAACAGCAGCCTTACCTACATATGGAGATAACCATAACCATAACCATATAACCATAATGTTAGAGATAGAAGCAATCCTAAACTCTAGCCCTCTAAAGCCAATGTCTTCAGACCCAAACGACTCAGCTAATTTGACACCAGGACACTTTTTTATAAGAAAACTTCTAAACACCATTGCAGACTCTCAGCAAACACACTAGTCTACTTATGGCCATTAGGCCGGATAATAAAACATTTAAGACCAATGACGATTACATACGAGTCGCAGCTGTAAAAATAGCTAAGCCACAGAAGCAATCCGAAGAGCGATCAACAACTGTGGAAAGAGACAATAATTCCGATTACCAAGAAATAAGAAATAGTGACCCACTCAAATAAACAACATTCGGATAAAAGAGCAAATCCCACTATGGACTTACCATCTCCAAGACAAAAGAAAAGAATGAAACTTCCATCATTAAGTACTCTTTTACTAGATTTGTACTGCCGAAGTTAGTACCACCTGGTGTATTATATGTATGTATATGTTATATGTACTTCGAAAATTATGGGAAAACGTGCTTCACATCCAACGGTTGGGTAATTATTTGACCTAAACATATATCGGACGGAGTTAGAAGGTATTCACAATCTAACGCAACGCTTGAGTGTATACTTTAATAACAGATCAAAATTAATGCAACAGTATATTAGCATAAATAAACATAGTTGAACTCCAAACAGCAATGAGATCTTGGTGTCACAAACAAGATCAAGAAGAGTACCTCTAGATATTATGGAAATGTAGTCAGATCCTATTCAGGATACTTGATTCAAAATATGCTGAAAGCATGGAAGATATAATACATGATTTAAATATGAGGAAAGACAATGTATGTTCGTAATTTATTGAAGAATCAGACATCAATCATCGATTCAACAATAAACATTATGAAAAATCATCATTCGACCACAGAACAAAAATTACAAGACTTTAACATTCAGCTGGACGAAACAGTTCAAACGATAAATAATTTTTTACGTGAGCGAAGAACCATTGAAGCTTTTAATAGACTAGTATTACGGTTCATATTTGCTATTAACAAAGAATTCAAACAGCGTTAATTGATAAGGTGATCGATAAGCACCACGGTAAAATCAGTCCACTACTCCCATCCCCAAGACAGTTGCAATGCGGCTCACCATCAATCAAGGATAACATTTCTCCAACTCTGCATTTACCAATTTTGAAAAATAATCCATACCTACAATTTTACAATTACCACCAACAACCTCACGTCCATTTATAACATCTAAAGAAGTACGAAGATAGGCAAAACTATAAACACCAAACCAATAGATATACATAAGTATGTAGTAGACCAAAGCAAAAAAATAACATGCTTTGTAACGATAAGATCTCACAAAAGACATTAAAAGGAACTGGAATTTTTTGAATTAGAAAGGGGTTGTATACTGAAACATTAAGTTTCAACACTACAAAGCCACAGCAGTCAATAGCACTCTGGAAAAATAATACAGCCATATCATGTCAAAATTGCGTTTTTCGCGATATCTCCAAGGATGTAGATGACATCAGCCATCTGATTAATCATTGTTCGATCAGCTACACTAGCCTCAGTTAGTATCAGTTTCCAGTAGTAGAAAATTCTTCTTCAACTCATCAATAGATTTGAACAAAGAAATTATTCAAGGCCTCGGAGGTTGCTAAGAATCATGATTCATGATAAATCCATTTCCAAAATTATCCAATTTAATCCCATATTTTTATTTCTAACTATTTAATGTAATTTTTATTAAATTAATGTTAACTCTAAGTTCATGTAATAATTTTTCTCACACATAATTTTTTAACAGTGTAAATTTTTATTATAACACATTTATAAAAATTATTGAAATAAAATGCATATCAAATAGCACTGCAAAAGTTTATTAAGCGAAATTATTATTGAAAACTAATTCATTGTAATAAGAATAACGTAAAAACTTTTTATGAGCACTTCTTTTATTTTTTGTTTCTGTCAAAAATCCGATTTAAAAGTTGAATATATCAGGACCCTGTTAACCGATTGACTTGAAATTTTGGGCACAGTATTCTGCTCGTCATCCTATGAGGGGTGCAAGTTATAGGGCAACAAACATGAAACTCCCTCGCATCAATTTTAAGTGATAAAATGTAAACATTTTCTGACTTCTTAGAAAAGTATGTTATACATAGTATAAAGGCTAAAATTTTTTGAGTGTATTGTCTCTACAGTAGTTGAAAACGTTTGGGTGTTACAAATTTTGACTGAGGGTGACTTAGGCATATAACAGGTAATCTTTAGAACTATTAAGGCGGACATATTTTATATTATGTAGGTATGATAAGAGAACCCATCATTAGAGATATACAGTCGAGCTTTTGGTTTATCAAAAAGTTTTTCCCGTGCTAGGATTGATTTATATATATCATGTAAGTTGACACACCTCATGCACTATTTATTTTGAATATATTTTTCTAGAAAAAAATGGATTGGTATAATGAAAAAAAAAAACACAAAAATAACAGACAGACATACAAAAATATATATTTTTATATATGTAATTACATATTAAAATCATCTCACATAATAAAATGACCCTAAGAGTTAAAAAAAAATTATTTTTATCAATTTTAATTATTTTAATGTTATATTGCTTCCCATAGCATTTGTCTTTGCAAATGCTCAACGGCACTGATCATACAGTTTTCTGAATGTGAGTACCGCTCTTTTAGTTTATGATGGTTGTTGAATTTACTCTAGTAGAACCAAATTGATCTTCATTAACCAGTTGCTTAGTTATATTTTAAAGCCCTCTTTTTTGCGAGAATCGGTTTTTTAGGCACAAATACTAACATCACAGAACCTACGTGGAACATTAGTGCTACTTTTATTGACATTGCTTTCCCTGCTTATTTCTAAATTATTTTTAAATCGGTTTGCAAGGATTTTCTTTCCGAAGTTCAATTATCTTTTTTGGACCTAATCCTTTTTTCCGCCTTGAAAGGCCAGAGTTTTTCTCTTTTGCAAAAGATGAGAGACAGTAAAAAAATAATACCCAATCTGACTTACAATTTACCAACAAATCAGCCCTTCACCAGATAAAGTTAAAATTTCAACTTTTTGATCTCGAGTTAGTTGCTCATGTTAATTATTTACCACTTTTTTACTAAGACACTTTGTACTTTTAAAATATTGATTACAATAAACAGAAGTTCCTAACTGTTTTTTTATAGTCTCCTTCATGCAAACTGGTATGTAAATGTACTGATTTACATGATTATCAGTAGTGCTATGTTTGAGATGATATAGGGAGATGGGTACGACTCAATGACTTTATATAGTACTGGACAGTACAACTGTAGGAAACATCATACTGTAGAAATGGGACTAACTGCCTTATTCTACATCAAGTCATAACTTGTGACCAGTCATAAGTATATTCACCAAACTAGTTTTATGACCGTCATAGTCAAGTTATGACCATAAAATTCTTTTAACTGTTTTGCTGACCTATTAGCTTTGCTACTAGCATTTTGAACCCAACTTTGAACTTGATTATGACGGTCATAAACTAGTTTGGTGAATATACTTATGACTGGTCACAAGTTATGACTTGATGTAGAATAAGGCAGTAAATTTATATTGTTGTCTCATTTTTAGGGAATCCGCCATGTCTAAATGGACGAAGATTGATTTAAACATTTGATATTATTAAAAGATAGGTGGAGGCACATTTTTCATTCAAATTAAAATGAAATTAACTGGATTTGAATTAAAATTAAATTTAAATTACTTGTTAATACGTTATTTCAATGGGGGATTTTCTAACGTTTTTAAATTTGAATATATTCAAATTTGACAACTTTGACAATCAATTAGTGAAAGCGAGATGGATTATAATTGAATGAAATAAAATAATGCATATACCATATATTATATGTTTCACTCTTAAGTGTACTTCACACTTAACGATTTATCATTTGATTTATCAAATAACTAGTGTAATTTGTTTTTGTAACAACAACCAATTACATTAGTCAAATTATAAATCAAATGATAAATCGTTAAGTGTGAAGTACACTTTAAGGAATTAACGAAATTTGTCTTGAGCCCACATGAAACAAAAAGTAGTACAGTCCAGATATATATAAAGTCAATGGTACAACCTGAGCTGAATGTAGATAACTCAGTTAAATTCAGTTCTTCAAAGTTGAAATTTAAAACTCTTATGTTTTCCTAAATCGAAAATAAAAATAAACTACACAAATTATGTATTAAATTTTTGAATACTGCACATATACGTGTACAAATAAGTGTAGGTACATAATATGTAAAACGAAGAAACGCAAATAAAACCAAATACTTCTAATAATTAATTATTATCATTCTTCTCGTGACGATCTTTCAGAATATCTACTTTTTCATTTTTCTTCTTTTCGAATGTTTTTTTTTTGTTTTTTTATGTATGTATGTATTTTTTTTCCTCTTGGCCTTGAACAACTGGTCTAATATCATAATACAATATTATTATAATAATATATGTACATATTAAATTCAAACAGGTCTGTAAGTGAACCGGTTAATGTTTTATATTTTAATTTAACTGACCAATGTTTATAAATTACATTTTTCTTTGTTTAATACTCATGGTTTCAAAGCACATCCTCTTAAGTTTATATATACATATTACTTATATTGTTTTACTTTATTCATCATCAAACGTGTACCCAGTACATGCAATCAGTGACCAAAGTGGTAGAATTCACCCAAATACACTCGGCTTTCAATGATTACAAATTCATTAAATTTTCTTTATTCTTAAGTTATTGAATATTATAAAATGAAAAATTATCACTTTTTCCGGCTGAAATAAGTATAATTTTGGTTTTAACTCAGTAAACTACATGATATCAAAGTGAAATAATTCTGAAATCACTAAGTAATTGTGAATTCACTTGTGTTGCACTTGAGATTCACAGAGTATCACAATCAATTCACCTTTATTTGAAAATTTCTATCTCATTGTGCTAATCAGATAATGATATCATAGAGTCCAGAAAATAAAATCATAATGAATAAATATTTCGGAAAAAACTTTTATTTACAAGCTGCTCTTATAATGTTTTATCAAAATAAAGGTTTTATCTTTTATAATTCAAATGTTTCAGTGAATACAGATCTACAAAACTATATTCACTTTTACTTCAAGAAAACAAATCAACATAAGCATATTTTTTGATAAATTTATTTCATATGTTATGACAGTTAACAAAAAACAGAAAAAAAATAAAAAATTCTTGACTAATTCACAGAATGTAAACCTTAAATTAACAAAATTTTTTTAAAACAAATTAAAAAATTTAACTTTACATCAAAACATGTTTGTCTATGCAGGTGGTTTGAAAGTATTCTATACTATTTTTACTTTTGGAAGTCAGTACAGGCAAGATAGGCATACTTTTCTATACTCTTATACATTTCGTTTGTATAAATCTGTCTCGTGTGTGGGGTGATCATATCTCAATTTCAATCGAGAGAAATCTGTTAAATTAGATATTGCCAAGGGCAACAAACTCATCGGGCACTGCCTCCATAAGCACAATACTGACTTCCAAAAATAAAAATAGTATAGGAATTCAATTCGCACTTACTTTCGGCGGGCAGTGGGCGAAGCTGGCTTCTGGTGCTCTTAAACGATCTGGCAAATTGTCAGATATCTGCCTATTTTCATAGGCAGATGCGTGTAATCACTATGGCAGATGAAGAAAGATTTCTGTCCTTAAAATCTGGCAGTCAAAAATTGCCCGAATATTTCATATCTGCTACAAGTGTAATCAGTCAGACAAACATGTCCACGAAAATGGGGAGATATCTGCTAATTTGCCAGATCGTTTAGGAGCACCTTAAGGATCGAATTGGGCTGTTGCACCATTGGGTGGGTGGATGGATCCATTGTGATACCAAACTGAACAAACATTCGTTACCGTGTATTCAGAATGAACTCACTTAAGTGAGTATTCACTGTAGGGAGTCGAGTGTAGGGACTCATATCACAATCACTAAGTGATTAAGAAATGAATTATCAGTTTTCCATTACTGGGAAATTACAGAATTAAATTACAAATTGAAGAAGCTCTGATTGAATAAAATTTTTGGATTTTAATGTCAAATCAAAAAAACTTTTGATTAAAGTTTTAAGTATGAAAATTATCTTAATGGGTAATTTTTTTAAAATTAAAAGTTACTGATCCCAAGTTATCACAATTAATACACCTTGCAGTATTCCTAAGTCGTTTTTCCACATAAAGAATTGTGGAAAAATATCACATAATCTTTATTTTATTCAACTAAAGAGTATCCTCTTAAATATTTTTGTTTTTTAAGTTGTTGTTATAACAATATCTATATATTACATAATATATACTTATAATAAAAATTAGTACTGCCACACTTATTTTAGAATTTTAATGGCACTATACACATTACATATATGTATGTACATACATACATATATTTTGTATATATGTACATAAGTATGTCTATCAAATGAAATATTTATTTATTTAATTTATTGAATGTTTTTCAAGTCAAAACGTGTATTATTTATTATAATAATAAACGTGAAGCATGAGCAATAATTATTTATTTTCTCAATTGTTTTATTATTCAACTGTTTTTTTTTTCTATACCTATGTATTGTTTTTTACACTTTTATTGATGGTACATTTATACTACATAATTTGTCTGATTGAACGTCATCACGTATAACACTTTCTAGAAGGTCATATGAACCTGTAACGTGTTTTGATATTATTTTGATTATGTCAGTCAGTCAGGTAAGCAAGTTTTTTGTGCATTATTTTGATTTTAAACATCTGTTTAATAATTTAATTTTTAAAATAGCTGTGTTTTAAAATTAAGAATTATAAAAAAGTCAAAAATTTTTTTTCAATAAATTTTATTTATATTTATTTAAGTTTCGATTATTTCAGAATTAAGCACTTTTCATTTTCATAATATTGTTGTAACTATCTTTTCTTCAATCCAATGTATTTTTTTAGATATTTTCCCTTTTCGAAATTATACGATAATAAGTGTAACATGTAGAAACAATTGTGTGAGATGTTTAAAATTTTCCTTGAGAATCTTTTGAAATGGATAAATTTTAAGAATCCTTTTTCGAAATTTTAATGCCTCATTTTATGATTTTTTTACAAAGCTCAAATAGCGAGTATCATTCACAGAAACCAAGAAAAAAATATAACAAAAAGGTATTTAAATTATGTATTAAAATTTGTGCATCCAATTTAAAGGTTTACCCAAATACATTATATAAACTAAAAAATCTTAAAATAATCGTATTCGTTTACGAAGACTTTAAAATTTAAAGTTTAATACTTTTGTTTTTTTAAATAAATAAACTTTCAAACTACATTTCAAATCTATAAAAAAAAATTTAAAATCAACTCTTTGTAACTTTGTGAATTAGTAAAATTAAATCTTGTTCCTAAAATTAATTGAGCGAATCTAAAAGACAAAATTATGCACTCAATGTGGTATACATACTTATGTATGTATTATGTATGTTTACATATTCGTATATATGTACATTAAAATGGAACTGACATTGGAATATATTCCTCTTGATATCTTCTTTATAAAAATTCTGAACAGAAAAAAATGAACTTATTTGTTTTTCTTGATCAATTAATTGTGTGTAAAATCCTTTGGGAAAAATTTCTAAAGTTGTAACAGTTTTACTGTTACGTACATATACATATGTATGTACATTTATATAGATAAACATGAAAATTTTATTAAAAAAAAACGATAAATTAAAAATAATTTCGATTTTTATTTGTCTGAAAATTTCTTTTCGAACTCAAACAATGCTCTTTTAAAATCAAAATAAGAAAAAAAAAATTACAAAAGAAAGTTCCAGTTTTACGAAAAATTCGAGAAAAAATTTCTATAAATTAAAAGAATTCAAAAGAAAATAAAATGAAACTTTTCGATTATTGTCTTTCTTGATTTTGTCCTTTTCTTTTACATTATAAAGAAAAATGAATAAAAAAAAAATATTTTCTAAAAAAACTGTGATCTAAAATACTTATATATATTATACTTATGTATGTATAATATACCTATCTTTTTTATTTTGTGTACATAATTTAATTTAAAAAAAAAGACGTTTTAAATGAAAAATGAAAAATGAAAAATAAAATCAAAAACATTGAAAAATTGAGAAATTGATTTTTTATTCAAGAAATTTACATTTTTTGCCTTTTAAATTGAACAAAATCAAAATTATTGATTTTTTAATAAAATATTTAATTGAATTTTTTTTCTGTTTTGAATTGAAAAAAAAAAAACAATGCTAGTATACATATTTTTTATTTGTGTAATAATGTTTTTTCGAAAAAAATTTGAGTACAAGACTTTATAAATAAAAAAAAATATTGATATTTTTTTATGAGAAAAATAAATCTTTAATTTATGTGACAATTTATACAAAATTGATTACCTATTTGAAATTAAGACAGTAACTATGCAATTCTTTGGAATCAAGAAATTGACATCATGAAAAATCAACGCTAATTTTTATTTTTATTAAAATATTTATTATTTGAGAAAATAATTTAATTTGAGAAAAAAATTTAACTTATAATACAAACTTTAGATTGGAAGAACTGAATTGTATTCATATAGCCAGCTTTACTTGGCTTATTCTGTTGAACACTTACATATTATACGAGTATTGATATAAGGGAAAGTGTTTTAATATACAACAAAATAATTTATTTTTTTATTTAGAAAAAATCGATTATATTCTTCAAGTTTATTTTTTAAGATTATACAAAATAAGGAGGACACTTGTTTTTTTGATTTATTTCTAAATATTATAACAACTTTTATCACCCCTTTAGCTTTTTATATATGTGCATACTTTGAACGAATATTTTCAATTATCATCATTTTCATCTTAAAAAATGTTCTCATATTCTGTTTATTTTATCCAAAAAAGTTTCTTTGTTTTTTCTTATTATCTAACGTTCAAATTTCAATATTGTTAACAATTTTTTCAACTAAACGTTTCTTTTTCTGAAATAACCATTGAAAAAGTCTGAAATTTTAATGCTTTAATATCTGCGGAAACAGTGATTTGATTGAGTTGAATTGTCTGCTCAATATTCTCCTCGTTATTTTCTACAAAACTTCCTTTGACGTAAAAAAAGTTTTTCTAACAGAACATGAGTTACAGGGCGCTTAAAAAAACTAGGAGCCTCAATTTTATGTTCATGGGGTAGTAGTAGAGTATAGGTACATTGATGCAATTATGTAAAATTTAAGAGATATCAGAGTATTGAACAAATAATACTAAGTTTCGATTGAAAATGTTTTCATAATTTTATTATCTAATTTACATATATAGTCAGAACAAAAAATAAGCGAACACTGTGATTTTTCATTTCAAAGTTTTATAAAAATTAAAATAACGGAGTAAAACACATGACATTGATACAAAATCAAGTTTTATTTATTCTTAATAAATAATTTAAAAAATCAACGAAAAAATTTAAAGTTAGGAAAATTACAACACAACTTACATTATTGTACAAAAAAAGTTCAAAATTTTCAAACAAAAAAATGAGTGTACAGTATATATTATACTTGCTTATGTTTCTTTATAAGTATGATACTTCTTTTGTATTTCTAATACCGTGCTATTTTGAAAGCATGCTGCGAATCAATTATCTTTTTGAAAACCTAGAATATTAAAATAATCATAGCCATTCTTGTTTTAATGATATTTACACATTTTTAGTATCAAATTCTGTTTTGCACTTTCTTTAAATAAATTTTGCAAAAAAATATAGAAAAATGAGTTGTGAATTTTGGAAAAACGTTCCTTATTAAGATGAAAACGAAGAAAATATCGGATAGATGTTCTTTAGGAACTTACGAAAGTACATCAAGGTATGTATATAATTAAATAAATTGATTTAGGAAATAGTAAAATAAAAAAATGAATATGAACACAAGAATTTGTTTTATAATTTTATTATTAACCTTTAATTTTCACAATATTACAATAATTTTATTGTTGTTCACAATAGTCTTTTATATAATATTTTAATTTGTTCACAAAATTATTTAAATAATATTTTATAATATTTATATTACTACTCTAGTTGAAGATCGAGATGAGAATAAATTTTTATAATTTAATTTTTATTTTCATCTATCCCTAAATTTTAATTGTTTATCTTAAAATTGGAATTCGTAATTGTTTATTTAATACTGAATTCGCATTTGTTTATTTTATGATGGAATTTGCAAGATTTGTAAAAATCTACTTCGCATATGTGTTAGTAATTAAACAAATTGATTGTTGCAAGCAAGCATTGATTGTAAGCTGTGCTTATTAGCAAAAATCATTGTTTAAAAAATTGCGCGTGATACATATAAAAATAATACGAAATTAAAAGAATAAAAGAATTAGATTGTTATTACTTAAAGTAGCTTTACACTACTTGATTTCTCATACCACTTTACATACTATATGTCACTGGTAAAAGTTTGACAGCGTTTACACTGTCTGATTTTGTTGAGAAACTTTCTCATACGACTTTACACTCGACATATCATGAAAATAGATTTTTTCTATTTTCGTATGACATTTGATTCGACTTCGTAACACTTGAATTTTTTTATTTCAGTGAACTATCAGCAGTATGAGAAGTCGTATGACAATACATATGTAAAATAACATACATAAAGTGATATGACAAATCAAGTAGTGTAAAGCTACTTTTATGTGTCGTTGCTAACTTGATTAATAAAATATCATGCGAATAATGAAAGAATGACGGTTACTATATGTGACTATATATATATATAGACAACTAAATTAAATAAAAATAAAGTTCTCTCTTTTCAGCGTCATTTGGTTGAAGTTTTGTTGTATTCTTGTATTTTAGCGTTATTTTGTGATAATTAAAAAAAAAATGTATGTCTTGTTTGTTTTAAATAAAACTAATTCTGAAAATAGTTTGTCATTATAAATAAATCTTAACTTTTTGAACTTATAGACAATATTAAAATATTAGGGGCCATTTACATTTGCGATTTATTCTTGAAGTTTTCTGTCGTGAAGAGTCTGAAATGTAAGAAGCTGAAACTAAAAAAACTTTGATCATGGTAAATAGAATAACAAGATATGGGGGAAATTTTTTCCTCGTTTTTTTCATATTTTTGTGGTAAAATTTTGACGTAACCGTGGACAAAAAGGAATTGTAACACACTTTTTAAGCACACACACACACTCTGAAAATCGATTTTTGTTGTGTTTTCTGGTAAAAAGTCCTACAATTCTTTTCAACAATCACCAGTGTTGACGGTAAAGGTTGACTCGTGTGATCTGGCTATATTTTTGTTTGGTAATTAACTGATAACTGATTTATTTATTTATTCATTTGATGTACAAATAAATAATAATTATGACAATATATGGTAATATATTGGTTTATTATGACAATTTTTGACATAATTTTGTAATGGTCATTATTATAACAGTAGAAATATTTTTGAATTTCAGAGTTAAAAATATAGCCGTTAAGTTGCCGACAGTGACGCAATTTTAGCCGTCAAATTTGTCTTTTAGGTTATACAAAGATATTCAGCATATTTCCCTATTCTATAATTACCATGGGGCATGGAATCTGATCAAAAAACTAAATTTAGTGGATCTGTTAGAAAGAGATTGTATAGAAACAAGGGCTTGATTTGGATATCAAAGAAGCATACTCAGTTTCTCTTCATCAGTGTACAATTTATAATAACTGTCTGTACCATGTCGGATCCTGCTTTCGTCTAGTATAGTTAAAAGGTCCTGTTTGTTTTTCCTGGTAAATGTATGGGTATTTAAATTTCATCAAATGAAAACCATTGTTATAACGATACGTTTGCACGAATCGTCCCTGTAGAGGTTACATACAGTAATATTAAATAATGTTATTACCTCAAAAATCACAAAAATAAATAATCATTAATTTATTTTAGAATAGTAGTATAAAAAATTAAGCCATTTATGAATTTTAATAACATAATTTATAAGAAGATTGTACAATATTAGTTTCTGTATAATAATTGCATATACATTATAAAATTTTTGTCACTTTGGAAATCTTTGATTTGGTAGAGTATAACTTTGATTGAGTATACACACAACAAAATATATCGATGATGGTTCATCAATATCAATCAATAAATAAATATGTACAAACATTAATTATATTATACAGAAAATCAGTCCAGCCTGTTGGTGGAATAATTTTACGATTAGAAATATAAAAACTAAATATGTAATAAAATTTATATAAAATAATACAAAAATAAAAACAAACAAAAAACCAAACTGGTATATGAACTTGAAGCCTTCAAGACTTTTATGAACTTTTTGAATTTTCTGCTATATTATCTTCTGATATAAATATACCTATACATATAATATTATTATAAATAAATTTTTCTTATAATACAAGGTACAAAGTATATTATAGATGATTTAAAATGGATCATAAACTCATTAAAAATGTAAGTTATTTATATAATACACAAATTACGAGTATATCTAAACTATTGATTCTCCACATATTATAATAAATATGAAGTATAGTACGTATTTATCCATTAGATGTTTAGATCTTTTGGCTTTTAGGAATTTTTTATAATAGATTGTTATTTGTATTTTATTAGTTTTCAGCATGTTTATAATATGTTTAAATGAATGTCAATGTTACTATTAAAACCAGTCAAACAAGAATATATTTTAATGAGTTTCGATAAGATGCAGGTGAGTAAACTTTAAATGATGATTATAATTTATAATACATATTTTTTAGTTCAATACTAAACTTATATAAAAGGTACTAAATAAATATTTTAAAAGAAAAGAAAAATTCAAGAAGAAACAACACCCAAACAGTTTTTTTTTTCTCATAAATTTATGATATCTTTCTATCGTTTTTTTTTTCAATGAAAAAAAGAAAAGAAAATAAATGAGTAATAATCAAGAAGCAATGGAAAAATTGTTTTTTATGACGAAAAAAAAATATAATAATAATAACTATAGTGAAAATAAAAATATATTTATAGAGTTCTTATTATGTAGTATAGTGAAATATACTTATTTTAGTTTTTTTACATGCATAAAAAAGTATCTGTTCAAGTGTTATAGTTGCATTCAAAAATATAATAATAATTACATTATCATCTATAGTTACATCATAATTATCATCATCATCATCATCATTGCAATATAACAGCCATTATCAGATAACATTTGTATGAAACTTGGGAAAACTTAATTTAAAAAATTGAATGTTCGTATGTATGAGTATTTTTCATTTATGTGAATGTAAGCTCATCAATTTGCTTTATTATAAAGATGCATTTTTTCGTTAATATTATTATTATCATTTTTTTAGTTTTTATTATTTATATCTATGAGAAAATGTAAGTATTATATATGAATATAACTATATATGAATCGATCACGATATAACGTTTTTGCATCCAAAGAGGGTCATTGTCAGTTACATACATATGTATATAAACGAATTGAGAATGCATTTGGTACATGTAATGCATACAAATTGAAATATATGTACATATATGTATATGTATAAATTATAATATCGCCAATTTTAACTTTCCATTTGGATTAATAAAAATTTATTTCTTTTATTTTTATTTTATTTTGTTATTTTGATGCACATACAATTTTTTATAATTTTTTTTTTCATTATATGTATGTGTGTTGTGCGCTTTTTAAATGACATCTGATTCGATAAAAAATAGAAGAGGCACCTGAATTAATTAAGAAAAAAAAATCGTTTTTAGATACTCGAATGACACTTGTAAAAAAAACATGTGCACGCATATTTTTACTATGTATTATTCTTGAACTCTCAAATTAAGTACATACCTATACATATACATATGTATAAAGTGTGATCAAAAAGTAGTGTTACTTTCAAATTTCTTTTGTTAAGAATGTTGGATGTAAAATTAAAAATAAAAAAATATATTACTAATCGTCGAATCAATCAGAGAGGTAATTGAAAAAATTTATATCCGAAGTCCTATATTACTAAATTTTAGTTTCATTGCATTTTCAAGAATTTTTGGCCAAAAATAACAACGTGCAAAATAAAGATTGCGAGAAAAAAAATTTTTTTTTCTAAAAAAGAATGAAAAAACGATGGGAATAAAGTTACATTGACTTTTTAAACACAGTTCGTACTTGTTTTTTTTTGTTTCATTACCTATTAAAGTATTTAAAAAAAAAACAATTTATTTCTATACTTGATGATTTTTTAATGTCATAAGCCATGATAATCACAAAAATATCTTATACATATATTTACATGAGTACTTAATTAGTATTCAAATAATATTTTAAAAAAAGACATCGACTTTTTATACTTGAAAACAAAATTACGTTTATATTGACAACGATGACGACGATATATCTTTTAATATGCCTAAACGCATTTTTAATGACATTGAAAAAAAATCTTACATATAGTATAGGATTTTTTAAATTTTTTTATAATTAATAAATTTAAATTGAAGATTAGAAGTATCTAAACAACATCACAGTCATAAATAGATTATGTACATATTTTTAAAGCTGATTTCATTTAATTCAATTCAAGTTTTTCTAATGTAATTTTTATTTCATTACCAAATTTGTTCTTTCAAGATAATTTTTAAAAATTTTTTTTTTATTCTGTAGAAGGTATAAACGTATAAATATCTTGACTTAACCAAAAATGAGATTATCTTTTGAAGAATTTCGTTGGTATTTAGGTTTTTCTAGTACATACATATACATACATATGTATATACGTATGTTATGTATAGATTAATTTTACCAAAGAAAATACTCGTAAGTATCTTTTTTTTCAATTTTTTTTAAAGCATATAAAAAAATGAAGAAAAAAATAATTTTTAAGAGTACAAATCCTGGAATAGAACAAAATTTTCTTATGAAGAAAACAAAAATCAAATAAAATAGGGATTAAATTACATTTTTCATGGAATTAAAAATGAAAAATCATTGAAATAATTTGTAAACAAGGATACTATGTGGTTAATGTGGTTATTATCATAAAATGTGTTTTTTTAACACTGATTTTTTTAAAAGAAATAAAAGTTAGACTATTGAATTTAAAAATAAAAAAATTAAAAAAAAAAAAAAGAAAACATAATCAAAATGATAATCTAAATGGAAAAATTTCACTATAAATACATTTACACAAACATCAAATAAGAAAAAAAAAAAAAGGACCTAAATAAAATCCATACTATCAATGTTATCCTTTATAAAGTTTTTTCTTCTAGTATTTTAAAGTTTTTATTTTATAATATAAATTCACTGTAAAAAGATAAAAGATTGGTCGTTGGTTCACCATTATAGAGTTTAAAAAAGTGAAGAATATTTTTCTTTTCTTATCTTGTATTATCTTTTTGTGTTTTTCATCATTATGTAAATGTTAGTATGTCTTTTATACGTATATGTATACATATATTATGTACAAGAACTATAAATATAAAATGTTAAATACATATGTATGTATGTATATATAAATATAGTCCCGACAAGATTAACATAAGATACCAAAATTAAGAAGAAATAAAAGGATATGAGACTATGAGAGGAAAAAAATAAATAAGATGGAAAATTTAAAATTGAAATATATTTTTCTCTTATATTATATAGCTAGTCCATCAACGGTACAATATAAGAAATTTAAAAATATTTCTTTTTTGTCGATTTCAAAAATTTGAAAAAATTCTATATTGAAAATAAAAATAAAAAAGTTATTTTTTTGCATAATAAACTTTTGATGCTGTATACTTCCTCTGAATGACTTCTTACGTTCATTATTATTATTATTTTTTTACCTTTATTTCTAAATTCTTCTTTTTAAACTTAAGTATTGTAATTTTACTTGAGGGCATTTAATATTCTTCTACATACTCGTCTATACAGAGTACAAAAAGTAGTAGGAAAAATTTTAATTTCCTTCATAATATATATTTTTTTTGTTTTTTTATACAGAAAAAAGCTTTCTAGAAAATTGCGAAATATGTAGTTATTTTTAAAGTAGAGGACTTCCTTTGTTTTTACTAGATGAATTTTTGACTCTGATTTTAAAAAAAAAAAAAAAAAAACATATGGAAACAAAAAAACATATTGGCGACATTTTAAAAATAAAGTTGCTATTGTTTTTTTCTTTTTTCAATTTTATGGTACACAAGTATAGTACATATGTATACTTACAATTACTTTACTCCATTCTATGTATCACTTAATTACCAGTATCAACATGATATTTTTCAACAATAATTTGTTGAAAAAGATATTTTTGTAGATTATGTGCTGATTTAGTGGCCTACAATGAAATAAATGCGGAAAAAGACTTAGATTTAATTAAGATTTTATTATGTACAATATATTCTGTACAACAACAGAAAAAAAAACGGAAAAATAAAATAGGAAAGAGTTTCCTAATAAATTTTTGGTATTTAAAAAAAAAAAAATATGCTTAAAGTTTGTTTTTTTTTTGTCAAAAGAATACGAGCAAAAACAAAATTAATGGATTAAGATAAACAAAGGAAAAATTTTAGAAATTTTGATGAAAAATGTATCTCCAGATTAACAAGGAAAAAGAAATAAAATTTTTGTTATATGGTTTTAATTTTATTTGAAAAAAAAAAAATAGTAAGAAAAATATAGTATGGAAAATATGGGCTTGTTTGTGTTTAAAAAAATCATCATGAAAATAAAACTTATTCTAAAAATCACAAATTAAAAAGATGAAACTAAAATTTAAAATAAGAATGCGGAAGTAATACTTTTATTTATGATGATTATGAAAATTGAAAAAAAAAAAAATTTAATACATAATGTAGGTACGTATTTGTTTTGTTTCAATTGTTTGTAAATAAAAATGTATGTGCGATATAAAAGACTTTTTTTTATTTTTTCAAATCTCTTCACCCGCGACTTGTTAGATAAATTCATCAGTTTCTGAGTCCAAATTTTTTTTTAAAAGCTTAATTTTTTTTTTTTTTTAAATAAAAATGTGTTTGAGTAATTTCATATTTGTCGAAACAAAACGTTTACAATCTTTATAGCATCTCAATACATAAATTCTGGTTCGATAAAATATGTAGGTATATATATACGTATAATATGTACTACATATATGTAGATAAATATGTATACCTGAAGTACGGATAGGTACTTGTCTAAATTGATTACAGATTTACTAAATCTCGTAGTATGTAGGTATTTGGCTGCCATTTATAAACTACACCAATCATATGTTTTTTTTCTTGTACATACATATGTATTAATAAACATAAACAATTTAATATAAAGTTTTTTTTTTCATTTTTTGTTTTGATCTATGAATTCGTAACAAAATACCGGTTTCATCAAAGCTTTTTAGGTTGTTATTTTGTTGTACATATTTTATCTTTTTCTTTTTTAAATTTAAAACATTAAATACACGTGATTTTCATTAAACTTGGAGTCTTAGGTGGGGAAACATTTTATGTACAAAATTATGAAGCATGTGCAATTGGAAAAATCTAATTGAGATTTTTTAGCATAAAACAGAGAGAGAAAAGTTTTTCTTTTTGTATATTTATATTGTAATTCTCAATAAAATTATTTTTGAGAAAACTTTTAATATAAATAAATTTTGTTTATAAGTATGTACATATGTATGTATGTATGTATCTTATTGTATATATAGATATTATTGTTACGTTGTTATTCCTTTTTTATAATATATTCAAGTAAAGATTTATTATGTATTTAAATTATACTTAATTGTTTTTTTATTTCTATTGAATTGAAATTATTTAATGAGAGATATGTAGAAAAATATTTGATTTTTCGATTTGGTATCCTGGATACAAGAAATCATAACAAAAGAATATAAAACAGTGCATATATGTAGGTATTTTACAATAGTTTGAAAATACTTTTAGTTTTGTAGTGAAGATTTGTCGTCGTACTTTTTGTATGTTTGCTGGGAATTTCAATAATATTTTTCTTTTGAATGTAAGTGGAATTATAACTTGAATAAATTATTAATAATTGTTTTTTTTAAATATTTAAACGAATATTTTTATACTAAATTATTTTTGTGTCGTAATTATTCTTCTGGAAAAAAAAAATCATTAAATTTTCTGAAGTTAAAATTAATGTTTTTAAAGTATAGACGAGATACATAATTTAATAGAAAAAAGTTTAGGAAATCAATTACGTAGGAATAGATATACGTTTTTCGAAAATATTTGATTCTGCAGTTAAATTACTCCAATTTTAGAATAGTTTTTTTTTTTAAATTTTACAAGTATGTACTTCAATTTCTATTTCCATTTGATTCTTGAAATATATATGTAGGTACATACATACATATGTATATTATATTCGTACAATTCAAGGGATGTGTTTTTGTTAAGAATTTAACTCTGAATTTTCAATTATTATTTTTTACGGGCAGTGTATTTCTTTGAAAAAGCTCAAAAACAGTAATTTTCCACATATTAAATGTTAAAATTCTTTTTTTGGTTTTGTACTTTTCGAGTCTCGAAAGCTTTTATTTATTCTCAGCAGCTAGTCGTTTAGTTTTTTTTTTTATTAAAAAGCAAATATAAAATAAAATTCAAGTTTATTTGAATTTTAGTTTAGCGTTGAACGGTGAAACACATAGATTTATCTTCTTTGAAATATCGTGTGTTAGTCTGTCCAATTTTAAAATATTGTGAGATTAAAAATTAAAATACCTAAACCTAATACATAATAATTGGATATCAACTATAATAAATGTATATAAGTGTATAAGAATTGAATATTTATCATTGTTTTTCTGTTAAGTTTTTTGATTTTTCACAAAAAAAAAAAAAAAATTGAAATTAATAAAATAAAAAAGCATAGAACAGATAAAATTTTGGATTATGTGAGAGAGAACATATATTTTAGTCGTTTAGTATCTTTTAATGACAAAAGGTAAAATTATTGCTGTCTGCTAGGTCTAGGTGTATAAATTATACGTGAGATTTTCATCATCAACATCATTTTGTTAAAATCTTAAAACCTCTCAACTTGTGTATTTGTATTTTAAATTTGTTTTGATTAAATATTAGGTGCAATAATTCAATTAAATTACTGTGTAATCAGCGCTTAAAATTATTTTATTTTTGGAAAAGTAATTTCCATAAAGTGGTTAAATATCTACGTTTGTAAATTATTTATATTTAAGTATCCTAAATGTTCTGATATATTGGAAAATAAGAAAATAAATAAAACAAAATCGCATGAATTTAATTAGAAAGTACGAGTATCATTTCATTAAGAATGTTTTTTTTTGTATAGTGTCAAATTTTTAAAATAAACTAAAATTTTCTTTGAATTAGTGAATATTTTATTTATTTTATTATTATTTTTTTTTTTGTGACGGTGAAAACAATTTTATATATGAAAACAAAAATACAAAAGAAATAAATAACTAATGATTGATTAGTTGTATAGAGTGTTCAAAAAAAAAAAAAAAAAAAAAATTACTTTTTCAAAATAATAATTTAATAACTATATGAACGTACTTATAAATATAACGGAGTGAATTTTAAGTAAAATAATATATGTACATAGGTACATAACATGTGTAAAATATAAAATACATAATATTATATTGAAATTATTAAACATTTTTTCAAAAGGAGTTACAATTTGTTTATAAATTTATTTAAAGGTGATTATCATAACTTTATTTAAATAAGTGATAAAGAATAAGTAGTAATTAATTTGTGACTTTTTTCGTTTAATGTTTTTTTTTCTTTTTCACTTTAAATTTAAAAAATATTCATACATGTTCTCAATTAAAATTAAAAAGTAAAAAATTTTGCTATTGTTTTAAATGCATATATTTAACACTTTTTAAAAAAATTCAATTATAGAAACAAAAATAAAATTTATGCCTTTTTACATTTATCATTTTCAAATAAAATTACATACATATACATATATAGAATAACGTTAGAATTATACGTATAGAAAAAAAAAGGCTGGGATGTGGGAGTAGAAACTTTTGAATTTTTCTTTTTTTTTTTTTCTTTTGTGTAAAATGCTTAAAGCGTGAATAGAATATCAAAAAAGATTATTTATATTTATAAGTGGGAAAAGTTTATCGTCCTCCTGTTGCATGTATGTGAAAGTATTATGTGTATAGTTTATACACATACATGCGTTATACATATATGTATGTTTGTTTGGAAAAAGTTCGTAAAAGGATTTTAAACTGGTGAAAAGGAAAGCAAAACAACAACAACAAAAAATTGTTTTTGATGCTTTTAATTTTGTCGCTTCACAGAAATTTTATAATTGGAATTATGATATACCTACATATATATATACCTAGATATATAGAGTATGTACATATCTACGTAACTACATAATGTACCTATATCTGATTTTTATATGTACATATAATTTTTGTTCATATTTTCCATAATTTTTTTAATAATAGAGAGATTATTAATGCATTAGCACCTTTATAAGAAATACATACATATACATATCTGTTTTACACAAAAATACATATATGTATTTAAAAAAAATGTTCTGACACTTCTGTTTTCCAGAAAATTTCAGTATTAATAAAAATTGAAGGGTTAAAAATTCGTTAATTTCTGATTTAGATGGCTTTTAGAAACAGTGAATATTTTTTTTGACACATATAGCAGTTGAATATTTATTAAAATTAAATATACTTTCGTATTGCCATGAAAAGATAATAAGGCTATTCTATTATATGTGTGTAAAATATTTTTTTACTTAACATTTTACCAAAATAAAACATCATTTTAACTTATATGGATAAATAAAGGGTTGTTCTCGAAAATTGTAAAATTTTTTTAAAATGATGTGATGCATGAAATGATGTTATGGATGCATATATTATTTTGTCATATCAAATGATTCTGTTTTGTGTAAAATTTGTGTTTGTTTTTTGGTTTTTCTAAATTATAAGTGAAAAAGTAAATAAGTTTCTTATTACTTAAGTGTGATTTTTGAATTTTTAACGATGCAGTTCATAGAAGTAAAAGCTCAATTTAAATGTAATGGTATAGCACAAAAATTCAGATGTGTCTAAAAACACTTTACTGTCGTTGAATTTTTGAATATACCCATTTTCCTACAATATAATATACGATGTACAAATTACAATTTAAAAAATAAAAAACAAAAAAATAATAATAAAATATACATAATATGTAGTATATGTATATGTACAATTGTACATATATAAATAATATATAAATAATAAGTATAATAAAAATAATACGAATTAATTCTTATATACATATTACGTTGGAATTATGTTTGAATTACGTTTCTTAAAAAACTAATTTTATCTAAAATAATCTCTTAATATTTTCGATTATTTTACTCCCATTTCTTATGAACTTTAAAAAATTTTTTTATATCGTGTCATTTTTTTTTTTTTTTTTAAATTAAAAACAAGTGTATTTTTTCCACATAATAGTAGTATCTACATAATTCCATGTTTACTATCTAAAAACTAGTTTTATTATTGTAATTACATATTATAGTATATGTAATGACAAAAAAAAAGAATATATTTGAATTTAAAAATTGTTGATTATTATATTACATTATTTAATAATATTATTCAAAATTATTCATATTTATGTAAAATAGATGATTTAAAAAAAAAATTCAATTTAATTGAAATTTGTAAAATTTTGTTGTAAGTACGTAAAATAAAAGTTAAATGATGAAATTATAAGTGAGAATAATAATATAACCTTGTATATTTTTATTTTAAAGGTTATTTTAATTGTGAAATATTACAATATTTGTATAATAAAAACAAAATTTCATTTTCAAAAAAATTGAGTATAAACACGTTAAATATTATTTTTATAGTTTTTTTTTTTTTAAATTATTTACACAGGTTTAACAATAATAAAAATTTTAAGAAATTTTGTCTTCAATTGTTTCTTTGATTGTCTCTTATCTGTTAATCAAAAAACATTTTTTTTTTAAATATTTTAAAGAAAATAATTATTATATTTTTTTTACATTTTGATGTGAATATGTGTATTGTTTAATAATTCATAAAAATAAAATATGTAATTAATATTTATTCTGCTTATAAACCACTAAATGTCAAGTGTATTTTGATGAAGTTATTGCTGCGAATATAAAACAAGCTAAATTTTTCTAAATCGTTGCGTTAAGATACAACATTTATTATGAATCTTGGAGTTGAAACAGAATAGCATTTTACAAAATATAAAGTAACGAACATACGAGTACATATACATATACAATCGAATTCTTTTACAAACATACTTTTCAATTATTTTATTATTTTAAGGATAATGAACAAATTGGTATTGATTGTTGTATTTCTTATTGTAATAATACATACTTTAATGTTATTGCTTTTTTTTTCTTTTTTTTAAATTGTTATTATAAGTAGTTATCCGTTATTATTTTTATTAAAGAAAAGAGCAAAGAAAAGTGTTTGAAATTTTCTTTTGTTTTTTTTTTGCATTAATTTGTATGTATACACTATACATATACATATTCAACTTATTTTGATGTAATACTTGTACATACATATTAAAAGACTATATTGACTTAATAGTACTTGATTATGAAATTAAAATTATAAATAAATAAACAAAAGTTCATATCCATATATAATGTAAAGTATTGATCACAGAATTACAGTTACACCATGCAAAATATTGAAAAACAAATATTCTTAATGAACATTTATTTTTCAAAACAAATTTCGATTTTAACTTCGATTTACCTTTTTTTCTCTTTCAATGTTCTGTTTTTGAAATTAAATATAAAAAAAAAATAAAAATAGAACGTTAAAAAATAATTAAAAGATAGAAATGAAAAGAAAAGAATTCATCATCGCTTTAAATAGCAGCAGCTCTATAACCAATACATTTACCTATGTTAGTTACTACAATATATATAACAAAATAGGTATCTGCCAACATTTTATCTATAAAATTGAAAAGAAAAAGCAGCAAAAAACAGAAAAAGTACACCTTTGTTGGTGGCAAAAGAATGATTATGAAACATTTTACTGACTGGCTCGTTCCAAAACACGTGCCAATACATTTTATATACAAAAAAAAAAGCATATTATCTTTTATACATCGCATAACAATTATGTATATTTTTTTGTGTATACTTGTATGTTGTGTATTTATGAAACGGTTTCAAATTTTTAGTTTTCAATCAATCTCTTTAGACCTTCTATAGACTTTTTAATCACTTCACCTTCACCCACCGCTTCTGTGTGTATTGCCATCAATACCATAAATTCCTACTATTTTCAATTGAACATACTATGCAAATGTGCAATCAGTTACTCTACACTACCCCACACTACACCCACTGTTTAAAGAGACATAAACTAGTATGTACAGGTATAGGAGATTTGAAACATTTTAAGAACTATTGAGAGTATTTGCGTTAATGCAGTTTTAGTATAGGTATACATAGGTGTTTTTGTTTTTTTTTTCAAATTGCATTCAATGAGAAATGCATTATAATTTTTTACAAAGTCAAAGTTTAGAAACAGAAAAAAAAAAAGAATTGAATCATTTGAAAAAATTGGTTGAATACAATTTAATATTATTTGTTCTTTTTTTAATTTTTTGTTTGTTTGTATTTTATTGTTCTTGAAGTGAAATCTATTAAATACATATACAATACTTATATAACATACACCATATACGTGTACTGTATGTAGGTACATATATGATATATATATATAAGTTCATATAGTTCTTTTTTAAGTTATTTATTTAATTTTTTTATACTAGCTACATTTTACCTATGCACTCTAAAAAAAAGTTCATTAAAAGTGCAAAAACAAAATGTTTTGCATGTTATTTTGTTTATTGTCCATTAATTTTTTCTTTTTCGTTACTTTTGTTCTCTTTTCTCCATTTTCTGCGGGAAAAAATATAATTTTGCAACGTCTCATAAGTCATAATATGTATTTTTCATATTTTCAATGGCTTTTTTTTCTTCGTTTGTTAGTTTATTGGTTAGATGTGGATGGAAAGTAATAGATCATTAACAGGAGAAAGATAATTTGCTAATGACTAGACAATTTATTCCTAAAAAATATTTAAAAAAAAATGTGATCATAATAGGGAAAAAGGAAGAATGTTTTAGGTACATGTAATATATTTTTATGAGGGATATAATATTAATATAAAAATCTAAACAAGTACAAATACTATACAGGTACATAAAATGAATAGAATGATAAGATAATAAAAAAGTATGTAGGTAAAGTTATCTTTTAAATTGAGGTATTTAACTTAAATAAGAAAATGAGGCTTTATTATTAAATGACGAAGAATATGATGATGATGATGATGATGGAAATTATTTATGTATTTAGGGATAAAAATGTTATTAAGAACGTATGTGCATTAATCATAATTATCATTTCCATAATAATGATGGTTATGGTAAAAATTGTAAATCAAAAAATGTTGATTTTGGACTGAAAACTAGGAAAAAGAAAAATTATTGTCGATGTCGCGTTTCCACTGAGGTGACTGCACTTGTATACGTACAGAAATTTAGAGAAAAAATGTTCTCTGACCGTTTAGGTGTTTCCATTAAAAGAAAAAGATGTAAAAACATGAAAACATGTTTCTCAACATTGAAGATATCTCATTTCTTTCATTGTCACTTTCATTGTTTATTTAAATACTAGTAGATTCACACTAAACTCAGTTTTTAGAACCGACTTTTGATAAATTCGACCAAAAAAAATATTATTAGTAAGGCTCAATAACTACGATATTCATGCGTTGAAGTTTTTTTGCTTTTATTTCACAGTATAGTCTATAACTTTTTACAAGGTCACTCAAGGGTCACTTTGTGTTAAGGAAAAATGTAGAAGACCTTTTTTACTTTTCAACGATACTTTACTTGTTCCTATATTCTCAACTTTTAAAAAGTTAGACGCGTTCAAAGTCAATTTTTTTGAATTTTTTCCAAATTTTTGTGTTTAACCCTGTTTTGCTAAAAAGCTTAAATTAATCTTCATTTTTTATTCTAGAAAATGAAAGCTCAATTGATTCTGCATCGATTTGTTGTCTTTATTTTTTTCAAAAAATGCATAATTTCCGAGACAGGAAAAGCAAACCAAACGGAACACCCTGTATATATACATACATACACATAGCTAGTAGCATTTTAATTTAAATTCTACCCTAAGCCTAATTTTTTAAAATATATGTATGATACATATTTTTTTTTATTGAAAAAATTTTATGCAATTTTTAATTTATTCTTCTTATTTTGAATAAAAACTTCATGGAGACAACATGGTGTAATTTCACTTTCTGATTCTTTTTACAAATTGTTAGACATGAGATACACAATACACATATCATACATACATATACTATACATAGTATATTAGTACATGTATACATCAATTTTTTTCGAGCGAACAGTTTTCGTGGCCTGTACTATATTGTTTTCCTCCAATAGCGAAAAGTTAATGAAATTTAAAAATCAAAAAACCGTTCGCTTTTTTTTTTTTTTGCAATAAAAAGTTAAATGTTCATTTTTAAGTGTTATTTTCTCCGTGAAATTTTTTTGATATAAATAAAGGTCAAACCAACTTGTACATTGCATTGTTGTAATTAAAAACTTATTCATATTGTTTTTCCTTTTCATAATAAATTTATTTTAATTTTGTTAGTCAGAAAGATTTACAGTGTAACTTTTTGTACATAGGTATGTCCTACATAAGAAATTTTTGAAAATGTATTTAAAGATTATTAAAAAAAAAAATTGTCTTTTGTTTACGCAAACACTTGTGGAAAAATTATTTAATTTTTTAATGAAATTGTTGATTTTTTCTTTTACATTGTATTTTCGTTTCATACAAATTAAATTTTTAATACTTTTATAGAAATTCAACAAAAATTCTACCTAAAACTGAATAAATTAAAAGAAAAAATTTAGTTTTCAAATATTTACTCTTATCTTATACAGAGTCCAGACGAGACTTTTTTATGTCAAGACTTATGTCTTGACATTGTTCATGTCTTGCCATATTTTTCATGATTTGCCATTTCAAATAAGTGAATATAAAGTGTAAAATTTTTGAAATATATTTTTGTGAAATTTTGTCCAAATAACTTTGTAAATTTAAAAATTAATTTAAATTTATTAAAAAATTCACATTTTCAATTTTTTCTCTCGATGAAAGTCTGATAAATCTGATACATTTGCAAAAAACATATGAAACCGCCATTTTGTTTGCTCATGTCTGCAAGATATCGCATCGTAGCAAAGACATAAGTCTTGACATCCATGTCTTGCCATTTATGTCTGCAAGACATAAGCGGTCTATACGAGACATATTCGATGTCAAGACATAAGTCTTGACATAAAAAAGTCTCCTCTGGACCCTGTATTACAACATAAAAAAATCTCTATAATTTTCCAAATTGAAATTGTTATCAAGATAATACGAAAAAAATAAGGAAAAATAAAATTAAAGCCATCATTGAAAATTGTTTTCAATGCACTATGTGGAAATAATATTTAATGTACCTACATTGTAAATTTCAATTCATTATCATTCTTATACTTTTTTTGTTAGATATACATATATAACGATTAAAAAAAAAAAAATAAAGTAGAAAAAACAAAATGAAAATAGAATGTATGTATGTATATATATGTACTTACATACTTATACATATATGATTCCCATGTTTTTTATCATTCTACTATATTATAATATAAAATATTTATTTTTGTTGTTTTGTTTGTATTTTCTGTTTATTTTTAATTCCATAAGAACATTTTCATTTATTCAAGAAAAAAAAAATGAAGTTTTGTATTCTGTAATTTGCATTATGTACATTTCAATATATGTCAGTATGTATGTTGAAAAATAGAAAAAAGAAAAATAATTAGAAATAAATTTTTTTATTTAGTTAACAATGTGGAATTGAGAGATTCATATACATATGTGAAAATGTATTTAAAAAAAGAAATGATTACATTGAAATATTTAAACTTTAGAAAATTGTAATTTAGATTTTTAGTAGAATTTTCAACATGGTTTGAAAAATAAAATAAAACATGGAAAAAGAGTTACTTAATTCGAGCCTTGGTCGCTTGATGTATTATAACGATAATATTATATAGTCTATGTATGTAAGTACTTAAACTAAGTAGTACATACATATACTATATTGCTTCAATACTATATGTTTCTCCGATCGTTCCGAATCCTGACAGCTGCTTTATAATTTCTTTTATGAAGCATTATCGGTATATTTTTCTTCTCTGGCTGTCCTTCAACTTTAACTCTCTATAGTAATGAATTTTTCATGAAACGAAAAATCTAAAGTGAAAATACTTGATTTTTTGTTTGTTTGTTAAATTTATAGAAAATTATTTTAAATCCTAGTGAATCAAAAGCAATAACAAAAAATATTAAGATACCAATAATGTGCTTTAACGTTTTATACAATTTAAAACTTTAAGTTCACAAAATATTTAACAAAACCAGAAAAAAAATTTATAGATACATACATATTATGTATTTAGTTATTTTTAAAAAAAATTAAATTTAAAAGGCTTATATTATGTGAAAAGGAGTAAAACTTAAGCCACAAAAAAAAAAAACTTATGTAATAAAACTAAATTTTAGTTAATAATAATCAGATAAATAAAAAAGGAATATGGAGCAAATATATATATTACACAATTATACAAAACAAACTTGATATTCAAATAAATAAATAAATTATAAAACAAAATTATTATTTACTTTAGTTTGTATCAAATAACATTTTATATTTTGAAAATTGCAATAAGTAAATTTATCAATGCTTTTGGGGTTGAAGGGTTGCAAAATATGCTAATTTACTTGTAGTATTTTTTGTATTTATCCTTTTTTTGAATCAAAAAAAAAAAACCAACTTGTATGACTAATTATTATTTTTTTTTTCAATTGTAACAAAACAAGTGGATAAAATAAAAATGTTCTTATTCTACTGTTTTTTAAAAAAAAAAATGTTTCATATTATTTGTAAGCTTTTGACCTTATTAAAGTTGTTTTTGTTTTTCTCTTTCTTTATTTTCACAATAAACAAATTTTATCATATTTGAAATATACATATATACAATTTCTACAAGATTTTTTTTTATTATTCGTTTAATCCATCATTTTTGTACACAGGAAATTTACAAAATGTACATACATATACATGATAGTATATATCATATTATGTAGTAATACCTATATCCACCCATTTTTTTTTTACCTAATACATACATTTAATTTTCATCCTTTTCTATTACAACTTTTTTCCGTTACATTCATTTTCAAAAACTGTTGAAAAATAATTTATTACATTGTAGAGAATATACACATTTTAAAATTAAAGTTAAAAAGATTGAAATGTTTATTAAAATGAAATAGTATACGAAAAATATAATAAGATATACCTACCTTTTTTTGTTATTAAATAAAGAAAGATTTTTTTTATATTTGTTGTACTACATATATTGGAAATTAGAACGATAGCATTTTTTTAAAATATAACAGCTAAAGTTCTAGGTAAAAATAATTACTTTTTAAATTTTTAAATTAAGTTTTATTCTTTTTGGCAATATTTAAAGAGATTAAATGCACTTTTCAAAAAAGTTCACTAACACAAGTTTCATACACTGCAGAATAATACCAGAACAATAATTTTCTGACTATAGGAAGAGTGGAGAGATGAATTATAGAGTTATTCTCGAAGGAAGTTACAGGGTTTTAAGTTAAATAAATGAAAATAAACTCTACGATCTAATTTTTTAATTTGTTCTGATGATGTCAGTTTTGGGTTAGGAAACTTAACTGTTTCTTTTCTATTTATATTTCTTGTTTTCAAAAATATGTACATATTTTGGAATTGCTGAATGCCCTATGAAACAAAATCTATAGAAGTCCAATTTTTTGTAGGCAAAATCTAATATCTCTCAATTATATGTACATTATGTATGAATTTATATTCCTGTCAATTCCTGAAATAACTGTCATCCTATTCTGAAAAATTTTCGTGTGTCGAAAAAATGTTAGAAAACGCAAGAGAATTGCCATTTAAAAACGTTTTCACAAAAAAAAAGCTATACTCAACTGTGAAGTCTATACTATACTATTTAAGTTTTGACTGTAAAACTCGGCCTAAGTATACATATGTATGTATACATAGTAAAGGGACAACCTTATTAATAAAAAAAATCGATTTAGTTATCATTGAAAAAATTAATAATTCCAATATAAATTGAGCAGGATATACTTACATATGATATTCGTGTGGGAACTGATCATGCTCTAAATTTGTATAGATTATAGTGGAAGAATTAATACGTTATTGTTTTAATCTCTTTCTAATGAATAAGAAAAATAATTATAAAAAAATTTTTATTTATCATATTTGTACGAGTACTTAATATATTGGTACATATGTAAATATATCCTTATTTTCATGTTCAAACATCAGAAAAATAAATTTTATATCATTGAATTTTATTCACATAAACACACTTGTATAAATTATAAACATAATATCTATATTTTATCGACATAATTTAAAATTGTCAATAGGATATAGACCGCATTACATTATAAATACCTAATTTTAAAAGATAGTAGGTACACTTTATTATGTTCTTTTAGATAATGAATATTTTATTGTATCATATTTATTTAAAATCTATTAGATGTATTTATGAATCATCGTCGTCAGCAGCATCACAACAATAACAACTGATTCATATATGTGTATGTACATATGAATTACATAGATCACAGATATGCAGCAGAGTTGTTATATTTATGGTATTTGTATTTGTATACGTATACATTTTATATTAAATAATATATAAAAACAGACTAAAATCCTCTTAGATTTATTCAATCCTGTTTGAGAATTTTAAATTTTCTGTCCATTGCTGTATGTTATTGAATAAAACTAGCTTCAGACTACATTATTTAGCATATGCTTTTTCTTATGTTTGAAAACTCATACGGTGTGAATTTATACATATCTGTCATTTTTCAGTCATATGACAAAAGCATATGCTTTTTCGTTTTTAAGCCTACTTCATGTTTGATCATGTCATATTATGTATTCATTTATTTCATTATTCGTGTGAGTGAAAAGTGAAAACTGCTGGTTTGAGTTTAAAAAAAAAAATGAAATAATAAATTAATTAAATAAAAATAATTAAATAAAAAAATAAATTAATTAATTGGAAATAATAAATAAATTAATTCAAAATAATTTTTTTTTTAATAGTTTGTGGAAAGTTTCCTTTTTAAATCCTCAAACTGCAGTTCTTTCAATACAAGCTCTGTGATATCTTTACCAGAACTTCTTTTCAACAACCATTTCCATTGTTAAATTGTTTAAAAGTATAAAAAGTTGTTGTTAACTTTCCACTTTTATGACAACACAAACTCGAATCCCACAGAAATATCAAATAAATGCAAATAAACGAATATCAAACGCCATGATTTTTTGAATCATATATTTGTACAATGTTTTGGTGCATATATTTGTCCAGGTGTTCAAACTATCCTTAGAAATAATGGTTTATTATTTTCGAGGAAATTTTTTGTTAAAATAGACATACATACATAGCAAACAATTTACCTAAATGACTTTATTTAAAATTTAATTTTTCTTACAACAATGCATAAAATAAATTTGTACACCACTGCTGTATGTAAAGTATCTGCAAATGAATAACGTACAAGTATATCATACATGTTATATGATGAAAACTAAATATTCAATAGGCATTCGTACAACACATATTATTATCCTTATTTTTGAACAATTTAAACAAATGCGGAATTTTAATTTAAATATTTATCACATTTATACTTGAATTTTGATGAATAATTAAGCTGGCCATATTTATAAATTCAAGATATTTGAGTTAAAAAGGAAAGATTAAGCTTTAAGTATCTTAAATCAACGCAATATTTTGATTGCTCTTTATAGTTATAAAAATTCAAATTAGATTTTTATTTATTTCATTTTATTAATTTGCAAATTAACTTGAAAAGCTACGAAGTTGGAAGCCATTAAATACATACCCAGTACAACTGTACAAGTATACACTTCACATATGCATAGGTATTTAAATCGTATTGATTTTATCTTCTTTAGAAAATTTAAACCAATATGAAAACTGTTTACATGTGATATTTGAATTATGTAACTACTTCAAGTAAATATGCTATTTTATTATAAGTAATGAATTTATTGGCTTGCTTAGAACTCTAGATATCAAAATACTTAGTATCGGAAAAAAATATGTAATCTCTTTTTTTCTTTCTATTTTTGCTATTGGGTACGAGCGAAACTTTCAAAATTCTAAGAAATACGATTCCACTGACAAAATCCATTTAAAAACAATTCTGTAATTGAGCGGCTTGGCGAATACAGAAATGTACTTTAAGTATTAGGTTTGTAACTATAGGGCACGCTGTAAATACTCAAAAATCCCTTTTTTATACGGAAGTTTTGAAATGCTTTTCAAGTTAATCCATTCACTTTATTCATTTAATCTGTAATGTTAAACATTTGTCTTTCTATCACTGTTAGTCAGATACATGTACATTGTACATACATATGTACGAGTAATAGCAAATTATTATTAAATTAAGTGGAATATCTTTAAAGCTTAAAAGTTATTGAATTATGTGTTATAATTAAATTTGAAATAATAGACATAAGTCATTCAAATAGAGCATTCTTTAGAAACTTCCTAATGATTTTTCAATTAATTATTTATTGATTATTTGAACTATAATTGAACTTTGATCAATAATTAAATTGACCGTAAATGATTTATCGAAGTAAATCATTCAATTTGAATTAACTTTAAGATAAAAAAAAAATGTTGCAGGTGAATTTTTAATCTTTTTTAATCTTTTTTAAATATAATATTTTTTTTTTTAAATTTAAAATTATATGTATGAATCGAAATTAATCACCTACTGTATAAGTATAATAGTTAGACGAAAGATACATAGGTACATACATATATTCATTGTTTTCTTTACACAACATTCTTCTCTACACAGCACAGAAGGAAAATAACTTAGGTGATTCTGTTCAAGTAGAAAGTGTAAATGTGATTTAATTGACATTTCTTTGCCTAATAAAAGTAAGCTTTATTATCATTAAACTGATATTTATTAAAATTTTGACTAAATGTATATATACATAAATAGTTTGAAAGTAGCAATATTGAGGTGCACTTTAAAAAATAACTATAATTTTAATGGAGCTAAAAGTAAAGTTTTTTTTTTTAAATTTGGTCAGGTTTATTTTCAAATGTACATAATTTCAATAATTCAACTAAGCTAAGGTAAGCTGAGTCTAGTTTTTCTTTTTGAAATTTTAATTTAAATGATCTAATATATTTCTCCAAAAATTTGTTTAATATGCATAACTAAGCATAATTTAGTTTTTTTTTGTCAAAATTTGATGATTCTCCAACGCTACTTTAATGCAAGGATTCGATTCTATAGTTAAAATAAAAAATATACTTATATTTCAATATATCGTCGTACATACAATATACATTTTCACAATTGTTTAATCACGTCTCAGTCTAAAATCTTATAATTTGCTTTCTAATGTTTAAAAAAAACAAACGAGGATAAATAAAATATGTATGTACATATGTAGGTATATAAGGTATATATATTATGTATACCTATACATATTATGTATGCATGTACATTCATTCCATGTTTTAATAATTAAATTATCTAAAATCATATATGATTTATTATCATTGCTATCAAATGAAATCTTAGCGTTATGAAAATTTGTTTAAAGAAATATGAATTTTATAAATTTTCTAATTAAAATTTCTTTTAACTAAATTAAATTTTTTTCTAAATGAGTAATACACAAATATGTACATACATGTTGGTACATATATTTATATGCTGAAGCACCTTTTATATACATAAATGACCAAACTATTTATAAAGCATTTATTTATACATATATTTTCTGACTTTACCAAACTATTTAAACATACATACTTAAATACACATATACAATGGGTATATTACTCATGTGTACGTGTAATTTCCATGTTCTAATAATACATATAATGCATTTAAACACACTTTTAAATTTAATGTCATATATGTTACATACATACAAATATGTATTATGTATATGTATAACTTCATCATTTATAAAATGATGAAAATTTAATTAAAGTTCTTTTAATTTGCCTTTTATTCAGTACATATATACGTACATATTTGTGGTTTTCTTTAGTTCTTTACATATAAATTTAATTTATTGAAAGTAAATACATATATGTATGTATGTACATATATAAAGTTTTTTGATTTCGAAATTGTGATTGTGTATAGAAGGGGTAAGAAAAACAAAAAAGTTAAAATAACAATTATAGATACATACAACAAACAAAATATATTAATTATATAAAAACTACTAACTTTTTAAACGATAATAACACTTTTCTATTTTTAAATATTGTTATTGTTTTTTTTTTCCATTGGAAATCTGATATACATGTGTACATACATATTTACATTATGTACATAATAAAATTTTGTGTAATTTTCTATTTAACTATTACTTTTGTGGTGTATCACTTTTTATCATGTGTAAAGGTAATCATTAAAAGTTACAAAAAAAAAAAAAAAAAATTTGTTTCTGTTGAATACTTAGTTTGTATAAATTGTTTTTACAGATTATATAAAACACAAATTTATTTCATTGTTTTAGAAAATAGATAATATTTCATAAAAAAAGATTTCATACTTTATGTAAACTTTAATAGTATTGGACATTGGTTCATTTATATGAGTATAAATAAAAGCCAGATATGCAAAATTTTTAAAAGGATTGATTAAAAAGACATCGAATAAAAAAAAACATTGTGCTTGATAGTCACACGAGTTAGAAGTGAAACTTTTTGCATCAACATAAAATATGCAATAACTGATCCATATGTATGATACATATTCGTATAGATATGTATATAGTTATAAATAACTACAGCAATTATTAAAAGATGCTATTTATTTGGTATTTTACAACACATATTTTATCACTCAGGCTCATCAATTTTTTCATATTCTAAATTAAATATAGAAGATTATTGGTTTATGGTGAGTAAAATACGATGTATATCAACTCTTCTAGGTCGTATTATTATTATACTTACATAGGACTTAAATTATTATTACTTTCCGTTACACAAATTTTGAACCCTATTTTTAACTCCTCCAAGGACTTCCAAGAAAAAAAAAATACGCGTTTGGCCATTTCTAGCTCATGGCATTTTTACCAACTTTTGAATCTGAAAGACTATTTCATTATTTTTCTTCATATAGATTGTTAACATCCTCTTTACCTCCTTAAAGGGTCAATTTTGAAAAATGCGAAATATATGTTTAATTTTATTTATAGTTTAAAGCATTTGTACCAATTTTCAAGTCAATGATACTATTTGTAATTTTCCTTCATACAACTTTTGAACACACTTTTCAACCCCTTTAAGTTTTTCAGTAAAACTTAGTATTACCATGTATATACCCTCTCTTAAATCGACATAAAAGATATGTCGATTTAAAATTGGTTTTATTCTGAACCCATCTCTATGTGTTTATACCCTTTGTAACAACCATAAGAATCGTTTGAACCGGTTATTTAAATCGGTTTATTTTATATCGATTTAAACTTTAATTCGATTTAAAGAAGCGTTTATACCATGGCCTGGGTCTATTTTGTGTCGACACATTTTATGTCGATTTAAGTGAGGGTATATACATGGTATATGTATCACAAAATAAATCTAATGACAAAAGTTCATATTTATAGTTTTAGAAGGTGTTGGTTGAACTATTTAAAAATTGAAATGAACTTAAATAGTATTATGTCTATACTCATAGGATTATCATTGTCTTAACGATAGTCTTAAAACATGCAAAAAACGTGTTAATAAAAAAATGTAAACTACATTTTTAAATTTTTCCCCAAAGTATATATATTGTAGGTGCATGCGGTGGTACAAGTGAATACAAATAAATATTCGTAGGAAAAATATCTGGAAAAGGAGCTACGTTCCAGCGACTGAACTGACGCGAGTAAAATTAACTGGATCTGTGTGTATTCGCAAAACTGAATTAAGACTAAAATAACGAAACTGAAACTAAACTAAGACTGAACTGATCTGTTTAACTTGTCCTTAATAATTAATTTTTTTCGTTCATATAGGTTATTGAATAAATCTGTAATTTTAAAATTCTTGAATACATTTTTATTTTGTAAATGCATGCTTTAATGTTTTGTACGTGCAATTTTTGTACCATTAAGCTATAATAAACTGTACGTATTTATTATATATTCAAACAACATTTGATGCTCATGGTCTCATGTCTGTAGGAAAATGCAATATCATATTCATCATTACCACCACTGTATAAGTAATATAATGTACATACATACTTGTTTTAGTCTAGATATGCAAATTAACATAAATGTGGTCCATCATATGAGAAAATTTTTTTATAAATATAGCTAAATTGTTCAATTTTTATGTACTCACATAGAGTACGTTATGTGTATAAAATACATATTCTGGTTTAAGTATTTCTTAATGTCTCGTCAATCACAGAATTTAATTTAATTTAAGTACTTTTCAATACATTCAATACACTCGTACATTGTGCACACAAACTTACAAAAAAAAAAAACTTAGTTACTCGATTAGAATTTATAGGTACTTATATTCTTTAAATTCAAAGTATGAGTTTTTAGATTGAAAGTTGGTTATATGTATTTATTTTATTGAGAATTTTCAATTTAAATTTTGTTGTTAGTAATTTGCTTCTTCCTTTTTTTTTTATTGCAAATTTTCTTTTGATTGTAAATTTGTATAATTTTTAAATAAAAAAATATTTTAAATTAACTAGTTTTTAATTGCCTATAACTATATTTTTATTATATTTTATATGATTTTTTAAAATAGTAATTATCCTACTAGAGTTTAGTATTATTATAGTTTTTGTTTTTATGTAAATAAATTAATCATCGTCCTTTTAATATAATTAGTAGTACATGGGACAGTACCTACTTGAATTTTTAAAAAAAAAAATAATTGGTAATTTATTAAATTATCTGGAAAATTTAAATTTAATTTATTTAAATCAAAAGTCAATACTGAAGATTAGGCATTATTAAATAAGAAAAAATTTAATAATTGCTTATCTTATTATATTATTATGTTATGGTGGGTTTACACGACAAAAGACTTTTGGTCTCTAAACTCCAGAGTCCAGAGATAAAAACTAGGAAATCAAAAGGGATTATGGTTAATTTTTTAAAAGGGTTGGAAAATGATAATACGAAAATGTACACAAATCAATTTCTAATAATTTCAATGTTTTTTTCAATAGCCGAGCTTATATTAAAATTTATGAATAGTTATTTTTGTTTTAAATTCATATATATTTCTATATAAAAACTTACCTTCTTCTAAAAACCAGCATTCACAAAACATAGTATAACAATTCACTTGAAAACTAATTAATATTAATTTTAAAAAAAATAAATAAATATGATTTGTTCAAAACCAATGAATATCGAATATCTAAATAGGTTTATAGAAACATGAGAGATTAGATATCAAAATTTGTTTTGAAGACCAAAGACCATTTACATGAAAAAGACTATATATATTTTTAGGTCTCTCGAGTTTTTACACAGGATCTCCTGGTTACCAGATACTAAACAATGGTAAAAAAAAAAACCAAAAAAACTAAAATTTCCTGTAGTGTAAACTTACCATTATAAAGATTTAAAAAATCAGAATTAGAGCAGGGTATGCGGCATTTAATGTTGTAAAGTGATACCATTAAAAGTGAAGTCAAAATATTTGTAAGTATCATTTTCAAATCATCTGACTAGATGACAACATTTTTCGGCGTTTTCAACATCATTATCACTAGACTTTTTTTATTGTTTACTTGTTAAAATTCAAAGTAATCTTTAAAGCCTGTAACCTTTAAAAAATTTCATACAAGAATTTGAGTATTTCACAAAATTTCGATTTAAAAGTGCATGTTAAATCTTCAAAACAGCTACATTATGTAGACAGTTGTGTAGAAACATTTCAAAAAAGACAAAATATTGCTATAGTTTTGTAAAAGCACAGCACAACCTACCAGCTGTTCATCCTGAAAAGAACTTCAACAATTCTTTTATTGTCGGGGAATACTGCGAAAACTTAAGCGTATAAACTTGTGATGTAACTAGATTTTTTAAAAAAATTAATCTACTTTCTCATTACATGTAATTTCATGAACCTAAATCTATGTACCTAGTTGAACTTAAATTTAATGTCTAAAATTTGAAATAATTTAACAATCTCGAATCTTAACTTGTTTTTTTTTTTTTTTTACAGTTAATTCGTTGGTTTGTACAATAAATTTAATTTAAGTTATTAAGTTTTTCTTAAAATAATTTATTTCCTTTAGAAATTTAAATAATTTTTTCTTTATTTTGTATCTCATTTCAGGTAGTAGTACTGGAAATTGATAATGACTTTCTTCATCAAAATAAAATTTACTATTAAACAATTCAACAAGTGAAATTGAATACATTTTATTTGAAACAAAAAAAAACAAAAAAATACGAAACAACATAAAAAATTACATAATCGGATTTAATTTTTGTTTATCATTACGTACATTATTATTTTTTGTTTTTTTAATCAAAAACTTTTTTTTTACTCATATATAATACAACATCCGTGGGATATTTTAATTATTTTTAACGATTTTTGTCAACAACAACGCTTATTGTTTTTTCCCTGTAGATATTTATTTATTTTCGTGCTTATCGCTCTGGAAAATAGTGAAATTTTCGCAGTAAAAACTACTTTTTTACGTTTTTAATTAAAAGAGAAAACAAAAAAATAAAAAAAAAATATTTTCTTCCTGTGATTAAATCCAAAAAAAAATATATATATTGGTAAGTTGAATTGTCTTTTTTTACTCGTAATTTAAAAAAAAAACAAAAATTGTTTATTTTAAGTATGCATGTATTTTGTAAATTAAAATTTACAAACGATTCTGTAAATAGGTGTAGGTACATGTAAGTACAGAGAAAATTGAAATATTCATAACTTGTTTATTTGAATAATGATACAAATATTGTAGTATATGGGATGATTTTGGGTTTACATTGAAAGTATGAAATTAAAAATTGTGATACGTGTGAAATTTTACGTTCAAAAACATACATACATGTAAGGTGGTGATGCTTATTCCGTATCTTTTCAAAATGCTGATTAGCAGAATAAAAAAGCTGTACTTTATAAGTATTTTCATTTTTATAGTTTAAATCACGATAAATACATTCAAAGTATGTAAATAATGAGAAAGTTATATGTGATCTGTATTAGAAAATTAAACAACCAATTGTCAATTAGACTTGAAAAAACACACAAACCTATATGTATGCATAAAAGAAATAGGGAGGGATCGAAACTGGCATGTTTACCCTAATATTTCACATAATTTTCTGATAAATACGGTAATTTTTTTTTTTTTTTGTCTTTCAAATAATTTATTTCTACTTTAGAAAATGTCTATATTTAAAAAATAAAAAAAAAATATAAGCAAACGAATAAAGAAATATTACACATCATACATATTTAAAAATTGCTCAATGATTTTTAATACATTAATAAGTTTAATTTCTCAAGTTCATGTGTTAGAATTCGAAATAGGAAAAATTGCATTGATAAAATTTTGTGGTATTTATTTATTGATTTTCTATTAACTGAATGATAAAGACTGAAGCCATAGAAAAAATTGTTTTCACTTTGTTTTTTCACTTTAAAAAAATATTATATGTATATGTAAATAAAAATGAACTTGTATTAAACAGTTTTGTATTTTCATTAAATTTTAATATTTCCTGATTTGTATCAAAAGTAGTAATATTTTTTTCTCGAACTCAAAATTTATTTATATATAAAATATGCATATATTATATTATTTCGACAAACATTGGATATCTTTCATTTCAAATTTCGTATTAAAGATAAAAATAATATAAGAAACCCAAAATAATATTAAATAAATGATTAAATACATGAACATGTCTATGAATTAATTATTAATTTTTTTTCCTCATTTCTATTTCTTATTCTAATATTTTTTTATTTTTTAGAATTTTAGGGATTCAAGAATGAATAAATTTATTAAAAGTAGATTTCCTTAGAATAGAATAAAATTATATTTTGTCTTATTTATGTGTAAAATTCTATGATGTTTTGATGACAGAATTCATCTCAATACCTAAAATTTTCTTAAGAACAGAAAATATCAACTAAAACCGTTTTGGATGCCGTAGAAAAAAAATCGAAAATTATATTCCCCGTAGAACACTATAACTATAGCCGTTGACAGGATAGCTTCTTTGAACATTTTTTCTTTGTTAATTTACACGACCATCAGTTCAATTTTCATTTTGAAGCATAATATAAGAATTTTTTTTATCTTAATATAAATTATTGATAATAAGATCGTAACAATACAATTCTTTCTTTCTTTAATTAAAATAAATTTATTCCAGGACATTTTAAAAAAAAAAATTTCAAAGCGAGACATAAGTTATCACCTTGCGTAATTATTGTGCGTAAACACAAGCTTTATATCATCAAAGTGTCAAGAATTTTCATAATAATGTATATTGTACATGAGTTGAATATTCAATCTATTTTTTATACTTAGATTTTAATACAAATATAAATAATTAATTTAAAGACTTTATTACAAAATTAGTGTTTAGGCATTTCTATATTAAATAATTTACATGTTTAATTAAGCATTTAACCTTAAATACACCTATCTACATAAAATAGAAAAAAGTATTTAAATATAATCGTCAAAGAAAAAGTATAAAAAAGTTCTTTTAAAGGTTTCCCTTTACATGTTGTTTTCCTGATGACGATAATAAGTCAAGAACGAATTAAACTGATATTAAGTATTTTATTTTTATTATTGCTTTTTTTTCCCTTTTTAACGGATAGGTATATGTTTATATTATTATCTATTTCAAGATTTTTTACAGGGTTAAAAGTATAGGAATTTAAGTACATAGTATACGAGTATTCTTAACATACTTATGTATATATGAACATATATATATATATGTATGTACTATGTACATATACATACATAACGTAATGCGTGTTTATCCACAGTTATACAGTTATAGTTAGACAATATAATATAAAACAAATTAATTTTGTCAATTCGTATTTTATAAATACAACAATTTTTAATTCAACTTTTGTTAGTATTAGAGAAATAAAATGAGTTTAAGGACATAGAACAATTTATTGTAGTTATATTTTTACATGTTCACTTTATAATACTCTGTTATTATTAAATTACGGTCAACAACAAGTATTTTATAATAATACCAGTGTAAATACATTATACTAAATATAAATATATAAGAACCTATGTATGTATGTTGAAATAAAAACATTATTCCATTTATGTATCGTATACATATATCTAAGAATTTTTATTATCTACTCACCTCAAATGATTATAGATTTAATATAGATAATATCTTTTTCTGTAATGTTAATAGGTCATTAGAGTTTTAATGTTATTTTATGTGTACATGAAATATTTTAATAGAAAAAAAAAAAAAAACAAAGAAAATATGTTTTTTGAAAAAATTGTTTTAAGACCAAATCTTATTGTATATAAAAAGCTTTTTCGCATAACAATTTCAAGAAAATAAAAGGTTGTAGTTATATTGAAAAAATATGTGATATATAATGTCGATGTTATTATGTTCTATTACTTACATTCTACTTTACTTAAATGAGTTGCATGTCTTAAAAATATATCTTTCAGAACATCGCCTCAGTTTGCAAGGAGTTTTCATATTAGTTTAATTTAATTTTGTTTTCAGTATTAATTTTGTCCTATTAAAATGCATTAAAAAATTCCAATTCCAATTGTAACTCTTCGCACTTCATCTTTACGAGTACAAGTCAATGGGAATTTTTTTTTCAATATTAAGTCTTATTATAATACCAGCTGAGATTACCTGGCTTTGTTATTTATTCATCTCAATCTTCTATTAGCCAGGAAAAGGAATTAATTCCATCTATAGTGTGAAATCGCATGTTTACACAACAATTATGGGCTTTTCTTTAACTTTACTTAGGATATTTTCTATACAGTTAGCTCTTATAATAAGGCTGTAACTACTATACCCAAATTTAAAGGCGACCTTGCAGTGTAGAAAGATAAAAAATTTAGAAATTTAACTTCTTAAATTATTTTGCACTTGTTCTTTTTAAATTACCTAAAAAGTGGCTAAATTTTAAAAAGGCAAAATTGCAAAAACAAAATCTTCATGTTACAATATCAAAAATATTACAGTATATAGCTTCAAGAGAGAAAAAACATGCAGTAAAACTTCCATATTGGCGAAATGGAAAAGAAAATACCGTCCTTGTTAATTTGTGATTTTATGAAATAAACCTGTTCAAGTTCTTCAGACTTTTTATTTTTTACGGTAAAATCAACGTCTTAATAAAATTATTTGTTATTGTTTCAAAAACTCATTATATTCCTTAACAACAAATAATTTTTCTTTGAAAACACTGGAAAACTAATAGGAGTATGATTTAATAATTGACTTTTTCTATAATTTAGGGTCACAATAAAAGTAACCTTTTTTACGCAAAATTTCACCCTTTACGATACATTATACTTCTTAAAAAATAAGGGATAATTTTCATTCTTAAACCTTAATTTTATTTTATTTGTGTTTTTAACCCTTATTTGGAAATACTCATAAACATCTAAATAAATTTTAAGAATTTCTTGTTTTTTTTTTCATCCTGTGATGACACATAGATTGACCTTTTAGTTTATTTCTAAATATGTATGTATCAAACAAAAAAAAAGAATAAATAGGACCAAATAAAGAACATTTTTATTACAAACTATTATACTAAAGAAGAAAATTTACACATAATAAAATGAAGTAGATAAACATCTCACCAAACATTTTCTCAAATATTCGAGAAAATGAAAATTTTAAAGTTGTGAAAAAATTAAGGTGATATTGAAAACTTCGTGGAAACTTTCTTCAATTCAATATTCTAGAATTCTTTTTGAAGATGAATAACAGCCATTTTCTGTATTATTAAAAATTACTTGTAGGCTGCACACTTCTCGCACTCGGAAGAAACTCCCGAAAAACTACAAGCAAAGTTCATAAATCTTCGGCTAATATCTTTAGGAAACTACTTGACCTGAACAGAAACGAACTAGGTACCATCACGGACCTTCACACCGAGCACTGTTCACTTAACTATCACATGTGCAAGATAGGGCTAAGAGAGGATGACAAATGCAGATTATGTAAAGAAGCCAAGGGAAGGAACCTCGAAACACATTCTGTGTGAATGTGAGGAATTGCCTTCTAAAAGAGTACATCAGCTTTTTCTTAACCTGGAGAAATTTGGTGTGCACCTACCTTCTAATAGAATTTTAGGATATATTAGACGCCTAAATATATAAGAAGAACCAGTGGCACAAAAGATATGTACAGGTCAAAGTGCAACAATAGCTCCTAAATATATAATCTTATCGACTTGTAGGCACACATCGTTTTATGTTCTTTTTCAGTAATCTTCAAATTGTACATGGCTGTTTTTGCAACCACAATTCAGTTGTATTCAGATGATCTTTTCACAATGTTTTATCATTTCGTAATGTTTGTATAGTTAGAGTAAAAACTCATATGCGTACTAAAATTTAGATTGTTTTACATAAGTACACATATAATTTGTTATGAATATTTTACATGTAGTATCTTTATTTTAATTCAAATGAAAATCATCAATTTTGGGGCATATCCTCGATCGTTTAGTAAATATGGCGGATTTGCGATTGCTAATTGAAATTACAAAAACCATATCCTCGATTGCAATCGTAAGTTAGCCATTTTTACTTTGTAAGCACTTTGTGCTAAATAAAATTTCTATAACCTATAAATTTTTATTATAAACAAATTCGTTTTTTTTTCTTTCGATTTTTGCATTTTTTTAAATTTTCAATCAATCAAATAAGGAGGAAAAGCCGTAATGTCGATTCACACATTTCAGGTCAGTCTCAGTTCAGTTTCCGTTTCGATTATTCGGTTAATATTATTGTATGAAGTTCAAATGTACATAGTCACACATGTTCGTTCCGTCTCAGTTCAGTCACCGATCAGGCAGAATTTCTCGGTGTCAGAGATTTCCGATATCGTCGTCAACGTTATTTTTTGAAATGACTGACGGAGTTTTGACAGCTTTCAGTCTTTTTTTTGTACATTGTTGTGGTGGGTTGTATTTTTTTATGTGAGCAAAATGTCTAGTGACGAAAAATTAATTGAAAAAGTACGGGAAAATACTGTGTTGTACGATTTATCGAATAAAAAATATATGGATAGCAAATTTAATGATACCATTTCATCCAACAAAATTGCAATCATACACAACTCTTTTACTGTAAATTTATCCATTTTTTAAGTCACAACTTTACACAATATTGTAACTCAAACTTTTTCAACTGATGATAAAAACCTACTGATTGAACTGATATGTGTGAATATAAATCGACTGAAACTGAACTGTGACTGACGAAACGGAACGGAAACTGAACTGAAACTGACCTGAAATGTGTGAATCGACCTTTATACTTTTTTGTTTTTTTAAAAAAAAAAATGCTTTTAAAACTTCGAAATATGTACATTGTACATGCTTGCAAAACACAGGAATTTAATTCAAATTTATCAATTAACAATTAAATTAATGCCTCAACTCAAAATATTATTCTTTCACAGATATTTAACATTTCAAGTTTTAGTTTTAAGTTAATAGCATTCTAATAAGCTTTAATTTAAAGAGAAGTTCAAGTCATCAACCACATATGTAGGTTAAAGTATCCCTTAAATCTATCTTAAGATGAAGACTGTAAAACTGAAATAGTTAGTAAAGTTATGCTTAAGGTTAAGATTACACTTTAGTGTCGACTGTAAAACCGGACCGAAAAAGCAAAAACGAAGCAAAACTAAAAAAAGGAGTAACTGAAATAGAGTAAGAAATAAAACGAAAATTTAATCATCATTTTTTGCTATACAAAATTAGGGAAGTATTTTGTTTTCAATTTAATTTAAATTTAAATGCATTTTAATAGCAATTTTAAAATTAAATTACTTTTCTAGATAAAAGTTTAAATTAATCGTAAAGTTTAGTACGTGTTAAGTTGAAAAAAAACTATGTATTTGTTTTTATCATTCTTTTCGAATGTCTTTTTTATTTGTTTGTTTGTGCTTTCAATATACCGTTCGACTAATCCTTTAAAATATAATAAACAGCCCATCAAAACAGTAAAAGTAATCAACTTTTAATTTTGTATAAAATTAATTTAAGATAAAATACAGTTTTTGTTGTTTTTTTTTTTTTTTTGTGAATTTTTCTGTTATATTTATACTCTATTAAATTTATTAGGGCAAAAAGAAGGATAAAAAATATGATAATGGACGATAAATTTAGGACATTTTGTTTATACCTATGTATATATCAACCTATACATTGTACAATATTATGTTGAATGTATGTGATATACAACAACTACATATATCGAAACACAAAATATGTATATACATATAGTATATTATATTATACTTTGTTATATGTACATTATATCAATTTTTGTACATACATATGTAGGTATATAATGTATGTATATATGCACCTTCTATATCTGCACTTGTAAACTAGGTCAACTGTAATTACCCTCACATTTCATCACAACAGTGGAAAAGAATGCATCCTATTCAAGCTATTAAAAACTTTTGAGAATTTTTTTATATTTTATTCCTTTTTATTTCTTTTTCGTCCTTTTTGGATAAATTAAAGTGTAGGTGGTAATGATGGTGTACTCATTGGTTTATTATTTATTTTCATCAAGCAAATATACTAAAAAACTACACAAATGTATGTTAGAATACATAAAATTATATACATACATATATGTATAATTTATTTATTTTTTTGTTTTTTTTTCTCATTAAATATCTCATACTCTAAATACTTCATTGTTGTTACATTGTCATCACATAATATAGCATATCCTTCAGTCTTTTTAAGTATAAGTTTTTCCTATATTTTATATTTTACCTAACTTATATAATAAAAACAAATGTATATATACGTACGCGTACATATACATATACATAATCTAGAGTATATATTAAAGTAGGAAAAACAGAAGAAAAAAATGTTATCCTTGTGTCATATCGTCAAGATAACGACATCAGAAGCGAATTATTTTCTGTCCATTAAACTTCTTTGAATTTTTCAGTATTATTATGTATATTATTATTAAAACAAAGTGAAGATAAATATATATATTATAGGAAAGTAATTGATGAAAGAAAAACGATTACAGACAATAGCATATGTACGGCATTAAAATAGAAGAACGTAATGATTATTATACAAAAAAAAAAATGGAAATGGAAAAAAATAATAGGAAGATATAACAAAAAAAAACCTTGATCATTTCTATTATTATTTTTATTTTACTAATTACATTCGTCAAATTATCTTCTTACAGACATTTTCATTTGTAAATATATGTATCTTTTCATATCCATACACAGAGAGAAGTTATTGTAAAGAAAAGATTCATTCATCATGTACAGACTATTTGCTGTTGCTTGCTATTATTTTAAAAGTACAAAAAAATACAGACTCTCTGGAATCTGTGTAATATATGTATAGTATATTTATATTTATATGTACATATACATATATAATGTACATATACTTTTTTAATCTTTAATCTGTATTGCAGTAAAGATTTTCGATGAAAAATAATATGAATATGAATTTCCAAATGAGTGATCTTTTCAATGGACAGTTTCCGTTCTATAGTGACCGCGACAATTTATTAAAATTTTTCTTTTTTTCTTTTTTTCATTATTATTTTTTGAATAAACTTGACTTTTTTAAGACACTAATGTGCAGTTTATCAAAGTCTGATTGAATGATTATACAATACACACATATGTATAGGTACATAGGTACATTAACATACATATTATATAAAAAAAACCATGGGAATTTTTTTTTACTAAAAAAGTTTGGTGTTTTGTTTTTTTTTTCTTTTAAATTGTAAAGAAAAATTTTTAATTTTGTTTTTTTTTTCATGTTCAAACATCTTTTGCCTTTTCAAATAAATTACATGATGGAATTTAATGTAATTTCTTATTCTCAAATGTACGTAATTATATACGAGTATAGTAGTTAAAGTAGTTCTTCTAGTTATTCTATTAACCTTTAAAAAAATTAAATTTTTTATTCCGGTAAAGTAAAAATTTCTAATGAAAAAGCGAACATAAGAAAGTTGATTTTATTTTCACTCCCACATAAACACCCAAATTCATTTCCATCCATCTATTCAATATGGCGCAACAGTCCAATTCGAACCTCGATTTCCTCAAATTGAGGATTTGTGCTGGTATTTCTGTCATAAATGCACCTACAGTGCCTACAATTTATAGTGTAATGCGAACCACTAAATTCGTTGGTGAAAAACGAATTTATTTGTACAATATTTTATAGGCTTGCTTATGGTCAGTAAACAAAACCACTAAACTACTTCAGTACCGAGCATACTAATTGTACCCAACTCAAATGAATTCGTATATACTCATTCAAAGCTGAGTGAACTTAGGCGGATTCGATTTCGAGACCTTTCTGCATCAGAAGCTAGCATTCTATCGCTTCGGCCACTGCCCGCCATCAATATTTGGTTAGTCAATTTTTGAATTACACTTAATTTTATATACATATGTATATTCAATTCTTTCAAAAAATATTATAAGAATTTTAATCCTGTTTACTGTTTAAAACATAGGCTTTGTTACCAATTTCTTACATCATATTATATAGTTCATCTCTCAATGGAATGGGTATTATATTGAAGGCTAAGTGATTTTATATTTCACACTTTAATGATATTACTATTTATTTTTACATTTTATTTCATCGACTATTTTTAAATAATGTTTTTTTTGAAAAGAAATGGATAAACTTGTATTATGGATTATCCTTGATGATAGTTTGTATTTTCAAAGAGTATAATATGTCATGGTCGATTCATATCTTAATTCCAATAGAGATTATATATATAATTTTAATAAATTCTGTCGATAAAATTTTGAGCAGATATAAAAATCAAAATTAAGTCGATGTTTAAAAACAAAAAATAAAATTGAAAAATACTTAAAACTCAAAAACCATGTATCGAGGTCAAATTGTGTTTTAAAACTTCCACAGTCTACTATTTCTGGAGATAGGTCTTATTGACCCGAACCAAACAGCTATATTAGTTGCTTTCGATTTGCCACTTTCAAGTACTTGCGAGTAGATAAGGTGGAAGTCTGTGCTAAATCATCTACACGTAGCTACTCATGTAAAATTTTTCAAGTAGATACAAGTAGTTACGCACAATTTTTACAACAGAGGGCTTTATAGTTTAAAACTAAGAGCACTAGATGTGTTTTTCTTTTTTGTATGTATATTATGACAAAATAAAAATTATTTTTAGGTTTTGACACCTATCAAAAGTTTTGTGTCGTTCGATTTATCCATTTATCCAAGACACATTTTAGTACTCGCAAGTACTTGGAAATGGCAAATCGAAAGCAGCTATTGCATTGGAAAAAAAGGAAATCATTACCGTTTAGTCGCTAAAATGCATCAAAGGTTTTTGAACTATTTTTTTAAAAATTACCCTGTAACCTTGTTTTTTGGTGAATTAGATGGGGTTTTTCAATAAGAGTGATAGAACTTTTAGTTGTAACAGCCGCCAAGTTGTTGGTGACCTGTCAGAGCCAAGTGATATTTGTATTCAGTAATCAGTATTTATTGACAAGTGATCATGGATAGATCGCACAACGTGTTGAATTTAGCTGCGTTCCATTCGGCTACTCCGGAGTAGATAGGCGTAGTTGAGGGATCAAATTCCCTGTAAATTTGAACCTAAAAAAATAAACTTATTTTTTGTGCCTGCTACTGCAGCTGTTTTCTAACAAAACTAATAATATCTGAAATAAAACATACTACCTATTAATTGCACAGAAAAGTAGATAATTAACTAAGTATAATTAATTAATATTTAATTAATTTAATTAGTTTTATTTTTATTTATCACTAATTACCAATTTAATTAATAATTAATTCATTTTTTGTATATATTTATTACCAATAACTGACAATTTAGAATGTAAACAAATTTCATAACCTCTAAAATGAAAAATTCATCTATTGGATAAGGGAATAACTTAAAACCTGTTGTGAATTTTAGTGGTAAAATATATCAACTGCGCCCATCTATGCTTGCTTTCTACACCTGTCCTGAATATGAATTATTTGAGCGTAGATGAGAGTAGGTTCATCTACGCCTGAAATCCCAATGGAACGCAGATTTTATAAAAATTTATTATCAAAATTCTTGTTCAATTCGAGCAACGTTTTGTGCACTTCGTTCTTCAGCGATGAAGCTCACTTCTAGATGGATCGACAGATGCTTTTGTCTATTAGCAGAATTGGCGAATTTGGGGAGATTGTAATCCTAAGTCGATAGTCGAGCGAGCGTCGCATCCGCAAAATTTTACCTTGTGGTGTGGTTTATGGAGTGTTGGCTCTTACTTTTACCAAAATGACTAAGGTGTGGCTATACCCGTGAATGGTGAGAGTTACCGTTCAATGATTTCAATTTTTCTTTGGAGTGAATTACGTGGAATGAATTTGTCTGACATAATATGGTTTCAACAATCCTGATTGGGTCATGTGAAATCCTTTGTTTATGCAAACAAACCGAAAACTGTTGACGATCTGAATGAAGCAAATACTATTAATGTTGTTGGTAAGATGCAGCCAGATTTGTATGCCAGAGTATGTACTGCTGTCGAATTTACTCCAAAATAAAACAAAAACTACCAGATTATCTTTGCATTTTTTATTTTATGTCAGTTCAAAGTTCTATCACTCTTATTGGAAAACATATTAATTCATGCTATATTTTTTCTTTATACCTTAACCTATATTTACCTTATTATTTTGAATAAAACTGGAATCTTTGTAAAGGGTTTTAAAATACATTTAAACATCTGATTTTTCTAATTCAAAAATGACAAACAAGTAACAATATGTAATATATACAATAACTATAGATAATAACACAATTAAAAGCTTTTAATACTCTACTATTATGAAGAATACTCACTCACGCATAACTAAAAAAATTTTAATGGAATTTTTCTGTTTTATATTTTTAAGTATGCACTTAATGTTTGCAATAGCTTACAAATTGAAATTTAGAAAATTCTGAAAAATAAATAAAAAATTTGTATTTATGTATAATAGGTAACGTACTTCGTGTAAAAAGGTATATTTTCATTAAATAGATGATTCTAATTGAAAATTTCCTTTCGAGTAAAGTTAAGAGGTTTGCAATTTGGTAGTTCTAAAAGTCATCAATTTTTTTTATTAATTTTAGTTTTTCAAAGAATTAAAATTCATAGAGTCTAAGCTAATTAAGACTATCTAATATTTTTGAAAAATACATAAACAGTAGACTTTTTTTAGTTAGCAATCTACATTAATTTTATATATGTAGGTATAATTCATATAAAATAAATTTAGTGAAAAAAAGTGTTTTCCTTTGAAACTATAAAATTATTTAGATATTATTTATATTTGCATACAATTTAGTAGTATATAAGTACATATGTACATTATGTATGTTATTCAAAAAACTTGCATAATGTTGCGTATGTAAATAAAATTTAAACAAATAACGTAATATTTACGTGACATGACGGTGGTTACCACAACTTTAAATTTTTCCACTCTTATGACTGGAAAAATGTTAGAAAATGTATAAATTAACATGGTTTTTTTGTTTTTATGAAATCGAAGGTTATCTAGCACATTAAGTTAAGCCGTCGTCGTACTCCAGCAATTGCAGATGCTAAGTAATTTTCTTATATGTATGTGCATACAATAATTTTTTTTAAAATACTTTTTCATATTTCCATAGAAGCTATATTGGTATCCAAACTTATTGATCCATCAAATGTCCATATTTTAGTACGTCCACCAATATATTTTCAATATTATAGATGAACACTCACTTTGGTGGTGTATTCTTGTTGTAATCAAATTGTTTACTGTACAAAACTAATTTATTGCGTAACTTGACCAACAATCGTAACAGTGTGTTTCAATTTACACAATTTAATACATGTACCTGCTTTTTACTTTTTTTATTTTCCATATACAATATTTTTTGTTTGTTTTGTTTTTCATATGAATATCTTATTTATTCGTGCTCGTTCCGTGACAGACTGATTGTAAACGGTATTTAACTATGCCTAGTATCTATGTTGCTATAACTACAATATACTCGTATTATAATATTTTAAAACTCTATTATTGTTGTCGCAAACGCGATATGTACGAAATTACACTGAAAAGTAACCAAGAGTTAAGCGTACCATGAAGGTAAGCGTGTAATGAATGATTTTAAAATTATTTGTATTGTTTAAAATTGAAAGTGTTTACATGGAATTTAGGTAATAGTTAATTTTTTTTCCTCAATAATGATAAATAAAATGTTTGGAAAGTATTTAAAAAATAAAATAAAAAAGTAAGGCGTTGGATGTATGGAAAGTAAATTTTTTCAAATTTCAAATTTATTCACAACTAAAAATTATTTGAAATTTTTTTTTTTGCATAAAAAAATTAATGTTATTCTATTAAGCAGGAGTTGAAAAGAAAAAGTAATTTTAAACACTTAGGTACATGTTCTTACGTATATACCGATTCAAATAAAATTAAATTTCTCAAACAGTGAGAAGGTATCTAAGCTATATGCTTTGGTTGGGTTTTTTTCGAAAGTCGTGTTTAATTATAGGAAGTAATACAAGATAAGCAAAATAACAATTTGAAAGTTTGACCAATAACTTTGATCTTTGTAAACCGATCTTTACCATCAAAAGTATTTTTTATAAACTAAACTCTTCGAAAAGTTACATTATTAATAACTGATTTTGTACTTTTGAGAAAGAAATATGTACTTTGAAGAATTTTATTAGTTTCAATAATAATTAAAGAACTCATTACCCATTTCGGTTATGGCAACGAAAACTAAAATAATTGTTAATTTCATGAATACATATCAACATTTTATAATAGATAAGTTTTAGTTTTACATACACGAATCAATGAGGACATTTTTGTACAGTTTTTCGTCTCTTTAAAAAAGTATGCTTCCGGAATAGTAGAAAGTTGAAATTTGGCCAGAATGTTTCTCAAAGGGTTCTCTACTAAATAAACAAAGTTATAGCGTAAATTACACAAAAACGTCGTTTTTCAAAAAATCAAAATTTTTTCCACTCTACTATTATCCCCTCTATTTTTAGACTTATACTGAAAAAATCTTATTGCGGTTACATTAAAGTATTTTCTGATCTAAAGATGCTTATTCGACTCTAATTAGTGTAATACAGCCCGAAATATAACAGTCCAAAGTTGACAAGTTCTTGGGACGATATGGAACTTAATTTAATTCTTTCTTGTTTTAAAGAAAAAGACGAGAATAATTTCAAATTATTCGGATCAAGGATCCAGAGATATTCAAATTTAAAAACTTATTTTTAACGAAAATGTGCCAAAATTGAACCAAATTTTTAATTTATAATAGTTTCTTATAAATTACAAATTATATATGTATGTACGTAGATAATTCGAACCAAATCAAACTAAACTTAATGACATTTTTTTTTTCAACTTAAACAAACAAAAATTTAGGAAATCATATGTATGTGCATTTATAATCTTTAAACAATTTCAATTCATCAATTATTAAAATATCCTTCAACAGCAATAATAAGAATTTTTTACCATGAATTTTTAAAATTTTCTCAAATCATAAAGAAGAAAAAGATACTTTGATTATAAACTTTGATAAATGATGTATTTCTACACAATAAAAAAAAAAAGTATCATACATGAAAAAAATAACTAAATATCAATTTATCTTCATTTTAAATCATCAACAAAGTTCAATCAAGTAAGAAACCAATTAAATCATTTTCATATAATACATATACTTACATACTCGTAAAGTTAATATTGTCAACAATGATAATAATGATTGAATTTTCTGCTCAATTAGTTCAATGTGTAATTTCAATGTTAAAAGAAGAAAAACAAAAAATTTAAAAAAAAGTATAGAGTTGTCATGTGTGCCATTGAGCTTTACCTGTAATAAAGTATGTGTTTATCAGTAATGTACCATTAATTATTATAAAAAAATATGTGTATATACATATACCTATGTATATGTATGTATACACATATGTATATTGTATTATATAATTTTCCTACCATTTCAGTTTCACCTGTTTCTTTTTATCTTTTATACTACATATTTTTGATTCTTTTTTTTACATTAATTAAGAAATAAAAGAAAAGACATTTTTTTATTGTTCTGCATTGCTACATTTACTATATATTAAAAGTCTTTTATGTGTACAGAAATAGTAGAAGCAGTAGAAATAGAGCAATTTCTTAGACTCATTACAACCAACTACGTATATATGTATATTTACAAACTTGTTCATACATAATATGTACATATGTATAAGTATATGCATTGGTAAAAAGTGCAAGACTCGTATCTATAATACCAAAACCATTTATAATACAGGCCATGAACTGGTGTTTTGTATGTATTAGCTAGAAGTGCCATGTTTTGTTTTGACATTTTAGTTTCTTATGGTTTCTTAATAAGAGTGCTGAAATAGTAGTGTAAAGAAATAGTGTTTTATACATACATGTGTTTATATAAATATTTACAGTTTGAAGAATAATAATATAAACTTTTTCCTTCAAATCAATTTATTCACTTTATAATATAACCTCACCATAGGGATAGTCAACACGTCAATTTTTTCTCTTACAAGAAGGTAAGAAGGCACAATATTTTCCATCTTTTTATTTTATTTTTTGACTGTTGTGCACTTTAAAAATTATAACACTGTTAATTTATTATATTTTAAAACTTTTATAAACTATATTTTATTTAAAAAACCAAAAATATTTAACTAAAACACATTTTCTTTACACCATTATTTGTACTACCAGCAGTGTTGTTTTGAAAAATTGACACTTCTGTCGTGTTTGATTGTGTTAGTTCAGAAAGCCAGTTCATGGCTTGTATTATAGATGGTTTTGATAATACATATTCTTTCTTAAGAATAAACATACATACATGTGTGCAATTTTAATCATAAATATATAGAAGCAAAAACATACATAGTCGTCCATTTGAATCCTGTGAAAAATTCTTCTTAAATTTATGTTTTATATATCATGTATTACGATGCACAAGAATCTCTTGTATAATGTTGAAATAAGATTTTATATAATTTTGTTCACATATTTTATATGTCATATCCATACATACATGACTTAGGTATGGTGGGTATAATAAATGCTCTCTTTTATTTTACTTTATAATGATTTTTTTTTTTTTTTTTACACATCTTAAGAATTCAATTTCATTAAATACGTACTTAATGTATAATGTCATATGTATAATACGTTTGAAAAATAGTAATAATAATCACATAAAAGTATTTTATATGATTTTTAAGGATTCTTTGAATTTTCTGAGATTAATTTCATTGAAGAGTGCAGAGAAAAAAAAGCACATTCACATTGCATATTTTACCTTTGCATGTCATTATTCTTTTAAATTATACTGTGTTTTCATATTCAATTATGAGTTTTAATGATTTAGAACTAAAAAAAAAAATAATAATAAAAGTAATTATTTTAAGTGTGTAATGTGAAAACGTATAAAATAAAACAGTTTCTGATCTAATAGAAGTTTGTACATAATTCAAAAATTCAAATGTTTGATCTCTTATGAATTAAAGAAGTAGAAAACAAAAAAGTTAAAATAAAAGTTTCTTAATTGAAAAATTGTTACACAACACTACTGTAAAATTCATTAAGCCTTTCAGTACGGAATTTTTATTTTTGTTGCAAGGTAAAATGAACTTATGCACGTATAACTTTTTTTTTTTAAACCATTTAATTTGAAGTACATATGAATATTTATTCAGATACTGAAATTTGATAACGGGTTTCGAATTTCTAGAGTTTTCTGAACTTTTCAAACTTTGATGTGCATTATGTTCAAGTTTTCCAATATTAGTCAAAATTATATTCACCTCCTGCTTCTAGGAGGAGGTCGGAAAATATCAATGGTCATTCCTTTGTACAGGTTAACAGAAAAAAAATTCTCAACATTTCAAATTTTTGAACAAAGATAATGTATATAGCCTATAAAATATCTTAATAATTATAAAATGTACTTCGCATGTTTTTAATAAGATTAAATAATACATCTTTAATTAATAAACAATTTTTGAAAACATTCTGAGGTTATAAATTATATAATTTTCTTTTGTCTTTCAATTTGAACAGTCGCCGCTACAAATAATACCACTTTATGAGAAATTTTACACCTAAAAAAATAAAGTGAACCAAAGGAAACTACGAACATCGAAATAAATAAATATTTCATTTATTATTATTCTTCTAATAAACATAAAATAACATAACGCTTAATTATACACATATACATTACAACTACATATGTATGTACAATTGTACATACATATATGCCTACATAATACATATGTTTATTTAAATTTTTTTTTTAAATTTAAATCTTGTCGAATGCATAACAAATGAAAATATGCTTTATATGTAAGTCGAACTTTCTCTAAAAGTGGAAAAACAATCGAATATACTAGATAAATTTGTTCTTTTGGTATTTAAAATGCTAAAATAAAAAAAAGTTCCCTATATGATTTCAATTACAATATAAATTGATTCAATTTAAATACAAGAATATAATTTGAATTATTATACACTTTTGTTTTTGTTTTTATATTTCTCCTATTTCATTTAAGTCTTTTTTAAAATATTCTGTATTGTATTTTAAAATTTAAAAAATCTTCGGAGCCGTAACCTTCTTTCTTTTACTACTTTTTTTTCAATGTGACATTCATTGTTAAATTAAATTTGTTTAGGTTTTCAATTTTATTTTTTGTTTGCTTATTTTTTCTCTTCTTTGATATTGATATTATATAGATAACAAATTCTCATGTATGTATGTGTAATAAACATAATACATGTATATATATATATATATATATATATATATATATGTATGTAGAATGGCAAAAAAAATAGCAAAAACATCACCGTTATCACCGTATACTATTATATGTATATATATATGTACATATATTGTATATATCATATAAAATTTTAAGAACTTATTAAACCATTATCTTGCTCCCCTTTAATTTTCTTTATAAATTAATTTTCATTTGAATTTAATCAAATAAAAGGAATATTTTGTTTTTCGTTCAACAAAATAGTTTTATTCAAGTATGTATTAGCTATTTCTGTCAATGACCTTTTGCCATCTTTCAGGTAGCATAATAATCCCTCGTTCATAAAACTCCTGATTTTTATCAGCAAAAACTGAAGTACAATTTTCACCATTTGAAAAATTTTGCAAAGAGCGAAATAAGAAGTAGTCTGATGGTGCAAGGTCAGAACTATACGGTGGATGAGGTACTTAATACATCCCAACCAAGTTCCAGTAAACCTTGAGATTTGCCAATTCCGGTCGCTTTTTCCGAATTGTATTGTTCAGTTCGGTAAGTTGTTGAGTGTACAGCTGTTTATCCTGCTTACTCCACGATCTTTTTCGACTCACATTATTATAGACAACCCACTTTTCATCGCCAGTTATCAATCGTTTCAAAAATGTTAATGTCGCTGATGTTAATGCGTTGTGTTAAGTGGATTTTCTTAAGTTCATGAGGAAGCCATAAATCCAGATTTTTCACGTATCCAAGTTGTTTCAAACGCTTTTCAATGCACGTATGTGATACGTCGAGCTTCTCTGCAATCTCCCGTGTTGTACTGTGACGATCCGAATCAATGATTGTTTTGATTTGATCGTCATCAACCTCCACTGGTCGCCCAGAACGCGGGTCATCTTTAAGGCTAAAATCATCGGAACGAAATTTCGCAAACCAATATTGACACTGTCGTTCTTTTAAGGCTTCGTCACCATACACAGAACATAACTTTTTGTAAGCTTGAGTTGCGTTTTTTCCTTTATGGAAGTAAAAAAGCAAAACATGACGAAAATGCTCACTACGTTTTTCCATATTTCAATAATCGCTAAACAAAAAACAAACAACCGATCTTGACAATGTTTTAACGAAATGACAAACGGAGTACCAAATGTCAAACAGCAATAGGGCTGCGATAAATTGAATGTATAAAACGACCTAAAATTCCAACTAAAGTTACCTATCAGTAAAATCGGCAAAGACTTAGTTGCCCACCCGATATTTTACTTGTAATTCATTCTCTTACAAGCTCCTTTTATTTGATTTTATTTTTTCGCTTAATATTTTCTAAACTATTATCTAAACTATTTGTATTTTGTAATAGTATTTAATTTTATTTTCTTATACTCAAGTTTTAAAGTTTTTATTTTAAACGCTTGAAAGTAATTTTTTATCTTTTATTAACAATATTCTATATCCTTCATAGTTTTGTATCTATCAATTAAAACTTCTGGAAAACAATATTGATTATGAATATTATAGAATAGAAGTTGGAAAAAAATATTTAAAATACTGAAAAGAAATGTTATGAAGATAAACCTAGAAAAATAATTTTTGTGTTCTTTTTACTCTAATTTTCAAAGAATATTTAGAATTTTTAATTACATTAAATATTAACAATATCAAAGTATTTCTTTCAAATATTAATAATTAATTATAAGTGTTCTTTTCTCTTCAGTTTAAAAAATGATAGAATAATTAAAAAATATTTTCGCAAAAAGATCTATAAAAAAATAATGCTTAAATAATCTAATAAAAGCTATATTTTTATCTGATCATGCAAATTCTGTATTTTTTGAATTTTATTTTTTATGAAAAAGCTTTATAAATTATTTTATTATTGTTCTTAAAATTTTATTAATAAAAACCTCTTACGAATTAAGTGGGAATTTATTTTTTCATAGAAAATTTCTTTTGGTGATGTGTTCTTCTACCGATTTTTATTAAGTTGGCTCTTATATGTTTCATGAGATTGCTTAAAAATTAGGCTTAAATTTAAAAAAAAAATTATTTTGTTACTACATATAACATAATTATGTGTATCTATCTAATTCTAAATAATATTAATTTGATCTTTTTTTGTGATAAGAGATATTGATTGAGAAATAATGTAGTTGAATATTGTTATTACTCTTTAATATTGTGTCAATTGAAATGTCGCTATGTAATATAACTACAGGGTGCCTACACCTGCTGTGTAGTTCTAGTTTTAGTATTTATTGAATCTTTTTTAAGAAGATTTAAGACTTTAGTGGAATTAGTTGATTTGAGAGTTACCATATACATAGCTAAAGTTTAAAAAAAAAAGTTGTAATATGCAATTTTGACTTACAGTCTTTTCAATAATATTGATTTTCTGACTTGCCAACATATTTTTATCCTTCTCTTCATTTTGCTTGCCTTCTAAAACAACCATATCGATCAGCACATTGTTCGATAAGGCTCCCCATATCATAAGATCTTATGCACTGGACATCGGAGTCAAATAAAGTCGTTTTCACTGATTAAAAATAATTTAATCTAGATGGACCAAATGGAAATAAATTAATATTTCCATGGCTTGCGAAAAGAAGAAGCTTTTGTTAATAAAACATGGCAGATAAGGTTCACTTATGATATGGGGCAAGCAAAATGGAGAGAAGGATAAAAATATGTTGGTAAGTCAGAAAATCAATATTATTGAAAAGACTGTAAGTCAAAATTGCATATTACAACATGATAATGCACCAATACATACTGCAAAAATCGAAATAGACTGGATCCATGTTGTTATATCATTGGATATTCGAGTTCTACAATGGCCAGCAATTTCATCTGATCTAAATATCATTGAAAACTCTTGAGGATGGTTAAGTCACAAAGTTTAGAGCGATAGAAATCAATATTTGACGAAAGAAAATTTAGAAACAGCAATAAAATCAGAATGGTTGACGATGTCATAGAAATTTGTTGAAAATTTATATAATTCTATACCTTCTCGTATATTTGAAGTTATAAAAAATAATGGGAAAAACACAAAATACTAGCCCTTGAAAATTGTTCTGAATAAATTAATATATAACTGTAAAAAAGGGTTGTTTTTCTTAGTGGCTTTATTCATGTGTCGCAGTTTTTATATGGAAAATTTCTTAAAAGTTTTATAATTAGTAAGGCACCGTTAGCTTTGGGTAGATATTTAGAATTTGTGGCTTGCTTCTTGTAAGTAACTTCTTCGCATATTTATCCTTTTGAAATATTTCAATTTAGTTGGAGTAATAAAAAAAAATTAAGTGGCTTTATTCAAGTGTCGCGGACTGTACATACTTTATTACTGTCGGTATTTACTTACCTCTTAGTTACCACTCTAAATTAGGTTTCAAAGGAATTGCACTTTTACGTCTTGTTTGAATATTGATAATTTTTATGATCATCAAAAAGCACTGATTACTATTCTCTTAGAAAGTCTAAAATATAAGTATAAATCATCTCCCAGTTGTTGGCGTGCGAGTTCATTCAATACTTAATTTTTTTATTCCGAAATCCGAATCAATGGAATCTTTTCGTTTAAACTTATTTCTAAAGTCGAAATCAAATGCGTATAGTCGAAACAAGAGATATTGAAATATGAACAATCTTCTATTAATATGTATAACTCTTAATTTGTGTAGTCTCTATAGCTTCTGATAAAATTAGTTTAAATATCATTTGTAATATTATAAAAGATTATATCTGGTTGGTTACTATTTCATATATATTATTTTCATATATACAGTTGCGAACAAAACATTTGCATTGAACCTATAGTTCACATTCAGATGCAATTATCGAGCCATTCTTTTTTATTGAGGTAGAAATTTGCCCCAAGTTTTTTTTTCATTAACTTCCAAAGGTTCTCAATCGGGTTGAGATCTGGCGATTTTGAAGGCCATTTCATTACATCAAACAGAATTTAAACTCATCTAAAAATAAGACGGTCTCATCAATGTAATGAAATGGCCTTCAAAATCGCCAGATCTCAACCCTATTGAGAACCTTTGGCAGCTAATGAAAAAAAAAACTTGGGGCAAATTTCTACCACAATAAAAAAGAATTATACAGGGTCATAAAACGTGAATGGAGAAAGGTACCAATGAAAGTTTTTAATAGTCTAATAGACTCAATGTCGAAAGGATGCTTTGCAGTTATAAAAAATAAGGACCATCATACAAAATAGTAAAAAAATAAAACATTTTTTTTAAAGAATTATACGTAGTTGCAAATGTTTTGTAACAGTAAATTTTATTAATAAATTTTTATTTTTGTTTTCTTCTTTTTAGTTATAACTCGACAATAATTTTTTTTACTAGATGTTAGAGAATAAAATAAAGAATAAATTTGTTAAAAAATATAACCTGGAATATTTTATTTTTGGCTCGATAGTTGCATCTGAATGTGAATTATGGGTTCGATGCAAATGTTTTGTTCGCTACTGTATATCTTAAATACATAAATAAATTTAAAGAAATAAAAATATCATAATTTCAAATGGTACTTTTATCAGCATTCAATACTTTTTTTTCTTTCCCATCCGTTTTTTAAATTTTCTTGTCCCAGCGTGCTGTACTAATTAGAAATAAAAAGGGGATATCTCTACATGTTGGCCATGTGGCTCTTATAAAAAAGGGACCTGCTGCCACTACGCAGGTTTATAGAATTTTAGTATTAACATATGGGTCGAATTAATGAGTAAAACTTTTTGATTTAATGAGTTTTATCTTATGATTGGCAACAATACTACAAATTCATTTGAACTTGACAAAAGTGTTCAGTGTTGTAGAAGGAAGTTGTTAATATATTGGGTTAAGATCTACTATTCAAAAAACTATGTTTTCTGCCAAACGATCCGTGGTGCATATTCTATGTAAAACTTCGATGCACATTTGAAAATGTAAAAAAAAATATTACTGCAACTTGAAGTGAGCAGTTTCAACTCTTATGGGACATTTACAATATAACGTGGAAAATTTTACCTTTTTAAAATTCAGCGTAGAGTGAAGTTTAGTAAGTTCGATTTTCGGATGTTTTCGAACTTATAAAGCACATTTGAAAATTTAAATTCAAACTGACATATATTTATATTCTTCGTTTGAAATATTTCGTAACAAATACTCACTGTAAACATTTCCAATGAATAGAAATAATTTATCTTTTTCTGTTTTCGGTAAATTTTCATGGAATAAAAATTTAATTATCCTTTTTTGTAATAACAATAACCGTAAACAATAATAGCTTTTGAATACTTCGAAATTTTAAGTTTATATTTAAATAAATTTGAAAAAAAAACTGCTTTATCGTTACATTTTTTACATGAAACTTTTTAAAAAAACTAACGTTCCGCCTAAGTGGAACTCTGACAAATAAAAGAAAGAAATGCAGTAAAATCTACTTTTCAATCTGTATTGTAAATGGTCTATTAAGGTCTAATTGAGCTTTTGCAGGTATTTAAATGATAAAATTCTAATAAACTAAATCTCTTGTTATTTCAGTATGTGTTTCAAATACAAAATACATTTGACAATTATTGTCAAATACCTAAATACATGTGAAATTTTGTGTGAAAATAAGTATTTTAGTATTATTTAAATTAATTCTTAAAAATTTTGTCGAATTGAATTATTTTAATATACACATGTTTTTTGTATAGTCCATATTTTATGTACTTTTACAGACGAAATTTACAGAAATTATTACCGATAGATCATGAATTATTATACATAGCTTTTTAAATTTATATATGTTACATAGGGTATCTAATTCACTAAATCTACATTTTTACATACATACACTACATGCATGTAATTGATAATAATATATTAATTTTTATTTTTAATTAAATATTCATTGGTACTTTATTGTGTTGTGAATTGGAAAATATTTTAAAAAATTTATCGTTGACAATTTCAGGTAAATCTCAATAAAACTTAATTAAAATATTTGAAAATTTTGTTAAATTAATAAATTTATGTTTTATTTAATTATTAAATTAATTTTCTATAATGGTTTTTTATTTATATGTGTTTTATCATTAAATTTACGATGAAAATCATAAATATTTTATACTTTTTATTTATGTGCCAAATTACACACTTTTAAATTTTAATTATATGAATTTTCAAAGTAAAAAAAATTATAATTGTTTGAATATTATAAAAAAGTTGTAAAAAATTCATCAATTTCTATTAAAATATTAATACAAGTTTGTTGAATTTTTATACAATATTTTTTGGTAAATTATTTTTATTTTTTATTATTTTAAAAAATAACTTGAACTCTCGCATTAATCATTCTGTGTTTTTTTTTTTATAAGTATAATTAACCGATCAAAGTGAGAAGAAAAGAAAAAAGCAATCAAGGTCAGTATTACTTGTCCACCTTTGCTTATGTCACTAAGCACCTTTTCTTAGGCCTTAAGTTTTTGTAAATATACATACATACATACATATGTACATATAGTCAGCTGTGAATGGAAACTTCAAGATAACTTGCTTTGTGTTGAAAATTTTTTTTTATACTTTATTTTCATATATATATAGGTACCAAATACATGTACATATGTATGCTTATGTTTATGATTATTCATACATATAATAATTGTAAATCTTGTTACTTCATGGTATTTTAATCTCTTGAAACATTTTATAATTAAGGGATTCTTAACATGATAAATAAAATTGATGTATATCTTGTTTTGAAAAAAATTCTTCCTGTATTTACATATTAAATTGTAAATTGTTTTAATTTCAAAAGATCTTGAAACACCTACTTTTTTTTATTTTAATTGAAAATTTTTAATTGCAATAATAAAAATATGAATAAGTTTTCAAATTTTTCAAATCTTCAATAAAATATACAGAAATTAAAATTTTTAAAATTTTTTATTCACAAGATCAAATAAAAATAAAAATATAAAATTTTTCTTGTTAATGTAGGTACATTGGTATTTCTATAACTTTTAGCTTCAACTTATGCAAAAATATTAAACTGTTGTCATAGCAGCTTAAAGTACCTTTACACTACTTGATTTGTCATATCAGTGTAAAGTCGTATGAGAAAGTTTCTCAACAAAATCAGACAGTGTAAACGCTGTCAAACTTTTACCAGTGACATAGTATGTAAAGTGATATGAGAAATCAAGTAGTGTAAAGCTACTTTTACAAATTATTTTTAACCATCTCATACTATATAATAAAATACAGGGTGTATCATGGCTCGCGTGCTAACCCGAGCAGGGTGGTAGATCTCGACACAAGAAATGAAAAAAAAATGTATGGCAAGGAAGGGATTCACTCTGAATGATTACTAAAATATTCGAGGTCAAGGAAATTGTTTTTTCTTTCGAAAAGTGATTGGTTCCAAAGCGCGTGTACTCAAGTGCAAATTCAACTGATCTTGAAAAAACTGCCCTTGAGTTATGGTTGATGAAAGTAATGCAATAGAATAAGGCCACGCTTAAGACAGACAAAATAAGCTTTAATTTGAAATTTAGGAAACTAGCTCAAGAGCTAGCAAAATAAAAAAAAATTAAAGCGCAACTTTTCGAGATATTCGACCTTGAACATAAAAATGCGGAATTTCTTCTTAATTTTTTTCAATTTGAGGTGCAATAACTTCTGAACCAATTAATACACAACTTTATAAGAGAGATATTTGAAAAGATCTGAAGGTTCTTTGGAATAGGTTGCAAAAATTGAAATCAGTCACTTTTCGAAATAAAAAGTTCGATCTTGAATATTATGTTGGTAACATTTTTTTTTTCATTTCTTGTCGAGATCTACCACCCTTCTCAGATTGACACGCGAACCGTGAAACACCCTGTGTATTTTTTAAAAAAAAATGCACTCTAGAAACACCAGTTTGGTACATAAGATGATACTCCTATTTATATTGATTTGATGCAGTTTTTGTAGCAATTATATTTTACAGCATTTGCATGAACAAGATTATTATACATTTAATAGAGTATCAGTCGATTGATACTAATTATCCAGCAAGCACCTGAATGCCAATGTTGCCAAACTAGTTTCACAAGAAATTGAAGTGTAATGATCTGGGCAATAGAAAAAAAAATCTTTTTCTTTTATGGTTATATGTAATATATAGTACATACATATATCTAAATCAAGTCTAGTAAATAAGAAAAAAACATACTCAAATAAAAATTAATACGATGCAATTATATATTTTATATTCTGATAATAAACGTATATTATGTATGTACAATGTACATATACAAATGGGTATGTGTAGGACAATAAAACCGTCATGCAAATTGCAAACTATATTTAATAATACATCTGAAAACTTGGTTTGGGCTATGATAGTGCTCACGTATGTAGAATGAAGTAAATAGATTCATATACATATGTATAAATGTATAGCTATATGTATGTGTATGTATTTTATAGGTAGTGTATTATAGAAAATATAATTTTAATTTGCAACGAAGCTATGAATATCTTCACCATCAAGGTTTTTTTTTTTTTTTTGCAGATTTGTATATTAAATGCAAATAGAAATTAAACTGTAGGATGAATATTTGTTGCAGTCGATCTGGTTTTTCTCGATAGAATGAAAAAAAAATTACACGTATTTTTTCAGTAACTAAGTACTTGAAAGCATTTTTAAAATGAAAAAAGATTTTCAAGATACATACTAACAAATAAAAATTATTCGTGCAATGTGAATTTTTTTTCAATATGATAATTTTTTTTTTGTGTTCAGAATACTCGTACATAAAAAAATATTTCAATGATAATTGATAATGAAAATATGAAAAAAAAAAAAAATTAATATAAAAATATACCTAAACAAAATAATGAAAATTTTTAATTTATGAATAGCTAGCTATTTATAGATATTAAAAAATATTTAGAATTGTAAATGTGTAAATTACCATAAAATTTGATTTTTATATACATACTTAGAATAATAAAAAATTAATTTTTTTTCTTATTGTTTATTGGATAATTAATTCTTAGTATAATGAGAAAAAAAAATTCTCGCTGAATCAGGTGTATTATGTATTTTCTCTCTTTTCATATGACTCATAGAATTTATCTTTTTTGAGGCATTATCAAGGTTTTAATTATCGATAGTAGAAAAGCATGTGTACCTACTTATACTTTAATTAAAATTATACTCCTTGACATGTTTATGCTTAGGTGATTTGATTTTTTTTTTTTTTAAATTAACTAAGTAAATATTTTTGCTAAAATAAAGAGAGGAAAAACTTATTCAACTTGATTGGGTACAAAACGAAGCTGCATAAATGACACTTCAAAAATTTTTTATGGTTTTTGTATAAATGATTTTAAATGAAATAGGTAACTGAATTTTAATATATTTTTTTATTCAAAGTTAAGATAATTACGAATTAGTTTTCTTTAAATGTTATGTCTTTTTTTTTTTTTTAAGAAAACATGCTATTCTTGAAGAAGAAAATATAATGTTATTTAAAACTTAAGTCAGAAACTTTATGAAGCTGCCATTTTGTGTTAATATAGTATGAGGCTAGTATAAGATCTGGAATTCTAAATTTGCGTAAGGTGCTCTTCGTTGTTTGTTTTATATTTCGTTGAGCTTCTTTTTTAGTATGAAAATCATATAAATCGACAAATGACCAAAAAGAAATGTTTGACTAAAAAATTGTGATGTGTATGTACATTGTACATACATACATGTGTATGATGTGTGTATTATATATGCAATGCATTGGGTCAATTCAATAGTATCTGCACTGTCGATCGTCAATAATATATTAACATACATAAATGAATATTTTACAACTTTTGCATTGGTTTCTAAGTAAATTAAAACTAAACTTTAAAATGTAATTTTCACGCTGTATGAAAATCTATTCAATATGATGATTTCTCAATTTATATATTCATGACTATAAAATATGCTGATGTTTGTGTTGAAACATATGTATGTTGTATAAAGTTTCATGGTTATTTTCGTGTATGTTGTTACATTTAATTAATTAAATATAAAAAAATTTAGGATAACTTTCAATCACACACAAAAATTAAGTTCAAGAATTTTACTAATCAATACATACTATTGTTTCAATGTTTTTTTTTTTCATCTATTTATTCATTTATTTATTTTTATTTTTTTTAATTACCAATCAACTTGATTGTAAATAAATTTCTTGATTACGCAATAATTAGAAAACGGCTGATTTAAAAATTAAAAATAATAATAATAATGATGTGATGATACTAAAATTGAATTGCATTGTTGACACATCGCATTGCCATTTTTGATTATTATTTACCTTAAAAAGTGATCATAATTGCTATTGTAATAATACAGTGCTACTATAAACATTGAATAATCATACATACGTTTATACGCAAATATACATACATATATATTCTCTGTGACACTGACACTCTTTTTGTGCAATAATTTGTACACAAAGATGTTTAAATAATAATTTTTTTTTCTGTAAGAAATAATAATAAGTTCATTGAAATTTTCATAGAATTAGTGACTATTTTGTTGAGCTTATTTTGTCCATATAAAAAAAATAGTAATGGAGGTAATTACATAATATGTATTTAGGATATTTATTATTATACTATTATAGCTCATATCTAAATTGTTTATTTACTGAATAACATTTTGTGAAAAATTATTTTTAAACGATATTTTTGATTAATTTTAACAAAAACAATATTAAATTTAAAAAAAAATTTTTATGTGTTTGAAGGTGGGGGGGGTATCATGAAGTAAAAAAAAATATGATTGATTTGATAAATATAATTACTTCGTAATAAAAATGATTAATTATTTTTCAATTATGGCAATACAATAATTAAGTATGTAATGTGATTATATTTTATATAATATCTTTTTTTTTTTTTTTCAACTCTTATTTTTCTAGACCTCGTTATGTATTTTAAAAAACTTGCAACAGTAATAACAGCATTATGCTTTTTTAAACACATCATTAGTGCAGCAGATCCAATTGGTAAGTCTAAGAATTTTTGTTTTATCGAAAAAGCTTTCTAAAAACTATTATTTTGTTATGTACTATTTTGTCTTAAATGTTGTTATTCCTCAAATTGTTATTATTTTTTCTTTTTTTTTTTTACATTAGCACAATTAATTATTGTTTGTTTTGAAAATTAAGAATGTGTATATACATACACAAAGACAGTATTAGCTTAGTACTCGTAAATAGTTACGAGTGCAAATAGGCACTCGTATCTTTACGAATGGTTTTCATTCGAATATTTACGACATTTACGTATGCGGATCACGAGAAATGAGAATAAGCCATATGTCAAAACCACTCGTAAATGGTGAATTTACGTATGCATAACTTTACGAGTGGTTTCGAGAATAGAGTCCCAGTTCAGTTCAGTTCAACTCAGCTCCGCTTTCTGTCTGCGCGTAACCAACCGTTTAATTTACTGAATACTTTACTTAATTTTTAAGAGGTCATTTTTTGTTTTTGTTTTATTCTTAATTCTTATAAAGTGTTTAGAAAAAGTTAGATGGATTTCTAATAATTTTTCAATAAATTCATAATCCGTTTGTAGGAAAAGAATATTTTTACAAAAAGAAAATAATTTTGCATTGACTCATTTCTGTATATTAATTTATTCGACTAATTTATACTTATGTATCAAATAACACAGAGGAACACCTCTTCACATATTTTATATTTCTTCAATTTTATGTTCTACTTGTATTATCCACTTTTAGTTTATTTTCCGGGTAATTTTATATACGTATACATACATATGTACATGTGTAGGAGCTCCCTCAAAAATACGCATTCTTCAAGTTTTTATTGGAAAGGAGAGATTTAAATTTGCATGCTAGTTACATGATTAAAATTTAATTATATGAAAATAATTGGTCTAAAATATGCACAAAGCTTTCGGTAATTTTTATAATTAAAAACATTATCAGACCTGCAAAACAAAATATAGAAACTTCTTAAATTTTATTAAATATGTAGCAAAAAACATGGAGTTTTAAATATTTTTTAATTATTTGAAACTTTACTATACATACTTTTTTTTTTTTTAAAAAAAAAAAAAAATCATTTAATTTTCTATTTTCTTGAATAAAGACTTCAAAGAATTTTGCATACATTATTTAAATTTTAAATTAATTAAAATAATTATTTTCGAACAAATTTAGATTTTCTATAAAATTTCCATTTAAATTGACCTAAAAAACTATATTTAATTGCATAGCTATCTCGACAACTATTTTTTCTTTTTTTTTTAGTTTTATTTCCTTTATTCTGCAACTCTCACAATGCTTTTATGTCAATTACTTACTGCATACTTAACTTACATAAATTTCTTTCTTTTCATTTTAAGTACATACATCATATAAATTCATCTCTTTCACTTTTTTTGTTTCAATCTGCACAAAATTTTTACAAGAGTTAAAAATAAAAAAAATAAAAAATAGAAAAGAATCAAAGTTCCAATATTTGCTGTACTAATTTTAAAAATTCAGTCTAATCATCAATTTTATCGTCTACGGCAAAAACTATACTTTGTTTTTTTTTTCTTCGATTTTTTTTCCATTCTTTTACAAATTTAATGAACTAACGTTTCTAAATTTCAATGTTCTTCTTACACATAAAGTATTACATGTGTAGTTTAATTAATAAAATCTTTACATATAATTTATAAGTATGTACATGTATATTATATACATGCATTATAACATATAGTATGTTATGAAAATGCATAGAAAAGAAACCACATCACTTATCAATGAATTCACCTTGAGGTTTCTTTAATAACTTTTTACATCCTATTCAAGCTTAATATAAGAGTTTCACATCATCATATACATATAGTCATCATCATCATCATCATCATCATAAAACTATTCTCCAAAAAGAGTTTTTAAGATATGTCGATTTATAGAACATCTATGTCAAGTGCTTTTAAAGGACATTGTTGGATAATATCCAACAAATGAAAATTTATATGACATTGTGAATATAAATGTGTGTATAGATACTTATATGTATATATCATAAGTATATATATATATATATGGGTACCTATACATATGTACATATACATATATATACTCTATATGTATATGCAGACAATTTTGTATAATATATGTATTATATGTATTATATACAATAAACTTATATCAAATATATAGTATGTACATTATATATTATACTATACGTACATATTATGTACCTACCTATAGTTGTATATACATATACGTATGCAATCTATATAATATTTATACTATTTTTAATGTTTATACACACATTGACATACATATGTACATATGTTATGCAGATATTAAACTCTATATCAGACTCTTGAGATTTAATACTTTGATGTCCAATAAATTTGATTTTATCCTAAATTTAATGATTGAGAAGAATTTTTGCGCCTTAATTCACACAGAAAAATAAAACCAAAGAGTTGTGTGATGTGATGTAAATCAATGAATGCATAAATGACAGATGAATATTAAAAAAATATACATATACACAACACACTCAAATAAAAGGATCGAAAGTATCAGACAACATTATAATTCAGGATGCAATGTATTGTAATAGAACAAAATAAAAAGACATTTTATACCTAGAAATATTAAAACATATTGTAATGTAATTGCTCGTAAATGGGTGGTGTCGGTGTTGAGTTATTCGATTATAGACAAAAATATATAGTTATTTACATATACATACATATAGAAATATCAGATTACACGGAAGATTGACTCTGCAATTTCATTCATTTTTTATGTTATTTATAGTGCATATATGTACATCTATGTACATACATATTATGTATGTATATGTACAATGTACATATATATTTAGAATGTAAAACACAAGTGGATACAATAAAAAAATTAAAAAGAATATAATAAATGTATGTATTGTAGGATATTTGAATATCAATAATGTGTACGTAGTGACTAAGAACAGTAAGCGACATGGCATTCGGTAGCTTATTAAAAAGAGCACTGTCCCGGCAAAACAGAGGTCTGTGGCTGGAGACATAGCATTCGGTAGCTTATTAAAAAGATCCCTGTCCCGGCAAAACAGAGGTCTGTGGTTGGATATTCAGCCACGTCGAATGTCGTCTTTTTTGTTCTTGACTACCACAATATCAGAATTGGGATAAAGAATCCAGGTGGTCTGGCATTTGAAAGATTTCATAGGTGAAGCTGGTTTATGATAGACATCTGGGGCAGATGTGATGTGATGTGCTGTCAGGTTGGGCGAACTGTAGAGATTTGAATATCAATAATGTTTACGTAGTGACTAAGAACAGTAAGCGACATGGCATTCGGTAGCTTATTGGTAAGAGCACTGTCCTGGCGTAACCCGAGGTCTGTGGTTCGACTCCCAGCCGCGTCAAATATCGTTTTTTTATTCTTGGCTACTACAGTATATACATACATACATACTTATATATAAAATGTGTAAATAAACCCAGTCGAATAATTAATCATTCATGCTCGAATTGACTATATATTTCTATTGGACGTGTTACTTGCTATTAACTCACAATGTGATGGATGGGTGATTGAGAGCAATTTTGTTTCTTCATTTTTTCCTTATTTATTTTTTTAATTTTTCAAAAAAACAATTATTGATTGCAAGAAAAAGGTCAAAGTTCGAAAAATTGAAAAAAGAAATTGTATCTATCGTAATACGTGTAATAGCTCAGTAAGCATGGCAATAAGAATGCAATAATGTTTTCGTATTACAGTATTATCTCCATTACGATAAGAAAGCGAGCAGAAATTACAAATATTATTGCCCATTTATCGCTCAGTCGTATAATCTACAATAAAAATATTATCGTCATATTATTGCCCGCTCGTTCTATTGCCCATCTATCGCTCAGTCGTATAATCTGCAATGGAAATATTATTGTCCAAATATTGCCCGCTCGTTCTGTTGCCCATTTGCTTGCTGCGAGGTATACCCAGGCAATAGGCAACACTTGCCAGTACGATAATGTTTCGCTATTGCTTTCTTATTACAATGTTTGCTGGGTATGTATATATTGTATATATAAATGTGTGTGTACTATTATATGTGTGTAAATATATAATATTTTTTTGAAAAGAAAGCAATATTTTTAATTATCTAAATTTTTTCTTTCAACTTGATTAAGACTTCAATTTAAAATATTTATATGTAGTAAAGTAAATTCATACATTTTTATCTAAAGATGTAATTTTATTTCCTTAGTCGCATCGTACTTTATATTTGTCAAGGCTTGTACTTATTATTTCCGGCAAATTGTTAGTATTTTAGATATTTAGACTCTTGTTAGTTTCCTGTTGTGAGAATTCCTGCTAGGTTATCTTTTACGAAAACAAATTTTATTTTTATTTTTATTTTAAAACGTTTTTTTTTTTTTTTTTTTTTTTTTTGCTTTTTTCTGCAATATACAATGAAACTTTCATTCGTAGCCCAGGTGGATTCTTAATTAAGCAAAGAAAAACACAATTTCACATTTAGTTTCATTTTTAAAAAGACATTTTACACTCCATGTTCTAGAAAAATTTTTTTTTTCAAATATTTTGTTTTTTTTATTTCTTTTTTTTTGTTTAAATACATACATACATACATATACGAGTATGTATAGGTAGTTGTATAGTATATTTAGGTGTAGTAGATGTTTTCATAGCTATAAGATAATCCACAATTAGTAACATTTTCATTTCTTTAGGTGTTTTTCTTTTTATTGGAACTTTATTATTATCTTTTTCCGTTTGTGTATATAATTTTAAAGTTTAATTTTTTTTAATAGAGAAAGTTTATAATAAATGATTTTTTTTTAAAAATTTTTTACAAGTAAAAAATAATTAAGTATACGAGTATATATGTATATACATATTTGTAACTTTATTATATTTATACAGGAACTGGAGGACCGAGTGTTGTATTTGAGGGTAAAGATGCACTTCTTACTTGCGTTGTAACTGGTCCATATTTAAATGACACAATATTATGGAAAAAGGGTCCGCATGAAATTTTATCAGCTGGAATAAATCGAGTCACTAATGATAAAAGAATTAGCATATTACATGATGAAAGTAAGTATGTACCTATATATGTACATTAAAAATAGAAAAAAGTTATTCAATAAGAAAGAAATTTTTTTTTTATTTTGTTTAATAATAATAATAATTGTTGAAAATTTTCCCTTTTTTCCTTTTTGTTTTTGTTCTTTTGTTTTTATAAGAAAATTATATTTTAATTAACAGAAAGTTGTTAATATACTTTAGGCAAATTTTATTAAGGATGTTTTTGAGAATAATGTAAAAAGATTTCAAATTTTTTATTAGAAGATAAATTTAATAATTTCGTTAAAATGGAGAATATTGCTACCATTATTTACATAATATAAAAATCTATAAAGTATAGTTTTTTATTTGAATTCTTTTTCGTACGTGATTTGATTTTAATTAAATATTTTTAAAAATTGTTCAAAGTACCGGACAAATTTAAATCGTTAAAAATATAAATTCTTTGTTTTATTTATAGTAGATTGAAAAAAGTTGTGTAAGTATACAATTGTCCTTGATATATTTTATAGGTTGATTAAAATCAACTTAATCAACGCGTGTCACATTAAATCTGTCATAGTTATGAACTTTAAGTTTCAAGTTAGATTGGATTTTTAGTAAACAAAAGAACCATTCTGTTTTTGTATAATACATATTTAGTATCACCACATTAAAACATCACTTATCTTCATTGTTCTTAAATTAAGAACATTAGAAAAAAATTTAATTAAATTGAAAAAAATATAGCTATAGTAGGTACTTTTTTAAAAATATTTTTGAGAACAATTATGAAGTCAAAAGATTAATGATTTTTGAGAATTAATCAATTAATCAATCAAAATTAGCTTGTTTGCTACTAGCAAAATATAAATACGAGTATTCTCTTAAATATGTATATCCTCTTTATTTTAACATGGTAATAAATAAAACAATATAGTACTCGCAGTAAAGTTTTGTTTTCAAGAAAAGCAAAAAAAAAAGCTGTAAAAATATAGAAAGAAATAATAACAAAGTTTACCAATTACCTTTAATTAATTTTCTGATGAACAAAAATTCCTGTTAGCAACAAGTTTCTATCTGTCTAATTTTTTGTTGTTGTTTGATAAATTTTTAAAAGTTGCTATTGTTGTTGTTATTAACCTGTTATTTTAATAAATATAAATATTATATTCTCTTTCCATTTGAAAACGTTACCACTGTTAGGGATTATCAGAATAAATATTTAAAAAGTGATAGGTAAATAGGCATCAGTATTTTATCTTGAAAATATGTCTGTGAGCCATTTAAAAATGTTGTTTAAAATTCTGTTAAAGGCAAAAATTTTAAATTAAATAACATTGAACGATGTAATTATTTATACTCAGTCCAGTAGAATTAAATGTTATTAATACCGTTTCGTTAAGTAAAGTAAAGTTTGCTAATGATTTACCTAAAAATTATATTTTTTTAAAGACTAAAATTTTGTTTTTTAAATTTTATTTTATGATGTAGCTCTGACACTCTTACATTAACTTTCGAAAAAAAAAAAAAAATAAAACAAAGGATTGGTTATTTTTTCTTGACATAAAATAATTTCACAATGCTGGCTGATGGGAAACATCCAACTGATTTATGATAACTCATTTAAAATTCTGAAATTCTTTAATGAAAATAAAGTAAATTTCTTTTTTTTTTTTGTCGCAATATAACTAAGCATAAATTTACTTTCATTTTTTTTAATTCAAAAAATATCGTTGTGCAAAAAAACATCAATAACTTTTCTGTTGGCATTTAAATATTATACACGTTAGTGAAAATTGTCTTTATTTTTTTAAGAGAAAAAAAGGTTATTATCAGCAAACGACCTGCTAAAAAGATAAAGGGTTTTCATTTTGGTATTTTTACCAAATAAATTTTACACAAATTGTTTTAAAAGAACAGAGCAATGAAATGAAGGGTTCAAGAGGGATAAGACCTCATTTAATCCTCTCATACTAACAACTACGTGCACTATTTTACGTGATAAATATAAACGTAAAGGGTTTAACAAACAGAAGCAGCATCATAAAAAAATAACAAAATATTTGCGACAGAAAAAAAAATCATTTTTCCCCTTTTCCTTTTTTATCTTTTTTGTTTTGTTTTTTTCTTTTTTAATTTATCGAAATAATTTTCATAAGATAGCATGAGAACAATGAAGATGGCCCAAAAGTTATCAAAAGATAACATTGTCAATGAATCTATTTAAAAAAAAAAAGAGTAAGGAGGAATAAAAAAAGAACAAGGATATAGCTGCCGTGAGAGCAATAAAAGAAAGAATATATTACGATGGTAAAGGTATTTCAGGATAATGTAGGGCTTATGTGAGTGATAATGGTTGTGGACATCGTAAAGTCTATTGTATTATATGGTGAATGAAATTTATTGACTTAAGATATACATACATATGTATATATTTATATCGAAAAACCCATGTTGTTATATAGGATAAAAGATATCGGAAAATGGAAACAGGAAAATAGAATATCATATAAAATTGTTATTGAGAATGTGATGTATGACTTTGTATCGTCACTTGATTTATATTATCACTAAATCTTAAATATACCTTGAAAGTTGTATAATTTATTATAGAAAGTTTCGAAAATATATTAAGGTTGAACTATATATTGAAAAATATTGGAGAAATATCTATTCAATAACTTTTGTTATGTTAAAAAGAAAGGCTTTCATTCTAAGACTTTTTTTGTTCTAATTTCATTACATCGTACTTTTCATCGAAATATATTAAATTGTTTTTTTCTCTTTTTCTTATCATTTTATTATTTTATTCTTTGTACATGTTTATTTAATTTTTATAGATCCAAAGGGAAGATCACCGACTGGTGGTGATGTTTGGGTACTTTTGATTAAAGAAACAAAACCATCAGATACGGATGTTTATGTTTGTGAAGTTAATAGTGATCCTGTAGTAAAAAGTTTTCATCCATTATTGGGTAAGTGATTCAAGAAGAATAAGAATTTTTTTCTTTATGTATTTTGTACATTAATGGAATATTACATTCACATATGAAAATGTTATGTAATCCTTTCTCTCTTAAATAGTAAGAAGTTTAAACTCAACTATAGAGCTTGAAAGTGATCCAAATAGACCACCACCGCCACCACCACCTACAAAAACTAGTTCAACATCTGATTATCCTTCTAAATCATCAAATACAACACCACCCTCAACAGTATTACCGACATTGTCACATGATTTTACATTATGCTGTGAACAGCATAATGTAACATCACAATGTATCGGATTTTGTAATGTACACAATATCCTTGATGGAACAACTGGTATTGAACCGGAAGCATGTGAAAAAGATTTTCCAAATATTGTCAAATGTATGGCAGATGGTAGAAATCACGTACCATGTTGTGAAGCTAGAGGTGTTCCAGATCTCTGTCAAGATATGTGCCGGGGTGAATACACTCCATTTACAGATTTTTTAAAATCTCGTGTATCATGTGTTAGACATACACTTCCGGGCTTACAATGCATATTAGAGGGTGTGCAAAAGCTTCCAAGTATGCCAGAAGATGTTTATGCTGAACCACTAACAGAAAAATCATTAGAAATTGGTTGGCAACAGCCATCAAAATTTGGTGATTCAGTTAAATCGTATACAGTGAATGTAACGGCATTAGTAAATTTTGATGATGATAATTTACCAAATCGTAGTCTACCTATTGCTGTAAGTATTACTGTCCCAGGAGACCAAAGATCAACAGTTATAAATGATCTCAAACCATATACAATGTATTCAATAACTGTAACAGCATATAATGAGCATGGATCTAGTCTACCAAGTTTTAGAATAAGAGCATTAACATTAGATAGTGGTGTTAGTAAACAAACAAGTGTTGCCGTAATTCCGGTGTTACCTGGTAATTAGATATTTAGAGTTCTAGAGATTATATATTTTTTTCAAATAAAAAATAAAAATTTTGTTTAAAGATGTTCGTGGATGCTGTGAAAGACATGGAATGTCACATAGAATGTGTTTAGATAAAATGTGTGATCCAAAGAAAACAGATTTTGCTGAAATTCCAGATTTTATGGTATGTGCACCATGGGCAAATATAACATTTTCATGTTTAACAAATAATATCGATCATACACCATGCTGTATGTCAAGAGGAATCCCACAAGTTTGTTTACCATTATGCTCAGGAAATGTTACATCAATCGATTTTAGTTTATTCAAGTAAATAAGATTATATTTTTTTATACATCTGTATATATACATATACGCATAGTCCATACATATGTATTTACATTTAATAAATGTACCTACATATTTTTTTTTTTATACTATTGATTTTTAACATTAATAGAAAAATATAATATACACATACTTATATTTTGTTTCAAAGGTGCCTTCGTTATATGTCAGATTATACCAGTTGCCTTTTACAAGGATATGGTGTACTTCCTGGACCACCATCACGTTTGAGGCCATCATTAGTTTCAGCACATTATGCCATATTAGAATGGAATCAACCAAAAATTTTACCAGATACTGTAAATTCATATCATGTTTTTTATAGAAAATTGGGTAGTGGAGATCAATATTCTGTTATTGAAAAGGTGAAACTTTTTCCAATTTTAGAGAATTTTTATATGATTGTTTAGAAATATTTACTAATTTATATTCAATTTTATTATTATTTGTTTTGTTTTTTTTTCACATTCATTTTTGGAATTTTGTGTATATCTATTAGACATATCCTCCACTTATTCTAGAAGGATTAGATGCTGGCGTTTATTATGAAGTATATGTTGTTGCTTTAAATGCACACGGTAAAGGAGGTCCATCACCAAGATTAGTTTTTCGTTCTAAATTCCAAGTAAGAAAATTGAATACTTTATTCTAGGTGAATTTTATTTTATTTATGCATACTATAGTTATAACATATACTCGTACTCCTACATACCTAATATTATACGAACGATTATATAATAATATATGCATTTAAATAACATATAATAGATAGATAAATATATTATGTAGATATATATGTATGTATTTATTAAATATAAATTTGGTCCAAATTTACTTCTAATTTCGAAGTACGAGTACCTATATGTAATGTAAATTTACATAACTCTGTAATGAATTATTATTGTTAAAATAATATAAACTTTACTTAATGTAATATATTAAAATGTATGAATATCTTAAAATGTGTGTGTGAGCTGGGTACATATTGTGTACCTACATACATTCTAATGTTATGATATAAAATGTAAAATGGATATTATAAATATGAAAACTCTTTCAGGAAAATATGGAACCACCAACACCAACAACTTATAATATGACTCAATGTTGTATAGCTTCAGGACTTTTGCCACAATGTATGCCTTTGTGTTCATATGATTTGAGAATGTCTGATGTGCAAGCACTTGGTGCTACATGCCAAGCACAAATGGGTAATTAATTTCTTTATATAAACTACATACATACACATACATATGTATGTAACAAACATACATATATGTAAAATTTTAGTTTTCTTACTTATTATTTCTACTAGACAAATAAATCAACAAACACCTACAAACCAAAAAACAAAAATAAATAAATATATGTAGGTACCTACTATATGAAAATAAAAAAAACCAGAACTTTAAATTTGTCTGATGTATACAGGGTAATTACGTTACGGTGTCCGACCGGGATACTACGAATAGGTCTCAGCGAGGCGAACAAAAAATCGTATGGGTGATGAGAGGATGTAATCTCAACTGTCACGGAGTTAGAGAGGGGGAAAGATTTTTGGTACTTTTTTCTTGCTATACCCTATAACTTTTTACAGGGGAACGCTAGGCTCATTTACACTTTTGCAAAACTGTAGAGGACCCCTGTGTATTTCCATCAACATCTTACATGCCTGTACTTCTGTACCTCTTACCATCCAGAAGTTATAAGGCATCAAACTATATATTTTTCGAAAAAACTAAACGGTAAGAGGTACAGAGGCATGTAAGATGTTGATGGAAAGACACAGGGGTCCTCTACAGTTTTGCAAAAGTGTAAATAAGCCTAGTGAACCCCTGTAAAAAGTTATAGGGTATAACAAGAAAAAAGTACCAAAAATCTTCCCCCCCCCTCTAACTCGATAACGGATGAAATTACATCCCCCCACCACCCATACGATTTTTTGTTCGCCACGCTGAGACCTATCCGTAGTATCCCGGTCGGACACCGTAACGGAATCACCCTGTTTATTATTATTTGAAAGTTTTTGAGTATTTTACAGTGTATAACGTTATATAATAATCTAAATATTTTGGAAATAACTATAGATATATGTATATGTATTTTTACATCTTATATGTATGTACATATTTCTTATTATTACCTATTTATAAAATTATTATTTAATATAAATTTCCATACTGAATGTTTTTTTCTTCTTCTTTTATTTTGCGTCAATTATGAAAATTTTTATTAATTTATTTAAAAACAAGGTACAATTGCAAGATGTGCGGCAGGTGGTCGAGATCATACACAATGCTGTAATCGTAGAGGTGTTATACCAGCATGTATTTCATTATGTCGAGGTGTATTACCATCAAGTATGATTTCATCAGATTGCTTATCATATGCTGGTAACATATTGCAATGTTTTGAAGAAGGTAAAATTTATGTTTTTTTTTTGTTATTTGAAATTTTTTCTATTCATCTTTTATTGTTTTTATACATATTAACACATTAACATCTCATGATAATTTTTAAAATTAAATTAACGTATGCATATAATATGTACAATGTACACGTACATATAATATTTCTACTGAACAAATGAAAAACCACCATGTTGAAGATAAAAAGATATTTATGAGAATAGAATACTTGTTTTATTTTTCATTTGTAAAATATTGTATTATATCTACTATATTTCAATGTTATATCTGTATATGAAAAATTCAAAATGTTTTATATTAATTTTTCTCATTTAGAAATCTTTTTTATTATATAAAAACATACATAATATAACACTAAAGTATTCATTCTAAATAGAATTTGTCCAATTCTTCTTAATTCAATCACAAAAGTTTTTTCTTCAGCTTTTTCTCTTAAAGTTTTCTTCCTTGCTATTTTTTTTTTGTTAGAGTATTTTCGTTTTCACGCCCATAATTTCAAGAATTCCTCCTTTTCGAAATGCATACTTACTTTCAATTCCAATATATTAGTTGTATACATACATATGTACATATTATGTACTTATGTAAGACATATACAAATTGTTGATAATATACATATAGTATGTACAATGTACATATATGTACACAATATAATAATCATAGCGTAAAGAAAAAAACATATACATACATACTGATACTATACATAATATTTAATTATATCTTTTTCACTTTGTTTTTATTATTCCTATTTTTATTTAACTACTATGTATTACTAGACAACATAATTTCATCAGATATATATGTAATAAAAAAATATATGTACCATATTATTAAATACTTGATTGTTAAAATGTATAGTTATAAATATCCTGTTATATTTTCAGGTACTGGTAATATACCAGGACCAGTTGAAGATGTGCATGTGACATCAGTGACAAATAATACTATCTCCTTAGCTTGGGTACCATCTGAAATGGATGTCAATAACACAGAAGTCAAATATATTGACTTTGTAGTGCAATATGGAAAAGTCAATAACATGACAATGTATGAAACTATAGTCAAACTAGAAAATGTAAGTAAAAAAGGTAATAACAAATATATTTATGTACACTTATTTCATTTATAAGTATTATCTGAGTACAATTGAATATTTTTGGAATTTGTAAATATTTGAAGTGACCATATACCATACAATAGAAGATACATATATTTATATATATATATAATACTTAATAATACTTTATATAGATACAAATTATATATATCGTATTATTATGTCTTTTTTTAGTTTATACCTATGTATATTGATTTTAAATTTTTGGACATAAAATAGGTACATATATACACGAGTACATACATAATATATGTATGTACCTATATTGTTTACAATGTGAAGTTTTCAATCAAAAATTTAGTATTTTATTGAAAATTTCAATTAAAATTCAATAATTGATAGAAAATTAAATAATAAAATTGTCAATGAATGTAGAACATATATTTATTAGTTTGTTTATAAATCCAAGTATGTATATGTATGTACTTATATGTATATTTTATTTAACATATTTTTAAATAAAACAAAGTAGTATAAAATCTTTGAGCAAAAGAAAAGAAATCAACTTAATTATATAGAATTGTATATAAAACTTTATTTATTTTTACAATTACTAATATTATAACGACATATGGTTCATATGATTTTTTTTTTATTTTATAATTTTCTATGTAATAAATCATGACTGACATTGATACACAATTTTTTATTCGTAATATACATATTATGTACATACATACTTTTAACTAAATTTATATGAAAATGTTTTTTAAAAAGAAAAAGGAAAAAATTGTCTACAAAATTTAATTATGAGCGTGTCGTGTGTATGTATTCTTAAAAGTTAAAATGAGAATAAGAAGAAAATTTTCTTATTATTTTCTTGAAGTTTAACAGTGATATCATTTTTGAACATGTTGGTATATATGATTTTATAAGGAAAAACCTTCATCGAAAAAAATAAGATAAGAAATTATATGAAAATGTTCAAGATAAATGAATTATGATTTATAAAAAAAAAAAAAAAAAAAAAATCTTATCAAATGTAATTTACTTGAAATGCTTCATATGTTATATGTTTTCCGCAATGAATATGCGAAAATGAAAATATACGAAAATGAGATAGAATACTTAAGAGAAATATTTTTTTTTTCTTTTTTCTTTTAAATTTACTTAAATTATACTAAAAGTAAATTGAATTGTAAATCAAATTTGAGCAATGAGATTTTAAAAAAAAAGATGAAAATTTTTGCGCAGCTAAAATATGTTCTTTATTATGATATGCATATCATGATATTATATACCTACATATGTATTTGTATATTATGTAAATTATAAATGAAAGATGTTTTCCCTAAACATAATATGTTAATATTATAATTATATTTACCAAAACTGAAAAATAACTTTGTATTCTTCATACATACAATATTTCTAAAATATGTATGTAATCATTTTCACTTGTAATTTGTAGTAGACTAAAAATAGGAAAAACGACATTCGATTCGACTGGGATTTGAACCCAAGACCTTTACCTTGCCGGGGACCTTTACCATTGATGGAGAATACTTAAATCTCCAACAAATTTTTCATTATTTAAGCACCTAGAATAAAGACTTTTTTTTCTTCTAATTTTTTGATTTATGTATTTAAGTATTAAGAATAGAAGATATCCTTATGCCTTATTGATTGATCCAGTTAGAAAAAAAAAGTTATGTTCAAATTTCAATTTACCTCTCGCCTGCTGTAGTTATTTAAATTTATTTCACAATAATGAAATTTTTATTAATAAAATAAATTCACTTTCGACAGTCGATCGAAGAACTCTTTTCGATTCGATTGAATTTACTTTTGGTATTGTGTAACGCATTCGAATAGGACTAAAGCATTGCCTAATGTGAATTTAAATTGCATATTAATTTTCTAAATTATTGTGAATGATTTTTTTTGATATTTCATGAACTCATATGAATATAAATATTGTATAAATGTTTGATTTTCATTTTTCTATATTTTTTTAAAATAATATTAAATATTGTTCTAAATAGAAAAAAAAAACAAATAACATTTCATAAAACGTATAAATTAAAATAAATATTTCAGTTTATTGAAAAAAAAAAAACAAGTAATATTTATTAATTTCTTATATTAGAACTAAATTAAAATTAATAATAATAATAATTATACTCGTACATACATAGTTACATCATTTTAAAACCAAAAAATTAACAACAACTTACAAAAAAGATTTTTTAACCATAAGATACACCACGAAAATTAAACAACTGTCAATCGAATAACATTCGTGAAGAAAAATATAATCGAAACGGGTTCGACTGTAATCGCACTTACTTCGACTGCAATCGATGAATTATCAATTTCTAAGTTAATCTCATTCAAAAAAAAAAAAAAAAAAAAAAAAAAAACTAAAAATTTTTACTTTTAAAGAATTTTTTCTTCTTCTTAAAGTGCGCTATAGCTCGTAGAGCACTATTTTCTAAACCGTGTCCTAGCCTACACGGCTAAGTTTTTTTTTTTTTTTCTATTACATACATATACATAATATGTATTATGTATATATATGTATGTATATATGACTGTATTTCTAAAAGCAATGAAAGTTCTTGTCTTGTTATTTGATATTATTCAAAATTCTAAAGAAAGTCTAAACATTCGGTAAATGGCTAATGAAAAATGATAATTTAAGTGGAAGTTATTGGTGAAATAAAAAATCCGATATTTTTTTACACAAACTCTGCTAACAAAATTTTCTCATTTTTAAACACCTCTATTTTCAGAAAATATGATTAACATTTTATTAATATTTTCTACTTAATACAGTTAAAGCTTAAGAATTTTATGAATTATTTAATAGACTTAATAAAATTATATTGCTTTATTTTATTATTAGTATGTACCTATTTTATAATGTAAATAAGGTGATCAATTTTTGTCAAAGAAACTGTTTATTATTTTTATTATTCTCTATACCTACTTTAAAATGTTTGTTTTTATATTCTGTTGATGCTGTATTTGAGTATAGATTATTTGATTTTATTATATACGTATCGATTTTTGTTTGTTAGTTAAAAAATATTTTTATTGGTTTATTTTGAAATTTTTTATGAATTTTATATTCTTTTTTTTTCTGCAGGAACTTAATACAACCGAAACAGAAATTGAATTGAATAATTTAGAACCACATTCACTATATCGAATATTGGTTTTAGCTCGCGGTAAACATGGATCATCACTTCCATCGTCAATGTTAATTATAAACACTACAAGTACAGGTAAAATATTAAACAGATTTACTTTATTTATTTTTGTCTAATTTTTTTTTAAATAATTTTTTTTTCCAGATTCATCAAGTGCAATTTATGGAGCACCATCTCCACCACATTCTCTTGCAATTACAGCTCACAGTGCAACTTGGGTAACAATCGCATGGCAGCCACCAGAATTTTCACATCCTCATGAATCAATTCATTACAAGTAAGTAAAGTACAATTCATTAGACATACTTACTCTGTAAAAGTGTAAATTTAGAATTATATATCATTTTAAATGAAAAAAATATAGCTTTCAAAAAAACATTTTTTCATAATACAAGTATCTAAATAAGAAAATAATCTATTGGCTTAAAATAGCGTAAAAAATTGTTCTAACGTAAAATATCCTTTTATCATATCATTTATAAATTATTGCTTTGAATCTAATCGTTAACCACCGATATTACTTCTTAGTACAAGTTCCTATTTTACTGCTTTCATTGATAACCGTATTACGTAGGATATTATATATACGATACATACATATATGTATATGTATTTCATCAAATTTATTTGAAAAAAAAAAAGAGGAAAAAAATTACTATTTTGATCCTAATTTTGTTGAACATCAGTCAGTCAAAGTAATCGATTTAACTTTCATTTTGTTCTAATTTTGGATGGTTTATAGCTTCCTATCATATCTTCAAATACATAAACTCTACATTATACTAAAAATAAAAAAATAAATCTCATAAATACATCAACTGATCAACAACAAAACTTTTTACACTTATCTTTTGAAATACAGAATGAACGGCAAGCAAGCGAAATGTATGTACTATGTATCTACATCTGTAAATATAGATAGATGAATGAATAATATCTCCCCTAAAAAAAATGAAAAATTATACTAAAAGTCACTGTCATCGTCATTTTTTTTTTTTGCTTTGTTTTTTATTCTGTAGGAGATAAGTTTGTTCAACATACATACATACAAATATTAGTATAAATCGATTTAATATTTGTAAATTTACTCTAGAAAAATATAGTAGTCAGTCAGGACCTTCTAGAGATCTACATATGTACATAGAATACTTATTAGGATAATTTTTGCTATGTAATGTAATAAATAAATGTATACATACATTTTGTATTTATTTAACTTTACATATGAAAACAAACGAGATAATTATGATACATACATTTTATCATGGAAAAATTAACGATTACATAATTTACATTGAAAATATAAAATCGTGGATTTCTAATAATGCAAGACAATAAGCAAATCTCTTACTATTCAAATAAATTCTAATTTAGTTCAATTACATAATATTTAGAATATTCATATATTATATTGTATGAATCTTTTTTCAATCCTAAATTAGGATTAAACGTATCTGAAATGTATTGAATGTACATTTGGTGGTGGTATTCATTAATTAACATTTGATACTAGTTCTATAATACATAATATGTATATACAGATACTCGTACATAAATAAAATATAATCTTTAGTAAACACTACACAATTATTAGTATCATTATTATTTTACATTTTGGTATTATATCATTCTTATAAAATTTGTATAGGGTTTACCACAAACCAACATCGGCTGATAAGTTCTCAATAATCGAAACTCGACTATTATGGACACGTTTGAATAATTTAAAACCAAATTCACAACATGTTGTTTATGTGGAAGCAATTGGTGCTAAAGGTACAAGTTTACCATCGGAAACACTTGTTGCATGGACAGATCCAGCATTGCCTGCATTTGTTGATGTAAGTTTATTTTAATTGTATCTACATACATACATATATACGCATCTATGTATATTTGTATGTATTAATTTCCCATTTTTCATTTCCTATGTTTTATCTTCCATTATTATTATTATGATTATTATTAATATGATTTACCACAACATTTAATGATTTTATAAATTAGATAAAAGGGAAAATTTAAGAAAATATTTTTCTTTCTAATACTCATACAAATATATTCTATGTATATATAATTAATTAAAGTATTATTATTATTATTATACTTTTGTTGTTATGATTCATGATAACTGTTTATAATGTACACACAGCCTCCAACTATACATCCAGCAGATATTGTTGCTGAAGGTGGTTCAATGACAATTTTGTGTTTAGCACTCGGAAATCCTGCTCCAACAATTTCATTATATGTGGGTGGTCATTTAGTTAGACAGGATACATCACGTCATATGGTAACGGTCATCCACAATGTTACTGCAGATATGGAACATGTTTCATGTTATGCTGACAATGGATATGGAATTCCTATGCAAGCATCAAGAAAAGTTAATATAAGCTGTAAGTATGAATTTTTGATATTATTATTACATTCATACGATGTTGTTATTGTGTGTACATGTACGTATACATACATAATGTATGCATTTTTTTCATAGCCATTAAATTTCTTATACGTATTATGTGTGAAAATAACTGCAAAAATTCCTATATATCTGTATATTCTCATTTCGTGCATTTTAAAAAGATTATAAATTAATTTTACAATTCATGATTTAATTTAAACCATGAAATATTAAATATTGTTTTTTGTTTATTCTTTTAATTAAAATCACAGATCCACCAAGAATTCAGGCATCTGGAATAACAGTTGCAAATCTTGGTGAAGAAGTTGATTTAAAATGTACAGTAAAAGCAAAACCAACACCGAAAGCAATATTTTGGCGTGATCATGATGGACGTGTTCCAGTTATACAGGGTGGCAGTTATGATATGTCACTTGTACATGATGAATCAGATCCGTCATTGTATATTATGAATTTACACATATCAAAATTACAAGCTAGCGATGTTGGTGATTATTTTTGTCATGCAGAGAATGCATTAGGATCAACCACAACTCCAGTTTCAGTAAGGATACGAAATACACCAGCTGCTCATAATATTTCTGAATGTTGTATCACTCAAAATGTATCTTCAGCATGTATAGCTGCTTGTAGTTTCTATATTGATTTTGATGCAGTCAGTGATCGTCCCGAATGTATTCTTGATTTTGATAAATTAATGAAATGTGCTGCTGATGGTTCTGATCATAGAATGTGTTGTGCAAATCGTGATGTTCCCAGGAAATGTCTTAATTGGTGTAAAGGAGATCCAATCGGACCTGGAAGTTTTTGCGCTTTAGAATATACCAAAATAATAATTGGTTGTTTCCAATCAAATAGAGATCGTCTTCCAGGGCCTCCACAAAATTTGGCAGCAACTGTTATTTCAGAAAGTGAAGTATTAATTAGGTGAGTAACAATTATTACATCACATTTCTTGGACATTTTTACTAAATAATTACATAATAAAATATCAACAGATGGGATCCACCAATTAAAAATCCTCATGTTGTTGAAGGATATCGATTATTTTATCTTGAAAAGGAATTGATTGAAGGAGATCTAACAACGAAAGTAAATTCAGCAGAAACGAATAGAGTTGATGTACAGGGGACAAGTGTAAATATTAATGGATTGAAAAAGGATGTTACATATGAGTTAATGGCTAAAGCTGGCAATCAATATGGTAAATTATATTTATATAGACTGATATTGAAACTGTTTTAAATTTGAACTTTTGTTTTTATTTAATATTTAGGAGCTAGTGTGCTCACTGAACCAATTAGATTCACACTGGGTGAGCATCATATGACGTCAGCATCACATTCAAATACTGCTGGTGCTGTAAGTGGTATTTTAGCCGGTGTATTGGCGATCGTTTTAGCAATAGCAGCTGTGCTTTTCTACAAACGAAGAAGATCCGGAGAAAAAATGGTAAATGGTGTTGCTTTCGAAAATCCAAGCTATTTGCGAGGTGTAGAACATGTACAGGTAGGCTAAATGCTTTTTTAGATAATAATTAAATTATACTTAATACGTATTGATTAATATTTTGCGGTAAAGTAATAATTAAAATTGCTTATATGATAATGTTTAGATATGCTTAAATTATTATAAAATTTTTAACTAAAATCTAAACTTGTTAATAATTTATATATATATTATATATGTATATGAAACGATATGATATCTAATATACGCATTCATCAAATGCGTTGTTTATTAACGTAAAATGCACATACGTTATATAATATAATGTATGTAAGTACATATTATGTAAAAACGCAGAAAAAAAAAACAAATTATGTTGTGTAATACATACAGATACCAACAGTAACAGCAGCAGATTCATCAACACCATGGCGACAAGAAGTGTTACAGGCACCAGTTTCTACACAATTTAATTCATCATCAACTACATCAACAACAACAAATCCTTCAATTGCAATTACAGATTCACATTCTGTTGTACCGATGGCAACCGAAGTAAATCCATCTTTATATGAAGAATTGAAATTAGGTCATGAAGGTGCTGGATTCAAAAGGCTTATCTCATAGGGATTTGTTTAGTTAGATACGATGTAGATTGTAGATATACATTTTTAGTGATTGTTAGATAAATATTTGTGTATTATTATTTTTTAGGCTCGATAATAAACAGTGAAAATAGAAAAAAAACAATAATTGTAAACCGACTGTATACAACACATCACATATACATTATACATACATATAACATTGTACTTACACTTATTGAATTTATACCTATACGTACTTTTGAAGTAGCTGTATAAAAACCTTTTTTTTGTTTATTGTTTTGTTTTACAAAGTTTATGAAAAAAAAAACGTATCTACGTAATGTATTTTTTTTTAAAATTTTTATTTCAATATAGATAAATATCCTTTCATAAGCATCAAAACAGTAAGTTACAAAATAACTGAAAGTTAATTGAGCTTGGTTTTTAAAACAGATAAAATTTGTTATTGTATAAAATGGGATAAGATGATGATGATGTGATGATGATAACTAACCAACAAAAGCAAATAAATATAATGAAATGTTTTATTTATTTTTTATTTGAAATCACAATTTACGTACATACATATATACTTAGTTAGCTTCTTATGAACGCACCCAAACACAAACTATTTAACAATTAAAAAGGTGAAGAATAAAGCACATGGATTAGCAATACTTTTTTTTTTCATACATATTTATTTAAAAAATAAAAAAAGAAAAATAAAATTTAAATACTTTTTAAAGATGCCGTGGCGTCCAAAAAAAGGTGGATACAATTTAAGATATAAGAAGACAAATAATAGTTCAGAATTTATACAAATTTATGTCAACGATTAGAATTCATTTTGAATTTTAAAAAAAATGTAATCAATCATCTTGGATTCAGGTAATGTTATTTTTATTGAAAAAATTAATCAATTGGTGCATAAAAAAAAAACAAACAAAAAGAAATAATAATAGACAACATCTAAATAAATTTTAAGTGAAGATTGTCTTTTAGAATAATAAAACAAAAATGTTTTAAGAAACAACAAAAACTGACAAGTATTTCATTGCAATATAATAGTGTGAAAATGTATAATTAATTACCTTTAATAACGATTAAAAATAAATGTAAAATTTAAACAAAGAATACGTAAACTTGTTGCTAGAATAATTTAATCGATCATCTTTTGTTTTATTTTATTAGAAAAAAAAAAAAAAAGTTTTAGTTTTAATTTAAATTAATAAAAATAAATGAAGGAGTATTCTGTTGAAAATATTGTACTTATCCTGGCATGAAAATATTTACATATTTTTGAACCCTTTTATTTATAATTTTTGTAAAGATTATATATGCATAAATTTTTAAATACATACATAGCCACTTATATATAAATATATGTGTACATATATTGAAATTTTTCACATTAGAAATCTTTTCAGAACTCTGAAATTTAATTTTCTAATGTTTTGTTTTCAATTTTTTTAAATTTCAAAGTAATTTTAAAATTTTTCAAAATTCCATAACATTTCTAAATTTAAGTTTTTGATTTAATTTTTTTTTCTAAAGTAAAAAGATATTGAAAAAAGATGATCGATGTAAGAACAATTTATTATTTTAAAAATTGTAAAAAAAAGGCTAATACTGTTCTAATAATTTATTTACAAGTATGTAAGTAATTTAGTTTATTTTACATGGTTGATTTATCATTTTTAAACACCAATCTTTTACATATTTTTTTCCTGCAATGTTTCTCAACGTCTTAACACTTTAATTCTTCATAAATTTTGAAATTATTGTTATATCTAAATTTCAATTACTCATTTTCTTATTTTTTTATATATTTTTTCCATTTTCTGTTGCACACTGTATATCATCTATGTATGAGTATATGTATAATTTCTTATAATATCCTTTACTATTTTTTCTTATTTTCTTTTTCAGGTTTATGATTTATGATGATGATGTTTTTTCTAGTCAGTTTTATCTTTTGTCTTGTTAATGACACATTAAGTTTTTTTTTTAAATATACACATTCTTTTTTTTTAAAAAAAAACTTGTTGATACCTTTTAAAAACCAGACAAAATTTTTATTTAATACTTTAATCAATTTTCTTTTTTAAATGTAAATGATCAATATTAATGTACTTAGTAAGTTTGTTGAGAAAATAATACAACTATTTATATAATATAAATATGAATAATTATATACACAATTTTTATTATTATAATAATTTTTTTTCTTTATTTGAAATCAAAAAACACGAAAAATAATTTATGAATCAAATTTGTTTTGTTCTTTTATTTTTATTTTAAAACAATAAAATTTAATGTTCTATTGTAATATGAAATATTTTAAAAACAAATCAGAATAAAAATAAAATAAACTTAAATTGAGAGGAAAAAAATGTGAGTGTGAGGAAACTTTTAAAGAATTTTATTGATTATATTATAAAATGGTTGAAAAAAAAAAACAATACATAATTATATTAAGAATAAGACAAAAAAAAAGTTAATGATAGCATAGTATAAAAAAAACCATGTAAAATATTTTAGTATGTTTTTTTAAAAATAAAGTGAATGAGTGGAAAATTTTTTCATAAAATTTTTTATATTTATTTTTTTTTCTATTTTATTTAGGTAAAAAATAAAATGAGTTTTTATGAATGTTCCAGATCATACTTCAGAGCAAAAACACCAATTGAATGTTTTTTCAGAATAAATATTTTTTGATTTTATTTAATAAGCATAGGCCAATCTTCTTTAGTAATTTTCACGAATAAAGATTGAAGAAAATTGAAAAGTTTGACTGTTTTCAATTATTCAAGGTCTGCAAACACCTTTTACGGCTTTTACACACGATTTTCAAGAAGAAAAACAGATGGGTTACCATATTATCAGTTATAGTGCAGTGGGGTTACTAGAGACGTCAAAATTTTAAAAAGCATCCTGGGTATCGGTATTGGATCTATGGTATCGATACCTCGATAGTATCGGGACAAAACACCGTGTTACTGTTTTCACTTGTCACTTTGTAAGTAACGTTTGTTGTGTAAGAAATGGAGGGATAATATTTATTATAATTAAAATAATTTCTTTATGAATTTTTTTTTCTTCACTGATTTTGATTATTTGAATATATTTGAATAATATTTTTATTTTTTCCACAAATAAGTATAAATATTGCTAACACAAAATTTAAAAATAACAACTGACGTATATTTCAAAATGGCGGTTTATGTTCAATTATCCAAATTTTCTTGCATTCGCAAAGATATTCAATCTGACGACAAGCTTTTACTACTAATGTTTAGATTGTGAAGTCAAGCATGAATAATTAAAAAAGGCCTTTACGATAGAAACTTTTGGAAACTAGATTAAAATACAGATAGATAGAAATCTACAAAACAATTAATAAAGACAGTAGACAGTTAGACACTGAAATTTATTTGTGATTAATAAATATATTACATGAGAGAAAGTTCCATTTGAACCCTGTATTTTATTAATCAATTACCAGAAACAAAAATTCCTATTAGATTACGATTAAACAAAAACTTTTTAAAATTATGGAAAATATATCACATTTGTGAAAATAACAAACAAATATTTTATTATCTCATTAAGTAAATTTGAATTCTGTGGTAATTTAAAATTTTCAAATAAATTACATGAAAAATCAATAAAATTGAAGACGTTTCTAGTTATTTTTAAAATTTACTATATTTTCGTTTAAAAAAAAAACGAAGTACATTATATACATTTTAGTAAAATCTTTAATTTAAAACTTATTTTTGTTTTTTATTTGATTTTTATTTTTATAGAAGTCTATACGAATTTGTCAAATCGACGACTGAAAGATAACAAATTCGAATTAAAAATAGCATTTTTATTTCCTATTCATGTTTGTTGTGAATTTGATATACTCTAAATCCTATTGTTTTATTTTTTAGAAATAAATCCTACGTATAATATACTCTAAAACAGATTTTATTTTATTTTGAATACGCAATCTTTACTTCTCAATAGAATTTTATTTTTCTGTCAATTTTCATTCAAATAAATTTTTTTTAAATTTTCAATGATGAACTTTTCTTTTAAATTAAATTTTTGTAATATCCTTTACATTTTATTTTCGATTTTTATATTTCTTTTTATTTATTTTTTCATCAATTTAAAAATGCTTTTTATGTTTTTATTCATTGTCAATTATTATGATGAAAAATAATTTTTTGAAGGAAATTTTGTTGGTAATTTTCCTATTTCTATATTTTAAATTTTATATCAAAAATTTATATATAAATATAAAAAAAACTTTACTTTCAATATAATTATGTAGAATATAAATGGCAAGATAAAAATATGTGCTTACATTATACGTATGAAGGAGTATATGTTTGTATTTGATATTCTTCGAATAAAATGTGAGGGTTACGTTACGATGTGTCTTTGGTAGATATTATTCTAGTCTATGTATATATCATAGATTACAATCGTCAAACAAACGAATATTTCTGCACATAACAAAAAATTTGTTGACATGTGCGGGCAGAGTAAAAGATGAAAAGCTTCTATCTTTCACAAAAAAAAAAAAAAAAGTAATCTCAACATAAATGTAGCGCATTCTTCGCATTGCATATATTACATCCCTATATTCATCTACCTAATTCTCATTCTTCATTCTAAGAAAAGGTTGTAGATTTATGTACAAGGATTCTTCATTGCTTTATTATATGACTTTACTATGTTGTAACAACAACAAAATTTGAAAACCATTACAATTACATTACATATGTATGTATATATAGTATATTACAAATTATAATGCTGTTTATAAAGAAATAGATCGCTTACATCTAATGAAACGTAAATTTATATTTTGCTACATTTCTTTCTTGTATACTCAATACTCCAGCCAGAGTATAAATCAGCGTTCCCTACTCCCCTACTCCGCTGTTATTAAAAATACTCCGATTTTGCTTTTATCTAAGCCAAGCTAGAGCCCCACGCATAGAGAAAAGAAATGACCTTTTCTTTTTTTGGCTCGTCCGTAAATTCTATTTTTTAAAAAGTACTTTTTTTTCTCATTACTAATCTATGCTTACTCTGTGTTGTATGTTGTATTTTACACGTTTATTCTCCGGAAATCCTTCGGTCTACCTTAATATACTCCGTTTTTGGTGACAAAAATAATCCTCTAAAAAATTGGAAACGACAACGCTGGTATAAATCGCTTTCGCAGTCATACTTTAGATTCGATTCGATTATTTATGAGAAAAGTTTTCTGGGCTGATTTAATTTCAAAATTAAATTTCAAAACTGGGCTGATTAAGGTCTTGTCTCAAGCTTTTGTATTTTAATAGAATAAATTATAAATATTAAAATTTTTCCGAGTTTATGAGTCATAAAAAATATGATAATGATGAGAGGTGGATGAATACCGTGGTAATGATCAAAAATCTGTAAACTGCACGATGGCAACATAAAATAATATTAAAAGAAAATTGCAAGATAAGTACTAGAAAAATTCTTCTGTTGCGTGATATTTCAAACAAAGGATACCTTTAAAGATACGTCAGTTTGAATTTAAATTTCCGAAAATATCCAAAATTCGAATTTACTAAACTACACTACAAGCTAAATTTTAACAAATTTTCACGTGTCTTGTTAAAGAAATTATTTTTGTGTAAAAAGGAAAAGTTGGAAAGAATGATAAGGCAGATATTCGATACAAATTTCAAGATTGAATCTTAAGAACTAAAATGTATCTTTCTCATATTTTTAAATGCGTTTTCAATTATGGCATTATCGTAAAATTTTAGTACAATGACATTTGAAAAACTCAAAATAATAGTTTGCAAGATTGTAACGAGATCTAGATTATTCAATATCCATATTTCAGATTAAATAAAATAAAATAAAATACTTTAATTTATGCGACAACATAAAAAGCTGCATTTTATTTTTCTTTCGTTTTTTTCCGCTTTTTGTTCAATATCACCATCATCTTCTTCTTCTAATATAAAAAAATTACATAGTTATAATACTAGTTACATTGCGCAATATATTTGAGGCTAAAATTATTATATATATATAATTATAACCTCAAAATAACTATTATCAACATAAATTCTTTTTCTCATTATGTTATATAAATTTCGTCCTTAAAGAAACGTTCCTTATTCTTATCTTTGTAACAAATAAGAAAAAAATATTTTAAAGGTTAATATTTTGTTTAATAAATAATTATTTTTTCTTATCATTCGATAGAAGTCTATAATAATTTCTTATTATTATGATGATGTTAGTTAGAGACAAATAAAAATTATATTGAACTCACATCTGAATACATAGAAATTTTTATTTATTTTATTTTTTTTTATTACAAAAATTCACGAATATAAATACTTAAATGTTTAAAGATAACTTTAAAAATATTTTTGCCCACAAGCGACTTAAAGAAAAACACAAAATTAAAATAAAAGTAAAAGATTTCAATTTTTTTCGTATGCACATCATATAAAACGCGATAATATAATAGAATGAAATTTTTTTATACTTCACTTAACACTTAATAATATATATTTTTTTTTATTCTTTTCAATTTTTTCATTATTAGCACATCAAAAGGCAAAATAAAACAAGAAAAAAGAATAAGAAAAATAAATCAAATTTATTATCTATTTAACCAGAGAATTTTACTGATTTGAATTGATAAAGCATGAAAAAATGTAAAAAAGAATATGAATGAAAATAGAAAGGACCTCATAACTATATCATAATCACACAAAACGAAAGTTTATTAATTTTTTAATGCCTATCACAGCAAATTCATTGAACATAAAACCTCTTCGACACTACATATATTGTACATATGTACATAATAATTATGTACCTAGTGCTTTTTTATTTTATGTACGAACAAGAAAATTTTCATTTTATATATGTATGTACATACTTACCTCTATAAAAGAATATTGTCAACATTAGATAAAGAAAAAAAAAACGGAAGAATAATACGTCTTCTTTTACATACATATGTGTAAGTAAGTATCTACATTTGGTGTATGATTTCTTTTAGAAGGTAATAACTGTTTTCTTTCCATATAACTCCTCTAGAAAGCAAAAAAAAAATGAAGAAAAAGAATAAAAGAAGAGATTTCCCATAGGATACTTTTCATTTGTTTTGTGTGGACTTGGATTCTGGTACATAATTTACTGTTCAAGTCACTTTCACGAATATCGACCATATGGGATTCATTTGAGTATGTTGAACTTAATTTAGTACTATCAATAAAATCACTGATTTTTATACATAAAATGTGACATACATACGTTATGTATATATCCTATATATACATATATGTATGTATATAAATATATCTATAAAAGTATAATTTTTGAAGATACATAATATATATTATAAAGTAATAAAAGGACACTCAAAATTATAACGTATATAAAGCATATGTATGTACATACATATGTATGTATGAATTGAATATACATACATATATATTGTATAATGTATAATAAAAAGTAGATGGGAAACGAAAGTATAAGAATAGAATATCCTTGAATGAAATCAAACATTTCAATTCTAATTATTCGTCTTCATTCTATCGTAATTTGGGACATCGAACATTTACATTTTATATTTTGTATCTTTGTTTTCGTCTTCCTATTTTATAACACATATTTTATACATATACACAGATTATACATACATTTTCTAAAAATACATACCTATATAAGTATATACATACTTATAAATATATATGCATATACATACATATATTTACATACATATTTTAACAATATCTTTTCTGATTCAAATCAATTTGATAAAATGAGACTTGATAAGTAAGCAATGAAAGTTAAAGGAATTCGAGGGTAAACAAATCCCTTTTTAGTTTGTATATTATAATTTTCATAACTTCTGTTGCTTATAAAATAATAATACATTCTTTTGTTAAATTCACAATACAAAAAGCAAGATTATTATTATTTGTTATTGAAAAATTTAATATAGTAATTAAAAAGGAATTTTGAATATAATAAAATTAAATAAAAGCTTGTAAAAGCATGTACAAACATATTTGCACAAATGATATTCATAAAATTTTATTATACTGATGATGATTCAATTCAAAATGTAGATTTATTTTTAGACACTAAAATATATTTATATACTCGTATATGTATGTATATAATACAATTATTATACAGTATACAGGGTGATTCCGTTACGGTGTCCGACCCGGAAACTACGGATAGGTCTCGGTAAGGCGCACAAAAAATCGTATGGTCGATGAGGGGGTTATCTCAACCGTTACGGAGTTAGAGGGGGGAAAGATTTTTGATACTTTTTCCTTGTTTCACCCTATAACTTTTTACGCTAGGCTCATTTACACTTTTGCAAAATTGTAGAGGACCCCAGTTACTTTCCATGAACATTTTACATGCCGCTGTAACCGTTTAGAAATTATAGGAACTCAAAACCAAAATTTTGTCATTTTTTCACCCATTTTTTGACTTTAAGCCTAATTTTCTCGAAAAGTATTCGATATTAACCCTATTTTTTTATTGCAGATAAAAAATGATCAATTAATTTTGTACCGATTTGCTATCTTCATTTTTTTCCGAAAATGCAAAGTTTTTGTGCCCCTGTAAAAAGTTATAGAGTAAAATAAGGAAAAAGTACCAAAAATCTTTCCCCACCCCCACACCACCTGTACGATTTTTTGTTCGCCTTGCCGAGACCTATCCGTAACTTCCAGGTCGGACACCGTAACGGAATCACCCTGTATATACATACGAAAAAAAGTATAATTAATTTGAAAATTTATCCCTTTCGGGATTGTAAACAATTTTTACAATGGTTTTTTTTTGTTCTTTAAAAAATTTTATTAATTAAAATTAAAAATAAAATAAAATTTTAATGATTTTTTATTTAATTCGAAAATTTTATAACAATAAAAAAATTGGATTTAAACATCTTATTTTCAAAACTTTTTAAATAAAAACTTTAGTGTTTACAAATTTATTATCAAAGTTAAGAGATTATTATTAATAATTAAATTTACATATAAGAAAAAAAACTTGAAAATATTTTAATACATGAAAAAATTATTTTTTATAACTATTGTATAATTACAATAACTAATGTTAAACGATTAGAAAATCTTACAAAATCTTACAAAACTTATAAAGTCAAGTATAGTGCTTCACAATGCTATTTGTTATTCGACAGCGGAACATATTCTATAGCATCGATTCTACACACATGATGGCTTTCTGTTTTTAAAATCAAAAATTTAATAAAAAATATTTTCAGTGTAATTTTAAGTTCAATACTTTATTTTTTTTATATTTTTTAATTTTCTGTGCTTAATGCAAATGTTACTGTTACCTTGTTTATGCATAAAGGTTAAAACGTATTAACGATAAAACGTTTTAAACATCGTTTTGAGATAATACATTTTGATTGGTGTTTAAGCGTAATACCCCGTATAACCAAGCTATACAGATAGCGATAAAGTTATATAAAGATTTGCGTGAAGTTCGTTATAGAAAAAATCAAGTTGGTGTTGAAGATCGACATCGATTTTAATCACGAAATTCGACGTCAGCTATAAAAGATTTCGATAAAGATCTTTATCGGAATTTATAGACCATAAAAAATTTTGTTCTTTTTTTTCTCATTTTTTCTCTTGCTTTTTTTTATATTTATTTATATTATATGAAAACAATTCAATTTGAAAAATTTACTCTTGAGATTCGAACCCACGGACCTTCGTGTGTAAAGCCTCTTTGCATTGCACCATTCATCACTGTACCGACTATAGAGCTTATTGTAAATATAAATTGTTCGTTTAAAGACCGATAACGATTCTTGACGATTCTTTATAGATCGTTGTCCGTCTTTGAAATACTTTGAAAATCGATAACGATCAATATAGATTTTGTCTTTGAATCTCGTTATCGTCGATATCTGCGTAAATCGATATAGATATTTAAAGATTTTTTCGTGATTAATCGAGAGCAATGTTTATCTTTATTCCCCGTTAAGGATCGATATAGATCTATATCATAATATTTTTATAATTCTCTTCTCTCTCTGCAATATAATTCTCCTGAGAGCAGGATTTAGATATCTATAAAGATCTATAAAGAACGTGAAACTTCTTTGTATGTTTTTGAATAACGTTAAATATCGTGCAATATCTATAAACATCTATATAGTTGGACAAAGTTACTTCACGACTGGTTGTACGGGACAACATTTAGTTCTCACTCAAAAAGTTTAAAACACCTGCGTGTGTAATAACAATTACTTAAAACGAAGTATTGAAATTTTAAATGCGGATTTAATAGTGTATTTACTCAAAACGTCGTAGAGTTTTAATGCGTTTTGAAATTTGGTTTATGCATACGGATTTAGTCAAGACGGAGTGAGTTAATGCGAATTAACGCTACGCATATACGAGGTATGTGTTTATTTATATCCGTGCAAACATTTTAGCGAAGTCTCATTTCGATTAGAGTATATATCGAAAATTGTTCACTTTAGCAAAGTTTTACAAATTCTTTAAAAAGAATAAAAGACACAAAATTAATTCGAGCAAAGTAATTCGAGATAGATTCGATTTGGTTTTGCTTTGGTGAAGTTGTGCATTATACACTGAAATACATACATATATAAGACACATCTGAAAAATAGAATTTAGAAAAAGGTTTGAAACTTTTTCGTTATAATGTAAATATAGTAGCTTTTTTTTATAAACTAAAAAGTGAAACAAGAATTTAATCATTTTAAAGTAATTATTTGGCCAGTAGATTGATTTTTAGTTGTAAAGTTGTGCAATTTTTAAAATCAATACATAATTTAAAATTATCCAAATGAGAATTTTGTAGAGAAAGATGAGAAATTTGCTAAAATTGGTTAGATTGTTAAACAGGGCGCATTTCGGAAGGAACGTCGAAAAATGTGTTTTCAGATAAGTTTGAGGGTGTCTATTCACACTTGATAAACATTTCTCAAATGATTGGTAATTTAAAATAAGTACATACATATTATCTATGTACATAATTTTTTTCTTCTAATCCTTAAGAAATCCTCACAAAATATTCTCAATATTTGAATCTTCACTTATGGCCAGTTCCACAGTCGAAGCTTAAGCAGAGTTTAACTCTTAAACTAAGTTTAACCACTTTTTTCAGTTTCACAGTGAAGGCTTAAGTGTTAAACTGAGTTTAACTTAAGCCGTACGAATTGAGAGCTTAAACTCTATTTGAGGTTTAAGTAAAAGTCAAAAAGAAAAAAGAAAACATCTGCCATCTATATATCTATCTGTTTTGTCCCTAAATTTATTATAAATTGAAATTTATAAGAAAAAGTGTTAAAATGTCACAACAATTGCCACTGCTATCTAGCGGCTATACAATGACATCTACAAGTTTTTCAGGTTTCAACCTAAATTCATTCACAATGATAGGTTTAAATAAAGATAGTTAAGCTACAAATATAAATTGACTGAGGAACGAAAAAAAATTTAAGTGAAGCTTAAGCCATGTTTTAGGTTTAACTTAGGCCCCTATTCTAGGTAATAGAAATTCAATAGATCTCCAAACCTATTAATTAAGAAGTTAGTAGAAATTGTATTCTACTTAATAGAGTTTGTAGACTGTGAAAAATTAATAGGTTAAGAGATTTGTAGACTTTCAAAAATTTTAATATTTGAATTTTTCCACTAGAAATTATACTATTATTTAAATCTTAATTATCAATTCTCTGATTTTCAATCTAATAGAGTTGAATGTAGGAAATCAATAGTTCTTCCAGCATTATTTATTTAATCTTATTTTTTTTAAAAACTTTTATATTCAAAAGCAATTTTTTTGTACTTATTTCGACTTATTTTTGTATTCACAAATCACAATAACTTTTATTCATTTTTATATCGACTCACTATCCAACTTAATAGACTAATAGCTCGTCCACAGGAGCTATTACTTAGTTAAGAGAATTTTCTAACATCAAAATATCTATGATTTTTATTTGCTAGAATACGAAATCCACTAATTAAAAGTCTCCACAAAATTAAGAGATCAGCTGATCAAAAATCTCTTAACTAATAGAACAGAGTAGGCCATTTTCTGTTAACTAATAGGTTAGTAGCTTAATAGCTATTAGCAAAAACCATATAACTACAAAGATAAACAATTGCCATATATCCTTATGTCACCATTAATTTTTACTTCTACACCTGATATCAGGTGGCTACATGTTTACTGAATGTTATCAACATTTTATGCTTATGCAACAATTTTAAAATCCAGAGCAAACCAAAAATACGTTGATGTTGCTAAAAATTATATGTACCCAATAATGTGTCTGTTTACCAAATATAAATAATGGTTGTTGCTACGGCAACATAAATTACGATTTATACTTTTGAATTTATTTTCATTTTGAATAAATAATTATTTAAATAAAAAAGAATTTTTAATACTAAAATATTTTTGACTTGAAAATCAGAGTTTGCTTAGATTAAATTTTAATGAATAAACATTATAGTATTTCTAAAACTAGCATTAGATATTCTATAATGTAAAAGAATATGAAATAACGTGCCTATTGATTCTGATCTCCTGATTCATTAGAATAAAATTTTCATATTTCTCAATGAAGATGAAAAATATTAAAATATATTTTTAAAATTTGAAAAATAAAATGTATTTTGTATATTGTATATGTATATACGAGTATGTATCATACATATATTGTATTTAGAGGTATAAGAAAAATAATATTTCATATTAAAAAAAAATTTTTTTTTAAAGCAAATATGTATTTTTATTCAAAATGAAAATAAATTCAAAAGTATAAATCGTAATTTATGTTGCCGTAGCAACAACCATTATTTATATTTGGTAAACAGACACATTATTGGGTACATGAATTGTTTAGCAACATCAACGTAATTTTGGTTTGCTCTGGATTTTAAAATTGTTGCATAAGCATAAAATGTTGATAATATTCAGTAAACATGTAGCCACCTTATATCAGGTGTAGAAGTAAAAATTAATGGTGACATGAGGATATATGGCAATTGTTTATCTTTGTAGTTATATGATTTTTGCTATTAGTCTATTACCTAGAATAGAGGGGTTAAACTCTACTTAAGCTTCGACTGAGGAACTGGCCTGCTTAAGCTTCGACTGAGGAACTGGCCATTAAAGAAGACATAGAAAATTTCTTTTTGTATTTTACTTAGCTGTATTTTTTGTAGTTGTCTATTTGTACATGATTTTGTGAAATTTCTTAATTTCTTTTATTAATTAATCATTTCTCCATTATAAATAAGATACTTAATTTATTAACAATAACAATTGCAATTTATAAAGAAAATTTCTTGCAAGAACATATGTATCTTATCGATGAAGAAGTAGAAATAATATTAATATATATAAATACTCATATACATACATATATACACTACATACATGTTATGTATATATACGACTATAAGCAATAAAGAAAACACAATTTAAGTAAATTGTATCATGTACAAGAATAAATAACAATACAGCTCATAAGTGTCAAATAATTTAATATATCGTATATCTTTTAAGAATGTGTAAAATTTAATAAAAGATTATTATGTGATTATTTACGAACATACAAATAATTTAAAATCTTAATGAAACATTTTGCACATGATATTTAAACCCTCATTTTCCACGTTAAATATTTAATAATAAAAATAACATTTAGCTCAAACATATATGTACATATTTATATATATCTAAACATAGGTACTCATATTTTATCTGCTCAACTTTTAGCGTTTAGCCACATATCCGTTTTCTACTTATTGTGTTTTAAATGAAAGTTAGTAATTTACAAAAACAAGAGCAACAAAACACAAGTATTAAGATAATTACATAATTTCTTCTTGGTTTACTCGTACATATGTACATACATACAAATATATATGTAAGTATGTACATATTATGTGTGTATAATAGGTTCTCTGCATCACGATCTCATATATTATAACATTTTGTAAAACCTTTTCAGAACTCTTCAAATTTTCAAATATTTCTAATTTACGTGAATAAAACTTACCTTTGAATAACATTTTATTGAAGCTCAAACAAAAAGTGTATTGTATGTATAATTTGCAAAATACTAGTCAAAAAAAAAATATATATATACATATACATATTATGTAGATATATATGTAATACCTATAAGTACTAAAATATAAAAGAAAAAAGAAAATTTTACTTTTTTATTTGTTTTTCTCTGAAATTGAGCCCCCAAAGGGATTTCGGTCCGCAGAATAACAAAAAGTGAAAATTACGAAAAGTTGAAAATACAAAAGAGTAGAAATTTCATTTTATTAGAAAGTAGCACACAGCACAAATGGTGTATACACATATATACTTATATGCATGAATGTGCATATATTTATGAGGAAGCATCTATACATATTACATTATTTTGAACATCTCGTTACAAAAGAAAATTAAACACAAAGAAAAGTTAGAAAAGTAAAAAATAAGAATAAGAATAAAGGTGAAAGCGCATACCTTTATGTTTTAGAAACATGGTGCGACATGATTCTAACGACCGCATATTTCCCTTGTTTTTCTTTTCTTTCTTTATTTTTCTTGGTTAACAGTAAAACTACACCACAGGTATACATGTACGATATGTACACACATATGTATGTATGTATAAGTATAAATAACAGTTGATTTTTCAAAAACAAAAAGATAAGTTCCATTACCGCACAAAGTTTTGTAAAAGAATATGCTGTTGTATATAAAATATCTAAATTTTAAATACAATACGAAAAGAATTTAAAATGAAAATTTTAATGGTACCTATATATGTAGATACATATTATTATAACAACAAAATGAAAATGTGTTGTGAAAAAGAATTTCTAAACGATGAGATGTTGTTATGAAATCTTAATTAAGACAACGCAATCTATTATGCATAATTATGAAGCTTTAATTATTTCAATTAAAGGAATCTGAAGATCCTTTGAATACTTGAATATTTGTTATTTGAAGTGAATATATATATATATATACTTGAAATTCATTACTTAGTGTATTACATATGTATGTACAGAAGTCTATGTATCATACATATGTATGTAGTCTCATAACTAATAAGTATTATTTCGAAGAAAATTTAATTGAATGATGTAGTTTAAAATTAAATTGTAGGCATAATAATATATGTACAAGTATATGTATGTGCATCATATACCTATTACAACGGCGGAGGGTGGTATGGTTCATGGCGTTCAGTGAACACCCTAAAATTATTATGAACGTGATTATATATCAAATTTTCTAACCAAATTCAAAAACAAATTTTTTTTGGTAAAAAGAAGAGTAAATGAAAACAATACAATTTAAACTCTTTTTTAATTTTGCATACATAAATCATTAGGTTCATATTTAAAAATGTACCCACAGAAAATTACAAAAGAATAAAATTGTTAATAACCAAATATTGTTACTTCGTTTAGTTTCTCTTTTTTTCTTCATATAATTTTATATGCAAGGAAGGTGTTCAAATTTTAAAGTGAACATAGAAAAATCCTAATACACACTACACCATATGAATTGTTTTATATTTTTCTCTTTTCAAATTCGTTTTCTTATACATCAGTCAGGTTCATATTTAAAAGTGAACAACCATAGTAGAAAATTATAAAAAAATATTTTTTTAACTTTTCGTTTTCTTTCTCTTTTATATCCTTTAAATAATAATGCATTGTGTTCATATTTTGAAATTAACGTTGTTGTTTTCCTTTCTATTTGTTAACGTTTTTATTTAAAGAAAATTAAATTTAATAAATTCAATTTCAATTAAATTTCAATTAATTCAATTTGTTTATTGGAGAATATTTCATATTGTGTGTGTGTTGTGATAAAAAATTTGCTTGAGTTGAAGCTGGATGGTAAGAAATAAATAGACCGTTTTTCTCGGGGTAAAAATAAAAGAAATTTTCGAATTTTAAACGGATTTTTCAATTTTTCTTTCTACTGTTTACATAATTTTCTTCTTAGGGAAACCGATCACTTTATATCGGTTAACGCTCTGACAGCCATACCTCTTACGTGGAGTGGAAACTCATGTTTTAAATCATTTTGAATAAAACCAAAATCTAACTTTAATTTCTTTTAAAAATCTGAACATCCGGAAAAAAACTACTAGCTCCGCCACTGGTACTTTAATGTACATACGTGTTTTAATAAAATCTAAAATTAAATTCCTATGTCAAAGAATCAAATTTCATAAGGATTTTATAATGAGTGTTAATGATTTTTCTACTATATAACTATCAAATAAACATATGAATTGGTTTTTGTTTTTTTAAATTTTAGTTTTTAAAATCACATTATCATATATGAGGGGTATAAAAGCAAAGTCAGCAATCTCCACTTTTGATAAAAAATAAGTAAACAGCGCAAAAAAATAAGAAATGTAGAAATTTAGTTGCCCATTGATTATAATGTAATGACCACAAAATCTAATGGCAAATCTGTCTCAAAAAACTCTACTTTCTAAGCCGGTACATATACAAATAAAGCAGAAACTGAAAATCGTTAGAAAAGAAAAATGGCGTTTATGAAATTTAATAAAAGTGGAGATTGCTGACTTTGCTCTTATACCCATCATATATACCCGACAAAAAAAATTACGAATATCAAAATTTATGGAAAAACCTATTTCATTGTAATAATTAGATAATTAGGTAATATTGATAGATGTACATAGGTAAATCAGACTGAAATCTGTATTCTTGGAAATTTTAAGAAGTAGGGTATTTTTCAGATGCATTGCTTGTTGATCCTACTTTCATTTTTATTTTTAATACGTATTTTTCTTGTCGTTTTTAAAAAAGAAGACGAAAAGAATTAATATTTTCAGAAATGATTTATGTATTTGAAAATAAAATATTTACATTAAATAAATATTTGCGTAATCAAACTTTTTACTTAATAAAAAAATATCTTTTTTAGTACTTTGATCTTTCACCCCCCACTTTTATGACAGAAGAAACACAAATACATATAATATAATATTAATATGCTCTGCATTATATAAGTTGTATATTGATTATGTGAAATCGAATGATAGTTTTACAGTTATACATAAGATAAATAGAAATATTGTAATAGCAAATATGTATTTGACTATAATCTATGGTCTGAGGTCTCTAGCAGATAAGTTGTATACACTTATATCAGGTAGATTATATTAAATTTATATTAAATTCTAACAGGTTATGGGCCCAGCTGCTCGGCGTACTTGGCATTATTGAATTTTAATTTGAAAAATTAAATTAATTAATTAAATTAAAATGAATATTAGTGGTAATAAAGTGGTAATATAGAAAAATTGAACGACGAGAATTATGAAACCTGGAAATTACAAATTAAAAGTGTTTTAATTTACAATGATTTGTGGGAATACGTCTCGGGTTTAATTGAAAACCTACAGCTTCTAGTGACATAACAGGATGGACGAATAAGGATTCTAAGGCTCTTGCATTGATTACTTAAGTGTTGAAGAAAATCAGCTGTGTTATACATACAGGGTGTCCCGTTTGGTTTGCTTAACCTTGATACCATAGATAGGTCTCATCAAGACAAACAAAAAATCGTATCGGAGGGGGGGGGGGAAATCCCAACGGTTTCGCCGCTAGAGGGCGTTGAAGTTTTTTTGCTCTTATTTCACGATGTACCCTATAACTTTTTACAGAGGCACTCAAGGGTCACTTTGTGTTAAGAACAAATGTAGAAGACCCTTTGCCCTTTTCAACAATACTATGAATTTTCTGAAAAAAATGAGGATAGCAAATCGGTGCAGAATCAATCGAGCATTCTTTTTCTGCAATAAAAACTTGGGATTAATTTAAGCCTTTTTTGAGAAAGACAGGGTTAAACACAAAAATTTGGGAAAAATTCACAAAATTTTGATTTTGAATGCGTGTAACTTTTCAACAGTTAAAAGAAGAGGAACAAGTAAGGTATTGTTGAAAAGGGCAAAGGGTCTTTTACATTTGTTCTTAACACAAAGTGACCCTTGAGTGCCCCTGTAAAAAGTTATAGGGTACATCGTGAAATAAGAGCAAAAGAACTTCAACGCCCTCTAGCGGCGAAACCGTTGGGATTTCCCCCCCCCCCCCTCCGATACGATTTTTTGTTTGTCTTGATGAGACCTATCTATGGTATCAAGGTTAAGCAAACCAAACGGGACACCCTGTATAAGGAATACGCACAATAGTGCGTAAACTTACTCTTCTTGAAATTTGTTTTTCTAACTGAGCTTTTAATTCAAAAGCGAATCAATTCTTCAGGGATAATCTTTTTAAAACACGTTCCTCTAGCAATGACAAGATCTTCATTCTTCTACTTCCTTTTGTCCTTTCTAGCGCCCCTGTATTTTCCACCTTTTACAACAAATATCTCACAAAACTTCCAAAACACTTGAGAACCCTCACAAAGGATAACAAATTTATCTTCCAACACAAAGCAAAACCGGTAATGCAATTGATAAAGGATCATGAATACCCTCATTGCAGTGGCCATCTTTAAGCTCTGATCCTTTATCCAATCGAAAATTTACGGGAAATTATTGCTAGGAAAGTGTATAGTGAAGAAAAGCTAGAAATAAAAGTTTTAAACGAATTAAAAGCAAGGACTTTGGCAACTTAGAATAATATCCCAAAAATAATTTTAAAAAACTTATTTAAAAGTATGAAAAAAAGATTGTTGGATGTAAAACAAAATATTAACCCTTTTGTATCATTATCCTTTCAATAAATTTAACACAACTGTAAAAATTATTAACTGAGTTTACAGCTATTCCCAACACATTTTTGTAACAATTGCTTATTTTATTAAATACCGTTAGGAGATAAATCAATGTGATAGTTAGTGTTAGTGAAGTTTTTTTTTTTGATCTGTCATACCAAAAATACAAGCAATACTTCCATTTTTTCCGTTTGTCCTAAAATTTTACAAATTTTTACAGTGAGTTTATAACTATTCCCACCACTGTATGTTTTAATCACATAGTATGTATACATATCGCCGCTCAGATATTGGTTTGCTCCATCCGCCAAATTTGCGATTTTGAGTTAGGAACCATTTACCATTCCTAACGTTTTTGAATAAGCTGAATTGATTCATGTTATCCGTTTACTTCTATCTCTAAGGGTTTTTGAGATAATATTTGATAATTTTGCCCCATATCACGAAACTTTAAAAATATAGTTAAAATTGTTTTGCGCTATATGCCACTTACATATATGTATATAGAGCACATTTTTCTTATAAATTGGTGGTAGGGAATGTTAAAATCTTGTTTTGCTCCATACGCTAATTAAAATATTTAGTTTGATTATATTGGTTTGCCCCAATAACCACTCGATTTTTCTTTAAATAAGGACAAATAAGCCCTTGAACAAAAAATTAATTCTTTTTATTAGTTTTGTGATATTTCGAAGTGAGTATTTTATAATGATGAAAAATTGTTTTATTATTTTGTTGAATTTTTACTAATATTACTTTTACGTTTAAACATGTTCTAATTTTGCTTTTGCTTTTTTTTTCTTCTAAATTTGAAATTACATTACAATTTTTTTTATAGATTTAAATATGGAGATCATGAATAAATCGTTTCTATTATTAGGTACTACTTCTAGTTATTCATTGATTTTTGTCTAAAAATAAAATGTTCTATTTTTTTCTCGAAAAATGTTTCATTTGATTTGTTGAACATAAAATTTTCTTTGTTCTCGATGTACGTACATACATAAATATGTATATCTATTTCGGAAAATTTTAAGTTTATATTATTAGATTCGCAAAAAAATCTACAGATATAGCTATGTATACTTAATAATGCTTAACAGCTGATCAAATCCATAAAATAATGTATATTCCCATATAATGTTGGTACATATTTTAATAAAATATGTGTTATCAAAAGATAGGATATTTTGTATATAACTATGTTCTACTTTTAGAAAAATGGGTTTGAATTTTAGTATGTAGGTTATGCACAATATATCCTATTGGATCTACAAAATCAAAACTTTAGGTTTGTCTATTTTGAAAAGCTGTATCTGAATTTTTCGAGAGATACTATACATACATATCATGTGGCATGAAATCGGTTTAATTTCGCATCGCCAATTCTAAAACTATTTATCCATTATTTTTGGAAAAAATTAAAAATTAACGAGAGGTCTTTTTTTTGAATCAAAAAAGATTTTCTTTTTAATTTCGATTTGAAAATGCACCTATACTTCATTTATCAATTGAAGTCAGTACAGGCAAGATAGGCATTCTTTTCTATACTTTTTTACATTTCGTTTGTATAAATCTGTCTCGTGTGTGGGGTGATCAGATCTCAATTTCTATCGAGGGAAATCTTTCAATTTTTCAATTTTGCATTCCAACATATTGAAGTCTGTGATGAAGTTGAAAAAAAGATTGTAGTGACTGTTCTACCAGTGTCTTTCAAAAATTCGATTCTAAGTTATAGACATCTAGAGTATTTTATCAATCAACTTTAACACTATTTTAAAAAGAGTTCAATTGTGTAGAAAATTATTAGTAAGCCGTACTTATATACATATATAAAATTTAATAGCTAAAGAAATTTCATAAATAATGGATCCATTCTTAATCAAAAAATAACATTTTAATTTCAAGTATGAAATTTATTTATTATGATTCATATATTGTCGAATCACATATTGTTATTATAAATTTATATGATTTTTTAAGTAAGTAAGTAGATGAAAAAAAACTGTTATGAAACCTGAAAATATAAATTAAATTTTATGATAAAATTTTCATGAATAAACCAAATATATATGTCAAAATAGATAGATAATGTAATTTAATATGTATATATGTATGAAATTTATACATTATACTCACACTACCTATATATGTATATGTATCTATTCATATGAATGTATTGTTGTAGTTACAAAAATGTCATTTAGATAGAATTTCGTTCAATGATGATGAAAAATGTGGAACAAACTAAACAATAACATTTCAATTGAATTGATATCGGATAGCTTTAGGGACATTGGGATTTAACGAAACAATATGGAGTATATAAATGAAATTATAAAAAACAAAGAAATATGGATTTTTGTATTTATGTTTATGTACATATGAAACACAATGTACATACATAAATGATTATACAATTTTATATGATATCAAAATCCGACATATGATAATAATAATCACTAATATATATTCATGTATTAAAAGTTAGAAAATGTGTAGATTTGTTTGTACATATTATTAAAATTCGAATACTATATGTATTCATGTACATAAGCATATGTATATGTAAGTATGTATGTATATATAAGCAGTTATATTTTATCAATATAATAAAATTTATTTGAAAACAAACAGATATTTTTTTTTATTTGTTTTTTATTAGACAAATTTTGAGATATTTACCCTCAGGAAAAATTCTTAATTCAATGCAATGTTCATTGGTTGGTTCGTTTATAAATTTGATTTATTAAAAAAATATAAAATATTATTATACATATTTATTTATTGTATATATAATCGAATTATGTATTGTAATTATCATAATATTTTTTTAGATTTTGATTAAATAAATTAATGTCAACATGAAATTATGTGTAATTTGTTATGTGAATAAAAATTGGATAAATCTTGTCTGAAATTGCGAGTATCAGGTATGAGAATTATTGATTTTAAATGTTCCATATGGTTCTGCTATAAAATGTTTTCTTTAGTACATTCATCTTTAGTTTAGAAAATAATAAAAAAAACATAAAATAAAAAAATACTCCATGTTGTTCCTGATTTTAATTATAATTTCTATTATCTGTCTAACAGTTCAGGCGATTGATCGAAAATTTAAATTTGTGAATTTTTGTTGAGATAAAATTTTTATTTTCAGATTTGTTTTAATTTCAATTATAAATTTAACCATTTCTCTACTAGAAAATATAGAATAAAACACGGAATATATAAGCTCATTTGTTCAGGTTTTTATAAAATATAAAATTAAATAAATAAAAATATATTCAAAAAAAAGCTAAATTTAAAGTTATTAAAAAAGTCTGAAAAATTTATGTGGAGAAATTCTTTTAAATTTTTTATCAAAATTCTTATCTTAAAATTAAAAAAAACTAAAGTTGGATAAAGAAAAATATAAAGTATATTGTAAAAGCTAACAATATTGATAATTAATTTTTCTAAAGTATTAAATCCTCATATTTAAGGGATAATGTAAATGTTCAATTATGTTAAAATAGAAAAAAAATCTCATTCATTATTGTTAAAAATGTTTGAATACATTTGTTCGATAGCTTCTGAAACTGAAATTACTACTTTCTTTTGCATTTTATTTTGTTAGCAATTTTTCCATTTATCTTTTATAACAACAAATTTCAATAATGTATATTTCCATTTATTTAATTTTTAGAAATACTGAAATAAAGTAGGAATATATTAAATTTTGAAGTACATTATAGTTCATGTGTTTCCTAAACATTAGCTTTAATAAAAAAAAGGAGTTTTATGGATTCTAGGATGTCTATAAAAATGTCTAAAAATCTCTAAATATCACCATTCGCTGCCCGCAAGGTTGAATAATTAAAAGTAGTTAGCTAGAACGAAAACGAATTACAAATTCTTAAATTTTAGTGTTCGTACGTTTACCAAAGTAAAATTATGAATGTTCGAATTTTCTCCGAAAAATCCTATATGGTGAACCATGGAGAGAATACTATTCCAAGCCCTGAAGCACAGTGTAATTAATACAGTGAGTCAACTTTTGCATAACGGTATATAAAGAGGACTCACCAAAAAGAAGAGTCCGGAAATATATGTAAAATAATAAATAAAAAATATAAAAAAAAAAATTCTAATATGCTGAAGAAGATATTATTTTATCAAATACTTCTATACTATTTTTATTTTTGGAAGTTAGTATTGTGCTTATGGAGGCAGTACCCGATGAGTTTGTTGCCCTTGGTAATATTTAATTTAAAAGATTTCTCTCGATTGAAATTGAGATCTGATCACCCCACACACGAGACAGATTTATTCAAATGCAATGTAAAAGAATATAGAAAAGTATGCCTATCTTGCCTGTACTGATTTCCAAAAATAAAAATAGTTCAATGAAAATCACAAAAGAGTAATGTAGACAAAAAATCCCAACACAAACCATTCTATACATCACCGATTAGCGTGGCTTTCGTTGTATGGGTTATTTTTAGCATACGGTTAAGATAGCTCTTCACTTTTGAAACGCATTTGTATTGTCTTTATACTTTACTTGTTACTTTTTTATTGCCTCCCACCTCACTTCAACCCATGCGTTAATGTTCATATGTTTTCGTTCTTACACACAAAATAATATAGCTCTTCACTTTGAAAAGCACATAGAAAACACGTGCGTTTTTGTGTTATTAATTTGAAAGGCAAAGAGGACTAATGAGTTCTGTAAAACATATTATCATTTAGAAATATTTTGAATTTAGAAACGAAATAAAATATTAAATTTTTTGTTTTTTTTAAATATAAATAATAAAAAAGCTATTAAATTTTTTATTCTTTTTAAATATAAAAAATAATAAGGTGTCAAGTTTGTAAATTTTTTGAACTTTTTAAATATAAATAATAATAAGTGTTAAAGTTAAAAAAGAAGTGAAAAGTTATGGGTCGTCATTTTGTCAGATGCAATAGGTTACTGCACTCTACATAGTTATTATAAATATGAAAATTATCACCAACACAGACTTGGGTGAATTTTTTTCTCTTTCCTTCATCTTCATTTTTTGTCATTTATATTTCCGAGTATTTTTAGCGTAACTACCAGTGTATAAGTGTAAAAAATCATGTATGTAGATGTAAAAATTTTGAGATCGTTATCAGTGTTTCTTAGAAGACGAGACACTTGATATTTATTTGATATACACTTTGCCTGAAGTAAGACAACTTTACTCATAAATGAAATAAATATGATGAATGTGGTGTATACTTTTCAAAGAAATAAAAATTATAATTTTCAATGATTTGTAAAACCTCAAAAATAAGGCTAATAAAATGCATTTTTTTGTTAAAAAGAAAAAAACAATTATGCGATTATAAAACATCGTTATAAAACAACACCACTTATTAACGTTCTCAATGAAAGTGATTGCTGAAAAACTTTATTCACTCGAACGGGTTAAAAACGTTTTTGAATTCTAACTCGTTTAAACTGCATACAGGAAAAGAAATCATATTCTCTCCCAAATCTACAAAATTATATCATTAAATAGTTTATAATGAAGTACGTACTTACTGTAGAGAAAACAAATTAATCAGTTTTATTTTATCACTCGGTGTGTTAAAGTTTTCGTAATTTATCATTTAGTATAATTGTTTTATTGTGAATTTTCATAATTATATAAAAGCTTAAAATCTTTTTTTTTGTATCATATTATAACTTTTCACAAAAAAAAAATAATAAAAATAAAATAAAAATCTTACTTTACGATGAGTCAACCCTTTAGTGCATGGCGTATCATATCTGCATCATATATTTCAATACCCCATAATTATACAATGGAAACCATTTTTCAATGTTTTTTTCTCATTTTCTCTTATACAAACGTTTATTTCTCTCCCAATAGCTGTAAACTTAAACAAAAAAGCAATTACGTTATTTTTATAAACACATGTTTATTAGTTTTTCAATGTACGTTGCTGCGGTAAGACTTTAGTTGCAATTTTGTTGATTTTATTCTAAAAAACGGATGATCACGAGTAAGTAAATTTTTTGTTTTATTGAGTTAATGTTCAGTGTGATATAAATGATGTTTTTTTTATAATAAATAGTTAATGCTTTACATTTGTAACGTTTTTAGTTTGTGTTGCAGATGTGCAACACTATGCATTAAGACAATAAACTAATAGCATTATTTTTCAGTACTAATAATATGGCGCGAAAATGTTTAACTAATAAAGAGCTTCTAGAAATAATAGATAATTGGTCAGAAAGCGAAGATGACTGTGATGGTAATGATTTAGATGACGATGAATATGTAACTGAATTCATAAGAAAAAATGTTGAAGACGACTGTGGCGAGAAGGAAATCCCACCATTTGAAAATGAAAAAATCTATGAAAAAGAAAATAATTGTTCCATTTCGAACAGAAATTTTAACCAGGAAAAGGTAAACATGAAAGAAAATTATAAAAAGGTTTTATGGAAAGCAGGATTTCAAAGTTATAATGAGGATAATTTTAAATTTGAAGGAAATACTGAATTTCCGTCTGATATCAACGAATTGTCAACGCCTTTATCATTTTTCTTGTACTTTTTCTCAGATGATCTAGTTAATAAAATCGTCGAAGAATCGATTACTTATTCAATAGAAATTGATTGTAACAATCCAATCAAAATAACTAAAAACCATATTTTGAAGTACATTGGCATTTGTATTTTGACATCTGTAATTCAAATTGCTGATATTAGACGATACTGGAGTCCCGTTGTTGGCAACGAAACAATTATTCAGACAATGACGATTAATGAGTTTGAAAGAATTAGAAAATTTTTGCATTTTAACAGCAACAAAACCTTGTTGCCAAAAGAAGATCCAAATCGTGACAGGTTACATAAGATTCGTCCTGTGATTGAACATCTAACAAAAAGGTTCTTATCTGTGCCAATAGAAGAAAATATTTCACTGGATGAGCAAATATGTGCTACAAAAGCAAAAAATTATTTAAAGCAGTATCTTCCTAATAAACCCCACAAATGGGGATACAAATTTTTCGTTTTAAGCGGTATATCTGGATTTACATACAATTTTGAAATTTATACCGGAGATGAAAATAATCCAAATAATATTAGATCGGATGAACCAGATCTCGGAGCTTGTGCAAACGTTGTAATTAGGTTAACAAGAAATGTACCAAAAAATAAGGGCCATAAAATCTACTTTGACAATTATTACTCCACAGTACCCTTAGTAGTACATCTTGCGAAACACAAAATTTTTTCAGTAGGTACAGTACGCCGGAACAGAATAGTCAACTGCAAGATACCTACAGAGAAAGAATTTAAAAAAGAAGCTAGAGGTAAGTCAATGGAGTTTTCAGCTACAATTGACGGCGTTGAAGTCTCACTAGTAACTTGGAAAGACAACAAAATCGTTAATTTAATTTCTTCTTTTGCTGGTGTAGAGCCTTCGCACTCAATAGAAAGATTTTGCAAGACTCAAAAAAAAAGAGTGAATATTGAATGTCCAAATATTATAAAAGTGTACAATAAACACATGGGAGGTGTTGATCTTGTGGATAGCTTTATTGGCCGCTACAGAATTAAAATCAAATCACGAAAGTGGTATTTCCGTATATTTTACCATCTTATAGATGTAACTGTAATTAACGCATGGGTCCTTTATAAAAAAACTCATCCTCAACAAAGTATGTCTTTATTTGACTTTCGAGTTGAAATCGCAGAAGCACTTTGTAAAATGGGAACTAACTTAAACAAATTACGTGGAAGACCTCCGAATTCCCCAACGCAGCTTCTCGATGCAAAAAAACGAAAACTTAATTCTTCGCATGTACCACCAACAGATGTTCGAAAAGATGAAATAGGACATTGGCCTGTTTACATGGATAAACGGCTAAGGTGCAAATTACCAGGATGTACTGGATATACATTTATTAAATGTGAAAAGTGTAATGCAGCAGCTTGTTTCAATAAAGACAAGATTTGCTTCAAACTATTTCATACATAGAACTGTAATATGTGATAATATGTGATTTTATTTAATTTTTTCATAGAAAATGAAAATCTATTTTTTTGAATTATTATTGTTTTTGTTTTTTTTTTTTACTTTTTAAGTACATATGTAGTTAATTTAAATTTTTTTATTTTTTCAAAATGAATTGTTACTTTTTTAAATTTTACTCTGAATAAATATGTAAAATGATATACATCAAACTAAATTTTTTTTGTCTGCTTTAATGCATAGTGTTGCAGATATGCATCATACTATTATTTTCAATTTTCTAGCCAATAAATTCTCAAAAAAATTTTATAAAATTATTTCTATGTCTAGGCAAACCAGAAGCATTGAAAAATATTTTTTTTGGAAAAAAACAAAAAATCATGCAATAAAGGGTTAAATCAAAAAAAGAAAACTAGGATATTTTGGTTCAGAATCAATGTAATGTAAATGTAAATCTTCACATATATATATACACTGCATATGTACATATGCATATGGATAAAGGTACATTCATATATAGTATATGCATACATAGCAGGAGGTACATATAATAATTATGAAAAGATTATGTTGATTATATTACAAAACTTTTTTCAACATTTTGAAAAATACATATTGTATTCGGTAGCTGTTTTCTTCTTCTTCTTTTTAAATTAATTAATTATGCAAGTATTGAAATTATTTTATCAAATTTTTTACAAACGTAAAACAATTTTTTATATTTTTTTTAAATTAATTTTTTCCAATCCTATTCTCTTTTCATTGGATTACAAAATATTCTGTTCTTATTTATTACGATATATAATAAAATTGTAGTGTTTAATCAAATTAAATTGTTTATTTCATGTTACTTTTTTCTTCGTCCTTTTTCATATTAATTTTTAAAAAGTAATAATAATCCCAGTCTCTTGGTTGAGTAATTTTTTAATAATAATAATTATGCTGTACTTGATTGATGAATTGAAGTCAGTATTGTGCTTATGGAGGCAGTACCCGATGAGTTTGTTGCCCTTGGTAATATTTATTTTAAAGATTTCCCTCGATTGAAATAGAGATCTGGTCACTTCACACACGAGACAGATTTATACAAACGAAATGTAAAAGAGTATAGAAAAGTATGCCTATCTTGCCTGTACTGACTTCAATTAATAAATCAAGTATACAAGAAAATTAGACAAAAAACGTAGAAAATAATAATTATATTGAAAATAAGTAATTCGGAAATTCCTATGAAACTACTCGTATAATTACAAAAAATGAGTTTTATATTTAATATGTTAAACATTGAAGGTAATTGTGTATTTAAGTTTTTTTTTCACAGATTTTTGTTTTTTTTTTCGGTATTTTCATAGTAAATAAATAAAATAAGTAAATTCAAAGAAAACACATTTTTTTTTTTTAAATTTGTTTCGACAGAAACATTTCGATGTAATAAAAGCAAAAAAAAAAAATTATGTGAATAAAAATGAAATAAAGCGAACAGATGAAAATTAATTTTTAACATAAAATTATTGAAAAAATATTACTTCTTAAGGAATTAAATAATATAAAAATTTTAATTTAAAAATAAGATACACACTTCACGATCAATCGTTCAACTTGGTATGAAACATTGTGGTTCAAAAAGTCAAAATCTTTTGATTTTCATTCAACTGTCTGTCAGACTTTCCTTCTATTATACTAGATCTAGATACACACATTACAATCTGCGGTTCAACTTGCTCGTGTTGGATGAAAAATCGGGAAGTGTGTATCCTACATAAGAAAAAAAAAAGCTTACAATATAGATACTTAAGTTACCAATCAGCTTATAAGTATTTTCAACTGCTATTAAGAAAAAACTAAGCATAAAATAAAAAAATACTTTAATGCTTATAATTTGAAACATCTGCCACCTATTCACATAAATTGCAAATCTCTTTCCTTAATTCTTTAACAAAACAAAATTATGCAAATGATTTGGTTATTTGACGATTTAGAAAATCTTTATTTCAAGAAAGAAAAAAAAAATCAGAAACAAGTTGTATATTTTTTATACAAATAAAATATACACCGAATGGACGTAATCTTGTGCTTCTAATAATATTTATATAAGTAGATATTTTTATTTTTAGTATAGTATAGCATTAGTAGTAGTAGGTATTTACATTTTCAGATATAGATTTTTTTTAATCAATAATTAGTTCTTCTAACAATATTTTTCAATTTTTATTTCGAATTCAAATTTAAGTAGAAGAAAAGCCTTATAGAATAGTGAATTCCAACACATTGTTTATAATGTATAATTAAAATTAGTGAATCATTTAAAATTTAAAATAAGACTATTATGTTAAAACAACAATAAACAATAGAATTTCAAAAAACATTTCAAAAATAAAATCATAACTTTTTTTTAGAAAAATTAGAACAAAATGGCTTCAGGAAAGAAAGAAGTTTTTTATAACTTTTAAGAAGAAGTTAATGTGTAATTTTTGAGAAAAGACTAAAAATTCGGAAATTTGAGATACAAGTATAGAAATCTTTCAATTTAAGGCCATCTGCCCACCCATTTCTCGACTAGTTGATATTTATTTTATGAAATATGTATGTACATTTATGAAGTCGACACCTTATTCTAAAACAAAATACACGCGAATGATGAAAAAAATTCATTTTTCAAATTTCTTTAAATAGAACATTAAAAATATTCTATTCAAATTGAAATTAGAAATTTTTTGAAAGTCACTTTTACTTATTTCTACACGTGTCAAAAACATAAATAATTTCACGGCTAAATAAAAAATAAAAAAAACGAATATTATTTGACAAACATTACCAATAAACAATAATGAATTTTTAAATTCTGTCAATAAAAAATTCAAATAAAATGCAAAACGCAAAAATGATTATGTTGAATCGCACGTTTTATGTGAAACATGTAAATTATAAAAACGATAAACATTTATTTGATAAAACGAAAATACTTACATCGAAAATATAAAATAATAAAAAAAGCTAATAAATTTCAATAATTTCCTGTTTTCGTTATTGCTCCTTGATTTCTAAGTATCAAACAAAGTCTTTATGTTCGATCATTAATCGTGTTTTATTTTTAAAAACTTAGGCAATTTCGAAAAAAAAACACATGTAGAAGTTAACGGAAAGAGTACTTAATAGATTGAAAAAAAACAAAAAACAAGTTGACTAAAACAAAATTGTTTTATAAATTTCCATTTTTGAATAAAAAATAAGTGATTCATAGAATTTATTATATTTTTATATTTAACTCTATCAAAACAATTATATTTAAATTTAAATCATTTGAATAATGTACATACTTATATTCACATATTATACTCGTTTCTTTTTTTTATACATATATACCCTAACTTTTATACTTTCTTTATAAATCTTTGAATTTTTACAATGTACCTACATACCTAATTCTGGGAAATAAAATAAAATTTTCTTAAATATACTATTTTCTGCTGAAAAAATAAAAAACGAAAAAATACATTACTTCACATGTGATGTATCAATTTGATCCTTCCGATTATTTGATAGAAATTCAATTTTATTTTTACGATGTTGATTTTATTTCATTTTAAAACTCAAAGTGAATTTAAGGTTCTTTTAAAGAAAAAACAAATCAATCTACATATATTTTATTATTCGTTTGTGCGTTTATGATCTACTCATTGATTTTTTATGAAAAATAGTATTCAAAAAAATCATAATACAAAGAATTTGATACATAGAATTGAACAATTTTCTGCAAAAAGTATGTGTATATTAAACATCTAATTTGTGAATTGAAAAGTATAAAATCACGCTTTTTTTCTTTCTATATAAGTACATACTTTAAAAGTTTGTTAGGATGTTCTTAAATATAAGAAATAAGAAAAATAAGAAAAAATATAAAGACTATCTTCTTCAACTCAATTTTGATACTACTTAAAAATTATTTCACTGTTTTCGGAGAGCTTTTCTGGTAAACGTGATTTGAAAAGATTTTGTCTAATTTTTCTCTTATTTATGCTTTTTTTTTTCTTTTATGTGTATTATCTCATGAAAAAATATATAAAAAATGCTATAAAATACAAACCAAAAAAAAAATGTATGTATATGTATGTATAATAAGAAAAAATAGTACGGGAAATTGTATTGAATGCTTTGAGTATGTATATGAATGGGGTGCTCTTACCAAAAATTGAACTTTTACTGAGGTTAAGTTATATAGTTCAAGTATTGTAATTTTAGATTCTATTTCGAATCTATTATCCTTGTTCAAGGCTTTATTACTTTTGTAGTTACTTTTAGGATTAAGTTTGCAGTCTTTAAAGAACACAATGTTTTTATAATTAAGAAAATTATGTCCATAAAATTTCTTTTCACTACTATACTCTATAGTACGGACCACGAAAACTATACACCCAAGGCCAAACAAAAGAAATTTAATTATGTGTGTATTTCACATCTATGTATATGTAAATAGTAAGAGTAATAATAAGAAGTGAAGTTATAATTATCTAATGTTTTATTGTACAATAGTAAAGATCCTAATGTTACAAGCAAAAAAGAATCTCAAATATGGAACCCACTAGTAAAAAAATATTGTGGCATTCAGAGGACAGTTTTAGTGTCACTTACTATAATTCGTATTAATTTCATTATTGTAAACCCCTTAAATGAAAAGCGTATATTGAAGTTTCATTAAAACTAAAAGTATTTTTATTTATAAACTCTTCTCAAATTTACAATGTTCAAAAAATTTCCAAAACATACAAGAAATTGATATGTGAATGGAATTCCTATTAAATTGGATAAAACTTCGGAAATATTTCGTTCATATGATGGTGAAAGTCCCTAATGGGTAGAACTAAAAAAAAAAACAAACAAGTTAATGTAGAAAAGTGCAAGTAAATCGCCAGACGCCAACTTAAAAACCTACTCATAGAAAAAAAATCACTCGTATCAGACCCGAAAATTCTATTGAACACAATTTTAATATTTAGTGTCTACTCCTTCCTCTCAAAGTTTTCATAATAATATTTCTTGAAACATTTTTCTATTAAAATTTTTTCTGCTAATAGCATATTCAGACATTTGATTCAATAGTACTTAAAAAACAACTCCGAGAAAAAAAGGAAAGCTCATACTTTATAATTTGATTTTTCATTTTCAAAATTAATAAATAACACCCTGTAAATAAAAATAACAAAAGAATAGATTATACTTTAATGTTTTTACCGCGTTTAGGTGAAATCCATAACAAAATATTATGTTACGTGTTATGGTTTTCTATGACCGCATAATGTTTCGATTTAATAATAAAAACCTTTTAATTCCAATATATGAACAAAAAATACATACATACATAATATGTACATACATACTAATATATAGTATATATGTATAAATAAATTTAATGGGGATTTTGGATTTAGTATTTAGAAGTTACTGTAAATACAAGTATAAAATATTAAATGTTCATACAAATGTATACACAACAACATCTGTGTGCATTATGCTGATTTAATACAAAGTATAAAATAATATGAAGAAAAAATAAATAAAAACAAGCAATATTTTACATCTAGTTTAAAATGGGATATAAAATTTTTTATATGGAACATATACATTTAATCATTATTAAAACATTTTATACAAGAAAAAAAAACTTGGTTTAAAATTAATATTATTTCATTATACAGAATTATGTATATATTGAAAAACCAAGACCGAGAACCTACATATGTAGGTTCTAGATAATTGTTATTAATATGTTTAAAACTTATTTTTTTCATTGAAAAATTTAAATGCTACGAAAATTCAATTATACTTGTAGTATGATATTTTATTTATTCATTTCTGTCTTACTTAATATCTTTTACAATAATTAATAAAATACCCTGGAATATTATTATTCATACAAAATTATTGTAACTATAGCCAATTAGATTTTATATTTAAATTTAACTTTTAATCTAACTTTATTTTTCAAACAAATCCTGTGAGAGATTCAAAATATGTATGTAAGTATGTGAATTGAAAAATGCATCAAAATTTTTTTTTAATAAAAATTTTATAATAGCAAATTACATGACTTTTTTCAAAATTTTTTATTTTTTTCATTAAATAAATTAAACTTTTCAGTAGAAATGTGGGTAACTGATTTGAAGATGTATGTCATTTGTAGATACATATTATGTAGATTACATAGGCAATTAATAAATTATAATGAAAATTGTTAATAACGTCCTTTTAATTCAATGATGTGTGCAAATGGTAAATATTCGTTATAATATTTAAAAAAGTAAAAATAATGTTAAATAATGAATTTTACTTATATTTTACGTTTTTTTTATACAATATACATATGTACATATAATATATATATACATGTATGTATGTAGGTACATAGTTCAATTAATTTACTGAAATGAATATTAATTATATGTGTAATAAAATATTATTAATAACGTGAGATTAAAAATAAATCTATATGTTTAATTGTAATGCAGTTAGTTATGAAGTTATCATCATTCAAATTTATTGGTAATTAAATATACAGGGTCTTTCACAGTTCGTGTGCCAAACTGAGCAGGATGGAAGATCTCGTTGAGAAACGAAAAAAGTCTTATAGGTGGAGGACGGAAAGAGTTATTATTACCTAAAATGCCTTTTACAAATTGTTTTCGGTGTGTTTCTCTCCATTTTGTATACAAATAAGAGTTGGAAGAAAAGTTAAGAAAATTATTAACAATTAATTTGAAATTCGCAATCAGACGAAGAGCTCCAAAGTATACAAATACATCGAAAACTACAATAAGTCATTTCCAGGACTACAATAAATCCTTTCCAGGACTTCAATAACCTCTTCTCAGGACTACAATAAGTCCTTTACAGGACTAAAATAACTTCTACCCAGGACTAAAATAAGTCCTTTTCACGAATACAAAGTAATTAACACAGAGAGTCAAATAAAACATACCAAAAGACAATCGAATAATTCTTTAGAACAACAAATTTAACTGATTTTGAAAAAACTGCCCTTAAATTATGATTCATAAATTATAGACGGCTAAAGATAATGTAATAAAACAAAAGCCATGTTAGAGTAAATAAAACAAGCTTTCATTTAAGTTAAAAAAATTAAAAAAATAATAAGGAAATTTTCGAGATATTCTACCTTGAACATAAAAATGACTAATTTTTTTCAAAACCTTTTGATTTTGAGTTACAACCACTTTTAAAAAGATATTTTTTAAAAGATCTGAAGTTTCTCTTTAGAAATAATTTTCATTTACCTCCCTGCATTGAGCGAACGCTAAAATATGTAGCAAAAAGTGAAACTGATTATCTACTTTTCGAAAAAAATTGTCTTTGACCTTTAATATCTCGGTAACTATTGAAAATAGACCCCCCACTCATATGATTTTTTTTCGTTTCTGGCTGAGATCTACCACCCTGCTCAATTTGGCACACGAACTGTGAAACACCCTTTATAGTACATACATAGTATAGGTATAATATTTCAGTATATGCATATTGTACACGTATGTACTTATAATATAAATGATACATAATGTTAATGACATTAAGGATATATGCTATTAAGATGCGCATTCACACATCTTAAATCCTTTCATTTCTACTTGTATGAAATTTCAATAATGCATATTTCGTATTTATCAATATCAATCAACATAGGGTGTTCCAAAGATTTTGAAAAGGACAAGATGTATTAAACCATAAGATTTATTATTATATTTATTTATTTATTTATTTATTAAGAGGAGAAATTATAAAGATGCTATAAAAAGTATACATATTTATACATTTGGTATTTGAGCCTCAATTTGAACATGATCTTTTTAATCTATAATCTTGACTTTAAATACTTCTGCATAGAAAAGTGCTACGTAATCGCCCTAATTTTCAAAATTCTAGCTAAAAATCAGTAACAAAAACAACCTTTTTTCCAGAAAAACACATAACTATGGCGGTGCGTAATACATATTGTATGAGGATTTTGAATATTTTTCTGAAAAGCGTCTAATATCCACCAAAGCACGCAAGCTGAGCTCGGTTCTGAACTCAGGCTTGGTGGATACTGAGATGCCAATGAACCTGAATTACAAATGTATGCGAACAAGCCCTGCATGTGTTTTTATACTAAATCGCATCTTTACTAAAAAAACATTTATAAAGTTCAAATTAACTTAAATTTAACTTAAATTCAGGTTTTTCAAAAATTCTTACCAGAAAAATGATAAAGCAGAATAGATTCAAAATAGTAGAAAATTTTTCCTAATAATGAACTTTTTTTATGTGATATTTTTTATCAAAATATTTGGTTTTTATAAAGTGCAATATAAATTAGAAAAAAAAAATTATAAATTATACATATGTACATAATGTATGTATATTAAGTTTTTATTAATAAAAGTGAATAAAGTTTTACATAAATATCATAGTTTATAAATACCCTATATGTATACGTACTCTGTACAAATTTAATATTGGCATCACAAAATTTTCATGCTCGTCGAAATGAAATTTTTGGCTTGGTTAATTCTCATATGATGACAGATTTTGAATTCATCAAAATATTGATATTAATACTATATGTATACGTATGTATGTACATATATAAGTTTCACATTATTGTTATTCAATAAAATGATATGCACATCCACACATATTATACTTATGTATATTAAAATTAATTTAATGTACTTACAATTCATCATCATGTATGTATATTTGGAATTATACATATGATATACCTATGTACAATGTACATATATGTATATACTCGTACATATTTATTTATTCATGTGAAAAATACACTTTATATAAAGCAACCTTAATTTAAATTTTACATATTATGTAGTCGTATATACTCATACATATTTAAGTGATATTTATTTTATAGAATTTAAATTCGCAAAGTGATGATATCGCTTAATTATTTTTAAATATGAGAGTAATTGAAAATTCCTATATAACACAGAAAAATTTAATATAAAAAAAAATTAATTAATTACATTATTATTACTGATTTTTCCCTCATTTTATAACAAATCAAAAAAGTTTTTGCAGGAATAATAATAATTTTCATATGAAATAAAAAATAATAACTGAATAAAAAATGTATACTTTAGAAAAAATATGTCAACAAAATTAAAGCTTAATTTAAATATTAGCAAACAATGTAGGTACTTAAAGTCTACTCGTATATGAAAATGTTAATTATCAAGAATATATGTAATTAACTGTTCAGACAGATTAAATTGTGAAGCTTAATATCAGCTCTATATACCTAAAATGTAAAATGATTTTTAATTTTGCCGTGGTATAAATTAAAATATATGTATGTAAATTGAATTATTGCATTTGAAAAACTTGAATCTCCTAATTCAAATTGCATCGAATAAATTGAAAGTGATCAAAATATTTAAAAAAATACATGTCTAAAAAAAAATTTTATTCTATTAAAAAAAGTAATAATATTTGCAAGAGAAAGTTTTAGAATTAACAACTACTGTATATACAGATGTACATATATGTATATGATTTACAAAAATTCACATTTTCACAAAATTATGAACATAGTGTAACGTTTACAGCCTACGACTTTTAAATGTTGATGTCCATTGAAATAGACAAAGGAAAACAACGGTTGTGGATTTAGTGAAAATGTATTATTGTCCACTGCAATGGACATAACTAAAATTGTTTGAATTTTAGGTACTAATTTTATAGTAATAATTTTACAATATCAAAATTTTAGTTTTAAGGTCAGACGAAGAGATTTTAGCCGCTTTACAAGAGAAGATACCTACACACATGCGTTTTTGTTGTTGTAAATTCGAATAAACAGGTTTCTTCTTTCGTATATGTATACACAAGAAGATCACTACGCCATGTAAAACATGCGCGAGAAAACTTCAACTCATATTATTTTGACTATATTCTATATGTAGCTTTATACAACGATAAAGATCTATATAGATATTGCTTTGAAAATCTTTGAAAAATAATAATTTGAAGCTATCTATATAGAGCTTTAAGCGTCTTTATTTGCCTTTATGATCTTTATGGAGCGTTATCCAACTATACTCATCTATATAGATGAATAAAGATGCTTCACGACAGGTTGCTCGGGACTAGAGCTTGAAAAAGAAGATGAGGAAGAAAATATGCAAGACGACACAGATGAAATAGATGATTGTGTGCTGAATAATTTCCTTAGACCATGTAAACTGTTTTATAATACTGAACCGTTAGCAATTCTATTTTCAAAATTTTAAAATATTTGACAGGGGTGGATAAAATTGACAAAAACCAAGAAAAACAGTATATGCAAAATATTTAGTATATAGTGACAAATTTAGAAACGAATAATATAGAAAATATTCCTCATAATTCGTTGAATAAAATCGATGGAAATGAGAGTACTGGAAAATTAACTTTAGAAGTGACATAGAAAAAAAAATAAAGTGGAGGATTTCCTGATTTTCCAAGTACGGAAACAAATGAATACATCGAATTTTATAGCTCATTGGATTTTTTTTTTCATATATTTCAGTTTTTTTTTTTTGAGAGTATTGCGCAATATACAAACATGTATGCATGTCAAAATGGCAAAACTTCATTCAAACTCACTTCAGCCAATGAATTGAAGGACTTCTTCGCTCTCCAAATACTGATGGGGATGTCTGAAATACCCTCGAACAGATATGTACTGGGATGCTGAACTTCAGATACCAGCTTTTGTTTCAAGCATGTCACTCAAAAGGTTATATGAACTTCGTACAAATTTGCATCTAATTGACAATCTTTCAATTCCACCTGACAATCAAGATAGGCTAATAAAAGTTTGACCAATATTTAATTGTGTCAGACAAAGAATGTTGCAGCTTGATATTGAGCCTAATGTTTGTGTAGACGAGCAAATTATTCTATTTAGAAGAAATATCAATAGCTGCTTTCGATTTGCCATTTCCAAGTACTTGCAAGTACTAAAATGTGTCTTGGATAAATGGGTAAATCGAACGACACAAAAATTTTGATAGGTGTCAAAACCTAAAAATAATTTTTATTTTGTCATATATACATACAAAAAAGAAAAACACATCTAGTGCTCTTAGTTTTAAACTATAAAGCCCTCTGTTGTAAAAATTGTGTGTAACTACTTGCATCTACTTGAAAAATTTTACTTGAGTAGCTACGAGTAGATGATTTAGCACAGACTTTCACCTTATCTACTCGCAAGTACTTGAAAGTGGCAAATCGAAAGCAGCTAATATAAAACAGCTTTGGTGCTGCCACTGTTTTGCATTTAATTGGAAGTTTGAAACAAGGGCACTCTCTATTTTGCGACAATTATTTTGTGTCGTACAATTTATTAGAATTGCTGACTGCTGATTAAAAATTGCAGGGACTGTCTGAATAAACAGATTTTGTAATTCTCCGTTTAGCTCAGAAAAGGATATGAGAAAAAAATGACGTGGGAGCAGCTAAGAAGTGGAGGCTGAATGAGAAAATTGTAATGACAAAATGGTACGAAAATAAGGATATTGTATTAGCATCAAACTTTGTTGGAATCGGCAAGCAAGACCATGTCGAACGCTGGAATTCGGCTAAAAAAAAGTATGAAGAGATTATAATCGCCCTGAAATTGTGCGCCTCTATAATCATTGCATGGGTGGTGTCGATAAATTTGATCCGCTCATGAGTTTTTACAGAATGCGATGCAAATCTAGAGAATGGACACTCTCAGGATGATTTTTCACGCCGTTGACATGACCATAGTGAACAGCTGGTTAGAGTACGTACAAGATTTTCAAAAGTTAAATCTATACATTCGAAAGAAAAAACGGATTTATTGCAATTTAAAAGGAGATTGGCATCGAGTTTGTTAAATGTGAAAAGGAACGTCAACAAAAGAATGAGTGGACGACCTTCGGCTTCACCCAGCAGCTCTAACATTGATTCTGCTCCGTCATCTCCGACATCAGCTTATGTAAACAATCACACTTCATCTTCCACTGCCTGCAGAGAAGTACGTCCATATAAAGAAATAAGACTTGATAAGTCCACCTTTGTTTCGTATGTGAAAGAAACTGTTTTCTGAAATTTCATTTAAAATAACGTGAGTTTTTTCACAAACTGCAATTTGTTATGACTTTTTATTTCATTTTTATATTTTCAAATTTATGGAAAAAAATTCTTTTGTTTGTTATTTTTGTTTTTGTTTACATAATAAGCATTTGACATTAAGTCAATTTATTGTTATACCTTGAAGTTTAAATAAAAAATAAATGAATTTTAGACCAAAGAAATTGTAAATTATTGCACCTATAATCTACTTTTGTCCACTGTAATGGACGTTTCAAAAAATGCACTATTGTCTATTAGTAACATTTTCTAACTTTTCTTTAGATAAACGTCATATTAAGGCTGGTATAGTCTCATTAATATCTGTGAATAATTTTTATTTTACGTAGTAGAGATTTGGCAGTGAAAGAGTTAAGTGAGAAACGGAATTCTGTCAAGAGAACAAATGAACAATAGTATATGTTTAAATTAAAATAACTATTTTAACTTTTGACTAAAAAAATTAATTTATCTCAAAAAAAAAATAATAACAATAGAATTTAAAAAACGTCACAGGTTATTAAAAGCCCATACGTAAATTCTAAGGAAAAATATTTATTGATTTCTATAGGCTTCCAGACAATGTTAAAATTTTAGGAATATAACATACATTTACATATTATGTATGTATGTATGTGTATGTAATGTACAATATACATACATTCATCTTAATTTTAAATTGACCGGAGACTTGAAATGTTTGAACTAGAGAATGTTTACCTTATATATTCGTATGTAAATGTACATGTCTATTTGTTGACATGATTTTGGTATACTTTCGAAATACATATATATATATATCATACATTGATACAGATCCATATGTACATATGTATGTATGTACATAAATATTACAACAAATTATTATTATTGATTTTTCTACTAAAAAATAAGAATAAAATAAAAACATACATACATCTTCAAATCAGTTACCCACATTTCTACTGAAAGGTTTAATTTATTTAATGAAAAAAATAAAAAATTTTGAAAAAAGTCATGTAATTTGCTATTATAAAATTTTTATTTAAAAAAAATTTTGATGCATTTTTCAATTCACATACTTATGTACATATTTTGAATCTCTCACAGGATTTGTTTGAAAAATAAAGTTAGATTAAAAGTTAAATTTAAATATAAAATCTAATTGGCTATAGTTACAATAATTTTGTATGAATAATAATATTCCAGGGTATTTTATTAATTATTGTAAAAGATACTAAGATAGAAATATGAATAAATAAAATATCATACTACAAGTATAATTGAATTTTCGTAGCATTTAAATTTTTCAAAGAAAAAAAAATAAAATAAGAATAAAATAAAAACCAAAATATAATGTATATGTATAAATAACACAAGAATAAATCATACATTTTTTGATAAATAAATTTATTCATTAAAGAATCTTTAAAAGTAAAAAAAAAATGTGTAAATATTTCAAGAGATGAAGTTATTTAAGAAATTTATCAAAATTACATATCTTTTGTTAAGAATCTATGAAAACAAATAAATAAATAGATAAATGACATCCCTTCTTATGATGCAATCCTTGGTTGTTTTTTACATATACATGACGTATGATATTGATATGTATGTATAAGTATGCATATAAATTTGTACTTCAAAATTTATTGAAAATCAAAAAATTACCAAGAGTTGTCTAATTTGCCCTTCTTAAAAGACTTGAATTATGTTATACAGTTATTGAATTTTTATATTTAAAATAAATAAATAAAAGGAAAATCTTAGATTTATTTATATAGGATAGGCGAGAGTTATCAGTCTCGAGCCGGTTTGCTAGTGGCAGGCCATCTAGCTTTAAACTTATTTTGTAAAAGCGATATGCTTAAATAAGCGAGCAAAGTTGTGATAACTTCATAAAACACAAGAAAATGATTTAATTCTAACTAAACGAAAAACTATTGATAAAACTTAATTTAGGTTGACTCTTCAATATAGCAGCACTATTAAAAAATTCAACTTTTCTTGAAATACTTGTTTTTTTCTTTACATTTTGCGAAAAAATAAAATATTTATAATTCTTGTAATCATTAATAAATTAAATGTTTTTGAATTACCAAATCTATTAAAAGTTTTCCTTCACATTAATTTTATCAATTTGTAACTAGCCAACAATATCAAAAACATAATTATGTGTATATAGAGGAACCTGTGACTGGTGACTCTTCTTTATTACACGTTATATTTTTGAAAGATATAAAAGAAAAATACAGAAACAAATCAAACAAAATTGATTACCTACATCAAAAATCCATACTTACTTATTTATTTATTTTTATTTTCAACAAACGACTCATCAACTTATGTTATCAATGTGTCTTCATTTTTGTAAACAGTTTTTTTTATATATTATTCGAAAAAAAATCTCGAATAAAATATACCTATTCACAACCCCACACAATATGTTTGAATATTAGGTCCTATTTCTTTCGATATGAATAAAGTATAAATAAGAATGTTTGTTGTAAGTCATTTATTACTGACGACATGTATGTATATGCATATATTGGCGATTCTCTGTGAAATAAAACCAAAACGGAAAAATTAAAAGTAATATTTTTTCAAAAAAATATTTATTATATTTTTCTGAACATAATAATGAAATTCAATTATCCAACAAAATTAGATGAAAGTGTTTTTCGGAATAGTTAATAATACGGTTTGAACTTTTATGAATGAACTATAAAAAATGAAACCTGAAATTTACTCCGGAAAGGCCATATTGATATAAACAAAATAATATGTTTTTGGAAACAAATTTTTGATTAGTATGAAATATCTGCAAAAGCATTTTAAAAAAATGAAAAAAATTGGAAAGCTAGAAAAAACATTTTATTTTAAACCCCATTATTCTTCTTCGTTACCTTCAAAAATAGAAAACCTATAATTTTTAAAAATATTCACAGTACCTGTAATATTTCAAATATTATTTTATTTTTTCGTCCTTATATATTATATTCCATGCATAAATTTTGAAAATTCTTCACTGAAAATTTTTAATAATGTCTTCTTCGTTACCAACTGCTATAAGGGTTAACTCTGTAGCTTTCCTGCCACAACTGAAATCATGGGAAGTGATAGTAACTGATGATTTTTGGAGATAAATGAGCATCTTTTCAGTTGTTTTTAAATTCAACTGATTTTGAATTATCTTATAACGTTTGAATGGATGAATTTAATATGCAATAAATTATAATAGCTACCTTCAGGTATTTTCGAGATATTCGACTTTGAACATAAATATGCGGAATTTTTTCCAAAATTTGTTGACTTTGAGCTGGAATACTAACACGTACAATTTAATGATATTTTTGAAAAGGTGTAAGGATCCTCTTTTAAATCCACTTTCATTTGGCCCTCTACGTTGGCGAATCCTGTAATATGCAGCAAAAAATGGAACTGGCCACTTTCCGAAAAAAAATTTTCTTTGACTCCGAATGCCTCGGAAACTATTGTGAGATAACTTCCCCCCATCATACAAAATTTGTTTATTTCTCGTCAAAATCTACTAGACAGACTGATGTAATAAAACTATAAAAGCGAAACTTCAAAATTACTCAAAATTGCACCATTTTTTAGAAAAATCTTTGTATTGTTGTAATATTATAAGGTATCATGCGATTCTTCTTCGTTATCATCTTTTATTTCTATTTTTGATCTTGATATTTTGATCCAAACGCTTAAAAGTCAATTTGAGAAATTTACGATTAAAGTTTAAGATCGTTTAAAAAAAACTGTCCGATAGAATTTCACAAATTTTTTTACAGTTATTATTTTGTGAAATTGCTGTTACAAGAATATTTGTAATCTTTTTTTCGTTTAAGTGTTTTGGTTTTGTAAGCAAATAATTTGTTTTTGTTTGGGCCATATCCCCTTTTTTTGAATGATCTTTTTACGTTGTGGGAGGTAGATCAAAATTATCGATCAATATTGCAATTAAAGCTGTTATGACACGGTATTAATACTATTGGAAATTTTAAGTACTTAAAGAAAGAGACAACAGATTTGAGAAACAGAGACACACTATCAAAATCAACTGACATTTTCTTAAAGTTGTGTTACCGGTATCTCTGTTTAAAGTAAATGGCAATTAAATAATTTAGTAAATGAATGTTCGTGATTATTATTTCTATTCTATTCATTTTGTTTGCACTCACTGAAAAAAATTAGAAATAAATAATTGGACACTCGTTTAAATATAATATCAAACTATCAAAAATGTCTAAACACGATGGCAACACAAAAATAATTTTAATGTTCAAATTTCATGATTAATGGAAGGATATTGGAATTTGGAGAATTGGGGAAGTTATTTTTTGACATTTTCAGTATTAATACTGAAATAAGTGTTAGTCATATCTCTCTTTCTTTCTAGTTGCTTTTTCCGTAAAGCATACTTGTTATCTCTTTTTAATAACGAAATTAATCATGAAATTAATACCGTATCACAACAGCATAAGGAATTATAATTTTACACAACCAAAGTGCATCACAAAGGAACATGGGTTGTATAAGCACAAACTTTTTTTTTTAAAGACGATAACCATGGATAAGAACATGGAATATGAGTCAAATAAGAAACAATGAATTGACGACGAGAAATTTTACTTATATCTTTTTTGATCCAAACGCCAAAAATTGGATATGGCTCAAACTGACGTTTTGATATTTGAAAAATTATTAGACTTAGAGTAACCCGAACTACACAAAACGAAAGAGCAAGTTAAAAAATACTTATAGCTACTTTCAGCTCAAAAAACACCAAAATGGCGTTTGGACCAACGAATATATGTCTATTCAAGTATACCTACTAGTTTCAGTTATAGAATAACATGCACTTCATTAAACAAAATGGAAATAAGTAAATAAACCCTTTTCAGGGCTACAAAACATAAACAAAGTTTTTATGTTTTAATACAATATGTTATAATTATACAAATAATCAACAAAATTAATTTTTCCTAAAAATTTTTCGTAATATGACGATAAAATACACTGGCGAAGAATTGCTGGCGAAGAATTTTCCTAGACCCATAACTCTACCACAATTTTATCTGAAAATATATTTATTAATTTGGATTCGCAAAAACATGAAACCGCTCCTACTGAGAAGCTGACTGCAGTTTTAGATGTGGTAAAATAATTTCACAAGAACGAAAAATAAATAAATTAGAATATTGAAAAATTACTATTTTTCAAGAAAACCAAAACCCTAAACAAAAAATCCAAAAAAGGAGGGAAAACTACAAACGGAGAAGAACTGGTACTGCAGCTGTAGGAGATGATATGCTTAATCATAGAATTAAGCAAATTAAAATAGAAACACAAGGCTCTGAAGCCTTGATAGAGTTAAAGTTTGAAATTGAAAGAGCTAAATTAAAAAATTTGCAGGAACTCTATGGAAAAAATATGGAAATTAAGAATAAAGAGCTAGAACTTCTGGTAATTAAAATAGAAAATGAGAAAAAACCCATTTTGTTTGTTCCTTCAATTTTACTTTTTTTTAACCTTATTTTTTATATACATATATATAAATCTTTTTAAATGTGCCTTATGTTTGTGAATTTGAAACATGTAACATATATCAAAAGACTGAAATAAAAGAATATGAATTAAATTTATGTTATATAATATGTATGTATGTATGTATTTCTTTGAAGAATATAAAATAAATTATAATTGAATAGCTATACCAAACGAAAAAGTTTGTTTAAGTAAAATATCGATTGATGAAATTTTGTCTAAATGCACTTCCAATTGGTTCTGGATTTGTCGTTTCGCCGTGGCTTTGTTTTATTCTATGAATTTCATTTGAAGACTCTTCTTCTCTCCTGTTATCAGCGAATGGCAAATTATTTTCTCTTGCAATATTATGCAATACTGCAATAGCTATTATCAAATTTTTCGATAATAACGGAATTTGTTTTTTAACTGGCTAAATAATTTTTCAATGACATTTCTTGTTAAAATGTGGGCTTTATTAAATCGTTGTTGCTCACTTTGAAGTTTATCCGATATTCTAAATGGAGTTAGTAAAATATTCGAACATAGATATCCGTTGTCACCAAGGAGAACTCCTCCACGCAAATCAGTACTTTCCAACCTTTGTTTAATAAGTGATTCTCTCTAAATACGAGAGTCATGTGCCGATCCTCGCCAACGTGCAACTATAGGTAGCCATTCACTTACAGTTTTTCGAATGATCTTAACTGCAGTTCAGTCGAATAATAACCATATACCTACAGTTAATATCGGACGATTTTGCCTGCAGTTCAAGAAAACTGTGTGTGTGTAGTAAAAAGTCTAACGATTTAGACTTCAATTGAATCAATTCGTTCGTCTATGAACTGTAGATTTCTAGACCACACACACACAGTTAAACGAAAGATTACAGACTGTAGATCTGAAAAACTATATACATTTTATACGATTTGGACGTCAGGCAGAATTTTTAAATCAATTTGATATTTTATACGGCAGTCCTATTTGAATTGTGTTAAAATATTGTTTGGTCAAAATGGATAAAGACAAAAATTTTATAAGTGATTTTAATGAAATGCATATATAGGAAACATCCAGATCTATGGAAAGTTAAAAGTGAATATTATTCAAATAGAAAATTGAAAATCGCAGGATATAAAGAACTCCTTGATTTGTACAAAAGTGTTGATAAAAATTCAAATATAGACATTGTAAAAAAAAATAAACAATTTGAGACTGACTGACAAATTTTTGATTACAGTTTCGAGCTGATCGACAAAAATATGAACTGGAATCTAGATTTCAGGTAAAAACTGTAGGAAAATTGTAGGTGAATGGTTAATTTTCAGATAACTGAAAGTTTAGGGCTGACAAATCTTTGACTGCAGTTTTAAACTGAATTGTAGCGTGTGGTCAAGGACAAATTCAAACTTATAGTTTAGATCTGCAGTTAACATAATTCGGAAAACTGTAAGTGAATGGCTAGCTTATTATGTCAACAATTTTGAAGTTTGAATCACAAAATAATCTATGAGAAAAGTAAATTCCAATTATATTTCATGTATATGTACTATACGATAATTTTACCTCAACATTTATAGAATAAAACCCTTTCCGACATCGATGACGTCCACCCAATTCTCCTCTAGGGTTTTGGATTTTGATGTGGGTGCAGTCAATGGCACCAATACATTGTGGGAACTGCGCAATGTTATAAAATCCTTCTTTTGTCTTTTGTAGATTCACTGGTTCTAAAGGAAACTTAATAAAATTTGGCATTTTCCGAGCCAATGCTGTAACAACGTTTTTAATTATACGCGACCTTGTTTGTTGCGATATCCCGTGTATATCACCTGTGTAGTACAATACTTTCAGTAAATCTATGAAGTCAAAGTACTCAAAATTTGATAGTTTTACTTAATTTTAATTAATTCATTAATTAAATATTACAACTCACATGTACAATTCAATAAAATCTTCATTTGAATATATTTGAAAAGGATTTTTACGATCCTTGTAGACCTTTCGTTTTCGGCAACTACGTCGATCATTAATTATTGAAATATCTTCAAAAATAAAACTGTCCTCACCATCCATAATTAACTTTCTACTTTATTTCACACTTTACACAATTTTATTAATATTTAAAAATTATTGCAAAAATTCTAGGTTATAGGTAATACTTTTAATAACGACTTAATGCAGCATTTTGTACATCTAAAATTTAAAGTTGTTGCTAACGCTAAAGTCAAATTCAAATTGGTTATGAGTACGTGTAATTTTTTAGCAAAAGATTAAGTTCTTAATAGTAGCTTAGTGAAGTTCTATGAGTTAAGGCCCAATGTGTTTAAGTATACGTACAAGTTGAATATTAAAAAAGAAGAAAAAAACAAACACGAAATCAAACCGAAAAACACAAGTTTCTATACATACAATAACTTTTTTGTACAAAGTAAATATGAAAATGTACAATTTTTATGTATATATATTATGTTTTTTTTTTCAGATTAGAGGCTATATAAATTTAGTTTTTTTATTGTTATCATCAACCTGCTAAAATTACAGAAATTTCAGAAAAACTTTGAAGTGAGAAAACAAACACTGATTGAAAGGAGCTTCCGTGTATGATAGTATGCATGTATGTAGTTTATTCATAGTTTTTTAGTATTTTTCCAGAAAATTCTACAATTCTTTTTTTTATAGTAGTGAAATCTCTACTGTTCAATATCTTAAATATAGTTTAACCTTTAAAATTTTTATTTTTTCTCTTTATGTAAAGAATTTTATTTTGTTTATGAGTAATTCATGATGATAAAATCAAAGATAATGGTTGGAAAAAGTTTTTTGCAGAATATCTAAATAAAGACTATATTGCACTAGAAAAATTGAATATCCGAGGAAGCATTTTTAAATTTAGACGAATTTTTACATGTGTACATACGTAAATTGTTGATTAGAACTTAGAGCCAACATATAAGACGACGACTAAAAACTAAAGGCGTAACTACATATATCACATAACACTGCGCGACACATGATTGACCTCACCTATGAATTATGAACTATTTTTTTCTCAAAATTTACGCTAATATATGTCATACTCCTAAAGTTTCTGAAATATACTATAAATTGAAATTTATTTTTGAATTGAAAAAAAAGCAAAATAATAACAATAAAACTAATAAGTGTTTTAACCCTCAAAGCGTCATTATATTAAACAGGTGAAAATAAGTAAGCAAATTTTAATGGATAAATGGAAAAAATGGATAAATAAATTTATAAAACAGATGAAAAATTTTGAAAATAAAAATAACGGTAATACATATTATAATATGAAACAATAAGGATTACATCGCACACTCGTACATACTTACATCACTCATGTATAATATTCTATTCTTAAATTTACCTTTGTAAGCTTTTTTAATTCATATTTAAATGTTATTTAAGGTTACTGTGTTACAATAAAATAAATAAAAAATTAAATACAAAAAAGTGAAAAAAATTAAAATCTTTTAACAAAATTATAATGACCATCTGCTACCAAAAAAAAAACCACCAACGATTACAAAAAATTAACTATGAAGAATATAAAGATGACGAGCATCAACATTCTTTTACGGTGGTACACATAAATGTTATTATCTTTAATTTAACCCAAGCTAACAATTTTTCTTTTTATCTTCCCTTCTAATTCTTTTTTAATGTTTTAAATAATAGTCGTTAAGAAATGAACACAAGAAGAAGAAAAAAGAAAAACGAACGAAACAATTATCCTTATAACCATTTTTTTTTCCTAGAAAATTTAAATACGTAAAGCGTAACACAATTAAAGGAGAAAAAATTATTCGGGAAATATATTATGTACCTATATGAAGTAAAAGTGAATTTTATGTGGAAATATTTTAAATACAAAAGAAAAAAAAAAGTATACATTATAATGAAATAAAAATTTAGAAAAGGTTGAAAAAAAGTCAGGTAAATATTAAGGTCAATTAATTTCAATTCGTCGTTTTTCAAATACGTAATTGTTTGATGAAAGTCAAAAGGAAATTCGAGCATAACGAATTACTTAGGTGGACTATCTGTAATATTATAAGAGATTAACATTTCTTATATTTTAACAAAGGTTTCATCATTAATGTGATTTTTATTATAATTGATTTAATAATTATTTAAACTTATAGCATCTAATGGGTAATTTTTATACGCTTTTTTTCTAGTATACTTCAATTATGTATTTGAATAATTTGAAAAATATATTTTTTAAGATTGAAAAGCATTATGTATATACGAGTGTATGTACATTTGTACATATTTTTTTAACTATACACATATATCTTTTTCTTAGCTTGAATGAAAAATACTTATAGCAAATGAAGTTAATAAAAAGGAAGAAAACAAAGTTAGGGAAAAAGCGTGCACTAATAAAATAAAAATAAAATGAAAAAGTTGTCGTCGTCATGCAAATAACCTGAAAATGACCACGCAAGTACTTTAAATTAATAAGAATTAGGTCTTTTTCTTTTTTAACTTACATATACGTCTCCTTGTAAATACATTTAGGTATATTTTTTGAATATATTTAATATAAACATTAAATAATGATTGTCGTTGTCACAGGTAATTTATTTTACTCATTATACTTATAATTTTTTGTTATGTGCATTTTCACTTTTCTTCAAGTACAACAATATAATATAGCCACAACATACATACATATATGTAGCTAGTAGAGATTTGTATGTACATACATACATACCATTTTTTTTTAGTTTCTAGCGTCAACAAAGCTCGTGCTACCACTGAATATACAATATATTTTCTAAAGCTATGATCCTGCGTTGAAAGAATTAAAAGCAATTATATAATATACATTTTTCGTATTTCATTTGTACATATATTAAACTTTTAGTTAATACATTAAATAGTTCAAATTAAAGAAAGGCTATTTTATTTGAGAAAAAGACAAAATAAAAACAATAATTTAAACACGCGCATTTACAAATACAAAAAAATTTTGAAAGGATTTCATATTATGTGAGCACAGATTTTGGTCAGAATGGCATGCGGTTTCTTTTCGACGATACAATTATATTTACTTTTCGAATGGAAACAAGAAATAAAAAATAATAATCAAAACATAAGTATATGGTTTGATCAAAAAGTACTGGGACTAAATTTATTTTTCTATATTGTTAAAAGAATCGTAAAATGACCCAAATGAAAAAAACTCAGAACAAATGATGCATTTTGCAGTTGACCAAGCTTTAGTTCATATAGTTTATAGTTGAATTTTCTGCAAAAAAGTGTTTTACAAACAATTTGAATTACATAAATTTTTGCTACGCACAAAGTACTGTTCCTTCAAAATATGGAAAAAAATTACAAGAAATTATTTGTAACAAGAAAATAAAGGAGTAACAAAATACTAGCTATCTTGGCATTTCACCAAATAGAAATATCTATTAAAACATAATTAATTCGTTTGTAGCTGAATCAATTATCAAAATAAAAATCAATTTAATAAGGAAATCAATTCAGATCCATCATTCTTTGAGTATCCAATTGTGATTTTAGATACCACTTTATTCTATGTTCATAAATTTAATTCGGATACTTCTTGATCACACCACACTTTTGAATGTATTATAAGAGAAATAGGTACTAAAGAGTTTGTATTTGTAGAAAAGGAAAAATTTGCATGAAAATTTACAAATAGTTGTAAATTATGGAAAATATAATGAACAACATGCAGGAGGACAGGTGGAATAACACGAATATAAAAAACAAAAATAACAAAGACTTTTATACTTAAAGTCTTGATGGTTTGATATGGTCTCTTAAATTGGTCAACAGAAAGTTATTTTCTTATGTATATATTCTTTCTTATTCTTATATGTATGTATTATGTATCATGTTATGTAGTAGTTTATTCAAGCTTTTGGGGGTAAATGAATTCAAAGAAATTAAAGGTGGTCGACAATATAATATAAACAATATAAAGTGAAAAGCAAAAGTAAAATTCTAGATACATTATATTATTTTTCTTTTTAATGGTTTGGTGTTGCTTTAAAAAAATTCGATTGTGTGAAGTAACGTATTATAAATAAACAGGATAGAGTGCAATAACGGTCAGTGTACGACTTTGTTTTGGCCATATATGGGCTTAGCTATTTCAACTAAGTAGTTGGCTGCAGGATGTCAATTATTAAACCACGAAACGAAAAATAACAAATAATAATAAAATTAGAAATATTTTATGAAAAACAGTAAAGCAGCTATAGTCAATATTAACAGACAATATTTTATATGTAAATATCTGAACAGAAGGACCAAAATTGACTGTTGTGTATTTTAAATATTAAAATTTTTAAAAGATAAAATATAAAAGCAACAAAAAAAAAAAACGTAAATTTTCATAGGAAATTCGTACTACAATATAATTTGAAATAAAAGGAGTGGCACATTTACAAAGGTTAATTTAGATTGAAAAATTTGATTTAAACATAATAAAAAGTAAATATCTTTAAAAAAAAAATTGATGGTGAAATAATTTGTGTAATAGTAACCTAATTCTAAAGGGTTAAGGTGCGGCTTTTTTATCTATTACCTTGAAAGTGCCATAATAATTATAAAATAAAGTGTATTACTGAGTGTTGATGGTCGTTGAATATGATTTCCTTGACTCAAGAAAATCCATTAGTGTTTAAAATCTAGAAAAAAAAATATTTGCCCTTTTTTTTTCTTAATTTTCCAACTAATTTGAAATAATATTTCTTCACTGGTGGGAGTGATAAAAATCAAAAGAAATATAAGAGCGCTGGTGGTCAAAATATAAATATATACCACATAGTGGTAATATATATTTTTTTGCATAAAAATAATGTCGAATGAAGCTACAACACCTGATGCAATGCAATCAATGGATGGTCAGATATCGCCACGTGCCAGTGCTGTAACACAACTCGAACCGAACGCATCATCTTCATCGCAGTTAAATGGTGGTGATCCAAATAATTCATCATCAATAATACAAGTTTCTGATTCTAAGGACAATTCATTAGAAATTGGAAATTCCAATTCACATCATCAATTACACAGTGACGGTGATTACGACGAAGATTACGATCAATCAGTTAATAATGTCGGAGCAGCTGTAATGCCAATAGGTGGATATTGGGGTCGAAACGGTCATAGTAGACCTGGCAGTCCCAGTGTTATGGATAATATGAGCGAAATATCATCTCAACCGCCTGTCGTCCCTATGGCACGACCGAAATCACGACAAGATAATATTTCATCAATAACAAATCCAGTTCAAGCGGCTGTAAGTAAATACTCGAACCTTTCGTATTGGAAAGCGAGACGATGTATCTTCTATCGTAACGGTGACCCATTCTTTCCCGGTGTTGAATTTCGTTTTCGTCCTGGTCGTGACATCACTTCACTAGAAGTATTACTTGACAAAATTTCCCCAAAAATCGATTTACCAAGAGGTGCAAGATATGTGTTTTCAATGGATGGAGACCGTAAATATAATTTAGATGAGCTCGAAGATGGAGCTTCATACGTTGTGTCATCTTTTAAATCCTTTAAGGTAAGTTTATAAACAAAAAAATTTTCTTTTTTACATAATAAAAACAAAAAATTCTTTGAATTTTACTCGACTTAGTGTTTGAAAAAAAAAATCAATAAAATTTGAATATTTTTTTCTTCGAAAAAGTGTTGTGTGCCTATTCACAGTTATTTCATAGGTTTGAAATTATTATTCGAACACTTGTTAGTATTTGTTTCAATGAAACACGCAAAATCCGTTGTGCAACTTTCTTTGCAGTTAGATCAACGTAATTTCAAAGAAACCCAACTATGTTTTCATGCATACATATAAATTCTTTTAGGTATTTAAAATTATTTATGTATGTACATATAAGTAACTACTAACTAACGTTGTGAAAGAAAGGGAAAACAAATCTTTGATTATTATTAAAAAGTAAAGGCGAGGCGAGGCGACTATGAAAAAAAAAATTTGAATGTTAGTTACACATTACACATTACAGTATTAAAAAAAAAATGGAAAATAATTTTTATAGGGTGGGGTATTATAATACATTTGACCAAATTATTAGGGACAAGGTCGTCATAGTATTAAGAAAATGGTAAATTGGCGCGCGGTCCTTTCTCTCATGATTGAATACACGTTTTTATTTTCATATAATATTCAAACTCTTTTAGATTGCACGACACGACGATTTTACATGAAATCACGACTAGAAGAAAAAAATAAAAAACACTTTATAAAACATTACATTTGGTGACCTCGTATAAAATAAAATATATAGTTTTTTTTTCTAAATTAGAAGAAAAAAATTCATAATTGGCACAAATTCATTTTTTACGGATTTGTTACAAGATCAGAAACATATTTCGTGTATTTTTTTAAATATTATTTTTGAATTATAAATATTCGAAAGGATATATTTCGGTTATTTCAACACATATTAATATTTATTTATAATTAGTGCCGCTGAATTATGTGATTTATTGTGAGTTTTGACAGTTTTTTTTTTTTTTTTTTTTGGTAATGTGTAAGTAATTAATATGAATTTTCTAAAAACGTATTTAAAATATATATTTAAAAAAATCTTAACGACTTCTTTTTCTAAATTATTTATAGCAATAATTTATTATACATATAATAATTTTCATTATAAAAAAATTTAAAATAATCTGTTGAATATGAATTTTAAAATTTCACTTTAGAATGTTTTTTTTTTCTTTTTTTCTTTTTTTAAATTTAATTTAAGTATAATATATATATACATGTATGTATATTTTCCCTTTTATCATGAAACAATTTTCATAAATTAACTAATTTGCGCATTGTAACACAATGAACTAAATTTTACAAGGATAAAAGAAAGTAAAAACAACAGTAAAGAATTAAAAATAATGTGATTATAATTTTTGATTCAAAATAAAATTTCTATTAATTTGTTTTTATTTGATATTCGGTTAATTTGATATAAAAAATTGTTTTATTCATTGGAATTATTTTTTTAAATAGAATAATATAGAAAAGAGTATTCCTGTTCATCATTTATTCATTTTTTTGTTAGTTAAAAAATATTATTTGAAAACAGATCATGGTTATTATTAACCAACTTTACAAATACCTCAAGTTTTTTGCAGAATTCTTTTTTTTTTTTTCATTTCAAACTATGTAGATACTTATTTTCAAAAAAAAAAATTTTTTTTTTCCTTTTTTTTTATTGCATTATGAAATTTCTGTCAAAATGTTTTTAATATAGGTTGCTTACGGTTTATAAAAAATATGTAAAATATGTTCGAAAATCAAAGTCAACAAGACTAATTCTAGATGCACTTATTTATGTATTTTAGAAAGAATAAACGAATAAAAATGAAAAACTGAAGTACTTAAGGAAAATTCAAATTTAGTCTACAATAAAATGTCTTCATTAATTGTGTGTAGCAGTTGTCTTGTGTAATCCACATGATAGGAATAGTTGTCTCATTTAACCCGAATTTCTACGTCGAGTATAATACGACATAAGTAAATTTCATTCACTTCTAGTCCAATGTCACAATTGGCAATTTTTTATTGGGAATTAAAATATGTATTGCATTTTAACATTTAAAATATGTACTTAGTAAAAAGTTATTGGAAAGAAAATTTAAGAAAATAAGAAGCGTAAGGGATTTCAAGACATTACATTTATTGCTGAGAGGTTGAAAAATGAATTAATAATATGTGAAAAGCAAAATTTATTATGTTTTACATAGTGAAGGAAAATAGATATGTTGAAGCACGAATTCTCATTCTTGAAGGATTTAAGTATGAATTGGGTTGTGACGGGCTACACTATAGAACATCACTACTCTACAGTCTAGTGGAGCCATAACTTTATTTTTTTTTTTAATGTTTCTGACATTTTTTAAAAACCAATAATTTGGAAAAATCTTATTTTATAGCAAAAAATTAAAATAAAATTTAAAAAATAATTATTAAAAATTAGAATATTTATATACTTATTTCAGTATAATAAATATAGTCAAGTAATACATGTATAGAAGAGCACTGAGCAGTACATTAATATTTTTCTTTTTTAATTTTCTGCTAAACATTCACATGAAAAATACTTTGTCTTATCTGTATTTTGAAATGAAATAAAAATAAATAAAAAATATTGTACATGTATATTTTAAAATATGTAGTACTATTCACCATTTCTGAAATTATACTTTGATGCCTTCAACGTTAAAATATTTTTAAGTTTTCAATATGAATTTCTAAAAAAGGCTTTATTATCTTTGTTCAAGCTAAAACTGAAAACAATCCAATCAAGTGAGTGATAAAATTAATAACAGCTAAATTCAATTAATCAATGTGCTGAATTGAATATGTGTATTGTGTATGCATAAAAATGTAATAAACTACGATTAAATTATATCTTTTTTTATTTTTTAAACACCTTTCTAAATAAAAAGTGAATTAAATCCTTTAATTTTTTATTTATTTATTTTTTTTTAATTACAAATATAAAGAATTAAATGAACAATAATGATTAAAATGTATTTATTATTCCAATATAAAATATAAAACATATTGTAATAATTCATCACAGTTTTTCTTCTTTTAAATAATTTGTATAGAAAAATCTTTCTTTCAAAAGAATTTTATGTTATTTATTAATTTAAAGAATTAAAAAAAAGAAAATAACTTTAAAATATTGTTTGGCTTTTTATTGATATCATCTGATATGAAATTCCCTTAGTAACATGTTCAATAAATGAAATTATACAAGAAATAACTTCAACAACTTCTTTGTACCATGTATTATATTATAATCGTTATATGAAAAAGGATTATTGGTATAGGTTACTCTTTAATACAATATGTGTATTATGTACTTAGAATTCAGGTTAACAATAATAGATTCAACGGATATTATGACAAAACCTTATGCCATATTATATACATATTTACGTATATCCTTTTATTGAAATAAAAGAAAACGTGACCAATACAATATCAACATATTTACTATATATTATATGTAGATTGTATCATACATACATGCATGATAATGATAAACTTTTATATGGAGACCTACTTTAAAATAAATTCACACATATGTATGCTATTCATATTTCTATATATTATATAGTAAAGTGATATCAAAAAATAGTTGACCAAAAACACTGCATTGAATACCATAAACTGACAGTTTTCAAGTCGGTTATGAAACGGACGTTGTTATTTTTGTTAATCGTATATTATACATATATCTTATTATTGTTCGTTTATTTTCTTCATTATTTATACAAACAAAATCATTATTCAATTTTAATAACATAATTAACATAATAATAAAAATTATTTTATGAAATATTACAACATATATTTTCCGCCGACACAGTGTGTCATTTATTTTGATATGTAATTTTTTCTAACAAACAAAAATTTAAAGAAAACAAAAAAAAAAAAAAGAGAAAAAGTGACCTAAAAAAAATTAAAGAAAAAACAAAGAATATTACTTAACATTTCTAAGTGCACTGAATTTTTTTTATATAAGTACATATTTTGTAAGTGAATAATTTCTTAACAACAAATTTACAAAGAAGAAGTTTTAAAAAAAATATCGATTTCAAGTTCTTCAGATATTTTAAAACAATATTTTTCTTATGTTTTTAGATGTATGTACATAAATGCTAATATATAATTTGAAATAAAAAGTAGCTATAAAAAAAATCAAAAGTATAAAAAATAAACAAGAACAAAAAAGGACACGAAATATTTAAACGTCATAAAAAAATATAAACCACGATATATATAAAAAATTCTCAATTTATTCAAATAAAGAAAAAAAATTAGTTATATATTTTTATATGTATAATAAAAGATTGAGAAAAAAAATTATAATAAGGTAAAAATGTTCAACCCACTGTAAAGTGGATAAACACTAGTTCAATGAATGTACGTAATTGAGGAATAAATTTCATTGAAATTACTCTTATCAGCATATGACGTATTTTTACAAATACAGTATATTTTTACATGTAAAATGTTGTAATGTATATACGAGTATGTAAGCTCTAATGTGTCAGATATAATACGATAAAATTTGCTTATTCATACACCGTAACGGTACTTGCATTAAAGTTTTTTTTTTTTACTTTATGAACATCGACTAGACGAAATGATTTGTTTTTCCATTTTTTTTTTATGATTTTGAAAGTTGAAATATTTTAATTTATGATTGATGATTTCTTCTTATGATTTTTATTTTTTTTTTCTGTTGATGAATGCAAATCAAACAGCTTAATAAATATTAAAATGGTGTTTTAATTTTAGTTTTATTTTCAAAATGGCGTAGTTTTCATTTATTTACTTCATTTGAAAATAAAAGAAATAATTTTTGAGAAAAAAATTTATATATGTAAGTAATACTAAAATAAGCTGGTATGTTTTTAAGGACAATAAAAAAAAAACTTCTAGTTTACTTGAAATATATGTAGTGTAGGTACATGATGTGAAATCACTGATATGTATAATTCTTTTTTATATCAAATAATACAGGGTGTTTTTTTTCTACATACCAAGAGCGGTACCACGATATTCCCTGGACTATTTCATAAAAAAAAGTTGTACTAGCGAAACTTTCGATCGTGTCTATTTTCGCCGCTAGAGGGCGTTCAAAATTATGAGTTTTATGCAAGACCTCTCAACACTCCATATATCAAAATTTTTACTTCTTATTATGAATGGCTATTAAAATTACCTTTTATTTGGTGTATTACTTATTGTATATAATAATTTCACTTTCAAGAAAAGAGGTCATAAACTTGAAATTTATGATTTTTTTTTCCAAAAGTTTTCTCAATTAATTGGGCTCCTGAAAAAAAAATTCACTATCGAAAATTTTTTTATATTTATTTTGAAAGCTAATATTATCTGTAATAAAACAAAAAATTTCAGTTCAATACCGCTATCCGTTATCATCATGTAATTAAGGATCATAGATGTGCTAAAAAGATTCAGCTTGATTAAAATGATTCTATCTGAATCTCATTAATAATAATATGCAAATACTTAAATTTACACAGGTTTCTATAACAACTAAATATATAGTCCTTACATTTTGTTGAAAGTTTTCACAATTGCTTTTTCTTTTCTTTTGAAAAGGTCTTAATAAGTTTTTAAAAACCGTTTTGTAACAAAACTTTTTCAATTGTTGAAATTTATCAAAGGTATATAGTTAAAACGTTGCCACTAAAGGAAATGATTTTATTTTTCAAAATTTGTTAGTTTTTTGTGATTTCGATCAAGATTTCATGTTTACAGAATCAGATTATTTTATTTTTTCATTTATTTTTTAAAAGGTGGTGGACGCTGTACAACCGTCATTCAGGAACGTTATAATTAGGGGAAATATTATTTACTATACTCTATCCAACAAATTTCTTCACTGCAGGTCTTATGGAAAAGTTCATTTTTATCCAGTGTCATTACACTTAAATACTTTTAATAGTAGTATACTAAGCTACTCATACCATACCCCAATCTATTATATGTGCAATGAGACGCTGGATAAAAGCACCGGTGATGAAAATCAGAAACACATTTATGTACTTAATTACTCAAAGAAGAAACAAGACAAAATATGTCCATAAGATCTGCAGTGAAGAAATTTGTTGGATAGAGTATAGGTATTATACAAATATATCATATATACGTAGGTACATTATGTGAAAATGAAAAAAAACTATGTGTTTCGTTTTACCAGATAACTAACAATTTTCTCTTGAAAGAGGAATAATAATTACAAGAAAGAAAATTTGACTTTGACAGTAAGAATCATAGATGTGTTGATGTGTCTCAAACCATTACATATCACCCTTTTTTTTTTTTTTTTTGTTCTAGAAACTTCATTTCACCAAGACGTATTACAAGGCCTCGTCTGACTATGTCTACGCTGTATGATTATTATTATCATGAAAATTTTTGCAGGTTTTTCTGTCCTTTATTAAAACTTAGATATTTCTAATCCAATTTTTTTTTCTTCACCAATAAAAAACTTGAAAAAGGCTTTTTGTTACAAAAAATTATCTTCTGATGGTTTTAAGACATGAAATAAATAAAACAACGTAGGTATGTAATTTTTCTTTGGGAAAATAGAATAAAAGAATATGTACGGGTATATATTTTAAGCTTCTCCAATGAATAGAATATAATTTTACTATAGATATATTCGAAAGGCCTTCAATTTACTTTTTTTCTCTCATGTTTTTATTTTTTTTTGTTGTTTTCTTTTCTAGAATATATCAATATATATCAATATAATATAATATATGTATATATCAAGCAAAAAGAAAAAAACGGGAATAAATACTTTTCTTTATTTCAAATTTTCTTAACTTGAAATAAATTGACGTAAGTTAGAATTAACACAAATGAAAAATGATTGTGTATGTATATAAATATGAAAATTTTAAAGAAGTGTGAAAAAAATCAATTTGAATTTTTATTGTGAACTTTAAACTCTATATACTCGTAGTATGTAAATTGTGTCTAAGAATTTTAAGACATTTTAATACATATAACAAATGTACATTACATACATACATATGTATATCCGTTCCAGTGTATAATGTTATACAATATAGTATGATAAATTTAACTAATGTATATATTTCTATCTTAAATTATAATTAAAAAATTATAAATTTCACCTTGCTTAGTTACAAGAAAATAAAAACAAAAATTCGAATTCTTTACTTTATGATAAAAGTGTAAGGGTTAAGAGATTTTTATTGCTTTTCTTTCAACAACAAGAATATTTTTCTTAATTATTCTTAAATTTATGCATTAAAATTATTTGAATGAATTTATTTGTTTACACACTTCTTATTTTTATTTCTAAATTTTTTTGTTCTAGGTTTTTTTTACAGTGTATTCGTGACAATATATCCTTCAAATCTAATTACGTACGCTCTATTTCCCTATAATCATTTCTTATAACGTAATAACTAATTTTTTTTCTTTTCTCATTCTGCTTTTATTTTTATTATAAATTATATACATATTAATTATATCCTTTTTTTTATTAATATTTATATACAAAACATACTACTATTTAGTTACGTATATTAATACGAGTAAACAGAGCATAAATAAGATTTTTATTTTCTTAATTTATATTATGAAAAAACTGATTAATTTTTACAATGACTAGTACTAGTGTACCTACACATATATGTATGTATGTATCGTATAAAATTTTCACTTTTATATATTTTATGATATTAAGAATTCATTATTTGAAAACATAAAAGAATTTAATGTAAATTTCATTATATTACATTTTATTTCATTTCATATCAAAGATACATTCATCACGCTAACAAAATTTATAAAATTTCACCTCCAGGCTCATCAAATAGTCAAACAAGCAATAAAAATTTTCATAAAACAAACCACAAATTATTAATTTAACCCAAACATTTTTATTTAAAAAATATTAAAGATCTAATATTATTTTTTTCTTGAATTGTACTTTGCTTTCTTTCTTATTTTTTATTTTGCTTTGGTAATTTTTTTTATTTTTAATTTTGTTTCTCATGTAGAAGAAAGATGACAGATTCCGTGACAGGATAAAATGAATTTTACATTTTTTTTTGTTTTTGTATAATATTTACTTTAAGTTTTAATGTAATATAAAGCGCTAATTATCACGAAAGGTATGAAAATTTTGTTTTTTTTTTTTTTTCTTTTTTCTATTTATTATTATTCAAATGTATGATTTATTATAGTTAGCTTTTAAGATATGAGACATTTTTTTTTGTTTTTGTATTTAATGAGAAACATGAATAAAAAAAATTTTACTGTACGAAAAATATTCAAACAAGTATTTTAAGGGTGATGAAGGTTTGGTGGTTTTTGCGTACATTTACTTATATAAAAAGAAATACAAAGGAAAAAAATAAAAATAAAAAAAACGATAAAGTAATAAAATAAATTTAATGATAAAAAACTTTTGCGTAATTCAAAAAAGTTGAATTAAAATCAATAAACTATGTAGATTTCTAGTTCACACAGAAATCTTGATTTTGTAACTCAAGTATGTAAATTAGTAATACGCTACTAAATAGGTTTTACTATACACACTACACACAATTTGTCAAGTTGTAAAATTTAAATCAAAGAATGTTTTGGAACGAAAATAACGGAAAAATGATTTATATCCTTGAAGATCACATTAAATAAAAATATAATTTTCACTGACGTAAGCATTGAGTTTCAAAGTAAACACATAATAATTAGGATATATATGTATAATATATGTACATATATGAAGATGTGTAAATTGTTTCTAAATTGAATTTTCTATGAACTAGCATGGAATTTGACGTCCGTTTTTAAGTTTTTATTCTTTTAATAATTAAAAAAAATTGGGTATTTATTTTGATTTCATTACGAATAAAATTGAAATCTTTTTAAAACCATGATTGAATTTTCATGCTTCTTATACTATAACTTTTTCAACTGCAATTTCGATTTTTGTAAGGTGGTGGCTTTTACCTTCACGCTACGTACATACATATAACATATATACATACATTTAATGTAAAAATCTTGAAAGATCTTCAAAGTTTATGAGAAATTAGCTTAAAAAAGTTATACACGAATAGCAAAATGTATTTATAAAAAAAATATTTTCATGGTTTTGAATCGAATTATTCAAACTATATGTGCATGCATACCTATACTTGCGTATGTTGCAACAATATTTTGATTCTTTAGAAACTTTTTAAAAAAATATTCAACCAGAAAATTTGTAGATGCATATTTTTAAAAAGATAAATCCAATGAAGCAAACAAAATTTAAAACATTTCAACATTAATTGTATTTTTAAAATCAACTTTGGCTTACAAAAAAGGGTCCAAGAAATATTGCACTTTTGACAATGATTTATAACAATTTTCTCCCATTTTTATGAAGGTAAAATAAAGTAACTATTCAAAATAATCTGAAATTTATTAATTTTTTACTTTTTGTTATTATCACAGACCCTTTTCGATTAATGTATTTTTTTTTCTTATCAAATGAAAAAATTAAAACACATATTACCCGCACTTCGAGATATTGTTTAACACTAAAGTGTTTTAAAGAAAAATTCCCATCCCCTAAAATACGCTTTTAATCCCAAAAAATAGATTTGAGGGAAGCTATTTAAATAGTTTATAGTAAATATAGGGTTAACATTTTCATTAAAAGATGAAAAAATTGTTATATAATTTTATAATTCTATACATTTATTAAAAAATTATCATTGTTCTACATCTGAATTACACTTTTGTTTTTCAATTGTTAAATTTGAAAGTTTTTTCCATTTTTCTACATAGTGTTATACAATGTCCAATAGTTAAAAAACCATGAAAAAAATGCAATGTATTTATATTTATTTAATCCTAATAGCATGTAATTTTTTCAATATACATACATATATGTAATTAATTCCATACATATCAGTGATAGCTTTTTTATTATTCTGTAATATCCTTTCAACGGAACATTTCTCAAGATGTATTTTTTGTTTTTCATTTTTTCTTTGATTCACATACAAAAAGAATTACATTAGTTTATAACGAGGTAATTAACATGCAAACTTACAATCAATTTTTATTTTTTGTTATGATGAATACCTACTTATTTAGATTTTTATCGTAGATAGAGGATATTTTTTTAAAGGTTTTTTTTTTTATCTTCATACATGAAATATCTTTGTCTCACATACATGCATAGTGTAATAACTAAAAAAGCTTTGAACCTATAATTTAATCATTTTTTATTTTGACCTTCCAACTTTTATTTCACCTTCTGTTTTGTATTCATATTTATTTTTTCAAAATATTATTATATGTTTTTTAACTCTTTTCATGAACTTTTTTATGTTTGATTTCTCATTTAGAACATTTTTCTTTTTATTATTATATATAATTCATTCAAAAAACTGAAAAAAAATGTGTAATCTAAACGTATATGAATAGTTTTTTTTTTCTTAATAAACAAAAAATAATAAAATTAATAAAATGTATTAAAAATTCTCGTTAAAAAAACACGAGGACATGAAATTTTTAAATCAGTTACCATCATGTATATTTTTTTGAATTTTCACTTATCAGGTAAAAAATCTTAACAAATTCTGAAACAACGTATATTGAAATAACTGATACTCAACCATCATATCAATATTCTTTAAACCGTAAAAGATATTAGTAATATTATTGATAATAATAATGGAATTTTCAAGTGAAATTAAAATTTTGATTTATTACTTCGAACAAAATTGTTCATATATGAACGAATTTAAAAAAGAAAAAAAAGTTGTTTAACTTTTGCATATTACACATCTGCTGAAGAAATATGTATAAGTATTGGTTAAATTTAATTCAATCTGCAGCTTTCTTATTTTCTGAAAGTTTACTGATTTAGGGCCATATCCTTGGTAAATTAAGCAAATATGTCAGATTTTCGATTGCTAGTTGCGATTACAAATAACCACATTCTCTCATATGTATGTACATAAACTATAATTTTTTATTCTGTTAAAAAATTGTTTTTTTTTTCTTTAAATTTTTTAATTTCAAACCATATTCGAAATTATTTTCTCAATCATTCTAAAAATATCTAAATTCTGCTGCACAACATCAGTGACATTAAGAAAAATAAAAAAAAACAAAAAATATCATTCTTTCAAGTATTAGGGTGCGAATTCAACAACAATATATAATGCATATAATATGTAAAATAATGTCAATCACTTACTCCTACTTTTGAGTCAATTAGGTTTTCGAACTCAGACACAAATTTATAAAAATTTAAAAATAAAAAATTTATGATCGCAGTTTTATATAGAAGATGTACTGAAATCTCTCTAACTCTAATTCAGTGTAATTTTTATTACAAGTTTATGTCATTAAGATCCTGATTAATTTAAAGCTTTTGAAAAATTCAACAAACGTAATATAATATGACAAGGAAACCAATAATTTCTAAAAAAATTCGTAAACTTTCGCTATATCTTCGGAATTTCTTTTTATGTAATGTGTAAACCTTATAAATATTTTTTGTTGGAATAAAAGGGACCTTTTTGACCGGAAGGAGGAACATTAAGAATTAAAATCAACAAAAAACAACAAGAAAATATTACATTTCCTGTTTATTATAGTCAACATCCAACCTTTAACAAACAATTTAGTTATAGAAAAGCCACAAATGTAAATGGTCAAGATATGTTTGTTTCTTTTTTTCTTCCTTCTCTTTTTTTTTTTTTTTTTTTAAATAAAACCACTCCTCTGGGCAATTTGTCAATTATTATTAATATAATTAATGTTTGTAGATTTACTGTTCTTTTTTGATTCATTGGAATAATGAAAAGTTTTCTAATGTAAATATGTACATATATGTATATAGAACACATACATCAAATATTTAATTCGCGTGACTTTATACGACCTTCTTCGGTCAATAGAAAGGAAATTATCTTTTCACCCACTATAAAATGATGAGCTATGATTGTTAAGTAATCATATTCTGACATCATCAGCAAAATAAATAAATTATATTTTCATAAAAATGATTTGCTATTTTTCAATCATTAATACGTACATGTTACTTTACTACATATGTATATATATGCGTTAATATAGTACTCGTATGTATACATATGTATATTTACATATGACACATCTTTACTGTATGAAAGAGGGCAGACCACATACTCAATTTAATCGGTAAAAAAAAATTATCCTTCTTTCAAATTTTATTTTCCCTTTTCAATGGACACATAATGTTTTATAAAATGTATACAGAGTACCTACATATGTACACTGAATATGATAATCAAAAGTATGTAAACACACATGTAGGACTATTTGTTAAACAACTATTGGTAATGTAAAATAATTTAACAATCCAATCCCATCACATATTTATTATAAAAGTATAATATATAGGTACCTATTATGTATATGTACGTATATACCATATGTATATAAAATACATATGTATACGTATACATATGAGGAATTGGAAAATCACAATTGGCAGCCATTGAAAAAATGTAGGTACCTAAGTACATTTAAAATATTTAACTATACATATATTTATTTAGAAATATTTGTAATAATTTATACCAATAAAACGGTTTTTATTATATGTATTATTATATAATATGCTTTTTTGTATTAAGTGGGTATTTATTTATTTAATTTATTTATTTATTTATTTATTATTATTATTATTTTTTATTGCATTATTTCGCGTCCTTTTTTAATTCTTCTGTTTCAATTTATTTAAAAGTGTTAAGAACAAGGTAAGGAAGTAGGTTTAATAAGCTGGCGTTGGTCACGTTATAAGAAGGTTCAAATCATGTTGTATGTATGTATTATATTATATATAGTATATATATGTACAATGTACAAATGTATCTAAGATATATCGTGCCCATATAGTAAATACATATGTTTTTATACTTATTTTCATTCCATTTCGACTATTTTCCACATTTCATTTACATTGTAAAACAATAACAACTGTGCTGGAATAAATGAAATTTTAAATACAAAAAGCAGTTGAATTGAAATGAAAATATAACTATTAATTTAGGAACCTTAAATACGATAATGTATAAGTATCTTTTGTTACCACAATTATATCAATGTGTACATACTTACATATTTAATAAAACTTTGTTAGCCACTTATAGTTATAGTAGTGCAGATAGGGTGTTATATGGCTATTAAAGTGAAACAATATTCTTTATTTAAATAAGTAAATCATATACATACTACATTTATAGACGATTATTTATTACTCCCCCATCCCCCTTACAATCCTTTTTTTTTTTTTTTTTAATTTGTACGTACATGTATAATAGCCGTTTCAAGTCGTGAAAATTTGAAAGTGAAAAGCTTTTGTCAGTCATGCTAGGACCACGAATGAAAAGTGATCAGTAATTAAATGTATAATATAAAGAAAACGAAGAAAAGAAAAGAAGGAAAGAAAAAACAAAAACAAAAGATTTTACAGTTTTTTTTTTTGAATATTTTGAAGGCTATAAATAATATTGCTTTAGTCTGCAAACATTATTTACATAGTTCATTCAAATTAACCAAGGAGAAGAAATCAAAAAAATAAATAATAGTGTGATTTTTTTTCCAAACAGTGATAAGGAACTTTTAAAAATTTTATTCATTTTTGTAATAAAAAGTTATTAAATAAAATAATTCTCGTTATTGAATTCTTTTTTGTTATTATTGTAAAAAAATTATTTGTTATAATTTTTATCAATTATCGTTGTTGAAATATTTACAAAAATAATAATAAATTACAAAATAATAAATGTTTCAATAATTAAAAACAAAGTTACTAGTTACCTGTTTGTGTTCGATATATAAATATTGCCATAAAATAATAATTAAAATTATAGTTAAATATTATTATAAAAATTGTTCAAACTGTCGACATTTTGGCGTGACGTTGACATTATGTTTGAAAGTGATGAAGATTCATCATTTTTAGTATTAGCATCGCCAACACGTAGTTGGGTAAATTTTGTTTAAAAAAAAATAATAATAAAAAAAACACTGTTACTTTTAATATTTAATTACTACTTAAGTTTTTACTAATAAATATAAGAAATATTTAATAACATCTTTATTTTCTTTTCAATTTTTATAAAAAAGCCTGCAAGTTACGGAAAAAAGAACGGAATGTGGTACGCATCACCTGGTAATCAAGGATGGGGATCAAAACCAATTAGTCGAAAACCATCAATTATGGAAGCTGATTTAGGTACATTATCAACAACATCTGGATCAATAAAAAGAAGTGCTGGACGTGTAATACGAATTGTTAATAATTTGGATCATTCTGTACAAGTAAGTGTTATTTTTTTGTTTATTTACTTTTTTTTTCCTTTATTTTTTTCCAATTTTTCCATTATTTTTTTTTAAATAATAATATACGTGTATGCATATGTAAATATGTATGTGTTAATAATATATGTATTTAGTAATTTATTAGAATTTGTTTTGAATGAAGTCTCTAATTTTTTACACGCTTATTTATTATGTCCTTGAAAAAAAATTCATTCAAAATAAAACAACTTTTGTATAATGCAAACCTTAAGTAGCATTGTCCTGCTGACTGTCAAAAAAAAAAATACAATGTATGTAAATTCTATTTGATTCGAGAAAAAGAAAACTTTTTTATAAATGGTTACATACATATATGTATGTATGTACATATGTATGTACAATGCCTTTGGTGTTTACGTACATATACATACATATGTATACATACATATAATTATATATGTAGCATTTTGAAATTCCATTTAAAATATACACGAGACATAATAAAAAATAACAAAAAAAAAGCTAAAACAATATATTTTATACAATAAAAAACTTAACAAAATATGAAAAACTGCATATCTGATAAGACGTCTAAGCATAATGAACTAAGTATAAAAAACGGTGTATTATTTAGTTAACTTTTTCTGAAAATTTTTTTTTCTTATTTAGTTTTTGTAATTTTGTTGCTTTTACTATTACTGCTATCAGACCAAAAGAATGGTGAAGGCGATTGAAAAGATATGAAAATGACTTGTTATAAAACTGATACATGTATACTGAGTAGTCTAGTATTATAGTTTATAGCATACAGTTAGATACTTATAATTATACAATTATAACAATATCTTACACATGCATAAAAGAAAATATATAAAAAAAAAAAAATAAAAATAATAACATACATTTATGTTCGGAAAGAAAAAGGATAATGAAATGACTTGAAAAATTCATCGATTTATGGAGACTTCCTGTAAAGCAAAACACGTGAAAATTTCAAAAGGATGAGTAAAAATTTCCTGATTCACTGCAGACCGACAATATAAGGACAAGGTCATATTATATTTTGGCCGATAACATACATATATTATATATTTGAACTGAAAATAAAAAATAGAAGGTGAAAATTTGTAATAATAATGAAAAAAATGTTTAATGGAAATATAATCACTATTGACGTCAGAAGATTATATGACATAAATTTTATATTCTATTGAAAAATGCTCTTTTTCTGTTTTATTTTTGATAGTAAAATATATTTCCGAACTCAACAATTTTTGACTATTTTTGATTTAAAAAAAAAAAAAAAAAGAGATTGATATGATATAAACATATGAATATAATAGATACATTCTAAATTTAAATATTTTAAAATATTTTCTCATAGGGAATTCAGAAAAATTTGCGTTAACGAGTAAGAGAGAAGCACAAAACATTCTCAGAAGTTATTTACAAATTTATATGAAGAAAAGTTAAAATGAACTTTCTAAAGTTGATTACAGTTTATTGTATATTGTAAATTGCAAGGTCAACAAAAATTCTATATCAAATTTATGCAAAGGATAATTTGTACATTTCATACACATAAATTTTATTCGTGTGTAACCCTCATACTTTTTTATTGTTAAAACGATATATGAGAGGTTAGAGTCTGGAATCGTAGTGTCAGCAGCCTTATCTAAATTCTATAAATTTTTCCCTGAGAGACGTCATTATTTCACTTGATTTTCGACCAAAGTTTGGGATTCCATTATAATGAATAGCATACCCTCAAATAACAATTGATGTTTACTGTTTAGTTGTAAAAGGGAGCATGATATGTGTTTATAACGTGTACCTTAATATAAAACTTTAGGCCATTTGCATAAATTTCTATTCAGTTTCATGTCCAATTTTTTGTTTTGTTCTGTTTAAGTTTTTGCCTTTTCTTTGTTTTATTTTTCCTTTTGGTTTTTTATTTTGTTTTATTTTTTTATGTCTTTCGACACGAATTTGCCTTTTTTTTTTTGAAATGAGAAATAAATTTTCTTGATTTCTAACACTTTCTTTTTTTTCTTCTTGTTTTTATTTAATTGTGTCAATAAAAATTTATTTTTGCACCAAAATTAACTCATTAAATTTTATTTTATTTGAAACATGGTTTTTTTTTTGTTTTTTTTTTAATATCTCAACGACTACAATTCATTTAACTGCATAAAATTTTAAATTATCACCTTAAAGTTTTCTTTTTAAAATAAAAAAAAATTGAAAAGAAAAAATCGAACAAACAAACTAAAAAATACAAAAAAAAGATCTATTTAATGAAAGATGGTTTAATCGCAACTGTAAAACTTCTCTTCACAACTTGTTTTTTTATAAAAGAAAAATGAATTTCAATCTGCTTCTGTATCAGTGAACTTGAAAGAATAAAAATTTCACTTCTTTTAGGAATAAGATGAAAAATCAAAATTACCTGTTTTTTTTTTTTCTAAAATAAAACAATATGCTTGATATTTTTTCAATAAAGATATTCTTAACATAAATACATACATAACATATAAACGTAATCATATACCACAAACTACATAGAAAATATAATAAAATGCGGGAAATAAAAATCAATCGATAACTGGAAACATTTTCTGAAGATAACATCAGCAATCAAAATAAAAATTCATTTCTTATCAATTGAAAATCAAAAGAATTTTGTAATATTTACGACATAGCTACATATGTATATATAAATTTTATGTCTTTAATATTACTGCCAGTCCTTTATTCTCTATACAAACATTAAATTTTATTCATCTCTTTATAAAAAAAAATCCATTTAGAAAGTTGAATTATCTACTTGAAAAATTTTTTGGTTTTCTTTAAAAAAAATTGAATAGGAAAATCAAATTTTAAACATTTTGAATACATGCTATTACATCAAAAAGATATACGTATGTGAGAATGCTGTCTAACTTTTTTTCTCGATTCTTTTTTGGTATTGCAAAATTTTGCGAAAAAAAAAAATTTCTGGAAATTTTTTGATTCAAAATCGTTAAGATTTTTTGATATAACAACAAATGTTTATGTCATACTTAGGTTTTTTTTTTTTTTTTGATAAGTATTTCATATGTACATATGTATGTATGATATGACTGTTTAAGAAAATGAAATTATACTTCAGAGTTAACAACAAAGGTAACAACAGCAAACAGCAACAGCACATAAAAAATGAACACACGTAAGTATGTCACCACATTCGGGACGGAAATTAGGATACTTAAATGGAACACGCAATAAAGGAAGAATATTTTGTAGTATATACATATAGCATAGGATTTTATAGACTTGTATATATGGATTTTATGTGCAAATAAAGTGGACTAAAAAACAACGATATCCTTATATAAAATCATATGTAGGTATAAATGCTAAGAAGAATTGAAAATACTAAACAATTCTGTTGAAAACAAAAATGAATAAGAGATTTAATATATATCGCCTTCTTATCAACACATTTTCCCCCCTACACAAACTTTCTTTGTACATATTTTTATTTTTTATAATAAAATTTTATATTTATTTAATATACAAAATATTTCGTGTATAATATTATACATATGTATATTTTTTATATGAATTATATTATACTTTATACATACATGAAGGATTTAGAGTATTAGCAAAATACTTTTTTTTCTTTTACTCGTATGTTTTATTTTTCCATTTTTGTTTTTTTTTAGGTCAAAAATTTCATTAAAATTTTCAATGAGTTTCTCTCCTAGTTGTATTATGTACAAAACACCTATTATAAATCTTTTTGAATACAAAAAAATACAAGGACATTTTTGTTTTTTTTAATGATATATCCGGAAATATCGTGCAACTAATTGTTTTATTATTATTATTATTATTTTTATTTTTATTATTATTATTTTTATTATTATTATGAGGAGCTGTAAAAAAATGATTATTAAAAATAATGGAAAAAAAAACTAAAAGCAAAAAAAATATATAAAACTAAAAACACAACTGATATAACTGCTATAATTAATAAATATTGTTGGTACTTACACGATAAGTAATAAAATATGAAATTTCTTAAGAATATAATTTTTTGGGTCGTTAACATATCATATCATAACACCATTTGTTTTCAAAAAATAAAAGAAATATAATATAATAAACACAATACTCGTATGCTTACGTATGTATATATTTTTTTCTGCTAGTCATACCCTGTAGGAAGTTCTCATTTACAAATTATTCAATCTTATATATTCTGATCTATTATTTTAATTACGAAAATTTTTGTTAAAATTTGAAAATCACTTTTAAAAAAAAAAACACTTTATTCAGATGTTCACAAAACATAAATTTCCCGAAAACATTGTTCATTTGAATATAATAAATTATAAAAAAAAAACCTTAGAATCCTCGAAGTGAAATAAATATATACATATACAATACATATCCATAAGATACTCTCTAACCAATACCCTCTGACCAAAAGTTTGAAAATCTGACCACACCATACATACATACATAAAAGGTTAAAATGTTATTTTCAACTGTATTATACAAACATCTACATCTAATTAAATATCTATTTTATTTTAATTAATATAAATTAGGAGAGTAATTAATTGTTGTGATTTTTTATTAATAACAAAACATAAGCCTATATAATAAACAGTTTCATCCTTTATCGAATCTCAGAAATTTAAATTTCAATTTTCTTATTATTTTCACTTTATACAATATTATGTACGTAGAACATTTGTTTACATTTTTTTTTAATCTTTTTTTATTTTCGTTTTTGTTTTAATTATTATTTTTTTAATTTATTTTTTAGTGTCGAGTACTTTTAAATTTACGAACTTCTCAACCTTTTGAAGAAGTCCTAGAAGATTTGGGTCAAGTCTTGAAAATACAAGGAGCAAAAAAGATGTATACAGGAAGTGGGCAAGAAGTAAGTTTTTAATTTATTCAAATCATGTTTGGAAAAGTTTTTCTTTTAATATTTTTTTAAAATTATAGTTCTCGTTTTCTTCTTTATAAATGAAAATAAAAATGAAATATCATATATTTTTCTTGAATTTTTCTTTTATTTTCTATTATTTGTATTTTCTTCTTTTTTTTTTTTTTATTTGATTATAGGTTAGAAGTTTTTCACAATTACGAAATGAATTCGCAGATGTTGATACATTTTATTTAGCAACTGGATCAACAATGGTTGTTGCTGGATCACCAGTTCGACGGTCACGTTCAAGAGCTACATTAACAGCACCTTTAGTTCAAGAAGATGTCACAAAAGTATCACCAGCACGTCAAAGAGCTCGTAGTAAAAGTAGACCTAGAATATTATATGCACCAGAAAATGAAATTGTACGTCCAAGTGGAGAATATTCAGTACTAGATATTATGAAAGAAGAACCAACTAAAGTAACAATAAGAGGATTAAGAAGAACATTTTATCCACCTGTTCATCATCCACCATCAGATAATACGCCACCAGATAAAAAACTATTTTTACAGTGGGTGTAAGTATTATAATGAGAAAATAAAACAAAAAACTTTAGAGAATATTAAATACTTAAAAAAAAAAAACAGAACGACAATTTACGGGAAAATTTTCTGTAATACTCAAGAAGCTCAAAAAGCATTTAATGTAAAATTTAAAGGAAAAATATCTCTTGATAATTTCATAAATTTATTTTTCTTTTATTTATTTTTTTATTATTTTATTTTGTAGACATGGTTACAGAGGTATCGATGCCAGAAGAAATCTTTGGGTATTACCATCTGGAGAACTTTTATATTATGTAGCCGCTGTTGCAGTTCTACTTGACAGAGATGAAGAAGCACAACGGCATTATACAGGACATACAGAAGATATTATGTGGTAAATTTTTCTCTTTTTCATCTTTAATATATTAAATTTTTTTCTTATTATATTTTCTTAATATGTATTTACTTTTGCCTTAAAAAACTTTACCTTTATGGAGACGAAACAAAAAGTAATTTTTTTTTCTTTTTCATACTTTTTTTCTTTTTTTTTTAGCATGGACGTTCATCCTTCTAGAGAATTAGTAGCTTCTGGTCAAAGGGCTGGGAGAGATAGAAAATCACAGGCTCATGTTAGAATCTGGAGTACAGAATCATTGCAGACATTATATGTTTTTGGAATGGGTGAATTAGATTCAGGAGTTATGGCAGTTGCATTTTCACAATTGGTATGTAGGTTAATAATTTGAGAAAATATATTTAATATGTTTGAAAAAAATTGAAAGAAAAAAACGTATTGCACATTTTGTTTTTGTTCATTAAATCACAAAATATTATATGTATTTATGTACAGTTAGAAAATGTATTATCTAGAGAACAAAACAAAAAAATAAAGGAAATTTGAAAATTTAATTAAATGTCAGATTTAATTCAGCAATAATTCAGATGAAAAAATGTAATAAAAAAAACTTTTTTAAAAAATTATTTCCAATTTTAAAAATTTAATTTTTACTTAAGAAGATAAAATAAATACGTAAATGTCATTTACTATATAGTAAATAATAAAGTAATCAATAAATATGTTGACCGTAAAATTCTTTCAAAAAAAAAAAAAAAATCATTAAATATTGAAAATGATTAATGGAAATCCTCCCTTTCATTTTTTTTTTTTTTTTTTGTGCATTTTTAAATAGAATGGCGGAAGCTATATTTTAGCCGTTGATGCTGGACGTGAAAGCATACTTTCTGTATGGCAATGGCAATGGGGACATTTATTGGGAAAAGTAGCGGTAAATATCTATTGTAAAAAATACCAACAAAAAAACTTAAAAAAAAAATTATATGTACCTACCTAAGTATATATACATAATATGTATTTATTTAATCTTTTTCTTTTATATATATATTTTTTCTGAAAACAAATTGAATTAATAAAATGATAAATTAAATTTTTTTTAGACTTTACAAGAAGGACTGTCAGGAGCATCATTTCATCCTCTTGATGATAATCTTATCATTACTCATGGTCGAGGTCATTTAGCATTCTGGCATCGTAGAAAAGATGGATTTTTTGAAAGAACTGATATTATAAAACAACCTTCAAGAACTCATGTAACCAGTGTTCAATTTGAACCTGATGGTGATGTTATAACAGCTGATAGCGATGGTTTCATAACAATTTATAGTGTCGATTCTGACGGGGCATATTTTGTTCGAATGGAATTTGAAGCTCATAATAAAGGTATTGGATGCCTAATAATGCTATCAGAAGGAACACTTTTATCTGGTGGTGAAAAAGATAGAAAAATAGCTGCATGGGATTCGTTACAAAATTATAAAAGAATCACGGACACAAAAGTAATAATATATTTTTATTTTATTGTTTCAATATATCTTTTCTTCTTTTTATTTTATTCGTTTCATTTTTAACAATATGATTATATGTTAAGATATGAGGGTGATATCTGTACTAAAATAAATAAACTATTTTCATATAGCTACCAGAATCTGCTGGTGGTGTACGCACAATATATCCACAACGACCCGGTCGAAATGATGGAAACATCTATGTAGGAACAACACGCAATAATATTCTTGAAGGTTCCTTACAAAGAAGATTTAATCAAGTTGTTTTTGGTCATGGCCGTCAACTTTGGGGTTTGGCAGCACATCCAGAAGATGAAATATATTCAACAGCTGGACATGATAAGCATATAGCACTCTGGAGAAAACATAAACTTATTTGGTCAATTCAAGCTGGATATGAATGTGTATCTTTAGCATTTCATCCATTTGGTACGGCATTGGCAGCTGGCAGTACAGAAGGTCATTTATTGGTAATAAACTCTGAGAATGGTTCTATAATGCTTACATTACGTGTGTGTGGATCCCCTCTAAATTGTATAGCATACAATCAGGGTAAATATTAAAACAAATCAATTCAAATATAGTACATATATAAAAACAAAATCCAATTTGTTGTCTTATTTTAATTTTGCTCTTTTTTCATTATTTGAATAATTCTAATTTTCTTGTATAACAAGTTGGCGACATGATTGCAATGGGATCCCAGAATGGTAGTATCTATTTATTTAGAGTTTCAAGAGATGGATTCTCATACAAAAAAGTAAATAAAATTAGAGGTTCACAACCATTGACACATTTAGATTGGAGTGTAGATGGAAATTTTGTTCAAACTGTAACCCTTGATTTCGATTTATTATTCTGGGATGTAAAATCATTATCACCAGAACGCAGTCCAATTGCAATGAAAGATGTTAAATGGTTAACGCACAATTGTACTGTTGGATTTCTTGTAGCTGGAATGTGGAGCAATAGATACTATGCAAATTCATCAACAATTATTGCAACATGCAACAGGTCTGCAAATCAAGATATGTTAATTTCAGGAGATGCTGATGGATATTTACGTTTATTCAGGTATTTAATCGATAAATTAAAAAATGAAAATAAAATTGAATGTTAATTTAAAAAAAATTAAAATTACAATAAATTATTCATTTTCAGATATCCTTGTATAAGCCCACGGGCTGAATATCATGAATCAAAAGTTTATTCAGGAATGTTAGCTTGTGCAAGATTTTTATATGGTGATCGTACAATTGTAACAGTTGGCGGTACAGATGCATCTCTTATGGTATGGGAAATAGTTGAAGAATAGCCTTTATGGCCACCGTGGCGTAGGCCTGCAGAATATGAGACACGATACAAAAATGCTTATTGTAGACGTCGTCAAAGTATTGTTTCATCTGCAGCTGACAGTGATTCTGTTGATCCTTAAAATTTATGTAATAATGAAAAACAAATAAAAAAGTGCACTTTTACACTTTTAGATAATTCAACAAAATTAAAAACCAAATAATTTGGAAAAAATTGAAATTTATACCAAAAACAAAAAACAAAAAAAATGTGAAATCAATACTAAAACTTTTGAAACACTTATTTTTACTTTTTCAGAATGGTCTATTTTACACTGGAAATGTTGTTTGACTAATTTATTTTTTATGTGGAAGAACTTTTTTTTCCGTTTTTCTCTAATTAAAAGTTAAAAACAAACTAAGTAAAACAGATACGTAAACTAATCTACCTTAAGATTTTGTTTATCAATAAAAAATAACCTAACTGCCTTTAAATCAATGATAAACTAATTTGTTGATAAATAGCCACAGTGGCCGATAACATACAAGCACAAAAAAAAAAAAAAAAACAATAAACTATACAAAATAATGTATAATTTTCCAATACAAAAAAAAACTAATTGTGATCAGAAAAATAATAATAAAAAAAAAACAAAAAGTTATTTTTTGATCGTAAAATGAAATAGAAAACAAAGAAGAAAAACTAGTTATCCTTACAAATAGCTTTTGTGTAGTCATTCAGGAAAAAAAAATTCAACTTGTAAAAGAAAATTCATAGTCCTAGATTGTAGAAATAAATAGAAAAGAACAACAAGAACAAATAACATTTCTCATTATTTCATTGAAAATAAACAAAAAGTTTTAACTGTTTTCCAGATAAAAATAACATATAGAATAAAACATAAATTAATGTTGACATATTAACACTTTTTTCTCACTATATTATATATACTTCGATATACTATACATAAAAATGTAATGCAAGTAAAAGAAAAAAAAAATCTTTTCTTGAGTAAATTAAAAAGAAAATAAAAAAAAAAACTATGTCTGTGTTTTTTCAATTTCTTATTTTGAGTTTCTTCCCTTTTTTTATATTGCAGAATTAATTCTATTATCCTAATTGTGTTTATATTGTATACTAAAGTAATATCAGATATTTACTTCTTATGTCCTTTTGAAAAATTGGATAGTTTCACAAAAATTCTTAAATAAAAAAAATTGATTGATAATTAATTAATTAATAAATATAATGTTTTGTTGTTACAATTTCATTTTTTTTTCTTTTTTTTTTTTCTGTGATGCGTTAAAACCTAAGCATATCTTTTATTCATTGTTATTCATACCAACTAACGCAAATATGTGGGAAATATCTTTTCTTATGAAAGTTTGCAAAAGCGTCGATTTCATCTAAGTATTTGATATATCAAAACAATTTACAGCAATCATGTATGAACTTTTTATAGACAGCTTTCCCGGTTTTGAAAAAGTGTCACTAGCGTTAACAAGCCATGAAAGAACATGTTCATAATTCTTAATCTTAATAAATAATAAAAGACTTTCTATATTTCTTTGTACGCTCAAAAGTTACCTACTGGTGGTTACAAAAATTTTATAACCCAGAGTAAAAATGTTTAGGAGTTACGCTATTATTTGAACAGTAATTTGTTCTTCACAATACTTTTGAGTATGATACATGTTTTGTATTTTTCTTCTAGAGCTAAAGTATAAAGTATTAAATAAAAAATAAAATGTGACATAATGATTGTTCTTATAAAGTTTAGAATTAAAATTAATTTATCAATTTAGTTAAAAATTGAAAACAAAATATACATAGATTCAAAAGAATTACATTTTATCAATAAAAAATGAAATTAGAGATGCATAAATACTGATACATATTCTGATACATATTAGTTTTTCTCTTTCCAATGTAATTGAAAACTTAAATTACCACAAACAAACAAAATTTTTATTATCTGACATCACTGAATAATTTTTATTGAATGTCAGCATAAATGAGAAAATCTACGTACTCAAACCAACATTCTATGAATTAACATTTTATAAAAAATTATATTAAAAATAATATTAAACAGATAAAGTGCACATTATAATTCATTTAAATTTATTGCACTTGAAAATATTTCAAATAGAGTTAATTAAAAAAATTAAAAGTTTTCGTTGTACAATTTAGTAACCAAAAAACTGTATTTTATAATAATTTATTCATGTTTTATTAATTTATTTATTTTTTTTTTTCTGGTTTTCAATTTATAAAATTAATGTGGAATATGAAATTTGTAATTTATTGAAAAATAAAAAGGAGAAAAATAGTAAAGGCATTTTACACTACACGTATAGTATGTAATGTACCTCAACAAGTTTTAAATTTGATTTGATATACATACATACATACTTATAAAACATGAATAATCCAATTATCGAATTAATGTTTTCAATTAAAATATAATTGATTTTATTAATTTTTTTTTTGTGTAACAGGAAATTATTAAGTGAAATTTATTTATCATTTAATATTTACATAAATAAACCTATTGGAAAAAAAAAAAAATAAATAACAGTTTAAATATCAATAAAAGAAAATATTACTAGGCTACAGAATCCTCTATTTTTTTCTCTTTTCAATAAAAATTTTACTCGAATTAATGTCAATTAGCAAAAATAAATCTTCTTTATTAAAAAATATACATATTATGATATGTTAAATTTTTTTCTCCTTTTTTATTTCTTTTCCTTTTTAATCTTATTACAATTTAATTGCTTCGTAATAAAAAAGTAAAAAGCTTTTCTTCTTATTACGAGTATTATCATACAAAATATGTATATTATTTTTTTCTCATTTGATGTGCCATTTTATTTTCTTGTTTTTTTTATATAGAAATTTTACTAAATCAAGCAAATGAAAGTATTTTTGTCAGTTTTCAAAAAATGAAAAAGAAATACAGGACAAATTTCGAAAAAATATCAAAGACATTAAATATCATAGGTAGTACTTGAAAAATTTTGTATCAAATAGGAGATACCGACACAGGTCCTTTGTTTTTTACTTATATCATGCAACTTCTAATTGAAATATAATATACCTATATGTATATACCTACTTTTGAATGAATGTAATAAAATTATTTTAAATACCAATAATCTGAAAACAAAAAATACCGAAAAAGTTATCAATTCTAAACATGAGTCCCATATACTCGTATTGTAGTGGCAAGCATTAATAAGATATTTTCCTGTTATTTTTTGTTAAAGATAAGTATCGATTTTCTTTGTTATAACTACATAAGTATAATATATTTGAAAAATTTATATTTCTATATTCCTAAAAATTTATTTTGTACTCAATAATAGTAGTATTCACACAGTAATCCGAGGTCGTGAGTTCACCATTGCGTTTTTAACAAAGATATGTCATATGCTAATCATCTGAAAATGTATGAAAACTAATGTTTTTCTTCTTCCTTTTTTTTTTTTTTTTTTGCTTTTATTCAACAGAGAATATTAATTGATTTATTATTTGACTAGCTCATGAAAACTATTGATATAAATTTATCACATATATAATAATTGATATAATTTATCATCATACTTACATTGGAAATTCTATGAATTCTTTTTTTATTTATTAGTAATTGATTATTTTTGAATGAAAATCAAAATGGTTTTAAAACTGGAAAATCGACTTGAGTCGACCAAAAACAAATTCCAAACGTACACCTCAATCATTAAATGTGATTTATGAAAAATGTCTAGAAAATTCAATTAGTTTTTATTTGTTTAGGTATCTTTCACAATATTTTAATTTATAATATTTATTTTTAAATTTCTTTCAGAATATAGATATGAGGAATTATTTAGATATTTCATGAAATTAACATTTTATTATTATAATATTTTTTACAAATATTGTACTACTGGATACAATTTGATTTAATTTGAAATAATTTTATTTATGTATTGTTTTTTACTTTAATTTTTTTTTAAATCATTGAAAAAACTTTCCTAAAACTTTATTGAAAAAAAAAAATCAATTTGAAAACGTTATATTGTACTCGTACATGTGTATGTACCTACATATTATGTACGTGTATATACATATGTATATGTATGTACAATCAGTACAACAGATACGATGTGTATTATCACCAATATGAATTATTATACATTTCAAAACATGTCAATTTCCGTTTTTCATGCGTTCAGTATTTCAAAAAAAATAGGTAGGTACTTTTTGTTTTTCAATTTTTAATTCCACTAAAAGTAAATTGAAAGTTTAGAAGAAAAAAAATATATATAAAAGCATCTCTACTATTATTCCTCGATGCAATTTAATATAAAATGCCACACACATACACGAAATCCATAGTTATTGCACCTTTTCGATCTCTATAACTAACTTTTTCTTCTCTAAAAATAAAAGATTAAATAGAAGAGCATTTGCATTTTAAACAAAAAGACAACAAAAAAAAAAGTTTTTTTAGTAGCCTAGTTTTTTCCAGGTAATAAAATCTACTTCGAATTTCCATAAATCTTTGGCTCCCTAGTGGATTTAACTTGCGAATTTTTTTCCACCTAGGATGTTTTTTTCTTATTTTCATTGTTTTTTTCTCTATTAAGTACAATAAAATATAAATCTGTACATAGATTTTAGTATTTAGAGCGTAACAAAAAGAATAACCATAGAAGATAACCATACAGAAAAATTTAGATGCAAATCACAAGCGTATAAAGTTCACAAATATAATACAGGTGATTTTTTTAGATATTTACAAAAAACAAAATATACATACACATGTAGGTATGTACAATGTACATATATGTACGAGTATGAAAGTTTAAAAGCTTGAATATAAATTGACATCTATAATTTATTGAGACATTAATGGCTAACATTTATTGCTTGTTTTTTTATTTAATAAGAGTATTAATTGAACTATTTCTTAATTAAAAATACCATGACCTTAGAAAGTAATGTAATGGGGAAATTTAATTGATACTTTTTTCTCATTTATGTATTTTTTTGTTTGTAAATAATGACTATTTACCATCAATAATGTTTTCCATTATAATTTGAATTAAAATAACCAATAAATATTTATATAACATATAAAATTCAATTCTTTTTATAGTCACCTGAAGCTGAAGCTGCTCTCAGGTCAATTCACTTCCGTGTCAGAGTTGCTTAGGATTCTTTTGGATCTCAAAGTAAATCAATCGGTAGAACCTGACAACATACATCCTTCATCCTAAAATACTGCACCTCTTCTTTTGCTGAACCCTTGAACAAGCTCTTCTACATGTCCTATTCTTCGGGTAAATTTCCTTCCTCTACAAACCAGCTCATATCCAACCCATTTACGAGACAGGACAACCCCTCTAATTACATACCCATTGCAGTACCTTCTATGCTGTCTGAAGACATGGAAATAATAATAAACAAACACCTGATGAACAGCCTCGATGACAAATGGTCAAGTTTGGCTAATCGAGTTTAGACATCAATAAAATTTTCCATTGGATCAAAGAGAATCGTGTTGATTTCAATTTGCTATTATGATAAATATACATATATATTATATATAATACTATACATATTATATAAATAGGATATTAGGTAACGATATACTATACATATATGTATGTTTTGCTTTGAAGGTAAAAATTAATCACCGAATTTATTATTATAGCGAATTAGCTGAATTCTAATCAATGTACTCCATATATCTATTAGTTTTCTATTATTGTAAAGTGACTCTTTTTCCTTTCTTTTTGAAGGTTTTTTTTGTTTTTCATAATAATTTTAGGACTCTATAGATACTATCCAAAATTTCACAATTTTATAATTTGATTTTTCTTCTTGTTTTCACTTTTTGAATTGATACTACATTTAAAAATTTTCTTTTATAACTTTTTTTTTAAGTTTTAATTCTATTTTCCAGTTAATTTTTTTTTCCTTTTTAATTTTTTCCAACACACACACATATTTTTAAAGTTTCTTATTCTTTCCCTTAAAACATCACAGAAATTTTATTTATTCCGTTTTTTTTTCATCTAATTTAATATTGCTATTTTTTTATATTATTTTTTCAAAATTTTATCATCCGAATTATAATCAAAAAATATTTCATCTATGTGACAATATTATAGGATCTTAACAAACAATACATAGAATTGTTTTTTTTTTTTTTAAATTTTATTTTGATTACCACTAAAATACACTAACAAATTCATTAATGTGAATTTATGGTAGATATGGTAAAGGTACATTTATTTTTTTCTACAACAAATTTATTATATTTTAAAAACATGTTTTTATTTACAATCTATGTTAATTATTTCATATAAATCAAAGTAAAAACAAAATTTATAATGCATAAGTTTGATGAAAATTAAAATACATACATATATGTATAATGCTTGTATGTATAGCAATACAACCATGAAAACAACAAGAACAAAAGCATATCATGTACAACTAATAAAATAAATTAAATTTAAATAGAGATGATATACCTTTACATATTCTTACTAAAAATATGTATATATTTCGTATTCTACATTCGTTGCATAAAATATAAAAAAAATAAAATTTTGCGTGGTACACCTACATATACATATTGTATAAAATATTCAAAACTTTTAACTAAGTTTTTAAATGTATTGGGATAGAATAGAATACATGTACAAAATAATGTTTTACCTTTACTTCATATGTATTGTATTATTAAATTTCATATAAAGATAAAAATTTTTTGATAATACATATACATATGTCATAAAAAAGATTTTTCCATATACATACATACTAGGGTTGCCAGGCGTCCTACTTTGACGAGGATTGTCCTCTTTACTTGAATAATGTCCTCTGTCCTCTTAAAGGCTTAAAAATCCTCTCGAAAATTAAGCTGAGGAAAATAACTTATAAAAGAATATTACTTCCTTATAAAAGCGCTTTCTGAATTCAAAATGTGTTTAATAAGTTTATTGATATATCATTATTGTATATAAAAGAAAGAATTGAAAATAATATGTATATCTTTTGCCCTGCTAGAAAAACCAAAAATTTAGTTTAGAAGAAAATTTTTCCAGATTTTGAAATTTTTCTTGAATTAATTGAATCTATGGAAATAAGTAATGATGACGAAAATCATTGATTCACTGTTTAATTTATATAACTTTATATCATTTTTTCTAAGTATACCTAGTAGTTCTGCTTACGTTGAACGAATAACACAAAAAAGTGTATAGAATTCTACAACTATGTAAAAATGAAAAAAAATTAATTCAATGCGCTAAATCTAACGAAAAATATGTTTTAAAAAAATAAAAATATCGAATTTTTAATATGGGTAATCATAAGAATTTGTTCAATGTAACTAATACTTTTTTGTCATTCATATTTTGAACTTTTTTTTTTTGTTATGTTTTTTTGAAATACTTATATTTCCATTATAATTTTTTTTATTATAATAAATAACTTTGAGAAAAATCGAATCTTTTTTTTAAATTACGTATTAACGGCATCTCGTTCTTTATCCTTTACACATTTAGAATATCCATCTAATGAAATCCAATACTATAAGCTAAACCAAATAATATTATCTTTGTCCTCGTGAAGATTTATAAAAATCTGGCAACCCTAATACATACATATTATGTAATTGATTTTTATTTTATATAGTTTTTTTTTTCCTTGTCCTCTAATGTACAAAGGTAAGTTACCGCTTTTATTTTTATGTCATTATAGAAATATAAACATACAATATAATATACTACATATAATATAATATATCTGTATGTGAAAATAATTTTTAAAAAATATAACAATAAAAATATAAAGGACATAATATGAAATTTTATTTTATTATTATTGTTTTAATTTTGTTTTTCCATAAATTTAATATATACGAGTATCATACAATCAGAACGACTAGTTATAATTTAAAATTAAAAAATATTACAAAACAATTTTTTTCATTTTGAAAATGATATACGAGTATTGTATAATTATTAATAAAAATTGAATATTAATAAAAACAGCTGGACAAATATCATTTTTGCAAGATTATCTATTATATCATTTTATGGAAGGATAAACAGTACAGGTATATACGAAAAAAGGTTGATTATTGGAAATTTTGATTTACCAAAAATAAATTGTATTAAAATTTTTAATTTAATTCGAATAAGGTTTTCATAATATAAAAAATAAATATACAGAGTATAATCACAGTTTATACATATTGAGTTTGAAAAGTTTTTTAAGGACTATTTTCTTCATTTTGAAAAGATTAACAAACTTAATATAGGAAAAAATATGTCATTTTCCACGAAGCTTATACATACATACATATACATATTCACAAATTACTACAAAAAATTGAATATATTAAGTCCATCCCCATATGAATTTTTTTTTCGATTTCTAATTCCACTTTTCATGAACATGAATAAAATTTAAAAAACCAAAGGGAATAAACCTATTAAAAATTATTTTTAATTCTAAAAATTCTCATTTTTTATATACTTATATATTTTTTTTGTTATAGAAATAATTGGCTTTTTTTATTTCAAAAATATTTCAACTGAATTTCCATTATTTTTCAGCTTCTTTCAAAAACATTATACATACTACGAAACGAATAGATTTTAATCCTTTAATTCACTTTTTGTATATCAATCGAGGCACAAATTTAAAAAAAATAAAAAAATAGAATGGTATTGAATATTAAATCAATGAATACTTTTTTTCACATTAAAATATGTAAATCTTTTGAAACGCCCATCAAATTAAATGAACGACGATATTTGAATAAGTATATGTATGTAATGTATATGTACATAGGTATATCGAAAACAAAATTTAAGTGATTACACTTAATACAGAAAAAAACAATCATGATTACTTTTATCCTAAATTACATAATTCTATAGTATTTCAACATATCTACTTAGTAATAAAAAAGTATAATCTTTAAAGAGAAAAAAGGAATAAGATAAAATATATTGCCTTTATCATAAAAGCCATATAAGAAGATATACTCGTACATAATATATAGAATATACATATGTGTATATGGAAAAGTCCTAAAGTCATTGATGTTGTAACACTTAATTTTGTCATATGTATACACGGTTTATGATATTTGTAGATATACATAGATAAATTTTATATACTTAATAGATAAATTTTACTATTCTCTTAGGATTTATTCATCTCATTCACATCTATGTCAACATAAAACATGATTCTGCATACATACATGTTCATTTTGTTGCCTACTATCTAACAATGTCTATCACATTTCCTTCATATTATAAGTATAATATGTGATTTCATAGTTGTAGTATATATAACTAACTATACATAATATTATCCGTTTTATTGTATCCATACAATGTGAAATGTATATAAGGGAAACGGTACCAGTAACGAACTTTTCAAGCAGAATTGAATACATCAATTAAAATATTTTTTGGCTTTTATTACCTTTATAATAAATTTTTAAATACCCTGAAAAGAAAATAATTGAAAGATGAAAATTGAAAAAGAAAATTGTTATTTGAATAATAAATAAAATAAGATCCCTATAACAAGTAAAAAGTTGAATAAAAAGCCTTTCAGTTAAAAATGTACATATTTTAAATGAACAAAAAATGAAAATGAATTAACAATTTTATTTAGATCCGATAAAAGTTAAAAATAAATTTGCAGGTATTTAATTTTTTTTTTACTAACTTGATTCTCATAAAAATTACACAATGTTCTAGTATATCTGTGAATTTGAATAATTTATAATTTTAACATTTCTAATTTTTAAAATTATTGTTCTATAATAATACAAATTTTAATTGTCGTTATATTATTTTTCACCCGTTTTCAAATTGAAATATCTCCGAACTACATATGTAATCCTATTGTTTAAAAATTTCTTACAAGATATTATTCTTGTCATTTTTTTATAAAACTGTTTTGATATGAAAAAGATTTTTGCACCAGGGTACAAGTCACAGATGATCGAAAAAAAGTTGTATGTTCTGAGGAAGTACATACATAGGTGATTATGAAATTTGGTCAAGATATTTCCTCAAGGATTTCCCTTGGCACAACAACTCGATATGAGCTTGGGGCTATTAAAGTTAACTTGAGTTTTTCGAGACTACATTTCTGTCATACAAAAGTTATAGAATAAAATGCAAATTCTAAAAACAACTCTTTTTTCTCCTCTATTGTTATTTCTTCTATCTACATATTATTATGAAAAAACAGTTTGCATCACAATTATTAAGGTACCTCTTGATCTAGTGCTTTTTATTTTATTGCAAATAATGTAACAGTCCGAGATAAATTATCCCAAATTGAAATGATTTTAAAAATAAAAATATTTTTACCATTTAGTTTGTTTAATAGCAAACTCTTCAATGAATATCTTATCTAAATTTTAACTTCGTACTTCCCTATAGGACATACTTTTTTTCAAAGAAAAAATTTCATGTTACTGCGAACACTAATTGATGCATTATGTGTTTATGATACAGTGATTCTACATTTTATTTTTTTACAGAAAGTTATACTTTAACAAATCTAAAAATCTTGTTGAGAAAGCTGTGGCTGAACGTTGGTGTTGTTCCCCTAATACATTATTATAACAGGTCAACCAAACGACAGCATGAAAATTGTGTTTCTGATGATGCCTCAATTGTCTACATAAATTTTTTTTTTACATAATGTACATAATATGTATGTATGTATATATTTTTTTATACAGTTGTATAGTATCGTCAACATCTATAAACTTTGTGTCCATTAGAAAATTTAAGCTTATAGGTATATAGCATCTTATAGGTTCACAATTATTATGAATCCTGATGTAGTATATATTAGATGCATACTATATGTATACCTACATATACATATGTATATGTATGTGTGAATTCAAGTCACGTGAAATGATTGACCATTGCCTTAAACCTTCTTCCTGTGAGTATACACAGTACAATAATATAATAATATGTATAGACTGATCCATGTAATTATGTACATACACTATTTTAGGATAATCTTATATAAAAATTTTTTGTAGTGCGTGTTAAACTCTTTATCCTTAAGGATATGTGTTTATGTGTACATATTTGTTATAAGTATGTGTATGTATGTAGCTATGTTGTCAAGTTAAATTGATGAAATAAAGAATTTATTCTTCTTTTTATAAGTTAAATTTTCTAAATTATGTATGTATTTAATATGTTTTTTTCTTACTTTTCTTATTTTTAAATTCATAACACACCGAAAAATTCACTTTTGAAGCAAAAAAATAAATTTAACCTTAGCACGCACATGAGCAAAATTAATTTAAATTCTAAACGATATTCTGTTCTTTAAAAAATATAAGACAGTTTTAATTATAAAAAACGTTTTAAGCAATGTTTACTTAATATTTTGTTATTGATTTTCACGTCAAACATTTAAACAATAAATTTCTTCTATTTTCACTTTTCTTAAATAAAATATTTTAAAAAACTCTTTGAAATTTCTTTGTGCATGTATACATCATTAGTTTACAATTACTTCATTTTCTTTTGCTTTTGTAGATAATTTAATTTTTAATTTAAAAGTTCTTTATTTCTATAATTTATATACATATAATTGAAAATGTAAAATATTATATAAAATCTTAAAATCTTAATTAAAATAATAATAATAATAACGGCTAGTGATTGTAAAATAAATGAATCATACTTATACCAAAAATAATAGATTCTAACTTTTTTGTAGTTGAAGTTTATATTTCTACTGTACAAGCATGGTACATTATATACATATACATACCTATACTATATATTGGAATATATTTATACGTATGTATATATTCAAATGAATTTTACTATCACAATTCTGTATCAAAATAAAATTAAAAACAAAGCAAAAACTATTAATGAACAAACATCACAAAATTTATAAAGTTTTAAAGGCTAAAAGATTATAAAACTCTTTTATTCAACCGCAAAAGTTTTTGAAATTTTCTCAAATTTATATGCATGTACATTGTACACATACATAGTATATCTGTATATGTACCCACATTACATATACATAAATATCATATATTTAGTTCAAAAGTATGAGGCTGCACTCACAAGAATGAAAATGCATATTCATCATAAATATAAATTTTTCCTGTATTAATAATATCCTTTATTTGTAAATTTATTATTTTAAAAATATTTTATATAAAAATAAAATTTCAAGTATAACTATGTATTTGTATTTGTATTTGTTCTATTAGTTAGCCAAAAAAAGAAATAATAAACCTCAGATATCCCTCATCATTATTCAACATCATATTATAATTTATGTATTATATTAAACATCAATTTTTGTTATTAATGAAAAAAAAAAAAAATAATAATAATAAAAATGAAAAGGAAATACAAAATACATATTGAATTCTTTGTACATTGAAAAATCTTTTTTAGAAAAATATTTATAGGGTGACCGATGTCAGTTTTTACATCATAGCTTACACCCACAAATAAAACATATGTATATATTGGTGATAAAGGAAAATAAAATGTTTTTATTTAGCTTTTTAAATTGGCCACGATTTCACAAACTATACTGTTTTAGGGTCATCTATACTGTTATCCTGCTCTATATAACTATGTGCGTAAGCGTTATGGAGATATTAAAAACTTTGATCCTAGTGTTTCATCTTAAGTTATGGTAGAACTATGTAAAAATCTATCATCGAACACTCTGTATTATAATCATGAAAATTATTCTCGTATATGTATTTTTTTTCTTTTATTTTCCGTATGGTAATTTTTCAACTTTAATGTAAATATTTTATGATTGATTTAAATTACATCCAATATTTACCTTATTATGTAACCTTCAGGGAATATATAAACTAAGCGGAAATTGTTAGCAGTTTGAAATGCAATAATAAAAATTAGAAGTTAAATAAAAAAATCTGAAAAAAAATTATTATCCAAAATCCGTAAAAAAGCTTAATAAAATATAAGTATTATGATGTAATCAAAAAAGATAAATTATGTATAAGATAATAAATTTTTTTTTTTTTTTTCAGAATTTTTAATGTTAAAATTACAATATTCTATTGAAAAAAATTCTTTAATTTCGAATATTTTTATTAAAAAACAAAATATTGTATTAGGTCACCAAATTTGTACAATAATAAAAGCGTTTTTATCTAGATATAAGTATTTATTTTGATAACCTAAACTTAGATTATTCTACATAATAACATAAAAAAAATAAATTAAATAAAACAACAACAAACAAACAAAAAATGAACAACTTTGAAAAGAACACAATAAAATTTCTAAGCGAGTTTTTATGAAATTCTATTTTATGTATGCCATTTTATTCTTGAAAAAAAAAAAAAACACACGAAAAATGAAACAATTTAATCTACATCTTTAAATCACATCATCAATTATACAATATTTTAAATTTTTTTTTTACTTCAGGCTATTGCTAGACATAAACATTCTCTAAATTACTATAAGGACGAAGCTTCGATTTTCTTCCGTTATTTCTCTTATCCTCATTTCTCTATCTTTTTTATTTTTTTTGAAATTTTTTTTTTCATCAATTTTATCATTTGCAATCGTTACATTTAATATCATTCTAATCGATTGATATCCAAACATTATAATACAAAAAAATATATTTCACAAAAACGGAAAGAAAAGTACACCACTATCTACCAATTTTTATTTTATTCGCAGTCTAAGCAAATATAATAAAATAAAATGAAAAAACAAAATAAAAAACATTTAAAAAAAAAACAAATACAAATAAAAACAAAACCGTCAAAGTTTTATTTGGTTTTCGATCCTAAATTGAATCATAAATTTCAAAGATATTGCCTCTTAGAAAGCTCATTTCCATACATGGATTTTTCAAATACCTATACACTGAATTTATAAATGAATATTATTGTGTATAGGCAGCTTAAAGGTTTTTCTTTAACTTCTACATATTTACTCTATATATACATATGAAAGAACAAAATGAAAATTTTCATTTTACAAAAGTGAAGAAAAATCACGTGAAAAAATGAAGAAAAAAAAACTTGTTTGTATGAAAGAAGAAGCTTTTGATATTAAAATAAAAATAAAGGAGATTCTAATGCAGATCATCACAAAACATCATAAAGATTTTTCCTTTTTACGATTATTTCACGTACTTGCTCTTCGCCTCAATTTTCCCATCCATTTCACCTACAAAAGAAAGGTTTTTCATGAAAACAAACAACTGAGCCCCCTTTTACATAACTTATATGACACATAAACGTATATGTACATGGATAATGTATATATACAAATATTTCATCCAGGAAAAATTCCGTGTAAAATTTTATTCTTTATCCTGAAAATACTGAAACCATATAATACATACATATGTATATACAATAAATGTACGTATACATACATACTCATATTCATTTATAAAGTTGTGCAATTCTGTTGTTGCATTTTATACATTTTTCCTAGTTTTTGTTTTTTTTTTTTTCTTTTTTTTTACTTTTTTTTCTACGTTTTTCTTTTTATAAATCTTATGTACAGTTGACAAAGTTTTCTTTAAAATACAGTAGGTAGGTACTGGTACTCCAGATATATTCAATGATATCAGTGTTTATCAAGTTTACTAGTATATTTTATATTTTATATGTATAAACATCAGAAAATACAACAGTACATTACATGCGTACATATGTATGTACATATACAGCATACAACAAAGTCGTATCTACGATAGAAGTCACTTTTATATGACAATAAACTTTTAAGGATACAAAATTGGCTTGGAAAATAGATTTTACTTTTTATATGTATCAATGTTTCTATTATGCATGATGGTACAACAATGTTTTTATTTTCAATGATATATCCTGCAATTGTTTTCTATTTCACTTATTCAATTTTTATTTATATATATACAAATACAGGGTGTCTACTGTCCTGTTTGTTTAATCATTGAAAACCATATTTCGTTTGACCCTTAATACATTTTGTACCAACATTTTATGCTTATGTTAATTGAAACTGCAAAGAGTTTCTTTTCGACAACAGAGATATAGGGTGTTTCACAAAAACAAAAGTCTCAAAAATCATTCCAGTACCCCGGAAAAGTGAAGATTAACCGCCCACCCTTTCATACGATTATTGGCTTGTTTCGGCGAGACCTATATGTTGTTAAATTTTGTAACACCCTAAACCGGACACCCTGTATGTGTATATTTTATTCTTGTATACTGAGAGACAATCAGTTATATAAACAAATATATACTATACAAAGAAAACATGTAATTCAATCTTATAAAATGATACTACTTAATAGAACGAAGAAAGAAAAACAAATAGGACAAAATACACTGTGATTTTTTGATTTATATATGTACCTACATTATATAATTTGGTTTTTATTCATGATAAATTAAATGAAAATTGTTTATGATAATAAAACATTTTGTTTTTGTTGAAAAAATTTCTAAATCACAAACTGAAAGAACCATATGTACATATGTTACGTATGATATGTTACGACAAAAATTACAAAAAACAAAAAAAGCTCAATTTAATAAAAGCCAAAATGAAAAATAGAATGAGTTTATTTTATAGATTAGGGATTTCTTTCATTAAATTAGATAAATTTGATATAAAAATTAGATGTTCTTTTTCTTAAGTAGGAAAACTTGAAAAAAATGTTTTTCGATGTCTTATAAATTACCTTAAGATATTCAAAAAGTTACTTTATGACTACATTGTGTTATTAATGTCAGAAAAATCTATACTACAGTTGTCAATCCTCACCCTCTTCTTGTATTCGTACATGGAACTCTGATGCAATAAGAATAGAAGACATCACTTATCTTGTTTATGCACAACAGTTAAAACGTTTTAACGCTAAAACGTTTTAAACATCGTTTTGAGATAATACACTTTGATTGGTGTTTATGCGTAATACAACATTTCGTTCTCACTCAAAACGTTGAACACCTGCGTGTGTAATAACAACTACTTAAAACGAAGTAAGTGTTTATGCACATTTTAAAAACGAAATGAAATTTTAAATGCGGATTTAATAGTGTATTAACTCAAAACGACGTAGAGCTTTAATGCGTTTCGAAATTTTGTTTATGCATCCGTATTAAGTCAAGACGGAGTGAGTTAATGCGAAGTAACGCTTAGCATAAACAAGATAACTGTCCTGAATTCAATCCGTAGACAAAACAACAACGCTATAATAATGATCGTTCGTTGAGTCGTAATACACTGAGGACTGAACACATAAAGGCGAATTTCGTTTTGTTGGTGGTGGCGGCTGTCAAAATTAACCTCCAACGGCAAATTTAATCTATTTGAACACAATCGTGGTGGTTTTTGGAAAGCGATTTTCAGTGTTTGGCGAATTGTATACAAAAAGTAAATTACATAATTGTTTACGTGTAAACAAAAAAAAGATTTCTCAACATTTTTATGACGTAAACAATGTAAAGAATGTAAAGAATATTTCATATATATTAATTAGTTTTAATTAACAATATATACAAATAACAACAACTACAGACACAGTAATACCAAATACATTCTTGCATCCAATTAATATGAATAAATCTTAAAAATCTTTTATTTAATTAAACCGTTAAAAAAACATACAGATTTAAGCAGTGCTTATAAAATTAAATGTAATGATAATGATTGTTCAGCTGTTTATATAGGCAAAACAAGAAGAAATTTAGTAACTAGATTCAAAGAGCATTAACATTACACAAAAAATAATAAACCATTATCCCGGTATATCTAAACATTTAATTGAAAATAATTATATGACGAACATGGATAACATGGAATTGTTACATAACTTAAATGACAATAGAATTATAGATAAATACGAAATATTTGAAATTAGGAAAGCTAAACACTTAAGATTAAACATTAAATTAAATGATCAACTCGCTTTTAATAATAAAAGTCCACTGCTTAATCCATCCCTGTTTAAGTTATAGTAAATTGACTTTATTATGTTAGTTTTAACGCATTTATAATATGCATTTAAAAAAATTTTATAATTAGTTAAAAGAACCACTTCGATATTGCCAAAGTAAGGCGAAATCGGTCGGTTAAAAAAATTTGTTAATTAAATTAAAATAAAAAATAATTTTGTGGAAAATTAAAAAACAAGTATTTTATTTATTAATATAATAATATCATAATATAGTTATTATGTAATTTTACAAAATGAATAGTGTTTTCCACTACAGACTAAATAATAAATCTTTGAATGAGCCGTTTATTTTGAAAGAGGGGCAAGTGCACTTTTGGTAAAAAATCAGTCCAAAATTTTTTATTTCGAACACTCATTTTGTACTTTCCTATTAAATTCTTTACAAAATGCACAGTTTTAACCATACACTACACATGCATGCATGCGCGAACAAAAAATAGGGCCTATTAATCACATTACATTATACACATTAAATACAACAAGATAGTCTGACGTTTGAAATTCTTCTTTCTTCACATTCTTTACGTTTTGTTTACATTCTTTACGTTTTGTACATTCTTTACAAGATTTTAATTGTTTACATATTGTTTACGTTGCAAACGTAAAGAATGTTAAATTTTTTTGTAATTGCGCATTTGTTTGTAGTTTCAGTAGTGTAAGTGTGATGGTTACCATTGTGTGAGGAACATATCAGGCTAGTGTGCAAATTTTTATCAAATTCATTTTAAATTTCAAAGCTTAGTGAATTAAATTTTGGCGAAAAAATTGTGAAGTATGCAAATATGTATGTCTGCAGAACAACAAGGAAAAAAATTTAAACATACCGATGCAAGGGGAATTTAGAACTTGTTTGCTTTCTACTGGAACTTACTACTTCATGTTGATTGCATACGAAAATTCATGTCAGAAGCAGGTTTTATACTATACGACAGAATTTGCATTTAATAAATAATTTGGAGATACTAGCTGACAACAAAGATAAATTTATTAAAATAAATTTCGATTAGAGAAAGGTCTATATGAGTCGGCGAGTAAATTATCCCATTTAAAGGCAGTCTTAGTATTAAACAGTACATCAAAAGGTAACCGTTCCTTTGGGGTTTCGAAGTAAAAAAATACAAGAAAATTAGAGGATATTCCGAAAAAGTAGTCAGTATGGAAGGCAATGTTATTCTAACGAAGTAATATGATAACATGATAACAAATAAGTTATTATGGCTTCTAATTTTTGTGGCATTAATCAAAAAGATATTGTACAAAATTAGTGTATCAATGTTAGTATATTTAGGCAGTCTAATACATATAAAAATAATATAAAATATTCTTTTCTACAAGCAGAAAAATGCGGAAGTGAAAGGGTTAAGGAAACAAAAAACCGACCTTTTAAGCTTAATTAATTCATTGACATACATTTTGATTTTGAACCTGAAATATTCATTATATTTTCTGAACAATGACAAAAATTTCCTAAGTATTTTAAGGTTTTTGTATATTTAAACATAATGAATACAAAATATAACCCTTAATTTACACATATGTAATTTAGTTTTAGTTAAGCAATATCATATTTAAAAAAAGATATTATAGGTCTACTCTATATTAAATAACATTTCAAAAACTATGTTATTATTATTAAAAAGAATAAAATTTAAAAATGTATACATACTTCATATAAGTATATGTATGTACATTGTACATATATTTATACTTTAATGTCTTTCTAAACCCTTGAATTCATACCATATTGTGGTTAAAAGAAGTTTATTAAAGTTTCCCAAAAAAGATAAACAATTACTTAAAAAACAAAACATACATATGTATATATAGTAATATTGAAATAATATTACACATATACAAAATCTTTTGGACCTAATTACAAAATATACTTTGAAAATTATCCTACATATTTCTTGTTTTTTAATTTAAAACTACATCACATGTAATATACTCGTATAAAAGTGTAAAATTTGTATTAGAATATAAATATTTTACTAAAGAATTTTCATAATGACGAATACATTTTTTAAAATAATATTTTAACAAAAATAAATAGAAACACATGGACATATCAACTATTAATTTTTAGTGTCGAAAAAAATATGACCAAACCACATTTTTGGTTTTAGAATTCACTTAATTAAAAATTTAATAATGTTCACGTTATCATATTACATGAACTAAATAATAAATTTAAATGAATTAAATTTTGCTACACATACATACATATGTATATATATGTACATAGGAATATATAGCATGTGCTTACAGTACTTTGATAAATCTAATTAAAATTTCACAAGTAAAAAACAACAACTTAAATGATATTTTATGAAATTTATATATTTTTGACTATGCATCCAAACCAAAACCATCCATATAGAAAGCCCTGAACTGGCTTTCTGCACTAACACAATCAAACACGACAGAAGTGTTAATTTTTTAAAACAACACTGCTGGTAGTACAAATAGTGGTGTAAAGAAAATGTGTTTTAGTTAAATATTTTTGGTTTTTTAAATAAAATATGGTTTATAAAAGTTTTAAAATGTAATAAATTAACAGTGTTATTATTTTTAAAGTGCACAATAGTCAAAAAATAAAATAAAAAGGTGGAAAATATTGTGCGTTCTTACCTTCTTGTAAGAGAAAAAATTGGCGTATGACTATGCCTATATGGTGATGGTGAGAAACTAAAATGTCAAAACAAAACATGACACTTCTAACTAATACATACAAAACCCCAGGGCTTTCTATATAGATGGTTTTGATCCAAACTGTTCAAATAAATAATTAGAACATATGTTATGTATACCTACATATTAAAAATATAATAATATGTACATCATTTAATACACATTACACATACAATATGAATATGTACATTATACATGAATTTTATAAAATTTCATGAGTAACTAAACGAACGAAAAACTTCGAATGATATTCAGTTATTTTAAATAAGTTCTCTTAGGAGAATAATTTTTATATTCATTTTCAACATCTAGATGAAAGGATGAAAGCTAAAAAAGTAAAAATAAAATGGTAGGTACATATCAAAATCCATCACTAAAAATAATCTTCGGATATTTTGACGGAAAATACAATCGTAGCTCTTTATGGACATTTTTGGAATTTTTCTATGATAACTTCAGGGTAATCAATTATGATCAGTTTTTAATAAGAGACAATATTTTCAAGTTCATGTGAAGTAAAATATTGTAGTAGGTTTTAAAATAAATAAATTTTAAACCTTTATACCTATTAAAATAAAATTGACACACTATATTCACTTATGAATTTTTCTTTATTAAAACAAAATTATATACATGTAAGTATATGTCAGGTACCTATACCTTCCGTAAATTTTTATAATAGTAGACCTATACCTTCTATAACAATTTAATATAGTTTACACTAACAGGTCGACCTATCGACTGACTCTTTATTTTTTGAAAAACTAGAATTAACAAGTAATCGAATGATAAAACAGTTACATTACAATAAAATTAATGCTTATTCATTTTTACAGCGTGAATCTTATTTTTAATTTTTTAAAGAAAATTAGCTACAATATTGAATTGACTTAATTCAAAAATTTTTTTGTTACTGAATGTGAGGTGTATTTGTGACAGCTATGAAGTCGTGAAAAAAAGAATAATAATATGTGTTAAGTCAATTTTTTTTTGCTTTAAAATCATTTAAAATTTAAATTTGAAGCTATGAAAAATTGAAAATACTTTAGCATTTAAACTATCCAAAAAAACAATGACCTCTTAAAAATGTAAAAGCTAGGGAGATTTTTTTCCTAGTTAAAACTATGAAATTTTAGAAATATTGTAGATATTTTTTAGTTTAATTTTAATTCAAAATAATATTAATATTTCTTTTCTATGACATTTTGCAAAAAAAAGATTTGATTGCTTCTATATCACGAAAGCACAAACAATATAATACAGATACATATATATAAACCATTGTACAAAATGTTGCATATGGATTGCGATTAACCACAAAGATTAACCGACAAAATGTATATGATTAGCATAGACATAAACCTGTGAATGATCATGGCAAAAACCATATAAATACCATATAGACAGACCAAAATGAAAATTTCTTGAAAAAAAATATTTTTCTCCCTGCAGATGGCCAGCCAAGGAGGCTCTGATAGAAAGAATAATTTTTGTATGAATCGAAATCAACAGTATAAGTGTTGAGTGTATAAACATATACAATAATAATAACGTGGCTTTTTAGAGCCAATATGGAAATTGCGTATACAGAAAAAAAAAAAACAGATCGCAAAAACGAAAAACGTACAGAAACAATATGTATAAGCGCATATATAAATTATGAGTCAATTCATTCAAAAACTATATAGGTATACAACTTGTCTGTTAAAATAATGATCATTAAATAATATGACATATAGATATATATTATACTGTAGTATAATACAGAATAGATAATGTACATACATATTTCATAGGATTTTGCAATTATATCCTATAATTATACATATATTGCTGGTATGGTTTTTTTCTTTTCTTTTTTTTTTTTTGTCCACATGCATATATTATAGTTATGTAGGTATGTATACCTATTTGATACAGCAAACAGCGTTCTTTAAAGCTGAAATAAATGGTTATTGTTGTTGTTTTTTTTTTTTGGTTTGATTTTTCTGTTTCTTGTTGTTATTGTACTTTTGCTAATGATATGCTCGCGTAAATAAATATTTTTTGAAATAAGAATTTTATTTCAAATTACAGTGTCCGCTCAATAATTTTTCCCTTCCTATTTTCAACTTTTGGTTTTTTCAACACCCAAATTTCAATAGGTACTTTGAAGGTTTTTCGATGATTTTTATTTTATAAAATAGAATAAAGTTTAAATAAGCTAAACATGTAGGTACTGCCTAATTTAAATCACAGATTTTTGTAGAAATAATTCATTATATAATTATCATAATCGGTTTTTATAATAACAAAAACTAATTTTATTACAAAACTATTTATTGTTTTTTCAAAAATAGCGTTGAAAGTTGCAAATTGGTTTCTATCCAATAATTTCAACTATTTTAAAATTTAAACAAGGCCTATTTTAATCAGTCCAAATTATCGAGCTCATACTGTATGTATGTGTAATTTTTGCTTCTTTTCTTTCAAATGAACAAAATGCAAGTGAACAATTCGTTCTATTTCAAATTTTAAACCCTCGAATCAATTTTAAGTAACAAAATGTAACATTTTTTGATTCTTTAGAAAAGAATGTTCCTGTGAAGCTAGGAAGTTGAAATTTGGCCAGAATATTCTTTGAACGGTCTTATATTGCATGAACTTTGAAAGGTTGAATTTTTTTCTAAAGAATTAAAAAATGTTACATTTTGTTACTTAAAATTGATTCGAGGGTATAAAATTTAAAATAGAACGAAGTGTTAACTTGCACTTGGTACTGTTAAAAATTATAGAACAAGAAAAAAATGCTAACGAAAAACCAAAGGTCGATTCTCTGTAAAATTATACCAAAATTTTCACTTGGTTCAGTAAAAATGTTGAAAAGAATAGCTAAATATGAAAAAATTCTTTGTTTTTATAGGCAGCTGACCTGATATCGGCATTGATTTTTAGTATAATATTACATACAATATACATTTTTTTTTTTTTTAATTACTTCAAAATGTCTTCTGCGTTGCCTGAAATGTCCTCATAGATTTTAATTGCTTATTGTAAAAGATCAATTATATGAGTTTTCTATAAAATACTTTTTTAAAGGACATGTGTTACAATAAAACTATAAATGAGACAATTATTAAATACTTAACAATTCACAGAATTCTTAAAGAAAATATTAAGAATGTATTAACAAGGTTGTGTACGAGTCTTCTGCGTTGCCGCCTTCATTTCAGATAAATTTAAAACATAAGGTCAGAATAATAGAAATGCGCTATATAGTTTTAAAAGTGAGGTATAGAAAAATGTACAAGTATTAAGTCTTTACACTTTTATTATCCAACAATTTTTTAATAAAATTCCTCACAAAGTGTCTTCGATGTTAACAGAGAATCGACCTAAAACAAAAATACACACATGCTTAAGAAAATAATATCACACGTACAGTATATATGGTTTAATAAATACATATATTGTAATGTAAAAACACAAACACAAAAATTTTAGTTCTATGTCCAACCACTTGGGGACAAGGAGAAATCGCTAAAATGATAAAAGTTATGCTAATTTGAAATGTAACTGTCAGTAACGGACAAGTGGGCTGTCTTTATGATGTAATTATATAGTCATTGATCATGGTGTTATATGAACTGACAAAGCTTTCAGTTTTTTGTTTCTTACTTTTCTTGAGATACAATACAATTATTAACCGACAACAAAAAAAAAAACATGTGACCAGCAAATAAAAGACATTATGTATTGTACATATGTATGCATACAATATTGTATTTTACTTTTAATAACACACAATTATTTCTTAATTTAAAAAAAAAATAAAGCCTTTTACAAATCAAATCAAATTTAGATTTTTTGCGATTTAACATGTTCAAATATGTATTTTATGCGTAAATTCATGTATAAATTATAGCTGTTGAAATTATAGAGTAAGAAAAATTTTTTCCGCAGTAAATATAGAAATTGTAGAATTCATAATGCTAAGGACAAAACTGTTGAGAAGACCATGGTTTGAAATTATCGGGTAGTAAAATTATCGAGATTCTACTGTATTCACTTTTTTGATAATTGATAAGTGATGATAAGGCGTTAAACTATTAAATTAAAAATATTTTTTCGGTCTTCGAATCATAATTAATTTATTATCGGAGCTAATTTATTACTTTTCTAGACGTTATTTAAATGGAGTTGATCGATTTGGCAAGTGAGGCATACAATTTTTGATGACTACAGACGTAATCATATTTTTTCTTTCAAATTTAATAATAATAACAAGTAGGTACTGGTAATGGTGCGGGTGCATGAAAAATTCATTTTATTTGCTTCTTAGAAATAAAAAAAAACTGTCGAGAGGAGAAAGTGAAAATAAATTACAAATCATATGAACAACAACAATTAAAAATGTCTATTTCCTAAACCTATGTTTACAGCAAATCATAGGATCACTTAGTAATAAAAAAGATTGTCCAATCAAACCAAATTGAATTGCGTTTTTCATAACACAACAGTATGTAAACACAGAGGAGGTAACATGCTAAATTTATATAGTCATTGATGTAAATATGTAATCAAACATACAAAATATGTTTATTCAAAAACAATAAGTGAATGTCAGCCACAAGTTAGAAATGGAAAAAATAAAAAAATCATGATTATTGATATTTTCTAAATAACTACAAGTGAAAACATAAATAAAAAAACTCAAAGTTGTTCGGTAATATTGTTGTTGTTTTAAGTTTTCCAAAAAATTATAATTAATACTCAATAAAATTTTATTACTCCTTTAAAAAAATTTCATACCTTTCCATTCATAACATTTATTCTTTGCTTATTTATTTATTATTTGTTTGAAAATAAATTATATTTATAATTGAACTTGGAATTTTTGCATCTTGTGGGAATTCCTGTATTTGGAAATTTATATACATATACAAGTAGGTATATGAACAACGTTTTTTGTTATTAACCAAATGCTAGCAAAATTTATTTTGTGTTTCGTAGTGAGTAGACTTATTTAAATTTTTGGGAAGTATTTTTTTTTAAAAAAAGAAATTTTTTAATATTTCTTTCTTAATTTTTAATCGTTCTTTTTTTTTCAAATAATTATGGAGATTTCAGTATTGAAATCAAATAAAAATAATTAAAATAAAAAATTTTTTTTAATATAAAACGTTTTTAAAACGGACTCAAAAGTATAAAATAATTTTTCCTAGCCACATACACATTCTCAACCCCATACAGATAATCCTGAAAATTTGTGATTGCGAATTTTTAATAGCTATAAAAATACTAATTGTAAGATTAAAAATGAAAAACGTGGGGCGCTATTCTTTACACTTCTTACTATTAACTTGCGCTACTCTTTACACTTCTTACTATCAGGGCCGTATTTAAGCATAGGCTATCTGCCGTACAAAGGCTAATCGCGTCAATTACATTTTCACTCATTTTGAGTTAAATATATTTATGATATAATAATATATAGTTATATATATGAACTGAAGGAAAAATTCTCTATTAAAAAATATGTCTATATATTATATATTATATATATAATTTAATTTTTCCACTAGTTCATATGTATAACTATATATTATATCATAAATATATCTAAGTCAAAATGAGTGAAAATGTAATTGACGCGATTGTCCTTTGTACGGCAGAGATATAGGCTGCAGCCTAGGGGCCCGCACCACAAGGCTGCCGTACAAAGGACAATCGCGTCAATTACATTTTCACTCATTTTGACTTAGATATATTTATGATATAATATATAGTTATACATATGAACTAGTGGAAAAATTAAATTATATATATAATATATAATATATAGATATATTTTTTAATAGAGAATTTTTCCTTCAGTTCATATATATAACTATATATTATATCATAAATATATTTAACTCAAAATGAGTGAAAATGTAATTGACGCGATTGTCCTTTGTACGGCAGAAGGGGGCCCGCACCACAAACAATTTTTTTTTTTTTTTTTTTTTTTTTTTTTTTTTTTTTTTAAAGATTCATAGGTCGCAATGAGTAAAAGGTTTTTGTTTTTTGCTTGCTAGATAAAGTTGTATTGGTGTTATTTCTGGGTGTCAGACTACAATATTGCTCCAGATTTTGTGTAACATTTATTTTTCATGAGCGTTTTTATAAACCTCCATGGTATTATTAACAAATTTCATATATTTAAGCTGACGAGATAACAAGCGTACAGAAGGATCAGCTCATGCGAGAAAAAATAATTTCAATTCACATGATAGAATCTTCGGACCTACTATACTTTGTTTTTTTTAGAGCAGAGCAGCATTTCCAATTGTTGCGAGGCTCTAGTTCTTATATAACATGCACGAAAAAGTCGTTTTTATTTTGGGACAAGCTATGCTCTTTGTACTATTTGATTTGTGTTGTTATTGATCAATTCTCTTGTAGCGCAGAAGACAGATTTTGTAAGAAATTTTATATAAAAATTGTTGGATAATAAAAGTGATACTTCTAAATTTATTACAATTTACCTTCACTTTTAAAACTACAATATATAGCACATTCCTATTTTCTTGACCTTATGTTTTAAGTTTATTTGAAAAAAAAGGCTGTTAACGCAGAAGACATTCTTAATTCTGGGAATTGCTAAGACCTTGAGGATTATCACTTTTATATTTTTATTGCTACACATATCCTTTAAAAAAATATTCAATAGAAAACCCATATAATTGATCTTTTACAATAAGCAATAAAAATTTATGAGAACTTTCCAGGTAACGCAAAAGACAAAAAAGATAACATAGGATATATTATGAAGTGATTAAAATAAAAAATTAAAAATGTAAGTATATTGTATTTGTAATAATATACTAAAAATCAAATCCGATATCAGGTCAGCTGCCTATAAAAACAAAGAAATTTTTAATATTTACTTATTCTTTCCAAAACTTTTACCGAAGAAAGTGAAGAATTACAAGTGTGTGTCTATTTGTATAGTATTATTTATATAATATATTTTTAAACAAAAAGTTTATATTTTTTCGTGTAATTTCTAATCGCCATTTAAAAAAAGAGGAATTTAAAAGTGGAAGTGCCAAACGGAAGATTGCAAAAGAGAAAGAAAAAAAGAATGAGGAAGTTATAGCTAAGTCACGTCGTATGACCGATTATATGGAATTTAAGCCAAGTTCATCTTCTGCTTCAAAAAACAATAATGATGATGATAAACGGTTTCCTGCCAGCGCGAGTCAGCCTCAAAACTTTGGAGACGGCGAAGTGGTAAGTTCAATAAAAATATGTAAAGTTTAGTATAAAAGTAAAAGTTTAATGTTAATATTGTTGAAAAGTTTCGAACTCAAAGTTTTCTTCCTGTCATAAATCAATTTGAATCTTCATTGCGGCAGAGGCTTGAGGCATACAAAGTAGTCGATACACGTTTTGGGTTTCTCAACAAGTTGGATACACTTAGCAATAAAGATATAATTGCAGCAGTTCAAAATTTAGAAAAAACATACGAAAATGACTTAGACGACAATTTGGCAAATGAGCTGATTCAGTTCAAGAATTTTTATCACGAGTTTCAGAAAGATGGTATGGAAAATTTAATAGTCAGGAGAGGTGGATGTATGAGCTTCTCTTGGAAAAAAATGTTAAAGATTGTTTTCCTAATGTCGAGATCGCTCTTAGAATGTACCTATCACTTATGGTTACAAATAGCAGTGGAGAAAGGTCATTTTCAAAATTGAAGCTGATCAAAAACAGGCTTCGAACCTCTATGTTAGATATTTTAAGACAGCTGAGTTATGAAGAAATTATAAGCAGCTTCATTAGTATTAAGTGTAGGCGCAAGCCAATTAGTCAGTAAGATTATTTAATACTTTAATTTTAAGTCTGATCACTAATGTATTTCAATTGAATATGTATAAGTAAAATAAATAGTTTTGAATACATTAATTATTTTTCGTTCTTTTTATTTTTATTATCTTCTCATCAACTCAATATCTTCTAAATATTGTATAGTTAAAAAATTCTACAGTTTAATAATAAACTTCTCTGCCCCTTTTTAGGTTTTTAGTAAAAAAGATGTTTCTATATTGCGAATTTTGCAGGTTAATTTTCAAAAAAAAAAAAACCCCGGTAGGGCCCGCACCACAAGTCGAGCCTAGGGGTCTAGAGATCCTAAATACGGCCCTGCTTACTATTATCTTGCGCCCCATGTTTTTCATTTTTAATCTTACAATTAGTATTTTTATAGCTATTAAAAATTCGCAATCACAAATTTTCAGGATTATCTGTATGGGGTTGAGAATGTGTATGTGGCTAGGAAAAATTATTTTATACTTTTGAGTCCGTTTTAAAAACGTTTTATATTAAAAAAATTTTTTTATTTTAATTATTTTTTGCTTTTTAGTCTTATGTGAAATTTGTCAATCGATTTTATTGATATTATTTTACATTAAAAAACAATATAAGTAAAACTAAAAAAGTTTTTTTAATTTTAAAAAAGAAATATATTTGTATATATATATATATGTAAAATACAGTCGCTTTTAAAACATTTGCAACTGAATAAATTTAACGTGTGTATATATTAAAATTGTAAAATTTTTTTACCTATTTAAATAATTGTATATTTTCTTGTTACATTTTTGTTGAATATTCTTTTTCTTTTTCTTGTTATCACTTGCACTAATTATTGGATTAAATATTATTAATTAATTTAAATAATTGAAAACAAATATATTTGTATGGGTATATATGTACAAAATTTAAATATTTTTTTACCTATTTAAATAATTATATACTTTCTTGTTATATTTTTGCCGAATGTTCTTTTCCTTTTTCTTGTAATAAATATATTTTCTTATATATATGTATATGTACCTACACGTTTGGTATAGGTCATTGAACACTTATTTAAAATTAACAAATTTGCAGTATTGTTGAAACCAATATATAAAGACTGCCTTTAGCATACTAAAATATTTTTGACTTGAAAATCAGAGTTTACTTATTTTAAATTTTAGTAAATAAAAATTAATATTTCATTTGTTTTAGACCAAATTTGAGGATCGAATATCATAAAAAGTAAAATTTTAAAACTTTCATTAGCGATGTAATATTGCATTGTCATGCAGTTCTGAGCTGTGTTGAAAGTTTCAAGTCTCTATGTCATCAAAAAGTTGGTTAAAAATCAATTTCTAAATTTGTACCGAACAGACAGACAAGAAACCAAGCTAATAAAAACATTTTAAAAATGATAAACTTTTTATAAACGGTTATGGTTATCATTTCCGATATAAAACCGATAAAATTTATAATTGGTGTTGTGAAAAAAGAAAAAATTTAAAATGTAAAAGTGTAGTTGCTACAAAATTTATTGATAATGAGCACAAAATTTATAAAAGTGCTTTACAACATAATCACGACAGCAGTGCTAGTAAAAAAGAAGTTTGTCGTTCAAATAATAGAAACTTATAATATTGAATATTGCTAAAAATCCCAAAGAATCCCAAAGAATCAGAATCTTCTGCGGAGCAGATAAAAAACAATACAAAATTATATAATTAATATTATATTTTACATACATAAATGTTTAATTCCATTTTCAAAAAAGTATCACCTATAATTTTTACGTGATGAAAGTATTACAAAAACACGACAAGTAACAGCATCACACAAATGTCAGAATACCAAAAAAAGTGACAACTATCACTTTTTTCGATATTCATTACTTAATTCGCAAGTGGTAATACCAAACATGTGAACTCGCTTCGATACGCAAGTGTCAAGATATAAAAATAAAAATATACTTGAATATACACAAGTGATTCGCATCTCAGAATAAGGGCCAATATCCTGTATTAAGAAGTCAATCAACAAATATATAAGTACATATGTATGTATATGTAGTCGATTGTGATAAGTCACGTGAGTTGTTTTAAATAAATAATGATTACAATTATACAGAGTTCATTAAATGCTGATTAAAAATTACTGTGAACTTAAAATTAATCCTGAAAAATGAACAGTTTTGTTATTAGAGTCATTATTTAAAATCACATTTTTATACTAAAGCCAAGATATAGAGTTAAGTTCTTTTTTGTACTTTCACAATCTTTTTGTGAACTTCATCTACGATATTACATACATATGTATTATTAATAATAAAATCATTATAATATTCTTATTTTTCCAAAATCAAACTCAAATTACCAAACACGTAACGGGTGTGACATGTTCACTTTACCTGATTTTATATTACATATACTCGTATGTAGGTACATACTATCATACATTCATACATATAATTAAAATAGAACAAAAAATAACGACAAAATAAAATGTCTAAGAAGGTAAGTGCAATAAAAAAATAATGCACTCAAGGTAATATAACGTTTCGTTCTTTAATATATTATATCGATGATATTTTTTTCAGACATGGCCTGTTTTTTTAGAATTGCTCATACATACATAGATATTTTTTAACTTCTAGGAAATACAAGAAAAAATATTTCTAAATGTGGGAATTATTTTAACTGACGTTTGAAAAGTTAAAAGTTAAATTTAAATCAAAATTGACACATTCAACAAATACCAAAGCATAGAAATACCCTTGAGATTTTTAGAATTTGTTTTTCATCAATATTTCCACAAAAACTGATAAAAAGGAAAAAAAAACATCAATTGACAAAGCCGTACAATACAAACTTCAATGAAGAAGAAAATACCATAAGAAAATTACACTGAAAAATACTACGACCGGAAAACTATAGAATTGTACATCAAATATGTATATCCTTCATATCATATGTATCTACTATCATTCTATCAAATAAACTTTATAAGTTTTTTAGGGTTTTAGTATACATACATATATACATAGTATATACTTATGTATAGGATTATAAGGATATAAGGAAAACCTGTATGGTTTTCAGAGAGTATATAGTATATGTAAGTAGTTTGTTGTTCTTGGTACATATACCATATACATATATACATAATACATATAGTTATATTATAGTGTAATATTAGGAGCAAAGTCCGATAAGGGAAAGGTTATACATACATAAATACAAATGTACACGTATTATACGATTATTTGTACGTACACTATATAAATATACATACATACATATGTTATATGAATAAAACTCAAACTTTAAAATATCATATATACATATAAGGAAAAAATGAAAGTTTTTATCTTTTCAACATAAATCATTTATACCTATTCATCGTCTGCTGTGGTTCGTCATTTCATATTAATTACATATATATACTAGGGTGTCCCTTATTTGTGAAGTGTTTGTTTGTCAACAGCTTACCCCCTAATTTTTTCGTTCTTCAATTTAAAGTAGAAATACCAAAAAACAGGTAAATTTAACAACATTTACCCGTGCCGACTTATCGTTCAAATAAATGATATGAAACATAGTTTTAAAGGTATGTATCAATTTGAAAAGTATATTTTTTTAAAAAACAGATATTAAATTAATTTATTTTTTACAGATAGAATGATTGATACTTTTCTTTCTCAGAATAGAATGAAAGTTTTTGACCGGTTTGAAATTAATGATGAGTTTTTAAACTTTGATACAACACTCTGGGAAAGCCGCGATGATTTAAAAAAGGCAATAATCGCCTCATTTCGAGTATGCAATGATATATGTAGCAGAAAGAGCAGTTCAACTAATGCGAGCAAAAACAACTTGTACTAAGATGTGTACAAGAACATAGATGAATTTTGCCTGACACAAAAAAAATGTACCCTAAAAGCAGATTTTTAGAATTATGAATTTAAAAACTTGTAAGAAATAATTTAGCAAAATTTAAATATATATAATAAAAACTTCAAATTTTAAGACTTTTCATTAATACTTTTTCCACACAAACTATAGGAGCTTCTGTCGGCACAGGTAAATAACTTCCAAAAGTTATAAAATTCTAGGACTTTAATTATTTTCAAATAAGTAAAAAAATGGAGGCGACGTTCCAAAAAAAAATTTTTGTACAACAAATAAGGGATAGCCCAATTTATACATATGTTCATACATCATTTTTTTTGTATAAAGTACGTATGTGGATATTTGATTTGTGATTTTTTTAAATGTTTGAGCTTGGTTCAATGTTCAACACTTTAAACACCAGACCATAAGATAAATTCACCTTAGTTGCGACAGATACATCGTATTTATCAGCCAAAATACCATAGTTGTTATCAAAACACATTTGAACAAGGTATATTATACTTTTTTTAGACTGTTGACACTTAACTAAGGGTAACTATGTAGAATAAAATTCGTTTTCGTTCATAAATAGCATTTTTGAAAAAGATTGATTGAAAACTTCTTAGATTGAAAATAAAGTTTATGATTTTGTAAGTGTATAATAACCATATAGTTTAAATCAATTTGTAGTCCAGAGAAATTAAGCATTACACTTTAGAGTTCTCGGAAAGCTGGATTTTGGTCCGAACCTCAATATTGTGGTTCTATCAAAATGTCGAAAATCCCCACCATTCCGAGTGCAGCTGAAAATTTTACGACGGGTCAAAGGTCATTAAAAACGGTTTTCATAAATATCTCGTTAACGGTTGCTATCACAGAAAATATATTGATTTTAAATTTTTAGGTTAGGAAATTTTATAAAAAACAAATGCTAAGACTTCAATTTACAGAGTAAATTTTTCAGAGACACTCGGATTGATAGGAATTTTTGTCATTTTGTTTAGAACCACGATGTCGAGGTTCGGACCAAAATCTAGCTTTCCGGTAACTTTTCCGAATATGGGATTTTTTTTGTCTAATTTCTCTGGACTATTGGATAATATTTGTTGTACCAATTGAAAAACAAAAGATCTGCTCATAAACGGCAATACAGAATCAAAACTCCAGTTTTCTAACTAATAAAATAGTTGATGTACGTAAAACATTTTATTCAAAAATAATTTAAAAAAAATAAACAAATAAAAAATTAAACAGTGAAAAAACATTTTCTATTAAAAATGTGTAGACAGAAAATTAGGTTATTTTTTAGCTTTAAAAGTTATGTGTGCACACATACATTACATACCCCATACCACCCCCCACCCACACGTCAAAATTACGTATTAATGATCTGAGTTCAAAGTTGAGATATAGTGAATATATATATTTACATTTTTTAACCTTAGGATTGACTAATTGTTTTTGTTCAAAATTTAGCTGTGCATATACAAATGTATAGCATACATTTTATATAATAATTTCGAATTTTTTTCTTCAAAAAGCGATATCTCAGCATAAATATTTTTGTTGAAGTGTCTTTCTTAAAAATGTCGTTTAATGCCATCTTACTATTTTTGCAAAAAAAGGTCTACTTTGTTCTACCTATTTCGAACTAGGGATGTTTACGTAGGACTCTCCAATAGAGGAATTTGATGGAGTTTCAAGATCCTAGCTCACAAAGATCATATTTAAATTAAGGCTTATAGTCCGAACTTATACATTTGTATATACTCACGACCAGGTAATACTGTAGGGTTAAATAATATGTGTGTAGATGAATATGTACATTTATATACGGTAAATGTATGAAAATATAAAAAGATTATAAATATCCTGTAATATACATCTGTATGTATCTAGAGTGTAAAAAATCTAAGGAAATGATTTATATTTAAAGTGTGAGGTTTTCATTTCAATTTTATTTCTCTCATGTTATGTGGTTTACCACAAGGTTATACAACACACAAAATATATTATAATATATATTATATAAATACATACATAATGCGTGTATATGTATGTACAATTTATTCTTGATTATAATATACAATAATATTCTAGACACATATTTCTTACAAAAATTGTTTGAGAATAAATGAATTTAAATAGAGGAAATAGTATAAGATCGCAAAAAAAGTCACTCTACAAAAAAAAAATGTTGTACCTACACTTAAAAGAGAATTAAATAGTAAATGTCGGAAAAACTGAACAAACATATGCATGTACATTAGAAAAGAAAAAAGTACACAAAACCACAAAAAATAATTAAGAAAAAAAGCATACTTATACATATATACCTACATACATATTTGTGTACATACACTCATATTATGACAATGTATCTATGCATAACATTTATTTATATATTTTTTAAGAACAAACAAATATTATATTATTTATATTATAATGTACGTATCACCTCCTCGTATACATATAAAAATATTTATAAAAAAAAAAGTTTAACATTCTGCAAAACAAAATTATTAATGTATACACGTATGTACATCACACAATATAAGTTATAAATAATTTTCCAGAAAAAATATTTTTAAAGATTAAATTTCTAATTTTTTTAGAATAAATTAAATTAAAGACTAAGTATAAAATTAACGTAAACATATTTAAGTTAAAAAAAAAAAACACATATGTAAACACTTAAAAATCTGTCCCACGGAAATTAAAAAATAAAACATCTTGAAAATACTTTACTGGAAAAGTTATTATTTATAAAAACAAAACTTAGTAATTTTCAAGCATTAATGAAAACTTTAATTTTGAATTATATTTTCTTTGAAAATATTTTGATAATCAAGGTTTAAATTTTAATATTAGTAATTTTCCTATTTTTAATTAGAACTTTCTATAAATTATCTACAAAAACTATATAATTTTATATACTATATATCATATATGATATGTATAGAGATAGACATACATACATACATATATATACATAAATGTAATAGTATTAAGAAATATGTACTATATTTTCTCTATCGAATTATGTTATTGAAAAACAACAAATAATTTATTACGATTAAAAATTCATTTGAAAAAGGAAAAAATAAATATATATGTAGGTACATAAAACAACCGAACATACATACATACCTACATAATTATCTTCAAATTGGGGTAAAGTTTTACAATTTTAATAATAAAAAATTGTTTTTTGTCTAATAAACTTTATAACCAATATATTTGTATAATTTTAAAATTTTATTGAACATGCATTTACTTTAGATTTAATGTAACAACTCCATTTTTAAAAAATGGATTCCCACAAATCTAATTTTTCATTAGAAATTATTTAAACTATCAATATTATAATTTTTCAAAACATTTTTTTTTTTGTAAATTGCTTTTCATTATTTGCACCTACATAGATGTATTTAAAATTTATTAGGTATTTACGAGAATTAGAAGAAGAATGTATGAATTTATTATTAAATTTTACTATCTACCTATGTACACCTAAATTAGACGTTATGTAGACAGTTTTTCCTGTACTTTCAGTAGAAATAGAATGAAAGCAAATTCAATCGTACTATTTTTTATGTATCTTTTATACTATTGCAAATATGAAGTTATGTTATTTTACTAATTACAGTTAATATTTCATTCATTATTCCAGTATAATTTATTTCGTATTACATGTTTTTGAAGGAGTTCTTTTCAAAATAATATTTCAAAAAGTAGTGCATGCTTAGGATGTCCTGAAAATGTCAAAATTTTAGAAAATAAATCAAAAAAAAAATGCCTTATTTCATTCTCAAAAACAACTAATTTCTTCCTTTGTTTGTTTATTTAAATTTTAATAAGAATTAAGTTTTTAAAAAGTAATTTCTTTTAAGCTTCTATGTACAATAAACATAAATACACATATAAAATTCTATCTGGCAGTTCTCTGAAAAGTGAAACCAAAACCGATAAATTAAAAGTAACATTTATTGAAAAATTTTCATATATTTTTCTGAACATAAGAAATTATCCAACAAAATTATAAACCATAAGAAATGAAGCCTTAAATTTACTCCAGAAAGGACATATTGATATAAACAAAATATGTATGTAATATGTTTTTGGAAACCATTTTTTGATTAGTATGAAGTATTTGCAAACAAATCTGCAAAAATGCATTTAAGAAAAATGAAGAAATTAAAAAGTTCGAGAAAAACGTTTTATTTTGAGTCTTGAACTAATATGAATGAAGCTGGTAGAGATAGGAATATTTCAATTTTTGGTATATCTAGTGTTACTACATTATTTACGATGAAAACAGTTTTAAAAACAAAATTTTAGCTACAATATTTATTAATAAGTAGTAGAAATTTGTTACACTTGCACTGTCACGCCCGTTACAAAATAAGTCAGACCCGTTAGGTACATTTATTGCATTGTTCTTCGTCAAATTTCTACAAAAGATTCTTTTAAGTGCCTACAGAATAATTGAAAATAATTTTTTGTATGAAAATTTAAGTATAGGTATTCAATAAGATACATGGATTACTGGAAATCTGTGAAATTCAAAATCGTCAGCGTATTTTAGGACTAGTCCATTTTTTATGGATCATTCATTAAAATTCAAACCGTATTATTAACTATTTGGGAAAACATTTTCATTTAATTTTGTTGATTAATTTCTTATGTTCAGAAAAAATTATGAAAATTTTTGAATAAATGCTACTTTTAATTTTTCGGTTTTAGTCACTTTACAGAGAATCGCTTGTATTTGAAAATTATTACTTATTTTCAATACAAAATCGGTAGTTTAAAAAAAAAGATTTTAAATGAATTAACATACATAATTGAAGTAATTTAATAAAAATGTCTTACATTCTCATAATACAAAAATAAACATACATATGTACATATATATATACATAAATAATATACAATGATTATGGTTCGTTGGTTTTATTTTTAAAACTTTTTAAACACTAAAATTTTGCCTCAATGAGAAAAATTTTGTAAGAAAATTCTCTCTTTATTTATAATTTTTGTACAGTGAAAAAGCAGAAGAAGAGATGAATGAATTTGAGATTCTTGTGGAAATCATGGGAATTTTTAAACTTTTTTTTTGTTTTAGAAAAAAAAAGGTAAGAATTTTAAATAAAAGTACTCGTTGAAAGAAAACGGTATATGTTGTCTGTTTATGTTGTATGCATGATAAAGTTCTTTTAGAAAATGCACTTTTAAACTTTTAAATATTTGCATAGCACTACAGTGTGTATTTTTTAAGGTAGGTAATTAAAACTTTGAAGAAACTTTTTTGTGTTATTATATTTAAATGAATAAATTTATTATGAAATAGAATGTAAAAATCCGAAGGGTGTAAATAGGAAAAAGTAAAAAAAAAACCAAAATAATGCGAAAATATTCCGCTTTTACAAAACTATTATACAACAAACAATATGATGATGATTATACAGGGTGTTCCGTTTGGTTTGCTTAGAATTGATACCAGTAATAGGTCTCGTCGAGACGAGCAAAAAATCGCATCGCTGGGGGGGACGAAACAGAACATCATGTATTTACACTTTTTTATACTGCACAAATAATTTTTGGCACAAAACATATATGCACAAATAATTTCTTGCACAGTTCTTTGGTTTTTTTATTAATATTCTATGATTTTTTTTTTCTTATTTTGATTGAAATGTATAATATATATGTGTATAAACAACATGAAACAAGAAATTATTAAACAATTAGTTAACTAAGAAAAAATTAAAAGTTATTTTTTTAATGGTTGAGTGTGAAATTTACTCATGCACAAATATTTTTTGTCATTACTGTATGTATATACAAAAACCATAATATACATATATAGTATACCTACAAATGCATGTATAGACAAACCATATTGTATACCATATTATTATTTTTAATGAATGAATTCTTATCCCGTTAGATTAATTTAAAGAAAAAAAATTTGTAGGAAAAAACATATATTTTTCATTCTTCTAAGCAAAACTTCAAATAGTTTTAAGTTTTTGAAAATGTTTATTAAAATATACGAAATTCTTACATATTTTACATATGTATATAAGTATGTATGTATATATATGTATATTTATATAATTTAAAGTTTTAATGAGTTGCAATAATATTGAAATGACCCAGAATCTTTTAAGAATAGTTTTTGTTGACAAAACGTGACTTACATACAATCTAAAATAATCACATACATATGTTTATGTACCTACATCTAGCCCTTTTTTTTTCATACCAATATAGTATATATACATACATAATATGTATGTACATATGTATGTACATACATAGGTATATGGTTTGATAGTAACGTTTAATATATAGGTATATTCTTCTTGCTCATTTATTGTATCAGATCTTAAGGATATCCCTTTGCTTCATATAACAATATTACCTGGAGAGAATAAGGAGGGTTGTCATTTTTCGAAAATAGCACAAATTTTGTACAATAAACAGAGAAAAGAAAATTGAAAAGGTGTAAAACTATAATATTTATTATATTAGAATTTATTATACGTACATGTACAAATATACATACATATACCCATATACTACGTATGTATGTGCAACGGTTATTTGGAAAAAAAATCATTAATAACAAAGAAATTTAAACACTTTTTTTGGACGTCTTACTTTTATATTTAACCCAAATTGAAAATTTAATATACCTATGTATGTAACATTTTAAAAGTAATAAAAATTAGTTCTTTATTTTATTATACGGTACAACATTTCGTATTGTATATTTGCGTGTAAATTTTAAAATACCTATAATTTGATTGAAATTTCACCGAAGGTTTTGTTGTGTAGTAGGGGTTGAAAAAATACTTTAAAATCATTTACCAGGTGTCAGATGTCAGTAAAATGTTCTAACATAATGATATTGTCACAGAAGGCTTTTTGGCAAGTCAACTTAACATTAATTAGCATCAGTTTACAAATTCAAGGTGGTAATAAATCAGCTGAAGATGACAATAGAGTTGTTCTCTTTGAACCAACATTAGAAAATTAGTGTTAAGTAAGACTTGTAATTTTTCTCTGGGAATTAGACGTTAATTTTGAAAATAAAGGCAAGTTCAATCAGTTTTATTTTAGAATAATATTGCAAATGAATCTATGAGCGCATTATTATTAGTTAAGAAGATGCCAATCTTTATTTGAAATTTATTCTAACTAATTTTTACCAGAAATGTGCTTACGCCACGTTTAAAATAAACGGCTAAAATGTTGAATTTTCAGCTGACTCTTCATTGTTTGTTCAATATTTTTCGACTTAAAATGAAAATAATTATTATATTCAGCAAACAAGAGTGTTTTTTCTTTCGAGAAAGTGACAAAAAAAAATTTAAAAATATAATAAATAGTAATATCATCTCATCATCATCATCAGTCGCTTAACAATTTAAAACATATTTTGGCCTATTCAATCACGCTTCTCCAGTTATTTTCATTTTTGGCTAATTTTTTCTAGTTTCTGACACTTATCATTTTGACGTCCTCTTCTACTCCGCTCACGCTCACCCCTGAGTTTTGATCAGCAAGTTTTTCTGGTTTCAACTGGATTTAATGTGAGCACTTGTTTAATGTTTTACGATCTCGCCATCCTTTGTGAGAATTACATGACCTGACTTTCTTTGTAGGTTTATACATTTTGTTATTCTTATCTTATTCTAAAGTAATTGTCTTCCTTCACAGGACCTTCAAAAACAAAAATATAATATAATTGAATAAAAAATATTTTTGGACTAAATAAAAAATTGAAAAACTTTTAAATAGCACTTTATAATATATGTATGTAAATGTATGGTAAATTGTAATTATACTATAATTAAACTTAATTAGAAAAATAATTCAATATTTTAAACTTTTTTTATATATATCAATATCAAGGCCTTATTTTGTTGTAATATAATGCACTGATATCTACATAGCTATGTATCAATTAAAATACAAAAACATTCATTTATTTCATTTACATGGTTTTAAAAACACATTAAATTAGATAATACATAGTTTTTGAATTAAATACATAGTTATAAACAAATAAAGTTTTAGCCACGCTAACATTTTTGAATTTTATGTAAATAATATGTAATTAAATAATACAGAAAAAAATGACATCAAAATTCTATGTGATTTTAAGTAATTGTAAAGGGATATTCTTTTTTTTTTCTTTTTCAATAAAATATGAAAATCTGTCTGTTTTTAAGGAACTTTTAAAACGAAAATTTAAACTTTATTTCAAACTATTAATTAAAACGTTTAAATAAATATTAAATATTGTTTATGATTGAATTTCAAAAAATTTATAAAAGATTGTTTACGAATAATTTGTTCTAGCAGACATTAAAAGTGAGTTGTTCAAGAATCATGATATTCTTACGAGAAATTATTGATAAAGAACAATCATTTAAATTAAGTTTTTTTCGAATGCCAAAATATTTATTAAAATTTCTGAATTATTGGCCAGAAGATCATATAACAGTTTTATCATCAATTTGGATTTTTATAAATTTTATAGTTTTAGCATTTAGTGCACTTGCATCATTAGTTTTTGGTTTTTTACATTTAGATGAACCAACACTTGCATTGGAAGCAATTTGTCCATCAATTACTCAACTAATAACATTATTGAAACTATTTTTATTCATTTATTACAAAAAACGTATTAATAAACTTATAAAAAATATAAAACGATTACTGGAAAAAGGTAAAAATTTTATTTTTAAATAACTTATCATACATGACTTTTATATTTCAATGGTTTGTATTTTTTTTTTTTTTTTTTTTTTTTTTTTTTTAAATAGAAACAGAAAGTGATACACAAAAACTTAAAATTTACAAATCATCAGCAAGAATAGCAACAGCCTTACCATTATTTTTATGTACATCTGGTATTATAACACTAATTTTTTATTTCTTTCGACCAATAGTTGCGAATTTATTAGAACACATCAATGGCGAAGAAATTACAAAAATTCTACCATATAATGTTGCGTTAGTAACAACTTCTTTTCAATTGTTTTTGTATTGAAAAAAAAAAACTTTTTTTCTTTTTAGTTTACCACCAGCAGGTTACAATTATCCATATTTCGGAATTGTATATATCACATTAACATATTCTGGACTCGTTACTGTTTATGGATTTGGTGGATGTGATGGAACATTTTTCGGAATATGTTTATATATTTCGACTCTTTTCAGAGTTATTCAAGTCGATATAAAAAATATTTTGAATACTACTCAAGGTTTAGTGAATTACATTTTAATTTACATTACAATTTAATTTAGTTATATCTTAAAAAGATTATTTTAAAAGATACTTCAATAGAATACTGTTTAAGGTTCAAATTAACATTTATTACATTATTGTTTTTTTTTTACAGGTGAATATTCAACAGAATGTGAAAATAAGGAAAAATTTAAAAAATTAAAAATTCTTATTTTACGACACAATGAAATAATATCATTAACTGAGGAATTTATATCAATTTTTACAATAATGATAATGGGACATTTTGTTTCGGCAGCAATTGCAATTTGTATGACTTCAATTGAGCTATTATTGGTAAATTTTAATTTGTTTTTCAAATTCTCATTATGTATTTTGTTTTTGTGTTGTTTTTTTAAAAATATTTCTTTTGAAAAATATTAGGCAAAAGGAATAAATATTATTTTATATGCTGGATTTGAACTTGCAGCTCTAATTCAATTATTCGCTTATTGCACGGGAGGTACAAGTGTATTGGAAAGTGTAATAATTTCATTAAACTAAGAAAAAAATTATTAGCAATCTTTTATTATTTAACAATATTTTTTACTGTTAAAAATTTTCAGAGTGCAAATATTTCTGATATTTTATATTTTTCTGAATGGTATAAATCTGATCAGCATATACAAAAAATGATTTTATTTATAATGATGAAATCATATACAGGAACTGCTATAAAAGTACCATTTTTTGCTCCATCACTTCAAGTTTTTGGAAGGGTATATTTAAAAACATAATACATATTGGGTATATCGGAAAATAAAGTTATTATTAATATATATTTTTTGTATTTATTTACAGATTTTAAGCACTGCTGGATCTTATCTTGCTTTATTAATGACTATAATTTAAAAAATAAAAACAAACGAACAAAGTTTATACTATATACATACATACTTACATCACAGAGCAATATATAGTTAGTATTTTTTTTTAGATTGTTATTGCTTACATATACATATAAGTATATGTATAGAATTTTTTTCTCTAAAAAATTAGTTTAAAAACTTCAATAATTATTCAAATTATTTCATTGCAATTAATCAAAATACATCACATGCTTTTTTCAATAAGTAGACAAATTACACTAAATATTTTATAAAATTTTAAAAAAATTTTTAAAAGTATTAAATATATTTGTTTTTTTGTCGTTTATTTTTCACGAATTATTCTATCGAATGAATTTATATGTATTAGTTAAAATTATTTGAAACTGGCGCAAAACAAAAAAAAAAAAATAAATAAATAAATGTTGCAAAAAATTTTGAGCAAATGCAATTTTTCCTCTACTAATTAGTTCCCTACTGTATGACTTTATCTGCCTTGGTTCAGAAGCTTGTGCTTTTTATTTATTGTAAAAAAAGTATTTGTAGTAATGGATTTTTTGAAGAAATCATTTGATTTTTCAAAAATTTTATGTAAAAAAATGCAATTTTTTGCTTTGATCGCTAATAAGAGGTAGAGGGCAGAAAGATGGCGCTTATGTTAATTGATATATAGTTGATGTTGTTCACAATTATTTAAAAGTTCAACTATAAAACTTGTTTATTACAAAATAATAAACTTTATTTAATATATACATTAGACTGTCCCTTATTTTGTAAACTTTCAGATTCTCAGTATCCTACCCCCTAATTTTTTTCGTTCTTCAATTTAAAGTAGAAATACCAAAAAAACAGGTATATTTAACATCATTTACCCGTGCCGATTTCAATGTGATTTTTTTTTTTTCGAAAAATGACGATTTTGTGCACTTCACCCTCTACCTTTTGCCCTAATTAACGATTTTATTTCCTACTACTCCGGGAACATATTTTTTTAAGGCACGAAATGGTCTTCAAACATTTTTCAACATACATATATGGGAGGTAGTAAAATTAAACATATGTTAGTATATTAGTACGATTTCTTCAAAAATCAGACATAAAACTTGAATATCTCTAGATTTCGTGATCCGAATAACTTGAAACTTTTGCAGGGCGTTCTTCTTGTCATTTTCTATAAATTTTTCTTTCAAACAAAAAAGATCCCTGCAACAGGGAGTGAGCTACAAGACACCAAAGAAAAAAACTCCTTCCATCTATGTTAACGCTTTCATGCCCAACTTTTTCTGTGGTACAGGAAAAAATTTTTTTTGTGAAGTAAATAATATTAATAGGCTGCAGAACTACTATGCAAAATTTAAAATTTCTGCGTGTCCTTAATAGTCCGTTATGAAATGTTGCCTGTAGGCAACAATGGTCCATTGTGCATATAAAAAAAATACAACAATTTTATATGAAATATACTAAAATTTTAATAAAACTTTTTTTTTTGAATTTACATCAAGTGTGGTGTAAAACAAAGCAATTTTTTTTTGTATTTGAACAAAGATGTATGTCACATTTTGTACATTTTTATCTAGGAAATCCAATTTTACATAAACGACAGCGTCCTTTAGAAGTCCATTGAACCTAGAGATTGATACCGTCATATCTTTGTGACTTTGGTGGTTCCGAAGTATACAGGGTGTCCGGTATTAAGATTTACAAAATGAAACCACAGATTTGTCTCGTAGGGACAAGCAAAAAATTGTATGGGTGGTGGGGGGTGGGTAATCTGAACGCTTTGAACGCTAGAGAGCGTTGAAGATTTTTGTGACTTTTCTTATAAAAAAACCCTGTATTTTCGTTTTTGCTTTTTGAATAGGAATGATACGCATATCTAATAAAATAAAACCCTTTGCCCCATCAAATAGCATAAACACTATCTCTTTAGTCTCCTTACTGCAGAATTTATTAGCGATCAAAGTCAGAAATTTGCAATTTTTCACCCTTTTTTTTTACCAGAAATAAAAAGCGCAACTCTTTCTCTACAAACTATATTCGTACGCTATGACTCTATCTACTTTGGTTCAGAAGCTACAGCCCGTAGAATAAAGTCATTTTTTTGACTCTATGGACCAATGTTGCCTACAGGCAACATTAATTTTTTAGAAATTATAGATAAAAAACTAAAAACCTTTTTTTCACCTTTTTTAAAGTTTTATTTTCACTCACTTCTAATCAATATATTTACAACTTTTCACTTTGATTCAACAATTATTTCAATTTTTTTTTAACTGGATAAAACAGTCCTTTCTGACAGAAATCTTTACACATTGGACAATGACCAACAAACCTCGTCAACTAAGCAAAAATGCAAACAAATTACCAGTATTCTGCTGTCAGTACAAATGTCCAGAACATAACAAAACAAAACACCATAACGGTTCCAAAAAAAATCATACAAATATTGTTTTATAATGAATTAAAAAAAATGTTGCCTGTAGGCAACAATGGGCATGAAAGGCCGGATTTTTGGAAGGCACTAATTTTTCATTTTTCTTCTTAATTTGATAATTTTCCACAAGCCATTCTTAAATTTTCCTCTAAATTTGATGAAAATTCCAACGATCTATGATTGGAAATTCAATGATAAATTCTCTCTCAAATCTTCTAAACGAATAATCGACACACAAGAAATTATTACTATTCATAGTGAAGAAAACATATTGGTGCGGCTATAATTTTGTCGCGGTAAAAACCCTCAATTTTGTAAGTCTCTACAAATATTTTATGACCTGAGTCCTTTTTTGGAAAAATTTTGTGGCTTAATTAGTTATCGGCATCGTGTAATAATTATGTTCAAAAATTGCGGCAGTATATCCTCTAGAACGTAAAATATCAGAAAAAATAAGGGTGCGGCTATAATTTTGTCGCGGAGTGTAGGATCCCAACTTCCATGCATCACCAAATTATCGTAGGCGAAGAAATATTACGAAAGGTAATAATTTGTTTTCTTCTATTACGATGATTTGTTACTCTGGTGGTGAGATCAGGAAACACATCTGTTGATGGTGTTGCCACAGATACCGCAAAGAATTTGTTTTTGTTAGTTTTGCATATAACGAAAACGGAGATACAGTGTGTTTCACAAAAGAAACCGTTTAGATTACAAACCCTTCCCCTACGATTTTTTACTTGGCTTGGCGAGATCTACATATTCGGGTTGAATTTTATAGCACCTTAAACCAAACACCCTGTGTGCATTTTGTTGAACAGATATCAGGCGAATAATTAGGAAATAGCAATTGAAGACACCAGTGCAAAAACAAGATAACTCAAATTTTTTCAAAACAATTTTTTTTATAATATATATAATTATAGCTTAAAATTATTTTCCATCGTTCGGTGCAAAAAGCAATTATGTGTGTTTGTGTTTGATCAGTTATTCTAGTATTGAAGTTATCATCTTTTTTCATGCGGACCAAAAACAAGACAATTGCTGGAGTTGTTTGGTTTTTGACCCGAAAACATATGATGCACGTGTCCATGCAAATTCATCCATAAAAATATACAGTAGTAAGTACCTTTAGATAACTACTGTAATTTTCAAATAATTTACAAAATTTTGTCAATTAAGTCATGATTTTTGAAGTGATTAGTTGATTTTGCAGTGAAATAAAAAAAATTTAAATGAATACAAGTGAGAGAGTTTGATTTTCCGGCTTCTGGTTTGGAATATGTTGTAAGTAGTCAACAAGTGACGTCAACTGGAGATTCCGTACCTGTTTGAAAGGTTAATAACAAATTTACTGATTCTAATATGGTTAGTAATTTTAAAGAAAAGCAAAGAAAGCAAAGAAAAAGAAAGCCGTCTACTGGTTCAACAAGTGACCAAGAAAAGCAGATGTTAGGTTAAATGGTTAGAGACCATCTGCAGGTCGCTCTGGTGGATGAGCTCTTCACTGATAACTGAGGCTTGTGCTTCGACCGAAGCAAAGCTGTCAGAAATGGTCATGGACCATCATTGGAAAAAAACGGCGGATCTGTACCGGGCTACTACCCATTGGAGGTGTTCAGAGGCTGCTATCAAATGTGAAACCAGTTTTCCAAGGATTTCCTCACTGAATGCGTCGCTAGGGTTAGTGACGACTGGGATACGATACCTTTATACGAACTTTCAACTAAAGTTCCCCACAAGAAGGGAGTGTATACGAGGTGAGGGTATTACGATATCACAATCTTTACGGTTGGATCTAAAAAAAACGAGCGTATGGTAGCGAGAAAAGCCCTCACCACTCTTTGCCACTTCTTCATCATGACAACGTAAGACCGCATGTGTGCATGTTCTTTACACTTCTTACTATCATCTTGCGCCCCACGTTTTTCGTTTTCAATCTTACAAGTGTTTCCACAGCTATTAAAATTCGCAATCACAAATTTCCAGGATTATCTGATGGGGTTAAGAATCTGTATGTGGCAAGGAAAATTATTTTATACTTTTTAGTCCGACTTAAAAACGTGGTATATTAAAAAAAATTTTTTATTTAAATAATTATTTTGTGCTTTTTAGTCTTACATGTGTGAAATTTGTCATTCGATTTTATTTAATTGCTTTTCCATTGAAAAATAATAATACTTTGTATCAGAAATTTAAAATAAAAAAAAAATAGTTTTTTTTAATTGAATTGACAATTTTAAATACCTACTTCTTAAAACATCGGGTGCTTTCAATAAAATTTCTATCCATTTCTCTTCACTTTTGGATAAAATGTACTTCGCATTCTCTTGTAAAAAAAAAACCAGTTACTGACACGTTTGATATGGGCCATTGAACACTTCTAAAAACTTCAGTTTGAAGTGAAGTATGTAGGTTTTTTATAATTCAAAACACATAAATTATTTTATTTTCACTCTTTATTTTAATAAATTTAATAATCTGGGTACAATATGTATTAAAAATAAGTTTTATACCTTCTACGGTCAAGATGAGACTGCCTCATAATTATAATTTCAATTATCTATTTAGTTAATCTCTCTGATAAAATATAATACAGTTTTTACAGTAATACATAAGATTATTTTACAGGGTGTATATTAATTTTATGTCATTTTATATTCTTAATTTAAAACTTTGTATGCATATTTCATGAATAAGAATTATAGATGACCTACAATTCGGCCAACTTGACTTTGTAATCGACTCGATTACATATTATAGGTAAAATTACCCGTAAATAAATAAAAAGAATTTTTCGAATAAAAAACCTAAATTAAATTAGATATTATCTAATGTAATTAAGATTTGTAACTGGAATAAAAATTATAGAATTTCCAATCTTCTAGGAATTTTGAACGAATGCACTAAAAATGCCAAATATGACTCCCTTTTTTTTTATTAAAAGAAAATCGTAAGCAAATTGCTGTTTTAATTCAGTAATCTCCTTTTTCTTTTTCAGCATTTCTCTTAATTGTTCTAATTCTTGATCTAAAGAATTATTATCAATGACGTTATTTTCTGTAGAATCGTGTGAAATTGCAGAGGTAGAAGCATTTCTAGTGGAATCTTCAGGAAAATATTGTTCAATTTCTTCTGCAGAGAGATTTTCCACTGCATCTTCTATGCGTAGAAGAAGAGCGACTTTATTTCTACTAGTCGGCTGGTTTAGTTCTTGCAATTTAGTTTTTAGCGAGATAACTGTGGCTTTATCTAAAAAATCTAGAACTCTTGTATCCATGATTAAAAGTTTTAAGAAATCTCACGTGTTAAGTTTTATATGATATAATTTTTTAAACTTGGAAATAATATATTAAAATTGGTAAAGATAATAAAAATAATAAGAGTAAAATAACCTTACCGCGTGTACAATAATACTTTATAAAGCACGTGTATGAATCCTACATACGTTCTCTCAAAAGAATATATAAAATCCAAAGTTCCATTAATTTTCGGAATTTTAACCAAAATTAAATTTCTTTTATGATAGTTTTGTTTTTGCTTTTTCAATAAATGTTCCTTTAGTAATAAAATTATTAAAGATGTAAAGGATTTTGCAGGATTAATAAAAACACGTGGTTATGCATACATAAGTGCATACGTACTTACTGATTGTACGTTAGTAATAAAGGTAATATGGCCACTCGAAAATAACATAAAATAACACACATAAATATAATTGCTTTTAATAATACATAAAATTTATTTTTTTAATGTTCCTTAATATCCTTTCACATAATACATGCTTCCTAAATCTTTTCAAGGAACACGTGTACTTTTACTTTTTTAGTCAGGTAAGTTTTTCTTTTTAAAATTTAAATTAATATTATTGTTAATTATTAATAATTATTAATATTTCACTTTATTTCAATAAATTTTTTACAGGTTACACAGCACACCTGATTTATTTGTAGGTTTTTTATAATTCAAAACACATAAATTATTTTATTTTCACTCTTTATTTTAATAAATTTAATAATCTGGGTACAATATGTATTAAAAATAAGTTTTATACCTTCTACGGTCAAGATGAGACTGCCTCATAATTATAATTTCAATTATCTATTTAGTTAATCTCTCTGATAAAATATAATACAGTTTTTACAGTAATACATAAGATTATTTTACAGGGTGTATATTAAATTTATGTCATTTTATATTCTTAATTTAAAACTTTGTATGCATATTTCATGAATAAGAATTATAGATGACCTACAAGTATGAATACTCAAGAGTCAGGATGTGTTAGACTTTTAATATCGAAAGTTCCAAAATTCTATGCGAAATGTACATTAAAATAAAAACTTAACAAAAAAATTTAAATTTTCATAAGCGAGTTAATAGTGCATTGTCTTCCAGTTCTGAGGTATGAAAAAAGTTTCAAGTCCCTTTCTCATCAAAAACTTGGTTTAAAATCAATTAATCAATTAAAAGACAGACAAGAAAGTAAGCTAATAAAAACGTTTTAAAATTAACAATTACGTAAGAATAATAAAAATAATAAATTCAAATTCTACAATAAAATTAAAAATACTGAATATCATTTATCATCATCATCATTTATTATCATAAATTCATTTTTATAAATCAAGACAATACTTTTAACACGGAGCAATATATATAGTCATATGGAAATTTATGGTGGAAATTTATATAGTCATTGCTTTTAATAACTACGGCAATCTTGAAATTTTATCTTCTTCTTTTCTATTCATCTTCCCACTAACACGAATCAAACAACATTTACTACTTCAAACGAACATCGGCTGCGCAACAGATTCAAAATTTTATATTTTAGGCCCAATTCGAAATTGGGGACTCAGGACGCAAAACTCAAAAGCTCAAATGTCGAAATAATTCTAGCATATGGAAATATATTGAAGTAAACCAAATGCTTACTTCATACCTCAAGGCGCAAGCAAATGAGTCTGAATCCGACGTTCTAAATGTTTAGAATTTTGAGTCTGAGGTATCAGTACTGTTAACTTTTGTGAAAATATATTGTGTGGCACTTGACATATTTTCCGTTTTTTTATTTTTTCAAGTTTTAAAAATTGGAAAACAATTTTTTAACGTTTGTGTGTGTGTGTTTTTTTAAACTATAAATGTGTCTATCAGTTGCAAAACGGATCTTTTCCATATTTTGAAAAAAATGAGTTATATACGTCATTTGAAAGGTCTTTTAAAAATCTACTTTTTTACTTTACTTTTAAAAGAAAGAAAAATACCTTTTCCTCTGTATTTTGATCGTCAAAATATGAGCTCAGTTGCAAAACAGTACATTTTGTCAAATTTCAGAAACAATTTTGCTTAATAACTCAAAATGACTTAACATGACAAAGACCCCTTTTGCAACTGATAGACACAAATATAGAATTTTGTGCAAAACCTATAATAAGTAGAAAAATAATACATAAATTTGTGTTGTTTTGTAGCTGTAGAAGCATGGTCGTTGTTTTTTATATTATATATTGTCGGGCTTTCGTTGGGCTCATCACAGGCACAAAACGTGTAACCACTGGCGGTCATGAAAGTGGTCAAGGATCCAACGTGGATCTCTCTGCTGTTGCTCAGCCTTCTCTAGGATAAGGCTGCGTACATGGAACTCTGACATGCCCAATTAGCAATTTAAGTACCAAATACTAAGTTTTAGTTATGCCACTATAACATAGTTAACGACACGCTTTCTTTACTGTTTGTGATACTATAATGTCAACCGCCACTTCAAAGTTGCATGTGCCATGTATTTGGAACGTAAATGTTGCCACTTTATGAATTCCAAAATTATCGTTCCACGTGAAGTTTTAACATAGTAACGGAAACGTAACAAAAACTCCTTGAAATTTTTGTTACTTCGTAGTTATTTCACTCTGTTCTTGAAAACGTTTTCGCTACTATATTTTGCCACTAAAAAGTGACAAAAATTTAGTTTTTTCTTCTGGTGTAAGATACGTGCCAAACTAAATACACACTATAATATATAGTTCCATAATTTTTTTGTAAAGCCGGCCACGTAGCACTTACTTGATAATGGAACATTAAAGTTTTTGTTACTATAGTGATTGGTAACAACTTTCACTATAAAGTATCATCCACGATTTTGCTACTTGATAATGTTGTGCTTAATCATCATCATTATCTCTTTGTCTGTTAGAGATTGTTTTTATATAAGTAATACCTGAAAAACTCCATTACAACAAATGGCAAAAAGAGTAATTGAATTATCAAAATTAAATAATGAAACTGAACCTACGTGTGATAAAAGTGAAATAAAACCAGATAATGAAGTAAAAAATTTCCAACATAGATATCCCGGCTGTCATAAAATTTTTAATAACGTTAATTTTGGGAAGAAAATGTTTATTTCGAATAATTAAAGAAACAAATGGTTTATGACGGAATGTTCAATATAGTACCATTTGCCACTATAAAGAAACGTATAGTATCAGCATAGTACCATTTGCCACGATAAAATAAAAATTACTACTACATGGTACCTTTTGACACCAATTAAGTATTATTCGCCACTTCATAGTGAATATTAAAACTATGAGGTAGAATTTTTATTACGTTGCGTGGTGATAAACACTATATAGTGGCAGTTGGCACGTAACGACAACTTGGTTCCAAGTAATTGAAACTATAAAGTAATATTTCGGAGTATCGACAACTTTATAGTGGCAATGCAAAAATCCGCCATTATTTAAACAATATATTATAGTTATATAATTTTTATGCAAATTATTTTTTTTTTTAATGGTAAAAAAATCAAACATTTTCATAAGATGGTGAATAAAAACCCAAAAAGTAGTCAACATATATTGAAAATTGAAATTGAAAATAAATGGCAATAGGAACGTTCATATTTATTCAAAAAAAAATCAAATATTGCGTTATTTCTGAAGGCGCACAAATTTTTTCGAAGTAAAATGTTCACATTCACCAAGAAATTTTATTAGCAACAGGTTTTTGTTCATAAAAACAAAGATACGAATATATCAATATCCAATAATAAAAGAAATTCAAGAGTTCATTTTGATTTTTGAACTTAGAAATTTTTAATGATTTCCATCAATGTATGTATTTTCTATTAGGTATATTAAATGTATTTAAAAATATAATATATATTATATTTTTAGTGTATTTTACATTTTTTCACTGTATGAGTAAAGAAGTGGCGTTAAAGTCTCAATTACTAGTTTGGGTGGTTATTTCCACCACTTTGAGACGTTTTTGTTATGTGGCAGATATCGTACCAATTACTTGGAAAACACGTAGCAATTCATTCCCCATTTTAGTGGTAGGAACGTTTTTGACATGGACCATACATGTTCCTATTACTAGTAACCGCCACTTTAGAGTGACCTGACTTAGTGTCGACTACGTGGCGGAACACTAAAATTGCTAATTGGGTGGGATGAGAATGGAAGACGCTGAGTATAATAGACTCTCCTGTCTGAGTGCTCGTGGATGCCTAATCCGCATCCCCCCACCCACACAAACAACAACAACAACAACGTTCTTACATATAACTTGAACCAAAAGAGATGAAGTTTCGTATTGTACTACGTTTGCATGCGCAGAAGAAAAGATGCTTACACACATGCATTTTTGTTGTTGTTTATTCTAATAACCAGGTTTCTCCTTCCGTATATGTATGCACAAGAAGATCACTACGACCAGTTCCAAATTAAGCTAGCGTGGGCCGGTAGTAAATGTTATGCGCGGGGCCCCCAGAATTGTCTGACGAATTTTCTAACGGGCAACAAAAAAGATCTTATCTATGCGCGCGGCCCCCTTATTTAACGAATTTTCCAACGAGCAAAAAAAAAAAAAAAGAAAGGTCAATTTGTTCTCTAGCGTGGGGCCGGTGGCATTTGCCATTCTCTCATTCTCTCTCAGTTTCAGTACATTTTTAATAGATGAGAAATGAGAAACAAAAGAAATACTTGTGATTTTAATTAAAAATTATCATTTTTCTTTAATAACTTAATTTCTAATAATTTTATGATATAAAAACGTTTGGGAAAAATGTTTATTTAATAAAAATCTACAAATTTGTAGAACATTACAATTTGATATTTTTAGTAATTTGGGAGATTTCAGATATTTATCACGTTTTTTCTTTGATTTAAATTGCTCATAGATATTTAATATATTCAGTAAAAATAAAGCTAAGGGTTTTCTCTACATTTCATTAGAAAGTAATTTTCATGTAACTTTAATCACAACTTAGTTATAATTGATTAAAAACAATAAGTTGTCATGTTAATTTGGTACGCCCAACACATACACAAAATGAGCATTTCGTCTTGATACTACAGCAGTCGTTGGTTCAGAGTATAGAGACTAGAGACGTGTTAAGTACTGTTTGAAAAGGCACAGGGTGTTGTCAAAACAGCTGACCCTAAAGTGCCTTTGTAAAAAGTTATAGGGCATACCGTGAATAAGAGCAAAAAAATTTCAACGCCTTCTAGCGGCCAAACCGTTGAGATTTCCCCCCTCCCCACCAATACGATTTTTTGTTTGTCTCGATGAGACCTATCACTGTGCACTGGTATCAATCCAAAGCAAACCAAACGAGACACCTTTCTCAAACAGCAACATACATTCATTTATACATATGTACATATGCACATATTTAGTAAAGGAGTAGCAGAAGCTATAGTTTTTTGTTTGAATCGGGAATAAATTTACAAGTTGAATATTTTTTTTCCCAATTTGTTTATCCGTATATTTTAGCGTGTGTTTAATTTACACTGATATATTTCAGTGTATGCAGTAAAAATTTTTTTAGAACAAATAATGTGAATTATACTTTTCATTATACATTACATTCATTATACAGACTAATCCCCCTATTCTAGATAATAGACTAATAGCTATTAACCTACTAACCTATTAGTTAACAGAAAATGGCCTACTCTGTTCTATTAGTAAAGAGATTATTGATCAGCTGATCTCTTAATTTTGTGGAGACTTTTAATTATACTATTTTTCTTTTTGGAAGTCAGTATTGTTGTATGGGTTTTTTGCCTTGGTAATATTTAATTTAAAATATTTCCCTCGACTAAAATTGAGATCTGATCACCCCACACACGAGAAGATTTATTCAAACAATTTGTGAAAGAATATAGAAAAGTATGCCTATCTTGCCTGTACTGACATCCAAAAAGAAAAATAGTATAGTAGATTTCGTATTCTAAAAAATAAATTAATAGATATTTGAGGTTAGAAAATTCTCTTAACTAATATAGCACTAAGTGGGATAGTGAGTCAATCTAAAAATAAATAAAAATTATTGCGAATAAAAAAATAAGTCAAAATAAGTACAAAAGAGTGCTTTTGAATATAAAAGTCTTTAAAAAAAAAGATAAAATAAATAATGCCTATACAATGGAGGAACTATGGATTTCCTACATTTAACTCCATTGGACCAAAAATCAGATAATTGATATGACTTTATTTTTTAATAATAATATCCATTGATATACAAAATTGAGTATAGGAATGGGGATTGGGAATGTATGTATGTAGGTTAGAGTGTCCATTATTTTTCAACTTTCAGATTCTCAGTGTCCTACCCCCTAATTTTTTTCGTTCATCAATTTAAAGTAGTAATACCAGAAAAACATAGATAAATTTAACATAATTTACCCGTGCCGATTTTCTTCTTTTTAAAATTTAATATAGGATCTGAGATAGTTTAAAAAACATACATAACACTGCTAGTTTGCATATTACCACATTAAATACATTTTGTAACAAATACTCACTTTATATAAAAAAAGTTTATTCGTTTTTACATGCGTATAATGAATTGTAATAAAATAAATAATAGGCAAATTTTTCAGAAACTCGACCTTGAACATAGAAATGCAGAATTTTTGAAATTTCTCATCAAATCTGACCACCCCGTTTAGTATGGCACACGTTTCGTGAAACATTCTGTATACATTTATATTTCTGTTACCGAACCGTTATTTTTTCGGAACTTTTTTTTAAAGCATAGTACTTAGATCGACCTGAATTCAGTTTCTTATTTTTACTATTTATTTCTACACGGAAAAATTTTGTGTAGATTGATGTAGAAATATTTGGAGGAACGTAAATTAAACGACATTTTTGTTTAAATTTAAATTTTAAAATTAAAAAAGCAGCCATAAAAAATGAAGCAGGTGTTGTTTTTCAAATTGTTGTTGACAACAACTGCCAAATTTACCACATCCCTTGAACGGAATAAATGTCTGCACATTTATTTTGTTTCAATGGTTGCGGAAAAGTAGTGGAGAGTGATCGTCAGCGCCACCTCTTGAAAAGTTTTAGAAATTTTAGCAAAGACAATTTAAACTTATTTTCCGTCTCGAACTCAGTACTGCAAAACAAAAACGGAACGGAGTATTTTCTTGACGGAATTCAGTCACTTTTTTTTACATGTATTTTGAATAGGAAACTGAATTCAGGTCGATCTGAGTACTGTTTACTAAATGCAATACCTCTTTTACCTGCAATTAATGAAGTATCTTGTTTCGATGCGTTGACACCCGCACATTTCCTAACCGAACAGCCGCTGACAACATTACCGGAAACTGCAATAGATCGACCAATTACGTCCATACGTGAACGTTAACGAGTAACTCAAGGTATCAGACAAGTCTTTTGGAAACGTTGGCACACTGATTATATTCAACTCTTCAAAGACGTCCCAAATGGCACAAAACAGGTCCCAACTTATAACCTGGAGACATGAATTAATCAAAAAGCCCAACCCAACCATGAACCTACACAATAGCTACCAGATCGCATTAAAAAAAATCATCAATGTCAAGATAATTTAGTAAGAGTTGCAACCGTGATTACAGCTACAGGTGAATTAAAAAGGCGCATCACCAAACACCAAGTTTGCAACTATGTCCTCAGCAAGCAGTTAAAAGTTCTTTTAACGGGGTGCAGTATGTTTAGAAAACAACAAACCACTTAAAACTTTCATTATCCTTATGCATAATATAAAATTTCAAATAATTCATATGATTTTCTTCTGTTTTAGAATTGTAGTTTTTTCATTTAATATTTTATCATTCAAGTGGCTGTATTATACCACTAACTCTCAAAAAGTGTATTAAAAAGTCAAATGTAATAGTCGGCTTATCACATAACTGATATTGCTTTACATTCATATAATTACATTCATTCCTATGCAGGTAGCTTCGTTTGTACATTATGTAAATCACACAAATTGTAATTTACAGTGTGTTTCAGTAAGTACGGGATTTTCCCTAAACTAATTAGTGCATATACCTAGCTCTGAGATGTAAATAGAGTGCACTTGATTCCGCATTTCGCAGTACAATTTTGTTCGCATTAGTAATCTTTTTATTTAGTTACGTTTAAAAAAGAGATTGAAAAGTGAGCTCAGCCTATGCACAAAATGGAAGAAAGAAAATTCTATCAACTTAATGAATTGGCCTTCTCAGTCTCCAGACTGTAATCCAACAGAATTTGGGGTCTCATGAAGCAGGAACTTCGTGGAAAAAAATAAATAACACCAAGCACCTAATTCGGGTAGTACAAATAAATATGTAGTAGAAAATTGTCGAGAGAGATGTCTACGTATTAAACAATCAGATGGAGACTGGCAATTTATTAGTTATATTGCGTAATAGGCTTTGTAATAAATAGTAAAATAAAAAAATAATAATTATGAAAACACTAAATCTTGTTTTTCTTTTGCCGTATTTTCGGTAGTGAAACACACTGTACTTAAGGTCATAATTGTAAATCAATATTATTTTCTTCACTTGATCTCTCTGTATACAGACGTACATTTTCATAAAATATCGAATAAATATATAAATATAAAATATTAAATAAAAATATGTATGTATCTAATAGAACATGAGTTTTTACTACGTTTAACACATTATATTATTATTTTTGAACAAACTTGATTCATTCTAATAAAACTAATCATACATAAATTTGCGACTCTTCTGAATTTAAAAAACTCTTATTAAAATATTTACCACACGACTTTTATAATTTTGTAGCCTTGACTCTCTTAAGGAAAATTTTTAAGTTTGTGTATAATTATTGTTTAACTGGAAACTAAACATTTTGTAATACCAAACATGTAATTTTAATAAACCACGAAAATGAAAAAAACTTTAAATCACACAACTTTTTTTCTTTAGAAAATAAAATCTTTATGTTTACTAAGTATTTCATTTCTATTACATGAAAAACTTCTCAAGGATTTTCCTCACAAATATGTATGTAATTACTTTTAAAATAATAAGTCCACGTTTATGGAGTAGGAGTTAACTTTCCAACAAAGTATTTTTCAAAGCTTTCCTATACAATTATGCTCTAGTATTTTTCGTTATTATAAAAGGAAGCAAATATTTAACATTCAAATGAGTGTGAGTGGAAAAGTTGTTGGAGTAAGGAATAAATTTTTTTTTGAATAAAAATAAGTAAAATAAAATAAAATGAAATTCATTAGAGATCATTTTGCAAAAGATCAACCACTTGAAACAAGCTTTTTTCGTTTACCGAAACTTTCGTTGGGATTTCTTGGATATTGGCCTGAAACTAAAATTACACCTAAATTAATAATATTGATTTCAGTGAATTTTGCAGTTCTAGCATACACAACATTTTCAGAGTTCGCATACGGCTTTTTGCATTTCAATCAACCACTTTTGGCTTTGGAAGCAATATGTCCACCAGTAACAAAAGTTATAACTTTATTAAAACTATGTATGTTTCTTTGCTACAGAAAACCTTTGACAAATCTACTGAATCGGGTGAAAATAATACTACAAAAAGGTAAGGTATATCATTGGTGTTTTCATAAGAAGAAAAAATAAATTTTTAATTTTTTATTTAATTTAACAGAAACTCAGTCCGATGAACATAAATTAGAAATTTACAAAACAAAAGCAAAAACAGCAACTGTTTTATCAACATTTGTTTGGTGTTTTGGTAATACGACAAGTATTTTTTACAGTGCCCGACCAATTGTTACAAATTTATTGCAATATATTAATGGTGAAAAAATAATTAAACAATTTCCATTCACTGTAGCGTAAGTTTTTGTAGTTTTTAATTTTAATTTAAAATTTTATTGTACTCTACATTTTGTATTACAGAACACCCAAATTTGCTTTTGATTTTCCTTATTATCCACTTTTATATGTAATTAATTCGTATTCTGGATTAATTACTGCATTTGGATTTGGGGGATGTGATGGAACATATATTACCTTCTGCATATACATATCTGTTCTTTTTAAAATAATTCAGGATGACCTACAAAATATCTTGAATGACTTGAAAGGTAACTAACTTTTCCACAATACAAAACATTCTAAATGAAAAATTTTTCAGTCCTTCCATCAGGAGAACATCTAACAGACAAACAAAATGATGTGGTCTTTCTAAAATTGAGAAAAATTATTATTAGACATAATCAAATAATATCTTTAGCAGAAGAATTTGTTTCAATTTTCACTATTATGATAATGGGACATTTCATCTCAGCATCTCTTGTGATTTGTATTAGTTGCATTGAATTACTTTTAGTAATTAAACTAATAATTTTAATTCAAAATATATTTTATTGAAATTTGTTTTTTCTCTTTTACAAAGGCAACTGGCTTTAATTATTTCTTGTATCTTGCATATAATGCAGCAGCTTTAACACAGCTAATGATTTATTGTGTTGGTGGAACTTATGTTTTTGAAAATGTAAGTTTAAGTCATTAAACAGAAAAATATTATTCTACTAAAAAATATGCTTTTTAACAGAGTACTGAAATAGCAGAAACTTCTTACTTTTTTGAATGGTACGTATGCGATAAACGTGTAAAAAATATGATTTTATTCATAATGATGAGATCACAACAAGGAACTCCTGTAAGAGTACCATTTTTTGCTCCAACACTTCATGCTTTCGGAACTGTAAATATGTTTCATCTTTTCAAATATTCAATAATTAAAGTTTAATTTTACAGATTCTAAGTACAGCTGGTTCTTATATTGCATTATTAAAAACTATTCTTTAAAATGGCATTGAAAATTTAGTAAAAATGTTTCAAATAAAAATAAATTATTAATCTCTCACAATAATATTATTTATCTATAATAAATTTATTCTGTTTCTAGTATGTATATTTATGTATTAATGCTTATAGAGAATAATATAAAATATAACCTATCAGTAGCACTAAGAAAATCTTCAAAACAATTGTTTTTTTTTTCTCGTTTAATGTAAAGTTATGTTTTTGAAATTGGATTGGAGCTTATTAGATTAGTAGTAATCTATAATCGATATGTAGAAAATTTTGTGAAATACATAATTTACTTTTTTAGCATGGTTACGATAAAGTTATACAAAAGTATGTATATCACACAGAGAAAAAATTCATGAAAGTTCATATTTTGTGGGAAATGAATTTTATTGCTATCTCACATAATAAGGGTGTTTTGTTTAAAAGTTAGTATTATTCATAGTTATTTTTTACTATTTCATTTTTGATGTTTACCATAGGTTCTTAAACTAATATAGAAGGAAAAGTCAGAATAAAAAAGAGATATTATCATTTTTCAATATTAATATATTGAAATAATTTTCTATATTATAGTATAGAATAGGGCGGGCAGTAGACGAAGCGGTAGAGTGTTGGCTTCTGATCCTGAAGGTCTCGGGTTCGAGTCCGCCTGAGTTCACTCAGCTTTGAATGAGTACGAATTCACTTTGATTTGGGTATAAGTACTTAGTACTAATTAGTTTGGTGGCTTTGCTTCGAGACCATAAGCTAAGTCCACAAAAACTATAAGAAATATTAGTACCAATATAGTGTCATACGAATAAAATTCGTTCTCTGCCAACGAATTTGGTGGTTCGCATTCCACTTTGAACTGTAGGTGCATGTATGACAGAAGGGCTTACAACCCTTTGACTGACAACTTAGAGGTGTGTCGGTGTGTGGTATCAAAACGGCACTGTTAGTGCTAATTGGGTCTTCGGACCGCCACGTCAACCAACCAACCAACCATAGTATAGAATAATACCATTATTTACATCGATAATCAAAACCTCTATGCCGCTTTGAAAATATTCTGAATCTTTAGAATAAAAATAATAGTGGAAAGTCTGTCTGATATTATCTATGTTGAATTATCTGCTTTCAAGCTAGGTCAAGTCTTTAAGAAGGATGACCTAATTTTACGAAGCCACACTTTCAAACAGTAGCCTTTGAAATATCCGCTATATGAACTGGAGCATTGTCGTGAAGCAAACGAACACCTCAGCTGAGTTTTGCTTGTATTTTTTTTAGCAATTTTTTGTATTCTGCTCCTTGAAGTCTATTAAAAGGATTCCCTTGTAGTCTCAAAACATCGTAGCCATAACTTGTTTTGTCTTTTGGGTGACCTTCGCCTTTTTTGTTGAAGGTTCTTCCTTTCGGTGCCACTATATTGAGTCCCTTTTAAAGGTCGGATTATAATAAAGAATCGTAATTTCATCCCCAGTCACAATCAATTCAATAACTCTCTTTTGGTCTGATTTTTTACACTAATACACTGGTAGTTACGCTAAAAATAGTCGGAAATATAAATGACGAAAAATAAAGATGAAGGAAAGAGAAAAAAATTTGCCTAAGTTTGTATTAGTGACAGCTTACATATTTATATTAACTATGTAGGGTGCAGTAACCTATTGCATCTGACAAAATGACGACCCATAATTTTTCACTTCTTTTTTAACTTAAACACTTATTAGTATTTATATTTAAAAAAATCAAAAAACTTACACCTTATTATTAGTATTAATTTAAAAAAATCAAAAAATTTAATATTTTATCCTTGATTTTAAAAAAAAACAAAAAATTTACACCTTTTAATTATTTTAATATTTAAAAAAATAAAAAATCCAAAAATTCACGCCTTATTATTATTTTTTATATTTAAAAAAAACAAAAAATTCAATATTTTATTTCGTTTCTAAATTCAAAATATTTCTAAACGATAATTTGTTTAACAGAAAGTTATTAGTCCTCTTTGCCTTTCAAATTAATAATACAAAACGCACGTGTTTTCCATGTGCTTTTCAATTTGAAGAGTAATAATCTTGTGTGCAAGAACGAAAACGAATAAACATTAACGCATGGGTTGAAGTGAGAGGCAATAAAAAAGTAACAAGTAAAATATAAAGACAATACAAATGCATTTCAAAGTCGAAGAGTAATCTTAACCCCATGAAAAAATAACCCATACAAAGAAAGCCACGCTAATCGGAATACATAACTGGTTTGTGTTGGTATTTTTTGTCTACATTACTCTTTTGTGAAGTTTTCATTAGAAGTAATTGATTAAAGAATATCTCTCTTCAACATATTAGAATTTTTTTTTTATTTTTTATTTATTATTTTGCATATATATTTGGACTCTTCTTTTTGGTGAGTCCTTTTTCATATACCGTTATGCAAAAGTTTTTCCTCTTTATTAGTATCTACTCTTTGAACGTACTTCCACTACTATCACAACTAAAGTGATTATCTCAACGTGTTGAAATTTTAACATTCACACATTACTTGTCAAAACTTGTCTCTCACTCATGCATATAAAAGTTTCGTCGTTTAATATATGAGGCTAAGAAATCAATATTATTAATTTAGGTGTAATTTTAGTTTCAGGCCAATATCCAAGAAATCCCAACGAAAGTTTCGGTAAACGAAAAAAGCTTGTTTCAAGTGGTTGATCTTTTGCAAAATGATCTCTAATGAATTTCATTTTATTTTATTTTACTTATTTTTATTCAAAAAAAAATTTATTCCTTACTCCAACAACTTTTCCACTCACACTCATTTGAATGTTAAATATTTGCTTCCTTTTATAATAACGAAAAATACTAGAGCATAATTGTATAGGAAAGCTTTGAAAAATACTTTGTTGGAAAGTTAACTCCTACTCCATAAACGTGGACTTATTATTTTAAAAGTAATTACATACATATTTGTAAGAGAAATCCTTGAGAAGTTTTTCATGTAATAGAAACAGTAAACTTATAAATTTTATTTTCTAAAGAAAAAAAGTTGTGTGATTTAGTTTTTTTCATTTTTTTCATGGCTTATTCAAATTACATGTTTGGTATTACAAAATGTTCAGTTTCCAGTTAAATAAAAATAATTATATAAAAATTTAAAAATTCTCCTTACGAGAGTCAAGGTTACAAAATTTTAAAAGTCGTGTGGTATATATTTTAATAAGAGTTTTTTAAATTCAGAAGAGTCGCAAATTTATGTATGATTAATTTAATTAGAATGAATCAAGTTTGTTCAAAAATAATAATATAATGTGTTAAACATTTTTACTCATGTTCTATTAGATACATACATATTCATTTCATATGACGCATACATATGACGTATGTATCATACTTTGTACTCTGGAGTATGGTGTTGAAGCTTGGTTATACGTGTGTTTTTTTCCGACCAAAGAAAGTTTTAGTTTCAAAGCTAAAAAACTGGTAGAACCATTCATCAGAATCCTGCACCGAAATCTTATTCTGGTGATATAACCACGTCCACGGCTAGTAATCAAAAATAATTCATTCTACCTCTCATCAAGTCTATTATCTTACAATTTCCACAGTTATTATTGACCCAGATACAATAGCTGTAATTATATTACAAAGTAATAATAATCAACATTAAATAATTTTGATTAGTATAACAATTGCGAAAAGGGATGAAAAAATGAAACTTTCAACATTCTCTTGGAAAGCTAGGCAGCAATAAGAGCAATATCATATATGTATCAAGAATCAAGATCAGCTCCAAATACGGAACTTTCAAGTAAAAATCTAGTGGAAGTTTTGGTAGGACTTAAACTCTTCTACTGGCTTACTAGCTTCAATGTCAGCAAACTTAATCCCTTACCTTATTATGCCACTTTAAAGTATATGAACAAGAAAAACGTCCGAAAAGTTTAAATTAATTTCATAAGTTATTTTTAGAATTAATTTTATTTAAAATAATATATAAATTAACGCTAAAATATGTACTAAACTAAACATCACATGAACTTCATCCAAATAACGAATTATAATCAGAGAGAAATTTATTTTCACATACGCTTGAACATACCTATATAGTAGTTTGTCTATATATCTTGTATACCAATTACAAAATGATGAGTCTCAATTTCTCCCGAAGAGGGTTCGGGTCTGTTGTACTATTGAAATGTAATTTGTACTGTCATTTTTGTTGAATAAATGTATGTAAATTAACTTATAGTAGTGATTCGCTAGTGATTAATTAATTAATTAAAATTGCTAAGATTGAATTTACGATTCCATTTATTGACAATTGGTCAAAAATTTGAAAAAGTTGAAGTCAAAGATGTACATATAAACCCTGGTCGAATAATGTCAAAGATTTTTATATGTGTAAACCCTCTCTATTTCCATTTGACATAAAACTTTGAAATATTTGACAACCGAAAAATATTTGATTACAGGTTGTCAAACAGTGTCAAAGAAGTAATCGTAATATTAAGGATCAGGTGAAATAAAAGGGTTGAAATGGAGAAAAAAAGAAAAAAGAAAGAAAAAATGAGACGTGGAATAAGGAGGAAATAAAGAATTAGTTTTTTTAGTTAATTTTTTTTTTAATTTCTTGCTCGTCCTCCAATAAATATAATCAATAACTATAGAAACCAATAAGACTTGGCTTTAGTACAAAATCTATAAAAATAATTTTCTATTCAAAAATTCGTCTCGCATCCCAGTGAGAGCTTTTATTTTTCAAATCTAAAGCTTTGTTAGCTTAGAACAAAACCATTATAAACTTCATTTGTAATGACGAATACAACAACAAAACTTTGACGTTACATATTTATTTTTTGACAGTATTTTATGACGTCATACATTATGATTGCTTTGATCATGCTTTTCCAAATTCATGTTAAAAATTTTCATTTTTTACAAATGTATAACAAAAATTAATAATGATTACATTGTTGAATTGAATTTACCTATACCAATGACCATAGAAACTAATAAGACTTGGCTTTAGTACAAATCTATGAAAATAATTTTTTATTCAAAAATTCGTCTCGCATCCCAGTGAGAGCTTTTATTTTTCAAATCTAAAGCTTTGTTAGCTTAGAACAAAACCATTATAAACTTCATTTGTAATGACGAATACAATAACAAAACTTTGACGTTACATATTTATTTTTTGACAGTATTTTATGACGGCATACATTATTATGATTGCTTTGATCATGCTTTTCCAAATTTCTGTTAAAAATTTTCATTTTTTACAAATGTATAACAAAAATTAATAATGATTACATTGTTGCCGTTATTTATATTTTTGAATTTTTTTTTATTTGATCAAAAATATATATTTGCTTTGAAAAAATTTTTCTTTAAAATATAGAATATTTTTTTTTTTCATTCATTCAAAAATTAATAATGATTACATTGTTGCCATTATTTATATTTTTGAATTTTTTTTTATTTGATCAAAAATATATATTTGCTTTGAAAAAATTTTTCTTTAAAATATAGAATTTTTTTTTTCATACATTCAAAAATTAATAATGATTACATTGTTGCCATTATTTATATTTTTGAATTTTTTTTTATTTGATCAAAAATATATATGTATGTATTTGCTTTGAAAACAGTTTTTTTTGAAATATAGAATATTACAGTATGACCTCTTTAATCCGGACCTCGAAAATCAGAATTTCCAGTAATCCGAATCGATTTTCTGGATACACGTAAGTATTCTGTAGTCCGAAATAATGCCCTCAAGTATTTAATCCGGATCATATTTGTTAGATATATTTATTGTGAAGTGAAATTACGAATGTGGAATATGGTCGTTGTGAAGTACCGTAATTCTGTCTGGTTTTTTTTTCGTGAATAAAACTATTTGATACATACTTCATTGAAGTGCAAAACAATTGTTTCCAATTTAAAGAAAAAGGTTTTTGTGAATATTCTCAGTCTCGAATCACAGAATTTTTCATTTAATTAAAAAATTCTAAACATAAATTGTATATTTGTATATATGCATTATTAATGGATAAATAATTTTCAAAAATAATGATGTTTTATACTGTTAAATACATATCCAGTAAACCGGATAATCGATAGTCCGGATAAGGCCGTGCATTAATTTATACTGTATTTTTTTTCTATTCTTATATTATACTTCTAGATACTATATACATATATAAATATATATAAAGTGATATTCCAATAATCCGAATAATTGAATGCACCCTCATTCGGATTTGTGAAATATTCGGATTACAGAGTACTATTGAATTATATTAAAAATGAACAAAAAATCATTAACGATGAAAATGTTTAATGTTTTGTGCACGCTTTTTATTAATCTACATTTTCACTCTCTTTTTATATTATTTTTTTTCCTTTCGGCAAACTTGTAACTAGTAAGGAATACTACAATACAATAAAAAGTGCACCAGATAAAGTTAAAAATATCACAAAACGGGATATTGCCAGACAGATAACAGTTAGGTATATATAGAAAATATAAAAAAAAAGAAAAAAAAGCAATGTTTCTTTAATTTTACATCAATTCGGATTATAGAAAACATTAAATTCGAATTATAGAATACATAATAGAGATTTTTTAATTGTTCGGACTATTGGAAATTCGGATTTTAGAGTATACGGATTATTGGAACATCACTGTATCGCCCATTCCATGCATGACGGACGGGACATTGTAAGAGTTTATGCCTGCTTCGCTTTTAATACGGATTTTGGTTTACTCCCAATTTTTTGTCGTATAAACTCGATAATTCGGATTTTGGCTTAAGCCCAATTTATTTGGGTTTAATCCCAATTTTTTTATATGTATGTGTGAGGTAAAATGCAATATGGCGGATTCTAATTTTTATGGTGAAAGTGAAGCTGTCACGTTCTTCTTCTTTTTTTTATGTGGAAGAAGAATAATATTCGGATTATTTTTTCACCGTATAAACTGTTAAATTGAAGAACATTTTTTTAGAAATAAGAGAACAAAAAAATGTTCTTTAAGTACATACATAGTAAAATAATTAATAGGTTAGAAATGAACAATAGACAAAAAAACGTGGTAATATATTATAATATAAAAGAATCGGAAGATATAAATAATATTTTAATAAATTATTTATTAAATTCCAAATTAGGAATAAACACCTCAGATAAAGAAATTTAATTATCTAGAAGTTAAAAAAATTACAAAAACTAAAAAGCAATTCAATCAGAAAACAAACGGGTTTTAAAATATTATAGAAATTGCAAGAAAATTAAAATGGAATTGCGCAGGTCATATAAGTAGAATAAAGGACCTGGACTAGAGATGGAGGAAAACTACTGAGGAATAAATACAACAAAAGGAATAGAGACCATCAAATAAAAGACTACCACCTAAAAATTTACCATTAAACAGGAGGTGTGAAGTTATATACTTCGAAGAAAAATACTATTGAATTTATGAGTGTAAAAACGAGTATCATTTCATGTCCCGTCCGTCATAATCACTTATCGCCCTACATATAGAATTAAAACCAGAATTCTTGGAAAACATCTTCTTTTTCGGTTTGACAGGTCTTTGGGTGGATCATTATTTTTTACATTTAACTGAAATACATTTGAACTATATAAAGGTAAAAAAGAAGAAAGATTCAAAAAAATGTTCTTCAATGTCCCGTCCGTCATGCATGGAATAGGCGAGATATATATTTATATATGTATGTATATAGTATTTAGAGGTATAATAAAAGAATAGAAAAAAAAAATATTCTATATTTCAAAGCAAATATATATTTTTGATCAAATAAAAAAAAAATTCAAAAATATAAATAACGGCAACAATGTAATCATTATTAATTTTTAAATGAATGAAAAAAAAAATATTCTATATTTTAAAGAAAAATTTTTTCAAAGCAAATATATATTTTTGATCAAATAAAAAAAAATTCAAAAATATAAATAACGGCAACAATGTAATCATTATTAATTTTTGTTATACATTTGTAAAAAATGAAAATTTTTAACAGAAATTTGGAAAAACATGATCAAAGCAATCATAATAATGTATGACGTCATAAAATACTGTCAAAAAATAAATATGTAACGTCAAAGTTTTGTTATTGTATTCGTCATTACAAATGAAGTTTATAATGGTTTTGTTCTAAGCTAACAAAGCTTTAGATTTGAAAAATAAAAGCTCTCACTGGGATGCGAGACGAATTTTTGAATAAAAAATTATTTTCATAGATTTGTACTAAAGCCAAGTCTTATTAGTTTCTATGGTCATTGCCTATACTTACTTCAACAAATTAAAAAAAAAAATAATGTAGTTATATAGATTTCTTATGACTATGAAAAAAACAAATGTTTTTTACATGCTTTATATAGAATCTAGAATAAATGCAATATGCAATTATGATAGTAATATGGCTAATGTTACGGTTATATTATATTATTATAAAACATATTCTTTTTCGGTTTGATAGGTCTTTGGGTGGATCATTATTTTTTACATTTCACTGAAATATATTTGAACTACTTATATAAAGGTAAAAAAGAAGAAAGATTCAAAAAAATGTTCTTCAATGTCCCGTCCGTCATGCATGGAATGGGCGATATATATATTTATATATGTTATATAGTATCTAGAGGTATAATATAAGAATAGAAAAAAATAATATTCTATACTTCAAAAAAAAATTTTCCAAAGCAAATATTATATTTTTGATCAAATAAAAAAAAAATTCAAAAATAAAAATAACGGCAACAATGTAATCATTATTAATTTTTGTTATACATTTGTAAAAAATGAAAATTTTTAACATGAATTTGGAAAAGCATGATCAAAGCAATCATAATAATGTATGACGTCATAAAATACTGTCAAAAAATAAATATGTAACGTCAAAGTTTTGTTGTTGTATTCGTCATTACAAATGAAGTTTATAATAGTTTTGTTCTAAGCTAACAAAGCTTTAGATTTGAAAAATAAAAGCTCTCACTGGGATGCGAGACGAACTTTTGAATAGAAAATTATTTTTATAGATTTTGTACTAAAGCCAAGTCTTATTGGTTTCTATAGTTATTGATATAATGCAACAACAGCTGCTGCTATCTTGCGAGATTTTTCACGTCCAGAGTAGAATTGAATCAATAAATAATACACGAAAAATTTCTATTTGAAAAAACACGATAATCTTCAAATATAAATTAAATGTCAAACATAATATGACGCTCTTTTGTCAATGAGCTTTACATACAAAATTATTTTTCAAATAATTATGCGTGAAATTATCATACGCAAATGTTGCACGTGTAAAGACGATGAAGCATTTTGTATAAAATCGCTACAACAATACCTGAAGAAGCAAAATAACCGCTAATTTTGTCAAAAACAAAAATTTTAGGAAGAAAATTACAAATTAAAATAATTCATTCGTATAGTTTTCCAGAAACTTCGACCAATCTGAAGCAGGCCGGATTAGCCATAATAGCAGAAGATAGCAAATGCTACCGGCGCTTCACGGGCCCCGCGCTTAGAGAACTTTTTTTTTTTTAAATTCATATTAAAAACAGAATCAATTTACTATACATAAATAATATTATTGTGAGAGATTAATCATTTATTTTTATTTGAAACATTTTTACTAAATTTTCAATGCCATTTTAAAGAATAGTTTTTAATAATGCAATATAAGAACCAGCTGTACTTAGAATCTGTAAAATTAAACTTTAATTATTGAATATTTGAAAAGATGAAACATATTTACAGTTCCGAAAGCATGAAGTGTTGGAGCAAAAAATGGTATTCTTACAGGAGTTCCTTGTTGTGATCTCATCATTATGAATAAAATCATATTTTTTACACGTTTATCGCAAACGTACCATTGTAAAAATTAAGAAGTTTCTGCTAATTGAGAACTCTGTGCAAAGAATAATTCTTAAATTAAATTTTCTTTCTATTAATTATTAAAACTTACACTATAAAAAATATATGTTCCACCAACACAGTAAATGAATATTACCAAAAGCAAATCGATTGAAGCGATACAAATATTCGTAGCAGCACAAATAAAATGTCCTATTATTATAATAGTGAAAAATGAAATAAATTCTTTTGCTAAAGACATTATTTCATTGTGTCTAATAATAATTTTTCTCAATTTTAAAAAGCTCTTATCGTTTTGTTTGTCTGTTAGATGTTCTCCTGTTGGAAAGAATATAGAAAATTTTTCATTTGAAATAATTTACATCGTGATAAAACTCATTACCTTTGGAATCATTCAAGATTTTTTGTAGGTCATCTTGAATTATTTTAAAAAGAACAGATATGTATGTGCAGAAGGTAAAATATGTTCCATCACATCCCCCAAATCCAAATGCAGTAATTTATTTGCAGTAAATACGAATTAATTACATATAAAAATGGATAATAAGAAAAATCAAAAGCAAATTTGGGTGTTCTGTAATACAAAATGTAGAGTACAATAAAATTTTAAATTTAAAGCAAAAACTACAAAAGCTTACGCTACAGTGAATGGAAATTATTTATTTAATTTTTCACCATTAAGATATTGCAATAAATTTGTAACAAGTTGTCGGGAAATGTATAAATAACTGTCATATTACTAAAACACCAAATGTTGATAAAACAGTTGCTGTTTTTGCTTTTGTTTTGTAAATTTCTGATTTATATCCATCAGACTCAGTTTCTTTTATTTCAACAAAAAATTAAAAATTTATTTTTTCTACTTATGAAAATATACCTTACCTTTTTGTAGCAATATTTTCACCCGATTCAATAGGTTGTTGTTGTTGTTTTTGTGGGTGGGGGGGATGCGAGTTAGGCATCCACGAGCATTCAGACAGAAGAGTCCATTGTACTCAGCACCCAGACTTCTGTCATACATGCACCTACAGTTTAAAGTGGAATGCGAACCACTAAATTCGTTGGTAGAGAACGAATTTTTTTTATTCGTATGACAGGGCTTGGTACTAATATTTCTTATAGTTTTTGTGGACTTGGCTTTTTTATGAAGCAAAAGCCACTAAACTAAGTAATTAGTACCGAGCACTTATACCCAACTCAAAGTGAATTGGTACTCATTCAGAGCTGAGTGAACTCAGGCGAACTCGAACCCGAGACCCTCAGCATCAGAAGCCAATACTCTACCGCTTCGTCCACTGCCCGCCTTGATTCAGTAGGTTAGTCAAAGATTTTCTGTAGCAAAGAAACATACATGATTTTAATAAAGTTACAACTTTTGTTACTGGTGGACATATTGCTTCCAAAGCCAAAAGTCGTTGATTGAAATGCAAAAAGCCGTATGCGAACTCTGAAAATGTTGTGTATGCTAGAACTGCAAAATTCACTGAAATCAATATTATTAATTTGGGTGTAATTAGAGTTTCAGGCCAATATCCAAGAAATCCCATCGAAAATTTTGGAAAACGAAAAAAAATTGTTTTAAGTGGTTGATCTTTTGCAAAATGATCTCTAATTAGTTTTATTTTACTTTATTTTATTTATTTTTATTTGAAAAAAATTTATTTCTCACTTACACAACTTTTCTATTTACACTTATTTGAATTTTAAATATTTGCTTCCTTTTATAATAACGAAAAATAATGGAGCATAATTGTATAGGAAAGCTTTGAAAAATACTTTGTTGGAAAGTTAACTCCTATTCTACGTATATAAACTTGGAGTTATAATTTTAAAAGTAATTACATACATACATATTTGTGAGGAAAATCCTTGAGAAGTTTTTCATGAAATAGAAATGAAACAGTAAACATATGTTTTTTTTTATTTACGTTGTTAATTCAAATTACATGGTGCTATTACAAAATGTTTAGTTTCCAGTTAAACAATAATTATATACTCGTATGTATTTGTATATACTTAAAAATTTTGTGTATATACACAAAAATAAAAAAGAAGTGAGAACGACTTTTAATAAAGTTTTAAAGAATCAGAAGAGTCGTAACTTAAAAAGCAATTTAATTTGATGTTTGAGTCATTTTATTATAATAAGTCGTTTTTTTTTAAATATAATGCTCGATTGACGTGGCTATTCGTAAGGTATGTATGTATGTAATATGTATCCACCGAAGCTCGAAAGCTGCTGACATACTGTTTTCGAACTTGGTGGATACGAATGAATGAAGGGATGTAAACTATGTGTGAACTGATCGCACGCTGCATTCATACAAAGTACGTTTACTGTATCCACCTAACGTGCTTTAAAGGAATAAAAACAATCATAGGTTGCAAACATTTATGCTGGTGTGTACAGTACTACGTGGTGCCCACAATCTGCACGTGAACTGCTCGTTTGCTTGTCGAAAGTTATGTAGGAACTATGGTATTCTGGTGAGATTGGTTCAGTTTTTAAATGTACTTTGTTAAATGCGGTTGTGAATAAAATGTCCGACTATTGGGATGATGTTGTTGTTTGCGCTGCTTCGTTTATTGTTGTATATAATTTAACCAAAAATCTTAAATCTTCTCGTGCTAAGTACGACCATATCTAAAATCTAGAGAAAATTCTGGAGGGATGCATCTGCTAAACAATCTAAAAATAGGTAAATTGAGTATGGATTTAGAAACTTTGCAGGGATATAATCCAATGATTTTGAATATCTCGCAAAAAGAATTGGTCCACTTGTTGGATAAAAAACGAACGGTTTGTAGGAAATGTGTATCTGTAGACACATTTGATCCTTTTTAAATTTTGTGTTTCTATATTGTTGATTTGATGGATTCCATAACACAGGCTTTTGTTCTATTTTCTTTATTTATTATTTATTTATTATTTTAAAATATTTTCACTTGTCCACTTCATGTCTGCTGTTTAGAAGTTGAAGTCACACTGGAGAGCTATTATTTAGACTGCAAACAGCTTTCCTGTTTTCTAATTTAAATGGAAAGTAGGCATTCTGCTCGCATACTGAACGTCAGTTTCGTGTTTCTGAAAAACAATGGTATACACCAAACCTGCTCGTTAGTCAGCTGCACGCTGCTTGTCTACATGCTTTTTAGTTTGGTGGACATACCTATTTAAATTACTGTCGCTCAGCTTACGATCAGATCACGAGCAGCTTCTACGTAGGTCGTGAGATGATCGTGACGTGTTGTTTTGATGTAGACACAAGAACGAACGCAGCTCGTGAATTAAAACTTAGGATTACTTCCAAAGACTCAAATAGCATTAAATGTACCATTTTTGTCGAGTCAAAAGGTTGTATACCCTTCTGAAAATTCCCTTCCTTTTCCCTTTTTTTTCTCTCAACAACTTACAACTAGAGATGGATTATGGGCTATCATTGCACTTCGACCAATATTGATCTTTTGTGCAGCCCTTGCTTCTTATAGATTCAGGCTATTGATAAATCCTAATATTCTATTAGAAGGTGCATACCAAATTTCCTCTGGCTTGAGAAAGTACTGGTGCATGTGGCACAGTCTTTTAGAGGCCAACGCCTCGCATTCACACAGAATGTGTTTTGAGGTTTTTTTGGCCTTTTTGCAGAATCTGCACTTGTCTTCCTCCTGTATTCCTATCCTACTTAGATGGTAATTTAGAGGACAGTGTCCAGTTAAGAGACCCGTAATGGTTCTTAGCTCTTTCCTACTGAGGTTGAGTAGTTTTCTGCAAATACTAGCCGAAGGTAAGATTTCCAGGAGTTTTCTTCCATCGGAGATGCATTTTTCCATTTCCCATTTTTTTATGTTATTTCTTGTGTAGGTTTTGGGCAACCCGCAGAAGGGTTCTGGTCCAAGGAAGTTGGAGTTGGCACCTTTTTTTGGTAGGGAGTCTGCCAGCTCGTTGCCCTTGAACCCTTCATGTCCCGGAATCCACATTAGATGTACTTTGTTTGTCCTAGCTAAAGCTCTAACAGTTTCCAGACACTCCAAAACCAATCCAGACACAACTTTGTGTGCATTTAGAGCTTTAAGTGCTGCTTGGCTGTCTGAGATTATGTAGACTGTGGCTTTATTTAAGCCTTTGTTTAAGCATTCAGTAGCGCACATGTCGATAGCCATAATTTCAGCTTGAAAAACTGATGGGTATCTTCCTAGGGATTTATATAGGCTTCTTTTTGGGCCTGCTACCCCTGCTCCAACCCCCAATTCAGTTTTTGAGCCATCTGTGTACCACACAGACGCACCTTTATCAAAGGTTAGTTTGTTATTGTGCCAAGACTCTCGATCTGGAAACAGTACTTTGAATGGCTTTTCAAAGTTTTACACTGTTTCTATATCATCAGTTACTTGACTAATTTGAAAATTCTTAAATTCTTCAAGAATTTTTAGATTATAAGTGAGATCACCCTGTTTGAGTTCTCTATGTCTTTGAAATTTTAAAGCCCAATTTAGTGCCTCTTTCTTAATTTGTATATTAAGATGTGGCAGGTTGAGCATGGCTTCCATTGACGCCGTTGAAGTGGTCCTAAGAGCTCCTGTAATACTAAGACAAGCTAGTCTTTGTATTTTATTGAGTCTGTTTTGGACCGTTACTTGATTTGTCTTTGGCCACAATATGGCTGAAGCATATGTAAGTATGGGTCTTATGATGGCTGTATAAGTCCAATGTACCATTTTTGGTCTTAATCCCCATGTTTTGCCAAGGAGTCTGTTGCAATTCCATAGAGCTAGTGTGGCTCTTTGTATGGAATTATTAATGTGTTTGTTCCAAGTGAGCTTGCTATCCAGGATGACTCCTAAATATTTGACCTCACTTGAAAATTGAATTTGTGTTCCTTTAAGAGAAGGTGTCTTTAAGTTGAGTTTCCTTCTTCTTGTAAAAGGAACTATAACAGTTTTTTAGGGTTAATTGTTAGCCCTTCCTTACTGCACCAGTTGTTTATAGTTACTAGTGCATGTTTTAGTTGCATGGAGATTGTTGCGTCATCCATGCCCCTAGCTATTATCACCAGGTCATCTACGTAATCCTGTGATTCAAATCCTAGAGAGTCAAGTTCGTATAGAAGATCATCAACGACAATAGACCATAACAAAGGTGATAAAAACAATTCAATTTGAAAAATTTACTCTTGAGATTCGAACCACGGACCTTCGTGTGTAAAGCCATCCTCATTGCATTGCACCATTCATCACTGTACCGACTATAGAGCTTATTGTAAATATAAATTGTTCGTTTAAAGACCGATAACGATTCTTGACGATTCTTTATAGATCGTTGTCCGTCTTTGAAATACTTTGAAAATCGATAACGATCATTAATAGATTTTGTCTTTGAATCTCGTTATCGTCGATATCTGCGTAAATCGATATAGATATTTAAAGATTTTTTCGTGATTAATCGAGAGCAATGTTTATCTTTATTCCCCTTTATTGTACTATATTCCCCTTTAATCTTCGTTAAGGATCGATATACATAGATCTATATCATAATATTTTTATAATTCTCTTCTCTCTCTGCAATATAATTCTCTTGAGAGCAGGATTTAGATATCTAAAAAGAACGTGAAGCTTCTTTGTATGTCTTTGAAAATCGTGCAATATCTTTAAACATCTATATAGTTGGACAAAGTTACTTCACGACAGGTTGCACGGGTATCCTCTACCGTAGCCTCGATTTCTCTTTGATTTAGCATGGCTTTAATCCACTTGGTTGTTTAAGGTTCACAACCTTTATTTTTGGTCGCCCTCTCAATTGACGTGAACGAGGTGTTGTCAAACGACCCCTAGATATCTATGAATGCGCTTAGCGCAATCTGTTTTGTATCCATAGTCTTGTTTATTTTATGAACTAGACTCTGGAGAGCAGTCAAAGTTGATTTTACTGCTTGGTAAGCGTGTTGATTAGCATTCAGAGGCTTTTTTATTAGTACGCTATCTCTGATATGCTGATCAACTATTTTCTGCATTGTTTTGAGGAGAAAAGAGCTTAGACTGATTGGTCTGTAAGACTTTGGGTGGGAGTCAGGTCTTCTGCCCGCCTTGGGTATAAAAATGACTTTCGTCTTCCTCCAGCATTTAGGAATATGTCCCAATCTGAAGCTTGCCTTGAAAAGATTTTCCAGGTTTGAAATAATCTGCCTGAGTCCCTTTTGGAGGAGCACTGGGTAGATGCCATCGCCACCTGGTGCTTTGTGTGGTTTAAAGTGATTCAAAGCCCATAATATTTTTTCTTTAGTAAATATTTTGCTAGCAAGACCATGTTCTCTACTCGAGACTATTGTGTGAGTCTCTTGCAAAGTGAGGTGGCTATCTAGATTTGTTGAGCCAGGGAAATGTGTACTTAGTAGTAGTTCTAAGGTTTCCCCCTGATCCATAGTGTACTCCCCATTAGGTTTTTCTAATAGACCTATACCGTTGGAGTGTACTTTTGAAAGAACCCTTGAAGTCTTGCTGTTTGCGGTAGTTCCGTTACACTCTCACAGAAGTTTCTCCAGGTATCCTTTTTTGATCTTCTAAGTGTTTTGTTGTATTCTGTTAAAGCTTTTTTGTACTCAGTCCAGTCACCGGTACTTTTAGCTTTGAATCTTCTGACTGAAGCTCTTAATTTTACCAGCTCCTGATTCCACCAAGGAACGTCTCTATTGATACGTTTTGGTTTTATCGGGCAGCTTTCGTTAAAATAGCTTACCAGAGATTGTTGCAGTCTAGCTGCTGCAATATCTAGTTCGTCTCTGGTGTCTATTGTGTTTTCGTGATCTACGCGACAGCTCAAGAGATCGACATAGAGTGTCCAGTTAGCACGTCTAGGATTTTGATTGGATGCGTGAGATGTTGACTTTTATGTCAAATCTTATGTGCAAGTGATCTGACATAGAAGTCTCACCTGAAAGATGCCAGTCAATAATTTTTTCACTTATAATTGGTGTAGACAGGGTTAGGTCGATTACTTCTTGCCTATTGATAGTTTTGAATGTAGGTTTATTGCCTATATTATTTATCATAATACTATTACTATTAATAAACTCTAAAAGGCACTCACCTCTTTTATTGATGTCGGAGCTTCCCATATTATATGGTGCGCATTAGCGTCACAGCCCAGAATTAATGGTTTGTTTGTCTCCTTGCAGTACTGCACCAGTTTTTTGTGTTGAGCAGGGTGGAGGTTCAGCTCTCGTGATGTCGAAGTAAGCTGAGGCTATAATAACCTTTTGCTTACCCGACTGCGTTGGCATCTCCATCAGTACTGCAGCCAGATCCTGGGTAATGAATTCTGGAATTGGAGAGAAGTTAAATGATTTCCTTAGTAACAAGGACTGTTACATTTGATGTCGTAGATCAACTTACAATTGGGTGTATAGAGTCCTTTTATTTGTCCTTTTAATGTCCATGGTTCTTGTATTAGTCCCATGTCCATGTTATCTTTAATAAACCTTCGACAAAGCACGTCCATGGCTGCTTTGCAATGGTGAAGGTTTATCTGCAGGCATTTGATAGCAGAAATCTATTTACCTTGATCGGAGTTAGGACCTTTGCCCTTTGCCCCTTTCTTGGATTTTCTTTGATGTTTGCCATCATTTTTTCCTATTTTGACCTTACTCGTAGAGGCTGTGGAGGTCGAAGCGATTGACTCTGTGAGGACTTTAGAATCCTCACGTTCATCAAACTTTTTCTTTCCTCCTTCACCTCTATGACGAAGTCTGACTTCGCTGAACTTAAAGCTCACTTTGAAGTCATTTTATTTATTTTATTTATTCATTTACATACAATACTTATTTGAGCAAGATGCTCTTACAGTACGTTAAAAATTAGAATTTATATAAGAATTAGAATTTATATATAAGGTAAATCTAATAAAAAGAAAGAAAAAAAAAATTAAAAAATTAAAAAAAAGAATAATGCTTAATAATAAAATATAATAATGATTAAAAATTTTAAAAAATAAGAAAAAAATTAAAACAAAACAAAATTCAAATTAAAAAAATAAAAATAAGAAAATAAAAAAGACACTAACTTAAAACTATATACTTAAAGACTAACTTACTTATAACTGAAAAAAAAGGTGAGGGAAATAATTAAAGCGCATTTTAGTCAAGGTGCACGAAATAGTTTAAAAGTGCTGCTCTAAAACTTTTACAACCGCAACGACCTCTGAGTGAGACCGGAAGACTGTTCCAAAGACCGGCGACATGTACAAAATACTGATTTTTAGAAGTTTTAAAATTAAAAGATGGCGGACATAGACAACCAGTTCGTCTGGATTTAGAAAAACATAATTTATTAAAAAGGTAGTCAGGAGATTTCCTAGAAATAAGGTTAGCTAGAAAAGCAACGCATCTGTATTCCAAGTAGGTGTCCAAAGTACAGCCCAGAATCGATTTCCTATGTGTAGATACATGGTCATAACGTCTTAATCCGTATACGTAGCGAAGTTTGCAAAAAACCTCACATCCATAAAGTATGATGGGAACAATTAAAGTTTTGACGAGGATTAATTTAACTCCAATGGGAAGAAAGTTGCTTGAATATGAAAGATTACGAAGAATACCATAAATTTTGGCCACAATAAAATTAATATGGTGAGTCCAAGTGAGCGTGGTGTTAAATGTGACGCCAAGATTTCTAACCGAGGAGACAAGCTCTAACGGAATGTTATTAATGAGAATATTGGGAAAGGAATCAGTATTGATGGGAGTTCGACTTATCAGTATACACTTGGTCTTATTCACATTAAGTAGTAAATTATTTTTTATTGACCACAAAGTAATACTTGCTAAGTCAAGATTAAGGCAGTGAATCGCATCCTCAACCAACCCAAGCAGTCTGGAGATACATATATAGTTGGACATCATCAGCATACATGTGAAATTTAGAATAACTAATAGACGAGCAAATACCATTGATAAAAATGGAAAATAACAGTGATCCAAGAATTGATCCTTGAGGTACACCTGAAAATGTTTGCAGAGGTCTAGATAAATAGTTATTGTAGAAGACCGATTGGCTACGATTGCTAAGGTAGGAACTAATAAAAGAAATGGCGGAAGAAGAGAAATTAAAAAATACATAACTTCTGGCAAAGCAGATAATGGTGAATCCTATCAAAAGCTTTAGAAAAGTCCAGGAGGACGAGAAAAGTAATAAAGTCTTGGTCTATAGCTAGTCTAAGATCATCACAAACATTTAGTAGTGCTGAAGTACAACTATGGTGCTTACGAAAACCTGATTGAAAAGCAGACAGTAAGTTATTAGAATTAATGTAGAGAGAAATTTGTTTGTGAACCATTTTCTCCAGAGCTTTAGAAAGGAAAGGTAGAATAGAAATTGGTCGAAATTCATCGCATGACTTTGAGTTGTTTTTAGGAACAGGAATCACTTTTGCATTTTTCCAGAGCTTTGGGAAGTGAGAGGTTAAGAGAACTGTGTTAAAGATATGAGTTAAAGAATCAATGTTAAAGGGGAGTAACAGTTTGAAAAACTTAGGATAAAGATTATCGAGGCCAATAGCATTAGATTTTACGTCAAAAATAGCTTTAAAAACTTCATCATTAGTCACCGGAGAAAAAGCAAATCCTTCAAAAATACGGTTTTCGGAAGATGCATAATTATGAAAGTCAGAACAGATGAGTTGACTAACACCAGCGAACGAGGCATTAAGTTCATCAGCATCTATCTCCAAAGACGGGTGCCGTGAAACACCAACTCCAACTTCGCGAACGTTTTTCCAAAAGGCTTTAGTGGAGAGATTTCTATGAAACTTGGATTGATAGAAGAAAGATTCTTCTTCAAGGCCTCCATAGAGTTATGGTCTACGGACAAAATAACCATCGCGGATGTTTTCTCATTGGCCCTTCTGATGATACGCCAATCATCCACTCTGTAGTCGTTCTGTCCTTTGATGAGTCCTAAAATGTCCTCATTTTTATCTTTTGCACTATTTGGAAAGTGACCAACCAGGATTTGAGTACGAGAAATATCTTTTTTCTCGGCCATCACCAAATCAGCCACGTCCCATGGCTTCAAGTCTCCTACCAGCTCTTGAATCCACTTTTTAGTGCTCTCATTTGCACACCTTAGCACTAACCAACCAGGTTTGAAGGTGGCACCAAGGAATTTTGGTTTGATAGGGCTATTCTTTAGCTCTATTATCTTTACTAGGATTTTCTCTTGAATGGCACTCATTTGCTTATTTGTCAAGAGAGTTTCTGGAAAAGATCTAGCCAAGATGCCTATTGGGATACTTTCTACAGCTTGCTTAAAGCTTACTGTAGAAGGTACATCTTTTCTTATTTCCTGAGAGATGTTCTCGTCCTTCTGGGGTTTTTTGGCTTTTTTAGAGCCAGAAGCCTCAGAAGTTGAGTCGTCAGAGCGGCCTCTTTTGAGATTTCCTCCCGGTTTTTTTTATTGAAGGCTGAAGAGCTTTTAAACGTGCCTCGTCAACGCCATGGCCTTGTTGTATTAGCTTCTTCATTCTCTTCCTTGCTGCTCCGCTGATTTTTATCCTCTTATCAGAGTCTTTCAGCTTCAACTTCTGTAAGGAAGTCTCCACTTCAGCCTCTTGATGTCGGATAGACCCGGCTTCGTTGTCAGAGATCGATGATACGTTTGTAATTGTATCATCGCCGCTGTCATAAGATTCGCTTAAGCTGTGTAAGCTTTTAGCTTCTCTTATGGTGTTGTCGAACTAAGGAATTTCTCCCTCAGTTGAAATTGTTGCGTTTGATGCTATTGGAGGTGCATCGTCCTCTTTTTTATTTTTTCTAACTGTGTCCATAGATGGTCCCACGAGTTGCACGGGAAAGTACGGTCACCTATGGCAGAGCCCTGCATTACCATAGGAAGGCTTTACTGAAACTGGAGGTCGCCTGGTATCCAGAGTTCGCATATTAACGACTAGGCACTCCCCTAGCCACGCATCCCTGGGCATATGCTGTTCTACCCTTGGATTGGACGCCCAGGCTATTGTTGGCCAGATTCTCAGCAGAGACATGACCGTACTAATAATATCATAATATAGTTATTATGTAATTTTACAAAATGAATAGTGTTTTCCACTACAGACTAAATAATAAATCTTTGAATGAGCCGTTTATTTCGAAAGTGGGGCAAGTCTACTTTTGGTAAAAAATCAGTCCAAAATTTTTTATTTCCAACACTCATTTTGTACTTTGCTATTAAATTCTTTACAAAATACAAAGTTTTAACCATATACTACACATGCATGCATGCACAAAAAAAAATGGAGCCTATTAATCACATTACATTATACACATAAAATATAACAAGAAAGTCTGACGTTTGAAATTCTTTTTTCTTCACATTCTTTACGTATTGTTTACATTATTTACAAGATTTTAATTGTTTACATATTGTTTACGTTGCAAACGTAAAGAATTATTGTTTACTCGTAATTGCCCAACACTGGAACCAATTAGTACATGCACATAACTCTCGTATGAATGCCACAAAAACAACAATATATAGCAAACTGTTCAAAATAAAATCTTGCTCCTATAGTATGTTTGCCTTTATGAATGTAGAAAAATGTATGAAACATTCACATTGTTGTTTTGTATTTTATCTTGAATAGTAAAAAAATTAGAACAATACTATACAAGACAATACTAAAGAGAACACTATGGTAAATGTTTTTGTATTAAAATATTTGTTTTCAGTTTGCGGGATGCTGAGATGCAGACCTTTGAAGTTGAATTTTGCGTCAAAATTTGTGTTTGGTCTTGAAAATGTATAGGCATTTTGCGTCTCTCTACCTTGTTTTTCCATTTATCTCAAAAAGTAAAAATAATAGAAAAAAATCGTACAAGTTAATCAAAGAAGACACTTCAACAAAAAATTACGGTTTTTGGACCACGGGATGCTGAGATATCGTTTCTTGAAAAACAAATTTTAAAATTTCCATATAAAATGTATAGTATACATTTGTATTCTCAATTTTGTGTTTTTGCACAAAAAAGCATATTTTGTTTTACCGATTTTGAGCTAGGACTTTGAAGTGTACAGAGATAACCCTCCAATGGAGGTATTGGTGAAGATTTCAAGTTCCTAGCTCAAAGGGATCATATTTTATTAAGGGTCAAAGTCCGCATGTATACGTTTGTATACGATCAGGCAATCCTAGGATTAAAAGTCCACCTCAAGGGTGGTGTGTAAACGGCTTGAAAATTTTAACATTCGTTAAAAATTTGAATAAAATAAGGGCGAAAAATTAGGTTGGGCCGGCCCTGCTTGGCGATCATATGGTAGTCCTACTGAATGGTTAGAAATCAAAAAATTATTGGTGGAAAATCATGGTGAAAAGCTTTCTGCTGACATTTTACTAGACAAAAGAAGATATTGTCGAGTGACGACCACGACTTTTATCAGACAATCAACAAAAATCTTTGCAGACTTAACGACTATTATCTCTTAAATCCTGGAAACTTACAAAACCAAAGTATTGAAAGCAATAGAAGGATTGCTCTAGATACTTTTAAAAACAGTGTCCCAGAACCTGTTCGGAGTATTATCTTTAGTAGAAACCATAAAATAAAAATAAATCTTATAAAATCGTTATCGCCGGAAAATACCAAAAATTAGGCCCAAGAGGTACTGTAAATAAGCAAGGTTTTAATAAACTTAATTTCAAAGGTAATCAAACTAATCCAAATATGAACAATTCAAACAATGTAAACCTATCCCGAAATTTCAGCCCACAAAATCAAACGAGAGACTCTCAGTAAGCAATTTTCACGAATTAGTTTCAGAACTAGCAATCAAAACAATAATGTTCAACCAATGGATATTGATTTTAACATTGAGTACATAAAAGGCAAGGAAAACCTTGTCGGGGACGCCTTATCGAGATAACAGCGAAGAAGCGTCATCTTGTTCCGATTTCAATTTCTTGCTCAATGGAAATAGCAACGATCAAAATTGTTATAACTATGAAGTAATTTCAACTGACGCTGCCATTTACAGTGCACAAGAAGATACAAATGACTTAATTTTTATTACTAAAAAGCCAATAAACCTTTGCAAAAATCAAATTCATCTAGAAGAATCCGAAAGAAAAAAGTTTATCCTTGAAAATCGTTCATAAAAAGTGCCAAAATAAAATCTCTGTGACGAAAGATAGTGATTTACTAAATCTTATGAAAAGAGTCATTATAGACAAAGGTCTAATGTGCTTATATTGTGAAAATATAACACTTTTTGTACAATTTCAAAATTTGTATCAAAAATATTTTTCAAACAATAAAAATTTGAAAATCCTTTAATCTACAAAAAAGTTGATAGACATTATACATAGATAAAAATGAAATACTTAGTATTATAAATAACGAACATTTAAATAACAATCACAGAGGGATTAATAAAGTATGTTTTAAAAAAAAGCATAAATTTCACTATCCGAACCTTTTAACTGAAATAAAAAGAATTATAAATAATCGTGATGTCTGTAATCTCGCAAAATATGATAGAAGTCCTCCAAAAATCGAGTATAACCTAACCGAAACCCCAAACAACTTTAATGACATAGTAAATATATAGACATATGGTTTCCAGAAAGAAACAAACCGTACCTCACCACAATAGATAAATTCTCTAAATATGCCACAAACCATAAACTCGATGACAGAAACTGGATATCTATCCTACAGGCTTTGAAAGAAAGAATAAGGTTTCTAGGGAAAATGAAAAAGCTTATCGCAGATGGTGAAAGGTGTACATACATACATCATGAGGTCGCGTTATTTCTTAAAGAAAACGGTATATTATTTCACCAGATAGCAGCCTCATTAAAAACGGAAAATAGTGACGTCAAAGATTACACGGTACTTTAAACGAAAATATAGGAATAATGAACGTGGAAAAATCTGTTCATAATTTAGACGACAAACATTTCAAAATTCTAATTGTCTATAACAACAGTATAAATTCAACAACACGACATAGATCAACGATCCTGTTTATTTTGACTCTGAGGACGCTTTGAACTACTTCAGAATCTCAAACACTGGACACTGCCCGCGTATACGAAGACAAAGGCTATGTACTTTTAAAACTGTACAAAAGACTATACTCATAGACAACTATACAAAAATTTTACATATCATTAACCTAATTGAGTACGTTACTTTAACAGAACTTATCGAATCAAACATTAAATCTTTCAAATTTGATAATGAAAACCCTAATTTTACCTTGCTTTAAAAAAAATGGAAGTATTAAAAAAGAACATAAACAGTTGTACCACTTATCCAAAGAAATAAAAGAGGACTGATAAATATTTTAGGTAAGGGTATGAAGGTTTTAGCTGGAACGGTGAACTCTGATGATGCAGACGAAATTTATATATTCACTTACTAAACTTGGATGCTAACGATAAAGAATTTACCGATCAGTCTGATAAACAAGTAGTAATTAATCAGGAAATAACAAAGTCAATTGACCAAATCAAAAACCGCTTTAATGCACAACAAGAAAAAATCCAAAATTTTCTCAATAAAATTAAAAAAATAGGTCGCGAAATACAAGAAAGTAGCTACCAATAAATAAACACGTAGAAATGATAAAAGATAATATTTTACTAAGTAGATTAAATATTCTCGGTCATGATATTTTAACGAACGAAGAAATAAAAATGTATGATATAACGGTCGAAACCCTACCTTTTATCAGAAGCGCAACTTGCTAAAAGAAAACACTATAATTTTTGTAATCCAAATCCCCAAATTTACAAATTAGATATATTACGATGCTTTGATTCTTCCATTTCCTAATTTAATGAATGAGTTAGATTTTAATAATGAGAAAGTTATAATTTCTGAAGATAACGTAATTAGTTAAAGTACTACTACTTTAAGTAAAAAAAAACTAAGATATCATAGAAATAATTGTATAAGAAATATATTGGCTAAAAATAATACTTGTAACTTTAAAATATGTAAATACAAAAAAATCTGTTGAAGAAATTTAAAATGGAATTGTAATAAAAAAAAATTAAAAATACAGATTTGAAACAAAATTGTATAAATCAAGATATAATAATAAAAGTAAATAATCTCATTAAATTTGTAAATTGCGTCATAAAAATTAAAACTTCTAAATTCGTAAATATCTATGAACAACATCATAAACATTTTATTTTACATATGTAAGTAATTCAGTATTTAATTTACCAAAAATTTTAAACAATATAACTTAAGAAACTTTAAATATTGACAATATGTGAAATAGAGAAACCATAAATTACATAGGACATAAATTAAGTAAAATATTTGGATATTCACCATCTTCTATAACTTTTGTATTAATAATAACACTGATTGGAGTTATCTATTATCTAATTAAGATCAAAGAAAAAAAAACTAAATAGTATCAAAATTTTTGAAGACCTTGATCCAACAGAAATTAAGAGAAGCGATTCTTCCGGGACTGGAAAAACTCGAAAGGGAAGTGTCATATATGGTTTATATAATATGACAAAATTCATACATATGTTAACATTTTTATTTCCTTTCCCACATTTAGAATAAATTCCTAAAATCTAAAATATAGCAGGTACTAAATAGCTAATGTAAGCTGATAAATGTAAACCTCGCAAAATATCAGATTTTTGAAGTTTTCATAAATTTACCAAGTAAGCATAAATTAGTTTTGTAAGATTTAATTGTACAATTTAGAAAAATAATAAAGTCAGTTCATTTTGAAGCTGACAACAATGAAGTTGTTTAACCATATTATTTATTTTTATTTTAAAATGGAAAGAAAAGGAACTGAAACCACTATAAGAAATAAGAAAACTGATAATTTCTCTGTTTGAAATTTAAAAAATTGTAAAACGAAGTCATTCAACAGTTCTATACGTAATAAAAAGTATAAAAGAGATTAAACTTTACAAAATATGCCCAAAAATTTGAACGGAAGAAAACTTACTGCAAGGAAAGAGCGGTATGTGGTTACATTAGTTAAAAAAGATCGAAAGATAAGTGCTCCTAAAATCGCAAAAAATCTCAAGAACACAATTAGGATAACCACCTAACTTTATAAGGGAACCAGTTTTACATTAAAATTGCAAGAAGAAAACCTTCTATTAATGAAGTGAATAGAATTAAAAGGCTAAAATTTACAAAAATAAGGATCAGGACTTTTGGTACTATGTAACTTTTACAGATGAAAGTAAACTTAATATTTCTAAGTGGGATGGACGAACTAAAATTTGGAGAACAAATACCAGCTTGGATCCTAAAAACATACACTGCTGTAAAGCATAGAAGAGGATCGGTAATAATGTGGCCGATGTGGAGTGTTTTTCAGTAACAGGAATATCTCCACTTTATTGACGGTATAATAGATACGTAGAAGTACTTTGATATTCTAAAATAAAATTTTTATCGACTCAGTGCTGCTAAATTAGGTCTTCAAAATAACTTCATTTTTTATCACAGCAACTGCACTTAATTCGCGAATATGGCTGCTATATAAAACATCCACATTTTTAAAAACATCTCCAAAGCTACCAGACATAAGTCCAACAGAAATTTTGTAGTCAAAATTAAAATCAGAAATTAAAAACTACAACATAAGTAACACAAATGATCTAAAAACAGCTCTGAAGACAGAATGCAAAACAAAAAAAATTACACCAGAATATATACAAAAGTTAGTCGAATCAATGCCAAACCGTTTAAAAGAAGTAATTAAACGCAAAGGATATCCTACAAAATATGTATTAATTAATAGAAATTTTGAATACTACATTGTGTAGGGTAACTCATTACGAATACGAATGCGATGTAAAATTTTGATTAAACTTACATTTTTGTGTTGTTTTTTTTTTGTTTTTTGTCAATAGAAAAATTTAAAACATAATTATAAGTACATAAACAACACTGTCTTTTTTTTTACATTTTACTGTGTACGAATACGAGTGCTGCATACCGTACATATTTTTATATAATTATCTCTTACTTCCGTGCCTAGAAAAGTTTCATTCCAACATTATGTATTTCACAAAATTTTCTACATATCCACTATAGACTACTCCTCATTTAATAAGCTCCAATCCAATTTCAAAAACATAACTTTACATTGAACGAAAAAAAAAAAAACAATTGTTTTGAAGATTTTCTTAGTGCTACTGATATGTTATATTTTATATTATTCTCTATAAGCATTAATACATAAATATACATACTAGAAACAGAATAAATTTATTATAGATAAATAATATTATTGTGAGAGAATAATAATTTATTTTTATTTGAAACATTTTTACTAAATTTTCAATGCCATTTTAAAGAATAGTTTTTAATAATGCAATATAAGAACCAGCTGTACTTAGAATCTGTAAAATTAAACTTTAATTATTAAATATTTGAAAAGATGAAACATATTTACAGTTCCGAAAACTTGGAGTGTTGGAGAAAAAAATGGTACTTTCACAGGAGTTCCTCGTTGTGATCTCACCATTATGAACAAAATCATATTTTTTATGCGTTTATCGCATACGTACCATTGTAAAAAGTAAGAAGTTTCTGCTAATTGAGAACTCTGTACAAAGAATAATTCTTAAATTAAATTTTCTTTCTATTGATAATTAAAACTTACACTATTCAAAATATATGTTCCACCAACACAGTAAATGAATAATTGTGTTACAATTGAGACATTGTATGCAATATACAAGAAATAACCAATACCCGATGCCTACGTGGAGAAGAAAATTAAAATTAATCACTGGAAAAACAAATTTGGTTGTTCTAAAAATACCAAAAGCAAATCGATTGAAGCGATACAAATATTCGTAGCAGCACAAATAAAATGTCCCATTATCATAATAGTGAAAGTTGAAATAAATTCTTCTGCTAAAGACATTATTTCATTGTGTCTAATAATAATTTTTCTCAATTTTAAAAAGATCTCATCGTTTTGTTTGTCTGTTAGATGTTCTCCTGTTGGAAGGACTAAAAAAATTTTCATTTAGAATTTAGAATGTTTTGAATTGTGGAAAAGTAAATTACCTTTCAAGTCATTCAAGATATTTTGTAAGTCATCTTGAATTATTTCAAAAATAACAGATATGTATGTGCAGAAGGTAATATATGTTCCATCACATCCCCCTAATCCAAAAACAGTGAGAAATCCAGAATACGACATAATTACATATAAAAGTGGATAATAAGGAAAATCAAAAGCAAGTTTAGGTATTCTATAAAAAAGAAATGTAGAATACAATCAAATTTCAGGTTTAAAGCAAAAACTATAAAACTTACGCTACAAAGAATGGAAATTGTTTAATTACTTTTTCACCATTAATATATTGCAATAAATTTGTAACAAGTGGTCGGGCAAGGTAAAAAATACCTGTCATATGACCAAAACACCAAACAAATGTTGATAAAACAGTTGCTGTTTTTGCTTTTGTTTTGTAAATTTCTAATTTATGTTCATCGGACTGAGTTTCTGTTAAATTAAATAAAAAATTAAAAATTTATTTTTTCTTCTTATGAAAACATCAATGATATACCTTACCTTTTTGTAGTATTATTTTCACCCGATTCAGTAGATTTGTCAAAGGTTTTCTGTAGCAAAGAAACATAAATAGTTTTAATAAAGTTATAATTTTTGTTACTGGTGGACATAATGCTTCCAAGGCCAAAAGTGGTTGATTATTGAAATGTAAAAAGCCGTATGCGAACTCTGAAAATATTATGTATGCTAGAACTGCAAAATTCCCTGAAATCAACATTATTAATTTAGGTGTAATTTTAGTTTCAGGCCAATATCCAAGAAATCGCAACGAAAGTTTCGGTAAACGAAAAAAGCTTGTTTCAAGTGGTTGATCTTTTGCAAAATGATCTCTAATGAATTTCATTTTATTTTATTTTATTTATTTTTATTAGAAAAAAACTTATTTCTCACTTACACAACTTTTCCACTCACAATAATTTGAATTTCAAATACTTACTTCCTTTTATAATAACTAAAAATACTAGAGCATAATTGTAGAGGAAAGCTTTAAAAAATACTTTGCTGGAAAGTCAACTTCTATTCTACGTATATAAACTTGGAGTTATAATTTTAAAAGTAATTAAATATTAGTAAGGAAAATCCTTGAGAAGTTTTTCATGTAATAGAAATGAAACAGTAAGCTTATAACTTTTATTTTCTAAAGAAAAACTTATGTTTTTTAAAGTTTTTTTTTCATTTACGTTGTTAATTCAAATTACATGTTTGGTATTACAAAATTTTTAGTTTCCAGTTAAACAATAATTATATACTCGTATGTACATGGTATTTAAAATATTTCCTTAAGAAAGTCAAGGTTACGAAAATATAAAGTATTGAGATAGATTTTTTAATAAAGTTTCAAAGATTCAGAAAAGACATAACTTGAGCAGAAATTTTAAATACTGAAAAAATTAATTATTATTTCAAGTTGAACAATCAGGTATAAGTAAAATTCATATAAAACAATATTTTTCTCAACAAATACCTTATTTACTACTGCAGGTTTCCAGACCATAACTTTATATTTATTATATGCAAACCATTGGATATGATTCAAAAATATCTTCTTCTTTTTATATTTAATATTAAATTTTCAATGTGTGTTAACAGTTTTACTCATGTTCTATTATGTAGATATACATATATAATCAATTCATATGTATATGTATGTTTCATACTTTGAGCTCTGAAGTGTGGTCGGCTGACTACCTTTTATGGAATTATATTGGCCCCTATTCCGAGAGTCGTTTCGATCGACAATCGGCTTCTTTGTCGACTCAGTATAAATTGTTGCTAAACAATAATTATATACTCGTATGTACATGGTATTTAAAATATTTCCTTAAGAAAGTCAAGGTTACGAAAATATAAAGTATTGAGATAGGTTTTTTAATAACTTACTGCGAGAAAAGAGCGGTATGTGGTTACATTAGTTAAAAAATATCGAAAGATAAGTGCTCCTAAAATCGCAAAAAATCTCAAGAACACAATTAGGAAAACCACCTAACTTTATAAGGGAACCAGTTTTACATTAAAATTGCAAGAAGAAAACCTTCTATTAATGAAGTGAATAGAATTAAAAGGCTAAAATTTACAAAAATAAGGATCAGGACTTTTGGTACTATGTAACTTTTACAGATGAAAGTAAACTTAATATTTCTAAGTGGGATGGACGAACTAAAATTTGGAGAACAAATACCAGCTTGGATCCTAAAAACATACTAACTGCCGTAAAGCATAGAGGAGGATCGGTAATAATGTGGCCGATGTGGAGTGTTTTTCAGTAACAGGAATATCTCCACTTTATTGACGGTATAATGGATACGTAGAAGTACTTTGATATTCTAAAATAAAATTTTTATCGACTCAGTGCTGCTAAATTAGGTCTTCAAAATAACTTCATTTTTTATCACAGCAACTGCACTTAATTCGCGAATATGGCTGCTATATAAAACATCCACATTTTTAAAAACATCTCCAAAGCTACCAGACATAAGTCCAACAGAAATTTTGTAGTCAAAATTAAAATCAGAAATTAAAAACTACAACATAAGTAACACAAATGATCTAAAAACAGCTCTGAAGACAGAATGCAAAACAAAAAAAATTACACCAGAATATATACAAAAGTTAGTCGAATCAATGCCAAACCGTTTAAAAGAAGTAATTAAACGCAAAGGATATCCTACAAAATATGTATTAATTAATAGAAATTTTGAATACTACATAGTGTAGGGTAACTCATTACGAATACGAATGCGATGTAAAATTTTGATTAAACTTACATTTTTGTGTTGTTTTTTTTTTTGTTTTTTGTCAATAGAAAAATTTAAAACATAATTATAAGTACATAAACAACACTGTCTTTTTTTTTACATTTTACTGTGTACGAATACGAGTGCTGCATACCGTACATATTTTTATATAATTGTCTCTTACTTCCGTGCCTAGAAAAGTTTCATTCCAACATTATGTATTTCACAAAATTTTCTACATATCCACTATAGACTACTCCTCATTTAATAAGCTCCAATCCAATTTCAAAAACATAACTTTACATGGAACGAAAAAAAAAAACAATTGTTTTGAAGATTTTCTTAGTGCTACTGATATGTTATATTTTATATTATTCTCTATAAGCATTAATACATAAATATACATACTAGAAACAGAATAAATTTATTATAGATAAATAATATTATTGTGAGAGAATAATAATTTATTTTTATTTGAAACATTTTTACTAAATTTTCAATGCCATTTTAAAGAATAGTTTTTAATAATGCAATATAAGAACCAGCTGTACTTAGAATCTGTAAAATTAAACTTTAATTATTAAATATTTGAAAAGATGAAACATATTTACAGTTCCGAAAACTTGGAGTGTTGGAGAAAAAAATGGTACTTTCACAGGAGTTCCTCGTTGTGATCTCACCATTATGAACAAAATCATATTTTTTATGCGTTTATCGCATACGTACCATTGTAAAAAGTAAGAAGTTTCTGCTAATTGAGAACTCTGTACAAAGAATAATTCTTAAATTAAATTTTCTTTCTATTGATAATTAAAACTTACACTATTCAAAATATATGTTCCACCAACACAGTAAATGAATAATTGTGTTACAATTGAGACATTGTATGCAATATACAAGAAATAACCAATACCCGATGCCTACGTGGAGAAGAAAATTAAAATTAATCACTGGAAAAACAAATTTGGTTGTTCTAAAAATACCAAAAGCAAATCGATTGAAGCGATACAAATATTCGTAGCAGCACAAATAAAATGTCCCATTATCATAATAGTGAAAGTTGAAATAAATTCTTCTGCTAAAGACATTATTTCATTGTGTCTAATAATAATTTTTCTCAATTTTAAAAAGATCTCATCGTTTTGTTTGTCTGTTAGATGTTCTCCTGTTGGAAGGACTAAAAAAATTTTCATTTAGAATTTAGAATGTTTTGAATTGTGGAAAAGTAAATTACCTTTCAAGTCATTCAAGATATTTTGTAAGTCATCTTGAATTATTTCAAAAATAACAGATATGTATGTGCAGAAGGTAATATATGTTCCATCACATCCCCCTAATCCAAAAACAGTGAGAAATCCAGAATACGACATAATTACATATAAAAGTGGATAATAAGGAAAATCAAAAGCAAGTTTAGGTATTCTATAAAAAAGAAATGTAGAATACAATCAAATTTCAGGTTTAAAGCAAAAACTATAAAACTTACGCTACAAAGAATGGAAATTGTTTAATTACTTTTTCACCATTAATATATTGCAATAAATTTGTAACAAGTGGTCGGGCAAGGTAAAAAATACCTGTCATATGACCAAAACACCAAACAAATGTTGATAAAACAGTTGCTGTTTTTGCTTTTGTTTTGTAAATTTCTAATTTATGTTCATCGGACTGAGTTTCTGTTAAATTAAATAAAAAATTAAAAATTTATTTTTTCTTCTTATGAAAACATCAATGATATACCTTACCTTTTTGTAGTATTATTTTCACCCGATTCAGTAGATTTGTCAAAGGTTTTCTGTAGCAAAGAAACATAAATAGTTTTAATAAAGTTATAATTTTTGTTACTGGTGGACATAATGCTTCCAAGGCCAAAAGTGGTTGATTATTGAAATGTAAAAAGCCGTATGCGAACTCTGAAAATATTATGTATGCTAGAACTGCAAAATTCCCTGAAATCAACATTATTAATTTAGGTGTAATTTTAGTTTCAGGCCAATATCCAAGAAATCGCAACGAAAGTTTCGGTAAACGAAAAAAGCTTGTTTCAAGTGGTTGATCTTTTGCAAAATGATCTCTAATGAATTTCATTTTATTTTATTTTATTTATTTTTATTAGAAAAAAACTTATTTCTCACTTACACAACTTTTCCACTCACAATAATTTGAATTTCAAATACTTACTTCCTTTTATAATAACTAAAAATACTAGAGCATAATTGTAGAGGAAAGCTTTAAAAAATACTTTGCTGGAAAGTCAACTTCTATTCTACGTATATAAACTTGGAGTTATAATTTTAAAAGTAATTAAATATTAGTAAGGAAAATCCTTGAGAAGTTTTTCATGTAATAGAAATGAAACAGTAAGCTTATAACTTTTATTTTCTAAAGAAAAACTTATGTTTTTTAAAGTTTTTTTTTCATTTACGTTGTTAATTCAAATTACATGTTTGGTATTACAAAATTTTTAGTTTCCAGTTAAACAATAATTATATACTCGTATGTACATGGTATTTAAAATATTTCCTTAAGAAAGTCAAGGTTACGAAAATATAAAGTATTGAGATAGATTTTTTAATAAAGTTTCAAAGATTCAGAAAAGACATAACTTGAGCAGAAATTTTAAATACTGAAAAAATTAATTATTATTTCAAGTTGAACAATCAGGTATAAGTAAAATTCATATAAAACAATATTTTTCTCAACAAATACCTTATTTACTACTGCAGGTTTCCAGACCATAACTTTATATTTATTATATGCAAACCATTGGATATGATTCAAAAATATCTTCTTCTTTTTATATTTAATATTAAATTTTCAATGTGTGTTAACAGTTTTACTCATGTTCTATTATGTAGATATACATATATAATCAATTCATATGTATATGTATGTTTCATACTTTGAGCTCTGAAGTGTGGTCGGCTGACTACCTTTTATGGAATTATATTGGCCCCTATTCCGAGAGTCGTTTCGATCGACAATCGGCTTCTTTGTCGACTCAGTATAAATTGTTGCTATCACGAGAGTCGATTTGAGTCGACTTATATTAGTCGAGTAGCTTTTGACAATTACCTAATCAGTTGAGGTTACGTTTTTGTTTTGTTGTGTTGTTTCGAAGTATAAAAATGTAAGTATATATAAATAAATTTATTATATTTTAGTTATACATATATTTATACATATAGATATGTATATTAATTTACAGGATAAAAGTTTCAAATAAAAAACAGTTAGAGAAGTTGGTGGAGTAAATAGCCTAAAACAAAAAATTAACACAGAATAAGCAATCAATGACAGCTACAGGTGGGGGCCCTAGTAGAATAATTCCCTTAACGGCAGTAGAAGAAGAGGCGATAAGTAGAATTTTTGACTTCGAATTATTGTTAAATCCTCCTGGAAAAGAAATTGGATGTCAGCAACACCAGGAGGAAGCAACGAATACTGAAGAAATGTTTGTGGATGAAAATAATGAAAATGTTGTTTGTGGACAAAAAAAAGAGGAATAAAAGACCTGCGGAAGAATGTGACATGAAACAACTTCTCAATAAACAGATAGAACTACAAGAAAGTCCTTTTGAAAATCTTAACACAAAAATGGGTGAAATTGTGCAATTCGCCAAAAAAACATATTATGAGATAAAAGACATGAATAAAATAAAAAAAGAGGCTCTAAGCCTAAAACAGGAAAAATTTGAGTACAAAAAGGTGAATGATGAAAAAAAGATGAAATTATTGGAAGAAAAAGTAAAATTTAAAAAAATATTAATAATTAAGTCGATTGTCGATCGAAACGACTCTCGGAATAGGGGCCATTATTGTCATTACTTAAATTCACCTTTCCGGGGATAATCACTATGGTAGTTAAAATAAAAAATTACTGACAAACTAATTTAAATTTTTTGTATATATGCATTTGTCCATAACAATTTATTTGTTATAAACTTTATAAACTTACAATTTCCTTCGAGATTATTTTATATTTAATAAAGAATAATGCAAAGTATTCAGGTCACGAAATCAGGTACGTATCATAACAGAGCCAGAGAGAAGTGAAAGAATATAATCCGGTTGTAGTGAATTTTCTAAAAAATGTCAAAATACATGCTTGATCTCGCTGTTGTTTATTACATTACATTACATTCAAATTAATAGTAGTGGTTACAATCCAACTACCGACAAAAATGTTGTTCAAATTTCTTCTAATTTTAAAATAAATCTAAAGGCGATCTAAGGCCTATAAACCTAGATCAATACTGAATCTTTACAATATATTATATTCTTCTCGATAGTCATTGTTTGAAAACGCTGGTTTGAATCTATCTGTTGATATTGTAGTAAGTTTTTCTTTATTAACAACAGTGAAAAACTCCTTTTTGTGATGACTCGGAAACGACTATCGTAAGTTGAAGCTAGTATTAATCTTACGGTATCAATTCTTCCCAGTGCTGGATTTAGGCTTAGGCAAGTGAGGCGATTGCCTAGGGCGGCAAAATTTTAGGGGCGGCAAATTTAAGCCTAACAAGCAAAAAAAAAAAAAAAAAAAACCTCTTTTCATTGCTGTGAATAGAGTAAAATAAACTTCTATATCTAACAAGCAGAAAAAAAAACCTCGTTTCGTTTTAAACTTCTATCTAACAAGCAAAAAAAAAAAAAAAAAAAAAAAAAAAAAAAAAAAAAAAAAGGCGCCATATGAGAAATTGCCTAGGGCGGCATTACAGTTAAATCCGCCACTGATTCTTCCTAACAATAAGACGAATCATATTATGTAAGATGGAGATTTCAGTGAATGCCAGAATGTATTAGTTGCAGGGCCGGCCTTTACATATGAGCAGACAGAGCAGCTGAACAGGGCGACAAAATTAGAGGGGCGCCATTAGAACAATATAAATATTTACATAATATTAAAATTTTATATACATAGATTTTTATTTTTGTGTGAACCAATTCTGTGGTCACATTTGCAAACCACTTAAGTCGACATAAGCATCTTCAGACTTAAGCGGTTAGTGCTTGTGACCACAGAATCATCTACTATGAACATAAGTCTCGTATGAATGCCACAAAAACAACAATATATAGCAAACTGTTCAAAATAAAATCTTGAACCTATAGTCAAAGAGTAGATGCTATAGTATAGTATTATTCGATCTTCATAAAAACAAACAACAACAAAAATGCTACACACATTCCCTTTTTTGTGCTGTCTTATCCCCTCAAAATTTTGTCCGTCTCTTCTAAATTCATATTATTTTGAATTTGAATTATTTTGGTTATAGGTTCAAGATTTTATTTTGAACAGTTTGCTATATATTGTTGTTTTTGTAGCGCCCATACGAAACATATAGAATGATAAAGCAGAGACTGTGCAAGATTTGAAATTGAACCTAATACCACAAGACAATTAATAACAGATCTACCGTACAAAGGACAATCGCGTCAATTACATTTTCACTCATTTTGACTTAGTTATATTTATGATATAATATATAGTTATACATATGAACTAGTGAAAAAATTAAATTATATATATAATATATAATATATAGACATATTTTTTAATAGAGAATTTTTCCTTCAGTTCATATATATAACTATATATTATATCATAAATATATTTAACTCAAAATGAGTGAAAATGTAATTGACGCGATTGTCCTTTGTACGGCAGAGATACACAATTTCATATAAGCAAATTGTTGTACATTTGCTTGGCTATTGAAAATCTGATAGCCAAGTAAAAGCTTTTGTGTTTTGTTACTTGCCGTTCTTGTTCACTTAAAAGTTTGAAAATTCAAAATTTATATGATTTCACCACAGAACAAAGAATTACTTGGCTTATGATTCACCACTACTCGTGTTTCAGGCTGAAATTTTTTTCATGTACCACATATGTATGTATGTATGCATGTTTATTTAATATTTAGTTTTTGTTGTTGGTCATTCATAAATAAGTTATTTAATTTTTTTTTGTGAAGCAACTATACCTAGACCTACGTAATGTTGAAAATATATCGTCGGCCTAGTGCTTATTTGTTCAATAGATAATGCATCAAGTTTTGAGAAAAACGAAATTTTAGTTTGAAACAGTAAAATTCCTTACAAAATAAAAAACAACAGAAATTATTTTTTGGGAAAAACAATAGGTTAGCTTCATCCTAGTTCGTTTTTTTAAATTTTAATTTCCGTTTTTCTAAAAGTTATTCATTAATATATAGAGAGATATACGTTTGGATATTGAACAAACTTCTATGAGCAACAAATACTTTTTTTAGTAATGGGATATAGAACAAAATTGAATAGAATTAACACCATTCTTATAAAAAAAAGATAACAAAAACTAAAATAATAGATATTGAATAAATAAGCACTAGGCCAACGATATGTTCTTTTTTTCTACCTAATTAATGTTTGAATTTGTACAAACAAACAAACAAATTCACAAATTCAAAGTAATTTTTAAATATTTAATTTACAGATCACTTGAAAATAATTTTCCGAATAACAACAAATAGCACTTGATCAAAAGCAGCAAACTAAAGTGTACTTCACACTTAACGACTTATCTTATGATTTATCATTTGTTTTTGTAACAACAACAAATTACATTAGTCAAATAATAAATCATAAGATAGATCGTCAAGTATGAAGTACACTTAAATAAGCATGCATATATGTAGGTAGTCGATTCTCTGTAAAATGAAACCAAAATATTCGCATTCTTCAGAAAAGGTTTTGAAAGGAACAACTAAATATAAAAAATTTTGTTTTTTATAGGCAGCTGACCTGTTATCGGCTTTGATTTTTAGTATATTATTACAAGTACAATATACATTTTAATTTTTGATTTTAATTTCTTCATAATGTCTTCTGCGTTACCTGTGATTTTTCTTCCGCGTTACCTGGAATTTCCTCATAAATTTTGATTGTTTATTGTAAAAGATCAATTATATAGATTTTCTATTGAGTACTTTTTTAAAGGACATGAGTTACAATAAAACTATATAAGTGATAGTTCTTAAATACTTAACATTTCACAGAATTCTTAAAGGAAATATTAAACATGTATTATAAGGTTGTGTGTGATTTTTCTGCGTTACCACATTTTTTTTTGATAAATTTAAGACGTAAGGTCAAATAAATAGGAATATGCTATGTAGTTTTATCCAACAATTTTTCAATAAAATTTCTCATAAAAATGTCTTCTATGTTACTAGAGAATCAACCATATGCATAATGATGTAACTGTAAAATTTAAATACACACAAAACGACATGAAAAAAAATTTCAGCCTGAAACACGAGTAGTGGTGAATCATAAGCCAAGTAATTCTTTGTTCTGTGGTGAAATCATATAAATTTTGAATTTTCAAACTTTTAGGTGAACAAGAACGGCAAGTAACAAAACACAAAAGCTTTTACTTGGCTATCAGATTTTCAATAGCCAAGCAAATGTACAACAATTTGCTTATATGAAATTGTGTATCTGTTATTAATTGTCTTGTGCTAATACTGTGTGTATAGCATTTTTGTTGTTGTTTGTTTTTATGAAGATTAGAGATGAAAAAAGCAAAAATCCGATTTTTTCAAAATTGTTTTTTTCCGTTTTTTTCATATTTTTCCGGATTTTTTCATAAAAAGCTGCTTTTTAAATGCTTTTTTCACAAATGAAAAATACATTCACCCGTTGCTTTTTATCGGTTTTTTTCCAAAAAAGCGGAAAAAAACATTTGTTTTTTTCATAATCATAGGAAAAAGATATACATACATTCATTTGAACGGTTTTTTCAATTTTTTGAAGTAAGTAGGTAAATTTATGATATTTAATGAAATTTGGGTGTACAGGGTGTTTCAAACATCTTGTGCCAAATTACAAACTACAAAAATTCCTTTCCAGGACTACAGGACTTTTATGAAAAAATCCGGAAAAATATGAAAAAATCCAACGAAATTGTTTTTTTTCATCTCTAATGAAGATCGAATAATACTATAGGAGCAAGATTTTATTTTGAACAGTTTGCAATAACTTTTTTTATTTTCAAGGCTGTATGTATGTATATAAATAGTTCCGTATATAATTCGAATTATATGAAAGTATGTATTATTATGTATATAAATTGATTTATTTTCAAAATATGAAATGTGAAATGTGAGTTGAAAGTCTACCCAAGGGTGGTGTGGAAACGGCTTGAACATTTTAATATTCATTAAAAATTTAAACAGAATAAGGGCGAAATTTTGTTCTTCGAACAGGGCGAAAAATTAGGTTGGGCCGGCCCTGATTAGTTGGTTGTTTTATTTCAATATAGATTCAGTTCGTTTGTTTACAATCAAATTTATATAAATTTATTAATTACTAAATAAATTACATTTATTTACATTTTCAATAATTACTATAACAAAACTAATGTCGAAATAAAAAAATTTTAAAATAGGGGTCAATATTTTGTTGATTGAGCAGGCAGAATTTTAGTTCTGCGAGAAATGTTTCCTTATTTGATATAATTTTTAATGCATAAGGTAGTTTGTTAAAGAGAAATCGAGCAATATTCGAATAAAATTTTCTAACGCATTCAGTATGACGTATTTGAACCAAGAAACGATGTTTATCACTTAAATCACATTCAGCCTTTCGTTTACTGGAAAAACACACTATTAGGAATATTTTGAACACCTTAAAAATATTAAAAAAAAATAAATAATGGACATGACGCTCCTTCCCACTTTCCCAACATAGCCCATATTGAAGCTTAGATTGAACTAATAAATAATATAAGACTCCTTTAGGACAAGCAGATCTAATCTGATAAAATTTTCTCAAAGATATATAAATTTGCTGCTTAGCATATTAATATAAGCATTTCATTTTAACCCAGAGTCCAATACAATTCCACTTTTACGCATTTAATAGTAAAGACAGATATCGGGTATATGGTGGGTATGAATATCCGGGTATTCACTATACCCGCATTAAACCTAATATGTGTCAGCGGATATTCATTGGATATACGGGTATACATCGAAAGCAATCGAGTATTAATGCGAGTATCCTATACCCACATAAAACAGCCGAGTATTGACAGTGTTGTAAACTTGAAATGGGAAATTTTAGAATAAAAAGGCAAATTAGAGCTAACTTTATATGAAAAAAAACGTCAAATGTGAAAGAATGAAAAGAAGAAGAAGAAAACTAAAATTTAAAAAAATCGTTATAATAAATATTAGTATAATAAAATATCAATTATAATAATAATAATTAATATAACGATAATAAATTAAAAAACTAATAAAATTGTTATAAATTCATTTAAATTTCAATTTCACACAAATTCCAACCATATAATATACGTACGATACCCGGGTTATGTGTGTCACCTATGCGAGTATTGTCAATACCCGGGTATTCATACCCGGATATTCATACCCACCATATACCCGCTATGAGCTATCTGTCAGTACTATAAGAGGTTTATGAAGGGACACTTCTACAATTTTGAAACGTTAAATCAACCTCAAATGAATCACCTTTCAGGTTGAAGAACATTAATTTTGTTTTATCACTTATGACGGATTTCTTTAGTCTCAATTTTCTTGTAGCTAACTTTAGCAGGAAGATAATAAAGAGATTTGCATTTTTTCACCTCTGATTAGTACTTAGTTGCCACTTAAGTTTAGGTGGCAGATGAAGTACTGACTATTTATTTAGGTGTTACCTAACTAAATAGTAAACGCATATTTACATTTTTTTTCTTGTCGAATGGAGGAAATTGATTTTTAAATATTTTATGAGAAAATAAAGTTTTTTGGTAATTTAAAAAAAAAAAAACATTTATATCGAAATGGATGATATATTATTCGATTCCATTTTACTTAATAGTAGCATGTTAGATTTTCATGAAAATGATGAACTTGAAAGAAGGCCATATTTATTGAGACTAAGAATAAATCACTTTGAGTTTTGGGACGATGTTGATTTTTTTTCAAAAGATCTCACAATTAGTATAAAGTACTTTTTTTCCATCAATATTCATATGCAGAAGGTGGCTAATACATTTGTATGCGTCATTATTCAATAAGTACTTAAGGTACCTGTTTCTCATATAGGCATATACATACACAGTGAATGAATATCGGTCGTAACAATTTCTTGATTGTTACTTCAATTGTTCGATAACTCTAATAATTGTAAACGTATGCATGAGATTCAAATTCAAAACAAAATTTCCAACATTTTGAGACGCCAGATGTTGTCGAACCCGCTTTCAGATTCTGTTGTTAAAAGCAAAAATCGTGTCTATTTGTCGCCAGCTATTGAGTTTTGATATGAGGTATCTTATAAAATTTATTTTAAGAGAAATGGAAGCATGAAAATATCTAGCATAAAATTCTTCATTAATTAATAAATATATGTACACAAATTTCTTTTTTAAATACTAGTATTACAACGAATTGATAAGAAAAATACAAAAATATAAAATGTGTACTTCAACAAAGAGCCAATGGTAAACAAGTGCTTGACTATTTTGAAAAATTCAAAACATTGTCACCATCACATCAACAAATAATTGTAAATTGTGTTATTGATTCGGCTTTATCTATCGTGGAAAATTAACTGTTGCAGATTTGAAGCAATTAAGTGCAGACATTATTCAGTGCTTTCCTTTCGAAAATATTGTAAGTATAGTTTACGAAAACGAAGAAAATATAATTATTATTTTTATAAAATAAATTTAGTTAATCAGAGTTATACAATTTTTTTTAGGAAACTTATTATTCACCGCGGTCTAAAACCAAAAAATATCAAGTGGGAAACTTCATAATAGATATTTCAATGTGCGAAATAAATTAAAAGTCTTTGCAAATGAGCCTTCTTTCTGAAAAAAATAATACAACTGAAAATTTAAATAACATTGAAATTGATGAAAACTTAGGACGTGAGATTCAAAAGTGGCTTGAATATCATAGCACCGATGTCGACAAAAATGATCTGCTTTATAAATGGAATTAATCATTGTGTTTTCGAAGAAAACAAATTAATGAAGGACAACCAACTGTAAATGTTTTCAAGGATTGGCCATTATATGTATGTATATCATTCCAAATTTTGCTGTATGACTGGTAATAAATATCATATAATATTTATTAAAAAAAATAGATCAAATAAAATTTATATTTAGATCGATACAGATTTTGAAAGCCTTTACCCAGAAAGGGGGATGAAACTTATTGAAGGGTGGAATTCATTTAAAGAAAAAATTGCAACACATTACAAGGATAAGATTAAAGATAAGGAGAGTCTTGAAATCTTAAAAAACTCGAAGAAAGAAAAGATAAACGTAAGTATTACAATAGCATTTTAATTATAAATAATTTTTGTAACGTAAATACATATGTATATATTTATATTTTAGACTGCCGTGATGTTATAATTGCTATGTGCCTAAATGCAATTATTGTTCCATTGAACAGGATTGATAAAAAATCTGAATCAACACCAAGAAAAAAGAAAAAAATTACCATCAAAGAAGCTACTGATTCTTTTATTATAAATATAACTGCAATCAACAACTTTGACATCGCTGTAAAGGAAGCACGTGAAAAATACTATAATTTGAAAGAGAATTTCCAGCCTTTGATAATAACTGTAGGTAAAAATTTATCAGAAATAACAGAATTTTACCTATATATTGATGATAAAAAATTAAAATTTCTTACATTTTTATCATGTTTAAATACGTGCTTCAAAGTATTCCATGTTTTTAATCTAGAATATTCTAAACACATACTCATATGGAGTCTGGCTTTTCATACAATTGTTTTTCTACGGTATCAAAACTAAATATGATAAAAATGTATCAAAAATCTCCTCTCCGGTTTAATTTCGTATTTACAACATATCGAATAATTTTTTACTTCATAATCTTTTTTTTTTCATAATTTTTTTTAATAATGTACGGATGTTTTATGTGTAATAACAATTTTAATACCATTTCTAACCTTATAAATCATTTAAAATCAACTCACTATGTGGAATATATTGCGTTACATAAATGTGTTCAAAAAAATTGCAATTAGAAGAGTTAAAAAAAAATCTGTAAAATTTTTAACAGACTTGTTGAGCCAAAATAATTTAAGTCGAAAAGATGCTTTCTTTAGATATTGTTAAAAAAGTTTCCACTTTAACTGCAGTGATTGTTGAAGTTATGAAAGATGTATTAGATCCTATTGTAGACTCGAGCAAGAACGAAGATTTGAATAGTATCTTAAATTTTTTTTCTGATCCTTTTCACAACATTAAAACAGAATATATATGTATACAAATTTCATGAAAAAACAGAACCTTTTCTCATTTCCTATTGAGCATGTGATAAATTCAGAAATAAGTGAGACAGTAGTGAGAGCAAATCCTATCCTACAATTTCAATTTCGTAAATTATTTGAATTACCAGAAATGTTATCAACAACTGTAAACAACATAGAAAATATAGAAAAAAATAATGATTACCACAACTTTATCAATGGCTCCTTATATCAGGAAAAAAAAAGTCAAACTGGGTATTAACGAAATCTTATACCGTTTTTTTTATATTTCGATGATTTTCAGGTTAGCAATCCTTTGGGTATAACCATACAGCAGATAGCTCTCTTTGTGCTATATATTTTTCTTTCCCAGCAATGCCTCAACATTTACTTTCAAATCTCACTTATATTTTTGTAGCTAGATTTATTCAATCAAAACATATTAAAGAACAAGGTAATAGCTCATCATTTTTTGCGCTATTCACACCCATTCATATCTATACTTTAGCATCTGCACAATCATATATAAGGAAAAAAGTTCTGTAAAAGTATATAAATTTATAACTTTTTAATATAAATTTGAATTCAATTTGTATTCAGTTGTATAAACTAAAATAATGAATTAATATTATTAATTAATATTAAATAAATTTTAAGAAATAAAAAAAATAAATTTAAGTAAATTATAGAATAAGAAAAATTTTGTAAAAGTTTTTTAAGTTTCCATTTACATGAATAAAAAAGTTTTTGGTTGAAATACAAAAAAATTTTTTCTTCACAAATATTTTTCAATAAAAAACACTCCACTGACTGTTAATTCAAAGAGGTTGGTATTTGATTCAAAAAAGTATGAGTATTCGAAATAACAATTTATTTTATCGAATTAAATAACAAATAATTTTCATTCAACAATATTTAATATTTGATTCAAATAATATAGGCTTTCGAATTAACAATCAATTTTCTTGCACAGAAATATACTTCATTGTTGGTTTACAAATATTTATTATTGATACAAGTATACCAATTTTTGAATTAAAAGTTTTTTATATTTGAAACAAATAATTAACGTTTTCAATTCAACAACGCAAAATTATTTATTACAACATTTGAAGCATTTCTAAATCAACAATTTTAATTGTAGGCGCATTTTCAAATACGAAAATTGTTGACTTGATACACGTTTTTTTTCATCTAAACAGCATTTTTCTCTGAGTTTATGTATATGTATGTATGTACAATATAAGCATGAATAGCTATGATGAGCTATATTCATATTTATTCACCATTATTAGGCGAATAATTTGATTAAAATTGTTTTTTATAAATTAAATTACTCAAATTTTATTTGAATATTTTGAAAAAGAAAGTGAAAACTATAACTACTTACTTACATAGGTACATATGTATATATAATGTAGAGTTTTTTCTTTTGAATAAGAAGACACTTTTATTTTCAAATAATCTTTCATAGGGTTAGGTCCTATTATTCTATTAAAAATTTTAAAAAGTATTAAAATTTATAAATAAAAAAATATATGTTTGCCAATAGTGATTATTTTTGAAATTTCATTATGCAAAATGTTGTTATATGCATTAGAGTCGTTTTCTTGGTGTAACGAAAAATATCTTCATATGACTAGTAGCATAGATAATTAATCTATACTAGTCTATGCTAGTAGCAAGGGCAAATTTTTTCACATACAGTCTGTAAAACAAGAGCGTCGTGTCGATCATTTCGAAAAAAAGTGTGTACAGTGTGTATTACGACGCTATAAATATAAAAGTTTAGTATGTACTCGTACTGTAGGCATTATGACACTCAGGACTTCAGGAGTCGGTTAATTGAAAATAAAATTTTCTGGCGTAGCACGAAACCGAAGCCTGTGCTTACGCAGGACCACACAGATGCACGTCTTGTACATATCTGCCGTACAATGTCTAACCGCGGCAATTACATATTATTAGTTTTGAAAAAAACTCAGTTGGAATTTTTGATACTTCAACCATTCATATTTCGAACGTTAAAAAATATATGCTCATAATGAGACAATAGGTATGTTCAGTAGACACAAACATATGTTATACATATTTTTTTTCTGAATAGATACGAATATTTTCTGAGATTTTAAAGAGAAATTCATTTCACCATTGCATTGTAAAGTTGAAGAAATTTATACGATTTATACAAAGGGAAAAAGAGGTATACGATCTTACGCTTTTTAACCCTAGTAATTTTGTTTGTTTTCTTAAAGGATATTTTTTTAAAAATGCATTGGCTATTTAGAGTAAAATCGTTTACGCTCAAACACCATTGGAAAATGTATGATAATGTCTATGGTTTTTCGGTTTAAGATCATACATATTATGTATATCCTTGTTTTGCTGAAATATTTGAAACAAAATTACAGTGGTTAAAAAGCGTAAGATCGTTTGCTTCTTTTTGCGGTTGTATAAATCGTATAATTTCCATGGGAATGCAAGTGCTCTGAATTTCTAACCTTTATTACTCCACAACCAAACTTCGTACAGTTAGAGTTTGTTAAAAATTAAAAGCGAATGATCTGCGCATGCATACCATATTACACACAAAATGTTTATATGTGTATTAGTGTTTTTCTCTCTTTACTAGAAGAAAAAAACCACTACTAGTGTAAAAATTCTCTAAAAATTATACCATTATCTCTCTGCGCAATTACACCATTCGCTTTTAATTTTCAACAAACTCTACATGCGGTTTTCAAAAATTTGAAGATAAACAAATACTTTATTTGAAAATTTTATTAACTCAAAATCACCAAAAATGCAGTTGCCTCGATTAGCCATTGTACGGCAAACATGTACCTATGTAAGTATGTAGTTATAGTTTTCATTTTCTTTTTCAAAATATTCAAATAAAATTTGAGTAATTTAATTTATAAAAACCAATTTTAATCAAATTATTCGCCTAATAATGGTGAATAAATATGAATATAGCTCATCATAGCTATTCATACTTATGTTGTACAAACATACATATGTACATATGTATATGTCAAATCATTTCGTCTATATTTTAAAACTATTAAGTCAACAGCTTCAACATAAGAATTAAATTAAAGATAAATTTAGTTGATTATTCTTACACAAAAGGAAAACCAAAAACAAGCACAAATTAATCGGTAATACTATATATAAAATTCAATTAACTTTCCATCCTAAACTGATTATAATCTTATATAATCATGAAAACAAAATCTATTAATTTATAAAAACAATAATTCTACCCACTTTTGAAATATTACATACGATCACAATGATTACAAACATATGTATATAACTTTTTTTATTATCGTTATTATAATATATACAAATAAATATACATATTATGATATATGCGTAAGTCTTTATCAACGCAACGTATCAGAATTCTACAATATTTTGTATTCGTATTACAATATTTTATCATAAATTCAATTAAAAATATTTTCTGAATTTATACATATAATAAGCTAAATCTTATTTTTTCTCAACTAATATATTGTAGTATATCTTTACATTCAACATCTCAAAATTCAATAAATTAATGTTTAATAGCTTCGATACATTTAAAATAATGAGAAATAAAGGGATTTGCATTGTAGACACATTTACTAATATACTTATGTACAATACATATGTACATACATTAATATGTATATACATATGTATGTACATTACTTTTTCTAAAAATAAATGAAATGAATATAAACGTAATTTCTTTGTTTAATCAAGTTAACTTGAAATAAAATATACATATATGTACATACTTATATACATTAGACTGTCATTTTTTCTAAACCAACCTCTCACCCCCTCAATTTTTTGTACTTGACGATGTGAAAAAAACCTCAAAATTTAGAAGCTCTCGAAAATCATTTAACCGTGCCGCAAAAGGGTTATTTTTACCTAAGAAACATGTACTATAAAAATAAGTTCGTATGTTAGCATGTTTTCGTCAAAAATCAGATTTCAAATCTGAATATCTCTGGACCTCGTAATCCGAAAATCTTGAAATTTCTGCAGGTTGTTCTTCTTGTCATTTCCTATAAATTTTTCTTTTGAACAAAAAAGAAAAAAACTCCTTCCATCTATGTTAAAGCAATTTTTTTAGACTTTTGAGCCCCATTATGTTTCCGTAGAAGTATATACGTGTTATGTATACCTATTGTTTAATAAATTAAAATGCATGTAGTATGTAAACATAATTTAATTATAGGAATTATTATTCTTTTACTTTACTTTTTTTTTGTAACATAATTTTAAAATTATTGTATCATATTACTTCATCTTCATTTAATTTGAATCTTAAAATGACATTAATTTATATTATACAATCACTGTAAAATACTGTTTAGGGAGATTTCTCCTGACAACATAATTTCCTATTTAAGCATCTTTACATTATCTATTATATACATAAATCTTTCCCTTTAATGCATCAGTAAGTTTTTTTGAAGAGAGAACTTTATAGATGTAAAGATTCTTATACAGGGTGATTCCGTTACGGTGTCCGACCGGGAAACTACGGATAGGTCTCGGCGAGGGGAACAAAAAATCGTATTGGTGGGGGGGGGGCGAAATCTCAACGGTTTAGGAGTTAGAGGGGGTTAAAGATTTTTGGTTTGCAAAAAATGAAGGCTCAATTAATTCTACATCGATTTGCTATCTTCATTTTTTTCGAAAAATGGATAATTTTTAAGATATTGAGGAAGACCTCTTAAAAAATCTGAAAATATTAGTCTGAAATTCATTATATTATTGGACACGTGCTTTTATTACAGTGTAAATTGAAAATTGGTGCTTGGAATGCTAGTTTTCAAGTTAAGGGTTAATTTAAGCCTTTTTTGAGTAAAGCAGGGTTAAAGTCCAAAAATCTGTGAAAAAATGACAAAATTATGGTTTTGAGGCCTTATAACTTCTGAATGGTCGGATACACAGCAGCAGGTAAGATGTTGATGGAAAGGCACAGGAGTCCTTCACAATTATGTAAAAGAGTTGGTGAGCCTAGCGTGCCCTTGTAAAAAGTTATAGGGTAAAATATGAAAAAAGTACCAAAAATCTTTAACCCCCTCTAACTCCTAAACCGTTGAGATTTCCCCCCCCCCCCCCCCCCACCAATACGATTTTTTGTTCCCCTCGCCGAGACCTATCCGTAGTTTCCCGGTCGGATACCGTAACGGAATCACCCTGTATATGTACAATTAATAATAATAATGCACAAACATGCATTTTATAATATCAAAAAATCAGTCCTTATACGTATAAATGATGTAAATGCAAGTGAATATATGTACATACAAAAAAAAAAAAACCTGTTCAACCCAAAAAATTTAAGTGATACTTTTTTAAGTTTGAATATATACAAAGCTATATGTAGATATTATTATTATTATTGTAATGCTTATCACTACATATATGGAAGAGCTGTTTAAAGCTCATTTGATTATTTTAAAAAAACAATTTTATTTTGTACAGACAAAAGTTTTCTCTGAAGTTAATATTATTAAACTTATGTACCTTTACACTACTTGATTTGTCATATGGATATGACTTTACATATGTCACTCCTAAAAGTTTAACATCGTTTACACCGTCTGATTTTGTTGAGAGACCCTGTCATACGACATATCACAAATATTTCAGTTCACAAGCATTTCAATTTGCGATTAAATTGAATGTTTTCTGATCTATTCTTTTATTTGACCCAAATCGGTGCAACAAAGCTCAAGATATAAAAGTATAAAGTTGACAACTCCCAATTTTCTCGGCCTAGAGCCAAAGGAACGTAACTGAAAAATTTCCAAAATTATGTTTTTCATATTTACTGATTCTTTATGTTGAAATCTTTTGTTTTTTATCTATACCATTTTAAAAATAAAACAGTATCAGGTCTTTTCTTTCTTATTTTCTTGTCCAAATGGTAGAAAACAATTCAATGATCAAAATTCTAAGCCAATTTCATGTTCTCTTCCAAAATTTTTGAAATTCAGTTACGTTCCTTTGGCTCTAAGCCGACGATATTATGGTGTCTATTGCGGTAATCGATTTGACAGTCGATCGAAGAACTCTTTTCGATTCGATTGAATTTACTTTTGGTATCGTGTAACTTAATCGAATAGGCCTAAAAGCATTTCCTCATGTGAATTTAAATTGCATATTAATTTTCTAAATTATTGTGAATGATTTATTTTGACATTTCATGAACTCATATGAATATTGATATTCTATAAATGTTTGATTTTAATTTTTTTATATTTTTTTAAAATAATAAAATAATATTAAATATTGTTCTAAATAGAAAAGAAAAAACAAATAACATTTCAGTTTAGTTGAAAAAAGAAATAAGTAATATTTATTAATTTCTTATACTAGAACTAAATTAAAATTAATAAATAATAATAATTATACTTACATAATTTTAAAACCAAAAAATTAACAACAACTTACAAAAAAGACTTTTTAACCAAAAGATACACCACGAAAATAAAACAACTAATGTTAATCGAATAACATTCGTAAAGAAAATACAATCGAAACGGGTTCGACTGTAATCGAACTTGCTTCGACTGCAATCGATATTCGCAATACCAAATTTTTCGATTGACGTTTCATCGATCGATTGGTGATATTCGCAATAGGCACCATATTTCGTACTTTGAAATTTCACTTTTACATTTTCAGATTCAATTTTTTATATTTTTATTATAAATACATATTTTTTAAACTTTGAATTTCGAGTTTTATAATTCATATAATTACTTGCTGCCTTCTTATTACAGAAGTAGTAAACAGACTATTGCCATTTTATTGCATGAAATATTACTTTCTATATTAATTTACTTATCAGTTATCTTATTATTCGCATATTGCTTCCTGATAGAAAATTAGTATTTCTTTCTTGTTGTCACGTCCCTTGGAATGTAATCGTACACAGTACATAGAGTGCGCGTCAACCTTTTCCCAAGAACGTCTTATGGCATTCCATTAGAAAATTCATATTGCGGCAATAGGCAACACTTGCCAGTACGATAATGTTTCACTTTCACTATTGCTTTCTTATTACAATGTTTGCTGGCTAAAAAAACGTAACCAATTTTGAATGGTATGTGTGATTAACAAATACATTAAAAATATGTACTTCAAAAATTGTCCATGGCAGGCGTTAAAAAAAGTTAGACAAATTTTTGGAGTCTTTTGGACTTTGTGTTTTGTCTATTTTCAGAATAAGAAAATATAAATAAAACATTCATTTTTGATTAAAATAATTCAATATATAACACGCCCTTAAATAAAATTAATTTAGTAAATTTTTGTCTAAGTGATATCTTTTCAGACAATTTTTTTGATATGAAATTATATCGACTTTTAAGGTACCTTTCTGATATGAGTTTCAGCATAAGCACATAATGTATTCTCTCTATCATATGTGATTTCGCTTCTTCAAACAAATTTTTCCCTATAAAATGTTTTTGAACTATTATCAGCAACCTTTTATATTCATTTTTATTTAAAATCGAGTTGCTGTTTTCATATAAATTTCTTTGAAACACCTGAAACAATAAATCGAAAATTTGCTCAATTACTTTAATAGCATACATCATATTGAATATATGTATTACTCTAAAGTCAAATAGAGTTTCTTGATTTAAACCTAAATTTAATTCTGGTACAGCGGTTGCCTTTAGCATCTTTTTTCCTTGTAATGTTTTTATGTCACTGGGTAGAAAATGCTCAGAACATAATTGAGTGTTTCTTGTAGGTTGAACATCTGTACCAATTATTTCCTTCCATTGCAATCTCATAGTTTCCTCCGTAGGAAATCTGAAAAAATAATATATGCTTTTAATTTTATCTGAGTGTACGTATATACTATACATATTTAGACATTTACATAATATATAATGTTGAATTAAAGTGGGTCTTCAAACCCACTTGCCCCTATTACAAATTAAAATTTCAGGCAACACATTTTTCTGTTTTTTTAATTTTGACATTGAGGAACATGTAAAAAAAACCTTTATTTTCAGGTGAGTACTACGCTTGAAAATAGTACTGACAGATAGCGGGTATATATGGTGGGTATGAATATCCGGATATGAATACCCGGGTATTGACAATACTCGCATAGGTGACACACATAACCCGGGTGTCGTTGGAATTTGTGTGAAATTGAAATTTAAATGAATTTATAACAATTTTATTAGTTTTTTAATTTATTATCATTATATTAATTATTATTATTATAATTGATATTTTATTATACTAATATTTATTATAACGATTTTTTTAAATTTTAGTTTTCTTCTTCTTCTTTTCATTCTTTCACATTTGACGTTTTTTTTCATATAAAGTTAGCTCCAATTTGCCTGTTTATTCTAAAATTTCCCATTTCAAGTTCACAACACTGTCAATACTCGGCTGTTTTATGTGGGTATAGGATACTCGCATTAATACTCGATTGCTTTCGATGTATACCCGTATATCCAATGAATACCCGCTGACACATATCGGGTTTAATGCGGGTATAGTGAATACCCGGATATTCATACCCACCATATACCCGATATCTGTCTTTACTATAAAAGTGTAAAGGGTGAAGAACGAGATGCCGTTAATACGTAATTTTAAAAAAATGAGGCGTTCCATATCAAAACTCGTCTTATCCACCCTGCTCAAAATTTGAGCTGAAAGCATTAACGGTTTCTTCTGAAGAGAACTCAAATAAAAACCAAAATATTATCACATAAAAATTTGTCTAATCCTTCAGATTCATTCAATTAAAAATTACTTTTATTGCAAAACTTGCCTTATCCATAAGTTATGTCGTTTCAAAACAAAGAGTTAAAAAGTTTTTTGTGTTTATTGGAAAATCACTTATCAAGGAGAAGACAAGTTTTGAAATGGAACGCCTCAAATATTCGATTTTTCTGCAAGTTTTGTATTTATTATATAAATAAAATTATAATGGAAATATATTTCAAAAAAAACATAACAAAAAAAAAAAAAAAAAAAAAAAGGTTCATATAATTATGAATGAAAAAAAATCATTATTAATGTAAATAACAAAAAAGTATTACAATGAACAAATTCTTATTATATTTTTATTTTTTTAAACATGTTTTTTGTAAGATTTAGCACATTGATTTAATTTTTTTTCATTTTTTACATAGTTGTAGAATTCATTGTGTTATTGAAGAAAATAATTAATCAGTTCATCGCGCTATTTAATATTCATAACACTACCGTTATAACACATAGCCTTAGGAAAGAAGATCACTTTTACTTTTTCTTTCATAACTTCGCTTCAGAATGCGCTTTTATAAGGAAGGAATATTGTTTTATAAGTTATTTTCCTCAGCTTAATTTTTGAGAGGATTTTTAAGCCTTCAAGAGGACAGGACATTATTCAAGCAAAGAGGACAATCCTCGTCAAAGTAGGACGTCTGGCAACCCTAATACATACCTACATTCTTGTTCAAATGAATTGAATTGTTCACAAATTAGATTTTCAAATTTCTTTGTGAATTTATAAAGTGGTAATTTTTATTTTGATAAACATGGGTATTAAACAAAATATTGTTAAATTATCCATTAAACAAAAAAGTGAAATTTTATCCGAAATTGATAAGGATGTATCAATGAATGTGAATTTACTTTGTACAAAATAAAATATTCACAAATCAACCATAAGTCGGATAAAATCGAAGAGAAATGCACTTAGACATTTTGTAGCTATAGAGCTGAATCTGTTGTTTCAATGATGGTTTCTTCTTGTAATATTATTATCCCAGCAAAAAAATTGTCATTTTTTATAAAACACTAATTTTTGTTCTAAAAATTATTGACTCGGTAAGTGCAACAAATTCGGTTATTGCAACAGCCCTAATTTCTATTATGGTATTTTTATTTTTGGAAGTCAGTATTGTGCTTATGGAGGTAGTACCCGATGAGTTTTTTGCCTTGGTAATATTTAATTTAAAAGATTTACCTCGATTGAAATTGAGATCTGATCACCCCACACACGAGACAGATTTATTTAAACGCAATGTAAAAGAATATAGAAAAGTATGCCTGTACTGACATCCAAAAATAAAAATAGTATAGTTGCGTAAATCGAGTTCGTACTGTACTTGTACATAATTGTAACAAGTACTCAACATCACTTTACAATTAAGAAAGAGATGAGAGCAATTTATACAAATTATAAATGTGTTCGGCTGAAAATAGATTAGGTACTACTGCCACCGTCGCAAACGAGTTTATAACCGGTTTTAACAACTGCTGAAAATACACCTTATGGTGGCACGACCAAGTTGTAACGAGCGTGAGTGTATTACAACCGTCAGCTAAAATTATTTTAGACTATTCTTATTATACCAAGTAGGAAAAAAATTGTTACAACTAGCGCATTAGTACTTAATGTATTTTGGCCCTTTAATGGTTATACCTGGTAAGTGGTGTACCACACATATTAACAGTTTATACGGTGAAAAAATAATCCGAATTTTGGATTAAATTGCGAGTAGCGTAGAAACGGTAAAATTGGGATTAAAAAAGTATATGCAAACGTTGATATTTTTATACACTAGAGTGTGTGTGGAATCGAGTAAATTTTTACTACAGTAGTAAATTATGACATAAAACGTGGTGAATTTAACTGTCAAAATTTACTCTGGCTCTGGGGCTAGTATAAATTTTGACAGTTTGATAGTAAAATAATGTAAAGTCAAAATATCGAAACAATTACACAATTTTGTAGCTTTTAAAATTTACTCCATTACGCACAGCAAATGTGAAAATTTTGTTTTACCACGGTAAATTTTATTCTACCACAAAATCTAATGTCAAAATTTACTACTGTAGTAAAAATTTACTCGATTCCACACACACTCTTATAGTATACATATTATTCTTCTTCCACATTAAAAAAAGAAGAAGAACGTGACAGCTTTACTTTCACTATAAAAATTAGAATCCGCCATATTGCATTTTACCTCACACATACATATAAAAAAATTGGGATTAAACCAAAACCATCTACATATAGAAGCCGCGCTACGGAAGACTGCACTAACACAATCAAACACGATAAAAGTGTTGAAACGTCAAATCATTCAATGCTGGTAGTACAAATGGTGATGTAAAGAAAATGTGTTTTAGTTAACTATTTTTGGCTTTTTAAATAAAATATGGTTTATAAAAGTTTTAAAATATAATAAATTAACAGTGTTTAATTTTTTAAGTGCACATTAGTCAAAAAGTTAAATAAAAAGGTGAAAAATATTGTGCCTTCTTACCTACTTTTAAGAGAAAAAATTAAAGTATGGTGAGGTTATATTATTTATATGTAATAAAGTGAATAAATTGATTTGATTTAATAAAATTTGATTTATAATAATTCTGATACATATATATATTTATATGAATAATTAAAGTTTAAAGAATAATAATATAAACTTTTTTCTTCTATACCTATATATTGATTATTGACATGTGACTAATGACTACATTACCTATGGTGAGGTTATATTATAAAAGTGAATAAATTGAAATGAAATGTAAACACAAATATATGAAAAAAATAAATAAAGTGAACGAAATACAGAACAAATTCATTTAATTTAATAAAATTTTATTTATAAGTTTGTATTAATTGTTAAATTATTGAATCAAATCAATTTCTCACATCATAACATAATCACAAAAATTTATATAAAAAAAGTCTATGAAAAAGTAAATAATTTGGTACATAATCTTTATTGTGTAATGAAGGCAAATAGACACTTAATTTGTGATAACTAATAAATTAAATTCTATTAAATCAAATCAATTTATTCACTTTATTACATATAAATAATATAACCTCACCATAGATAGGTATGTACTATGTAGTCATACTTTAATTTTTTCTCTTACAAGTAGGTGAGAACGCACAACATTTTCACCTTTTTATTTAATTTGTTTGACTATTGTGCACTTTAAAAATTAAACACTGTTAATTTATTATATTTTAAAACTTTTATAAACCATATTTTATTTAAAAAACCAAAAATATTCAGCTAAAACACTATTTCTTTACACTAATATTCCACCACTCTTATAAGGAAACCATAAGAAACTAAAATGTCAAAACAAAACATGGCTCATGGCACTTCTTACTAATACATACAAAACACCAGTAGGAGGCTTTTATTGTAGAGGGTTTTGGATTAAACCCAAATAAATTGGGCTTAAGCCAAAATCCGACTTATCGAGTTTATAGTTTATACCACAAAAAATTTGGAGTAAACTAATATTCGTATTAAAAGTGAATCAGGCATAAACTCGTACATAACATAGACCATAGGCAAGGTTAATATAATATAGGTTACATCTTCCCATAGGCATTACCTACTTACAATAAAAAAGTGATCAATGTGACGTCAATGTGACGTCACAAGTATCAAACAATTGACATAAAAACAAACAAAAATTTCTTTCATATATGGGAAGATGTAACCTATATATTATATTAACCTTGGATTACATCTTCCCATATATGAAAGAAATTTTTGTTTGTTTTTTATGTCAATTATTTGATACTTGTGACGTCACATTGATCACTTTTTTATTGTAAGTAGGTAATGCCTATGGGAAGATGTAACCTATATTATATTAACCTTAGACCATAGGGATGTCTAAATTTTGTTTCACCTTCACCTATGCTGAAGTAATGAATTGATTGAAAATAATTATGATGTGATAGGTGATGCCAAACTGTACGTTAATTTTAGTACAAATTGCTAAAAACAAAACCAAAATAGCAAAAATCATTTTGCTCGATTATCGAAGAAAAAATAATCGATTATCAGAGAAAACGTGATAATCGATTTACATCGATAATCGATTGTTATTTGACATCCCTAATTTGTACTACTCTTAAGAATTATTGGAACGACAGCACTGGTAGGCATTCTTCTGTTAGCCGCGGTATCTTCGTTGCTACGCAACTTTTCAACTAATTATAATTAAGAAGAAGAACTATTTATACTCACCTTCATCATCAATCATCATTCATCAGTATAAATTAAATCCCAAAATGTGCTTAGATTTAAAATAATATTTACTAGTTATTGTTTTTGTTATTACTATTTTATGATAACCTTTTAAAGTTTTAATCTTTGCCTTCTTCAGTGACTGAGTAAAATTCATAATGAGTGGGTAAGTTCAAAGACGCTTTTTTATATTTTGATATAAATAAAATGAAAAATAATAAATTCCTTATTAGACGTGAAAGGGATCGTGAAAGACGACGATCTAGAAGTAGATCCAGATCGGTATCCATAGAAAAGGAAAAGAAACGTTCAAAACGTTCAAGGAGTCGAACTAAAGAAGAAAAGAAACGACGTCGTTCACGTTCTAGAACAAGAAGAAGTCGTTCTACTGAATATAAAGAAAAAAAATCGTAAGTGTTTTTTCTGTGTGAATATTAAAAATATTGATTTAAATTATTGTCTTTTTATTCATAACAGCAGTAGAAGGTCTCGGTCACCTAGAGATAAAGATAAGGAACGTGAAAGAGATCGTGAACGCGACAGAGAACGAACTAAGGAACGTGATCGTGAATCCAGACGTGAAAGATCAAAGGAAAAAGAAGATTCCAAGGAAAAAAATTTAGATCGAAACAGTAAAGATGATACAAAAGATGATGGTTCTGAAAGTCCAGTTGAAGCATTAGATAAAGAAGAAGAACAGAAACGTTTAGAATTAGAAATGATAAAAAGACGCGAAAGAATTGAACGATGGAGAGCTGAAAGAAAACTAAAAGAATTAGAAACTACTAAAAAAGATATAAAACCTGTATTTGTACCATCAGCAAAGAAATGGAGTCTTGAAAATGATTCAGAAGATGAAGAAGATGGAAAGGAAAAAGATAAAAAAGAAACGAATGAACCAGAAGAAGAAATTGATCCTTTGGATGCGTTCATGCAAGAAGTTGATAAAGAAGTACGAAAAGTAAACCAATTATCAAATCCATTACAAAAATCAGGTCAAGGAGTTGTTATTATGACTGGAATTTCGAAGAAAACAAAAGAAAGGGAAAAGGGTGAACTAATTGAACAAAACCAAGATGGGCTTGAATATTCTAGTGAAGAAGAATTAGAAGATATCAAAGATACAGCAGCTATTTTAGCGAATAAACATAGAAAAGAGCTCGCAAAAATTGATCATTCTGAGGTTGATTATGCTTCATTTAGAAAAAATTTCTATGTAGAAGTACCTGAATTAGCTCGAATGACTCAACAAGAAGTTGAAAAATACAGAGAGGAATTAGAAAGTATTCAAGTTAAAGGTAAAGGTTGTCCAAAACCAATAAAAACATGGGCTCATTGTGGCGTTTCTAAGAAAGAACTTGATGTGTTGAAGAAATTAGGTTTCGAAAAGCCTACACCAATTCAATGTCAAGCGATTCCAGCAATAATGTCAGGCAGGGATTTAATTGGAATTGCAAAAACTGGAAGTGGTAAAACGCTTGCATTTATTCTACCAATGTTTCGTCATATCCTAGATCAACCAGCTTTAGAAGATGGCGACGGACCAATTTCTATAATTATGACACCAACAAGAGAATTGTGTATGCAAATTGGTAAAGATATTAGAAAATTTTCGAAATCATTAGGATTACGTCCTGTTTGTGTATATGGTGGAACTGGAATATCGGAACAAATCGCTGAATTAAAACGTGGTGCTGAGATTATTGTTTGCACTCCAGGACGAATGATTGATATGCTTGCAGCAAATTCTGGTCGAGTTACAAATCTAAGAAGGGTCACGTATGTGGTTTTAGATGAAGCCGACCGAATGTTTGATATGGGCTTTGAACCCCAAGTCATGCGAATAATAGATAATATACGTCCAGATCGACAAACGGTTATGTTCAGTGCCACATTTCCACGCCAAATGGAAGCTCTTGCAAGACGAATTCTTAAAAAACCAATCGAAGTACAAGTCGGTGGTAGATCTGTGGTATGCAAGGATGTGGAACAGCATGTTGCTATTCTAGATGATGATGCCAAATTTTTCAAACTATTGGAATTATTAGGATTATACCAAGAACATGGAAGTATTATTGTTTTTGTTGATAAACAAGAAAATGCTGATATTCTTCTGAAAGATCTTATGAAAGCAGCTTATCCTTGTATGAGTTTACATGGTGGAATTGATCAGTTTGATCGTGATTCAACAATTCTCGACTTTAAATCAGGTAAAGTGAGACTTTTAATTGCTACTTCGGTTGCGGCAAGGGGTCTAGATGTCAAGGATTTGATTTTGGTCATTAATTACGATTGTCCAAATCATTATGAGGATTATGTCCACAGGTAAAGAGAAACACTTTTTAAATAACATTTACTAGGTATGTATTTACCTTTTTTGTTTTTATTTGCTATCTTCTTACACAGATGTGGTCGTACTGGTAGAGCTGGGAAAAAAGGTTTTGCTTGGACATTTTTAACACCTGAACAAGGACGTTATGCAGGAGATATAATACGAGCTCTTGAACAATCTGGTGGAACCATTCCAGAAGAATTACAAATTCTTTGGGATGGATATAAGGCAGCTCAAGAAGCGGAAGGTAAGAAAGTACATAGTGGAGGTGGTTTTAGCGGAAAAGGATTCAAATTCGATGAACAAGAAGCAAATGCTGTTAAAGAAAGCAAAAAGTTACAGAAACATGCCTTAGGTTTAGCTGATTCAGATGACGAGGAAGACATTGAAAATGATATCGATCAACAAATTGAAAACATGTTCGCTGCCAAAAGAAATATCAAAGAAACACCAGTTATTGCCGCCAACATTCCTACAGGTATGCCTACAAGCATGACTATGGCTCCGGCACAAGTTGCTGCAGCACTTGCCGCTGCAGCAAGTGTACCAACAGTAGTAACGCCCCCAGCCATGGCCCCTCCAACAACACCGGGGGCAGTTCCTGCAGATAAATTAGAACTGGCAAAACGTTTAGCATCCAGAATCAATGTCGCCAAGAATTTAGGCTACGAAGCGAAAGGAGCTACACAACAAGCAGCAGAGGCTATTCTCAAAGGAGCCAGTTCTCAACCTTTAATCACGGTAATAACAGATTCTCCTTGGACATTTTTTTTACTAAATTACCTAAATTATCTCCTTATAATTCTCAGGCAAGAACAGTTGTCGAACAATTGGCTGCTAAACTCAATAACAAATTAAATTATCAGCCAAAAGAAGATGAAGACGGTCTGCTTCCAGGCCAACAGTCTGTATTCACTAAATATGAGGAAGAATTAGAAATTAATGATTTTCCACAACAAGCACGCTGGAAAGTTACATCAAAAGAAGCCCTTGCACAAATATCGGAATATTCTGAAGCTGGACTTACGGTACGTGGAACTTATGTACCTTCTGGAAAAAGTCCACCTGAAGGTGAAAGAAAATTATATTTGGCTATCGAAAGTTGTAGTGAGTTATCTGTGCAAAAAGCAAAACGTGAGATTACCCGTTTAATTAAAGAAGAATTACTAAAACTAAGCTCTGCACATCATGTTTTCAACAAAGGACGTTATAAAGTTTTGTAATTCACAATTTTTCCCAATACTAAATAAAGGATTTTTGTCCTTTTTAAATATATATAAAAATAAAGGAAATTTCATTTTACTAAACGTGTTTTAATAGAAATTGAAAAGAAAATAAAAAGGTTTTATTGCCTACTAAGTAATCAATTACAAAAATAAGTTTAAATAAAGTTAGAGCAATAGAAACAAGATTTAATTTAAACGGAAAAATTGTTTTGTGGCACGTCCAATTGGTATATGACCTCTATTACGTAATCTTCGTACAGCTTCTCTTAAATATTTCGGTTGTAATGCACCTGTTTCACCAGCTTCTTCCATTACATCTAATGCTTCTTCAACAACTTCACCAACAAAAACTTTTGCAATACCAGCCATTGCAATTACAACATTCTGTGATACTGAACAACCAGTTATAGTTTGCATTAGACGTTTTATGGCTGCTTTTGGAAAAGCTGATCTTCGATACATTTCATAACGATCTAATTGTTCTTCTGTAAAATTTGATACTAAAACTTGCATTTTTTCCCTTTCTTCTTCTTCTATTTCTTTTTTTGATTTATATTCTTTTCGTTTTTGATAATCACGTTCTTTTTGTGCTTGTGATAATAATAATGATGTTGATTCACTTTTTATTAAATTTTCTTTATTACTATTTTCAGTTGGATTTTGATCATCTTCAACTGAATCAAAACGATGAAAACTAAATTCATTTTTATCTAATTCATCTAGTGGTGTTTTAAAATCATCTTCACTATTATAATTTGTTTTATTTTCTTCAAAAAATTGAAGATCCATTGAATCATCTTCATTTGATGATGATAGATTACGTTTTATTTTTGTGGTATTATTGGTATCAAATTCATTATCAAGTATAGCTTCCATTTTAGTACTATACAGTTTTGTTTGTTCTGAAAAACACAAGGTAAGAATTACTATGAGATTATTGATTACAAAAATTCTAGGTAGGATGTATTTTTTTTTTATTTATTCAAATTATAAAAATTTGGTTACTTCACAGAATTCTTTACGGTATAATTACTACTTATTTTTAGAATAAATTGAATTTCAAAAATTTATGTATTATACATTACCTTATGTATAAATGACTTCACTTTACATTAATATAACACTTCCTATTAATAAATTAATATTTCTGTGCTGGCCATTTGTTTACAAACACATGTTCTTGATTTTGACAGTTATAGTAGCAGTGCAACGTCATTTTAACAGTTTATACGGTAAAAAATAATACGGATTTTGGATTAAATTGGGAGTAGCGTAGAAACGGTAAAATTGGGATTAAAAAAGTACATGCAAACGTTGATATTTTTATACACTTATAGCATATATAAAATAATATTATATATGACCAGCCCGTATATAAAACATTGTAACCAAAATTCTTTGCTAACTGACTTCAGGTAACCGACAAACGCTTTTTCATGAAAGCTATATAGCAAAGTTTCAATAAAGTTCTCTCACAACTTTGACGTCATTGATATTTTTTGAGTTTATTATTTTGTATTGTGAGTTGTGACGTTGTGTTATGAATATGATGAGAAAATGAAATGAATGATCATCATGTACATATGCATAGCTGTTGGTTAATATTAATAATAATGCTTATCTACATTGTTTTATGATTACTTCGATCATGGTTTGCTAGATTTCTGTTAAAAAATTTCATTTGCTTTAATTTATTTGAATTTCTCTTTTGTATGGGTACATTTTTGTTTTAAAAAAAAAAATCCTTTTATTATTATTCAAATTATAAATATAGGTACTATGTTTTTTTATTATTATATATACATATGTATGTTTATATGGAATATATATTTATTATACAAACATATTATGTAAATTTACATATGCTTTTATTATTGTCCTATTTCAATGTACAAAAAATCATATAAATTTATTGTATTTCTACTGATTTTTTATTTTTATTTATTTATTTTGATCCTATTTTTTATAATTGAACATTTCAGTATTTTTTTTGTTTTGTTTTTTTATTTTTCGCATCCAAATTGTCTTTTCTGTTTTTTTGTGCACATATGTATGTACAATATGTTATATGTATGTACCTATTCTAAATTGTACATTGTTGTTATATTGTACATTCAAGTTTTACAATTTTTATAATGAAAAGTATTTTTTCTAAGTTTTAGAATGTTGATATTGCTTTTCCTTTAAGTTTGTCAGGAAATTTACCGAGTGCAAAAGCAGTACGGATTCCAATTGCTACACTTCTACTTAGTACTTGAACGGCTAATTTTACACTCATTTTCTGAAACTCCGTGGGATAAATATGAGCTGCAGTTAGCTTGGTACATACTTTAGTACATTCATTTTTCTCTAAAGTAAATAAATATTCAACTATTTCCCACGATGCAATCCCGTCTGGAGTAAAAAAATCATATTTCGACAAATTATTTCTTATATTTTTGATCAAGTGACAATAATCAAACAGTGCATAAACAATCCTATTTTTAAACGTAAAAAATATATGTTCCATTGACACATTTTTAGTGCTGTATAACTTTCTGTTTGTAGATCCCTGATCACAAACAGTGCCAATGCAATTTAGACCAAGTTTTTCGCAAATGTCTAAACATTTCTCCACTTCCTTCCTTAAATTATCAGCAGGAATCGTACCTGGGCAGGCAACATAATACAAAACCTGCATGAAGCTTCCACAAATACTTCTAATAGAAAATACGCAAACAGATTTAGCACTTACTGTATTTCTTTCACCGCTGCCATAATCAATGTACCCTACAATTTGGTCTTTATATTTATCATATGTTATGTCCTCTTGAATTGACATTTCATCAAAAATAAGTATAACAATTTTTTCTCTTTCAGAAAGGAGCCCTACACTTTTTGTTATTTCATTAAGTACCGTTTCATTTAAAGCAGGAGATAGGCTTTTAATTTTAATCCAACTATGTAAAGATGAAGTGCTTGGCAAATGAAAGCCCAAATGATCCCGTAAAAAATTATATCCTGCAGATGAGCGAAAAAAGATGCACTGCGATATCCATTTTTCATCCGCAGTATAAATTTGCTTATTTAAGCATAGTATTAGCTTTGCAAACACTTTACTTTCTAAATTTACGTCTTCTAAATTATCAATTTTCTCTTCCAAGGATATTTCAGAGTTTTCTTTAAATTCTTTCAATTTTTTTCTCAATCGTCGTACTTTAATTCTCAGTTTTTTATGAATTTTTGTCGACCTTTTTTTATAAAACTTTAATGCAACTATTGTTTTTTCAAGGCGGCAAATTTTCTTACTGTAAAGTCTAATGGTTTTACATTTTTTTTCACATTCAGAGCATACTGGCGGTATTACTTGATTAAGTTTTTGTTTTTCAAAATGAGCATCGCATATATAAGGACGTTTTCTTGTTTGAATAGCTTCTTTTGATTCACCAACAGCTTCGAGCCATTTATCATATTTGGAAGTCCCAGGTTTCGGGAACTCAAAAAACCTTTTTGAAGGGACTTCTTGGATTGAATCCCTACAGGTTATAATTGTACAACGGTTTCTCTTCCACGACATTTTAAAAAATAATTCAAAATGAAATCAAATTTCAAATGAAAATAAAAAAAAAGCTCAAAATAAAAGGCAAAATACGAGTATGAATAAGTATTAAAAAATACTGATTTTTGATATTTAAAAGAAGACTAATTGATGTATACAGATAAATTGTATTGAAAAATACAGATTTGATAAAAACGCAAATAAAATCGCTCTTTAGTCTTTACTATTCAACATCCAACAAAATAATGAGCTGATAGAACATAAAGAACACAGAATAAACAGGTGGCATATAGTACCTATATTTATAATTTGAATAATAATAAAAGGATTTTTTTTTTTAAAACAAAAATGTACCCATACAAAAGAGAAATTCAAATAAATTAAAGCAAATGAAATTTTTTAACAGAAATCTAGCAAACCATGATCGAAGTAATCATAAAACAATGTAGATAAGCATTATTATTAATATTAACCAACAGCTATGCATATGTACATGATGATCATTCATTTCATTTTCTCATCATATTCATAACACAACGTCACAACTCACAATACAAAATAATAAACTCAAAAAATATCAATGACGTCAAAGTTGTGAGAGAACTTTATTGAAACTTTGCTATATAGCTTTCATGAAAAAGCGTTTGTCGGTTACCTGAAGCAAAAAGTATATAAAATCATTAGAGATTCCAGTTTACATTTTTTTTGAAATTATAAAATTTTAGTTTTCCAAGCAATAATAGATGGCGCAACCAGGTAATTCCAATGGTAAAGCTCATTTTTGAATTTAAAATTTTGATTTTTTCGTTGATTTCGAAATTCGATAATTTTGTATAATGTTGCAATTTTGTTTACATTACCCATACGATCATTATTATGTTATGTTATGAGTATGCATATATGTATATTTTTTACAACTGTATAAATGTTTTTTATGTGATTGATAATGACTTGAATTATTTTTTGTTTATAATTTTTTTTCAGTTTAATTTTTCCTAAAATAATTTATTAATACATATTAGTTTAAATAGTTAGATAGTTTTTGTTTAATAATTCTATTACAGATTTTTATTTTTAAATAGTATTTTTCTTTTTCTTCTTCTTTTAATATCCTAAAGCATATCAGCTGACTTTTATTTTCGAATTAGTAGGAGGAATTAAGAAAATATGTAAAAAGAATAATACAAATTATAAATACATTTCACTTTTTTGAAGATAGAGAAAGACAAAAGGCAAAGAAGAAGAAGAAGAAGAATTGACCAATATCAATATCAGTTATAAATATAATATGAATGTTTTATGTAATAATGATAAACATACTTTTATTATTTTTTTTTCTTACAGTTTAATATTTTTTGAAAATATTTTATCAATTTAGTTTAAATAGTAGTTTAGAAAGCTTTTGTTTAATAAAATAATTATCCTTCAAAAATTTCACTTCTTCTTTTTCTTTAAATATCCTAATGCATATCAGCTGACTTTTGTTTATTTTCAAAGAAGATAAGAAAAGTAGGAAGGATTAAGAAAATGTGTAAAAAGAAAAATACAAATTAAAAATGCATATCACTTTTCTGCATAGACAAAGACAGAAGAAATATTTGTTCAATGATCAATATGGAATGAAATATGAATTATATTTGAGATACAGTATTAGATCGGTAATTTGAACCTCTATATTTTCAACACCTAAATTTCTGTAATTTCGGTTTCTGTATTTTTGTAAAGAGGTTTTTTTGTGATTTTACTTTATGAAATAGCATGAAATAAAACCAAGTTAAATATGTTGTACCTAATTTCAATCACTGATTTTTGCAATAAAAAATTAATTTTAAAATCGTCATAATCAATTTCGTAATTATTGTTTTAATAATGCAAATGAATTTTATTACAGAATTATGGGGTGTTTTTGTTTAAAGTAGTGTTGAAAGTGTAAACTGGTTTCTATATAAATTTTTAAATTTTAACAAGGTCGGTTTGAAATTAGTTCAAATTATTGAGATTATACTGTTATTTATATTTATTGAATGGATATAATATTGAAAATCATATTTGTAAAATTTAATTTTTCTTCAATCAATAGTTGAAAATTTTTACCTACCTACATTCTTTTTAACCCTAGGATTGCCTGATCGTATACAAACGTATACACGCGGACTTTGACCCTTGATAAAAATACGATCCCTTTGAGCTAGGACCTAGAAACTATTTTTATACTAAAACATTTATCAAAGTGTTCTTTTTAGTATTGTTCTTTACAGTATTTTTTTAGTTTTTTTAGTTTTCAAGATAAAGTGCATAATAACATGAAAAACGTGAATGTTCCATACATTCTTGTACATTCATAAACGCAAACATCTATTGTTGGCTTTGAAGTTCTATATCTCAGCATCCTCTGAACCAAAAACTAATATTTTTGGATTAAAATATTTGCTGAAGTATTCCTTAAAAGCTGTCTTATACAGTAATTCTGTAAGTGCCACTGTTTTCAACCAAAAGGACAAAATACGCGAAAACCATTAGAAAAAATATGAAACTGTAATAGCAACAACATTAAAGATTTAATAAAGATTTTAATATAAAAATAATAGTTTTTGGTCCATGCGATGCTGAGATACAGCTCTTTGAAAAAAAAATTTTAAAATTTCCATATAAAATGTATGGTATACATTTGTATACTCACGGCCAAATTTGTGACATTCTTGATCAGGCAATCCTAGGGTTAAATAACAATACAATTGAGGGAAAAGTTAACTGCAAAATAAAATTTGTAGGTACATATGTACCTACTAATATAACAACATTTTTAGTTAAGTTTTTCTTCTTCTTCTGGTTCACATTTGTTTTAAATATTTTAAAAATTATTAGTACATATGTACTTACATATTATACATACTTATATTTCCGAATATGTATATACCTACATATTTTTCAAAAGTTATAAAAATAATTGATCTATTAGTTAAACTCATAATACCCACATAATATGATAATAAAAAAATTTCCTAAACTTAAGTTGAATTACATACATTATGTAGGTATATGTACTACAAAAAATTAAAATAAATTCTTCTTTTCAGAATGAAAATAAGTTTAAAAAAAACATGAAATTTGACAACAACAAAAATCATAAAAAGGAGTAAAATTTATATCCGATTTAATAAATTTATCATTATTTTATAAAAATTAAAAAAATGATTTAGAAGCAGAATATCTTAAAAAATATGAAAATTAAAATTTTTTTTTTCATTTTATACATACTTTACATATTACAAGACACATTAGTATTATAATCAACAATCATTATTCTCAAATCTCAATTGTATTGTATTGTTTTTGTTTTTCGAAACAAAATATAAATATCCAAAAATGTATACAATCAGAATCAAAACAAAATTTAAAAAAATCATATGGTATACAAAAACAATTAATACAATAATAATGTGTGTGAATGAAATAGAAAATAAAATAAAAATGGTAGATTTCGACGATATTTACGAAAATTCGAAATACATATTTAAAAAACTTTGTACTTGTACAATTGTACTTGCAGAGCTTGAAGAACTCAAGAGCTTTACTATTGGAAAATAACGATCAAATTTTGTTGATTGTTTAAGAAATTTGAAATGTAACAGTCAAGTAACGGAAAAATTGATTGTCTAATTATATATGGTCTTTGCCTGAAGTCAGTTAGCAAAGAATTTTGGTTACAATGTTTTATATACGGGCTGGTCATATATAATATTATTTTATATATGCTTATAGTATACATATTATTCTTCTTCCACATAAAAAAAAGAAGAAGAACGTGACAGCTTCACTTTCACCATAAAAATTAGAATCCGCCATATTGCATTTTACCTCACACACACATATAAAAAAATTGGGATTAAACCCAAATAATTTGGGCTTAAGCCAAAATCCGAATTATCGAGTTTATACTACAAAAAATTGGGAGTAAACCAAAATCCGTATTAAATTCGGAGCAGGCATAAACACGTAGATTGTAATTCGTTTCATTAGCCATTCAGCTACTAGCTAGTAGCTTAGCTACTGGTCTGTTTAATTATATTTAGTACAAAAGGTGTAAGGGGGCGCTGTATGCGTTTTGAACCGGAAATAAACTGCATTCATTACATTTAAAGCGCGATTTTTTTTAAACAATTTCTTTGCTTTATTATTGTTTGATTTTTTAATTTCACAAACAATTTTAATACTAATTTGTTGTTTTTAATAAAATATAATTTCCATAAATAAGATTTCATAAATCTATTCTTCTAATACTATGTTCCCTTATCGAGGTGAGAAGGAGCCAGTATCATTGGTTTCCTAAGATAATAATAACCCTAAAGTCTAAAGTTCTAAACATACTTCATGTTAAGCGAAAAATTGGTTTGAGAGTTAAAATATTGAAATTTAAAAAGGGGCCTATTTAATTTTCTAATATCAATATGATTGAGAACCTATTGCTGTTTATTAGAAGAAAATTTGGAAACTAAATGTAGATAAAAAATTAAAACTATACATTTTTATTAAAAAGAATTGGAAAACAAATTCCAGATACTGATGTTACAAAATTTTTGAAGTTCTTGCCAAAAGGATGCGTTGAATTGAGAAGAAGTATAGAATTTTCCATAAAATATTACAAGTAAAATAATAATAATGAAATATTTTTCCTAAATAAAAGCCGGAAAAACAAAAATTTATTCAGTTGCAAATGTTTTGTGCTTATGGAAAAAGACCTTTGAATATTATTCTTTAAGTTGTTGTTGTAAAAATGATTTCAAAAAAATTCTTTTTTGTTTTTCTAATACATTACCAATAAAAAAATAAAATAATACAATATTTTTATTTTGGCATGCTTATTGTAGAAATTGTATGAAAATATCCAGATAATTATTACCAGTTGCAAATGCGTTTATATACCTACACATCCGCATACATGCATCATAATTGTTTAAACATGCACGTATGTATATGCATCCCTATACAAGATGTCCTGTTTAAGGTGTTACAAAATTTAACCACAGATAGGTCTCGCCGAAAAAAGAAAGAAATCCTATAGGAGGCGAGGTCTAATTCAATGATATGCATATCTAACAAAAAATAACCCTTTGTTCTTTCAGTTAACATAAGCACAATCTCTTTAGCCTCCTTACCAAAGAAGTTATTAGCGATCAAAGTTAACAATTTGCAATTATTTTCCTAAATTTTTGGAAAAATACAGTGATTTTATAAAAAAAAAAAAATCCTTTTCTACAATTAATTAGCTCTCCAGTCTCCACCGTATGACTATATATCTGCTTCGTTTCAAGAGTTTTAGCATGTGGAATAAGATCATCTTTCACATTTTGTCATTAAAAAGCCATGTTTTCGTATGACCCTTAATGCATTTTGCACCAAACAGTGAAAACTCGTAAATCGTTAAGGTTACACCCCTATCCCATACGATTGTTTTCTTGTCTTGACAAAACCTACATATCTGTGGTTAAATTTTGTAATGAAACACCTTAAACCGGACAGGCGGACACCCTGTATATGCATAAATTTCTTTGTTATACTTAAATTATTAAGTAAATTTATTTTGTACTTTTAATAAATTTTGCAAATTTATAGACTATTTAATTATTATATTTGTTATTATTGTTAATTATTATCCTTATGATGTTATATCCAAAACCTCCGAAAGAGAATAATATTCAAAGCCGTTATAGTAAGACAACTATATAACCACACATTTAAAGCCAAAGTAGTCCGGCTACTTTTATGTGGTTGTATCAAAACCATAGGGCCGATTCTGTTTCGGTGAAGTGAAAACGTGTAAACAGTTTACACGCTTACACTGCTAATTCCGATTCTAATACAGTGTAAACGTGCAAAAATATGTCAAAAAGTTTTCATATGAAAAATTTTTATTGCACTGTGAAAAGTATCAGTGTAAAAAAAATTTGTCATTAAAATTTTAATTTATTAATAATAAAAAGAAAAAAAATAAAAGAAATGGAAAAGTAGAAATTAAGTTTACATTAAAAAAAGAGTTAGAATTAATAAAATTAGATTTAATAGTATAAATGAGACTATTAAAAGTAAAAGTTGATCTATTCCACTTTTTGAAAAAATGGAGTTAATGATGGCAAAATGTTCGTTGTGTTGAAGGCTTTTAATCTGAAAAATTTCAATTTTGAAAACTGCATTGATGCCCCTGAAAAATGGTTGTAAAATTTGGCATTGGAAGCAAAACTTAAACTATTCCAACATAATGTTGGTAGCAAAACTATAACTATTCCAAAATTTGCTTACTAGTATTTACTAAATTAAACATTGATTTTTTAAAATCCATGTTTGAATTAAATTCAGAAGCTTAGAGTTCTCATATAAAATAAAAAAATTATTAAAATTGCATTTAATTTAAAAGTTATACGTTTTTCCTGTTTTTCTCAAAACCATCTAACATGGAATAGGTATACTTTTGCTTTTAATAGTCTCAAATGAGGTTTCAATATTTTTAAGATTACAATTTAGTTTTAATAAGTTTAAATGACGAAAATAAAATATGTATTTGAAAGAAATTACATAAAATAATCTTTTATTTATTCGTTGATTACTGAAAGTAACTAAGTTTTTACAATAAACAATACAAAAACACAACTTTTTTTTACTTGATCTGACAGTTCTCATATCACGTCGGTGAAAAAATTTAAATCGGCGCCTCATTCAGCACTATGTTTGCACGAACGCAACAAGAATCGCTTATTTGGGTACTGTGCAGTGAAAAAGTGAAAACAGTGTGTGGAACGTCAAGTGCAAACTTTTTTTTTCATGTTTTCACTTCACCGAAACAGAATCGACCCCCATATCTATATCAAAACCAACGTACAACTAAATTTATATAGTATGGACACTCGCCACGTGATTTTTTTAACAAATACTTATGCAATTCTTGCGATCATTGAACTCCAAAAAATTCAAAAAATTCCATTAGCAAAAACAGTATAGAAGCTATAACTTGTTTCAATACAATATTCTTCTAGAAATTGCAATGAGAAAGAATGCATACAAAATAGTACATTTAAAAAAAAACATATATTTTAATATCTATAGGTATGTACATATTTTTACCACGTATTTTTAAAGGCGACCTGGAACTGTCGTTATAGTATGTGTTTTTCATTTTCATAATGTTTCAGGTCGCTATGAACAATGAAACAATGTAAACTATAGGGACACTGAGAAAAGAAACGAAATTTAAAATTTACTAATACTCATGTTAAGGATAATATGAATACATTTACTTATCACGTATTTTTAAAGGCGACCTAGCTGGAACTGGTTTCATATGTGTTTGTTACATGGAATCAAATTTTAAAGGGTGTTTTCATTTTTTCTGTTGGATTTTACGTCATTTAAAATTCTAAGAAATAATTATTAATCATCAATTTTTTAAAGACTTAATTTTATCTGTAAAGATGTAATTAGTGAAATTTTAGTTAACTTGTGATATTTGAAGTTGAAGAAATTTAATAAAAAAAATGAAATTCTTAGTGTTTCGCACATGTACTTTTTTTTTGTGTAAAATTTGTATTACAATGTTAGAATAAAAATTTATTTTGTAGTAGAAAATTTTAAATCCACAATGTTTAACAGTAGAAATAAAAGTTTTGATTATTTTTCAACAATTTTTTTTTAACATAGGTACATAAAATACTTATTCATAAACTTGTATTTTTTCTTTGTACCCTATAAACGTGTTTCAATTTCTAAACCACATGTTGTTCTGTTTCCAAATTTTATATCTCTTTCTTACAACTTGCAATATTTATTACTATCGATTTTTAGCAGAAAACACAAGGTCGAAAAAATAACGGTACCAAGGTCACAAAAAAATTTTGTAACACGTGCGAAGTGTCCTATCTTATATTAGTTGATCGTTGATCAAAACCATCTACAATAACAAGCCGTGAACTGGAGTTTTGTATTTATTAGTAAGAAGTGTCATGTTTTGTTTTGACATTTTAGTTCCTTATGGTTTCTTAATAAGTGTGGTGGAATATTAGTGTAAAGAAAATGTGTTTTTGTTAAATATTTTTGGTTTTTTAAATAAAATATGGTTTATAAAAGTTTTAAAATATAATAAATTAACAGTGTTATAATTTTTAAAGTGCACAATAGTCAAAAAATTAAATAAAAAGGTGGAAAATATTGTGCCTTCTTACCTACTTCTAAGAGAAAAAATTAAAGTATGACTACATACCTATGGTGAGGTGAGATTATATTATAAAAGTGAATAAATTGATTTGATATAGTCAAATTTAATTTATAATAATTCTGATATATATATGTATTTACCTATATAAATACTTACAGGTTGAAGAATAATAATATAAACTTTTTCCTTCTTTCCACAAACGAAACGAATGAAAAAAATCGTTAACTAGGGCAAAAGGTAGAGGGTAAAGTGCACAAAATCGTCATTTTTCGAAAGATTTTGCCGCCCCAAACACGGAGATTTTTATATTTCTATACTTGATTTATTAATTGAAGTCAGTATCGTGCTTATAGAAGCAGTACCCGATGAGTTTGTTGCCCTTGGTAATATTTAATTTAAAAAACTTCCTTCGATTGAAATTGAGATCTGATCATCCCACATACGAGACAGATTTATACAAACGAAATGTAGAAGTATCTTGCCTGTATTGACTTCAATTAATAAATCAATTATAGCTAATGGATCGGGAAGAGCTTTTTTTCTTCTTTTTTCTATTGCTAACTGAAGATTTTGCCGCCCTAGGCACGAGCCTCACGTGCCTAAGCCTAAATCCAGCACTGATCACGTATACCTATACTATGTTCAAAGAATTCATAGAAAATTTCCTAGTTTTCGATCATTAGTTGCTAAATTATCGTTTCTATAGTAGCTTTACTTGCTTTCTCCATTATTATAAGTTTAGCGTAACAATTGAACTTTAACAGATTTGTACAGTGAATTTCTAAAAAGTTCAGGCTAGTTAACTAACTAAAATTTTAGGAGTAATGAGTATGCCTTCTATCTGTCCTAACCTTAGTAACCACAATTCTAGACTCAAGACTTTTTCCACGCTTTGAGATGGAATCCGAGGAAAAAACCGAGGAGTAGTCAACATGGCAAACAGTTGAAAATTTCTTCTGTTTCCAGAGAAATATCCATTATAAATCGAAGGAAATTTCCTTTTTTGTTCCATATAAAAATCCGCAGATAATTCCGGGGAACTTCCTGATAATTATTCTAATCTTCTTCCTTTTATTCCAGGGAAAAGTCCAGTCTTAAACACACAATTATCGATGGAATGATCCTTTGGAATTTCCAAGGTAAATGTTTCAATCTGGAATTTCCTGTTTTTTCCTTTGACATGGTTACTAAGGAAGACACGCCGCAGGAAGGTTTTGATACACGCTTTGTGCAATTGAATAAATTGTTAAAATTTAAGTCTCTCGACTCATCGTATTCTAAATGCTTGCGGTTTTCAATTCTCAAATTTATAACATTACTTGATTCTTCGTAAGTACCATTTTTCTCAAGTGTTGTTCTCAATATTGCTCATGCCGAATACTTTTAATTCAAACATTATTAAATTCTCCAGGCGAACAAAGAAAACTCTATCAATTTTAATGCTTCTAAAAATCAATTCTTCCTGATTCCTTTAAAAAAATGATCTATTTCAGTGAAAACAGATAACGAGAACATAAACATATCATATTAAATAATAAACTGTTAGAATACCCATTCTTGCTGTGTTGGAAAATACTCGTATGTATGCCATTAAAATGTCTAAGATTCTTCAGACAGTGTAGGAAATTAGCTTTTTCAGTCCAATAAGTTTTTTGAATGGTTTAAATTTTCTTGGACAAATATTAGAATACAAAAGAATATTTTTTATTAAAATTTTATTTATTTTAGGAAATAACAAACATTTTTTAAAACAAATATTTTATCATCTTTTAGCAAAAATAACAAAACAAATTGATAATGAATACTAAGTATATATGTATGTATTTATGTATACATATTATTCGAATAAAACCCAATTCATTTCTATTATGTTTAAAAATCCATGATGTCATAAATTTGATTTTTTATTTCTTTCAAAGTTGAGCAAAAATATGTTATTACTAATTTTTTACTTCTAAAAGTTTATTGGTAAAGTAATGTATCAAGAGTTGTTGCTTTATGATAAATAAGGACATCTGTAAAGTACATATTTGGTACTTTAAATTCATCTTCATCAATTTCCCTATCAAATGGATAACCGAATGGTAAATTATCAACAAAACGGCTACCAGAACCGATACCACATGATACACTTGGATCATATGTTGAATATTGTGGTTTTTCTGGTGAAACATATGGACTAATTATAACAAATAATTGCATTGGTAAACCTTCAACCCATCCTTTTGGTAAAACTAAACGATCAACAAAACCACAATGTGCTTCTGTGTTATCCATAAATATTGGTACAATACCTTCAAATGCTAACATCACTTTTCTATATAATTCTGTATATGATGTTTTATCTTTAACTGTATAACTGAAATCTTTTGAATTTCTTACAATTGATAATACACCAGCTGGTAAATCATAGACAAATTGATCTAATTCAACAAAATTATCACGATTATCATTTATTGATAATACATTACCATCTTTATCATATTTTGGTCCAAGATAAGTACGGAATACAACCTTTTGTGGTTTATCTGACGTTATATTAACACTTAATACAAATGGCTTATGATTAAGACGTACTTGTCGTGCTACAACTGATACAGATTTTGGTGGTTTTGGAACTTTTTTAGTTGTTTTCTTTGTACCAATTGCACTAATATATGCAGTCATATTTGGTAATTGAATTTCATCAACAATTGTTGTTATATCAGAATCATAATATTCAAAATATGTTGTAAGTTTACCAACAGTTACATTATTAATTTTAACACCAAGTAATTCTAATTCTGCACTTTTATATGGTTCTAGGAATTTCTTTTGTCTATAGAAATATTTAACAATTCTTTTATAAAGTTGATAGAAAACAGGATCACGAATTGCAGTTTCAAAATGTTCTAATACACTTGGTATTATTTTATAATCATTTATATATTCTAAATTAGAACCACCCAACAATTTATGCGCTAATAAAAGATATTGTCCAAAGAATCTTAAGTCTAAACTATCTGGATTTCCTTGAATAATATTACCCAATTGTTCAATTGATTCTGGCTTTCTAAAATCAACTTTTTGACCATCACGTGTTGTATAAAAACCAAAATCAATAACATCACGAATTCTACGTTCATAATCATCAATTAAATCTAATAAATCATATTGTTCAGTTGATGATACGTCATAGAAATTTTTTCTAGATGCAAAACTTAATCCATTATAATAACGCATATGTGGATTGTAGCCACTTTCAATTGGTTGTGTCCATTTAAATTCTGGAATATCACTCATACGGTTTGCAAGACGTTCCAAATAATAACGTGCTAGCAGTTGTTGATGCATATATAAAAATTGTTCACCGCGACGATCCTTATTTAAACCAAATTCTGTACCATTCATCCAAAATGGATAATCAACATGGAAATAGTAATAGTATGAATTCCATGCAATATCTTCAGTGAAATATGATAATTTTGTTTCCTCATTTAACATTGGATATTCACTTGTATAATTTGAATAAATTAAATATGCTGATGATGGTACTTTTACGCCAACTGGTACCAATTTAATTGTTTGCGCATCACTGATAGCTTTTGAATCATAAAACATATATGGATAAATTTCATATATTGCTGGTAGAATAATATCAGATAAATCATCACGATGTACAACAGCAACTTGTGCAGCATAAATGAAAACTCCTTCATTAACATTTTCTCGAGCCCATAATAAATTTTTACTTAATACTGTCCAATCCAAAGAGTAATAGAATAAATTGAATAATGCTATGGCTTCTTTTAAATGTTTTTCATTAAGTATTGAAAATATTTGTCCTTTTGGTAATATTTCTTCAGCATATAAATCAATGAATTCCTGAATTGGTTCATATTTCTAATTGGAAAAGAGAAAATAAAAATTAGCATGTAAATTCAAAAATTTAAATTTTTCACAATTAATTTTTTTTTTAATAAAGTAAAATATGTACATACATACATACATATTATGAAAATTATAATCTAAAATTTTTATTAAGGCGCTTATTGCAAAACAACAAAAAAAATTATTCACGAGGAAAATAAAATGATCTTTTCTAGCCTAAACTGAGATAACATTATTATTATTATTATTATTATATGTTCAAGACAATTAATGAATAAAAACAATAAAATTTGATTTATGGTATAATAAAATATTATGGAAAAGTATTAAAAATTAAATAATTTGCGGATAATTTGATGTGATTTATTGTAACAACTTAATAAATTTTGAATTTTATTTAATTAATAATTTTATTTATTTTTTTCTTAACTCAATAAAAATGTAAAATTGATTATGAAGGTAACTTACAAATCTAACGTCAAACTTAAGAAAATATCAATTTATAAAATGTTAATCATTATGAAATTTTTCGAATTTTTCGCTTCTTCTTAATGTGGTTTTATGACACACTTTCTGTAAAATATTTTAATTGAACGAATTTTTTGCATATTTATTCTCACTTTCAACTAACAGTTTTTTTTTTTTAAAAAAGTCAACTAAGATAAAACTCTTAAAAGTAAAAATCGTATAATGTAGACTGATAAAGGATTTTTAAATCACATAAAAATTATGATCGTCAATTTTTGAGAACAGTTCGTCTAAAGTTGTAGTTTTTTTTTTCAATTAATTTTTAAAATGACAAATTAATCTATATCATAGGAAAAAAGAAAAATTTTAATGTTTCTGTAATGATTCACTTTCACTTAAATTTTAAAAAAATAATCTTGGGTCAAAAAGTCAAAATACCGTATCTATCGATAATATACGTACGCATACAATATAATTGTTTATTTGTGCTACAAATCGTGATAAAATTGCTTTAAAAAAATATTATATTTTTATAAAATACGTAAGTTAATGTTCTTGTTTTTCAAAAGTAGAATATTAAAGAATATTATCCAAAGCAAAAAATTTATTTTTGGTGAAAATATATAGGTACCTATATTAAAAAAAACTCAATAATTTTTGAAAATTTGAGGACAAAGAAAATATGTTATCTATACGTAGCAACAAATTTCTTATAATATTTTTTTTAATTTGAAGGAGAAGTCTATGAAATTCTATTGAAAATATACAATATTTCAATTGAAATAAAAATAAGAGAAAATAAACTCTTATTTTTTAGTTTTCAACAATCTTTTTTAAAACTGGAAATTTCAAGCAAGTTTTTCTAGATTTCAATTAAAATTTTTCATAAAAAATCGAAAAATACAAACTATTATATATGATCAAAAGTAAATTTTTAATTTTCATTACCTTGTAAAATGCTGATCCTTCAACATAAGTTAAATTTTCAGTTTGATAATCTGGACTTTGTAATGGTTGATGGATATGACTTAAAATTTCCAAAAAGAATTTTTGTTTTTGTAAGAATATAGGATCAGCTGAAAATAAAATTTAAGAAAAAAATTATAAATTTCACTTAATCCTTTGAAAAAAAAAAACTTAATAAATATTTACCTAATTTTTTTGTTGGCGGTAATTTAGCCTTTAAAATACTAGCAACATCAACAATAGCACTTGTTGCTATTGCCAAACAGGCGATAAACACAATCGTAATTTTCATACCTACTTTGTTTTTTTTTCCGCCTTGCACACAAATTTTTTTTTTAATGTTTCTCAATTAACATTCAGAAGATGGACTAAAATTTATTTTATATTTTTCATCTTTTTATAGAAAATTCAATAATTAAAATAAAATCAAAGTCATGGAGAAAAACATAAACATACATTTTACGTTTTACATATGCTTTATACATACACAATTATACAGTTACTAATTAAGATAAGAAAAATTCGATTTCGATGGATTACGCATTATTTCCTTTTTTTTTTTTTTTCTTCAAAATTTATTTACATTTATTTGATATTTTTCGTGCTTGTAGAAATAATAAGATGAAAATTTAATGCCGACAATAAGTCAGTCATTAATAATTGCTGACACATGATACTTTTATAATACATATTTAAAATTTTTATACAACTAACACTACATCAATGCAATGTCTTGAATTTGAGAATTTTAATCAGTATTTTAGCTTTCATAGATATGGGTTTAGCTTGGTAACCACACAGTATATAAAAATTTATTTATTTAGAGGGTGACAAGGTTGTAGGCTAATGATGATTATAAAAATATATTATTCATTGATGTGTTCGTAATTAGCAAAAAATGTTTTTATTATTACATATTTTCAAAGTATTCTTAATTCTTATTATACAAAATTTGTTTGTTTTTCTTTGTTTTTTATTTTGACTCTTATCAAAAGAATTAGTCATTTTATGTATGTATGTAGGTAACAAAATTAAAAAAAGGACATCATTAAATTAAATAATTTCATAAATAAAATAGTGTAAACTTAAGGAACAAAGAAATAGGTAGGAAGATAATGTCAACTTGGCGGACGAGGTTGAAGAAGGTAGTGGCTCGATTTGACTTGTAAGCCGTTGAAAAAAAAAACTTAAGGAACACATTAAAATATGTATGATTGGACTAATACTGCAACTTAATTTTAAAATTTAATTTAAAAAAAATGAATACAGATTAAAAATAACTCAAATATTTATAACTTAAACGCAACAACTAAAGTTAAATATGTAATTATAAAAATGCAATTTTGTTTGATCTATTTTCCTTGTGTACCTACACATATTAAAACTAAATAAATAAGTAAAACTAAAGTTATTCTTTTCCATAATGAAAATAAATAAAAAGTTGATAACCTGTGAATTTTGAAATTGAGTTATAATCTCATTATTTAATTTCAAAATTAAACATGTTTTTTTTTTTTATAATTTTGAAAAACGAATCTTTTTATATTTTGACAATATAAATTTGATAAGATTCATTTGCGAGTTTTAAAATAAAATTGTTCATATTTTTTATAATTCTACCATGTAAAAATATTGAAGAAAATACAAAGATACACTTCAAGCCTTGATGTGTTTACAAATAACTGAACTAAGTACATATAATATAACTGATTTATCAGAAAATTACACAATGTTGTGCTTGTGACCAAAGCCGTAACGATATAAAAGGTTACGAAATATGTGTATTTTATTTTGCTGATCAATTTTCACTTCAAATTCTTTGGTTATTTGGCTTTTATAAACTTAAGTCATTATAACTACATTTTAAAAAATTATCAAATAATAACTCAAAAGTAACATTTTTTGACTTAAAGTTGCGCGTTTCAGAATTCAACATTGTGGAGCACTTGGTTGCATTTATTATTTATTGGTATTTTGTTCTGGTTTGGAATTTTGAAAATCAAAATGAGCTTTTGATAAAAAGGTTGTGAAACATTTACCTAGAATATTGATTATTGAAACGCAGCCGTTTTCTCAAGGATATCCTTGTACCTTAATTGCAATTAGAGAGTTATTTAAAAACATTATTTCGCTAATCATGTATGTATGATATATGAATTATTTTTTAACTTTTTGGAAAATGCTATTACATATTTTGTGACAGTACCAATCAAAAAAATAACAGTATGTATGTAGGTACTTAGTAAATACATGATTTGTAAAATGTCTTCCTTACTGCGACATTATATGTGTGCACAGGATGTCCTTTTTAATTACCTCTAATTTGAGTGCACATTTTAGGTGTTCGAAATAATTTTTTTTTTTCTCAACAATTAATATTTAATTTTTAATTTAAAATCCTAAGAAGAGTGTGTGTTGTATGTATTTATATGCTTTACTGTATATCTTTCATTTACAAAAAGCTATTTCAAAATTTTTTCTTTGAACGTTTGTGTGAAAGTAAATTTACCATACAAAAATCTCTTATACAATATTTCTAAAGATTCTCAACAGTCTGTTTACACACATTTGATTTTTTTAGCCTAGCATAAAAAATATGTGAACGAATATCGCATAATATTTATGTTTTGTACTGAGGATGATTCATATCAAAAGCCAATGGCCTAAAACTTAAAAAAATAAAATTAAAAATATACAAAAGTCTATAATGAATAATGATCCCTTTTTGTAAATAAAATTGAATGAATGTAGTTGTTGGGTGAACAGCATAAATTTAGTTCCAAAACATCTCAATGCTAACAATAAGATAATACGTACATAAACTGGAGGTTATCATAAAAATTATATATATGTAGGTGTAAATTACAAGTAAACAAAATAATAAGTATTCTAATATTTTTAATTTTCTAATTTTTTTTTCTCATTAGCAATGGAAAAAAAAAATATTTTTTCTTAAATAAAACATTACTAGTCATCTTCAAATTATTATCATTGACATTATCGAAGGAGAATAAAATTGTTATTTAAAAGAAGAAAAAAAACAAAAATATATTGTTCTTGAACCGAAAATACATTAATTACGCTTTTTAAAAAAATTCTAATTATCAATGATTCATAATTCACAACAAAATAAAATTTTATTTACATCTATATATTTTGCTATAATATAGCTTTATGCTTACATATTTTTTTCTGATTAATTGTATTCAAAGTGGAAAGATCCTCTACATAATATTGTATAAAAATTAATTAAAAATAATTTTATCAGTAAAAAAATAAATAATATAAATGCTACTGGAAATTTTAATAAAATTCAGTTAATTTTTGTTATTTCCTGAGATCACATCAGGAAAAGAATCAAGGTCTTTTTTTGTGTTTAAAATTATTTAAGATGAAAATAAGTTCGATTTTAATTGCATTTTTGGCTGCAGCTGTAACAGCCGAAATTGCAAATGTTAAATATGGTATGAAAAATTAATACATATTTATTATCTCTTTTTTTTTTATTCAATTTAATTTAATTTGTTGAATTATTGTTTTTGTTTTCTTTTTAAAGCTGACAAAAGTTTTTTGGTAAAACAAAAATTCTTACTTGATGTTCTGGATCATATTCATCAACCATTCAAACATCATGAATATTTATCAGATGTTTCTAGTTATGTAGAAGGTTCAGCTTATTATAAGGTAATTTAGAAAATTAAAATATCTGGTAGAAAATTAATCACATATAATTTTTTTTTAAACAAATAAACGTTTAATTTAGAATTATGGACCAGTTTCACAATATTTTATTGAAATTAAGCGTGCACCAATACCAAAAAACTACCTTGTTTCCGTTTTTAATCCACAACATTTAAAACAAGCTAAAGGATTATTTTATGTTTTCTATTATTCAAATGATTGGCAAACATTTTATAAAAATGTTCTTTGGGCACGACAAAATATTAATGAAGGAATATTTGTTTATGCATTAACACTTGCTGTTGTACATCGTCCTGATACTGCTGGTATTATATTACCACCACCATATGAAATTTGTCCATACTTATTTTATACAAGTGATGTTCTAAGTCAAGTTGAAAATATCGATATAAATGCATTATTAGCACAAAACATAAAGGAATATACTATATTAGCCAATTATACAGATAAATATTTTGGTATTAATAAAGAATTAAGTTTGGCATATTTTACAGAAGATATCGGTTGGAATACATACAATTATTATTTACATATCGATTACCCATTCTGGATGGGTGGAAAAGAATTTAATTTATATAAAGATCGTCGTGGTGAATTATATTTATATATGCATCAACAATTTTTAGCACGTTATTTTATGGAAAGACTATCAGAAAATTTGGGTAATGTTCCAATATTTTCATGGTTGAAGCCAATAAAAACTGGTTATAATCCTCATATGCGTTATTATAATGGTTTAGAATTTTCTGTTAGAAAAAATTATTATGATGTAATGCTATCTGGAAATTATGATTTTCTTGATACAGTACAAGATTATGAACGTAGAATACGTGATATTATTGATATCGGATTCTACACTTTACCAACTGGTGAGAGAATCGATTTAAGACAACCAGAAAGTATTGAATTCCTTGGTAATATGATTCAAGCAAATCCAGATAGTATTGATAGAGATTTCTTAGATTATATGACACTTTTGGCTAGTGTACTTCTACGTGGTGATACAACAAATGTACCAGCTAGTAACATTATATACAGTCCAAGTGTATTGGAACATTTTGAAACTGCAATGCGTGATCCAATTTATTACCAATTATACAACCGAGTAAGTTTTTAATTTAAAATGTTTGTTAACATTTAAACGTAATTAATTTCAAATTTATTCTAGCTGATGGGACATTATTCAACTTTCAAAGATTACCTTCAACCATACACCTACGATAATCTTTTACTTCCTGGTGTAACTATTCAAAATGTATCCACTACGAGATTGACTACATATTTCGACTACTTTGATGCAGATATAACGAATGCAGCAGATATTCCTATTACAACATCTGGTGTTTATCCAGCAGATGTAATCAATAAGGCTGAATATTATCAAACAGAAAAACCATTTGTTGTATACGCTAAACAGAAACGCTTGAATCACAGACCATTCACTGTATCATTCGATGTTCTTTCTGACCAGCCACGTAAAGTTGTTGTTCGTTTATACATGGCACCAAAACTTGATCGACACAGAACACCATTTACTCTTAGCGATAATCGTGACAATTTCGTTGAACTTGATCAATTTGTCTATGATTTACCAGCTGGACAAATAACAATCAACAGAAATTCAAGGGATTTCTATTGGAGCGCTAAAGATCGTACAACATATTCAAAATTATATCAGAAAGTCCTTCAAGGATTAGATGGTAGCATTCAGTTCCCTCTTGATCAATCAGAGGCTCATTGTGGATTCCCTGATCGATTAGTACTGCCAAAAGGATGGGTTTCTGGTTTCCCAATGAAATTCTTTGTCATTATGACACCTTATAATGAAGAAGTACAACAGTATTCAACTTACGATCCTACTGTTTCATGTGGTATTGGTTCTGGTAGCAGATACATTGATAATCTTCCATTCGGTTATCCATTCGATCGTGTTGTTGACGAAACAGCATTTACAGTACCAAATCTATACTTTAAAGATGTTGCTGTTTATTTTATGCCAGAAGGTATGATGGCTAATGTTGCTGATTTAAATCCAAGATGGGCTTGGAAATTAGAGAACATTTTATTTACAGATAAAAATCCATCAAAACTTTAATAAAAGGATACAACTTTTTTCTGTTAACTACACATTTTCTTTTCATTGTTAATTCATTTTATATTTACAGATTATTGTTTTATAATTGTTGAATTCATTAAAATTTATTTTTAAGTGAAAATTAAGTACTTTTTTCTCCATTTTTTACTTTGCTACATCTCTAAATATTTGACTTTTTTTGAACCATCATTATGCCAATTTAGAGTTAATTGTAAAAACGTAATAAAACTTCAAAGTATTTCTAGGGCTTCCCAGACACCTTTTTCACAAAAATTTTTATTTTTTACATAAACCAAAATTCTTTTATTCACTTTTTTCTCAAATATCAAATTCTGATTTAGAAAATTTATTTCGAATTACTTTTTACATTTTCATCACATTGGTAATGATCGTCTAGAAAATAAATTACAATAACAATCAACTATAACTAAATACTTTTATACTTGATTTATTAACTGAAGTCAGTACAGGTAAGATAGGCATACTTTTCTATATTCTTACACAAATTGTTTGAATAAATCTGTCTCGTGTGTGGGGTGATCAGATCTCAATTTCAATCAAAGGAAATCTTTTAAATTAAATATTACCAAGGCAAAAAACTCATCGGGTACTACCTCCGTAAGCACAATACTGACTTCAATTAATAAATGAAGAATAAATACTTTTTGAAATTACTTTTTTCTATATTTACTGGAAAGACAACATTTCTCTATAAATCTTTAGTATCCTTCCAACCATATTTTGGAGGTTTTCTATCATTTTCCTTATAATAACCACTTTTCTTGTAATCATTTCTATAATCTTGTTTATAATCTTGTTTACCTTTACCATTTGATGATTGTTGTTGATATTGTTGTGCATTTGGACAATAACAAGAACGTTGCTGTGAATCTAAATATGATTTACATCCTAATGTTATTGTTCCAGTAAATAACATTTTAGCTGCTGCTTTACAACCTTTTACAGCTATATCACCGACAACAGATTTTTCATATGTATCACAATGTTTATAAAGACAACGTTTAAAATCTAAATCGCATAATTCTTTGTCACTATTACATGTATCATAACATATATCATGTGCATTACAGCATGTTTCCATTTCAACAGCTGGTAAATATTCTGTACTTATATGTAAACCTAATGACCCACAGCCATCTGCTGTCGGAGTGTAAAATTTATTTTGGACTGGATGTTTTTCTAAAAGAATTAAATAAAAAATAAGACACAGTTTTTTTTCTTCTTAATTCTAGAAACCTTAAGGTCGATTCACACATTTCAGGTCAGTCTCAGTTCAGTTTCTGTTCCGATTATTCGATTAATATTATTGTATGGACATAGTCACACATGTCCGTTCCGTCTCAGTTCAGTCAGAATTTCTCGGTGTCAGAGATTTCCGATATCGTCGTCAACGTTATTTTTTTGAAGTGACTGGCGAAGTTCTGATAGCTTTTACAGCCAGTTTCACAGTTGAAGCTTAAGCCAAAGTTTAGCTAAGCTTTTGTATATAGCTTAAGCTTCAGATAAAGACTACTAGATTTCACAGTTTATTTTTTTTACAGCTTAACTAAACCTAGTTTAACAAAAAAAAATGTCTGCAGCTGCTTTGTTTTTGAAATTTATTATGTCAATATAAAAAGTGTCATGCGTATTTTATTATTTATAAAAAAATATTACTAAAAATATATAAAAATGTCAATGTCAAAATCCATTTTATAAAAAGCAACCAATTTTAATTTTTTTAAGAACTAATTTTCAAGAAATTACAATGAAAACACGATTTATTTTTTTTATATTTGTTGACATTTGGTTGACTAACAATATATTTTTTACTTAAACTCAGTTTAAGCTCTGAAATTTGACCGCTTAAGTTTAGCTAAATTTAAACTCAGTTTAACAATTAAGCTTCCACTGTGAAACTGAAAAAAGTGATTAAACTCAGTTTAAGACTTAAGCTTCGCTTAAGCTTACACTGTGAAACTGGCTATTAGTCTTTTTTTTTGTACATTGTTGAGGTAGGTTATATTTTTTTATGTGAGCAAAATGTCTAGTGACGAAAAATTAATTGAAAAAGTACGGGAAAATACTGTGTTGTACGATTTATCGAATAAAAAATATATGGATAGCAAATTTAAAGATACCATTTCATCCAACAAAATTGCAATCATACACAACTCTTTTACTGTAAATTTATCCATTTTTTAAGACACAACTTTACACAATATTGTAACTCACACTTTTTCAACTGATGATAAAATACAACCAAAAATAGTATATAGGAAAAGATAAACATTTTCATATGTCGAAATGGAAGCAATTTTATTTTTGCCATTACCTGATATCAGGTGGCAACATGTTGAAAATTTTCATTAAACATTCTGCATACACTTCGCATCACTTGGATACATAATCAAAAATCTTTATCAACAATTTTCAAATTTTTGCAACACTTGATCATCGTCTATTAAATGGTAGCAGTGTAGGAATTTAGAAGAGACGGACAAAATTTTGAGGGGATAAGACAGCACAAAAAAAGGAAATGTTGCTGTTGTGTGAAGCAGTATATTATATATTATATATTATATAATGACGAATATTGAAATATATGTACAAAAACAAAAACGTTTCTTCAAAAGTTGACTTTTTTTTTATGTGGGAGGCTTTGTATTATATGTGAAGCAATTTAAAGCAACATTTCCTTTTTTTGTGCTGTCTTATCCCCTCAAAATTTTGTCCGTCTCTTCTAAATTCCTACACTGCTACCATTTAATAGACGATGATCAAGTGTTGCAAAAATTTGAAAATTGTTGATAAAGATTTTTGATTATGTATCCAAGTGATGCGAAGTGTATGCAGAATGTTTAATGAAAATTTTCAACATGTTGCCACCTGATATCAGGTAATGGCAAAAATAAAATTGCTTCCATTTCGACATATGAAAATGTTTATCTTTTCCTATATACTATTTTTGATACAACTGATTGAACTGATATGTGTGAACTTGTGAATAATAAATCGACTGAAACTGAACTGTGACTGACGAAACGGAACGGAAACTGAACTGAGACTAACCTGAAATGTGTGAATCAACCTTTAACGTACAGATATGACATATGCCTCAATATTCTTTTATTAGATAAAGCCCTGGTGCATGTAGATTGAAAGTATTGTAGATAGGAAAGAGTTACGGGAAAAAAATATAATGTGGAATAAAGGTACAATGTCTTACAAGGTTTTTTTTTACACATTTTCGTGAAATAGGTAGTTTGAAATATTTTCGAGTAATTTAAAACTTGGCTTTTTATAAATTTATGTGTACATACATAATTACAATTATTCTTACCTCCTGGACATTTAAACACACAATCCTCTTCTACAGCTGCATCAAATACTTCATGAACTGTTTTAAATTTTTTTGCTACTGTTATTACATTTTGAAAAACATCACCGAATACTGCTTCAGCTGCAATAATTGCATCACGAAGACTAGATATCACATTTGATCCATATCCAGAATAAATATATGTAATAAATGTTAAAACATATATTGCAATTTTCATATATGGAAAACGCATTGTTTGATTATTGTTTATTGTCCTTTTTAGTCACAAGTTTTATTTAGTTTTATTTCAATTAAAAATAAATTTTCTTACGAATTTTAAATCGTATTTTCACTGACGTGTACTTTTTTAATAAAGTAGCTATCTATGTACTCCCTGTGGTAGATACATATTATGTATTTCTATATTTGTTTATTTGTCATTTGAAAAAATTATTTTCTTATGATTTCACCTGATTTAATTTCTTTAGAACAGATAAAAGAACTTCTAAACTTATTTACACAAGAAAACTTAAGTCTTTTTGTCTTGTCTTTTCTTTCAGATGCCTACTGAAAACAGATGCTGATTAGTTGTCTATATTTTTAGCTACAAATGATTAAATGAACGAAGTATTTAATATATTATTCAACATGCTCTCATATTTGATAAATTTACTCACCAGCTTGCGTAAATATATCCAAAATTATATTTTTACCACATTTATAGTTAGGCCCAATGCCCAATACGTAAATATATGTATGTAAATAGTAAATTGTTCACATCAGAAGTGATTAGTGAGATGTATTTTGATTTTGAAGTTTTAACGCCATAAACACAATACAGCGATTTCCGTTGTCAATTGGCATTTGGCGGTGTCGGTTGTTACAATTCCAATTACCTTGTTTATGCACAAAGGTTAAAACGTTTTATACCTACATCGTTTTGAGATACATAATACATTTTATACAAATACAAAGAAAGTGTATATGCAAACTTTAAAAACGCATTGACGTTTTAAATGCGGATTTAATAGTGTATTTACTCAAAACGACGTAGAGTTTTAATTCGTTTTGAAATTTGGTTTATGCATCCGTAGATATTTAGTCAAGACAGAGTGAGCTAATGCGAATTAAAGCTACGCATATACATATAAGGTAAATAAAAAAATACCTACAACGCCTGCCGCCACCGCCAACCGACGAAGAAAATCGCTGTATTGTATTTATGGCGTAAGTTTTTTCTTTTTCTGACTTTTATTACTAGTTTATAGCGTAGTGAAAATAATAAATTTGACGTAAGCTATATGGATCGTTTACAACCGAACGTGGAAAATTTTACCTGTTTAAAATTCAGCGCAGAGTGAAGTTTAGTAAGTTCGATTTTCGGATGTTTTCGAACTCATAAAGCACATTTGAAAATTCAAATTCAAACTGACATACATATATTTTTATTCTTTGTTTGAAATATTTCGTAACAAATATTCACTGTGAACACTTTCAATGAATAAAAATAATTTATCTTTTTCTGTTTTTGTGAAATTTTTATGGAATTTTCCACGTTCGGTTGTAAACGATCCATAAACGTTAAATTTGGGAAGTGCGATACGATTAGAATAATACATGCAAACGTTCATACACGTATAGCATACATGTTTTTCTTCTTTCTTCTTCACTTCACTTCACTCTACAAGTCTACAATTCGTACCATAATTCATTGTCTAAACCTGCCATGAATTATGGCAAGACATAAATTATGTCTTGCCATAAATTTTAAAACTGGGCCAGACATTTCATTCGTACTCAACATTCATTGTCGTCGTTTCGAGTATATATGTACCGAGTAATTATTTGCAATCCGACTTCAATTCAGTTTCTATTCGTTTTTTTTTTGTTAATTTAAACTATAGACTTACTAATAATAATTTTTTTTCTTTAAATTCTTTTATTTTAATTAAATGGGAAAGACGCCAACTAAATATGATAACAAAACAATATAATATATAATATCAAATATTTGTGTACGTATATATAAACTTAATTCACTTTTTCGAAATCGAGTTCAACTTAATTCAAAAGTGAATTGTCAAATTTATGTCTTGCCATTAATGGCAAGACATATGTCTTGCCATAGATGTCTTGCCATGAAAATGCAACAACAACAATGAACATTTATCCGACATAAATTATGTCATGCCATAATTTATGTCAAGTTTAGACACCAACTAAAAATCAAAATCCGCCATATTGCATTTTACGCTACACATAGACATACCACTGCCAGTGATGTCATATGAGCACAATTTGTGCTATTTCGGCACATATTTTCAACAGAAGCACATTTTTTTGAATAAAATTATGCATGCACATTTTCAACACATTTAACTGAAAAAGGAATAATTTCAGCACATTTCTAAATTTTCATATTCTGTAATGCATAATGTATACATTTTTAAGGTAATTTTCAAAAAATTTAGTCGACTTCAATTCAATTTAACATAGGTACCTACATACAATTTAAAGAAACCTTAGTTTTATTTATAGCCAGAAATATAATCTCGCAGCGACAGCAACAGGGAAAGTGGAATAAATTATATTTCACAATCATTTTAATAAAATCAATTAATAAAAACAAACGAAACTTAAAAATAACCAGCACTTGTTAAATGACAATTAAAAGTGAACAGCTGTTAAAAAAAATATTAAAATATTTAAAAAAAAATCAAAAAATGCTGTTGATGTTGCTGTTGAAAAAAATTTTTTTTTTATCTTAAACTACATACATACTTTAAATCACCAAATGTTAAAAATAATAAAAAATGTGAAAAATCGTGAAAAAAAAAATCTCTTACTTTTTGATACTTTCCGACTTAAAATCCGCCATTTTTTTTTTCAGAGCCATAAAAATGCAATTTTGATCCCGGAAATCGAAAGAGCACACTCGAAAATGGTAAAATACATGACTTTTATTAATTTATATTACTACCGTTAAAGTTTTTTTGGTTTTTTCTTTATTTAAAAAATAAATACACTTGGTTTACTTGACTCACAACTTTTATTTAATAAATTTACAACGCGTGTCGATTTTTTACATCATCTTCAGGTATAATGAATTTTTAAATGAATTTTTTTAACAAATTTTTCTTATTTTTATACTTATTAAGCTAAGTTTTCACTTATACACTTTTCGAGTGGAAGTGTAACATTCCATCGAGTTTAGAAAAGTGTACAAATGAAAACAGCAGAGTGTAGATCTACACTGAGTCGAACCGCGAACGCTACATTTTGATCATACATTTTCACTCAAAAATGTATATGATTGTGTAAACAATACGTACTGCTAAGTGTAGATGAGTGTATCAACATTTGTTTCCACTTTAAAGTGTATAAACTGTTTTAATAATTTTTAAGTGGATCTCTACATTTTTTTGACATATTTTTCTGTTGTGTGTAGGAAAAGTATAAATAAAGTTAATTTTTTAGAAATAGAAAATTTCGAATTCCACCGACGTCATTTTTAAAAAATTTTTATAAGACTTTTCATCACCATTTTCTAATTCTGGTAACAGAGAAGCCATAATACCAAATTTATTACGGTTCTGAATCCAATCTCTAACCCAACATTTTCTTTTTTGTTTTTGTTTACTTCGTTTTTTATGTACCAAAAGTGAAACTGTATAAGCCGCAGAAATTTCAACAACTGAAGACATGTTTTTAAGAAAATGCAATTCACAAATAAAGTGCTTTGCAATTCAAAAAATGTATCTATACACTTTTCTTGTATAAATATTTTAGTAAGTGTAAACAGTAGTTTAATTTTTGTGTATACACTCAAAAAAGTGGAAAGAAAAAAGTGTATTTGTACACTTTTTCTTTACTCTTTTACATTTCGTTTGTATAAATCTGTCTCGTATGTGTGGTGATCAGATCTCAATTTCAAATCTTTTAAATTAAATATTACCAAGGCAAAAACTGCCTCCATAAGCACAATACTGACTTTAATTGTTAAATGAAGTATAATTTTTTTATTTTATTTATTTTATGTAAGATTTTAAAATTATTTGTACTGAAACTATGGTATGTATTTAAAATATGTTGGGCTATTGCAGAATTTGGGTTTTCCTTTTTTACTGCTTTTAAATGTTCATTGAATCTGGTTTTGAAGGATCTGCCTGTTTGTCCTATGTAAGTTGCATTGCAATTATCATTTATCACATGACGCACGATAGACACCGGAATAAGAATAAGGATCGTTTTTACTTTTATTATTAAATAATAACTTTTTTAAATTGATTCTGGTGGAATGTGTGAATTTTTAGTCGGTATTGTGTTTTAAATATTTTGTTAACCTATTGTTTATATGACCAACATAATTTAATTTTCTCCATGATATTATGTCATGTTTTTGCATAGGGTATATTTCTTGTATGGTTTGTTGTCTTTGTTTTTTCTTTAAGAGGTTAAAAATGATTTTATTGGGGTATCCATTATTTTCTGCTATAGTTTTTATAACAGATAATTCTTTTTCAAAATTAACTTTAGAAAGAGGAACATTTAATGCTCGATTAATCATGGAGTGAAAGGAAGCTAATTTAATATTTAATAAGTGGAATGAGTAGTAAGGGATGAATACATCTGAGTAGGTGTTTTTTCTAAAGATATTGAATTCTAACTTTTCTGATTGACGCTTAATGGTGAGATCCAAATGGTTAATAACATGATCTTTTTCTTTTTCCATAGTAAATGGTTGTTAAGGTTGTTTAAATAATTTAGAAATATATTTAATGAACGGCCTGTACTGTTCCACAAACAAATAATATCATCGACGTACCGATACCAGCAAAGAATATATTTTTATAATGTGGGTTAATTGAACTTAAAATGATTTTTTCAAGGAAATTCATATAAATATCTGCTAATAGAGTAGAAAGCGGTGATCCCATGGGTAAGCCGTCCTCAAAGGAAAATAAGTCGTTGTTAAATCGGAAATAATTTTGTTCTAAACAAATTTTATAAAGAGATAGGAGTTCGTCTGCTTTATTTTTATTTTTAATGTTATTAATAATATGGTGTTCTACAACCTGACTCAGTTCTTTTATAGGGATTGAGGAAAATAAATTTACTACGTCGAATGAAACTAATTTTGTACTTTCAGGTATTTTTAAATTTTTAATTTTTTGAATTAATTCCAGAGAATTTTTTACTGAAAACTCTGACTTAAACCCTGTTTCTTCTACAAAAGTTGTGTTAAAAAGTTGACAAATTTTATAAGTGGGTGCATTATTGCAATATGAAACTACAGGTCTAATGGGAATATTAGATTTGTGAATTTTTGGAAGGCCATAAAGAACTAGGGCTGAAGGATTCATTGTAATGTATCTAAAACCAAAATTCGGATCTAAAATAAATTTACAGGTTTTTACAAAATTCCTAATCTTAAGTTGAAATTTATTAGTGGGATCTTTTTTTAAACTAATGGGTTAATTTTCATATAAAAAGTCCTTAATTTTACTAACATATGTTATCCTTATCTATTAATACTATTGAATTACCTTTATCTGCTTTACAAATAATAATATCTTCATTCTTGGTTTTCTTTTTCAGCTTATTGATGATTTTAAAAATATCTGTGTCATTCTTCGTCCTAGTCCTTTTACGGTTCCTTTAAATAATATCCGCACACACTGCTTTTACTTCTACTGGTTCTTTACATATTGCTGCTTCTACATCTATTGCAAGAAATTCAAGATCTTTCTCCAAATATGTTGGTTCTGGCGCAAATTTGAATCCTTTTTCCAATAACGATTTTTCAGCTGGATCAAGAATCTTTGATGATAAATTTACAACTCTTGGATAAAATTGTTGTTGTATTGTAGTTGTAGGTGTAGGTACTATATTTGATTTCTTGCTACCTTATTAATATAATTTCTCATAATGGTCAATCTGTTTACGATGAATGTATAACCAAAGGTACATTACTACCACTGAAATTTCAGTTTAAAAAAACTTTTGAAAAAGATGATATTTTGGAAAGCTATTTAAAAAACAAACGAGATTCTTCTGATTCAGGTGTTTTTAATTTTGTTGACGGCAATCTTTGAAAAGAAAAACTTTCTACATATAATTGTGAAATTTGTATGCCTTACTTTCTATATGTGGATGATTTTCAAATAAATAATGCTTTGGGAACCCATTGTCAGTCTATTACAGGGATTTATTATAGCTTTCCAATTTTAAATAACTCTTCAAAACTTGAAAATATATTCACTGCTGGCTTTGTTAAATCCTCAGATTTTAAAAATTTTGGTAATGATGCTTGTCTAAAATACTTGATTGATGAAATTAATAGTATGGCTACTGAAGGACTTATTATCAACTCATCAAAAGGACCAAGAAAAGTATTCTTGCTTTAATTCTTGGAGATAACTTAGGTTTATATTCAATTTGTGATTTTAGTAAGTCCTTTTCCAGTAATTTCTTTTTTCGATTTTGTAAATGTGATAAAAGTATAACAAAGTACAAAGATACTTTATGAAGAAAAGAATGAGAGTTTTCGAAATGTGCAAGATTATGAAGAAGATGTTTTAAGAAACAGTAGTGAGGAAGCTGGGATTTTATCATACTCTGCGTTAAATAAAATACACTTATTTCATGTTGTTAAAAATTATTCGCTCGATGTAATGCATGATATTTTTGAGGGCATATGTCATTACGACATTTGTCACATCATTAAATATTTCAACAATGATGCAAAAATCATTACATTAGATGTCCTTAACATGCGAAAAAAAATTTCAATTACGGTGAAATTGAATCAGGAAACATTTCTTGTGAAATTAAAACTGTACATTTGAATAAAAATCACTTACAAATGACAGCTAGCGAAAAGATGAAATCTTTTATTAATTTTTTTTCTTTAATGATAGCAGATTTTATACCCGAGAATGACGAAGTTTGGAAATTTTTTAAATGACTTTTAAGAATTATAAATCTTCTTCTGTCAACTTCATTTAGTAGATTTTTACTTAGACTTCTTATAAAAGAGCACAATGAAAAATATTATGTTCTTTTGTTTAAAGATTCATTGAAACCAAAGCATCACAATCTTTTACATTATCCCACTATTATATTACAGTCTGGTCCCCCAAAATATTACTGCTCTTTTCGTTATGAAGCAAAACATAAAGAAGTTAAAACATATGCACGTTCCATCACTTCAAGGAGAAATATAACTCTCTCCTTAAGCGTACTCCTCAGCTGAAAATAAATTTTATGTTGGAAAAAGTATATTTATTTCGGAATGAACTAAAAAATCTACAAAAATAAGAAGAAATCTACAAAAATAAGAAGAAATCTACACAGATGAAAAAAACTTAACATAAAAAAATCACAAATCATAAAAATAACGATTTTTAGGTTACTACCTAACTTCACAAATGTCAAACAATCAATTTATTTTCATTTTCCGGACGAAATAAATGGAACTTCATTTATTTCGGTTGGATATGAAAATAAAAGGTCTCCAAAGGACAGCTAACACCATCTGTGAACAGCCACATTTTCAACTCTTATTTATTTTCAGCTGAGTACCACTTACGAAATCGAAACAGAAAATTTTTTCGGTTCCATTTATTTTGGTTTTTTTTACATAGGTTTTGTATAGGCAAAATATCTTATTTTCAGCTGAGTAGTACCCTTTAGCGAAAAAATCTCAAATGAAATTCTCTTATATGTTGTTAACAGATAGAAAAGACGATTTAGAAATAGTTTTAAAAAAAGAAATTGCGAGTACTTGTCCTCAAAAAATAAATGATTTGTTTGAAGATATATAGACAATATTAAATGTTATTCCGAAATTTTATTTAAAGGACAGGTACAAAGTACAAACAATTTTACTTTTTAAGCAGGTTCAAAAACAAGGTAAATAGAATACAATAGGTATTCTTTGTCAGCAGTTTTTATACGTCCGTCACTCAGATGAAATTATTTAAAAGGCTAAATGTGTTTATGGTTAATGGTAGTGCGAGTAGTTTGTTTTTGTTATACAATATTATTTTTCTCTAAATATAAATTTAAAAAATAATATAATGGTTAATTGTGCAGTAGAAAGTTGTAAAATTTACACTAACAAAAAAAACAAAACAATAAAAGTGAAGTATTTTATTTTCCAAATGAAAACTGGCATGTAAATAGACAAATAAATAGAAAATATAAATAAGCTAGGTTAAAAAAACTTTTATAACATATACTTTTTAAAAATTGATTATAAAACCTCTGTAACTGCGATGATATTCAAGTAAAGAGTTGTTCGAGGACGTTTCGGAAGTTTCTCAGTAACTTTCTCCGTTCTTTAAATTCATATTTTTCTAATATTCCATCATATTTAATTATTTTCAAGAAAGGGATCGATTCTAGACAGGAAGCATTCTATTCACTCATCTCAAATCCGAAAACCCCATGTAAATCCGTTCACGTTTACTACCCTAAAACTCTTTCCAAAATTTCAATTACGTCACGAGGAACACTCTTACCCACAAAGTCAAAAGTAAGTGGATAAAAAGTATATAAAAACTTTCAACATGAATTCCTTAAATTAAATTTATGACCATAATACCATAGACTAGTATCTAGATGACTCAGGATTTAATAAAAATTTCGGTAAAATTGTACACAATAACACCCGACAATAACACCCAAGCTTTCATCATAACACCCGAGCTTTACTTTTGAAAGTTTCCAATCAATATAAATAAGTATTATACATTAGTATTGCAGCAATGACACCCAACAACAACATCGTAGTATTGATCATAACACCCGAGCTTTACACACTGAATGGCCCAAACCAGACTAATCTTCTTTCAGCAGCGGTTTTTAGGAGAGCGATGGCGAAGTGTAGTACATTTTATCCAAAAGTAGGGAGAAAAAACCGGTTGTTGAAGCTAAAAGAAGACTAGTCTGATTTGGGCCAATAGTATGTATATGATTCAAATAAAATTAAAAAATATTGTTTTGCACACTTTGTATTGAAAAAGAGAACCGTTAAAATGTGCGTGACGTCACCTATATAATTTAAATAAATAAATAATTCAAATTTCATAGTTTTTAAATACACATAGGGGAAACACTCAGTAACGAGCCGTTGGCTTTATTTTATTCTATAACTAAGATATTTTTACAAAAATACATTTGCTATATATGTATTTAGAAAAATATGTTATCTTTGCAATGCGTGGATGGTTTATCATTACAAATTCTTTTTTTAAATGTAATTCTAATAAATGTAAAGTGCTACCAAAAATGGCATTTTTCTTAACGTTTTCGTTGAAATAAAAACATATTTTTTTTATTATACTTTTACCGTGGTACAAGAAAAAGGTCAAAAATTTTCCTTAAGGGGGCTCGTTACTGGGTATTCTACCCTATATATATACAATATTCAAAATAGAATGAAAATTTTATGCTGTATGTCACTTACTTTGTTTATGCACAAATGTTAAAACGTTTTAACGATAAAACGTTTTAAACATCGTTCTGAGATAATACATTTTGATTGGTGTTTATGCGTAATACAACATTTCGTTGAAATTTTAAAAGCGGATTTAATATTGTATTTACTCAAAACGTCGTAGACGTTTGTGCATAAACAAGGTACCTATATGAAATTTTAATTGTAATCGCTTTTTACTTTAAACATAAAGTAGTTAACTATATGTATAACTATACGATGTATGTACATACTACGTTGTGTATGGCTAGAAAATATATGTATAGCATTACTATATATTTATATAATATGTATGTATGTATGTATATCCTATTCAGTGTGTAAAATTCGGGTGTTATGATCTTAAATACCGACGATGTTGTTGTTGGGTGTCGTTGCTGCAAATTGCAATACTAAATTACTAATGTATAATAACTACATACATATATGTATACATAATATAACATTTAAAAGTTTCTCGCTTTTTTTTTTACTTTTTTTTTCAAATTCGTTCATATACGAAAAATTTTGTTCAAACTGATAAATCTAGATTAGTTATCTATGATAATACCATATACTTTTCTATATTCCATGGCTTAAAAATTTCAACTGAGTGACGTCATATATTGAGAGAAGAGAGTATACTGGCTCAATCATACCTATTGTATTCTATTTACCTTGGTTCAAAAATAACTTTGAATTGTTTGAAATTAAAGAAATTATTATTGTTGGTAATTATGAAATATTTTTTGTGTGCGATGAAATTTTACTGAGCGGTTATGATTCCCACTTTTTGTCTTACGAAGTTGATAAAGAAAAAACAGTTATTTCAAAAGATATAATTTTGAACATAAACGAATTCAATGTTAGTCAAATTTCTGATGGTAGATTAATGTTTCGTAAAAAGGAAAATTTTTAGTTTTACTTTTAAAAATGAAATAATTGTTATAAGTATGTACATCAATTTTTATTAGAAAAAATCATTGTCATTAATTCATAACACATATAGTATATTTAATGTAAACACTAAAAATGGAAAATATAAATCAAAATGAAATTGAATTTACTGATTTTCAAAATTTAACTGGAATTGAAGAGGATGTACTTAACGAAATAATTATAATGGACTCAAACAAACAACCAAACATTGATTCTAATTTAATATTAAATATACCAACAAAAACTCAAAATCCATCTAAGTTACAAACATCTTCAATAATTTTAAATGTTCCGTCAACATCAAAAGATTCAGAATTATACAAACTTTTAAAAACATGGAATATGGAATTTTTATACCCAACGAGTAAGGATAAGATTTATCAATTAACATTTAAGTTTTTATTATTTTCATAAAATGGCTTGATTTTTTCCAGCTCAATAAATTACAAAGGAGGTTCTTAAATATTTACCTCCGAGGCATTGTGACCTTTTAACTCAAAATTTTACTATAGGAGTTTTGGCTACATTTGAATATAGAGTAAAACAATGGCAGTTACAGGAAAAAAGTACAGTTTACTCCAGCCTATCTTCAGATAGTTTTTTATGTAGTGAACCAAACGTTCCTTTCAAAGAACTACCCATTGGAGAACAGTTTGAAGTCAGTGTAATTGATATTTTAAACAAAACAAGCCAGACACGAAACATAATTGAGAAGTACAATATGTTTCATAAACTAACTTACGGTTACAGAAACCTTTTAGTCGACACTATAATCAATTATCTAATTCAAAATAATATAAAAATGAGTGTTAATTTGTCGGAAAAAATTGCGGATCAAATTATAAAAATTTTTCCTACAGAAATAAAGGTTCTATATGAAAATCTTAATTTTAACATGTAACAAATTTTTATTTTTTAGGAGGTATACTTTTTAAAATCGGTTGGGAACTAAAATGGGTAAAGTATATAATAAATACTTTTATCAACTTCGGTCTTTAAAAAATAGTGGTATCATAGAACGAAAATACCAAACGAAGACTTCTGAAGAAATCGACACAGTGAATACAACAAATATTGCAGGTAAAGTAGTTTTGGCTCATTGCAGTATTTTATTAAGAAAATAATTTCATATATGCATTTAACAGAGCATAAAAGCATAAAAGAAAGCATAAAAGAAAATATTGAAGCATTGTGTGAAAATAATTGTTCTTGGGCAAAAGTTGAACAACATTGGTATAAGTCTTCTAAGCATAGAGTAAATGATAATATGAAAGCTCTTTCAACTGCTGACATTCTTAACAAATGGAAGCACTATAAACAGCCATTATAGGATATAAACTCGTAAGTTAATTTATTTTAAAACTTGTATTATTATCTAAGTTTTTATTACTATATTACTTGCGCAGATAAACATAGTTTTCGCAACTTTATTCCCGAACGCCAACGATTTCATATCAGACTTTTCCAATTATACAGATAAACTTATGAAAATTTTTGAAGAAAAACTGAAGGACCAAAGCAGCTTACTTTTATTTTCAAAATTAAAAAATGAACATACACTATCTGAAAGTAAATAATAAATGTTACAATTTTCTTTTATTTTTATTTAATTCTATAATTTTTTTACAGATGGACGTCATGCTATAATATTATATCTTTTACATGCGATTCTAGTTCCGACAGCTCGACAAATTAAGACTGAAAATGGTAAAAAAACTTCATGTAAGGTTTTCTATTAAGGACTCTCAAAATTCTTTCATATTAGGTATATGGAGCAACAGTTTCAGAAATTGAAGAAACCTTAGATAAATTGAAATGTAAAAAAGAGCCCATTCAGCCTTTAGTAATTATCGTTGGGTCTCTTGAAAGCCCGAAACAAATTTTCATTAATTTTGACAATATAAAATTTAACATATTTTCTGTAGTTCAGGCTATTGATATATGCTTTAAAACTTTTCATATATTTAATTTAAAATATCCAAATGCTTCATATTTAGTATGGAATTTTACATAATATTTTTTTATAAAATATCAACAAAATACTATAAAAAAAACCCTGCTTTAAATTGGTTAGAAAACGAGTTGAGTGTAAAATAAATTACATAAATTACAATTTTGTGCATTGAATAAATTTAAAACAATTATAAATATTTTATTTTAAATAATAAAGTTAATAATTAATAATAGTTAAATAATAAAACGATTGATTGAACTTTAAAGAAAGTTTTTTTTTAAATATGACGTATACTCTTTCGCAATGAGTTTTTTCTCGCTTACCACTTTTAAAGTCAAAACCAAGATACCAAGTACTACAAAACTAAAATCAGTTTACAACTGAACATCTTTATATTAAAAACAGTGTAACTATTAATACTAGGATAATTAATTTTTGTTAGAATTTGATTTGTGCTGTTTGTTTGATAGATACGCCTTATTAAGAGAGTCGATAGTAATTGACTTTTTCTTTGTATGGAAAAAACTTACCGTAGTGCTAAAATATGAATTTTCAAAATGAATTTGGTCTATTCTAAAACAATTCTTCTTAAGTAAGCTGCGATTTTATCATTATCAATAAAAATCACAGCTTATCTTAAAATAATTTACATTGCAATCGACCAAATTCACTTCGGAAATTTAAATTTTTTAACGTGGTACGCTTTTACACACATAAAAAAACATCGATCACTATCGACTGTCATAAAAAGGCCCATGAACAAAATAGAAAAAAATAGTTGTTTCAGTGGATAGAAATGTTACTTCGTTTCAACTAAAAAATATTCTTTCTCAGTATGATAAAAGGTGTTGTACGATTAATAAAAGTCGTTAATAAAATCAACGAAAATTCTGCTTTATTTTGATTAAAAGGTATTGTTAATTTAAGGAACATGGATTCAATTTGACAAAACATATTGATCAAATCGAGTACAACAATAATCCATTTTACAATTTTTTTTTGTCATAACAAAAGTAGTCTCTATCAAATTAACGATGACGAAAAATACTAATATTTTGTCCATTTGATTTCAAGTTTTTGTTGACGCTATATTAACTAAATGTTCACAATAACGCTCTAGTAAGTGAGATTTTCGTATTTTCCAAAATTTTCAAATGTAATTTGATTTTAAAATTTCGGAGCAAAATTTAAGTTGTCTTTAATAACTCATATATCGGGTTTGGGAAATCGGCTTATAGGAGGGTTGATTGTACTAGAAAAAAAACACTATACATATAAATACCATGTATATATTTTTAAATTAAAATTTCATTAATTACAAATTCAAGCTTTACAAAATATTTTCCCGGAACTTTTTTCTAACAAAACTTGATCAATCCAAGATCTCATATATGAAACATTCGTATATACACCAGGAAATTTTGGTTTTGCACAACCTTCACCAAATGAAACAATACCAATTAATTTATTTTGAATTACGAATGGTCCGCCTGAATCTGATTTACAAGAATCTTGTTTTCCTTCAAGATAACCAGCACAAAACATTCTTTGAGTAATTCGCCAATTTTCATAACCTCCACCTCCTTGTTTTGTACATTTTATAGTTTCAATTATAGGTGCTTTAAAAAAATTAAAATTATCTGGAAAAGGTCCATTTTCATATAATCTTCCCCATCCTGCAACAATTCCTTTAATCCCATATGGAAGAGCTTCATCAACATTTGGTAAATTAATTGGTTGAATATTAGAACTATATTCTATTGATGATCGAAGCCAAACAATTCCAATATCAAAATCTTGAGTAAGTTGAGAATATTTTGGATGAATAACATAATCTTCAACATCAATAACTGTACCATATTTTTCGCCAAAAGCACTTCCAATTCGTACTTTCAGTTTTTCAAGAATAACATTTTTAAAACAATGTGCTGCAGTTATAACAGTTTTTGTATTGATAATTGCTGAGCCACATTTTACAATACTTCTATGTAATATTGCAGCAAGATATGGAAAATCTTCGATTTTTCCTAATTTACCACCAACAATTCGAGGTTTTAATTGACGAGATGGATTACCCAATGCTATTGCTAAGCTGAATAAAAGAATAATCGTAACACGATACATGATGGCTATTATTTCAACTAATTATATTAGTGTTTCATTATTCTTTTATATATTGTAGGTTAAAGGTACGTAAGTCTGAAAACTAAGTAAAAGCATTTTTTATAAACGTCATAAAAAATATTTATCCAGGTGAATTTTAAATATGCATATTGAATTTATATTCGTTATTTTGTGTAGCATATATAAGGTAATCACAAATATAATATATACATACATATATGTATGTATAATCGTTATTATAATTTTCAAAACGGTGCTTCTGATTAGGATATTTTTGATATGGAACTATTAACTCTAAAAAACTTGTTAAAGTTAACAAGAAAAATTTTCTACCAAATCTTTTATGTTACACACAGTGTTTCATATAGAAGATACAAGAAGACGTTGTAGTACCCTGCAATCAAGGAATAGGACATAAGCTTTATGTTAAATAAATAACTTATTCGGAAAGACTTCTACATATACATATGTACATAGAGATTAGAGATATATATAATATCGTACCACGTACATACGTACCATACAAAATAGTTTTGGAATGCAAATTGTATTTGAGTACTAAGGTTGAAAAGATTTTACATACAAGAAATTTTTTTGTTAAATTTAATGTTTTCGAGAAAAATTTCACTATCACTAACCAAATACCAATCGAGTAGCATTTTTAATTTATAACATAAAATGAAAAATTAATCAAAATTTAAACATTTTCTGGATGTTTATATTTTTGGATTCTCTTAAGAAACGAAAAAAAAAAAAAAAATTAAAACTTATATTCTTTTTACTTTGATGACTTTATGTTTAAACTCACCCTGTATATGAAATTTTTAATAAGCTGTTTTAATTAATAATATGTATGATTAAATATTTAATTTTTTGACAAACAATAGCATTTTATTTTTATTTTTGATTGTTAAAAAATGGAACAATTCGCAGTTTTTGTTGTTTTCTTTTTGTTTTTTGTTTTTCGTTTTTTTATTTGTTTTTTTTTCTGTTTTTTTGTGACTGAAAATTCTTTTAAAATTTATAATTATTTGAAACACATTTTTATTTAACCTTTTTTTACATATTGAAAAAAAAGGAAATTTTCATTCATGTTTAATGTTAATCAAACGCAGTAGAATAATTTTATATGGATTCACTTGAACTTGTTTTATTTTCAAATCAATCCATTTTTTAAATTACATCCCTTACAAATTTGACTTTAATTCATTGATAACTTCATGCATTTATATTTTTATTTTATACATATATCCATATGTAAGTAAGAAGGATATATACGCCTGCGCTACAATATAGAAATTTTCAAAATTATAGCAACCAACATAAACCACACATTTATACATATGTATGTGTACATAGTTATAAAGAATAATAATATAAAGTCTTATTTTAATGATAAGGGGGAAATTTTCATTATCATTTTTTTAAATATTACAAGTATAATATACAGTAAAATGTTATAACAACAGGATTATAGTTCACCACCCTTTCGCTGATCCTAATACACTTCTACAATTTATATTTCCTATATGCACGTGTTAAAAATTGTACCGAAAAACTGTAAAAATACATTTTGTCAACAGAATTAATACATAAATTAACGATAAAAAAATGTAGAATGTGATATGTTTATAATCAAATGCACAAAAACAAATGAAATTTACAAGATTGCAACTGCATCGAAGCATTTTTTTAAAATTCATATGCGAAATATATAAAAAAGTGAATTCAACCCACATATTGTCTATTTTCATTTTGAAATTCTCACAAAACTTTTATCATTATTATCAACAGTTCTATTCTACTTGTCATTTTCTTCTTCTTCCGAATTATTATTAGTATTAGTGTATGTGAAATTTTTCGAATAAAGGACACAAATTTTCATTGAACTTCCGAACGAACAATTTTATATACGTGTATTGTATTTATTAATAAACTTCAATCATTTTTTTTTCTTTTGTAAAATTTTGATTTTCTATTGTTTTGTTTAAAAAAAAAACATCGACAGGATAAATTCATTATTTTTTTTACATATTTTTTTTTGTTGAATGAAAATTTTAAATAACAAATCATAAACAAAATCAAAATGAATAATAGAAATAAATGTGAGAAATGTGACAAAAGTAAATTAAGAATTTAAAAAAAAGAGCAAAGAATAGAAGAAGAAAAAAACGGAAAGTCAGTAAATATTGATTTTTGCACAAATATGGCGGATTTGTTCAGATTGCTGACTAAACGGTGCTTAAAAAACCTAAAATTCATTATTATTATTAATTTCGTGAACAAAGATTTTTGTTGTGATATACTGTGATTTTCTATGTGTAATATTAAATTAAATTAAGTAATGAAAATGTGAAATATTTTAAATTAAAAGTAAAAGAGAAATAAAGGTGGAAAATGTTTTTTATTGTTTAAAAAATAATTAAACAAAAGGATACAAAATAGTAGAAAAAATAAAATTTAAAAAGAAAATGAAAAAAAAGAAAAAAATTGCGCAAGGTTGTGCTTTATTAAACATATATGTATTTAAAAAAAAGTAAAAGATAATAAAATTAATGTCTGGATAAGTTAGGAAAATCGCCTTTTTTTATTACATTATTTTATTTTCAATATACATATAAACTCGTACATATATACATAGTTATGTATGTGTGTGCATATTTTATATAATTTCTTTTTATTTATCTTATTTTTCATGTAATTTCGATTTAATTTTATAAGATATTTGATCAAGGGCAAACAAATTTATTCTAAAAAACAAAATATTGTTCATTTCAAGAAAAAAGTATTTTATATATGTATAGGTACTTTGTTTCCAATGGGTGTGATATACAATACATAAATACGTATTTCTTATTGTGCAATTTTTGTATGCAGTGCATAACTTTACACTTTTGTGATTTGAAAAAGAAAAATATGTTATATTTTTCTTGTTTGTTTTATTATTTAATTTTTCATATCATGATTACTATTGCACACCCATGTTACATGTAAAAAAAAATTGAATGAAAGACTGAGCTCTAATTTCATAACTTTGACATATGCTGGAATTATCATTAATTACATTAATTGATAAATTTAAAACCAAAAGCATTAAATAAAAACTATACCTAACTTTACAAATTATTTAGAAATTTATTAATACTTTATTTACTTGTTTTCTCTATTAAATAAAAATCAACAATAATCTTTGATATCGTTTTTATACGTTACAAAATTTTTCTAAATAAGTAAAATATTATAAGAAATATTGCATTAGAATTCTGAACCTTTTTTCTTAGTTTCTTTTAGAACAATGAACTAAATTCAAACTTTTTCATTTTGCCTTTGACTTACATATACATACATATGTAATATACATACCTATACTATGTATATAACTTTTTGATAAAAAAATCTATGTAGAGAGGTATTTTAAAATATGAAAAATAAAAATTAATATTTTTTATATTACTTATGTAATTTCAACTATACTAAATATTTGATGAATTTTTTTCTTTATTAAGATGTAGTTGAGAAAACAAAATTTCAAAATTTAAAGAAATACCTACCTATATTCTTTTTAAATTTTAAAAATAAATAACTTTCTAAAGATTTTACTTCTATTATGTCTTTTTTTTTAATCAATTTATTATAAAAGGAAGAATTTTAAATAGTGTATACTTTACTGTTTAGTGTTTTATTCTTTTATTTTTTCATTTGCTTATAACGTTTAATACATTCTTAACAGAAAAATAGGTATTTTGAAATATTTAAGTGTCCGTAGATTTGGATGCTTCATTTGCCAAATCGATTAATTCCATTTTTGAGGTTTTTTAAGTTTTAGTTCCAGAACTCGATTAATTCTTGGATTTTTCATATTCGAAGTAATTGGATGTGATGATAAGCCGTTATAAACTACTAAATTAAAAATATTTTTTTCGGTCTTCGAATCATAATTAATTTATTATCGGAACTAATATATTACTTTTTTAGACGTTTTTTATATGGAGTTATTCGATTTGGCAAGTGAGGCATCCATTTATAAACGGTATTAAAATAGTCCACATTGAGTAATGATAAAAACACAGTTTTAAATGAAAAGGTGTAAATCACTTTTATTTGAAAATATTTTGCCTAAAAATGCAATGTTGTGCTCAGTGCTTTTATTATTCATCGATTATATCATTTGCGAGAAGTATAATTAGAAAAATTGAAATCTTTCAAAAGTAAACCATAAATTCATTTAAAAAAAAAATTTCATTTCGAAACTTATAACTCAATTCCAAATTTAGGCCAGAATATATTAAAATAATTTAATTAATAACTATAAATTGAACTAAAACAAACGCTTTAAAGTAATCTTTCTTATTATTATAAAATTACCTAAAGAAAAATTATTACATTTCCGGTTTTTTTTTTTTTTTTTTTTTTTTTTTTTTTTTTTTCAGAAAATAAAATTCCAACACTATGAGCTTTTAACAAAAAAAAAATAATCTCAATAAAAATTAATAACTAATAATAAAAAAATAATGTATAATGAAAATTTAATTTAATTAAAAGTGTAAATGAAAGAAGCAGAAAAAAAAAGTAGAAAGAAAAGTAGATAATATAAAAAGAAATGTGTCCAAAGTAAAAATATTTATAAAAGAATTTTAATTTTATAAACATTTTTGATCAAGGAAAATACTAAACATACATCTAAAAAGAAGAAGCTTTAATTATCTTTTTGAATGCAATAATATCTATACATATATTTTATTCCAAAATGCAAAAAGAAAATAACGCACCAACAGTAGAAAATCATCAATATGTCGGTCCATACCGACTTGAAAAGACCCTTGGGAAAGGGCAAACGGGTATGTTTATCTATGTATATATATATATATATTGGAATACATAAACAGAAAATGTTATCTTAACTATATTTTTTTTTCTATTACTATTATTATTATAATTATTTTGTATTATATTTTCTAAGTTTACATTTAAACTTCGATAATTTGAAATAACATTTTACAATAGAAACAATTTCAAAACGATAACACAACAATAAAATGTAACAATTCTATTATATTTTATAATAGGCTTTTTTTAAGTATAACATTTTAAATTTTATATTTTTACAAAGACAAATCTATCTATCTATTAAAATAGATACATACATATATCTAACATGTATTATGGTATATGTTTTAAGTTTTTAGATAAAATAGGTTGATCACAAACTACATTATAACTAGCTTTTGAAATTTTTTTTTTTTTTTTTTTTTTTTTTTTGAATTATAACAGAAAAAGTTAATGAAGATTGTTAGACATACATATTAACATTTATCCTTATCTTGTTGTATATTTTCTTTTTCTTTTTCTCTAGAATAAAATGTTTATTTTTTAAGAACATTGAAAATGCTTGTTCATGTACGAATATATAACACATAAATACATATAGGTATGTATGTATGTACATTGTACACATTATAATATTATATAGTTTCATTATGTTTTTTATTATTTTTAATTTTCACTATTATACAATAAAATATGTACATACATACATATGTACATATTATGTATGTAGGTACAGATTGATGTATATAAGAAATATCCTATTTTAAATCCTAATAAGAAAATCTTTTCTGGCAGATATCATATTTTATTTTTTTTTAAATAAATGATTTCCCATTTTTATTTTTATATTCACTTTTTTCTTCTTTTTAGTATGTGTTAAAAATTGTACAAGTATACAAAAAGCCATTTATAAAAAATAAGGCCCAATTGTTTTAATAGAAATTTAAACAGAAAAATATTATTTTTATTATTAATTTTTTTTATTCTCGTATGTACGATACGAGTATGTTTTTTTTTTCATACATGCTTTTCTTTTTTCTAATGAAAAAGAACAATTAAATAACGATTAAAAAAGTTCAAAAGCAAGAAAATAAATCAGAGGAAAAATAAATTGACAGGAAATATGAAAATTATAACAACAATATCAACAGTATTAATGTGATAATTTTTTTATTTTTTTTTTTCCGCTTTTCTTTTTACATAAATATTTTTAATTTGTAATTTGATTTTAACTTAATAAATCTTCCTTTCATTCTTCAATTCCTGTTTCTTCTCGATTTTTAAAAAAATAAGAATATTCTATATATAATTTTCTTATTATTTATATACAATAGAGCAATAAATATGTATATTTTTACTATTTATCGTTCACAAATCAAAAATTTTTGATAAGGGTTCACAAATATAATACTAAATACTTTGAATGAAATATTATGAATAAACAAATTGAATACTAAATAACATTCAATTGTGTTTTTTATGTATTTTCAATCAGGCAGTCATGTGAAAAAAATTTAAAATACAAATTGGTTTTTTTTTTTTTATAATATACGAGTAAATCAATTTCATTTCCTAAAATACTAAATGGTGGAACGGAATAAATAAATTTATATTATATATTTATAAATTAAAAATGAAATTAAAGATATTTGTTCATCATGTTATATGTACGTAATTGATAACTAAAAAGAACCTTGACCTATTAATATTCACTAATTATTTTGCCTATCGTTTTTTTTTTTAAAGTACTATGTATATGACATTTATACATATTATACATATAAACACCTTCCACATATTGTTTAAATTTTTATATAACACGCAATCCCTTTACCTTACGAATACATTTCAGAACATATATGTATATACATAAGTATATACATACGTACACATGTGTATATACATATTTACATGAACTCGCTAACTTTCAGCTATACCTAACTTTTTTTACATTATATTATAATCTATATGAAAACTTAAATCATTTTCTTATGCAAACTTGTAGTTATTAAAGTTTTTAAATAATTTATTTTACGTTTTAGAATATTTAACATGAATCTAGAGAAAGTGCTATGAATTATTCAAATATAATTCACAAAGTCATTTCAAAAATATGTATATTATTTATTATTTTATTAATTGTGTTACACATATATTTCGATGTATTTATGTATACATACAGGGTGTCTGGTTTTAAGGTGTTACATAAAATGTTATAGATATGTTACTACACGTAAACATGAAGAATAACTACTAAAATCGCAAATTTTCAACTTTGATCGTTAAACACTTTTGTGTTAAAAGGCCTGAAGAGATAGTGCTTATATTAATATTGAAAAGGTCAATATTCAAGGGTTCCCTTTTGTTACACGGTTAAAAATTGAGGAGTAAATTTTATAAAATATTTACACCCAGTACTTTATAACGTACTTTTTATTAAAAAATTTTATAAAATTTATAAAATTCAAAAGTATATAGATCTTTTTGACACAGAAAACATTTGATTTTTATTCATTTTATATATCAAAACAAAGTTAATAAGATTTTTATATAGAACTAGCTGGCTCGGCAGACGATGTTCTGCCCTTTCGTTTATGTGTCGTTTATTGTTTTTGATTGAGGTTATTCAATGCTTTGTAATGAGAACATCGCAGTGTGACTTAAGGAAATATGTAAATATCAAATAAATTTAGAATAGCTATGAACCATCGTCTTGACAAAACAATTTATATTGTGTGAATATGACTTCAATTGGTCAAGTCGTTCAGAAGTTAGAAACTTGTTCTAACTTGTTATATTTAACTATTGAAAGTAAAAATTCAGTCAAAGAAAAATTGTTAGAAAAACATTTAGTAGTGAAGTGGTTATTAATTCAATTTGGACTTTTTTTTGAATTATTTGTGTTAATTTTATAATAACTATTTTTTTATTCTAAAAAATAAAAGCAAAAATGGTAAAATTGTTTAGTAACATTAAATTATAATGTAATAAGTATATAATAATAAAATATATGACAAATAAATGATTATTGATCAAAAAAGAGTGTTTTCTTTTATTATGTCTTAGCTAAATTCATGATAAATGTCGCTAATAGATTTCCACCAACTGTTTATAAAACTGATGTGTATATTTTATAAAAAAATATATATGTACATATTGGTCTAAAAAATATATAAATTTCATAAATTTCAAATTTATAAAAATCTATATACTAGGAATATAAAATTTCTACTCCACTTTTATAAAAGTAAAAATTGTTTCAATTTGTATAGAAGTAAAATTTGTTTTATGGATTACTAAAGAATGACTTCTTTCAATTCCCATCATCTACTCCATCAATGTTCCTATTATTGATAATATTAATTAGCCTTTGTTCTAAATCTGATAAAGGCTTAGCTCCTCTGCCACTGATTTCACTTCTACTTTCGCTCTCTTTGATTTTTCGAGCATTTGATTTTGTATGTAGTGCAAAATAAAGAAAAAAATTATTATGTATCAAGAAAGAAAATGTTAAATAACATGTTCAATGATGTTTAAATGCTCCTCCAATGGCATTCAGATTATTGGCCAATTTCTTCCACTCGGCTTCCTTGTGCTTCGCACCACCCACGGTCTGAAAGATATTAAAGAGATTTTTAATAATTGCAAACATGAATTTAATAATAATACACTTACCTGTCGTGTGCCAAGTCTAAATTTTATTCTAAATAACTGATGAGGAATTGTTTTTGTTCCTCGCTTGCCCTTTTGCCTCGACAAGTCTTTTCCATTTCTTTTATTTTATTAATAAATAAAAATTTTAATGAAAATTTTTTTTTACACTTGATAACTAACTCTTTCACTGATACTTTTCACAGTGCAAAAAATATTTTCATATAAAAACTTTTTGACATATTTTTGCACGTTTACACTGTATTAGAATCGGAATTAGCAGTGTGAACGCGTAAACTGCTTACACGTTTTCACTCCACCGAAACAGAATCGACCCCCAGAATGGGTTTTATGTTATATGTACTATGTATGTTATCTACTATCCATGTGTGTGGTTTATTTTCTTTATAAGTTCAGAGTACGTGATGTAGTTTAAAAAATTCCTTTCTTTGGATTGATTGGATTCTAAACAAACATTTTTGTAACGCGGAATAATAATAGAATAGAAATAATAAATAAGTAAGTTGTAAAATGCAAACTCCGAAATAACCTTAAAGTATCCGTTTGCTCTCTGGCTTCCTTCCTACATGACGCTACATACATATGCAGAAACTGTCAAAAACTTAGGAATATTGACCTTTCCTCCAACAAAACACCTGCCTTGAAGAACTCTCAACGCTGTATTCTCATTCCATTCTTACCGAAATCTTCCAAAGTTCTTTTGCCTTCTAGATATTAATCCCACATTTTGGTTATTACCTTGTGTTTTTCTTTATTAGATAACTCATCACTGTAGTAAAGTCATTGAGTTTTTGTGCATTCCAAATAAAATCTTGACATGAAAACAATTTGTCAATTTCTATTCAATTGTTTGTTATATGTTTTTTGTTTTTCAACTGTTAAAACTGTTTCTATAGTGACAATAATTTCTCCCAGTTGATAAAAAACTAACGATAGTTTATTTAACATTTGAACACCGACCCATTTTGTGTAATACAACTTGTTTAGAAAGTTTTCTTTTGAAAATGTAAATAATCTTCGAGTTATAGTTATATCGTCAGCTATATAGGATATCTTGTTCAATTTCAATTTTCTGCATGTCCAGAAAAGAAAACAAATTTTTAGAAATAACAAAATACTTAGGTATATCAATAAATACAAATACAGTAAAACCTCTCTATAGCGAGCACTTCAGGATCCAGAACTTTTGTTTGTTTATAAGAGGTGTCCTCTTAGCAGAGACTACAAATTAAATATAAGGAAGTACACTTTTAAATGTAAATTGCCGATAATACACAATATTTTTGAAAGTTTCCCACCATAGCAAGTTTCACTTTTTAGGTAGAGCTTGAAAAAATAAACCAGTTTCATCAGCATTGAATATATTAGCTTCATCATATAGGTAATCTTTAATTATACCAGATTTTTGCAGCACTTTCAAAATCAATGTCAGCAGCTTCGCCAGATATTGCACGAAATGATACACTATATGTCTCTTTAAGAACTTCGACAACCAGCTATTAGAGGCTTTAGAGTCATAATTAAGATAACATAATCAAAGTCCCTGACAAGTTTTAATATTTTTTTTTCCAAAACATTTTATTTTTTGAAATTGTAATTCTATGTTCGTGATCTGCCATTTTTTTAAATTAATTTTTAATTATTGAATAAAAATAAGTATGTATGTACAACCTTATGTCTGTATTTATAAAAGTACGCAGATCAAATAAATATTCATGAAGTAAATTAAATTGATTTAATAAAAATCTTTATAATAATTTAACATTCATGCACACACATATAATACACAAGTTCACGTATATATACAGGGTGGCGTAAAAGTTTATCCCCACAGACTTTTTGAAATAAAAATAAAAAAGAAGTTTTTGCAGTTTATTTTTTTAAACTAAACAATAATACAAATAAAACAGTATATTTTTTAATAATTTTTATGCAATCCCTTACTTATACACTTTAAAATTATATTTATAAATTTTTTACACAAATTCAACAAGTCAAAGCATTTCACTCTTCTTCGACACGATGGATTAACTTACTGTTCTCTACTTCTAAGGACATGTTAGGTTAGCTGAGGACACTGCCTTCAGTCGATACCACAGATTTTTAATTGGATTAAGACCTGGCGAACAAAATTTCTCGAATACACGAATTAGCCCGGCTTTTTTTTGCTTCAACAGCTGCTAGTGTTTTTATACAATATTTAAAAAAATATGAAAAATGACCGAAATAAGGAAAGTAGGTAATATTATGTAAAAATGAATTTGGAAAAAAATTTTAAAAGAATATTCATTTTCTAAAAAATAAGAATAAATAAAAAAGGCAAAAAAACACAACTAAAAAAATAGAAAATTCAATTAATTATAAATTCTTCTTGGTATCATTGGCTGATGTATTCATGAAATTCTCATTCTATTTTTATATTTTATCTAAAGGGATATACATATGTATTATATATGTAAATGATAAATGAAATATATACGTATATATGTATATGTACAGTATTAGTATACACTCGTAAAAAATAAAAGTACATTATAGGTATACCTAATTTTTTTCTTGCTAGTAACTGCTCTACTCTATAGCTTTTGTATGTGCCCTACGCCAATAGTAAATTCCCACGAAAACTTTATTTATCTCTTCCTTTTTTTGTAAATACATATATTTTAATTCCTTCCACTTAATGTTTTTTTTATTATAATTTCTTTTACTTTTCCTGTATTTTTTGTTTTAATTTTGTCCTTTTTGACCTAAATAACTCATTTTTTATTGATTTTTTGATTTTAAGAATGTACAATTTTTTAACATCCATTATCATTTTTTTAAAGAATGGTAACTTTCAGAATATTCTGTAGTGGTGCATTTTCTTTTATTTTTATTATTTAGTTTTTTATCCTGAAGCTACCTTACAACATATCATATATATGTACAAACGAGTATACATAAAAGAATTACCTATATTAAGTTCATAAACTTTACAGAAAAATGGAGCAATTATGGTTTTTTTTTTATTATTGTTCTTTGAGTTTGGCATGTAAAGTCAACAATAAAATTTATATAATAATCGAACAATATTATTCACAAATACAAAAGTATTTATTATTCAAAATATACAGGGTGTCTAGTGACGCAGATTTTAAAAAATTCTACTACAGATAGGTCTTGCAAAATGGGTTGAAGGAATTAAATCGTTACCATATTCAGCTGCTATTGCTAATGGAGAGCGTTTTTTTTAAACAAATGATCATGTTCTTGTTATATCTCTAGCTAATAAATTCAAAGTATATGTATATGCAGACACTTTAAATGGCACAGCACTAGAACGTGTATAGATAAAAAAATGGATTGTCGAAAGTTGGGAGAAAAAGAGGAAATCTTCGATAAATGTTCCGTTTAAACTTTTCCAGATTATAAAAAAGGAGGAAGTGATAACAATTTGAAAGTTATACTTAAAAAAGATTGATCATATATTTCAGCGTATGCTCAAAAAGTGGTTTTAGATCATCGATTTTTCTGGAATATTCTGTAATATGTTACAATGATGTTAAACCAGATGTCATGGATGTCAAATGAACATAGCTAATCAATTTCATATCTCTGTTTGTTTGTATGTGTATTTATCCATGTTTTATTTGGTAATAGATTGAATAATTCTCGAAATACATATTTTGTCAAATAATAATATATGAGTATCTACAAACATTTACCATATTAACATACGCCTATAACTATATAAATTTTGCTAACTTATCTGAATCTATATACTACAGTTTCAATTCATTACAAAAATCAATTTTTGTTCATTTATTACCGAATTTCTTTTGAAAATCTTTAACGAATCATTGGATAAAATCTTTAAGAAAAAAAGAAAGCAATAGAAAACAAAATGCATGAGTTTTAATTTTGTTTTTCAAAAAATTAACTATACCAGGAATAAAATTTTGTGAAATTTCAACATGATTTTTAGAAAAAATCTCTTAGAAATCTTAGAAAAAAATGTTATCTCAAAATTAAAACCCTCTTCTATGCCTTTTATTCACTTTGGCGAGATATGTCTGCTGAAGTACTATTTATTTAAAACTTATAACGCTGGACACCCTGTATTGTATACGAGTATATTCATATACATACATACATAGATGATGGTAATGACGGACGGGTTTAAAAAATTGTATAAGGAAAAAAAATTTAAAAAGAATTATGATTTTTCATGATATATGCGGAATGTTTGGAAAATGCACATTAAAAAACTTATTTTTATTTGTGTTGAAATAAAGTTAATTTTTTAACAGGAACTTCGCATTTTCATTACACTCTATAATATTTATAATTTATGACCGTTATCTTGTTATAGACTAGACTTTAGGAAAATTTCATATAGTTAGATACTACATAATTATACTATAATAGGTTATTTGCTTTCTATATATTTTATGATTTATTTTCATTTTTTATATCTATACTTTTTTTCTTGACATTTTTCAGTTTTTCATGGTTAAGTAAATCGATATACAAAGATAATAATAATTATTAATAATAAACTTGTATGTATATTATATTGCATACCTAATAATAAAATCTTGTATTCATTGTTGTCCTTGATATGCAAGGATGTTTTTAATAATATGCGTTTAAAAAAAATCACAATTTTATTAAAATACAGCAAAAAGAAAAACAAGATTATTATCATGTTCATTTTATTTTTTTAAATAAAAATCTTTCTTTTTGAAAATAAAATAAAAATTGAATAAGAAAAATGTTCTTTAGAGAAAGATTAGCCCTAAATATTGGAAGTTATATTTGGTTATATGTCCCTCTAGGGTGTAACTGACATATGCATACAAGATACATACATAAATATACATACGAGTACATTGTATATACCTACTCGTATATACATACATATATAGAGCTAATTTTCCTACCCAGCCTTTTTTAAGTTTGTTTATCATAAAATATTTTATTCAGCAAAAATGTAAGTATACAAATATACAATATATGTATACATATGTACATATATATATATGTAATTAGCAATATATAGTTATAAGTATATGTATATCTAATACATATATATGTACATATTATATACATACATATGTAGTACATATTTGTATGATACGCGGCGTAGGTGAACTGTATACACACAGCATACATATTTTAGTTAATATGGATATAGATATATATATATATATATATGTATATAGATACATACATAATATATGCATGTATAGTATATGTATAGATGCATACATATACATATATGCATATGCTTTTTTTTTGCAGAAACAAGGAGTTAATTTAAAAGTTGAAAAATTTGTTAAAAGACAAGCAAATCAGGTTGTACTTCATAATAATAAAAAGAATGTTTGTGTCACATCATACACAAGATAATCATGAATTAGGGCATTCAACTATTTGAATGAACGAAATTTATTTATTTATTTTTGCTTTTTTTTTTCAAGTTAAAAGAATGAAAGTAGGACAACTTACTATGTATTTCAAAAATTATTTATTATTGCAAAGAATATGATATAAATATGTAATACAAATTGAACTAGGTTTTTATAATAGTGTATTGTATTCATACTATCTATACGTATGTATATGTACAATGAAGCTATAAAAGAATACAGAATATGTACCTATGCGAAAAAAAATAATGACACGAGTAAAATTCTTGTCTCAATGAATTTTTTTTTCTAAAATTGTAAAATTTAGAATCATAAATATTGAGAAATAAAAAAGAATCTACATAGATTCATCATGATCCCGTTTTAATAACGAATTCAATTTAAGTAAAGGAAAACATTCTCTAAAGATACGATCTACTATAACGCGATTTTATTTAACTTAGTTTTAAAATAACTTTTTCCTCCAGTTTAAGAAAATAAAATTTAAAAAAAAATATTACAACGAAAAGCACAAAAGAAAACAATCAACTTGAATAAAATACAGGTTCTCAAAGTATCTATCACTATGTACCTACTTTAATAGAAGAAAAGATAAATTTCATACATCATTCACTGCAAAAAGGTCTCCTCAACTCAAAGTCATTAAATTTTTTTTATGTAAAAATTACAATTTGAAAAATTTTTAAAATTCCCTTTTGTCGAAATTCTTTTTTAAAAATTCTTTTATATGCGGTTATATATATAACATTTTCTATGTATTTATACATACGAGTACATTTAACCCTTATATATAGTAGATATTCTTCTTCTTCTTTTTTAAATTTCTTTTTTCTGTGTTTGTGTAAAATATTTTTGAATCAAAAGACATTTTCAAACTATTCTCAGTACACCCATTATATGTACCTATATAAGGTGAAAAAAAAAGTCTTGTCTTTGAAATTTGAAATTTGTGTTTATTATTTCTCCTTTGATTAAATTCAAAACATCAAACCCATGATGGTTAAGGAGATATAAATCTTCGGTTTTATTTCACCGAATAAAGTTTGATAGTTTGATAAAAACCGATTTTCGCCATTAAAAGCTAGTTTTTTAAAAAATCATCTAAAAAATATCCTAGCCAGATCTCAGCTACTTACTTCCAATAAACTTTTCTAACAAAAAGAAAAGTGTATATAAATGTGATTATATTATCCATAAATTGGCGTGAGTAAAATTGAGAAATTGACATCAGTATTAAAACTTGTATGTACAAAAAATTGAAGAAAAAAAAACAGCAATGAAAATAAGCACTTAAAATAGATAGAGTAACAATAAAAATGATTTTCAATTTGAAAAAAAAAAAAAAAAAAAATTAATTAATAATAAATCGAACTGAGTTATATCTGTCATTCAGTTGTTCTATTTTCTAAATATTTTTAAATGCCAAAAATAAAAAATGACTATAGTCATTTATTTTTTAACTTTAACTTTATAAAGTTAATTTATTTAATTGAAAAAAACATGCGTATTTCATATAATTTCATTCAAACTGTATGAGCTGTATTATTATTCTCCTGTAAGCTCCATTTCCTGTCAGCATCTGCATACATATACATATATTGTTAATTGTTATATTATAATTATCGGATTGAAAAAGTTTTTTAAGAAAAATATATTTTTCTATACGTCATGTTGGTTGAATAACTTTCACAATAACGTTGGCAATGGGAAAAACTAATATAAGCTTTTCCTTTTCCTCAAGAATTTAATAAAATATACTTGAAGCTGAAATATTTTTACATATATTATTATATGTTATTATGTATATCAAATTAGGATTTTTATTTTTTAGGGTTTTCCCGTTTAACTTTACTTGGTTAGTTGTTGTACCTAAAAACAAAAACGAGTGGTCCATAAAAATATTTATTTTCTTAACTTAAGAAAAACAAGCTCCATCATTAAAACTTTTTTATAATAATTTTGTATGCACAATAAAACAAAAATCAAAAAAAAAAAAAAAAGTACAAAAACATTTAACATTTTGAAATTTAAAAATATTCGATAAACTAAAACCAAAAAAAAAAAGAAAGAAGATAACAAAACTTACACTTTTATAAAGAATTTAGTCTTAGACGAAATTAACTTTTGTAAAAGTGATTATAATTCTTTCGGATAATGAAAATTCTAAAGCTCCACCATTAATGAGCTACCCGTTTATTATTATATGAGTATACATATATACACATATGTATGTCTTTGGAAAGTTTTTTAATTACTCTTTAAGTTAGTTTAATTGCACACTTTACAGTTATTCCAGGAATTAAAACACAGTTTCCTTATAAAATATAATAAACATACATATGTATGTATACATATGGATGATAACTGACCTTAAACTATAAGTGCTATAAGTAACATATTAATGATGCAAAATTAAAATAATGATATGCATAATTATAATATGTAATAATATTTTTTAACATACAAGTGTATTGTAGTATACATATGTACCTATATGTATGTACATACATATATTTTTTATGATATAAATAAATGACAAGAAATATAACTAATTTAATATACCAGTGTGGAAAATAGTACATACATATACATACTTATCTTTAATTCATATAACAACTATACATACTTGCGTAAACTTTTTTAAACTTCCCCTAAGAAATTGCAAAACTAAATATGTAATTACATATATTTATTAACTGTTATAAAATTTCATACTACATACATACATATGTGTTTTTAAAATGAAATTCAAAATTTTACAAAAGAATAATTAAATTTATTGAACAAAATTGGGTAGAAAATAAAAAAAATATGTAAGCATGCACTATACACATACGTTATTATGTATTGTATGACAATGACATGTACATAATTTAATATCAAAATGACAAACTTACATATTTACAATTACATACTATACCTATACTAAAACTGATTAATTTATAATTTATAATCAATAATTTATTTATAATCAAAGGGCAGGTATTATGGTAGTTGATTATCAAAATTCAATGTTAATGATGTTTTCTGGTATTATACGAGTATGTAGTAATTATACGATTCTAAATTTAGATAAAATATTTTTAAACTAGAACTGATTTTTTACAAAAAAAAAGTATTTCTGATAAAAAGATGATAATAATATATGTATATTTACATATTTGTTATAAAACTTTGTATTGTAAAAATTGTTTGATGAAAACTTTGGTACATACTTACATATTTATTGTTTGGGATGTTCTATACTGCATCCACCATTGATTGATTTTTTCCTAGAGAAAAGATGACAAAAGGTTATCGATCAAAATTATACGGGCTTATACCACATATTAGTAAGAGAGATACAATAAGTAAACATAAATGTGAAAATGGGGCCAAATTCTTATTTGTTAACTGTTGGGCTAGCAAAAGTAATGAAATCTGCATTAATGCCAAGTTCAAAGAACTTTTTCACATACAAAATTTCAATACAGAACGTATTAATAATTATGAACTCGACAGGTTTTAATTTTCAGTTTTAAAAGTAATATGAATATCAATACACAGGAAAAAAAATGGATTGAATTTCAATCTAAACCGGTGTTGAATAAGGTCCGTCCTTTTGGATAACAATTATTTTTATCTTTTTGGATAAACCAAAATGAGTTCACAAATTTAATCAAGTTTGAGTTTTTGTAAATACCCCTATGGAGTTGTTTCAAATTATACAAAATTAATATTTTATTTCGACCGAATTTAGTCTTTTCATTTTCATTACACCAAATGGTGTAATTACTGAACATAATATGTACATATTTCAATAAAATTTCACAAATTTGGAGTAAAATTTTGTCCAAATAAATAATTCCAAAATAATGCTTTTTCTGGTATAATTTGAGTTTTATCTTTTGAAATGGAGTAAATAAAACCAAAAATTATCTGTTTGGCTACAATTTTTTTATCCATGTGAATAAAATATAAAATCACACCTCCATATTTTTTGCTGTGTAACACACATTAAATAAAAACCTGTCGAGTTCATAATTATTAAGTAAGGTACACATTATCATTTAAACTGACAGTCGGCGACTGATGAAAAAAACTGAACAACCACGTAATCATTTCGTGAGCATCAGTTTTACCATCAGTTACACATATACATTATCATTTCAAGTGACAGTTGTGCAAAAAACTGTCAGTTTAAATGATAATGTGTACCTCACTTTAAACGTTCTGTATTGAAATTTTGTATGTAAAAAAGTTGTTTGAACTTGGCATTAATGCAGATTTCATTACTTTTGCTGGCCCAACAGTTAATGAATAAGAACTTGGCACCCTTTTAACATTTATGTTTTTGTTTGGACATTATATATACATTATATAATACATTATATATCATTTGGTTCAATACAATTTGTATGAGAAATTGCAAAGAATATCTATACTTATGTTTTTCTAGCTTTTATGATTCCAAAATAGGATCTGAGGGTCAGGGTCCTATTTAGAATCTGTAGACCATTAGGCTCGACTATGATGATGCGGGCCCTACCGGGGTTGTATATCTAACAAGAAAAAAAAAAAAGGGTCTTATTCTTAGTCTGGTGCAAACGTAAGAATCGGTATCTAACAAGCAAAAAAAAAAAAAAAAAAAAACCTCCACTCACCCTTTACTTTATCTAACTGTAGATATCTGTATCTAAAACCCAAAAAAAACATAAAAAACACGGCAGTCTTCTTGTGGTGCGGGCCCCTAGGCTGTAGCCTATATAGCCTATGCTTAAATATGGCCCTGCTGAGGGTATATTTGAGGAAGAATATATACATTACAAATTTACAATGTAGATTAGATTAGATTGGAATAGGGCTATTGTTGCACTTCGATCTTTGCAGATCTTTTGTACAGCCCGTGCTTCTCATAGATTTAGGTTTTTTATAAATCCTAAGATTCTATTCGAAGGTGCGCACCAGACATCCTCAGGCTTGAGGAAAAACTGGTGCAAGTATCGCACTCTTTTTGAGACCAACTCCATACACACAGAATGTATTTTGAGGTCTCTTTGGCCTCTTTGCAGAACCTGCATTTGTCATCCTCTTTAAGCCCTATCTTGCTCAGGTAGTAGTTCAGCAGACAGTGCCCAGTGACAAGTCCCGTGATTGTCCTTAACTCGTTCCTATTGAGGTTGATCAGTTTCCTAGCAATTTTAGCTGAAGGTTTAATAAATTCTTTCGCTTGCTTGTTACCGGGAGTCTTTTCCTAGTAGGAGATGAACTTTTCCATCTCCCATTTCCTTATAGAACCCTTGATGTAGCTTTTAGGTAGTCCAAAGAAGGGTTCTGGACCAAAAATCATTTCGTCAGTCACTTGACTGATTTGGAAGTCCTTAAATTCCTCAAAAAGTTTAGAAAAATATTTATATTATATCCAGAGTGACCAAGCATTCATTGGAATAAAAAATCCAACTACACGCATGTAATGTATACATATGTATTTATATAAATTCCAAAAATAAAGAAGGTATCAGAAATGAAAATATTAAATTGTACCTCTTTTCGTTTTGGAAAAAGCCCACATGCGCGGCCGTTTATAGAAAAACTCACATATGTAAGTACAGTAAGTCAACATCATTGCAACATTGTTGAAAACGTTTCTTCTTCAGCCCTGCTTCACAGGGCTCAAAAGTATTCCAAAAAGAAAAACTCATGAAATTTGGTCAATCGTTCACAAACAAAACTCTTAAACTGTAAAAAGCTGCACCACTTCATGTGCCCACCCAACTCTTTTAATCAAATGGGATAATTAATCTATGGTATTTATTAACATTTGCTCTCCTTTTCCCCATGACCTCTTCTCTTTCATATTCTTCGCCAACACTGTGCTGCTAATCTAGTACAGTAAAGGCAAGGCGTATTCTTACGCTGTGAGCTTGTGGCACTGGCACATTCTACTACATACAAAGGAAAAGTTAAATGGGCGGAAAAAAAAATTTTCCCTACATGGACAGGCAATAAACAGAAAAAAATAAATAAATAATAAAAAAACAGAAAATAAATAAAAATGAACAAAATAAATTATAAATACAACAACTAAAATTCTTTGATATTTTTCTTATCTTGAAAAAAAAATAAATAAATAAAAAAACAAAAAACGATATATTTTTTTCATTTAAGAAAAAGTAATTAACGTATCATATCCTCAATTACATAAATTATTGTCATTAATTTTTTTATATAATACAGTTATATTTAAAAAAAAAAAAGTATGTACATTGTACATACATGCTTTCTTGAAAAAAAAATCAATTCTTTATCATTATCGTACTATTTAAGTAACTAATGATATCAATAAAATTATAACAAAATTTTTGTTTTCAATAAAATTTCTTTTTAATAAATTCAAAAGATAATATAATTGAAATTTTTCTACATGCCTTTTACTTTCTTTTTCTTTTCAGGTTTGGTAAAATTAGGTATTCATTGTGTCCTTGGTAAAAAAGTTGCCATTAAAATAATCAATCGAGAGAAACTAAGTGAATCAGTTTTAATGAAAGTAAGTTTTTTTATTCCGATATACATACATATGTAGTTTTTTTTTCATTTCGAAAAAAAACATCTAAATTGAATTTACTTTTAAATAATGTTGGTTCATTCTAAAAATAAAACAATAATATTTATTTTAGCCAGTGAATTTTTGAAAAGTTAATTTTCTTTCAGTTTTTGTTGTTATTGCTTTTGTTTTTTTGTAATTCAGTTTTTCCAATATCAAAATGAAAATCTCAACATGTTGTTGTTTTTTCCTTTTTTTTTTTATTATGAATGATGTTTGTTTCTAATCAAAAATCAATTTTGATGTATTTTCAATTCAATTTTCTTGTTTTTTTTTTAACTTTATTTGTTTTTTTTTAGGTTGAAAGAGAGATTGCTATTATGAAACTTATTGACCATCCACATGTACTTGGTTTAACAGATGTTTACGAAAATAAAAAATATTTATACTTAGTTTTAGAACATGTATCTGGGGGTGAATTATTTGATTATTTAGTTAAAAAAGGACGACTAACACCAAAAGAAGCAAGAAAATTTTTTCGTCAGATAATATCAGCTCTTGATTTTTGTCATTCTCATTCTATATGGTAAGTTTTTTTTTGTTTTTTAACCTTTGAAAAGAACATACGTCTACATTAAAAAACTTATGTGTGTATTAATTATAACTGGTATCTACAGGATGAGTCTGTTAACGTTTGAAAAGTTTTTTTTTATTTACTTACTTTTTTTCTAAAAGAAAACATTTAAAACAGATTTCTATAAAGATAAAAACATTTCAAAAATGGCACATTCAGAATTATATATGAATGTACATAAGAGGGGAGGTCAAAAATTTTCGCGGAATGGTATACTTTTTTAAAGATAAATGACAACTTTTATTTTTATTTTTCAATATATTCGCCCTTATTACTAACACACTTTTTATAGAGGTTTAAAAATATTTCTACTAGACGTCTAAAAAAAAGTTTCATCTTTAGCTTCAAAATAGTCATTTATGGCCTCCCTCAATTACTCTACATCAGTAAAGTGCTTTCCAGGTAGCTCCTTCTTCAGTTTTGGAAATAGATACACGTATAACAGTCGCTACCGCTAGAGGCGAGGTTCACACTGTAGGGCGGATGATTATTGATCAATTTCTGTGAAGTCACATTTCTCTATAGCGCTCTTCGCTATTGATGAACTGTGTGCTGGTGCGTTATCGTGTAGCAACTAGCAACAGAAGTTTTGGGACTCACTTTGCCCCACTTACCCCCACCATTCCTGGAAGTTTTCTTTTTTTTAAACTAGCATCCTCCAGTACAAATTTTTCAACTTTTAACAACGTCTGGACTCGTTACTTTGATTAGATGTCCTGTATGAGGACCATCTTCTAGTGATTCTCCGCCACACTTAAATAATCTAGACCATCTTTAAATAATCAACGGACAGTGTAAGATCATCGTATATACTTCCAACATTTTCCTGTGGATATATCAGCTAATATTTTTTCTTGTTTCGTCAAAAACTTTATGATAGTACGATATTCAATTTTATTCACTGTCAAAACATTACTTATTAACGTATTGACCTCCAACTTTATTTTTATACCTTTGAGAGTCTGATCTACATAAGAAAAAAAAAAGAATCAGGGAATTCCCACAAAAGTATATGACTCCGCAAAAATTTTTGGTGTCAGCTCTATGTATATTCAGAATCAGCCAAATGATTCTTTTTTTTTTTTTGCGAATTTCGTTTTTTAAAGGATTTGTGAAACCCCACCATATTTAAAGGGGGGGGGGGGGGGGCGTATTTTAGAAATAAATTTGATATTTGATACATTTTTTCATATGAGTGATATTTGATATACATATTTACTTGTGTTTATTTACCTATGTGTATTTAGATTTAGTAACACACGTATACATTTTATTTTTATTAAATTTCCTTTATTTAGTTAGCTATACACGTGTGAAAGTTTAAGGTGTTACATGTTTTCCAGCCATAAAAAAAACACTCCTAAATTCCAGTACATATAGCTACATACACATATTTTGGCATATTACTTTAACATTTATTTATTTTGTTTTCTTCTTTAATTAATGAATTATGTTTTTTTTTTTTTTTAAATTTTAGTCATAGAGATTTAAAGCCAGAAAACTTGCTTTTAGATGAGAAAAATAATATTAAAATAGCTGATTTTGGAATGGCATCACTCCAACCGGCTGGATCGATGTTAGAAACGTCATGTGGTTCACCGCATTATGCTTGTCCGGAGGTTATACGAGTTAGTATATTAATATGATTTTTTTTTTTTTTTAAATAAATAAAATAACAAAAGCATTATTATGTAAATACATACTGTTATTACATTCTTTATTTTAAACTTTTTCCCTATAATAAATTTTTTTTATTCAATTTTTTTTTTTAATTTTATTTGTTTAACCTTTCCATTTTATGTTTATATATATTCAACCTCATAAATGAACTATATAATTTTATTTTTTTAAATGGGTTTTACGCAATTTAAATAAATAAATAAAATGTAAACGATTTTGTGTTTTAATTATTAAATAAATTTTGCTTTTTATTCAAAATATTTGATTTCCTATGCTTTCTTTTTCTCATTATTATTTCTGTTATAGTATCTGATTGTTTTGTTATTCAATCAATATATAGTATACACATACATATTAAAAAAAAAAGTAATTACACACAATATAATTAAATTCTGCTGGTATGAGGCTCATAATATAATCGTTCCATTAATTCTCTTAATATTTTTTATAAATTTTTTCATTTCATAAGAGATGAAAAGTGTTAACAAAATCGTTTGCATTTAAAACACATACATACATACTCATATTTATATACTAAATATGATATATTAAATATAATAATATGTATTTTAATATTTATATATGTACATATTTATTTAAATTTATATAATTAGGGTGAAAAATATGATGGTCGTAGGGCAGATGTATGGTCCTGTGGTGTAATTTTATACGCTTTACTTGTTGGTGCTTTACCTTTTGATGATGATAATTTAAGACAATTACTTGAAAAAGTTAAACGAGGTGTATTTCATATACCACATTTTGTTCCGCCCGACTGCCAAAGTTTACTACGTGGAATGATTGAAGTTAATCCAGAACGTAGATTGACGGTAATTTTCAATTAATAATTTATACAAAATATTATGAATTAATTTATATATTCTGGTTTATATTTTATACGCATATAAACATACAATATACACATTTATGTATGCATTTCATAAATATATGTATACACCATCATTAGCTAACGGAAATTAATAGACATCCTTGGGTTACTGCTGGTGGAAAAGGTGAACTTGAATTAGAATTACCAATGATGGAAGTTGTTCAAACACATGTGATACCATCAGCATCAGCTGTTGATCCTGATGTATTAAATGCAATTTGTTCTTTAGGATGTTTTAAGGAAAAGGATAAATTGATTCAGGAACTACTTAGTCCGAAGTATTTTTATTTTTATTATACATATTTGAATTTCTTTTGCATTTATAATATCATTATACAATATGAATTATTCAAAGGAAATTATTTATTATTACATTAATATATTGATTATTCTTTCTAATTATATTTACAGTCATAATACGGAAAAGGTTATATATTTTCTATTACTAGAAAGAAAAAGAAGGAGGCCTGCATTAGAGGATGATGATGAAGTTATTAAACCCCGTAATGAGGTTGTAGAAACAGTTGATCCACCAAGAAAACGTTTAGATACATGTCGTGTTAATGGACAAAATTGTTTAAATTTTGGTCAAATAAGTGAAGGTTCACCATTAACACCAAGAAGACAAGCTTTCAAGTAAGAAATTTTCTTTTTTTATTCTGTTTCTTTAAATTTGCTGTTGAATGTTGTTTTTTTTGTGCAAAATTGTTGTAAATAGAATTTCGAAAGTTGCAGTAAAAACATCACAAAAATTTAAATGCTTTAGCGACAAACATAAGCTTTTAATCAACAATAAACTTTTCCACTTATTATTATTATTATTTTTTTTTTTTCATTTTGGAAATAAAGTGCATAAATACTTTCCTACTACACATGCAATGCTTTATTTTTATATACAGACACAAATATTATTATTCTTAATTATAGTTTCCGCTCCTATAGCAATGCTAGAAATCATACAAGAAGATCTCCATCGTCAGCATCATCGGTGAGATCATCATCATATCATAGTCCAACAAGAGGATCTCCAATTAATTCTACACAAGCTGCTGTTTTGTCAAGACCATCATCACCAGCTACAGTTAATCCGGCCACAAGACATTCAACGCATTCACCAACACCAGTTAGTAGAACACCATCACAAACTAGTAATACGGATTCAAATAATTCATCTCCAGCACATCATCGTGCCAATTCTGGTCCAACGATTGCAATTAGCATGTTTCAAGATCCAGAAAGTAATAATGGTACACAAATTGTTATTTACATAATTTACATATGTATATACATATTTAGTTTATAAAAAAATATATGTACATATATGTATATATTTTACATTGAATTTATTTACACGTACAGTTATGACACCACCCGGTTCACCACATGTGAATGTACCACCTCCAGTTATGACTGGATCTGCATGTAGCACAACTGGTGGCCAATTGTGGAAAACGAGACTGACAAATATTAAAAATAGTTTCTTGGGTAGCCCAAGATTTCATCGAAGAAAACTTCAAGGTAAAATTATAAGTATAATTAAATAATGACTTATATTCTCAATTAAAGATTCATTCAATAAAGTATCCGCAGATGAGGTTCATTTAACACCAGACTCATCACCTGAATTAACAAAACGTTCATGGTTTGGTAATTTAATGACGACTGAAAAAGATGAAACATTTACAGTGCTTGTTAAAGGGAAACCAATTGCCACAGTTAAAGCACATTTAATTCATGCATTTTTATCTGTATGTAAAATTTTAATTCATTTTCCTCCATAGGATAATTGAAATTTAAAAAAAAAAAATGTTAACTAATACCTAATACTTTCTAGATGGCTGAGTTATCACATAGTGTTATTTCACCAACGTCCTTTAGAGTAGAATATAAACGTAATAGTACAGGTCCTGCAATGTTTCAAAGGCATGTACGTTTCCAGGTAAGAATTTTAAAAAATTTAATAAAAATTTACCTAAAAATAATTTACTTATGTAAAATTATGATTATTTAATTTTTTTTTTTTTATTTGAAAAATAAAAATAACAATTTTTATTTAAAGGTCGATATTAGTGCAATATGTAAACAAGGTGATGTAGCCGATATGCTATTTGCTATTACATTTACCCTCCTATCAGGTAAAAGTACTGTACCCTTCAACTAATTATTCAAAGAACAAAATTCATTCATTAATATTTTATGTAGGTAATATAAGACGTTTTCGACGAATCTGTGAACATATACAATCACAAGTCTGTTCAAAACGGTTTCCTGGTCCAAGTAGTCCACCAAATATGCCAACTCTAGCCCAACCAGTTTCTGAAAGTTCCTCATGTGGTTCAGATTCAAGTGAAAGACTTTGTTATAAAAGACAAGTATGCAAAATATTTTTTTAATTCTAAAAAATCTTTTAATAAACTGAATTTTGTTATATTTTCAATTTTAGATTGAAAATGAACTTGAACCGGAAACAATGTATGAATGTAAACCAACAAATGGTAGAAGAGCTTCAGCTAGTACGAATAATAATAATTCTGTAACACTTGATCCAGGTAGTCCTAAAACAGTACGATCAAAGTAAGTGACAAAAAAATTAAAATTTCAAGAGAAAACCAAATTTTTTAATACAATGCTTTATTTATTTTTTGTTTTTGGTAAAATAGTTCTGAATCAACAGAAAATGAAAGAACACGTGATCGTCCAAATGAGAGGCAATCAACAACAATGTCGGGTAGTGCAATAGCATGAGAATTATTTCTCTGATTTAGTTATCGATTAAATCGATTACAATTTTGGACGAATTCAACAAATAAAACAATAACATCAACAACGCCGAATGTAATTATAACAACAACAACAACAACAACATCAAATAATAATAATAATAATAAATTGTTTGAATTTAAAAATTCAACAATTTTAAAAACATCAAATATAACAACAACGAAATTAATATCAGGTGAATATGGCACTATAACAATACCAAAAACAATTATAACCATAACAACAACAAAAATAACATCATCCGAATATAATAATAAAAATAATAATATCGAGAAAAATATTAATAATTTCAATTATTATCCAAATTCATCTGCTTCAACAAATAATCGGAATAATTTATCATATTTTTGTCGTTTTCCTATTATTTATTTTCTCATTCTATCAGCATCAATTGCAATTCTCGCATCTTTTTATATTTTTAAATTAAATCATGAAACTGCCATAAATAGCAATGCTTCTAATACTCATCAATTATTTGATCACGTTCAAAACCATAATAATTAAGAGAAAATAAATTAATTAATTTCACATTCATTTTGAAAAAACTTTTTTAAATGGTATTTCTATATTGAATTTTAGAGGATTTGCATACGAAACAAAAATATTATTTTACCATGTACTTAGGTACATATTTAGTTTTTATCAAGAACGTTGGTGAATATTTACTTTGTGCCAATAAAAGATTTTTGTTTTTCTCTTTTGATGTAACTGCCCAGCTTATTAAGACTACAATTTAAATTCTGTTCTCAACCCCTGGACAAGATTCTCTCGTTTATTATAGAAAAATGAGAATATTTTACTGGGTGGTAAGCAGTGATGCATCCAAAGTCGGTCTGTGCCGTAGTAGATTGGTCCAAAAATATGTAGTAAATCAACGAAAAATGTAGTAAAATTTTGCAAACTCAAAGCAGTTGAACAAAACAGCTTTGTAATTCAAAATAAACTAAAACCTTTATTCAATTTTTCATAAATGAAACAAAAAAGGAAATTTACACTAAAAAAACATTTATTATTTTTTTTTAATTTTAAAAAGTTGACTTTACGCTTTCTCAATTCTTCCATTTTATTTGACAATGATACTTCAATCATGGACGGTAGTGCCAGAAATTAAATTTTAATAAAATAAAGGCATATCATATCCACATGACCACATATTTAATTATACCACATACCACAAACACAATGCACAAGAAAAGTCAAAAGAACAATGGACATGATATGACAATATCCGAAGCCGACAGGTTGTATTGTATTGTAATATAGTTCATTTCCTATAACACTTAAAGTGAAGTAGATTTAATTAAGTGCGAAGTAGATTTTCTATGGGGGGAAAATGTAGTAAATCTACTACAAATGAAGTAAAGGATGCATCACTGGTGGTAAGGATAATGGACTTCTGTCTGAGTGCACATGGATGTCTGCATCCCTCCCTCCCACAAATTAACCAACCCAAAAAACCAAACAACAATTTAAATGATAAACTGAAATTCTCGAAATCTAAAGATTTAAATGCAGAATTTTTTAATTCATAATTAAAATATACACAAAATAAAAACAGGATTGCTTAATAAATCTTTTTTTATTATTAATTATAATTTTTTGTTTGAAAATTTAGAATTAACTTTTGCCAACTCATTTTTCAATTGTTTTGAAATTACGAATTATAAATCAATAAGCAATTGAAAACGTATGCAATCTTCTTACTATATTTTTTTCCTTTTATTTTCTAATTTTTTTCTAAAACTGAGCTAATAAATAAAAAAATTAAAATCTTAAACAAAAAATGTTTGGAAAAAAAAAATAATAAATGCCAAAAATCAAAAAATGAAATTCATCCAAAACAAAGTGAAAAGTAACAACTAATATCATTTAATCGCGAATTTATAACTAAATCAGAGAAAAATGCAATTTAAAATTAAGAAGAAAATATTAAAGATTAACGTCAACATTAAATAATTAATAAAAACAACTTGCTTAAAGTTAATAAATTAGAAATAATAATAATTAAAAAAAAAAAAAGAAGAAGAAATGAGAAAAACAAATACCATTTAAAAAAAAAAAATAAGAAAAATATCTCATATTAAATTAATATCTAGCTTATATTCGTTATAAATACTCAATATGAAATTATTTGAATGATAAAAGTGAAAAATAACTAGAAAAAAGAAACATTCGTAAATTAACTAACTTAAAATAATTAAAAAATGATATTGTTGATTAGTATTAAAAAAAAAAATAAATAAATAAAATATTTAAATTTTAAAATAAATTGAAATAATTAAAACACAAAAAGTAAAATTATAAGCTAAAAAATAAACATTAATTAATTAAAAATATCATCTTACATTAATTTTTCAAACATACAAAAAACAATTTATTGTGAAAGTTGTTAAATAATAAATGCAATTTTCATTATCAAAAAATTACAATTTATATTTAAAGAAAAGAGACTAAGCTTATACCTAAATGCAAATTTAAAAAACCATAACATTAGAATAAAAATTATAAACTGAATGAATTTTTTTTTTTTTTTTGTGAAATACATGATAATTTTTTGATGCTGCTTGTAAATCTAATTTTTTACAACACCAACAACAAAATCATAATATTTGAATATACATATAAGTTTAAAAATTTGATTTGCAAAACAAACAACAACAAAAAAACCAATGATCATCACTATTAGGTAACAAAAAAAAAAAAAATTATTAATATATAAAATCTTAGACTATCTAGATAAATGAAACTAAAAATGATATTTAAAAATATAATATGTATTGAGAAAAAAAATGTAAAATTTATTAAATAATATAAAATAAAAAAAAATCAAAGAAAAATATTTTGCATACAATTAATGTATAATTTATGTGACACATGAACAAAAAAAAAGTTTATTATAGGTATATGTGAAGAAAAAAATGCTATTAAATTATTATGATTATTGAAAAAAAAAAAAAACAATATGTTTAACTTACATGGTACTTAGAAGGATAACAATAAATGAAAATTTCAATTAAGAAATAACAAACAAAAAATTCGAATATTGTAATATGTATTAATTTATTAATATGCTCACATATAAAGATAGTTGACACTACACACTAGTTTCAATGGGTTTATTCGAAGAAGAAAAAAAATACACTATACATATTATATTAAGATAATAATGACATGATTTTAAAAAAAAAATGAAATTTCAAATTGTCATTGAATAAACAATTAATTAAAATCACTTTTTGTTTGTTTTAAAATTGTACATACATATGTATGTGCATAATAATAAATTCTATTAAATTTAAAAATCGAAATATAGATTAATTTTTATTAATTAAAAACAACATTTATTTTATTAATTAAAATATTAAAAATCATGCCTTAAAAATTTTTATTGAAAAAAATTTGTTTAAATTCTTTGTCTTTTTTTTTTGTAATGTTTTCTGTTTTTTTTTTACTTTTTTTTTGTTTTTTGTTTTTTTCTCATAATTATGTATGTTATACTATATTGTGTTTTATTTTATTCAATTTTACAATGATAAAAAGTAATTTCGAATTGATTAATTAAAAACAGAATTTTTAAATTAGAAAATAAATTACAGGATGTTCTTGAATGATAGAAAATACAAGGTAAAGATTAATTAATTTTACATGTACAAAAATGAAATTTAATTCTGTTGAAATTAAGTTGATTGCCTACAATTTAATAACATGAAAATTTTATATTATTAAAAACTACATACGAGTGTACAATTTTTCCATTAAAATTTCCTTTTTTTTTTTTTTTCTTAAACCTTCCAACATGAATTTTTGAATTTTTCAATTTAGAATCAGATGAACGAGATTTGAAAAGAAAAGCGATAATTAAAAGAAAACTTTAATTTACATACAATGCCGATTGCCGACACACTTTAACAAAATTTACATAATAGAATAATTAAAAATTATAATTTTTATGTTAACCGGGTCTGCAGGGTTAATTACATATTTTTTAGTTATGTATTTCCATACATAATAAAATTATATTTAATAAAATTACATTCACAAGTACAAAAATATTTCATTTATTTTCTAGTTTTTAAAGATCCTTAACATATTTTTTTGTTAAAGTCAACAATATTCTTGAGCTTATTATTATTGAAGTACATGCATATGTACATAGTTATTAGGCTTAGCCAATATTCATTTATTTTTAGTTTTTGTAAATTTTTGTTGCAATTTATTTTCATTAAGTTGCAATTTTATCACAAACTAAAGACGACACTTAAATTTAATAATTATTTTTACATACATACGTCATGTAATCAAATCAAATAACTGAAACATCAAATTTTTCTAAAGAATAAAAAATTAAAAATACACCAAAATAAGACAATTTCTAACCTAAATAAACCTCAAGAGCTGTACAAACTTTTTCTGCTTAATTTATATTCTATTGAATGAAATGAAAAACATACATAATAAAAATTATATTAAAAAAAAATCATAGGTATTCTTCGAAAATTGATTATTAAAATTCATTATTATTATTTTGCATAGTTAACAAAAACCAGTAAATAAGCAGACTAAAAAAACATAATAAGGGGATTCACTCTTTGCTTGGTGCAAATAGGTATTGCATGGTTGCATTCGGTGTATCACGAATTTCAAACGATACAACAACAATTCGTGCTACGATACACCGAATGCTACGATGCAATACCTATTTGCACCAAAGAGTGAATCCCCTTAATAACTTTTTAAAATAAAATTAGATAATAATCTTTTTAAGTTTTTTAAATTCTTCTGTTTGAATTTATTGCAACTCTTTAGATTTTCGTTCTTTTATTCATTAAAGTTATTACATTATTATTTTATTGCTGTAATATACAATTCAAAAGCAAATTGTATTTAATAAGAAAATTATTGATAAGATCTCATTAAAAAATCAACCAAAATATATTATATAATTATAATATAACTCACACAAGCATTAACTTAAAAAAATAAAAATATAAAACAAAAGAAAACCTTGTAAAATGAGTGTAAAACATTTCCTTTTTAAAAAAAAAAAAAAAAAAAAACATACTCAATTTAAACAATAAATTTTGTAAAAATGAAAATTTGCTAACAGTTCGGAAACAAGGGTAAAAAAGCAGAATTAGAGAAAAAGGAGCAAAAAGATAACCGTTTCAAATTTGTTATAGGTACTAGAAATGTAATAAAAAATTTAAAAAAAATACGGTTTTATTATTATTATTATTTTTTGCAATAATATTTTTCTGCATTGCATTTTATTTATTTCATTAAAGAAAATATAATAATAAATTAAAATAAATTTTAAAAAATTTAACACATTTTCAGAGTAGTAAATTCAAATTAAATAATGCAAATTCATGATAATAATAATGAAAAAATAAAAGAAAATAAAATTAAAATAAATATACATATATTCCTTAATCCTCTTTAAAACCTTTATTAGTATTATTATAATAATTACATTAATCATACAAAAAATTAAAAAAAAAAATAAGAACAACAAAACTTAATTTTAGCATAGCAGAACAAAACCAGAAAAAAAAAAAAAAGAGAAAAAATACCTAAAATGTACATGTAATTTTTTAATAAAATGAAAAAATGATGTAAAATTAAATAATATTGAAATAAAACGAAAAAAAAATATTGTTTTGAAAATGATTTGTTTTTCAATAAATACAATTTAAAAAAATAATAAAATTTCAGAAATTTTTTTATAAAAGTAATAAGTCATTTTATAACACTAAGGAACACGGGTCAGACAATTATGATGAACACTACATATTTTCAATGTTCCCTGGTCACTGTACACATACGTAAACATGAAAGTTTCGAAACAGGTCTAATTTTTATTGAATTTGTTTTAAAAACTTAACATGTGTAGAGTTTGTTAAAAATTAAAATCGAATGATCTGCGCATGGTATATATCAGAAATAAACCACTACTAATGCAAAAATTCTCTAAAAATTATACCATTAACTTTCTGCGCAGTTATACCATTCGCTTTTAACTTTTAACAAACTTTACTGAAAACTACCTCTTATAAATAAGTATAACTTTTGTTTTATTAGGTAGCCGTTCAAAAATTTCTCAAATGTTATTTAATCATCCAAATCTACTCTATTAACACTTCGACCATTCTGTGCATGACGGCGGGACATTGAAGAAAATTTCTTTGAATCTTTTTACTTTTTTACGTTTTTATAGTTCAAATGTATTCCACTTATGATCCAAGAAGATGTTTTTCAAGAATTCTTGTTTTAGTTATAGTTTTATAACGCGATAAAAGTGACTACGACGGACGGCACATGAAATGACACTCGTATTTATTTGTCATAAAATGCATTTGGTAACTAGTTATTTCAGCTCAAAAACAGTATCCTAAAACGTACTTAAGGTCGATGTTATGTGTATGTTATTTTTATATAGACACCTGATTTTTTTAAAACAATCTTTAGTAACAAAACAAACTTATAGTAGTGAAATATAATTAGCAGGTTTGATGTAACTTCCCGCGTTGAATGGGTGGGTTAGTAGTTTTCAAAGACATTGAAATTTCATATGTACATGCCCTCTGCGTTACCACTAAATTTCTTCAAATTTCAGGTATACCTCTACAGAATCCTTTTCTTAATAGTTTTGATTGTAAATATGAAAAACTATTGCGATAATTTTTTTTAGACAAAAAGGTTTTTTTTACAAAAAGAGTCACAGTTAAAAATTCGCATTATATTTTGTGTCACTAAGAGAATCGCAAAAATTTGTAGACCTGCTGCAATTTTACTGCCAGATGTTTGTTTTTCAGTAAGGTTAATGTATGTATTTAGAAACAAATAATGTTTTTCGTGTTGTCGACAAGAGTTCAAAATTTGTTCCATGGTGTAATTTGCAGCCATTCTTACCATATAACAAAATGCATAATATACAATAAGAAGAAGAATGTAAAGGATATAATTGAAGAAATAAATAACACGTATATTTTCGAGTAATTTGACATAAATTTTTTTATATTGAAAAACATTTTGACTTATCATAGTACATAATTGTTGCCTTAAATTTCTAAATAACTTTAAATAATAAGCTTATAGTACATGTACAAATATATGGGTAAAATAAAGAAAATTATTTAAAGTTGTTAAAGTAGGTCAAGTCAAACTGGAAAATATTTCAGTTTTGATTTGAAGTGCCACATCTTTAAAGCAATTGTAGCTAGAAAGTCATAAAAGAACATTTTGAGATAAACACCTTTTAGAAGCGTAGCAAATCAGTGACTTTACGTAAAAATCGAAAATGACCTCTAGCGAAAAATTTTAAAGTGTTGGGGAATATTCGATTGAAGACTAATGAATAATGGTGGATTTTTCCATATCTGGCTTAAGACTCGAAGACATGCACTCAAATAAAATGCTTCCACTTGGTTTCTCAACAGTTGTTTAACCCAAAGATCGCCTGATCGACATTGTCAAACTTTTAGCCTCGCGTATAGAAATACGTTTTATATGGAAATTTAAATTATTTTTCTTCAAAAAGCGATATCTCAGCATTCCATGATCCAAAACCCTTAACTATTGTCAAAGTGCCTTCTTTTAAATTGTTTTGTATAGTTTTCTTTTATTTCTTTACTTTTCAAGATAAAGTACAAAAACGGTTAATATTCATACATTTATAAATTCAAACATAATTATAAGTCCTAAATTTGACTTTGAAGGTCTGTATCTCACCATCCTGTGAACTAAAAACTAATATTTTTATACTGAAATTTTTATTAAAGTGTTCTCTTTAGTAATGTTTTCTTTGAAGTCCAATATTTTTGCTAGCTTCCGAGTTAAAAATGTTGCCCTTTTCATTAATACGCAAATTGCGCAAATGATGCAAACGCCATATTCATTTATTTTTTCCAGTGTATGTTTCAAAAGCATTAACATCATAAATGATTTTCCAGTGGAAGTTGCAAAAGTATTAGCTTCATAAATTAGAACTTGCAGAGCAAATGATTGCAAATAAGCAAATACTTTCAGAAATTGCTTTGTTGACTCAGTCAGATTGCAATCAAATAACAATTTCCAGTGCAAATAGGTCATTTGCACATGCAATTCATGTATTTATGAAACGGGCCGTTACTTCATGATTTTTCGCGTATTTTGTCCTTTTGGGTCAAAACTATGGCACTTACAAAATTACCGTACAAGATAGCTTTTAAACAACATTTCAACAAATATTTTAATCTAAGAATAGTTTTTGGTTCAGAGGACGCTGAGATATAGATCTTCAAACTCAAAACTAGATTATAGCATTTATAAATGTATGTACAATTGTACATACATACATTATATATGAGTGTATGAAACATTCACGTTTTTGATTGTTTTGTATTTTATCTTGAAAACTAAAAAAAAAATATAACAATACTGTAAAGGATAGTACTAAAGAGAACACTTTGATAAATGTTTTAGTATAAAAATAGTTTTCAGTCTACGGGATGCTGAGATACAGACATTTAAAGTTGAAATTTAAGTCAAATTTATGTTTGATCATGCAAATTGCAAATTATGGAAATTGTTTATCTCTTTACATTGTTTTTTCGCTTTATCTTGAAAAGTAAAAATAGTATACAATCAGGCAATCATAGTTAATTTATTCGAGAATAATTTAAAAATAGGAATTTTGTTTTAATTTTCATATTCTGTTGAGAATTTTTTTCTAACAACACAAATTATAAATTGAAAAGTTTCATTTCATACATATACTTATACATAAGACAATTTTTTAAATTTATTTAATGATTTTAAATAAATATTTGTAACATTAATACATTGCCATTATCTGTTTTAAATCACGATCTAAATAACTATTTGTCCAATCATTTTCTGGATTATCTAAATGATTATCAAAATCTACAATATCTTTCATAGCTCCACGTTGAAGTAATTCAGAAACTGCTTCTAATGTTGTATTAGCATTATCTAAAACAAAGGATGCTCTTGTCCATTTGCCATCAATATTTTGCCATATTTTTATAGCAGCTTTCTCTTGACTCATTGTCACAAATCTATTATCAATCTTAATGCAAACAAAATTTTTAAGATAAAGTATGCGATCTAGTGAGTTGGCTAATTTATTTTACTTACAATAGTGAAACAAGCATTTGAAAAATTTTCAGCTATTTTATCAGCAATTTTACAAGCTGGTGCTTTTTCAATAGTTGAATCGTATAAATTTTCACATGCTGCATAATAACCAGCAATTTGTAAATCATTTTCAGCAGCCATAGCCTCAATCTATATGACAATTAATCAAAAAAAAGTATAAAAATTTAAATATTTTGAAAATTTTTTTGAATCTAGTTAAATTCACCTGTGTTAATGCAATTTCTGACATTGGTGTTACATATAAACATTGATGAAATAGTGGAATGGCATCAACTATGGACAGTCCTTTTGATAGTCCTGAGTCTTTTTCACTTAATAAAATTCCATTTACTGCACAATGTGGATATTTTGCAGCGTGAAAAATCATTTTTGTATACGCTTTTCCAGATATTTTAAAATCACTCATTTTATTTGATAAATCATTCAATTCTAACTTATAAAAACATCAAAAATTACTATAAAAAAGATTTTTCTATCACTTCCCTAGTGGCTAGTTCCCTTTGAAATTTGAATATAAAAAACATGACAATTGACAACCAAAAATGACATTGACAGCCAACATATTCATATGGATGGGATGGGACAGCTGACTTGGAGAATGGAGAGTAATAAGTAGGGGTTCGACTAAAGTACTCGAGCAGTACACTGTACAGTATCTACTTGATATGTTATTGAGTTCGACTACTGTCACTCGATACTTCTTATAGTATTTTTCTTTTTGGAAGTCAGTATGTATTGTGCTTATGCTGTTATGATACGGTATTCAGGTAATAGGTAATAGGTAATAGTAAAAACTTTAAAAGTAGTAAAATAGAATATTATCAATATATGTAATTTCAATAAATTTTAATCGTTTGAGTAAAAGGGAACATTTTTCTTGTCAAGGGAGCATGGTAGCACGACTGAACTAAAAGTAGCAAAATGCTCCGAAGGGAACCCATTTTGCAGCCCTGACGGTATTATTAATACTATTGGAAATTTTAAGTACTTAAAGAAAGAGACAACAGATTTGAGAAACAGAGACACACTATCAAAATCAGCTGACATTTTCTTAAAGTTGTGTTGCCAGTATCTCTATTTAAAGTAAATGGCAATTATATAATTTAGTAAATGAATGTTCGTGATTATTATTTCTGTTTTATTCATTTCGTTTGCACTCACTGAAAAAAATTAGAAATAAATAATTAGACACGTCACACTCGTTTAAACATAATACATATTTTGATATTATTGTCAAAAATGTCTAAACACGATGGCAACACAAAAATAATATTAATGTTCAAATTTCATGATTAATTTCATGATTAATGGAAGGCTATTGGAATTTGGAGAATTGGAAGAGTTATTTTTTGACATTTTCAGTATTAATACTGAAATAAGTGTTAGTCATATCTCTCTTTCTTTCTAGTTGCTTTTTCCGTAAAGCATACTTGTTATCTCTTTTTAATAACGAAATTAATCATGAAATTAATACCGTATCATAACAGCTTTATGGAGGCAGTACCCGATGAGTTTTTTGCCTTGGTAATATTTAATTTAAAAGATTTCCCTCTATTGAAGTTGAGATCTGATCACCCCACACACGAGACAGATTTATTCAAACAATTTGTGAAAGAATATAGAAAAGTATGCCTATCTTGCCTGTACTGACATCCAAAAAGAAAAATAGTATAGTAAAAAAATAATTAAAATAAAAAAAATTTTTTAATATAAAACGTTTTTAAAACGGACTCAAAAGTATAAAATAATTTTTCCTAGTCACATACACATTCTCAACCCCATACAGATAATCCTGAAAATTTGTGATTGCGAATTTTTAATAGCTATAAAAATACTTGTAAGATTAAAAACGAAAAACGTGGGCCGCTATTTTTTACACTTCTTACTATTAACTTGCACTACTCTTTACACTTCTTACTACATATTTTATCTTGCGCCCCATGTTTTTCGTTTTTAATCTTACAAGTATTTTTATAGCTATTAAAAATTCGCAATCACAAATTTTCAGGATTATCTGTATGGGGTTGAGAATGTGTATGTGACTAGGAAAAATTATTTTATACTTTTGAGTCCGTTTTAAAAACGTTTTATATTAAAAAATTTTTTTTATTTTAATTATTTTTTGCTTTTTAGTCTTATGTGAAATTTGTCAATCGATTTTATTGATATTATTTTACATTAAAAAACAATATAAGTAAAACTAAAAAAGTTTTTTTAATTTTAAAAAACAAATATATTTGTATATATGTGTTTGAAGTACCAAATTGACATTACAACTTATTGCTTTTAATCAATCATAACTAAGTTGTGATTAAAGTTACATGAAAATTATGTTCTAATGAAATGTAGAGAAGATCCTTAGCTTTATATTCACCGAATATATTAAATATCTATGAGCAACGTAAATCAAAGATAAAACGTGATAAATATTGAGTAACATGAAACTGAGAATCAATTTTTCCTTAAATCTCCCAAATTACTAAAAATATTAAATTATAATGTTCTATAAATTTGTAGATTTTTATTAAATAAACATTTTTCCCAAACATTGTTATATTATAAAATTAATAGAAATTGAGTTATTAAAGAAAAATGATAATTTTTTATTAAAATCACAATTATCTCTCTCATTTCTCATTTTTAACAGTCACCTCTGTAAATGTAGTACCACTTGAAGAATTTTTTTATTCATTTGTTTATTTTTTCTTTCAAAAATATTATTCATAAACAAAAAAAAATTTTTCAAGTGGTACTACATTTTCAGAGGTGGCTGTTAAAAATTAGAAATGAAGCATACTAAAATATTTTTGACTTGAAAATCAGAGTTTGCTTAGATTAAATTTTAGTAAAGAAAAATTAATATTTTATTTGTTTTAGACCAAATTTGAGGATCGAATATCATAAAAAGTAAAATCTTAAATCTTTCATTAGCGATGTAATATTGCATTGTCATGCAGTTCTGAGCTATGTTGAAAGTTTCAAGTCTCTATCTCATCAAAAAGTTGGTTAAAAATTAAAAACCAATTTCCAAATTTGTACCGAACAGACAGACAAGAAACCAAGCTAATAAAAACATTTTAAAATACTCAGAAACTTTTATGCGGTGTCCGGTTTAAGGTGTTACAAAATTTAACCACAGATAGGCCTCACCAAGGCAAGCAAAATATCGTGTAGGAGAGGTAGGGTTCCCAGACGTCCTCTTTTAAGAGTACATGTCCTCTATTCGAGCTAGAAAAATCTGTCCGGTATCTTTTTTTAAAATATTGCATTTTGTCCTCTTTTTGGGTTTTTGAGTTACAAATTACAATTTTCAAATTCGTTAGCACAGCGAGATTCTAGCAATACTAATAGGAAGGAAATGAGAAATATTAAAGTATTTTTCAAAATGGAAATCATTGGAAAAATACAAATTATTGTCAGCATTGTAAGTAAGAAATAAAGAAATTGAAAAAATCAAAAGGAGAAAGCTGAATTGCCAGTGCCCAGTGCTGGATTTAGGCTTAGGCACGTGAGGCATGTGCTTATGGCGGCAAATTTTTCAAAATCATTATAAAAATAAAAATCTTACTTACTTAACAAGCAAAAAAAAAAAACCTCTTCTCATTTTCTCAGTGTCTGAAAATAAATCTTTGTCTAACATTATAAAAAGAAATACATAATATGCATTTGTAGATTCCTCTTTAGTGTTAATTTTTTTAAGTGTCCTCTTTTTCTTTCGAGCCTATCTGGGAACCCTAAGGAGAGGGGGTGTTGTAATCTCAACGGTTTCAGGTACGAAGCGTATCTCCGTTGTCATTTTTTTGTAGAGCAATGAAAACGCATACGCATATCTCTCAAAAGAAAACCCTTTGCTTGCTGAATGCTGTTTTAATTAACATAAGCATCATCTCTTCAGTCTCCTTCCAATAGAAGTTATTTGCGACTGAAGTCAAATACTTGCAATTTATTACCTAAAAGTTTGGGAAAACCCAATGGTTTCTCGAAAAGAAAAACCTTACCTGTTAATACACTTTTTTACAATAAATATAAAGTACAAAAATTATTACTTTAGAAGACAGATACAAAGAACTGAAATAGAATAAGTTCGAAAAGATTGAAAGAATTATTATTTATATTTAGCGTAGATGAAGAATTTTGCGTGTTATGTTAAATTTAAGTTTTTTAAATTATTTAGATTTAATAATAACTAAGATTATTTCTCATTAATAACTGGTAAATTATTTTATAAGATATAATGTGCTCTGTTTTTATATATCCATTTTGATGTTAAAACATGCAATACAGTACAAAATATTGGTTGTTTAAACAATTACCCTCGAAAACTTGATAACATGTTATTGTTGCATTTTTGCAAGTACTTATTATTCGATACTTGTTCGATACCAAATATGTAGTATCGCTCGTCCAATTCTAGTATGTATTAAGTGATGCCAACTAGCCCCTGTAAAATATTTTCAAACAAAAATCACTGATAATTCGAATTAAATCCGAATTTTGGATTATATTGGGAGTAAGTTATAAACGTCAAATTTGAGAATTGGGATTAAAACAATGATATAAATAGACTGGATGAAACAACTGTAGGAAACACCATACTGTAAAAATGGGACAATATTTATATTGTTGTCTCACTCTTAGGGAATTCGTCATGTTTCAATGAACGAAAAATGATTTAAACATTTGATATTTTTAAAATATAGATGGAGGCACAATTTTCATTTAAATTAAAATGAAATTAACTGGATTTGAATTAAAATTAAATTTTAACTCGATAAAAATCAAATTGTCCTTGAATAAATCAGTAGCTTACTTGTAATTACGTTATTTCAATGGGAGATTTTTCAACGTTTTTAAATTTGAATATATTCAAATTTGACAGCTTTGACAATAAATGAGTGAAAGTGAGATGGGTAATTGAATGAACGAAAATAATGCATATATATGTCTCATTCTTAGGGAATTAACGAAATTTGTCTTGAGCCCACATGAAACAAGAAGTTGTACAGTCCATATTATATATAAAGTCATTGGATTAAAATAATCCATGCAAACGTTCATACACGACGTATAGTATCAAAACAACGACTCCTATAGTACCAAGCCTTAATGCTCAAATTTTATTTTATTGTTTATATATTGTGTTGGAAGTACCAAATTGACATCACAACTTATTGCTTTTAATCAATCATAACTAAGTTGTGATTAAAGTTACATGAAAATTATGTTCTAATAAAATGTAGAGAAGATCCTTAGCTTTATTTTCACCGAATATATTAAATATCTATGAGCAACGTAAATCAAAGAAAAAACGTGATAAATATTGAGTAACATGAAACTGAGAATCAATTTTTCCTTAAACCTCCCAAATTACTAAAAATATTAAATTATAATGTTCTATAAATTTGTAGATTTTTATTAAATAAACATTTTTCCCAAACATTGTTATATTATAAAATTAATATAAATTGAGTTATTAAAGAAAAATGATAATTTTTTATTAAAATCACAATTATCTCTCTCATTTCTCATTTTTAACAGTCACCTCTGTAAATGTAGTACCACTTGAAGAATTTTTTTATTCATTTGTTTATTTTTTCTTTCAAAAATATTATTCATAAACAAAAAAAAATTAAAAAAAATAAAAATAGTATAGTGATTTTTTCCTTTCATTCACACGATGATACTAAAAATCTGAAAATTAAGATGGAAAAAAAGTAAGTATCATAACAGCATAAGGAAAAAGAATGTTTTTTTATTATTTTGAAGTGAATGAAATGTATATAAATTTTGTTATTCGAAGCGTATTTATCATATAATATTTCCAATTGTTTTTTATACATATACATATATCGTCTTTATATCCTTTCAAGCAATCCTATTGGTAAATCACACAAATTGATACTATTGCCTATTGGAGGTGATTTTGTTGAAATTTTTGTTTGCTAAGAGTTATGATTTCTTATTACAAAAACGTTTTTTAGTACTGTAAAATTTAGGATTTTTGATCGAATTTATGAATAAAATTATTTTCTAAAAGTATCATTTTGATATTCGATCTGATAAACGATATGCAAATACATAAATTTTATATAAAAATCATTATCAGGAATTTTAAATGTGGTAATATGCAAATAAGCATGTATGTACATGATCATGAATGTTTTTTTTTAAACAATATTCTCAGATCCTATATATTAAATTTTAAAAAAAGAAGAAAAGGAATCGTTCACTTTAACTTCTCATATACATATGTAGGTACCTACATACATATGTATACATTCCCAATCCCCATTCCTATACTGAATTTTGTATATTTTTGTATATCAATGGATATTATTATAAGAAAATTTAAAAAAAATATAAACCTGCTTTCACAAATACTATAAAATTCCCATTTAAAAATACATTAAATATACATGTGTTAGTGTATGTACAATGTACATATACTGAATTTGAAATCCTTTAGAGTCACTAAAGAAAATTATAACAATTCTTTATCCTCTTATATTGTAGACCAATTTGTATATAACTTGAATTTCTTTGAATTCTGATTGCCTGGTGCAAAAATAATTTTTAATGCTAGAAAATTAAGAATTTTTGATCGAGTTTATCAATAAAATTATTTTTTTTCAATAAAATTATTATCATTATGATATCAACATTATATTTGGCCTGATAATCGATCAAATTTGATATGTAAATTATCAACAGAATTTATAAGTGTGCAGATCATATGCAAATTAGCTACTTGTATACTTTTTCTTCTTGAAATACTTGAAATATACCCTCAAATCCTATATTTTCAATTTCTTATACAAATTTTTATACTGAACCAAATGGTATGTATACTGAATATATGGAGAAAAGGAAAAGCTGTTTCCATATGATTCTGTATATTGTAATGCTTGAAACATGAGAATGATTGTGTTAAAAATGTTAAAATTGCTCAAATTTTTTTAAAAATTTTGTATGTATTGTATGGAAAATAGATAGAAAAGGGAATATATTTTAAAATGAGAGAAATTTAGAAAAAATCCTGAGAGTAAGAAAGAGCTTAAAACAGCTTTAAGATTGGAGGCCAGCATTGGAGATTTAAGGCCGTTTGGTTGTGACTATTTCGATGTACTGGGATAATAAGTCTTATAGTATTTTATATTGTCAGTGCTAAAACATTGATGATACTCAAATCTCCTACACATAGTAAAATAATTTTGAAAATATTGCTTCATAAAATGTTCTAATAATTCTTTATAAATTCTAACAAGGTACTATATGATTAATTTCAATCATATTCATTTCAATATTTTTTTGTTAAATATTTCCTGTGAACAAAATTAACTAATTTAATATGATTCGAATGGTTTCGTTCAAATATTTACGAATGCGAATCTCGAAAATAAACCATACACCAAAACCACTCGTGAATACGTAAATTTACGAGTGATTTAAAGAATAGGCTCCCAGAAAAAAAAATTGTTTGGCCAGGATATTCTATGAAGGTTTTACAACAAAACACATTTCAAATAATAAAAATATGTTTATTATTATCAAAGTTTTAGAACAAAATACACAGCAAAATCAGTATTTATTTAATAAAAATTGATTTTCAATAAAAGTAACACATTAGATAAATTGTGATTCTAAACTAAACAATAATACAAAAAAAAAACAGTTTCTATAGTTTCTATTTAAAAATTTCTATGCAGGCCCTTATTTTCTATGCATTTTAAAATTATTATTTTTAAAACTTTTACACAATTTTAACAAAGATTTATCGTCGCCATTCTGTGAAAAGTCACTAAGTCCTAAATAGTAGTTTTGAGACGTTCAAAGTTAATAATCGATGTCCAAATTTTTAAAGAATATAACTTCGCTGAACTAGGCATTAAAGTGATTTATAGTATATATAGTTCTATTACAACAGATTATTGAAAAACTGTAATTATTATTTTAGTAGTCTACAGAAGGATAATTGGGCTAAGTGATTTTTCATCGACAATGATGACATTTTTTCACTGATAAAAAAAACTTTAAAAATTTGTCATAGTGATTATTAATTTTTTATAACTTCATATTTATGATGTATAGGACTTAGTGAGTTTTGTTACAATATTTTCATGAAAATTTCGAAAAAATAGTGTAAAAAATTCAATTTAGCCAAAATGTGACTTAGTGACTTTTCACAGAACGGCGACGATATCATCCCACTCTTCTTCCACACGGCGGATTAACTGCTTTTTATTTCTAGGCACAAGTGGTCTTTCAGCTAATACCGCATACAATTTCATTTGGATTATGGTCTGAGGAATTTTCTAGACAGTACAACCGTACATTGAATGATAATTAAAACAGTAAAAGTTCTTTAATTCACCCATTCTGCATTAGTATCACGTAGTCTCTATCTGGAAACTAAGTATGTACATATAATTCTCATTTGATAAGACCCTGCAAATCGAGGAAAAATTATGTGTCTATATAATATTCCCCATTTAGTGTCTTCTTCTTCAACGATGTGAATTCTGTTTTTCCGCGAAAACTTCAAGTTTATTTTCAGCTATTTTTTTACTTATTTTCTTTTTTGAATTTAATGATAACACTAAAGAACGGCCATTTCTCAGTTCGTCTTTGTTGCACCAGTTTTCTTTCTTCCTGATTTTTGTTTATAAAATCCTTCTTGATTGACTATTTGACTAATTGACATACCCAACCCAAATCACCTCACGAGTCATGGAGGATTCAATAGAATGTTGTTTTTTTAATGATGAGATAGTGTATTACATATTACGAGTACCTACATGATTGTTCCCCTTAAAATCAAATGGAAAGCATCATGTCACATTAAAAAAAGTAAAATAAAATAAAACTATAGAAAATCAATTTTTAAGAAAAACAGAAATATTAAAATTTAATAATTTTCAAAATAACAAGTTAAACTGGGATTAATTTTAAATACATATATAGCATACACCCTACTCTTTCTTGATTATCTTTCAATTACATACATACATATTGTACATATCAATGCAATTCATGTAATTTGAGTTCATTGACTATTTTTTATTAGAATTTAACGGATTTTTTTATAAAATTTTTCTGACCAGTGATGTGTCTTGCACTACGTTTTGAATAATTTTATATCAAGTCATTTTGTACGTTTGTGTTTAGGTTGTAGTGTTTTAAATTCTTTTTTTATTGTTTTAATTTCAATTTTTTTTTTCAATTTTAAAGTAAATTAACATTAATTATTTTATAATATAAATATATAAATCATTTATAGGAATTTCGAGTAGGTACCTATACATATATCACTTAAATCACAAAATAGAAAAAAAGTAAATAAAAACGGCAAAAAAGGAATTTTAATTAAATTTTTATTATCAGGTATGTTTTTCTTTCACAAATAAATTTTCTATTGATTAATTTCTTTCAACATAACACGCAAAAAAACATACATACATATATGTATGTATGAAATTTTTTTTATCTTGTGATTATTCAAGTATAAATTACGTGCACATTTTATTAAAAAATACATTTTATAAAGTAATGAAAATTTAAAGCATAGTTGTGTTCAATAATGGAAAAAATCCACAGATGCAATAATAAATAATATTATAAGTTAAGGTTTTCTTTCTTTTGTCTTTTATTAATTTGTTTATTAAAATCTACGTAGGTATGTATTAAAAATTTACGCAATTTTTCAAAATAATATTAAATTTAAAAAAAAGAACAAGTACATATCTGTATTTCCAGCGAATAAAGTACAAATTGATAAAATATTAATCATTCCACAGAAAATTATAAAGTAATTTTTAATTGCACACTAGTATGCGTACGGGCTTGTTCATGAAAAATGTTCAAATACCTATGTATGTACTTTTAAAGTAAATTTTTACAAATTACAAATTTTCATGAAATTACAATACCTATACATAATAACATAAATTATATAAAAAATAAAACATAAATTTAAGTACTATATGTCTATATGGTTAATTAATTTGATATTTTTTGAAAAACAGTTTTTTTTCTCTTTATTTCGGCATCACAAGCAATAGACTGAAGTAAACATTGGTCTATTTGAAATAATTTGAAAGTTAAAATTCTATGAAAAATGAAAAGAAAATTCTTATTATGAAAAACAAAATCAAAAATGTCTAAAGCCACAGTCATACGATAAATTTTTATATGAATAACTTTCTATATTATTGTATGACGCTACCATGCCAGAATTGTCTCTTTTTTGTTCCTGGAAACAATACTACAATAATACTATACGTATAGGCACAATAGTTTTACGGTACTCAAAAATACGATATCAAATATGTATCAAAATTAAAAAATTTCAAAAACAATAAAAGTATTTACAAAATAACGGTGCACTTTTCATTAGCAACTACATGCATATATTATATGCAATTGAAAGTGAAAATTAAATACATACCTACATATACTAAAAAATATATGTATATGTAAAAACAATATTTAAAAACAATATGTATAAAATATATACATAAATAATACATATGTACAAAGGTTTTTTTTTGTTTTTAATAAGTAAATCATTGCTTAGTCAAGTGTTTTTTATTATATAGGAAAAATTATTATTATTTGAGACTATTAAAAGCAAAAGTATACCTATTCCATGTTAGATGGTTTTGAAAAAAACAGGAAAAACGTATAACTTTTAAATTAAATGCAATTTTAATAATTTTTTTATTTTATATGAGAACTCTAAGCTTCTGAATTTAATTCAAACATGGATTTTAAAAAATCAATGTTTAATTTAGTAAATACTAGTAAGCAAATTTTGGAATAGTTATAGTTTTGCTACCAAACTGTGGAATAGATCAAGTTTTGCATCTCACTGAAGTGGAATAACGATAGTTTTGCATCTCATTGAAGTGAAATTACGTAGTTTTGGAACAAATGTCTTACTAAGAAAAAAATTAAGGATTATTTTTTAATTTATTTTAAATCTTTCTTAAAAAAAACAAACTTGTTTATTCTAAGTAAAACAATTTTTATTAAAAGGGATTTATAAAAATTTACGAAAAATATTCGAAAAACTTTTAAAAAAAAGTTTACTTATTCTGGTACATCCCAGTTGGAAAAGTCGGAAGGCCTTCCTTAGGAAGAAGGCTTCCAGAAGGCTTTCTTGGAAGTTTAAAAACAGTTGGAAGCCTTCCTTTCCGTATCCCACATAATATCTTTTTTACATGGGCATGTCCTAGGCTTGGAAGGTATATGTTCTGTTTTTCTTCGTTTTCTTCTCATTACTTTCTCCAGGAGGTCAAAAGAAACCTTCCAAATAGCTCTTAGAGAAGCAAAAACGAAAAAAATGGGTTAGAAAAAATTTTTAAGACTTTTAATACCATCATTTATACCTTCCCAGGAATTTTTTACAATTTACTTTTTATTTCAAAACTTCTACATGCCTTCCTAAGGAAGGCCTTCCGACTTTTCCAACTGATATTATACTTATTATCTACTTAGTTAAACTTTTTAACAATATTCTAACTTTTTAATTCTAATTCATTATATTAAAAGAAACTACACAATTAATGTACTATTATATCATTATGAATGTGTAAATATTGGAAATACATAGGTACACTTATATTAATTGTGTAATAACTCAGAAGCAGTTAAAGATTTTTGAATGCGGTCAAAGGCAAATACAAAGAGAAGAGAATAATCTTTTATTTTGAAATATAAAATATAAAAAAATAAATATACCTAAAGTAAATTCTCGATATATTTTGCTTCGAAGCGAAAATTTTACAATTTCGCAAATTTTGCAATTCAACTTTGAATGCTGATAATTTTTGAATGGTTTGTCGTAGGGCGATTAAATTCACGCTGCTGTAAAAGCAATTAGTTCCCTTTAATTTAGTATCAACAACTTTTAAATATTTGACATGGTTTAGTAGTTATCATACATAATAGCCGTAATGGAAACTTGCCTAGCTGAAAATTTTTAAACGCTCGTAACGGGGAGGGGGTGAACATAGACCCTACCTTGCCATACAATTTTTTTTTTTCTATATCTACTTATGTTTTGTAGACCACTCGTGAAACATTTGGTTGCCTGTAGAGGGAGTTTTTAAACTTCAATGGAATAGTAACACTTTTGCTACCAACATCATGTTGGAATAGTTTAAGTTTTGCTTCCAATGCCAAATTTTACAACCATTTTTCAGGGGCATCAATGCAGTTTTCAAAATTGAAATTTTTCAGATTAAAAGCCTTCAACACAACGAACATCATTGCCATCATTAACTCAATTTTTTCAAAAAGTGGAATAGATCAACTTTTGCTTTTAATAGTCTCATTTATATTTTATACTTTATTTAGTAAAATATTGAGATTTTGTTGCTTCATTTATTACACTTTATATGTACATACTATACATGTTACACATAACATACATATACCATATAAACGTGTATTTTAAGTTGTATGATAAAGTACGAAATGATGACGATATAAATTCCAAAAAGACGACGAGCCCCTTTTTAAACTTTTAAAAAGAATTTAAAAAAAGAAATATTTCAAGAAAGAAAATGTGTAATCTATATAGGAAAATTTGTTAACACGTACAAAATATATCTTTTCTAAGGTGACCATCAAGAAAGAAAAGTCTGCTGATAAAGAGGAAGCTATGTAACTATTATGTATGTTTTTAATATCGTATAACGTGACTAGGAAAACGTGCGCATTTATTTACCATAAAAAAATGACTCAGATCATAATCACATATTAAAAATACAATTCAAATATGATAAAAAAAAAATAATAATAATAATAATTCCAGATGAAAAGTTAGTTTTGAGTTAATTACTAATTTCTTCATTATTTTCAATTATATGTTCCTAGCTTATGTGATAAAATAACTGAGTTTCTAAAAGTGTTTTTGATATTCAATTGAATAATTTTTATTTCAAAATGCATACATTTTAAATTTATTTATTAAAACCTTGAAAAAGTGCATAGCCCTTTCAACACATTGTAAGTATAAGTAGTTCCTTCTCAACAATTGCCAACATTTTTAAGATAAATCTCCTCTTTTGTTGAAGACTTCCTGTTTTTTTCTTATTTCACATAGAATAGAGAATATTTTTGTGAACGTACTTGTATTCTTGTAATGTAGGTAACTTAACTGTTGTAGATATTTTTTCGAATGTGTATTGTGTATAAGTAATGTTTGTATGATAAAAGAAGAATTCAGAATTCCAAGGAATCAGACAACAATATTATTTGCTTTCTTTACCTGCACAACACCTTTTCAAAAATCTTTATCAACCAGAAATACCGGCATCAGAAAAAAAAAATAAATTGTAAAAGAAAACTTATGTACTCGCAAGAGCGAATATATTACATACAGCGCAAGTTTTATTTTTTTTGAATTTTTATAAAGAATGTTTCTCGTTTTCATTTTTCATTTTATGATTTTAATGCTCACTTGAGTGTTTTTCTTTTTCTTATTTTGTATGTAATTGTAATATTGACTTCCATTCCAGTGTAAATATAATATTACATTATCATATCGTTTTCTGATATATCGACCAGCTTCTATTAAATTTGAGCTGCAGCTCTTTATTCAATAATTTTTATACCATCATGCCAGCAATTGTACAACAGTATCAGAGTAAAGTTGTGTACTTGTGTAGTATGTAGTATAGTGTCGTCAATAAAATTTTCTCAAGTCATTTTCATTTTGAGTACATACATACACTGTACTACAAGTATTATTAATCAGTTGAATTAATTTCAGTTAGAGTTTAGTATACTTTTTGCACAACATCAAATAAGTTCATAATAAGTTTACAGCAGGCTCTGTGATCTAGAAAAAAAAAAAAAAAAAAAAAAAACACTGTATTTCGATTAAGAAATGAAAAGTACATTATATTGTATAATTATTACTTTTTAAATATTTAACTGCAGTTTTTGTTATTTGTAAAAAAAAAAAAGGATATTTATCAACGAAATTAAAACAATACAAACAAAAAATTAAAAATTAAAGTGAATTATCGTAAAATATTATCAAGTAAATTGCAATAAATATTATTACTTTCTTTTTTTTTTTTAAGATATAAACAAGCAATAATGAAAATAAACTGATGAAAAATAGCGAAAAGATATAAAATAAAAGTGATTAAAATATTGTTTGAAAAATAAACAAGATTATGAAAAATATAATAATACCTGGAAATTAATTACATACATATTTGCGTTATAAACTTTCTGTGTGTGTTTTTCCTTCAATTTGTACTGAAAATAAAGTATTCAATTTTATGTACATATTTATTATTATTTTTAATTTGTTTGTTTAAAAAAAAAAATATCGGAATTTCTCAACTTTTACAACAGATAATAAGTAAGTTTTTTTCCCTCATATTTCACTTTTTTTTAGAAATTAAGACGTAGTTTTTTTCTATGATATTATTAAAAAGATTTTTCTATTTTTGTGTTAAAATTGAAGAAAATATTCTTAAAGAAAGAAAGTAAAAAAAAAAATGTTCTAAACAAGTAGGTACTTACCGGGTTTTTTTTTAAACGACAAGGACTTTTGAAGGGTAATATTGTTTTATCTACATATTGATATTTTATACGAAATATGTACTTTTTGTATAGGATTCCCATTCATCATAATATATTTTCAATTATCAATTGCTAAATATACAAATGTATATCTACATAATATTTATATACATATGTATATTAATCGTACCATCACACACATATGCAATTTTGAAATATGTATATATACATGTAGGACGTAGGTATATCAAAAAATTTTAGTGTGCCATATACATACATTGAAATGTATGGTAAAGGTGAACCTTTTACATCATTTTTATGTCCTTTTGCATCATTTTTTTCTAGATGTATGAATGTATACTTTCATTATTTTTGTAGGGTAGACTTATGTATATGTATGTAATATGAAAAAAATTTAAGAGTAACAAGCAAAAGCCAGATGATTTCGTAATTTCAGATACATTTTCGTTAAGTTAAACTTCAAGGGAAAAAAAACAGAAACTATAATTTGAATTTATAAATTAACAAGAAAAATTATGAAATTGTATTTTCTTATAAAATAAAAATAAAGAATTAGATACATAATCTTTATTTAAGATAACATAATATTACAATAGATAATATCTTGTTTTTATTAAAAAATGCTTTATTTTTTGCAATTTTAGAATGTCGGTTTGTATTTAATTTCAAATTGACAATAGAAAAGAAAATTATCTTTCAATAATAAAACTTCAATTGATTTTGAGCAATTAAGGAATTGAGTGCACTAAAAATGCCTTAAAACTTCGATTGGTAATTAAATTTTGATGATTTTTAATCTCTCTTAAAAATGAAATTTATCTAAAATTTCGAAAAACTTTGTCTAAAAAAATTTATATTTACGTGTTAATTATGTACCCAGTACCATCTACTCGTATACATTTTTTCCGTTAAAAATTCAATTTTTCTTTTTTCATAAATTTAATGTGCTAAAGATAAAAGTAACTTTTCTATTATTTTACGTCTCAATTTTATTGTAACATGATTTTATAATCAAGACGATTGTACGTATACATAATTGAAAAATATGAAAAACAAGTAAATAACGAATTATCATGTGATAACGCTAAAAAAAACACTGTTTAAGAAAAAGTACCGAATAAACATAGAAAATAATACATTAAAAATACAAAAATGTTTCACATTCTGATTTATATCCATTTTTATGACACTCCTATTTAAAAAAAAAATCGAATTTTTTAATGTCATTTATTTTGTAATTTTGCTTTTGCGGTTGAAAAATTAAAAAAAGAATTTATTTTTTATTTTTAAAAAAATAAAATTCACATCTGGAAAAGTTGTGATTATTGAATGACAAATTTCCTAATGTAAAAGAGAAAATATTTAGCTACTTTTAAATATATATTTTTTGTCCGTAAATAATTAATAAATTTAGTTCTCATTTTATTAGTATCTATTTACGTTCTAATTTGAGTCATATTAATCTACTTCATGAATTGAATACAAATTTGTTTTTGAATAACCAGAATTTTTTTTTAAATTGAATTATGTAAATTTCATTCACAATTTAAATACGAATTTTATTTATAACAAAAAATAATCGTTTTATATGTATGTATTAAAATTCGCTATTTAAAGTGTACTTCACACTTAACGATTTATAATTTGATTTATCAAATGATTAGTGTAATTTGTTTTTGTAACAACAACAAATTACATTAGTCAAATGATAAATCAAATTATAAATCGTTAAGTGTGAAGTACACTTAACACAAATATTTTAATGATACTTATTAAAATCGTAACTACACAAAAATACATTATTCGACTAATATTGAAATTTCAAAAACTTGTTTACTTTTAGCATGTTACTTGAACATTTTTTCTATCTAAATAATTACAAAAAACACAATAATTTAATGAAGTTAAATTTTGTAAATTACATCCGTTTTTACAAAAAAAAATTTATAATACACATACAGGGTGTCCGGTTTGAAGCGCTGCAAAATTTAACCGCTGTCGTTTATTGTAGAGCAATAACCTAGCGATTTCTCGAAAAAAACTTCTATAGTAAGGAGACTGGAGAGATGATGCTTATATTGAAACGGCAAAAGGTTTTCTGTTGTAAGGTGTGTGTATCATTGCTCTGCAATAAACAACAAAGGAGAAACAGGGTGTTTCACAAAAAAATTCGCAAAAATCTTTAATTCTTGTACCCCGAAAATTGTTGAGTTTACAAGCCCCACCTCTTTCGCATGACCGCATATGGTATTTTTCTTATGTCGGTGAGACCTATCTGTGGTTAAATTTTGTAACACCTTAAACTGGACACCCTGTATAGAATTTTTATTATTTTTGTTTATTTAAAATATTGTCAATTAAAAATTGAAAAAGTCTAATAAAAAATTTTGAAATTATTGAACAAACTAAACGAATTTTTTTGTCAGTTTTGAAACTTTTGTAAAAAAAAAATTTTTAAGGACAAAATATTATCCCTATACCTAATTGAAAAAAATAAGTTTAGCACGTAATTTCTTTCACTTACACGTACTTATATTTAACATATCACATAAATCCGTCGAATATGTATTTTAAAATGTTTTTATTAGCTTGGTTTCTTGTCTGTCTGTTCGGTACAAATTTGGAAATTGATTTTTAATTTTTAACCAACTTTTTGATGAGATAGAGACTTGAAACTTTCAACATAGCTCAGAACTGCATGACAATGCAATATTACATCGCTAATGAAAGATTTAAGATTTTACTTTTTATGATATTCGATCCTCAAATTTGGTCTAAAACAAATAAAATATTAATTTTTCTTTACTAAAATTTAATCTAAGCAAACTCTGATTTTCAAGTCAAAAATATTTTAGTATGCTTCATTTCTCATTTTTAACAGCCACCTCTGAAAATGTAGTACCACTTGAAAAAATTTTTTTTTGTTTATGAATAATATTTTTGAAAGAAAAAATAAACAAATGAATAAAAAAATTCTTCAAGTGGTACTACATTTTCGGAGGTGGCTGTTAAAAATGAGAAATGAGAGAGATAATTGTGATTTTAATAAAAAATTATCATTTTTCTTTAATAACTCAATTTCTATTAATTTTATAATATAACAATGTTTGGGAAAAATGTTTATTTAATAAAAATCTACAAATTTATAGAACATTATAATTTGATATTTTTAGTAATTTGGGAGATTTAAGAAAAAATTGATTCTCAGTTTTATGTTACTTAATATTTATCACGTTTTTTCTTTGATTTACGTTGCTCATAGATATTTAATATATTCGGTGAAAATAAAGCTAAGGATCTTCTCTACATTTCATTAGAACATAATTTTCATGTAACTTTAATCACAACTTAGTCATGATTGATTAAAAGCAATAAGTTGTGATGTCAATTTGGTACCTCCAACACATATAAACAATAAAATAAAATTGAGCATTAAGTCTTGGTACTATAGGAGTCGTTGGTTTCAACAATACTGAAAATTTGTTAATTTTAAATAAGTGTTCAATGACCTATACCAAACGTGTATATATAAAATATATTTATTACAAGAAAAAGAAAAAGGAAAAGAACATTCGGTAAAAATATACCAAAAAAGTATATAATTATTTAAATAGGTAAAAAAATTTTACAATTTTAATATATGATATACACACGTTAAATTTATTCAGTTGCAAATGTTTTGAGAGCGACTGTATTTTACATATATATGTATATACAAATATATTTGTTTTTTCAAATTAAAAAAACCTTTTTTAGTTTTACTTATATTGTTTTTTAATGTAAAATAATATCAATAAAATCGATTGACAAATTTCACATAAGACTAAAAAGCAAAAAATAATTAAAATAAAAAAATTTTTTTAATATAAAACGTTTTTAAAACGGACTCAAAAGTATAAAATAATTTTCCTAGCCACATACACATTCTCAACCCCATACAGATAATCCTGAAAATTTGTGATTGCGAATTTTTAATAACTATAAAAATACTTGTAAGATTAAAAACGAAAAACATGGGGCGCAAGATAAAATAGTAAGAAGTGTAAAGAGTAGCGCAAGTTAATAGTAAGAAGTGTAAAGAATAGCGTAAGTTAATAGTAAGAAGTGTAAAGAATAGCGCCCCACGTTTTTCGTTTTTAATCTTACAAGTATTTTTATAGCTATTAAAAATTCGCAATCACAAATTTTCAGGATTATCTGTATGGGGTTGAGAATGTGTATGTGGCTAGGAAAAATTATTTTATACTTTTGAGTCCGTTTTAAAAACATTTTATATTAAAAAAATTTTTTCATTTTAATTATTAAAAATATTATTACTCTTTGAAACCTAATGAAACTTATTTAGGTACTTTGTTTTATTTATTCTGTCTGATGCATTTTTGAAGGTGAATTGGATGAAAATTGATAAGTATTTTCAAGAGAAAAAGAACACTAAAGAATTTATTCAATTTTTGTGGTACAATATTATATACATACATACCTATTTTCCCAAGAAATAACTTTTTAACTTTAAGTTTGTTAAAAGTCCTGTTTATTTTAATTAAAATTTAAATCATGGTAATAAATAGCCCCGTTATATTAATAAAATGATGATAAAACAAAACTTATTGCATTATAAAACCATGTAAAATAAATATATAAAATATTGTTATAAAGAATAAATTAAAGTATGCGAAGATTCAGTCTAATCTGTCAAGGAAACTTTCTAATATCGAATTTCAGAACTATAATACATTGGGGGTATTCACGATGTGGTGTATTGTTAGGTGTACTGTTGTACTGTTGTTAAGTTATATATAAATTTGTATAATTTAACAACAGTACACCTAACAAATACACCACATCGTGAATACCCTCATTATGTAAAAAATTTAGAATTCATAATTTGTTTTGTACTCTTTTTGCCTTACACATCAAATTCGATATAATGAAGAATTGAATAAAATTACATCTACATGTACGAGTATTCTAAAATTTCCAAAATTAAATACATACATACATATAATATTTTTAAATGCACCAACAAAATTCACAAAAATATTATTTATTTCATTACTTTTATAAACATATGCCTCGTGCATAGAATATTAATGCATTTTTTAACAAACAAAATTGAAAATAAATAAAAATACTTAAAAAAAAATTCAAAAATAAATAAAAAATTAAAAAGAAAGAGAATACCCAATATGTAAAAAATCAGCACGATTTTATCAAACTATGTATAAATTCATCTAATATTTTAATGCTTAGTTTTATAATCAAAAAATTTCGATGTGATACTCAATTTTGTTATAAGTAAGTATATGTACGAGTATGTATTACATATTGAAAAAAATAATAATAATAATACTTTAGACATGCAAAATCTTTTAAAATAACATTGTTAAGTACAAGCAATAAATATAAAAATTATTACTTTAACTACTATGTTCAATTGAAATAATAAGTAATTTTTTTTTTTCACATAATAAAAATGTTAGATAAGAATTTAACGACAAATATGTATGTATGAGACCCGTGGTGATAGTATACGATATTATTCATCGTGTACTTTGCATGTGTGCAATTTACATTTTTTTAAATCTTGTTTTACTTTTATTATTTAATTATTTTTTATTTTAAAACAAAAATTGAAAAATTCATAAAGAATATACTTGAATATACTACCTACTTAATTACCTAAATATGTGATAAAAATATGAGTTTGTTTTGAAAAAAAAACAAGAGAAATTTATCGCATTTTTTTTTACTTACACACGTCAGTATTTTCATTCAATTCACCTTCAAAAATGTTTCAAATAGAATACTTATTTTGACGCAATTTAAAAAATAAAAAGAATTGAAAAAAAAAAAACAATAAAAAATTGAATATTTTTTATTTTTATATTTTCATATTGAATATACTCGTACGTAAACAAAGTAAAAAGGGTGTCCTATGATTAAGAAAATGGGAAATAAACATAAATAGATAATTTAATTTCTTAATATACTTGTATGTTTATAATCCTTTTTAAGCATATACCTAACGGAAAAATTCATTAATACTATGTAAAGTAATAGTCATTTATCCTCATTGACAATAGCCCAAAATCGAACATTGGCATGGATGGCTTTTTAGTCTACCACAAATCTACTAAATATTGAACATTTTACTTATTGTACACTCTGTATACTGTAAAATTTCATTCAACTTTCAGTACCTACCTTACATTTAAAATCAAAATTTAAAAATAATTAGAAAGTCACATGTTTGTTTTTTTTTTTTTTTTTTTTTTTAATAAATTTAAATTAATTTCATTTCCAACGAAAATAAAAATTAAAACTCCAACAATAATACATGCCATTTCTATAAAATTCTACCATTCGCATTCGTATAATAATTTATGTGAAATTTTGTTAAAAGACACTTAAAAAACACGCTGAATATTTTTTGTATACAAAAGAACATATTGTTTTGATTAATTTTAATAGGTACAAAAAAAAAATTGAAATAATTGTGGAGATGATTCATGTTAGAAATTTCACAGCAGATATAAAAAATAACTTCATCATAGAATATGTTTTTTTTAAAAAAAAAAAAAAAAATTAAAAAAAATATTTGGTCAATTATAAATAGCATTTTTTTATTAATACATATTATGTATATACAATTTTTCCCGCATGTGTTTTGATTTCAAGCAAAAATGTAATTTAGATATTATTTACATAAATTCAATGCAAGGAAATTATATAAATTGTATTTATTTATTTATATTTTTTAAATTAAAAAATAATTATCTGTTATAGCAACTTATACCTATATTTATAATATAGGTATGTATGTATTTAGATGTAAGGTTATCGTACCGTACGTATACCAATTTTTCTTGATTTTTATGAAAAATTTAAAAAAATGAACTATGATCACAAAATAATGATAATCTTCAGATAATTTTGATTGTTTTTATTATTATTATTAATTGTAATCAATTCAGGGAAATTTTTTGATAAAAGTGATAAACAAATAATTACTATGCAATTTTTTTCTCTCTCTATAATAATGATCAACAAGTGTAGAAATCTAACTTTTATTGATAACAATTCATAAATTTTTATGAAATCTGAATAATAATAATCATAAATTGTGATTTTTCTATAAATGATAACAAAATTATTTAAGGAGGTCATTGAATTTCTATTTTTTTATTGTATTGTGGAAATTTCTTATTTTTATGAAACAATTACGACTGTTATTACTATTTAAAATAATGATATTATTAAATTTTCTAAGAATTATTTTAATCATACCATGAATTTCTAAAGATGAAATTTTGAATTTTTTAGCGAGTGAGTGCTTGCTTATTGTTTAAATTTTTTCCTTCTGATAATTTTTATTTTTATTAATTTTGTTATGAAAAACTCTCAGTAGTACGCTTTATAGTAAAAAGTGTACACGTTCGATATTAAAAATGTGTTCAAGGAAATCTTTTAGACTGCTATAACAATGTTTTCATTTGATTTTTTTTAAACAAATACAAAAACTAAGTCTCTTGTAATTATTTTGGTGGTATCCGTTTTAAATCAATACTATTGTACTAGATGCTACACAAATTTAATTCAATGGCGTATACGTATAATTACGTATAGTATATCCTCAGGGCTGTATTTGAGCATAGGCTACATAAACTACATAGGCTACAGCCTAGGGGCCTAGCTGTACCACAAAAAATGAGCAATTTTTTTTTTTTGCTTGTTAGAAGTACAACCCTGGTAGGGCCCGCACCACAGGTCTAGCATAGGGACCTACAGATCTTAAATACGACCCTGTATATCCTAATAATACTTCGTCTTCAAGACCAGGGACTCTATTCTCAAAACCACTCGTATAACTTTACGCATACGTAAATTCACCATTTACGAGTGGTTTTGACATATGGCTTATTCTCGAGATTCGCATACGTAAATATTCGAACGAAAATCATTCGAAATGGAAAACCAGACAATGGAAGTCGACTCATAATCTGATTGCATATTACTCCTGGCTTCTTATCGTCAGGATGAATATCCTCATAAACGTAAAAATTGCAAAAATATAAAATAAATCATGTATTGTTTACGTGAATTTTTAAATAAAAATTAAAATTATGTAGGTAAGGTACATATGTATCTTTTATATAAATTTGAAATTATTTATTCAAATAGGCATAATCTGACATTTTTACTCTAGAAAAAAGAATTAATAAAAATAGTCATCTTTCGTCTTCTACCTTACAAATTTAAGGTATACATAAATTTAAATTCGACAATAGAACAAAAACTAAATCCAACTTCAGAAAACTATGGTTTATGGTTTAATTGAATTCAGAAATAACAATCGAAAGACTAATTATCAAACTTCAAGGTACATACTATACAGGCAACGGTAAGATATAGGGATATAGGCATACTTTTCAATATTCTTTCACAAATTGTTTGAATAAATCTGTCTCGTGTGTGGGGTGATCAGATCTCAATTTCAATCAAAGGAAATCTTTTAAATTAAATATTACCAAGGCAAAAAACTCATCGGGTACTGCCTCCATGAGCACAATACTGACTTCCAAAAAGAAAAATACTACAGGTATGTACGCATATGTACGTGTAACAAACGTTGAGAAAAATTTGTCAAAAAGTGTACATCTTACATGGAATTATAACTTATCAATAAAAAAAATTTACAGTAGAATTTCTTCTCAGTAGCTTAGCTTATTTTATTTTTTTACATTTATTTTCTCTTTTTAAAAAAAAATAATATGTAATTATTAGGTGTGTACAGTCCCATTAAATAATAAATTTGATAAAAAGTGTTTAAAAAAATTATCTATATTTTTTTCAGTTTGTTTATTATTTTTTTCCTTATTAAAATTTTAAGTAATCAAAAAACCTAAAAAATAAAATAAAAAACTTTCCACTGACCTAAAAGCTATTGACATATAAGGTGTCAGAAATAAGAAAAATTAATTTATAATATTCATAATAATTTCACTTGAAAAAAAAAAAAAATAAATACAACATTATATGTTTATATTATGATATAAACACATTTTATAATATCATTACGATATTTTAAAATACTATCGCCCTCATCAAGTTTGAAAAATTAAAAACATTTTTTTCGGCATTTTTAGATAAAAAAAAATTTAAAATTTTTGGAAAAATCAACAAAACCAGTTGAATACTGTAGTAATAAAAAAAAAAATAAGGTAATGTTATGTAGTAATGTGTAAATTCAATAAAATTTAACTATGTAAGTAATTTAAAATCAAAAACGCATTACGTAATTTATTCTATTATTTACTCAAAAAATTTAAAAAAAAAGACAAATTAATACATTCATCAATTCAAGTGGTTTTTAACAAGATTTTATTATTGAAATCACTTATCTTGTTAAAAATCTTGTTATGTGTTATAAAAATGATTCGAAAAAAAAGATAAGAAAAGAAATACTTATTATCATTCTTTGTCATTTGACCTCTACTTCACCTTTTGTGTAGGCTTTTGAATCGGGAGCACAATTTTTCCATTATATTTCCTATGTAACATTAAAAGTCAATTTTTGCATGTATATAACTGTCTCATTTCTAATAGAAATTGCTTAATGATACTTGATATTGAATTATAGATTCCGTATCTAACATATAAATAAAATTCATCTATAAAATTTTTTTTTTTTTTTAATTTCAGTAAGTTATGTATCATAATACATATTATTACCTATTGTACTTACATTGGCAAATGATACCTTTTTTAAATGAAAATAATGAATGGAATTTCCGCACTTATGAAACAAGCCTCTTATAAAATACAGTAATATTTATCGCAAATCAAATAAACACATAACAAAATATGCATATACGAGCCCCCTTTTACGTCATAAAATATAATATGTGATATTTGTCTTTCTATAATATAGGTACATACATACATAAATACCTACATTATTATCTCGGTGCATTCACAGTTCATGGTGCATTTCTATATTATATTTTTACTTTAATTAGTATGAATGTTATTTAAATAAAAATGATATTTTTTCTCTTATGATTTCAAAGTAAAAATATACTTAAAATAATAAATAAACTAGAATTCTGGGATATTGTCTGACATTATATACGATAAACATATGTATGTATACAGTATACTATTTCCCCTTCAATTCATATAATTAATTTATTTGAGAATTTTATTCGATATTATTGTTTTTTTTTATTAAAAAAAAAAATAATAAAAATCCAATCGCATGCGCGATTCTTATTGTTATTTCTGTTACTTGATTTCATCAGATAATTGTTATTCATATTTTTTATTTTTTTTTATTAATTTATTATTATTGTATTTTTTCTTTTATTACAATTTAATAAGTCTAAGGTTTGTTGTGGTTTATTTTCTTCTTAAATTTGCATAAAATAGTATTACACATCATAAATTTACTCCTAAAACTTATAAACAATCGACGTCACTGCCTAACACTGACCTACATCAATAATGGAATATGCATTTTTAATGTACAATATAATAATTATTATTATTATTTCATTTATGCATTTTTTGCGAATTTTTTTTTTGTTTTTTTTTTTAAGTAAGAAATCTTTTTTTCTTCGTTTTTTGATATAGACATAATATTGCAATTATTTGCTTAAGTTGGCCTGTAATTTAATAAAAATTAAAAAACTATGTACCTATTATTATGTACATTATGTATATGTATGTATTTATATACATATGTATATACATATTATTGCACCTGTAAAAAATTACATACAACCTATAATATAATTTTTTCTTTTCGTATTTCATTTGTTTACAAATTTTTTTTTAATGCGTTCATAACACATTTTGTAATATTTGCATATTACAGGTGATAACATAATTTTTAATTTCCGACTTTATCGAAAGTTTAAATGTACCTATAGTATGATGAATTGTACTTATTTAAAAGATATCTTGTTGAAATAAAATAAAAATGATTTGCATAATAATATTATTTTTTTTTAATAAACAAAAGAATAATAATAAAGATATATGTAGGTATACATATATGTACATATATACAGCTTGCTGAAGTATCATTTATTTCTTAGGAATTTGAAAATATATACTATAGCTTTGTTATACTGTTGCTATAAAAGTTTTAACTATAGTAACTGAATAATTTTTTCCAAAAAACACAGATAAGAATTTATGATATTTTAAGGAAAATAAATAACAATAAAGAGCACGATTTTTAAACAAAAATATTTTTAAATAGAAAATTAAACTGAAAAAGTTTTTGTTTTAGCGGTGGCGTATTTTGCCCAGTAACCAACATGTCAAAAAAATTTAAAAAAAAAAACGATAGTTTCTGGAATTTTTCTCTGTCAAAGCCATTTTTTCGTGGAATTCCATGCAATATTTGTATAATAGTGTTGTATTTTCACATTACAAATGCTCAAGAGTTATAGGTATTTTTTTCAAATTGAGCTGGTTATCCAATAACACAAAAGACAAAACATTGAGAGCAGACTCTTTGTTACTAGGGTACTCTTCCCTTGGGCAAACAAGATTTTTTTTAAATTTTTAATAAAATTATAACTACTATATTACTTTGAATTTTGATCAACTAAATTTATCTTTGGTTGAATATTTTTCTCAGCTCAAATTAATTTCAAAGACTCTAATGGAACATAAGTTAATTTAGATGCACAAGAATTCAACTGAGTAATTTTGGTAATAATGGATCTATTGAATTTTTCTTTTCAATGACTGCATGTAGTAAAACATATAGCGAATAAACGTTTTTAAAGAATTACTTTAATAGGTAATTAATAGTTTCTACAAATAAAGAAGAAGAAGAAAATTTATTCCTTTCCAAATATTAATTTAACGTATTAACATGTAATTTATCCCAAATACAATTTAAAAAACCCACATTCGAATGGTTGTATCGAATAAACTGTATTTTTCTAGACTGTGCCTGTAAATATTTTTACTCTGCATCACATATTATATAGTATATGATATACTATTTACTTATATGTACATTTGTAAGTACATACATATATTATATGCATGTATTTTACCTAAAGTTTAAGATAATTTGACCAGAACACTAATTTCACTATATACGTTTGTTTTCAAATGCTATTGAATTTTTAAAGAAAAAAATATTTTTGTAATTCCCAAGTTTCTAAAGTTTTTAACAAATATTTCATAAGTAACATTTTTCATTAAATAGCTGGCTAGCCTCAAGACTAACATTACGTAAGTAAACTTATATACATACATAATAGATATTATATATTAATTAAGTTAATTTTTTTAGAGTTTATATATATTGGTTATGACTTATGGGTTTAGTCAAGTTTTCAATTTATCGACTCATGTGTCATAGCATAATTAGATGTGACATTTTATTATGTTTGCGAATTCTAATTAAATAATTTATGAATTTATAAATGATTAACATAAAAAACATTAATTTTTGCGGTGTGAATAAATATTGATTAGGTGTGGTCATAATATGATTTTTTGTCTATTACAAAAATTTTACTTTTGTGTTAATCAGATAAATGGAATTCGTTTTTAACAATTTTTTTTTTTGCATGATAATATTTTACAAATTATCCTGTGTTTTATAATTTGTTTTGAAATAGACGCTATGATTAAGTGTAATTAGAAATTATTATTACTTTAAAATATTTTATAACTTTCTCTAATAAGTATAGTAATTTTCCGATATTTGTACATACATATTATTTTTCATCATAAAAGTGAAATAGGCATTTTCACATGCGATCAATTAAACATAAAGTTATTTATTATTCGATTATTTCGAATCTATTAGACATGAAAAACATAAAAAATATCAAGTCAATGCTCTTATAAGTACATTAACATTGTTCATATGTATGTATGTATAATGAATGTACACATTCATATAGACGAAAAGTAGAAATATTTAAAATACCGGTAAAAAAAAAATAATTAACAAATTAAACTCATGACCTCTGTTGTGGAATTAATTAAGGTTTCAAGTCGAATGAACATATAATTTAAATCTTCTTTTAAATATGAATGGTACAATATTTATGCATTTTTTATACAACTAAAATAGTACTTTTCATTTTAACATGAATTTCAAGGTTAAAGATTCAATTTCAATGCACTTTCAGCGTCCCAATCAATATGCTGCTACCTTATTTTAAATTAATATGCATTATTATAAGTAAATTCATTTAAATACAACTTAAAAAAAAAGAAACTACGTATATGACGTGAGACATAAATTAATGAACATTATTTTTTCAACTTTTATTCATTTTAAAATTTATTTTTAAATGTACATACGTGTATCACAGTAACATGATATTGATAAGATACAATATTGTTGACTAATATAATTTTGTTATTCTTTCTTGATAATTGTAAATATTTTATGCAAGTTTTTGTTTTTCAACTTAATTTCTCTGAATTTAATCACAACAAAAAAAAAAAAAAATGTAGATGTATGTACATATATTTCTAATCATATTCATTAGAATTGAAAATTTAATGCAATCAAATCAATTTAAATTATAAAACAAAATGTAGTGAAAATTTCATCAATAAATTTCTATTGGAATTATGAAAAATTTACTATTCATTTTGTGATTTTGAGCTTATTTCTTTTGATTATATTTTTTTTTAAGTTTTCTACATTTAAAAATCAACATTTTAATAATTTATTTTTAGATTTACTATAGATTTACAGTATTTAAGAATTTTCATGTTTTTTCTTTAATTCGACATATCATATTCATTGGAAAAATATGTTATTCGAATTTCCAAAAATTTAGATACCTATTTATAAATTTTACGTCAATGGCTCTTAACCCTAAACTTTTTTTTCTTTTCTAAATTTTTAATGTAATGTAATCCTTATCAATAAATAAGTTTTGTTGAATAAAACATTACGGAAAAAAAAACAAGAAAAAACCCGGGAAATCAAAACATTTGTCTACAAGAATTTTTAAAATAAACAGATTATTTTAATTTTATTTTTTCCTTTTTTTATTATTATTATTATTTATTTTATTTTTTTTGATAATAAATATTTAGGCAGTCAACATGATAAAGTACATTGTACTTGTACATTCTTAATTTTTTTAAAGTTCTATTTATATTAATAATAAACATATAGAAAATACTATTGTACACGCCTTCTTTTTCTTCACTTATCGTTAGAGCAAAATATTATGTTTGAATTTTTTTAAATTGATAACATGCAGGCATGTTACTGTTGTCAACACCATCATCATCAACATAATAATTTTCATTTATCAGTTAAATATAGCTTTTCAAAAATGTTTAATGTATGACACCAATAAGCATAATATATATGTATTATGAATTGTCACAATTGTACAATTAGGGTGAGAGTCTCTTATCGTGGATAAATTCGAAAAAAAGTAATCATAATGTTAATTTTTCCATTACATCTAATTCTACAGACTTATTGAAAGAAAATACAAAAAACTTTGTATTTGAACACAAAGACGCATTTATTAAGTTTCTATAGATATAATTGTCTTATTCTTAGCCCTAATTTTTACATGTTATATCACTGTTCGGTCAGTTGCCGTAACATGCAATTATTTAAGTTTGTGAAATGAAACCTCAAGATTTTTCATTGATATTCACAAATATTAAATTACAATCACAAAAGTCAGATTTTAAATTCCCAGATGAATACTTCCGTGAAGTTGATAAGGAGTAAAAGTTGAATAATTTTTTATCTGGAAAGTGGTATAAGACTTTTTCCAAAATACTACACTTGTAATAATAATTTCAAATTTATTTTGTCTCTAATCAATTGTACAAATACTACAATACATTAAACTAGACGAAATATGAAATATGTATACAATGTACATGGTTGATTGACGTGGCGGTTCTTTGGATTATTTCCGAAGACCCAATTAGCACTAAACCGTGCCGTTTTGATACCACACACCGACACACCTCGCAGTTGTCGAGTCAAAGGGTTGTAAACCCTTTCTGTCATACATGCACCTACAATTTAAAGTGAAATGCGAACCACTAAATTCGTTGGTAGAGAACGAATTTTATTCGTATGACAGGGCTTGATACCTTATAACACCATTGATACAAACTTATTTTCAGCTTCCTCTTGTTAAACCTCAGAATAAAGAAAAAAAATGGATTATTTGAAATATTTATTATAAAATATTGAAATTCTTCTGGTTAAGAAGATTACAGAAATGCACATATTGATTATAACAAATAGCACTGAACCACGAGGTAAAATAATTCCATTGTTTATATTCACTTATCAAAGCAATTTTGTAAAATTATTACAATAACAATTACAATAATTGAGTTCAATGATATTCATCTTTGAACACTGAATATATTCATATAGTATGTATGTATATATACAATACATATGTTTTAAAAAAGAAAACAAAATCTTGTAAAGCTATCATTTGACTTTTGGACATGAACTGTAAATTTTTCCAGAGATATCAACAGAAAATAAAATTTAATTATTATACCACAATGCATATTCTTATAATACATACATATGTACATACATATTTATATCAATTAAATTTATTTTCGAACAATTTTTTCTCATTATTTTTTGATCACATTCTGCTTGCATGCTCAAAAAAATAAAAAAGTTCTAAATTGATAAAATAGACAGATGCTAAAGGTCTTGTAATCGAATTCGTCTAAGTTTACTCAGCTTTGAATGGGTACCAATTCACTTCACCATAAACAAGTACAAAAGACCAATTACACAAGTATCAGTCCAGCCTTGTCAAATAAATAAATTCGTTTCTCTACCAAAGAATTTAGTGGTTCGCATTTCACTTTAAAATTGTGGGTGCTAATCATGGACCATGGTAAAAGAAACACTAATAAGGTAATATCAATCGGAACTTTCAGGCGCCATTAAAACGTAAGAAAGATCGTATGGCAATACAAAAGTATATGGACGATCTGAGAAATGAAATACAAAAGTATATGGAAATTTTACAATTTATTTTTCAAAATAAGATATCTCAGCATCCTCTAAACCAAAAACTAATATTTTTGGATTAAAATATTTGTTGAAGTGTTGCTTAAAATCTATCTTGTTCGATAATTCTGTAAGTACCATAGTTTTCAATCACAAGAACAAAATACGCGAAAAACCATTAAGAAGTTCAACATTTTCAACCTTGTTTTCGATTTTATCTTAAAAACTAGAAAAAATAAAAGACTGCAATAGCAACAACATTAAAGAGAACACTTTAATAACACTTTTTTGTTTATTAGTGTTTCTTTTACCATGGGTGCTAATTACTAAGGGAATCTCAAGTAATACTTGAAGCGCTATGTTCTCGTGAGGAATAACAAGCACAGAGGAGAAAAATTGGTAAAATACGATACAATGTCAAGGTCACAAAAATTTCGAAATGATAGTTTTTCAATTAAGTAATTACATAATTACATTCTTTCAATTAAGCCTCTAAAAATAGTGTTCATCATCATAAATAAAAATAATCACCAAAATAAAACTGTTTTTTAATTTAGAAAAAAAAACAATAGCAGCACGTGATTTAAATAATTTTATTTTTCAATTTAAAAATGTATCTATCATGAAAAAAATTAATACATAATACCTATATTTTTTAGCAAACAATAAACTCATTTCAAATTTCTAAATTTTAATAAAATAAAATACCTATAATAATTCATTTTAGTTGACAAAACAAAAATAGTGATATCAAAAAATTATTAAAAAATTAAAATTTGGTAAATTTCACTAAATTTTTAAAATTTAAAAGTACACGGTCTCTGTATAGGTACCTATCTACAACCACCGAGCAACATATGGTGGTAATTTATATAGTCTTTGCTACAACTATCTTATCTATTCAATCAAATAATCCCTAGTCGAAATTTAAAAGAGCTTAAAATAAGAGTTACAGAATTAAATAGTACCTACATATCAAAAAGCGTCAAGTTATCAATAAATAGTACTTAAATAAAATCAAAGTAGCAAATCAATCAATCAATCAATCAAAGTTGCTTTGAAAACCGTACTTGTTTGACTGTCCGAGTCGAAATTTACCTGCTACTTTCCAGCTCAAAAATGGTTCAAATTTACAATTTTCTCCAAATGTAGCAGAAAAGTAAATAAAGTAGCGCTAAAAGAGCTTAAAATAAGAGATTTTTTTAGCCGTAATTTTTAAATTTTCTTGTTTGTAATTTCAAAAGTATACTATCTCATAATATAATAACTTAAACTTTAGTAAATAAGAAATGATTGCTAGTGTAAATCTACCTTTAGACTTGTTTTATTTTTTTTATAACGAGAAAAAAAAAAGATTTCCAGAGAGAGCATAAGGAACGTGAGTTGAATATACCTAAAAATAATATAATTAGGTATATATTATTGTATTATTTTTATTTTTTATTACATATGAAAATACAAGACTTCCATTCCATCGGATTGGGGATTGGGGTATTTTAATTTTTCTCTCAAAGTCACAGTAGACAGACCAGCAGAGTAATAAAACATATGATAATATGTACATATTATATCTCCATCATTCTTCAGTCTTCACCCATATATGTTCACAATCAACTTACGTTACGTACTCGATATCAAAAAATTCAATATCAAAAAGAATAATAGTAGTACATATTATTTTAGTAGTAATAAAGCATTAGTTAGTTGATGTTTTCACTTCTACTTATTCGTTTACGTTTGTAAATTAATAATATTTTTTGTTTACAAAATATAAGTTGTGTTTTACAATTATTATTATTATTATTTTTTTTTTTTTACAAATAATAAGAAGCTCACATTCTCTACGTCATTAATAATGTAAAAATTCTAGTCATAGACACACCTACAAAATTCTTTTAATATTTTTATATAGTGAGTGACGTAAAATAACATTTTAAAAGAAAAGAAAAAATAAAAAACCCAAAGTCGAATAAAATTGATACGTATACATACATACATTATATGTAAAAAAAAATATTTTGTTATTTTGTGTGAATTTTAAGATGACTTTCTAAAAAAAAAATTTATGTATAAAGTGAGATAATATTTTTTTAGCACGTATACCTACATGACAAGTTTTTTTTAAAAATGTTTTTGTGAAGTTTAAATGTGAAACGAAAAAAAATTATTAAATTATATCGATAAGTTTAGTATATTTTATAAATACTTAACAACACCTATGTATATACCTATAAATAATCATAATATGTATACGTATATACTTAGTACATACTTGAAATTGAATCCAAATGAGCATGCTTGAAATTGTTGTAATTTTGAAGGCCAAAAGGTTAAAGGAAAAGTGAATGAAAACGTCCTTTTTATTTAAAAACAACATAAGAAGGAAATAATTTGTAGACGAAAATTACCACGTATACAATATTTTCTGTGTTATTATTGAAACATATCAAGAAAAATTAATTTTAATAGTATTTTTTTTTTAACTTAAAAAAAGGGAGCTTAAAAATATTCTTTGAAAAGTACATTTTTTTTTTAAAAATGACTGAAACTCTTGAAAAAAATGAAGAAAATTCAAGACTTCTTGAATCTGATATCCCACCGACAGGTTCAACTGGAACTACCGGATATGGATCACAATCAGCGGTAAAAGTGGTTTTAATTTTAAAGATTTTAAACTTGTTGCTTTTTATTTCAAAAAATAATAACGAATAATGTGTGTACATAAATAAAAAATGTGTGATAAAATTTTTTTATTTTGTTATTTTTTATTAAAATTTTAAAAATGAGAAAAAAAAAAGGAAAATGAATTTCTCATCCAACAAAAATATCCTTTTTTCAAATGTTTCTTTTTTTCAATACGTTAGTTAGTTCTATTTTTTTTTTTTTTTATTATACAATAAAATTTATTAATTTTTTTATTACAAATATTTCTTTTCTAGAAAAATAACACACTTCTTGAAATGGGTCGTCCGGGAAGTACAAGACAATTACCACAATATATTGCCGCATTAACAGCAGCTGGTGGTGCTTTAGCTGCTGGTATATTACTTGGTTGGACATCACCTGTTAGTAATCGTTTAGTGGAAAATAAAGAGTATGGTTTTGAAATAACTAAAGAACAATTTTCATGGATATCATCGGCAATGACATTAGGTGCAGCTGCAGTATGTATACCAATTGGTTTTCTTATTAATTGGAAAGGAAGAAAATTAACAATGCTATTATTGGTTATACCATTCACAATTGGTTGGGCATTATTAATATTTGCACAAAATGTTATAATGATGTATATTGCTAGATTTATATTGGGTATATCTGGTGGTGCATTCTGTGTTGCTGCACCAATGTATACTGGTGAAATAGCTGAAAAAGAAATTCGTGGTACACTTGGAAGTTATTTTCAATTAATGATAACAATTGGTATATTCTTAGTGTACATTATTGGATGGAAATTAGAAGTGTTCGTTATGAGTTTAATATGTGCAACAGTACCAATTATTTTTGGTATAATATTTATGTTTATGCCAGAATCACCACTTTATTTGGTAAGAATTAATTTAAATTTAATAAAAAAAAAAAAATCCAATAAAGTTAATTTTAAATTTGTTTCTCTTTTATTTTTGCAATTCAGGTAAAAACAGGAAATATTGAAGGAGCAATAAAATCAATGAAATGGTTACGTGGTTCAACCTATAACTATGAGCAAGAGTTGAATGAATTACAAGAAGAAGATGCCAAACTTAAAGAAAATTCAATTTCTTTTACAGAATGTTTTGCAAGACGTGCAACGCAAAAAGCATTATTCATTAGTTTGGGTTTGATGGTTTTCCAACAGTTGAGCGGTATAAATGCAGTAATATTTTATACATCTAGTATCTTTCGGGTAGGTGTTTATAGTTTTTTTGTTTTTTTCTTTTTTAAAAAGGGAAAAATGTCATTTTCATGGGCTTTTAACATACGAAATTCAAATTATAAATTTTAACTATAGTATTTTTGCTTAATCAGTCGGCTTTTTCATCATCAGTTAAACTTAGATTAATGTTAACTAAGTTAACTTAACAGTTAAAGTAGAAATTTTAATTGTTTTTAATTCAAATTTGACTATATAGCGTTTGTTTTTCACTATTTCAAATGTAGCTATAAAAAACTAAAAATTAAAGTCCATATATTTCAAAGAAATTGACTTTAATTTTATTATACATTCAAAAGTTCTAATTTATCACTTTTTCATTCTTGTTTTGAGTGAAACATTTATTTTTGGGAGAGAAAAAAACATTAATACTAAATTTCTTTTACAGGATGCTAAAACTGGAATTGAAGAATATGTTGCATCAATTATTGTTGGTATTATGCAAGTAATTGCAACATTTACATCAACATTAGTTGTTGATAAACTTGGTAGAAGAATATTATTATTAGTATCTGGTACTACAATGGCAATATGTACAGCATTATTGGGTGTTTACTTTTATTTACAAAAACAGAATGATACAAATATTGAAAATTTTGGTTGGTTACCAATTGTATGTTTATGTGTATTTATTGTTATGTTTTCAATTGGTTATGGACCAGTACCATGGTTAATGATGGGTGAAGTATTTGCACAAGATATAAAAAGTTTTGCTGGTTCAATAGCTGGTACAACAAATTGGCTTTTAGCATTTATTGTAACAAAATCATTTGAAAATCTAAAAGACGCTATAGGTGATGGTGAAACATTTTGGTTATTTTCTGGTATTACAGTAGCTGGTGTTATATTTGTATACTTTGTAGTACCAGAAACAAAAGGTAAATCATTAAATGAAATTCAAAGAATGTTAGAAAGTAATAAAAGTAATGAGAATGGAACAACTCCATCAACAAATGAAGCAAAGTAAAAATTAAAATTTAATGTTTTTTTTGTCATTTTTGTTTTTGTTTTTTTTATTTCGTTACATTTTATTAAAATATTATTTTAAGCATGAAAAAATGTTTTAAAAAAATTAATAAAAGTAAACAAGGTAATATTTGAGGGGTAGGTATAAAAACAAAGTCAGCAATCTCCACTTTTATTAAATTTAAGTAAACGACATTTTTCTTTTCTAACGATTTTCAGTTTCTACTTTATTTGTAAGTAGCGGCTTAGAAAGTACGGTTTCTTGAGACAGATTTTCTATGAGATTTTGTTGTCATTGCATTGTAATCAATGTTCAAATAAATTCTCATAGATTTCTCATGTTTTTTGCACTTTTTACTCATTTTTTATCGAAAGTGGAGATTGCTGACTTTGCTTTTATACCCCTCATTTATGAACTGAAACATTTTAAATTCCAATTTATTATTATAAGTAAGTAACTTCTATGTAATATCGAGCAAAAGTCTATTGTTATTTATTAAGAGTAATAGTTATTAATACAATGTTTTAGTCATATTAATGTATGTTCTAAGGAGAGAAACAAAATTAAATTTTTAAGCATGATTTTTTTTGTTTATGTTATTTACCAAAAAGTAGAGGAATTAAATATTAAAACCTGTATAACATGATTTTAGAAGAAACAAATTTTATCTGAATTTAATGTCTATAGTTTACAAAGTTGTTATTAAAAAAAACTGTAACAAAATTGTTGCTAATTTTGAGAAAGAAGAGTCACTCCTTAGATAATATACCTATAGATCAAGAGGTTTTTGTTTTTTTATTTTCTTCTTCTTTTTTTTTTAATTTGTGCGTGACCAAAAAATTAAGCACCTTATTATTAATTTATGTAAGTAAATTGATTTCATTTTAAGAATATTTAGTAGCATTTATAAAGTTTTTAATAAAAATTATAAAAATTTCTAATAAAAAAGTTTTAATAAATAATTAAAAAAATTGTAATTATCACAAATTCATTGATAATTACCATGAAATTTTGTTTATAAAATATATGCATTCAATTAGATAACATCTAGATGTAAATGATTCAGCTTGTAGAATGTTGCAAAATTAAATAAATACATACATATATAGCAAATAAAAAACTACAGCTGAATTCATAAAAAGTATCTAAATAATTTAATTTAAATTCAAATAGGTAGTAACATAAGTTTTAAATTTAATCGAAATTTCAAACAAGTGATGTTAAAAATAATCATTAATCATTTCAACTTATTTGTTTCGAGTTTTTTGTGGCTGAATTTAAATTCAACCTTAAACAATTTGAAAAAAAGAAGTTTGAAACAAATTTTAATATGTACTTCTATTTTTGAGTTGTTTGTTTGTGTATTGAAAGTGTATTGAAACTTATATCGTTTAAAAGTATAAAATTATTTTTTTATGTAAAATTCAAGATTATATAAAAATCAGTCTGAATTTTCATTCAATCTATTTTATATTTTCACACTGCGAAAACTGTCATATTTCCAATATTATTTCTTTTACTTTCAGAAAAAAAAATTATACTATATTTAAAAAACTCAGCTTAATTAACTCATAGTGAAATTTAAAAAAAAAAAAAAAAACGTAAAAATGCAGCAGCAAAAAAACACTGAGCGCGTATACTCCGCAGTACCAAACCGGTATAGTACTATTTTAGTACGACTAAACCATTTTAGTACTGCCCGTATATACCGTAGATGCAAATAATGAATTTTGGTTCGCACCAAAATGGTCGACCTAAAATGGTTCGGTACCATGCGTATATACCGGGACCAAAACAGTACTAGTACCGGTTCGGTACTGCGGAGTATACGCGCTCACTTTGTCGAGATAAAAAAGTGTATACTTTTATCAAAAAGTCATATACCTATATTATATTTATATACAGATATATTATATCGAGAGATTAATTGATCTCTTAATTTAAAAGAAAATGGTATAAATCCACACTATTGCTAGCTCACTTTTTTTTTTTTTTAAATTTGACTTATACATATTATACCATTTTAAAAGAAAAATGACAGATCAAAAACAATTTTTAATAATAAATATCAAGAATGTACTGTATAATTATATAAAAAAAAGTACATATAGTAAAACATTACATATTGATTAACATAAAACTCATAAAATTTTTTAGCATTTAATATCTAATATATATATACAGATACTATGTTACTTATAATTATAATTTTATGTAATTGTATAATATGTAACGTGAACAATTTGAAGCAATTTTTTAGAAGATTTATCATAACGTATTTTTTTAAAGAATATATAAATATATACATATACATACATATACAAAATATATATTTTTTTTGAATAGAAATGTTTGTTAAGAAGATTTTATGATTTTTTTTTTCTTCTTCTTCTTTTTCATTATTTTTGTTTTATTTTTATTTTTGATAATATGTATTTTAGTTTGTATATTCTTGTAGAGTTTTATTTTGTAAAAATATACAATTTTCACTTTAATGATTTCTTGTTTTTTTTTTCTCTTTTTTAATTTTAATTTCAGTTTATTCATTTAGTTTTATTTTATGCTAAAATGATCATCAATTTTAAAAATTGTAATTTTAAATCTTGATAACATTTACAAAATTGTGAAAGGTTCATACATATATATGAAGTGTTAGATAATTAACGACAGATTTTTCATATCTAGATGATTTTTTATTCACTTTATATGTATGTTCATATCATCACCCTATAATATGAGCCCATTTGTAATAACCATTAAGATCAAATACACGTAGATACATTTTTTTACGTTATAAAACTTTCACAGATGAATTATGAGTTGAAGTTAATTAAATTTTTACACTCTGAATAGAAAATCAAAGATCTAACAAATCAAATCACGTGATTAAATTCAAATATCTTTATTGAAAACACTTCAATGTTTTTCATTTAAACCTTTAAAAATCTCTTTAGTTCACGTTATCATTTGATTACACAAAATTTAAAATTAAAAAAAAACCGAATATAAAGTTTTGAATTATAACTATGTATTTTTTATAATTTAAAATTCATTGAATTCAACTCTGAATTTTATCCTTCATTTTATTGATAGAAAAAATTAAAAGATAAATATGTACTAATCCCATTTTTCGTTTATATGGCATTTACATCTAATTTAGAAAGTTATATAGTTATAGTTAACCAAAATAACCCACCAAAAATACTGCGAATTTTAGAAAACACGTACGTCATAAGAAGTTTAATTAAATAAAACAGATTTTTACATTCTTAAGAAAATAAATCTTCCTTTTTGGATAAAACTCATTATAGTATACCTAACTGCCATTATATATCAAAATTTTATATATTCGATTTTTTTTGGACTTTTGATGCTTTTAATTTTGACTTTTAAATTTTTTTAATTTGATTTTTAGTAAATAATTACTTACTTTTTAAGAAATATTCTATTATAAAAACAAAAAAAAACAATAAAAGAATAAAAACATACCTTTTTTGAACTTATTTCCAAATCATCTTGCAGTAGAGTTAATGATTTTTTTTATCACAATTTATAATGTGAATCAATTATCACCGTGAATATTTGAAAAGTGTTCACAATTAATAAATTTAGAAACAATTTTTAATGTTTTTGTCAAATTAAGAATGACTGGAATACAATTTGGAAATTTTTCAGGGTGATTTGCGAAGAAAATGCTTGAGAAAAGTTAACGTTCTTTAGTGGCTAAAATGGTTAGAATTTTGGCTACTTTTCATGTAAAATTTTTTACTTAATCTCAATTGGCTCTTAAATGTTGAATCATTGGAAAATGAAATGTTTTCCAGAAGAAAAAAAACTTAAGCAGGATTTTGGTTGCTTGGTTAACGGATTACTTCCGAAGACCTAAATAGAAATAATAGTGCGGTTTTTATACGATACCTCGAGAAAATGAGCATGGTATAGAAAAGAAAAGAATATATGTACATATACACGAAAGGATTAAGATATTTACCACATGATATTCAACATCATTAGCATTTTGTTTCATAACATTTCCAACTATCTTTTCTTGTGTATGTAGATTTCGAACTTTATTGACAAAAAAAAAAAAAAAGGCTTTGATAATTATTGTGAAAAAATATTCAAATTTATGCATATTGTTGCAACAAGTACTATAATGTGATTCAGTTATGGTATTGAATATAATATGTATGTACATTGTACATATAGGTACATATTGGTATTATAAATAAATACAGTATTTTGAAATTTATTTTGAGAAATCAAATTTATTAATATTAAAAATTTATATTATATATGTTATTGTATAATGGTAAATAAAGTAAATATATTTATGTATTATGATAAAAAATGTTTACTTACTATTTTTATTTTTCGATCTTTAGTCAGCATATTTTGCATTACAATCATCAAAAAAAATTTTTTTCAAAATTTAGTTTGAGCTTCTTTATGTCTAACAATTGTTTTTAATTATCTTATATCATTCATCACTTTATAATCTTGATTTAAAATTCGATTTTCATTTTGTAATTCTGAAAATTTATTTGTTAATTCTTCAAATAGTTTTTGACATTTTTTTAAATTGTCTGCAACAATATCACCTGGTTTTTGCTGTTGAAAACTTTTTTGCTTTTGAATAAGCTTCTTCAAGACGTTCTAAATCAAGTGATTTAGACAGTTTATAAGGGAAAAAAATTTTTCGAATTAAAACCGAATTTTGGATTAAATTGGGAGTACGCTATAAACGGTAAATTGGGATTAAAATAATACATGCAAACTTTGATACTTTTATACACGTAAAGTATGTATGTATAATATATATTCTTCTTCTTTCACACAAAAAAAAAAGAAGAAGGGTACGTGACAGCTTCACTCTCAACATAAAAATTAGAATCCGCCATATTGAATTTTACCTCACACATAAATATACAAAAATTGGGATTAAACCCAAATAAATTGGGCTTAAGCCAAATCCGAATTAGCGAGTTTATAGCAGATAAAATTGGGAGTAAACCAAAATCCGTATTAAAAGCGAATTACGCATAAACCTGTACATTGAGATTGAACTTTATAAATATAAATATAACAACGAAGAATTTCAGATAATTTTTCTTTAGCTAAATCAACACGTTTAGTTTGTATTTCAGCTTTATTCCGAAATGTGTACATCCAATTGAGCTTGCATTCGTGTTTTTTCATCCCGCCATTTATCATTTGATTGACGTAAATCATCAATTTTTTGATGTACATATTTCATTATTTTCAGTAGGTACCTAATTAATTTTTTTAATTGTCCTGTAAAACGATTCAAATCAAGCTCATGTTGTTCTAATAAATAATTTTTCTCTTTAATAATTTCCTCATAAGCGGTAAATAATGGTAATAAAGTATGATGACTGTTAACATCACCCCAATCTTGAGGTACATCAGATAATGGTGATATACTTGATATTCGTTGAGCTAGGATATTTACATATTATACATAATATAATATGTGGAATGTTTTGATTATTATGTTCATTTTGTTGATTCGTTGAAGTAATTTCTCGTATTTTATCCTGATAACACATTAAAACGATGTACTAAAGCTTTTAACATAACAACATCTTCTGTTAATTCTTTATTCGTTTCAATTAAATTATTATTTTCTATTAATAAATTCTTACATCTCTGACATTCACGATTTTGAATTTCTTCAAGTTTTATACTTAAAGCTTTTGAAGAATGTTTATTGTCCTGAGCAAATTGCGTATTATACAATTGTAAATCGGTGATTTTTTGAATAAGTTTTTCAATTTGATCTTCTTTGGTTTGTAATGTAACTGAAAAATAAAATGAAATAAAATTATATTTTTTCATTTCATTTAATGTTTTAATTTTACCATAACTTTAAAAGAGTTTACATCAATCCTTTTCATATCACCTGTTGTTCCTTGTCCTTCTTCTTCTATTTTTTTATTGGTCAGACCTCAGTTGATGAGTAAATACTTTTTTTCAAAAATAATAAGGATGAGTCCATAAATTTTCGACAAACATATTACGATGATGTGATTTATTTTTAAAAGTATTCAGAAGTTGAGATTTAATGAGACAAGAACTGGAATTGTTACAGGTTAAAATTTTAAATTTAAAAATCAATGATCTATCCTTTTTTTAAATAGGATTTTTTTAACTTCTAATTCAACATTTTATTTTATTTGATAATCAGTTTTTTTTAGTCAGCTCTTGATCGTGATAGACAAAGTAAGGTAAAGTAAAGGTAAGAAAATCAAAAAAGGTAGTAAGAAAGCTAGAAGAAGTGGTAAAAAAAGTAAAAAGAAAAAGATCTTACACCAGATTATTTGAAGAGCTTGTTACAAATGGTATTATAAACGTAGTGGTACTAATCCATGTCCAGGAGATATATAAGCATATATATAAGGCAATTAATTAAAGAATATTGTATTCTACCACTTGGTTCAGAAACTATAAGAAATTTTTCTTATAAGAAAATTTTCTATACACATTACAAGACATTCATTTAATTTTGAAAGTATCACGTTTACTTCAACTTTCTGTAATTTATATGGTGATTTACATGATAAAAGTACCTTAACAGATCGTACCGATCCCAAACGATTAAAAAAAGATTTACCAAAAATTATTAAAAATATTGCTGCTGAAGACCTTGTTATTTGATTTTGTATATCAATTTTATTTTTAATTTCTGTAATTTGCTTTAATATCATTTTAATTTGTTCTTGTAATTCAGCTAATTCATCAGAATGCCTTTTTTGCCAATAAGTAGTTGATCTTGATAGCTTTGGATTTTTAAATTGTTAAAAGCTAAATTAAAAAAATTCATTTATATTTTTACGCTGAATCGTTATATGTAGTTAGAGATAACTATATATTTTTTAAATTTATTCTTACTTTCAATATCAATAACCGTCATTTTTTCATCATTTTTTCATCATTTTATCTCTATAAAAAGAAGAATTTGTTTTTAAAAAGAAGGTAATGGCAAAGCGAATCTATTAATAAGTGTCTCAAGTTAATAGAAACACTGATAACGATCTCAAAATTTTTACATCTACATACATGATTTTTTACACTAATTCACTGGTAGTTACGCTAAAAATAGTCGGAAATATAAATCACGAAAAATGAAGATGAAGGAAAGAGAAAAAAATTTGCTTAAGTTTGTGCAAAAAGTATATAAAATCATTAGAGATTCCAGTTTACATTTTTTTTGAAATTATAAAATTTTAGTTTTCCAAGCAATAATAGATGGCGCAACCAGGTAATTCCAATGGTAAAGCTCATTTTTGAATTTAAAATTTTGATTTTTTCGTTGATTTCGAAATTCGATAATTTTGTATAATGTTGCAATTTTGTTTACATTACCCATACGATCATTATTATGTTATGTTATGAGTATGCATATATGTATATTTTTTACAACTGTATAAATGTTTTTTATGTGATTGATAATGACTTGAATTATTTTTTGTTTATAATTTTTTTTCAGTTTAATTTTTCTTAAAATAATTTATTAATACATATTAGTTTAAATAGTTAGATAGTTTTTGTTTAATAATTCTATTACAGATTTTTATTTTTAAATAGTATTTTTCTTTTTCTTCTTCTTTTAATATCCTAAAGCATATCAGCTGACTTTTATTTTTGAATTAGTAGGAGGAATTAAGAAAATATGTAAAAAGAATAATACAAATTATAAATGCATTTCACTTTTTTGAAGATAGAGAAAGACAGAAGACAAAGAAGAAGAAGAAGAATTGACCAATATCAATATCAATTATAAATATAATATGAATGTTTTATGTAATAATGATAAACATACTTTTATTGTTTTTTTTCTTCTTACAGTTCAATATTTTTTGAAAATATTTTATCAATTTAGTTTAAATAGTTTAGAAAGTTTTTGTTTAATAAAATAAAACTATTACAGATTTATCCTTCAAAAATTTCACTTCTTCTTTTTCTTTAAATATCCTAATGCATATCAGCTGACTTTTGTTTATTTTCGAAGAAGATAAGAAAAGTAGGAAGGATTAAGAAAATGTGTAAAAAGAAAAATACAAATTAAAAATGCATATCACTTTTCTGCATAGACAAAGACAGAAGAAATATTTGTTCAATGATCAATATGGAATGAAATATGAATTATATTTGAGATACAGTATTAGATCGGTAATTTGAACCTCTATATTTTCAACACCTAAATTTCTGTAATTTCGGTTTCTGTATTTTTGTAAAGAGGTTTTTTTGTGATTTTACTTTATGAAATAGCATGAAATAAAACCAAGTTAAATATGTTGTACCTAATTTCAATCACTGATTTTTGCAATAAAAAATTAATTTTAAAATCGTCATAATCAATTTCGTAATTATTGTTTTAATAATGCAAATGAATTTTATTACAGAATTATGGGGTGTTTTTGTTTAAAGTAGTGTTGAAAGTGTAAACTGGTTTCTATATAAATTTTTAAATTTTAACAAGGTCGGTTTGAAATTAGTTCAAATTATTGAGATTATACTGTTATTTATATTTATTGAATGGATATAATATTGAAAATCATATTTGTAAAATTTAATTTTTCTTCAATCAATAGTTGAAAATTTTTACCTACCTACATTCTTTTTAACCCTAGGATTGCCTGATCGTATACAAACGTATACACGCGGACTTTGACCCTTGATAAAAATACGATCCCTTTGAGCTAGGACCTAGAAACTATTTTTATACTAAAACATTTATCAAAGTGTTCTTTTTAGTATTGTTCTTTACAGTATTTTTTTAGTTTTTTTAGTTTTCAAGATAAAGTGCATAATAACATGAAAAACGTGAATGTTCCATACATTCTTGTACATTCATAAACGCAAACATCTATTGTTGGCTTTGAAGTTCTATATCTCAGCATCCTCTGAACCAAAAACTAATATTTTTGGATTAAAATATTTGCTGAAGTATTCCTTAAAAGCTGTCTTATACAGTAATTCTGTAAGTGCCACTGTTTTCAACCAAAAGGACAAAATACGCGAAAACCATTAAGAAGTTCAACATTTTCAACTTTATTTTCCATTTTATCTCGGAAACTAGAAAAAATATGAAACTGTAATAGCAACAACATTAAAGATTTAATAAAGATTTTAATATAAAAATAATAGTTTTTGGTCCATGCGATGCTGAGATACAGCTCTTTGAAAAAAAAATTTTAAAATTTCCATATAAAATGTATGGTATACATTTGTATACTCACGGCCAAATTTGTGACATTCTTGATCAGGCAATCCTAGGGTTAAATAACAATACAATTGAGGGAAAAGTTAACTGCAAAATAAAATTTGTAGGTACATATGTACCTACTAATATAACAACATTTTTAGTTAAGTTTTTCTTCTTCTTCTGGTTCACATTTGTTTTAAATATTTTAAAAATTATTAGTACATATGTACTTACATATTATACATACTTATATTTCCGAATATGTATATACCTACATATTTTTCAAAAGTTATAAAAATAATTGATCTATTAGTTAAACTCATAATACCCACATAATATGATAATAATAAAATTTCCTAAACTTAAGTTGAATTACATACATTATGTAGGTATATGTACTACAAAAAATTAAAATAAATTCTTCTTTTCAGAATGAAAATAAGTTTAAAAAAAACATGAAATTTGACAACAACAAAAATCATAAAAAGGAGTAAAATTTATATCCGATTTAATAAATTTATCATTATTTTATAAAAATTAAAAAAATGATTTAGAAGCAGAATATCTTAAAAAATATGAAAATTAAAATTTTTTTTTTCATTTTATACATACTTTACATATTACAAGACACATTAGTATTATAATCAACAATCATTATTCTCAAATCTCAATTGTATTGTATTGTTTTTGTTTTTCGAAACAAAATATAAATATCCAAAAATGTATACAATCAGAATCAAAACAAAATTTTAAAAAATCATATGGTATACAAAAACAATTAATACAATAATAATGTGTGTGAATGAAATAGAAAATAAAATAAAAATGGTAGATTTCGACGATATTTACGAAAATTCGAAATACATATTTAAAAAACTTTGTACTTGTACAATTGTACTTGCAGAGCTTGAAGAACTCAAGAGCTTTACTATTGGAAAATAACGATCAAATTTTGTTGATTGTTTAAGAAATTTGAAATGTAACAGTCAAGTAACGGAAAAATTGATTGTCTAATTATATATGGTCTTTGGTTTGTGTTAGTGACAGCTTACATATTTATATTAACTATGTAGGGTGAAGTAACCTATTGCATCTGACAAAATGACGACTCATAATTTTTCACTTATTTTTTAACTTAAACACTTATTAGTATTTATATTTAAAAAAACCAAAAAACTTACACCTTATTATTAGTATTAATTAAAAAAAATCAAAAAATTTAATATTTTATCCTTTATTTTAAAAAAAATCAAAAAATTTACACCTTTTAATTATTTTAATATTTAAAAAAATTAAAAATCCAAAAATTCACGCCTTATTATTATTTTTTATATTTAAAAAAAACAAAAAAATCAATATTTTATTTTGTTTCTAAATTCAAAATATTTCTAAATGATAATTTGTTTTACAGAAACACATTAGTCCTCTTTGCCTTTCAAATTAATAACACAAAAACGCACGTGTTTTCCATGTGCTTTTCAATTGCTAGGGTAATAATCTTGTGTGTAAGAATGAAAACGAATGAACAATAACGCATGGGTTGAAGTGAGAGGCAATAAAAAAGTAACAAGTAAAATATAAAGACAATACAAATGCATTTCAAAGTGGACGGGGAATCTTAACCTCATGCTAAAAATAACCCATACAACGAAAGCCACGCTAATCGGAATAAATAACTGGTTTGTGTTGGAATTTTTTGTCTACATTACTCTTTTGTGAAGTAATTGATTAAAGAATATCTCTCTTCAACATATTGGAATTTTTTTTTATTTTTTATTTATTATTTTTCATATATATTTGAACTCTTCTTTTTGGTGAGTCCTTTTTCATATACCGTTATGCAAATGTTGACCCACTGTTTATTATTCAACTGTGGTAATGGTGTAACACAAAAATATCCAGTTATGTTTCTTTTAGAAATTCAACACTACAACAAGTTCGATTTATTTATTTAAATCTCAATCATTTTATTTTATTTGATCACCAAGTGTCAACCTTCTTTTAATGGTGCATTAGAAGCTATTTATATTATTCTAATTTCTATTTTCTATTATAGACCGTGTCGCAATGACTTTATATATAATATGGACTGTACAACTTCTTGTTTCATGTGGGCTCAAGACAAATTTCGTCAATTCCCTAAGAGTGAGACAATAATATAAATGTTGTCCCATTTTTCAGTATGGTGTTCCCTACAGTTGTTTTATTTCATCCAGTCTATTTATATCAGTGCCGTGTCGTCTTCTGACGTTTACAGTACACATACACAACGAAACGACACCAAACCAGCTATCCCAAACCGGCCAAACCTGTCTTAATAAGAAGTTAATCATATGTGGACAGGCGATAGGGAGTTCGAAGCTATATAGCTCCAATACTTTTCTCTTAGAACATATGTTGGTATGTTTTTCTCCTTGTTTTCACAATAGGCCTAAAAAGATATTTATTTGTTTCAAACGTTTCTAGATAACATTCCTCAATGGCTTTTTTCTCAAGAAAATATATGTACATATGTAGGTACATACATATCGTCGGTTTGCAAGAAAAGTGGCACAACTCAAAAATGTGAATTTTCGAGGATGCAAAAGAAAAAGAGGCATTGTATCTGATTAAACAGTCTGATATGTTTTTGGTTGACATTATAGGTACTGTACTAATAGCATAACATGTTAAAGTTATATAATATTATTATACAGTATTGAACTGAATCATTATTTTAAAACCTAGAATGGGAAAAATTTCGATTTTAAGTTGTGCCACTTTTCTTGCAAACCGACGATATGTAGCAGAAAAAAATGGTTATACTATGTGTATGTATACATAGCCTAAAAGCAACAACAAAAATCATGGAAATGTATCATATAAAATATGTACATATATGTATGTATATCACACATACTCGAATTATGTCATAATATATATCCATACATACATATATTATAATATTATTATTGTATGGAACAAATTACAAATACAATATTATAATTTCTTGGCGCAAAAATTTATAAAAATGGTGGTAATGAACACCCGTTGAATAAAAATAAAGTGGAAAAATTCTTGTTTATGCATGATTTATTGACTATTTATATTTGATAGAAAATTTAATGGAAAAATGTTTGAAATTGTTTCACTTTTATCATGTAAGTACAAAAAAAAATACATATGTATAATCAAAAATCAAACAATTTTAAATATAATTTATGTACCTACATAATTTCCCATATTCATTTTTCCCAATTTCTAAAAGGAATAAAGGTTGACTTTGGCTGTTTGGCAGCACTAAGCCATATGTCAAAATGAAAGTTCAAATTTAACAGCTGTTTAGTGTTTACCCAGATAGCACGGGACTGATGAAGAACTGATGTTGGACTGATACTCAGGTATCAAAGGATCGATACCTTTTAGTTACCAAAACTGATGTTTTTAATTTTTATATGGACCATGTCCGCATTTTGAGCATTCTGATTGGTTGAACTTGAAAAAGGGTAAATTGACTGTGATTCCTTGCATCAAATATGTATCGATACTGTATTGATATTTTGTACTGAAGAGTGGAATCAAAAACGTAATATTTCTTTCATTTTCGTTAACAAAATAATTGCAAACTTTAAATTCTACACTTTTCATATGTAATTTTTTGAATTTTTTTAATTACATATAAAAAGTCTAGGATTTAAAGTTTGCAATTATTTTGTTAACGAAAATGCAAGTAATATTACTTTTTTGAACAATGAGGAATATTTTCATTGAAATAAACTATTATTTTTTTTATATAAGTCACACTATAGTGAATGAGAGATCAAAGAAACATCAGTCGTGCATTGCATTCTATAATTTTCCCCTTAATAATACGATGGTAGGAATCAGAAAAGAATCAATTCTACATCAGTAACATTCATCATTTCGTTTTCTTACAACACCATTTCGACTACCACTACCAAACTCATCTCTATTGATGATAGGAATCAAAATATCTTCATTAAATCATCATTAGAAAAGAGGAAAAATATTAAAGACTAATTGATACCCGAGTATCGATACCAAAATGTTATCTGGGTATGTTACTTTACTAGTTAGCATCTTACAACACAAGACACAAGTTGGGAATTGGCATAATTTACAATTGAAAATTTCATTAAAATTATTAATTATTATTATTATTATTATGGACGATGATGAAGATGAAAATCTTTGTCGTTATGGCACACCTCTGGAGCCTCTAGAAGAAGGTGAGCGTTTCTTATAAAATTCTCGCAGAAATGTTTTAATTTTGATTGATTTATTGATTGATGTTGATCTTTTAAATTTTTTCAACAAACAGATGAAATACCGGCAAAAAAGCCTATACATATTGAAGATCAAATAGTAACTGATAGTAATGGAAGACGTAGATTTCATGGTGCATTTACAGGAGGATTTAGTGCTGGTTTTTGGAATACAGTTGGCTCATTAGAAGGATGGAAGCCACAAAATTTTAAAAGTTCTCGTTCAGAGAAAGCAAAACAATTAGTAATTTTTATTTTTAATATAAAATTACTGTTAACAAAAAACCAAAATACTATACTTTATATTTTAGGAACAAAAACCAGTTGATTTTATGGACGATGAAGATCTGGGTGAGTTTGGAATTGCCCCTCAACGGATTCAAACTACAGAAGATTTCACACCACAAAATAAATTAAATGAAGAAGATAAGAGAAAACGTAAATTACAACATGTATTAGGACCAATACCTGGTGTTCCAGTTTTACATCAATTATTAGAACCAGCAAAAGAAAATGTTGCAATTCGTATGCTTAAAAAGATGGGTTGGAAACCCGGTCAAGGTGTTGGAGCTAGACAAACCAAAAAAGAAAAGAATTCAGCATCTAAAAGAAATGCACGTGCAAAATATGTAATGAAGAAATATGGTTGCGATTTAGGACCGTTAAGTGAAATGCAAAAAAGTAGTGAAGATGATGAAGAATCATCAGACGAAAATGAGGATATCACTTTTGCACCGGATGATTTTGATACATATACATGCAATATAAAAGACAACTTTTTTGGTTTAGGTTACCGTGGGTTGAACCCAAATTCGTTAAGTGATAAGCCTCAACATGTAAATTTATTTGACAATGCATTTGAAGTAATAGGAAAAAATAACAAAAAATTATCAATAAGAGGTCAAGCATTTGGTGTTGGTGCTTTAGAAGATGATGATGAAGATATTTATGCTCAAGATGATTTGACTAAATATGATTTTTCTTTGGAAAATAAAAAATCAGTGAAGCCTAAGAAAGTAGAAGAGAAAATTGATTCTAGTACATGTATCGAAGGTTTTCGCCCAGCAACAGATTTTAATAAGAAAAAAAAAGTTTTTATCGTAACTCTTCCACCTGATTTTAGGCCCCGAAATTGGGCAGTTCGAAGAAGCCGATTTGAACCTTTGAGTGAAGAGAAAATGAGAGAAATAAAACAACAAGATGAGTACAAAATAAAAGGATTAGGAAGACATGATCTTGATCCAGAAAAAAGAGGAAGAATTTTAGGAGAATCAGTTCAAGAAGTTAAAGAAGAAAAAACAAAAGATAAAACGAAAACATACCTTGAGAAGTTAAATGAAAAATATGGATCTGAAGGAATTCAAAAGACAGCACAAGATAATGCAGAAATTGTAATAGATGAAGCAATTCAAAAGGAAAATGAAAAAATTCAAAAAGAAGCACAAAAAATTACACAAAATGCAGTTACTAAATCAGGAACTTTCAAACCATTTTTAGCTAATGAAGCAAAACAAGAACGATATGAAAAATTTCTTGAAGCAAATTTAACAAATGATGAAGAAATATCAAAATTTTTAACATCAATACAACCGCTTTCAATGTCAAAATGGGATTCTGAAATGGAAAAGAAGGAATTCTTACAAGCAAGAAATATTTATCGGCCACTTATGGGCTTAATGTTCGATCGATTTGTTTCAGAATCAACAGTTTTAGCTGATCGTGAAGAATCAAAAATTGGAACGACAACAGAGAAAAAAATTGAAGTCAAGCGAACTAAAACAGTATGGAAACCATGTGCTCAATTATGTAAACGTTTTAATGTTCCTGAACCATTTGGTGGTACATTAGTTGAAGAAAAGAAACAAAATAAATCACGATTTTCTGTTTTTGATTATTTAGAGGCATCTGTAAATAAAAAAGATAGTTTTATGACACCTGTTATAATTCCAAAAAATATTGAAAAGCCTAAACCAATTATTTCACAAGATAGTAAGACAAATAAAAAATCTGATAATATTACAATGATAGATAATACGATTTCTAGTCGTTCAACAAGTAAAGATATCTTTATAAAAGATATAAATAATTTACAACCCAAAGTACTTTTAGAAGCAAGTACATCCAAAAATAAAGAAGAATTGGTAAAACCAAGAATTGAAATCAAAGAGAAATTCCAGAAACCTAGAACAGAACTAGAAAAAAGAATTGAAGAATCAAAAGATAAACATCCTTCAGAGAAAATAGATATTTTTAAAGCAATTTTTGAAAGTTCCGATGAAGAAGAAAAAGAATCCGATTCTGAAGAGAAATTGGAATTAGAGAAAAAAGACAAAAGTGAAGAAACTGCTGGTATATCTAGCCAACCATCAACATCAACAAACATATCCAGAGATATTTACACAGAATTGACAAAACCAGCAACTGAATTCAATATTCTTCGGAATACATCACCACCCAGGGGTATTTTTGCGAATTTGTTCGTAAGAAAATCAGAAATAATTACAACAGCATCGACTGATCAAAAACAAAATCAAAAATTACAACAAAATTTTGTTGAAAAAGGAACACAAAATATTACATTAAAAAACAATGAGCTAGAATCTAATGAAGATTTGTTATATGGTCCAAAATTACCAACAAATGTTGAAACATTCGAATTAAAAAGTAATGACTCTTCATCGAATAACTCTTCTTCAGTTGATTTAAACAGCACAGATAAGAAATTTTTGAAAACGTTGAAAAAGAGTAAAGATGAAAAAACTAGTAATCATAGTAAGAAATCAAAAATTATTGAAGAATGGATTGAAAAACCTTCTGATTTAAAAGATGATAAAAAAAATAAGAAGAAGAAAAAGAAAGATAAAAAGAAAAAAAGTAAAAAACATAAAAAAGAGAAAAAATCGAAAAGGTAATTTTTGTATTTTTTTCTAAATAGAATAAGAATTGATTTAATTTATTATTAAGAAAACAAAAATTGTTAATAAAATTTAATATGCAGAATAAAAGATTGAAAAAATAATTTTAAAATTAGTACCCGCTCTGCTTTTTATTTATTAAATTGTAATTTTATCGGATTTTAAATTTCAAAAATTGTAATTGTTGATGAGTAGTTTACAAATGAAATACGAGTATGTACATACGTCTTCTGTATTATAAAATTCAGTTGGAAAAAAAGTTATGATTTTCCCATTTTTTTGTGAATTTTCCTAAAATAATATATCAGAAAACATAAAAATTATTTAATTTATTGGTTTTTCTAATATGAATACTTCAAACTTCACTTCTATGTGAAAAGTTGCGAAAAATTCGCCCTAGTAACTAGCAAAATCAGCAATATTCGAAAACGTCAAATGATTGTCAATTGATCATATTCAGCAATTCAAAGTTTTAAGCTGAATTGCATCAATTGATAATCACTCGACGTTTTCGAAGATGCACAAACTCATACATGCGAAGAATTTGCGTGTTATTATACATGCGTAGTGTATGGAAACACCCACTATTGCGCAATCACATGAAAGTCCATGCATGCGTGCATAAGTGTGTGGGGCCTTTAAAGTTTTTCAATTTCAGAACGTGAGAAATGTAGGCATCTAACAACACTAATTTTAACTTTGAATTCCGTTACTCCATTATTTAAAATTATTTTTTCTTATTCACTGGGATTTTCTATTGGAAACGTTCTGTTTGAGGGATTCTGAAAACTTTTCAAAATTTCGTTCAAATTAATTATAATAAAAGGGAAATTATTATTTTTAGGAGAAAAAATATCCAACATTCACTTTTCGAAATTTTGTTTATTGATAAAAATTAAGAATTGATAAAAAAAAAAGCAAAAAAAAAAAATTTGTATTTTTAAAAAAAACAAAAATTTTCGATTTTCTAAATACACCCACATAGCACGGGACTGATGAATAACTGATGTTGAACTGATATCTACTCAGGTATCAAAGGATCGATACCTTTTAGTTAACAAAACTGATGTTTTTATATGGACCATGTCCGCATTTTGAGCATTCTGATTGGTTGAATTTAAAAAAGGGAAAATTTACTGTGATTCCCTGCATTGAAGATGTATCGATGAAAGATCGAATTTGTAACAAAATTTTAGAAGGGAATTGCATCAATAAAGAACAGTACTTCTTCGATGCCATATCGATACTGTATTGATGTATTCAAAAAATTTAAAAAATTACATATGAAAAATGTAGAATTTAAAGTTTGCAATTATTTTGTTAACGAAAAATGCAAGAAATATTACTTTTTTGAACAATGAGGAATATTTTCATTAAAATAAACTACATACTTTGTTTCCTATTTTCTTACTTATTATAATATGTACTAAAAACATCAAAGAAACATCAGTACTATATCAGTCGTGCATTCTATAATTTTCCCCTTAATAATACGATGGTAGGAATCAGAAAAGAATCAATTCTACATCAGTAACACTCATCATTTAGTTTTCTTAACAACACAATTTTGACTACCACTACCAAACTCATCTCTATTGATGGTAGGAATCAAAATATTTTCATTAAATCATCATTAGAAAAGGGGAAAAATATTGAAGCCTAATTGATACCCGAGTATCGATACCAAAATGTTATCTGGGCATATTCTAATTCACATCATCGATTTGTCAAATCTTTTAAAATGAAACCGTTATATTTTGTATTAATATTTACTTAAGATTACTTTCATATTTCTGCTTAGCTTTTTCAAAGATTATTTTATCTCAGTAAATTATTTGTTTAATTTGAGCAGTTAAAATCTCTTTAACTATTAAAATCATGTTTTATATTTGATATTATATTTACCTTATTAACACACTGTGTACGTATCTACATACATTTGTATACATAATAAATACATACATACATACATATATTTATTTTACATTTTGTACTTTATTTTGATACACATTTTTATAAATATATTATAAATACACAAAGATTCAATTTTTGCTCTTGATATAAAATATTCATCCATACGTAAATATAGAATTGAAAGAATTAAACGTCATCATTAATTTTGAATTACATATTGTATACATTTAATCTATTTTTAAAAATGTTCATTTATAAATTTTAAAGTTAGGGTTAAGTACATTTATTTAAAGCTAATTATAATAATTATACGTAAAATTTCTGAGGTGTGGTTAATGAAAAAAAAAAAAAGAACTTTTCTTTTGTTTTTGTTGTTTTTTTTTTCGTTACATTTTTGCAGTTGCATAAGAATTGCGCGCAAATCAGTTGTTTTGTATCCGTTGCCGTGTAAAGTTCTTGTAAAATGTAACTTTATTCTTTTTTTTTTATATTAAAACTCATTTTTTTGTGACAAAATAAAATAAAAAAATGGATAATACAGGAAAAGGTACCATAATTTCACAGTGTATAGCAGCAATGTCAGCATCAATTGGAGCATTTATTGTGGGACTATCATTAGGTTGGTCATCACCAGTACATCTACGTTTAACTGAATATCATGAATATAAATTTAAAGTAACTGATAGTGATTTTAAATGGATTGGTTCATTATTAGCATTAGGTGCTGCAACACAATGTATACCAATGGGTTATATTGTTAATAAATATGGTCCAAGACAAACAATATTATTCACATGTTTTCCATGTATAATTGGTTGGTATTCATGTTTATTTGCAATGAATTTAAATATGTTATATATTGGAAGATTTATAATTGGTATGACATCAGCAACATTTTGTGTTGCAATACCAATATATATTGGTGATATTGCACATAAGGATATACGTGGAAAATTATGTAGTCTATTTCAATTAAATATAACAATTGGAATTCTATTTACATATATAATTGGATGGAAATTAAAAGTTAAATATATAACAGTTATTTGTGGAATGTTTCCAATTATATTTGGTATTATATTCTTTTTTATGCCAGAATCACCAGAATTTTTGGTAAGATAAATTCAAATTTTTTTAATATTGAAAAAATTTTATTTATTTTTTTGTTTTAATGCTCTTTCTCCTTTTTTTCCCTTTCATTTCAATCAATGTATGTACATATTCTTAATTTTTATTTTTCAGATTTCACAAGCACGATTTTCACAAGCAATTGATTCATTAAAATGGCTTCGAGGTAAAAATTTCAATTGTAATGATGAAATTGAAAGTATTAGAAAAGAAGGAATTGCTGCAAAACAAGATTTTCTTGGAATATTTTATGGACTGTTTCGAAAAGAATGTATGAAAGCAATTTCAATAGGTGTATTATTGATGGTTTTCCAACAACTTTCTGGAATTAACGCAATCATATTTTATACACAGAAAATGTTCGAGGTATGATAAATTTAAGAAAAGAAATGTTCCCTTTTGCTCATGACTGGAAGAACATGGCAATTTCTTTGACTAAAATTTATATGTAGAAGAAAATTTGAATTTTGATTGTAAAACGAACGTGTAAGTAATGTAATGGGCAAAAGTACACTTTGCACGGGCAAATATTTTTTTTTACTTTTCGTTGATACCACTTGGAAGACTATTTTTAATAAACAATAAAAGTAGGTACCTACCAAAAAAGGAGAATAGAATTTTGTAGGCATTTGTGGAGATAAAATTTACTCTTAATATTTTATTTTCTTTCAAAGAATCACTTTAGTCAGATAGTCATGGACAAAAGAAAAACATATTTCTGTTAATTTATTAAAATTAAATAAATATAAATTTTCAGGATGCTAATATATCTATTGATATTGCATTAGCAACAGTTATAGTTGGTAGTATACAAGTTATAGCAACATCAATGTCATTAATAACAACAGAAAAATGTGGTAGGAAAATTGGTTATTTTTCATCAATATTTGTTATGGGAATAACAACAACAATATTAGGAATATATTTTTTTATACAAGAAAAAAATCCAAATTATGTTAAATCATTTAATTTATTACCAATAATATGTGTTTGTATTTATATAATTGCATTCTCACTTGGTGTTGGACCAATACCATGGGTATTAATTGGTGAATTATTTGCATCTGATGTTAAAGGTTTAGCAGCAGCAATTGTAGCAACAGTTAATTGGTTTTTAGCATTCACTGTATCATTAATGTATGATCCAATTAAAAATTTAATTGGTATTAGTATAACATTTTGGTTATTTTCATTTATTGCATTCATTGGATCATTATATACTATGGTTTATTTAATTGAAACTAAAGGTAAATCATTAATTGAAATTCAAAGAATGTTAAAACATCAATAATACTTAATGATAATGATATAATTAATAATTTAATGATATTTAAATTTAGAAATATTTCATTAAAAAGACAATAAATAGTTTTAAAACTAAAATACAAATATTAGAATAAAATATAATATTTACGTTGTAATAACATGTATTTTAGTTACATTCAATTTTATTTTATTTTCAGTCCTAAAAATATTCCTCAATATCGACATCATCATCATTAGATGATGAAAGTTTATCAAAAGGTTTAAATTTTGCTCACTCTGCAGTAGAGTTAATGATGCGTTTTTTTAAGAGATATCCCCATTAGGCATATTCCTCAGTATTTTTAAAATTGGAAATTATGAAATAGCTGCTTTCGATTTGCCATTTCCAAGTATCTACTTGCGAAAAATAATTTTTATTGTTGTGGTTGAGAAGCAAATTTTGAAATGGTAAGTAATTTTAATTTTTCACCTGAATATGTATTTAATTAATGTTGTTTATTTGAAGTCATCTCAAAAATACAAAGAAGCTGGACAAATAATAAAAATTAAAAAAACATAAAAAAAAATAAAACAGAAAAATATAATACATACAAAAAAGAAAACACATCTAGTGCTTAGCCCTCTACATCTACCTGAAAAATTTCACATGATGAGTAGCTACAGCTTGAACAACGACTCCTATAGTACCAAGACTTAATGCTCAATTTTATTTTATTGTTTATATGTGTTGGAAGTACCAAATTAACATTACAATTTTTTGTTTTTAATCAATTATAACTAAGTTGTGATTAAAGTTACATGAAAATTATGTTCAAATGAAATGTAGAGAAGATCCTTAGCTTTATTTTTACCGAATATATTAAATATCTATGGGCAACGTAAATCAAAGAAAAAACGTGATAAATATTTAGTAACATAAAATTGAAAATCAATTTTTCCTAAAATCTCCTAAATTACTAAAAATATCAAATTATAATGTTCTACAAATTTGTAGATTTTTATTAAATAAACATTTTACCCAAACATTGTTGTATCATAAAATTAATAGAAATTAAGTTGTTAAAGAAAAATGATAATTTTTTATTAAAATCACAATTATCTCTCTCATTTCTCATTTTTAACAGTCACCTCTGAAAATGTGGTACTACATTTTTAAAAACTTTGCGTTGTCATAGCAACAAGTAATGTTTTCGCATCACGAACAAAAGAACATTATCATCACCAAAGCAGCGATTCATTTTTGAAGATACACTATTTAATATATTCGGTGAAAATAAAGCTAAGGATCTTCTATACATTTCATTTGAACATCATTTTCATGTAACTTTAATCACAACTTAGTTATAATTGATTAAAAACAATGAATTGTAATGTTAATTTGGTACTTCCAACACATACACAAAATGAGCATTAAGTCTTGGTACTATAGGAGTCGTTGGCTTGAACCAAAAGAGATGAAGTTTCGTATTGTACTACGTTGGCATGCGCAGAAGAAAAGATACTTACACACATGCGTTTTTGTTGTTGTAACTTGTAAATTCTAATAAATAGGTTTCTTCTTTCGTATATGTATACACAAGAAGATGACTACGACATGTAAAACATGCGCAATGAACCTTCAATTGAAATAATTTCAGCTATACGAGTAGATGATTTAGCACAGACTTCCACCTTATCTACTCGCAAGTACTTGGAAATGGTAAATCGAAAGCAGCCATTAGAATTATAATAATTTAACAATCATTTCTTTCATAAACATGTTAAACATTTTTCAGTTTGATTGCTAATTATTAGCGTAGGTTGACCTACATCCTATCCGGCGCCCACGAAGTTGAAGGATATGCCACCCACTCATCCTCCTCGACCGCTTGTTGCACAGGCGGAAGCACTCCGAAGTAATTATGCTCTTTCATTACTCTCGTTCCAGGATCAATTTTTTTAATTCTTTTAGCAGCAGCTGATTCAGTAGTCTGCATATTCGATCTTCAAGCATAGGAATGGTCTTGGTAAACAGTTTTTTTTGCGAACATCACGAGAAGTAGGTGATTTTGGGATCACATCCTCCTCAGTCACAACTGAAGATGGTTGAAGTTGACCCCATCTTCACTATTGCTGTCACTTACTACCAAGTCATAATATTCTTGATCAGAAAATTCCAGATTTCGGAAATCATAATCAGAATCATCACTTTCAAGTGTTTCATCTTCACTATTAGTGTCGCTTTGTATTTCGTAATAATCTTTTCTTTTTCAGGCTCGACCATTTCAGCATCATGTATATTTCCAACATGATCTTCTGCTCGTAGGTTGAAGTTAGGGCAGGAGGCGGGATGCCGTGATTGTCCTTGCACTTCAGCAAGAACAATGTGAATCATATTATTACCCGCATTTATGTCTCTGTTCCACATCTTATTACAATATAAACATTTATTAAAACGATGTGGAGATTCAGAAACTTTGAATGTGCTAAAACAGTTTGAGCAGGTCTTTGTTGTACCATACTGATCTACCATGAACACATCGGCATTTTTGGGTTTTTTGCAGGGCTTTGTAAAAACCCTTGTTGGGTAGGCGAACGTAACCACGAATATGTTTTTTAATTTTCTGGTTACCATATCCAACTAAGGTTCTTGTGCCCGATTTTATCAAGTGTCCGGCGAGTTCTGATATATTTATCAAATTTCAGCCTGCTCACTTTCTCATTAAAGTATAATGTTTGCATTTCAGCAAAATATTTCAACTGTTTTCTTACATAACTATGGTAGTTTTCTGACTTGGACGATTCGTATTTCGATTCATAAGCAAAGTCTATATAATTGAATTTGTAATTCATGAACGTTACAAGTTTATTGTTACGACTACCCCCAACCCCCCCCCCCCTAGTGATTTTTCGAAAATCTTCATTTTTATAATTGATAACAGGTTTATTGCTATTTGTAGAAATCATGCCGAGTAAACATTTTAACACTTTTTATCTTTAAGCGTTTTTTTTTTTAGCTTTTTTCAATTGTATTGCATGAACCTCGGCGGATTCAAAGTCTTGCCTCTTTGGACGTTCGGAGATTATCGAAATTTTATATCTCTACGAGCAAATTTATCAATATTAAAGCACTTTGTCCAATAATCTTGCAATTGATCATATTTCTCGCTGGTCAACCGAGACTTGAAAATAGCTCTCTAAAACCCGTATTTGTGAAGACAACATGTTTACTCCCAAATCCGTGTTTAGGAATAACCAAAAAAGACTTTTTACCGTGGTTGTATATCAACTTCTGCAATTTCAGCAAAAATTCAATATAGACAAAGTTGGAAGAAGTCAAAATTCTGCGCGAAAGTTCTCAATGGCTTGCATACATGTAGAAATTAAATTCAAAATTTTAACTTTAATAACAAAATATATGAAAATTACAAAATTGATAAAAAATTACAAAACTTGAAATATTACTATCCACGTAATTTAGACTATCCACGTCTACGGTTGCTTTGAGAATAACAATCAAATTCCAAAATAATCTATTCGATACCTACTTTGTACAATAACTTCTATTAGGCAAACGGTAAGTATAATACAATTAACAATTTTATAATACTACCGTAAAGAACACTCCGTTTCAAAATATAGCCTCACCCTTACCATGTGTGTATATCTCATATAAGGAGTGAATTTTTTACAAATCTTTGTTCTAGGATTTTGAAGGACCTGTTGTGTTAAGAAAATTTTTGAAATTTAATTTTTAGAAAATCCCACCATGTAGAAGAAAGAGAGGGAGAAAGTAAAATGTACAAATAAAAGCTGTTGCAAAATATAGCCTCACTACCATTCAAAGTGAATTTTTCAAAGTGCTTACAGGGATTTTGGATATTTTTTTTAAATCTCTTTATTGTGTGATAAGTTTTCAAGATTTTTGATAAAAAATGGCACTGGTCAATTTGTTAAATAAAACAGAAATTGAAATTATGAAGTAACTAAAAGGTGGAAAAAAGTCAAATCGACAAATTTCGAAAATACTGGGCCAAAGTCCAAGGACAATCAATAATTTTTTTTTAAATGAAAAATAAAACGTAGTTTTAACAAATTTTGGCCGACCACCAATAGTAACACGTAGGAAAAAATGAGCCATCCCGAATGCTTTTTGTTGTTCAACACTAAAAATGAATCAAATTAAAGAGAAATAAGGATCGGATGTTCACGAATCCTACTGTTTATAAAATATTACGAACATAGAAACATTTCGCATAGAAAAATAACAAAATATCCGTGCTACACGAAAAAACATAGGGAATATCGCCTTAACTTTGCAATGAAACCATATATTATGTAAGGCAAAATGGCACAAAGTGGTTTTAACCGATGAAAACAAGTTTAATTTAGATGAACCAGATGATTAAAGGTTTTATTTACATAATTTAAGGAAGAAGGAAAGTTACTTAGCACTCAAAAAAATAGATGGAGATTCTGTTATGATATGGGGTGTCGGAGAATATAATACTAAGTTATACCTAAAAAAAACTCCAGTTTGCTTTCACCAATTTATGTCATTTTTTCAATAGTAGTAATTCATATTAGATTTATGAGTGGAAGAATACTTCCAGAAAATACTGAGAATTGTTAAAGAAACAAATAATAAAAATCTCTAAGAATTTGGAGCAGGATGACTTCATTTTTCAACAAAATAATGCAGTAATCCATATTACAGGTATAGTTAAAAACTGATTTTCTGGAAAAATTTCACAAATATTACAATGACCGGACTTAAATATAATAGAAAACGTTTAAAAATATTTATTAAGAAAAGTTTTTTCAAACAGCTAACAGTATGAAACTGTTTAGGATCCAAGAAAAGTAATATAGAAGAAGCAAAATGGAGTTCCAAAAGTATATGTCAGAAAACTGTATAAAAGCATAAATAACCATCTTTGTTAGATTTAAATTAAAAATGGTAAAGAAAGTCCTTATTAATAAAATCTAAAAAACAAAAATTATTTGTGTTTTCAATACCAAATTTTAAAAAACATTATAGTGAGGCTATATTTTGCAACGGCTTTTATTTGTACATTTTACTTTCTCCCTCTCTTTCTTCTACATGGTGGGATTTTCTAAAAATTAAATTTCAAAAATTTTCTTAACACAACAGGTCCTTCAAAATCCTAGAACAAAGATTTGTAAAAAATTCACTCCTTATATGAGATATACACACATGGTAAGGGTGAGGCTATATTTTGAAACGGAGTGTATATAAGCAATAATTAACAACAATTTAATTTTAATGATTAATATTATACAATGCAAATATTCTTAAATTAAATGTAAGTACTTAATTCACTACCACATTCGGCCGTCCTGTATTATCTTCAGACCTCTGAAGAATCCTTAATCTTCCACATTTTCGCTGCTGTCATTGAAATTGTCTGCATCTCCTTCTGGTTCTAAATGTACATCGTCGTCGTCATCGATTACGCTCCAAGACTTCATTTTTTCAGTACAAGTGTCTGTGGCTTTTGGTCCTTCGTGCTCGCCTTCCTTTTGTACACCGTATCTGTCGAAACCTTTAATACTATACTTTATTTAACAATTAAAGTCAGTACAGGCAAGATAGGCATACTTTTCTATACTCTTTTACATTTCGTTTGTATAAATCTGTCTCGTGTGTGGGGTGATCAGATCTCAATTTCAATCGAGAGAAATCTTTTAAATTAAATATTACCAAGGCAAAAAACTCATCGGGTACTGCCTCCATAAGCACAATACTGACTTTAATTGTTAAATAAAGTATAGTTCTCTTAGTTTTAAACTATAAAGCCCTCTACATCTACCTGAAAAATTTCACATGATGAGTAGCTACACCTTGAACAACGACTCCTATAGTACCAAGACTTAATGCTCAATTTTATTTTATTGTTTATATATTGTGTTGGAAGTACCAAATTAACATTACAATTTTTTGTTTTTAATCAATTATAACTAAGTTGTGATTAAAGTTACATGAACATTATGTTCAAATGAAATGTAGAGAAGATCCTTAGCTTTATTTTTACCGAATATATTAAATATCTATGGGCAACGTAAATCAAAGAAAAAACGTGATAAATATTTAGTAACATAAAACTGAAAATCAATTTTTCCTAAAATCTCCCAAATTACTAAAAATATCAAATTATAATGTTCTACACATTTGTAGATTTTTATTGAATAAACATTTTACCCAAACATTGTTGTATCATAAAATTAATAGAAATTAAGTTGTTAAAGAAAAATGATAATTTTTTATTAAAATCACAATTATCTCTCTCATTTCTTATTTTCAACAGTCACCTCTGAAAATGTGGTAATGTGGACTTTATATGGACCTAAAAATTTAGGTCGGATTTTTAATCCTGTGCCGAATTGCACCCTTTCAGTAGCGACGAGATCTCCTATGTTGTATTTTTTAGCATTTTTTCTTCTTTTATTGTATTGCTTTTTCTTCTCTTCTTGTATCTTGGCAATTTCTTGTTTAGCTTGTTGTCTTTGTTCATGTCGCACATCTTCAAATTGTTTTATTTGCTCTTCCTCAATTATTTCAAGGTTTTTTACGTCCTTTGGCGTTTTTATTTCTACCCCAGTTAACAATTGGAATGGTGTTGTTTTTATTGCTCGTTGATAGGTTGAATTGAGGATTTGTTGTACTAACGTGACATGTGTGTACCATTTTTCTGCTGCTATTACGCAAAAATCCATTCTGCGACCTGTTCGTCTATGATTTTTCTTTCCACAAGTGGGAACCTTCTTGGAGGACGATATATGGGTTCGTCGTCAGTTTTGACTATCTTCATACTAATTGCGGATTTGCCTGGAAAGCTAGGTGAGTAATGTGTTATAAATGAAATTACCTTGTCTGCATTTTCTTTTTTCAGGTGGTCTAAATCAGATAAGTTTACAGGTTCATCATCCTTCTGGCCAACTTCTATTTTTGCTAGAAAACAGGTAGCTTCTTCTACGACTTCGTTCTTATCTTCATAATTTGCAGTTTCTTTTTTCCTTATACTTATTTTTCCACCGTCGATACTAACAATAGCTTGACCTTGACGTAGTAAGTCCATTCCGATGATCATATTAGGCTTCAAGCAATCATCGTCAACGATGTGGGCCTCTATATTGATATACTTCTCGTTGTTTATTTCAATGTCTAGCCTACATGAGCCTTTTGTAAGTACTTTTCCAAGCCCTGCGACAATAATTGGAGAATTTCTAGAAAGACTTAGTTGTTTAATTAACTTTAAACAACATTCTTTCAAGACACAGATTTCGCTTCCTGTATCTATTAAGCATTCCAAAAGAACACCATTAATTCTAGCTCCTAAGCAGGTGCTGCGTTTTGGTACGTCTGTTACATGCGTAGAGGTTTAAGCTAAATTTTTGTCATGACGTTGTCTGAAACTTGTAGAGATAATGTTCGAACTTTGTTCTATTACTTTTTCCTTGCAATCTGGCCTTTTGTGACCATACTTATTGCATTTGAAACACTTAGGACCTTTGTCCTTTTGTGGACATTTATGAAACTCGTGGTCTTTTGACCCACAGTTAAAACAATACTTTTTATCCTTAGACCCATTTTTTTTGTTAAGTTTATCTTTTATATCGCGTTCTTTTTCCACTTTAATATTTTCATTTTTTATTTTTTCGTACACCAATAGCTTTTTTTTAAATTCTTCTATGTCTTTTGACCCGTACAAAATAATTTTATTGTTCATCGTATCTTTAATACCGTCAATTACGTACGATATAACCGACGAATCATCTATTTCAATTTGAGAAGCAATATCGAGCACGCAGTATAAATATTGACGTAATGTTTCACTGTTCTTTTTCTTTCTATGTCCCTCAATTTACTATGAACTTCCGTACTTGAGATTTTCTTATAAAATTCTCGAAAAAGCGCATTTTTCAAGTCCTGGTAATTTAACGGTTTTGCTTCATAGTCTATGAATAACTTGCCGACACCACTTAGAGCTCTTTAACAAAAGACAAATTTTTGTATTTCATTCCACCGGAAAACGATTGCATATTGCTCGAATTCGTTAATCGATTTCTCCACGCTAATCGTTTCGAAACCAGAAAATTTTCTGACCACGTTTTCAATATCCGTAAAATTGAACCTTGTACTTAAATCACCCGATTCACGAGGTGCTACCGAATCAAATTCAACCGTAGGATTGCTTCTTTGAAGACTTCCTCTTCCTCTTCCGCACATTTTAAGAATACACTATAGTTCGTTATTTAATTAGAATCTCGAGACAGAAACGTATAAAGCTCAAAATAATCAAATTATAAACCGGTAAATTTCCAAAAAATTTTCACTTATAATATATTCATATGATTTGCACAAAACTAGCACTTCAACAAAATATATGTTTCTAATAAGAATTTAATGCAAGAAAATTTTTAATTTAAATTATTTGTTGGAACTTAGTACTCTTATGATTAAGTTTTCTAATAAAAACTTAATGCAAGAGAATTTTTAAATTTTAATTATTCCCTTTACCTATGGCTACATCTAAAATAAATGATATTTGTTGTTGGTATTTTTTGGCTTGATTTTTTCTTTGCTTTTATGTTATTTTTCTTTTTTCAAGCATTTTTTATTTTTGTTTCTTATTTCGATCCTATTCTTAACCTACCTCTACAAATCTGTTTTACATTGATATTCATTCTATTCAATTCGAAAGAGCTTCAGACTAGAGCTTTCTCAGACCAGTTTTTGAGCTCTCAGATAAATTTTTATAAAAATGTAAAAATTATGAATTTCATACGTTCCTCGAGGAGGAATCTCTTAATACTTGATACTTTTTTTCCTTTTGAGTCCATATATAAAGTCATTGGATTAAATAAATTATCATTAATTTATAAGAACTATAGAATGCAATACATATAAAAAAAAGCAGAATATTTTAAAAAACAAGGAAATTAAAAATATTTATTTTTCCTTTGATACAAAACTCACATACATACATATTTGATTGTATTAGTTTTTTTTTCCGGAACAAAATACAGTACAGCTAAATATGATTGGCAAAAAGTTGCGGAGGTGGGAGAAATTTTGAAAATATTAAAAATATCCTTTCATTTCCCCTTTTTTGAAGAAAACAGCGAAAAAAAAAAATAAAGATTAAATCTTCCACTCAGTAAGTATAATGAGAATGACTAGCGATCATCTATCGACGCACACACAAGGCATACGGCCCTATTATGTATTTCGACCGAAATTCAATCGAATCGAACAAATATTCACAATATTTTGTGTCATTCTCAAACAAATGCTAATATATGCTATAAGAATTTTATTTAAAATATCTAGTAATCTTTGCTTTTCAATGTTTTATTCGATTGCAATCAAAAATTATTTCAATGTCTTTTTTCTGATCGAATAAAATTCTTAAACAAAAATTTAAAATCATAGATTACTAGATATTTTAAATAAAATTCTTATACATAGCATATATTAGCATTTTTTTGAGAATGACACAAAATATTGTGAATATTTGTTCGATTCGATTGAATTTCGATCGAAATACATAATATGGCCCATATCCTCTTTTTAGCTGAAAAAATAAAAACACTCTTCCATCCAATAATTGACGAATGCCATGGTTGGTTGGTTGGTTGACGTGGCGGTTCTTTGGATTACTTCCGAAGACCCAATTAGCACTGAAAGTGCCGTTTTGATACCACACCTCGCGTAACCTTAGATACCGGTAGATCACTATAGCCATCCTGTTCCATTCAGGAATCGTATAATGTCTCCTACCGTAACTTTTGATATTTCTTCAAGGCCTTTGAAGGAGTAGCTCCCCAACGTCTGGAACCTTATTCTGGCAAGTGCCGGACAGTTGCAGAGGTAGTGAGTAAGGATTTCTCTCTCATTGGCTTCCCTGCAACTACGACAGTTGGTATTGAAGGGGATACCCATTTTCTCTGCATGATCCCCTATTGGCCAGTGCCCTGTAATACATGCCGTGATCCTGGCAATGTCTCTTCGGCTTCTGTTTATTAAGCTTTCAGTTCGCTGTTTGTTATAAGATGGCCATGTCTTTTTCGGGATTGCACACCCTGGAAGACCTTTCCATCGGGTGTTAGCTATTGCTAGAAAGTGATTGAAGAGAGCTCTCTTCACACAACCCAAAGGAAGATACACTTCCTTTGCCATAGCTTCGTGCAATTCCGACCTCTGTCTCGCCAAAAGGTCGGCTCTCTCATTCCCCTCAATGTTCCTAGGTCCTGGAACCCAGAGAAGTGTGACACTAGCCTTTTCCGAAATTGAAGTTAGCTCTTCTCTGCACTGTGCTACCAGTTTAGAGAAGATGTTCGCCGAGTTCAAGGCTTTGATCGCGGCCTGGCTGTCGGTGAAAATACCTATATTGTTGCCTGCTGTAGCAGTTTCTCTACATGATCTGCAGGCCTCGAGGATAGCAAGTGTTTCAGCCTGGAAAACGCTTGCATAGTTTGGTAATCGGATAGATAAGGAGAGGTTATCTGAGAGCACTCCCGCTCCCACACCCTCGTTCGTCTTAGATCCATCCGTGAAAATGATAGTATTGTAATCACTCATCCCCTCCCCTCGTCTCCATTCTCTCCTTGTGGGGAATTTCACCTTGAAGTTCTTTTCAAGATAAAGCTTGGGAATGAGGTAATCCGTAGGCTTCTTAGCCCATTCAATTGATAATTTTTCTAGAATGCAGCTGTGGCCATACGGTCTTGCGGTCCACCGCCCAGATTTTCTGAGTCTGACCGCACTGCACAAGGCAACGTAACTGATGTGAAGATCGGGGGGGAGAAGGTGCAGGACCACATTCAATGCGTCCGTTGGGCATGATTTCAACGCTCCTGTGACACCTACTACCGCCGCTCTCTGCACCCTGCTGAGTTTAGAGAGGTTATACTTTTTGCTTAGGGCCGGCCACCACACAAGTGCCCCATAAGCAAGGATTGGACGTACTACTGCTGTGTACATCCACAGTAACATATGTGGTTTCAGGCCCCACCTTTTCCGAAGGTTTTTTTGCATGCATAGAAGGCTATGCATGCCTTCTTCACGCGCTCTTCAATATTTTGCTTCCAGCTAAGTTTAGGGTCGAGAACTACTCCCAAATACTTCGCGCTGGATGTTAAAGACAAGGTTACTCCGTTTAACTTGGGTAAGTTAAAAGTAGGCACCTTGGTTTTGGTAGTGAAAAGCATCAGTTTTGTTTTGCCTGGGTTGACGCTTAGGCCGCAACTTTCTGCCCAAGCGCTTACCTTACCCAGGTTCCTTTCCATGATCTTGCTGATCTCAGAAGGAAACAGTCCTGAGATTAATATAACAAGGTCGTCTGCATACGCGACGGTCTTGACTTTGTCCCTGTCAAGTCTCGACAGAATTTTGTTAATTACAAATAGCCACAGTAAGGGTGATATAACTCCTCCTTGTGGAGTTCCCCTACTCGCATATTTGGTAATTTGGTATTCACCCATATCCGCCCGGATTTCTCTTGACCTCAACATTGAGATCAGCCATCCTCTAAGGCCCTCTTCTACCTCTAACTCGGTTAGAGAGTCTAAAATAGCTTCCGTGCGAACATTATTAAAAGCACCTTCGATGTCTGGGAAGGCTGCTAAAGTATATTGTTTGTATTGTAAAGATTTTTCAACTGTGCGCACTACTTCGTGCAGAGCCGTCCCAGTTGATCTACCTTTAATGTATGCATGCTGAGACTGAGAGAGCCCTCTTACCTCCATCTTCTGTCTTCAATCTTATTTATATCATATGGTATACAATAACAAATACCGTATTATAAGATGAATATTAGAATTATGGGCGTGTTCTTCATTATTTTTTATTTTTTAAATTTTCTTTACATGTTTCTTCTTTTCACATCTCTCTCCTCTTGCACTCTTGTATAGTCAAACATCTCATGAGCTTATTCGAAGCCAAATTGACAAACATACAGACACGAAAATTCAAAAATTTGAATTTAGCGGCTATATTAAACCTCTAAGTAATATTTTCTTTGACCAAAATCATATACTTCTCGTTATGTAGGACAAAGGAAGATTGTTGATCGTAGGCTTGGAGATCGAAAAAATAAAAGTTGGTCTGGAAGGAGTTCTTCCGCCTGTAGAACAAGCGTTCGCGGAGGATGAAATTCCGCAATCTCCTACTCCTCAACAATCTTGTTCGAGGGTGGAATGTCCTTCCACTTCTTATAGAAAAACTAAGAATTAATAGAGTTCTGGGCCGCTATTCTCGAAACCACTCGTAAAGTTAAGTATACGTAAATCCACCATTTACGAGTGGTTTTGACATATGGCTTATTCTCGAGATCCGCATACGTAAATATTCGAATGAAAACCATTCGTAAAGATACGAGTGCCTATTTGCACTCGTAACTACTTACGAGTACTAAGTTAATACTGTCTAAAATAAATAAATAGTTATTTAATATAATGTATGTATGTATATACTCATACTATATATTATATATTACATTAAAAAACTATAAAAGTAAAATTATGAATTAAAAATATTATATTAATTATAAAAATAAAAATTATTGATACAATCCTTTGTTTAATGTCATCCACCATACACATTTTTTTAATTTGAGTAATTTTAGAAATTTCTCTTGGATATTCTCAAAATGACATACGTCATATATATTTCTTCTCTCATTATTCATTAAACCTCATCCCCCTTGTCTAAATCATCCGATACACAAACCAGTTTTGAACTTTAGAACTTTTACCATACTCGTAATCTATTCGAATGGTAAATAAATATTCGATTGATTTCAAGAATACGTGTAACGTGTAACATAAACCATTCGAAACAAAGTACTCGTAAAGATACGTATGCGTAACTTTACGAGTGATCTCGAGAATAGAGGCCCTGGAACTAAAACTTAAAAACCCTCAAAAAATTTTGGTTTGTATATGAAAATTTTAAAAGTTGTGAAATTTCCCATCTGCTGGTTATGTTTTTAAATAAATTTTCTTCGATGGAATAAATATTGAAATCTAACAACATTAAATAAAATGTCATGAAAAATAGGAATTTGCCGTATTTTATTTTAAGCCAGAACTCAGCAGTTAGCATAGTCAGTGTTGCAAAGTCTACTTATTTGTAAGTAGATCTACTTACTATTGAGTCAATCTACATACTTACCTACTTATTATGACCTCAAATCTACTTACTTTTTAATCGAAGCTTATTTTGCTGTTTTCGTTTTTAAAACCTAATTTTAAGACTCAAAAAAATATAAGAGGTGAAGCCAAATGAAAAGCAGAAACATATAAAATAGGTACATTTTAGCTGTTTTACTGTCTACTGCCGTCATTCTATTTCTTTTATTATTTTGTTGTAAGACATTTACACATAACACTTGACATTCATCTGATTTTATCGGTGCGCATTTATGTAATCTTTTACTTTCTTTATTTTTTACCGGCTTGTAAATATGTTATATAGATCATTATGAAAAGTTATTGAATATCATTTTAAATTACTCATCTACATGGACAATAGTCCATGACTTGACAACGAAAAACATTTACGAGTTTATGCGATGCTTTTAATACGGATTTTGGTTTACTCCCAATTTTATCTGCTATAAGCCCAATTTATTTGGGTTTAATCCGAAGCCTCGAACAAGAGTTTTGTATGTATTAGTAACAAGTGCCATGTTTTGTTTTGACATTTTAGTTTCTTATGGTTTCTTAATAAGAGTGGTGGAATATTAGTGTAAAGAAATAGTGTTTTAGTTGAATATTTTTGGTTTTTTAAATAAAATATGGTTTATAAAAGTTTTAAAATATAATAAATTAACAGTGTTATAATTTTTAAAGTGCACAATAGTCAAAAAATTAAATAAAAAGGTGGAAAATATTGTGCCTTCATACCTACTTGTAAGAGAATAAATTAAAGTATGACCACATACCTATGGTGAGGTTATATTATTTGTAAAAAAGTGAATAAATTGATTTGATTTTTTTATTTTAATATTATATAAATAAATTTATTTAAGCTAGAAAGAAATTATAATATATTAAAGGAATATTTTTTTCACCTAATTTGTATTGAACATTTAATAAAAGTTTTTTTTTGCTTTAGTATATATAAATGAAACATGTAAGTTTTTTTTGATAGTGTAATAGCCTAGGCAGACCAAGCTAAAGTACGTACTTGAGTACAAAAATAAAGCACGAAGTATGAATTCATCGACTTTTCCCATACATTTCTGTACTTTAGCTAAGCACAAAAATTTATGTACTTTAGGTGTAAAGTACGATCTTCAGCGCCACTTGTTGTCAATAGTAGAAGTAAAATTTGTGTTGAGCTTTGCACCAGTAAAAAAAAATGTGTGAAGTAATGTATTTAAAAATAAAAAATAAACATGGTTGCTGCCATAATAACCAGAAGAATATCTATCTCTTTTTTGTATATATAGAAATTAAGAGACAGATATACTTTTGGTTATGGTAGCTACCATTTTTAATTTTTGAGCTAAATTTCCGTATTTTTATTAATTTTAAAATAAATTTAAACGTCAAAATTAAGTACAAAATAAATTTAAACTTCAAAATAAAGTACAAAAACCGGTGTGTCACCAAAATAAAGTACAAAGGCAAAGTACGTACTTTAGTCGTACTTTATATTGCGGTGTGTATAGGCTGTAAGACAAACTTTATATGCTTTTGAAATTTATTAACAGTGTTGTTAAATAACAAAAATTATTTTTCAGCTGTCATTGTCACTTAATATCAAAAAATAATGCCAGCAACACTGGCAACGCGTATAACGCACCAAAAAGTAGAAAATTGTTCAACTTTTGGAGCGTTATGCGCGTTGTGTGCGTTGACCATTTAGTCAGCTCTCATAAGAAAAGCTTATTTCTACTAGCTGTCATTTAACGCACCAAACGCAACGCTCCAAACGCGTGCATTGAAACTCCACCTTAAGTGTATAAAAGTATCAACGTTTGCATGTATTCTTTTATTCCCAATTTACCGTTTATAAATATAGCGTACTCCCAATTTAATCCAAAGTTCGGATTATTTTTTTGCCGTATAAACTGTTAAATTGTCTACTTACATCTACTTTCTTTTTCGATTCCATTCTACTTACTTTTAAAAATGTTATTTTGCAACACTGAGCATAGTTATAATTATTAATTACTGTTGGTGTTGAGTGTTGACTATTGTCGACTGTTGTTGGTACTTGGTACTTTACTTTTATAATTTGTTCAAAAATATATCATATTGAAGTAGTTAAGTAAAAATAAATAAAACTAAAATTAAATAATAAAATTATTAGTGTAAAATCACGTAAAAATGTCATCAAAGTCGAGTACAAAGAAATTTAAATGGTCATTGGACTTCAATACGAAGTAAATTTCATTTTCGTGCTAGTAGGCATAAATTAATAAAATCAATTTTATACTTTTTCAGTAGAAACAGTGATTCAGCATCGCCTCCTGGATATAATCCTTCAGTAGCCCAGAATCATACAGAAGTAGTGAAGGATCATCATTTAATGATTAAGAAATCATGGGATATAGCATTAGGTCCAATAAAACAGGTAAAATATAGATAATTAAATAAAGAAAAATCTTAAATGCAAAAATCTATACCATTTATTATTTTAACAGCTTCCTATGAATCTCCTCATCATGTATATGGCTGGTAATTCAATATCTATATTTCCAATTATGATGGTTGGTATGATGCTTATACGACCTATAAAAGCAATGTTCTCAACATCAACAACATCAAAATTAGCCGAAGGATCACAAGGTGGAGGACAAAAATTAACATATTTTCTTGGAAATTTAGCAAATATTGCATTAGCTTTGTATAAATGTCAAAGTATGGGATTATTGCCGACTCATGCATCAGATTGGTTAGCATTTGTTGAACCACAAACAAGAATAGAATATTATGGTGGTGGAATTTCATTAAGTTAAAATTATTAGAAAAATTACATGTATAATACATTTAAATGATTTTAACAATTATATGGCTTATTTATATAAACAATTTATAATTTCATTAAAACGACACTATTTTCACAACCAATCCAATAAGTTCAATTGAATTATTGTAATTAAAAAAGTGACCAATATTTCAATATATGAATGTATGTATGCAATGTAGATCTTTAATAGTCTAAATGTACAGCAAAAAAAAATAAAAATAAAAAATAATAAAATTTATTTTTTTTTCGAAAATTTACAATTTAGGACATGCTTTCACGTGCTGCAAGGTAAAAGACAAAAGTACACTTGTCATTTGTTGATACAAAGTGTACTATTGTCTTTTCTTTACTGTCGCCAATTATTTATTTAGTAAGATGAAATGACAATTTTAAAAGAAAAATTCATCTAAAATTTTAAAAAACTGATATCCGACTTTATTTATCTTTACTGGCCAGATCCTTAACTTTTTCCACTATTTTATCAAATGCCTCTTTAGGTTCTGCTACTTTGGGCACCTAAAACATGTATTAAAATAAAAATTCATTATATTTTACTTTTAAAAGTATTCCTACTATTCGGACAGCTCATGAAGTCGTATGTTTTTAAAACCGATTTTTATTTAATTAACTTTTTTTTTTTATTAAAAGGAGTCGTCGTATACATAATTATATGTATGTACATAATTATAGATATTTCTGATATACTAGTACTACATAGTATGTAGTATTGAGAATACATTTATTAAGAAACATACAACTTCGTGAATTTATTGGAACATGGCCAAAATGCAAATTTTTTAATATAAAAAATTTCAGGATGTCAAAATTTCTAAACTTATTCAAAATTTTTAAAATTCTGAATACACTAAATTTAAAAAAATTAACCACACTTACATCGTAATTTTGTGCTACATACATTCCAGCATATAAACCTGCCCCAAATGTTAACTAAAAATAAAATAATTGTATTACATAATTATTTTGAAAATTTAATTATTTACCAAAAGTTTAATAATTACCAAAAATTTAAACATTTCAGAAAATATTGATGAACCTTCCTTTGAAGTGTCCAGTTTGATTTTTGAATGATTAAAAAGAGACAAAAAAAAGCCTAAAAATCAATATTTTGTTTTTTTGTTTTTATAAACAAGTGTTGCTTTTTTATTTTTAACAGATACACTGTACTAAAAAAACATATGATATAAGGCCTATCCAACTCACGAAAACGATTACCGTCACGGTACAATACGTAATTTTTAAATATAGATTCAATGTACAGGTTTATACGTCATTTAATACGGATGTTGGTTTACTCCAAATTTTAACTGCTATAAACTCGCTAATTCGGATTTTGGCTTAAGCCCAATTTAATTGGGTTTAATCCCAATTTTTGTATATGCGTGTGTGAGATAAAATGCAATATGGCGGATTCTAATTTTTATGGTGAGACGTGAGTGTGAAGCTGTCATGTTCTTCTTCTTTTTTTTGTGTGAAAGAAGAAGAATATGTATACTATCATGCTATACGTATCAACATTTGCATGTTTTTTAATCCCAATTTACCGTTTATAGCGTACTCCCAATTTAATCCAAAATTCGGTTTTAATTCGGATTATTTTTTCCCTTATAAAATGGCTAAATGGGAACCCAGTGAAAAAAATTAAATAATAGTGTATTATTGGAACTGAAGAAATTCTGAAGAACTGTTTTAAAGAATCGTTGTGTTCTATTGGAACTGAACTGAGGAAGTGAGAGTTCTGCGATTTCTCATCTTACTTCCTCGCAATATTCTTGAGTCGGCAATGTGATGTTAGTGAACAAATGAGCCTAAATTTATAGTTTATCAGCTGTTTAGGTGGAAGAGTATCATATGGAACTCAAGGCCAAAACACATTCAGGCTAGCCGCACAAAAGTGAAAACACATTGAGGTGACCTGAGAACTGTCAATATAGCCATATAGGTTTACATTTTGTTCGTACATTGCATATGACATATGGTAGCCTTCACACGAGGTAGCAAAGTTTCAATACGCTGTAGCAATGAAATCATTTCACCAAGTGTTTACAAATGAATTCCTCACGTACACACGTTGTAGCATTGTTGCAGTAGCAACTCCATCAACATACAAAATAAGAATGGCAGCCATGTTAGTTTAATAATATTCTCAACCCCAGATAAATTTTAATTTCATAGTACTCGTGATTCATACATGTATTGGTGGTTTCACTGGTGAAATAGGCTGAACCTTGGCAACTCGAAACTGAACAAATTTCTTTTACTCACCAAACCCCTTTCATCCACAAACCGATTTGCTACACCGAGGTTCGTGAAACTTTGCTACATCGTGTAAAAGCTACCTATAGTCGAAATTATTTCAGTTGAAGGTACATTCAGTTCATTGCGCATGTTTTACATGCCGTATACGTATTGATCTTCTTGTGTACAGATATACGAAAGAAGAAACCTGTTTGTTAGAATTCACAACAACAAAAATACATGTGTGTAAGTAAGTATCTTTTCTTCTGCGCAGGACAACGTAGTCAATACGAAACTTCAACTCTTTTGGGACAAGCTATATTTAACGCTAGTTGTAACAATTTTTTTCCAACTTGGTATAATAAGAATCATTTAAAATAATTCTGGCTGATAGTTGTAATACATTCCTCCAACTCCTCCAACACTCCTTACAACTTGGTCGTGTCACTTTCAAATGTATTTTGAGCAGTTGTAAAAACCGGTTTTTAAACTAGATAGCGACGATTGTAACTACTACCCAGTGTGCGATGGATGTTTGGGATGGAATGGAAATGGTCCCGTTCATCATATGACATGGCAAACATAATTTCTTATATTTTAAAGTGCGAGTTGGAGAAATAAAAAATTTCTGTCGTTGTTTGCTAAGACTACCACCCAAAATTTTTCTTTAAAACAGGAGGTGTGAAGTTATGTATTTTAAAGAAAAATAATGTTGAATTTATGACTGTAAAAACGAGTGTCATTTCATGTCCCGTCCGTCATAGTCACTTATCGCCTTAAAAAACCAAAACAAGAATTCTTGAAAAACATTTTCCTTTTCGGTTTGGTAGGTTTTTGGGTGGATCATTATTATTTACATTTAACTGCAATACATTTGAACTACATATATGAAGGTAAAAAAGAAAAAAAGATTCAAAAAAATTTTCTTCAATGCCTGTCCGTCATGCATGGAATCGGCGATATACATACAAATATTTATATTATATGTATGTATGTATGGCTCAGTCTTAGGAAATTAACGAAATTTGTTTTGAGCCCACATGAAACAAAAAGTTGTGCTGTCCAGTATATATATTTCAATGGTAACGGCACTGCAGTCTGCACGCACAAAATCAGTTGTTCGAATTTGCCGCTGTTCTGTTGACTGTTACACAACTTAACCTACATTTTAGTGATAGTGATAGTACAAGAACATATTCAAGTTTACTATAAATGCCCGCTCGGGCTAAAGTTGAAAAAAGGCCTATTGTTTTCGAAATTTATTAGTATGGTTTAATTTAAAAAAATTAGCTAGTTTAATTAAGACAAAATAATTTGTGATAATTTGCATTTATAAAATTCTGTAGTCAGCCACACGTAAGTAAACATTAAATTTTCAATTAATCTTTATTTGCTTTTTTAAGAAAATTAATCGAAATAAGCCACGTAATCTCAATGAAAAAAAAAATGATTTGCTTTTAGTTTAAGTATTTTTTATCAGCTCATTTTTTACTATTAAAATTTTATGTAAGACTATATTTTCGTTTCTATTCAATTTGTTGTACACATTTTATTTTCATGATCACTTTATTTTTTATTTTCATTTTTTTTTTAATCATCTGCTTTTTGTTTACATTTTTTTTTTTGCTCTTCTGCTTTAAAAAATTATAAGTACCTATCTTCTGTATTAGTTTTAGTAATTTTTTTTTAAAAAAATATTCTAATAAATTATCTTTAATGATATTTTTGCCAAAAAAAAAAAAAAAATACATATGTGTTTAGAATGTCATCATTACAACGAGATGAAATCCTATGTCTTTTTGATGTTGATGGTACACTTACTAAACCACGGTCAATAATTGATAAAGAATTTGAAGAATTTTTATATGAAAAAGTAAAATCAAAATCAAAAATTGGTATTGTTGGTGGTTCAGATTTGAATAAAATGTATGAACAATTGAATGGTGAGAAAATATTAGAAAATTTTGATTTTATATTTCCTGAAAATGGTTTAATACATATTGAAAATGGTAAAGAATTAAGTAGACAATCAATACAATTACATTTAGGTGAAGAGAATTTACAAAAATTTATAAATTTTGTATTGAAATATTTATCAGAAATAAAATTACCAATTAAAAGAGGTACATTTATTGAATTTCGTACTGGTATGTTAAATATATCACCAATTGGTAGACAATGTAGCAGAGATGAAAGAAATTCATTTGAAGAATATGATAAAGAATATAAAATACGTGAAACAATGATAAAAATATTAGAAAAAGAGTTTTCTGATATTGATTTAACATATAGTATTGGTGGACAAATAAGTTTTGATGTATTTCCACATGGATGGGATAAAACATATTGTTTAAATCATGTTAATAAAAATCATAATTTTAAAGAAATTCATTTTTTTGGAGATAAAACACATAAAGGTGGAAATGATTATGAAATTTATTCAGATGCAAGAACGATTGGACATAAAGTGGAACACCCAAATGATACTAAAAATCAATTAATTGAATTATTACAGTTGTAATGTTTAGAATTAAGATAATAATTAACTACCTGAGTAAATTATTACATATTATTATTTGCCTTAATTTTATATATAAATACATTCCTATGAATGCAATTATTTAGTTGTTTTTTAAATTATCTAAATTAAAATATCTGCAGGCCAAGTCCACAACGGGCTGGGCTGCGCAATCAGAAAATAAAAAAAATAAGAATAAAAGTGTAATATCTTTCTATTAATAATTAAAATTTTATTCAATTCAATTTTTACTTATTTTATTTTTGTATTTAAAAAATTTAGTTTAAAATTACAAGTTTTTCAATATTTTACAGTTTTACAGGTCACAAAAGTGTTGGGGCGTAGGTGTTTTGTTGCAGAAATTTCTTATTAAGAAATGTTTAAATACTTTAAAATGTACTGAGTATATTTCTAGAATTCAGAGATATGTTTTTATTATTTGCTAACTGTATTTCGAATATTTAAAAAAAATTATTAATGTATATTTAATAAGCAAAGAAAATATTCGTTTAATATATTTATTATTTTCCCTTAAAAATTAAGTATTTGTAGGAGCAAAATATTGAAACTACTAAACTATATTTTTAGATAATTATCTAGAAAATAAGCTCTACTTAATATGTAATTAAAATTTAAACCTTAATTTAATTTATTTTTCAAATTCAGTTTTTGTCTACATACTGAACATTTCCTTGAAATAGATTATATTATGTATTTGGCAATCGAGAATGCAGAATAATGATGTGTTTGTGCATTTTCGAAAACGTCAGATGATCGTCAAATGATGAAATTCAGCAGTTCAAAGTTTTAAGCTGAATTTCATCGATTAACGATCATTGATGCCTTTTACACAGTCTTCTCCACAACTATCTTCTCGACAGTTTGTCGGCCAGGGGAGTAGTGCGGTTTCCTCATCTTAAAAGTAAAAATGTCGAGAAGATGGTCGTGGGGAAGACAAATGTAAAACCCATCATTTGACGTTTTCGAAGATGCACTTTGTTTAGTTCCCAAAAAAACTCTTTATTTTTTTCTACAAATGCCGTAACGAAAACTGTGTAAGAAATGGAAGATTTTTACCTTTCCTGAAAGAATTTCTAAATAAAAATATAAGTAAACTAGAATCTTTAAAAAATAAAAGCGTGTTTTTTTCAAATATACATTTTTATTTTTAACATAAAACAATATTTACTTTTTATTTATTTAATATAATAATATATATAATAATTTAATATATATATATGTATATTTATATACATATATATATTTTCACAGCATTTATTATAAAATTCATTCTCATACACGTACATTATATTAAAATTTAATTCTTTAAAAAAATTCTATTTCATACTATATTTTGTGATTTGATACTTATTTTGAATATTCTATACTTTCATTTATTTATTTTTTCGTTATTCAAAAAGTATTCGAAGTGAATCTTCATTCAATGCAATTAATAACATTATTATACCACCTAATAATATTCCAGATATTTGTATTAAACAATTTTTAAAAGATTTTTCATTATTCCGTGAAATTTCTGGTATTAAATCTGCAAATGCAATGTATAAAAATGAACCAGCTGTACCTGCATATATCCATGGAACTATATTTGAATGAATACCAGCTACACATAAACCAATTGCCATTCCCATAAAACTGAGAATTGATGAAATAATATTTAAAAATATTGCTTTTTTGATATGTATACCAGTTTGAAGTAATAATGCAAAATCACCAAGTTCATGTGGAAGTTCATGACATAATACAGCTAATGCCGTTGCCATTCCAGTAACTGGGTCACTTGCAAATGCAGCACCAATTGTTAAACCATCAGTTAAATTATGTAAACCATCGCCTATAATAACCATAAAAGCAACTGGATTTAAACTTATACCTTTTTTATCTTCTTTAACTTCATTTAACATAACATTTATTTCTTTTGGATCTATATTAATTGTTTTTCTTTCACCAATTTCCATATCAATATTTGTTGAATTTGATGTTTGTTGTTGCTGTTGCATTTGTATTATTTGTTCAGGTGAATGATTATGATGATGTGAATGTCCATGATCATGAATATTTGTACCTTTTAAAAGTGGCAGTAAATTTTCTATTGAATACATTAAAAGTGCTGTAAGAAATGAACATGAACACAACCATACTGGCTCATTATTATGATGATCTGTCGATGATGTTTTCATTTTAATATCCGATACATTTTGATGTTCATTAATTAATGCATGAGGTAATAAATGCATTAATGCATCACCACAAAGTGTTCCAATTGCTACAGATACTAAAAATTTTAAAATTTCATTATATGCAGCAGATTTTATTAATGGCACAATAGCAATCCCAATTAATCCGCAACATGATATGATAAATATAGCAATGGTTGCATAAATCCAAGCTAAAAATAATAAATTAAATAAAATTTAATGAAATCGAAATTTAAATTACTTTTAATTAAAAATAAATTTAACTCAATTAAAAATGTCATATACAACCAGGAAAGCCTATAATATTTTAACGGGTTAACACATTTATCTTTAAAAAAGAAGGTTTTTTCTTTGTTACTTAAATAGCAAATTTAATATAAATTATAAACTTAAAATTCTGATATCAAGAAACGTAATACGTATACGTATACATACGTATATATTTATACTTTGTGCTAATATTCTCTGATAATAATAATGTTTTAATACTATGTACATACTAAAGTTCCATTAAAATTTATTTGTCAATTTTGATTAATTTGATATCATTATATATTTTCGTTTTCTAATTAACGTTTTTCAATTTTATAATAATTTTTCATCGGATCTAGCAGAAATAATACACAAAACCTTTAACACGAATTTCATGTAGAGAAAATCATAAACACAATGTTTTCTTAATATGTAGAAAGTAAGATCAGAACTGCAAACATGAAATCAACCATTTTTAGTTAACTGAACTGGAATGCATTCCAAAACTAACATAGTTAAAATTTAGGTGATGTTCTTCTATTAGTTTTGCCTATTGATGGTCAGTTTCGGAATTAAATATATTGTTTGCTTTGACACTTGAAAGCTGAAACATTAAGCTTGTTCATGGTTATGTTTGACCAAGCTGTAGAGTTTTGGAACGGGAAAACTACCATATTTAGGTTTTGGAATATGTACACTACTAATTGTTTTTTTTCCTTAGAAAATTGTAAAGGTAACACTGAAAACTACAAATAATTTAATCTTATTTATTATGAATATATTTTTAAATAAATACTTACAATAAGTATAATTTTGAACATTTATTTGATCATTTTCAATAATATGTTGAGCACATGCATCCTGATCAATTTGAACTAAAAGTGCTGGACATAATTTTAAAAATATTTCTGGTGTTATTTCTACATTACTAATAACTTTGTTATAGTCGTCATCTTCGTCGTGTTGTTTATTATCATTTTCATTTGATTCTTCAGTTTTTGTATATCTTTTTGTTAATAAATGCTGTTGTCCTTGTAAAGGATTTATTTTATAATCTAAACGTTTTCGATGTAAATCATCATGATCTATGACTAATTTCATAAGGGATTTTGGTGATAAGCATTTGTTATCAGATGCAGCAGTGTTATCATCTAAAATAATAAACAAAAAAAAATTTCCTTATAGCGCATATCTACATATACGTATAGTAGCAAATGAACAAATAGTAAGTAGTACATACAACATACATAGTAACAATAAAGTATTTTTTTCTAGTTAAAATATTTACATATTATTTATTCAATGACCTGTTCAATGGCTTGAAAAATACGTTTATGATGTTGACAATAAGTAGTAAATTACGCTTGTTGTGAAATTATATTTTGAAACAGACTAAAAGACTTCTTTTAATTGGTGAAAAAAATTTTTTTGAAGATAGGTATGTAATGAAAAAATTACCTAAAATGTTTCGAACTTAGTTCTGGCAATTAAAATATTTCCGTTAAAGTGCATTTAAGCTTTTCGGTATTTTTGTTTATAAATCATCCTAACTTTTCTCTGTTTTATGTTACAGACAGTGTTTTGTCTTTTATAAATTTATTATAAACGACTCTCCATTTTTACTAAATTTTACCCTAATTTTTTGAAAATCTTCTTTTTTGGCAACATAATCGTACTAATTTTGGTTTTCATACTTTCTACTAATTTAAAAAGTACTTTTTTTTTTTTTTTTTTTTTTAATAATTTGATTGAATTCATATTTGATTGATATACCTGTATTTCCCATCCAAATTCAGAATTTTTATTAGTTTTAAAAATTCAATTTTAATCCGGAAATAATCAATTTAATTTTAATTTCTATACGTAATGTTAAATATGTATATACTTATATGTATACGAAAATGTATTAATTACAACATTATATTTTAATTATCTCAAATACATTAGAAAGAAGACGGACGGATTTTAAGTTTTATACATATTGTTCCACTTCGACCTGTTCAGATTTTAGATTACATCCAATACCTGGCAAAATTAAAAGCCGGTAATGTGTCGAAACTAATGATGAAATCATCTTTGTCAATTTTGATCTAAAAAGCATTTTTTTTAATTATAAAAATTATTTGAAATTAAGTTTAAATGTTTCTTCCGCTGTTTTTTTTTTTTTTCAAAATTCAATTATATTCGAAATATTAATGTTAACTGTCAATTTTAATAGAAATCTTGTATTTCTAAAAAAAATTTGCAGGTCATATGTATGTATTATAGTAAAAACAAATTTTACAAATCTATTTTTCTAAGAGAAATGATTTTTTAAAGAATGAATTCAAACGCAAAATATTAAATATCATTTTTTCAAACATGACCAATATATTCCATCCTAATTCTTCTTAATAATTCCTTAAAAAGAAAAAAATATTTGAATTAATTTAAAAATTATTTTAGGCTATTTTAATCAAAATCACAAAATACGTATTTTCAATTACATTAACAAAGACATAGTATATGTACGCATTAGACTGTCCCTTATTTGTTCTACGAAAAAAATTTTTTTTTCGTGCTACCCCTTAACTTTTTTAGTTATTACAAAATAATTAAAATCCTAAAATTTCATAACTTTTGGAAGTTATTTACCCGTGCCGACAAAGGGTTCTTTTTACCTAAGAAAATGTACTGAAAATATAAGTTCGTATGTTAGCACGTTTTCGTCAAAAATCAGATTTCGAATTTGAATATCTCTCTGGACATCGTGATCTGAAAATTTTGAAATTTCTGCAGGGCGTTCTTCTTGTCATTTTCTATAAATTTTTTTTTTTTGAACAAAGAAGATCCCTGCACCATGGAGCGAGCTACAAGGCACCAAAGAAAAAAAACTTCTTTCATCTATGTTAAGGAAATTTTTGTAGACATTTTCGTCCATTTGAAAAAGTATGTTCATGTAGGAGTAGGAAGTTGAAATATGGCCAGGATATTTCTTGAAAGGTTCTCTTCTAAACAAAGTTTAAACGAAAAACTGTTGTTAACTAGGGCAAAAGTTATAGGGTAAAATGCACAAAATCGTCATTTTTCGAAAAATTAACGTTTTTTCCCTTCTACTGCGACCCCTCCTATTTTTACACTTTTTCAGAAACATTTAAGATGGCGATTAATTTGAAGTGGCTGAAGTGAACATATGTTGACTGAATAACACTTCTATGTTAAATTTTACTACCTGCCATAAATGTTGAAAAATTTTTGAAGACCTTTTCTTGCCTTTAAAAAAATATGTTCGCAGAGTAGTAAGAAGTTGAAATTTGGGCAGTATATTCCTTGAAAGGTTCTCTTCCACACAAACGAAACAAATGAAAAAAAAATCGTTAACTAGAGCAAAAGGTATAGGGTAAAGTGTACAAAATTATCATTTTTCGAAAAAAAAAAATCACAGTGAAATCGGCGGGTAAATGATGTTAAATTTACCTGGTTTTTGGTATTTCTACTTTAAATTGAAGAACGAAAAAAATTAGGGGGTAGCACCCTGAGAATCTGAAAGTTGAAAAATAAGGGACACTCTAATGTACATATGTACTAAAATACAAAATCTACTTTTCTATCATTAATTTTGTAATCATATCTTTGCAAATTTTTACTCTATTAATATTGTACTTTACGTAAAAACAATTGATGTTGTCTTATTGTGGGTGTGTGTACGTATGTACATACTTATATCTAAAAGTACATATGTATAATATTAGTAAGTATATTAAATTGAAGTGCAATGACTGTTTATTGTTGAACATGTGCTTATGTAAATTAATAATAAAATTATTAGTCAAATTCGCTATTACTATGTATAATATCTACAACAAAAAAGGATGTATATAAGCATGTGCATATGACTTTTAGATGATCACTCGTAGAAAAAATGTAAATTTTCTTATTTAGATTTGTACGTATAGAATGGATTAAATTATAAAAAAAGATCAGAAAAAATATCTACCGCCCTCGTAAATTATTTATTTTATTAATACAAATAAGTATACATAATACTTTTAAATAGTAATACTGCAGTGGCGGGGCCAGTAGTTTTTTTCCGGATGTTCAGATTTTTAAAAGAAATTAAAGTTATATTTTGTTTTTATTCAAAATAATTTAAAACCCGAGTTTGTACTCCACGTAAGAAGTATCGCTGTCAGAGCGTTAACCGATATAAAGCGGTCGGTTTCCCTAAGGAGAAAATTGTGTAAACAATAGAGAGAAAAATTTAAAAATCCGTTTAAAATTCAATTTTTTTTTTACATCCGAGAAAAACGGTCTATTTATTTCTTACCGTCCAGCTTCAACTCAAGCAAATTTTTTATCACAACATACAAAATATGAAATATTCTCTAATAAAAAAATGAATTAATTGAAATTGAATTTCTTAACATTAATTTTCTTCTAATAAAAAAGCTAGCAAATAGAAAGGAAAACAACAACGTTCATTTCAAAATATGAACACAATGCATTATTATTTGAAGGATAAAAAACAAAGGAAACGAAAAGTAAAAAAAAATTTTTTTCATAATTTTCTACTACAGTCCACTTTTAAATATGAATCTGACTGATGTATAAGAAAACTATAGAATATATGGTGTAGTAGGATTTTCCTAATGTTCACTTTAAAATGTGAACACCTTTCATATAAAATGTAAAATTCTATGAAGAAAAAAAGAGAAAAGAAACAAAGTAACCAAATATTATTCTCTTGTAATTTTCTGTAGGTCCATTTTTAAATATGAACCTAATGATTTATGTATGCAAAATTAAAAAAGAGTTTAAATTGTATTGTTTTCATTTACTCTTCTTTTTACCAAAAAAATTTGTTTTTGAATTTGGTTATAAAATTTTATAATCATGTTCATAATAATTTTATGGTGTTCACTGACCACCCTGAACCATACCACCGTCCGCCGATGAGTGATAGGTATATGTATGTACATTGTACGTTGTACGGAAAAAACTTTTTGTATTTGACATTAGATTTAAAAACAAACATGATGCATTTAGATGAAACTTTATTGTTGTATCTCATATCGTGTAATCTTATGTCATATAGTAATTTATTAATCACGCAAAGGTATACATATATGTATATAGGTACATACATTAGAGTTACATGATTTTAAAATATGAAGGTAAAATCATTTTTTACATTAGATATCTCTACATACATTATATGTATATTATGTACCATCTAACAATTTTCTTATTAAAATTTAATATACATATTATGTATATTTGACCGAATTTTAAGATATACATAATTATAAAATTAAGTGTAATAATTAAACTTGTCTTAAAATATTAATCTTTATTTGTATAATTTGATGCAATAATTAAAAAATACAAATATGTATGTATGTGTAATACGTCATAAAAGAACTGTTAGTAGTTATCACGTAGTTTTACTGCTACTTTTTTCCTATTAAAATTTCATCTAATTTTGATTCCACAAAGGTTTATGAACCATTTAAATTTTTTCTCCAGTTATGCAAGTTTAGGTAAAACAAAAATCTATCTTGAACCAATTAAACTCGACCTAGGCATTTTAGGCGTTTATATGAACACATATTGATTTATGTAAGTATACCTACTATCAGGGGCAAATTTATTTAAATATGTACGTATATGTCTGCTAAATGGATAAATTTCACTTTTGTTTGATGAAGGTAAGTGTTAATACAATACAAAGATAAAAAATGGTGAACGAAATACAGTATTTAATTTTTAAAAACCGTTAGAAGTACTATCAAGATCAAGAATCTTGGTAGGTACTAGTAGTAGGAGGAAATCAAGAACAACAAGTTGGCAAACTACCTATCTAGCTAGGAAAAGTGCCACCTCCCGTTTCTTTTGATCATGGTCCTTCTTTGGTCTGCTTAGTAACCACACAAAAAGAATTATCATAGAAAGGTAAAGAAACTCCTGGAAATTTACAAGCGAAAAATTTTATTAAACCTTTAGCTAACATTGCTAAAGATGTATATTCAACCTTGAGAGGAATGTGTTGATGGCTATCACATGGAGAACTGTCTACTCAGTTATCAAATGAGTAGGATAGGAATAATAGAAATGCAGAATGCATTCTGCAAAGACGCCAAGAAAATCTCAAAATACTCTTACTTACTAAATGGTGTTAAAGCCCGTCAAGAGCCCTGCCCGGCTCAATTTAACTGAGGTTTTCTGACCATTTTTCTGTAGATACAGTTTAAAGTGGAATGAAACCATTTTTAGCTAACAAATTTATTCGTACGATAGGGCTGGAACTGATATTTGTAGAGTTAGTTTTATGTACTTGCTTATGGTTGGTCAGTAAGTAGAGCTACCAAGCTACGTAGTTACAGTACCTACTTCATAATAATACATTTTATGTAAAGTAGGGAGCGCTCTTTCTAGCATTATCTTAAGATTCATGAGGAACGTAAAACTATAAGAAGCAATGGAGGTACAAAATATCTTCATAACAATCTATCTAAATGTGTGCGAAATAAAATGTCTTATAATGCTCTTTGAGCATTTTTTGCGTTTTTTTGCAACTTCAGGCACTTTTGGGTAATATTTGGTAATATTTAATAAATCACAATATCATGATATCAAAATATTTTCATTATTGAGAATTCACGTACAATCTTGGTAATAAAGGCAAAAGTTGCCAGCAATGCTATTAGCTGGAACACAAAGGGTTAAAATTTCAAAATATTCGTTCCATTTACTCTTGAACAAAATCGACAATGTGAACTGTAAGGCAATCAAAATGCCTGAAATCAAGTACCTATACATGAATAATAACTTTCACCACAAAAATTGAAAAAAATAATCCAAGAAATGAAATACATACTATGAAAAATATTGTTGAGAAAGCAATCTATTAGAAATTATAGCAAAATACAAATTTCGAAATTATTATGAAAATGATATGCATTTTATTTTATTTTAAAAGAAAATCAAAGTAGTAAATTTATTTCAATGTAGAAAATTTTGTAAATTGAAGTTGGAAATTTTTAAATGAAGTTTTTTAAAAGTATATCTAATTTAATTCAGTTTTGTTAAAATGTGTACTTCCAAGTTTTAATTGATGTAATGTGTTGCAGATAAGAATAAGTAGTAGGTAGCTCAGGACTTTTATAAACTATCCTGAATGTTTAGAAATTTAATTGTTTCTTGCTTAAAACTACTGTACTTGTACTAATTAACTTACGATGTCTCGGATGACGATGTTTTGGATCATGCATTTCCCTAAAATTAATTTCACTGTTTTCTGTTGTTGTTGTTTGTTCGTAATTTTCAATATCGCTATTTTGTATTTCTGGATTATTATTATTATTGTTTGTTTTGAATTCAATATTAAATTTTAAATTTGAATATATAAGATTATCATGATTATTATCATCAATATTTTTTAATATATTATTCTCGTCTTCAAATACTAAATCTGGTATTTTATATCCATCAGGATGATGTTCTTCAATTGTATGTGAAATATTAAATTCAAGACCACCAAGTCCTAAATTAAACATTAAATGCTCGAGCCCCTGTAAAAATAAGAAATAATATGTATGTATGTATAGAAAAAGAAATGTAATAAATTTTTAGAAATGTGATAAAAAATTAATTTAAATAGATTTATGTAGGTACATATTTAAAATGTTTATAATTAGCAGATATGTATATGGTATTTATTTTATATTTTTTGCTGCTATTTTTTTCAAACATTTTCAAAGTTTAAATACACCTTATCGTATGGGACAAGGTGAAAAATAAAGTGTGATAGAGATATGATTAATGTAGTTACGTTATAAAATATAAATGTTTTTGTTTTTTGTTTTTTTTTTTTTTTTAAATACTGTAATAGGTAGTCATTTTCTTTTTTTTTTATATATGTTTTGAACTTCGTAACATATGCGAATTATTTTTCTGTTTTGTTTTAAGTAAACAGATTCATGATATTATATAGATATGTATTTAATTTGAAAGAATAAATAAAGATAAAATATATATGTATGTATGTATATGCAAAGAATGTGCAAAAAAGATAAATTTATTTCATTCTAAGAAATAATATTTATAATAACATTAATAACTCTCATAACTTCCCTCTTGAATATTTTTTAAAAAGTTTTAAATTTAAATTTAAATGTTTATACATATTTAAATTATAAAGAATGTATAAATCAATTTCTCCTTTTGTTGACATATTTCACATATATGAGTATGCTTAAAAATCACTGTAAAATTATTATTATATTGATAAGAAAATACAAACGTGCGAAATATGGCGTTTTTTAAAAGTACATTCATATTTCTATGGAATTAAAATCGTGTATTTACATTTTTTAATTCTTTTTCGTTTATAAATTTTATAATGTCTAAAATATAATGCCATTAAAAGAAAAACAAAAATAAATATTTGTGAACACCTGAACTAAAACAATGCATTTTAGTTGGGAAATACCCAATACATACATGCATGTAATTGAATAATTTTATAATAATTTTATACAATAGTCATACATTTTGAAAACAAAGTGCTTAATTGAAAAAAATGTTTAAATTTCATAATTTCATTTTAACACGGATTATAAATTTAACTATTTGATTTTTATTATTATTTTCTAAACCTAGGATTGCCTTATCGTGTACAAATACCTCAATTTAAATATAATTCTCTTGAACTAGGACATTGAAACTTCACTAATTTCGTCATGGAAAGGTTCTATGTAACCATCCTAATTTCCATTTTCCAATTTTCCACAATATGTATATCTTTTTTATTTCGAAAAAAAAAAAAATCAAAACCGGTGTTGTGTATACAATTAATGTACATATACCATACATTTTATAGGAAAAAGGTCAATATATATATGTATATATTGCTTGAATTTGTAAATGTATAAAAATTTAACGTTTTTTTACTGTTTTGCATTTTATCTCGGAAAGTAAAAAAATACAACAAAACTGTACAGAACAGTTTTAAAGAGGATGCTTTCATAAATATTTGGATCAATTAAGATTTACGGTTGGTTCAGGGGATGCTGAGATACAGCTTTTCCAAAAAAAAAAAAACATTTTCAAAATTTCCATATAAAATTATGGTATATGTATAGTTACATTTGTATACGCACCCCTATCAGTTTTAATAAAGGCGATTAGTCAATCCTATAGGGTTAATTATTCATCTTTTTGTATTGCACCACAGATATAGATTTTCCTAATTTATTAGCTTCAAAAGTTGAATTTTGAAAGAATTTTGCACAATTCAAGTGGTTATAAATGTGAAAAAAAGTTTTTGGTGAACTATATTTTGATTCACGAAAATTAGAAGTAAATCTGTAAAACTCAGGTTTCAATCAAAAAGGATTTTTTTAAATAATGTATAACAGAAAAGTCAATAAAGTGTTGATAACGAAGATTTTCAAAATTTTTTTACAATAATACATTATTTTAAACAGACCTCTTTATTTCTAGTTTAAGAATACGGGTGGGTCACTAGCAGATTTTGAAATAGGTATACTCGAAATCTTTTCATGAAATAAATTTTGTAATATATGACGAATTAAATTTTTTAAAGCGTTCTTCAAATGTTTAGATTTAGTCAATTTAGAATAGACTGTTCTCTAAAAGGAAAAACTTCCAGAATGTTCAACGCGATAGACAAATGATTTATTACATTTTGGGGTCAATTAATCTACTAACGATGTGGAATCTATCTCAGAAATCAAAACTATTTAAAAAAATTAACCTACTTTACTCTATAATACAGGGAAAAGTTAAGGTATCATAGTAAATTTTGTCTACTTTTTAACGATATTCTTTAAACATACATAATGTATGTACGTCGTTATATCAGACAAATTTTTATTTCAATCAAATATTTATTTTGCAAGTCAAATTTACCCTATTGAAAATTAAATTCAACCTTTTGCAACTTAAATCTCACCTGGACTTTGAAAAATTTAAAATTATTTTATTACTCGACTATAAATTCGAATATTTTTCGAGACTTTCTCCAGAATTGAACTCCAAAATTTGAAAACAATAACCTGGAGTGTAATTTATAGTTTTGGACAACGTAAGAATCCACAAGTCCCAGGAAGTACGCGATCTGGATTTACTTACGAAAAAGGATGAATTTGATTTGCAAGGTTGAATTTGAACTACGAATGGGTGAACTTGTTCTGCCAAAGATTGAATTTGGAGTGCAAATTTTGTACTAACAATTACTACTCTTACATATAGGAAATTATGTTATAAATTCAGAAATGAAGTGAAAAGAAAAACAATATTGAACCTATGGAAGTTAATTTCATATTTATAATTTGCTAACCCAATAACATAATCCGCATAAAATCAATCATTTGCATGTCAGGAAATGACGCTTATTTTATTTCCTAATTTTTGAATTAACAAATATGTATTGACAATGCTTATTTAAAAAAAAGTATACATTACACAGTTTGAAATGACAATTTATTTTTATTTAGAATTTGACATAATCATGCCGTTTGAGTTTTCCTTTACGGTTTATAATTTTTCAAAAACCTACATGTATGATGTTCTGCTTAACCTTTTTTTTTTTTTAAAGTTAAGGAAATCAAATAGTATTTCAAAAAATATAATTTTATTAATAATGCTGACTGTTTTTTTTTTTTTTTTTTTTTTTTTGCATTCTAAAGTAGAAAAAAATTGTTGTGTAAATATTTTTAAAAAAAATCATTTTTCTACTAATTTAATTTCATTTATTTACATATTAAATTTTTTCTCATTGTTGCGAAGCGTTTTTATTATTATACACTTTGTATTTAATTACTTTTCTCAGGTTCATTGTACAGTGATCTGTAACATACATACATACTTATGTAACTATAATAAGAGGAAGACGATTCATCTAAATTATATTATTTAAAATTTATTACATGTAAACAAATGAATTCTAGTAGCTGTAACTTTAAAATAAATTGACACGCTATTTATTTATTTGCTTTTTTAAAATTATTGCTTTTGCTAATCAACTTGTCTAATTAAGGTGCTAAGTACTTTCTATAAGGTAAATATGTAGGTAAATAAGTGTATGATACATGCATATATATATACATATGTATGTATGTACGTACGTACATTACATATTTTATGACAAAAAAAAAAACTAAAGAATTAGAGATAGAATTTACACATTGAGATGTTAATATGCGTATGTTTTATTTTCCTTTGTGCACGAAAATTCAAATCATAATTTTATTTTTTAAAATTATTCCTACCTTTAATTAAGAGCTTTATTTTAAATGAAAAAAAAAAAAAACAAATTATATGTGAAAGATCAAATTGAAAATTTATAACAAAATAACATTATTAAATTATTTTTGATATTAAAAATTCATTATTCATTATAATAATTTCTTCCATACACAAACAGTATCTTATTTTATATCATTATTATTGAAATATGTATGTATAACAATTGAAAAGAAAATTCGAATAAATAAAATGATTTTTATAAGAATCACATTATTTAAATAAAGCCAAGGTTACAATTGTATTATATACTATACCTATACATACTATAAAAAATAATCATAATTCATACCTCAAATGACAAAGCACTTCCATTTCCGTATTTATTAAAGATATGAGCTAAATAACGATTATATTTTTTAGATGCATTACAAATTTTTATATATTCAAATTGATGAAATATTATAAAAATTATTGTTAATTTTTTAAAAAATAAATTCATAATTAAAGATGCTACTTTTCAAAAAAAAAAAAAAAAAAAAAAAGTAATAATAATTAATTAAATTCACGTTTTCTTTATTTTTTTAAACTTTTTTGAATTAAATCTAATGAATGTTGTTTCTTCTCACTTTATTTAAATATCAAAATATTTGTTTATTGATGAAATTAATAAATTTGAATTCAAAACAGTCACAAATATGAACTCTTGAACTTTCTTATTTTGTTTATTTTCTCCATAAAACTTGTTCACAATGCAACACTTTTAAACGGAAAAATAGAAGAAAAAAAAACCTAAAAATCTTAAATTATTTAAATTGAATTTGAATTAATTTTATTAAACTTTTTCTGCTATTATAATTATTATTCACACAACTATTTCTTTTTTCTTTTTATGAATTAAAAAGAAAAGAAAATTTTACAGGTAAATAATACTTTATCTTAATTATGCATATTTTAGTTTTTTATTTATTTATTAATTTTTTTTTTTTTTGGTAATATATTAATATAATATCATGTATACACAGTAGTCAGTACTTTATTATTAACTTATTTTTTTTAAAGAAAAATTTAAAAAAAAGAAATTTAAAAATTAATATGCTGCTCGAGCTTTACGACGATCTGTACAAATCAAGTTATGATCACGTACTACTTTATTAAATAAAATCCACCATCAACTATATTATGGAGAAAAAAAAAATGAAAACGAAAATATTGGAAGAGATTTATTCTTTTGAGATAATAGGGAAGAAGACGACTACACAAAACGTTTATTTGACTGATTGACTTGATTATTAGGTTGATAGATATTAACTTGGTAGATATCAACTACGAAACTACTTATGTTTAAAATTTGAAAAGAAGAAATATGCATATTACAGTTACTGGGAAATTATTGTTTTATTTATTTATTTATTTTTATAAAAAAAAAAAAAATGTAAAATATGTATTTAAATGCATTGAAAACACTACCTTTTTTACGACAGTAAAACATAATGTACACACTTTATCACAGACGAAGGAATGTGTAATAAAAATTTAAAAAAAAAGGTTTCTAATCTCAAGTTTTTTTTTATAGTACAATAAATTGAGGGTGGTAGTTGGATTCTAGTTTTGTGTTTATCATGAAAAAAAAAATATAATAAAACAAATTCTCTTAAAAAATATTGAATTATTTTTTTTAGAAATCAGGTACATATTTGCTTTCACTAACTTGACGAGATGTGTCAAATAAATCATTTGTTATGCAAGTGCAGTGTGGAAAATTTTTGTTGTTACATGGATTAATATGAAAAATAATTTTAGTTTTGATAAGAAAGTACAAATAGTCATTAGAAATTATGAGTTAAAAGTATACATATTCATACAATAAATATATTCTCTAGTAATTCACACTGACCATTCATAATATATTTCACAAAATTACGAGTAGGTTAGTAAAATAAAAATTTCTCGAAATAAATTATCATATATTGTAAATAAGATATTATGCATGTATTTTAAATCTCAAATTAAATATTTTAATAAAATCTTTTTATTCTTTTTAAGTAATAAACTAAATATTAGGCTGAAAACCTAAATAAGTATATGATATGGTTGTGAAAATTATAGTAACGATTTTTTAAAATCTTTTTTTTTTATTTTTTAAAGCTTTTAAGCTGGTTGTGACTTCAAGACAACCTTTTTCGAAATTTCTTTGACAAGAAGCTTAAAAATAAATACTTAATGTGTATTGATTACAGTTTTTTATATTTTGGAAACAAAACCTTCGTCTCTTGTTAATATATATAATATATGTATGTATATTGCAGAACACTTATGACCATTTAAACGTAGAACACTTATGACCAATTGAACCTGAAACTTCAATATCAGAAGCCAGCATTTCACTAAATCGAAATTTGACTGATATGAGAAATTGTTCTATAAAATTTCAATTATAAAATTATCCTTTAGAACACAATTGTTTGTTTGTTTTATTTTTAATTTATTTTAAATAAACTAATAGTCTAGATATTGAAAAAAAATTTATTTTGTAAGTATAGGTATGGGTCTTATTTAATTTTGATTTCGTAATTTTAAAAGTCTTTAACTGAAAAACTTACTGAAAAATTGAACTGCCTTCTGGGGCCAAAATAACCAGGCTAGGCTACTGGCAGAGCCCAATCTTCGAAACATTCAACGTAGAGTAGAACTGACCATGTGGTAAACAATCCTCTTTCAAGTCGTCAAGAGTACAGCATGTTACAATTATGTTTGTATTACATTTTTTAAAAGAAATCTGCGCAAATTGTTTTTTTTTTAAATGATGTCAGAAATAAATTCATACTGAGTTTTTTTTTCCGACGAACGACGACCAAAATAGAAATAAGTTTTAATTTATTCGCTGAGGGAAAAATTCGTTATTCGTTGTTGGTCGAATTGTGATTTGTGAGCAACTACATACAACGTCTGTTTAAATTTTTTTTGACAAATAAAGGTTGTTATTTCGTTATTTGTTATTCGTTGTTCGTTGGTCGCTGTATTGTGTTTATGATATTAGGCGCTGAATTTTCGGGGAAGTGTCCTCTTGAACGTTGAAATATGTTCTTATTGGCGCAAATTAAATTTTAAAATCGAAAACCGTTAAAAATTTTGTGACAAAATTAACATGTTTCCCAAAAACCGTTATTTTTTCGTTTTAAGATATTCAAGAATAATGAGAATACGCAAAAATAAGTAGAAATGTATAGAAATGAAGTAAATTGATTTCAATTTAACTAAATTTACTTTCGTCTGAAAATATAATTCTCTTCCAGTACTTAGAAGGATAATTTCTATTCATTTTTGTCTATTGCAATCTTTAATTTTGTTAGTTTTGGATATGAACGGTTTTTCACGAGCTATTCTTGCGTGGTAATCTTGTTTATGGAGGTAATTATGAATAGTTCCTAATGAAACTGACATTCCTAAAGTGTTTAGCACCTCTGTAGCTAGTTTTGAAGCACTTTTTATAAGGCCTTGCCTTGCTTGGGACATTGAAATTTTTTTTTATTTCTGAAATCAAAACACCATAAAGAAAATATTTCTAGTACATCATTTAGTTGTAGCTCTTAGTTTTTTCCCGTTATTACGGTTTATATTTGATATTCGTTGGTGAGCCAATACTTTTTGTGGGCACTGTACATATATACAGTTGTCTTAAATAAAAATAAAAAATAAAATATATACACTGGCGGTCATGAAAACTGCACTACTTTATTAATTGTTATTGTTATATTCTTGTCACCTATTATAAGAGTCACTTGCAAAAATAAACGCTTTTAACTGAAAAAATGAAAACAGCACGTCTCGAATGGGCTAGGACATATATAAACTGGACGTCAGAAGATTGGAGACATGTCATTTGGTCTGATGAATTAATCTCTCTAGCTCGGACTCTTTGCCATACGTCAAGCGTGCAAGCGGCGAAAGATATTTGGAAAAATGCACCATAAAAACAGTTAAGTACACAGAAAGTCAAATGGTTTGGGGATGCTTTTCTTAATATATTTTGGGACGTTTGCACTTTGTAGATGGAATTATGAATGCAAATTCTTATAAGGAAGTTATACGGCATTATTTGATTCCTTCAGTAGAAGAACATCTTTCTTTTACTGACGTAGTAGTTTTTCAAGATGACTAAGTAAATTAAAAGGAAAAATAGTAAGAAGCTTTACAACTTTAATTTCGAAAAAAAATCTCCACTAATTATATTTATTTTTTTTCTAGCTGAATGTTTTTTTTTAAGAACTCGGTCTTAAAAGGCTGAACTGGCCAGGGAATTCTCCGGATTTAAATCCCATAGAGCACCTTTAACATCAAATGAAGCGGAAACTTGCAGATAAGAAACCAATCGACAAATCAACCCTAAAAAATGTTTTAGAAAAGGTGTGGTATGAAGAGATTTCTTCTGAGGACATCGAAAATCTAGTAGATTCTACGCCATCAAAGAATAAAACTGTGATAAAAACAAAAAGGGGACCAACACGTTATTAAAAATATAGTTAGGAAAAATAATACTTTAATTATTAGATTTTAGGCCATATTCTGTATGATTTATAACGTTTTAATAAAAAAAAATAAATTGAAAAAAAGCATAGTTATTATTTTTCGCATTTATTTAAAAAATAGTCCTTATTTATTTCCAGGACAATTATAAATTCATAAAACTAATCATGAATATAGGCAGGAACTGATATATTTACTGAACAAAATAATTTTTTTTTAATTTTAGTTAATAAAAATTAATTGAAAATTTCGGAAAAATTTTTTGGTGGCGCAGTTTTCATGATCACCAGTGTATGTATCTGTATATACATAATATGTATTTAGAAAATTTTAAAAGCTAAAAAATTTCTTTTAAAAATATTGCTGTTATGAGTTATAAATTTTGTAGTTTTGGTGATCCTGAAAAGGACCGATGTTTTATTTCAATGATTTTAAAAGTTTGTAACGGTTATATAAGAAAGTACGGTAAAAGTGTATGTCATGTAAACAATGAATATTTTTTTTAAGGCAAGTTTACAAAAACTATTATAAGAAATGTTTTTTGTGAAAGGCGAAAAAATTCGCTAATACAGAAATTTTTTGAAAACTTTCTGAAAAAAAAGAATATAGGAATATTGATAATTTTTTATAAAAAGTGAATAAAATTAATGTTCAACAAAACTTACAAGTAAAGCATACAAGCATAGTACTGTGATGGTATGGAATTCATCTCTATTCAAAGTATTTTTTATTATAAATATTTTATATATTTTATTACATATATTTATCTTGAATTCATAATTTCACTCAGTTTATTTTTAAAATTTTCACTCTACTATTAATATTATTAGAGTACACAACTCTTTCCAATTCCAACAACTTTTAACCGAAAATAAATTAATTTTTACATTACAAAAGCAATTTGATCACATTACATAAATAACAAAGTTAAGAATAACTCATAACATGTATATACTCTTCCTCTAGGATTAGAAGCTTAATTTCAGTTTTCGAACATTCTTTAGTATATATTCTGAATCTTTAGAGTAAAGTATATGTATCTAAAAATATCAGGGAACGTAATTCCTCAATCATGAGGCCCTCATGAGGAATTCAATTCCTCACGAGTTTTATTAATACACCTCACTCGTATGGTCCTCACATTCGACACATGAGGAATTTATAAACTCATTAAAATATGCGTCGTAAATGATTAGATGTTGTTTGTTTCATTTCATTAAAAAATAAAACTTCGTTTTCAAATACGACGCATATTTTAATGAGTTTATGAATTCCTCATGTGTCGAATGTGAGGACCACACGAGTGAGGTGTATTAATAAATCTCATGAGGATGAGTTGATAAATTCCTCATGAGTCGAATGTGAGGACCTCATGTGTGAGAAATTACGTTCCCTGAAAAAAATCATTGCAAAATGTACTGTTTTCGAGCAGCTATAGCTTGAACCAAAAGAGATGAAGTTTCGTATTGTACTACGTTGGCATGCGCAGAAGAAAAGATACTTACACACATGCGTTTTTGTTGTTGTAAGTTCTAACAAACATGTTTCTTCTTTCGTGTATGCATACACAAGAAGATCACTACGACATGTAAAACATGCGCAATGAACCTTCAACTGAAATAATTTCAGCTATAGTTGGGAAGAAATTGACGATTTTTCAAATTAGGGAAGTTTTCACGAGTTTAAAAAAAATTGTGTTGAATTCTCTTAAATATTACAAATAATATGGAAATATTCGGCAAACAATTTTTTTTTTGCTTTTTTGAAATTTAAAAGGCATTCAATTTTATTACATTTCGTTACACATTATTATAAAAATATAATATTTAATTATTATTTTTTATAAGTATTGTAAATACAAAAAAAAATTTTATACAAAAGAATGTCTTTTATTTGTTTATGTACAGATTTTCTTTTCTTAAAAAAATACTTTGTTAATAATAATTTATTAACCTCATGCACACTTTAATCATAGGTCTTTTTTTCTTAAATTTAATTTATATGTATATAATTTTTTATTTTTGAGAAAGTTTTTTTTTTTTTACATAAATAAAAATTAACTTTTTGAATTTGAATTAAAATACAATAAATATAAAATTTATAATCGGAATTATGAATCTATTGTCTAATTTTTATTTTCGACTTACATTATTACATATTTTTAAATTTTTTCTAATAAAGAGCATTTAATAAAAATTGTGTGGAAAGACATCTTTCAGTCTTTTGGACGTTAAAAGTATAATTAATACAAATATTATTTAATTGAATATCATTCTGATGGATTGAAAGGAAAATAAATTAAGCCGAAAACACTTCTTAATTTTACCTTATCATATACATTTGTATGTATATAATGTATTATAAATGCTCATAATTCGCGATACTCGGGCTTTAATCTTTCAATTTCAACTAAAGCCGTCGTTAATATTTTCTTTGTCACAATCAAATTTAATTTCAGAAATATGATATTTTTCTAATAACAGATTTAATTTTATTTTTTTTACTTATAGAAACTTAACTAAAAATGTAAAAAAAAAAACAAAAAGAAGAAAAAAATTTATTTTAAATAAAAAACCGTAATATCAATCAAATTTTTCTTGATTTGGCATACATAAAAAGAATTTGGCACACCATGAATCGATACTCTGAGATACATTTGTTAATATTGAAATTGGTCTGTGTATTGTTGCAAAATAAACTGGAATACCAGATAATATAATTGCTGTACCAATACCAACTTCAAGTGGTGAAACATAGCATGATGATATTACAAGAAAACTGCATGTTATTAAAAATATTATTGGAAGTGCTAAATTGACCTGAAAATAATATTGAATTATTTTTAAATATAAATTTTCTTATAATATAAATTTAAAAAAATTAATAGTACCTTAATAGGCCTTTCAGTCTTTGGTTGTTTCCTTCTTAACCATAGAAGACCAGAAATTGACATTAATGTGAATAAGGCTTCAACAAAACTAACATAATTTATTAATGCATAAACATCACGTATAAAAAGTAGAGCTAATGTTAGAAGGCACTGTAATTATAATTTTTCAGTTTAGAATTTTTTTCTTCAAATTTAATTTTTTTAAAATTACCAAAAATATTAAAGCTGGTATTGGTGTTAAGCAATTTACATTTATTAATGATATTGCAGCTGGTAGATGTCCATTACGTGCACCAACAAAAAATAAACGTGATGATGCAAAAATTGCACCATTTAATGAACCAAATGTTGAACATGCAACAAAAAATGGCATTAACCATGACATAAAACCCAACATTTTATGACCAAATGTTACTGCAACTGCTTCAGATGATAAAATTTCCTCTGTTGATAGTACTGAAAAATATGCAATATTGGTGACAACATATATTATTGTTACAACTGGCATTGAAATGCAAATGGCTCGTGGAAGATTTCTAAAAAAACAAAAAAAAACAAAATACGTTAGTTACAATTTTCAAGTTAAAATTTTTCCAATGTTATTATTCTAACCTGTATGGATCTTTAAGTTCTTCAGTAACAAAATTCAAATAATTCCATCCAGAATATGAAAATAGACCATTATAAAATGCTAAAGCAATAAAACCAGGGGATAAATGTGAACCTTGTATTGGTGATTGCCATTGTTCTGTATGACCAGCCGCTAAATACCAAATACCAGCACCGACAATAATTAATAATGCTAAAATTTTTGTTCCTGTAAAAATGTCTGTAACTCGTGTTACCCATCGTACATTATAACAATTGATAACAGTTAATAAACCTAAAAAGCAAAATGAAAAAGTAATAAAAATAATTTTCTTTATATAATATAATCAGACACTGCATGTAGTATATATGTATAGTACATTACATATACATACCTACACTCATGTGTAGGTGCATAACGAAAATATAAAACTTATATTATTTTAATTTTATGATTTTTTAAATTAACAAAATATAGCTATAATAGGGTAATGATGACAGTTTTGCTTATATTTTCTTAAATAAAGTACAAAAATATTGTTTAAGCTTTTTTTTTTTTTTTCAAGGACAAGTTACAGTCAAATATCTTTAAAAATACCTACAAAGTTGTTATTTGTTTGGTATTCATATTTATCTCGTAATTTAGCCTGAAAATAGAATTAGTCTTGAAAATGGAAGTTCACTTATCAAAATCCTCAATTATCAAGTTTGTTGTGAAATTTTTTAAAGTTTAAGAAAAAATAAACAATTAAAAAATCTAAATTTTAAATTTTTAAAATTTAAAAATAATACAAAAAAATCAATACGTTTGATTTTTTGATAAAGTAAAATGGAATCTGTTAATTTATCAACATTTAAATTTTTAACAGTAAAGTACTTAATTTTAGAAGAGCTTAAATTGCACATCACTACCCTATCTATTTAGATATATGTACTTGTTAAATATTTTCATAATATTTTATTTCATCTATTAAGACTTACATGTTATTACAGCTGCTAATAATTGAACAGCTTCTATTGGAGCTTCACAAGAAGGCCAAAATGGTTGTAAAAGATATTGAGCAAATGTTAAGGCAGTAATTGCATTTCCTGTTGGTACTAATATTAATAATGCTACCCATAAATACAAAAATGCAGGTAGTGGTCCAAATGCAACACCAATGTATGCATAATCTCCACCTGATTTTGGTATCATAGTCCCTAGAAAGATTGTTAAAGAAAAAAAAACCAATAAAATTGAAAAAAAAAATTTGATTTATAATTCTATAACGTTTTGCATCTTACTCTTTTAAGAACGAGGGGCGGGTGTAATTTTTAAACAAAAATTATATATTTTCAATTTATATGAAATAAAATGTACGCTTATCAATTCGAGGTTTTTTTTTTAAATAAAAATTCTTCAATATCATTTTAGATAAAGTTTAGAGATAGAAAGACAAAGCTAGTAGCAACCGTAATATAGTAATACGATTTGATTAAGCTCACAGATTTTATTGCAATTAGTGACTCTTATAAAATAAAAACGATTTTGCAATATATAAAATGATATGTTTTCATATAAATTATAAGGTGTGCGTGCCTTAACCCTAAAATAGATAGACTGATCATGTACAAATGTTTATACACTCGACTTTGAACCTTATTTTAAATATTTTTTTGAGCTACGTCATTGAACGTTCATCACCTTTTTCTAGCAATCCTGTTGCTCAAAATTTAATGTTTGCATTGGTAGATGTATAAAAATTAGATGTTTTCCATTTTTTATTGATTTTTAGTCCGTGAGATGCTGAGATACAGCCGTTGAAAAATAAGTACAAATTCTCTACAAAAAATATGTTCTACATACAATTAATGTATACCATCTTCCAAGTTTCAAACGAAATTAATCTATCACTGTTAGGGTTAAAAAAAACTTTCCATTGAAGAAATCTTTGAATTTTAAATTTTCGTTTATTGTGTATTCACTATATTAGCTTTTAGATTAGAGATTTTTTAAGATTTCTGAATAGCGTGTTTGACTATTAAGAAATATTCAAGTGCCTTATTCGTTTACCAAACGTTGACAATCATGTTGGTTATCATGACTTTATTTCATACTGCTTTGAAAAATTCTAATAATGACATACCCAACCAATCTCTTAAGTTTTTTTTTATCCAAGATGTTTTTCTTTTACCACGACTTGCAGTTCCAGCAAGTTTGTCATGTAGAATAAAAAGAAGCAATTCGTACCTTTCCGAATGTCTTATGATACGTAACGTATATGTATTTAAAATAATAAATTTTTAAGTTTTCTTTTCTTTGCGTTAGTAGTTGTTTCAATTGTTTTACGCGATCTTCTTGATACGTAATTTAAAAAATATAACAGCTTAAAGACATAATTGAAAATATCCCTTCAAAACTCCGACCTCATTTTAAGGAAAATATTTAAACAAGACGTACACATGTGAAGAAAAAAACATAATGTCGTGGTGTGTAGACTAAAATGTTTATAAAATAAAAAAAGGATTTTAAAAATAAAATTCTTATTTTGTACTTGATTTTAGCTTATGAAAATTTTATAAATTATCCCAATTTTTTAAATTATTTTTTAGCTTTGGAAATCTATTCACTATAAAATTTTGTATGAATTCTTTGCCTCAAATATACATACATATGTATACATATATGTATATGTTCGGGTAAATCAAGAAGATGTATACTTTTGTGTGACAAAATATAATACATTTGATTGTAATTTCCAAAAATATTCAAGTACTTGTTTTTCTCTATAATATTTCCAAAATATTTTTTAATTTTGTAAATAAACTTGAAAAAAATTTTCTGCAACTGGAGAAAGAGTAAAATTAAAATTTATCATTAAAAATAAGATAACCATGAAATTAAATCTTTTATGTAGGTCATAAAATAGAGTAAATTTTTTTTCATTATTACATAGGTATTTGGTATGATTGTAAAGTAAATTTTGTTATAATAATATTATTTTTATTGGTCAAGATGTACGTACATATATTTTATTGTATTTTATTTAATATATTCTTAAATATCTTTTTTATAAATTTTTTCTTCTTTTCGTTTCATATTTCTTTTAGTTTAATAATCCAATTACTATTGTTGACTTGTTATCATATACAAAATATAAAACTAACAGAGGTGGTCAACTCGTTTCCACTACTCAAATTATCATATTAATTTTATTAAGAGGGTACTCAAGATATTGTTGTTTGTATGTGGATTTTATTTAATTCATAAATTGTTTATATTATGTATATATGATTTACAAATGTTTAGAATTTTTCATAACAAAATACATATTGAGATAGATTCATTTTTAAAAATATGATTTATATATGAATATAAATTGTAAAATTGTAAATATTGTATATTTCCTCTCTTTGTATTATTTTTTTAGGCCAATTCGATTTTAAATTTGCAAATTTTGCTACAAATATTGTCTTCGTCATTCTTCATAATTTTTACTTTTACATAAAAACTTTATGTCCCAACATTTGTGAACAAAATTTCTTTTCTTTATAAAATACATACATATGTTCCTGTGGGAAATGTTATTTGAATCGAATGGTTTACTACAAAATAAACTTCAAGTCGTTCACTGATGAGGACCAAAGTTATAGGATGAAATGAACGGTGAAAACGATATTTTAAAAATAGACAAAAAGCTGACTCTTATCACTTCCTCGTTCGAGCGAGAATTATACAATAAAAATCATACATTAGTGAATTTAAAAAAATTCATTTTGGTATTTTGTAAGCATTCGTGTAGCAATGAATTTCGGGATATTTAATAATGAAATACTTTTTACTTATGAACTTAAGTTTTTACTGACTTCTACGAAAAGGTGTTTATAGATCTTACTCAAGTTTCAGGGCGAGCTAGTCAAGATATTAAATAATATTATTCTGCTGTAAGCATCCGTATATATGCCGAAATTATCAAACAAGGTTTGGTTTTATTCAAAATTGCACTGTTGCTGGTAGTATAATAAAATTAATCGGGTTGGTTGCAGAGGATTAATGCATAATACATTAAGTTTAAAAATATTTTCATCCTTTTTCTATATTACAGTTTTTAAAAGTTTAATTTGGTCTCATTAATATTATGCGTTGAACTACGGATCAAACTTTCTACCTCGTTAAATTTAATTCCTTTTAGAATAACAAGTAAATGATATACAAGTTCTAATTGTATGTGTATATTTTCACTTATTTTGAGCATGAACAATTTTTCCAGGATAATTACTACATGTCATTAATAATTAATTTCACGGCTTAGAAAGACATTTATTTTTTAAAAGAAAAAAAAAACTTGTTTAACTTCTTTGGCTTCCCGATTCTATATGGGGGCACTAAAATATATATGTTTATGTGTAGTAAAAAAATAATATAAAAAAATTGCTTTTATACTATTGCCTGTGGTAGTACCTAGTTAAACAGGATTAAGGATTAAGAAAACAAAACAGTGTTAAAAAAGGGTTAATTATATTATTTCTTATCTTTTTCAAAGTTTTGTTTTTTTAAACGTCATTAAATATTACAAAATAATCTTATTTCACAATATTCTACTTAATTTTTAAGTCATGTCATATACATACATACATATATAAAAATGATAATTATGTCATAAAAAATATTTAAATGATTTTTTCAAGTCTGTTTTGTGGATTATGTAGATTATGTTTACTTTAATTTGTGCAAAATTTATGATAAAAATGTTAAAAAAAGTGTATGAACGCAAAACTTTTTTTAAAAAAATGTTTCAATTATTCTTTTTAAATAATAAGCAAGTATTAACATGGTAATTACTGGTACCTAATTTAAAACCCAATTTAATAACGGTGAAAAGTTTTAAATGGTATAGAAAATATTTGCTTACTTGATGTAAAATATTTTAAAACAAATCGTAAGCAAGAATTTATTTGAAAAAAAAAGAGAAATATATTCTATATTAAAATCTTCACATTGCATTGTATGTATGTATGTATCATATATGAATTGTGGTATAATATGACATATTAGACATAATGCACCATAGATAGTTGCAGTTTGTACCCATATTAATATCTAGTTGAGTACATATATATAATTTTATTATAATTCGATAAGGCTTATTGAAATCACTGTCAACTGTGACATCCAGACATTATCTATTTAGAACGTGATTCAAAAACATAAAAAAATGATTGGAAAATTATTTTAAAAAAATGAAATATAGTTCACATTTATGGTTTTATTGATTAAATAAATAGGTATGTTACAAAAACTTTTATTTAATTATATAGGAATTTTAATTCTAGTCAAATTTCATACATATAGCTGAAAAACCAATATGTACCTATAGATACATACCTACATACATATGTATGTACGTATTATTGGTAATGAAGTCTGTTTTCAAAAAAAAAAATTTTTTTTTTTTTTTTAAAGTGCAAAGTCTTATTTGTACAACGTGTACTACCTACACTGGAATTTTTTCGTATTATTAACACATACATATTTATATATTCCATGAAATTTAAAAATTCATATAATAAGCGCATACTAAAAAAACCATAAATTGGATTTGCATTGAATACATACGCACATAGTTGTATTTTTTGGAATTTATTATATGTATGTATAAAAAAAAATCATCATCCATTTCTAAAAAAAAAATTATGTTAAGTAAATCTCATGCAAATACATAATTTTTCATAATCGTCACAATTTAAATTGTGTGTATCATTTAAAGAAACTTTCCTCAATATAAAAGACAAGATATGCGGCTATACAATTTCTGAATTTCAAGTGTTTTACAATTTTTTTCGTTCTCTTGTAGAAAAACTCATTTTGTTCGAAAAGAAGCTTTCAAAGAATAAATATTTTGATAACTATTGCATTCGGATGTGAATATAAATGTTAGAAATTATTTTTAATGTTGAATTTCTTTGAAAGTTTGCAAAAGAGAATGGAAAGAAAATGATGCAATAAATTACCATACAGTTTTTATTGTTATATGTAGACCATTATCATTTTTACTAAGTAGTGTGAACATTTTTAAAATTAAATTAAAAGACGGCCGAATGTGAAAAATTTTCAATTCAATTTTTCTCGATATTTTTTTTTTATTAAAACTCACCTAATTCAGCATAACAAAGTGCGCCAACCATACTTAATACACCAGATAATATCCATACAATAAGTGCTTGTCCAATTGAACCGGAATGTAAAAGTACACCTTTTGGACTTACAAATATACCGGCACCAACAATAACACCAACAATAATGGCAACACCATCAAGTAAACTAATTTCCTTTTTTAATTCTACACCCTCATTATTTGAATTTGTATCTGATTCTAATGATGATGATTTACATGGTATTGTTGTTGTTGGATTTGTCATATCATTTGATGATGGATTACAATCAAATGATTTTTTTGGTACTAAATTATCACCAACTGTTACCCTTGCCATTTTCGTTTTTGTTTTTCCTCTAATACTTTCTATTTATTTATTAATTTTGTTTACTATTTTTTTATACACATAAAATATTTAGGTACCTACATACATATACATATATAAATATACATATAAATATTTTCACTTTTTATTTTTGTTTTTAAATCAAAATTGAATTAACTATTATATGTTGTTCTACAAATTATTTATTATTTATTATCAGTAAAATACACATAATAATTAATATTATTAAAAGTATGTATGTACATATTATGAAGAGTACGTTATAATTTTACAAAAATAAGTTAAATTTAAAAAAGAAAAAAAAAATGTAAGAAGAAATTAAAATTCAGTAATCAAATTTTAATAGGTATTTTGCGGTTTTTAAAATGTAAATCAAGACATTTTATATATATTATAAATACATATTATTAAATCAAAATAATGTACATATTATAATTTAATTTTCACTTAAATATCTTTTTTTTTTTTTTTAAATATAATTTATTTTACTTATGTACCTATACATAATTTTTTTTTCTAAAAAAACACGTGTTCAAAATGTACTATAATATTTAAATAGTAGTTCTTCTTAATAACACATTTGCCACACAATCATATTTCCCACGTTTTTTTTTTTAAATTTTTTTTTAAAATTTTCATTAGACTTTTAAAGTAAGTTTCTTTGCAAAAAGCTATTGATGAAAAGTTGTATCTTGTATGATGATTTCACTTACTTCTTAACTCTTAATAAACGTACGGATAACTAATTCATATTCACAAATAATCATGTCTTTTTTATCGTAATTGAAGGTAAACTCACTATGATATTCACCAGCAAATGTATGTATACTTGTATTACAATATATAGCAGCAACTTTAATGGAATGGCAAAAATATGTATGTACATATGTAATATGCATATACTATATACTAAAGTAAATCCAAACCAAATCTCTCTATTTTCATTCTACATGGTATAAAAGTAAAAAAGTAAATAAAAATAACTATACATGTAATACAACCGACAATCAGGCCCAAAATATAAAAGCATGATGGTGATTTTAAGAGAGCCAACAACTGGTGTCTATATATTATATTTATTAACTTTGTAGTACACTACGTATACTAAACTAACACAATACAATCATATTTATCATACTGACGATATAATATTATGTACTACATACGTAGGTATATACTTTGTAGTATGTAGTATTATAATAATTTGAACTCAATTCGATTCCATACCAAAAAATTATTAAATTAAACTCTTAGTTTTACGTTATCACAACAAGTTTGCTGTTTAACATTATGGATATCTTTGATCATTTTAGTTTATGTTGTACATATAAATATGTGGGAAAATAAATTTAATACATTCATATAATTTTCAAATAAATATACTAAGTGAGAAACATAATAAAATATACTTATTAGAGACGCTCTTTTAAAACTGACGTAATAAAGGTAAAAATTTTATCATTTATGTACTGTATACAGGTAAGTTTCAATAATCATAATCGTACAATATTAAAGCATAGCATGAGTAAGTAATTGAGCATCATCAATTGGCTTGGCACAGCAAAGCAACTGTTTTAAGAAGGGGAAAAAGTATAGAAATTTTAAAAAAATCTTTCGAAAAGAAATGTGTTCAAAGCATGGAAATGAGATGAATTAAAGTACGTATTCGAAGACACTAGTGCTACTATAATTATAATTAGAACCACGTAGAACTTACAACAATCAGAATTTACAAATTATGCTTTTTTTCTGAATAGATACTATATAATGTACATATTATGTACAGTCAGCGAAATTCCTATAGAGCCAGCATATTTTTTTTTAGAAAATGAAAAGATTAATTGTTTGAAAATCATTTTAATATTTTTATATTTTATATCTTATCAAATGAAAAAAAAATACAAATTAATTTTTCTAAAAACAATTTTATTTTTCACGTAATTTAAAAGAATAGAATATTTTGTAAAAATATTCGCGAAATTGCTATAGAGCCACATATGAAACTAGGCAATTTTATTTGCAAAAAAAATTATGCAACTTTTAATTATTATATTATTATTTAATTATTATTATATTCAAGTACATAATAATCAAAATTTATTTTTAGTACCTAGTGTTTCCGTCTTTATTTTAAATAATTTCAAACACTTTTTTTTCAAACTTAATATCAAATTTTGAAGTGTTTCAATTGGTACATTGTTCCAATAATCATAATAGCCTTCTTCGGAGCTATAACATCGTCATATTGCTTCCCATTTATGAACACTTCTCTTGCCAATATTCCCCATAAATTTTCAATCGGATTGAGATCAGGTGAACACGCTGGCCAATCGAGAACGTTCACATTGTGGCTCTGAATCCAATGTTTTGTCGTTTGGGCACGATGAATGGCAGCGATGTCATGTTTAAAAATCCAGTTTTCCGTGGGCATTCGTCCTCGAAAATCTAGGAAAACGTCATCCAACAATGACTGTGTACTTCTCCGCATTTATTTTTGTGGAAATCCAGCATATTGCGGACTTGGCGTAATAACTAAAAGTGCCCATACCTTAACGTTCCACCTCCAAAGCTCCGACCCATAAAAATTTGTTTTTCCTTCCTCAAATCATACCAGTAGGACTGAAAGCTATCTGAACCATCTAAGTTAAATTTTTTCTCATCTGAAAAAATGACGTCTTTTCATTCATTTTGCTATGACATATGATTTTCTGCAAATGCCAGTTTTTGTTTTTTATGGTTTTCTGCTAGTGGTGGCTTTTTGCATCGTTTTGTCCATTTAACGGTTCCACTGCGCGATAAAATTTGCTTAATGTGACGTTTCCCAATTTTTAGCTGCAGTTCAGCTTTAATTTGGCCTGCTGTTAAAGGTTTTACTCTGGCCAGTCGAATTATAAGAGCCTTTTCTTTTTTTGATATTTTGAGATTTCCCTCTTTATATATTTTTTTTTCCATAGAAATCACGAAAATTAAGAAAGTTATCAATTAATTTAGGTGATCTGCTTAACTTCTTGGCTATTTCTCTATTGGAAAGTCCCGCATCTTTGTATGCTCTTATTTTCACCTTTTTTTCAGTATTTAATAGTTCACCGCGTGGCATTTTTTCAAAAAAAATATGTAATTTTTTTTTTTAAAATATTAATTCTATCAAAAATGAACGATTATGGTTCGTTATTCAATAAATTAACTAAAAACTTCTACAGCACAGATAAACACTTTTAAAAATTTAGTTTAAAGTAGTTACATGTAGTTACATGAACATGGTTCTATAACAATTTCGCGCTTATATAGGAAAAAATCTGGTAGCATATGTAAACCTGTAAACGTTCATTATATTGGAAATTTCCATTCTAATTATTTCTTAAAATTCAATATAACAGTTAGTAGAGGTACGTAGGATAACTTTGCAAAATGTTATATTGAAGTAAAAACCCAAAGTTAGATGAAAAAAATGTCATATACCTTAAAATTATACCTGGCTCTATAGCAATTTCGCTGACTGTATATTGTTTTTTAAATTTATATTGTTTATAGTAAAATACTAAATAAAGAGAATCAGTTCTCCGATAAGATATTTTATTTTTAACATTATCTACTATAGTAGCTAAGAACAGAAAAAAACGACATTCGACTCGACTGGGAATCGAACCACAGTCCTCTATCTTGCCGGGATAGTGCGCTTACCAATGCGCCACCGAATGTCATGCCGTTCACTGCTCTTAGTTACTACTTCTAAACATTGATATTTAAATCTCCTACACTACACACTATGATGAAAAGATTTTAGCAAATTCGATAAAAATATGAAAATATCTGATGTTTGTTCTATGATGCACGAATCACAATTCACTCTATATGTTTTTCGAAATTTTAGCTCGTAATAGAATATTTGTTTTATATCATTCACAAAATTTATCAAATTTAGTATCCTGATTCCTGTAAAATTTGATTGTTTTTTAAAATCAAAATAAAGTTTAAAAGATGCTTTTTCGTTAATATAGAAACTATTGGCTATTGCTCTTGATTCAATAAAAACAACTGTCTGGAACAGTCTATTAAATTATCTGGAAGAGGTTATTTTTAAATGATTACTCGTAGTTGTAATGCCTTTTACAATTATACCATTATTTATACTATACTCATTATTTTCTTATATTATATGTACATATTTTTATCTCTATAATATTGATGTCGAAAGAATATGAGCAATTTTATCAAGCATACTTTTTCATCGAATACCCATTTTGTATATATGTACTTAACATACTCAGAACTCTAAAGAAATAAAAAAAAATCAAAAAAAGAGGAAAATGAACTCATAATATCGTCAAATAAAACAATTTGAAATATATTTTTGATTCTTTTTATTTTCAGTTCATTTAGAGTTTTTAATTGAACATAACTAAAAAACAAAAGGATTAATTAAAAAAAAATTAAACAATAAGTTAGAATACATTCGAAATCATATATCAACGGTTATTGAGTTTTACTGTTCAGAAAACAAAAAGTTATTATTATTTTTTTTTGGAATATATATTTTAGAATTTAATCTTCGTGGTATTGTGTTCTCTCTGAAATATCTGAGTCACGATAATTTATTTAATTCAAATCAGTCATGAAATGATAAGAATAATGGGATGTAAATATGACAGCTTTATTTTCAAATATAATAAAAATAAAACTATTAAAATACATATAGGTATATACTCAAAAAAAAAAAAAAAAAAAAAAAAAAAACGAGAAATTATCTTTGTAGTTTTTGCAAACAATAAATGATAAGAATATTTGCATTTTCTTATTAAAGATTGATTTATTGTATTTAATTATAAAATAATTAAAATAAAATAAAAACACAAAGTTTTTCGTAGTTTTTAAATAAGATATTCTATTATCTAGTAAATAGATGGTTACTGTAAATAATTGAAATACATATGTATACAAAACAAATTAGAAAATTGTGATAACGAAAATTATTGTTATCATTAACGCTACAAAAAAAAAAAATAATAATAATAATACAAGAAGAATACACGAGTAGAGGAGTGAGTATATTTTGTTATTACAACACATATTTTCATACGTTCGTAGTAATATAACTAATAGTTTAGTGTAAAAATGTAGGTACATATTTTGGTTTATATTATTTGTATGTGAATAAATTGTAATCAAAATTAACATACACTGTATGTCTATTTGAATTTATTTTATTCTACTATTGTTATTATGTAGAGAATATTTTTTTTGCTTCAAATTATTCAACACTGTTTAAATTTTCAATTTAAACTGACACTGATACACCATAAATAAATAAATAATATAATAATAATAATAATATTCTAATTGAATACATTTTTGTCACACTATTTTTCAACTTAAAAATGTAAAAACACGTTATTTAAATAATAAAAATATTCAAAAAAAATTGTTAATTTCATATTACGAAAAAGAAATATTTAATTCACAATTCTAAATAAAACATAAATAATTATTTTTTTTATTTTTTTAATTAATTTTATTAAATTAATAATTTTTAACATAATTTATCAATTGAATTTTTTTTAAAAACTTTTTATTTAAATAAAAAATGTGATTTTGTAAAGTAAAAAAAAATTGGAACCAAATCAAATGTATGTTGAGAAATGACTGCAATTTTTTAAATAAAAAAAAATTAATTTTGTCCCCTTTTAGCAATCAACAAAAAATGTAGGTTTGTTTTATGTATAAAGTTTGGGGTGACCATAAAAAAAGTTATTTTAATTTTGGTATCTAAATTTATGTTCTAATAAGGTGTAAATTAATTCGATTTTCATTTTGAAAAGTTTCGCACATTTCGCTTTGTTGAATTACACATTCTAAAAATTTTTTAAATTAAAAAATAAAAAGTATATGGAAGTGATATTTTTAATAATAATTTCAGTATTTTGATGATGAAATAATTCAATTTCCTTGCTTTAGTGAAAGATGATTACGATACGATGGAAATAAAAATATTGTTTTCAAGAGAATTACACATATGTATTTGAAATATACCGGTAAAAGATACCAATATACTCCCTCTAATATTATGTTAAAAAACACATTGTGATTGTATAGGGTGATACTTCTTTAATTGAATAAAACAAAGGCAAAAGTTCAAACACAAGAAAACTAATTTATAAAGAGTGCCAACAGAGAGGTAAGGTGAAAGAGAAGTAAATGTAAATATGTATGTACCTAAGTTTTTAGGTTGTTAATTTTTATTTCAGAAACCAATCGCTTCGAGTCTCATAAATTAATTCATGATCGCCAATATGGATTTTGTGATAAGCGATCTACTGGTGATTTAATAACTTATTTGTTCGAAAAATTGAATGAGACTGTGCACCTTTTTGACGAAAGTGAGGGTCTATCTCTTGATGCATTTTTAGCCAAATGCTAAACTGCGAGCCCTTACTTACCTGGATTATGAGTTTTTTATTTCAATTTATTTTACACAGTGTGGAATATAGTCAGCATACACTTTTTCTTATCTTTATAAATGATTTATTAAACATTACTCACAATTCAACTCAGCTTCGCAGTTGACAGCACCGAAGCACTGAACTCTGATATCAGCAAAATTCTCCAATAATGGGGCAAAGAGAATCGAGTCGATTTCAATTTTCCAAAACACAATGCTGTTTAATTCCCAACAATTACTATAACAAACTTTGTTGGAACACTCATGTTTTCAGTCTAGCAAAAAATACTGCTTCTTTGCCTGGATTCCCTCCAGAGGTGTAAAAAATATTTTTCGTCATACGATATTATCACCATCTACAAGGCTAGAATCTATTTATGTACCTATATGCGTCAAATATGCACATTAAATAATACTTGATTCTCTGCTTTCGAGTAATATTGGAGTAAATACAATAAATAATTTTTTTTTGTGAATATTCATTGATGTTTATCGAGTTTCCATATGATTAAACGAATGAAAATTGTTTTGAAATGTTCTATGAAATACCCTGCAAATTCTTTAAATAATTTAATAATTTTAAACTCTGCGCATGCTTCCCATAAAACATGCTTTTAATGTAATAAATAATATTTATTTATATATAGGTAGTATGTTTAATTCGAAAACAAAAGAAGTAACTGTCAATATACACGTGGTTCGTCATTATAAATAAAAACAAAAATGTCGAAATTTTATTTCACAAAATTTTTATATTATTTTTTCCTTTTTACATTTTTTTTTTTTAATAATAAAATTATCCAAATTTTTAGATATATTAATTATAATCAGACAGAATGTTTTCTAAATATCAACTTGAAATACTTTAACATGGAAATCTTCTGAAGCTGTTATTATAATTTTATCTTGATTATAATAACAAATATCATAAATGTCAGCTACATGTCCACGACATGTAAATTTTATTGCTCCACTTAAAGCGTCAATACCAATTATATTTCCAGTCATTGTACCACAAACTAATGTGTGATTAGAAAGCCATTTCAGTCTAGCAATTGAAAAAAAGAATATTGATAATTAAATCGTAAAAAAATAATTGAAAATTACCTTGATGGACACTTTTTCAACTTTTTAAAGCACTTCATGTGCAATGTCCATCAAGGCATTAAAATATTAATAATTTTCTTACGCTGTAATTCCATCTTGTTTGGAAGGATCCTCTTTTTCACAAATTGTTCGTAATATTTGTTTCGATATATCCCAAATAGCTATTTCCCCATTTAATGCACCAGTAGCAGCAAGTTTTAAATTACCATCAGGACAAAATGCAACACATTCAATTCCACTTGCTGTTTGATTATTTGGATTATTTAATTTACAAACAGGTCCTGAATTACTTGATAAAAGGATGGTACCTTAAAAATTATGCGTAAATACACATTAAATTTAATTATAATTTTGGATCACGAAAAATACATTAAAATATTTACCATCTTCAGACCCTGACAAATATAATGATTTATCTGGATCACAGGATACACTTGCCACGCATTCAGGATGATAGCCTATTGTGTTGGTCGAATTTATTTCAACAATAATTGAACAGTTTTTAATATCCCATAATCTTAAAACTCCATCACCATAACCAGCGAATAATTTTTTACCATCATTAGTTAACTAAAAAAAAAAGAGTAGAAGAAAAGCTTCATTTTTTACGGTGTTACACGATAGGCCTTACTAATAACATAATTTTAATTTCGACTTTTATTTAGCTACAACTTTAGCTAAATTACAGAAATGTCTGAAACCAACCAAGCCAATAAATATTTTTATACCTAAATTCAAACTGTTCTTTATTTTCTAAGTTATAGCTTAAAAAAAGTCGAAATTAAAATTATATTATTAGTAAGGTCCGATTATTTTAAATTAACATACATCTGCTGTTTCACATTTTTGTCCATTTCCTGGTAAAATTTTACAATCTCCTGATGGAATCCGCCATACATATATTACACCACTATCAGCTCCAGCCATTAATACATTAGATGCATTATGCCATTTAAGCCAACACATATCACCCATTGAAAATTCCCAGACACTTTTGAATGCACTATTTACTTTGAAAACCTTAAATGTTAAAAATTTTTAATACGACACCAATTGTGAAAATTTATTCTTGAATATAGGAAATTTTCAATCATGAAAAACAATTGACTTACTCGAATTTCTCCAGCCATGTCACCAGTGACTAAATAATTTCCATCATAATTAAAACGTGCTGCGATTACTGTATCTTTATGATCAGAAATTGTATGTATAATTTCACCAGTTTTTATATTCCAAACAAATGCTCTATCATCTTCACCACCTGATACACAAATATTCCCTTCTGGATGAATTGAACAACAAAACACTGGTGATCTATGTTCTTTAAATGTTAAAATTGCATCATCTTGGACATTTTCATTTTCATCATCAGAATATGCCGGACTTGTAGGATCGAAATCTGACGGGCTTGCATATCGAGGTTCTGCAGGATCAAAATCTGACGCACTTGCATATCGAGGTTCTGAAGGATCGAAATCTGAATCATCATCACCATTATTTCTATTACGAATTGTTCGTGAGTCTTCGTTGTCATTCATAAACCATGAAGGCGGTTCATTATAATCATCATCAGATTCCACTACTTGTCCTGGAGCTTCATTTAATAAAATCACTTCATCATTTTCATCCATATATTCTTCAATGTCATCCATGTTTGTATTCCTAGATGGAACATGAAATATCATCACTTGCTTATTTGCTTTTTATCAATTGATTATTTGATTGGAAATTCACAACCAAAATGACACTAATAATTAGAAACCGAACTAAACACAATTCTGTTGTAAAATTAAACAAATTTTATTTTCACTAAAAGTAAAGAGCCCCAAGAAAAACAAAAGAATCTCCTGACATTTTGAAAAGTCACCAGCACCAGTTGTCAAATGTCAACACTCAACATGATAGAACACGTGCATGGTAAATTGAATAAGGTATGCTTAATATCATACATAACCAAAAAGACAAATTTGACAGTTCAAATGACGTCACTGTCGACGATTTGACGGCTATGAATTTTTAATTTTGAAATTTAAATATATTTGACCTCTAGTCGTGTTTTATTGGAAAGGAAGTGAGAATTTTGAAATATCTCACTTCCTTACTTGATAAGCCTTTTTTTTTGCACCGATATTCTTGAGTCGGCTGTTTTGGTGTCAAAGTATGTATCATATAAATTTAAGTAGGCTATTAAATAATTTTGTAATTCTTATTTTATATTTCTTCTTGAATTGTTTTGAATTATGTTTACAGTAAAATTTGTTCAAATATGTAAATTAATTTTTAACATGTTTTTTTGGACATTAAAGCGAGCCTATTCTAAAAAAAAAAGATAAGTGAACTGAACTGATACGCAGATCTCACTTCCTCAGTTCCAATATAACACAGCCACACGCGGTCCGGCACTTCCGCACTACACTTTTTCCTTAAAATTACCCGAATTTTAAACATATTGATTCCACACTGTAGACATAAAAATAAAATGTGGATTTTTTTTTCACGTTTGATGTATAAACTTCACTAAATTTTTTTACCAGCACATATAATTTTTCCAATAAGAAATAACTGAACTACGCTATAATTTCAAAAGAATTTAGTTTTGAAATAAAAGAAATCCAGTGAGACAGTTTGAAGAAACACTTTAAACACTTTAAATTTAATCAAAACTTTAAGTAGATCAAACGTAAAAAATTAAAAATAATAAAATATACGTTTCTAGGAATGATTCAAAAAGAAAGTAATATGTACTTAATTGTACTTCGAGGAAATAGTGCCAAATCTTAAGTGAGAGTGCCATAGTGCCAAAGCATACCGCAGAGTGCCAAATTTGGCACTAACCCAGTAAAAAATTGTGTAATGAATGTTTTCAATCAATGATATCATTGATGAACATGGCATCAATGCCATTGTACATTACAATGTAATCTATAGGGTAATGTATAGAAAATTTGATTGACCACAAACTGCAAAGTAAGCTACGACGTAATCTATGTACAATGTACATGCAGTAAAAAATATAAAGAAAGAGCAAAAAACGGTTATGTCGCATGTTAAGTACGTAAAAAGTGTTTATATATCATTTGTAAAGTAAATTTCGATTTGTGAAAACGCGTCCTTTAAAAAAGTATATATCGTTCAAAGTTTGTTTCGAAGAGAACCCTTCAAGGAACATCTTAGCCAAATTTCAACTTCCTACTCTTCCGGGATCATACTTTTTTAAAGGGACGAAAAGGACTACGAATATATCCCTCACATCGATCAGCGTAAGTAAAATTAAACATAGATGGGAGTGTGTCACTTGATGAATTCATACATTTCATAGTCATCTATGAAAACTTCCCTTACTTTTGTGTCGAAGATTTCATGCATGTATGACGAAGTGAGGAAGTAGTCAACATGGCAACTACTGATTCTTTTCTAAGAAATTACATCGATGAATTCATGGATCCGAAAGTAATGCAGAGAGTAATTTATGTACAATTGTATATACATTACTTTCCAATGACATCGCCGTGAGAAATGTAATCGATGATGTAAGCTATAATAGACCATGTATATATTATACATTACCACATCGATGCTGTAATGTACAAAATTTTTACTGGGTAATTTCAGCAACTGGATTACTGGAGTCCTGATATGTATTATGTTTTAGTTTATTTTCAGTTGTTTCAGCTTTTTTTTTTTTTTTTTTTTTTTCAAATATAATTATAGTAGGTACTTGGTCGAAATGGACATGTTTCTTAAAATTATTAAGATTTTCGATTTTTATTTTTTATTTTGAATTTTTAATAAACAGAAACAATTATTTTCTTACATCATTTCATTTGAAAAAAAAAACAAAAAAAAAAAGAGTCGATTTATTTGTAAATTTCTATTTTTAAATTATTGCTTTAAAAAGTGATTGCGTTTATTAACACATAGGAAAAATATATTAGTATGAATATTGCATTTTAAAATAATAAAATTACGTAAATTATATACAATGTAAACTTACTTGCATTTGTAATTTTATTTTTTATTTTAAATTATAAATTGATTCGTAACACCTACGAACGCATACGAGTATATCTACATATTTGCATTTCTTATAATAAGTGTGTCATTCATTTTAAATGAGAAAAAAAAAAACATTAGCTAATTGTAAATAACAATAATTTTTAGTATCATAATAATCATTTTGTTATTAAAAACATCTTTTGTGTTCTTCTATTTCCGTTTTATAGGTATATTTTTAAAATTAAATATCAAAATTTGAGGTTGAATGTTTCGTATAATAAAATATGTATTATAGAAACAAAAGATTTCAATGCGGAAATGTAACAAACTTTTATAAATTTAAATTATAGGTATCTTATTGACGAGGTTCAAAATTACATTATAATAAATCTTGCTGTTTTTTTTTTTAAATTAAAGTTTTCTTCTTCTTTTTTTGTTTTTTTCTTTTTATGTTTTTTTTTTAAATTGTATTATATGTAATTACAGTTTTTATGTGAAAAAGAAAAAAAAAATTAATTTTCACTGTAAATCATAAAATTATAACAACTATAAAAATGAAAATTTGATTTTCTAATTACATATTTTTAAACAATTATGTATTATGTGATTTTAAATTATATATGTTATGAAATTTTGTTACATTTTTATTTTGCAAAAATATTTAAATTAATTCCATTCAAAATTATAAAAAAAAAATTAATTTAAAAATAGACTTTCTCGTTTTACACATTATGTTTATTTTTATTATTGTTATTCAAAAAACGTTTTATTTATATGATTTTTTTTTTTGAAGATTCCAAAAAATATCAAAGCTATCGTATTTCCAACAACTATACCTACATTTTGTACATACGTCTAACCAAAACCCTCTATATCACAAGCCGAGTTGTGGCTTTCTGCACTAACACAATCAAACACGATAAAAGTGTTGAAACGTCAAAACATTCAATGCTGGTAGTACAAATAGTGATGTAAAGAAAATGTGTTTTAGTTAAATATTTTTGGCTTTTTAAATAAAATATGGTTTATAAAAGTTTTGAAATATAATAAATTAACAGTGTTATAATTTTTAAAGTGCACAATAGTCAAAAAGTTAAATAAAAAGGTGAAAAATATTGTGCCTTCTTACCTACTTTTAAGAGAAAAAATTAAAGTATGGTGAGGTTATATGTATTATTTATATGTAATAAAGTGAATAAATTGATTTGATTTAATAAAATTTAATTTATAATAATTCTGATACATATATGTATTTATATGAATAATTAAAGTTTAAAGAATAATAATATAAACTTTTTTCTTCTACACCTATATATATTGACATGTGACTAATGACTACATCACCTATGGTGAGGTTATATTATAAAAGTGAATAAATTGAAATGAAATGTAAACACAAATATATGAAAAAAATAAATAAAGTGAACGAAATACAGAACAAATTCATTTAATTTAATAAAATTTTATTTATAAGTTTGTATTTATTGTTAAATTATTGTATCAAATCAATTTCTCACATCATAACATAATCACAAAAATTTATATAAAAAAGTCTATGAAAAAGTAAATAATTTGGTACATAATCTTTATTGTGTAATGAAGGCAAATAGACACTTAATTTGTGATAACTAATAAATTAAATTCTATTAAATCAAATCAATTTATTCACTTTATTACATATAAATAATATAACCTCACCATAGATAGGTATGTACTATGTAGTCATACTTTAATTTTTTCTCTTACAAGTAGGTAAGAATGCACAACATTTTCCACCTTTTTATTTAATTTTTTTCACTATTGTGCACTTTAAAAATTATAACACTGTTAATTTATTATATTTTAAAACTTTTATAAACAATATTTTATTTAAAAAACCAAAAATATTCAGCTAAAACACTATTTCTTTACACTAATATTCCACCACTCTTATTAAGAAACCATAAGAAACTAAAATGTCAAAACAAAACATGGCACTTCTTACTAATACATACACAACACCAGTAGGAGGCTTTTATTGTAGAGGGTTTTGGTATAACTCATCAATTTCAATGGCTATTGCAGTAGCAGCAGCAGTATAGCAACAGCAAAAGATTAACAACTAAAAAAATCACATAACATGGCTGTGTGTACGTATTATGTACCAACTTTAAATTACAGGTTCGTAAGTATTGTATATTAATTTATAATATCCATACGCCATACAGGTATAAGTATAACCACTAAACTTATAACCATTGATTATTATTATTATTAACACAAACCACACTACATATATTCATTCTTGTACCAATTGTGTATATTTTTATGTATGTACGTTTGTATGTTTGTATATGTTTATAAAACTAAAACTAAACTATATTACTAGTAAACATTTTTTTTTATTTTGAAAAATTATGTTTTGAATTAAGATTACCTATATGAGTATGTAGACACATTTAAAATGCTGCAATAACTCGTGTGCATTTATGCAAAAGGTAAATTTAAAATAAAATATTCAACTAAATATTTTTAAAATAAAAAATAAAAATGAAAACACATTAAAAAAATACAACCTGAAAATGAAAGACTATTACTTTGCTTACCTTTACTTGCTGCGCTTAATGCTTTTTAAATTCAAGTCCACAAAATCTATGGAATTTTTCACATATGAAACATGAGATTGTAACTTTTAAAACAACGTAAGTGTAAAAAGACAAGTTGTATTGTAATTTTATAAATTTAAAAAAAAGATGAGAAGGAAAAAAAATAAATAAAACTATTTTACATGGTGCTACAGAATAAAAAAGTAAATCTTTTTTAATTTTTAATTTTTGCAAAGAATTTTTCTTTGTCAAAAAGTTTCAATACTTTATTATTTTTCAGTATATGCGGCAAGGCAGCATACTGATCTTTCTCCCAAACTTTTATTTTTACGCTTACGTTTTAGACTTTAATGAGAACATTATCATCATCATCACCGGCGGCGGAATATCTCGATGTGAGCTAGGATTTGAGGAATTTAGATACCTTTAAGGTGGATTTACATTAATGCGAGAGTCCGATGCGAGATCACGTATCTGTCTCGTTGAAGCTGTCAAACTATTTTCACTGAACATGTTTTTATGTAGCAATATACATACATTGGTCAGTGATGCGAGAATACGATACTAGAGAATTTCGAAAAATTGAAAATTTCTCGTTGCGAGATGCGATGACAGCAGCTGTCAGAAGTGTCATTTATGTAGAAAACATATTCTGTGGCTGTGGTTTCAAAATATAATATATTACTAATAAATAAAATATTATTAATAAATAAAATATTATAATCATCAAGTTATTATAATTATATCAAATAAATAATAAAATTACTTTGTAGAAGTACAATAATTTTACTTGAAAAAGAATTTTTTTATATTAATTTTCCGTATCGTTCTCGTTGCATTGTAAATTGCTCTCCGATGTTCATCCGAGATCGACGTTAGGACGAGATCTCGCACCGTTCTCGTATCGGACTCTCGCATTAATGTAAATCCACCTTTACTTATCTAGACCGTTTTTCTGGTATACATACATATATAGCTACAGTTTTAGGTGGAATGTAAGCCACTAAATTCGTTGGTGGAGAACGAATTTATTTATTGACAGGACTGGTACTGATATTTATATAGTTGTTTCTTGTGTACTTGCTTATGGTTAGTAAGCAGAACCATCAACTATTTTAGTACCTAGCACGTATACCCAACTCAAACGAATTGATATTATTTTATTCAAGTTGAGTAAATTTGAGCGGATTCGAGTCCGAGACCTCTAACCTGATGTTTAGAAGCCAAAACTCTACCATTTCGGCCATTGACCGCATTTTTTTAATTAGTTAGATAGTTAGTTGATTAATTTTACCAAATATGGACTTATATATGTAGTTATCACGACAAAGATATAATAGTATGTTTAATGTATGTAGATTAGGTTTTAATATACGTAAGCTGACGAACCTCGATCCCTCCGCAGTTTGATTATACCTATACCTTATAGTTTCTTTAACAGCATTAAAATACTGCTGTCAAATAAATAAAAAAAAAAAAAATTCTGAAGAGTTATGTGAAGTAATTTCTGTTTTCAACTTTCCAACTAACGGTATCAACTTTATTTTAAAGATTTTTATTCCATTAAGCACAGTGGATTATTAGTTATCTGCGATTTTTGTAGGATTAGATAAAGAGTTATGGCTCCCTTCCCTTTGATCTCGAAAAATACACTTTTTAGAATAAAAATTTTAATAATTTTTTAATCTCTTACATCTGATTTTTCTGTTTTATAACTCTTGTACCTAAAATCTGTCACATATATTCTCAAAAAATGGAATTTTGTCGTTTCATATTCTACAACACCTTGTTTTAGGCACCTAGCTAGCCTTTTATAAATATTTTTATACTTACATACTTGAAAAAAAAAAGAACTTTCCTTGACTTAAACTACATCATTTAATTGGCACACTGGTATAACAGTGGAATGGTTTCTAAGTATATCTTAGTTATACCGGTCTTAATACCCTCTACTCAACATCATCATAATAATATAACATATCTATATAGATACTCCATAACTGAGTTTGTTTGTTGGTTAGTTACTGGTACATGCAGCAGTCAATCTTTACATTGATGATGATTGTGGTGTTGTTTTGTTTAATAAAAATTTAAAAAAAATATATTTTTGCTTTTAAATTTAGTCTGTTCGTCCAGTCTGATTTTGAAGAGATCCGAGAACGTGATCTAATCGTTGCTTTATAACGATAACAAACAAAATCAATAAAACGACACAAAAAATGTAAAAAAAAAATGAATAAAAGATTGTTTTTAAAAATAAATTTCTGTGATTAAATTTCAATTTCTTCTACATTTTTGTTTATTTGATTTTGTAAAAAGTAATTTTTGTTTTTCTTGACGTTTTCTCATTCAATATTTTTGTGTTTTAATTCTAGAACTAAATTTAATTAATTTATTGTGTGTAGTATTCCATCTATTTTTGGGATCTAAATAAATTGAAAAAAAAAAACAATAAAAAAACAAAAAATAATCAACAAAAATTCTCCAAATAAGTGATCGAAAATAAAATTATTGAATATATTGTGTTGTACTATTATTAAATTATAATGTTATTTTAAATTAACCTGATGTGTTATTCATTGCAACAGAATTTTAGTTTCAATTAAAAAAAAAAACATAAAGAAGTAGATATTATATACATAAATGTATATATTATCAAAATCACACATATATGTGTGTTGAACCTCTACAAATTAAACTTGTTTGTATAGATTGTGTATATTTAATATAAAACAAATTGATCTTTATTCGATTTTACTGTTGATGTCATCAACATTAAGCATCAAGCAGGGTCAGTCATTCGAATGGAAATATATTATATCGATGTAACTTACATATGTACCTATATTATATAGTTCTTGTTGTTGTTTTTGATATAGTGTTTTATAAAAATTTATTTTCATTAATATTTTATTATTTATTATATATTATTTTTTGTTTTGAAAAAAAAAAAAAAAAAACTAAACTCTATTAAATAGAAGCTGTTTCAATTTATTTATTTTACCTGTTTTCCATTAAAACAAAATAGAAAAAATTTCAACAATTTTGTTTGTTTGTTTTAATTGTGTGTTTTTTTTTCTCTTCTATTTCTTTAGTGTATTTTTGTGGTAATTTAATTTTTCTTACTTCAAATTTGAAAAAAAAAATCTCTTTGAGTGTTTTGTGTTTTGGCAATTAAAAGTGTATGTAGGAAACAAAATTTGTTGTGAATTTTTGAATTTAATAAATCAGTAAAAATTAGATTTATCAAGTAATTAAAATAACAACAACAATATTAATAACATATTGATAAGCAGTTTTGTAATTGAGTTTTAATTTGATTTGAAGAAAAATATTACAATAATTTGTTGAATTCTATAAATACAAGGTGGTCAAAACAAAAAAACCTAAAGTTTCGAAATAATTTTTATTGCAATATCAAAAAAACATAAAAAACATATTTATCTAGAAAAAGATTATTTAAAAAATGTGAAAAAAAAAAACTAAAAATCATTAATCGATATTTATTATATATGTAAGAACAAAAACAACAACAACAACACCATCATTAACAAATAATATTATACACTAGCAAAAAACTACAATATTTTCTTTGCAAATTATTATTTTTTATTTTAGATTGTGGATTTGCAGTATCATATTATTTATGAGAGTTTAAAGTTATAATACCGGATCACAAAGTGGAATAGTTACGACAAAGACAATCAGATAGAATTTATAAATTCTCAAATGGTAATTATTTTTCTTTCACACCTTAAATTCATGTTATAACTTTATTTACTCCATTTTTTTTTCTTCAAATTTTATATTACGCAAGCCAATTGGAATTTAAATTTGGAAAAAAAAAATAAATAGATACACTCGAATGATTTTACAATTTGATTATTGTTGTTGTATCTTACTTCGATTTCTTTTGTTTTGTTTTTTAAAGTACATATATTATGTATAATGTATATATACAATACAAATTATTATTTTAAACGATTAGAAATTTAATTTATACTTAATATGAGTAATTATGCTCTCTTTGTAACAATTTTTTGTAAGCATTAACGTGTCTAAAACTTTCTTTCAAGAACAATTTTCTTCTTTTGAATAGAAAAACATTGGAATTTTTTAGTAAAATAGTTATTTACTTCTATGTTACATGCAAAAATTATTATTATTTTTATTTTTTCAAAGAAAAATTTTAATTACAACATAAAATTAGAGTGAAAAATATATACATATGTACATATATATATATAGTATGTACATACATATGTATATGTATATATTCAAAACATGCATGTGTAAAAAAAAATAAACACATAGGTACCTACATACTTTTATTTACTAAAATTAAATTTTATAAATATTTTTATTACCTTGTAATTTGTGAGTATAGAAAAAAAGATTTTTTGTTTGAATTATTGTTTTTTTCTAATTCTCGAAATTTAGTCTGTATATACTAATGTATAGGTACATATGTATATATCTTATTTTTGTAGTTTAGAAATACATATAATATTCTCGTGTTTCGTAAAATGTGTTATTGTTAAAAAAAAAGGGGCAAAATGACGGTATTAAATTAGATACACATGTATTTTGTTTTCTTCTTTAAATAAAATACCATTTAGCAAAAAAAAAAAAAAAAAAAAAGGAAATAAAAATATGTAATTAAGTGTACTCATTTTAATGTTTGTATTAAAATGAATGGTTTAACATAAAAATAAAGTTGACAATTCACTTTTTTTCCCATAAAGCATATAGATAAATACCCCAGTCAGCACAGAATACATCATTGATAGATCAGTGACAGTTCCAATTGATGCAAAGGATATGTCCATGTGATACATTTTTGATATATGAATCTGACATTATTTTACAAAGGTGATGATCACTTTTTCCGGCAGAAATCGACAGAACTCGATAAATTCGAAATCGTTTGTACAAAATACTCATATCAAAGATGTATCGTGGACGTATCAAACAGATATTTTCTTGACATCATTTGTATCTGTCACTGATCTATCAATGATGTATTTTGTATGCACCATCATAGTCATATCAAGGATATATCATAGGTTTTCCAATAGGACATGTTATATAGACATGTATTTCTAGATATGCATGGAATATTGAGCAAGAAAATTGGAATTAGAAGAAAAATCAATTTGTTAATACATAGTACATAGGTACTTTAAATAAATGCCTAATTATTTATAACAACTACTTATAACAAATTGACAATATTTAAATAATAATTATTTTAATCAAAATTATTGAACTATGGTCTATGACTATTCACATTTTCAATTTTAAACTACGACTGACGCTAACAAGTTTTAACGATGAATTGCGAAAATTATGAAATTCCAAAAATATTTTCGTTATCATCGGACATAAAATAGTACAATATAAAACCGAATGAAATGGGAATGATTTAATATACTCATCATGCCTTCATAACACATTCCTCACACATCTATAAGGATATACCCTAATTATCTCAGATCCATGACATATCAAAAGAGTATCTTTAGATTAAATTGTTTGGAAGGCCGATCATGCAACGAATTGATATATCAGTAAATAGATACATAGATGGGAATATTTGTCTTTGGATGTTGACTGTAAAGTATCATGTGGGGAAAACATGAATAAGAAAAAAAAGTGAAGTAGAAGATTAGAAAAAATCCTAACACGTTTTGTGAAAAAGAAATTATTCTGTGATTTCCAAATGACATGTTTTAGAAAATTCTTGACTTGCTTTTCATAAGAAGCTAATTTTTCAAACCTAACGTTAAACATTATAGACCATAACTTCTTTATTGTGTTTTTCAAATTTTTTAAACATTGAGTAGAGTTTGTTAAAAATTAAAAGCGAATGATCTGCGCATACCATATGTACTATACACAAAATGTTTATAATTATGTGTATTAGGGTTTTTCTCTCTTAACTAGAAGAAAAAAACCACTACTAGTGTAAAAATTCTCTAAAAATTATACCATTATCTCTCTGCGCAATTATACCATTCGCTTTTAATTTTTAACAAACTCTACCTATCTTATCTTTAGGATTTAAAGATTTCACTACCAGAAAAGCAGTTAGACCAATTAAGAAAAATCCTTTATTTTTTTATAGGACTTCGAATGTTATAAAGAAATGTGAATTATTATCTTAGATTAGATTAGATTAAAATAGGGCTATTGTTTCACTTCGACTTTTACAGATCTTTTGTACAGCCCGTGCTTCTTATAGATTTAGGCTTTTTATAAATTCTAGGATTCTATTCGAAGGTGCACACCAGATTTCCTCAGGCTTGAGAAACGCCTTGCATTCACACAGAATGCAATTATTATCTTATTTTGACAGTTTTTATACGGATTTTGATAGAATGTATTAGTTATATTGTAATAAGATAACATAAGGAGCATCAGTTATTTTTAGTTAATAGGTAGAAAACTTTTTTTTCCTATACTCGTATATACCGATTTCGATTTACGTATACTTGTTCACTAAATCTTGACTTCAATTTTAAAAATATTTTTCCAAAAACAATTAAAAATCTCTAATCGTTATTTACCTACTTATCATAAAAAACAAACTTTTGTGCTTCCAAAAGACACATATGTACATATTTTTAAAATTTGGTATAAAACAGAATTATACTTGTACATACCTTAGGAAAGTGGCACATACGCACAACGTTAAATAAATAAATTGCAAACTGATTGAACAAGTAGCTCAGACCGTTCAGGGTGTATTTGTTTTTTTTTTAAACTTACACTTGAAAGATATATTATATGTATGTATGTATTTGCAAATTTGTTCGCTTTTTTTCTTATTTTTTGAAATTTATCACCTTTCAGTAATAATTTTTCTTTTTTTATTTCACTATGTATTCAGAAGAATTTGTTATGCATGAATTGTAAATTGACAATTTCTCCGCTATATTTATATCCCTATCATCTTATTACAATTATTTATTAACGGACAAAAACAAAATAATAATAATAATAATAATAACCATTATTATTAAACTATTTGATACCGGATTTTCCAACATACATAACTTGAAATCAATCAACTACTAAAATTACCGGATTCATGAATCTAAACACTCGTTTGTATGTATATATTTAAAAAAAATATCTTAAAAAAAGTATTTTTTCTTTCTAATACATTTTCAATAAGTACATACATACATACATAATACATATTGTATGTTTATGTATGACCAAGTATAATAAATTTTATAAAGATGTTGTGTAGATATTTCATTTCAGTAACAATTTGAACAAATATTTTGTACATAATTTTTTTTATCTACTTAGTGAAAGGTGAAAAATTATTTTTAATATAAAAAAGAAAATATATATATATATTTTTCATTTATTGTATAGTACATACATATACATATATCCAATTGATTATGGATACTTATGTTTTGTAAATTATAAAAAAAAATTAAAAGACGAAAAACCATAAATGTTCTTGCAAACGTGACTATAATGTATCTAATATATTTTTCCATACTTATACCTATCAAATTTTTATTTTATTTTTTTTTTTTTGTTTTTCAAATTTATTATTTCTTATTTCTATTTCAATATGAACATATGTACATATGTATTATGTATGTATATTTAAAAAAAAAATCAGCATTTTACAAGATAATTTTATTCACATGTAAACTTATAATTTTCAGTTATTTATCATTGAAAATATGTGTAAATCATCATAAATTTCTTTAAGACTTTCGAACAGGTGAATCTGGAATTTACCTGTATATATTGTATGTACATACGTACGTACGTATATACGAGTATTTATGTATAGATACTTCTACAACATTATAAAAAAAAAATGAATATGAATGAGGTATATCAGTTAGGAAAAAGTAAAATAGCGATTCTTATTATTACAATATAGTAGTTGACAATTTAAACCAATAAGAAACTTTGGTTTTAAGAAAACTTACTCTATAAGTAACCGTTTATAGTATGTTGTTAAACAAAATATAACTCATATTAAAGTTATAAGTTGGAAAAGTTTTAAAGTATCAGGTGATTAAGAAAATATATATACATATGTATTTAATTTATAAACTTTGTAGTATATAATCATCAAGAAGATGAAAAATGAAGAAGAACAGAAAAAAGTTACAATAATAGAGGTCAATAGGGATTTACGGTTATTCAATTCCTTAGTACATACATACATATGTATACATATACATACATAATGTAATATGTATACGGCATTACTTCGACTTTAGATACTTTTTTTTTTGTTTCTTGTATATACAAACATACATATATATGTATAGTCACATAGTTTATATACTTTATTTATTCTTATTTTATTTATTATTAACATTTACTTCAATCAATAAAGGAATTTGTTGACAGGTTTTTATTTTTATTTTGTAAACTGCGGTATTCATCGTATCTATAAGTATCCTATTTATGGTATAAAACTTAAATATGTATCGTGTTTTTCTTCATGCTTTTTTAGTCTAGCTAGATGGTGTTTTTTTCTTCTATATTACAGATATACATTTTCTTGATTTATCTCGAACATGCATACATATATGTATGTATGTAAGTTTACATATGTACATTTTATGTATCTTATAGGTATATTACCTTGTTTAAATATTTATATGCTAAAAATTAAGATAAATATGTATAAGAAAAAATAAAAATAAAAGCACATTGTGGTAGGTATTTTACTTGTTTGGTGCTGCTTTTTATATAAATGTTCTTTTTTTGTTTTTTATTTATTTTTTTGTATGTTTAAAGTCAAACATTACAGATTGCACTATTTAATATGCATTTTATAAAATACAAGATTATGTTATCAGGTTTTTTTCATTTATATACAAAAATGGATTTTTAAATAGGTATCGTTCATTACAACTTTAACTGAGCAGAAGCATTCATAATATTTAAAATTGAGGTTGTTCCATAAAAAGCAGAGATACCTGTGCGTTTACTAACTTACTTATTAGGTGAATTTATTTATTATTTATTTATTTTTTTTTTTGATATTTAAAAGCTACATATAAGCTACATATAAAAATAAATGTGATAGCGTTGTATTGTGTCTTATAACGGGAGTTTGAAATTTAAAAATAAAGTTAAAAAATTATTATGTTATTGCTTGCATAACCGGAAAAATGAATTGAAAGTTGATTTTATTGATGAAAGAAAAAAAACACATACACACACATACATACATATATATATATATATGTATGTATTTATTAATAATATGCATTTTCAATTTTATTAATTATGATTGTGTGATGTTAAATTTATGAGATTCAAAAAAAAAAACTAATATTCAAGATCAATATTATCAATACCAACAGATACTTTCAAATTGTATAATTTATGAATACAATATTAAACCATTGAAAAAAAAATGTATTGAAAGAATTTACATTGAAAAATTTAAAAAAAAAACTTGAATGTTTTAAGACCTTGTTTTGCTAAAAACCTTTGAATTCTTTTCGCTGAATTGTGCAAAAAAAAAAAAAAAAAAAAAAAAACATTTATATTTTATTTTTTTCTCCAAATGCAGGAACTGGTCTAAATAACTAGTACAAATTCTTGTTGTGGGAGTTGAAATATTTGCTAATAAAATAATATAAAATGTTATTTGATACAATTTTAAGGTGTGTTGTTGTGTGCATATTTTCTCAGAATGCAAAAAAGAAGAAATATTTGCAATTTATTCAATAAATTTATAAAACATGTTTGTTTAAGCCTACGATTTTGCCCTTTAAAATAAAATTTAAATGAAAATGATGATATACTATAGTATATGTATACATATATTTTCTTTTAATAGTTTTTTTTCTTATTGTAGGAAAAATTTTTGTCATAAATGTATATCTTTGTCCAATATAACATTAAATATCTTATATGCTTCTTTGGTTTTATAGCTAAAGTTTTTTCTTTCTTTTCAAATTTAAATTAAAATGAAAATTTTAAATTCATATTGTGTGTTACGATGTTCATACTTTTATTATTTAAAAAATATAATGATCATTATTGTTATTAATTGCAATAATGGTATGGTCGTTTATCATTATTTTTAAACTTGCATAAGTACCACATATTACGAGGTACCTACACATTGTATGAGAAAATAAAATTGCATAAGGTGATTACGTTATCATGTGTTTTCATTATTTATTATAAAGTTTATTTAAAATAAAACAAAAGATTGCCAGGACAAAATAATCACAAAACAAATGTTTCAATATATATTTAATTTGAAAATTTTTTATTATTAAGATTAAAATTGTTTATTTCCACTCATTTGAAATCTACATAAAATTTTGTTTGCATTTGTCAATACATATGATATACGAGTATGTACATATTAGGTATTTTGAAGGAAAAAATATAAAAAAGTTATTTCCGATTCTTGAAAAATTAGAACAAACAAAGAATTTAAGTTCAATTTTAGAAATCATTTTTTGTGTATATTTAAATTTTGATCCTGTGTAAAATACTTATATGTAAAACTAAAATAATATGTAACTTCCGTGTTGTTATTGTTTTTCTACTATGCTTTGGCCTTTGATTCATGTCATGAAGAACATGTGATCTGTCTGTCTATCTAACATCACTTATGATCCTGTAACAAAAGAAAAAAATCACCTCAACAATTTTTTTAACAATAATTCCTAGTTAAAAGTATAAATTTCTTACAAAATTCCTTTACTTTTTTTTTTTTGACAATTTTTAGGTTTTACAAAATAGTGCAATGTAGGTATGTATTTTTTTTTATATGAAATTGTAAAAAGAAACAAACGTATGTATACACCCTGTGATTACGAGAAAAGAAAAGTAGTAGAGGTGTTAGTGCATGAAGAAAAATAAAATGAAAACTATATAAAAACTTTATTATTACTTTTTTTTCTCTGTTAAAAAACAACAACGAAGAATTGCATCAAACATTTTTACTTTTACTTCACATTTAAAAGCACATAATATTTTGTAAAATTTACTTCACCTGTTGCTCTTTCAAAATGACAATCATTTTCTTTTATACTTTTTTTTTTTAAAATTAAAAAATACATATATGTACATACCTACATACGTATAGTGATAAATTATTAATTCATTATTTTGATGATTATTATTGAATGGATAGATAATTTGTTTTGTTGTCATAATTACCATCTACACAATTCTTAGCAAGTGTTTTTTTTTTTCTTAAATTTTTGTTTTTAAAATGAAGAAAATGAAGATACTACCTTGTTTTCGTTAACAAAAAGTTGTTTCTTAAACGATGTAGGTATAGTATACCATTTATAGAAGATTGATAAAGTTATAAGGTAATGGACGAGTAGTAATGTCCAAAAGTGTTTTTTCTTTTCTTTAAACAAATAAAAGGAATTTATTACACTACTTGTTTATTCCTTTATGGTATGCATGTATGTAGATATAGCCATATAGCTATTGTATAAGAGAACTAAAAAGACCAGATTTATTTGAAACTCCCAAGTAGGAATGAAGAAATATTTATATTAAAAAGAATAAAAAAAAATGAAAAGGCAAAAATATTTTATATGAAAATTAAAATGTTAAGAGAAATTAAATGTATCTGTTACATTGTTGAAGGACATACCCACATAGTATCAAAAAATTTCATAAAACAAGCAAAGAACATTTGTAATATGTTTGTATGGGTACATACATACTATATATGTTTTTATAAAAGTTTCGTGTTAAAGCAGTTGAAGGTGGTTAAAATTACTGAATATACTCGTATGTATATTTATAGCTACTTTCAGCAAAGATTGGTGTTTTTATCTTCAGATATTCAGATCATTTAAAATATACAAGAAAAGAAAAATAAAAAGATGAGATGAGAATAATATTTAAGAAATAAATTAAGAAAAAAAAAAAACTTGTTTTACAGTTTTAAATCCAGTCTGACTTCGTCATAATAATAAAAAATTTATGCCGCACGATAAAATCTTATTAAATTGTTTTTCTTTTTCTGGTATTTTATTTGCAAAAGTTTATTTTTAAATAAAATAAATACCATTTTTTGTGTGATGTTAACATCTCTTAGGGAGTTGTTTCTTTTTCTTTTTCTTGTCGTTAAATAAGTATATGTATGTAATAATGTAAGTAATACGTATATATTTTCTTTGAAGTATTATTATTGCCAAAAGAATTTTTTTTTTAAACATAGATTGAAAGTGTAAATATTTGAAAAAAAAATTTATGAAAAAAATTGTGTCAGTAGAAAAGTATTTTAAATTTAAATTCGTGATCTTATTCTTATTAAAGAAAATTAAAATAAGCTGGAACTGAGGAATAAAGTTAGAGTCCATTAAAATTTGGAACAAAAAAGTGATGACGATAAAGATTTTTTATTTATTTATGTGTATTATGTTCTGAGTATTTTAAATTTAGACGTGTCCTGTCACTTTTAATTTGAACAATATAACAACACATAATGGAAATTATTTAATTATTTTTATTTTGTTTTTGTGAACTAAATTGAATAAACTTTAAGTAGGTACTGTCTAATTTAGTTTTAAAAAAGCATTTTTAGACATTTGGAATTCTAACAAAAATTACAGTAGGTTATAATTTCTTGTCTTGATTGTTTTGGATTTTTTTTTTGAAGTTTTGGGTCAAAAATAATGAAGGATTTGACATTTTCTTGAAAATTTCAAATAAAATGTTCAATGAAGGTGGATAAAAAATTTTATTTTGAAAATTTAATGCTTTTTAAAGATAGGAGATAGAATTTTTATTATTTTTTCTTCTTTTGTTTTATATAACCTTGAGCTTAGGGATAATTTTTACTGCACTTTTGTTCCTGAACACAGCGATAGCACTAACACAATTAGAATAAAAAGGGAAGGTAAAGCATTAATAAGTATATAGTGCATGTTCGAGAACGTCAAATGATCGTCAATTAAGACGATATTCAGCTTAAAACGTTGTATTGTTGAATTTCGTAAATTGACAATCATTTGACGTTTTCGAAGATGCAGATACTTCGTTTGAGCTTGCATGCGTAGATCGTATGGCAAAGGGGGTACATCTTGACTTTCAATTGTGAAACTTGGCTGACGGACTGCTCATATTTACTTGTACAATCGATAAGTGGCTTGAATTTCTTGTGTTCCACAGTGGGAAATTTGACCCAAAAAATGCACTTTATTCATTTATGGTCCGATTTTGATAAAACTTCATAGGTTTGTCTATTGTATTGAAAGAAAATTGTGTTTTAATTTTTTTAAAATCCGTTGAGTAGAAATGGTTTTTTTACATGATGAAATTTATATGGAACAAAATATGCAAAAATAACTTTTTACTCTATAAAAAAGCAATATTGAGTTGAAAAATAATTTTCTATTTTGCAAATGAGTTTTTCATTTTGAAAGATAAAGCCATACTTTCTTTGATAATTTTATAGAAAATTGACTAAGCTTTCTTCTTGTGGAAAAAAAAGTGGGGGTTATCAAGTGCTTTTATCGGGCAAAACAGGGTTAAACACAAAAAATTGACAAAACAATACAAAATTTTGATTTTGAAGGCATATATCTTTTCAAGAGTTAAGAATAGAGAACAAGTAAAGTATCGTTGGAAAGGACAAATGGTCCTCTACATTTTTTCTAATACAAAGTAAGCCTCTAGAGTGCTTCTATAAAAAGTTATGGGGTGTTTTGTAAAAAAAGTGCAAAAAAAATGTCAACGCCCTCTAGCGGCCAAACGGTTGAGATTGACCCTCCCTTCCCATACGATTTTTTGTTTGTCTTGATGAGCCCTATGTATTGCATTATATTGGTAGGTGATTTTTGCCATGCTTTTTTTTTTTTAATTGATAATTAATTGGTGCAGTATTGATAACCGGCTGCTCCCAACTGCTCTGAGTTCTGATTGACTTCTATATCTCCGCGAGAGTTTTATCCGAACTTACCGCTATAATATTTCATTCTCTTAATCGCTGTCGTAACCTCATCTTTCGTTATCTCTTCCACTGGTCCAAAATATGGAGGCATTATCGAGATAGGGCTCCTTTGGTTCTCTTCATTTAGCGATTTGCTATAAAATTCATATCATCTGTTATGAATATCTGCATTGTTGGTTATATTTCTTTGTTCGTTGCTTCTATTTTTAGTTATCTTAAAGATTTCGTTTTCATGTTCTGCATTGTCTAGCTGATCTTGCCTGTATATATTGCTCATGATCACTGCTCTGCCTTCGCTTATAAAGGGGTAACTCTTACTTCTAACATTTCTTCGCATTTCTTTCATTTATAAATTTTACAGCCGGTTGCCACGTCTACAAGATAGTGAAGTTGCTCGGTGTCCGAGATTCACCACGCAAAGGTGGGAATTTTTACTGAAAGATTAGTAAAATTTATTTAAATTTTGTTTTTAAATTTTCAACAAACAAAGCAATATAAAAAATCTTTAATAAATACAAAAAAATAAGTGCAAATTGTAAATATTAAAGCTATACAAAAATAATATAATTTCAAGAATATAATATGTATAATATTCTATAAGTCTAAGTGACGTTTATAAAAAAAATATTTTAAATTTAAAATATTCTTACTTTTTTTTAAAAAAAATTAATTATGTGCATAATTCATTTTATTCTTGTTTTTCCAAATTTTATAGGTCGTCGTGAGAACAAGAATATATTTGTTATTTTTTTTAAATTTTGTATTTTACGTCTTTTGTTTTCTTTTTTTTAAAAGGAAGGTCAACAAGATGGAATAATTTACTTTTTCTTAATGAAATAAGTAAATTATATTTCGTACTCCATGTGGAGAAATAACAGATATATGGGGTGTATTTTTTGTCTTTTGTTTAAGTAGGTACAATGTTTTTTTTTAAATTAAAAAAAAAAAAGAGAGAAAATCGAAACTATATAAAAATCGAGATTATATTACTCTATTCCATTTATAATATTAAAATATGGCGCTATGCTATTCTACATTTAAAAACCAATTTTATTTATTTATTTTTTCAAATTCTAAATGTGAGGTACTAAACTCACAAAAAATATGCAATTATGCAAAAATATTCAACATCATTTGCATAAATGTACATCAATTTCTCAGGTATATCAATATCATGCAAAACTATGTATATAATTATGTACATACATATGTACATATGTATTTTTATGAATATATGTGTACATATGTATGGTATTTGTATGAAAGCAGGATTTGCAAGAAAGCATCGTTGTCTAAATAATATTAGACATAAGTATGAATATGTACTATATACAATATAGAGGTGCAAAAAAATGTATTCTGAGATTTCTGTCATCATAATGTCATTAGTTGTGTATATTTACATATCTACCATACCTATATCTTTTAGTGGGAAAAATGTAGTTCACCTTCTAATACCTCAAGATATGTATGTACATAAAAATATTGTACATTTATTCGTCTTTTTTTCTGCCGTTTTTTTTTTTACCACAATTATATTATATGGCTATTATTTTTATATGGATACGCCTGAAAAATACCATATTTTATGCATTTTTCTATAATACATTATTTTAATTAAATATTAAAAATTCTGAAAGAATTAAAACTGTTTGTATTTTTGTTTATTCTTTCATGCAAAATTTTAGCATTCATTATTCTGCATAAGCTGATTATAGTTTTTTAATAACCAAACCTTTTTTTATATTATTTTTAATGGAGTTTTCAAAATGGAGGTAATTTTATATTAGAAAAAAACAATGTGTTTTATTAAACTTGTTGCAAATATAACAAATAATAAGAATAATCATATTTTTTAGTTTCTTTCTTTTGTGGAATTTTAAAGTAATTGCAGTAATTGCTACTTTTTATTATCATTGTGTAGTTACATTAACCTACAAACTTGTTGTAATTTTAAAAGAATTTATTTTTAAAGGTCACCTCTACATCCTCTATAAATTTTTTTTAAAAGTGTTTTTTTTTATGAATATAAGTGGCATAGAATTAAGATATTATGAATAAAGATTAGGAGTTTTAGTATTTGTGTAATCATATTTAATATAAAAAAATACCTCCATAGATTAAATTATTATTTTTTTCTTTATTACTAATATGGACTAGGCTTTACTGATAAATGCTGGCACATGAAATGAGTAAGGTAAAGAGTTTAGGGAATTTTAGAAAGTTTATATAAAAAAAGAAACAGATCAGGTTTTCAGAATTTTCACGTTAATTTTTATACTAGCTTGAATTCTAAAAAAATTTCATGCACACATGAATGTATAAATATTGTAAATATAGTATATTCCTGTAGGAATTGTTTACTATAAATCGAATTCTAAACGATAGAACCCACCAATACTCCAAGGAGTAAGAGTACATACCTATATACCATTAAGAAGAAACGAAGTTATTTTGGAGAACACTTTAAAACCTTAATCTAAGAAAAATTAAATCTCACATCTCAAAAGATTGTTTTGTTATTTTGTTGCAATCTCAACATTTATTACATGTTATTCAAATGCACTTTCTCGGCGTTTATATGTATGTAGAAGGGTAAGGGTTAAGGAATAGTTTTTATGTTAAATTTGAGCTTCCATAGACCATACAGAGAAAACACGTGAAATTATATAGAAAATTTTTTGTTTCTGCAATTGTCGAAAAATTTCACATATAATATTCTCTGATTCTCTCATTTTTGATTTTAAGTAAATCATTTATTGAACATTTTTAAATATGTACATAAGTATATAGTACTTATGTACATAGGTATATTGAATGCGTACTAGAATTCCAGAAAAAAAAAAACGGTGAAGTATAATCATTCGATTTTAGATTTTTAATAATAATTGTATTGTAATACATATTACAAAAAATTATGTAGATGCAATTTACCTACATATGTATGTATGTACTGTATATGTATGTGTACTTGTAAGATGCACAGATTTTTATGTTATGTACTCATATGTATATTTTTCACTATTTGATTTTTATCTTTTGTAGTTTTTTTAAAAAAAATGTACAAATAACTAATCTTGATGATGACTGTTATTTTGCCATTGGGTTAAAAATGTTGCTGGAGGGCAACTTGTACCAACAGAAAATTTAGTGAACGTCTGACATACTTTCTGTAGTATTGTAGAGAATGTATATTTTGAGTACATTACATACATACATACATATGTTGTGTTTTTATAGTGGAAGACTGAGAATGAGCTGATACACCTTTTTATATTTTTAAATATTAACCAAGAAGAAACCGGTCAAGTTGGTAAAAATGTTTAATAAAAAATTGTAGCTAGCTGTGTTATGTATAATTTTCATCTTATGTATTAATAATAAGAAAAAAAAAAGGTAACAAAAATAAAATAAGTAAAGGTACCTACATACATCAAAAACAAAAATTTTAAAATTAAGAAAAATGTGGGGGCACCATTCATCAACAAAAAAATTGTATATTTTTGTATGTACACGATATTGGAGCCTTTTTTGAATATATTGAATATATTGAAATATCTTTTTTTTTTTTTCTTTATTCACGTGAAAAATTAATTTTTCATGTTTTTAAATTTTAGGAAATCATTTAAAATAATTTATTAAATGTTGATTTTTTAAATTATTGTAAAAAATATAATAAGTAATGTTTTTTCTCCAATTTAATTATTATTTTTTAAATGAAATTTTTTACAAAATGAACAAATTTAAAATTTTATATTTTCTTCATTGAATTAAAATTTTCGAAAATTTTATTTTCGTTATAATGGCCAAGAAAGGCCGGTTATAGTATAGTATAGCGGCATTTAAAAGAGGCAATCATAGAAAACGCAAGATACCGTAAATGAAAGAAATTGCAAATGATGTTCGTTGTATAGTTTAATCAACATAACATAAAAAAAAAAATTTTATTATAAAAGTTTACTGTATGCATAGGTTCAAGTAAAATAATCAGGTAAAGCTAGATGCATTTAATTGTAAATTTATACTGCGAAATATTGAATTATAATTTGTGCAGATTGGTGTGTTTGTAAATGCGGCTGAATACACACTGCCAATATTTGCTAACAGCAAATTTTTGTATACATATGTATGTACATATCTATGTATGAAATCGCAGTAAATATACATACATATGCATATAGGGTAGTATGAAAGTTATGAAAATAAAATAATTACATACATACATATAGGTACATATCTACATTATATCGATTAAAATATGAATAGTGATTGCGTTTTGTGTTTGTTTTCTTTGTTAATTTTTCTGAAGAATTTTTTAATGGTTTTTGGCTTTAAGAATAAAAATAAAACAAAATATTTTAAATACAGCTCGCTAAAAGTATATTATTGCTATAGAATAAGCGAGAACGAAAGAAAGTACAGGTTGTTTCACAAAAAAGTCGCAAAAACCTTTAATTCCTCATAACCTCGAAAACCGTTGAGATTAAATACGATTTTTTCCTTGTCCCGGTGGGAGCTATCTGTGGTTTTATTTTGTAAACCCTTAAACCGGACACCCTGCGTATACATATAATATTTATACAGATATAAAATTGATTGTAAAATTGAAGTATGGAAAATTATTTAAAAAAATAAGTATAAAGTATTCCTAATTGTCAAAATTTTAATTATCCTAAGCGTCTACATACTACATACAGTTTTGGGAATTTAAATCACCGTTAAAAAATGGAAATTTTTTTTCGAATTAAACTGTTAGAATTTTATTTTACAAATTTTTGACATAAAGGCCCTGCGCGCGACCTCAATTAAAAACTGCTTAATGGTTTACTTTTATACATGTTTGCTTGAATCCAGTGGCGGATTTAAGTTGGACTGCGCACTAGTTCCCGGCCGATATGACACCTTGGTAACGGAGTTGTGTGTTGTATTTTTGCTTCTTAGATAAAGATTTTTACATTTATATAACCATTTATAGGTGCCAATGGTTGATTGGTTTACGTGGCGGTTATTTAGATTATTTCCGAAGACCCAAACAGCCATAACCGTGCCGTTTTGATACCTCACACCGACACACCTGTGAAAGTGAAATGCGAACCACTAAATTCGTTGGTAGAGAACGAAATTTTTTCGTATGACAGGGCTTAGTACTAATATTTTTTGTAGTTTTTTGTGGACTAAGCTTATGGTCTCTAAGCAAATAGGTGCCAATAAGTAAAGGTTTTTTTTTGGTTAACGTACTTCTTTTTTTTGTCTCGTACTCCCTTTTTCATAGCTTCGTACTACTACTACACGATAATTATTACAATAACATCTAATTTTAATTTTTTGAAAATATTGATGGATAAAAGCAGTTTATGAAATTTTTGAGAAGACTAAAAATAATGACTTCTAGAATATTAATTAAATTACATTGAGAAGGTGGCTAACGTTGAAATTTAAGACCAAATTCAAATGAATACTAAATTGACTTGAGAATCTATAAAATGTAGAGATTCTTCAAACTTATAATTTGAAGTGTGAAGTGAGAAATTTTCAAGTATGTATTTTAATTTAGCCAATCTTCATGAGATGCTTGATACAATGCAGTTACATACTTACATTTATATTCCAGATTAAAACTAATAAATTTTGCTGTATTTGTTTTTTTTTGTTCGTTAGATTATAAATATATGGCTGTTAAATACATACAATACAATCTCATCGAGGAGTACACTACTCCAGCTTAAAACAGGCTTTATTTTAAATTTTTAATCTAGTATGATTTTATGACTTCTTGATCACCCTGCAATTGATATTGTGAAATTGCAGATGTAATAAAAATAAAATTAAAGTAATGGTATACTGTATTGTAAAAAAAAGTTAAAATTACATGGTCAGCTTGGACCAGCTTTGTAACTGTTCACCATTCTATATAAAAGTTTTAAACTTGTAATTCCGGTTATAGGTACAGATATGTAAGTATGTATGTATGTTGTATATTCGTGAATGAGAAATTTACAGAATAATTTTTTTATGTATTTTATATCAATTTCGATATTTTATAATTGCGATTTACTTACTTGCACTATGATGCAGCATTTTTAAAGTATATTGAACATATCGGTCTTGTAGACCGATGAAATACGTATTTTTTTCTTTCATCTTATTCAACTTTCTGTGTATACTGTATGGGTACAAGTACAACATATATTAAACAGGTAGCACATATACACAATTATTATCCTTTACCATATAGCGATATAATATCTACACACTCTTGATAAAAATCTTTTTGAAGTTATAATTTTTATTATTCAATGAAAGTTTTCACTTTTTATGTGCAATTATACAAACCTTATTTGAAATTCAATAATAAAATGAAGAAAAAAATAAGAAAAATGTACTTATTTTTTCTTCAAATAATTTACTGAACTGTAGGTACTTTTCATTATCCATAATGTCTGTATTTTAATTCAAAAGAAATTTCATATTTACAATAAAAAAAGTACCTACATTACATATTGATATTGACGATTCATCATTAATAAAATTTTTTTGTTTTTCCCGATTAAAATCTTCTAATGAAGTAAATATCATTATTTTTGTGTATTTTTGTTCCAAAGTATTCATTATTCAAGTGGAAACTTTATTATTATTTCGTTGTTCGTATATGTTAGTATGTTACATATGTGCTTCTCCATATGTGGATACTGCAATAATTTTCAAAAGATATACATATATACATACTACATAATGTACATACATTGTATAAGCATAAAATGTGATACGATACGATCAAAATTTCGCTTCGATTATTCTACTCCAACAACATACTGCACTATGTAATTATAAAAACTCTCTCTCTTGACGATATTTTTTGATATGTTTGATTAGATTTTGTCGTAAATTACCTTTGAATTGAAATATTTATTTTTATTTGTATAAAAATGGTACATATACAAATTTACTATATATACTCTTTATGACTGATTAAAAGACTTATTAAAATAATTTAAGATGAAAAAAATGTAATAGAAAATCATTATTATTCGAAAATTACACTTTCATTGAAGAGGAATGTACTACATATTTTTTAAACAATGTTGTTATATAGATTCTTTCTGACGCCATATGAAATAGGTAAGAAATAATAGAGTCTGACTGGAAATAATGTCACAATGTAAATAATATAAAAAATAAGAAAAAAAATTGTTGGTCTTTTATCATAATATCACTTGTAATTCAATTCAAATTCATTTAGTTCATCTAGGTTTTGTTTTGCTTTATTTCTCTCTTCTAACAAACAAAAGGTATTGAATGAGGCACGGTATAGGAACGAAATGTGAAAAATTGCAATTTAAACACTAATTCAAAATAAAACCGTTATGGTTTAATGTTGAGAATTGATTTCCAGAACTCTAATTTATTTTTTTTCTTTTAGATTAGATTAGATTGGTTTTCTTCTTCTTTGTTTCGTATCTGTGGAAACGTTAAGATAAATCTAATTTGAAGAAATGTGAACGAATTCAGAATGATTTAGCAAGAAAATAATAATTATGTATTTTAATTTTATTTTAAACTTTTATGAACTTTAATTATTTTTGCCAAAGAAAAAAGTTTTAATTAGAATCAAAATGTTTTATTTTTCAAAATATTACATATTTTGCATTGCTTATCCATTATATTTCATAGAATTACCTACTGTAATATGAAATTAATATTTTTGAATTTATACGAGGGTTATTTTTATTTTATTTTTATTCTTTAAAGTAAAGGACACTCAAGTGTCAAACAAAGTTCAAACATTTCGCTCTTTTATTGCACAATATTCGAATAACGATGTCGAATTTAAAGTTGCACATATTTTCAAAAATATCTGTTAAAGAGAGTTATTGTGAAGGGTCTTCTAGAGTTGCTAATAAATTACATACATATTTTGATTTGTAACAAATATAGATAAGTCATAGTGCTTCAATTCAAATTGAGAGCGAATAAATTCTAATATTGATTACGAAGAATAAAATTAATTTTCAAACTTTTTAATTTCAAATTAATCAATCATATCACATGCATTATTATATCTTACTCTGTTTAAATCAAAAACTAATGAAAATTTAACAATGATTTTACATTACATATCATATATGTATGTATTTTGAAAATTTAAAATAAAATAAAATTCGGTCATACAGTTTTAAGTAACAATAATTTGAAAAATCGACTCCATATTTATATCATATACATATACGCATTATATAGCATATTTTTTTTCAAATATAAAATTCAGTTACATTTGTAATAAAATTTTTATAACAGTTTGATTTTTTCGTATTTTTTAGACACTGTAAAAAATATTCACCAAAACCATGGATTATGATTATGTGACTGTGGTGAAAGTTGATAATGGAGAAAATAATGAACAACAAAAGCGAAGATCTGTTCTTCTTAGTACATTTAATAAAAAACCAATAATAACAAATGAAGATCCATCTTTTATAACAGTTTTATCTATAAATGAGTGTGCATCTCGACTAAATGGTAATTCCACAGATACCACACTTGATGATGTTGAATCGGTGTTGGTGTACAGACTAATGAATGAACGTTTAGGATTTGGTTTAAAATTTCAAGGTGGAACAAAAAGTAATGAAAAAGTTCAAAGATTATTTATACAATCATGTGCAGCAGATAGTCCGGCATCAAGAACACAAGCCAGTTGGGGGCATTTAAAAGAAGGTGATGAAATTATATCTATAGATGATTTACCAGTTAATGAAATGACTAGAATTGAATGTGTAAGATGTCTTAAAGAAAGTAATGTTGCAATTAAATTAGTTATTAGAAATGGTCATGGTGCAAAAATTGATATTTGTGAAGAAGATAAAATGAAATGTAATCAACAACCACCACCTCCACCACCTGTTCCACCAAGAAAATTAACACGTAGAAGACAACAACAAGATAATATGATAATTAAAGATGATAAACCATTTACACCACCGCCAGATGCTGAATATTATATCAATTTATTTTCTGATGAGAATTCAGTTATTGGAGAGTCAGAATCTGATGATACCGGTAGTTCAATATCAACTGTAATTGATAAGTTTTCAATAAGTTCAACGTATTCATCGGATTCTGATATATCAACAACATTTAGTGCATCAGGAGGTGGTGGAACCGGTAATGGGGTGTGTAATATAAATAAAACTGAATTAGTTAAGGTCCTTAAACCATTCACTTTACTTGAGAAAGAATTTAATGTTGATAGTCATGCAAAATTGGAAGAATGTTTAAAGAAATTGGATCCAACTGAGACACATAATGAAACAGAAAACATAAAAGAAGAAATAAAAAGATCAAATCAATATGAAAATGTTGAAATGCAATTAAAAAATGGTAAAAATAGTGTTGGAATTATAACAGCACCGCAGCAGCAACATCAAAGACAGAAAAATTATTATGAAAATGTCTTGATTCGACCACAAATGCATAAAAGTAATTATGAAAATATTGAAATAATCAATGCAACATCAACAACAGGCCCACCTACACCAAAACCACGTATACCTGTTGTTGTTGAACCAAAAAAAAGAAGTATCATGCCAATTCCAAGAAAAATAAAAGATAGTAAAGATGATGGAAGTGATAAAATTAAAATAATTAATTCAAATGAAGAAAAATTTTTACAGAAATCAAATTCTGGAAAACAACAAGATTTAATTACAAAAATTCCAAAAGCTATTGCATCAGTATTTAGTTCACCAAGAATTTTTGAACGTTCAAAAACAGAAAGTGAATTGAAATATAAAACAAAATTAGATGATAAAGAAAAATATATAAAATCAATAAGCTCAGAAAATCTTAAAGAGAAATGTAAATTATTTATTCAATCGGAAATAAATAATTCATCAGAGAATTTATCAATGAACAATCAGTATCATCATGAATCAATTGAACCATCATATGAATCGAAATCTATTAAATCAAAAATACCGATAATGTCACCAAGAAAACTTATAAATTCTTCATCAACATCAAACAATACAAATAATTCAAATGATAATATTATTGTGTCAGAGAAATCAATAGTATTGAAACCAAGAATTTTAGTTCAAAAACAAAAATCTGAAAGTGATTTAAAATTAAATTTTTATAGAACAAAAATTAAAGAACAACAACAACTACAACAACAATATAAAGAAAATAATGAAAAAGAATATAAACAAAGTAATTTACCTGTGATTAATAATAAACCACAAAATTTATTTAAATCTGAACTAAATTCTTGTGAATCAATAGAATATAGTGATAATAAAAGTAATGAGAAACTGATGAAAACTAATGAAAATTCTGAAATAAATTCATCGAAAAGAAATGTTATTAAAGAGAAGCCAAAGCCACCAGAAAGAAAAGAATCTTTACAAAAATCACCAGCACCAAAATCTTTAAAATCTATGGTTAATGATGAAAATTTATTAAATCCTTTAATTAGTCAAAATCCTTCTTTAATGAATAATCTTGATATACCATCAAAAGCAGAATTAAAAAAAGAAACTTTAACAAATGAAAAACTTATAAATGAATGTACAACATCAGCAGTAACAACAAAAACAGTTGAAGTTATAAAATTAAATATAAGTTCAACAGCAGTAACAAAAACTAATACAAAGATACCAAGTAAAATTTGTTTAAAAGATTTTAATTGCAATGAAGATGATAAAAATAAAAATGTAAAAGAAAAAGAAGAAAATGAAAATGAAAACTTACCAAGATTAATTAATTTAGTACCAAAAAATGTAAAAAGTTTATCATCAACTTTTATCAAAGTTGAAAATAATGGTAATCAAATAAAATCAAATAATAATGAAAATTTTTTAGATGTTGATGATAATGATGATCCAGTTATAATTAAAAAATGTATAAAAATTGATACAGATAATAATAGTTATGATGATAATAATTATATTGATACAAGTTCAAGTGATGAAAGTGATGGTAATGGTAGAATATATGAAATTGAGGATGGTGAAAAATTAGGACCACCAGAAGTCATAAATGGTCCTGGACCATCAGAAGCATATTTTAATTTTCATTGGCATTCAAATATGTTACCAACAATTGGTGAAGTTGAAGAGGAATTTTCTTCATTGGAACAACAGGCATCATCTGGGTAAGTTTAATTCCTAGTATGTAGAGTGATAAAATGTCTTTAAAAAAACTCTATCCTCTCATTTACTTTTATTTATACCTTCTCTCCGATTAAAGTATTCAATGCACTTGGTTTCGTTCCAACACAACAAAATGCGATTTTTAAATGTTTGCCTTTAGGGTAGGGTAGGATGTAGCGACGAAGTAAGTAAATATTTGAAATTTCATTGAATTTGACTGGAAACCCGTTTTGAATAAATTTTTAAGTCCCAAATTAAGAGAAAGGAGTATGGTTTGTGCACTTGTGTACTATTATGCACTTTTTTAAGCACTGATTGCAGGATTTATTTAATTTTAAAATTCGGTTGTCTTGTTTGATCTTACATTCAGAATTCTCTGAAAACTGTTTTATTTATTAAAATTTAAAAAACTCTAAAAAATTCGGTTTCGTCATGCTGACTATTTGAAAATATTGCATTTGAATTTCCTCAATTTTGCTTTTTTGAATTGCGAAATATTATTTTAAAATTTAAAAAATCCAACTTTGGAATCTTATTACATTTTTTAAACCATTTCGTTAGACATTATATCACATAAAAGTGTTTTAAAATAATGTACATATACATATTTCAATAACTAATTTAAATATTTTTTTTAGACCGATCGTTGTCATTAATGATGATATAACAGGAAATCAAAACCAAATATGTGATGATAATCATAATTTGCAATTATTGAATGAAAAATCTAAAGAAATATTAGAGCCAAAGGTAATAAAAGTTGAAAACGAATTATGTAAAAGTAAGCTAAATGAAATTCAGAATAATGATATAATTTCAAAAAATTGCAAAAATTTAAAAGATAAAATTGAACAGAAACAACAACAACAACAACAGCAACAAAAAATAAGCATATTATTTAGCACAAATAAAGATAACACTAGTAAAATACAAAAAATAAATTCATCGTTTAGTGATAAGATAATTATACCCGAAGTTGAAGGTGATTCAAAAAATGCAACAACAAAAATGAATACGAAAAATTCACAAATTGCCAGTAATATACGAAATGTTATCGTTGATTCACCAGTTTGTGTTAATGAATTAAAAATTAAAGTAAAAATAAATGAAAATCAAAATAAGGTTGATGAAAATTTGAAAAAAAATAATAGAGAAATATCACAAAATGATGATAATGAAGAATCAAATTTAATTACTAGTGAAAATAATAATGTAAATATAAATTCACATAATAAGAACATGATAATTAAGGACGAAGTGATAATTAATAATAATAAAAATAATTGTGTGTTAAAAGGGACAAATTCAATTGTAAAAGTATGTGAAACTCATGAAACAGTGATAACAAAATCAGGTGCAGACGGAGAAAATGAAGAGACAATTGTTAAAGCTGTGTTAAAATTTACTGAAAATAATAATAATCAATCATCTGAAATTAATTCAGGCGATGAAATAAATAAAAGTGTTGAATTGTTGATAAATGAAAATTCAATGTGTGAAACATCAAAAGAATTTGATAATAAACAATTTAAAAATATTCCATCTTCTTCAGATGAAAATCACATTTCAATGCATTTTTCACATATCATTGAAGCAACCAAAGAATTGTTAATATCTGAGAAATGTTTATCAGCAAAACAAATGCCAGAAGAAATGAATAAAAAAATAAATACAAAATTAGATTCTAGAAAAGAAATAACGTCTAGCTCCTTATCATTATCATCATCATGTTCTTCTTCTTCTTATAGTTCATCAGATACAGAAAAACCATTAAGACCAAATCGAAAATCAAATAAACGTAAACAATCTTTAAGAGGTAACATTATGAATGAAAATAATAATTGTGAAAATTCACAGCATCAACAACAGAACCAACAGAAAGAACAAATCATTGAAAATAAAACAATTACAAAAAGTATTTCATCCGATATTAACAAAAATAATTTAAATTTAAATCCTGTTCAACCAAATATAATTCAAAAGGAAATTTTAAATTCGTGTGAAAATAAAGATGATAAAGTTGTAAGAAAACATAATTCTGAAAAGGATGTTAATTTTAGTAGTGCTAGAAATACTGCTAGTAGCAATGATACTAGTATTCGTATAAAAGATAAAATAAATTCATCACCTGTAAAAGATACATCGACAGTAAAAGTTGTTAAAGTTTTACCAAAAATTGAAAGTCATTTAACAGCATTAAAGAGAAGTCTTGAAATGGATTTAAATCAAGTTAGTGAAGATTCTGGTATTGATATATCGAAAGATTTTATTGTATCATCTCAAAAGAAATTATCAATAGAAGCTCTTACATTATCATCATCATCACAAAAATTATTATCTAAAATTAATTCTAAAAATGATAATGATGATCAATTTAATGCAAGTAATTTGAAAAAACAACATTTAAAATCATTATCATTATCATCACCATCAATTTACAATCAAAATAATAATGAGGTCAAATCTTCTTCAATAATAAAACCAATTGAAAGAATTATTTTGGGTGTTGAACATCAACAAAAAACATCATCACCCTCAACAATAACAACAACAATAATGTCTGATGAAAATGCAATTAAAACAGACGCCAACAATAAAAATAATCATCCATTGGATGCTGAAGATAATACAGAAATGTACAGCAAACCAATACAACAGAATAATGACGACGATGGTAATGACAAGGATGTTAATAAAGGTGAGTTAAATTACCTTTATTTTATTTTATTTTTTTGTTTTTTAAAAGACTGAAAAAAAAAAAATGAAAGAATAGTGTTTGTTATTTAAACATAAATAATTGTTTACACACATTAAAGTTTAAATATAAAAAAAGCGTATTCAAGCGAAATAACACAATAAATAAAAGTTTTTAACATGAATTAAAAAGCATTCAATTATCGATGTTAATTACCGAAAAGAAAAGATCGTTAAATTTTCATTGTAAAATTAAGTTAATAGTTTCATTGCACTATTCCTAGAATGAAGGACAATTTAGCAATTACTTTATTAATGATTTTTCTACAACAATATTGTTTTTTTGTTTCCTTTCTGAGTTGTTTGTTGTTGTTTTTCTTAGTAAGCATTGTACGAATAAAAACTACATATAAGAATATGTGTATAAACAGAAACTAAAGAAACCAAAAGAAGTTTATAGGTATACATTATAATTCCTTCGAACTCCTTTGTTGAATATTTTAAATTAAAAAAAAAGTAATGTTTTTTTATAAATTTTTTCTGTGTTTTTTTTTTATATGTATTTTATTTTCATATACATAATTGTATAAATAAAAAAAACGTATTTACTTGTGGTCACAATATTTTTTTTCATATATAAATATATATGACGTACCTGTGATTTATGAACCATTTTGATGCAGAACTAATTATTTTTGTGGCTTACATCTTGAAAAAAGGAAAAATAAAGCAAAGAAAAAAAAGAAGTGTTTTTTTCACAGAGTAAAATACATTTTAGATTTGTGGTTTTGTACTTAATAACAATCGTTTTTGTGTAAGGTGGCAATATTTGTAACATGCAAATTTTTTTTTTTTTTTTCAGTCTTTTATTAATTTATTCCTTTTTTTGTTTTCGAAAATATTGGGAAAAAAATAAAAGAAAAAAAGGAACATGGAACTATTTTATACTCCTATAATTTATTAAACAACTTTGTTGTATTATTTTTATTTACTTTTTATTTTAAATATTTTCTATTTGAATACCTATGTATGTTCAATTAACTCAATAAATGTTAATATTCAAATACATAGGTACTTCATTTTCAATAGTACATGTGTATTTCCTTTAAATAAAAATAAAATTGATTAATTATTTATGTATTATTATTATTTTTGTTGACGATCAAAAATATTGAAAATAAGATTTATGTAGCTCAAATATCAACACAATTGATCACAAATCATAAACAAATCAAGTCTCAATCTCTCAAAAGATTAGTGATAGGACCAAAAGTACGACCACGAACTAAAAAGTCGTCTGCTAAATTTGAGAAAATGTTGGTGGCCACTGGTTTCTTAGTGTATGGACATAAACTAAGTTACGGTATTTTAGTTTATGGTATGGACTATGGAGGCGAATGGTTTCGGCAATGTCATTTAGTGGTATATATATACGATTGATTATATTATTGTATTATTATTATATTATATTATACGATTGATGTATGAATAAGCTACCACTACCGGCAAAACAGTAAAATTTTCCTGTGGAACTGGCCTATTTACCATGGCAATATTGTAAAATCTTGAATTTTAAGTTTTTCTTTTTTCAAAACCAAAATATGAATTTAAATGTAGAAAAAAATATGTCAGGATTTGGTTCAGTAGGAACACGTAGGTGGAAACATTTTTTTTTTTTTTTTTGTAATATAGTGTTAGTAAATAATTTTAACACATACATACATACATATACGTACATATATGTATGTGTCCCATTTGGAATCAGGTTGTGATTCATTGAAAAAAAAAACGTAATTTGTAAAAATTACCAAAACTAAGTGATCCATTAAACTGCTCTATGCAGTTTTGAGACGTGTATTGAACAAGAGGTTAGCGCCGTTTTCAATTTGTATTTAAAAGTTAGAAATCGTAATTTTTCACTAGAAGATTTTTTTATACGTGCAATCAACTCTAAAATCTCTTCAAGGATTTTTATTATTCGTATGCCACGTCGAAATTCGCTTACATTTTACGATAGCTTGTAAAATGTGTGCCAGAAATCAGAATACTTTATTACGAATTACTTACGAATTAGTTTTTGCAAGTGTGTTCTTTTTTTATTTTTCATTTTTATTTCTATATTCGTATTTCGCTTACATTTTACGAATCCTCATAAAATGGTATACAGGGTATATAGTATATGGTATGGTATAACCTACATTGTATGTATTTAACAAAACATTTAAAACCTTGTTAAATTTGATATTGCCTATTATACCGTTATATTATTGCAGAATTAAATTGTATTATTGATATCGAAGCAAAAAAAACAAAAAAAAAAAAAAACAAAAAACAGGAGATGAATGAAAAAATGAAAAACAAATTTTGTGTTGTTTTTAAAACAATTTTTTTTTATAAAATATAAAAAGAAGAACAGGTTATATTTTTATATAACTACATTTTTATGAAAAGTAAACAGCAAGGTGCCATATCGCAAAAAAAAAAAAAAATACTATCAGTTGTCCTGTACTGTAAGTTGGGCTACTTAAAAAAAAAAAAAAAAAAAAAAAAAAACTGAGATAGGTAGGATATAAAATAAAATTGAACTGAAAATTGAACAAATTTTTTGATTAAAAAAAAATCCTAACCAATACTGTCGTTCGATATAATATTTTGAATTTGGTTATTTATGATGATTACCACAACCACAAGTACAAAATATGTACAGTGAAGATCTCTCATGGTAACTTTTGAAAAAACAAAAAAAGAGAATTTGTTATTTCCATTTAAAATTTGGTTTTTAATTTAAAAATGCCATTCAATTTCACACGCATTATAAAATAAGAATTGTATTATTAAAACAATTTGAGACAAATTCTGTGTTTTGTAAATCGAGGAAAAAAAAACAAGAAAGAAATTATTTAAAAATGTATTTTGTGCTTCTGCATTGCTATATAGAATACATCAATTTATAAAATATCATTTTCAGATAGGTCATCATTTTGAAAAGTGGAATTTACTTAAAAAAAAAAAAGTAAAACAAATGACACAAAAATAATTACATATAAGATGTGAATTTTTATAGGCTAAATAAATTATTTATGTGTTTTTAATGATTTAATATATATTCTATAAAAAAATTTCAATTAAAATATTTACTTATGTACGTATGTACATATGTCTATTATATGTATTATTCAATGAATTGATTAAAATTAATAAAGAAAAGAATAAGAAAAATATTTGTTGGATACTTGAAATAAGAGATATTGATAAAAATAACAAAAAATGTATTACATAGTAATAAATTATTATTTTTGTTATGTTGAAAAATTTTGCAAAGAAAAATATTAATGTGTTTACTTGGTGATACATATTGGTTTTTTTTTTGTGTGAGTACCTATTATATTTTAATTTTTCCCAAAAACATTTAAATAATAAATGCTAAATTTATCATAAATATATGGTATGTAGTACTGAGCACACTAAAGATTTCCATTATCAATAAATTTTGACATAATGGAAAATAATTCAAGAAATGAGCCGTTTTTTTTTGAAAGTGTTCATATACAATTTTCATATAACAGCTTAATTTCTGGTGGAAAATTTTGCGGCATAATAATCTTAACTATAATAGCTTTAATAGTTAAAAGGGCATATCAATCTTCATTTGAAATTTATTTTAACTCATTTTTCATCAAAAGTGGACTTATATCACTTTCAAAAAAAAACGGCTCAAACATTGAAAGTTTGCGCAAGATATTAATGATTTGGTAGTAGTTTGAACATAAACTTAACGAATTTGAATATCGCGTTTTATAAAATTGTCCAGATTGACGATACAATTTAATATTGTGAAGTGTTTAGTAATGACTGATGATATATCGATCACGATCACGGCGTGAGAATATTCCTTTACTGGACTTTTATTATACAAAAAGCTTGCATATGAAAATAAAAAAACAGACAGAGAAAGTTAAAGGGCAAATAAAGGGAGTATTCTGTATTTCGTAAAAATACATATTTTGAAAGCGTGATATTCTAGAACACAACAAAAGTAAAGTTTCAAAATTTAAAATTAGAAAAAAAACAATTCTATGCTTTTATTCTTTTCAATTCAATTCTATACATACACTTTAAAATTCAAATGATGTTGAGTCTAAGATCCTGAAAATTAAGAATTTTAAAACTGAGATGACAGAGAAATTTGATTTTTAATATTTGAAAAAATAATCATCTATTCAAATGTTTGTATAGCACTGTGATATGAAATTGAAATTAATATTCGAATTTACTTGGTTTTACACGACTTAGTCAATTTCATGAGGAATTTTTTAAGTTTTGAATCCCCGATTTGAATTTGGCTCAAACGATATATTTGATGAAAAAGTGTAATTAATGAAATTTTATAGACTCATAAATTTAAAACTTAAAAGATAAATTAAAAATATCGAGAACATGATTCCCATTGTAGAAAATTCATCTTTATTGAATTACAATATGTTTATTAATGGATTATCGCATTGAAAACAAACTGTAAATGCAAATAAATTAAACTTCTTCCAGTTATTTTATTAAAAAAAAAAATACTTTTTATTCTTCTGATTAAAAGATAAAATTTTAAAAATCTATGAATTTTTAAGTTTAAAATATACGGAAGATACCTTATTAAAAAGTGTTTTCAAATTCATAATTTTTGCTATTCTATTAAATAATTAAATTTATATTATCTTCTGTCTCTTTTTTAAAAATCTTGAATGTTCTTTAGAGTTTTGTTTGGTTTTGTGTATTTTTTTTTTTTTTAATTTCAACTACAAAAATTTTGTGGAATATTATTAATTTCGTGTTCTGAAAATAATTTAATGAAGAAGAACAAATAAATTAATTTAAATTTATGCAAAATTTACCCAACTTTCAAATTTAAAAAAAAAAAAATGAAAATTTTTCATAATTCTAAAAAAAAAATAACAGAAAAATATAATTTTTAAAAGAAGAAATTGAGATATCTTTTCTTTAAGTTCATAATCCTAAGTATGATGGCCAATAAACTCATTAAATTCTTTAATAAAAAAATCTGTTTTCATAATATTTTAAAAATAAATATACACATTATAATATCACCAACAGTTTACATATTCTTTTTTAAGATACTTCCCACATTTTTGTATAATTTCATACACGCTAAATACTTGTTTTTGTTATATAAATTTATATTTATTATAATAAATTGAAGAAACTTTATGGTGATGATTGCAACAGTTATTTAACTTTTTTTTTTTCTTAAAATCTTTGATGATTATTACTAAAATTACGCTGATTTTGATTATACCTACAATATTCTCTGTTATGTATGATGGTCTTCGAAGATAATTTTATATAAGATACTTCTATTTTTTTTTTGTCTTATACATATTATAAAAGTAACATATGATTTTTTGAATTAATTTTCTTAGTGAAACAATGTTGCAATATAACGACTCGTTGATTCTATGAAATTAGAAAAAATGACCATGATAGCAAGAAAATTGAATTTTATAGCTCAGTCATGTCTTTTTATAGTTATTATTTTTTCACAAACATATGTTGATTTAGTCTCTACTGTTGCATATATGGTACTTACAATACATAAATGTTCTTACATATAGGTATATGATCTTATATAGGTGTGTAGAAAAGAAAAACATAAAGATCACTCTTTTCTTCCTCCTTGAATCTATATCTTGTGCAACTTGCAAAAAATTCACACTCTAAAAATATTGTATCTTTTCTGATTTAGTCGAACATGGTCAGATATCAAGGGTAAGCTTTTGACAAAAATAACAAATAATAAAAAAATAGTACCTATATGTAGTTTTATGTATTGACTAGACTGTGTAGGTGTTAAAATGTATAATATCGCGTGTAATAACTGGTAGTTGTTGTAACTTTGTAACCATAGAACAGATAAAAAAAAAACGAATAGAATATAACAAATCAACAAACAAGCAAAACTTAAGTGAAATAAAAATATTAATGCATTTAAGCTGTTAACTTTTTCTCTTTTCCTACGTTTTATTTTTTACTATTTTATTTTGTCCCACGAAATATGCAATAAGAAGCATTTTTAATTGACATAAAAAATAATTAGATATCGAATTTATATCACAATGTAAAGGTGAATGAAACTATCGTCAGCGAAATTTTTATTTCATAGATGATCAGCTATTTTTATTTTATTTTTATTTATGCTTTTTATTTTTGCAATGTGCACGTGTAGCAAATACATGTGAATTTAAACTTTTAGTTAATTTTCTCATCATTCTTTACGCAGTTTAAAATATGTATGTTATCACTTTTCTCTTCGCTTAATGAGTCTTTAGATAATAAATGTTGAAAAAAAAAATGTAAAAATATTTTCTTTATTTCTAAATTATACATTTTTTTAAATTTCCTTGAGCAGTTACATCAATTTACAGAGGCATTTTTGGTGTAATTTTTAATAGATTTTGTCAGAAACGGTTTCTAGTATGGAAATAATTTTTAAACTCAAGGTGTTTTATTTTGGTAATTATTTTGTCACTCGCATAGAAAAATTATACTAAAAAATAAATTATCTATTAAGTAAGTCTTGTAGGATTTATTACTGCTATCCGGAGGGCTTTGATTATGTCTTTATTCTTTTATTCCACTAAAAATCAATATCCTTGACTACTGTATATAGGTATTTTTTTTTATATAGTATAAAATATCTTAAAAAAGTTTGCAGTTTCCAGTATCATTTGATATTTTAAAAGATAATTAAAATAATTTTTGTGAAAGAAACAAATTTTTAGTAAAGAATCTCTATCTGTAACATCCTTGAATCCTGAAAAAAAACTTGAAAGGATTTGTAGGCATTCTTGAATATTCATGTTTATACAGTATTACATTTGGTATGCTTATTTGTATAATAATTATATTAATTATTATAATTGGTACCGACCGTAAGATCAAGATATCTATTGTTAAAAAAGTCGGTATTGATTTGGCTATCGGTATTATTTTTTGTTCACTTATATACAGAGTGTTTCCGTTATCACCGACCAAAAGGATACCATATATAGGGCTTTAACGATGCCTTAATTGTTTCTCTATTCCTAACTTTTAAAAAGATATTCGCCCTGAAAATCAAAATTTTGTGAATTTTTACCCATTTCTTGTGTTTAACCCTGCTTTTCTCAAAAAAGGCTTGAATTAACTCAAATTTTTTAATGCAGAAAAAGAATGCTCAATTGATTCTGCATCGATTTGCAATCTTTATTTTTTACGGAAAAAGCATAGTTTTCGAGATAATGAGGAAGGCCTTTTGAAAAAACTGAACAAATAAGTCTATAATTTATTGGATTATTGGACACGTGCTTTTATTACAGTGTAAATTGATAATAGGTGCTCGAAATGCTAATTTGCAAATGTAAATATCTCAAAAACCATATGCATTTTTCGAAAAAGCTGATATTATGTACATTTAAAAGTTCTTTAAAAAATATTCTATATAATAGGTAGGTACAATGAATTTCGTATGTACGAATTTATCTGATGAGTCAGAAGACCTTAACATTGTTCATGAATATATCAAAATTATTATTTATTTATTTACATACATATTTATTTATTTTTTAAATAACTGATAATAATTATCAAGAAAATGTGATTAATTGTATTAAATATATTTACTATACTCTACAAAATTTATTTCTTTAAAAAAGCGTCATAATTTTTTAAAATAAACAAAAAATTTGAAATAAAAAGTGCAACATTTTATAAAAAATAAATGTTGATTCATATTATGTACTCGTACTTTATTTAATAGTAGATTTTAAAAAAAAATTTATGATAAGAGTATTAGAGTAAATGAAGTACACATATTTGGAGTGGAGTACTTATAATTATTATTATTATTTTTTAAATGATAGGAGTAATAAATTATTAAATTGCTTTTAAAGATAAGGTTATAATAATTATCATAACCTGCTGAAAAATTCATTGATTTGGAAAAAAAGTGAGCTAAAAGTGCTGAGTGTAATGAGCAATACATTTTTGTTGTTGTTGTGAGATATGATAAATGTTACTAGTTTTCAAATTAATTAATAAAAACTAAAATATTGTTTTTATTTATTTTTTTTTTTTTCGTCTTTTTCTCTTCCACTTTTTTTTCAATTTATATTTTCAATCTCATAAAAGTCAAGTAGTTATTAAACTTACTCACATCATTCATATTATCATTTATTATTAAGGTATTAATGTTATTGGGTTATTGTTAATGCCATGTTTTTTTTTTTTTTTATAACACACAGTAGCTGATGTTTAATGCTTTACTCGTACATATGTACATATATTTAAGTAGTAAGCTTATTAAAATAGAAATTAATTTGCACTCTCCTTTCATCACTTTTCACATTATTCAATCAATTTGAAATGAGAATACACACATGAAAAATATAAAATAGAAAGCTCATTGAACTATTTATTAGATTTTATTATACAAGTATAATTTACAAGTATGTTATATCGAAGATAGACAGATAGATAGTAATAAATTTTGCTTAGGTATATTAAAAAAAAAATTCAATCATTTATATCCGCTATTCTGGTTCTAATATATAGAGCTATAGAAGTGAATGAAAAAAAGTTATGATCTTTATAAATTATTAAAAAAACGAAAAATAAAAAAAAAACGACAAACGAACATGTTTTACTTATCAGTGAGTGCATACTTTTTTTCATTAACATTTTTTTTATTTATTTATTATTATTTTTTTTTTTTTGAAATTTATATATTATCATCTCATTTACTTGTCAAATTTTTCACGCTAAATTGCTTAGAATTATCATACATAGTATAGTTGTGATGCTTATATACGTTAATTTTTATTTCTTTTTTTAGGTCCACCTTTCTAAAATTCCATATGTGATTTTTGCTTGTTCTCCTTCAAATTCAATCAGGTTCGGTTTTTTTTTTTTTTGAGAAAAAAAGTAATAACAAAGATTCATGTACGTACATTATATGTATTATGTATAAACGTAAATACATGGAAAAAAACTGTTGTTAAAATTTAATCGAATAATTTTTTAAATTCTAGAATCGATAACTGAACTCTTTTTTGTCGATTTATGAGATGCTTATAGTTTTTTTTTTCTAGACAAAATTTTTTTCTCATATTGTCGATAGTTGCTTTCAAATTAAAATTCTACATACGAAAAAAATCAAAAAAAAAAAAAAAAGACATAACAATGTGACTTTGCAGGATTTTAAATCACATTTTAAAACATTAAAAGTCATGGTTAATTGATTTACATACACCTCTTTCAACAAGATAATTGGTTAATAAATTGGGATACTGAGTGGGTGGTAGAAAAAAAAAAGACTTTATCACGTTCTACAATCTAAGTACATATGTATATATGTATCTATAAACATAGTGTAATAAATAAAAATTAAAAATAACATCAAGTTTATATGATTTGATACACAGCAACAATTAAATTTTAGTTCATCAATGAAAATGTTCTCGAATTCTTTTAATTGTTATACAAAATTCTAGTGTTTTAATTCGTATTGAAATATTTCTAAATATAAATTATTTTACTTTAATTTAAAAATTTGAAAAAAAAAATATATATACCACATTCTATTAAATAAATTTTTTCTTCATTTTTTACTCTTAAATATGAAATTAGTCAAAAAATTGCATTTTCTTTTATTAAGAAAAACTTTTAAAGGATGGAACATGTGCATTTAATCCCCCAAGAGAAAAATGATATTTGCAACTTCAATATTTCAACAGAAATAAATGCCAAAGTGTTAAAAAAAAACAATTTTTTTTCTTAAATATTTATTCTTTCGTTTTAAAAATCGATAAAAATTCATTGTTAGCCAACAATACCAGCTGGTATGATGTGAATATTGTTTTAAGGATCATAAAATTTTTGAAATCTGTAATAGGACGATATCATTCTTCCAGTTTTTTTTTTTTTTTTTTTTTTAAGTTATAGTTTGTGTGTTATGAATAGTTTTCATAAACAATTTTTTTTATTATACTCGTATGATGAAGATTATAAACAGAAAAAAAAAAATACATCTAAAATAAGGTATATTTTGGCTTCTGGCCGATATTAGAGTGCCAAAAAATTAATGGCATTTCGTTGCCTCTGTCAAGTTATATTAAACGATTAGTTTGAAGATTTCATGGATGACTTCATCAAGGGTGGTCCTTAAATTAACTGGATACGTGTTGTGTGGCATTTTTGCAAATATGTATGTATATGCATGTATTTTTATTATTATTTTTTTTTCATCAATTTTCTCAAATGTGTGTGTGTTTTTTTTTTTATTTATAGAATTGGTTGGTTAACCAAAAAGATTGTTGAAACACGATTAGATTATATTTATTATGTATTATTTTTTTTAATTCTGGTATCGTTTATCAACAAGTGGGCCATACGTAATTTCCATCACATCACAATGTAAAATATTATAGTGTTAAAGCTATGTTGAAGACACGTTTACTTTATTTCAATACAAAAAAAAATCTATCAATGTAAATATTATGCAGACGTATAGAAGTTTTTTTTTCTTCTCTTTTTTAATTTAAAATTGTTTTTATTTATTTTTATTTTTTTATAAACTGATTACACAAAGTATTATAATTGCAATTTATGCATAATATTGAAACGTGAATAGACTTTATCATGGGGAAAATACCTGATTTATAAAGCTTATTGTAAGTTATTTTCTTTGTTTTCACATTTTTTTAAATATTATAATGTGTATTTACTTTTTGATTATTGTTTAATGAAATGTTAATACAATAAAAAGGTGTCAGCTGATTACTCAGATGAATAATTTCTTATTTGTTTTTTCATACTTTTTTAATTGCGTTTTTTCTTCGTTTTTTGTTATTTACCTACGGAATAGTTTTAAATTGACTATGTGGTAAAAAATGCAAATTTTTATTTAAATTTAAAAAAAAAAATGATAGCTCTATTTTAATTTTTTTTTTTCTCAGAGTCATATTTTTATTCGAATAAAATAAATGAAGATTAATAATTTTACATCCGCGTGACATTGAAAGTGTTTAATCATAACACAAAATATTTAAAAACTCAAATAATGATAATTAATTGATTACTTGTTTACTTTTTCGTACTCTAAATTATGACCTCAATGCTGTCAAAAATGATTCAATTTTCCCAAAAGTGTTTTTAAAATCTTTATTTAAAAAACGAATGATGATGATGATGGTGATGATGATAATAATAATAATATATTGAAGTAATCACACGTGTTCGCATGCAAACATGCAAATACTCATTATCTTGATCGATTTAATTTCATATTCGTGATTGAAAGGTTGATTTTCATTTTTTTTATACCTACATTTATTTTTTTAAATCCGCATGATTAATGAATTTTTGCATATTATAAATTTGAATATAGAAAATATGAAGGACATAAAAAAGTAAAAAATACAAAAATGGAAATTTTGTATTAAATTTCAAACAGATATAAAAAAAGCAACCTAATTTTTTTTTTAATGAAAGAAAAGTTTATGTACAAATGCAATGTGAACTTCTTGTGTTTCGAGTTGGAGGTTAAAAAAAAAACATAGGGTGGCGCAAAAGTTTCTGCCTATACTTTTTGAAATAAATAGCGTAAGCTTTTTCAGAAATTTAAGTATATTTTTTTTTCTTTCTCTTACTTTGAAAACATTTTAATATCCTATATGGAGAATTCCATTTGAAACTTTTATGTTCTTAATATGCCTTCTAGTGAAAGCAACGACGGTTACAATAAAACAGAAAACTTCAAATATTTCTAATTAGAATTGTCATTTTAGTAGCGTAACGGGTGTGACGCTGACGATTTCGAATTTCACGGATTTCCGTATATTTTACTGAATATCCTAAAATTTTCATATAAACAATTCCAAAAATAATTTTTAATTATACTGAAGACACTTGAAAGAATCTTTTGGAAAAATGACGAGGAACAATTCAATACTTTTTTCATAATTAAAAAAAAGAAATGTAACGGGTGTGACATTTTTTGTAACGGGCGTGACAGTGAAATGAGTTTCTACTGATAAGTAGCAAGATAAGAACAAAATGTTCTCCATAGTGATAATTATCGTAAATAATTTAACACTATAGATACACCAAAAATTCACATATACCTATCCAAATCAGCTTCATTCATATGAATTTTAAGGTAGAAAGTGGTCGATTTGCGTGGAATTCCCCATATACATAGTATTTGTACACTATTAAAATTTTACAAAAATTCAACAAGTCTACTTTCGTTATAGCAACCCACTTTTCTTTGACACGGTGGATCAAATGTTCTCTTATCCTAGGATCAGGTCGACTGAGACACTGTCACACATTTTCAATTGGATTAAGGTCTGACGAATTTCTTGGCCAGTCCAACTATACAGATAATTAAAACAGTAAGAAATCTTACGGCATACTGCGTTGGTATCACATTGTCGCTATCTGGAAATTGATTCTCATCATGGCGAAATTTTGTCTCTATGATATTCTCCATTTATTGTCTTTTTCTTCTTCAAAGATGTGAAACCTGGTTTTCCATGATTGCTGATTACATAAGTTTTCATAATTTTCACATTAAGTCTGAGTGCAAACTCCTATAGTTTATTTTTAGTTATTTTTCTTATTTTCTTGAATTTGGTGACAATATAGGTATACAATATAGGCATTTACCTCTTTTTTGAACAAAATTTTCCGAATACACAAATACACGTTTTATTTCCTAAAAACAGATGAAAGGGATTTTTGGAAAATTGTAGATGATTTAAAAAGTTATGTTTTTAAAATAGTGCAGTGGAGAGAAACTTTTTCGTCACCCTGTATGTACTGTATCTTGTTTGACGTAAAAGCTGAAACTGTGTATAAAAATGTATAGTTATATTTTCTCCAAGAAATGTAGATACATATATGTATGTATGTATAGGTGAATTATGAGGATACTAAGTGCAAAATCATTATTAATAATTAATTCCAAAACTCTATTTAGTTTTGGTTTTTTACATTCAAAATAAGTTTTAATTAGGCTTTGCCACTCTGCACTGTTAAATAAAAAACATTATGTCTGCTATTGAATAATTATATATATGTATGTACATACATATTTAAATATGCATGTTTGAAAATTTTCTAAATAATTTTTTACTTCTTTATCTTACTATCAAAGTGAGAAAATGATTTCAAATATATCGATTATCCGATTTTATATTTGTAAGCCTCATGCTTATGTTGAAACCCGAATACAATCAAGTTTATAGCTTCTTGAACTTAAAATTTAAAAATTGAACTAAAAATATATGTACATATGTATGTGTTTATTTTTATTATTAATGGTTTTGCAATATTCTGAATATGTACTATACATAGATTGTATGTATTATGTTGGCATCAAGATCCACATTTAATTTTTACTTACAAGGTGAAGAAAGAACAATAAGAATAAAAAAATATTAAAAGATGAAAAACAAAAGAAAATAATATTATGGAGGAGAGAAATCAAAATTTTCTTGATTTTTTTGTTGTTGTTTTTTTTGTTTTGTTTTTTGTTTTTTTTGTTCATTTATTATGGTTTTGTTGATCTTATTGGTATAAGCTAAATAAAGCTAAACATGACCAGTTTAATATGAAAAGAAACAATCTTTGGATTCACGTAACTTTATTGTTACTGGTCTGGTGTGTTAGTTTACTGCTTAAATTCAATCTTTGAAGTTTTTCAGTTTGTTTATTATTATTATTCGAGATATATTATAGGTGAGTTGCAACAGAATTGAATGTATACGTACATATATAAGTATATATAAAGTATTTTTCTTTTTATTTATGAATCTATATGTATACCTTCTTGAGTTTAAAGATTTCATTTTTAGAAGATCGAAGTTGAAGTGGGCTCAGTTTTAAGATCAGGAAAAAAAAATAAATGAGAAGCTGGATGTATTGAAGAAAACTGGACTCATCATCGTTATTTTATGTATTTTTCATTATTATTCCATCGAACGTTGTTGTGCATAGACAAATTATCGCATGAAACAGTATCATGTACTTATAATTTTATTGTGGCGGTATAATTTTTTATTTATTTTTATTTTTATTTTTTTTTTATTATTATATTGAACCCAATTAATTAAAATTATTTAGTGTTGATTTAAAATCGCATCAATACAACAATAAATTCCTTTAAGATAAAAAATGAAATTTCAGTTAATTAAAAAAAAAAATTATAATAAAATACTATTTGTCAAATATAACTTTCACATAGTTCAGTAAATAATATAAGCTCAGTTTTTTTACGAATAATTCTTAACCAAAAGCGTTTTTCAAGAAAGCAATCGAACTGTTGAGTTTTCAATTTATATTCAGACACAGTTTCTTTATTACAGGAACTATTTGTTAAATTGCAATTTTTGTTTCTTTTATATGATAAAATTAAAAAAAAAAACAATATCATTTATGTGCAACAAAAGTTTAAAAAAAAAGTTGCGTGTGCACTAATTTTTTTTTTTATTTCCTCTAATGTGTGTACTGTAAGTCTGCATTATTTGAAACAAAAGACCAACATACTTAGTATATAAAAATAAATGCTGATGATGGTAATTCTATGGAATTTATTCTTTATTTCCGTTTTATATAAAATGTGCAAAAAAATTTTGTTTTTAAATAAAAACAACAATGATTAGTTTACTTTTATTAAAAATGGTAAATATTTGTAGATAACTTTAATTGTGTAGTGCTTCCTTTTGTTTTAATTGTGAATAAAAGATTCTTTGGTTTTTATAAAATTCTTTAAAATTATATTTTATATACGTATTTTAAATCCTAAGTGTAATTACATACAATTATCTGATTGTGGCATTTCTTTTACATTTTTATTTTATTTTTTTTTTGAAAAAAGAATCTTCTAATGATTCAGTCATAATTTTCATTATCTCAGGTCATTGTTGTGTTATACTAACTAACATAAATGCAAAAGAAAAAAAAAATTAAATTATAAAAGATATTTTGTATAGCAAAAAAAAAAAAAATACTCATATAAAAAAATTAAAAAAAAAAGATTCTTGTATGCTTTTTCAAATAATTCAAAAGTATACGTTTTATTGCTGATTATTGCAGAAGCTTGTTGGTTGGAACCGCGTTGTAAATGTTGTGCAGAATTTAAAAAAAAATTTTTTTTTTTTTTCAAAAAGAGGAAAAAAGAGTTGTAGTGTATAACAGAGAAGAACGAAGAAAGAAATTTTTGAAATTCCGTTTATTGTTTCTTTTTGTAGGGATTAATTTTGAAAAGGTGGTAGGAAGAAAAGAAAATCAAATCGTGTAAAATAGCACTTTTGTAAGATTATTATGGAATAGTTTTAAGAATCTTTTTTTTTTGTTTTTGCAAAGTTATTGCATATTTATTATTTTTGTTGTGCAGACGATTTTAAAAAATTGAAAAAATAAAAATGAAATATGTGTGTACGAGTATATAATACTTACATACGTTTTTTATTATTTGTGATTTTTTCTTATAATTTTAGTAAATTAAAAATGAGATCAGATAATTAATATTTTATGTGATTTTACATTGAATTGTTGTTTGAATAGTTACATGTAAAGTGCATTTGTAGTGATAGTTTTTTTTTTTTTTTTTTTCAAATTGAAAAAAGCTTTTTGTTTTTTTTCATTTTAAATTGAAATTAAAAAAACAAGAAAAATATGCTAATTTAAAACATTAAATTTGTTATACCTAATGAAGCAAAACATATAGAAGAACACACACATTAAAGAAAATATATAAATTAAATTTTGTGTTTTATTTAACTTTTGTATATTTTTTTTTCTTAAATATATTTTTTTCTCATACATGTAACTTAACAACAAAATTTTATTTAAGACCTTAACATATAATTATTAATGTCTTTGAAAGTGACTCATTTTATCTGGATTACGTACGCATGTATGCTTCATCAACATTTTAACGGTCATAAATGTTTCGAATGACGCCATCAAAAATTGTTTTGCAAGGTATGAAAATGATAATACATAATAAAATAAAATATACGTTTTGTTCTTTGACTTTTAAATATTTTTTGGTTTATATAGGTACATAGGTACATATAGGTATATTTTGTTTCTTGTAGATACATAATTTGATTATAATCGCATTTGAGTTACCTATATGATAGAACTTTTAAAAAGTATTTATTAGATAAATATAAATTTTTTTTTCTATTTAGTTTTAGTTATATTTATTTATTCTTGTTGTTATATTTGAAATAAAAATATATTGCTTCTGGTATTTATGATGACTTAAAGGCAGGCGAGTATTTATTATGACTTGAATGAATTTATTGGTTATAAAAAAAAAGTAAGTAGGTATGTAAAATAAAAAATAATAAACAAAATACAAAACTGTTTAACATTGAGATTTAACAGGAAAAAAAAAAAGAAAATATAAATATAATGTATGGACAGCATTAAAATTTATTTCTTGATTTCGTGTACATTCTTCATATATTTAATGTTTTTTAAAGATATAGGTACCTACATACATAATTATATAAATAAAATACATCTGTATATTTACTTATATAAATATGATATTGTAGATATTAGATATACTTTTTGTATCTTATTATATTAAAAATTAAAAGGTATTTTTAATAAGAAAAAATCTATACATTTTTCTCTAATATAGTATTATGATACTATTACAAAAGTATGCACATACTACATACGTACATACATAGATATTTTATTTTAGTTCCCTGTACCTATATCGTATTTGTTCTTGATGTGTAGTGCCAAAACCATCTATAATACAAGCCATGAACTTTTGTTTTGTATTCATTAGTTAGAAGTGCCACGTTTTGTTTTGACATTTTAGTTTCTTATGGTTTCTTAATAAGAGTGCTGAAATAGTAGTGTAAAGAAATAGTGTTTTAGTTAAATATTTTTGGTTTTTTAAATAAAATATGGTTTATAAAAGTTTTAAAATATAATAAATTAACAGTGTTATAATTTTTAAAGTGCACAATAGTCAAAAAATAAAATAAAAAGGTGGAAAATATTGTGCCTTGTAAGAGAAAAAATTGACGTGTTGACTATACCTATGTTGAGGTTATATTATAAAGTGAATAAATTGATTTGATTAAAAACCATCTATTATATAGGTATAGAAGGAAAAAGTTTATATTATTATTCTTCAAACTGTAAATATTTATATAAACACATGTATGTATCACAATTATTATAAACTCAAAAATTAAATTTGACTAAGTCAAATCAATTTATTCACTTCATGACATAATATAACCTCACCATAGGCAAAGACTATATAAATTACCACCTACACCTAAAATTTTGCCTACATTCGAGCCAGTACTAAGTGTTCCTCTATATATATTGCTCGGTGCCATAGGTATGTAGTCATACTTCAATTTTTTCTCTTACAAGTAGGTAAGAAGACACAATATTTTCTACCTTTTTATTTTAACTTTTTTTTTTAACTTTTATAAACCATATTTTATTTAAAAAACCAAAAATATTTAACTAAAACACATTTTCTTTACACCACTATTTGTACTTCCAGCAGTGTTGTTTTGAAAAATTGACACTTCTCTTGTGTTTGATTGTGTTAGTGCAGAAAGACAGTTCATGGATTGTATTATAGATGGTTTTGGTCGTGCTAAAAAAACTATAGAAATGTATTAGCAACAACAACAACAACAGCAGCAAGAATGCAATGAAAAAGTCTAATGCAGTTGCTATGTTACTGTTGATAATGATAATGGTGATCAAGATGATGATGATGATGATGATGTTGATGATGGTATTGAATTAAAAAAAATATACATCATAGTATGTATCTTTGGAGTCAATTCTTCAGGCACCATCATGATCATCATCATCATCATGCCTTAAGTACATTACATATAAAATGTACTTGGACATGATCGTATTGACTTTCTAAAGATCTCTTCGACAACTTCTTCTGAGGAAGATTCTGGTTTTTTTGCAATGTTTTTCTTTTCCTGCTGGTTAAGTTGAATTCTTTTTATTTTTATTATAATATTATTCGTTTTTTTTTTTTTTTTTCAATTTTTAACGTTTTTTTTAAATATTATTTTTTATTTTGTTTCTATACATATTCTTGAATTGTTTTGTTGTAATAACACTACTCGTTTGGGTCTTCGTTTTGTAGCTTTTTTTTTTTTTTTTGTGTGTTGATGATGATGATGTTTATATACATACATATTACTTTTTATATTGTTCTTTCTGTACACATTTTATTTTATTTTTTTCAAGAATGAGATGTACATTTAAGTTCATTTCCCTCTTTGACTTTACCATAAACATACCTGAATTAAAAAATATATATACATATATATATTCTTTTTATAAAGTATATATATTTTCCATAAGAATGTACTACATGCTGTAGGTATATAAGTACATATTATAATTTTGTATGTATGTACATATCTAGATATTATAATTATGTAGGTAGTGTATTTAGAAAATTTGTATTTGAATAAAAAGCTTACGTACACTTTACAAATTTTGTTTATTTTTTATAATTATTTATTTATAACAAAATTTCATGTTGAATTAATTAAACCTTTTCTTATTAAAAAACCAATATTATTTATCAAAATATTTACTACAAAATTAGGTTTCCTTTCATATTTATGTTTTGTTTTTTGTTTTAAATTAATTACATATTTCTGATGTATTACTGTCAGTTACAGTTATTTTGAATACACATTTTTTTTTAATTTTTAGGTATTAGGTACATTTTTTTTAACATAACATTTTTCTTTTAAAAGAAGATTCTCGTAAATTAATTTTCAATTTTTGCAATATTTCTTTAATTATGTTTTTTGTTTTTTGGTGAGATTTAAATTGATTATTTGTTAGCAGTTTTTAATAACTTCTGAAATCAAATAATAATAATAATGCTAATAATAAAGAACACGTATCTAATATAAATTATAAATAAGAACAGAATTAGTATAGATACATATATATGTATGTACCATTTGTTGAAGAAAGTACACATAGAGTATGTGTGTACCTACAAATTAATCTTTTGTTTTTTCTTGCTTATTTGATAAATAGTTTCAAGGTGTGTAAATGAATTAAAAATTCAAGATTATCGAAAGGTGTTCAAAATTCGATTTGGTTGCATTTTTTTCCGTTTGCGAAATTTTCGAATTGAAAAAAAAACAACATACCTACATATACCTATATATAAGAAAAATTTACACAAAATAAACGTTAAATTACAATTTAACTGTACATTTTTCCTTTATTAGTTATTTTATCTGCAATTTAAACATTTTTTTTATTTGAAAAAGAAAACAAATTTTTTTTTTATTATGTACCTACTATCAAAAATATTAAAAATTTACCGTAATAATTTGTGCACATATGTACCTAACCTATGTATGTATATTCCGTTCAATAGTGTGCCTGCATTAATTATATTGAATAAAATTTGTATTTTCCAAAAAAAAAAAAAAAAAAAATAAATAATCGTTTGCTATCTTTCTAAAATCATTAAATAGATTTTTATCTTTTCTCTCTGATTTTTTTCTTATAATGACAATGTAGTAATAATTCCAACCCACACCTTTATTCTGATGATACAACAAACACATATCATGTAGAGAATGTATACACTAAAAAGGTCAAAATATATGTATTTAATATTCAAAAAAAAAAAAAAATAATAATAATAATAATAATAAAAAAAAGAGCATCATTATAACTAAAGTTATAATATGATTTTTATTTCATTAATATTTTGTACTTCAATAAGTTATTGTATAAATAGCATGATTGCATGAATTTAAAATTAATAAACAATAATAATATCACAAACTAACAGAAAAAAAAATGCATATAAGCACTAGAAAGCTTATGTTGTAGATTTCAAATATTTTTAGTTAATTAGATATTTAACTGATTTTGAACTGAACTAAAAATAATAATACATAAAGAAATAGATACTTTTATATAAAAGTTATTAAAATCAATCAATTTATTGGAAGAAATATATCATAGATGTATGTACATGTTCTTAATTTAAATACACGTGAGTCGGTGATATTATCAAATTAATTATTTTTTAAATTGATTTAATTAATGAGTAAATATCTGTTGTGTTTCACTATTAAACAAACATATTGTTTTAACAAGGAGTTGGAAATGTTTACAAAATGTTAAAAATTTAATTTTTATTTATGAATTTCGAATATGTATACCGTAAGTTTAAGTCTATTTAGATTTAATTTAGGGTAATTTAAGAGAATCTGGAAATATTAAGAGTATTAAAGAACAAAGTTTATTAATGAATTTATAAAATAAATAAGTTGTAGGCTATGTAATAGATTAGAAAAATTTTCTAAACATTATCTCGAGTATAAATGACAAAAGAAAACGATAACTTCAGTTACCACCCACATCTACTAAGAAATCAATGCAATTAGCGTTTAAAAAAAAATACGCTGTAGTTATTTTACATTATCGAAATTATATAATATGTACCTATTGTTTTTTCGAGACTTTTAGATTGGCAAATTTCTAATTATATACAATAAGCATAAATCCTATGTTAATGTTCTATTTTATCCTCAAAACACAAAAATAAAAAGAAATTTAAAAAAAAATGAAAGATAATTTTTGAATAAAATTGTGTTAAGTTATGTAATTTTTTAAAATTCTTGTTTAAGTAATTAGTAAATCACATTCGTGATAAATTTATTTAGAATGCACAAAAAGGTTTTTTCTTAATGCCCAAAATTGATGTATCGAAGTTAGCCTAGGTTATAATGAATAATAATTTTATTTTCTTTAAAAAAATCAATAACCTTTTTTTAAAAATAAATATTTGTAAATAAATAAATAATAAATTTAAAAAAATGTAATCATTTTAAATATCCAATAAATTTTTTTTATTAAGTAATTCTTTTTCTTGTTTTGGAAAAAAAAAAATGTATAAATTTCTGAAAATTTATTTAAAATTTGACAAGAAAAATTATACAAGAAATATGGGCTAAGGACATTGGCTTATTTAAATGAACATTAACATACTACCTATCATCGTATAAAATTTCGCAAAAAATAAAAAAAGATATGTATTCCCATAAAAAATCAAGAAAACCTAAAAAACAAAGAAAAACATAAGTCACAATAATCTCATAAAAAAATGTAAATTTTTTTTTTTTTCAATTTTCACCATAGGCGACAAGATGTCATTCGTAACAATTCCGTTTAATGATGAAATTCTTTATTTTTTTTTTAAAATATGTTTTTAATATGTAAAAACATAAAATATGAGTTAAAATAATGAAGACCTTCATAAATATTTTAGTATTGCATATTTAGAAAAAATAAAAAAAAAAGATGTATCCAAAATCTCTTGTTTTTATTTTTTATTTTATTTTCAATTTTCCACAAATTTAAGAAAAAAATATTTATAAAAATAAATTATGTTTAAACAAAATGTAAAGAAAAATATTGTAGGCGGTATATTTATCCAGAGAAAAAAAAAAAAGGTTAAATTAAAAATAAATTAATTAATTGAAAAAAAAAAAGAAGTTATATTTATAAAATATTGTACAGGTGTGTAAATGTAGCTTTAGTATATTGTGTATTGATGCATGTATTATTATACACTCGTATGTATGTATGTACATGTTATTGAAAACACAAAAATATAAACAAAAATAAACATACATGCATATTATGTATGCATTTTAATGCAATTTGTGTATTGTGGGAAAAAAAACAAACAATAATTGATTAGTATATATGCTTTATTCTATTCATCATGTCACATAACTTTTTAATTAAATTAACACTTTTTAATATGAAATAATGAATACAATTTTGTGATGTTATTTTATTTTCATTTTAAAAAAAAAAAGTAGTATCAATTTTATGCTTTTCATATTTATGTATACAAGCGGATAATCCTCGTATAAAAACGGTTTATTTGTACCGTGTTTACGGGAGAATCTGGAATAATAAATTAGCTAGATAAATACAATAGTATTCTAAGCTTTCATAGAAGTACAAGCTTCGTTCAGACGACAGATATACCATTTTATACCTCAAACACAATACAGCGGTTATTCGCGACGGCAAGCGGCGACGGCAAGCTTTGCATGTATTTTGTTATTGTTACAAATACAAAATACATGCAAAGCTTGCCGTCGCCGCTTGCCGTCGCCGCTTGCCGTTGCGAATAACCGCTGTATTGTGTTTGAGGTATTATTCATTGAATAAAGTGAGTTATATACGTTAATTTGTCGTATTCACAAAATCATAATTCTTCGTCGATGCTTCATAAGAGTATTTTTTTAAGTACCTTGTCGTACAAAAGTTCACTGTGTGTATAAATTGATTTTTTAAAGTATTGTATTACGTACATATGTAAGTATGTATACTATAGTAAATTAAATTGATAAAAATACAGTGTAATGTAAAATTTTAATTGGAATTATTTTTATTTTAAATTTTTTTTCTAAGATAAATTATTGACAATCATAATTATAGAACAACCATATGTCATAGTTTTTGATTAACCATATGATTTTTTAATTTTTTGAAAATTTTGAAATTTTTTTTTTAGATTTGTAGCTCGAGGTGTGTTCGAAGGTTTCAGCCTCTATCTCACATTAGTTTGTCATTTCATTATTTTTAGAAGTGTTGTTTTTAAACTGTTGTCAGCTTAATCATTTCCAGTTTTTCCTTCTAATTTCCCGATAATTGTTTAAATTTTAGAATATGGTTTGCATATATTTCGAAAACTGAAAATAAATCTAATTCTTTTGTTTTATTTTTTATTAGAAGGTAATAATTTTTAATAAAAACTTTACATCAGAAAAACTCGTGTAATTTTAAAATCTGTTCAAATATCTATTAAATCCGTAAAATAGTTTTAAATTCAATTTTTTCTAAGTTATAATGCTTTAATTCATTTTTAATGATACAAAACTTACTACTTAAATAATGAAATAGAGTATGAATATTTTTTTTATATTTATATCATTACTACCATGCATGCTTTACAAATTACCAAGAATATGTTGAATGGTATCTATTTTTTTTCTCATAAACTTATTTTATTGCTTGTCTACATGAAAAAAAAAAATTTTATATGTACGTAGGTATTTGTAATTTTCTATATAATTAAAAAAAAAGTATTCAAAAAAGGAAAACAAAAAAATAACGAGAAAGAAAAACAAACGATCATTAAAAAAAATTGTAAAGTCATCAAGGACGTGCAGAAGTGATCAAACGACCTTGAAATGTGTTAAGATTAGTATAATACAAGTAAAATAATGAAGAAGCAAAAAAAAGGAAAATGTAAAAATTAATAAAAAACGTATAAGAATGTGCTTGTGCATTAAAAATACAAAAAAAAAAGAAGAGAGAGAGAAAAAAAATGAAAAGAAAACGAAAAGTACAAGGGCTAGGCTGATGGAAAAATAACGATTATGAAGAAAAATATCTATAAAGTTATATATAAGATATAAATCAAAACTTGTAAAGGAAGAAATAAAGAAAAAAGTTACAAATAAAAATTAATAGAATAAAATTGAAAATATAAAAATATATGTACATATGTATATGTGTACCTATATACATACAATAAAAAGAATAAATTCAAAATAAATATTTTTTCTTTGAACAAAAAAAAATTATACTGCTTTTTCTTTCATTTTCAAACCAATTAAAAAGATAAAAAAATAAAATGAAATAATGAAAATTAATATTTTATAAATAGGGCAAATTATAAAAGCTACATAGAAAATATGAATAGAGAAAAAATCACAATAATAAGAAAAATAATAAATTTACAAAATAATAAACATTAAAATAAAAAAGTGGGAAAAATTTCAACATAATCATAAAATTGCACATTATTTTTGGATTTACGAGTATTATTTCAAAAAAAAAAAAAAAAACGGTTATCTTTTTTATTTTTCTTTTAATATTGTGACCTCAATTATTGCTTATAGAAATTTATTAATTGCTTGATTAAAATCCTTTTTAAAGTATAATTTGATAAGAAAAAGAAAGGGTCGACTAAAATAAATACATACATGCATTCGTATGTACCTACGTATACCAATTTTTATGATTTTATGTATGACTTATTTCTCGAAAATTGAAATTTCGATTCAGATATTCGTGAATGCTTTAAAAAATATCTTTCAAGATCGTTAAGAATTTTTTTGTAAATTATATACATACATACATATACATACATATTTATAATGGTTTTTTAAATAATATTTTCCAGTAATACAGTATGCACAAACACACACTTCATGTCAAATAATAAAAATGATTTAAAGTGTTTTTTATTGAATTTTGACAAAAGTAGTTCATGATGAATTACGCGCGTTGTGCGTACTCAAAATATTTTTAAACTTTAATTTTTCCGTGTTTTTAACTTATTTTATGTTTTTTTTTATTTTGTTATCACAAAAATAAAAATGCACTTTAATTGAAATTTTGTATTTAAATTGATGCATTTTATTCAATTGATTTTTTTGTTTACTTTCACAAATGTATATAAATACAAAACAAATGCACATAATATGAGCCATTTTTTTTTTTTTTTTTTTTTTTTTTGAAAGTGGAATAAGTCTACTTTGTTTTATTTTAAAATATTTGATGTTTTTTATTTCAGTTACCATATCATTTTCATACAACAACTTGTAATTTTTAGTAAGAAATTTTGGGGCATAATAATCTATAATACAAATATTGTGTTATAAATAGAAAGGGTATGTCAATATATAAATATATGTATTATCTGAAATTTACTTTATAAGAGATTCGAGAATTCTTCATCAAACTAAGAACAACGAGCGACATGGCATCCGATAGTTTAATTTGTGAAACAGTGCTCCGGCAAGGAAAGGTCTGGGTTCGAATCCCAGTCGAATCGAATGTTGTTTTCTTGATTTTACTTTAGTACAACTTTAACTAATTTTTCATCAAACATATAGACTTATACCACTTTCAAAAAAAAAAAAAAAAAGTGGCTTATATAAAACAAAATCACCTCCAGAATTAAAGAAACAAAGAAAAAAACAGAAAGAAAATACATAAAAGTGAATTGTATTAAAATTATTAAAAACAGGATGAAAATATGTTGTTTATATGATGTTTATTACATGTTTTTATTGTTATTTATTTGATTTTTTTTTTTAAAGCTTATTACAAAAGGTGCTACAAAAGAGAATTCAATCTTCAACATTAATAAAAAAAATAATAATAAATTTCTTTTTACATCCATATAAATGATCTCTTAACTTATTTTCAAACTATTCCTTTTTTTAAATGTGAATCTAGACACTTTGTTATCTTGTATATTAAGTTCGCGATTTTTCAGTTATGGTCATTTAATGAGAAAAACATTTTTTAAATTCGTTACGAACATTAAACAAATTTATGTCATGGAAGTTATAAATTACATATGTACCATATGTACATATAAGTATATTTGCATCATGAACATACATATGTATTTATTTTATTAATTTTTTTTCTTTCTTTTTTTAAATTTATCTGAAGTTTGTATATCTATATCTATAGTTAAATTATAAATGAAAGAAGGAAGTTATAATGAAATAAGAATTTATGTGAATACTAACTCTCATAATATGTATTATTTAGATGAATACATACAAAGCATATATTACATACATATGTATGTATGTATGTATATGTATGTTGAAAAAAAAACCATATAATTTTTTTAACTCAAAATATATAGGTGTAAAGCTTATTAAATTGACTTTTAGCTACTGGTTGTTCTGGTTGTATATGTATGTACAATGTATACATATACAATTTAAATATTATGAAAAATTTTTATTGTTTAATGAATCCTGTTTACTCAATTCAATTGCTAAAGTAGTTAATTATATTTAAAAAATGTCTTTTATGTTTGTTTTTCCTGTAAAAAAGAGAAAGAAAAAAAAATAAACAAGCGAAAAAAGTAATTAATAACAAAGAGAAAAAAAATTGCATCAGAACTTATATCAAAACTTAACTAACGTAAGTGAAGTTTTTTTTTAGCAAAAATAAAAAAAAAATTGTAAGATTTTCTGAATAATCCATCCATTAGGCGCCAATTACATACTTCGATGTCTATCAACATTTCTATAGATGGAATACGAAAGTTTATCTATATATGTAGATATTATAGAATACCATGCTCTTGTAGAATACATAGTTCAATATCTTAACATAACACTATTTTTATATGTTGTGTGATGTACATTTAACACAATTGTTGAGTAAACTCCTTGAAATTGGTTTAAAACATCATCAGCAGCACTGTAGAAATCTCACCAACAAAAACAAATAAAACAGTAAACTTTTTCAAATTCTATCCATTACTAAACACATATCATTTGATTGTAGTTTATCAACAAAATGTTTCGTTTAACCATTTTACTTGATTTAAAAGAAGAAAAAAAAGTAACAAACAAAAAAAAAATTGTTTGTTCTTTTATTGTAGTATTGTGTTATTCCTCAGATTCAGCTACAAGTGGTCAGTTGTTATATATTTCTCATGGCATCTAGTATCTATACAGCTTTCTGATTATGATGATAGTTTTAGTTAAATCTATTTAAGTATCTATTTTTTTTGTTTAAAAATTGACAGTTTTTTCTTTATTTTTGTGAGGAAAAATATTTTTTTCTTTCATTTTTCTATGTATTTTCTTTAAAGCAAATACAGAAAAATTGTAACAAAACATTGTTGTACATGAACTCTGCAAAATAAATCCTCACCTATGTGGAAATATGTACATACAATATAATATTTTGTTCGTAGCTATTTAACTATTTATTAGGGAAAAAAACATATAGGTAGTATATACCAAAAACTTGAATATGTATAATATTTTCATATACATACATATTATGTATATATGTATAGGTTAGGTACATACATAGAGTGAATGGAATGACATTAAATTTCCGTTTGCAAAATGGAAAAAAAAAAGATCAAATAAAGTAAAATAGAAAAACTTAGAATTTTATTATAAAAAAAAGAAAACGAAAGATAAAAAGAAAAAATAAAAGAAGTTGCTTTTACCTCGGACGTGGTATTTAAGAATAAAAGAAACTTTAGAAAACAAGTTTTCATTTCTAGTTAGAGTTTCTGGCTAGGTCACAGTACGACTATTATGTTGTTGATTCAGGATACAAATATAAAATTTTTTTTCTTTGAGTTTTTTTTCCTTCATATTATATACCTACATATTTATATACATACATATATGTACAAATATATATTATAATTACATAGCGATGTACCAATCTATGGTATATTATAATAAATGCAGTACACTCTTACATCGTACTTAAAGTATTTGAACTCTAAATAGTAGGAAAACGACTATTATATAGTGGAATTTATTCTTGTATATTGAGAAAAAAAAATTGCATCGTATTAGTACTGTATTAGTACACTAAGATTCTCTGTAAAGTATTTTCCTTTTTTTTTTTTTCTTGTTCTTCTTTCCTATTTTCTTTTTTAATTTATTTTTATTTTTGCTAAGGTCGCTTTTTAATGTGTATACCTATACGGTTGGTATTGCAACTAGATAAATCTTTTCAAAACTATTTTAAAATGCAATTCTAAGACTTGAAAATACTTATGTACACACATTCTTACATGAATATTATACTATTTTATATAGGTATGCTTTTGATATTGAAAGAAATGCATGATAATGCTGTTTTTCTTTTCTAATATTTAAAAATAAAATACAGTGGCGTCCTTTTCTTTTAAATAGATTTTGATTTTGTCAAAGAAATTAATGGAAAAAAATTATCATTATTGTTTAACCCTTTAGAGTGAATTAATCGCTAACATTTAAATGTATGTATTTTAATTCTATTTTTATTTTAAGTAGCTATAATGCTTTATCATGTACCTAGTTTTTCGAAGGATTATAAGCTTCAATATAGAAGAAAAAAAAATTAAGGACTATGACAATCCACTAGGAATTTAGAATAGGAAAAATAAATTTTGATGAACTTCGCATAGTAGTATAGGTTTTCGAAGTGTAAATTTCGAATGGTATGTATATACTAATTTTGTGTAATTGCCTAAAAATCATAAAAGATGAAGAATTCCCGAAAAAGACAATAATATGATAGATTTTTAGTAAATTCTTAAAAATACATATTTGTATGTCGAATACACCTTAGGCAAATTTTCAAAACTTCTATACTTGAGTTTGAAAAATCATAGGTAGTTTTTAGTGGTAGAAATTAAGTTGTGTTTTTGCAAATTTATTGGTTTCCAGTAACATTGAAGGCAAATCAAATTAAAAGAAAATTTAAGTTTTTGTATTTTATAATTGTTGATAAAATAGAAGTAAAACTTAAAAAAAAAAACATTTTTAAAATAAAATTTTTCTTATTAAAAAACTATAAAAATATAAATAAAAAATGAAGAACAAAATAAACAATTTTCTTTTTTAAAAGTCGTTACTTGGAGTCTGTTGTCGTGTTGTCGTTCTAATCTGTTTTTTAATTCCTTCGTGTACTTTTTTTTTCTTAACTTTTTACTTTGTATAGGTATGTTACTTGAAAGTAAAAAAAAAAAAAGAACAATTTTCTTTCCTTTTAAAGTATATGGTATGTTAGTTGAGTGAACAATTTCAAGTTCTTTGCTACCTTCCACTTAATAAAAATGTGCAAAACATGTTTTTCAAACTAAAAATGTACATAAACATGTATTATTATATTATACTATATTATTTTTATTTCTATAAATACCTATAATAAATGTACATAAATATAAATATATATCAGTAAATAATAAATAATTGTACATACACAGTGACGTCCCTAAAAAGGAAAAAAAAATGATTGCAAAAATTTTCTGATATTTTCATTACAATTTAATTAATTTTTTTTCCTTGTTTTAGTTTTTTTACTGTTGGAAATGTAGCAAAATAGTTGCATTTTACTTTTTTACTTTTAATATTTCTTACTTGAATTCATGTTGCGTTTCTTTTTTTGTAAATGCTTTAAAAAAAGAAAAAAAGAAAAACAGATCAATGATCAATGTTATTATTTAAATATTTATACTTGATTTATTAATTGAAGTCAGTATTGTGATTATGGAGACAGTACCCGATGAGTTTGTTGCCCTTAGTAATATTTAATTTAAAATACTTCCTTCGATTGAAATTGAGATTTGATCACCCCACACACGAGACAGATTTATACAAACGAAATGTAAAAGAGTATAGAAAAGTATGCCTATCTTGCCTGTACTGACTTAAATTAATAAATCAAGTATAGTTTATCAAAAATATTTAAAATTAGAACTAAGTCCAATTCCAATTTCAATATTAGATAAGATGTTATTATATAAGTATTTTAAGTTATGCAAAGACATGATAAATTAAACAAATTTTTGTACTACTAAAGAGTATTAACAAAAGGTTTCAGCAAACTAATTAATCTACAAAAAATTAACGAAAAAACAAGTTTTCAATAAGGTTTACTTTCATAAACTCAAAGATAAAGAAAATTTTTTTTGTCCTAATCTTAAAGTATTTGGCAAGAAAACTAGTAACTTTAAAAAAAACTTTAAAAGCGGCCTTTAACTGACTAATAACGAATTTTACTCCAAGAAAATTAACTGAAAATCAAGATCAAAAAAGCTATTGTACTAATACACTACGAGGGTAAGGTGAAAAGTTCTCGGCCTAGCACAGATCTGTCAGTGCTATCAATAAAAGTTTTTGTGGTTATGTTGGTACACTTCTCAAAACAATATTTATGTAAAATTTCAACTTGATCTGTCAAATAGTATTTTTTATACGGTTGATTAAAGTAGGCGTGTTGTGTGCATGTGTTTTGTTGAAATGGATAAAATTGAATATCGTGCAGTAACAAAATTCTACGTTTTGGATGGTATATCTCCTACTGACATCCATCCAAAGTTGGTAAAAATTTATAAGGAGTCTACTCCTTCAATTTCAACACTAAAAAGAGGGCAGCTGAGTTTAAACGTGGACGTATATCTCTTAAAGATAATCCATCTGAAATACGAATTGCTGGAAAATCCATCCTATTCACCAGATCTGGCTTCCTCAGATTTTCATCTGTTTCAAAATCTAAAAAAAATCGTAGCTGGAAAACATTTTTAAACAAATGAAGAGGTGATGGAAGCTGTAAATGGGTATTTTGCAGACCTTTCAGAATCGCCCTTTGGGGATGGCATCCTTTCATTCGAGAATCGCGGGACGAAGTGCATAGAATAATAACGGGATTATGTAGAAAAATAAATGTACTTTTTTAAAAAAAAAACATAGGCTTTACTGTTAGGCCGAGAACTTTTCACCTTACCCTAGTATATAATATCTATATTGACGTAACTCTTTCAAAGAAAACAATGGAAATTACCATAATAAATTTGTTTTTTATAATTAATAATATAATAATAATAATAATAATAAAGAAAATCTTGCACATCAGATGTTCGTAAAGCAAAATTTCTGGCGTAGACCCAAAACATCATGAAAAATTTCTTACATGACTATTTGCAAGAAATGTAACATTTTAGCGGTTCCACATTTCTATTTCCTTTATTCTCATAAACAGCTCCTACAATGAAAATTAAAAACATATCTTTGTAATAACACCTCTGCATCTCATGGTCATCTCTTTTCATAAGCGTGGGATAAACCAATGTTTTTTTTTGTTACTGTTTTTCAATTTTTTTAAACATTTTTTTAAGTGTTTTAATTGCACACAAACAAAGAGTGTACACTGCGATATTTTAAATTGGAATGAATTGTAAAATTTAAGTTAAAAGAAATTTGATATATTGTAAGCAAGAAATTATTGAACATATATGTACTAGATAGCATGTAAAAGGAAAAAGTAAAGTATATAAGTACAAGTAAAAAAGACTACAAGTTAAATTTCTCTGAATACGATTTATGTTGATAAAATAAACATAAACTTTATTTTTTCTCAAAATAACTTTAACAATTTTATCAATTCTAAATCGAGATTGTAATCTTTTATTACATTTTGTTACCAAAAAGTAAGTGAAATATGCCTACAAAAGAGAAAACCATAATTTAGTTGAGTCTATAAGTATTTTGTTACCTAAGAAAAGAAAAGAAGAAAAATGCGCTAAATGAAAGTGGAAAAGTGAGGCTTTTTTTCTTTTTGGAATGTCATATTTTAATAAGGCCACATTTGGTTCCACCTGTTACTGGAGTTACTGAAATTCTATCCTATCGTATAATTTAGAATTCAAGAATTTTTGATAAATCTTTTTAATCATAAAAAGATCTTAATTTAGCTTTTTTAAAACTTGGAAAATCTTTCTCAATTTAAGTCGAGTAGATGTAATAAAAATACCTTTTTGGAGCTTTTTTAAATATCCAGAAAAATATTTAGAAAAAAAATGGAACAGGTGTTTTTTAATCACCTAAATGAAGCGTTTTAAAAACTCGGAAGATACTTTTCAATTAAAATCGAGTGGATATAAAGAAATATGTTTTTCTGTAACTTTTTAAAATTTTTTGTTTGTTCACTCCAAACGGATTTAATTGTAAAATCACATTTGGATATGGTTGATTGGTTGATGTGGCGGTTCTTTGGATTGCTTCCGAAGACCCAAATAGCACTAACCATTCTGTTTTGATGTATACATACATACAAACATAATATATAGGTACTTTTTGTCGTAAAAAGTTTTCAAAATAATGTAAATTTTTATATGTAGTTTTTCTTTACAAAATTGTATGAAATACAATTCACTTATTTTTGAGCCAGGAAAAAAATATTTAGTTATTCGTTTTATTCTGATATTATTTGGAAAAAATATCTTTCATAAAAAAATGTTTTTTTCTTTCCAAAAATTCCATATTTTTGACTTCATTGTTTCATAAATATTTATTTTTTTTGTTAAGTATAAAATAAAATAAACACAATTTTTTTATAAAATTCCCAAGTACAAGGTTTATTTAATTTAAAAAAAAAAAAACATATTATGTACATGATACATTAAAAAATACACAGGCATAGGGTAGATGTAACAATCGATGGCCACTCAACTCTATTTTTTTGACTTTGAGTTCTTCTCTATCATAAATAAGAAACTGTATGAATTGTTTATTTATTTCAAATGATTTCTACATTTGTTTATCATTGCAATGAATAATCATTTTTAGCAATATTAATAGAAAAATTATAAAAAATTGCAAATTAATTGAAAAAGATATGTTTTACCTATGTCCGAACACAAAAAATCCAATCACAGTACACTAATACCGGTCAGTAAATCAATTTATGTAAATAGAATAATATTATGTCTATTTCTGAAGTTCTGATATAGAGAGATCTATTTTCATTATTTGGAAGAAAAATTTCAATTATTTTTTGAAAATAATTTATAAAAACGAGCAATGAATATATTAGCTGATTCTATTTATTGTTTCTTTTGAAAAAGGATGTATTCGTAGGAGCAGGATATTGTAACTTTCACACGCTATTTAAATGTTCAAAAACTGCTACGTAAAAATTTTCTTAGATAAAATACCCTATTTATAGGAGCTGACCGGACTAAGTGGCAGTTACCCTATATTTTTTTAATTCAGATGCAAAGACAGACAGTGTCAATTAATTAACTGGTGTATTGTTTCTTATCAATTTTGTCTCTAAAAAAAATAATGTACTGATTATTTATTTCTTCTGTTATTTTTTGTTGTAGTTGAAATAAGTATATCTCATGTGTGCAAATTAATTATTTTATTCTTTTAATGGAATTAAAAATTCAAATCAATTCAAAATTATACTGCATGGTAGCTATGTATATATATATCTTTGAAATAAATTTTTAAAACTTTTTTCTGGTATGTATTTGTTGTATGTAGTTGAAGTGGTTTGGCTCCGTTTGACAACAATTAATTAAATTAAAGAAGGAGAAATGGAAAAAAATCTTAAATAAAATTCGAAATCATTTTTTATTGAGGTTTCTTTTAAATAGTCAATTAACGAAGAATTCCACTTTTGTTACGTCATTGTTCAAAATAAAAAGTAAATTTTTGTGTTTCATTTGAAAGAAAATTGAATACACATGTTTGTACATACATATATACTGTCTATATATTCAATTGTTTGTATTAAATGATTTTTTTTTTTTTTAAAACGTAATATCAAATAAATTAAATAAAATAGCAGCAAAACAGCTACAGCATATTCTGTGTAAGCGGTGACAATTTTGAGTTGATTTTATCATCATCATTGGTTTAGTTTTAAAAAAGAGCCAAAATTAAAATTCAACTCATGCCTCAAAATTTGGTTTGTAATAACGTTCGTTCAAATTTGCTTTACACAATTCCTTATGAGTTGAAACATAAAAAAAATATGAAGCGTGCACGTTATTCGTTTATTAAAACGATATATGTACATATGTATTCTTATAAAAGTATGTATCACAATTTGTACAATATATAGGCACTAATAAATGTTATTATATAAAATATCAAATGTACAAGTGTTACTTGTATTTTTTCAATACAACAACTACAACTTATCTTTAGATTTGATTATTATTATTATTATTATGATTATTATTGTATATGCGAGAAAAGCTTAAGGCTATTTTGCTGCTATCAATCCGTTCAGATCATCACGTCATTTTATTTATTTATTTTTTTTTTTTTTCAAATTTTATTTAAGTTTTGTTTTTCTTTTTACCTCAGTTGACATGATCTTGACTGAGCAACATAACTAAGCAAAGAAAGCCTTGTCTAAAGTCATGGTTGCATTTTTACTGCTTTTTAATCTTGAAGAGGTTTACTGTCTTGACTGACTGACTGTTCTTTTCATAATCAAATAATATGTACAACATTTAAAGAAAAAACACATATTTTTTTTCTATAGATATCTTGATGCATGTTTGTTAATTTTATATATTTTTTTCTTCTTGTTTGTTTGATGCACAATATGAAAGAAAAAAAAACCTGAATGCAATGCACTGCAATTCAGAATCGTGAATCTGTATTTTTTTTTTCTGAATTTTCTTCAATATTATAAAATGAATACTATATAACAAATCACCTTTGAGTTTATGTCATACTTGACAATGGTCTTTTTTGTAGCATAAAATAATGAAAAAAAAAAAAAACATTGAAGTTAGAAATGCATCATCATATACCTACATAAATAATTGCAATATTGCACTTTTATAATATATAAAATATTTCACGAAGATGTGGCTAAACTTTAAGTCAATTGTCTTGAATACTTGAATTTATTTCTTTTATTTTTTATATTTATTATTTATTTCAAAGTGATAATCTAACGAAAATGGTTAAAGTGAAAATTTTCAAATATGTACATACATATATGTATGTATGTATGTAATGTATATATATTTATATTATACATAGTATTTAGATAAACTAGCGACCGTAAGGCATTGCGCACGGATGTAGTAATTCGACTTCAATTGTGTGGAAAATAGGGCGTTCAACGGGAGTAAATATTATTGTACTGAATCTGAATAAGAAGTGAAAAATCTAGTGCTGTTTTTTTTTCTTTACTTATTTTCAAAACTGACTTATAATGCAATATTGTGCATTAGCATTGAAATGCATCTTGTATGTACATATAAAAAGAAAAAGATAACAGCTTCTAGACAAATGTCACGTCTTTTTTTGGATATTTAAATAGTTAGGTACCTATTATTTTTTTGAATCAGGACAGCAGTCGCCTTCACACAGATCAAGATGCAAATAATGCACCAAGAAAGTGCTCTGATTACAACCTGATATAAATGCCAACAATTTAACACTTTTAACATTTTAAGGCTGAGTATATGTAGATATGTATACATACATGTACATGTGTGTACATACTTATGAATATGGTAAATTTGAAAATGCAATTCCAATAGTAGAAAACAAATAATGTCGAAATAATCTCGGACAATACTTTTTTTTAAATTTTTGTTGACTATATGGTAATATGTATTATAAATGCGCCTTCTTATAATAAATGTTTAAAAAATAAAAGTTTTAAAGACTGTTGAATTAATCTGATTATAACGGTATAAAATGTTTTAAGGATACACATATTATTAAACCATATGCAGACCAAGGTGTTTACATATGCTTACATTATTTTTTCGTCTTTTTTTCCCTTTTTGCCTTTTTGGTATCAATGTATTGTATAGTATTCCAACAGCAACAGCTTCAGAGGCAATTTTTAATGTAGTTATATGGTACACATGGTGAACATTTGAAAATTTTCTTAAAAAATGTTTAAGAAAGCGCATTGTTGGGTGCAATCAATGTCTTTCACGGCATGATGACTTTCCTTGCCAAACATTTCCGGCACTGAATGGCATAAATTTTTTTTTTTTTTTTCTCGTAATATCAATATACACCAGTCAGTATCTATCAAATCAACCACCAACCTCTTTTTTTTTTTTTTTGTATATCTTTAATTTACCTGTCAGATATAAAATAACAGCTAGTCAAAAGTTTTAAGCTCATTAGCTTTTTAGTTAGGTGATACTGGACGTAGCAATTTGATTGCTTGTCGATTCGAGTTTAATAGAGCATTTTATCTATGACTATAGTTCATTCCATTAAATAAGTTGACACGAAAAATTCATATTCATAGTGAATTGTATATTATATGTACATACATAAGTATATAGCAGCAAGCAGTGCAATACAATATTGTATAAAGAAGCATAATTATTTCACCACCAGTGCAATGATAAAATTAAAATTAAGTACAGAAGGCGTTGATGGAGTATCTAAATAGTCGACAAATAAAATATATACATACATATACGTACATATCTTAAAAGTATTATTATTGTTAATTTGCACTTACTTTTTCCACTCTTCATAGAGAAATCTTTTTAAAAGTGTTTTTTAATCAGACTATGATCATCAAATCATCATTATTATCATCACAATCATAATATTAATTTTTGCTCATTTTATAGCATAGGTACATACATATTATTTGTATGAATTATTACAAATTTCATAAACGGTATTGAAGTGCCATTATTATTACAACTTTCATACACAAGAAAAATTAAATCATGTTAAATAATATACTACTTATGGAATTTTTAGTAAAGACGACAACCATCATCATATTGTAGCAGAATTAAGGCCAAATTAGAAAATTATAAATTCATAAAATGAAGATTATTAGCAAAAAATAAAAAAATAAAATAATATCAAAATTTATTTATGATGTCTGAATGAATTTGGGTTAAATATTAAATTAATGGGACTACAATACAACATTTTCAGCAAAGATTCTTTTGATATTAAAATATTAGTATCAACAAAAAATTATACATTTCATTTTTCAAATAGGATTTTGCAGCAGTGTAGTATCTTGGGAATTGAAAAAAAAAAAAAAAAAAATTTATATTTAATAAAGATCTTTTTATACTCTTTTTCAAATATTATTATGTATATATGCTTGAAATTTAAATAAAATTACTGTAAAAATTTTCACCTACATCTGTTAAACTTAAACTACATATCTACTTTTTTCACGAATTTCATTTTTTCAATGTAGGTATGTATGCATTTTTTTTTTGTTTTGCTGATACCAGCATTTTAATTTAATACATTTATACATTTAAACAATGTTGCAAAAATAAGGAAAAATGTACGAGTATAAATTACACTTAAATAAGAAAGAAAAATATTTGTAGAAAATAAAATTTAATTATTACACCCTTGGGGAATACATTTTTAGTTTATGTATGTATATGTGTTTGTGTGCATGTTTAAAGGAAGTTTATAATTATACATACGTTTTAAAAATTTTTGTTTTATTATTACTATCATTATTATTATTTTTGCTAAAATTTATAACAATGTAGAATTTTTTTAGTTAAATTCAGTACGACATGATGATTTTGTACCACTTACAATCGATTCTTGTTTACTATTAATTAAATAATGCACATAAAAAAATGTTATTCGTAGGTTAATACATACATATGAGTATCTGTAGCATATCCTAAAATAAAATAGGTTAAATATTCTTGTCATTTATCAAAATAAACTAGAATTTTTCAATACATATACGCATACGGTATTTAATATCACATTTTAAAAAATTTCAATTTTTTATTGAAAAAAAAAAAAAACAAAAAGAAATGGTACAATATTTGATATGTACAGCTTTTTTTTTTAAATGTATACATTACGTATCATGAATTTGCCTAAGGCTATTTTTTATTTTGATACTCGAATAACGTACAAATATCTTGTATAACATGTTTACTTGAATTTTGTTGTTGTTAATGTTTTAGCTCAAAACAAAAGTCAGAAAAATTTATTTGTAGGTAGGTTCTCAACCGGCATCCATTCGGTCATCTTTGTTGCTGTTCTCATTATCATATGAACGTGATTAGAATGACTTTTTAAATCAATGTAATAATGAAAAATTCTTCTTTGATTAAGCAACAAAATTTAAAAACATAACAAGAAAAAGAAGAAGAAAAATCTGCAACAGAGTCAAGAAGACTATTAAAATGTATCTTGGGACACACTTAAGTCCGTAAAATAGATATGTATTGGGAAAGAAGTAGGGATTTATTTTATTTTATTATTATTTTTTTTTCAGTTAATGGAATACTTTTGAAAAGAAATTTTCTTAGTGCAAAATTTTAAACAACAAAGATCAAGCTATTTTTTTAAAATTTCATCGTGGATCATTAGTTTTAACTATCACGTGTATTTTATTTAAAAATTTTTTTTTTTTTTGTATTTTAAATCATGTAAATTGTACAATATTATTATGTACATAAAAACTTAACAGAAGCAAGTATGTATTTATATAAAAGCCATTAAAAAGAAAAGAGTATAAACCAATGAACCAAACAACCAACCAACCAACCACCTACATCGGTGAAAGCAGGTTAATGCAAGAATAGTTTCTTAAAAAACATGATAGAGTTATACAATAATATCATATCAAAAGGCCATTCGATCATTTTAGTTTACTGATCTCCTGACCTCATTTAAATGCGGGTGATAAATGATTGCACTTTATTGAATATTTATGTATGTACGTACATACTGCTAAAGTTTTATGTATTTTTAATTTTTATTTTATTATTTTAATTTTTTTTTTTTCAATAATGAAAATTTTGTAATACAAAGTAAATTTTTAGTAACGCAAACAATCTCTTTGATGAAATAAATTATTTTAGTAAAAGAAATTAATATGAAATCTTATAATTAAACAAAAAATTAGAGTAATTTTTACTTTGTAGATATTATTTTTAATATAATATTCATAATATAGAAATAACAAATATAAAGGTGAAAATATCTCCGAAAATAAAAGTTAATTTATTATCTGAATATTTTTTGCAATTTAATTTTAAATGCAAATATATGTGTATATTTTCTTGATGAAGTTGTAGAATTTAAAATTCAATTTAAAACAGAAAAAGCAAGAAAGAAAAAATAACATCGATTTTGTATTTATTTTAATGACAATTTTTTATATTTTTTTGTAAATTCAGTTTAAAAATGACTTTGATGAATAGTTCATTCTGTTTGCGCTTTTAAAAATGTGTATGTGTATTATTAATGCAAATGACAAATTATGTTAGTAAGACACACAAGATAGATGGTATAATAATAAATCAAGCTTTAAATATTGTATTAAGTTTTATTGAATGTGTAATAATGATACATTACTTAATTTTTTTTGTCATAATTATGAAGGTAAATTATTCAAATTGTCCTTAAGACTATTAAAAAAATTAAGATCTTCAAGGAAAATACATTAAAATGAAAAAATAATATTATTATACTTTTTAGAACAAAATGAGATAAGATCAAAATAAAATAATCTAAGATTTCCTTAAAAAAATTGAATTCAATTATTTATTATTGACGATCGTGATTTTATGATTTACTTAGTAAACAAAAATATGTATAATATTTAAAAATAAAACTTCTTTTGAAATGTAGATGAATAACAATAAGGCATTTTAGTTTTAGCATTTCAATGTATGTAAATTAAGGCCAAACACAATAGATACAATTATTATTTTTTTCTGCCACCTACTTTAAAAAAAAACATTATTCAAATAATACTGAATTGATGCATTGATCATTACAATACAGATCAAATTCTAAAAAATAATATTTACTTAAAGAAGTCTTTTCAATACTTTTTTTTTTAAACTCAACAAGTAAAATTGAATAAAATAAAGTAATGTTCTTTTATTAAAATAAAATATGAAAATGTAACTAACAATAAAATTTATAGAAAAAAAAACAACAAATAAATTAACATCGGTCAATCAGTAAAACGCCTTTTGCCATTTTAGTTTAATATGTTAGCAGACCATATGTGGATTTTTAAATATTTGTATACATATTATACATACATATGTATAGATATATATATTTATATATATATATATACATATATATTTTAAATCTTTGTCTAAAGTATTTATAAAAACACACACTTGACTGCATTTTCCAGCAATTTATACCATTTGATATAGGCATTTTATTAATAACAAAAAGTAAATGTGATGTCAACAAGTCGTATTTCATCAACACCAAATAACTATTGTGTGCATATTTTGAAGGCTAAGCTCATATTCTATAATATTATACGTATGTATATACCCGCCACTGTGTACCTACACAAAATAAGTATTTGAAACAATGGTTAACTAGAATACTTTACTCTAATTTTATCTACATATATTTGCAGAGTTTTTGCATTTTCAATTTACATTTTTATTGTAAATAAATATAAACGGTGCATCATAATTGATATTTAGGATCTTCAATGAAAAATTCAAGAAATTTTTTAAAGAATTGAAATAAGATGTACTGACCTTTTATTTATAAGCGATACTTCAAGTCAAATTCCTTTTTTTTAAATTTTTTATTTTAAATTAATATCAAAATAATCCAGACGAATAAAAAGGAAGAGGAAATAGATTCCAATTACCTAACTAACACCTATAAAACTTTCTTCGCAAATTTTTAAAGGTACCAAATTGAATATTTATTTTTGTTTAAAGGTATAAAGGAATAAAATCTGAAATTTTTTTCTGATGTTAATAGAAATCAGTGTAGACGAGTATGTCTTTTTTTTATATTTTATTTTTAATTAAAAAAAGTTATATTTTTTCTTTCTTTTTTGAAGCAGTTTTGTTAGTTTTCATTAAAAAACATTAAAACAAGAATTATAACACTGTGGCCGTGGCCACATCCACAAACCGCTTATAAGTCTGAAAATGTACTTTCGAGAAAAATTTATTTGAATGTTCGATTTTCAAAAAGAAGAAGAACCAACATGACTTAAGCTGTTATGTTTTTCATCCATAACTTTTGAAAAAAATAAGACACAACAACCCAATTTTGACAGAATAACGAACAAAGTAATACGAAACGAAGATCTATACTTTATTTAACAATTAAAGTCAGTACAGGCAAGATGGGCATACTTTTCTATACTCTTTTACATTTCGTTTGTATAAATCTGACTCGTGTGTGGGGTGATCAGATCTCAATTTCAATCGAGGGAAATCTTTTAAATTAAATATTACCAAGGCAAAAAACTCATCGGGTACTGCCTCCATAAGCACAATACTGACTTTAATTGTTAAATAAAGTATAGATGGTATTAGCTAAATTTTTGCTTATGTCGATTTAAGAGCGGTTTGTGGATGTGACTACAGTAAAAAGTTCTTTGTTTTTCGAATAAAGAATACCCTGTAATCCAAAATTTAAAAAAAAAAGATATTTTACATATTTTTTGTATATCATGCAAGCATGATCATTTTTTCAACTACATACCATACATATAAATATGTGGAAGGAAATCTAGGCGACTAGATGTGACTAGAGTGACTATGAGTGAGTGGATTGATCTCTCTCCGTAACTAGTATACAGTAGCATCTATATTTTATATTTATCTAATTCAAAATTGAATTGAATGCTTTTTTTTAAAAAAAAGATTTTCCATGTAAGAAAATACAATTCTAAAGATACATTGTTTTAAGTTATGTATGTTCAGTCAATCTATTTTTCTTGTATTTAACTTTGTTTTCTTACAAAAAAGAAAAAAAAAAATGTTATATGAAAATATTTTATGTGTGGGTTATACAAAAAATTTCTTGCAATTGAATAAATTTATTTTCAAACACATAGGTAGTAGAATTTATATAAGAAATGGTAAATAGAAAAAAAAAGTAAATAAACAAATAAATTAATGTGACATAAAATTAACTATTTTCTACATATTTTTGGTTGGCATTTGTATGCGTATTTAATTAATGTTTATTTTTTATTTCAAATAACAGTTTGGTAAAAACGAAAATAAAAAATATTTGCATTCCTACCTACGTTTTGCTTTTATATACCCAATTGATAAAATATTGTTTTTATTTAATAATTTATAAAATATTTTTGAATTTTATTGCAACTTTATTTTTTGGTTTTTACTTTTGGTTTCAAATTGAGTCATACATAATATTTGGTAATTTGTTTTTTTGTTATTCAATTTATACACAATATATTTCGGATATGATCATTCATAATATCTGTCATAAAATCAATCTGTAGAGTTCATTTTTTTCATAAAATCAAATAAAGTGTCAGACGTAGACGCACAATAAACATTTTAGTAGTTTTTTGCTTTATAAAGCAGTTTGTATATATGTATGTATGTATGTACATACGTACAATAAATAAATCTTATGTATAAAGGGGAACTTTTGTTTTTATTTTCGGATTCATTCATTTATAAAGAAATGATAAAAATTGTTGGTAACAAATAAAAACAGTAAAAATAAACACAAGCAACACAAAAGATTCATATTGTACAAAATTTCAAATCAATGGCACATGTGTATAAGATACAAAAAATTTAGCAGTGCTGCTGGTATCAGATGAATATCCAGACTCTATCAGACTCTGGAGTTAAAGCACTAACCACAAAAAATATGTATAAGTATGTACAATGTACATATTGTTCATTTCTAATGTTATTCTCTTAGTTTTTGGCGTTCATTAAATAAAATAACTCAATTTTTTTTTTTTTTTTTTGATTTCACGATTTGGCAGCCCTGTAGATTTTGGTCTTAAGAAAAATAAAAAATGGATCTGATCTTTCTAAAACAGTTTAAGATGATTCGTCATACTCGAGAAAGCATGATTTTAATAAACTAAAAATTTATGAAACTGGCTATAATAAATTTCTAGAGTGTGTATAATTTTAAAAGGATAGGTACGAAAAAAATGAAAAACAAAAGAAATATAAAATTATTGTTTTTGAAACACCTTGTGCGTGCAAGAAAAATATTGAATATGTGGAGTGCTGTTGATCAAATTGTATCATTCAGAAATAAAACCACTTATAATTTATATAATGAAGAAAACCATATTAACTATTGTGAAAAAGTTCGTACATATATGTATCTTATATTCAAATAAAAGTATCTTTTTACTCTTTTTTTTTTCATTTTTTCTTTAGATTTTTGTTTATCTTACTTTCTGCTTCTGAAAGAGCACAAAATTCAAATTCCATTCCATTCAATCCAACTTCAACATTTAGTCTTATTCAAACCATTTTGTACGATGTTGTTTTAATTGTGTATTAAGTATAACACTTGAATTTTATTTTTTTATTTTTTTTTTCTTCTGCACTTTATCTTTATAGTTAGTCGGTCGATCATGATCATACCGGTAGTTGATCACTAGTTTTAAATTTTACGTATGCGGATGTGAATACAAATAATTTACAAGGTGTATTGGTGTTAAAATAAGTTAATTACGAAGAAAAAATCTCAAAAAATAACAACTACGTAAAAGTAAAGTTTAAATTAAAGAATTTATAAGTAACAATTTATTTAATTTAGTGTAAGAGTAAAAAAGATTATAGATATCAATTTAAAATATTGATGATAATGATCAAAGCTTTTATGACGTTATACAAGAATATTAAATAAAAATTGATATGTTGTGAATTTTTTTTTTTGCATAAATCTAAATTTTAAAGTTTTATATAAATTTTTAACAATTTAAAAATTTTTCAATTAAAAAAAAAATGAAAAAGAAAAAAAAAGCAATAGATCACAGTTAATGGTTAAAAAAAGTGTGAATGATCTCAACTTTTTGTCAATTTTTTTTTTGAATTAGTTATTTGATGATTAAATTCATTATTATAATAGAGTCTATCATTTGATTGTCATTTATGTTTGTTTCTTATTTGTGTTACTATACAGAAAGATGTTTTTTAATATTTTTTCAATACTTTTGTATTTTAAACAAATGAATATGAATTATTTGCCATAAAAGATTTTTTATCAATATTTAAAAAAGTAGTTTTTAGTTTTAATTAAATAACTTTTTTTTTAAATTAAAACTATTTTTGTTTTTAAATTTTTTCTTTCAAGAAAATTGGTTTATTTTCATTCATCAAATGATTTCCACATTTTCCGGTTAAATATGTCATATTAATATAATGGTAATTTAAATAAAATAATTTATTAAAAAAAAAATGTAAATACATACATAATGTATATAGGTACACATTATATTTTTTTAAATGTGTGTTCCTCGAAATAATATTAAATTCTAATATTTTTAAAAAAAGCATGCAAACATTACAAGGACTTTTTTATCTTCATCTGAAATCACTCAATTTCAATTTTTATCGACATTAAAATGATCGTCAGCTTAAAATTGATGAAATTCAGCTTAAAACTTTGAATTGCTGAATCTTATCAATTGACGATCATCTGAAGTTTTCGAAGATGCACACACATTAATAAATCTCTGAGTGTTCTCATGATCTTTATAATCCGTTTTTTACCCTTTTATTAGTATGCGTATGGTACAGACATAACAAATAGGTCCGTAAGAAGCTTTTGTTCAAAAGGACAGAACTTTCAATGTTATCAAGGTATAATTTTTTGTTTAAAAAAATTTTTTTTCAAGTTTCAAAAAATGAAACTTTCCAGTCAGATATGAGTAAAAGAAATACAATAACGAGTATACATACATGTGTATATACATACATACATACATATGTAGTTTAAATTTTTTTGGTAGTTTACAGACTGCACTTTTTAAAAAGTTTTTTTTCGTGTGCCCATCTGCTATTTCCTACAAATATTCCAATGTAGTTATCCCATTTTTGCAATAATATTAATAAAGACAAATTTTATTATTTAACCCTTTTTACTAAAATTTCTTTAAATCGTTTAGTGTGAAATTTGATCCTGTAATGTAAGTAGTATATAAATGTCCGTGTTGAGAAGGTTTCTTTTTTATTTTACAAAACTTTAAATTTTAATAATCACATAATAATACGATAGGGTGCATTAAAAGATTTCCGGTTTTATATTTAAACAAAAATTACTGGTATTAAAAAATTACTTAAAAAGAAAAAATAAAACACAAAAGCTATATTATATGTATACTCTGTTATTATAGTTTTTATTTTATTTTTATTATTTTTAAAAGTTCCATAAACATTTAAAACGGAAGCTCTTAATTAACTACATATTTTATATTTTTTACAAATTAATTTTTGTTATTTTTTTTTTTTAAATAATTTGTTTTAAATTTTACCAGAAAAAATTGATTTTAATCGCAAATTCTATTTAATCGAAAAAATTTTCCATGATTTAAATATTTAATAATTTGAATATGATAATTTTTCGTTCCATGTATACAACATTTATAGATAAATCTTAAAGATAAAATGATATTTTAGTGTTAAAAAATAAATTAATAGTGTATAAGCTCTTAATGTTTAGTTTAGAAATAAATATACATATATATATGTATATTAAAAAGAGAAAAAAAAATGAATTGATTTTATTGTAATTTAGGTACGGCTGAATCATGAACTTTTCAATATATTTTGAAAGGTAATAAATTTGCAAAAATTACTTTTCAATTAATAATAATAGATAATGAAGAAAAAAAAATCATTACAAAAAAATATCAAAATAATAAATAAAAAAGAAATAAAAATTATTTATTAAATAATCATTTAGACTTCATACAAAAACCATGTAACACAAATTGTATACGATCATAATTTGTTACATCTATTTTCATTAAGGAAAAAAAAAAAATACAGATAATTTTTTCACAATCACTTAATTGCAATATTAAAAAGGTCAAAATCAATTTGAACTCACTTACTATATATTAATATCTCATGAAATTTGCTGTTTTTTCTTTTTTATCAAATAAAATTTTCAATTTAAAGAAATAGATACACTAGCAGTATATTTAATATATATGTATGTACGTACATATATCTTTATCTATGTATATACTATATGTACATACATAGAAATATGTATGTATAATACATACATATACAATATTCATATGCACTTGTGTATATTAAAATACTTACATACATACATATTCGAATTTTTCCTTTTACTTATTTTTATAACTAATTTATATAGGTGATACCTTTCAATGTTACAATAATAGTATGATTTGTTTATAAATTTATTTTAATTTTAATTTGTTTTTGAATATAATATAAAAGACAACAAAATTCCCTTGTTGAAAAACACGAATTTTCCTTTAGGGTGTTAGCTATTATAAAAGATTTTTATTATTGTATCACAATTTAACACGATTTTATTATACTATTTTTCTTCAAATATATACTCGTATTTATTATTTGTAACATAAAAATTATTTGATTTGTAAACATTTACGAATAATGAAAAATGTATCTATCATTTTAATTTTTCTTGTAAAATAATGTTTGAATAAATGAAACAATTTAAATGTTACAAACACGACAGATTTCAATTGCAATACCAACAAGTACATTATATTTTTGATTATTTTCAAATTATATTTAAATAAAATAATAATTTATAAATTATACGCCTATTCAAAATTGAAAAAAAAAAAAATGTAAATAAATAAAAAAAAACAATAAATTATAGCGTGAAAATATTAACTCATAATTTTAAATTCAAAATAAAAGTTTTGCAAAAAAAAACTATAAAAATGAAAATAAACAAAAAAAAATATTGTATAAAATTTTAAGTGATGTATTTTTTCAAGTGTAGTCCACTTTTAAAAAAGACAAAAAAATGCACTTTTTAAATTATGTAAACATGTTGGGTAGGTACACCTAAATAAATTGTTTAAAAAAAAACAAATATACAAAAAACATTTTATTGCAAATTTTTGAAACTTTCGAAAATGTCCTTGAATTAAAACTATGTTATAATTTTGATTGTTGATACAATTTTTCAAACTAAATTTTAGAATCTATTCAAATTTTTTTTTTTTTTTTTTTTGAAGGTGTATGATATTAAGGTGATCCGGTAATATTTCGTTTTTGAATTATCTGAACATTGTTTAGAAAAAATATATATACATATATGTATAGTATACATACATATACATATATGTATGTATGTAGCTATAAAAATGTCTGTTGATCATTTTTAACGATATTTTGGAAAAAAAAGGAGTTTTCAGTTTTTTAATAGTTTTCAAATGTCATCTAATTTATTCATTCACTTCCGTCTATTCTCACGATATTTCAGAATATAGAAAAATAATGTTGAGTGGTTTTAATATTTGAAATTCATGACTAGACTATATTAAAAATATTTATATTTGTTGCTAAAATTGGTATTGGTCTTTATTTCAAGCGTAATTCCAGTTTAATTAATAATTATTTTTAGTAGCAGAATAACCCAACAAGTTACAAATTTAAAAAATAAATAAATTTTTCAATATTGCTGTTTTTTTCTGATCTTAAATAAAAAAACTATAAATTGTGATATTTTATAAGTATACCACACGTTATCAAACTTTTCGTCATGATTGATAATCCTTCAAATAGAAGCATATATTATCAATTACAATTATTCTTCTTCTTCTTACTCTATTTATACCATTTACTTTATGAATCAATCTACAGGGTGTCGCAAAAGTTTTCTCCACAGACTTTTCGAAATAAAAATAAAAAAGTATAAGCTTTTTTAGAAATTTAAGTTAATTTTTTTAAACTAAACAATAATACAAATAAAACACTATATTTAATAATTTGTATGTAATCCAATACTTTAAAATTATATTTTTTAATTTTTTACACAAATTCAACAAGTCTACATTCGTTATAGCATCCTACTTTTCTTCGACACGGTGGATAAACTGTTCTCTAATCATAGGAGCAGGTTAGCCGAGGACACTGTCTTTCTGGCGATTTTTCAAACTTTTTCAATTGAATTAAGGTTTGACGAATTTCCTGGCCAGTCCAATCCAACTATACAGATAATTAAAACAGTAAGAGATCTTGCGGCATCCTGCTTTAGTATCAAATTGTCTCTATTTGGAAACTGATTTTTATTAGTCATTGGATAAGGACTCTGCAAATCTCTATAACATTCCCTTTACTGTCTTCTTCTTAACGATGTGAAATCTACATAGTTTTCCACGATTTCTGGATTACACCAGCTACCACCATATTTTTCACATCAAGTGCAGGTTCTAGCTTATTTTCAGCACTTTTTTTTATTTTCTTCTTTGAACTTGATGAAAATACTGTAAAACGGCCACTCCTTAATTCTACAATTACAATTTATAACAATCCGCAAATATTCGAAATTATTGATTCATATAATAAGAATTCGTAGAGGATTTAAAAAGTGTTATTTGAATGATATTGCAGCAGTGTACTCTTATTATTATTTTTTCTATAAACAATCCATTCTAAAATTTTTTTGCAGGTTAGTGTCGTTATTTTAAGGCTAAGGTTAATTAGGTGAAATAATTTAGAAATTTTAATAATTTTTACAACTATGTATATTTAGAATATTCTCTATAAGATAATTTTTTAAATAAAAAACCTCCTCTTATAATAATTTTTGTTTTAAATACATGATTGAACAACAATATAGCACTTTTACGTCATTTTAGTTAATTTCTTGTACATTAATTTATTAGATAAGAAAAAAAAAAAAAAAAAAAGAAAACAAAAGCATTTACATTTTATATCTTAAATTAAATGTACCAAATTATATGCATAGATACTTTCAAAAATCGCATTTATATTCTTTCAAATATTTTTATAATGATTGAAAAAAAAGGTAACAGAAGAAAACTATTTTTATTCCATTAATCGAACGATTAAAATCATCAAAGCATAACGGAATGAAGATGAGATTAGATAGTTATAAAACTATGATAGATACTTTTTGATCTTTTATATCATTAAAGTACCTAGAGATACAATAAATATAGAAGTCTATATTGCGAACTATTTTTTAACTTTGAAGAGGAAAAAAAAAAGAAAAAAAAAACGTGTTCATATATAAATACTGTTAGAGTTTATAAGTATTGTGTAGTATATACTCTGTTTAAATCGTATATATTGATGCAATTACATTAATACAGATCAGTTAGTTTTTTCTTTTTTAAACAAGAAGAAAAATGAAGATGAAAAGACGAAGAAAAAAATAGGTTTTTTTTTTTCAATTTATCTTAAAAAATTACAAAAGACTATTAGTTTGTTGTTTTTCATTAATTTCTGTCTGAAATCTGAATGTATATTTTTCAACACAGAAGGAAGTACATACTTGTATGTATGTACATATGTATATTCAACTAAAAAAGATGAAAGAAAAACCATATAAAATAAAATTTCATAGTTCATTATCATGTAAATGTGGTTCTTTTCTCTCTAAAAAAGGAATAATATTATTGTATTCGAAACAAATTTGCAGCAATATCATTTTAGGATTTTTATCAGTTTAACACGAAATAGAGAAATTTTAAACTGAAACATCAAATAGCTTTCAAAGCATAGATACATTTTTCAAATATTTGCTTATATCGAAATTTTTCTCCTTAATTGATTTTAATGTATTTCATTTTTAAAGAAAAAAATAAATAAATGAAAATAAAACAAAAATTGATTATAAATTGAATTTACTTTGAAAGAAATAATTCCGAAAGTTTTACGTGAAAGTAGGTACACATGAATAAATAATGTACACTGGAAAGATTTCACTTTAATTTATTGTTAAAATTTCAGCAGGATATAATAATTATTAAAAAAATGTTTTTAATATAATTTGAGTATTTTAAGAAACATTTTCTAAAACTATTTTTTAAACTACATACATTCTCTAATATTAGATCACATACTTGTACATACGTACATCACATAGGTACAATCTATTTTTCTTTGGAGTATCAACTCTACAGTTACAACATAAATAAATAAATATTGTTTAAATACTCAAAATTATATAGTTTAACAATCAGATGATAAAATTTTAACAGTTGGTTGTTTATGCACAAAAACTTGTGGTTTTGCAAATTCTATAACATATGGTGTTGAATAATCAGTTGATGTTGATGAAGATAATGATGGTGAGGATAATGACAAACATGATGATGTTTGTTCATTTTCTTGCTGCTGTTGTTGTTGTTGTTGTTGTTGTTGTTGTTGTTGTTGTTGCTGTTGCTGCATTAGTTCAACATTATTTGCTAAATTTAATGTTGAACCTAACAAAGGGTTATATAAATTTACACCTGTCCAAGGCCATTGCCATTGTGGTAATGCTGAAGTAATTGGAATACGATTGCTGGTCAATGTTGAACATGATTGTTGTAAATTATTTGTTGTTGGTGTTAAACCAGCTGGTACTATATAACCAGATGATGGATTCCAAGCTGTTGGATTCCAGGGTAGTGTATTCCATACAGGGAATCCATGAGATGTTTGCTATATTTATTTAAAAAAAAAATTATTAAAATACATACAATAAAATTAAATTTAATAAAAAATGAAGAAAAAAAACAATATAGTGTGGAAATTTGTTGTTGTTAAAAAAAAAATTATTAATTACCGAGAGAGTAAAAATAACAGTAACAATTAATGTGAATTGTATTTTGAAAGTATTCATTATTTATGCGCTCGTTACTAATTGCAATGCGTATGTGAAATTAATTAAAATTTTGATTGCGATGAAATGTTTAAATAGCTTTATTACTTTTGTAGTACATGAATGAATACGTGAGAATATTTGATGTGTTTGCAAAAATTGAAAGAAAAAAGAAAAAATAAATAAAAATAAATAAAAAATAATAATTTTTATTTTCAAATTCGTAAGCATAAACTTTCATTCAGTAACGAAAGTAATTCAATGTCATTGAAAAAAAATATAAAAAATATTGAAATTTAAAAATATTTGTTTAAGAATAGAGCTTTATTACAAGCTCTTAAATTTATGAACTACGAAATTCTATTTATGTAATTCTATTCTATTATTCACTTTTGGAAAACCTCTACGGACTCATGGATGTACAATTTGTGTTTAAAATTTTCTTTCCTTTGAAAGTACATATGTATGTATGTACTCGTAAGACTACAAAAATTCACAAGGAACAAAATCATAGGGCAAAACAAACAGTGCAGTGAGTTCCGTACAAAGTTTGTAAATAATATTGTACAAGCAGTTACATCTGAAAAAACAAAAAAGGATGTCTATTCCATTGAAAACATTAGAAAACTTTCTAAGAAAATTTTAATTGCAATTTTTAACCGAACTTTTATTTTGGACTTCAGAAGTTTGTAACAATCTGCAAAACCTAATTTTCTAGTGCCGATATTATTGTTGTTCTATGATTTTTTGGTGTTTGGTGTTTTGTGGTAATAAAGAGAAATTATTTTTTGTACGTGATTCACCACAACTTTAAGTTTATCATTATTAATTTTAAGTTTTATTATTTTCATTCTAAGAGATAATAAGAGTAAACTAAATATATTTTATTTATTAATTCAATAATGTTTATTTCCATCATTTTGACCGATTACTTCAAAAATCCTACTAGGTAGAAATTATACCATTTTCTTAAAATATCTAACTGTAAATCTTCTTCTATTTAAAACTGCGTTTCTGAGCCATAACCATTGAGTAACTCTTGCTGTATGATTTAATGCGTGGTAGTGTTGGAAAATTCATTCTTGACCTTCTATCTTTCCAATAATTCTAAATATAGAATCATTTAAAACTTCTATATAATTATTAGCTATTTGTCGTCCACTAACAAAAGCAATATGAACAGGTCCATTGCATAAAATTGCCCTCTAAATTAAAACGCTTCCTTCTATATGGTGTCAACGCGATAAAAACCTCTTTTACAACGCTTATCCATCAGACCTATCCAAACTGAAGCGTTTTTCGTTCGTGAAAATTACAATTCTCCAATCACTGTCCCATGTCATGTGCGTCCGAGCATATGAAGTCTTTCTTATTTATGTCTTGTATGTCAGTGCTGGTTTTTTCTTTATGCTACGACGTTGTGGAGTTGGCGAGCTTTAAATACGCGTTGAACTGTTTTAATAATATTAGATGTTCAAGCTTCTCCTCTAATTAGTCTTTCTGTTTTTGTCGAATTTGACGCTATTCTCAAAATTTTACGCCTTTCACCTGGCGTTGTTACTGTTTTAGATCTTCCTTTTTGCTCTTTTCCGTAATTTTCAAGGTCTTTAAGAAGTTTTTTAACTACACCAACGCTTCTACCGATTCTTCTTGCAATTGCTCTATCCGAGTATCCTTCTTCTTTCAGTGAGTTTATTTTTTCAATTTCCTCCAGTGTTGATCTTTCTCCACTAACCATTTCTAAATATTCGAATGTTCTTTTTATTCAATAACAATTGATTTTAATTGAACTTTCAGAAAATTTTACTAAAAAGATGGTCTTAATCATATTTTTAACAAAATAATACTGTGCCTACAATCAAGTGTCACATGTTTTTCAAGCAATTTTTAAATAAAAATTAACAAAAATTCCACGATGCATAGAATGCATCTGACAGTATCATGAAATAATTAGGAATTCTCAGTTTTATAAAAAAACATAACATACTCAACAAACATAAAAATTTCAGACTGCCTACAATCATGTGTCGCGGAGTGTATATAGAAACTTTTATAGCCAGTTTAGGTTATATGATCGGTAAAATTTGAAATCGATTTTTAGAACAAAATGTCCTTGATTATAAAGATTAAATTAAACAATTTTTAAAAAAACAAATATAATGCTTTATCGTTTAAGTATGTACAATCAATTCATTTCAAAACACTTTTATGATTCATTGCATTTATCTTACCAAATATAATATTTCAGAAGTTGGAACATATTTAATCTTTTTCAATACCCATTATAATAGAAAAATTTATATTTACTTTTAATTTTCTAATCAAATCGATTGTTTTTTAGAATTAATTTATGATGAATTGTAATTGTTATGTCTTTATATTAAATTTCGATCAATTTTCAGTTATAAATTCATTGAAACTAACATAATGTTAATATATTAACCACTTTTATTATATCTTTTATTACATTGTGTATCTTTTTTTTTTAATTAAATTTGTGTACGCTTTTTAATCTTATGAAATTCAAACATAAAAAAAAAAAAAGATTAAGAAAAAAGGAATCTTCTTCATACGTATACATTTTTACATACGTACGTACGTATGTATTTAATAACCATTATCAGTTTTGTTTATTAACGTCGTACGAGCATACAATATAAAATTAAAGAATACACATTTGAAATGACAATGTGAATAAAATCTTAATTTTTTTTTACTCTTCGAATATTTGATATCTTATTTTGAGAAAAGCCTTCTAACAAATTAGTTGTGATAATGATGATGATGAAAATAACGATTGATATACTTACATACTTACATATGTGTATTTGATATCTAAATGAAGGAAAATTAACCTCGTTTTAATTATATATATTAACATTATGAGAAAATATCATATGATAAAATGTATACAGATTATATTTTATAATATAATGTTGAAAAAATTTGTTTTTCTTTTTTATTTATTAAAAAAAATAAAAGATTAGATAAGAATTTGTAGGTTGTAAAGGCAATGTTTTTTGAAGAAAAAAAAAAATAATAATATAATAATAATAAAACATATCGTAATAATAAAATCAAAACATATTCATATAATGATGATAATGATAAATATACATAAATACATTTATTTATGTCTTTGTTGATTTTACACCTGATTTAACTGAGATTATTTAATGATATGTGCTCATAATCATCTATGAAAACAGTTTTTGTTTTCATGGTAATAAAAAGAAGGAATTATTTTTATTTGTTATAAATTCCTAATAATATGGTGAAATTAATGATTTGAGAAATGTGACAAATTATTTAGAATTAAAAAGAATGAGTTTAAAAATTTTTGTTGTTATTATTCGTAAGGTGAGAAAAAAATGAAAAGAATTTTTCATGAGAATTTTTTAATTCGTTTTAAAGATGGAATTTGTTGATTGAAAAGTACTCGTATAATTTATATTTGCTATGGTAATGCATAAATTTAATTTAAAAAAAAAAAAAAGAAAGAAAGAGTTAGAAAAGAGGATCTAATTGAAGAAATAATCAATCCTTCGTAAATTGCGTTTTGAAAATTTATTGTTTTATAAGATTGATTTAGAAGATTGGGATTACATTTGAAATTTTTTAGATAAGTTTGGTTTTGAGTTAATCTACTGAAATAAAATTTATGATGAAATTTAAAAGAATTAGTAGACCAGATCCTTCCAGGTATTTTTATATTATTAGTTTAGAAAGAGTTTCAGAGCCGGATAAACTCAAAATTTTTATTACTAGTTACAATTCTAATTAAAGCTCTCAATTTATGAATTCAAAATCCTTCGAAAAGTAATATTTTTTTTTTCATTTTTTGTTTTTTTTTTTGTTTTAAATTTCACTTTAAATCTAAGCATAAAAAATTAATTATTTTGAAGATATGATAAAAATTTTTAAAAATCTTGTTCATACAAATTGATTAGAAAAATTGATAATGATATACGCACCATTATAATATATTGTATACCATTTGTTTTTCTCAGATTAACCAAAGATAAAAGTAGTGAAAGTCAATACTTTTAGTTGTTAAAAAAAATTTTGTCTTTGTTTTTATATTATGAACAAATTTATGTACAATGAAACTAGATCAAATTAAATTTGCTTGAAATTAGAAAATAACTTTAATTTGATGAAAAAAGTAAAAAAAAAATGAAAAACAAATGAAATTACTATTATTTTAACAAAACTAAATACTTGTTGTTTTCTTCTTCTTCTTCTTCTTTTTCTCCATATATGGTATACTATTTATTTAAATCCTTCAGCGAAAGTCCTAATATACATTATAAAATATACTGTTGGTTATAATAATATACATAATAGGTATAATTGTAACAAACAATCAAATAACTGAAAAACATCATCATCATCATCTCATTGAAAATGGAAAAAAATGATCACGATATTACAATGAATTTTATTTTTAATCAATAATCTTTGACTAATCGGCAATAATTTGATACTTCATATTATAATGTTTGTATGTACATATGTATATGTATGTTTATATTATTTAAAAAAAATAAAAACAAATAAAGGGAAAACAAAATGAAAAGGGAAACCCAAAACAAGAAAAACAATATTAAAAAAAAAAAGAATCTGTAACAATCTGTCGGTAGTGATCAATAATAACAATCATCGACCAATATTGTTATTTGAGAACGGACATACAGTACAAACTTATATGCCGGCATATAGCTACATTATATAGATTTTTTTTTTTCATAGACATTCTCTTTTTATTTATTAGATATTTTTTTTTTTTGTACAATGTGAAATTATGTTATGATCAATCAGGGTTCACTTAATTTCAAATAAAATTGGAAAAATTGTTCATTGTTGTGTTATGTATAGGAAAAATATATATAATAAAGAAAATTTTTGTTTGTAATAATTGATGCTTTTCGTTTATTAAAGAAAAAAAAAGCATCATTTAACTAGTATCTTAAGTTATTTTTTAAAGAAAGATTTCAATATGCACATCATTGATGTACTTGAATTATAAATAGTGCAATTACATTATATTCAGATCATTGATCTTTTATTATTATTATTATTATTATTATTATTATACTTGTATTGTTAAGCTTTAAGTTTATTACAGATTGTGGATCGATTTATATATGTTGATATTATTTGAAAGAGGATCAATTTTCACAGTGAATTTTTTTTTATTATAATTTTTTATTTGAAAACCATATTCTTTGGTATACATGTTTAGCATGTATCTGTTTTGTATCTTTGTATCTATTTGAATGGTTTTTAGTGTCACGGGTGCAAATTTATGTAAGTTTTACTACTATTTTACTTTCATTATAAGATATTGAGAAGAAAAAAAAAACATTTTTATTCGGATATAATACATTATTTTATTTAGTGAATGTTGATTGTTTTCTCGAGGTAATCTTGTCATATTTGTATACATGTACAATGTATTATACATATTAAGTATATATTGTATATAGAATAGTTTTTTTTTTTTTTTTATCTTATTGTATCTTTTTGTTTTTGTTTCGCCAATAAATAAATTTAAATAGCTTTTATAATAAACTATAGATTGTATGTAGTATTGTACATAGTACTATTTAATATTATAGTATTTTGTTATATTGTAGAAAAAAATGAATATCAAATTACAATGTTAATAAAATTGTTGATTTGTATCACTGATAAAACATTTTCAAATCGATTTTTATTATTTTTTGTTTTATTTTGAGAATTTGTTCATTCGTCGTCGATTACAATTAAAATAATAATAATTATTATTTTGTTTTTGAGCGACTCTTGTGTAGTAGGTATACAAATCAAGTCAATACATAAAATTTATTAAAGTTATAATAAAAAGACATACATTAAATAATTATATGTATATGTTTTAAATAAATTATTGTACAAGGTGATGCAAAAATTTCTCTTTTTTATATTATAATTAAAAACATATTGTTTCAGTAATGTAAAATATCTTATTACAAATCTCATTTATTCCGATATGTTTCAACTTAAATTTTCAAATACACAATTTATATGATTATGATTCAAGATATTGCAAGAGCTTACATTACTGTTATTTAAATAGCATAATTTCATGAAAATATTTTGGCAACATTTGTAAGTACAGTTATATACTAACAAATATATTCACTAAATTTAAATCCTATATAAAATAGTATCTTTGTTTAAATGATATTAGGGTGTATTCTGCGTTTTTCTGTTAATTTTTTCATACAAATTTTGACAGTTCATAACAGATTTTGTTAAACTTGTGTTAAAAAAATTTAATAAATTTTCATAACAGAAAAATGCAGAATATGTACATATATACACATCATTGTTTTAAATAGCAAATGTAACTTTGTATTAAATAACTGACGAATGCAAAAACTTGTAATTTGTAAATATTTATTATTTATTTTTTTTTAAATATCTAGAAGAAATTTTCTATTTTTAAAATATAGGGGGCGTAAACTACATATTGTGCCACCTTGTATATATGTACTAGTGTTTATATATTCGAATACATACATATATAAATACATACAATGATACATAATATTTGCAAACAGATTGTGATTTAAAACACGATAACTCTAATTAAATCTTATAACTACTTCATTTGATTTCTGGTTAACGTCAAAAGATTAATGTGATTTTTTAAATAAAATTTTGTGTATACATAAAAAGTATTTGAACCACTTAAGATTTTTTTTTTCTCTTTGTATGTGATAAATTTCCTTCATTAGTTTCCATTAGTTTTTTTTTTTTTGGAATTTAGGAGAAATACATATATTTTTGAAAATTTAAAAAAAATCAAAATTAAAATTACCTTTCAAAATATTCTTGAAAATTATGCAATTTTTAATTGTTTTCTATATTATTTTTTTTTACTAAATTAAATTTTAGACCATCTCAAATTTAATGATTTTTGGAATTCCACTTTGTACTTTTTCTTTCTTATTTATTTCTTAATGTTTTTTTAATTGATTGCAATAAATTTTAAAAGACATAATTTTTCCTTTTCATTTCTTGGTTTTATTTTCAAATTATACTTTTCAAACATTTTTTGTCAATCGATTCAGTAAAATTTGATGTTATAAAATTTCCTTAATGTTGATATGAAAGTTTTTCTTCTTTCTAGCATTTTTTTAATCGTTGCATGCGATTATATAATAATCGTCATTTTATGTAATTTTTTTTTTGAAATGTTTCATTAAAAAAGCAGAAAAAATTATATATTTTTATTTGAAGTATGCATTTTGTCATCGTAAAAGTATTTTTATTATTTTATTTTTTTTTTTTTCAAATCTTTTAACCTTTATTCCTAAATTTATAGTCACGATGCTTCCGTTCCGTTCCGAATCATTGAGTTCATTTCATCTCTTTTTACTTTATATACTACTGGTATATATGTGTATGTGTGTATTTTAAAACACATAGAATATTTTTTTAAAGTATGCTTAAAGGCAATGACCATATCTTTTTTGAAAAAAAAAAAAATAAATAAATAAATAAAAAATTCTCTCTTTGTTTTTTCTTCAAAGGCATGAAAAAGTTCATAGCACTTTCAATTTCCTTTATTAAAAAATTTTCATATTTTCACTTTTTTTTCTTCAATTTTTATGTATGTATGTGTGTGCAGAAAGTTTCCAACCAATATACCACAATTATTTTAACAAAATGTGGTTAATTTATTATAAAATTTACTTTCTGTTTAAACTTTTTTTTTTTAAAAATACAATAAATTGTGTTTTTTAAAGAATGATAAAACCTCCAGAATATAAAAACCATGATGTAATTAAAGCCATTTTGTATGCACACATAGTATATACAAACATACATACATAATATACATATACATATATGTATGGGTACCTAATTTATGATATCTTAATTTATTTAGTTTTAAAATAATAAATATGTATATATGTTTATAAATTTCGTGGTTTTATTAAAAGTAAACAACAACAAAAATTAAGTAAAGGAAAAAATAAATAAAAATAAAAATTATTATTAATACAAATTGATTTTAATGACAGTTTATAATTTTTTTTTTCTTTAAATAAAAAACCAATTGACTCAAAAAATGTTAATTCATAAAATTTAATATAAATTATATCTTTTTGTGCTTTCTAAAGAACTTTATTATAACATTATTTTTATGGGAACATGATGACATTGCAAAATCACATTAAACATGATTTATTTTTTTTATTTTTTTTATTTTTTATAAATCATCAGTTATACCAATATCATTGTCGTCATCATAAGATATATATGAAAAGATATCTTTTATTCTTTCATCTAAAACATCACATCTAATGACCATCATCATCATCATCATCATCATCATTGAAGGCAAAAAGGAATCAATCCAGTCTCATCTATTCTATATTTGATTCTATTAATTTAAAATAAATTGAAACGCATCATATTTATCATAGAAAAAAACGTTAAGCTACTTTTAACTAAACACTAGTACCAGTATAAAAATTTCTTATTTTTTTTTTACAATATGTATCACTCAAATGCAATGTATGTATGGTACCGTTTAAATGAGAATAAAATAAATGATCACGATTTTCTTTAAAGTACTTTAACGAATATATATACTTAAGTGTCAATGATCTTTTAAAATTAGATGAAATTGTTATATATTGAAGGTTGATTATGGAGCAGATTTTATTATTATTATTATTATGATTTATTTTTTATTATTATTATTATACCATCTCGTTAAATTCTGTTTTTTTTTTCTTCTCATTCTTTTTTTTTCTTTCAAATAATCTATTTTCTTTCAATTTTTCTTAAATCAATGTTTTATAACAGTTGAAACTGGTGTATAATTGTTACAAATCTCCAGTTACATTTCTTTCGTGTATTTGATAAAAAAAAAGGTTGAAAGAAAAAAAAAACGATATTTTATAGTAGAATAATTGCAATAGAAAAGAAAGTTCATGATCAATATCAATAAGAGAAATAAAAATCTATATAATCAATTGCATTAAAATTGGTCACCACTATAATTTAATACTTACACTTAAAAATAAAGATGATGATGATGATGAGCTGAAAATATTTTCTTTGTTTTTTTTTTTTTTTTTGTAAGTTTTGTGTTTTATTTTTTATTTTTTAAAATTTTTTATGTTTGTAATAATTTCAAGGAAAAATGACAGACAATAATGATTCAATCATGAAAAATGATGACGAGAAGTTTATTATAGAATAAAAAAAAAAAACATAAAACTAGTTACAGTACACACATAGAAATTAAATACAAAAAGTGGAATATGATTTTAAAAATAAATAAGAATAAAAATTTTTCATTTACAAACAACTATAAGAGTCACAATTAAAAGTATATATTTTTCTTTTATTTTAACAAATAAAAAAATAATAAAAAATAAAATTGAAAAAAAAAAAAATATGCATTCATATTCTACCAAAGTATTGTAATTATGTTTGAAATATTGAGCCTTTGGGTGTGATATAATTATAAATACATAGTATACATATTAAAAAAAAAAAAAAAAAAGAAAAGTAAAATGAAATAATTTTTGTTTAGCGAGGATGCATATAATATGGTATGTTGGATACAACATTTCTGACATTCTTTATACACTTTATAAGAAACACACACTGTGTATGAGAGATTATTTCAAAAACTTAAAAGTACTATGACCTTATAGATTTCTAAATATAGAAATTTAATCGTATAAAAGTATGGAATATTTTCTTCAAAATATGGAAATAATGTTCAATTTTTTTGTAAACATTTTTTTTTTTTATTATACTGAGGGTGATTCAGTATACTTCAACTTTTTGTTTTATTAAGAAAGATTTCCAGACGTTAAATTAAAATTAGTTTTTTTTTTTTGTTTTCATGAGTTTTTTGGATTTATTTTTGTTATGAATTATATGTACTTTCGAACTTGATAAAAAAAGGAAAATTAGAAACTTTCTGTTTGATCAGATCTATTGATTTTCTTTCTTTTAAAATTATTATTTTATGAATTCAAGTTTTTTACCGAGGGAGAATTTTTGTAAAAAGGAAAAAAAGAATTGCGGACTATTTACATTCTTAATTCGGATATGTCCTGGAAATGAGATTATCGGAATAGTAAAGTATAATTTTTATCTTACAGTTGTTCGAATGTTAATTTAAAAATTGTATATTTAACTGTAACGTATACTTGAAAAATCATTACTTTGGGGGATGTTAAAATATCTTTTTTTTGTTTGATATTCTTAAAAATGCGATTATTTTGCTTATGTCAAAGGAATACACTAAATGTGTACAACTGTGCTTATGAAAAAAAAACATCAAATTTATTTTTTTTGAAATTTATAAAATTTTCTCTTAATGAAAAATTATAATCAAAATCGCATTTTCCATTTTTTTTTTTCCTTTTTACTTTTTATTTTTTCAAAGTTGTAAGTTATTTATAATACATCTGAGGAGAATATTGTCTCCCACAACAATTTGGAGCCACTTATTCGTTCTGAATAAAAATCGTAATCACACTAATTTAGTCATTTAAATCTTCTGAATCACATTAAAATGAATTTATGTAATTTAAGGTTAAGGTTCACACTGTAATATGATTCGACGAAATTCCTCATTTCATGAATTCTTCATATTGTGGTGAATAAAACATTTCAACATATAGATTTTAGAAATTCTCAAATTTAGCATATAATAGGAAGAAAATTTAATTTTCTTATTACAAATACATGAAAAAAAATTTTAATAAGGCATATACATAAGACATAATATAAGAACAGAAAAATTAGGTTTTGAGTAGATTTTTGTCAGGAACATATGTGTCTATTGGGATCAAAACCTGCTCTTTTCCTCCGATGATGTTTTTGAGTAATTCAAAAAAATTGTTTAACGGCTACAATTTTTCATATTTTTGGATTTTCATCTTTTATACTTTAATGGTTATAGTATTTCTTCGTTTTGCTACAAAAATGTAACATTAATTTTTTGAACTTTTTATATTATAGTGAAAAGTAACTTGGAAAAGGTTGGTTTTGAAACGAACGTGTGGAAATGATTGATTTTGAAACTTACTCTTTAGTAAGTTCCCTTTTCCCTTTGGAAAAGGTGTGGTTTTGATAGTGTTTTTTAAATTAAAAGATTATGATCCAAAGAATTAATTCTTCTTTCAACACTAATTAATTAATTATTATTGTAATGTAAGACACTTAGGTACATATATCTTTATTATAAAATTATTTTTCTTTAAATTAATACTTTAACTCACTCTTCCAAATCATATGTATACATAAAAATAAAGGAAATAAACATTTTTTGTTGCGAACCTAATGGAAATGGTTATATTTTGGTACACACCCTTAATTTTGGAATTAAATTTGTTAAGGAAATAATGATATTTTATTATGTATAGATATCTGCAAATGCAGATAATAGCCAATATTACAAATTCCATACGTTTTTAGAAAAAGTCAAAAAATGGAAAAGAACAGGTTTTGATCCCAATAGACGCATATGTAACCTAATGTGAAAAAACAAATTTTTAATAAGTACAATAGAATACAATGCAAATTTTGCTATGTTGAAATCGTATCATATTATTACGTGAACGTTACATTGAATTAGAATTTGTATTTTTACTCTCGATTGCGTATTACATTTTACATATAGTCTTCAAAGACAAAATTTATGTATAAGTTTGAACGTGATAAAATTAACTAAGTAAAAATGATGATTCAACGAAAATCAATTAAAAACTAAAATTATCTAGACTATGCAAAATAATGAAACGATATCACATTGTATGACTGTTTATTTACTAATTGTTTTTATTTCAATTCAATGAACAAAATCTTGCTTTTTGTTAATTTCAATATAATTTATATCAAAAATGATTCATACTTTTTTAGTATAGTGTATTTCCTAGAATATATTATACAGTAATCTTTTAAGGTCAATAAAACTCACATAAAGTTAATAACATTAATCAATTTTTTTTTTTGTATACATCATAATATAATGTCTTTGTATTGTTAAAATTTAAAAATATATAACTACCACCCCAATCTTTGCATTAATTTTTTTATGTTTTAATACACAACGTTCAATTCCAGTTCACATACATGTACAATGTACATATATATATATTATGATGCATAATATATTTAAGTATCTCTTTTTTTTTTTTCAGTAAGACCGGACATTTTAATAAAATAACGACGCGGAACAAATTTAAGATTATAAAAATTATTTTGTTTGATGATGATGAATAAATTAAGTAGTTCGCCATCAGTACAATTTATTTATTATTGCATTTATAATAATAAAAAATAATTATAATCTTTCATTGATTATAATTAAACACAATAAATAATATTGATAACATTTTCATTATTATCAATGTTAATGTAAAAGACTACTTTCTATTTATTTAAAAATAAACATAATGCTATCTTGAAATTTTTTAGTTAGTTTTAGTTTTCGTACAGAATCCGTTCTTTTAAGTGTTGATTATTCTCTATTTTTTTCTTGAAATTTATAAATTTTAAAATTTACAGCTGACTGCTGTATTGAATGAATCCAGAATAATATTGAAAAATGGTCTTTAAACCGTTTGTTTTTTATTCATTCAAATTAAAGATACTTTTAAATAATAAAAAAAAATTATCAACAGTTTGAATTAAATTATAGTGCATAAATGTTTTGAATGATAAATATTGTTATTTACTATTATGTGCAATTAAATTTAATTAAAATCTGAGAAAAAACAAAATATTTTCGATTCACATTTTGAAAAAAAAAATGTTTTTTTTTGCATCTGGTGATTTTACAGTATTTATAATGTGAACTAAAATGAGAAATGCCTTTGAGTGTGTTATTTTTTATTGTATAGCAATATAGGAAAAAAAATTCTTGAAATAACAATACAATAAAAATTAAAATAAAACAAGATAAAAAACTACAAAAAAAAATAAATAAAAATAAAAACAGAAAATATTTCGATTGTTCCATGAAAAATTGTAAAACTAAGTTGTATAAAAGAATGCGTTCCAATGTGAGAAATATAAAGTAAAATTATTCTCAAAAAAGTACGAATATATATACTACCTACATACATAATATGTGATGTGTGTTCTACTTCCAAGAATATAATAAAGTTTGTCTTAATTCCCATAATTATGTAGAAAAATAAAAATAAATAAAAATATAAGAAAAGTAATGAAAAAATGAAAAAATAAAATTGTCTGCTGTTATACTGCTGGAATAAAAGAATTGGTTTGATGGATGCAAACTGTGCGCACCTGTCATGTCTGTATCACATGAAGCGCAATCTTAAGATAAATAATGTTTGAAAAAAAAAAAAAAAAAAAAAACGAAGATTATGAAGTAGAAAAATTTCAAACATTGTAATTCAAAATGTGATTATTTTTCGCTTTTTATACCAGAGATTATATTCAAAGTATTTTTACTTTTTTTTTCTTCAAATTTATTTCCCTCTTGTTTTTTTTTTTTTTTGTCTCAAAAATTAGATTTTCTCATAACAAATATAAGCTTCTTCATTTATGCTTTCTAAATTCCAAAATACCGACCAATAAAAGAAAAAATTTAATTAAAAGGTAAATTCTGCCAAAATCAAGATAATAATTAAAAGAATCTTGGGGTAGAATTATCAAAAAGTGCCATAAAAGAATTATTGCTTAATATATACGTATATATGTACTATGTATATAATATGTATGTTATGTATATTGCTTAATTAAAACATCGTCTTTTTTTCTGTTTAAGAGAAGAAAAAATAAAAATTTTCTTAGAACAATTAGATTGTAAAACTGTGTAGAAAAAATATACCTTTTTTGTTTTTGTGATGCAACATTTTAAATATGGTCTGTTTGATTAAATCTTAAATTTAATTTTAACAGTTTAAAAAAAAAACTTTTCTTTTGGAAAAACAAAAACTTGAATTCAAACTATAGAAATTCTTTTTGAGTACAGTACAGTTTTAAAAAAAAACATATTGACGTATCACTTAAATCAGCAATAATCGGTTTTTAGATAGGATAATTATGGAGCCGCGTATTATATTTTTAAAACCGAAAGTAAAAGTAACATCATCATCATCATCATCGTCATCAGCATCAACAACAACAACAATATCATCAATAACAAAAACAGCACAAAATGTTACAACAAAATCATTTTATTGTAATGATAAAAATCAAACTAAAGAAAAAGGTAAATTTGTTGATGTTTGTTGTTTTTTCATTAATATGATATTTTTTCGTTAAAATAATAAAAAAATTCAGTTTATATGTAGGTATGTCATTAATATAATTAGATTTCAAGAACTATTATATTTTAAGTATTTAATTTTTGTTTTTCATTCATCTTTGGAATTAAAAATAATTCGCTGTTAAATGTTTTTTTTTCCTTTTGGAATTTTCTAAAGTATGAGACTTTCATGTAAATTTGTGTGGTTGATAAGAAGAATTTATTATTAGATTTACTACCTATGTATGTGTGTACATTAGGATGTCCCTTATTTTTCAACTTTCAGATATTCAGTGTCTCACCCCTTCATTTTTTTCCTTTTTGCAAAAAAATAAAAATCAAAAAAAAAAAAACAGGTTAAAAACAATGAGGGTATTCACGATGTGGTGTATTTGTTAAGGTGCGTTTCCACCGAAACCATGTGCGCGCACAGTGACCGCACAAAAATGAAATAATCGTCTACACCTAAATCAATGTTGCGAGCACTGTGAGGTCACTGTACGCGCACATTAGAGAAACATCATTGATTTAGTGGAGACGATTTTGAAAACAAAGAAAGAAATTAAGAAACAACAGGGAAACATGGGATTTTTGATGTTTTCCTTGTGTTCGGTCACAGTTTTTGTGTTTCCCGTTCAATCTGGAAAACATTGTAGAAACATTATTGATTTTAGTTAATTGGTTTGCAGGTATTTACATTTTTAGTGCAGTTTTAACTATGGTCAAATGAGAAAATTATTTTTCTAATTTGTGAATTTGAAAATAGACCGATAATATGGAATCTTTCAAGGAAATCCGTGTGAAATTCCTAAATCTACTAAAAGTCGTACTCAGCAAAGTGGAGATAGTCTCTTCCTCGCTGTTATAGATAATGCATTAAAAGAAAGGCAGTATTACCTATGCAATTTCTCCAGAAATTTTTCAATTCACTTTTTATTCAAACACTGATAAATTTTCACTGAACTAAATTAAATATTTGAATGATATGCACGCTATGTTTCCGCACACAATGTGGGAAACAAGGAAACTTGTGCGCGCACACGAAGTATGTGTCCCCATCAATAATAAAGTTCGGTCACTGTGCTCGCACAGTGCACTCAATGTTTCCACCAATGTTCACAAACATGAAAAACATATCATTTGGTGGAAACACCTAGAGAAACATGTGCGGTCACAGTGCGTTTAAATTTTTTTTTCTTTCAAATTTTTGTGCGCGCACAGTGCGGTCACCGCAGTGGAAAGGAAACGCACCTTTAGGTGTACTGTTGTACTGTTGTTAAATTATACAAATTTATATATAATTTAACAACAGTACAACAGTACACCTAAGAATACACCACATCGTGAATACCCCCATTATGTTTGCCCGTGCCGCAATCACTTTGAATTTTAAGGTACCTACATACTTATGTATAAAGGTCAACTTGTTTATATTTAACTCATCCTTATAACTATTAATTGTAATTATTTTTACCTGATTTTGTTTTTATAACACAATATTAAATCACTTTAATTTATTTATTAAATTATGTAGCTTCCTACAAATTTTCAAATATTAATATTCTAATAATTTCAGTACCAAAAAAAATTAAAATTAAATTAAAAAAATAAAATTACTAGAAAATTATCATGGAGCACTAGTAAGAGATGATGCACATAGAATTAGAATAAGAATTAGTTTCAGGGTGTGTAAAAGAACACAGAATATAATAGAATAGATTTTTAAAATTTTACATAAATTAGTTAAGAAATCAGAAAAAAAATGTAAATTGAAAAAACAAAAAAATAAAACCCAAAACATCTAATATCTATTAATCAGGAACTACTATTTTTAGTACACTTTTTTAGGTAAAACGAACCCTTTTGCAGCACGGGTAAATGATTTTCTAGAGCTTTTAAACTTTAAAGTTTTTTTCACATCGTCAAGTACAAAAAATTTAGGGGTTGAGAGGTTTAGAAAAAAATTTGTTGTTGTTGTACTTAATAAGGGACACCCTAATATACATATTTAAAAAAATTCTACCTTTGCGTATTTAATTTAAAAAAATTGAAGATTATTTCATCGATAACAAAAAAAAAAAATGAATTCTCTTGTGAATAAGTATGAATTTAATTGCATGCTTTAGAATAAATTAATCTGTAATTTTATTTTTAATTCTTTTACTAAATTTTGCAAAACTCATATCCTTAAAATAAGTATACGTACTCGTACTCTATTTTTTCGAAATATGAAATAAATACATAGAAATTTTATATTTGGGCTCCGTAATTTTATGTTTGGTCAAACCCCTTACAATATTGTAAAAATAACAACTATTTGGCCCTATAATAAGTACTTCTAAGTGCTATTGCGACTGTTTCTTAGATTTCATGAAGTTCATTCCTCCATCTAAATCCATAATTTTAAGTTTACCGTCTTCCATCAACTGTTCTGTTGTAATTTGGAAAACCATCTATCTCATTGCATTGGCATAAATGAACAACTTCAAAAGCATAACATACATTTTATTTTTCATTCTTTCATTAAGCTTTTTAGTCCTTTCTTCATGTGATGTGCAAGTGCTGTAATTAATTAATCAAAAAGGTACGACACATTAAAATAAATTCTTTTTTTTTTTTTAAATACCTCCCTAAAAATCGTATCCGTTAGCTTTGATTGTATTAGATATTTTTGTTTCTATAGCAATAACTCCTATTAAAATAAGTAAATCAAACTTATTTTTTACCTTTGAACATCAACAATAATAATAGAAAAAAAGGATGCAAATTTTGCTAAAAATTCTCAACAAATTATAAATCAATATTTTTGCATCAAGTCACACAATTGATGGCAATTTTTTCTATATAATTTTCAAATTTGCCATACAAAGCATGTTCATTTATAACATTTAAAAAAAAAAAAAGTTACATTATTGCTCTCTAATTATCATAAAATAACTTTTTTCTTTGTATCTTATATTTAAAATTCCTAAGCAACAAGTTTTTTTTCTTCAGTTCAAGTTTTTCTACTCAAAATCATTATTACATATTTCGCTTTTGTTCTTTTCATTATTTTTTCACGGTTTATTATTTTCTACTATACTCATTCTATATATGTACAATGTACATGTAATAATTGCAAAGAATGTGATGAGATTCAGATTTTTTTTTCCTTTAAAAAGAATTATATGTATAAAAAGTTTTTTTATTTAAATAAAAGAATAAAGAAGAAATGAGCAAGAAATGAGAAAATACAAAGTACTTGTATAGAAAATGAAATTTGATGAGAATTTCATGAGTTTTTTTTTAAAATTTTTAGTTTTTTTTAAAAGAGGAATTTGATATTTAAAAAAAGGAAGTAAAAAAATATTTATAGTTAAAAGCTTTTAAATTAACAAAGATACATCTAAAGTAAATACATTAAATATAGGTAAATAGATTTATTTTTCAAATCTGTTCTTCATTTTATCAATAAATATACGTATATATAGTATATCATACCGATTTTTAGTTTTTGTATCTACAGCTTTGTATAAAAATATACTTTTTTAAATTTATCAAAATAATCTTTTATCTTTTTTAATCATTCATTTAATTTTATAATGTGAAAGTTTGTAATCAATCTATCGTTCAATTTTACTCTTTTTTCAATTTTTTTTTCTTTATGATATCGTTAAAAATTGTATATATACCTACATATATACTTATTTCATTATGGTTTTTCTTTCGAAAGAGTTGATTTAATATCATAATTGCTGTATTAATTTAAAAAAAAAAAAAAGATGAAAGAAAAATCTTTGCAATGAATTTAATATTGAAAAAAAAAAAAAAGTAGATATATATTTATGACTAAAGGCAGTTCAAATATATCCATTCATCATATTAAATATTTTTATATCTAATTGACATTTTAGGTGTTTTATTTCACACTATTTATATAAAAGCACAATTAATTTTTTTTTTGTATTTAGGCCTATCTGAATGTTATCTGATATTCTTATATAAAATTTAATAGTACATTTCTTTATTTATAGTTGATATTGATCAAAAGATATTTTAGTTTTTTTAATTTTTACTTTACTTTTAATTTATCTATCAAAATGTATTTTAAGTCGCCTTTTTAGCCTTTTAAATTTTTTTAATAGTTTAGATATTTTTCATTTATGATTGGTAAATTTGAACTTTTTTCTGTTTATGTTTCATTATCTTTTTACAGTCTTAAAATGAATCTTTTTATTTGAAAAAGAAATCGCTTTTTTTTGTTTATTTTTTTGATTTGATATACATCGGTACATACATATTACATACATACATAGAGCTTGATTGAATATTGACCTAAATTTTTATATTGATTCTAATTTTTACAAATTCTTATTATTATTTTATTTTTTTAATTTTTATTATTGCAATTCACTTTAAAACATCATTTCTCGTTTAATTTTAAAAAAAAAGAACAATCAAAAATATATTGTGATCATCTGTATACATAAATACATATATGTATGTGTATGTGTGTGATTGTGATTTTTTTCTCTTCAAAATCTAAAGAAGTTAAATAAACCATTAATCATAAATATTTATCAATAAAGATTTTTAAGTAAATTGAGTATAAATGTAATATTAAAAGTATTTTTGATAATATTTAATTTTAAAGTGACTAATTTCGCTTCATCAATTTTTATGGATTTAAAGATTTTTAATACAGTTGACTTTACTTGGCCTTAATTTTCAAATTGAGATAAAAGAGAAAAAAAAAAATGAAAGATGAAAACACATTAAAAAATAAATCTTCATTTTACTAATTATGATAAGGTTATGACCGATTTAATTTACTATTTTGTGATTAGGGTCAGCGATTTAAAATTTAAAAAAAAAAAAATTTTCTAAATACATAATATGTATTTTACCCGATTAGAAATTAATACGTGCGGGCTGGACTTCGAAATAAAAGGAAAAAAACTTAAATTAATGTAATTGAGTGCAATTAATTAAATTACTTTATAATGAATTTGTTTACAATATTTTCCCACTTGCGTAAGATAATATGAAAATATTGCAAAAATCAATTTTGATTAAGGCGGTATTTGTTAGAAGTTTTTTTTTCTATACATATGTTCAAATAGAAAGCAATGTATAACCATGACTTAGAAACAAATTCTAATTTAAAAAGTTACCGTATTCAGACCTATACAATCGAAACAATCATCTGTGATCTCTACATTCATTTGTAATACCAAAGTCAAAAATTTTTATTATACAAAAATTCGTCACCATATAGACTCACAAGAAGCATTTAAAAAATTACAAACAAAAATATATATATACATATGTATGTATGCAATATCAATATTGACGGTTTAAAAGAAAATTCTCTTTTTGAACTTCTACTAATTTTTCACACTTTAGTTTGCAAAAAAGAAAAATATTAACGGATCGTTGCAACTTATACAGATTCCGAAAAAATAAATGGTTTACGAACTGAATGCATTCTAGATAGAACTAATCTCTGAATATTTTCATAATATCGTGGGAAATTAAAAGTATAATTTCATAAATTTTATGAATTTTTAAATTAAATTTTTTGGAATAATAGAACAACATCTTTTATGTATATTATGCTAATTAATTATTTGAATTGTTGAGTAGAAAATCACCAAAATAACACTTTTTTACATTTTTCTAAAAACAAATCATTTTTATTTTTTTTCTTTTCAGATACGAATATCAAAATGGAAAATAGTATAGTTCAATTAGTTCCTTCATCAACGATCGTTAATGATTACATACAATTGAATGCACCACCAACATATTCACGTTTACCACCAGATGGTCATGAATTTCCACCAAATTTTTCAGAACCAACAATGTTAACAGCATCATCATTAAAATCAACAATAACAACAACAAATTTTGCTGAAAGAATTATGACTAGCAATATCAATGATAATAATAATAACACAAGTATCACAAAAAGTAATGATAAAAATTTAGATGATCGTCCACCACTTCCAAAATCAGTTCCTCCACCAACAGTTCCTAGAAAAGTTTACAGACAGGATTTAGTAATAAAAGTTGATGATACTCGACCAGATAAAAATGATAAATTCATAAGAATTGATGATCAATTCAATTCAACTGCAACAGCAGCAGCAACACCAACAACAAAATGTGTACCAATATTAGGTAGACAGTTATCTGTAGATTCTTCAGAATCATATAGAAATAAAACATCAAAAGAAATTACTAGGAAATTATCTGATTGGAGAAAAGATGAAAAATCAGAGAAAAGTGTTAGGGATAAAATTGCAATGTTTTCAAATGAAGATCATACAACACCATTAACACAATCATCAACAATTAATAATAATAATAAAATTAAAAAACCATTCAATAAAAGTACTGATAATTTACTTGATGCTGGAAATAAATATCAAACACTTTCAAATAATCTTACAAAGAAAGCAATTAGTATTGAAAGTTTAAACGATGTCACAAAAAATTATACACGAACAAAATCTGCATTCATTGAAAGATTTAAAAATGGTAATGATGCTGTAGATGGAAACTGTGGAAGCATTATTGGAAATGAGATTAATGAATTTAAATTAAATTCAGATCATTCACAAAGTTATTCATCATTACCAAGAAAAAATTTTTCATCATCTTCCACACCATCATTAACAAGGACCACAAGTTTTTCGGGACAACCATATAATAATAATTATGATGAAACATCAAGAAAAGCTGCTATTACAAATATTTTAGAGCAAAGAAGGAAATCAATGTCAAAACTTCGTGGTTTAGTTATTCCAGAAAGACCATCACTGCCAACTTCGAATCTAGAACCAATTTTAGATCTTCCAGAGATAAAAAGTAAAGATAGTGAAAAATTGAATTCAATTTTACCAACTGGCAATTCGAATTTAAAAACTGAAATTTCACCGCCCGCTTTAAGACCTGCTACAAATAACGGTAATACTATGTATAAGAGAATTTTCAGTAATCCAGAACGTACAATAACACAACCTAAAAATCCAATATTAGAAAATAAGACGACTCGTATAATTGATTTCCGAAGTCAGTCAGCATACCCAGGATCTACAAATTCAATTCTTCCACCTTTGAAACCTCCACGTACTTCATTAAATCTTAATAACAAATCATCATCTGCCATTGAAGAGAGTGACAGTGATTCGGTATTTAGTTCAAAAATTTCTTCCCCCCCAATGTCACCAAATGTGCCTGCAGCTCCAGAGAAATTTGCCTTAACCAGAACTTTAAGCTCCGAAACGAATACATCAATCGCCAGTTCTACCACATCAACTTTAACTTCTGGATCAGGATCTCAGGCAAGCTGCAGTTCAGTAGGAAGTACACCTACTGTTGATATGAGTCGTCGTGTTTTAAAGTCAGGATCAGGAGACTCAACAATTAATAGAAAAAATATATTGGCATCGGCGAAATGTCGTAGCGGTCGAGATGATTCTTCATCTCTTGTTCGTAATCGACGATATGATGATGAAGATAGCACTGATGGATACGATGAAGAGGAAATTCGAAGAGCACCTAAATCAAAACAACGTACATCTCTTGCAGCACAAAATAAACCAAATTTATCAAGTCCCATTAATTACAAAATTGTTCCGAAAGATGAAAGTATCGTGGATAAAGTAATTAATGTTGCTGCCTATGTTGAAGTAACTTCAGATACAGATGATAGCAGTAGAAAATCAGACAATTCACCAATTAAAATTAGTGCCATGTTCATTGATGAAGAAAGGAAGGCTAGTTTTAAAGCAGATCCAAATCAGAAAGCAATTTCGAAAAAGAAATTTCAGCAATCATCGGTATCACCATCATTACCATCATCACCATCATCATTATCGCCAACACCACCAACACAACCGATTGTAATGACGCCAGTAAAACGAATTTCCGAAAGTAATGAATTAGCTAAATGGGTGCAAACTGAAGCAGCTAAAGCTCGTATTGAAGTTGTTACAAAACCTGAAACAATTACTACAATTACAAAACCGAAATCTATTACCGAAAAACCAAAAGTTTCAGTATCTGAAAAAATAGAAAGACTTAATTCATCAGTAGTTACAGCTCATGAATATGTTAGAAGTAGTCCAATTAAATTAAAAACTTCAACATCAGAAATACGTGAAAAATTTGAAATGAGATCTCAAACACAAACAGTTACAAGTACCAATACAAAACAAATTAAAGAGAAATATAGTTATCATGAACGTTTTTCATCATTAGATTCAATTGCTTCATCATCATCTGGTGTATCATCGAGTACACAAAATATACAATCATCTAATCAAGAAACACCCACAGAGTTTGGTAGTTTCTCATCTCTTGGTAGTAATCAAAGTTTGATTACAGCACAAGATATTTTACAAATTGTTGAAGAAGCAGATCCTCCATTAAAAAATCCTGATGCATTTATTGTTGTATTACAACGTGATACTCCAGAAAGTAGTATTGGTATTACTTTAGCTGGAGGTTCAGATTACGAAACAAAAGAGATTACGGTAATTTCATTTTAAATTTATTCATATAGTAAAAACAAACATTTATTTGAATTGTATAATGATTAAATTTCAGATTCATAAAATTCTTACGAACACTCCAGCAGCAAGAGATGGGCGTTTGAAAAAAGGTGATCGAATTTTAGCAGTAAATGGATTAAGTATGCGCGGTTTAACACATCGGGAATCAATTAGCGTTTTAAAAGTAAATTATTTTATTTTTTAAAAACATTTAATCTCTATTTCCTTTGTTTGTGTTTTTACTCACGTATTTATTTATTTATATATTTTTCAAAGACACCAAGACCGGAAGTTGTGTTAGTTGTCACAAGATCTGAATCTGTTGTTCTTAAACCTTTAACAAAGAAAAGATCATCGCTTGGTTCATTAACTTCATTAAATGATAAACCAATTGAAATTGATTTTGAGAAAAAACGTAATTATCATAAAGCTTCAAGATCTTTAGATTTAGATTTAGATATTGTATCAAATGAAGAGAATTTAAAACAGACAAATAATGTCAAAGTAACTGCCGTCACAACGACAACAACATCAACTTCATCAGTTGGCAAAGATTCTTCTTCAATAGCATCATCTGAAAGTCATACAAAAATAAAACGACAAATGATATCAACTGATATGAAAAATATGACTGAGGCTACAAAGAAAATTCAAGATGAAGGAAATAATTTAGAAAGAACTGAAAAGGGTTCAAGTACAGGTGAGTTATTTGGAAGTTTTCAATTTTTTTTAAAATCTTGAAGTTGTGAAGTTGAATTTAGAAATTGATATTTTGAATAATTGAGGTCTTAGGTAGTTGTTTATTTTTAATCCTTTCAAAAGCTTTAAAAAAACTTAATTACAACCCTACCAACCTAAACCAACTACATAAACTCCAAATATATTTGCCAACGAATTTAATGGCTCGCATTCCACTACAGGTGCATATGTGTGACAGAAAAATAATCTCTGGAACTCAAGTTAACTTGACGAAAGAAAAAGAAAACAATTTTAAGTATGCAATGTCTTTAAAAAGAAATTCAAAAACGTACGATTTTTTACGTCTGAATTTTTGAAAATTTTTTTTTTTTTTTTTATTGGATTTGTTTTTTGAAAATGGTTCAGTTTATCGAATCAAATAATCGGAAGATGCAATTTTTACAAAAAGAAAAAAAAGGATATAAAGTATAACTGTATAACTGATACTGATTACATCCTTTTACACAAATAATTCATAGTACTTGTATATGTATGTATGTATATTTTTCATTCTACAAATGTATTTAAAATTTGCATTATCTTGAAGTATTACAATTTTTAATTATATTAATTGAAATATGAGCACAAAGTAATCAAGTAAAAAGCAATGGAGCATTGACTTCGAATCCTTTTTTTTAATACTTCTTTTTTTTTGTTTGTTTTTATTTATAAAAGGCAAGTTCAATTGAGTTCTGTTTTTAAAAGTCGAAAAAAATGGAGATAAATATATGTACATACATAGTATATTTTTCGTACAACCTTTATACCAACACTTTTCTTCTTATTTTTTATTTTTACTTTTTTTAGAACACCAACCTTCTGGCGCCAGGACTATAGAAATCATAAAAGATAGTTGTGGTCTTGGTTTTTCAATTGAAGGTGGTTATGATTCTCCCACTGGTAACCGTCCATTGATAGTTAAAAAAGTTTTTATGGGTAAGAATACATACATTTTTTTTTAATTATGTGCAAAAATATAAAAAATGAATTAAAGAAAAAAAAAAACAACTTTGTAAAAGAATACCTAATAAAAATTATTAATTTTCTGCTTTTAAATTTTTTTATTCAGGTGGCGCTGCACAAAAGACAGGTAATATTAAAATAGGAGATAAAATTATATTTATAAATGGTGCTTCAACTACGAAAATGACAAGAGTTGATGCATGGAATTATATGAAACAACTTCCATCTGGACCAGTCAAAATTGTTTTAGTTTAATTTTTAAAAAATAATAATAATAATAATGGAAAAAAAAAATAATTTAAAAATAGAATTATAATTTACTTAATGTTTAAAACATTTGATTTTATTATAATTATTTTTTTTTAATATATACATATATTTACAGTTAATATGAAATACAAAAGTTTTAATAACTTATATATGAAGTAATAAAAATATATTAAAAAATAGATCCTTTTCATATTCAATTTTTATTATTTTAATAATTAAATAATAATACAAATATATATTTTTTTAAAATCTTGCCGTTTAAATAATAATAATAATAATATTTAGGTTTTGCTGCATGTTTTTCTTCTATGAAAAAAATTATAATAAAATTAATGAATTAACAAAATATGAAAAAAAAAAAAAATTAAAGCTGATATTTGCAATAAAATTTCCATTAAAAAAAAAAATATGAAAGAAAAAAAATTTATTCTGAATGAAATTTTCATGTAAAAATTTATTTATTATTTATTTTTATAATTTTTTCGAATATTATCGAATTTAAAATGAAAAATCAAAGGAAAAAAAAAATTGTTGAAATTTATTTTTGTTTCGTTATTTGGAAAAAAAATTTATATTATAAAAAAATAATCGTTAATTAATTTGTATTTTTGGAAAATTGTTTATTTAAAAAGTAAAAATTTACAACATTTTATTTTTTAATTCATTTTTTTTTTTGTGTGCAATCGCAAAGTTTTTTTCCTCCTTTTATGTCTTTAAATTTATGATTTTTATCTATATAATTATTATTTTTAAATATGTATTTTTTTTTGTGTAATTGAAAAAAAAGAAAGACATATATAATTTGAGAGAAAGAAAGACAGATAAAAAGAGAAATACATACAATTTTAATTTTTTTTTGTAAGTGTGTACGTTCTTTTTTTTTTTTTTTAAATTCATATAACATATTTTTTTAAAAATTTGATTTAATTTTTCCGTAATTTTTAATTTTACTTTTGTGAATCTAAAAATAATAAAATAAAATAATCTTTAAGTAATTAAATTTAAGTTTTAACTTCAAATGTGCATTATAGGGAAAAAAAATGAATGATTTAAACTAGATAGGGAGAAATTTAAAATAAATACATATTATGCTTTAAAAGCAAATTCATATAAATGAGAAAATTGATGAAATTATATAATTACGAAGTACGAGTTTTGATCAAAAAGTAACGGAAATTGTTAAATATCCGCGACTGTATAAGTCCGATTCGTACAATTTTTTGTTGTTGTGTTGGTGCACTTGTTGTTTTTGACGTATTTTAAATGTGGTTTAGTGTGCTTGGAGATTTTTTAATTGCTTCTCAGGCAGCTTCCATTGAGACGATTGGGCCAATCAACATAAATTCAAAAACAAGTGTACCAACACAACATCAAAAAATTGTACGAATCGGACATATACAGCAGCGGATACTCTAAAATTCCCGTTACTTTTTGATCAAACCTCGTATATACATAATATGTAGGTCATATTTATTACTAAATAAACGAAATAAAAAAAATATTTTCTTTTTTTGAAATTTTATAAATACATGAATTTTTAAACAAAACAAATAATAAGTTATTTGAATTTCATAACTAACCAGTTTTTCTTTTTTTTTACGAATCATGTGTGTAAAAGTAATTATCAGTTTAATCTTTTTATAAGAAAAACAAAAATTATTACTTACGTAATTAAATTTATTTTGTTTAGTTTATGTATCAAAAACTATTTTATATTTTTGCCATAAACCATTAAAATGAAAAAAAAAAAAAATTATAAAATATAATAAAAATTATAAATTTTCATGTTTAAAATATTTGTTTTGAATGTTAAATAACGGTTTTAAGAAATAATATAATTATTCTTGATTTTAAAAAGATAAATTTTTGAATCATTTTTCAATAGTGAAAACCTTTTTAAATTAACTGAAGTAAAAAAAAACTGATACAGTTGCTCTCATAGCAAAAAATTTTAAATTTCAGAAACTACATGCGTCTATTTTAGATGGGCTTCTATAAGAGCTTATTTAGACAACCAATTACTCAATTGCATTTGATAAGGGTGACAGAATTGTCAATTTTTTGTAGTTGTTGTGTATTTCAATTGGACTGTTTGCTCGATTGTATTTATAGAAATGAAGCTATGTTTAGTTTATATTGATCACTCACAAAACAAAATCTACAACACAGGTATAGCATTCTTTTATAAAAAGAACTTAAATGTATCACAGAGCTGTTGACCACTTGTGTGTTAACCACTTTCGAATTCTAACTTTCCAAAATCACATTTTTTTCACCATGAAAAACGTATAAAACATAATAAAGTGAATACACAAAATATTCATTGTGAATTAAATCAATAGAACACGAATTTCAATTAATTATCAAATTTCCTATTACGGTTAAAGGATTCGATATAATTCATATCCTTATTCGAGTAGTATTTGTTAATAAATGTAAGTAGGCGTTGAAAATCTTTCATAACAATGTTTGTGGTGATTCAATATGTATGTATAATGTATATGTATATTAGCTTTTCTTTTTCTTCTTGGGAATATGTGGAATATGTATACAACCGGGTACATCATGTATGCAACAGCATCTTTCATTTATATCAATATCCAGGACGCATTTGCCATGGATGGAAGGAATATCAAGTCTTAAGATTTCTTAAATTTTTAATCTACGAGTATCTACGTTTCATTGTCCTTTTTAAACGAGGAGAGATCTAAACTTCTTGTTTCTTTTTAATTGGTCATTTTTTGTTATTATTTTTTTTTTTTAGAATTTATGCTAAAATTTAAAAACAAGTGAGACTAGAAAGCTACGTATGTACATACATACAATACATTCTATATCCGATTGTACATTATTCAAATTATAAAATATTTGTTAGTTATAGTGATTACTAATATACTCCTTTTATCATGCTTTCTCATATTAGAATCAACATAGATTATAATATCCTGGGCGTGAGCAAAAATGTTAAGAAATTACCTATAGTAATCAATAAGTTTGATTTTTTTTTTGTACTTTAAAACATAGAAACATTATTGAACAAAATAAATGACAATTATTCGAGTCGTGTGTTAAATATACATATTTTTTCGCTTTACATCTAATATTAGGCTAGATAAAGAATGCACTGCAAGGGTAAAACTTTCTTATTGAATTTTATTAAAAATACACTTAAAAAGACGTATAAATATCATCCTATCACTATCTATCACAATGATGGCAAAAACGTTAATAAAAAAATAATATTCGATAGATTCATGTTTTATTTTTAAAATGTATGTCATTTTTTTTCACTTTAACAATTTTCACTAACTTCAAATTACATAAAATGGATAAACTTTTCAATATTCAATTTTAAATTGAATAAAATTTTTTAAATTTATAAAAAAACTGAAGAGAAAAAAAAAACCTTCATAATACTAAAGTGTTTTTAAAAAAATTTCAAAAGCAATTTTGTATTTATCCATTCGAATCACATAATGCACTTTAAAAAATGGCAGATTTTTATCATCAATTTCATTTTTTCGTAACACAAGCTATACATCATTTTATAATTTAATAAATCAATTTTTCTGTTTATTATTTTTTTTTTCACATTAATTTTTTTAAAAATAAACTGCAAAAAATTTCCCTTACTACACAAAATTAAATATTTTCTAATGTACTTCAGTCATAAAAATGATTAAAAAGTTTGTTATTTATTTATTTTATTTTTTTTTATTTTTTTTTTTTTTTTCAAAAATAAAATATTAAAAAATTGTATAATAAATTGATCTTGTCCTAGCAAAATTATTTCATAAAAAAATACAAATATATTTTTTTCTCTAAAATTCTGCTAAAGTTCAGCATTTCTGTTTGTTTTTCAACATTATTGAACTTCATTGAAAAAAAAAAAAAATTCTCCGTCGCTTGAATATGATTGATATTCAGTTAAATGTAAAAATAAACTTGTATACTGCATTTCAATAGAATTTATTTTTTTTTTCTTCTTTATTTTTCCATTTTTTAAATAAATTTTTCATAAGTTTAAATGAGGATATCAATTTATTTTACATAAATATTTAAATAAAATGTTGAAAAAGTTCCGAAAACAGGAAAATAAAAACAAAATTTTAAAGTAAAAATTCGATTTCCATATTTTGTTTCAGTTTTTTATTTCTTCTATAAAAATATGTACATATTATCTACAATGTAATTTGATATTTGTATTGAATGGATCAAAAAAAAAAAAGGGAAATACATACTAGTACATACTGCATACACATTTTTTAGTATACTATTATACTTGTTATACCATAGTAGCAGACAATTTTGAATCAATGAAATGGCATTGTCCTTATTTTGTGTTATTGAAAAATGTTTAAAAAAAAACATTTCACATTATTTTGGCTTAAGGCCAAAAACAGTCAAATTTTAAAAGGATATATAATATTTGTAAAAATATTTGGTAATATAGAAATCAAAGAAAGTTTCTGAGAAAAAAAAACAACATACATATTTTTATATATACATTTTAATACATCACTTATAAACACATATGCATATAGTGAATTTTTTTTATTAAAGAATTTTATATGTTATTTAACAGTTACTTATATATACTATATACATAAATACAAAGACATATTCGAAATTTTTATAGTGCACAAAACATTTTATGCTGAAAATATAAGGCTAAACATGAAAATTTTTAAAATGGTTATGGTTTGCCATTTATTATGTCATATTATCCTTTATTTTTTCTCTTTTTATTTATTTTTTTTTGAATTAAGTGTTGAAATTCCGAATTTTAGATTATGTGTACAGTATACACGTATGTATTTTCTCAATGAATATGTGCATTATTATCATATCTCAATATGAAACTTAATAAAATCTGACTGTAAAAATGGTTATTCACATACATATTATATGTGCATATGTTTTTTAAGTGGAAAATAATGTTAGAGGCGGAGAATAAGAATAAAAATAGAAATAGAAATTTGGCTTGAATGAATTGAAATAAGATTATTCAAAAAAATATACATATATGTATGTATGACGTACATATGTATGTATATATGTATATTGTACATAAATATGAATGGAATATAATTTAGAATTTTCATTGTTTTTTTCATATCAATTTAATTTTGTGTTGGCATTCTTTAGATATTTGCTTCTGTTAATTACTTTTGCAATTTATTCAGTTAATATGACCCAGATAAAGGCTATTATTTTTTATTTTTTTCATTTTTCATTTTTTTTCTCTACCAAAAAATTAAACAATAGAAAGAAAAATGTTCTCTTTTATTTAAAATTTATTACTTGTCATCATGATTTATTTTAATTACCGATTTTCATTTTCATTGTCAGTATACCTATATGTACATATTATACGTACATGTTCTGAAAAGAGGACCTTTTGAAATTACATTCAATTCAAAGTTATCTGTATTAAAAGAATCAGATTCAAGTAACGTAAATTAATCTATTCAGGTGATTTTTTAAAGCTTCATAGAACTTTTATATAATATTTAATTTAATTATTTTTGTCTGTTTTTTCTTTTTTAATATCTAAAATGTATCAAATTGAGTTTAGTACTTTGTTTCTTTACATTATTTGTTAAATTAATTTTCTTTTTTTTTTGTTTTCATACAGCCTTGTTCAATTATTTAATCTGAAAAATTCATTGACCTAATTTTACATGGATAGATATGCAGATAGATCAAATGTGTTATGTAAAATTTCTTTGTTGACATTATTAAAAGGGAGTGAAAAATATCTATTGAAGCAGAAATTATAGAAATAACAAAAATATACATATTGTTATAATTCCTACATGTACAGTATAAACTAATAGCAGTGTACAGAGAGTGCTTCTCTGCACTCTGCTAATAGTATCATCATGTTGTACGAGTATTATAAATACACAGGATATATGATAGAATCATTACTGTTCATTTTTTTCTCTCGTATAATATGAAGTGTACATAACATATAACAACTTTTTGTTGCCTGCACCTGAGACTATATATTATTGCATGTTATCCTTCTAAACATTTTAAAGAACTTTTGTGTGAAAACATATTAAATTGTACTCCTATGTTTTTTTTCTATTATTTCAGGTTCACTCATTCTGAGTTTGTTACTTACTAGAACTATACAACATAACAGGATCACAATACATATATATAAATAAGTACTTTCTTGATCCTTATGTAACACAGTTTTAATAGAATGTTATTTATTGCTTTTTGAATATACATATGAAAAAAATATAAAACTTACTGTTATATCAGAAGTTTTATTTATTTATTTTTGTTTCTACAATGTGCCAATGTAGTGTGTACATACATGTATATATGTATGTTATGTATGTATGTTTTTCACACAGCATATAAATTTATTTCACAATTTTTATTTATATTTTTTTTTCTCAATTTTCCCACAAACTAAGTATATGTATGTTGGCTAATATGCACTATACGAATATACGAGTATATGTATGTACCCAGTAGAACACAGAATTGATTCGAAATTAATTTTGAATAAATTCTATTGATTCCGGACCGATTCTACTTTGGATTACCACACACATAAAGAATTCATTACTTTAACATTGGCATGTCATAGGCAGTAATCAATTGATTACCCATCTGCATTACCTGTAATGCATTCTGAATCGAATACCTGTAATGCATTCTGAATCAATTAGATGGAATGCATTCTGAATCGAATACCTGTAATGCATTCTGAATCAATTGAATGGAATACATTCTGAATCGAATACCTGTAATGCATTCTGAATCAATTGAATGGAATAAATTCTAAATCGAATACATGTAATGTATTTGGGGTTAAATAAAATCCAGTCAAATTAAATTTTAAAATTCATTTATTTAAAAATTTGAAACTTCTTAATTTAACATTTCTTTTTCAACTTAAAAGTATGTACAAAAATTCATTTAAAATTATGCAAGAAAAAGTTATTTTAAAACTAAAAAATAAAGGAAAAAATTGATTAATTAAATATAAAAATTAATAATATCGATTTTTTTATATGATAAGAGCTGCGGAATGCTTTTATATAGTTCTCCCCATCGTATATGCCTCTGAAAAAGTATGAAAATTAATATTCAGAAAAATCGAAAATTTAACACTATTTTTAGTTACATATATTTTTATCTAAAACTTACCTTTTATTATATCGGTACTAGTAAATACTAATTTTTTTTAAAAATTTTTATTTATACTTTCACTAGCTATTATATTATTTATTATTTTTTAAATTTCTATTTTTCTATTCTAAATTTTTCACTTTTTTTTTCTTTAAACCATCACACGACACACACAACAGCTTTTAATGAACTAAAAATGCAATGTTGTTAATTGTTAATATTAAGTTAATAATACGCATTATTATTTCTGGATGACGAATGGAAAATTTTTTAAATGCTAATTACGCCTTTTTGTTTATTAGCTCTTTATATATTATTTTTCTCCATTACAGGGAATCAGAACAGAAATCAATTGATTCTCACTGCATTACAGGTAATCAGAACAGAAATCAATTGATTCTCACTGCATTACAGGTAATCAGAACAGAAATCAATTGATTCTCGTTGCATTACAGGTAATCAGAACAGAAATCAATTGATTCTCACTGCATTACAGGTAATCAAAACAGTAATCAATTGATTACTTTTTACTACATTCCGAATTGATTTCCTTAGAATCGAATCCATTTATTCTACTGGGTATAGTTGCATACACATACATACATATATGAACGTACAGAAATCTAGTATGTATACATAATATGTACATGCATACATATGTATATACGATTATTATATTAAAGTTAGGGCATTACAATTTTACGTGTTTTCATTTTCAGAACACAAAAATACAAAATTGATGTTCTTTTGTTACTATTTTACAATTTCTACACATGTCAAATTTTGTTGATTAACTCTCTAGTGTTTTAATTTTTTTTAGAATGTGTTTTTTGTTTGATATTTTCAATATGTATGTACAACCCGATTGAAGGATATAATGTACATAATATGTACATATGTACTAAATTTAAATGTGTACAAAGCAATTTTTTAATAAAGTCAAAAGTATAAAGGACAACATATGGATTTTATTGAATTCAATAATTGATTTTCAGATGAAAAAAGAAATACTGAATATATTTTTGTGCATTTTGTTTTTTGAATTCGACTTTTATTAAATTTTCAATTTTGTATATTTCACAAAAATAAAATTCAATTTAAATTTCTTATTTTCTTATTTTTTTAATTTATTTTAGTTTTCTTCACTATTCTATTAATTAATAAAAAAGTATAGGTATTTTGAAAAAAAATTAAGAGGAGGAAAATTGTTCTGAAATGAAATATGTGAGTGAGCTTTTTAGAAAATATGTAACATGAAATTGGGATAATATAGGTAGATAGGTATACGTATCTCAAATATAAAAAATATAATTTAAGAAAATTACTCAATTTCGAAGGAAAATTGAACAAATTATAATTCTAAAATGTTTGTCTAGACTCTAGAATATTATTGAAAATTTAAAACAAATTTCAAATAAAAAATTCTCTTGAAATATCACAATTGGAGTAAAAACAAGAAGAAGAAAAACAACAACAACAACAGCAAAAATATTGAAATTTTCCAATATATCATTAAACATTTCTCTCCTGTTTTCTATGCCAGAATTTTATCTTTCTTTTTCATTTTGTATTGAAAAGACAAATTAAAGTAATTTCAAAGTACATAATCTCATATTTAAGTAAAGTGGTATGTTTTTATCTTATTCATAAAAGGATACACGTATAAGTAGGATATGTATAATTTAATAATTGATCATCAGTTATTTGTTAGTATATAAATCCTTGTACATCACTATTTTCGATATATGTATGTTCTAGTAGATTAGATCCACTTTTTTTACATACAAATAATATGTGTCATTTATTTGACTGTTTCTTTTTTTTTGTTGTCTATTGGTTTTTATTTTCCTTTAGCTTTTTTAAAAAAATTTCTCTTCATTTTATCTAAAATATCCTTGAATATAACATTCTTTTAGTTTTGCTTATGAAAAATGACAAAAACATAGACAATGTACAATATATATAAATTCAAATAAATTTTTATTTTTTACTTATGTAAGTACACAAGTACAATCAGGACAATAATATATTGCACACAGGAATATTTTAATCCTTTTTGCTCTTCTTCTCTTGGTTTTTTTATAGCCTTGTGACTTGTTTGTACACACGAAGGAAAAAAAATTCAAGGCTTATATGTACTTTGTGAATTTATTACAAACAGTTGAGAGTTGAATTGGTACATAGATTTCATGTTATACATAGGTATATACATATATCCTATATATTTTTTATGATATAAAAAATTTTTGCTTGTAAACACAAATACTTTTGTACATTATATGTGAAAAGGGATTTTTTTATTTAATTTTATATAATTTGAAAAAAAAAAAAAAAAATGGAAAAATAAAATGTATTATTTTCAGAGGAAATATTTATTTATTTATTATATGATTTCTTTTGTGAACCCTTATTATTATTTTTCTGTTTTATTACCCTGATTTAGGTAAACAAAATGATAAAAAATGGCTTTTTAAGCTTTAAGAAAAATAATACTTGTATTATTTATGCATGATGCTTGCTATAATACGTATACATATTATGTACATACTATAGATATTAAAAATTTATGTATATTTATGCGTGTACATCTCACGTATGTGTAAAAAAAGCAAAAATTCTGTCTATATTTTAACTAATAAGAAAAAATTGTGTGAGATGTTTTATGAAAAATTTATGTAAAATTTGTAATGTAAGATAATTTTTTTTTTCTAATTACATATATCCACCTTAAGGATATAATTTTCTTGTACTACATGATTCTTAATAAATTAGTATAATGGTGAAAAGTTCTAATTAACTTTCGTTAAACTACTTTTATTATAATATTTATGAAAGTTAGAAAACTTTAAATCATGTAAGTTAGTAGAATTTTCTCTGTAAAGTTATACAATACATATAATAATATTGTACACTTATATTCCACTTTCTTGAAAAATATATTGCACACATTAATTTTAAATGTAATTTATAATAATTTTAATAGAGTAGAAATAGGGTGTGAGGTGTAAAGTTTGAAAAAAGAAAAGTACAAAAAACAAAAAAACGACGTCGAATAAAAAATTTCGGAAAAAAAATTAGATTGAAAAATAAAAAGATATTTTAGTAAATATAACTAGAAAATGAGAAAAAAATAAACGTAGAATGTTATTATACTGATTCTCACAATACTATCATGAACTTAGCCTTTCAAATACATATGTATTTATGTGTCTATAATGCCACAGTATTAAACTCTCTTATTTTTTATCTAAGTTCTGATAAAAAAAGTGATAGTCGAGGATAAAAAGCAGGAAAAACATTCTTCTTTCAATAAAGATATGTCCAACTTCTCGAGTCATTTTTTATGACTGTATATTGTTTATATTAAGTTATAGTAGGCTCAGGCGCCTTGAACTCAAGTTGAGTTCTTGTGAAATTTAAAAAGGACATTCCTTTGGATAATTATGTAAAGAGTCACATTAAGAAAGAATGTGTTGAAGGTTACTCATACAACATTAGCAGAAAGCTTGTGTGGTATATACATATGTATACGAATACATACTATACATATACAAAGTTTTTCAAATAGATTTTTAATTTTTGAGGCATCTAAATTTCTATTGTTTGAATAAAATTTGTAAAAAATGGAAACAAGCATTTGAAAAATTTTCTTCCAATTCTATTTAAAAAAATTATAGTGGAAAATCACTTATTTTTGATTTTCAAAATGATCTAAATCAAAACCGCTTAACTCAAATATATTTAAATATTTGTATGTTGACTACTTTTTTACTCAGGTTTCAGTGCATTCTCATTTTAGCATGATTTTGTCATGTAACATTTTAATCATCAATTAAGCCATTTTGTTACCTTACTTGAGTAAGGGTTTTATTAATAAAATTTTTATAAGTCGATTGAAAGAAGACTCGAAATTAGACTAATAATAAAAATATTTAAAACTAAATGGTATGGTATGGTATGAAGGGCTGTTTGCTTCTGAGAAGCATTTTCAGTCAGAGGTTTAAGGGCCCATTGTGAATGCCCTGTAATTTTGTTTGTGGGAGTTGTCTTCGCTTATCCTGAAAACCATTTCGAATTTTGAATAAATTTGATCAAGTCTTTTAGTGCTATTTCTGCTAAATTATCCTCCGTTCTTTTAGTAGAGAGTAGATTATTAATTTAATCCCTAAAGTGATATGTTAGATTTTATCCTTGAAATTCCTATTAAAAATTCTATATAATGTTTTTAAATAAATAAACAAACATAAAATAATGTTATATAATAATAATAATGTTAATATGTAATAGTGTTTATACAATTATGGGGAATGGGACTAATTATTCACATACATATCATACATGTGTGAAGACTAATTCGATTTTTTATGTATGTAGAATATTAGAGAAAAAATAGAATAATAAGAAAAGTAAGAGACATTTATTATTTATTTATTTTTTTTTGTGAAATAAAAGTATTTTATATACATTGTCTTTCGACTTAATTCTTCAATTTAAACAAGAATTTTAAATTTCATAGAAAAAATGTGTCTAGAAAAATTTAAAAACATCAACTTAATTATTAGCTTTTTTTTATTAATTTTAATTAACGTTCTTGTAAATAAAAATGTCCTAGATTTTAATTTTCATGATAATACGGATAATCCAGCTTAAGAATAATTATTACGCTAATTAAAAGTACATTTTAAAAAGTTGAATGTACACATTATGGTATTACACACACGTAAAATATGGTACATGTATGCAAATTTGTGCACATTAATGGAATTTTCTTAAAAGAAATTATCCGTAAAATTGTTCAAAATCTTCAAATCCTTCTTGCGATATTCTTATGTACATATATGTATAAATATATGTACATTTATACATTATATATATATTTATATATATGTACATATATAGAATTATAATACGTGATATAAATTAACAATGTTCTATTTTTGTTTGCTTTTTTGATTCATTTATTTATTTGTAAAATGTATTAAAATGTGTGGAAAACTAACATAAAATTCCTTTTTTCACATTTGTTACAAGTCATTTTTTATGTGTTTTGTATATATGTATGTACTCGTATATTTAACGTATTTTCATATGAATTTGCTATTATGTTAGCTCATAATATGTAAAGTAGAAAAATGTAATGTTGCGTATACAATTTTCGACTTTTAAAATAATGTCATAAAAATTAATGGCTTTACTTCATGTAGCTTATAAAAGAGCTTAAAAAGGATACTTTTACGTACACACGTATAATAATGTATTATAAGCTATATAAGTAAACAAATATTTTATTTTTAATATTTATATTCACAACAAGTATAACATAAATGTACTGTTGAAATTATATTAAATGATATTATAAAAGATTGTTTTAAAGTGTATTATTATTGCAATTATGTACATATGTATATAATATAAAATAGCTTGCTGAATGCATAAAAAAAACTATAAATACTTACATACATAAGTATATACATATATATATGTACATATTTATACAGAATTCAACAATCTATATTTAATTATATAATGAGTACAACATAAAAAATTTTCTTTTGAAATTATTCAAATAATTTTCATAAAAAGATTATTTTTAAGTAAATTACTATTGTAAATACAAATCCGTCAATTAAATACTGAAAAACCAGTAGAAAATACAACAATAAAATCGAATCAATTTGGAATTGTAGTAAAATAATAAATTAAAATGAGTTGCATCAGAATCCTTTGAAATCTAAGCGCACGGTAGTGCGCGGCCAAGTTCAATACATAGGCCGTGTGCACACCGTACACTATTAACACGAACTGTTTCGAGCCATTTTTGACCTCTCACAGCTCAGTATCTATTAAAGCTAAACAGACAAAATTATTAATACGTTCATGTATTGAAATTTTGTATGTGAAAAAGTTCTTTTAACTTGGCATTAATGCAGATTTCATTACTTTTGCTGGCCCAACAGTTAACGAATAAGAACTTGGCCCCCTTTTAACATTTATGTTTTTGGTTGGATATGTTTAACACAAATCATTAATTAAAGGAAATATTGTTATGCAAAATAAGAAGATGTATATACAGTGTAACCTGTCAGAGCCGGAACGTGAAGGGACCACCAAATTGTTCCGGCTTTGACAGTTTTCCGGGATAAGCAAATGCCGGAAATTTTCGCCTTTAACAATTTATAAGGAAAGTGGAATAAACATATGTTTAAATTAGAATTTATCGAATATTAAATGCTTTAAAATAAAAATCTTTGAACAAAAATATTTTATTTCATCTCTTAAAGTAAACATAAGATAACAATTTAAAGAAAGTAAAAAAAAAACATAAATAATAAAATATTTTTTCACGCAAGGTACTGAAAATTCCGGCATTGGCATTGTCAGGTTTAAAATATATGAAGAATGTCAAAATTTTATGTATGTTTTAAACGGCTTTCGCGTCTGACAGTATTTCCGGCGTTCACGTTTTTTTTCATACAAAATTTGAAAATGGGACCAATAAAACCAGAAATTTTCTGCTTTCGCAGTTTTCCGTTTCTGACAGGTTCCGTCGTTGACAGGTTTTACTGTATGTATGTGTATGTAATAGACGCAATAATTTAATATAATGTTACGTAAGTATATAAAAATACCAGATATTGCATAATCCATACATTTTTCATCAGTAACCTAATTATAACTATTTCAGAGTATTTTGCCGTAGAAGCTTTTTAAGTGAAAAAGTATCTAGAGGGATTTGGAAATATAAAATTCTGAAATTTTAATGATAAATTTTTTCACATAACTTTCGCATATGAGAAAAGAAAAATGTTTTAATTGTACACATTAAAGAATAAATAAGAATTTTTGGAAACTTTCTCTATTCAAAACCTATTTTGGATAACTGCTGTATGTATTTTAGGAAACTAAAGCATGCATGTATACCTTCATATGTATGTGCTGTTAAGCCAAAACTATATAAACTTATTTCTCAAAAATTTTCAATTATGAAAATTTCAAAAATCTAGTATTTTACCTACGTCAATTGATAATTTTTATGCAAAAAATAAATATTTTAAAATAATCTGCAACCGACTTTTTGAGAAAAGCTTTTTTTTATTCAAAAAATTTTTTCTTGTGATTGTGATGGTCATACATATAGAATATGTGGGATCCGGAAAATTCATCGCCAGCAATTCACCGCCAGCAATTCTTCGCCAGCAATTCATCGCCTCAACAATTCATCGCCACAGCAATTCACCGCCAGCAATTCTTTGCCAGCAACTCGGCGGTGAATTGCTGTAGCGATGAATTGTTGAGGCGATGAATTGCTGGCGAAGAATTGCTGGCGGTGAATTTTCCTAGACCCAGAATATGTGATTAAAAAAAAAATAAAAATTTAAACAAAAATAATAATAATATAATTAAAAAGGATCACTTTTATAATGAAGATTTTGTTAAAATGATTTCCTCAATTCCTTGAAAGATACAAATTTTATAATTTTTACTCTTCGAGATACTTTATCTTTCAAAATTTAAATGAAGAAGGCGAAATAAAATTCAACATAAACATGATTTAAAAACGCAAATGTTACTGCTTTTTTTGTGTAAAATTCTAAAATCGAAATAAAAGAAGAAAAGATTAAAAAAAATTTTAGGTTCAAAGAAAACTCCAATAAAATCGAAACATTGCTATAGAAATGAATTTTAAAATTATTGAATAATTGAATTTAAAAAAACATATAATAAAAAAAAACAAATAAAAACTGTACGTATACCAAATCTATGAATATATACGTACGTAATATTAATCTGCTTTTATAAATCTGACATAAAAGATAAAATTTGCATATACTAGGATCATCCATTTCACAAATACAGATTTTTCTTTTACAATTTTCCTTTTTCGTTTTAAGTTTCTTCTTAGAACTAATATAGAAAATTTGTATTCTGAAAAACGAAAATTCATTTTATCTAACTGCTGGTTATTTTTCCCATATTCAGTATGGCATGTATATATTCTATGTATCTGTTTTTCAGTTTTTTTTTCATCTTATTTGCTAGTTATCATGAAGATTTTTATCTAAAAGAAAAGTTTTTATAACTACACATCATGTACTGACAAAAGTATGTATTATGTACATAGATGTACATACATACATAATATATAGTACTTGATTTCCTTTTCGTTCATCATCCAATCCCAATGGAATATGTTAGTTGTACCACAAGGATATATCTTTGATGATAGAAAATAATCTGTAATTTTAGTCACGTTTTGCTTCATTACAATCTTCTAAGCTTTTTCTATTTTTGGACTTTGGTTTTTTTTTATCGTTTGCGTTTTTATTTTATTTTTTTAGTTTTCGCAGAAAGAACAAATAAAAAAATAACAAAAAAATACATAAAAAATAATACATTTTAGATAAGAAATGACACTTTTTTTCGTGTTCCATATACATACATACATATATCAGATTATCTGTTAAAAATACAAAGTAAAAGAAAGATAAAATCTAGAACATACACACATATAAAAAATAAAAAACAAAATAAGGAAAGTTTTGTTGATTGTAAAAAAAAGGCTATATTTTTCGATCTAGATAATGGTATTGGAAATTGTAGCAAGAAACAAAGTTATGAATGATTCGAAATTGTATTTTTGCCTTATTAAAGGTAAATCTTTATTGGAAAAAAATTTTAGAATTGAAAATTATGTGTGAAAATACAATTAAGGATACAATAATATCACAAATTGGATACATAAGGGTTTTTTTTTTGTTATGTTTTTCTTTTATAACCACATGTGAGTTTGTTCAAAATTTAAAGTTGATGAAGAAAATATTTTAAATTCTTCTATTGTGTTTATCGAAAATTTAACTTTTACTTCTGTCTTTTTTACTTTCGCTCTTTTAAAAAAAGAATGTTTTTGTTATTTTACGAGTAGTTAAATTCTTCGTTGGACAAATTATTGCTTTTTATTCTGTATTTTCATAAAAAAAAACTATGCTTTTTGGTTAATATTTAACCACAAATTTGAAAATTTGGAAAATTAAAATTCGCTGTATTTTCTAAAAATTGATTAAAAAATTGCTTCAATATTTTTAAAAGAAGAAGAAGTTAAATGTTTTGGCGAACATTTTTCTTACTTTTTCAAGAAATTTATTATTTTAAGTTTGCTTTAAGAAAATCCATAATTTTGTTTCTTTCATATTTTTTTGGTTTTAATTAGATTCCTTTGCTGCTTTTTATTTCAAATGTTAAATATAGTATGTCCTGCTATAATAAGAAAGTATGGAAAAGGTCACAGTGAAGTGAGTAGGACTGAAGAATATTTTGCTTGAACTTTCATAAATCAGGAGAGGAAGAACAAGAGATGGAAAAGAAATGAGTATTATAACATAAGAGTTTAATTGACTAACACAGAATGTTTTATAATGTTGTATTTAGGAGATATCGAATTCCTATCAAGATCATTTCGTTTTTTACTGTAAGTTTTGTTAGCTAAGAATATTTCAAATCAGTGTAGGCCCTCTTCTTACTGATATTTTAAAAATCGCTTCAATTACAATTTATACAAACATTTTGTTTTTATTTTAACTCTGCAGAAAATGCTACTTTTTATCAGAATTACGAGTATGAGGTACGAGATTCAACTGTTTATTGACTTAATTATTACATCAATTATTACAAAGATATTTGAATAACAGTATAGTAAATGTAAAATACAAATTATCGGGTGGTCCATATTAAAACCACAACATTAGTATTTTCGAAACTATTTTTTTGGTTGTATCCTAATTTTCAATTTCAGTTTTACATAAAAATTCTTTATCAAAGCATGACGTTTTTGTTTTTTAAAAAAAAAATAATTTGCCTGATGAAAAATATACGGGGTATTATTTTTTAACATAGATGTGAAATACACTTAACACTCTAAAATCTTATGTTTGAAAAATGCTACATCTTCAAAATAAAATGTTGAGAAGAATTAATAACAAATATCCTTAAACAATTTTCTCACAATGAAAGATTTTAATTAAATATCTCATGAGAAACATAATAACATCGGAAAAACAAAAATGTAATAAAAATAAATAAGAGAAAGAAGTACATGAAAGTTTGTTGTTGATTTTTTTGCAAAACTTTTTAAAACTTTAATCTATTTTTTGCTTCATTTAACAATAATAATACTCTTGAAACAAAAACAATTTTTTTTTGTCACATTCAATTTTAATTTTTTTTTTGTATATTTGTCTGCACTTTATTAAGTTCAATTTAAATTGCACTTTTTTTAAAATAAAAAAATAAATTGTATCCAATTTTCTTTTGAATTTAATTTAAAATTTCGTGCTGGAATTTTACAAAACAAAAAAGAACTTTAAATATAATTTTTTATTTGTTTTTGTTTTTTGATTCATTTTTCATATCACATTGAGTTTTTAAGTTAATCCATTCGGGATAACAAAACTCAAACAAATTTTCACAAGCAAAATTATAATTTTGTATAAATAATCTTATCATGAAAATAAATTATATGTATTGTTGCAATAAAAAATTAACTTTATATGCTAATTATTAATTTTATATTTTAAAATTAAATAAAACTTTGAAATTTTATAAAATTATGTGAAAATAGGAGTATGTATGTATAACTCTTATGTGTTACATAGAAAAATTCAAAAACTCAAAATAAAAACCAAAAACGAAAATATATGGAGTATCTACAACATATTAAATATCAGTAATTATTTATACTTATTTTTCATATGTCAGATTGTAGAATAACATTAATGAAAATTTTATTTGTGTTCTACATTTATTTAAATTATATGCATTATAACAAATTAATCTTGAAACACAGATAAAAAAGATACTTGTACCTCATGTAGTTAAATTGAAAAATAAGGTGATGGCAATAAATTAATTTTACAAATTTAAAATATAACGCATATGGAATACATGAATCATATGATACAATTTATAACTGTTATAGTAAATAAAGTAAGGATTACTAAAAATCCAGTAGAAACATGTAGAGAAAAATAAAGATTTATGTTTTAATATGAAAATCAGAATTATACATACAGAGCTCATTTTTTAGTGGTATTCTCCTACTATGTATAACTGTTTTTTCGTTAGCAAAACAAAAATAGTAACAAATTTTAATTTTCTTGTAAAGTAAGTGAAAAAAGTATGAGGTATGATCGAAAAGTTCGTGTAATTTACTTGAAAAAGGTATGTTAATAATTATTAATATCTACATGTATACGAGTACCTATATGTATATTTAACAAATTTGGAATAAATTTAGTTTTCATTCACACTTCTTTTAATTTCTTTTAGCTTTTTATCAGTTGTTGATATATGCTTGGTCTTCCAACACTCATGCTAACTTCAACTAATACATATAACCGTTTTGAATTCGTTCTCACTATTTATAAATCACTCTTTCTAACATTTTTGACTCATCGAAAGTCTTTTGTTTTTTCATTGTTTTTTTACCACCATTTTTTCAATAACATGATTTAACGCAAATTATGTATTTGTATTTTTGAATCGGACAACAACTTACATAATGGGATTCAAAATGTAAATTACTTTCTCAATATGGCTAAAATTTTATGTGAATATCAAAAGCAGCTACTAGCTATTAGATGAAAATTATTTTTCAATTGAATTTCTAGACAACATAGGTATATGAGCTGGACGCAACAATGGCAAAGAATCGTTATATAATTTTCGCTTAACTTGATAAAATTATCAATTAAGGTTGACGATCTTAATAATTTAACTGAAATTTTTCTGTTTGAAAGGTCCATATCCTTGAAAACTAATATTTTTCGTTTTTCTTCTTCTGTAAGAGGCTTTACACGCCCCCTCCTGGCTAAATTGTGTAAAATTTATTAAAAAATGTCAAAATATAATTGAATTCATTGAAATATGAACAAAAAAGTACTTACTTGTATATTTTTTAAATAAAAATCACAAGAAATGACAACTATGCCTTTATACTAATTTCGCATAAAATTTCAATTTTAATATACCTTTTTTTTTTTTAAATATCAACCGACTCTACTAACTCGAGTAAATCCATAAAATAAAATTCACAGCACTTCCACAATACTCTATTCTACAAAATAATGGCAAAAGTTAAATAACGGAACTTAAAAATATCTATTTTGAAAATTTGAAAAAACAATGTTCAACTTTTAGGTGCCTTTATATTAATTTCGCGCACTGTATGTATCATATAATACATATGTATATACATACTGTTTTTCTATTTTATAGAATACAAGTTGATTTATTATTTAAAAATGAAAATTTTATTATATTTTTGTTATTCAATTATTTTTCACAACCACGAGAAGATGCAAAATACTATTATAATATGTATATGTACCATATATACATACTATAGTATACAATTATCATTCGTATGCAAGTATACAAAATATGTATAGAAAATTTGTTTACATAAACTTATTTCATTTACCCAAATTTAATTATCCTTTAATTAAAATAAACTATGTAAATATACCGTATACTGATAATAAGTACTTTACCATCAAATATAAAAATATTTAAGATGAAAGGTAACTTCATTTAAAAAAAAAAATCAACTAATTTAAAAAAGTGGATGAAAATTGTAAGTTTTTCGATATCATGCAATGATGATAAGTTAAGAATGGCATAATCGATAATAAAGTCGTATGATCTACATAAACAAAAAAAAAAAGAACAAAAACTATATCCATAGTTTGAAATTAAGTAAATATTATAAGATTTTCTATACTAAGCATTTAAAAAAAGGAGCAAAATTATTTTAATTTCACGAGAATATAATGTTTCATAGTGGTTATTGTTTTTATTTTTTATAAGTATATGTATATAAACTTGTTTTTATAGAAAAAACAAAAACAAAAACAAACAAAAAAGAGTAATATACATACTAAGTATAGAAGTATTAAAACAGGATAAACGCAAGGATAATGTTGGATATTTTGTGTAATACCAAAATATTCTATGCATGATATAGCATTATAAAATTCTATTTTATTTTATTATCATTATTTTGTTTTTGTATTTTTTTTTTTCATTTTCTGCATAGATAAAATTAAATTAGTAATGAAGCCTGAGGATAATGTAAAATTGAAAAAAAAAGAGAGAAAATAACTGGAAAAGGATCAAGTTATGCTTTTGAAGTAAAAAAAAAAGTATTTTTAAATTTTTTGGAGTATACTCGTTCATATCAGCTTAATTTTATGTACACATATATTGGTTTTAAAAAAAAGGAAAAAATTATTTTTTTAAGCAAAATACAAAAATAAATGAATATTCAAATAAATAAATTTTTTTAAAAAAATACCATATAACGGAAAAATAAAAATTAATTGCTTAAGGTTGTATTTTACATCTTATATGGATTATTTCCTTTTTTTTTTTTTTTGTGTGTGTAAAACAGTTTTTGCTATTTAATATTCAGAAGAGGTTTAACAGTTCTAATGTAATCGTTATTTTTATTTTCAATTTGAAAAAGAAAAAACCATTTTTATGGATATACTTATGTTATCTACCTAGTTTTTTTTTCTTAGTTTTTATTTTGTTTTATATATCGTAGATAGCACACCGAGATGAGATAATTTTATGTATTATAAAAATGTTGAGTTTACATCACCTTAAAGTATTCAACCCTTTTTCAGAACACATTCTCTACACACACATATATATATATACACACACACACAAATTTTAATGTCTTCATTTGTGCAGAAAATTATATTCGTTAAATTTTTTTGTTTTTTTGCTTGGTTTTATACTTTAAACCTTTATTACACATCTTATGTTTTTTTTTTCTTCTTATTATGTTTTTTTCTTTCTTCGTTTTTCTTTTGTTTTTAAGTAATATTAAACTTCACCTTTAATATCTTAATTGCATTCTACCTGGACATGCAAGTTTAATATTATAAAATAATGTAAGAAAAAGTGCATTCAAAACGACGAAGTCACTATGCTCATCACAAAAATGCTCATTTATAGTTTAACAACAGTTTGGTAGATGCTAGATACATAGATATACATACTAGATATACCCGTAGTGTACATAATATATAGTAGTAGATACGTACATATATGTACATATATGCTCACTCTTTGAAGGAGTTGACTATTACCCAGTAGTGTAAGGAAGTACTTCTGCAATCGATTGTGGAATTAATGCAAAAAAGCTGTAACTACTTCCACTTTTAATTCTCAATACATAGAAATTTCCCATTACCTTTACCATATAAATGTCCTATGAAGCAACCAATCGCTTACCTTATGCATTACTAATAACCGATTGAATCATCGATTACAAAGAAGTAGTGAGAGAATGAATTAGATGGAAGTAGTTAGAGAACTAATGAATAAGCAAAAAAAAAGAAGTAGTTCTTTCAGTACTTTTTCGGAATAACTTCTAGAAGTTGTTGTTAGAAAGGAATTATAGAAATACTGTATAATTAGATTTTCATTAAAAGACAAAAACTAGACATTTTTATATTTAAAATTAAATTTTTATTTTCAATCATTAAAATAATAAAATAAATAATAATGAAATAATTTTATTATGTTTGTTTAGAGTTATAACAACATATTTTAGGATTTTAATTTAATTATGATTTCGATCACTTGAAATGTGATGTTATATTTGCATTTCTATTCAATAGATAGGTACTTTCTAAGTCCATAAATTTCTTCTCGATTTCTTGGCTTAAATATTCCTTCATAGATTTTGCCTGTTCTTCTAATTTTTGATCAATATGAGTTTTAAAATTATATTTTTATAATTATTATAATTTAAAAAAACTTACCTTGAATTCGATATAATATATAAATATCACTTTTTTTTATTTTTAATTTAATTTTTTAAACAAAATAATATCGCGTGTATTTCACTTCAAAAACAAACTTAGAATGATATCATCTGAGTTAAAATTTTTCACTAAAAACATGATTAAACATGTCTAAAATGGATAAGTAACTGTACTTTTTGAAAGAACAATTAATTTCAATTGCATCACGCATTACTTTCACAAAAATGTAATGCAAAGCGGAAGTGGTTTATACGTTGTAAACCTCTTTATTTAACATGCACATTACCTTTCAGATTGCTTTGACAAAATAAGTAATCAGTTATGGAATCACTTTTTCGGAATTTAAATAAGCTATTACAGGTAATGTGTACTGATGATACGTGCACTAGTTCTAGAATCGATTCCATAAGGAAGTACTACCCATTTTACACTACTGGGATAAATTGTATAATAACGGAAGAATTTTCCAACTATGTTAAAGTTTTTATAAATATATATAAGTACATATGTATGTATGTATGTATGTATGTATCATACATACAAATTAACTATTACAATGCAATGAGAGGAAAAAGTGAAATAAAAACAAAAGTTATACGTATTCAAGAAATTGTTTTTGATAGTTGACATTTTTTTTTCTGTCTTAAAAATTTTCTTATATTTTATGAAAAAAGTATTTTTCTCCTTTTAGAAGAACGTTACATATTATGTACCTACGAATATATGTACATATATGTTTTAATTCTGTATAGTAGGTATATAAATATATTATTAAGTACAGATATACATTTTTTTTATGTAATTCGAAATTGTTCTTTTGTTTTTTGATAGCAAATTAATAGAATTTTTTCTTGTATAAATTGTAAATGAAAGATATTATATAAAACAATAAAAAAAAATAAAAATAATGTAAAAGAAGTATAATATACTTATGTGCATATAATAGAAGAAGTAAATGTTAAAACGTTTAATGATGAGACTATTGAAATTCTTTGCATCATCTCCGATATATATTTATTTTTTTAAATAATACATTTTTTTTTATTTGTAAAATGTAAAAGAAAATATTATTGCTTTAAATCTAACGTGTAATATATCGTGATGTTATGTACAAATTGATGATGTATGAATTTAAGTGCACATTACATTATTATGTAATATGTAATACGATAATACGGATATAGATAGTTTTTAAAATATTATAAAATTACAAATTGCTGTCACATCTAACTGAAAATTCTTGTGTTGGATTGGATCACTAACAGTAATCGTTTGGCTGTTTTTTTCTTCAAATTTTTATTTACAAGGTAGTTATTATTCGATATTAAGTGGATGAGAACATCTTATAAATGTAAAACAGCTTATCTATTAAATTTTATTTGAATATTTTTATATTTATTCCTTCTTATAAAATTTCAAATTTTGTGAAAATGATCACTAAAGTTTTTAGTTTAAAATTTTTTTTCAAAGGTTTTTAAGGGTTGGAAGTGTTAACTAATAAAACTTTTTTATTAGATCATTAAAAAACGTTTCGAAAAATAAAAGACAAAAAAAATGGTCGGTCTTTAATGTTATAATTTTTTTTGTATTACCTGCAGAGCTCTTCCAAATTAAATTTATTAATCTTGATGAAATTCATACCCTGTAAAATAATTCTCATTAGATACTCGTACTTGTCTATATTTTACTTTTTTTTTTTGCCATCTATTTTTGCTTGTTTTTTGTAATATTCTAAAAAAGTTAAGTAGTTTCAATATGATGTCACAGTTATACGTTTATAGAATAAATAATTATTGAGTGGTAATTTGAAAAAAAAAAATGATAAGACAATGAATGATAAATTACTTTTTAATGTATGCCATTATCATTAAAGAGAGTAGTAAAAACGTTAGAAAAATTGTAGTGATTTTCATGATATAAATATAAATGTTTAAAGAAGTTTTAAAAAAAATAAGAAACCGAGTTTCAATACAATAAAAAATTCAGTAGTATTAACGAAGGAAAATGAAAGAAAATAAAATAATATAAGAGTTCTCTCTCTGTTCCATAAAAGAGACAGTAAAACAAATTTTGTACGCTAAAAATGTGATATAATTTTGTAAAATTAATAACATTGGATAAGTTGCATATGGTGTTATCAGATTGATAAAAAACGACAAAAACGAGTAATTTAAAAATTTTTGAAAACGGAAATAACGAAGAAGGCTATAGTAGAAGCTTTTAAGTGTTTTAAAACAAAATTTTAAAAGTTTTTCAAACTCCTTGAAAAAATCGAGAGCATATTTTTATTTTTTCTGAAAAAAAAGATACATATATATGGCAATAAAAATTGAAAGCATTGATTGTGTAAGCTTAATTAGCACTTTAGATATCAATTTTGCTTTTGTTATTTGTTGTAGACAACAAAAAAAACGAGATATTTCTTTAAAAAAAATTTAAATCAATATGGAATTAAATTTAATTATTTTAATTATGTATTTTATTTCTATATTGATCGGTAATCAAAATAAATTTTTATTCTTTTTAATAAATATTTCGATTTTAACTTTTTATAAATAATATTTATTATTTATCCTGTAATGAAAGAAGAGTTTGTTTAAAAAAAAAAAGATTGAATTATATTATATACGTATGTTTCTGTCCTTTTTATCTTGTTTGCATTATTTACAATTTCATTGAATTGATTCTTTAATAAACTGTAATTAAATAAATAAATTCTTTTTTCACAGATTAACATTATTGATAATAAGTTTTTGTTTTTTAAAATTTTAACTTTTGTGTAAAGTAATCACAGCTTTTTTATATATGTACATACATATTTACCAAATTAACCAAAAAAGCCAACATATATGAATAATTTACGTATCGTAAAACTAATTATTAATATTACCTATATATGTATACCTACATAATAAAAAATTGAAAGAAAAAAAATGAAAAAGTAATAAATAAACTGTATATACTCGTATGTACATATGTATGTAGGTACAATGTATGAAAGTACATAAATGTGCGATGGTACATGCATTTTTGTTCGATTACGAGGAAAAAGTCATTAAAATTATTTTCTTTTTTTTTTTCACATTCCATTACAAAAGTTAAATTAATACTCAAAGGAACTACATATTTTAAATTAAAAATACCATACATATATACATATTATATATTTTTTTGTTTTTGTTTTGTTTTTTTGGTAAGTTGCCAACATAATGGATTATTAGGCAGTTTAACTGGACCACAAAATAATGTGAAACTATTACATGTTGTAATTAAATGTATCTAACAACAATAAGCGAAATAATTTTCTGAAAACAATGTATTACATTATAGTAATTGAAAGTATATGTACATATGCATATAACTATATTTAATAATGCACTATAATGTAATTTTATAATGGAAAATATCATTTTAATTACAATGAAATGTTTTCAATTTTTTTTTTATTTAAAATTTGATTTGAAAAAAAAAAAAATTAAATGCATTAAAATGAGTGTGAAGAAATGTGTAATTAAAAATAATTATAGTACATACATGACCTACAAAAATTATATAAAAAATTATTTAAAAAATAATTTTATAGTATACAATGTTATGCATTATTATATTTACACATTTAATTTAAAAAAATATTATTTTTAATATTTTTGTGTTTTTATTATCAAAATTAAATAAATAGTAAGATAACAATTTGTTGTTAATGGTTAATTTTATAGTATTAAATTTAATTAAAATAAAATCGATGTATATTATCAGTTTTTATGATAGGTAGGTATATATTTATATTCATAGAAATAAAATTTGAAAAAGTACATATGTATTTATACATAAATATACATATATAAATATATTTATTCATAAGAATAAAATGTTCAAATCTGTGACATGTAATGTGACATTAAAAAGTATAATGTTTTATTTTGAAATTTAATTTAAATTTCATTCACAATTTAGTAGTAGTGAATTTAAATGTTGAAATGTTATTGTTAATATTCTATGCCAGGAAAATATTTTAAAGATGTATGATAAATATTTATATTTTGGTAATATGCTATTTAAAAAAAAGATTACTGCTTTAATTTAAAAAAAAAATTTAACCATAATCGGTAAAAGGTCGTCTCATAGAAACTTTTACTACCGGTACTTATACTTGAATAATGCCATAAAGGAACCATATTGATTAAGTGTTCTCAAACGCTTGATATTCATTAAAGTACGGAAAATTTGATTGTGTAATTTTTTTCATATTATTCTCATCATGTACATAAAAGATTAAAAACTACTCTGATCTTTTAAAAGTTCTTATGAAAAGCCAAACCAACCGATTTGGGCTTTAATCATATACAAAATTACATATTATATAGCTCGATTTAAAAAAGATGCCAAATCGTATTATACTAGAAAACTATGCGCAGAAGAAAAGATACTTACACACATGCATTTTTGTTGTTGTAAATTCTAAGAAAGAGGTTTCTTCCTTCGTATATGTATACACAAGAAGATCACTAACACATGTAAGACATGCGCGAGATTCGCCAACTCATATTATTTTGACTATATTATTTTTCATATGCTTAAATAAAATTTAAAAATCATTTTAACTAAGTTCTAAAGAAAAATCATCAATCGAAAATGAAAAATATTGAAAAATATATTCATAAAAAGTTGATTCCACATCTATTTTTTAACGAAATATCTATTGTTATGAGAAAATGTTCTAAATATAAAATAATTAATATACGAGTAATCTTAACAACAACAAAAACAAATAAAATAAGCAAAAGGCCCTTCAAGTACCTATTATAAAGGCAGATAGAGTAAGACGAAACGTACATACATAGTTGTAGTTGTATGAAAATAATTTGATTCAGTTTTGTTTTATTGTGTTTTTTTTTTAAATTTTCATGATTGCTTAAACTTTCATTCATTTCATCATTTATGTATATATTCAAAAGAACGCTTAAATAAGTAAGGGTAGATACAAAAACGGAGAGATGATTATTTCTAAATAAGCAATTATCTAATTTTTTTTGGAAGAAGATAGGCACAGGAGAATTTGTTTTACATAGTTTCTTTTAAGATGGACTACCTATAACTTTTATGGATTTACTGGAAAAAGCATGTTATTTAAAATACATATGATACTTTATACATCCTGAAATTCCCTTTGAAAATTAAGTTAGTACTGTCTTGCAGACAAAATTTTTTTTATCAAAGTATGATATGTATATTTGAAAAATAATGTAATTAAATAATATAATTTCATAACAATTTGTATAAGACCGATTTTTAAAGGATAATAGCGAACAAAAACAACAAAATTTGTTTTAACAATAAACAAATAAATAAATTTCTTCGAAAATTTTACATTATTATTATTTTTTTTTTTTTTCAAATTACACCATTTGAACATATGTACAATAAAAGGAAAGTGACTTAACTTTCACAAATCAGTTTTAAGTTTTATTAAAAAAAAAACAAACAATGGTTCTTTAGAATTTCTTTTTAAATTAAATAAATAAAATTATTATTGTGCAATTTTTTTACAATAAACAATATTTCTTCTTCTATACTATATATCTACTTTACATAGTTTTTTTAAAAGAAAACTTATGTACTTACTACTTGTTATATTATTATTTCTACAATATTTTTGACATTAACTAGTACTTACGAGTTAACAATATACTAAAACTTTCATAAAATTATGAAAATGTGCATGAATAACAATTTTAAGTTTTATGCCAACAGGAACAAAAAAAAAAACAAGAAACCTGAAAAAATCTAACTTAATTCACATTGTACAAGTTGAACATTAAACAATTCTTGGTGGATTTTAGTGAAACTTTATCGTATACTATATAGTTCTAAGTTTATATGAGAAAGAAAGTATTGTTTTTTATTTTTTTTTGTATAAAAAAAAGAAAATTGTTTAAAAAACAAAAGAAAAAATTTTTGCATAAAATATGGTTTAACAGTCCAAAAACAAACATAAGTTAAAACAAAAATGTTTTTTTTCTTCTTCTTGTAAAACAAGAAAGGTTATTAATTTTTAAAGTTGAAAAATATAGTTTTACAAAAAAGTTTAAACAAAAGTATAACAGGTGACCATATTTCAAGAAAAGGATATAAAACAATAATGTTAAACATAAAAAACATTAAAAGTTTAGAATTTAAAGAAGGTTAAGGATTTTAATTTATTAGTTATAAAATAAAAATAACATTGAAAAAAACAAATAAATAAATAATGAAAAATGGATAAAAGTAAAAAAATCCAATTAAAAAATAATTTTTCATACAAGAACATCAAGAATACTGATCGTATTTGTTTTGTAAATAATTTTTTACATGTTTTTATTAATTATTATTATTTTCTTATTCATTTCATTCAGTCTACATTACATAATATATACACATTTTTTATTCAAAAGACTCGTTCATTTAATATGTCATTTTAAAAGATGATTCATAATAACGGACCTATATGTAAGTACGAGTATATCTTCTGTAACTAATTAATTTGTTTTAAATTTAATATAATTTATGGAAGTCAAGGATATGAATTCAAAAGATTGTTTTATAATTATAAAGCCAGCAGGCATTTTTGTATTCTCTGGTATAAAATACAGTTTAATTTTATTTAATCTTTATCACAAAATATCAATTCCTAATATTCAATAATCTGATCACTTTACAATGTAACACGTTTTGAAAATTTTATGATATATATAAATCATTTACATATATATGTGTACGAGTATATAATGTAAGTATGTTCATATTTTGCTACACATATCTTTCTTAATGTGGTTTATATTTTTATTTTTTAGCAAGGTGATTCAAAATAATTAAAAAATGGATCTGTTTAAAATGATTAACAGTTAATGAAAATTCTTCAAAATAAAATCTTAGAAAAAGTAGAAATTTTTTTACTTTTTCTAATCTAAAACACAAAACTATAAAAACGTCAGACATAAGAGTTTATAGTAAAAATTATAATTAAGTTTGAATCGAAGTTCAAAAATGATTTTTGAATAGAATAGAATGAAAAAGAATAGAATGCAATTTTTGAAATGTGACTTCTTTCATTTAGTTTAAATTTTATGTTTAAGATTGGACATTGACTCAAAGGTCAATAGAAATAGTGGTTGTAGTGGGAATGAACTGTATATTTATACATATTTAAATTAATATCAATTTCAAACCTACATAAGTACAGATAAGTTACTAAGCTAAGAAAGAGCTGAAAAATGCTATCGTTGAAAGAAGCTGAAAAAGAACAGTGAGCCCCAATAAAAAGAAAGAGTTAGAGTTGTAGATAGGTTAACTAAATTTAAATTTAAAGAATTTTAAAAATTTTACTAGTTTTTTATAATTTTGTATAACGGTTAAAATTTAAATTTGACACCATTTTCATCTATACTATTTTTATTTTTGGATGTCAGTACAGGCAAGATAGGCATACTTTTCTATATTCTTTTACATTGCGTTTGAATAAATCTGTCTCGTGTGTGGGGTGATCAGATCTCAATTTCAATCGAGGGAAATCTTTTAAATTAGATATTACCAAGGCAAAAAACTCATCGGGTACTGCCTCCATAAGCACAATACTGACTTCCAAAAATAAAAATACTATAGATGAGAAACAAGAAAATAGGAAATTTTTTTTAACTACTATTTTTAAGTCACCACATATTGTTTAGGAATGTTTAAAATTGAGGGTAGACAACTATTAATTAAGAAAAAAATTATAATAGTAAAAGAAAAATTAATCTATCGTCACATTTTATATACATACAACTATTTTGTATTTATAATAAAAACTTCATCTTAAAAGATATATGAGGTTGATGATGAGGATAAGTATAAGTTAAGATGCATCAGAAAACTAGCCTTAGAATTCATAATATTATTCGTAAATATATACTTATGTACATTGTACATATAAGATTACAAATTAAAGCTTTTTTTAATTGAGTAATTTTACACAACAAACAGGACAAGCAATTTATAAATATATTATACATAGTATATATACATACATATTCTTTACTGTATATAAGTACATAATATATTCATATATATTTCTAATGAACGGAAGTGTCGTTCGCTGTTGGAAATAATTGTATTTAACGAGTATAAACCTCACATATGTATGTATATGTATGACATATATATTACATGACAAGTACATATTTTATTTTTTATATATTATATATATGTACATATATGTATGTATGTATATAAGACAATGTATACATATATAATATATATACATATGTATGTATGTAATAATAATGCAACACTTATTATAGGGTTCGTTTACCCTATTATTAGGTGATTATGATTTCAACATGAAACTATTAATTGTCTTTTATATAACTGAGATGTACTTGCAGTTGAGAATTTGGTGCAATCATCTTGTCATCTCTTTATACTATTATTATTTTACTTTTTTTTTCTTTATATATTTTCATGCTTTTATAATACATATGAAATATACATGTACGAGTACATATACGTACATATGTGTATAAGTATTTTTTGTTTTAACATCGAAAGACATGTGTGTCAAAAGAAAAATGATAAATATATACATATAATATGAAAAAAAAAGTTAAAAATAATATCAAAAAAAAATTAAAGGATTGAACAAAATATTTATATAAAAATTCTTGATATCTTTGGTTTTTTTTTTTTGAAAAGCTTTATAAAACCAAAGTTTTCAATGTATCAACAACGTATGTTACATATTCATACCATATGCATTAATTTGAGTTTTAATGAGTAATCTACAGGAAGTAGAACATAAAACCTGTCTATTACGTCAATATTTTTTAAAATTTAATAAAGCAAAAATTTCTAATAAAAACTGAATTTCGAAATAGCTAAAATTCTTTTTACGAGTAGATGTGCTTTTGAATTGTATATTTAAAAAAAACAAAAGTGAAAAGAAAAAGTTTGTAAAAGTAATTAAAATTTTTTTTATAGTTCAAACTTTTTGAAAATATGTGATATATTAAAAATCTGGAAAAAAAACATTTATTGAACGCAGATTTTTAATAAGATAAACTATAAAGAGAACTATAATTACACGTGAAGCGAATGAAAAAATCATGAATTATGACTTATTTTTTGTTAAAGACGACATGTAATATTCAAATACATAGGTACTTTGTATGTATTGTATATGTAATTATTCTTGTTTTTAATAGCAAAATCAATTGCCATATGATTTTTTTATTTTTGAAATTAAAAAATCATTTGGAAATATGTAACATATTTTTGTAGAAGATTTGATTAAAATGCTAATTTTATTATTTTATAGAAAAACTATAATTATGAGTTGGAAAGTAAAGGAAAAATCTTTAAAGCATGCATCTTAAAGCAAATTCTTTAAAAACATTAATTTGCAAAAATAAATTAATGCGTGATATGAATTTTTAGAGTATATTGCATTTTTAAAATTTTTTTTTTTTTAAATTCATTAGAACTTAATAAAAACTATTCAAAGTAATCTTTATGATTTCGATAAGAAATATTAATTTAAATTTTATATATTAACATATTTACAGTATTTCTTATGGTATACTATATTATTCTTCTTTAGAGCGGGTTTATACGGTCACTTTTTTCAATGGCATTGTCGCCCATTCCGCTTTGTTAAATTACGAAAAAGTCGTACGTACGTTTACACAGTCACTTTTTTACCATAGCTCAAATTCTCTTCATTCTCTTCTATACCGATTTCTTGTTAGGTAAGATGAAACGACAATATATGTTGTGTATGTTTCATCTCCATATATAAAGATAGATATGAGCTGTGTCACTACAAATATAAAATGAAAAGGAGATGCGATAATATAAAAAAAAATTCCAAATTACGAATATAGCACAAAAGGGAACCGGCGTGCTCGAAGAAAAAGTTCGATTATCCCGTGAGTGACTTCCCACCACATACTTGTTACTTCTTTCCTATTTAACAAAGCGGAATGGGCGTCAATGCCATTGAAAAAAGTGACCGTATAAACCCGCTCTTAGGTATACGAAACGAATATGTGATAAAATGTCATACTTGAAAATTTAAATCAACTTTGGAGCCTTTTTCTCATTTAATATAAATGATTTAAAATTTCAGAAAATCATGAAAATGGGATGTTTTTTTTATTTGTTTTTTATTCTTTATTTATTTTAAAATCTAAAAGTCACGTTTTTCATTCTTTTTTCTGTTTTTGTCTGCTTTTTTTGTTACGAAAAAAAAAGAGAAAAAAAAATGTAATTCAATTCCTTATAATATGATGATGACAAAATCAACTGAATCAAACTACTATACTGAAACGGATTGGATCCTTTTCCTTTATTATTTTTTGTTACTCTTTCTTTCTTTTTTACCAATCATTTAAATATCGGTTGGATTTGTTAGAGCGGGTTTATACGGTCACTTTTTTCAATGGCATTGTCGCCCATTCCGCTTTGTTAAATTACGAAAAAGTCGTACGTACGTTTACACAGTCACTTTTTTACCATAGCTCAAATTCTCTTCATTCTCTTCTATACCGATTTCTTGTTAGGTAAGATGAAACGACAATATATGTTGTGTATGTTTCATCTCCATATATAAAGATAGATATGAGCTGTGTCACTACAAATATAAAATGAAAAGGAGATGCGATAATATAAAAAAAAATTCCAAATTACGAATATAGCACAAAAGGGAACCGGCGTGCTCGAAGAAAAAGTTCGATTATCCCGTGAGTGACTTCCCACCACATACTTGTTACTTCTTTCCTATTTAACAAAGCGGAATGGGCGTCAATGCCATTGAAAAAAGTGACCGTATAAACCCGCTCTTAGATTTGCAAAAAAATTGGAATAAATATGCATTGGATTTTATGTTGTACGAGTACGTATAACAAAAGTGTTAGGTTATATCAGAATATAATAGTAATTTTCCGTACAGTTTGATTTGAAATTATTTTCCATTTTTATTTTTCTACACTTTCAATGTAAAATGAATTTCTGATGATATTCAAGGATTCAAGTGATTGAGTTTAAATGCAAACATAGTACTATACAAGTATAAAATGCATTATGTCGTATGTAATAGAATTGGTAATTCAATTGAAAATGCATTTTTTTTTAAAATAAATTTTTATCACAAAATTCGATTTAGTTGATGATGTAATTTTCTTATGTTGATGAATATTTTTTTTTCTCAAAAAAGCTTTTTTGTTTTCATACTGAGAAATAATAGAGAAATACATACATATTCCGAATGAAATTAGAATATTGATTAGTTCAAAATGTAATGTATGAGTTTTATTTTGTTTGTTTGTTTATGAAACAAATAAAAAATTATTAAAGAAAAATCTACTTTCTCATGTGAATGAATTTGTTGTTTTACAAAGTATGCTTCATTTATTTTCAAATTTATATTTTATGAATCTTTAAGTAAATTTGTAGAAGGAGAAAATTTATAGATATTGTTGAATAATAATAAATTATGTATGTATGCAGTATGCACTCTGTATGAAGAATTCATATTACATCGTAGTTGTTGTGCCGTATCATTTGGTTTTAAAAACTAAAAATCGTGTAGGAAAATAAAATTTTTAAGTTTTAACAATGAATAAATTTTTTTTATAGTTTGACAATTTGTTTTTGTTCTTAAAAGGATATTTGTGAATTTGATTTGTATAATTTTGATTAATTATAAAAAAAGGTAAAAAAGTTTGTGTTGAATATTATATTATATGTATATACGTAGTTATGTAGTGAAAAATGACTTTTCAACTTTAAAATTTGTTTATGTTTTTAACTTCATAATTTACAGTGTATAAAACCATTTTTTCTTCTAAGAAGAATATGTTTTAAGGTTTTTCTGTAAAATTTATGGATAAATTATTTTCCATATTTTCGTTTTGGAAATCTTTGGATGGATTTGTAGTTGGTTTTGTGAACTTGCTTATGGTCAGTAAGCAGAGCCACCAAACTACTACAGTACTGAGCACTTATACCCAACTCAAATGAATTGGTACTCATTCAAAGCTAAGTGAGTGAACTTAGATTTAATTTCAAAACTTTCAGCAGCTTTACCGCTTCGGCCACTGATTTACATAGTAATTTCACGTTACTATACTACCGCCTACGGAAATATTTTCTCTTAAAAAAATGTTTTTTCATATGTTTACAAGAAGAAAAATTTAATTGAATACCTTAATTTTAACACTCCAGTCCACTTTTAAACGTTTCAACCCTTTTGAATTTCTAATAATATTTTCAGATGTTTCAAACTCACTAACGAGATTCTTTGAGTACGTCCAGTAGTTTGCGGATTGTTAATATATACTTCTCTTTTCAAGTAAAACTCCAAAGAAAATTCAGCGGTGTCAAATTACACGATTTTGGTGTTCTTTGATATTACTGTTCCGTGAAAAAAACCTGCCTCTGAATTATGATGACTGTAATAAATTCATGGTTTCTTGGTTTATACGTCATATAGTTGATGTTTTACTTGTTTCTTCTTGTTTTTATTTTTTATTTTTTTGAATCAACCACGATTTGAAAAAAAAAAGTGGTACACGAAATTTACATAGGTATATACTTTTTAATATTCAATAAATGTTCTGAGAAAAATTTGATTTCATTTAAAAGTGTGCTTTTGTCAGACGTTATTGACGTAATTCATAAAATTTGTTCAAAATTTTTTACAAAATAAATAAGTTATAGTACATATAACGTATGGAAAAGAATACAAAAAATTTGTAATTTTATAATGAGTTTTAAAAACTTTTCATTTATGTACATATGTATGTATGTATACATACATATGTCGAGTTCAGGACAAATCTTATTAATCTAATTATTCATTATTATTATATACATATTATAAATTACAGAAACATATATGTATGTATGGTATATTTACCGGTATTTCACATTTCCATACAGTAGATTCTTTCAACTGATACATGAATTAATGTCATCATCTGTGGTGACGTGCTGTTAATTGACACCAGTTTTATCAATCGTGAACATAATATGTATTGCAAATATTGCATTTTCATTATTATATAGATAACTACCATGAAAATGTACTATGTATATGTATCTGGTATATGTATGTACATGCAAGTGAATTTATATAAATACAATTTCATAGGATGATGTTGAGTGGATCATGATGATGTAGACTGAAGAATTTTTATTTTTTTATTTGTGTTTTCAACACACTCATATATGTGTGCGTGCAAAGGTATAAAACATTCTGAATTGTGATTCTCAATTTCAGATTTCAATATTAAATGAAAACATTGAATACCTCAATGATATACATAGACTTATAACAAATACATATTATATCTATAGGTATAATAATATTCTTCTGTACTATATATATCTGATTGATACTGTTGAATAATAGCAGATGAAATATTCATTTTAAATTAATTATCATTATGATAAATATTTTTATTTCATTTGTCTTGAAGATTTTTATATAAATAATCGAATACATTATACTATAAAAATATAAAATGAACATAAAATCTAAAATCACAAATGTATCTTTTATGTACATAGTATACCTATATAATATGTAATATGTTTCATAAAGCTCTTTCGGCTATTTATAAAAATGCAATTTTAATATGAATTTAAAATACAGATCATAGTTAGATTTCAATTCAATTATGTTTTGATAAGGATATTAATTTGCTAGAAATGTTTGATTTCATGTGTATGTACATTATACCTATACATATATACATATATATGTATGTATAATCATATAGTAGGTATACATAGTATAGTTGTCATAAAATAAAACAATGTAATGTATCTATGATTTTAGTAATTTAATAATGAAGAAATTATAATCTTATTTATTAAACTAGTTATTTTGTATGTTCATTAAAATGATATGAAATATAGTGATCAGTTATAACTATGATTTAAAAGGATTTTTCTAATCATATACTTGATTGAAAAAAACTCTAGAATGTTGTATACAATGTTTAATACAGAATTTTATAGAGAAAAAATATGGTTTATATAAAATAATTAAAAATCTTAATCTGGAACTTCAGGGTTTTTATTATTATTTTTTCTTCACCACAAAATAACCAATAAGTATAAATTATAATACACTTTTTATAAAATTTATGTTATTCTATAAAAGGGTTAATGTACATTGTACACAAAGAAGAAAAAAAATGCCTTAAATTTTATAAATATAACTCCGCTTAGAAAGCTCTTTTTTTTTTAAATTTAACGAACATTCATTCCACCTGGTTTGTGATAACACAAAAAATTATTGTTTTTGTATACATAATATATAATGTATAAATTCAATGAACTTTTAAGAGGGTTGAAGAATTTTCCTGTTAAGCTAAACATATTATGTATTTACATAACATATAATAAAATGATTTTATGTATGTATGTGTATGTACCTACGCGTAGATAATACTTATATGATGGTCGTCGCACGATAGCACACCATGATTGAAACAACAACAATAATAACCAATTACAAACCATTTAAAATAAAGACCAGTTGATATATTTATACCAATAAATTTCCATTCGATTTGTTAGATTGATTGGGAAAATCACTTTGACTAATGAGAAAAATTAGCAACAGTCGAGACAATATAAGAGAAGATGTGTATGTTTAAATAAACGAAAATTTAAATTTTGAAATACATTCAGGAAAAACTAGTTAAAGTATACATAATGTATTTTTAAAGTAAAACGACAAAAGGCTTAGCAATTTACCTTTCTCGCCTTACTGTAGCATCGTTGCTTTATGTATATGTACATATTATACATAGATATATACAGAACATTATCATGAACATATGTATATTATTATGTGAAGTTTTTTTTGCTTGTTTCTTATTTTATATTCCAATTCCACAGAGATAAGAAAAAACTTCAAGAAATTTTCAAGAATCTCTTAGGGAATCTAATGTTTTATTATACATACAATATGCACATACTACTACACAAAAATTTACCAAAAAAAATCTAATTTGGTCAACTACCTATTCCTGTTCAAATATAATTTTGGGTTAACATACTGTTGTATTTGATTATAATAAAAAGGTATAATAAACAGGATAAAGTTGGTTAACTTTCTTTAATTCAAATATATGATAATATATCTATAGTTTTGTATGTGTGTGTATGTACTTATATAGCTTTAATTCTTTGAATTTATTCGTTTACTCAAACTTTAAAAGTTTTTCAAGAAAAAAGAAATAAGAAAGCATATAAAATACATAAAAGTGAAAAAATTCAATTTTTTTTTCAAATCCACTTCATCCCTATAAGAATACATATGTACATATATAAATATCGAAGATTGTAGAACATATGTATGTACAGTATATACACGAGTACGTATAGAATTATATATGAGATATGAACCTATCTATACCTTTACTTTTTTTTTAATGAAAAATACAAACAGAAGCTTGGTATATGTATTGTATGTGTGTGTGGTTTTGTTTTATATATATTATATGAAAAATAAAAATTAGATAAAAAAAACGTCAAGTCCGCAGGCCAAAAGTCCAACATCAGAATATTTGATTTGAGATTTTACCCTTTTTGTTAGATATTGCAGATATTGGGTAATTTTTACAAGTAAATTTTGTTTTCATTTGGTTTTGTTTTTTGTGTTTATCCTTTTTACAACTTTTTTTTAATTTTTATTATTCTTTTAGCTGACATTTGATATTTCAAAAATAAAAATCTTGAACAATTTAAAAAAAACCAAAATTTTCTGCATTTTTTTTTTTTTGCCAATCAATCAATTTATTACCATATGAATATTTGAGTTAAGAAAAAATAAAATTATAAAAAGAAAGTACCTACATATTGATGAAAGTTGTTTTAAAAATTTTTTTAAATTGTCATTAAAATATTCCTTAAATTTTTTTCCTTTAAAATATTATTTTTTCAAAGAAAATATTTCTAAAATGTAAGATACATATAAAGAAAATGAAAAAAGCTTAAAATAATCCTCAAATAGGTATGATTTTTTAGAAGATTTTCATACAAAGTGTAAGGGAACGGGAACTTGGTTGCAATAAATGAAATATTTGGATTTTATACGAGTTTAAGGCTGTTTAATTTTTAATTTTAATTTAATTTAATTTTAATAGTCCCTGAAATCAATATTATATATTTATTATTTTTCAATTAAATAAATATTAGTAATATCTACAATATGTGGGTGTACATATAATTGAGAACTCTTAAAGTCGTATAAAAAAGTAATCAACACTAGAAACTATTGTAGACAAAACTCATTTTTTTATTTGTACATCGTGTAGGTACTTCCAATTTCATTTCTTTTTGGAAAATTAAATTTTTCTTTCAGGTTATCTCAAAACTGACATCTCTACCCTAGGTAATTTATGTTTTGAAATTCAAAACAAATTTGGTCTATAAAAGGATAATTTTGTTTCTATACATAAGTTTATGAATGCATTTATTTTAAGTGATTAGCAACATGTTTATATAAAGTTCCAGTTTCATGTTGTGTTTCAGTTTCAGATGTTAATATTGAAAATTGAAATTCGAATAAATTTTTTCCAGCATTACCAATTATGTAATATTAAAAGAAAATTTATAAAACACATTTTTTTTGAATTACGATGAGCATTTATTCTTAACTGTTACAAAATTCACAGGTAGTTTTGCAATTGTTCATTTAATTTTTCTTAGGTGAATGATTTCGAATATTAAGTCAGTTTATGATATAGAAACTATATTATTTAATTCAAATTTTTCAAAATTTGCTAATGAGAAAATTATTTGAGAATGTTCAAAAAGTTTTAAGGCGGCAATGATAATTTCAATTTTGAAAATTGATTCGAAATATAAAAAATGTAGTGTTGCTGTTTCTGAACAGTTTTTAGCAAGAATGCAGTTCCAATTTAAAATTGGAAAAAATGTCCATTTAATTATGTATTTCTTTATATTACACGTTTTTTAACACTGCAGTGTGTACCTTTTTTTGCATCACCATTGAGTTTAAATTTAATTTCAAAGCTTCTAGAATTCAAACAAATAATGTTTAAATTTTTCTAATTATTTATTCCAAAATTTAAATCCATCGACATGTCTGTACTGTACAATAGCTGTGTTGTTTTGTAACAACAAAAATACAAAACAATTCAAGAAGAAATATAATGTAAAATAACCCTAAACTTCAATTACATACTTTGACACAGAAACATCTGGTAAGAGCGGGTTTATACGGTCACTTTTTTCAATGGCATTGTCGCCCATTCCGCTTTGTTAAATTACGAAAAAGTCGTACGTACGTTTACACAGTCACTTTTTTACCATAGCTCAAATTCTCTTCATTCTCTTCTATACCGATTTCTTGTTAGGTAAGATGAAACGACAATATATGTTGTGTATGTTTCATCTCCATATATGAAGATAGATATGAGCTGTGTCACTACAAATATAAAATGAAAAGGAGATGCGATAATATAAAAAAAAATTCCAAATTACGAATATAGCACAAAAGGGAACCGGCGTGCTCGAAGAAAAAGTTCGATTATCCCGTGAGTGACTTCCCACCACATACTTGTTACTTCTTTCCTATTTAACAAAGAGGAATGGGCGTCAATGCCATTGAAAAAAGTGACCGTATAAACCCGCTCTAAGAGTGGTAAACTGAAACTGAAGAAGTGATATTTTTCGTAGCGGACTCCATTCTCGAATACAGAAAATTAGTACTTAAAAACTTGATCAAGTAAGGAAGTGAGAAATAGCAGAGTTATAACTTCCTCAGTTACAATAAAACACAGCTACAAAAATACAAAAAAATTCAAAATTTGATAATAATTTAATTAACTTACATTATTTTTTGCTCTACTTATATTTTATTGATAATCAGCATTTATTTTTATGTGGCATCAAGGAAAATCTAAAACACAGCTGAGTGGGGAAGTGAAATTGCCGAATGGGTTCTACAGGTAGTAACTAGTAGGTACAGACTACAGAGTACAGAGTTACAGACTACAACTGAACTGACAGACCGAACGTTACTTATTCTATTCTAGTCTAGCTGATTAAGGAAATGAATAAACTTAAAACTATTCCACTTTCGTTTGTTCACAATCAACGTTTCTTTTTTCTTGCTTGCTTTGTTGAGTTGAATCGGAATTGAATTGAAGTTGATTTGATTTGATAGAATTGAATTGAAAAGTGGAATTTTGAGATTTGAACGCTTTCCTTATTTCATTTTTCAATTGTACTTGTTCACTTAACAACAGTTTGTTCCCGGCTTTTAGTGTGTGTTGTTGGTTTTTTTTGTAAGTGGGTTCTGTTCTGATTTAATGTTTTTTTTAACGTGATTTTATTTTTATTATTTCAATTGGTAATGTGAAATGCAGAAATGCACTTTTAAAAATAAAGTTACTTCAGTTGCAATAATTTACTCAATTAAGATAGTTCAGTCTATTATATTTTCTGTAATATCTTGTTTTTAAAAAGAGTTTAAGTGCCATCCTATTAATTTTCACTTCTTATTTAAACGATTTTTTTTATATACCCATCCATTTTTTATTGTTTTTTAATTTAAGAATTATTAATTTATAAGTGCTGAAATAATTATAGAAGTTTGTTTTTTTATAAAATATTTTTTAAAATAATTTTTTAATAAATATCCAATGAAGTACCGTGAATGGAAATTAAAAGTGTTACAAAATATCACCAAGAAGTAAGTGTAAGTAAGTGAGTGCATTGAAAGTAAGAAGTAAAAAAAAAAGAATTTAAATAATCAAAATGAAGTATTTTGTGCTGCTAGCAACATTAAATATGTTGCTTATGTTATGTGATTGTGTACAACGCGTTTATGATAATTCACAACACGGTGAAATTTTATCATCATCCTCGAGTGATGTTTTCCCGCCACATAATCGTTGTGAACCAATAACAATATCAATTTGTAAGGATATTGCATATAATATGACTATAATGCCAAATTTAATTGGACATACACGACAAGAAGAAGCTGGTTTAGAAGTTCATCAATTTGCACCATTAGTTAAAATTGCATGTAGTCCAGATTTACAATTATTTTTATGTTCATTATATGTTCCTGTTTGTACAATATTAGATGAACCAATACCACCATGTAGAAGTTTATGTGAATCAGCACGTTTATGTGAAGGATTAATGAGACATTATAATTTTAATTGGCCAGAAAATTTAGAATGTTCAAAATTTCCAGAACATGGTGGTGATGTATTATGTGTAGCTGAAAATAATACAGCAACAACACCATCACCAACACGAAGTCAAACACCAAGGATAATAAATCCAAGAAAAAATGAAGGTACACCACATCGAAATATTGGATTCGTTTGTCCTGTTCAATTGAAAATACCATCAGGAATGGGATATTCTTTGAAAGTTGGTGGAAAGGTAAGATAACATAAAAGAAAACAAAAATTTTAAAAGTAAGAACAGATATAAAAAAAAATCGAAAAACTTGTTATTAATGTTGTTCTCTTGTTGTTTGCAAGATGGTCAAAAAAAGGCATTGAAAAGAAAGGAAACGTACAAGAAAATGGTATTGTTTGTTATTTTGTTTGGGTTCCATTTTTTTTTGTATATCAAGCAGAGTCAAAGGTACTTTCTTTATGTACCTTTGGCAAAACATAGTAAGTATACCTTCATACAACAGTCGACATAATAAATCATTTGCTTAAGGGCAAATGTTATTTTTTTTATTTTTATTTACTTGTACATACCTTCCTTATTTATTGGAAAAAGTCTGCTGGAACGTAGGTAAACACTATGATATTGAATTGAGATTATCTTTAACTTCTTAATACAGGGTTTAGGTATAGTTACATGAAAACTGTAATTACATGTCGATTTTTTGCCTAAAAGTAAAAAAACAAAAATATATTATTATTAACTTTTTAAAAAAGGATGCTCAACATAAGAACTGAAATTGAGGAGCAGAAAATATACGTATATACGAGTATGTAGTTAACTAATTATGTAGTATGTACATAGGTATGTAGGTAATTATTTTTAATTTAAAATACTTAACTGTTTCTTAAACTGCTATCGTTGAAGTTATAATTGCTATAAGTAGTTACAAAGCTATATGTAGTTATTTTAAAAAATGACAATAGTTTTCGTCTTCCACAAGTTAAAATTAAAAGTAAAGGATATTGGAAGACCATTGTTTGTCTTGTAGAATTGTAGAAGTAAAAGATCGTAGTGGCAAAATGCAATACAACTTAACTATATATCTAGTGTATCTTGAAAAAGCTATTAAGGATACCAATGTATTAAACAAAATTTAGTGTTTTCATTTCGTTAATAAACTAATTTTTCAGTACATAAGTAACTACTTATTCAAATTCAAATAAGCTTAGTTATCTTTCCGAGTTCATTTAGGTGCTTGAAAGTTACAAGAAATTTCGAAATAGTTATGTACATTTAAAAATCGAACGGTGTCCTCTCCATAGTTCATAAAAGAATCTAACTACACACGTAAGGTAAGTGTACATAATTCGGAACGGTGTACATAATCTGGAACGCTTTTGACAATTTTGTGTGTTGTGAACTACCATACAGTACAGTTTCTTATGTTTTATGCTAAGGTAAGTCAAAATTTTTCATAAGGATTTTAATAGAAAAATTTTATTAAAGTGCTATAAATTATAAAAAGAATAGTGAGAAAATGTGTCAAAAATGAATTAGAATAGCTTAAATTAAAAAAATTAACTTATTAATTAATATTATATGGCGTTCCTATTTATGGTCATCAACTTCTATTAATTGAACATATTTTGGAACGTGTGTTCCTATTTGGAGACATAAGTAGCTAGTATAAATTAAATTTTTAATAATTTCGAAAATAATTATAATAGTGATTAGATATTTTGTATGTTATTTCTAAAGGCATTATTTGATACTTCGAGCAAATTTGGAGCGGGTATTTTCGTTATACCTTCCTAATAAAAGACGATTAATTTATGACTTTAACATAATGTTTTTGATACATTTGTGAAACATATTTTTGTAAATAAAATTAAAACTGTATTAATTAGGGTAGATCCAAAATAGGTAAATTACGGGTAAAATGCTTAAACTTTAATATGAATAAGGTTTTATAATCAACACTATTTTATATGTTCATTAAAAATTACATTTTTGAATAAACGTTTGTGCACCTAAATCGGAACGCTATCTTTTATTTCGTTTACCTTATAAAGTGTTTTTTTTCAATGTCGCAAAAATATTCAAAACAAGATTTGGAAAATGCATTAGAAGCAGTAAATACAGGAAATTTTATATCATAAAATGACTCGTTTCAAGTTGAATAATAAATTCATAAAATGCAGTAGAATTTTCTCAATTTACGTTAACCTTTTAACAAAAATATTTAAAAAAAAACAAATGAATTCTTTTTTTGAATGAAAAAGAAAAGCTAAAAAACAGTAAAAAACAAAATAATTTGTTTTTAAAACATTAATCAATTTAATGGACTCTTACAAGTTGTTGTCAGTCAAAGAAACTCCATTAGTACTTACTTAGTTATGTTTCGTTGCAACTCTAATTGTAAGTATAATCAATCTATGTTCTAATTTTTTTTCTATAATTTTTCATAGTTATTTTATTCTTTAAGTATTTCTCTCAGAATTTTGTATAACTATACATATGTATATATTTGTAGTATCTAAGTTCTTTCAGATAAGTACATATTTAGATTTGATTTCTATCTTCTTTATAAACGGGTAAGTAACTAATATTTATCATTTTAATTCTAGACAGTCAATTTTTTTCCTTGACTTGTTTTTATTTTGTAAAAACAAACATGAATAGAAAAAGCACATCAAAATATTTTTCTGCAAACAAATTTGAAGAAACATAAATAATATTCCAGGGGAGAAAGAAATATACTTACAAAACGAAATATAATTGTAATAAAATTGCCAAAATAAACGCAAGGATACTTTAAGGTTTCTAGGAAAATAAAAATTTCGAGTAGATAATTATATAATGAAAAATGGTCTCTGTAGTTACCTATTATAAACAGGAGCAGAGTAAAACCAATAAGGAAGGTTGAGAATAAATCCTTTTTTAATACTGTTCTCCATAGTTATATCGTTAATAATTTAACACTAGATACACCAAAAATTCATATACAAAGTACTTACCTATTCAAATCAGCTTCATTCATATGAATTTTAAGGTAAAAAGTGGTCGATTTGTAAAAAAATTTGAATTCCCCATTTATGACAGATATAGTAACTAATTTACTAGGTTACATTACAATATTACATTCCATGAAAGATATGAAAATTTTTTTACATATGATATTAAATTTATGTGTTTTACATTGAATATAAAAACAAACACGCAGACGACGAGGGTTAACAATTATATATATAACTATATAGGTACGTACATACCTACTTACGCTCTAAATATTTGATATAGAATATGTTTGAATTCATAACTAATTCCATTTATGGTTATAAAAAGCAATACAGCATGCTTACTATGTATTTATATGTACATATGTACATCTAATAAAGGATTAATGATTGAGAATTTCATTAATTTTATTGAATTTTTGGCAGAATTTCAAAAAAACAATTTTGATACGTTTGCAAAAAGTGTATACTTAAATTTGTGAAATTGTTGCTAAGTAAGCATAATATGGAATTTCAAAAGAAAAAAAAAAGTGCTAATTAAAAGATGAATATTGGTAGTTTTTTTCCAACTTTATCCACTTACTGATTTAATTAATTAATGGTTTTTTTCTGTTTTCATTTTTCATGCGAAGACTAGGTTTCTAGTCTTCAAGAACTTCTTTTTTATAAAGAAAAACATTTCAAATTTGAATAAATGTAAGTATTTAACCTTTTAAAGACATGTGAGATAAATAATAATAATTGCTCTATAGTTAACAACATTTGGCGGCAGTATTTCAAAAGTTTTTTTTTTAGTAATATATAAATCAAACGAAATTAAATTCTAGGAAGTAACATAATACATTACTTATCTACCTTCCAGTTGGGATGATGATTCTTTTTTTTTTCTTCCTTTTTTTTTAAAATCTTATTTATATTTCGTGACCCATCATAGATTGTAGTCCCTTTTTTCCTTCTTTATTGACGAAAAAAGGACATTCCAAATGACATAAAATCGTTAAAGTAAATTACTTAAAGCAGTGAAAATATGTAAAAGGGAAAAATTGTTGGCGTTTTAATTTACATTCTTTTTCTGGAAATTTCATTAAAGTTGGGAAATTTTATAATAGGTACGTACATATATGTATATCTACTCGTATATTAAAATATATTTAATATTTATCATACAACAAAATATAAACCTTATGAAAAACGCTGATAGATTTTTTTCTCTACCATTAACGGGTCAAATTTTCCCTAACTAAAATGCTAAAATGATGAAAACAAAAGTTTCATGATTACTTTGAAAAAAAAAAAAAAAAGTATAATGGAAATGGATGGCATAATGAAATAGAGGCCCTTTTATCCAAGTATCTAGAAGCTGAAGTGTATCTAAAACAAAAATGTGTCCCTTTGGTTATTCAATGTTCCACTGCTTTGTCTTGTTGTCTAGTTTCATATTCTGACGTTGCTCAGAGAAGTTATATTATATTATATTATTATATAGTATATTACCTACACAACCTGTTTTACTGTTTTATTATTGAATAAAAAGGACGACACAAGAGAAAGGAGAATGTTAAAGCAGAAGTTATATCATACACCAGTCAAGAGCTTGTTTATGCTAGCAAATTGATAAAAAGGATACAGCTGGTTTGGAAATAATTTTTCAGTACTTGTTAGGTAGTTGGAAAAATTAGCAGAGGGTGTTTCATTTTGAATTTGTAAATTTGTGAAATTCAGTACAATGAAAAAAGATAAGAGTTATGTTCGAACTATGTATTTACAATGATTGTCAAATTATCTGAACTTCGATTTCGAACTATTTGAACGTTATTTACGTGTTATTCCCACTAGGTTATAAAAGAAAAAGTTCACAAGCAATATATATCTTACGTTCTTGCTAGTAAATATTCCATTTTGAAAAATGACATTAATGTATGTATGGTATAAGTATGACAAGTGGAACGATAGTTTTGAATAAGTTCATAGGCATTGAGGTTAGATAATTTGAACTTAAATATGACTCGAAGTTCAGATTCATATAAGTTCATATTGAGACACCCTTTTTAAGTGGTCTACAATGGTACAGGTTAGTCAAAAAAGTATTTCCACCCACCCATTATCACTATCTGACTATGTGTATGAGGTTTTAACACATGGAGACTCACTCATTATTGTTTATTTCGTCAATTTTGTGGCATGGATTTCTGTACAGTAACCCTCATGATTGTGAATATCAAAATACAAAAAGGGATCAAAGATATGGTGATAGTAGTATTTTGTTTCATTACTTAGTCAATGAAGGATGATTTTTCATTGTTTTTCTTTTGTTTTAGTACATACTTTTTTGTTTAATAATTTTTTTTTTAAATTATTTATACCGAAATTTGGACAAAACAAAACAATTTTTTCTAAGCTACAACTTATTGTTTCACTTAAAAATAAAGAAAAACTTAAAAACTTTAGACTTATAAACGAAAGCAGTTTTAATACTAATAAGTAGTTAGCTATAAAAATTATATGAAACTATTAAATTTTAAATTAATACATAATATGTATATATAAATGCTTATATCAGTGGCGGATTTAAGTGTGATGCCGCCCTAGGCAGTGTCTCATATGGCGCCCTTTTTTGTGTTTTTTAAAACGAAACGAGGTTTTTTTTTTTTTTTTTGCTTGTTAGATATAGAAGTTTATTTACTCTATTCACAATAAAAAGAGGTTTTTTTTTTTTTTTTGCTTGTTAGGCTAAAATTTGCCGCCCCTAAAATTTTGCCGCCCTAGGCAATTGCCTCACTTGCCTAAGCCTAAATCCAGCACTGGCTTATATATATATATAGGTAAAAAGTACACATATCTCATGTATTCATCCTTTAGGATGAAGCTTCTAATTACTTATATCTTAAAGTTTTTCATCATATGTATGATGCATAATTAAATATACTCATTTAGTCTAGTAGGTACATACAATAAATTAAATTTCCATTTTTAAGAAATTTTAATAATTGAATTCATAAAAGTTGTACTTTTGTATGAAAAATAATCTTTTTACAAAAAAATTTCTTATTCAAGGCATTAAGTATGAAAATACTGGAAAATAATATTATTCAAAAAGGTATGGATCTTCACAAGTACTTAATTTAATTTAAACTTATTTGAAATTGAAGTGACAAATTTATGCAAAATTTAATATGAATATTTTATTATTAAATTTCCCTTCTATTTTTCCAAGTTATTCAATTTTTGATAGTTATGTATTGAAAATGTAATGAAATATGTAGTATTGAAATATGTATGTACAAACATTTTCAAATATGTATCTCAAAAATTATTTCTATACTTATCTATACTTATAAAGTTATAGAATTATTCAAATAAAAAAAGGAAAATAAATTCTATTGTCATTTTCATACATACATTACATACATACATATTATATATATAGTTATATGTATTTATTTAACCAAGAAGTTTACAGTTATAATTGTACTTAACTAAATATAGTTACGCACAATTTGTCCTTAGGTACATGTTTAATGTTTTATATAAAATTAAAAATTTAAAAAAAAACTATACTATTTTTATTTTTGGAAGTCAGTACAGGCAAGATAGGCATAAGAACTTTTCTATACTCTTTTACATTTCGTTTGTATAAATCTGTCTCGTGTGTGATCTCAATTTCAATCGAGGGAAATCTTTTAAATTAAATATTACCAAGGGCAACAAACTCATCGGGTAACTGCCTCCATAAGGACAATACTGGCTTCCAAAAATAAAAATAGTATAGCTATCTAATATTATTGTATGTACGAGTATTTATTTTATTTTACTTGAAAACTTTAATTTGAACGTAAAAGTTTTTCTTTGCTGTACCATCCCAAATTTATGTTGTGTTAAGTATCTTTATAGGTTAAATTTTATGTTATGATTTTTAAGTATTTCTTATATTAATGCTTACATATATAACTATGTGTATCTTAAAAAATGAATCGCTGCTTTAATGATACTAATGTTCTTCTGTTCGTGATGCGAAAACATTACTTGTTGCTATGACAACGCAAAGTTTTTAGTTGGCGATGCAATGCTATTACATGACAGCTGAATATTATATGCATTTTTTGCAAAACTTGAAGATAGCAAATCGATGCAGAATCAATTGAGCCTTCTTTTTCTGAAATGAAAAATGAGGGTTAATTTAAGCCTTTTTTGAGTAAAGCAGGGTTAAACACAAAAAATGGGTAAAAATTCACAAAATTTTGATTTTAAACGACTCTAACTTTTTAACAGTTAGGAAAAGAGGAACAAGTAAGGTATCGTTGAAAAGGGCAAAGGGTCTTCTACATTTTTTCTTAATACAAGGTGACCCTAGAGTGCCCCTGCAAAAAGTTATGGGGTGTTTAGTGGAAGAAGTGCGAAAAAACTTCAACGCCCTCTAGCGGCCAAACCTTTGGGATTCCCCCCCCCCCCCTCCGATACGATTTTTTGTTTGTCTCGATGAGCCCTATCTATAGCATTCTGTTGGTCGTGGATAACGGAAACACCCTGTATATATACCATACATATACATAACATATATGTATGTATTTAACTAAAACTTACATTTTTGTCTTTCGCAAAAGATTTTTTACAAATGAATAAAATAATTTTTTTCTTATGAATTTTTATGTATTGATAAAATAATTATAAACATTTGTTTTTGTCACAATGTTTTATGTTCTCTTTATTTATTTTAATGATTTTTATGAACTTTAATGATTCCAGAAATAAAATAAAGTTTTTTTTGCTTTCTGAATGTTTTTTGCCTGTGATAAAAGAAATTAAAAAAAATTAAAGTTTTAAAATTTTATATTCTTCGAAATTTTTTACATATTTGATTTGCTTGGGAAAATAATTTGATTTATAATGATCCATAAATTGAAATACTTAAGTATTATTCACTTGAAAAAATACCCTCACGTGAAACGAAGTTCTATCTAGAAAATTTGATTTTTCATACTTTAACGCTTTCTCTAGATTTCATCCTTTTATTTTATTTAATGTCTCTTTCAAATACTTAAATATAAATACAGTAAAACCCACTTAGCTGCACACCGCATAACTGCAAAAACCGCTTACGTGCATGCATTTCTAATGTCCCATGTTCATTTGCTATTAATCTATGAAAATTTAACTCGCTTACCTGCACACCCGGTTATCTAAACAAAACCGGTTATGAGCACTTTGAAATTGTACGCGATTTTATGATTTTAGTACATTTCTACCCGCTTATTTGCACATACCCAAAAATTGGGAGCAGAAAAATTTATTTAACTAATTATTTAATAATTTAATTAATTAATTTACATATGTATATTAAACGTTTATGAAAAATTCGAAAGTTATTTTTTTTCCCAACTTTTATTTTTGATTGTTTATGTACAAATATCTGCACACTTTTTGCACAAATTTGAGGCCCTCTTAGGTGCATATTTTGTGCACTTAATGGGCTCCTGTTAACTGCAAAAACCGGATATTTGCACAAAGTTTCATGGCATTTTCAATGTGTAGTTAAGCGGGTTTTACTGTACATAAACTGTATTGTATTGTATGTATTAATGTACATTGTACATACATATGTACATATATCTACGAGTATTTCTATATATACATAATTACGAATATTTCGGTAAGACGTAAATGTTATATTCTTTTATTGTTAGATTGTGAGATTTTTAGGGCTTTTTAGTTTATAACTCAAATACATACTTACATTAGTTATATACTTACATAATATCTATACATGTCTTTAGAATTTAAGTAAATACATAATATATTATTTTGAATAATTGAAATTTGAATAAGTTTTAATTTATTTTTTTAATTACTAAAGTAAGTAAGGATAAATTAATGGTGAATTTATGATTTCAAAATGTTTTTCCTTTCTATAGAAATGTATTATTTAATTGCAAATGCAAATAAAATTATTATTTATTTTTTTATTACCATTGCTAAGAAGTTTCACAAGGCTAACACATACAATTCTTTACAATCTTTCTACTTAAGTATGTATATTTTAAAACATAGTAACTTTTCTTAAGAAAAAAATATTTTACATTCACAAAGTAACTATAAGTACTTGTTGAATGACTGTACTGAAGAATTTTTTCATAAAAATTTCCTTAATGAGTTTTTTACTTTGTTTTTATTATGTAGGATTTTTAATTTTTCATGATGGTAACTAGTTACATAAATATAAGATTTTTCTAGAAAGAAAATTAAATAACACATAAATATACATACATACATACATATAAGTATGTATGTATATGTACTTACTTACAAGAGAAAATTATTTACATTTGTTGGTGGTTCAAAAATAGTAAGAAAAAGTTTTTCAATTTTGTATTTTAAATTACTTATAGGCTTTCTCTTTTAATTTATTTACTCTACATAAAATGACATTTTCATTAACTGAAAGTATAACAAGTTTTACAAGATCATAAACTAAATGCATGAAAAAAAAATAAATAAAAACTTTATGTATATATCTAAGTTGGTCATTATTCTCACGAATATCATCTTGTATCGGTTACACCTTTTGTGTAATTAAAAACTTTTTTTTTTCATTTTTTATAAAAATGAAAGATAAAAAGGATGAAAAAAAAACGAGCTGAAATGAAGATGAATATCTTGTAGGCTGCCACTAAATATTTATATACTATACTCGTATATAGTACGTCTATACAACGTATAGGTACTTATTTATTCTACTTGAAGTTATACTAACTTTGGTTTATTTGTTACATATAGGAGCTTAGATACCATATAAACTTAACCGCAATGTGTGAAAAAGAAGTGAACGTAAAATAACACACATCGTCGCAATTGATCAGTATAATAATCAAAGGTATTGATTGCTTTTCATGGACTTTGAACATATTATGGTGTAATGTATATCATATCAACGACTAACATCGATTTATAAATATAAAGAAAAATATGTATATAAAGTATATAACTTATGTGCGTGTGTAGTTTATATGTACATATTTATTTGTATATGTACATATATACATATGTCATATTATTAAAAATAATGTTAAACGATCCAAAATCCTGGAAATCACCTCATTATTCCTCTGGCTATTTAAAATATAAACCTCATCCGTCTTTCAGAATAAAAATGAATCAAACTTAAAAAATGTATCGATATATCGATTAAGTACCCACTTTGTAGTATTCAGTGAACATAAAAAACCATGTCGGCATGTTCAGGCAATAAAAAAGAAAAATCTTACAAAATAATCATTGAATGTGTATCAGTTGACATAATCAAGAAAAGATTTAGTTATGTTTTTTTTTCACTTCGGTTTTTTCTTGGTTTTTTGTTCACCTCAACAAGATTCTTATGTATGATGGTGAAATCTTGAAGAAGAAAAAAAACGGCTCAAATAATAACTATGTTAAGTGTAGTGTTGTTTTAAAATAAAAAAAATAATAATGATTTTGAAATAGATACTTTGATAGAAATTATCTAACAAGATAAGATATTATTGTACCCATATTAATTCTTTTTTACCAGTAACTGTAACAATTATTGTGGTATAAGTGAAACGTGAAGAAATAAAAAATGTTAAATACATAGAATTGTTGATGAGCTCATAAAAAAGGGAAACTTATGTGGATCAAAAAATGATTGCAAAAAAGCATATACATAGGTACATACATAACTACATAAATATATTTTTCTTAAAAGAAGGCAAAAAAAAAAAACCGAATATAATATAACCGCATTTCTAAGAATTGGAAACCATGTAATATGAATCTAATTCAAATCTTTATTTTCTTTCGTTTTTTAAATTTAATGATCTGCATTAGTTTCGCTTTATTAAAGGTTTTTTTTTTCATTTTTAAATATTCTTTAATTTTCCATTTACATTATCTGATTGTTTTAATGTAGGTACATTAGATATTTAAATTTTTTTTTCTCAGACAATGCCATTTACGCTATAACTATACCTATTCAGTAGCATTCTTTACTAAAAAGAAATTCAATAATTCTAAATTTATTGAACACAATAAAACGTTTTGCCATTGTACTTAATATAAAATTGTGTTAAGTGTTGAACAGAAGTCGAATGTCATATTATTAGAAGAAATTGTGCCATTTTTATAATAAAATATGCTTATATGTAAGTCTGTCTGTACATATACGAGTATGTATGTTAGATATGTGCATAGTATGAGATTTTTTGATATATAAAAATTGAATTCACAATTTAGAAGAATAAAATAACATAGAAAATTGTTTAAAATTGCACATTTAAACAATAAATAGTCATGTTCTTCATGTTTATATATTTTTATATTCTTTACTTTTGATTCCATTTTCATATCATTTATACTTATTTTTAATACACATAAGATGGTGTGTGAAATATATATAGGTATACGTGGAAATATGATGTACATATACCTATATACGTATTTTATATAAATTTAAAGTATATTTTCTTGTTTGTTTACAGGAAACTCGTGATTGTGGAGCTCCATGCCATGCAATGTTTTTTCCAGAAAATGAACGTGCAGTTCTTAGGTATTGGGTTGGATCATGGGCGGCAGTATGTGTTGCCAGCTGTTTATTTACGGTTCGTATATTATATACATAAGTAATTTACAATTTTTTTTATTAAGTAACATAATAGCATTAAGTAGAAGTATGTATGTATAACAACAATTGTGTTATGCGTAGCGTAATTTTTTATTTTTCATGTAACCTTACAATTAAATTTTTCTTTAACAAATTCCTAATGTCAATTTTACACATTTATGTAAAAAAAAATAAACTCAATACCTACTTACATTTTTTTCTCTCTCCTTAAGTAATAAATTTTATATTGTAATGTTTTTAAAATTCGTGCTAAAAGAGACCTTCAAATACATTTAAAATTAAAAGCTATAGTTATGTATTTTCATTTTTATTGACATGAATATCTGCTAAGTATACATACATATACTATGAACCCAATATATATTTAACTGCCTATTTGATATTTGATAAAATGGTAATATCGAAAGCACAGTTTTCATTATTATTAAAAATAAAAGTAAAAGTAAGTAGGTGTATGTGTTTTCAGAATACTTATATACCTATAATAACTTTTCACCTACCTGTTTTTTAATCATTTAAGCGAATGGCATCTGCTGAACTTATTTCATATGCATGTACTTTTATTACATACATATACATATGTATGTTTATTTAGGTTCAAGGTATTCAGGAAAGAACAAATTAATAAAAAAATTGTTCAAAAAGAATTTTTTGTTTTCGTTTTTGTTGTTATTTTAAATTGGATTTCCGGTTCAGATAACAAAGGTATTTTGTTGATATAAATTTTGTTTGACAAATTTGAAAATTACTTTTAACTTAAAACTTTTTTCTCTTTTTTTGCAAGTCATTTGTTTTTAAAAAAAAAAATGACAAAAAAAAACAAATTACATAATAAAATCAAACAAAATTTAAGGTATACTTAACTAATGTGATTTAAAATACATACCTTTTTTTCCTTTTAACGGAATTTTAGTGATGATAAGCAGATTCTATAGGATTTATTTTGACATCTTCACTAAAATGCCATTATTCTTTTATGGGAAGTTGTTTTTTTGGCCTTTGCCTAAGGAAAGGACCTTTTCTTTTTGACTATTTTCTTTTTGTTTTTAGTGCTAAGCAATTATGTTTTACAGAATTTCCATTATTTTTTTAAATTCAAGATTTTCTTTATTCGACCATTCTTATAAATGGCACATTTTATTTTTTGTTCTTACATATTTTTATTGAATATTAACCCCTTGTGTCCTGTATTCATGATACTTGACGATAATAATGAATATCCTGTAGTAGCTAAGAACAGAAAAAAACAACATTCGACTCGATTGGGAATCGAACCACAATCTTCTATCTTGCCGGGATAGTGCGCTTACCAATGCGCCACTGAATGTCATTCCGTTCACTGTTCTTAGTTACCACTTAAACATTGATATTTAAATCTCCTACAGTTCGGCCAACCTGACAACTGACAAGCACATCTGCCCCAGATGTCTATCATAACCAGAAAGCTTCCCTATGACAACACATCTACCTCAGATGTCTATCAATCATAACCAGAAAGCTTCCCTATGACACATCTTTCAAATGCATCACCTGGATCCTTTACCCCACACCTGAAATTGTAGTAGCTAAGAACAGAAAAAACAACATTCGACTCGATTGGGAATCGAACCACAATCTTCTATCTTGCCGGGATAGTGCGCTTACCAATGCGCCACTGAATGTCATTCCGTTCACTGTTCTTAGTTACCACTTAAACATTGATATTTAAATCTCCTACAGTTCGGCCAACCTGACAACTGACAAGCACATCTGCCCCAGATGTCTATCATAACCAGAAAGCTTCCCTATGACAACACATCTACCTCAGATGTCTATCAATCATAACCAGAAAGCTTCCCTATGACACATCTTTCAAATGCATCACCTGGATCCTTTACCCCACACCTGAAATTGTAGTAGCTAAGAACAGAAAAAACAACATTCGACTCGATTGGGAATCGAACCACAGTCCTCTATCTTGCAGGGATAGTGCGCTTACCAATGCGCCACCGAATGTCATGCCGTTCACTGTTCTCAGTTACTACCTACAATCCTTACATTGAATGAAGCGCAATGTACATATTTGGTTTTGTTTTTAATGGGAGAAAAATTAAAAGCAAATCTGAAGATTTTAAATTAATTAAATTTAATTAGCATATCCTCGAATACTTTTTGAATTTTTTTCAAAGTTTTATTATTGTTCGCACATTTTTTATATACGTATGTATGTAGTATGTACGTATGTAAATTTTCATTTCTCGTTAGAACAATATTGGGGACCCCTCTCTTAATTTAGAGTACTTTAAATCAAATACTTATGTATATTTTTATTAGATAATTTTTTATTACTCTATAATATAACACACACTCTTCTTAGAAGAGCTTTAAATTAAAAATTTGAGAAAATAAATTATTTTTAAATAAAATTTCAAAAGTGGCTATTATTTCGAACACTTAAAATATGCACTTTCTATTTGTTAACACCAATTAGAATGAAAGGTAATTGAAAAGGACATCTGTGTACACATGCAATATTGCAATAAGTATGAAACAAATCATGTGAGTTTCCATACATTGCGGCCTAGAATTATGTAGGTATATGACATTTTCACGAGGTCAATATTTTTCACTAAGCACTGCTATTTTTTTAAACGTACATATATGTAAGTATGTAGGTAGGTAGGTATGTATATATGTATATCGGTCGATATTAGTGTACTCTAATTAGCTACAGAACCAAATTTACAGCTTTTTAACACCTTTATCTTGTTATAATTTATCGGACTCCAAAGGGTTAGAAACATTTTTGAACAAAAACAAAAAGACAAAAAAAAAACGTAGTTCATGTAGAAAAAATGGTTTAAATTTTTGTATGAAAGACTTTTTTTTTTCGAAAGAGAGATAAAAATTATTATGAAAAATGTAAGTGTAGATAGCTGTAAAAACACATTTCATTTTTTTGAAAGTTTGTCCTTTGTTAAAGCGAAATATTATTATTTATAAATTTAATAAAAAATACTAAAAGATGACAGCTGCAAAAAAAATATCCCAAGAAATAAAAAATAAAAAAAAAAATTTAATATATTATGTACATACATAGGTATGTAGTTAAAATACTTATATAAAAAAATATGAAATATTAAATGGCGTGCAAAAACACGATAAAATCCATTGTTTCATTCTTTTGTTGTTCATTTATGTGTTCTTATGTGTACATTTTATTTTTATTTGAGTGAATCCTTAAAATGATATTGTTCTTTTTTCATAATTTAAAAAAATATAAATAGGTATATACATATAATATAAAATAAATTGTGTAAAAAACAGACAGAAAAAGCTACTGATGTTCTCATGATTATGATGATAATGGTTTTTTATTTTGATATAAGTTTAGCTGATGGTCATAGACTAGAATACATTCTAGAGTCTAGCTATTCACTTATTGTTAAATATTATCCTTTTTTATTTTCTTTTGATTTGTTTTCGTGTTTCAGAAATCAGAACTCATAATAAAAAGAGATTATGATATGAAATAGTATATTTTTGGTTTAAAATCCCTAAAATTTTTTCGTTTAAATCCTTTCATTTAAGTTTTTTAAGTACTTATCTAAATTTTAACTTTTTCAAGATTTTAGTAACTAAGTAAAATTGCAATCATTCAACTAGAAAAAATTAATATTTTTTTCTGCTATTATGTATTTGCTCGTTAGTTATAATATGAAAATTTTGGAACATATTTGGAATAATTCCAAATCATAAGTTTAAAGTATAGAATGTTTAAGAGTATGTATTTATTTTTTATAATTTTTCTTCTTACTTTTCTTCTGTGTAATGGAATAAGTAATATTAACTTAAGTTAAGATTTTTTTTTTATTATTATCCGATTTTTCAGGTTTTAACGTTCCTTATCGATTCATCACGTTTTCGTTATCCTGAACGACCTATTGTTTTCCTAGCAGTTTGTTATTTAATTGTTGGCTGTGCATACGTTGCTGGTCTTGGTGCTGGAGATTCAGTTGCATGTCGAGAACCATTTCCACCACCAATTCGATTAGGACGACTTCAAATGATGTCAACTATAACACAGGTAAATTAATTTTCCTTTTCTCTTTTATTTACATAATTCCCTTCTGCTTCTTCAACAAAATTTTTTTTTGAATTTAACCAGTTTAGTTTGTTGTTTTGTTTTGCAATATCATGTGACATAAAATTTGTTTTTTTTTTGTTTTTTTTTTTCGTAGGGTCACCGACAGACAACATCATGTACAGTACTTTTTATGGCACTTTATTTTTGTTGCATGGCTGCATTTGCTTGGTGGTCATGTTTAGCATTCGCCTGGTTCCTAGCTGCAGGTCTTAAATGGGGCCATGAAGCCATCGAAAACAAGTCGCATTTGTTTCATTTGGTTGCTTGGGCAATGCCAGCACTTCAAACAATTTCAGTATTGGCCTTGGCTAAAGTTGAAGGTTAGAAAAACAATTTTTTTTTAAATTTTCCTTATTAAATTTCTAATGAAAAGAAGGAGAAATAAGTAACTAGTCCTTGTAACTAATTTTTTTTACACAATTTAATTACAAACTGTTTGATCGGGTAAAGAATTGTCGTTTATTTAAAAGGTTTCACCTTAGGATTTTTCAATCAATTTAAACTTGAGTGGTTTCTAAAAGAATTTAAGTTTTCTTTATTTTTTGTTATTATTTTTTTTCCTATTTTTCCACCATTTCGTTTATTCTTACTTATTGTTAAAAAGGAACACTATAAATTTGTGATCCTTCTGATATCGTAGGTATACTTTAAAATAAAATTTATATTTACAATTTACAAGCGAAAGAACAAAAGAAATATAAAAAATAAAAGGACTTTGGAGGACTACAAATATAAAATTCCAAGAGTGATTTTGTGGTTTGAGATATTTTTGCTTTTTCACACATACATCCTACTTTGAACAATTTCATTGTATAATGATTGCCTGGTGTTTTTAATATAGTAGAACATTTAGTTGATAGGGTTGAATGTTCATATTTATTCAGATTGCACCTATATTTGTAAACAAAGAAATAGAATGAGAACATGTTTGCTCTTTAACATACATATTAAAATGATGAGGTGATTGTTGTAGAAATGTACTGTACCCATTATACATAATATGTATTAAGAATGAAATCTATACAAATGGCTATTTATATACACGTTTTTCGCAAATAATGAACCAAAAAGTACTAAAATGTTTTTTATTTAATTTTTCTAAATTTTTTTGTTGTGAATTTTGTGTACTTTTCGCCTCCAATTTACCACTATTTACCAGCGTTGTTAAAATAAATAAGCTTATATTTACCAGCCACTATGAAACTTTGTTCAAAAGCATGACATTAACCAGGTTAAAAGAGTTATGAACAAAACTGAAAAGTTGAACGTTTATAATTATTTGCGGTTGTTCAATAGTGGCAAAACGAATGAAATTATGTATGTATATTTATTTTTACGTGTTTATATGTTTGTATGCTAATACATATATATGTATGTATATGAAAACAAATTGTGTGTCCTTTTTAGGGTTTCAAAATTTTATGTTGTTAGTGTTATTGGAAAACATATTTATTATCAAATTGATTTGAATATTTTTGTTATTTGGATATGCAAGCTATCTTCAACATAACAAAAAATGAAAAACAAATCTCTTTTAAAAAAACTGTTTCATTTGAAAGTGGATAGAATTCATAAGAGATTCGAAATTTAAAAAAAAAAATCTTTTTTTTTTTTAAACCAGAAATCGCCTAGTATTAAACGTGTTAAAATATTTTGTAAAAGAGCGTTATTGATTGATTAGATCCACTTATCTTATTTATCAACTCTTTCAATATTGATGACAAATTGCCAAAATCACTTTTATTTTATAAAATTTTTATGTAAAAGCATTTGATGAGTAATCTCACATTCACCTTTACGCTTTTTTTAAAAAATGACTCTCAAATCAATGTTTTTGAAAATTTCTTTTTATACCTACCTATTTTTGTTTGTTTGTTATTTTTGTTCATTCTCAGATGCGTATACACACATGTTTTAAATTGAAATTGATTGATGAATCGACATTTGTTTTTTTTTTAAATTTTTCTTTTTATATAAATATATTATAAAAAGGTATTTTGAAAGTGTAAACGGATAAATGTGCTTAATACAAAAATATTTATTTTGAAAATTCTTTTGACGTGATAAATGTTCTTTTCTTGAACATTTTATCTTTTCTATATTTAGATTCTCAAAGTTAAAATTTATTTTGTATACTTACATGAGTATTTTATATAACATATATGTATAATATTTGATATTTACTTAATGAAAAACAATTAATTTTGTTCTTTTATTCTCTTATTCTCGGTTATTTATTTATTTTTTTTTATAATTCGGAAACTATATCAATATAAAAGCATACGCTAACATAAAAGCACAAATTAAACACAAATAGAAAATTTTTCATAATTTTTTCAATTTTAATTAATACTAAGAAGATGAAAAAAAAACAACTTATCACATCAATTTCGAACTAATGATAATTTTTTAAGGTTATAAAAACTTTTTTTTTGTTTTGTTTTTGCTTTCAAATTGCATTTTCACATTGTATTCCGCATAATCAACATATAAAACATTTCATATAATATGATATTTTAAATGAATAAAATTTCAGTCATTGACTTTTTATATACCACATGTGTATTATATACAAATGCGCGTATCCAGGGTCGGATCTGATGATTTTGGCGCCCGGCGCTCTTATATTTTTTACGCCTCTTTTCATGGAGATTTTATAGATATTTACATACATATAAATATATACCTATATATGTCGCGTCAGACAGGAGGTGAATTTTTAGTTTTTTAAAAATTAAGAAAATTATGAACTTAGTTTCATTTGGAAAAAATATTTGATTGTATGTATGTATGTATATTGATCCTAGAATTGCATGATCGTAAATGTATAGGTACATTCGCACTCACTGAGAAAGTGAGCCTTTTCATATTGCGATCTCTCTATGTCGAATAGAGAAAAAGAGTGCCATAAAATAAAAATGCGCTTATCAAGTGAGGAAGTGAGAAATCTCAGAATTATCACTTCTTCAGTTCGCATAAAAGTTACTTTTTATAAATCTTATATACATAATATGTAGAATCTAATATGTATGGATATGTACATACATAATTTGTATATATGTATATTTTAATCAGTGAAATATAAAAATTATTCCCTTTTATGGTATATTTTATTATACTCAGATGAAAATACAACGTGATGTATGCAAATTTAAATAGGTGATCCAGTCGTTCCTATTGCAGAGCCGGCTCTGCTTGTATCTATACAATAATAATAATAATTTCTAGATAGGTTTCTGTCTAAATAAAGATAATGTTATGACACATTAATCTATCGACCGCCTAAAGTGAAAAAATACACATGAAGTATTACATGCGTGTTGAACGTATAGCAAAATTTAATTTGTTTTTTATTTTTTAAATAAAATATCAGAATATTATTTATATTTCTGCTTTCTCTAGTTTATTAAAACAATATTTCGAAAAAGATACATAAGTATTACTTGTTGTATACCATATGAAGAGCAATTCTAGAGAAATTGATTTAATAAAAGTTCTAAAACTAAAAAATTTATAACACTCACTGTGTACTTTGCCATATGATACTAAATTAAATTAAATTCATTTTTAGTGCTGCGTCTTGGAAAAATAATTATGAGGTATACTGCAAATAAAATAAAAGAAAATTACATACGTGCATATGAGAATCGAATAATGTGGAAGTTTTTGTATATAATGTATAATAAAATTTTTATTGTACAATTTTCAGAATAAGATGCTGTATAAGATTAAAAGGATGGAAAAAACAATTTCACTTTGATCCACGAAAATTGTTTAGAAAAGATGATGATGATGATTGTAAATAAATGGTGATGATGATCATGATCATGTGTTTTACTTAAAAATATATAATAAGGTCGTTTGACAAACATTTTATACACATATCTCCATATACGTACAATGTATATCTACTTATATATAAATGATGAAAGAAAAGAAAATACTATTCAATATTACATATAGATATTTTTTTAAACGATTGCTTCTGTTCTGGGGTTTGGGGAACCGATTACGATGGTGATGATATATTTTTTTCTTTGATTTTTACCGGTATGTCTTTTAAATGAGGCTTCTGTTACTTCAATTTATATTCTTTTATATTGTATATTTTGTGTTTATTTTAATGTATAAGTATACGAGTATATTTGTATAATATTAAATACTTTTATTTCCATTATCATGATTCTCATCCATTAATCATGTTGTTTTTGAATTGGCTTTGTGGTCACGTTTTATAAAACAAACGAGAATTCTGTTTAATCTTTAAGACTTTAGGATCCAGTGTAAAAGAAGTTAATTTTATACGATACATACATATATATAGCTATCTATTATTTGTTACTTAGTGTTAGTCTAGCAGGGTCGAAAGTGAAAACTGAATATGATGATCTAATAACAGTTTAAAAACGACTATATTTTTTTCGGGATCGCTGTTGGATCTGTCTGGTTGGCTCCATTGCTATTGCATTTACATTATATATACATTATATGTATGTATATGTGTGTGTTGTTCTTTGACTATATAACTATAAAATAAAATTTTAAAAAATAAACTAACAACAACGTTGGGTTGACAAGACGATCAAATAAATACTTTATGTCGGCTACAAAAATTAAATTTTATCATGTATCTCATATAAGTTTTATAAATATGGTCATATTGTATATGTATACACATGTATGTATGTATATAATAATCATTTTATTTATGTGTGTATGTAATTGCATAGGTATTATAATTTTATTGTTTAGATCGGTCAGATTAAAATATATATACATATGTACATCTTTAGAAATCATAATATGTACCTATATATCTGAAGGAAATAATGTTTGGAACAATGGAATATATACTATGTATATTGTATAGTATATGTATAATATTTAATCAAGGGTGCGGCACAAAAAAAATACATACATTGGCCCCTATTATGCTATTCGTATCATTTTTTGATCACTATCACGAGATGTATCACTTAAATTCAAAAGTGGTATTACAGTATTCATGTGATACTATAATATGAAATTCTAAATAAAAACGTTAACACTGTTAGTTGACGTTTAATTCGTTTGAATATTTTTATTTATTCAAAGTTTAAGTGTGATTTAAAAATAAAATTTACTAAAGTTTTAAACTGTTTTCTGTTAGGAATTTTCTTGCTTTTGTGAAAAAAGTTTATATTATCATAAAAAGAAGTAAAATTTAGTCTCAATGTATCTTTTTTTTCTTATCTTTTGTTTAAACTCATCATCTTCACTTTGATTTTTTCCGTGATTAAATAATCACCTGAAACAGATAAAATGACAGTTCTATGTGAATACCAGAATAGCACAAATAATCGATTTTGTGATATTCACCACTTGTCGATGTTTATCACTTAAATCGAATACGGTAATACCATATACGTAAGATCACATCACATAACAAGTGATACGACTATCAGAATAAGGGCCATTATATATAAAATTATACATATGTACATATTTATGTATAAATAGTGTTGATATACTCTGTGCTTTGAATATACAATTAATTTCATAATAAAGTAGGTGTTGGTAATGTTTGTGGGTTGACAAGATAAACTCTTCATTGGTAATAATAATTTTCATTAATAACATTTTAGAGTTTCGTCGTATTTCATTAGTCACTTCGTATGTAAGTTTAGTTTGAAATGAACTTAATTTAAAATTTCTTTTATCTTTTTTATTTTTTTGTTCTGTTTTCTCTTTGTGTGTGTACAGAAAACATAAAATTTGTATAGTACAAGATAAATCGTCTTTTTGATGTTCCGTTCTTTTTAATATTTATATACCTTCTTATGTACATGCATATGTATGTATGTTTGCAGTAGTGCTTTATGGAAATAATATAAGATAACAGATGAACTATTTTGATTAAGAATTATTGTTGATTAGACGTCTAAAAAAATAACGTATGTATACCGTAATTAATTTAAAAAAAAAATACATGAAAAATGCACATTTTTCTATACTTTTTTTCGTTTATTTTTCAAAGTATGTATAGGGTTTATATGAACATATGAAATACCGTTGTGAAAAGGAAAAAGTAGTTCCTTCATATCAAAAAATATATGTCATTTTTCAAATTTTTCAATAGAGTTTGCGACAATATCTAAGGACATATTAGATCACGTTAAAGAGGACACCTCAAAATACCGTTCAAAAAAAGTCCGGTTCCAATAACTCACACTCGCTAAAAGGAAGTTTCGTCCATTTTACCTTATACCACGTCTGCCGGAGGCTTAGACCCCTCAGATCGGGCTGTCTTTTTTAATAGTGTCATAGAATTGTTGTCTGAATAACATACATATATACATAAAATTCAGCTTTTATACTTAAACGTAAGTAACCCCTGTTTTTGGGAACCTTTCAGACCTGATATCTGTCAAAGTCACCCTCAGTCAAGATTTGCAACCCCCAAACGTTTACACCTACAGTAGTGACACACTCAAAAAATTTTAGCTTTTATACTATAACGTAGGTCTGCCCAGGCGCTGGTCTTAGACTACCACATCTGAAATACGTATTCTGCTTTTGTCTGATTATTTATTATATTTAATTCAGTTCATCATTTTTTTTCTGCTTTTATTTTCTTAATTTAAAAATAAAATTCGGTTGTTTATTTTTTTCCCTTTTTTCTTTTTCTTTTTAATTCATAAATCAAACAAACAGCAGATGAGTTATATTTTGTTATTTAAATTTATTTTCAATCAAAAATTTATTAAAAAAAAAGCATTTGTATAGAATATCAATAGAAATAGAAAAAGGAAGAAAAGAAGAATAAATAAAAAATGCAGGTGTGTTAAACCATTTACCTTTTTCCATAATCCTTATAAAATATATACATAATACAATAGATTAAATTTAAACAGGATCAGTCTTAAAATTTATTGAATTTTAAATTCGTTTTTATAATCCTGAATTTAAAGTGAAATATAATAATATTTTGCTCGCTGTCGGCTTCTACTTTCAATAAATTTAAAGAAAGTATCCATAAATACAAATGAAAAGAGAAAGAATTGAAAATAAATAATGGATTTCGTTAAATAAAAAGCTATAATTCTTATTGTGATTCGTGTGTAGAAATCATTTGAAATTTTTGAAAAAAAAGTTCAAATACAATTGAATCTTATATAAAAAAAAAGAAAATCGGGATTATAATCGTTAAATGGTAAATTTCTCACGACTTTTATTTTTTTGAATTTAGATTTTAGAAGATAAAAGATGCGTGTACAACGGTATAAGACATTGAAGGATGTCACAAAAAAGAGGTTTATTTTTTCTTTATAAGTATGTTAAGCTTTTTTTTGTTTGTTACTATACATATGTATATACTACTATTTATTAAAAAATGCAACTACCGAAAAAGAAAAAAAGATATTTATAAAGACAAAATAAAATAGTTTAGGAACAAAAAGTGCCAAATTTCTATTATATAGGTAGTAACTATATTATATACTTTTTTATACTTTTTATTTATACTATATCTACTTTCTATTTCTAGTCTTTAAATTCAAATTTTTAATTTTCTTGAATAAAATCGCCATGTAATTCTACAACGAGTGAAACTCCATATAAAAAATCTTGTCACTGATATAACAATCTACGAAATTTCTTTGAATTTTTGTCAGAAACACTTTTAAATATTTTTTGGTCATGAGTTTTAGTGATACAAAAATAAGCTTTTAATAAAAAATGTTAAATATGTTTTTTTTTTTTAATCATCTAGAAATTATAGCGGGCGATTTGTTTTCCAATTTAATGAATGAAGAAAATCGAAAATTCAATTAATTATGTGTTTGAATTTTTACATACACGTACTTTTCATGGACATATACATATATGTATACCTACATATATATACGTGTACTTATATGTATATATTTCATGGAAATGCGGACACGAAAAATTAGGTTTTGCTTTGCTTTATATTTAATTTTAGTTACTTTTTTTTATTTAGTATAAAATTTCGAAAATTTATAATTTAATTTTAAGATTTATGTGCTCTCAGTGATTATACACGAATGCCTTAAGCACACATTAATATATCTTCTCTTGGAAAATATATTTTCAACATTAATTTATATACATAACATATTTCTTACAGTTTTTTAGAATTAATATAAATTGCATAATCTTGAACTAATAATTCTTTTTATAAAATTACTCCTTGGAGTGGCATAATATTGTACTAATACAAATTAAGTAACTTATACTCGTACTTATATGACTGTATATCAAATTTTCTATCTAAAAATCATTTAGTCATATTCATAATATTCATTCATTTTAAATATTATATATAATACGGTTCTATTTCAACCATGTGGTAACAATAAACTGTGCACGGTATATACTATATGTACATAATATGTACGTATACATATGAATGTACATTGTATATTTTCTTACCAGAATAAAGACGATACGATATATGATATCTACTTATGCAGTATAGTTATAGTAATTAAGAATATTCTTCAATATTTTCACAGAATTCTTCAGTTTAATGTCTCCATTATTAAACATACATGTAGTCAGTTATAAGAGCCTTTTTCCTTAAGGACTCAAGTATACAATTACAGTTTCTTTTTAATTTTTCAAATTTTTATTATATAAAACAACATTTTCACTCCATAACTCTATATGTATGTTTTCCTGTATCTAAGAATGTACGTATAGTATACATTTTGAATATCAATAAGAATCTATCGAAATGTTTTAACAACATGTACTAACGTGTTTTAAAAATTTTGTATGTAAAAAAAAATTACGAAAAAATAGAAAATCATACATATTTAAAAAAATAATATATCTACGTAAAGATATTTTTTTTATCTATAGTGTTATCATTATAAATGAAGATTACTTGCATCTTATATTATTCTATTCAAATATGTATCTTCCAAAAAAAATGTATTCATATTTAGTTTATAAAAGAATTTTTAACTAGAAGGAGAATGAATACATGTTATTATTATGTTCATTATTATAGAGTATAATTTTGTATGAATTTACATATGTATATGTAAAAGGGATTGTATTAAATTCTGTAGTTGCAACATAAATGTATCTAAACTCACATCAGCTCTAGCTCACTATAAACATTAAAGCTGGAAAAATTCCTTCTGCAATATGACATTAATTTAATGTGTTTATTATAATGTTGATTATTTTATGATGTGTATGAAATAATTTCTGTCTTAGTAATTTGAAAAAAATTATTATTATTATTTTCTGAATATAAAATTATAATTTTTACTTTACTATAATGTATAATGTAAGATTTTATTTCAAATTTCACGTAATATTCACATTAATTGAATTTAATTTCAATATTTTTATTATATGTTTGAATAGCTTTTTTGTTTTATTCTAAAATTATATTCATATAGCAATAATCTTTTTATGATCAATATTTCAACAACAATGTTTTCATAGTTCGTTTTTTATTCTCCTGTACCAGATGCCCAAAAAATTGTATCTATACTATTTTTCTTTTTGGATGTTAGTACAGGCAAGATAGGCATACTTTTCTATATTCTTTCACAAATTGTTTGAATAAATCTGTCTCGTGTGTGGGGTGATCAGAACTCAATTTTAGTCGAGGAAAATATTTTAAATTAAATATTACCAAGGCAAAAAACTCATCGGGTACTGCCTCCATAAGCACAATACTGACTTCCAAAAAGAAAAATAGTATAGATATATTTTTATGTCTCTTGAATATGTTTAAATAAGATCTCCTGGTCTCCAGGTATCATTATTCTGGTACATATCTGGAAACCAAAGTTTTCTGTTGTATAAATTTACTAGAGGAGCCTTTGACAGACCCAAATTGGCTAGTTGTTTTATTTGGAGGGAAACAATTTTGAATTTTGACAACTAAAACAAAATTAAAACTTTTAAAGTTTTTCTCTAGATTTAAAGAGAAAAATCTGGGCAATCGATTCAAATATCTTAGAAATACATATTTCTGACACTTATTTTGAAATTGTGATTTTGATAAAGTCTCGTTTATTAGTTTGGTTTTATTTTAAAACAAATGTGATTCTGATATATTCGATGATAAATAAATTTTTAGATTGTGGAGATTTATTATTTCGAAGTGCCTTTATACCTTGCACTTCGTGCTATAGAAATATAACAAAAATTTAAATCCAATAGTAATCATTTTTTATTTCAAAATTGTTCAAAATAGTTTCTTCAGAGTTCTACTGAATATCTATAGCTACAATATATACTTGCTGGTTATCTGTACACATACTAAAATCTATGTACATAAGTATTCACTTTACAATATTTATTAGTATACACATATATTTACATGCAATTAGTTTACTAAAACTATGAAATGTTACTACCCACATTCTTAAACGATTTAAATTATACTCTAGACATCATCATTGCAGCTAACATTTTCTACTTCCTGTTAGTTGATAAGTCCTTAATAAACGTCGATTATATGTATAACAACAAAAAAAATAAAAAAAATGTTTAAATCATATTATATAAAGTATGTATGTATGAGAAATAGGGTTCTTATCTGTTGTAAGACTTTATAAATGCTTCAGACTTAGACAATTGCTATAGTGATTTAAGTTTTATTGAAATATCTAATATTGAACAATAATGTATGAGGTATGGTTGGTAGGTGTTATTCAACTAACCCTTTTCTACATGTAAATATACTTTACCGTCTTTACAGTTGGTTGTTATCACGTTTCTCAATACATATATTGTTATGTATAATATATGTAACTATTAACTATGTATGTAAACGAATAAACAAAAACGAATTGTATATGTGTGGGCGTGTGGAGCTACATCCCAGCAGCGCGGTCATCGAAGACAGCATCGATGCTTTCATCGATGACTAGTCCTCACCATCGCTGACACTCTCGATGACAACATCGATGACATTAACATGGTGATGACATTGGGTGTCCAGTAATGACTACTGCTGACCAAAACACCAATGCTTTCACCAATGACAAGAATCCATGACAACATTGATGACTTTGCCATTTTTGGTCATTTACAAAACCATTTTTGTTCAAAAAAAAGTTTTGTTTTCTTAGAATCTTTTCATTTTTTCCTTTAATATTATAATACCGATAATTTCCGATTTTATAAAGATTTCACTTTTTACAAACTAAATTTATCTTTACACACCTATAATTTCACAATACTTTGTACAAACATTTTCAACACTTACACTTCACTTTCGAATTGTTTAAAAACTTCGTAACAACTGAAAATTGCAATAAAAAATCAATAACTAAGACATGTTCAAACTACGTTTTTATATATTACTCATAATTTATTACTAATTCTCTATTTTACGCATTATTTTCGCTCAGAATATTTTGATTGCTGACTGTTTGCATGACTATTTGCAATATCTGCATGACATTGTTATTGGTTCCATTTGTCTTACATTCATTGATGACAACATCGAGGAAAATGTCATCAATGTTAGATATCGCCGCTGGGATATATATTATTTGTACTTTTTGTATACATACATTATGTATGTATGTATAGTATATGTATTGAATATCGTTCAAGGTTTATTTTTGTCCGTTTAAAGAGCTGTAAGACTTTGTTAAAAGGATTAAAGCTTAGTAATAAGTGGTCGGTATCTATAGTTTTATTTAATTTAATTCAATTTTTCCTTTAGTTTTTTTTTTTTAAATATTTGATAAGGTTTATTTAATAGATTATTAGATTTATTTTGATAAAGTTTAAATAAGTACATATTTTAAATGTGTGATTAAAATGAATTTTAACAATTAAAAAAATAGAAATTGGTTATTTAGATTTAAAAATATTTTATAATCAATAAGGTTAATAAATGAATTGAATATCTATTTTCTGTTTTTACAAATGAAAAAAGATAAAATTATGAGAGAAAAAGTTGCAATAATTTAAATGTAAACTTGATTATTTAAAAAAAGTGTGTAGTATATGTATACCTACATATTTATATTGCATTACAGTATGGCATCAGGTCAAAAATACAATGCAATCTCTTTTGGTGGTACAACAATGGCATAGTAGTTACATAGATTGATTTTTATACATTCCCTAAAAAAACTCATTAATATGTGTATTGATGAGATAATGATTATAAAGATTTACTGACCTCTATACATATTGATAATAAATTATTATTATTAGTCAATATTAAGTTTTTAAAATGTGGAAAATGAAAAAAAAAATATTCATAAGTATTTATGTGTATATAGGTATAGAGGTATATAAATATTTGTATAATTGTGTTGGCGGATCATAAACTGTCCTCATAATTTCACATGTGAATGCATATATACAATCTACGATCCACACTAAAAATGATAAATGATGTATGATAATAGCCATAATCACATCGTTATTAAAATATACTTACTTTTATTTAATTTTATTAAATTTTAAAATCACCCATGTAGACAAGACAAGCATATACTATACGCCCTGTGTGTTATGAAACTAAAATAGATAAGGATGATTCTACAAAAGTTGTTTACCAAAATTGTGGATTGTTAAAAATTTATTCAGAATTATATTATTACTAATGTGTATGGTTTCGATTTTAATGTACGGCACAAGTAAATTTGTGATTTTTTTTTCATAAAATTGAACACGATTGACTGCAATGGCAGTTAAGTCAGCTGACACACGGCGACTTCATTTACGTCAGTAAAAAGTAAATGGGGTTGGTATGCTAATGAGAAAATAGTAAAAAAGGAAATTACAGGTGCAATTCGTCCATACATTCTTCAAGCCGTACGTGCTGCCGTGCGTCATTAAATTTAGAACAGCAAATTTTATAACGGGCGGCAGCAGCAAAAAGACGTGCAGCATCCATTTATCAACTTTTACTTAACAATGCAGTTTTCATATCGTACGGCAATTTGCTGTACAGCAGCTTGTCGCTCGTGTGTCATTGCAGTAAGACACTTTAGAAAATATTTAAATTAAAAAAAAAGAAAGAAAACTTTACATACATAGTATCTTCCTATGAACTAAGGGGCTTTTAAGAATCAAATAACAAGATGAGTAAAATAATTATAAATTGATAATTAATGATCAGATAAATTATGTTCAAAAATCAAACTACATATTTTGTTTATTTTCGAAAACAACAAAAATCAATACAATACATCACCCTAAATAGCCTAAACAATTTACATAGTTTCTAGAACCATTTTCCTCCGAAATTAAGAATTTTTTATTCTCCTGTTTCTAGCCTAAACAATTTAGTTTTTAGAACCATTTTCTTCCGAAATTAAGAATTTTTTATTCTCCTGTTTTTGCTCATACTCTTTTCAAAGCAAATATTTTTTTCTTACTTTTCTAAGTTTCTTTTCTTCTTCGGAAGAAATTTCGATTAAGAATTTTTCAATATTGAACTTACACTGCTTGAATGATTCTAATAATTTTTGACAATTTCTGTAGAATCACCTATAAGTTGGAAAATTTCACCTATTAGCTATTTATAAAATTAAGTTTTGTATTGTCTGTGTATAACTAGTTTTAATATGAAGTTACTTCTACATAATCAGCAAACATTTTTATAGAAATCAACTAATACTTTCAAACTTTTAACATTAAAATCATAAAATAGCTATATTTTTTCTCATCTTTATTTTATCTTTTCTTTTTATTATCATCTAATGCAAGCTTTATTAGTTTGTGAAGATGAATATTTGAGTAAAATATTATCCTGATCCTCTTTACCATTTTCTCTAATTTTATTTTTTATTTTTGTTTTTCTATAATAAAAATAAAGATCTTATTTTAGACATCATAATGTTGAAAATGTTTTGTTTGTAAAGTTATTTTCAAATCACATTATGTATTATTAAAAAAATTTGTTTATTCTTTTATTCCTAAAAATCATGAAGAATATACAAGAACTTTTAAATTTACATATTTCTCATTATTTCTCTTTATTATTAATATTTTTTCTTTGGAAATAAGAACAAAATTAATAAAAAAGTGATGAAGCGAATGATGGGCATATAAAATGATCTCATGATAATATTGTGGAAATGTTACATAAGGATATTGTTTTCCCCTTAAGCATACAATTATGTATGTATATTTTTTTAATATAATTTTGTTTGTGTAAAGAGAAAAAATAAAAATAATAAAATTATTGATTATACGTTATTGGTTGGTATATATTTGAACATGTCATATGTATGTACCTATATGTACATATACATACTTATGTATTTTCAGAAATTTTTCCAATTATTAAAAAAAAATATACATTTATGTATTTATACATATAAGAGTATATTATTAAATTGAAAATTTGAGAATTGACTTTTTTCTTCAAATTATTTGGTATACAAATTTTTGTCTGCATTTTTAAATAATATTGAAAATTGTGGTATGTACTTACGTATTTGCAATAAATATACATACATACACATATGTATATCTGAAAAAAAGAAATTTTTATGACATATTTAGTCTTTTAAGAATGCGTACATATTTTTATATATAATTTTGATTATGAATATGAATATTGTGCTATTCATAATTCAGGCACGTTTGTGTATTTAATATAATATACGATTGCTAAAAATAATTTTTATTTATTAGGATTCATCTCACTTAGTATAACGTTTTGCTTTTGTGAAAATGAAAATGGAGTAAATAGAACTTTTTTTTTTTTTGAGAAATAATAAATTTTAGGATATTTTATGATATCTTATGATAAATGGTATTTCAACTTTATTATTTATTTATTTTTTCTTTACATTTCATGAAAAATACTTTAAGATTTCACTTTAAATTTTATTTTTCATTTGTCAAAAGGTTTGAAGTGAGTTTTTTTTTTCCTTCGAACGTTTATGCTATAAAAGCAAATAGAAAAGTGCTAACAAAAGAGTTTTAATTATATTTCAAAGACATGCTTTTTATTTCTTTTAAAATGTAGTCCATACAGAATATAAAATAAAATTCATAACATTTAAATCGTGTTTACCTATTTTTATTTTATTTGTTTGTTGATTTTTTTGTTTCAAAATCATAAATTATTTATGAGAATTTTATTATTATCACCTTTATAAAAAAAGCTTTTTACTTTTTTTTTGTTGTTTTGATTTTTGTTTTTATGTATGGACTCTGACTCTTAATAAAGTACTTGTTGGTGTTTCATTGTAAATTTAATATAAAACAGGATAACAAAAAAAAAATATTGAATTTGTTGCTTGAAAACTTTCTGTGTTTATTTTGTGTCTTTCATTTTTTTTATATGCATACATATTTCTTTTCTAAATTTTCTTTGTTCTATTTACAAATTTAAATTCAAATAAATTTGGTTTTAAATTTAAAAGCGTATTAGTCGTAAATATTTATTCCACTTTTTTTTTTCAAGTCTATTATATCGTGAAAATAGAAGAATATACATAAAAATTTAGTATATATTTTATTTATTTATGTTTATTCACATGAAATAAAGTTTACAGAAAAAGAAAAGAACAAGAAGAAGTGAAAATTTTCGGGAAAATGTTTTAAATTTATTCTCTTCAGATACAGAAAAAGTATGTTTTATTTTCAAGAAAAAAGAGAAAAAAAGAAAAGAAAATTTTATACAGTTGCAATAAACATAAAATAACTTCAAAGAATGTATTATTTTTTTATTTTTTAGCATTCTAATAATTTTAATTTCATGGTACACGAAAAACAAAATACATATACATATACTCGTACTTCCTTGAAAATTGGATTTTTAATGTATATATAGTTACGTATTCTGCCTTAATCAATGTTTTATTCAAATTTAATGTGAATTTATTCTTAGAAATTATATGAATTGGAGCTTTTTTGTTTTGTAATTTTGCATTTGAAAAAAAAAAACAACCTTGTATTAATTATATACGCTCTTTTATATTCATATAAATTTACTAATTAGCAGTAATTTAAATTCTAAAAGAAAAAAAATATATACATAATATCTAACTAATTAGATTATGTTGCTATCATTCGGTTGCTTAACTAAGTATATCTTAAAATCTCATTTCTTTGGAAAAAATCCATTATAACATGTTGTTGAGAAAAATAACGAAACTTTAAGATAAAAGCTAAAAAAAAGGTCAATAATTCATTAAGTATCTACTATTATTTAACATAAAAGATAACATACCTTTAAAAAAACTGTAAAATTGAAATTACTATTGTATTTTATTTTCATGAGATATTCAACCATCAGGTAGATGCGTACTATGAAGAAAAAAATGTTTATCATCTTGTATATAATGATAAATTATAATGGACATAATGCATTGTTCATATTTTTGTAAACATCTTTTCTTTATTAAATTTTCATCATCATAATCATAATTCAATTCACATTTATATTGTGTATGTATTCCATTTTCAATAAATTTCATTTTCTTTTTTTGTCAGACATAAAAAACAACTTTTATTTTGCTTTTTTTTGTCATGAGAAAATAATAATAAATTTAAAAAAAAAAAAACTTTGCATACATCGTGAAATAATGTCATCCCACAAAAAGGAAAAGCATAAAAAATAAAAACAAAAACAAAAACTATATGATAACAAAATAAAAATACAAAACATGAAGAAAAAAGCAGAACTTTACAGATAAAAAAAAGTGATACTACGCGCAAAGCATACAAATCCAAAGACGAAAATTTAAATCCCTCATGAGTCTTGAATTAATACTATAATACTCGACATGGTTAGAAGCCATTTTGGGAGATTTATAAAACGAGTTTTGTGGATTGTTTAAGAAAAAGTTTTACCTTGTTTATTGTATGTTATAGGGTATTTTCAAAGAGTTCTAATTTAAAAAAAAATCATTATTAATTTCAAATTGTATATATCATCAGTGTTCAAGAGTTTCTTTTTTCTTTGTTTTATAGTTAGGGCGCATATTATCCAAATTCTGAATGTGTTAGTAGTTTTAGAAAAAATTGAGACAAGCTAAAGTTAAGAAATTTTTTAATTTTTGTATGGGAATTGTATTCATATTGGCAAAATATGGAGGAAACCCTTAAAAAAATTTGTTTTTTTAACATTCGGGTCAATTCTGGCACAATTTCGTCAAAAATTACTTTTTAAATTTCAATATCTCTGGATCTTGTGATTCGAATAATCAGCGTTTTTTCCCTTCTACTGCGACCCCTCTCATTTTTGCACTTTTTTAGAAAATTTCAGTCTGCGATTGAACTGGTGTTTTCTAATCTAGTGCTTTTAATAAAAGTCAAATATGACTCAAATGGGTGCGACAGAGTTTAAAATATAATAGCCCAAACTTGACAAGTCCCATATTTGCCGTACAAACATTTTACTTTCTACTCCTACGGGAAATTTCTTGTACTTACGCCTAAAATAATTCCTGTTTATATGTATGATACTTTGTCTTGTAACTTTTTTTATGTATACATACATACATAATATGTATACATATGTATACTTACGTTGATTTATTCACAACAGTTTATTATTGGATGTACATACATACATATACATATTATATGTATTTTTATATGTCATTTTGCTTACGTCCTATGTTTAACCATTAAGTTATAATTTGGAATTTTCAGAAAGTTGTGGTATAATATAATTTTAGTCTGACTTTGCTGCTTCTGAGTCTGCTAGAAGTATTCCGAAATTTGATTGCTAAAGATATTTTTCACTTTTTTATAAAATTTAAAAATTTGCATCTCTTGTTTTAAGTTTGGGCAATAGACAAAAAGTGTTTATTATGTAACATCACACCCTGTAAAATGAATTTATCAAAAATAAAGTCAATTTCCCCTGGGTACTGATTTCTTATTCCAAAACAGTTGGTTTTATAGAATATGGAAGTATTAATTCTTGTTTGAATTCAACTATTGCTAAGCCGACTATCCGACAGTAAAGATAAAAATGAATCTTTGTTTAGTAAGTATGTTGTCTTATAGTACATCTCTTTACTTAAGGCATAAGTTAAAGGTAGACATGACTGTTAATCTCTATAACTATATACATACTATAATATGGAGCCCAACAGTAGAACGGTATTGGTCTGATGGTCCGTTCAATTTTATAAGTTGTTATTCAATAAATACATGTACAAGAAATGAAGAATTTTTAAACATCTAAGAATGATAGAAATAATTCGAGAAATTGAAAATGGTTAAAAATAAGAAAAAAATATACAAGAGTCAGAGAAACACATAACAACAACAACAAAACCAATGATACTGTATGTATTCATGATTTTATAGTTCGATTCGAATACACGTTTTGTTGTAATTTTACCATTACCATAATAAAAATGAACTTCTTTTCAATACACATTACCTTCTTTAAGCTCTCCTTCCACACCTTTTTAATATTTTTTTCTTTTTCTTTCAACTCAACCTTACCTCAATCACCTTGTATGGGGCTCTTTGATTGTTAGATATAATAAACATATGTGTGTATATACGTTGGACTTTGTTTATTATTATATGTTATAAAAGAAGGCAAAAGGCTTCTGCGGGCGATGAATAACCTTGACTTGAAGAAACATCTTTTGTATTCAAAGTGGTTCTCAGAGTTGAATGACCCGCACATCACTTTAAAGAGTGGTTCGAAATTTTTTCTTCTTTTTAAAATTACTTATTCATTTTTATTATGTTATGTATTTGATTTTGGTTTTTGTATAAAAGAAAATTTTCAAGAGTGCGCGATGCGCATGATTTTCAAACTTACTGTTTGTGATTGCGGTTAAATTGGATGTGAAGTTTATCGAACAGTCATCAATGACGATGATGATAATGGTTTTTTTTTTATTTTATTGATTTCATTTTTAACTTAAATTTTCACAATTATTTTGTGGTTTGTCTTTTATATTATGTATATAAAGGTGTTATTACAAAGTATATAAAACATATTTCTGTTGTAAAAGACAAATACCGTGGTTTGTTGTATAACCGAGCTGATCAAAGAAATATTTTATTTTAAATTGTTGGTTATTTTAAATTTTTTTACCTATACGTACCTTCATTATTTTATAACGAAGAAAAAAAGAAAATTTTATTTATAATTTAAAGAATTAACAAATCGTGGAAGAATCCACTTAGAATCTAGTTACAGAAATTTTATCCAAAAGCGATTTTCAGTATATTAGTCAAATAAAAAAAAAAAGATGATGATCAAAAAGAAAGAGATATATGTATGCTGTATCTTTTGTACTATAGATATAGAATTACTTTTTTATTGATTTGTTATATATTTATATGTATCTATGTTTATTAATCCTACATTCCTATTTACTTTTTAGCTTGTGTATATATATAAAACTATACGTATTATAAATCTCCATATTTGTTTTTTTTTGTATTGGTTTTTCCTTTTTTCATTTTTACATTTAATGTTGAATTGTATTGTTCTTATTTTATAAAGGAAAAACAAAATGAATGCTATTATATATGGGACTTATCTCTACAGGATCAATGCTATTCAATTTTGATTTTTTTGATTGGATTTAAGTATTTCATTTGTATTTCTTTTTTCGCTTTTTATGAAGAGACATAATATATTATACTTCAACATCTATAAAAATTGAATTAACTTTTAGAAAAATAGTTCATTGCTGGTATAGATTTTCTATTCTTCAAAATAAAATGTAAAATTTGAATAATGACTACGAACAACAAATTATAAAAAAAAATATGAAAAGTTAAATAAGCTAAATTTTATAGAAATCAAATTAATTTTTTTTTTATAATTATTATTTTTTTACAAATTGTACATCGTTACTCGATTTATTCTTTAAGAGTTCATACAGTTCAGTCTACTTTATCTGTACATAATTTTTGTTTTAAATTTAAATTTATTTTTTCGTATTTTAAGACCTACTATCTATTTAGGTACATTCTCGTATAATGGGCAATTCTTTACGTAACGCAGACTACACAGTACGACGTTTTAACGTATATTTCACAAACTTGTACCTACTAAGAAAAGATTATTTTTCAATATTTTAGATCATACCTTAATGTCTTAATATCTATATCATACATGAAATAAAATTGAATGTTTATAACACTGCTTTTGTGTTAATAACTCTAACAGATGTAACACAGGCTACATCGCACAAAAACAGAAAATGTACCTTTTTAATTTCCATTAAAATTTTCTGCTAACTGAATGCAACAAATATTTTGAAATGTAGGTATATGGTTTTATGGTAGAAGGTATATTCTTTGATTGGTATTCAATAGTATCTTAAATAGATTTGTATATTTTAAAAATACAAACAAATAACAAAAAAAAATCCTTGTTATGCAGATTACAAAATTATGTGTAACGCAGACTACAGGTGAAAATATTTTATGTATTCTAGCGAATTGATTGTAAATTGATTGAATCATTTAGATATATTTGTTCTCTTATGTTTAAAAGAATAATTAGAATTAGATGTCTTATCTACAATCAGTTATAACTTTTTAAAATTTTCAAATTTTCACTAAGAGGTTTCACTTCGGAGAGAATTGCCCATATATGTACATATATTCTTTTTTTAAATATATATAATACTTACATATACATATGTATTTATGATCAGTATTCAATTTTGTATCTTTTTTTTTTTTTTTTTTTTTTTTTTTTTTTTTTTTTTTTTTTTTTTTTTGTAAAAAATGAGTTGGACTTTAGAATAACATCTGTAATTACAATGTTGAACTATTTTATATTGTAATAGTGTATGAAAAAGAAATTTAATTAAAAATTATTCTTGATTCAAAGAGGGCATGGTCAGTTTTAAATTTGTATGATGATTACTCTTTTTTTAAACTTTTACAATATATGAATGTCTAAATAAATAAATACTATAAAAAGAACAAAAAACAAAAAAAAAAATCGTAAATGAAAAATACAAAAGTAAAACATCAAAAGAAAATTCCACTTATCATGAGTTTTAATTGGAACTGTCTGAAAGTTGATGGATGTAAGACATGTTGTATGCAGCATTTTACATTTGAAAATGTAGATATAAGATATACATATATTTATGTATGGCATAGTTATACTTTGTCAGTGGAAAAAAAGAAGAATAAAAGAATTTTTGTATTTAAAAAATAATAATTATTATAATGAAAAATAAAAATATAGAGGAAAAAAAAAACCGTGCGAAAATATGTACCTACATATTATGAAAAACCATTTAAAAATAGTTTTAAGAATATACTTTTCTTTTAGGAAAAAAAAGGAAAAATAATAAAATGTTTCAAAGTAAATGTATTGCATTGCATTGTTGTTTGTATGTATTCATTTTGTCTTGTTGCACTATTTACAATTAACAAGCGATGAAGATCACTGAAATGAAGATTTTCTTAAAGACGATGATGATGATGATGCTGTTACTCTTGTTGCTAAAGATTATAATACATCCTTGTATGCACATATGTATGTACATATCCATGAAAGATGTAAGATACATATTTTTGTTAAAAGATATGTATTAAAAATGAAAAGTAAAAAAAACTTGAAGAAGAAGAAAATTAAAAAGAAGCACGCGTGCGTTAAATGATCAACAAGCTAACAACTTTAACTAACTAGTAAGCTTTAAACTATACACATATTAAATAAAAGCGGAATACATATTGGGAGCGTATTTTCATTGCAGTTGCAACATAAATGTAACTAAAAGCAACAGGATAAATGTGTGCAGATAATTTGTATCTTATGTTGTTATATTATCGATATTACTGTTGTATGTTGCAGCTTTGGTATCCCGTATTTATAATGGTTTTATTCAACATTAAAATTTTAAAAATAAAAAACAGTAAATAAATATGTAGGTATATAAAAAAAATAAGAAGTAATAACTAAATGCATACATGTAGTATACATTTTAGTATGTTTTAAATGATCTCAGCATCAGTATTTTATTTGTGGTAATTTATGATCTTTGTCGGCATGGGACGGTGTTTCTATTTGAGTATGAAAACCATTATTATTAAATGTTCGCGGACAGAAGCTAATTACCTAGTCATGATGATGGAAAATAAAATAAAAATTTTAATTCCCTTTTTTAAATTTTTTGTTTTTGCTTTTAAAAATGAGAGATTTATTAAATGAAAGTTGAAGAGAATTAGAGTTCCAAATTGAATTGAAAATGAAGTTATTTCTGAATTTTATTAAATCAAAAGAGAGGAAAAAAAAAAGCAAAAACAAAAACTAAAAAAATAATTGATATACGTTCATGTAAAATTGTGTCAAACATTGGATAAAGTCGGTAAATTATTAAGACTTTACCATTCACCATTTTTGGAATTCTGTGATTTGTCATTTTTTTAAAGCTTTTATTGTGGAAAAATGATAATAAATATAAAAATAGACATACCTGATATTTAAGAAATAACAAGCATATTATACATAATTAACATTCAAAGAAGAAAAAAATAAGCTCTATTTGTTTTTATGGTTAAGGTTCCAAACGCACGTACGTAAATAGTATCTATTCTTTTAGTTGAATTCAAATAAAAACGACAAACATTCTCATATATCAAATAAAATTTTTAACTCTCGAGGTAGTCATAAATTATTTTCGTCTCGTTAGATCTATCCTTATCTAAGACTTTATACATATACCTATGTAGATACATAAATATATGTACCTGTATATGTATCTAAGCGTAATTTATACCATTAATATTTAACTATGTACATACAAGAAATACACGAATGTATGTGAGAAGAAATTATTTTTGCGATACTTCCTCAAACCAGTATGAAAACTTAATGTACATACCTATGTTCATGTATTCTTTGAAAGTGTCCTAAACTTCTCGTTGATATGTTAAGAAAATCTGCAAAAGAAATCATCGTATAATGTCTATTTGTATCATGAGATACAGTTAAAAATTATTCGAGATTTATGTTTCTGAATGCTTTGATACTGTTATCGGTTCCTCTAGAGAGATGAAATCCAATTTATAGAAGACAGTAATACTAAATGTTTTTTTTTTTTGTACGAGAGTTGTCTTCTTAGTTAGGTATTTACCATACGTAGACGTAGGTGTTCTTTTCTATAGCTAAAGTATGTACATATTGTAAAGTAAAGAAGAAAGTTTTAATATATAATAGTAACTTATAAGGTGGAGATATCTTGGTTGGTTTGGTTGGATTTTTACTTCTTTTTTATATCTTTTTTATTGATATTTTGAATTTCAAAGAAAGTGTAAATATATTGAAATACAGTTAGATATTCTGTTGTAGGCCTGTAGGGTAAATAATATACATATACTAATAATTGCCTTAGGGGCTTTTCATTACATGTTTATGTAAGTTTCTTATCTTTATGAAACTTAAACGCGATCTAGAATGTTTAACAGAAAATATAAAAAGTATAAGATTGTTAAAAATATATATAAAAAAAAAACCTGATACAAAATAAAGATACAATATATTATTTATTTTAGTGGACCACAGATAAATATATGTACATACATATATGTATACTCGATCAAACAAGATTTATAAAAAATCTTTATATGAATTGTGCAATTACAAAAAATTAACGCCTTTAAAATTGTAAAATACTTTTTAGATCAATGAGATAGCATAATTGGAGCTTTTTAACTATCTACTTATCGTTTTCTACAATATATCATTATATTTATCATTGCATTGCATTGGTACATATTCATATATGTATCTACCTATGTACCTATGTATTTTTATATTTTTATATACGAGTATGTGCAATATGTAACAAGTTTATACAATTTAGACATTATCATTTATAAATATAAAATTCATGGTTTGTTTTCTGATAAATTTTTTTATATTATTGTTTTTATGTTTCAATACAAACAAAAAAATGTCTAATTTCTGGCAAAAAGTGGGAATGTTAATTAAAGTGAAACAAGATTTTAATTATAGCTGATTAAGAGGTCAGGTTTTTATAATTTGTCACCTTTACCAATTCTATTGAATTCAATTAAATATGTAGATTTGTTATATTAAAGTAATATTTATTGTATTAGTATTAAATTACATAATTTGATTTGAATTATTGTACATATGTATCTGTATCTGTTAATCAAAAATTTTATTTAATGATTCAATTAGTGAATAATTTGGTAATTTCGTATCGAATTTAACTTCAAAATCATAAATTCATAAAAATAAATTATGATACTTTTAATGTAATTACAGAAAGAAAAAAAAACCATGTGGAGAGAAAAAGTATTTATAAATACATAAGTAGTAAGGTACTTGCTGTTTTTTCTTATTTAAGTACTCACCTTTAAGTACTTTTTATTTTAAGAAAACGTATACAAAATGATCTAATTAATGTGTAAAATTGGAAGAATTTAACACCCTATGGCGTCTTTATGTAAGAACGAACACTAATTATTATAATGACGGCAATGATCAAAAGCAATTTTTCTTTTCTGCGTATAAACATTTTCTCATTAACTTCCAACTCTGAACTTGTTTATAAACAAAAGAAGAAAAAAAAAATCATACTGTGATATCACAAAGCTTATAAAGTTATTTTCTAAATATTTAACGTTTTCTTTTTCATAATAGATTTCGATTATGTGATTAAACGTTCATAGTATATATTTTTATTGTACACTCTTGAAATTAAACAGTGATAGTAAACTTAATACATATACACCAAAAGAAAACACCGACAGCGTGAAATTTCTCATTTACTTTTATTTTATGATAAGAAAGCTAATAGAAATTGCTAAAGGCAAGTAAATAGTGTTCATCCGACTAAAAATACAAGTATACATATACTTATGTATTAGACCAAATATTTACTATAATGTAGTTTGAAAGAATGTTTAGAAAAAATATTACTTTATTCCTTTTTGGTTGTAAACATGGAATGGTTTACGTTGGGTTATAATGGAGAAATTTCTGTGATAACAGAGAAACAAAACAAACAAAAAATTACCCTGTGAATTCAATAGAAAATGACTTTATCCACTATTTCTAACATTTATTTTCTTTTTTTAAATGTCGTTCAGTTGTGTACGTTAAAAAATCTTTGAAGGTGTAATTGAAATCTATTTACCGTATACATGCTTTCATATCATTTAATTTATGTATGTAAACTATAAGGTATGTAAATATTGTATGAAAAGTTGACTTTTGTATGAAAAACATTGAAAAAAAAAAATTAAGAAAAAAACTATATTGCACAAAGATGATTCAAAAGGATATACATATTATCAACATGCGAAATTGTTACATACACATTTATGTATGTAGTTAGTTGCATTAGTGGAAATCTATTTCAAAAATAATTTGTTTGAACACGCAAACAAAAATATGTTTTATTTTTTCTTCTAGAAGAATATAACACAATACGTAATTATGTTTTTGCAGATTATTGTTAAACTTTGTCAGACTATAGTGTACATCATATTAATCATAATCAAAGATTCTATATTTTAATGTTATATACACATGCATATAAGTTTTATCTACATATATGTACATGTATAGTATATACATATATATACCTAGTTACAATGGTGTGTAAATATATGAGTTTATTTTGTTTGGCACTGATAACTATCATAAATAATAGTACTTTTTTTTCTTGTGGGCTTAAATTTTTGAATAGAGTGAAACTAATCAAAAAATTGTTTAAGCCATATGAAACATGGAATCAAATTATTATTTTTAATTATTTATTCAATCTGAGTGAACTAGCTGTGTATGGTGGAATCTCGAAAAAATGATTTATACGTATATGTAATATTAAAGTTTCAAGAAAAAAACTAAACACCCTTATTTCAAATTTTACTTTCATGAAATACGTAATGATACTTAAACTAGATGCGAAACTTTTGACTTACAGAATATCCTTTTAATGTTATAATGTCTGAAGAAAACTTTTAATAAGTTATAAATGTTATTATGTTTTTATTGTATATAAGTTTTTAGCTGTTTATTTAATATGAAGTTTTCTTTTTTATGGCAAATTGATCTTCTCAACGTTACTCCGTTAGACTTTTAAAAACTTTCTAAACATCGTGTAATTTATTAAAATAAAAAATATTTATCATTGAATGAAATAATACAGAAATGAATGCATTTTAAATGAAAAACGATGAAAACTCAGTGTGTGTGTTTGTTAGATGTGTCCTTTTCAACTCTATATTAGAATGTGTTTTTGGAACGTTAAAGAATGAAGATAACTAAAGTTGTAAGGTCTAATTTTACAGCCAACACTATAAGGTAGTAATTTTACAAATTATGTGAATTTCAATACAGTGCGGCTTTAAATTATATGACATTTTGGCGAAGTAAATATTTCTCACTAGACACTGCTATTTTTTCGAACGTTAGTGTATATGTATGTAACATTTTCTATCAATGGTTTGAGTAGAAATTTTTTATGACTGGGTGGTCGTCTGCTCCAAATTCCAAAAACAATGTGAAGTATATATTTCCAAATTAAATTTCCTCTACTTTTAGATTTTATTATTCTTCTAAAACAGTATTCTGTTTAATTATATATTTTATTTTTAATTTTTAATTAAATTTTAATAATCTGTCTACTTGAGCATGATATCCAGGCCGTTCAAAAATAATATTCATGATTATACATATTTTATTACATTCTTTAAATCCGTTTGATTAAACAAATAAATTATAAAATAAAATACAATTCTTTGAATTATTTCTATCTTATATATAACAATTAAAATTTTATTATTTTTTCGTCTTATTTGCTTTTTTTTTTTTTTTTTGTAATTTAATGATTTATTACAATTTAATCGTCGTAAATTTTCGTTTTTCAAATTAATTTTTGATTTTATAGAAAATTTATGTTCATTACTTAATGAGTATCATTAAATCACAGAATAATAATAAAGAATTATCAAATTTAAAAATAATTATTATTATTTGTATCTCTTCACATTTATGGTATCATACATGTTACCAGTGATGTAACTGCAGATACATAGCTGTAATATATTTATATTATTATACATACTTAATTTAATAATAAGATACATATTTATTTCATTAATGTCTCGTAATTTCATCATTTGTAACACAATAAGTTAATTCTTTTCACTATTATTCCAGTCAACTAATCAACTAAAAATAGTTTTATAAGATACAAAAAAAAAAAAAAAGAAACAAATAATAAATAAATGAAGAATTCTGGATTACCTAGAATTCAATGAGCAAGAAATAATATAAATTCGACCATTGAATAGTCTCATTATATTGAATGACTTCAGAATATAATAAAAGAAAATTCCATGACTTGCTTCTTGTATTTCGAATTGTCTCCATAATAGTCTTATATTTATATATTGAAGACAAAAATAAAGATTAAAAGAAAAAAAGTGATCCAGATAATAGATTTTTTCTATGTTGTATGATGTATGAGTGTATACGTATATACATATACATATGTATTGATATATTATATATATGTACAATTTAAATATATATTTTTTCATCTCTACACTATCATGTAGAATTTTTCAATTTATTTTACATCAAGGATAGTATTGGATGAAAATACCACAGATACCAGTATAATACAGGGTCCAGACGAGACTTTTTTATGTCAAGACTTATGTCTTGACATCGAATATGTCTCGTATAGACCGCTTATGTCTTGCAGACATAAATGGCAAGACATGGATGTCAAGACTTATGTCTTTGCTACGATGCGATATCTTGCAGACATGAGCAAACAAAATGGCGGTTTCATATGTTTTTTGCAAATGTATCAGATTTATCAGACTTTCATCGAGAGAAAAAATTGCAAATGTGAATTTTTTAATAAATTTAAATTAATTTTTAAATTTACAAAGTTATTTGGACAAAATTTCACAAAAATATATTTCAAAAATTTTACACTTTATACATAGTCCAGACGAGACTTTTTTATGTCAAGACTTATGTCATGACATTGTTCATGTCTTGCCATATTTTTCATGTCTGGGCATTTCATGTCTTGACATTTCAAATAAGTGAATATAAAGTGTAAAATTTTTGAAATATATTTTTGTGAAATTTTGTCCAAATAACTTTGTAAATTTAAGAATTAATTTAAATTTATTAAAAAATTCACATTTGCAATTTTTTCTCTCGATGAAAGTCTGATAAATCTGATACATTAGCACAAAACATATGAAATCGCCAATTTGTTTGCTCATGTCTGCAAGACATCGTAGCAAAGACATAAGTCTTGACATCGATGTATTGCCATTTATGTCTGCAAGACATAAGCAGTCTATACGAGACATATTCGATGTCAAGACATAAGTCTTGACATAAAAAAGTCTCGTCTGGACCCTGTATTATATTCACTTACTTGAAATGGCAAGACATGAAATGCCCACACATGAAAAATATGGCAAGACATGAACAATGTCAAGACATAAGTCTTGACATAAAAAAGTCTCGTCTGGACCCTGTATAAACAGAGTGTTTCACAGTTCGTGTGCCAAACTGAACAGGGTGGTAGATCTCGATAGAGCAAAATCGTTCCAAAAACTGGTTTACTCTTCGAAAAAAAATTGTCTTTGACCTTGAATATCTCGGTAACAACCATCGAGAATAGACACTCCCTCCCATACGATGTTTTTCATTTCTCATGGAGATCTACCACTCTTTCCAGTTTGGCACACGATCTGTGAAACATCCTGCTTAAGTATTTTTTTTTTCAAGAATTAAAAAAAAAAGAAAAATTTGCTTTTTTTCCAGGGTAGAAAAAAATATTGTATAAATATAAGAGAAATTCTTTTAAAATGTATTTTCATTTTAATTTTTTTCCTCATGATAGAATTTTTTTTCTAAAAATAAATTTATCGTGCAAAGTAAACAGATAGCTATACATATTCAAAAAGATGAATGCATTTTTTTCTGCTTTTTAAAGTAAAAAATAAAAAATAAAACAAAATATACAAAACATGTGAAAGAATTTTTTATATTTATTTGAGAATTTTTAAATTCTTAACATTGAGACAATGTAAATATATTTATCTTAAAATTTTTAAATAAAACAAAAAAGAGAAATGAAGATTTTCTTTTTGTTTTATCAAAATAAATAAAAGTTTTATTATATAGTCAAAATAAAAAAGGTTAATGAACTTTACGTGAGTAAAAATTGAACACACTTTAGGGTCCTTTCTTGTTTTTTTTTTTTTTTTTTTCAAATTTTGTTTATGTACAAAATGACATGAAGTGTTTTCTGCATTTTTGTACAAAATATAGTTTTCAACTTTCTTTTTCATCGTTATTATTTGTATCTATAGATCTTATTTTGTCTCGTTCATATGAAAAAAGGTACCGCATGAGACGAATTTGAATTACATATTTTTTTCTCTCCCCATTTTATATACTACATACATATGTATGTACATATGTATTTGTATGTACATTATTATTATATACATATTCAGTTGTATGTTTTCGGTTATAATACATCTCAAGTTTATTTATTGATTGAAGTAAATTTCATAGTCGTCTTCCCTTCGTGGAAAATTCAAGAAATCATAAAAATTTTTTTTATATTTATATAAGAGTATAGCTATAGCTTTATTTAGATGTAATTTTTCTTAAGATAGAATGATGCTGTTGCTTTTCTTTTTTTTTTTTTTGTCTGTTTATTTCCTTCTTACGCATAAACTATGTAAGTATAAGAATATCGATTTTTTTCGATCTAAAATTTTCCTTTTTTGAAATATATTTGTTACTTGTATGTTTTCGTTTGTTTTTCTTAGGGGTTGAAGAAACATCATCCTTCTTTACTAAGTTAAATTCCATATCCTGTCAAAATGATGTTTTAGTTCGAGATTTATTCTTTTGATATAATTTATATTTTGTTTGGGTGACATCTGAATCATTTTATTTTCATTTTCTTTAATTTTGGGTGACAAAACTTGATTGTAGAATGAATTTATTCTCTATTACGAGGGTTGATGTTAGTATCTAATTATGTAGAAGAAAATTAAATACAAAAAAAAAAAAAAAAAAATTAGAATTAGAATTATTTGAAAGAAAATGAAAAAAAGAGAAGAAATTAAAGATCATCAAAGTTTAAAATTGACACAAATGACACATCTACAATATTGTCAGGAAATGAAATTTTGTTAACATAAAAATTCATTTAATTTTTTTCTTCTTCGAAACTTCGAACAAAATCATATCTTTATTCTTAAATCACAAATTTATTGACTATTATGTATTACATATGTATGTGTATACATTCATATAAATTATTTTATTATTTAGTTAAGAAACATATTATATAACATAGGTAGGTTTAACATTTATAATTTATTTATTTTTTTTTTTTTCGAGTTCTTAAGTTTTTTGTTTTTAATTTAAATTATTGGGAAAAAACATGATATGCATATTGTGTATATGTAGGTATATAATATGTTTATCTGATTTACATAAATCAATGGTGTTTTTTCTCTCGAAAGATTTTACTTTGATCATGTTGTTTAATCCGTTAGACATTTTTTATTTCTTTTGTTTTTGTATTTAGTTTAAATACAATTAATGTACAAAACATTATAAATAAATTCTATACATAGGTATGTATCATACATACATATGTATGTAGGCATAGCTATACAACAGCTTAAGATAGTCAATTGGATCATTAAAAAGCAATTTCTTGATTTATGACTGAACACAATTTTCTTCTTCTTTAATTTATCTTACGGTTTGGAACAAAAAAATAAAAAACAGATCAAGCATATTTACTATCTTATAATGAAATGAAATTGAGATTTCTTATATTAAATAAAATATTAAATAAATAAGTAGGTATATTCTTTCGTTGAATAAAGCAGTTAAATGATACAAGTTAATTTTTTTCTTAATAAACGGCACATTGAATGAAATATGTAATTGCAAACAAAAAAAAGCAAAAATAGAAAAAGTTACAGAAAATTTATATTTCAAAGAAAGTAATAGGATTTTAAGCAAATCTATTTTAACTGTTTCATACTGATTTCTTGGTGTTTCTTGTATGCTGTATATATAAATAACCGTATATTAAGAAATGCAAACATGAATTAGATAGGTACATACAGTGGCTCAACAAAGTATTCGGGCAGTTCAAATATTTTTAATTTTTCCTAAATAAAACAAAATTTTTACTATAAAAGTATGAAACAAAATATAAAAAATAATTCTTTATTCTTATAACGAAATATTTACAAAACAAAAAGTCAATATTAATTCCAAAAAAATTCCAAAATAAACAGTTAAAAATTTCAGCTTAACTTTTATTTCCAATCAAATATTCTGGCAGCTCTGGCTGGTCAACAAAAATTTTGTTTTATTTAGGAAAAATTAAAAATATTTGAACTGCCCGAATACTTTGTTGAGCCACTGCACTGTATGTATATACGACAGGCAAATTTATACTATGTTACTAATAAGTTGTTAATAAGTTTGTTAAAAATTGAAATATTTCTGCAACAACGGTAATGCGATAGCGTTATAATGGATTTATAATTTAATTAAAAATTTGAAAAAAATTTGAAATTGTGCATAAACAATATACATATATTGAACATCTGAAATTGATTTCAGTACTAATTTTATATTGTCCAGTTATTAATAATGTTAACCCATCAGAAATTCGTAGCGTTGTGAATGACCGTGTTGGTTTTTTTGTTGTTGTAATGTAGTTTGGATTCTAAAACAAAAATATCTTTTTATTATTGTATATATTATTCTGAGATATAGGGGGACATCTTCGATCGGCTAGCAAGCAAGCAAGTAAGACTTGCTAGCTGAAATGATAGAATTGGTATCCTCTATTGTTTTTGCTCTCGCAAGTAAGCAAATTAACCGTCAAAATTTGCGATCGCAAAGTTGGTTTCGCAAACTCAGTTAACTGAGCACATAACCTAAAATTTCTTATAAATAAGTAGAAACTCAAACCCAAATACTTATGTTATCAATATAACTAATATAACTTGAATATTTTTTTCTTGTAATGGATAGAATTGGTTAGTAAGACCATTGTATATGAATTTATAAATTTATACACAATTATGAGACTGTAGAAATTATTAAAATTGAAAAAAAAATAGTTCATGATAAACAAAATAATTTCGGTTATGATTTAAAATTTTAAAATTTCAAAAATTTGAAAAAAAAACGAATTTTTAACGTAATATAATAGAAAATTATAGGTTATGTATGTAAAAACTTATTCAGCAAAAGTGCTTACAAAATAAAAATGGTTGACTTGCGATTACAATCGAGGATGTGATTTTTTGTAATCGCAATTAGCAATCGCAAATCCGCCATATTTGCTAGTCGCAATTTGCTTAATTGCTAGCTGATCGAAGATGTCCCCCATAATATTATTTATCACTTATTTAAGATTTATAAAACTTATAAATTTTGAGTATATTTTTTCTCAAAAAAATATAAAATTGATATTTTTCTCTCACTGCCTCCAAAAACTTTTTCCAAAATTTTGTACTTTGATTTTTACATAAGTAAGTGGTATTCGAGCTGTTGTAAAATTTCCGTATCAAAATGTGTCGAAATTTTCTTACCACTTTCTAGAAATAAAGAAGAAAAAAATTAGTGCCATAACCAAAAATTTGCAAACTGTTAAATTGTTTACATTACCACATTCATCGTTTTCTTTTGAAGTACTATATTTATGCAATTTTAATTTCAAAAGTTTGAATATAAAAACCACAATTTAATTTATTTTGTCTCTTAAATTGAAAAGACGTACATCTAGTTTTTCTTTTTTAGGTTTATTTCATTTAAAATGTAATTATATACATATTTTTAATTCTCATGACAATATCATTTATTTTGAATGCTCTTGCAGTGAACAGAAGTTGTAAGTTATTATTTTTAAAAAAACACGATACATAAACGAAAATTTATCTTTAAATAAAATGTAAATTTTTGTGACGTAAAAAAAGTTTAAATAAAGTTTTTAATAGTTTTTTCGAAGGGTTTTTTTTTGTTGTTGTTATATTTATAAATAATTATGAAAATTCTTTTGCACTTTTCCTGTCGTTTATTTTTCAATGTCACAATTTTTTGCAAGAATTATTCACTTTTTACTAAAGGCAGTGTGAAACAATATGTAGAAAAGAATATTAAATACAGTTACAGAAAAAAATTTAGGATTAAATATATTTTATTTAATTAACTTCTTAATTTTGGGTTCCTTTTTTTTCTTCAATTTTTTCTAACTTATATTACCACTGGAATTTTTTTTTAAATATTTTTACTTCCTACTGTTTTATCTCTACAGATATTTAAAAATTATTTTTGAAAAATCTCGTTTTGAAAAGGAAGTCAAAGTTTATAAATAATTTGAATAAAATAAAGTAATAATAGTCTAATGGTTTATGGTATTTTTTATGTCTTTTTTGTGTCACGTCATATTTTTTCCCATCAACTTTCATTAAATTTTCTGAGTTTTTTTCTAATTTGAATAGAAAAAGGAAATATGAACATAAAATTATAAAAAAAAGTTAAAATATGAAAGAAAACATAGTATGACAATATATAACATTGTTTATTATTTTGTTTTTCAAATGTCAAGCTTTTGCAAATTTTTTATTATTTAATTTTATTGTCTTTAATTTTTTTTTATTTTTCATTTTCTTCCTGTCTTTTTTTTTTGTTTTTTTTTTTTCAAGACAAAAAGCGTTATTATATCAATAAAAACTCTTTATTATCATTTTGGTAACAAGTGCTGATTTGAAAGTGGTGAATAAGCGACAAATGATAGATACTCACAGAAATTTTATAGCGTATTTCATACAATAATATACATATGTATACCTATTATATAACGAAACGTATACACATTACACACACAAATAGGTTAAAAAAAGCTCTTCAAAGGGTATGATAAAATTTATTACGTTCAATTAAACCATTATTGTTAGCGCTTATAAGGAAAAAAATATATGAATATGCGTAATTTAGGGACCTGAAAGAAATATTGTTATAACCCAAATAATAGCGATAAAGGATTATTCAACATTTTTTTTTACCCTTTTTTAAGAGTAATTTGTTCATTTTATTAATTCCTTTTTCTTCTTATTTTTCTTGATTCTTGCATTTTCATACCTATAAATTTTATTTTCGAAACATAATATTTTTAAAATTTGACTGGAAGAAAACATAATTAATATTTTTTTCTTTTATTTCTAGGTGATGTTCTTTCTGGAGTTTGTTTTGTTGGACAATTAGATACACATTCATTAGGAATATTTTTATTGCTGCCACTTTGTATTTATCTATCGGTTGGTGCTTTATTTTTATTGGCTGGATTTGTATCATTGTTTAGAATTCGTACTGTTATGAAAACAGATGGTAAACGTACTGATAAACTGGAACGTTTAATGTTACGTATCGGATTTTTTAGTGGTCTATTTATACTGCCAGCATTAGGCTTCTTAGGATGTTTATTTTATGAATATTACAATTTTGATGAATGGATGATACAATGGAATCGTGATATGTGTAAAGTATTTTCAATACCATGTCCACTTATTAAAAATAATACAGATGAATCACGTCCAATATTTCAAATTTATATGGTAAAATATTTATGTTCAATGCTAGTTGGTGTAACATCAAGTGTTTGGTTATATTCTGGTAAAACACTTGTTAGTTGGAAAAATTTTATTGAAAGATTACAAGGAAAAGAGCCTAGATCTAGGGGTCAAGCGTATGTTTAGCCCTAGTTCTATAGATGTAGTTGAAGATTAAGTTCATATTTTAACATGTATAATTTTTTTTTGTTTCTTGTTTTCGAGTAGGACTATTTTTTAAGTACAAAAATTTTTCGTTTTTTTTTTCACGAAAAGTTTTTGTTTTTCTGTCAGTTTAAAAAAACAAATCGATTTTTTAATTCATACAAATTTTATTGTATGTGGATTCTTGAACGTATGCATGCTATAAAGAATTATAAGATGATGCAAGTATGAAAGATTGAGAATGTATGAATGTGTGAAATGTTTATGTATATGTATAATATAATACATACGAATTTTAATGTTTCTGCTTGTACATGACCACAAATCTATTAGAAAATCAAGTAAATTCTTCACTTAAAAAGCATTTTAATCGTACAAAAAGCAAATATTTGAAAAACAAATGTAAAGGTGTAAAAAAATGTAAACATCAAATGAAGAAGATTTTAAAACTTGATTTCTTGCTATACAATATTGCAGCTTTATAGAAATAAGAAAACGTACACTAAAAATGTAAGTAGAACAATTTAAGAATAGAAATATACATAAAGATATTGCGAATTCAATTAATTCAATCAAATAAAAAAAAAATATGAAAGGTTCTCATTAAAATTTTATTAGAAATAGGTTATTGTCGTGCTGTAAATTAAATTATTCAAAAATTCGAAAATTATAAATGAAAAAAATTATATATAATGAAGCTTTATATGTATGTGTGCACACTAGCTAAAATTTAAAAGAAAAAAAAGTGGAATTTGAACACAAGAATAAACATTTTACTCTCCAACAAAAATACTTTCTCTTTTGGTTGTTTTTTTTTCCTTTTTGTAAATACAAATTATGTATGTAGGTACCTCCATACATATTTCAATGTTGTACAAACAAATTTTTCATTTACTCAGGAACTTTAATTCTTTATTATACAGACACGTTCTGTTGATATATTTTAGAATATTTTTTTCTTTTTACTTTTTAAATTATACAAATGACCTTTTTTTCATACAAATGACATTTTTATTGATTTTCGATTTATTATTAATTGAATTGATATTCATACTCAACAAATAAATTCAAAGGATCAAAAGAGAACAAAAATAATTTTAAAAAAAATGTTAGGATCATTTAATATTATTTAGGACGTTTTTAAAAAATTTATTTTGTAATTTTAATTTAAAAAAAATAAAATAAATTATCAGAATATTTTGAAAACGTATAAACTCAAAATGTAATTTTAAGTTTTAGATTTTCTATGTATGTAAGTTCTAACAGCATGCTCATTATATTTTACTTTAAGCATCTTTAAGTTTATTGTATTACTCACCTACTTTGTTAATCATTTCTACTGATGACGTTGTAGTCATTTAATAATTTTTTTTATTGAGAAAAAAAAAATAAATAAATAAAAGAGATATTATCCTCGAACGATTTGCAACTAAAAATTGGTACAAAAAATTATTATATTCGTTTAAAAATTAATAAATCTACAGCTAAAGGTTAATAATAGTAATTAGGCGTATATGCTGATTAAAAAATATACACGAATTTAAAAAACAAAAACTGTAGTTACTTATACATAATGTACATGTTTAAATTATTATTATTTAAATGTAAATTATTTGAGGATTTTTATTTTTAAAATGATGAGATAAAAAATTTACTAATACTAAATAAATTCAGTAAATCGTTGAAACAACTAAAAGAAATTTGATAAAACGCATTAACATCAGCGATATGCTTTCAAAACGCTACGAAAGTGATCCATTTTTGAAATGGTTGTCTATAATAATGTGAGTCGAAAAAGATCGTGGAGTAAGCAATATCCGCAATTACTTTAGTTGTCAACCCAATATCTCGTTATTCAAAGTTGTGATGGAATTTTATCAATTCATTAAGAGATGACAGTGTAAAAAAAATAACTGTTCATGTGAAAGGGTAAAAATGAAAGTTTTTGAACGAAGGAAAAAATCCAGATTTTGACGTGCTATATTTTTGAAAGTGCTATAAATAAGTCATTTTTAAATTTTTTGAAAAGACAAAATAATTTTTAACATGTTTTTAGAAGATTGCGAGATAGAAAAATCTATCAGAAAAAGGATTATGAGCTTTTATGCAAAGAAAAAAACATATGTATGAAAAACGTAAACGCAAAAAGTGATCCTTGGAGGCAAGAAAAATTCGGAGATTTTAATATAGAATTTTCTTTTAACATTCTAATTTTTTTTATTGACGTTTAATTTTTAAAAATTTCAATAGAAATCAAAAAATTTTGTGCACTTGAAATTGTTTTTTTATTTTTTAAAAATTTTTTAACTAATACTGTTAACTAATTTGTTTGTTTGAACTAATACAGAAATTCAAGTATGAGAATTCATAAAAGTTAAATACATATTTTAAAATATTTAAAAAAAAGTTATGTTCAACTTTCTTTATTACAAAATTTCCCACAAAAACCAAAACATAAAATTTTATATGAGTGACATAATATGCAGCTGCTACATATCAAAGATTAATTGATTTGAGGCTGTTATATATTGAACATTAAATTAAATTAACAATTAAATGAATATGGGTGGAATCTAAATTCCAAAATACTAAATTTTGAAATGCCGTCTAAGTTTTCAAATAAATGACATAATAAAATAGATAAAAGATAAGTCAAATGGATAAAAGAGAATTTTTAAAATGATAAATGGGTTTGACGTTTCGTAAAATATTTTGTATGGTTAAGGTTAAATCGAATTATAACTGCCAAATAAAACTCACTCATATATTTTTAGTTGCAATATCGTTGGTATATGTATGTATATTAGAAATTCGTTAAGAATCTCAATTTTAAATTATAATTAAGCATAAAATGTAACATAAGATCTAACAAAATGAACATTCTTATCATAGTTATATGAATATACATATATGTTTGTGTCTAAATTATTGTTATGACGTAATTAATAAACATTAGCTGTGTTTTATTGGAACTGAGAAAGTGATATGTGATCACATCAGTTTTGCTCAGCTCACTTATCTTCTTCTTGAAAATAGGTTGACTTTAAGTGTCCAAAAAACATGTTAAAAATAAAATTATATACTTGAACAAATTTCACTCGAAAAATCCAACATTATAAAAAATTCAAGAAGAAATGTGTCTATCAGTTGCAAAAGGGGTCTTTGTCATTTTTGAGTTATTAAGCAAAATTGTTTCTGAAATTTGACAAAATGTACTGTTTTGCAACTGAGCTCACATTTTGACGATCAAAATACAGAGGAAAAGGTATTTTTTTTCTTTTAAAAGTAAAGTAAATAAGTAGATTTTTAAAAGACCTTTCAAATGACGTAGGTATATAACTCATTTTTTTCAAAATATGGAAAAGATCCGTTTTGCAACTGATAGACACAAATATAAAATACGAATTACAAAATTACGTAATAATCTCAAACTTCAATTCCATATGATACTTTCTCAGCGGAACTACTAATAAACTGATACTGAGCAAGTGAGCAGGTAAAGTCTAGGGTCATTTGCTCACTGAGGAAGTGAAATTTTTTCGAAGCGGCCTTTATTGTCGACTTTTTTAAGTCAATGCGAAAAAAACGAGCTTATCTAGTGAGGAAGTAAAAGATCTCAGGATTCTCACTTCCTCAGTTTCAATAAAACACAGTTATTGATAATATAAAATAAAATTGTAAAAGAGAAAACATAAAACAAATATTTTCTTGAATAATTATCATAATTTGTTTCACAAAAAAAAGAAAATGTGAAGAAAAATATGGTATATATAATTTTTAAATGCTGCCAAACATATTTTTTTTTTTTTAATTATAAATCTAATCTATTTGTACAGTAAAACTCAATTCTAAAATTCAAAAAAAAAAATGAATTTGTTCAAATTGTATACAAGGCATAAAATATGATTAAGAATTGTAAAAAAAACACAAAAATTAAATATATAATTATGAAATAAATATAAAAAAAATGAAAAATGTTAAAGACTGAAATCAAATTGTTTTTCTTTTTTCCTAACAACATTTATGTATTTATTTTCTATTTTTCAGGGAAAGATCAATCAATCAAAAGATCATTGTTTTGTATATTTATTATTTTTTTACAATTGTTTAAGTGTATGTACATGAAAATGTTTCACAGAAATGTTGGAAAATGTAAAGATTTTGATAGTTTGAATACAGATTTTCGAAATGGTGTACCTACATGATATTTTAAAAATTAATAGACACATTTCGTTTAAACTGGGATTATTTGGTTTATAATTCAATAACCTTACATTTAATAACCCTTATTTTATATTTTTGTTTAACTAACTGAAGTTAAAAAAATTTCTTAATTTTTATTCACAGTATATTTAATTGGTTTTGCTATGGACTACAATACTGGAACTTTAAAGATTACTATTCTAAATTTTTGTAAACAAAAACAAAAAGAGATATTCTGCTTTTACTGTTACTGTACTTTTGATTAGCACAGCAGCGTTGATGCGCATGTATATGGAAAGTGAATGAGGGAGATTATGGATGAAAAGAAGGAAAGTGTTGATAAATACACCATATATAGAATATACTATGGTAGAATATATTAAAAAGTCTTTCACTGATGTTAAGCCGGATGTCGTTAATAAATCATTAATCAGTTAATAAATAAATTAGTCGTTTAAGTCTGAAAGTGGCCTGAATCCACTTTTTGCGAAAAATGCATTAAAATAAATTTCAGATGAAGATCGAAACACCCACCGTTTCAACTATTTATCATATAATATTATGCCCTAGAAGTTTTCAGCAGAAACTAAGCTGTTATATAAAAATTATGTGGGGATGAAATAAAAAACTTTGAATAGGTATCTCAAAACAAAACCGAATGGACTTAAGCCACTTTCAAAATAAACGACCCAAGTGAGATAAAAATGCCAGTTATCATGTTTATTTCTTCATTAAAAAAATTAAATAATTAAAAACGTCCTATTTATTCAAGTTTTGAAAACGAACTCTCTGAACTTCTTTAATAATCATTAAGAAAAAAAAATGTATATCAAATTAATTAAAAACATTCAAGGACTTTGAAGATTATTAGTAGCTAAGATAATTAATTTTTTTATTATTATTTTTTAATTAATTATTTCATGTTTATTTTAAATTATTTTTAAAAAACTACCAATCACAAATAACAAATTTAATTGATTTCCTGTATTTTTATATACTTAATAAACAAAAATTGATTAAAATGGTTTTTTATTAAAGAAGCAAAATTGTATACATATACGAAAGTTATTTGCAGTTACCTGAAATATCAATTTAATTTTTATTTTTAATAAGAATTTCTTGTGAAATGGTTTTAATATCAAACTGACTTTCTGAATAGAGTGAATTAATTTCACTTTGATGGGATTCAACAGAAAAAAAAATCGTTATTAATAAATATCTTGATTTTCATAGCATTTTAATAGGTAGGCGTTACTTTAATTAATTACAGTGTTTTTTCTGTGCTTTAAGTATCTAAATTTTAAAAAAATTTGAGGCAAAGTTTTTTATTTTTATTTTCTGATTGAGTAATCGTTTTGTAAAAGATAAAATTATTGTTGATAAAATCGAGAAAAATGATTTTTATCTTTTCTAAATTTTTTTTTTTTCTATTAGACTAACATTACTCGTACAAATGTAATGTTAATGTAATTAGTGACTACAACCTTTTTCAGGAGATGTGTAGGTATAAGTACAAAAAGGGCGACAATGCGGGGTGGAAAAAATTTATTTTTACAAAATCGACTTTTTTGTACATTTTACTTTATAGTTTCAGTGCTTTAAGTGGTAAAGGGAAATAAAAGCCCTTCACCTTGATTCATTCATAATTGAAAAAAAGTGTCTTTAAAATCTGTATAAAATAAATTGTTGGAAAATACCCTATCTTCAAGTAGTTGTTTGTGAAAATTACAAATTTTCAGTATTATTATGTTTTGTTCTAGTTATATTTGAGACCATACAAAAACACATTTGTATTGCACTTTAAAAATGTGAATTTTTTCATTGTAAATTTAATTAAAAAATCAAAAAAGAACCACATTGAACAAAAAATTACTTCTGTTCTTTTTTCTGATGCCATTTTATACAGTTTACATGAAAACAATATCAAAATGAAATAAAGTTTGAAAAAAATAATCATTATAAAGTTCATTTTGAATTATGAAATACAAATATGTATGTACCTAATAACAATTTTTTCACAACAAATGACGAAACAACGTTATTTTCCTTTTTGATTGTTATACGTTTTTTTTTTTGTGAAATAAAAATTATTGAATAAAATAAATTGATTGTAAGTTCAATAACATATTGAATTTTTAATTAAAAATTTAGAGGAAATAGGTTTGAACCGTTATTAATTATAAACCTCTTTATTGTCATAATTACCTAATTTACGTATTTAAGGTGTTTTAGAAAAAAATTGTAGGTATTAGAAGTTTCACATAATTGAAAAAAATGAATATGTACCTGAATATATACTTGACTATACATAGCGGTATTATATTAATTTTATTTTCAATGATCATTTTATCATGTAAATATAACTTTTTTTTTGTAAATTTTTGTACATGACTATGATGTATTTTTTAATTAAAGTGTACCTATACAGTATGACAAAAAATTATCCGCACCCTATACTACCGATACAAAATACAAAATATTGTAAAAACACCACAAAAGTAATTTTTTATTCAAATCATGTATGTTTGTACGGTCATAATTATTTCTGATTACAATTATTAATAAGATTTATTTTAATTTAAAAGAAAAATAAATTTATTATAGAAAAATAGGTCAAAAAAGTGCTTAAATAAAGTTTTAGAATGGAATCTGCCTATACCAATGACACTCCTCATACAAAAATATTCACTAAAGAACCACCACTCACTCGATTTATTATTGGTATCATATTGTTTTCAACTTTTTCTCGAGTTATTAGTTCTTTTTTTACTTCAAAACTTACTTCTTTTTGCTTATCACGCATATTAAAGGGCTTTCCAAGTATTTATACCAGTCTTTAGACTGGAACAAAGTAATTAAAATACAAGGCTAAATCAAGTAAGTAAAACTTATAGGTTTTTATGACGGCATAAACAAATGATAGGAGTTGACGAATTTCGCGCATCTCTTACATGTGTTAATGATCCTCTTGTGTATACATATACGAAAGAAGATACCTCTTTCTTAAAATTTACAACAACAAAAATGCATTTGGGTAAGTATCTTTTATTCTGCGCATAGTTTTCTATACTCTATTTAACAATTAAAGTCAGTATTGTGCTTATGGAGGCAGTACCCGATGAGATTTTTGCCTTGGTAATATTTAATTTAAAAGATTTTTCTCGATTGAAATTGAGATCTGATCACCCCACACACGAGACAGATTTATACAAACGAAATGTAAAAGAGTATAGAAAAGTATGTCTATCTTGCCTGTACTGACTTTAATTGTTAAATAAAGTATAGTATAATACGATTCGTCATATTTTTTAAATCGGTATAGAACTCTATCAAGGATCTTTTTTTTATACGCTGTTGCATTTACTGGACCTCCCAAAATAATCAGAGGCCCAACAATTTATTATTGAAGTAACGCACCACCAAACCATTATGTTTGGTGAATATTTAACAGTTGATATTTTTATTTTTTCCTTATATACATATCATACATATACATTGGATTCATCGGAGAAAATAATACTCTCTTAATCTGAAATTGTCCATTCTTTATGGTCCTTCGCTTAGTCGAATTTGTTTCTTTTCATTCTAGCTATCAACAAGGGCTTTTTCTAATCTTTTCTGTAATCAATTAGTATTTTCAACAAATATGTTTTAGTAAATTATCTTAAAGTCCTGTCATCTTACATTTTTACGACCCACTCCACTTCTTATAGCGAATGATTTCGTTTCTTCGAATTTTCGTTAAAAATTTTCAAATTGATGGCCTTTTTCACGAATTCATATTTGCGTGCATTTACATACGCATGCTATTCACGATATCATATTTGCGCATATAAAGTGTTCACGATTAAAAAACGCAAGATATTTATACCACTTGCATGTTTGAAAAATAAGAAGAAAATACAAATGATGATAAGATTGTTCACGATTGCAAGATTTCTGCCATAAATATTTGCTTTAGTTGCTATCATGCATAACTTGACGCAAGATTGCATCAGATCGTGCACGCAAATATTAATTCGTGAAAAAGGCCTATGTTTTTGAAAGTCATTTTTTTCTTGTTATTCGGCAGTTTGACCAATCTTTTTCCTTAAAAATTTCAATTTTCGCCTTTGTTTCTACAGACATTCTTTTATTTTTAACCATTATGTAAATAACATAAACGTCACTTTTAGCTTTTTTTATTATTTTTAATAATCTATTCACTTTACCTTAACTCATAGTGAAACTATTTATAAATCTATAAACAACTAAGTCTGTTCTCATCTGGCAAAATATCACCAAAATCCTATTCCATGTACAAGAGATAATTTAGTAGATATGAGAAAAACCAAATAATATGTTGACTCGAACGTAATATTTGCCAAGGGAGTACCTACATATTGTTACTAAACATGTATGTACATAATGTATGTGTTTATTATAAAGGGTTATTAAATAAAGTGTCTGAATTTTAGTAAATTATTTTTAAATATGAATGAAAGTGTAAAAAAATAATAATTTTTGGACAAAATTGACTTTGATTGTTCTTTTCAATAATGTAAAAAAAGTCCTGCATTTTGGTTTTTGAAATGCTTGTGATTTCAAATTTGTTTGTGAAATTTATTATTCATTCATTCAAAAATAAAAACATATTGTTTGAATGTTTTATAAACAATCTATGTATGTAAGTATGATTCTTATAAATTGGTAATATATACAATTATACATACATTTATGTAATTTTGAAATACTTTCTATTGTTTCTATATGTGTAAAATTTTATAGATTGATTATTGGAAATTGTTTTTTTCTAATTTGTAAAATTTTACTCAAAAAAAAAAACATTTTATTTTACTTTAAATAATATTATTTGGCTTTGTCTTTTTATCATTGAGAATTAAATTTTGTGCTTCAAAAATATTGAATTTTCAATTGTAATATTTTATTGTTGTTTTTGTTTAAACAAAAATTGTATTTTGAATTATAAAAACAAATTCATATAACTTATTTAATTGTTTTATTTTTACCCACAAATAAAAAACGGAAAATCTGTAAATATATTTCAAATTTTATTTTATAAATTTAATTTTGAAAATTTTGTTGTGACAGATGTTTTTAAATGAAGGTAATTTTATTTTAATAACGCGTAAAATCAAGTGATAATTTATAATGTGAAATGTTTAATTTTTATTTGTAGCGAAGTAAAAATTTTTACTTATTTTTATTTATTTTCCCAGTTAGACATTCAATGTAGTACTGAAGAACTGATTAGTGATTTCTCATTTGTGTATAAAAAAAGGTTTAATAAGTTTTAAAATATCTAAAATTCATCATGTGTGAATGCGTGAAAGTTTTATTTGCAAAACATAGAAACTCTAAATATTGTCACCGTTACAAATGTTAACGTTTTGAAACTTAGGTATAACATTGCATCGAGGTACTCGTATATGAATGTTTTGAATCTCTCTCATTTTCTAAAACCTGCTTTTTGCTAAAACAAAATCTTTTACAACTCTACCTTGACTAAACTAGTTACATATTTTAAAATCGGTCCTATTTTTCTAGCTGGGTTATTGATTTTTTTTAAACTGTATTTTTTTAATTCAAAATCTTGTAATGTTGTTTATATTATAAAACATTAATCAAATTCAAGCTAATTTTTTATTTTGAAAGTTGAAGAGATCCTTAAAGAAGGAAATATGAACAATTTATCTTGAAAGTTTTCTATTGTATTTTTCAAAATTAAAAAAAAATTATAAATTAAATTTAATAAATAATTAAAAAGTAAATGAAACTTATGAATCATTTCATAAGAAAATATCCTCTTTTGTTAGTAGAAAAATAAGTAAAATTAGAAAAATTTAGCTTATATAAATAGTATACATATATTTCTAGATCTAATAAATAAAATGTAATGCTTGTTTAATGGTATAATGCAAACAAATCCGGTTCACATTTTTTTATTTCATTTAAAGCTAAAATAGCGCAAAAGAACTTCTCTTCTTCTTCTTATATCATACACCAACATACACAATGTTGATATACATCCGACATTTCTTATTCCATTCAAAAATGATTTCTTACTATTTTCCGTTTTCTTATATTGTACGAGTATATGTACTTAGGACGACCCTATTAACACATAAACATAAAAATTTTGTTTCTTATTTTTATTTTATATAAAATACAATTTATACACAATTTTATGTAATTTTTTCACAAAAACAAAAAAGATCCCGCCAAAAGTAGAAGTGCAAGAGAAAAGGAAAAATGATTAAATAAAATGCATTATTTTGTATGCAATATGCAACAATAAGAGTATTAATCAAGATTTAAAAATGAAATGTGTCAACAATAAATTTCATATAAGGAGAATTTATAGTTTGCATAACAAGCATTTAATAACACTTTTTAACGAATGAATTTTAGTTATTTTCTAATTTTTTTTCTTCTTCTCAATTTTGTGTAAGTGAACTGAGCGTAAAATTTGCATTTGAAATCAAAAATTCAATGAAATCTTCGAAATAATAATTATTAGAAAGAATTATTATTTTATTGAATACAAAACCTAATGTTTTTATAATAAAGAAAACTGATATTAAAATCTATATTGATTAATTATATTCTCATAACAGAACTCTCTATCAGTTTAATTTACTTATTGATTTTAGTTCCTGGTGATAAAAACAATCAAATTTCATATACTATACATATTTTTTTTAGTTTCTGATCAAAAATAACTTTAAAAGTAAATTTAGGAAATTTAGGAAATTTATGAAAACTGCTACAGTCACCAAAATATAGATGTGATTATCAAGGGTCCTTATCTAGATTCATTGCGAAATTTAAGCGATTCCTCTCTTCAACTTTATTTTACCATGAGAAATTTTAGTTTTATTGAAATTGAAAATAACATGTCTCTAAAACATTTAAGTAATTTTTCTTAAATATGAGATATTCCTTTTAAGTGTTAAATATTATAGAAAAAAATTCTGCCAATTAAAATACTTCATATGACATACATATATATAAATACGAGTATGTGCACATGAAAAATGAATTGATGTTTCATTTTGAAATAAAATCTGACACTTTTGAAATGTCATTTATTTTAAGCTTCATTTCACTTCTTTTTTGTTTGTTCTTTGAAACACATACTTTTTGAATTTAAAAGTGAAATATAAAAAAGTAAAAAAACGTGCAAGAATACACATCAGATATTGAGTAACATTGTAACATTAAATCTTTTTCAAAATTTGAATAGAAAATCGAAGTTCGCGAGGCATAGAATAAATTTTTTATGAGGATTTCTTTTTGCCTAGGGAATAATAAATGACAAAAAAACATAACATGAAGGATGGATTTTTAGATATGTATTCAAAAGATGAATACTTGTATTTATACATGATTTGAATTCTTGATATTTCCTTAATTTTTAAAAATCTCCTTTTTTTACAAACATTGTTTTTCTTTATTGTATTTTGCCTGTTTTTATTCAATACTCAATTTCTTTTTTTTATGTATAAAATCAAGAATTTAATATTTTGATTGAATGTTACACCTTTTAAAAAAATTGAATAAAAATAACAAATTTCAAAACAAATGTATAATTGTACAAAGTATACGCATAACGCCATAACATTTGTATATGTACACGTAATTAATTATAAAATTACTTGAAACACCCGCCCAGGTAAATATTCAAATGAAATATAAGTGATTTTTTTTTTAAATTTTCGGGATAACTAACACAGCAACAATAATTAAATAAAATTATTAAAATATATTTCGAAGTCGGAAATTTTTTTAAAAGTGTTTATTTTTATTATAGGGTGATGATATCATTTTGAAGCCTCTGCTTTTATAGTATTATAATTACGTGAAACAAATTTTATTGTGTTTTCATTTAAGAAATCTTTTGTTTTGGTTAAAAAAAAAAAGTTTTCTGAAAGTTTTAATTCAAATTTAAAATAATAAACAAAATGACCTAGTATTTCCCTCAAAATTGAATGTATTCTTAAGACTTCTTGATTTTGGAATTTTGAACTACTAATGTTCTATTAGTACCTACTCGTATAAACTTTGATAGATTGTCACATTGTTAATTAATCAGTGAACAATATTTTTTTCATTTTTTTTTAATTAACAGCAAATTCCTTAGTTCAAAACTAAAACCAGATACAAATTTCGCGTTGTTTTCGACTTCTCTCAAAGAAAATGTAAATATTATAATAAAGTTTTTCAAATAAAACGCTGTTTTCAAAAGCACTAAACTTTAACTTCATAGTAAAATTAAAAAAATAAAAAAAAACACAAGCTACAGTAGATAATACGAAGATGGTTCGACGCTGGCATCTTCACCTTATTTTTTTTTTCATTGAATTTTTCTCGTAAACGATCAAAGACATACATAAATTTTATTTTTATAATTTTTTTTCTTATCTCTTTTTCAATTATTTTATAACAACAATCATTTATAACATAGCGTCTCATAAGATATTAAAAGTCAATGTTGTAGAAATTAAACTTTATGAAGTTTAATTATAATTTTAATAGATGTATCAATTAATAATAGTGACAATTAGTTATAATGAACATAAAGAGTTTTGTATATAAATCTTGTAAGAATAAAATAATGATTAAACGTATTTAATAATTCATAAAAATTAAATTATAAATTGCATACATAAATATAATATCAATAATAACAATGGAAATTTAATGATGGGAAAATTATGATGTGTATATTTTATCTTTTAAAGAAGAATTGATTCTATATTTCCAAAAAAAAAAAAAAAATTCCAGTATGAAAATTTATTTTGTTATTTAAGTCGTTTTTATTCTATTGATAATTTAAAATTGATCAATTAAAATTTCTTTTGCATTTGAATTATTTTCTTAACATTTTCAATAATTATTCTTTTTCAAATTTAAATTGTAAAAAAAGTTATTTGATTAAAAAACTTTTTAACTATAAATTTATTTAATTTCGGTATTTTTTTGTTTTTTGTTTTTTTGTTTTTATACTCATCTTTAATTACGTTTTTTTTGACTATTGAATATTAAAACCTATAAAAAAAATTACTTTTAAAGGAATAAATTAAATACTCGTGGAATAATACATACATGTACGTACTGAAAAATTTTTCTAGAACTTAATTGAATAGGGATTAATTTACGATATTACAGTTTGAAAATGAATTTATTTATAAACTTTTATATAATTTCTGTGAAATTGATTAATTTTCAATTCTATAATGTCAAATTTTATTAATTTGTTTAACATTTTTTAAGACAAATAGGCAACAAAAGAGATTTTTTAATTTAAAAATATATTTGAGACAGATAAAAAAAATTGTAAATATGGACCATATATGTATCTAAATGCTTGAAAGAAAACATAAACATAATGTTTTTTGGCATCATATGAAAGGCTTTTTTGCACTCTTTACAACAATATCATCCCAGCCGCGACTTTTATGACTCATGTAGATTTTCCTCAATGAAAAACTAAAGGTCGATTCACACATTTCAGGTCAGTCTCAGTTCCGATTATTCGGATGGTATTATTGTATGGAGTTCATATGTACATATTCACACATGTCCGTTCAGTCTCAGTTCAGTCACCGATCAGTCAGAATTTCTCGGTGTCAGAGATTTCCGATATCGTCGTCAACGTTATTTTTTGAAATGACTGACGGAATTCTGATAGCTTTCAGTCTTTTTTTTGTACATTGTTGAGGTAGGTTGTGTTTTTTTATGTGAGAAAATGTCTACTGACGAAAAATTAATTGAAAAAGTACGGGAAAATACTGTGTTGTACGATTTATCAAATAAAAAATATATGGATAGCAAATTTAAAGATACCATTTCACCCAACAAGTGAAATTGCAATTATACACAACTCTTTTACTGTAAATTTATCCATTTTTTAACTCACAACTTTACATAATATTTTAACTCACACACTGATTGAACTGATATGTGTGAATATAAATCGACTGAAACTGAACTGTGACTGACGTGACGGAACGGAGACTGAACTGAGACTGACCTGAAATGTGTGAATCGACCTTAAATTGATAAAAATATCATACAGTCAGCGATTAAAATATTCTGAGCGAAAATAATGCGTAAAATAGAGAAATATGAGTAATATGTACCTACTTACATTACATAATATAAAAACAAAAAGATATGTTTGAACATGCCACATTAATTGATTTTTGTGATGGAACTTCAGTTTTTTTTTCTTATGTTACGAGATTCATAAGTGAAGTTCAAAGTATTAATGTCGGATAAATTAATGAATTAAATATTATTTATGTTTTCTCATATTTTATTTTCAGCAAAATTTACAAGAAAGTGGCAAAAATGAACCTTTTTTCAAACTGTATTTTAAATTTGAAAAAAATAGTTCAAAATTTCACCACATTTTTATGTTTTTATAAACAAAAATGAAATGATAATTAAATAATGATTATTGAAATAGTGGATTTTATTTAGTCATTGATTAAAGCACTGGTTCCTTGTTCAGTGATAAAATCATTGCTGAAGTCTAATCTCATTGTATTGTTAAATTTATCGATGTTCTCAACGAGAAAAATGCCGTTATTCATGACTGAATTGGCTGCTGGGATGATATGTCCATATAAAATCCTCTACATAGAAAAGTGAATGAAAAAATATTCGACAAAAGCATTTATAAGCAAAAATATAAAAATTTATATCATTTATGTTGTTTATTGTGTGATGTTTGTTAGTAATATTTTTCTTGCATTTAAACTATTTTGTTCTATAATTATTGCTTTGCTGATAGGCATTGTAACTTTAAACAAGCATTTTAAACTTAAATTGATGTAATGTGATCAAATTGCTTTTGTAATGTAAAAATAAATTTATTTTCAATTAAGAGTTGTTGGAAAGAGGTTGGTATACTATAATAATATAGTGAAGTGGAAGTTTAAAAAAAAAACTGAGTGAAATTATAAGTTCGAGGTAAATATAATAATTTTAATAAAACTTTGCTGATGTTTACTTGTAAGTTTTATTAAACATTAACTTTATTCGCATTTTACAAAAAGTCTTTCAAGTCTCTATATCTCAAGAACCATTAAAACAAAGAAGATAAAGTTTTCTTTAAAATGCACTGTTAAACGCAGTCCAGACGAGACTTTTTTATGTCAAGACTTATGTCTTGACATCGAATATGTCCCGTATAGACCGCGTATGTCTTGTAGACATAGATGGCAATACATCGATGTCAAGGCTTATGTCTTTGCTACGATGTCTGCCTGACATGAAAAAAAAAATGGCGGTTTCAGATGTTTTGTGCAAATGTGTCGATTTATCAGATTTTCATCGAGAGAAAAAATTGTAAATGTGGATTTTTTTAATAAATTTAAATTATTTTTAAATTTACAAAGTTATTTCGACAAAATTTCAACTTTATATTCACTTATTTGAAATGGCAAGACATGAAATGCCCAGACATGAAAAAAATGGCAAAACATAAACAATGTCCTTACATAAGTCTTGACATAAAAATGTTTCGTGTGGACGGCGTATTAACTGTTAAATTCTCCCAAAAAGATTTCTTGCCCAATAGAAGATTGAGATAAACAAATACCCGAACAACGCAGGTTAATCAGATTATTCTATAAAATAATATTGATTTTGTTTTTTAATTTCAAACCATTGTTATTTCACACGTCACACATAATTAGTTAAAGTTCTAAAATAAAAAGGCATATTATAATACATACAAACAATATACAACAGTTAATTATAATTTGTTTTTGTTCTAGTCTCTAGCATGAAAAACTTGCACTAATTTTTTTTTAAAACTAAATAATCTATGTACGCCATATTTAATCTTGTCACTGGGACACACGGAAAATTGAAAAGCTTTTAAATCTTTTTAAAATTTTTTTATTTTTGATGTTCTAAAGACATACTATTATAACTATGCCAACAAAGTTTTAACTACTTTAAATTTACATACCATACATATATTTGTGTACATAGTGTCTTATCCAATTTAAATTGTCTTTCTTTGTATCTTAAATTCGTATAAAGTGCACTTTTTTATTTAAATTAAATTGCATAATACAGAAGGCACACAATATAATATTACCACGTTTCACTACATAGTAGGAGTAGAAAAAAAAAATTATAATAAAAAACGTGTTTAAATTTGTGTTCTTTATATGGCGTAATTATGGTATTCATGTAATCCCTTCTTGCTCTTTGTGGAGGGAAATAAAGGATTTTCTTTTTCATTACAAAAGAACAAAAAATCATGTTTAATTAGTGAATTTTTTGTAAAGATTATAATTTAAAAAAATCATGATGACTTTTTCAATTGTTTTAAATTAGAAAAAATGAAAACATAATCCCTCATAAAAAAATGAAAAGGTATACTAGAGTAGAATACTATACTGGATTATTTATATGTGTTAAATGTGTACATACATATGTTATACATATTATGCAATTAAAAAAAATAAAATCATTTTTTCTAAATTGCCGTATTGTTAGAATTTTACAATTTTTTACTATGAAATTTTATAAGTTCTGTTACTATGAAAAGTTTATAACCACTAACCAAATTAAGTATTGTATTTAAATGGAGAATTTTAAATAATATGTAGTTAAAACAGTTTGTTTTAATTTATTCAGTATTGGCCATTTAGTTTTCTTATTTTTTATTTCAAATTTTATTGCTTATGCTTAAATTTATATTTAATTAGAAAATAATTATCTTTGAAAATTAATGATTCGAATTTTACGAAATGATGCTTTTTTTCAATTATTTTAACTTAAAGTATGGCACCATTAAAAGCAATATCAAGTATCTGTGAACAATAAATATAAATTCATTTAAGAATTACATATCTACATATATTTTTTTCGTTGAATTTAAAATAGGGTGAATGATACACTTTTCGCTTTGTTTTAATTTTATACATATGATAATTAGAAATTGAAATTGAAAAGAGTTAAACGGGTAGATTGAAAAAAAAAAAAACATGTCCAAATTCTGAAACATGTAGTCGATTTTATTTAGATACTTTTTTTTTCTCTTGAAAAATCTTTGTTTAGGAAAAAAAATTGTTAAAGGAAATAATATCTTTTCGACATTGAACTTTTGCTAAAGCAATCCAAAAGATTCTTTTGAAAATATGAAAAAGTGTATTAACAACTTTTAAATCACTGTTTATTTGTTTTCTTTTTAAAATATCTAGAAAAAAACTGCTTTTTTATTATAAAACACGTCTTTGTACCTATATGGATTTCGGTGATTTCTTATACATTATGCAAAAGTGAAGAAACAGTGTTCGAGTTGCTCTTAGGTTTTATTTTCTTCTCAATTTTTCATTTTTATTTATTTATTTTTTTTTGAATTATGTCTTCTCCACAATTTCTAATATTTTTTCTTTCAATGTATTCTTTATTATTTACTACAATTGTATTAAAATTAAATGATCTTTATTAATTAACACCCTTTTTACTATACATATTCATTCTCTCTTAATTTTATGATATGAAAAGTAGCTTAAGATATTAGAAAATTTAAAGAATTTTATATAATGCAAAAAATAACGTTGTTTTGAACTCGACACCCGCTAAAAAGTATCTTTCAAGTAGTTTTAAATATACTCGTACTCATATATATGTATGTAATGTACGTATACATATGTATATATTATTGCTGTACACGTACAATACAATTGTATGTATTTAACAAAAAATGAATTTTTCTAATTGTGCTTAAAGGTGAAACATTTCGTGTTTTGTGATTGCAACATCAACATGCAACGTGATAGATGCAGGAAGAAGAAGAAAAAAAATAAACAAAAACATTATATTATACAGTACTTATATAAAAGTATACATATATTATAAAGGTAAAGAAGTCAGAAAGGTATTTTATCATCATATTCTATTTTATGTGTGTCTATTTATATCTACCAACAAAGTACATCTACTATTTATTCATATGTATTATATGTACATTGTACATGTATCGTATTTTACTACTAGCAGGTTATAGGATTAATTTTTCCTTTAAGAGTTTTAATTAGTAGTGACATAGTTGCGATGGTCTTGATGAACAAAACACGATTCAAGTCATAAATTATTTTAAAGTAGATATGATGGTAGAATTTCCTTGACATTTATGTAACTTTTCAAGTATTGTATTGTATCTTTTTCAATTTAATTTCGTGACTGATCAACTCTCTGTGTATCTATTTTAATGTGTGCTAAATTTGAATTTGATGCAATGCATTCACAGATTTAAAAAAAAAATAATGAAATATATATGTATGTACCTACTTATAAATAAACAATAACATATTATTTTTCTTGCAAATACAGGAAAAAACAATTTTTTTTAAAATATTCAATTTTAATGCTAATAAAGGTTTTTTTTTCATTTAAAATTTTCAAATAAATGCAAATTATATGTATCTAAGAATTTTAAATATTGAAACAATTTATACTCACGTATATTTCCATTTAAAAATATACTTTACTTGCATATTTCCATATTGAGTAACAATTAAGATTGAAGAAATTCAATTTTTAGAAAATTTAGATCACGATAAATAATTCATTAGAACAACTCCACCCCCAATATGATAGTACACAATAAACAGTAATACCAAATACCATCCCAACGAATGAGTATTCTTGCAAAAAGGAATACGAATACATTAAATCGAAAAAAATACCTTTCAACATCCTTTCATATATTCGGTTGTATATATCGGCACGATTTTATATTTTTCTTATACACGATAGAGTTTGGTATTTTGAATGCCATTAAACAATAACAAGTTAACAGCAGCATATCAGTTCAGTAGAAAATTCAAAGTGGCAGTACTTAGTTCTGAGTTGAACTTGATCCAATATGAATTTTATTGTTTGTAAGAAGGAAATTTCAACAAATGAACCATACGCTGATGGCTGTTCATGCATATACTGCACCGAAAAGAACCAAACACCCATCATAAAAAAAAAATCCATAACACTAACATCATTTTAATTTTTATCTTATACTTATGTTGAACCCAAAGGCAATTTTGCAATATTTATGTATTTTTTTTGTTTTTTTCTCTTTTATGAAATACATACAACATACATACATATTTTGGCTAAACTTCTGATTAGAGCACGTGTGATTTCGGAACGAGGCCTTTTGATATACCTACATTACATACAAAATTTGAAACTTCTTATATCTCAAGAACTCTATGTATCCGTTCGAAGTAAAATAAAGTGCGTTGGAAAGAAAAAATAGTTCTCTTTAAAAAGCATTATTAATTTTTATCCTGAAACAAAGAAATAAAGGTTTTTGTAAAACATGTCAATTTTCTAAAATCTCACGCTTCCTAATCGGAAGTTTCCCCATATTTTTTTCCGTATCACAGTTCCTTCAGGGTTTCTTTTAATGTTTGCAAACATACATACATTATATTCAATATTCCTGGAATATCATTTATCATTGTAAATTAAATAAAATTTTATTTTTTAACACAATGAAGGCTTTTCTTTTACTTTGCTTTTGCTTTGAATAATTTTATTATATTTTTTGTATTTTTTGCTTTGAAGAATATCCTTTTTTTTTGCAGACAGATAAAATCAAACGAGCTGTTAATAAATAATCAATGAATATATCTTATGGGAAATGTTAACGGAAATATCTTTTTTTTTCCTTTGAACCAATAGGTTTAATATTATATTGCATAGTATTCTTTAAAATAAAAAAATTCAATATAAAATATTCTAGTTTAATATGTTTTAGTTTATCTTAAACTATTGCAGTATTTAATAATGTATGTATAGAATGTTGCAGAATAGTTGAAAACAAATTTTTTAAAAAGATATTGACAGGAATTGAACGTAATTTTGTTTCCTTTTTAGTATTCATATGGGAATCTGATTTTATTAATATTTATTTATACAAAGGTTTTGGTGCATACAGATAAATGCTTTCCAATAATACAATGGCACATGTTATAGGTGAAATAGAAATACATACATGCATAGTTCATTCGAGATTTTATAGCATAAAATTGTAATTTAGTTTTTTAAGTAAACAGGATAAATTTTTTTTATGTTTAATTATTCATTTATGTAGATACAAAAGTTTTATGTTATTAATTTAAAATATTTTAAAAAGTTCAATAATAAAATTTAAAATAGTTGAGTCAATATAGTTCATCTACTTTGCGAATGTCCAGCTCTAAAAGAACGAAGGCTAGCTAGATTAAAATAGGGCTATTGTTGCACTTCGACCTGTATAGCCCGTGCTTCTTATAGATTTAGGCTTTTTATAAATCCTAAGATTCTACTTGAAGGTGCGCACCAGATTTCCTCAGGCTTGAGGAAAAATTGGTGCAAGTGTCGCACTCTTTTTGAGACCAATGCCTCGCATTCACACAGAATGTGTTTTGAGGTCTCTTTGGACCCTTTGCAGAACCTGCATTTGTCATCTTCTTTGAGCCCTATCTTGCTCAGGTGGCGGTTGAGCGGACAGTGCCCAGTGACTGAAAGTCTTGAACAAATTTATTCAAAAATCAACAGCCCTTCATACCATACCATAACACAAATATAATGAAAATTCGTTTTAAATACAACAGGACTATGTTGCCCTATTAATTTTAATTTTCTGCAGAATCTTCCTCTCATACAAATGTACAAATGTAGATTTTTCTTGTCAAACGTTTGTGTGTATGTTTCAGTGAGACAAGGAACTTAACAAACTATTGAATAAACTTTGAGTGATAGAAGCTACATATTTTTATGTGAAAAGATATATGTATGTACATATATGTGACTTTTAAACTTTGGGCAGTTATATCTCGGTCTTTATTGTAGCAGTTCTATCTAGTCAAACAAAAGCATTTCAAAAATTGCGATGGGTAGTTGTTTTTGGTAAATTTGTGTGAAACAGAGGAAAGACGGAAATTGATTTATTTAACTCTCTACTTTGTATCATTGTGTATAAACTTGCAGACTTCCACTATTTCATATTTGTTTAATAATAAACCCTTCCCACCAAACCATACGAATCGAGAATGATTACGAATACGTATTGCTTAGACGATATCGTACGTACATCGCTTTCGATATCGATTTTTTTTCGAATATGTATCATACGACAGGAGAAAATGGACCTCGATTACAAATTAAAAATGTGAATCGCCTGCAAATTAATAATACGAGTCGTCTGCTAATTAATAATGTTATTCGAGAACGATTAATCAATACGATTTGAGAATGAATAGATAATGCGTTTCGGAAACGATTCGAACTGATGATTGTTTTTCGATATATATACTTCCAATATATTTCAGAATCGACATATCGATTTTAAATATTAGATTTAGCGTAATATTGACTAATCGATGAAACCCTATGTTCGATTTATAAATTATCAAAACCTGAAGTTTTGTGTACAATATTAATTTGGTATAGGTACAAAAAAATTAAAATTATTAAGCTTTTGACAACATATCAATTTTTTCCAACTTTTTAAACTAGGTATTTAAAAAAAATAACAATAAATGAAGAAAAAACTTTGGTTTTGACAAAACTAATTCATTGGTACAATATTTAAATTAAGTAATATAATAAGTAAAAAGGAACCTGAAAAATTAAATATATGAATTATCCTTTTCATTATTCAAACTTGTATTTTTGTTTAAATTTTGTCCATGTGTTGATAGTTTTGTGCACCAATTAATTGAAGACTGGTGTCTATATTAATGTTGTAAAAAATTACAAACATAAAAAATATTTTCTAAAAGTATTTTTACAAACCTTTCAATACTGAAATAGTTAAAAACACTTTATCACTTCCTCTTCCAGGTTTGCCATGCCAAGTATATTGTTTAGCTACCTCATCAGTAAACATGCTGTTTATATTGTTTCTGAGAAATAAGAAAGTATGTGAAAATTTTAAATGAAAATTTTCTAAACAAAATTTCAGAAATATAGTGAGTATACTCACCAGTTGTTAAAGCATTTAATTATTTTCGTGCAATTTTTTGTCCATTTCATCAAATTACTTTTGCATTATCGAACAATTACATAGTATCGTTTTGCGATATCACTTTTTCATCGAAATGCGATTTTTCGCTTTTTGGTTTGTTGGGTTTAACGTATATTTTTTTAAAATTTTAACGCCGTAAACACAATACAACGGTTGTCGGCGACTGCAAGCTTTGTATGTTTTTTTATTGTTGTAACAATAACGAAAAACATACAAAGCTTGCCGTCGTCGCTTGCCGTCGCCGACAACCGCTGTATTGTGTTTACGGCGTAAGAAGTTTATACTCTCAGTCAACATAGTGTGTTAAAAAACGTATTACGTTCTAAAAGCAAAGCAACTTTTCCTTGTAAACGAGATTGGAGTGTCGAACAATTTTTGTAAATTAGACAAAAAAATCGTATTAAAGGGTAAATTTGCATTAAAAAAAACATACTTTCATTATTTCTATCAAATTTCCAAAATCTTTGTTTTTGTTGTTTTCTCTTCCTTTTGAAAATTTGTTTAAAATTACGAATGGAATTTGCTAGATTGATTAGCTTTAAGCATATACATAAAATGTAATAAGAATACATAAGTAAGTATTATTTATCTTTGTTTCGTATGGTATATAATGTTTAAATAGCAATGAATTCAAACGGTATAGGGATATTAAACTTGAAGATAAATATATCTAAGGAATTTGTTGTTATAAGTAAATTCATAAATCTTATATACAGGGTGCTTTTAATATTTTTCAATTGGAATATAATTTTTGTTACAATAAAAATTAGGTATTTTTATTTATTCCACGAAATAAATGAAATATCTTGACATTGTGGCTCATTATAAAAAAAGATCAATGTCAGTCAGTTTTGTATAAGAGTAACTCCATTCTCTACAAACGAACAGTTGGGTTGGTTGGTTGACGTGGCGGTTCTTTGGATTATTTCCGAAGACCCAAATAGCACTAACCGTGCCGTTTTGATACCACAACTGACACACCTCTCAGTTGTCAGTTGTTGTAAGCCCTTCTGTCATACATACACCTACAGTTTAAAGTGGAATGCGAACCACTAAATTCGTTGGTAGAGAACGAATTTTATTCGTATGAAATGGCTTGGTACTAATATTTCTTGTAGTTTCTTGTGGACTTAGCTTATGGTCTCTAAACAAAGCCACCAAACAATTTAATACCGAGCACTTATACCCAACTCAAAGTGAATTGGTACTCATTCAAAGCTGAGTGAACTTAGGCGGACTCGAACCCGAAACCTTCAGCATCAGAAGCCAACACTCTACCGCTTTGTCCACTGCCCGCCTAAAAACGAACAGTTACACTTAAAACCATGGTATGAGGGTCATGCATGTTAGTACGAATTTAAAAAGTGTACATACATATGTGCTCAAATCCACCTATAGTTAACACTTTTTTTTTTATCTAAATTTAGTGAATTGAGACGATACATTGAGGAGCATGTTTTTTCTACTACTTTTGCCACTATCATATGAATTACCACCTCATTGATGCATTGTGTACTTACATATCTAAAACGTAAACATGGGAAATGTATACATTTCAAGTTTAATGTTTCGGTAAAAGTTTTGAAATAGTAACAAAGCCGTAGCTAAGGGTCATTGAAAATTCTACGACTTTATAGTTATTTTGCTCTTGGGTTTAAAACGTTTTTGTTATTTTATTTTAACACTACAAACAAAAGTTTCAAATAACATATTTAAAACCATCCATACATATCAAACTTCTCACCTTAAACTTGTTACGTAGCACTTTGAGGTATCACAAATTTTATAGTAGCATTGAAAGAATCAGCCATTTTGGTAAGTATAATTAATGAAAGAATATATGTAGAAGTATGTATGTAAGTAGGTATTTCAAAGAAAATTTCTAATGGAAAAACAAATCACTACAGATGTTGCAACAATTTGAAGAATATATTTTTGCATTAGTGGGAAAGTGGCCTTTAAATTCCATTTACGAATTTGGACGGTTTTTTCCAATACTTATTTTGGAACATTTCTTCCACTTTTAGTGGTAAGCACGTTCCTGGAGCGTATCACAGTCGTTTTCATCTCTAGTGTCTGCAATTTTGTAATGGTCGTTCTTGCCTCTTGATATCAGCTACGTATACCTAGATAAAAAAACCTGCTTGTGGAAATAGGAAAAAAAAATCAGAATTTACAGTTACCCTGTTTGTATTGTTAAAGTTTATAACAATTGAAAGTTACGGTAATTAAACTCAATTATTACAAAAAGTAATTGTATATATGTTGTTTGAAATTTAATGCATATTAAAATAAATAAATTGTTTGTTTTTCATGTTGTACTCGTATAATTATTGACATTACAAATATATACAAGTAATTTAAAGTTTATTTCAAGATGATGAATGTGAAATTAATTTTGTATTGGGTTTTAATGTAAATTTTCTTGCTGTAGTATAATTCAATGCAATGAGATAATACTTATAACATGATCAATATCATGTTCAACAGAAATTTGAAAAATAAATAAAAATCTAGCTACATATTTGCTAAAACCAATGAGATAAAAATTCTTAAATTTAATATTTTTCTAAAAATTCTAGTTTTATTGAAAAACTTTTTTTTTTTAAATAAAAAAAACCGTAAATAAATTACCAATATATAATTTTGCATATTTTTCTTAATTTTTCTCACAAATTGGAAAAAGAAATTAATTTCAAGAAAAAATTTCAAGGTTTTTATAAAAGGTTAGAAAAAGTGGCAAAGATTAATAAAAATATTACATACATACTTCATTTTTTTGTAATCATAAGATTTGTTTGACTAATATGTATTCAAATTGAACATAATTCAATTTTGTTGGATCTAATTTGATTCAAAAGGCTATTTATTGACTACATCAAAAGCAATCGTACCTTCATTTTTTACAACAATGTGGTCAACTTCTGGTCAAAAAGCCTACAAAATTTTGACTCGTTTGGAAAATTTGAGCTCCTAAATTGAAGTAATGGCCCGTTTGATGAAATTTGCAATTGCTGCCCGAAAATGAACCTAATTTCAATAAAAATCAGTGTTTAATTGTTTTTAAAAACATTGAAAATAATCGAAAAATTTTACAATTCTTATTGAACAAATAAATAGTCTTCCATTAATTGGCTTTTGAAATATTTAATACAATAATAATGCAAAAGTACGTGCATTCAACCTAATTCTTATGAACAAATTTCAAAAACTCTAATCCTTTTTTCTTCTTCAAAAGTTTTGAAATAATTTTCCATAATAGAAAACCGTAAATCTATCTGTTCTAATTTTTTCAAGTACCTACGTTACTGTTTTGTTTCAAGAGTACAAGTTTTTTTAGAAATATTTCGAGCACTCAAAATTTACATTATAATTTTATTTGATTTCTGAAGTATTTCATACAAAATAAGAAAACCTTAAGTTTTTCATATTTTTATTTTTTAAATACCTTCAAGCAAAGTTGTATAAAATCAAAAATTTTGAGTGCCATGAGGATATATGGACTTTGGGCATCTTCTACTTTTACAACTTTGCTTCAAGTTAATTAAACATAGAGTGTACGTTTTTTGTGGCAAATATGAAGTTCAAAAAAAAAAAACTAAATTTTATTTTGTGTTTCTATAGTATTTTCAAAGCAATGCAATGCTTAATTTGTAAATTGTAAAAACAACAGAAAAAAAAATCACAAAAGTAAAGTTTACTGAATTTTAACAAAAGTACCAGAAACCATTTAAAAACATTTTGAAGTTTGTTTTTTCAGAAAGCACTTTTTTTTGTGTTTTTGATAGATACTAGTAAAAGGATATTTTATTAAAAACATTTAACATTAGAATTAGACAGTAGTCAGTTCAGTGTGTTTTTCTGTTTTTCTGTTTATAAGCTTTGTATTGTCTAGATTATACACTATTATAATAGTATACGTATTCTGAGAAACAATAGGTAGACACACAAAAAAAATATTTTCTTTTCTTTATTATTTTAGTTTAGTTGACATATAAATTCTCAGTATGAGTATATTAATTATATACAATACCTATAACACGATAGTTTTAGTTTTTATACATTTAAATCTATAAAACTTTAGACAAAAAAAAACGAAAAGAGAATTGTTATTTTTAAAGAGAAACGACAACTTTAGTGAACGGTTGAAAAATGAAGAATCAAGACCAAGAATATCACATTAGAGTGGTAAAATAAAATAATAAAATAATTGGATTTTCTTCTTTTTTGTTTTCAAAGAGTTTTCAATTTGCGTAACCTATATTATAATGTACCCACTATGAATAAATGTATTTACTTTGACTTTAAACCTTATTTTTAGTGTGGTTCTTTTGAGCTACGTCTATAAAAGTTCATTCGTTTTCCCTTTGAAGAGTTCTATACAATTAAAATGCTAAACAATTCATATTTTTAATGCAATTATAAATGAAAAAACTGTTTTTTTTTAAAACTATTTTTCAAGAAATTATGATTTATCTTGAAAATCATATGGAATAACTATTGTAAGGGAAAATTTCAAAAAGAACGCTATAAAAAATATTTAGATTCAGAAAATACGTTTTTTGTTCACGGCGTTTTTTTGTGATGTAAACAATTGTACATACTGAATGAAAATATAGTACATACACACTGTTTCTGTTTAGTAATCATTTTTATGATTTCTTGTTTCAGTTTTCTATTTTCCTGTCGCTTATTTCATTTTTCCTGTAATTTATATATAATGTACTTATATATATATTTTTTTTCGCTAGAAATCTAAAATAAATTTTTTTCTTTGTTTAGTATTTATAAATAAAATAAGGATCTTTTTAACCGAATTATGTTTGATAAATATTATGCAAATTTTGATTAATGAAATCGCACACAGCACAACTATACCAATGACAATATAAATTACTAACTATATCTACTCTGTGATTATACCATGTCATATGTTATGCTGCTAAAGTTAGTATAAATCAAAATACATACGAGTATATTATGTATACATAATATGTATATAACAAATGTGCATCATGTGAAGAAAGGTCATGGAAATGTTATCATTTTTTTGTTCAGTATTCGTTTTAAAAAAATAATAATGAGAAAAAAATTTAATGAGATAAAATGAAATTTTCTTAATGTACTCAAAATAAATAAAATGTCGTTAAACAAAAACATAAAAATCAAGTGAATAAATTGTCTTTCCTATAAGATTTCCAATATATAATTTCAGTCAATTATTTTAAATTTTTCAAACAATGTTTTTTTTCCCAATGTGTTGCAAATATCTTGTTTTTAACACCTGTAGCATTTGCAATGTAAACTTGTTAAAAAAAAAAGGGAAACAAAAAAATGAAAACAGAAAAAATAAATCTGATCGTATGTTATAAAGCTGTATTGTATTTTTATATATGCAAAGCAGGTGAATTATACTTACTTTAATGGTAGTTTTCAGTATAATTTAAAAAAAAAAGTGTAAAAATTCCAAGAAACATGATAAATTGATTTTAAAAAATAAGGTAGATATCACATGCAAATTGTGGTTAAATTAATCAGAAAATATTTATAACAAAACAATTGTGTTCTGATGAAAATTACACATTACTGTTTCTGTCATATACATATGTATGTTTAAAATAATGAAGCAAGTGTGTAATGTAACTGATAACAAATGATGAACAATATTGAGGTAATACACGATTCATATAAATTTGTTTATCTACACAAATTTCATATGTGTGTACTGTAGATACTTATGCATATGTGTAAATAAAGAGTATAAGTGGAGTGTTAAATATTTATATTGTTAATAATAATTCATTATGTTTATAAGGAATTTATTTTATTAGTCATTTGGTCACAGTGCCAGTGGTTAAAAATTTTTTCAACACAAAGTAACATTTGTTATGTTAATTTTGATAAGTCATTCAAAATTGAACTTTAATAAGTTTGTTGAGAAAAAAAAAATTATTAAACAAAGAAAGATAACAACACTTTTTATTACATTTGAATGTCATCGATTTATCTCAAAGTCACTTGAGGCGTATTTTTCATAATTATTTAATAAAATAGTTAAGAAAAACAAGAAATAATCCTTTCAGCAGAACACGATTCACAAGCCAAAAGACTATGTATGTATGTATGTATGTATATTGTATATACTATATTGGAAAACCCATGTTTTTGTTTCACTCTAGTAGAAAGTTTAAATTTTTATAGAACAGTTTTTAGAAAGTGAAAAAAGGTAGTGAATCAAAGGTAAAAAAAGTCTATTTGAAAGAATTTGCTTTTTATTTTTAAGTTCTGTAACTTTTCATTTGGTTTTTAACATCTAATGATCTAATATCCTAATATGGTATATTACATATATAAAGTGTTAGAATTTGGTAATTTAAAGCATCTTTAGAATCATATTTTTCGTCTCTAGAAAAGATCAAAGAAGAAAAACGAAAAAGTAATTTCGTTTTAAAACAACTTTATTTTTTTGACTTTCTACTCTTGCATGAATATGATTTTTTTAAAAAGATAAAAAATAACATTCATTAACATTTATCGATTTGCACAATGATCTGCTTAAATAATTGTAAAATTTTATACATACAAATTTTAAAAACTTATAAACCAGCCTAAATTTCGTTATACCATATGTCAGCTAATCAGACCAACTTGGGTGTACTTTTTCTTTTGGTAATTATCTGTCTTTGGAATAAATAATTTTAAATTTATATTTTTAATGAATGTTTATTTATGTGGTTTTAATTTTATTGAAAAACACCAACTTTCAGAAAAAAAATGAGATTTTATAGAGTTAATAAAACTGATTTATTGAAACAAATTAAGAAAACATTATACTCGTACAATAGACTTCCTTAAACTTTCGAAACTACATATGTATAATATCAAGAAAGAAAATGATAATAAGAAAATAATACATATATATGTATGTATAGGTACTGGAGAAAAAAAACGAATTAATAAACAAAACATTAATGATTATAATTCCCAAGAATCTTCTAAAGTGATAGCTCTTGTAATGTACCTTCGGAAGAAAAATTGATTATCTTGATATTTTATAACAAAATATGAATGTGTATATCTTTTTTACTAGATAAATCTTTCGAATATATTCACAAGATATAAAAAAAGAACATTCTTTATAAACTTCAATAAGTAATAAATTTACAAAGTGTAGCTAGCATGATTTTAATATACAAGTATGTATCTATGTACATATTATATAAACATGCATCATGTAATGAATTTGAAAGATCTATCGATTGTCTTGAAGCTTGAAGCACTTGATGATGATGCTTTATTATATTACACAATCAATGTATTATACTATAACAAAAGTATAAATTTTTTAAAAATCTTTTTCACAGATATGATGTTAATCATATTTAAAAAAATTAAAAAAACAAAAAAATTATTATTTTGTATGCATACCAGAAAATTCAAATTAAATAATTCAGTGTAACATCATGTAGTATATAAAAAATGAAATGAATGCATGTCATTCAAAATTACAAAAATGTTTGTATTCATGAGAGTTACAAATCTACAAAATGTATTCTGTCAGATGTACATAATATTTATGGTATGCATATATTATACAGTGTACACATAACTTTTATTAATTTTAATTATCTTGTTTGAATGAAATTTTTGTTATTTTGGTTTTGCATTTTAAAAATTTATACTTAATTATTTTGCTACATACATACATATGTATGTACCTACTGTTAATAAGTATATTTCACATGTACCATATTCTCATTTACTAGTAGCAAGAAAAACAGAAGAATATTCTCTTTACAAAATAGAATATTCTGGTTTTAGTGAAAGTAATTGACTTAGCGACATGGGAGGCCAAAAATAAAATAAATTTTCCTTTTCAAGATTTTATAGGATCAATGTAAAATATTCGTATACCATCAAGAGGGAAAAAAATTTAATAGTATGTATAGTATTTTTTAAACGTATATTGTACACAAGTACATAGATAATGTGCACATCAACTCTTTAACTGTATATGAAAAACCAATTTTCATTTTTAAATTTGTTGCTCGAAAACAATATATTTTTTAGCTTTTATACATTTGTACATTTATACACTTTGTCTACTACAACTTGATGATAGGTCTAATTGTACACAAAATAAAAGAGAAACAATCTTTGTACTATAATCATTTCAATTTAGTAAACAATCTTTGTTTCACAATCATTCAGCCCAATATTTTCTTATATTTTCTTATATCTTATAAAATCTTTTTCTTTGTCGGAAGAAATGTCAAAGCTCTGAAAATATTTCACGAAGTGTAAATAATTCCTTAGTTCTATGAAATAATCTCTGCTCATTAAATTCAATAATTTTTGAAATGTTAAAATCTTGAGACGCCAATAATTGGTTGTCGACGTTCATATGAAGTCCAATTATAAAAATTTTAATATCTGTGTTTTTAACAATATAGTGAAAACTGTTTCTTTATAGTTAGATGTCAAAAATATTGAATTCTGAAGTGAATTACTCAAGTGATCCGCAGATAATTTAGAGATAGTTATTCCGAAGAATTGGATTTTATCAAAAATTATGTATGGAAATTTCTTCTCCATCAAAAAATTATAAATCAGTATTTTTATTATTTAAAATTTTAGAAATTTTTCCATTAAAAATAAAATTTTACACTAGTAAAAGCTTTTCTACTGAAGGCCTGAAAAATTGTGCACAATGTAAATTGACCTAATTACCCGATGTACTCGTATACACATCTCATACAAAAAATGATTTTTCTAAATACAAGTCAAATATAGCTTGAGCCAAAAGAGTTGAAGTTTCGTGTTGTACTACGTTGGCATGCGCAGAAGAAAAGATACTTACACACATGCGTTTTTGTTGTTGTAAATTCTAATAAACAGGTTTCTTCTTTCGTATATGTATACACAAGAAGATCGCTACGGCATGTAAGCCATGCGCAATGAACCTTCAACTGAAATTATTTCAACTATGTATATTACAGCGTACTTGTTATTGATGGAAATTTAAATTTCTTAATTGCAGTTATTCACCATATATTATTTTCCGCCAAAAACTTGTATTGTCCTGGCTTTTAATTTGAAGATATTGATTTTAATGCCGATTAATAAAAATATTTTCTAAAGCATAAGAGGAAAATATTTTGCTGGAAAATGACTTTGTAAAGACGTGCAGTTTTTAATAACATAAATTTTTCTAAAACCAAAAAAAATTATCTACATATTATGTATATCAAAACAAAAATAATGAAAAAGAAAAATTACAAATCAGGTATTTTGCTATAGAACATGTTTTAAATTTACAATTATAGTCAGTTTTTACAACAACAAAATCATTAAAGTTTCACAAAAATTGAATGTAATGGCTAGAATACAGAAAAATTTGTAAATACATACAATTGTGTTGAATGTTGAGTTGCATATTTTGTCCTTCATTATGTACATACGATTATGTAGGTCAACAGGGAATAATTTTATATTATTTTTTTTTTTTAATTTTTAATTTAAAGAATTTCATTTTTTCAACATTTCAGAATAATTAAAACTGTATTTAAGAATACAAAAATTAAGTTTTAAAATAATTTTAATTTAAAATACATATATTATAAGTATTTACCTTTTATTTTTTTAATTTTTTTTTTCTTAATTTAAAAAAATCTTCTAGTGTAAGTGTAAAAAATGTACAAAATATGTAAAACAAAAATACATACAGTTTTAAAAAATTTAAAATATATACATATGTACATGTACATACATATGTGAACAGTAAAACAATTAACAATTTAAAAATAAAATTAAAATAAGTTTTATTAAGTTTTTCTGAAAAAAAAATTTTTTTTTTGGAATTTTTAAAATTTTCAATAATTTTTTTTAAATACACTCGTATTTTTTAAGATATTCAATAGTATGCACCTCATCTAGAAAATAATAGTTTAAGAAAATACGATACATATTTATATCCAATTTAACATTAATTTTTTTGATTGTTTGCTGATTGTAAACGTTGAGAATAAAATATGTATTTATATTGTTCATACCTCAATCAATAAATCAAGTTCTTTTATCTTACGAATAAAGGCAACAATAAATCTATCGAAAAATGAATAGATTTTAGTAGTCTAATAATAATATACCTACAAAGGTTTATACATGTATATCACTATGATACTGGTATAAAAGATATTTTGAAATTTTATATATAAAAAGGAGATTTCATTGTATTTTATATTTATGTTTGTTATACATTTAAAAAGATAACACATAATACATATGTATACATCGGTGTATACATATGGCATGAGTATGTACATGTACATACATATTTGTACAAATAGAAACCACATATATTTATATATTATATTTATTTTCTTGAATTTTCAATATAACAAAGTGTACTAAAAGCCTTCGTGTTTTATATGTAATTTTGAACACATAATACGATACATATCAGCTTTTCATTATTGACTTGACCATTTGTTAGCTTTCAGACATCAAAGATAAGTGCTAGGATAATTAGTTATTGTTCTGGATTTGTAACAAATATAAATACTATATACATTGATTTGTTGGTCAGAGATACTTAGATACATTCAATTTATAAATGTTATTGCTTGTTTATTTGAAGAAGAAATACATACATACTTATAATAATAGAAAATAGTGATAATGATAAAGCCCTTCATATCATCTAAGTATAACTTATGAAATGGTAACCAACAATACAATAAATATTAAGAATACATTCAATTTGATAATAATAATAATAATAAGCTAGCTATTAATGATATAGTTTTGACATTACGATAACAATAAAGTGCGTAAAAGTCTTTATAGGAAATTCTATTCATATATTCCATATATCATTTTAATGGTTGCATATAATTATTTCACAAGTATTAAATGAAATTAAATTGAATATTATAGAGTAGGTACTTGTATAATATGCAATTATCGAAATTTTATTATGCGTGTTGACTATTTATTTCCTATTGTTGTTTAGAGATTACATACATTTGAAATATGTTAGGGATCTTCTTGAATTTTTATTAGGTTTTGTATGGAATATGCTGATAATTTTGTTGAATTTAAAAACTATCATATAATTATTATTTTCAAAAATCGAAGTAGAAAAGTGCTATAGAAATTTTGTAGTCTTTTCTCGGTTTGTTTTTAATAATTTTCCGATATAATATAGGAAATTCCATAATATTTGCGGGCACAACAGCTCGATGTAAGTCGAGGCCTACTTACATACATACATCATATGAAGTTAAGCTTTCTTGACTCTTTTTTTGCCAAATATATACCATAGTAAAATTCATATTCAAATCAAAAAATTATATTTTAAATTAACTTTTTTTCAAATTATTTAATGTTTATATAAAAATATGAGAATATTCGAACAAAAGAAAATGGATGAAAATTGTAAAGGAGAAGGCATTTTGCTAAATGAATAATTTGCTTGACTGTACAAATTCAAGAATGAATCACGCGCAGCTAATTGCTTGACCGTTTAAATTACCCCATTTCGTATATTATCAATCCGTATTTTAACACATTTCTTTTTAATGACCGTATTCTTTATATTCATTGCCAGGAGAATAGTGCGATTTTCTAATCATTTTTCACTTTTTCAACCAAACTGATTTCTATTTAACGAGGTGAAGATATTAGCCCATATAAAAAAGAACTGTCGAAAGCAAGTTTTTGTAGGATTTAAAATTTAAATACATTGAAAAATTTGTGTATGAAAAATGAATTGAGAAGAAAGAAGGAAGACTGGTGTAGTGGTGTAAAAGTAAAATGTGAAGAATGTAGGTCGTGGGGAAGAATCGTGTAAAAATACGGAATAGGAATAAAGTGGCCCATCTTTCTTATTTACAACTCTTTTATATTATTTCTTCATCTCTGTACTCTTAAAATGTCAAAATTTGTTATACATTTTAAAGTCGGGTTCAAAATTGGGAGGACATTTCAAAAATTTTGACTTTTTCAATTGTTACCTAATGTTATATCAAAAAACGAAACATTAATTTTAAAAAATTGTACATAGTACATGTATAAATTTTATTAAAAATGTGTTTGAGAACGAATTTATTCGTCTGACAACACTGTTTCACTCGGCTGCCTGGCTGGTACTGGGGGTCGATTCTGTTTCGGTGAAGTGAAAACGTGTAAACAGTTTACACGCTTACACTGCTAATTCCGATTCTAATACAGTGTAAACGTGCAAAAATATGTCAAAAAGTTTTCATATGAAAATATTTTTTGCACTGTGAAAAGTGTCAGTGTAAAAAAAATTTGTCATTAAAATTTTTATTTATTAATAATAAAAAGAAAAAAAATAAAAGAAATGGAAAAGTAGAAATTAAGTTTACATTAAAAAAAGAGTTAGAATTAATAAAATTATATTTAATAGTATAAATGAGACTATTAAAAGCAAAAGTTGATCTATTCCACTTTTTGAAAAAATTGAGTTAATGATGGCAAAATTTTCGTTGTGTTGAAGGCTTTTAATCTGAAAAATTTCAATTTTGAAAACTGCATTGATGATGGTTGTAAAATTTGGCATTGGAAGCAAAACTTAAACTATTCCAACATAATGTTGGTAGCAAAACTATAACTATTCCAAAATTTGCTTACTAGTATTTACTAAATTAAACATTGATTTTTTTAAATTCATGTTTGAATTAAATTCAGAAGCTTAGAGTTCTCATATAAAATAAAAAAATTATTAAAATTGCATTTAATTTAAAAGTTATACGTTTTTCCTGTTTTTCTCAAAACCATCTAACATGGAATAGTTATACTTTTGCTTTTAATAATCTCAAATGAGGTTTCAATATTTTTAAGATTACAATTTAGTTTAAATAAGGTTAAATGACGAAAATAAAATATGTATTTGAAAGAAATTACATAAAATTATCTTTTATTTATTCGTTGATTACTGAAAGCAGCGATTTAAACAAAATTTGTGGTAACAATAGAAGATCGTATCCTTCGACCTTCACCTATCAGTATTTAATTCTTGTTCTTATTACTTATTATGTTATTACTTATTATGTACTTATTACACGTCGCAAAATTGTGATTTCATTATAAATATAAGTTTTTACAATAAACAATACAAAAACACAACTTTTTTTTACTTGATTTGACAGTTCTCATATCACGTCGGTGAAAAAATTTAAATCAGCGCCTCATTCAGCACTATGTTTGCACGAACGCAACAAGAATTGCTTATTTGGGTACTGTGCAGTGGAAAAGTGAAAACAGTGTGTGAAACGTCAAGTGCAAACTTTTTTTTTCATGTTTTCACTTCACCGAAACAGAATGGACCCCCTGATAATAATGTGTTTTCGGCTTGTCAGCGTTGAGAAAGCCAAATGAATTAATACTCATCAAAGCTGAGTGAGCCTTGTCAGATTTGAACACAAAATATTCAATTTTAGAAGTGATCACTCTACTTCTCGACCACTTTTCGATCATAGAAAATTTTATAATTTTGCGTCTAAATTTATTTTATTTTATTTTTATTTTTCATTTTTTATTTTTTTGTAGAAGAAAAAGTATTCCATGTTGATTTGTATAAGTGCAGATAGTACTCTGTGTTTTCAATAAATGTATTATGTGTACATTTATATACATATGTACACATCAAATTTTTAACTCGTATTTTTTGAAATGTTAGCACTTTATTTTGTACTATTCAAAACTAATTTTTTATTTTAGAGAACTAAATGTAAAAGTAATGTAAAAACATATGAAGTCTATGACAATTTTTTAATTTTACATACAATCTTTTTTGTTCTAAAACACACTTCTGATAGAATATATTCCTTTTTTTCTAAGGTAGAAAATAAAATTTGTGATAATTTATTGAAATTAAATGTATTCTATAAATTTTATAACACTTGTTTTACTGAATTTTGAATAAAACTTTTTAATTTTTTCTTTTACACATCATCGATATAATATCTAAATTTTTTTTAGTTTGAAAAATACCTTGATATACACTTTTTCAATACTAAACTAATTGGGATCGATTCGACTACAATCTATATACATACATATTACATATCTTTATAATGTACATATATGGGGAATTCCATTTGTAACGGCTGTGACATCCTGACTCTTAAATATTGAAAAACTCATACAGCAATTGCATTCTGATTATACTTTTATATTCTTAATATACCTTCTAAATAAGCAAACGACGCAACGGTTACGATAAAACAGAAAACTTCAAATATTTCTAATCAGAATCCTCATTTTAGTAGCGTAACGGGTGTGACGCTAACGATTTCTAATTTAACGGATTTCCGTATATTTTACTGAATATCCTAAAATTTACACATAAACAATTCCAAAAATAATTTTTAATTATACTGTAGACACTTGAAAGAATCTTTTAGAAAAATTTGACGAGAAACAATGCAATACTTTTTTTATAATTAAAAAAAAGAAGTGTAACATTGAGTGTGACATTTTTTGTAACGGACGTGACAGCGAAACGAGTTTCTACTGATAAGTAGCAATTAATTTTTTTAATATGTACTGTTCTCGATAGTGATATCGTAAATAATTTAACACTAGATACACCAAAAATTGATATTTGTATACCTATCCAAATCAGCTTCATTCATATGAATTTTAAGGTAACAAGTGGTCGATTTGCGTGGAATTCTCCATATGTATTTACATTTATCTTTTGTATGAATAAGAAATTTTACGTTTTTAATGTAGGTGTTTTTTTTGTAGTTCTATTTTTTTCTTTATTTTATTCAAAATATATGTATAGGTATGTGTATATATTTTTTTTTTTGGCTTTTTATGAAATTCATATAAGTACATAATATGCTCGTATATGAATGTTTTTTCACCTTAATAACAAATTAACCTGATGTCAATATCTATGTACAATATATAGGTATATATGTATACATATGTAGACGTATGTACGCTCTTTTCTGGCTTTAATGCAATTTTCTTGTATGTTGAAATTCTGAATTTTATGATTATACTCTTTCAAATGACGATAATAATAAATTGAACTGATGTTTTTAAGTTTTTTGAATTTACATACATAAGTACATACATATACGTATATGGTGTTATAAAATTGCAAATTATTTAACATAAATCGATACATACCACTCGTATATACATATACATAAGATGATATTGATTTCAGTTTATTTTTTACTTTTCACAGATTTGATATCAAAAATTTTGTATAAACATGATAGTGAAAGCAATATTGTACATAAAAGAATAAAATGATTTTAAAAATTTGGTTTAAATGTGAGATTATTTGCACTGATTTTACAAAATGTGCAATATTTTGTCTATGATATATTTGTCTGTGTATGATACATTCATGCTATTAGAGCTTCTTATTTGCTGTTTCTTTATTTGTAAGATTTTAAATACAGAATAAAAATGAAGAACAAAAGGTATGGATCTGTAAAAATGACAATGTGATTGTGTAATGTATATTTTATATGAAAAGATTCCTGAGTAACATGAATTTTCTTTATAAAATAAGTTGTAAATATATACGTACATATGTACCTACATATTTTTAGTTGAATTTTGTGAGCGTGATAAAATTACTATTTTAACCTATAATAATTTAAGTATATTTATATGTATCTTTGTTGTTTGTAAATAATATATAATCCCAGTTGAAAATTGAAAATGATGGGAAACAAGAAAAGATGATATGTAATTATTATTAGCTAGGCTATTTTATATTTTGTATTTTTGATTTCGAACCTCCATAAAAAGGTTTTAAAATTTTTGAAGTTTGAACTTCTAAACGTATTTAAAATTTCACTCAATTTAACTTTTGGTAATTCAAATAAAAACACACCCGTTCTTGTACTACTTACATACATAATATTTAGATTTTAAAAATTACACACATCTTTATTTTTCTTTAGATACTGTGGTAAAAGCACTACTTTTTCATTAAACATTTTTCATTTAATATTTTTAAATGTACACATATATATACATACTCTTTATTTTCTCACTGGGTAGAAATATGTTTTTATCTTACATTTTAATGCAAAAGGATGATGTTGCATGGAAATTGAAAATTGAGTAAATTTATTAGGATTTCATTAGAATGAACAACTTTGAAATGTTGCAGAAAGGATAGTCGTGAAAATTTACCTACTACAAAACTGGGTAAAAGATAAAAGGTTTCAGGGAAAAACAAATTCATATTGCAGAGTGAATTTTAAATTATTTACACATCAATGTGTATGTAAATAATTTTTTTTCATTACACATAAAAATTTATTTTCGATCGTAAGCTTATGTATGTCAATACACACATAAAAGAAAAAAAATTTGAAAAATAATAAATAAAGGATGAAAGTTGCGGTGTGGTGTTCACTTTAGGTGTTTATAAATTATTTTCTTCGTTTTTGTAAATTAGAAAAAAATTGTGTTGAGACGTTAAACAAACGTTAATAAAACTGAACTTTCGAAACATTATGAGAATAAAATTAAATATCTCAAGTAAAATTTCAAAATCCTTTTTTTTAAATTTCATAAAAATATTTTAAACGAATTTTTTTTCCCACTTTAAAAAACACCATAAAAAAAGGATAATTACAAATTAATTAATTTTATTTTATAAAAATAATTGTCTCATTATTTTGCTTAAAAAAAAAAAGAATTTTATGGTTCAGGGTATATTTCAAGTAAAAGTTATATGTATATGTACGTACATATACTTTCTTTCATATTTTGTTCATAATTTCTGATATATATGCATAATTAAAAGATTAACTTTGTCTTCTTTTTTTCTGCAATTTGCTATAATTACTATCATAAGAATATTTTTTAATTTATTTATCGACTAACGATCAAATTAAGCTAATTAACATTTTATAAAAAATGATTATTATGTTCATAAAATTGAATTTGCTCTTATTTTTTTTCGATAAATTATTCTTGTTTTCATTTTTATACTGTCTTAAGAATTTTCTTAATTGCTTAAAAAGTATTTTTTCATACAATTTATTTAATTATGATTATATTTCTATAATATTTTTTTTTTCAAATAATTTTAGTTTAAAAAGGTATATGTAGAAAAATTCTGCAATGATAGCCAAAAAAATGCTATTCAGTAAATAAAGATAAGTATTTCTAAAATACGTTTTTTCACTTACTTTTTTACGATATAAAAGAAGATTTCATAATGAACTCCCTCATAATAAATATTTGTTCGGAATATGTATTGCAACAACTACAATTATTTTACTTAAGTATATGTATTACTATAACATTACCACATAATATGTACATACAAACATACGTATTTACGTATCTACACATTTGTGTAGATTTGTATAAATCTAAACGATAGTAGATATTAATATAAAGAACGAATTCATATTATGTACAATGAATTGAATTAAGGTGAAGTTCGAGGTTCTATTAAAAAAAAAAACAAACTGTTTATCCATGTTTATCTACATAATATGTTTACATTTGATTATAATAAATGTTTCGCATGAGTGCAAGAAAAGATTGTTATGGAATAAGAAAATCATTGTATGTACATACATACATACATACATATGTACATATATATGAAATGTACAAAATTACTATTTATAATTGACTGTGTATGTAAATAGAAAATGTGTTTTGCAACTTTTTTTAAAAAAATAAATTCAGCAATGCAAAGGCATATAATGTAAAATCCACTGAAGATTGTGTGTACAAATGCATTTTTAACCAAAAGCTAAGCTTTTAATAAAAGCTGGTCTATTATATGTATACGTATGGTTATTTTCATTAAATGGATAACCCACCAAAATGTTGCATATATACATATACATATATGTATATATGAATATGTATTAGAAAAATGTAAAAACTATATATATTTCAAGAATAATTTTTTTCATTTCCCACTAATTTCTATTTAGCATACTTTTGAACTACGTACCTATATGTACATACATATATGTATGTAATATCTAAAAAGAGATTATAATATTTGCATTTTGTACATTCCCGTGTACAATCAATCCTTTAATTAAATTCACAAAATTCGAAGCATCATAACATTTTAAAACAATTTAAATCAATTTCAAAATATGTTTACTAAAGCGATATATGCTTTTAGAATAATTAAATGTGGATTAAGATTCCATATCCTGTTAATTAAATACCCTTAAACATGTTCCTGTTATAATAACATACATATCTTTCTAACAGATTACCTGTAATTCATTTTAGAACAATTACGATAATATGTATTATAGTTGAGAACTACAATTATTCGATAAATAAGTACATTAGTATAAAGTATACATGTTTCTTGAATCAATATATGGTTCACATAACTTCCCAAATCATATTCGTATATATGTACTCGTGTACATATATTTTTTATACACGATAAGTATATATTTTTTATTTTTAAATTTTAGTGAATTATGAGTAATTAGAGCATTCAAAATTATTCAATAAATAAGTGTTTTACAAAACTATCTGAAATTTATTTTCAAATGAAAATCCTGTCGTTTTTTTTGCTTTTTTTTGTTTTCTTTGGAAAAATTAGACTGACGAGGTTTTACCAGCTAGGCTAAATGATATGTACTTTTGTTAATTTACAAATTGATATGCTTGCGTTGCACAAACATATTAAGGGGATTCACTCTTTGGTGCAAATAGGTATTGCATCGTTGCATTCGGTGTATCATAGCACGAATTTTTGTTGTATCGTTGCAAATTGTTGTTGTATCGTTGTAAATTCGTGCTACGATACACCGAATGCAACGATGCAATACCTATTTGCACCAAAGAGTGAATCCTCTTATTATTTTTGGAAAAAAGATTTGTGTTATTCATGTATTCGAATAACATGCAACAAAATTTGATGATTAAAAAGTGGAATTGATGGTTGCATAATATAATATAATTGTATGTATAGATTAACAGGTAACAGGAATTATATACCTTGATTTTATCAGCTTTTAATAATTATATTAGGTTTAATAGAACTTTTTCTGAAAAGACCTTTTTGTAATAAAACACATAAAAACTTAATTTTAATTAAAAATTTGATTCACAATCTAAAAATATTTTGAAAAAGATATCAAAAAACAATAGTTTACAAGTATTAACAATAATATACTACATATATACATATGTATATGTAGGTAAATAACGATAAAAATTAAAATAATAGTTGATTAATCACATTAAACAACATTTAATCAACTCATAAAAATTTTAGGAAAAAAAAATAATGAAAATGCAACGATTGAATGGTAAAATGAAAAAAAGCCTTGGTTAATTTCTGACAATAATTACTAATGTTAATGTCGTTTTGAAAACATACCTATCGGTGCATAAATCATCATTTGTACAGCTGCTTATGATATTACCAGCGTACATACAATATGTATGTATGATATGTACTTGTGTAAGTATACATTTAAATATGTTTTTAAATATAAATGACATTACACATGCATGTCCTACAGCTATTATTAATAATATTATAAATTTTAAAATGAAAAGAAATAAAAATTGCATGAGTGAAATTTGAGATAAAAACGTTGTATATATAAATGAGTAAGACCTGTAATGTGTTCGGTATTGTATCTTCCAAGAAAATTCTGAGACCACGAATGTCAACCGGAAAGCATGGTTTTATATACATTCAATTAACATAGATACTATACGAGTGTGTACATATTATACATGAATATATTATTATTGAATAATGAGAATTTATCAACTTATTGATTGATAAGAAGTTGTATTAGTCTGTTATATTGTGTACTCATAAATCAATTCATATTTTAAACAGCAGTCATTCTTAATTGAGAAATCTGTTGAAAAGCATATAACCGAAAAAAAATTACTGTTGATTTTTAAAATAATTTAGTGAAAGTTGAAAAAAGTGTCTAATTTTTAAAAAGTTCAATAATTTTTTTAATATACTCGTATGATACATATAAGTGTAATTCGAAGAAATTATTGTGTTTTTGCTCTGAATTTTTTTTCTTGCAAAATGGGAAAAGTTTTTTATTATATATTTATAATATTGTACATAGTTAATGGTAATTTAAATGGTGTTTATAGCCAAGATATTACACCTGAATTTTTAGAACCGATTTCACCAGTTTTGATAAATACAACAATACCAGTGTTAATAAATACAACATTACCAGTTTTGATAAATACAACATTACCAACAACAGCTAATACAAATACTGAAACAACTACAGTGTATAGTACAACTGTTACAAAAGAAACAACAATTGAAGAATCAACTGTTCGTCCTGAGACTCCAGCGACAGATGATAATAAATCAACTTCTTCTACAGAATACTCATCAATTACAACTCCTGGAAAAACAACTGTAACCACAGTTGTATCTACTGTGAATACAGAAGGACCAACAAGTATTTCTTCTACACCTTCTACCATAATAACATCATCAAGTACTATTGTAGCATCTTCTACTAGTAGTTCTGAAACTACAAACTTATTAGATACTTCCACTATTAAAACAACTGAAATAATACCTGAAACGAGTGTGAAGACCACAATTTCTCCGGTATCACCAACTTCTGAAGAATCCTCAACATTTTCATCTGTGTCTTCAGAAACTTCTGTGTCTTCTACTACTAGTTCTGAAACTACAGACTTCTTAGATACTTCCACTATTAAAACAACTGAAATAATACCTGAAACGAGTGTGAAAACTACAATTTCTCCGGTATCACCAACTTTCGAAGAATCTTCAACATTTTCATCTGTGTCTTCAGAATCTACTACAATAATAGGAAATACGAATACTATAAGTTCTACTTCAGCAAAAACAACTGACATAACTACTTCTTCAACTAACCCTCAAGAATTTTCAACTTTATCAACTTCCACTGAAACAAAATCAACCACTAATGAACACCCAACAGTTTCACAATATACGAGTACATCCACCTCAAAACCTTCGACTCAGTCTACAGTTTCTAAAGAAACTACAATATTTACAAGTCTTTCAACGGAATTTACAACATCCATAAAACCCACAGTTGTCACTCAATCCTCTACAGCTATACCATTGACGACAACAAATCCTATTGACAGTACATCTAGGATTATGACTACAACTGTGATGCCAATCTCTACTACAGAAGAATTACCAAAAACAACAACAACAATACATGAAACAACACAAAGCGTTAATAAAACAACTGCAAGTCCTTCTATTTCTTCTACAACTCCTTTAGTTGAATCTACAACAGAATATCTTCCTAGTACTACTGAACCTTGGGAACTTTGTGAAGTACAAAAAAGACCACGAGGTCAACCATATTATTATTACGCAATGGGAAGTAAGTTGAATAAATTTACAATTTTACTTGAAATTGTTTTTGTTATATTTCAATAATTTGTTTATTTTTGAATAAATTTCCAGGATTGTTTCGTGTAATACCATATTGCTGTTATTTATGCTGTAAACTATCTGACAGTTTTATATCTAGATGTAAACTAGTGCATTTTACTTATTGTAAGAATTACAATAGAAGTCAGTACTATTATTAAAACTCACGCACAAAAAAAAATAATCGAATATTTAAAAAAAAAATGGTACATAATGTATGTAGAAGTTAGTATGAAAAAAAATCAAAATTTAATAAAAAAATATTAAAATTTTATTTTTTATATGTATAAAACTAAACTTTCAAAAAATAATTTTTGGATGTTTTTTAAAATTTATGTCACTTTTTAGACACGATTTATTTCTAATTTAAAAAAAAAAAAATCATATGAAAAAATTTGAAAAAAAAAAAATACAAAAATAAATTTACTTCAGAAAAAATCAGTGGAAATCGTACTTATTTATTTTCACATTATTTCTCTTCTTTTCTGTAGTTTTAAGAGCAATCAATAAAAGTTATCTTTTCATATGTACATATTAAAGAAAAACAAAATGTCAATATGTTTTCAATTTTTTTACGAAAATCTAAAAAAAAAAACTTTATTTCCCTGTGGAAAATTGAATTTTAAGTATTTTTTTCTTTTACAGTCAGTGAAACTTCAAAACTGCTTTTGAAGATGGCATTAAACAAATATATTTAAAAAAAAAAAGGAAAATGTCATATGTATACGTATAACTGAAGTTATGAAAAATTCAAATAGAAAATGTTCTTCACAGGGGGAGAATTGAAATTATTATTTAAAAAAAAAATGAAAAATGGAATATGCTTTCAGCAAAAAAGTCGCTTTCAAGTTGAAATTTTTTTAGACCCTGTGGTATAAGGTGCAATTTTTTTTCCTTTTAACCCTGATACTCTTGAAGTGCTAATGTTAGCATTTCAATTGGTTAAAACTGATAAATTACATACCTCTTCATATAGAATTCAAATTTGAAAATTATGCATATTCAACGGAATCTTCATCGCAATAGTAATAGTTTTTTTTTTATGAATTAGCACTTAGTTTGGTTTTACAAAAATTTGAAAGTTAGTTTATGTATTTTATGTATACATTCGCATTTTAAATAAAAATATGTATACATTCGCATTGCTACTATATTTCTTAAATTCTGCATTTTATTAAAATACTTATTTAGTAAATTGTATACAAATTCCTGGAAAATATTTTCATCAAATTAAAATAAAAATTAACATAAAATTGTAATTATGATTTATCTGTTTGTGTACAAATTTTAAAATTACTGGCTTTTATTCAATTGGGAGTGTTAGAAAAACCAAATTTGGTTTTAATAAAAAAAAAATAAAAAAATCTGGGTCTCAGTTTTGACCACTTTTTAACAATATGTATTCTGTTTTTGTGTTTATTATTAAAAATAGAAAAAAGAAAGTACATAACTATAGTAGGTGTTAAATGATGATAGACAATTAAAATTAAACTCGTGAGCTTCACTCATAGGATTATTCATTATTCTCTATCGAACTAGTCCTTTGATGGGGTTGGAATTGATGCTTTGTTTTTTTCTGATTGTATTACTTTTATTATGTTTCCACAATAATACAATTATAATTAATGCAATAAAAATTGATACATTGAAATAAGATGAACATTTCCATGAAAATAATTCATGTGGCTTAAAGATAAAGTAAATTATTTTAAGAGGAAATCATTGAATGTTACCAATATATTTAAATACGTATTTGTTTTTGTTTTTCTTTTTTTGAAAATTTATACTATATCATGTCTCAAGTATAGTATAATTTTTTTTTCTAATGTGTAAAATTGCAAAAATTTCAGATTTTCATGAAAAGTAAAAGTTGAATTAGAATTTTCAAAAAATTTTAAATTATATTTGTCAAGAAGACATAATAGATTTTTTCTTTAGAATTTTTTTTTATCAAAGACAGGATATATAAAGAAATTTCAAAAGTTTCTTTCATTTTTTTTAAATTTTTTTTTTACATTTAACAATTTATTGAATGCACTTTTTATTCAAACATTCGTTTGATTTTATCTTTCAATTACATTTTCTACTGAACTACAGAGATGAGATTGGACATTTTAATATGTCCTTCAATTCAAAAGAGAAAAAAAAAAGATTTTTTTTTTCAACTTTTTAACTTACTTATTTCAAAAGATAAACTTTTCCACTTTACCATTTCTTGAAATTTTTTATTTATTCATGAGAAAAAATGTATAAAAACTTAAAATTTAACTTAAAATGCCTTATTTTTTTACATGAAAGTAAAAATAAATAAAAAAGTTAGTTATTTTCAAATTTATTGAAATGTATTTTTTTACCATAAAATTTCATGCATATTAGATTTTGTAAAATTTTTTAAAAGTTAAAATACTATTGCATATCAATGGACTTATAGTTTTATCTAAAAGCAAAAGTAAAAGATAATATCATATCCTAATTTAATCCTTTAATCAATTTTGTGAAAAGTATTCGTATTTTTAATAAAATACCAACCATAAAAAAGTGATTTTATTGCTACTTTTAATTTACATTTTTTGCGAAAATATTCTCATAACTTACCCCAATTTGGATCATCTAGCACAAAACGCCGTATAATATGGACTATAGATGGTTTCATAAGATGTTACATTTTTAGAATATGATCGTTGTAAAAAAGTAAGATAAAAAGCACAGATAAAAGTCTATAAAAAATAATATAAAAAGGCTACTAACATATAGGTAAAATGACTTTTGTCAAGACATACTAACTTTTGACGAAGCACAAAACAAAATAATAAAGACAAATTTTGTGGAAATGTTCAATCTTTTATTCAAGGTTTATTTTCAATTGATCGTTTTTAATTGTTGAAGAATGTTCTAAAAGACAACATACGTTGGTGAGCTGATTATCGTTCTTTGAATAGAATAGACATACTTGATTATAAGTATGTATATGGTTGGTTATATTTTTTAATAAATTTGTTAAAATTTCTCAAGAAATTCATCAAAATAATGCTGTTATACTTAATAAGATTTATAGTTTTGTTGTATTTACATTTACTATTTACAGTCTAAAATGTTGGTGAATAAGTGTTCTTATTTCTTATAATCTATTAATATTTAGAAGTACTCTTTACTGCCGTTTCAGGACGTTTTCAATATCGAGTTGAAATAAAAATGCAACTTTCTTATACGAAAAATCGTTCACTTTTTAAAGTAGTCCTTACAAAAAATAATAAAAAATGTAATGATGAAATGATATCTTTACAGAATAAAGATAATTATCGCGAATTAATACACAATGTAAATGCAATGATTTGGTGTGTAAATAATCATCATAAAAATATCTTAATATCGTAATTGTCGCATTTTGCAAAATGGTGTAAAATGCGATAAATTATGTGGGTATAAGTGATTTCAATTTACTAAATAAACATTGTGTGAACAAAAAGAAATTATATTTTTAATTTAATTATGTATTTTGTATTTACTCAACTATATGTATGTTATATTTAATGTGAATTTACTAGTATATATATGTATACATATGTAAGTACATACATATATATAATATATACGTATATTATACATATAGAAATTTTTGAATATGTAATATATTTATATACATAGGTACATAAATTATTTCAACTTTTTTTGTAGTTCTTGATTTTATTTGTTTATAGATAAACTATTTGAAACCTGTTATTGTCGATTATGTATCATATATTTTATACATTACCCATTTTTGTTATGAATTTGGGCAGATAATCTAAGTTAAAAGTTTATTATTTTGTAAAATTATATCAAATGAATAATTAAAATTTTACAGTATTGATATTGAAGTGAATAAGTTAAAATTTTATGTATATGTATGTTCAAATGTATCTGTTTACCTTTTCAAGTGTTTTGAAATCAGGATACTTAAAAGTGTAATATATGGAATAAAATACAATATAAAATACAATAAGTAGAAAATATGTGTAGGTATATCAAATGTTGTAATTCTTGTCAAATAGTGGTATAATTTGTATGTAACATGCTATATAGGTATATGCTATTTTTATTATAAAATAGGTATAGAATTACAATTGTTTATATCAGTGAGAGTTCAGTACCACTTACAAAATAGTACAAATAGTTGAAAATTATGTTACACGTTATTTGTTTTGTGTGACATTCTTTATACATATAATAAATTAAGTATTTAATATGAACAGGGACGAATGTGCTATAATTTATTGTTAAAATTACATCAGACAAAGTTTGTAACTGACATTTTTATGATGTGTTAATCGTTAAAATATCTATATCATTTTTTCAAATTTAGCTAGCTATATACTTTATATATTTTTTTAAAATTTTTTATTCGAATTGTAGCTATTCAGATATAAAAGTTATAAATACCAAAGAAAAAAGAACATACATATTGTAATCGTATGATGTACGATGTTTCTTTCTTTAATAAAATATTGTTTAGTTTTTTATCTGTCGATTAAAACAAGTTATAATTAATTATTTTCATTTTAATCTTGAGTTAAACTTTACTAATTTATTATAATTATTACGTTTTTTCTCCCATAATTTATATATCCTTCCTGTTTACTGTTTATCACCAAAAATCTCATAGATATATACGTTCTAATATTTTTATCCTCCTTTTCCGAAAATCTAATTTACTTCCAGTGACCTCTTTTATAAAATGGATTCACTAAGATAAAAATATTGAATCTTTAAATCTTTACAATGTGCTTTGATTGTGAACTTTGATAGAGCTTTTTATTTTGTTTGAAAAGTTTAAATTGTTTAGAAGAAATTTGAAATTCGAAAAATGTTTATTTATTTGTACAATATCAAATTAATTCCCAGTATATCAAAAACAATATAATGAAAAATGTGTTGGAACTTGGAAGAGAATACGAAATTTGCGTTTATTACAAAAATAGAGTTTTTAAATACTAAACAACAGATTTCAGTGTGTACAGAAAAATCAGTTATGATTTAAAAGAAACTATAAAATCTTGAATTATTTTTTTATTCACTATCAGACGAGAAATTTTAAAATATGTACATATACGTACCTACTAATAAATTGTTATTATGTAAATAGAATGTTCATGTGTAAAAAGTTAGTGGTAAAACAAGTAGAAATTAATTTTCAGCATGAACAACTACTACATAAATTACTTTTTTAGCGAATAATAAAAAATGTTAAATTTTTTTTAAAATATTTAGTAATTGGACATAAAGGCCTCATAAGTATGTATATAGTTAAAAATTCGATGTAGGAATACGATCATTTAAATTTGTAACAGAACAAAAAAAGACATATTTATCAACAACCTCTTTTTTTACAGATTAAAGATGCCATGTATGTATGTATGTTTATATGTATATACTTACATTATAATGTCTGTTAATACTTTCTTTGGAGTATACGAGAAAGTAATAATGTTTCTTGAATTAATCTTTAAATAGGGAATATTCACTTAATTCAACATTGTTCAATACTTTAACAGGTTTATTGATCTAATTCATAAACAATGTCCTTTTCTCACCTTTATTTACACCAACTTGTTTTTTGTTTTTTGTTTTTATACAATAAATAAACACTTATAAATTTTTAAATAGATGATAAAAACTTTTATCAGTTAATTAAAATGTCAATCTGGACTAAATTTATTTTCATTGTTCTATAAATACATAAGCATAGTTTTAAAAAATTTTGACTATAAGATACACAATACACAAAAAAAGAAGGATAAAAAAATAATATATTTTTCATAAAACTTTAAAGAAAATATTTGTCAATTTTAAGGTAATTTTGGGGTATTTACAGTATTTTCAAGTTTTCTTTCATTTAAAATAAAAATGTTAGATTGTCCAAGTAGTCTTTTTTGGGCTATTTAAAAATTTCAAAAGTTGAACAGATTTGTAGTTTTGAATGTACCTCTGTAAATGTCCTTATACTACTCAAACTGTGTATGTATTTCATTTTGTAACTTTTTTCATTACAATACATAATTCAAAAAAATTATGAAGAAAATCAAATTGCGTAATAGCCTTCAGTTTTTTATAGCCATCGGTAAATTAAATAGAAGTAGTGAAGAATTCTGCCATTAGTATAATAAATACACACATTTGTACATACATTTGTTTTTAGTTATATTCTCCCGGTATTATGTACATCAAAAATTAGTTTTGAAATCAGAAATTCAAAAATATGATTGACAGTTTTTAATTAAATGATTTTAATATTAAAATATGCAGAAAATTAACAATACCTGAATTCCAGACAGCTATTTAAGTATTTTATGTTTTTAATTTGAATAAATTTGAATTTGTCCTGATAAAAAACTGTACGTCTATGTATACTAAAAATATTATTTGTTTTTAAATGTTGAACATGTAATAGGTTTTTTTATAATTATGTTTCTTAATTTGTTATGAAGCATGAAATAACTTTATGTTTTTTCTAAGTTCTATTATATATTTGTTTGAAAGTTGTTATAATTGGAAAATTTGCAGATTTTGTTTAAAGCAAGTTGCTGCAGATGGGTTACTTGGTAGAACAAAATATGATTCAAAGTAGATGATAATACATGTTTAATTGTGGTTGAAAATAGTGTGATTGAAAAAAAAATGACAAATCCATAACCATAAAATGTGGATTTCACAAATTTGTAAAAGATCTTGATAATTTGTCTAAATCTCCAGTAGAAAGAGAATTTATCAAGACAGTAAGAGCCATACAAAAGGGTTGTCTAACACAGATGAAATACATATAGAACAAAATTTAAGAATATTCTAGAATCAAACTGAAATATTATATAAAATCGCGAGTTCCAGAATCTGCAACTCGACTAAGTCCAAGTATATAAAATTACGGTTAAGATATTTTTCGGGAATACAAGAACTTATACAACACGTCATGTGTAACCCGAGTGTAACCCTGCTAAATCGTAGAATCCTCTTGTCAACAACGTGATTTCCCGGTACTAGAATTCGATTCTGCGAATGGGTGCTGGAGGATACAATATTTTGGGATGGAACCAGTTCCGGAAGACGAATTCAGCACCCTGATACATAGCGTAAGGTAAAACTCCATCTAATTTTCCTATTTCCTCTTATTTTTTTTTATCTGCAGATATTTTCTCGGGAATGTGGCTCTGGTTGATCTTTATATTATGTCTCGTCATCAATTGTTTTATTAGTTAGAAAAATATAGAGGAAAAAATTTACTTTTTTAAAAAAATCTTTTTGGATATTATTTGTATTATTTTAAACATCGATTTACATTTAATTTTTTCAGTTTTTGAATTTAGAGATTTTCTGGTGAAAATTGTTTATTTTTTTTCCATAGAAAACAATCGGAGGGTGGAAATATTTTATATTTTTTTTTTGTTTAAAATTTAATAAACCAAAGAACTTTTGTTATTTTTTTTTATTTTCATGTTGAAAAATCCTTAATGTATTGTACATAATTTATTTCGGAAGTACCAGAAAATTAAAAAATTTATTAAAATTCAGTTGCAGTCTCAAGAGCATAATTTATTAGTCAGACATTTAAAAATATAAAAAATTTTAATGCAAAACTTAATCAAATTTTAGTTTACAATTTTTTTCTTTTTAAGTGAAAAAAAATAAAACGTTTTGAGATTTTGAGATTGCATGTTGGCATATTAAGTTGTACAGCATAAATAATATTTTTCAGTATAATAATTTCAGCCTAAAAAAGAATCTTTTTATGTTATATGAAAAACGTATATACAATTTTTATTTTTAAAAAATCATTCTTTAAACTTAATTATTTTATCATTTTTTTTTTTTTGCATATAAAATTACAGTTTTCTTTATTTGGTTTTTAATGCAATTTTATATGCAAAAAAGTATAAAATAAAATTATAACAGAGGAAAAAATAATCTTATTTTTTTAGACTAATTAAGGAAAAATGTTAATTTCCGTATGAAAGACTAATGAACATCCTCTACTTTTTTTTTTTTTTTTTTTTTTTTTTTTGGAATGTGAAAATGTTATTAAAATTTTTATATTCAAACATTTTTGTCATTTTTTTTCCTGCACTTTGAAAAGAAAAAATTATGTACTACAATCCTGTATTTTAAATAAATATCCTTATTTATTCTTCGATGTAAACAAGAATTATTCATTAATTCAATATAATAATTATTATCAACGTTTCTAAAGTAGAAATTATAACTGATTTGTGTACTTAGAAATTAAATTTTCTTTAATTTTTGTTGAAAGCAGTAAAACATCCAGTTCCTTTTTTGTGAATATTTCCAACACATTTTTCTTTGTTTTTCACACATAATTTTCAGTCTTTTGAAAAAGTAATTAACACCTCATTATACGGGTGTTGGGTTTCATTATTGTTTTCTGAAGTGATATGTTGAAGTTTTCTGAAGTTCACAGGTGTAAAGTTTAAAAAACACAACAACAAAAAAACGGATAAAATTAAACATTAAAATGTTTGAAATATTTTGTTTTTTATGTAAACATGCAATTAACGTGGTATTTTTTCTTTGTTTTTTTTTTATTTCAAGGACAACATGAGAAAAATACAGCAAAGGAAGGAACACTTGAAGATAAGTTAGTTTCGATGGTATGGATATATATATATATGTATATATATATGTATGTATGTATATGTATGTAGATACTTCAGAGTTAAGTGGAAAGTGTTTGAGAATAATTGAAAATTATCGTAAATTAGTTGCATGCTTTTGAATTTTCTTAAATTGAAAGAAACCTGCACCGGGTACAAACACAACTTTAATATAAAGCGTACATATATTCTCCTATACTTACATATATGTAGGTCTATACGAGGGCTGTTCGATAAGTCCGTACAAAATCGAATAGATGACTCTATTATTATAAAAATGTCTCCATTTTTAAAATTTGGCATCTCTTTTAGGATCGTATAGTAATTTTTAGAATGATAAGTTAATTAGTATACATATGACTGAGAGTCATTTGAAGTGTACAAGTCGTGTGATTTAACAAAAAAGGACGAAAGAGAATTTCGTGTCGTTATTAACCTGAATGGTGATGACAGATAGGAGAATGAAAGTGCGTGGAATTGCTGAGGCAGTGGGCATTTTAAATGACCGTGTACATAACATTTTACATGAGCATTTGCATATGAAAAAATTATCCGCAAGATTGGTGCCGCAGTTGCTCAAAATGGACCAGAAACTTCAACGAGTGAACACTTCAAAACAAAATTTCAAGTTATTTCAACGTAATCCAGAAGAATTTTTGCGCCGTTATATAAGAGCTGATGAAACATGGATTCATCACTACCAACCTGAAACGAAAGAACACTCAAAGCAATGGGTTGAGACCGGTGTACGTGCTCCAAAGAAGGCAAAAACAGTTCCATCAGCGGGAAAAGTTATGGCTACTGTTTTTTGGGATGCTCATGGCATAATTTTTATTGACTACTCGAGGAAGGATAAGACGATTACTGGAGAGTATGATTTAACTTTATTAGACCGCTTAAATAATGAAATAAAAGAAAAGAGGCCACACTTGGCTAAAAAAAAGGTGCTCTTTCATCACGATAATGCACCGGCCCATACTGCTCCAGATTTGGCACCGTATGATTATTATCTCTTTCCAAATTTGAAAAAATTTCTTGCAGGAAAACGATTTGAGTCCAACTCTGCAGTAGTAGATGCCACAAACACATATTTTTCAGAGTTGAACCAATCGTATTATAGCGATGAGATAAAGAAACTTGAAGTCGTTGAATTAAGTGTATTGAGCTGCAAGGAAATTATGTTGAAAAATAAAAATTAATTTTTTCAAAACAATTGCGTTTTCTATATTTTTGCACGGACTTATCGAACAGCCCTCGTACCTACATATTATTGATATTAAATTTTTTTTTTATAAAAATCAGTATGGCTAACCAGGCTAAAATATTTTTACCTAACTTTAATAAATTTGAGTTAAGTAGGTACATGTCTCATATTTTATTTTAAAAAAATATCCTAGAATATTATTAACCCATTTCTATCTTAAGTAAAAAATTTGTATTATGTTGCTGACATATGACAAAAACTAAAAAAAATAAATAAATAAAAATCCTTCAAAACTAATATAGGTTAAAAATAGATCTAAAAAAACTATAAATAGCTTTTAACATTAAAAATTTTAGAAAAATAAAAATAAAAATAACTACAATTAAATTCACTGTGCATGAATGCATTATTCTTAAAACCTACTTTTCCGAATTGTTTATAGTTAATCTCAAAAACAATATCTACCTAAGACATCTTTATCTTTTAAAAAGAAATTTTTCTTTGAAACAAAAAAATTCATTGTTGTTCAAAAATGAACAACAACAAATAAAAAATTATTCAAGATGAATTTATATACTTATATTTTGAATATACATATAAAATTCTATTGTTGGAAAATATATACATAGGTATGTACTTAAATCTAGACTGAAGGAAAAATTGGAAAAAAAAATGTTTTTGCATATTTTTTTCATGATACACTGTATGATGTTTATCATTTGGAAGGAACTTTGAAGGAAAATGTTTTTTATAAAACAAAAAAAATTTTTTTGTTGATGAGAAGAAGGGAAAAATATAAATAGACTATGCTTTGGCTTTTCATCCGTCATAAATTTATTTTCAAAGTATTTAAATATGTTAACAAGAAACGGAAAATGATGTTTTCAACAAATTTTTGCTAGATTTTTAAAAAGAAGAATGGGAAATTGAAAATAATTTTCAAAGAATCAAGTTTATTATGCGGAATAAAAATTTTTTCAGAAACATAAAATCTTGTTTTAAAAGGGAGGTTTCGTAATTTTGTTGTTGTTGTTGTTGTTGTTGTTGTTGTTGTTGTATTTCTGTCATATTAGATTTTAATTTGTAATCTCAAAGATGTTTTATAGTTTTAGATTTTGTTTTTTGAGCTTGTTATTGTTGTACTCGTAAATGAAATAAAATACTATAATGTATACAGTTGTACTACTTATATACATATGAAAGCGAAAGAAATAATTTCATTAATCCCGGCTAATAGGGAACAGATTTCATATTGTTTAATAAATTAATAGTTAATACAATTGTGTGTGAGTGATTCAATATAACCTTTTTAATTTGATCGTCGTAAAATGTAATAAAATATATTTCTATGAGTTCTGTATCAGCTTTCATTTTCATTGAGATAAACCAAAATGCAGGGTTTTTTTTGCATTTGCAGGATGGTGGACTTTTTTGTTTCAAGTAATATTCATTAGTCAACTAGTCTTTTTAGTATGACACTATTCTTTCTTGGTAAGTGGTTGATGTTTGTCCATGGATATTAGAAACTATTTTGTATTTAACTTCCTACAGTTTACTATTATATGTCACTTTCATATATTTATTTACATTTTTTTCGTACTGGATATGTTTTCTACTTCTTCTGTTGCTGCTGCTTTTGTTAGGCTATCTGCAATTTCATTTCCTAACACCAAATGTGGTTAGGTATCCAAAATAAAAATATATTTTGTGTTTTGATTTTTATAGATGGATTCTTCTATTTTTATTGCAATAATTGGACTATCTGAATATAAACGTAATTGTTTTATTTTGAAGATTGCGCTGATTGAGTCGACATATATTAATATATTTTTTGTTTTTATTTTTTCTATTGCTTTTTAAATAGCGTATAATTCTGCAGCGTGTATGGAAGATTTATTATATATGTATTTTGTATATTTTTTTATATTCTTTGGTGTAATATACACATTTCACATCCGGTGTTATTATTTAGTGTATGTGAGTATATTTTTAGTGTGGTTTTTGTTGTCTTTGTTTGTTATTATATTATATGATTTTAATAATTCTATTGTTTCTTATATAAGTTGGTTTGTATTTATAATATTTTTGTGAGCAGCGTTTTGTTTAATTTTTAATTTAGTGGGTGTTGTTGGTTGTTCAGCATTTTTAGTGTTATTTTGATTTCTGTCTTTTCTGTCTGTGTATGTTATTTGGTATTTGTCCTGCATACACCTGAAGTGTATAAGTATATGTTGGTGTTATGTTGTTTATCTTTTTATACATACATATATCTCTTTATATATAAAAAAGGTAAAAAGAATATATTATGTATAGGTAATACCCGAGTCGAATACCTGCTTGCGAAAATATATATTTTTTTAAAGGATATGCAATTAAAAGTGCAATAAGACGAAACTCAATGAAAACATTCACGATTTGCCTTCTAGCAAAAACGAAAAAAAAAACAAGTAATATACATATTTTTTATTGTTGTTTTTAACTCAAAACTATGACATGAAACACGTTTTCATGTTTGTTGTAGACAATATTCGAAAAAGCACGATTTTCAAATCTTAAAATAGCAATTTATTTTTTAGTTTTGAAGTACATATCTACAAGAAAATTTTAATGTTTTCACAAAACAATTATGTTGCAACATGAAGTGAATTTCTAGTATGTGCTATTGTTGTTGATTGTTTTATTTTTCTAAACGAGTTTTAAAAACATTCTGAAGAATTTGTTTTTTGAAGAAAATTTGAAAGAATTTGAAGAAAAAAATATAAAATTTGATTAATCATATAATGTAACTATTTTTATTATATGATAGTTGTAAAATCAATTAATGGAAAAATCAAATAAAACAGCTTCTGTAGGTATTTTCATTTGAATTCAGCGTTGTGTATAAAAAAAATGTAAAAAAGATCCACAAAAAAAAAAAACATCCTATTGTTTTTTTTTTATATTTTATTTTTATATTTCGTATCAAAACTTTTTTATTATTATACAATAAATTTAAATATTGAATTTTTTAATATTTGTTTTTTATTTATATTATGGTTAATACGCTCTACCAACGGCGGAGGGTGGTATGGTTCAGGGCGTTCAATGAACACCCTAAAATTATTATGAACGTGATCATAAAATTTTCTAACCAAATTCAAAAATAAATTTTTTTTTGGTAACAAGAAGAAAATGAAAACAATACAATTTAAACTTTTTTTTAATTTTGCATACATAAATCATTAGGTTCATATTTAAAAATGGACCCACCGAAAATTACAAAAGAATATTATTTGGTTACTTCGTTTAGTTTCTCTTTTTTTCTTCATATAGTTTTATATGCAAGGTGTTCACATTTTAAAGTGAACATTAGAAAAATCCTATAGTAAACCTAGTACATACATACAGTGGCTCCAAAAAGTGAGCGCTCACCTATATATATTTTTTTTAAATGATAAAAAATACAAATAAAATAAATTGTTATGTAAACTTTATTTACTAATTATATTACTTGAAAGGTATACAATAATAATATAGAAACAAAAAGTCAATATTCTATTTCATATAAATAATATGACAAAAAAATGTAATGTACTGACAATTTTTATCTCCAAAAAGTCAACGCTCATTTTAATTTTTTAAACAAAAACTTTGTATTATTTACACAAATAACGGTAATTTTTGGTCCGCTAATTGTAAAATTTATTGAGTAGAGTAATACTCTGTATTTTTGTTAAATCATAGTTTTCATTCAGTTCATTATTAAAATAAATATTCCAATTATTCGATATAATGGCTGTTGAACGTAAAAAAAAGAAATAAAAATCCACGTAAAGATAAGAAATCGATTAGAGAAATTGGTAAAATTATTAAAAGGCCATATTCTACTGTAAAAGATGTTATAGACAGATTTTTTAAAACAAATAGATTGGAAAACTCTGAGAGAAGTGGCCATCTATGTAAATGAAATCGTTTGAAATCGTTATTCAAACTCATTTTTTGAGCACTACTGTTAAAATTTGCTTTCAACATATTAATATATACCTGGTGGTCCATAATACTATCAATAAATGCAAACTTTCATCCCCGTTGGCACTCTACCAACCCCATACAAATACTCAACCACCATCTCTTTTAAATGTTGGACATAAATTCAACAGAAAGAAGCGTCTTGCTTATGTTAAGATATATTTAAAAAAGCCAAAAGAGTTCTAGAATAGGCTTATATTAAGCTATGAGTCTAAATATAATATCTTTAAATCAGATGGGCAGTGTATAGTGTGAAGAAAAAAAAAAGAAATTATTAGAAAAGAATTTATTTAAAAGAGATGGTGGTTGAGTATTTGTATGGGGTTGGTAGAGTGCCAACGGGGATGAAAGTTTGCATTTATTGATAGTATTATGGACCACCAGGTATATATTAATATGTTGAAAGCAAATTTTAACAGTAGTGCTCAAAAAATGAGTTTGAATAACGATTTCAAACGATTTCATTTACATAGATGGCCACTTCTCTCAGAGTTTTCCAATCTATTTGTTTTAAAAAATCTGTCTATAACATCTTTTACAGTAGAATATGGCCTTTTAATAATTTTACCAATTTCTCTAATCGATTTCTTATCTTTACGTGGATTTTTATTTCTTTTTTTTACGTTCAACAGCCATTATATCGAATAATTGGAATATTTATTTTAATAATGAACTGAATGAAAACTATGATTTAACAAAAATACAGAGTATTACTCTACTCAATAAATTTTACAATTAGCGGACCAAAAATTACCGTTATTTGTGTAAATAATACAAAGTTTTTGTTTAAAAAATTAAAATGAGCGTTGACTTTTTGGAGATAAAAATTGTCAGTACATTACATTTTTTTGTCATATTATTTATATGAAATAGAATATTGACTTTTTGTTTCTATATTATTATTGTATACCTTTCAAGTAATATAATTAGTAAATAAAGTTTACATAACAATTTATTTTATTTGTATTTTTTATCATTTAAAAAAAATATATATAGGTGAGCGCTCACTTTTTGGAGCCACTGTATATTCGTTTATATTTTTCTCTTTTCAAATTCGTTCTCTTATACATCATTCAGGTTTATATTTAAAAGTGAACCTAGTACAAAATTATGAAAAAATATATTTTTTACTTTTCGTTTCCTTTCTCTTTTATCCTTCAAATAATAATGCATTGTGTTCATATTTTGAAATTATTTGAATTGTTTTTAGTTGTAAAAACTCCTAGTAGTCTGATTTATTACACAAGCTATATTTTAGTAGAACTTTCTAATCAAGTAGTCAGCAACGTACTGAAAATGAGTCTCCATTTTCTTACCGAATCATAATGATATTTACTGTGTGAAAGATACCGAAAAAACACGGCATACACATTACAATTCTGAACATATTATAAAAGAGTATAGCATCACTTAATTTCCTCGTTGTTGTCTTCACCAGCCAACAAAAGAAACCGCTTCACAATCGTTCTCTTGATGGTTCCATTTTTTGTACGTATAGTCACAACTCGGATTATGTTGTCGTGGTTGGATGTATTTCATCGATTCTTCCTAACAGCCAATCTCCAGGTAGAAGATTTGAGTCCATTACCAACACCATATCACCAATCTTAAGGTTGCGCTGGCGGACGAGCCACTTGTTTTTCTTGAACAAAGTAGACAAATATTCATTCTGCCATCTTTGCCAGAAGTAATCTTTAAGCTTTTGCACATGTGCCTGCGGGATCTCAAATATTTTTCATCGTTTTCTATTGGTATTCTGGAACCTGCACCGCTTGACTACCAATTAAGAAATGATTGGATGTTATTACGCTTAGATCACTGATATCATTTGATACTGGAATGAGAGGTCTGTAGTTAAGACAGCTTTCTATTTGAGTTAACAAAGTGTTTAGCTCATCATAAGTGAGGTGTGTGTTTACAATGACTCTGTTAAGATGGTACTTGACCCTTTTAACTCTAGCCTCCCATAGACCACCAAAATGAGGAGCAGCTGGCGGTATGAAATTCCAGTTTATTTCGTTGTCCAAGAAGAAACGATAAAGTTTGTCTGTGTTGGCTTTTTCTTTAAAATATTGATGAATTTCTTTGATGTGTCTTACTGCACCATGAAAATAAACCTTTTAAATGCCGCTATAAAGCTTTCAGCTTTCAAGTTCATGACGAGCTCAAGATGTAACGCCTTCGTAGGCATACAAACGAACAAGCAGATATATCCTTTAATTTTTTTAGCACCTCTTCCTTTCCAACTAAGAATCGTCAAAGGGCCAGCATAATCAATCCCCGTGTTGAAAAACGCCTTCTCCATTTTGAATCGATATGCTGGAATGCTAGCCATTTTTTTGCACGCATGATTTTGCTCGATAACGAGTACAGATGACACACTTTCGAGTTACTTTCTTGATCAAGACAATGCCGACAACCCAGTATTTGAGTTGAATATAAGATTCAAGTAACTGACCACTGGCATGTAGTAATTTTAGGTGGTAGTGTTAAATAATGAGAATACTCAATTTACTAGTGATGACGCTGGTCGAATGGAATTTCTGTAGCATATTGCAGACGTCCGCCTACCCTCAAAATGCCCAGTTCATCTATGAATGGATCGAGTGATCGCAATTTACTCCTTCTTGAAATGTTTTCACCATGTTTAATTTGATTAATGTCATTTTCAAATGTTTGTGCCTCAACTCGTTTAATATGAAGAAATGAGGCCTGTTGCAGTTCTTCAGTTGTTATGACAGTTGATATGTTTACTGGTTTATCTCTTATGTTTTTACGAAATTTAACTGCACACTTTAAACACTATGCAGTTATTCTTAATATTGTTGTGAATTTGTTATATTGTTGTAAAATATGATCTAATGTATGACGTTGCTCCTTGATATTAGTGGTATAATATTCCGTGGCTGGTTTAACAAATTCATTTGATTGACGTAGGAAATCTGGCCCATGCCACCACAAGTTACTTGTCAAAAGTGTTTGTGGTGTTACACCTCTTGAAGCTATGTCTGCCGTATTTTTGTCAGAAGTAATATGACCCAATGTTTCATAAGGTAGTGTTTCCAAAACTCTGGTCGTACGATAACCTACAAATGTATTCCATGTTCTAGGGTGACGTTTCAACCAAGCCAACACTGTTGTTGAATCAGACCATGCATTAATTTTTAGGCGATTTCCATTAAATTTGAATGTATTCTTAACTTGTTTGAAGAGCTTAGCCAAAAGATTAGCCGCACAAAGTTCTAGCCGTGCAATGCTAATTTTCTTAAGTGGAGCAGTTTTGGTTTTTGAAGTGAGAATGTGTACTTTAATCTTGCCATTATACTCAACCCGAATATAAATTACAGCTGCATAAGCTAGCTGAGAAGCATCCGCATAACCGTGGAGTTGAATGTATGACTCTCGTGTTGTGTGTAGCCACCTGGGCACACGAATTTTTTCGAGCATAGGTAGTTGTTTGTAAATATCACCCCACTGATTCAACAATTCCTCTGGTAGTAAATCATCCCAGGAACTTTTAGCTAACCATAATTTTTGTATGAAGATTTTGGCTGAAATAATACAAGGTGATAATAGTCCAATTGGATCAAAAATTCTAGAAATGATAGATAAAACTGTGGGTATGTGAATTTTTGATCACTCGTTGTTTGTACAAAGAAGGAAAATTCATCACTACTAGCAAACCAATTTAACCCAAGAGTTGTAACTGCAGTATCACCATCGAAATTGAAGATTTTTTCACTTTCTTGTAATTCGTGTGGTATATCTCTAAGCAGTTCTGTGGAATTAGAAGCCCACTTGTGAGGAGAAAATTTGCCTTTGTGTAGAATTTCGATTAATTCATTTATACTTTGTAGTGCTTCCTCAACGGTGTAAATGGATGTCATTAAATCATCTACATAAAACGATGTTCTTAGTAGTTCAGCCCTCCTTTTTTGAGAATGTTCTTCATCTTCGGACAACTGTCTAAGTGTTCTCGGAAGTGAAGTTCCGTAAGTTATCGTATTTAGCTCATACGTATCAATGGGTAGATTGTTACAAAACCTTCAAAATATCCTTTGATATTTTCGGTCTGTAGGATGAATCAAAATCTTCCTGAACATCTTCTGTATATTAGCCACGTATCCAATTCTACCTAATCGAAATCGAAATAACACGTCACAAAGATCATTAATAATCTTGGGACCTGTGTGTTGCAATTTATTGAATGAAACCTCTGTAGATGATATACAAGGGGATCCGGAAAATTCATCGCCAGCAATTCACCGCCAGCAATTCTTTGCCAGCAATTCGGCGGTGAATTGCTGTGGCGATGAATTGTTGAGGCGATGAATTGCTGGCGAAGAATTGCTGGCGATGAATTTTCCTAGACCCGATATACAAGATCCGTCAAAAACTACACGAAGTTTTGTGGCTGAACTCTCCTTTCTCCACATACCGTGATGAGGCAGATAATGTGTATCTTTATCTTGATCTGAATTCACATCCACCTTTGACATATGTCCTAAAGACAAATATTCACCCATGAAGTTTTTGTAATAAGATTCTAATTCTGAATTCTTATTAAGGCGCCGATTATAAATTTCTATTCTATTTAATAGACTTTTTATCTGTTTTTAATATAAACAAAGCAGTCTTTGTATAAAATTTGATCGACTTTTTTCTACTGAACTACACAAATTTTTCTAAGTCTATTAAATAGAATAGAAATTCATAATCGGCCCGTTCGTTCTATTGTAGTTAATCTGTGTACAGCATTTTCCGATATATGTCGAATTTATCATACGAGTCCTTAAACGGTATTCGTACCATGTATTGACCTGTATCAAGGCGAGTATATGTGCTTTTGAAATGATTCTCGCATATTTGTATGCATATTTTGAATGATACTATAATAAAATTAAAAAAAAAAAAAAATTAAAAAAAAAAAATTATATGCAAAGACGACCTGAGTGACGTCACAAAACAAATGAAAAAATTTCTTTACATTGCCTTGTAATGTGTATGCCGTGAGTAGAACTTTCCAATCAAGTAGTCAGCAACGTACTGAAAATGAGTCTCCATTTTCTTACCGAATCATAATGATATTTACTGTGTGAACGATACCGAAAAAAAGAAACAGTGTTCCCACTGATAGTAAAATAGAGAAAGAGAACTAAATCAATGAGTCCTAAATTAGTATCGTTACATTTACAAACAGAAATGAACGTTGTTGTTTTCCTTTCTATTTGTTAACTTTTTTATTTGAAGAAAATCAAATTTAATTAATTAAATTTGTTTATTAGAGAATATTTCATATTGTGTGTGTGTTGTGATAAAAAATTTGCTTGAGTTGAAGCTGGACGGTAAGAAATAAATAGACCGTTTTTATCGGGGTAAAAATAAAAAAAAAATTTTGAATTTTAAACGGATCTTTTAATTTTTCTGTCTATTGTTTACACAATTTTCTTCTTAGGGAAACCGATCACATTATATCGGTTAACACTCTGACAGCTATACCTCTTACGTGGAGTGGAAACTCGTGTTTTAAATTATTTTGAATAGAAACAAAATATAACTTTAATTTCTTTTAAAAATCTGAACATCCGCAAAAAAAACTACTGGCTCCACCATTGCTCCACATACATACATACATATATACCAACGGCGGAGGGTGGTATGGTTCAGGGTGTTCAGTGAACACCCAAAAATTGTTATGAACCTGAACATTAAAATTTTGCTAATTACATTCGAAAACAATTTTTTTTTTGTAACAAGAAAAGTAATTTTTTAATATATGTATTAGTAAAATCATCATAATATATCAAAATTATCAAAAATATTTTTTTACTTTTCGTTTCTCTTTTTTCTTCATAGAATTTTGTATGCAAGGTGTTCACATTTTAAAGTGAACATTAGGAAAATCATAGTACACCATATAAAGCAATAATATTTTTCTCTTTTCAAACTCGTTTTTTCATACATCAGTCAGGACTCAGGTTCATATTTTAAAGTGAACACCCATACCATAGTAGAATATTATGAGAAAATATTTTTTTTTCATTTTCGTTTCGTTTCTCTATTTTTCTTCATATAATTTTATATGGAAGGTGTTCATATTTTAAAGTGAACACCATAGTAGAATATTACGAGAAAATATTTTTTTTCATTTTCGTTTCGTTTCTCTTTTTTTCTTCATATAATTTTATATAGAAGGTGTTCATATTTTAAAGTGAACACCATAGTAGAATATTCAAATAGTAATACATTGTGTTCATTTTTTGAAAATGAACGTTGTTATTTAAATTCAATTAATAAATTCAATTTCATTTAAATTTCAATTAATACAACTTTTTTATTAGATAATAATTCAAATTGTGTGTGTCGTGGTGAAAAATTTCTTTTAATTGAAGCTGGAAGGTAAGAAATAAATAGATTGTTTTTCTCGGGGTAAAAATTAAAAAAAAATATTTCGAATTTAAAACGGAATTTTTTGTCGTTGATAGTTTAAAATTTTGAATATTAAAAACAGTAGACCCACGCCTATTATGGAAAATTTAAAGGCAGCTTTTCAATGAAATTTTAGACACTATTATAATGCAACTGGAAGTACGCTTTGAAAATATGAAAGATTTAATTTTTATTGAGTTGTTAGACGCTCAAAAATTTCATAAGTATTCTGAAATCTTCCCAATAAATGAATTAAATGCGTTAATAGCTGCATACCCAGAACAATTTGATTTTTTAAAATTGCAAAATGAACTTACTGTCATTTATAATAAAAATTCATTTTTTTCTAACCTGCCAGTACTTTAAATTTTAAAAAATATTTTACGCAACAATCTCAAAGCTACGTTATCCGAAATTTTCAAATTAAGTTGTTTAATTACAACTATTTCGGTAACTACAGCTAGCGCTGAGAGATCTTTTTCTTGTTCAAAGAGAATTAAAACATATTTGCGAAATTCGATGACACAAAATAGGTTGACGGGGTTAGCTTTGATATCCATTGAAAAAAAAATTATTAAAAGAATTGAGAACTAGGCCAGATTTTCACGAAAAAGTTATTAAGAAATTTTGCGAAAGGACAAGAAAAATTGAATTTGATATGAACATTGAAATGCAAAAAAAGTGATATTTTCGTTTATTGTATTTTTTATACAATAATGTATATTGGCCCCTATTCCGAGAGTCCTTTCGATCGACAATCGACTATCGACTTCTCAGTCGAGGCGAAAAAAAATTCGTATTCTGTAAACAGATCGCCTCGACTTTAAAATGTTACCATATCAAACACGATTTAGTGTCGATTTAAACTGTCAAAAGTTGTCAAAATGGAATATTTTTGAAAAAATTAAGGTAGTTGTTCATTGTTTTAATTTAATTTTTTTTAAAAAATGAGTTTTTTAAAATTTTAAAAATGGAATTTTTTATTGAATATGAAGAAGAAAGAGTTGAAAGAATAAGAAACGAAATTCTTCATTTATTTAAAACTTTCACCCTGTAAATTAATACAAATATATAACTAGAATATAAAAAATTTGTTTATATATTCTTACATTTTAATACCTGCGAAACAACACAACACAACAAAACAAAAATGTCATCTAAACTGATGAGGTGATTGTCAAAACCTACTCGACTCATATAAGTCGATATATCGACTCTCGTGATACCAAAAACTGATACTGAGTCTGTTTGAGAAGAAACCAGAAAACCTCAGAAATAAAACACAAACGAATGTAGTTATTTTCCGGTTTCAACCTATTTTATTTTTACTAAATTCCACTTATAATTTCACGTCTGCTATGATCGACTGAAATCACAAAACTAAAAACATTTTCATAATTTTACAATAGTGTTGCCAAGTTACTCAAACTAACTTCTCCGAACATTCCGCCCTCCTTGGAAAGTTCCACTTTTCAAAACAAAAAAAAACTTAAAATAAATACAATATGTAATTCAATTGTTAATTTTCAAAGAATATAAACCAAAGTGTTTTACAATAATTCCATCATTAATGATTAAAGAATATAAACCAAAGTGATTTTACAATAATTATGCTTAATTTTAATCCTTTATATTATCTTCTGAAAAAAGTAAAATAATTCTACTAATTGGTCGTTTAATCATTCCATTTTTTGTTCTTATGGTAACCACTCTTACCAAATTATCTTTACCAGGATGTACCATCTCTACTCGACCCAACAACCATTCACCAGGTGGTAGATTCGGCTCTACATCTTCTGTAAACATGTTTCAGACTTAAATCGTATGCAGATGACACATTCTTCCAAAACTTCCTTAATAAGTCTCTTTATGCCAATAATCCAAAATTTCATTCGAATGTTACTTTCCAATAACTGACCAGTCGCATGAAAATATTTATGATGATAATATCTAACTATTAATTTACTCAGTGAACTATTTTTGTGAAGTAGCATAGGGTGACATTGATTGTAAGATATGTCAGCATTTTGAATCCTTCCACCTAATCTGAGTATTTTGTCTGCATCAAGAAATGGATCTAATGACCGAAGTTTACTTTTGATATTCAAATTTTCATGTTTCTGAATTTTAACAATATCTTCTGAAAATGAATGATGTTGTGAATGTTTCACATGAGCATGCAAAGCTTCTCGTAACTCTTCTGAAATTAGAAAGTTAGGATATTTGACGTTTAAATTCTTACTTTTATTTTGACACTGCTTCAAAAATCTTAACCACCATGCTGTTATTCTTAACAATGAAATAAAATTTGAATGTTTCTCCAACAACTGATCTAACGCGTGACTATCAATTTTATTCACAGCTGCTAAACAAGTCTTTCTTCTTTCCTCATCTGTGTTGAACATAATATCGGGGGATTCAAAAACTTGCGAAGCATCATATAAAAATGATGGACCCTGCCACCATAATTGATTAGCAAATAATTCATTTGGTAATAAACCTCTGGATGCACAATCTGCCGGATTATTTTCAGATTTTATATGACCCCACTTCTTGTATGGTAAAATGTCTAAAATTATAGATGTACGATTTCCAATGAAAGTACTCCATCTTCTCGGATGATCGTTAAGCCATGCTAATACTGTTGTAGAATCAGTCCAAGCAAATGATTCAACCAATTTGTTGTCCAAATCCAGGTATTCTTTGATTTGTTTAAATAATATAGCAAGAAGATGAGCACCACATAACTCAAGACGTGCTATGCTAATCTGTTTTAATGGAGCCACCTTAGTTTTTGATGCTAAAATGCTTACTCGAAATTCATTTTCATACTGAACTCGACAATAAATAACAGCCGCATATGCTTGCTGACTCGCATCAGAAAATCCATGTAGTTGTAACAATGTACCTTGTTTTGTATGAAGCCATCGTGGTATTCTTATATTATTTAGCATCTGCATCTGTGTGTATAACTCTTTCCATTTTTGCGACAACTCTTCACTAAGGACATCATCTCATGTACCTTTGGATAGCCATAACTTTTGCATGAACACTTTCAGGAGCAAAATACATGGCGACAATAATCCCAACGGATCGAATATTCTCGAGATAACTGATAACACTGAACGTTTTGTGTAGTTATCATTATGATATAAGTTCACTGTGAACGAAAACTCATCACTATTTGAGTGCCAATTAAGACCAAGAGTTTTAATCACTTGTTCATTATCTAAATCAAATTGTTTATTGCACTCTTGTAATTCCAATGGAATATCAGTTAATAATTCGTTGCAATTAGATGCCCATTTGTGTAACTTGAATTTTGCTGTTTGAAGTACCTCATCAATATCTCTGATGTTTCCTTTAGCTTCTTCAAATGTATCGTCCGAAGCCATTAAATCGTCAACATAGAAGTTATCTTGTAATAATTTACAGCCTCGTAGATGATTATTCTGTTCATCATGTGATAGTTGAATTAATGTTCTAAGTGCTAAGAATGGTGCACAAGATGTACCATACGTGACGGTATTCAAAATAAATGTTTTAATGGGTGTCAATGTTGAGTCTCGCCAAAATATTTTTTGATATTTCCTGTCATCGGGATGAATAAGTATGCCTCTAAACATTTTTTGAAGATCTGCTACGTAAGCAAATTGACCAAGTCGAAATTTAATTAAAATCTTATTTAAATCGTTATGTATCTTTGGCCCAGTATAAAGTAAATCATTCAAAGATACACCTGTAGTTGATAAGCAAGAGCCGTCAAAAACAACTCTGAGTTTGGTTGACGAACTAGAAGGTTTCCAAACCCCATGATGTGGTAAATAAAATGTGTCTGTAGTATGTAACTGATCATCTGAATCTAACTCTTGCATATGATTCATCTTTCGGTATTCCAACATAAAATTATTATAATATGTGGCCAGTTCAGAGCTATTGCTAAAACGTTTTTCCATTCTAGTCAACCTTTGGAGTGCTTGATTTGATGAATCACCTAATTTTGAAGTAGACGTGCGAAACGGCAAACGAACCATATATTGACCGTTGTCTAATCGTCTATGTGTTGTTTGAAAATGTATTTCACATTCCTTGTTTTCAGTAGTTTCTGGTAGTTCGATTTTGGGCTCCTCAATTTCCCAAAAACGCCTCAAATTATCATCAATATTGACGGTATTGAATAAGCAAGTTGTAGAAATTAAATGTTTCGTTCTTCCAGTTATTATCCAACCAAATATGGTGTTGTAGGCCAACAAATTTGAATCATATTCACAAACTATTTTCTCACCGAGTAAAATATCAAAAACTAGATCACTTCCTATGATCATATCAATTTTAGAGGGTTTGTCAAAACTATGATCTGATAGTTCACACCTTTCTAAAAACCATTTTTTAATTTTAGAATTCAATTCTATTGGAGGTAGATCATGTGTTAAATTAGGTAATATGTAAGCTGTAGTTGATAATGAACTCAATTTATTTTTAGAAATCATCTGAATATTGACTTTACCTTTTGTGGAAATGAGAGGTGATCGATTGTTACCAATTCCCATTAATGAAATTCTTGCATTTTGTCTTTTTAATTTTAATCTTTGAATACAAGATTCAGAAATCAAAGTCAGTTGCGAGCCCGTATCTAATAATACACGACATGGCTGTAAGCAATGAAAAGAATCTTCTATAAAAACTGTTGCTGTTGGTAACACACTCACACAAGATAAACTTGAAGTTGATGTGAATGTACCAGAATTTGATGATACAGCAGCAACAATTTGTGATTGCATAATCTTTTGTGGTATATCGTTATGTAAAGTCGTATGATGCCTCTTATTACAAGTTTGACAACTAGAACTTGTCTTACATTCTCGTACAAAATGTTTGCCTTTCATACAATTAAAGCATAAACCCTTTGTTTTTACCAATTCAACTCGTTCTGGGATACTCAATTTAATGAATAAAGGGCAAGTAAATAAATGATGATTACCTTTACAATTACTGCATGTTATCGTTGACGTCACATGGGTCAATCTGATACGTTGTGTGTTGGGAATCATTTTCTGTTGTACTAATGAATTTTTCTCTTTGTTTGATTGGTGTACTGAAAGTTCATAAATCCTTTTTTCTATAAAGTTTACCAAACATATAAATGTAGCACGAGTTGTTGTAGCAGATTCTCTTCTCCAAAGCTGTTGTGTTTCTTTATCTAATTTTGACACTAATAAGAAGTTTACCCAACTATCCCAACTATCAGTTGGTAGTTTAAGTGCTTGAAGAGCTCTTATATTTTCCTCAAATATATTCAACAATTCACGAAGTTCAGATACTATTGGAAGTTTTAAACATGTACTATCCATTAGTGCTTGCAAATGTGCTTCAATAATAATATCCTCCTTTTCATACTTCCTTTTCAATAGTTCGTATGCAGCATTATAATTGACGTCTGAGATCTGCAAGTGTTTTAAAGTAGATGCAGCTTCACCTACCAATGCTTGTTTCAAATACTGAAACTTTTGTACAGGCGACAATAACTCATTATTATGTACCACTGAATTATACATATCAATAAATGGTGTCCATTCTACATAGTTACCGTTAAAGATAGGAATTTTCATTTGTGGTAGCTGGATTTTTGGTTGAGAATTAATTGGATTTACTGGAGTAGATGTACGTTGAGTATATTCTGACGAAATAATTTTTATAATGTCACTTAGTTGTGTCTGATTTTGTGCGATTGACGCTATAGTGGTAGTGAGACCTTCAACTTGATTTTGGTTATGTATACTAGGGTTTGTATTAAATCTTGTTTGAATTTTTGCTTTTGTGTTGAAATACTTGTCATCAACTTCATCTCGATGCACTGATTCTTCTTCTATTTCATTATCTTCCATTTGTAGTTCAATTTCCATTTGAACACTATTAAATTCTTCATATAAAGCTTGAAGTCTCGATAACCTTACCTCAAATTCTGACTCAAATGTATCTACATTACTCAGCAATATGTCTATTTGTCCTACTAAACGAGTAAGAGAACCTTTAATACTTGTACGTTTTCTCTTTAATTCTGCCATAATGATGTTATATTTATATTAGTAGTATGTATTTAAATGATTTAATATTTGTATTAAATTTCACTTAATTCACTTATTATTTAAACACTTTCAATTATCTGCAATTTAGTATTCAGCCTAATATGACAACGATCCTTTGTTTATCCGCAGTTCAGCATTCAGCAAATAATATGTCAATGATACCATTGATACCAACCTTTCAGCAATAAAATCACAACTTCAAATTCAATTAGTTCCACGTTCCACACACCAGTGCTTGTTAAACCTTTTAAGCTTGAGTGATAGCCAACTTCACTATCGATGTTACCACGTTGTTTGATAATGAATGATGACTCACAATTCAATGTACAATATGTACTTTTTACATTTACCACTTTTATTGAAAAACTCACTTTCCCGATCACAGGTCCCTGCTCGGGCGCCAAATTTTGTTTGAGAAGAAACCAGAAAACCTCAGAAATAAAACACAAACGAATGTAGTTATTTTCCGGTTTCAACCTATTTTATTTTTACTAAATTCCACTTATAATTTCACGTCTGCTATGATCGACTGAAATCACAAAACTAAAAACATTTTCATAATTTTACAATAGTGTTGCCAAGTTACTCAAACTAACTTCTCCGAACAGAGTCGACAAAGAGTCGATTGTCGATTGAAACGACTCTCGGAATAGGGGCCAATATTATTTTATATTTTTTTATGCTTTGTTTTTGTTATTTTTTTTTTTGTTATATTTTTATTGAGTTGTTTACGTGGGATAGGCCTAATGAAAAATTGGAAATTTTAAACAGATTTTTGAGTTTTTCTTTCTATTTTTTACACATTTTTCTCTTTAGAGAAACCGATCATTTTATATCGGTTAACGCTCTGACAGCGATACCTCTTGGGTGGAGTGGAAACTCGTGTTTTAAATTATTTTGAATAGAAACAAAATATAACTTTCATTTCTTTTAGAAATCTGAACACCCGGAAAAATACTACTGGCTCCGCCACTGATATATACATATGTATATAAGGCCTGTTTCAGAAAGTTTTACGACATTTTCGATCTGTTGGGAAATCCATATTATTTATAATAAAAAGAAGAATTTTTATTTTTTGGATCTTTATTATGTAAATTCTTAATTAATAAATAATTACACGTCATAAATTTTTTTATTTTTAAATAATCTTAACTTATGCTTAACACTAGCCATTAATTTTTGAACAGTTTCGGGTTTGACCTTGCGACTACCTGCGGTCCATAATTTCACGAATTCTTCCATTGTTGTTGCTGCCTGGCCTTCTTTCCTTAAAATATTTTTGATTTGGGCCCAATACCTCTCAATTGGTCGAAGTTCAGGAACATTTGGTGGATTTATATCTTTTGGTACGATGTCTACCTGGTGCTCTGTGTACCAATCCCTAGCTTCTCTACAATAATGACTTGTCGCTAAGTCAGGCCAAAAGATTGTTCCATTCTCGTGGTTTCTTAAAAAAGGCAGTAGCCTTTTTTTTAAACACTCTTCAACATAAATTTTACCCGAAACTGTGCCTTCTGCAAAAAATGGTCTTGTTCGAAGACCACATTGGCAAATTGCCTGCCAAACCAAAACTTTAGGCCCGAATTTTTCAACAGAAATAGTCCTCTCTTCTTCAGGCACCTGTAATCTTTCTCTACCTGAATAAAATTGTGTTCCAGATAGAGTAGAAAAGTCATACTTGAAGTACGACTCATCATCCATTACCAAACATTTCGAATTTTGTTCATTCCACCATTCATACAGCTTCCTGGCTTTTCTTATTGCTCTCTGTTGCTGTTCTTGCGTTCTTTTTGGTTTTTTCTGCTTCTTAAAAGTTTTTAAACCCGTTCTTTGCTTCATCCGATCTACCGTTGATGCACTTACTCCAAATTTTTTCGCTAGATCACGCACCGATACACTGGGGCTGTTCTCAATGGACCTCAATATTTTAGCCTCTACCTCTTTATCTGTAGAACCCTTTGGCCGACCTGATCTTGGCTTGTCGGTGATTGCCTGATGTTCATTTACTTTTTTTATTGTGTATCGCACCGTATCTACACTAGTGCCTACCTCTGCTGCAATTCGACGATATGACATATCGGGATTTCCTAAATATTTTTCAACAATTTTTTTCCTGACTTCTAATCTCTTCGATGACATTTTTACTAATGATATGAAATTTACAAAATTTTTGGTCTTTTATACTTCTAAGGGTAGCAAAAGTCCGCAGGTCGAATTTGAAAATAATTGATAAAGTATCTTCCAAGAAAAATAAATTCAAAAATGTCGTAAAACTTTCTGAAACAGGCCTTATGAGGGGAGGTCAAGAATTTTTGCGGTCATATACTTTTGTGGGAATTCCCTGAACCTTTTTTTTTTCTTAGATAGATCAGACTGTCAAAGTACTCTCTTTATAAAAAAAAAGATGCACGTCAATACGTTGATTAATAATTTTTTGACAGTAATTTAAATAAAGTGAGCTCATAGTTATGCAAATTGTTTATTTTGTGTATCATTAACAGATATTTGAATTATTTGTTAATTAAAGTTGAGAGAATATTTATAACTCTTTAAAAAAAATTATACTATCATTATATTATAATTGAAAATATGGAAAATTTTTTGAGATGTTAAAAATTTTTTGGTTTAATTTTAATTGGCAAGAGCCAGAAATTAAAAAAAACAGTTGATAAACTTCTATTGATTAATTATGAATTAAATTATTAAATATCAATTTTTTGTATGATTAAATCAATATTCGTACTTTAAATTTCCAATTTAAATCTTTTTACTAGAACAATTTTGCAGTTGCAGAATTTAAGAACTTTTCAAGTCAAGACTGTAGTAAATAATCATTGGCCTATATTACCTATACGTATGCGGAAAACTGGAAGATGAAAATTTTTGAAACTTGCATAATATATGTTTTTTTGGCAGCCACAAAGTCTCAAGAACAAAAGACAACATTTATTGTTTATTTGAAATCATTTACGAAGCTAAGTAGAACTATCAGGAAAGTTGAGCGAAATATCTAAGTCATTTGCAATATATTTTTGCAAAAATTCAAAATAATTTGTATCATTGGCATTGACAAGCTAGTACAACAAATAAATTCAAACTGTAGATTAAGCTGTGTTTTCGCTCACTGGGTCACTTTTTTCCAATAATTCATACTAGAGCTTTATCTAAGCGTACGGTAGTGCGCGGCCAAGTTCAATACATAGGCCGTATGCACGTCGTACACTATTTACACGAACTGTTTCGAGCCATTTTTGACCTCTCACAGCTCAGTGAGTAGTGACTATTAAAGCTGAAAAAGAATTTTTTTAATTTTTAATTTCGTATTGCCATATTTGTTTTCTTTTTAATAAAAGTAATATGAATATCAATAACGCACATTAAATAAAAACCTGTCAAGTTCATAATTATTAATACGTTCTGTGTTGAAATTTTTGCATGTGAAAAAGTTCTTTGAACTTGGCATTAATGCAGATTTCATTACTTTTGCTAGCCCAACAGTTAACGAATAAGGACTATGGCCCCCTTTTCACATTTATGTTTTTGGTTGGATAAATATCATCCAAATGTTTCATAAGTAACTTTAATGCTTCTAATCTACTTTTTCACCTAGTAGAACAAACTTTCTCTAAAGTTAAATCATTAATCACGGTCTTTAAGAAGCTGAAAAGAAAACAAACAGGGCCTGGATTGTGTCCAAAAAGCAATAGCTTGTTTTGAGAACTTCGAAAAATCTGATATAACTAAGTTTAAACTTTCTACACTTCTTACTATTATCTTGCGCCCCACGTTTTTTGTTTTAAATCTTACAAGGGTTTCCATAGCTATTAAAATTCACAATCACAAATTTTCAGGATTATCTGTATGGGGTTAAGAATCTGTATGGAGCTAGGAAAAATTAGTCTGTCTTAAAAACGTGGTAGATATATTAAAAAATCTTTTTTATTTAAATAATTATTTGAAATCATACTAGTACACAATCTGTGAGTTGTAACCTGGTATCAAGAAATATTAAATCATGTCTGAAAAAGCTGAAAAATAGATTTGGTGTGAAGAATACTGTCTTTGTTTATTATTTTTCGCCTTAACTTGGTTCTAATAAACTTTTCTTATCGTTTGAAGTTTGTTTTGTACTGAACTCTAACAGTAGCTTTTTGGTTGAATATTAAATTTCGATTTTTTTATGGAAAAAAAAATTACTACGTATCTGTAGATGTAAATGAATATTGTTACAGAATTTTGTCCGTGTCGAAGAAAGAATTACAGAAAGTGGTAAGAAGAATAGTGACATTAATTTTAAATAAATAGGATTATATAATCCAGGAATATATGAATTTGCAATCGACTTTGTGTACAAAGTGTACGAGCATTAATTGGTGGGTTGTAACATTTTTTGTTTTGAGAAAAGTAAGCTCTAAAATGAAAAAAAAAATATGTAATTGAAAATTGTTCAAAGCATATACATAATTGTTTCTCTCCTCTCAAATGAAAGGACCACTTTCTATGTATTTAATTTTTGTGAATTTTGAAGATTTTACTTAAAACAAATTAACAAAATATATGTAACTATCAAATAGTATCTGTAGAATACATATGATTGGCACAGACGACACGTGAGCACAACTTATTTGTGTTAGTTTGAATAAAAAGTGGTTAACATCCTGTAGATTTGTATAATTATATTTGAACCAGAAAAAGTACACAATAATACAAAATATTGTATTATTTTCAACGACTTAATGCATCAAAAACAATGTTATGGTTTTTAATATAAATTGAATTCGAATAATTTATTTTTCGAAAATTATAAAATTGTCTTTTCCAGATACATACTCGTAACTTAAATTGAAAAACAAAATGTAATTCAAATTGAGTTTGAATTATTCGTAATAAATAAATTTTAATGCATAATTGAAGTTTAATAAAACTGAGTATGTTGAAATGTTAACGAACGAAATTCTACAATGAACTTTCAGAAAGTCTGTACTATATATCTGTCAGTCTAAAATAACTTGTTTAACATTGTCAAGTTTAATTTATAAAAGCTTATTTTATCCTTTGCGGAAAAGAAGGTTGTAAGGTTTTAAACTTGTAAGGGGTATGGAAATGGAAAACAGGGCTCTTAGATTTACATATGTAAATTAATTCAAAGCCATAATGTTTTTTTATTTTTGTTAATAAAATTCTAAATCCTTGCTAATTTAATAAATTTTCTACATTGATCAAAATTTCGTTCTTATATTTAGAATAGGGTCCAATAAAAAACAATCTTTATTTAAAAAAAATGGATTTTAAAATTTATCTAGAATTTTCGCATTTTTTATTGAAAATATTTTTACGCGCTATATTCTGAAAAGGATACGACATATGTATTATATGCTCTTCTATTGTTTTAGTAATATTTTGTTTTCTATTCAACAAAAATAAAAAGTTAAAATTTGATTACTTTTTGGAAAAATAGTTTTTTATTATTACAATATTCTTTTTTTTTCTCTAAATTCCATCATTATTGAAAATCTTTCACTCGTAAATAAGAGATATTGAAAGTGTATTTTTTATATGTTACATAAATTTTCTTATTCCTCTGAAACATTTTTTGAATGAAAAGGAAAATTAAATATTTTTTTAATTCTTTTTATGCATTTTCACATAAAATGAAAATAATGTTTATTATCATCGTGACACACATACTCGTGTACAAATTATCAATATGCATTCACCCATTAAATGTAGTAAAAGAAGTTCATTGTTCAATGTAACAATAAATTGTTACAAAATAAAAAAAAAGTATAACCTTCAATTTATTTTCCAATAAATATTTATTGATCGATGTGCATATAAATGTTTTCTCATTTATTATCAACATAAATTTTTTTACATTTTAAAGGATGTGTAAATGCAAAATTTTGTACGTTCTATACGTATAATATGTACTTTTTTCTTCTATTTTTAAAATTTGTTTTAACAATTCTGGCCACTTGATTGAGCATATAATAAGTAAAAATATAATTTGTATATCTACATACATAAATTTAAATATATGTAAGTATATTCATAACATTAAAGTTTTTTGTTATAAATTTGAAAAAATGTTATACATTATAGTGAAATAACACATTCATTCAAGAGAAAAATAAAATAGGAAAATATCTGATCTGATGAATAAATTGTAAATAAAAGAGAAGTCTCTTTTTGTTCGAGTGAACACCAAACTTTAATGAGTCAAATCAAAGCCTGCGGCCTGCGCCAATGGTAACGACAACGACAACTACAACGTCACGTTCAATTAGAATCAATAGAACGAATGTTGTTCTCGCTCAATGACAACGTTGTCGTTCACTTAGATTAATTTCTAATTTTGTCGGTGTCGGAAAGCAGTTGTCGTTGTCGTTACCATTGGGCGCAGGCTTTCAGTGTCCGAATTTGAAATTCCTACTGAATTATGATTTTTCTGCACCTTGGAAAAAAAGAATAAACGTTCAAGTAAAACAACAATTGACCAATAGGTGAATTTTTCAATAGTAAATAATTAAAATTAAAAAAAAAAACTAATAATAATGTTCTAGAGAAACTCGTGAATCGATACTTCTAATGGAATAAAATTATAAAAATAAGACCTTTAATATTCTTGTCATTTTTTGTAATCGATGCAAAAATACAGAGCAGTATGTTGTATCTATACAGATGTTTAAGTATTTTTCGGAGATATGGCTTTGATTAAGCTGTGTATTGTATTTAGGATTTTCAAAATTATATGGTAATTTAAGAAAAATGTTGAATCAAAATTTTAAATTTTATTGCATTTTCAAGTAGAATATGTTGGAATTGTATATTAATTTTAATATATACAGGGTGATTCCGTTACGGTGTCCGACCGGGAAACTACGGATAGGTCTCGGCGAGGGGAACAAAAAATCGTATTGGTGGGGGGGGGGAAATCTCAACGGTTTAGGACTTAGAGGGGGTTAAAGATTTTTGGTACTTTTTTCATATTTTACCCTATAACTTTTTACAAGGGCACGCTAGGCTCACCAACTCTTTTACATAATTGTGAAGGACTCCTGTGCCTTTCCGTCAATATCTTACCTGCTGCTGTGTATCCGACCATTCAGAAGTTATAAGGCCTCAAAACCATAATTTTGTCATTTTTTCACAGATTTTTGGACTTTAACCCTGCTTTACTCAAAAAAGGCTTAAATTAAACCTCATTTTCTATTGCAGAAAATAAAAGCTCAATTAATTCTACATCGATTTGCTATCGTCATTTTTTCAAAAAAATTCATAGTTTCATCCGGAAAGAAAATTAAAATCCATCTAAATCATCTTGTTTCCGGCTAAATTGGCATCCCTGGTTCCAGCCCAGCAGCGCAGTCATCGAAGACAGCATCTATGCTTTCATCGATGACTAGTCATGACCATCGCTGACACTCTCCATGTACAGGTTTATACGTAAATCGCTTTTAATACGGATTTTAGTTCACTCCCAATTTTATCTGCTATAAACTCGCTAATTCGGATTTTAGCTTCAGCCCAATTTATTTGGGTTTAATCCCAATTTTTGTATATGGATGTATGTGTGAGGTAATATGCAATATGGCGGATTCTAATTTTTATGGCGAGAGTGAAGCTGTCACGTTCTTCTTCTTTTTTTTTTTGTGTGAAAGAAGAAGAATATGTATACTATACGTGTATAAAAGTATCAACGTTTGCATGTATTATTTTAATCCCAATTTACTGTTTGTAGCGTACTCCCAATTTAATCCAAAATTCGGTTTAAATTCGGATTATTTTTTTTTCCCTTATAAACTGTCTACATGACAACATCGATGAAATTATCATTGCGATGACATTAGGCGTCAGTAATGACTATTGCTGACTAAAACACCAATGATTTCACCAGACAATAATGCATGACAACATTGACGACTTTGTCATTTTTGGTCATTTGTTTAAAAAATTTTTTTTTTCCTTTCAATCTTTTCATTTTTTTTTTAATTTTATAATACCGATAATTTCCGATGTTATTAAGGTTTAAATTTCACTTTTTACAAACTAAATGTATCTTTACACACCTATAATTTCATAATACTTTGTTCAAAAATTTTTAACACTTACATTTTACTTCTGAATGGTTAAAAAACTTCGTAACAACTGAAAATTGCAATAAAAAATCAATAAATGAAACATGTTTAAACTACGTTTTTATACATACATATATTACTCTTATAAGTACATTACTAATTCTCTATTTTACGCATTTTTTTCGCTCAGAATATTCTGATCGCTGACTGCTTTTGCATGACTATTTCCAATATTTGCATGACATTGTCATTGGTTCCATTTGTCTTACATTCGTTGATGACAACATTGAGGAAAATGTCATCAATGTTAGAGCCGCTGGGAGAGGTCGCCCTTAAAAATACGTGATAAAAAAATGTATACGTATTAAAATATATGTTTTTTTAATTTTAATGTACTATTTTGTATGCATTCATTCTCATTGCAATTTCTAGAAGAATATTGTATTGAAACAAGTCATAGCATAAAAACAGTATAGATACTGTTTTTGCTAATGCAATTTTTTTCAATTTTTTGAATTTTTTGGAGTTCAAAAACTGCATATGTATTTGTTAAAAAAATCACGTGGCGAGTGTCCATACTACATACATATATATTTATACTTAATTTAACAATTAAAGTCAGTACAGCCAAGATAGGCATACTTTTCTATACTCTTTCAGAAATTGTTTGTATAAATCTGTCTCGTGTGTGGACTGTGGGGTGATCAGATCTCAATTTCAATCGAGGGAAATTTTTAATTAAATATTTATAAAGGGCTGCCAGATGAAATCAATAGCTACGTCAATTCTGAAATTTAATCATTTTCTTTTATACAGAGTCCAGACGAGACTTTTTTATGTTAAGACTTATCGTTGCCCCAATAAATGTTTGTCGTAAGTAACAATTTTCGATTTTGAGATATTTGAAGTTAAAGTTTGTCCTTTAATAACTTTTTTATTTGTCGATAGATTTGTTCGGGGTTTTGTTATTATTTTTGAAATTGATAAATGTACGTCTGAAAGAAATTTTATGGAAATCCTTACTATACAAATTAAAATATAGTCTTTAAAAGTTTTGATGAAATGTAACATACGACAAAATAGCGACCATTTTTCCAACAAATCCATGCACATACGACAAAATGTATCACATACGACAAATAAAGTTTTTCAGGATTTATTTATCGTAAGTGACGATAGTATTGAATTACGTACTACATATTTTAAAACTACAACCAATACAACCAATAAATAATTGTCGTATGTTACAATGATATGCGATATTTATTGGACATTTCTGGTATCAAGGTAACATACGGCAATTAAATATTGAAGAAAAATGATTGTCAAATCCGAAACAAATTTGTCGTATGTGTAAATTTTGGGCACATACAACAATAATTTACTGAAAATCTTCCAAAATAGGTTACATACGACAAAGTACACACTGAATATCTCAGAATAGAAGAGACATAGAAGAGAACTGATAAGTGCAAATGAAAGAGCATATGCCAAAACCTTATTATCTGCTTCTAACACAAAATCTTCAAAATGTAACATACGACAAACATTTATTAGGACGACGTTATGTCTTGACATCGAATATCTCATATAGACCGCTTATGTCTTGCAGACATAAATGGCAAGACATCGATGTCAAGACTTATGTCTTTGCTACGATGTCTTGCCGACATGAGCAAACAAAATGGAGGTTTCATATGTTTTGTGCAAATGTATCAGATTTATCAGACTTTCATCGAGAGAAAATATTGCAAATGTGAATTTTTTAATAAATTTAAATTAATTTTTAAATTTACAAAGTTATTTGGACAAAATTTCACAAAAATATATTTAAAAAACTTTACACTTTATATTCACTTATTTGAAATGACAAGACATGAAATGCCCAGTCATGAAAAATATGGCAAGACATGAACAATGTCCTGACATAAGTCTTGACATAAAAAAGTCTCGTCTGGACTCTGTATTATACTCATCTTCCCGCTGACACGAATCAAACAACATTTACTACTTTGAGTCAGTGTTGGTAATTGGTGGGAAATTCCCCTTTTCGTGGGAATTTCTGTACCTGGAATCAGTGTTGTGGGAAAAGGGGTAAAAATTACATATCTAGAACAAATTGTGGGAAATATCATGAATTTTCTAAAAGTTAATACAAAGTGTCAACATAACATACCCATAACAATAAATAAAAAAAAAGAAAAATTAAAAAATTTGACCGTTCTCGATTTTTAAAAAGAAATTTCGCAAACTAAATCATATGATGGAAAAGATTGCTTTCCAAATTTAATTAAAGTTGTAAAATATGCCTTCTTATCACTGCCTCATCTCATTCGTTTATTTGACTGGAAATCGGCTGCGCAACGAATTTATATTTTTTACTTCGGTTTTTTATTTTTCATAAAAACAAATGGCGACAACTGAATAAAATAAATCAGTTCAGTTGTCTTGTCTTCACGCGATGTGACAAACAACATCGAACGGGAAGATGTACTTCTTTTTTCCATAATAAAAAAAAAAATAAAAACTTTAAAAGTACAGGATAATTCGTACTTAGAAATTAAAAAATTAGCGAACAAAAATTGGAATATCTCCTTGAAAATCGAAAATTTTTATGATGTTTCCAATTTGAATTACTTCTTTATCAAATATAAAGATACAGGAATGTGAAATTCGTACAGAAACTGCTTTTTTAAAAAAATGTTTCTGAACAAAAAAAGTTGAAATGATTTCTGTATCTACAATTTGAAACACCCCGTTAGCATATTTTAAATTAAAAAGTACCTTTGTTAGTGTTGACAGAAATATGATTTTTAGAATTTCCTAAAAACAATTATGTATGTATGTATATGTAAAATTATCACAAACTCATCGGGTACTGCCTCCATAAGCACAATACTGACTTTAATTGTTAAATAAAGTATAGTTGTACCTACGTTGATTATAGTCAAAATACTATGAGTTGGCGAATCTCGCGCATGTCTTACATGTGTTAGTGATCTTCTTGTGTATACATATACGAAGGAAGAAACCTCTTTCTTAGAATTCACAACAACAAAAATGCATCTGTGTAAGTATCTTTTCTTCTGCGCATAGTTTTCTAGTATAATACGATTTGGCAACTTTTTTAAATCGAGCTATATCACTGTGTGTTGATTATTTTATATCATGAAAACATAATCAAATGTTGTGTTAAAATTTATTATATATGCATATTAAAATAAAGTAAAAATGATTGAATTTTGCTTCTATTAAAGCTTCAATAAAATAAAGCATGTATTTTGTTTTAGAAATATGAGACTATGTATCTATCCGCTGTGTAAAAAACAATACATACATGTATAAATATAAATACATACTTATGTACAAATATGATGAAGAGACGAAATTTTAATTTTTTTTTTAAATTATGCAACAGCATTTATCATAAATTATTGCATGCGTTAATATGTGAATATTTTAAATTTAAATATGTTAAATCTTATTTACTATAGAAATAATTTTTCTAAATTCGCTCTTTAAGAGGGATAAAAAGTTAATTAAAAATTTGTGTTGAGGATAGTTTCGAAATAATCAAATTGACTTGAAAGCTGGTAGAAATAGCTAAAAGCGTATTTCGTATTTTTTTCGAAAAATCTATTCTTAGAAAGAGGGTTCAAAATTTGGATAGAGATAAACTATTAAAATCTGCTGCTCAAAATAAGTAAGTTCAATTTCAGATTTGGGTGCAGTTAGTTATATCTCTATGGCCAGTACCAGACCTGTCTTCTTTTAGCTTCAATAACCGGTTTTTTATCCCCACTTTTGGATGAAATGTACTACAACTCGCCTTCTGTCTTCAAAAAAATCGGTTATTGAAGCTGAAAGAATACAGGTCTGGTACTGGCCTATAAGGGCTATAAGAACCGTTATTTACAAAATCGGTATTCTAACAGTCGGTTTCGACTCGTATTGAAAGTTAGGGGATTCATTTCAAATTGCGTAAGTCTCGTATTTCGCGTAAGTCGCGTATTCTTCGCATTTTTACGAGACTTCGTAAATTTTTTCCTTTGTTTTGAGCATTACGAACTCTGCGTAAGAGTTAAGATACAATTACGATTAGTGTTTTACGAGGTGCTTTCACGTCACTTTGACTTATTTCAAATGAATACCCTTAGTAATAATTTTTTTATGCTTATTTTACACGATATTTTGTCGAATGAGGTGACCATTTTAGTTGTTATGCTAAAGTTGCAGAAAACGTAAAATGAGAACAGAGAAAAATAGGAACAAGGAAAATTCAAAAACAAGTTAAAGTGAAGAAAAATTTCCACGTCTGTTTCTGATATCTTTATAAGAACATACATATTATCAATGGAGAATTGTTGTTCAAAGAGATTTGAAGAAATAGGATTAATTATTTATTAAATTAGTATTTAAAAAAGCGTTGTCGTGAAAAAACTGAAAAAACGCATTGATAAACAATGGTAGCTGAGAATAACATTTGAAATAATAAGTGAGAATAGTTTTATTGAAATCATTATTAATGAAAATTTTATTAAAATTCATGGATGGAAAAAGTTGATTTTATTGATTTCTCCGATTAGTTTTTACACACGCTTTAATAAATGTTAGGTATAGTAATCATTTTGCTTACTTGCGTAATAATTCAATATTGTGATAATCTATAAATGAAAAATAGATCTATCACGTGGGTTTAATAAGATGGTTGGTTCACACTTTGTTCATCTGAAATATTTTTTCAAATTAACTTTTATAAATTGGAATATGTATGTGTACTTACTTAGTGTACTTGTACAGATTTGAATTAATATCTATAATGAAGTTTATTTTTCTAACTAAGTAATATTACAAAAAACAAAAGTTTAAGCTTTATAAGAAAAATGTAATGAAGGGTATTTATGAACTTTGTTTAAAAAAAATAACTTAGCTAATGCTGTAAATTATACATGCATTAAAATAAAAAATAATCAAAGACTAGCTAAGTATATAGAGAAAAACATGAACAAGGAAGAAAAATAAATTAATAGGAAACATAAAATGATTTTTTAATTGATTTGTTCTCTGTTAGGGTAAAAATTATTTGCATATACTCGAACATACAGTTTATTACAATAAGTTTAGGTTGTATGTAAATTTTCCAAATAAGTTTACTTTTATAAAGAAAACTTAAACAAAATTTTATATATAAGCTTATACCATTTCCACTTTAGTTAAATTTTCAATTAAAGCTGAATTTATAATTTTTATTCAAAATTATAAGGATAAAACCACGAATTTCCATACTGAGGTTTAAATTAATTTTTTTCTTTAAATTTCAAAAATAAATGAGTCTGTTAATTTCACGAATATGATTTTATTATAAAAACTTCCTGAAGAAATAAATTGAAGAAGAGCAAAAAATTCAAATTGAATAAAATTAGAGGCAAAATAACGAAGTTAAAAAGGAAATTATTGATTAAATAAAAAAAAAATGAAATTCTATTTATTTACATAAATAATTTAAATAGGAATTTTCCATTTACATATTGCCTACAGATAATATGTATTATGAATTTTTTACATAAAAATTTGTTAAAGAAAGTTAAAAAATTTTAGAATCAATTTACTTGTGCTAATTTTGCTTAAAGAAATTTCTTGTATGATATTTTATTCTTTAATGTTAGAATTAAAAATAAATCTCATTTTTCTTATTTTCAAAATCGAACTGTAGGGCGTTATTTTAAATTTACTTTACATGGAAAACCATATATTGTAACTCTATATAAATGTTATATAAATAAAAATAAAGATCTCAATTCATAAGATTCTAAGCCCTTTTTGATTTCCTGTCTAATATATCATTCACAAAACCTCCCGAAATTCATTTATACAAAAGACTAAAACAGTTTGGTATTATATAGAAGGCATATAAAAAAAGTTCTAATATTTGTAAAATTTTAGAAATACTGTATTTCAATGTATTACCGTATTACTTTGTGTAAAAAAAAGTTTTACATTTTTCAAAGTGTAAAAGACGTATTTTAATACAACAGTATGTACATATGTATGTACAAGTACAAAAAGTAACTTCTATACAAGAAAAATCTTTTATTCACATTTTAGCTTAACTCGAATATTGAAGTGATGTTTTGAAAGTTCTTACATACGTACACACATTTATATGTGTAAGCGCATAAAATATATAATTATGTAGATACAAATTTTATTTACATATAAGCTATTTCATGTACATACAAACACACATACATACATTTTTATTTAAATATTATCCTAAAGATCCGGAATATTCATTCACTAAAAAGGATGTTATTCATTTCCTTATGATTTACAGTTAGATTGTGAATTATGTTACTTCTAGGATATACATACAGTATGTATATTGTATACATATAATATTTGTAACTTTAAGATAAAATATTATTCCCTTTAGAACAAAAATAAATTAAGAGAAATTTGCATTTAAATTTAAACAATTGTGTAGTAGATATCAGACATTTAAAGTTGCATAAATTTTTGTGCACGTCGATATCAGGGTTTTTATTTTTTTTACTTTTCGTTTAAATTCAATGAAATTAATTTTTATGTTTTGAATTTTAATTTTCGTATGTAAAATTATGGTGATGGTGATATGTACAATTTTTGTTTATACGATGTACATATACATATGTAGAATGTATAATAATGATTATGTACATAAATATAAATGTATATTCAAGGTTGTCTACGAAGAAAAGAGACAATCAAGATTATGAAATTGTTCAAAACTTTCATTAAAATTAATTCAAGGTTTTTAAAGTACAACTTAATTTAGCTAAAATTTAATAGTTTTGATATGTATCTACTTACTTTGTTTTTTGCTTTCTGGCTTTACTTTTCCTAATAACGAAGATTCTTCTAGTAGTAAAAAGTATTTTGAAATAAAAATATAATTTATAGAAGTATAATGGGTATTTTTTCGTACTGAGTCTTTATTTATATTCATGAATAAATACAATGTATGTGTTTAAAACTTTTTAAATAAAAAATGAAAAAAAAACCTAAAGTTTTATGATGAATAAAAAAGTAAAATATATTTCAAAAAGACAATTTTTTTATTTTTAAAAAGGGCTTCTATTTTCTTCCTTTTGTGTATTTTTTTTTTTTTTTTTCATTTTAAAAATTGAAATAAAAAACATGGTTTCTGTTATAGTTTGAAAACTATTTTCAACTTTGAGTAATATTCTTTTTTGAAATTGAAAAGAGAAAAAAACAAATGTTTGTTTTTATATTTTTTCACAAATCATAACAAATGATGATTTAAAAAGAATAATGTGTTTTGTTTCAAAGGTTTTAGAAATTATAATTGCTGTTAGAGTTATTCAACAAGCTACCAAGGTATATTTTATTATAATTTAATTTATGTGCTTAATTCATATTTTGTTTCTACTGATTGTTTGAAAAATGTCGTTTTTTGATATCGAAATTCCTATAAACGCAGTTCAGTTATTTCAAGTTTTTTGAAGTTATTTTTTTTTCATACGTTTTGACTAACAAAAGTGAGTATTTGAAACAATTGAAACTTAATTATGCGAAAAAAACAAAATTTAACTTTAAATCTAAGCAGTTAACGTAATTTAAAATCAAAATGGCGCGAGGAAAATTTCTAACATAAGAAGAGAAGATTAAAATAAAAATTTTGTTAGGAAATGGTGTACCAAAAAGCGAAATTGCAAGGAAATTGGGACGAGCAGATAGCGTAGTCAAAAATTTTTTGAAACTGGGCGAAAATTATGGAACACTGGCTAAAACCAAAGGAAAATAAAAACTAAGTTCAAGACAAAAAAACCAAATTATGGAAAATGATACAACGAAAAGACTAAGTGCGCGTCAAATTTTGGCAAAATTAGATTCGCCAGTAACATTATTAACATTATTACTTCAATAATGTTTATTATTAAAATCTTTTTCTAAACTTATTTTTCTGTTTCTCTTAGAATAGCCATAGTAACACACTAAAAATATACTTTAGTTCGAAATTATCTTGATCATGTTATTAGCTTTACATTCATTGATAAAAAAGTTGTATAGAAAACAAGGAAAACAAAAAAGATACGAAACATCTCAACAGAACTTTGTTTATCTGTTATTTGCATATTAGTATTATTTTTAAATTTGGCTGTTATAACACTGTTATAATATACATACATATTATGTAAATTAGAATATTTGGTCTCGTTCTTTACAATGTAAATTCAAGAGCTAAAATGTTTTATTATAAATAATAATTTCTTTACAATATTTTAAGTATTTATTAAAGTTACATTTTCAATTTAGTATTACCTACTGAATTTTATTGTAGTTAGATGATTATTATGTATATTTAAATACTAAATTACATAAATTCACAATAAAATATAATTCAATAAAAAAAAATTGAAATCATAATATGGTTACTTTTACAATTACAGCAATTTTATAATGCTCACTGCAAATCCTTATTACATAAATGAAATTCATCAACTTCACTTTATGTGGGAATAATAATACCTTTAAAAAATTGTAATCCTATTAAATTCTATGTTGTTAGAGGATTTAAAATGTGATAAATCGACAATATTGATTGTATTGACAATAAAATTATAAATTATTTATATTTTCATAACTCCAAGCGTTATAAATAAAGGTTTTATACAAATTTTACATATACATATAATATTTATATAAGTATACGTGATTAGTCTACCATGAACTTTTTAATGCTATTACAAATTTTATACTATAAATTCATATTTATATTGAATTTTCTATATGAATGTATGTAATTATTAAAATTTACAAGTTATTTGTGGTCATTGAAAAAAATTATATTATTTTTCATATAGAGAAATATTTGAAGCTTTTACATTGACAACAAAATTTTTAGTTTTTAGTTTTTTTCCTCTTTTTTGTTATTTTTCAAAAGAAAATTATGTTTTATTTGCTATTTTATTTCAAAAATTTAATTAAAAAAAATCCGTACACCGTTTAGTGAAAGAATTTTAAAAACTTTCGGAAAGTTATTATGGTCCTAAATTAGAAAATTGTTGAAAATATCAATAATATTCAAAACTAAAACTTCAAAGTTCGACTCTAATGTAGCGTATTTGACATGATATTGTGTTTTCTCGATCAAAAAGTCTAACATTTTTTTTTTTTTTTGAAATTTATAAAAATCATTGTCATTATTTAAAATTATTGTACATATACATACATATGTGAATAATTTCTTAAACTCAAACACAAACACTTTTTTTATTTTCTTTATTTGTTATGCATTAAAATGTCTTCACTATCACAATTCACATTACTTTAATCTTTAGGGAACAACTTCATGGCTTCTAAACATGCAAAAACATGAAATATTGTTCTTTTATTTGTAGAATTTAATTCAAATTAAAAAAAAAGAAGGCAAATAAAAAGAAAAAAATACATTTCGTGTCAAGATTTTCATCGTAACCTTAAGGACGAATTAATTCTGTCTTTTTTGTTTCACCTTTTAAAGTCTTTTCACTTTCAGACATTTTTATCTCATTCAACTATAAGATATTTTGTAAATCTGAAAATGTGTAAAATAATCACGAAAAACAATTTGCATAAAAATACCTTTAAATTTCTCAAAAGATAAAAAAAAACGTTTTTTTCTGTATTACTTTTTAAAAGTTACAAGACAAAAGCAATAAAATTTTATATGTAGAGATAATGATAATGTAGATATAATGTCAAAAGGACTTCTGTCAAGCGTTTTTTAAATATCCTTTCTTGTTCAAAGGTTTTAAATTGTAACTAATTTTTTTCATGGATCTTTTTAACACATATAAAGATTTGTAGGCCTGGCAAATCTTAATGTATATAAAATTATAGATCGATAAAATGTATTTTTAAAATAACAATTAACTATTGATGTACTTTGAAAATAAGTAAGAATTAGATGCCATTTCTTCAATAAACCACCAAACTGAAAAGATCAAAAAGTTGTTTTAATATAAAATATCAAGCTTATAGTTCAGGTGGGAGGTAAAGTATACCACGTTGAAGGTCTAATCTAAGTAAATCATAGTTTTAAAATAAAAATTAAATATTTTTTGAAAAAAAAATAAAAAGAAAAAATTATAAAGTTTGAAAATTAAAACTTATTTTGTTGAATTTAAATAAATTTTTAAACATTTAAAAAATCAATTCAATGTGTGTACGATAAGTATAATTTTTATGGCATAAATGAGACTATTAAAAGCAAAAGTATACCTATTCCATGTTAGATGGTTTTGAGAAAAACAGGAAAAACGTATAACTTTTAAATTAAATGCAATTTTAATAATTTTTTTATTTTATATGAGAACTCTAAGCTTCTGAATTTAATTCAAACATGGATTTTAAAAAATCAATGTTTAATTTAGTAAATACTAGTAAGCAAATTTTGGAATAGTTATAGTTTTGCTACCAAACTGTGGAATAGATCAAGTTTTGCATCTCACTGAAGTGGAATAACGATAGTTTTGCATCTCATTGAAGTGAAATTACGAAGTTTTGGAACAAATGTCTTACTAAGAAAAAATTAAGGATTATTTTTTAATTTATTTTAAATCTTTCTTAAAAAAAACAAACTTGTTTATTCTAAGTAAAACAATTTTTATTAAAAGGGATTTATAAAAATTTACGAAAAATATTCGAAAAACTTTTAAAAAAAAGTTTACTTATTCTGGTACATTATACTTATTATCTACTTAGTTAAACTTTTGAATAATATTCTAACTTTTTAATTCTAATACATTATATTAAAAGGAACTACACAACTAATGTATTATCATTATGAATGAATGTGTAAATATTGGAAATACATAGGTACACTTATATTAATTGTGTATAATAACTCAGAAGCAGTTGAAGATTTTTGAATGCGGTCAAAGGCAAATACAAAGAGAAGAGAATAATCTTTTATTTTGAAATATAAAATATAAAAAAATAAATAAACCTAAAGTAAATTCTCGACATATTTTGCTTCGAAGCGAAAATTTTACAATTTCGCAAATTTTTCAATTGAACTTTGAATGCTGATAATTTTTGAATGGTTTGTCGTAGGGCGATTAAATTCACTGCTGTAAAAGCAATTAGTTCCCTTTAATTTAGTATCAACAACTTTTAAATATTTGACATGGTTCAGTAGTTATCATACATAATAGCCGTAATGGAAACTTGCCTAGCTGAAAATTTTCAAACGCTCGTAACGGGGAGGGGGTGAACATAGACCCTACCTTGCCATACAATTTATTTCCTTTCTATATCTACTTATGTTTTGTAGACCACTCGTCAAACATTTGGTTGCCTGTAGAGGGAGTTTTTAAACTTCAATGGAATAGTAACACCTTTCCCACCAACATCATGTTGGAATAGTTTAAGTTTTGCTTCCAATACCAAATTTTACAACCATTTTTCAGGGGCATCAATGCAGTTTTCAAAATTGAAATTTTTCAGATTAAAAGCCTTCAACACAACGAACATTTTGCCATCATTAACTCAATTTTTTCAAAAAGTGGAATAGATCAACTTTTGCTTTTAATAGTCTCAAATAATAGTTCATTAAAAATACTATGTGAAGTTTGTTGTAAAATTAGTCATAATAAAAATGTTATTGATACGAAATTATTTGTTGTAGAAGATTTTACGATGTATCTTTCTGTCATTTTAGGACGAAATTTCATGAAATGTAGTGGAATAACTTTGAAAAACAAAGATGATGTACCATAAGTGAAAAAATCAACTATGGAAGTTATAATGAGATATAATAATATGATATAACAATAATATAAACATCTATAAAAAATCACATATGAAGCCTTTTAGGTATCGTGTTGAAGATTATATAATGTTAAAGAAAATAGTTAATACCCCGGGTGTTAAAAAAAAGTTTTTAGACAAATTTGCGGACCTTATGAAGTTGTAAAAATTTTAGATAACGATCGATGTATTGTAAAAGATATCGAAAATGCACAAGTATCGCGGATTCCATATAAAGAGGTTCGTTCTCCTCAAAACGTGAAGTCTCACAATGCCTGTAGGTCTTTCGAAAGACAAAAAAGTAACGATTCTGAAAACATAGTTGATTTATTCATTTCCAAATTTAAAAAGAACAAAAAAAGAAGGTATATGAGATTGAGATATTATCAAAAAACTGTATTGTTTTTATATGGACGGCTTATAAAACAATCTTTTTTATTTTTAATTTTAAAGGGTATAGAGTCGTATATGAAACTTAATATTTTGTTACAACCTAGAGTTTGACGAGTGGGAGAAAATTACGTCAAAATCTCATTTTTCCAAAATTTGGAGATTACCGACTTTGATACTACACCCTTCATTTATTTGATATTAATAATATTAATGTATATTCGTACAAAACATATTTTTATCAAATATAAAAAACAATATAATATTTAATTATCAGATTTAAATGTTTTTACGTAAACTTGTGTAAAGTAATGATTCTATTACATACTTGTAAGTATGTAAATTACACGAGGGAATTAAAGGCAACGAACTGGCGGACTCCCTAGCGAAAAAAGGCGCCAGCTCTAAGTTTGTAGGTCCAGAACCCTTCTGTGGACTGCCTAAAAGCTACACCAAGGGTTCTATAAGGGAATGGGAGATGGAAAGATGCATCTCCTGCTGGGAGAAGACTCCCGGTAACAAGCAAGCGAAGGAGTTTATTAAGCCTTCGAAAAATATTGCTAGGAAACTGATCAGCCTCGGTAGGAACGAGTTAAGGACAATCACGGGACTTATTACTGGACACTGTCCACTCAACTACCACCTGAGCAAAATAGGACTCAAAGAGGATGACAAATGCAGGTTCTGCAAAGAGGCCAAAGAGACCTCAAAACACATTCTATGTGAATGCGAGGCTTTGGTCTCAAAAAGAGTGCGATACTTGTACCAATTTTTCCTCAAGCCTGAGGAAGTCTGGTGCGCACCTTCGAATAGAATATTAGGATTTGTTAAAAGCCTAAATCTATGAGAAGCACGGGCTGTACAAAAGATCTGCAAAGGTCGAAGTGCGGTAATAGCCCTATATCTTCAATCTTAATCTTAATCTTAAGTATGTAAATTTTTCTACAAATTAGATTATTATGTAAATATAATAAATAAATAAAAATGTAATTTGTTCGCGTTAATAGCGCATTCGATTATTATAGCATGAATTCTTATATTCATATTCATGCCTATTTAATGATGAACTAAATCATCTCTTTTTCCATAGATATCTTAAAATATTTTTGTATGTTTCTTTAATGATGAATTTAATCATCTCTTTTTCTTTTCCATCAATATCTTAAAATATTTTGTTTATGTAAAATATTCTATGTACATATTTAGATTTAGAAAGTAGGTATTTTAAAATATTTATAAATGATTATATTTTAATTATGCTTTTAATGTGTTAGAATTTTAACTTTTGTAATTTTTGTATAAATCATAAGGCAGCTAGTGTACTATAAAATTATAGATCGATAAAATTTTTTTTAAAATAACAATTAACTATTGATGTAAATACTTAGAAAATAAGTAAGAATTTTTATTCTGTATTTTCAGACATTGGATATAAATCAAAAACTAATATCCCTTCTCTAGACTAGATACATATATGTATATGTATGTATACAATGTACATACTCGTGTACACATATTTAAATTTGAATAAATTTATTTTCAAGAAAAAATGCAAACAATTTTTTGGTGATACGTATGTATAATTGCATATTTATCAAAATTTACACTTAAAGGATTCGATAATGTCTCTGTCTGATCTTTGAACACAATCTGTGATTCATTGTTGTTTGAAAATTATGGGTGTTTTTCTTTATTCATTCTAAACGTTTGGAATATTCCATATGCGTTTCTTTATTCTATAATAAAGTATTCCGAATGTTCCGTTCTATATTTCTTAATTTTTTCCGAATATATGGAACGCATTCTTTTCAATCCGCGAATAAAGATGAAATAAAAACAGAATAAATGGAATTAACCTTACTTTTGTTGATATTGAAATGTCAAATATACAACTATAAACAACTATTTTTGTTTGGATAAATAATATAAATAATATAATAATATAAATAATGAACTCAAATAACAATGGTGAGAACAAATTATTATTTTTAAATAAAAATTTGAGTAATATCTAAATTAGAAGTAAAGTAAAAAGATAAAGTTGGTTTTAGATGGCGTATGGATGCTTTCAAGTGGACAAGTGGGGATATAAAATGTTTCATTGATCTTTATGAACAAAATATAGATAGGTTTGATATATTTAAAAGGTTTAAAATCCATGTACAAAAAGATTGAAGATCATAATAATACAAGTGGCAATAGCAAAAAAATTTGGGAATATTTTGATTCAAAGGACAACATACTATTCCAACGTCCTGAAATAAAAAGAAAAATACCTGAAATAAAAAGATTTATTTATTATTTATTATTATTATTATTATTATTATATTAATGCACAATGTTATTTCACATAACCTCAATCTTTTTGATAATGTGTATTCTGATTTTGTCTCTTTATTCATTCTATTCCGAATATTCTAAAACTTATTCCATTCGTTCTATTCCTTCTACGGAATGAATAAAGAAAAACAGCCTATGTTTTAGATTGAGTTGTAAGTTTTTAAAATCAATGACATTTTTTTTTTCTGTCGTTTTATTTTAAAACTTTTCAAAAGTACCTATGTATCTAACATTTTATGATTTGTTCTGTATTTGTTTTGGTTCTGAGTTAGTATTACATACTTACAAAAATACTATTTTTTTAAAAATTTTTTATTTTAAAACTATCGTCTTTATATTCTTCAAGAAAAATTTCAAATATAGAATTAGCGGATGAAGTTTGAACATTGAAATTGTAGTTTTAGGTTTATGGTTGAATAATGGTGATAGTTTTCCAATTTTGGAAAATTTAATTGTAAAATAATTTCCCAAATTATAAAGTTTCATTGAATTAGGATCTAGGTATATTTCTGTGATGCAAAAAAATCTACTTAAGGATAAAATAATTAGAGGATATCGTTACACTCTGATCTGCAAATATTTTTTGTGCTGCCGTGCTTTTTATAGATTTTAGCTTTTAAAAAATTTTAAGATTCTATTAAAAAGTACATACTAAATTTTTTCAGATTTGAAAGACTTTGCTTGTCTCGACGAGACATATCTGTATTAACACCTTAAACCGAACCAAATTACCAAAAGGAAAATTAAAGAAAAGTTTTTTAAATTTGAAATTAAATTATGAAAAATAATTTATTTTAAAATCTATTACACTTTTTCTAGAATATATCAATAAATCATTAAAATACGACTGTTCTAATTAGTTTCTCAAAAAGATATTTAAAAAATATTTAAATTAATGAAAATTTATTTGCATAAAATGATATAACTTTTAAAAAAAAGTTCAATAACTCAAATTTATTACAAATTAAAAGGTTTCTAAATAAAAATTTCAATTACATTTATAAATATTTTCTGATTAATTCAAAATATATCTATTTTTGAATAAATATAACATAGTATGTATATGTATCTAAAATTTAATTGAATCTTTATTCAATATAACTTCAGATATAGATAGCTGATGCATATAAATGTAGAAATACATAAATATTACCTATAATAAATAAATTTACATATGTATGTAAATATGGAATATATAAGTACATAAAATGAACGTTTAAAATTAATACAAATTTAATCTGATGACAAGTTTTATTTGTTTGACCTTAGAATAGATGCATACATACATACATACTTGCACATATTCAATTATTTTTTTATATACATATATATATAATATATATGTATCTTACACAGTAGATATTATTCTTTTATTCTATTGAAAATAAAGGAAAATACTTGTATTTATAACAGTTTTAATCGATAGTATGAAATATGAAATTTAAATTATTCGTGGGTATTTGTTATTGAAAAAAAAAATTGAGATAAATAATTATAAGTTAGAAATCTTGTAATTAATCAAGATAAAAAATTGCTTGTTACATAATTGAGTTTATTTTACGAATTGAACTTAATAGAAAAATCGAACATACAAGTAAATTATGATTATGATTTTGATTTGAATAGCATTCATGCTTCAAAACCTCGATTTTTCTCTTCTCACTTTCTGGCAATGTGTTTTCTTTACTCATTCTAAAAAAATTTAATAATTTGGTAACTAGTGAACACTAATAATTCAATAATTTTTATAACTTTGAATGAAGTAGGTACTTAAATACGATCTGATTGTAGTTTAATTCTTAGAATGTCTTCAATTCAATGAAGAAAAAAAAATAATTTATTCATTATTTCCAATCTTCAAAAAATTCAGATACTATCGTAAGAAGAATAAGCAACTTTATAAAAAATTCTTAAATTTATAACAAGCAGGTGAATCTTCATTGAAAATAAATTAAAAGAACGACTCATTTTTATTGATCTTTAATTCATTCGAATGAATTTGATCTCGTTCATTGTTGTTGATTATCATCTTTTTTTCTTCTGTATTCAAGTAAATCAATGTATTATGGGTTAGTTAAAGAAGATATGTATGTAATACTTATGTTGAATAGAAATATCAAAGAATAATTTTTGAATGCGTTCAAAAGACATTTTATATATATGTACAATGTACATACATAATATGTAGGTATTATGTATTTGATTATGTGTACTCATTTATCTAAATCAAATTTTATTTAAGAAAATTCAAGTCATCATAATTTAACTATAAAAAGATGATAGGTAATTTCATAATGATAAGTGCAGGTGCACATGATTTATTTATTATTATATTTTTAATGCTTTTAGGACAACATTATTAGTCTCAAAAATATACCATGTGATGTCATATTTTAAATATTGTTAAGCATGTCACATTTAAGGAAAAAAACTACAAATTAAGATATTTTTGTTCATTTCAATTCAAATACTAAAAAATGTTTAAATACTTGAGTGGTTTTAAAAAAGTTATGCGCATCATTTATAATAATGAATGTATAAAAGTAAGTGGGAATTTGTTTTGTATAAAAGAAAAAAAAAACAACTAAAAGATGATAAAACGTTTAAAAATATGTACAAAATATGTATTGTGATTCATTTTTAAATTTTTAACTAAGTAATTTGTCAATATTACAAAGAATAAAAGAATCTTTAGTGTTTGAAGGTAGACGCACATATTTCTTTTTTAAATAAATGAAAACATTACCTCACTCGGTAAGATAAATTTGGTTACATGCAAATTAAATAATTTTTATTTAATTTTAAATCTTTTTAAATTCGATATGCTTGATAAACTTTTAATGGAAAATCATATAATTTTGAATCAAGAAAAATATACTCTAGACTGATTGTTTTTACAGATACATATGTTTTTTATTTGATCTGATTTCTTAAAAAAACAAGTTATATTCATAACTGCAAGTTCAAATAGGTACTATACATATTTTTTTATTTCATATCTTTTGTTCTTCAAAACAATTTTTTCTTTTCAGAGTTAGATAAGTATAACAAAACTTTTTTTCAAGAATTTCTGTCATCATTTTTATATATGTATGATATGTGTGTATACCCATAATAAAAAATTATAGAGGAAAATATTACAACATTTTTAAATTAAATATTATTTTATAATGTAAACGACCACGCCTAATTTCTTTTCAATGGTAAAAGAAAACAGATAACAATATAAATACATTTTGAGAAGTTTAGGCGTGTTTTTGTTAAAAGAAAAACAAAATTATAAATTATATAATACTTTAGTTGAGTAAAAAAAATTATTTAACGCAAACTAAAAGTTAGTGTTCTATAAAAATAAAAGATATCACACTTTGTTTTTAAAAGGCGTTGTGTAATATACATTGACATTGATGGAATCGTAAAAAAAAAACAGTAAGTAGCACCTACATATTATGATACTTTATTAAATGATTAATAATATGAAAAATAAAAAAAAGAATTTGATGTGACTGATCATTATATGTATTAAATAAAAGACATAATCAACAATTATTGACCTATGAGAACTCTGATTTTTTTTTAAACCCAATGTGGGTAAAAGCAAAAAGTTTTTAAATAGGAAGAGATAGCATGTAGTATAAAAATACATTTACACATTTTTATATACCTCTTCCTATATATCCTCAGTTATTGACGATGACATTTTTTGTAAAAAAAATTTCTATTAGAAGTTGAGCAAAGAGATATTTTTCAGATGCATTACTTAATCATTTTTCTTCATTGTAATTGTTTTTCTTTCATATTTTTTAGCTAACTTTCAGAAGTTTTTTGAGATTTACCAAAGCAAGCAAAACACGAGGTTGCATTTTTGTCAGTTAGTAGCGCCAGTTTTTAAGATATACTGTGTAGTGAAAAATTCATAATTGAAGTCAGAATAAATTTTTGAATAAAATATATATTTACAAAGTTACAAGAAATAATAAATTATAAAAAAAATCATATGAAAACTATCGCATCTAGATGTGTATATCGAGTATTAGTTATGGTATGAAAATTTCAATAAAATAAAAAAATAATTATCAAGTATCTGCTTCGTGTCATTCGACTATCTTAAATATTGCTTTATAAAAATAAAAATAAAAATAACTTACTTTAAAAATTATTTATAACAGGATAGTTATTTGAATGCCTTATATTTTGTAATAATATCAAGGAAAATAAGTTCTAAAGATTAGGCTTTTCAAGTTTATTCTTTAATTGGCTATGCTGTAAAATTTGAAAAATTCAGATAGTATTTCAGGTATCTAAATACATACATACAGTTTGTAATTGCAGAATTTTTCAGGAATGTTTATTGAAAGTGCATATTATGTACACATTTGTATTATATGTAATTGAATTGTTGTTAACCATTTTCAAGATCTCATTCTTAAAAAGTATATTATCTGTAAAATGGATTAAGAACAAAAACTCAATTGTTTTAGAGATCATACCTACATATGTATGTAGTTTAAACGTCTTACATTATAAAATCAATTCATGTAATAATTAATTGTAACTAATCATTAAATGGGATTTTCTTATAATAACTAGGTATTGTGTTATCAATCGGATTTACATCGGGTTTCTGTTACGTAACTATTACATAATTAATCAATCATGGCTTTTTAAATTTTTTTTTCAAGGCTTTTTTCATGTAAGCTATGTATGCTTTTCACTGAGACAAAACTTTACCACTCTACTTTGAGTTGGAGTTTAGAGTGCTTATTCAATTTCCATAGAATTCAAATTTCATTCATCTATTTAGATGAGAAAATTTCAAATACGGAATAAAACATCGTGGAAAAAAACGAAATTTAATTTTCTTATTGACAATAAATTAATATTACTTGTAATTTTGTAATGATATTAAATGATTTTTGGATTTCTTATTAAAATATGAAAAAAAACAGCAAATAATGAAAAGTTGCAAAATAAAACAAATTTTATTAATATGTATTTTTTCACTTATAATTAAATGCACATAAGAATTGGCAAGTGTACCTGCATTTAACTATAAACTTAAAAGTTAGGTCAATAACTGTTCTATTCTAGATGTTAATTTTTTTTTCAAATTAAAAAATGTAAGTACATCTTTGAATAAATTTAACGTAATTTCGCATAACGATCAATATTTATATAGAACTTTACTAAATTGCAATGTGAAAAAAAGGGTTGTAAAAATATAAAATTACTATCAGAGGAAACGATAAATTTGGATAAACTGTATTAAAGGGAAAATAAGAGAGAAAAAAAATGACTACATAAAACAGTCTGCATAAAATTTATGTCTCAATTTCATATATACGTATATATTTACTATATACGTATGTATTCACGATTGAAGTACCATTTCAAAATCCATTATTTTCGCTTTAATATAGCTTCATTTCATATTCAAAAAAATATATACTGTTACTTTTCATCTTGTACCTTTATGACAAATTGAAATTGACACAATTTTACAAATATATATTACGTAATAAATAATTATAATTTATGTTATTCAAAAGATATAAGAAGGAACAAAATATAATTTTTGAAAATTTACTTTTTTCATAAACTTCTTTTATTGAATGATTTATCAATTATTTCTTGCAATATTAAAAAAAACATATTTTAAATTATTCAAATTTACAACTATTGAAGAAATGTAAATAAGTTTTTCTCCCAAACCATACCATACATACAAACAGTAGGTGTATATGAGTATTTATGCTGTAAAATTTATAAGAAATTGTATATTCTTCGTATAATATAATATTTATTTTATTTTATTTATGTGAAATTTTGAGTAATTGTAATTAGTTATGTAATTCTTTCTTTAAGATAAATAAAGGATTTTTATTATATTTTTTTTAGTGATTTATTCAAGATTTATAAAATTTGATTATTTCCTACACCTTTAACATATTATGGTCATTTCCATTTTCATAAGTGCGATGTTGTGACAATATACTAAATTTTTCATACATTTATTTTCTACATCCTTATTTACATAATTATGTAGCAGACTAAAATCAAGAAAACGATATTCGATTCGACTGGAATTCGAACCCAAAGCCTTTGCCTTGCAGGAGCACTGTTCTACCAAATAAACTATCTGATGCCATGTCGTTCACTGTTCTTAGTTACGTAATCATTGATGAAGAATACTCAAATTTCCTACACATATTGTGTATATTGTTTTTGTTCTTTCAAAATTAAACTTACGAGGAAGTTTTTATTTTACATACTACATACATACATATTTATTTCTTCTGTTACAAATTGAATGTTGAATAAATTTCCATTACTTAAATGGATTTGTATTCTCATTTCAATATTGATTTCTTTTGTAAGATTTTTAAACACAATTTTATAACGTTGAATTAGAAGAAAAATATTCACAATAGTTTCTTTCACTGTAGCGAGTTTAAAAAAATTAAAAATTATTTCTCTTTTTTTAATTAAACAAGTAAGTTTTTTTAGTTTTGATATCGAAATAGATCAATGCTATTAAATATTTTTATGATAAAAATTTTTCGGAATTTTAAACTGGAAAACTATTTGTTACCTATGTAGTACAGTTTAGAAAGACAAAATTACATGATTTTTAGAGGTTTCATGAAGTTTATCACTGTTAAATGATTCATTCATAAAACAGTAACTTAACGGATTGGGATTATTCATTTTTGAAATTCAAATAAAAAAGTTTTTGTAGGGTAAATAGTTTAGGAGCTACAGAGTGATAAAGTGACTGGAATACTTAAGTGGACAGTATGCAATAAAAAGATCCGTGATGGTTTTCAACTACTTCCTCAACATGTTGAGTAGTTGCCTGGAAATGTTAGCTAGAGATTTATTAAGATCCTTTGGTTGCAATTTTTTAGTAGTTTTATTCCAGCGGGAAATGTTTTTTTCCACTTCTCATTCTTTAATATTATTTTTTGTGTTTTCTGAACGGACCATAGAAATGTTCGTTAGCGAGCTCCTTTCTCTTGATTTCTTCATTGTATAAATTGAGGGTTTAAGTGCTGCTTCACTGTCTGAAATTGATTAGACTGTGGCTCTATTGAAGCCTTTCTTTAAGCATTAGGTAGCACAAATGTCAATAGAATAAACTTTAGTTTGGAAAAGTGGTATGTGTTTTCTTAAGAATTTATATACATAATGTATGTAGGTTCTTTTAGGGCCTGCTATTCCTGTTCCAGCCCAAATCAGTTTTTAAGTCATCTCCGTGTACCATACAGAGACATCTTTTTCAAAGGTTGTTTTGTGATTGCGCCACGATTCCCGAACTCTAGACAGCCAGCACTTTAAACGGTTTTTTAAAGTTATACTGCACTGTTTCTATTTCGTCAGTCATTTGACTGATTTGGTAGTTCCTTAATTCTTCAAAAATTTTAAGGCTGTGTGCGAGATTACTTGGTTTTAGTTTTCTATTCTTTGAAATTATAAAGCCTTATTTATTTCTTTTTTCGTAATTTTTATATTAAGAGGGGGCAAGTTGAGCATGAACTTCTAATGCTCCTGTTGAATTAGTTTTAAGATGTCTTTTGGTTTGTCTTTGGACACCATATGTTTGACGCTTTGCTATATTTTTTTTTTCAATTGTTGTTATTTTTCAAGATGTACTTGAATATTGGGGACTATTAGACAGCGAAAAATATATTCAATTTATTTGCCTTATTTAAATAAAAATTATTATTGAAAATGTAAATAAATAAAAAAAACTGGTCAATACTCGTATTTTTACTTTTTTTTTTTACACTTTTCTGCATATTTATTACGTAAATATAAAAGCTGCAAACGTATAAATAAAATATATGTATTTTTTCCTTTTATTTTCTTTTTTTTCTTCTTATTTATATTAAAAGAAAAATGACAAAATAAATTTACAGAAGAAATATATCATATAATACATATTAAATGAATAAATTTCAGAGGAAAATTTGTTATAATCATAAAAACATCATCAAATCGCTATTTTATCCCTTTTAATATACATACATACATACATACATACATTTGTATACATATAAATTTATATGTATTATATATATGTACGTACATACATAAATGTAGTTGTAATATATACTTTCGTCTTTCAACAAAAGATAATCATATCTAGAAATTATGGGTAACAAAATTGTAGACCTTTTCATATTTGTCCTAATTTTCAAACTATGTACGAGTGTGATAGTTATAAAACTTTTATATATAGAGTTGAAAATTAAAAAAAAAAACGATTCTGGTAAAAAAAGAATACATTGTCTATAAGGAAAAGAGATACTCGTAAATATTTTTAGATAATCATTTTAGGGTACATATACTATATGTACATATGTATGTATGTATGTACTGTACATACATTAAATTTATATGTAGAAGAAAATATGGTAAACGAAAAATGTTGAAAAAAGATACCTGGAAGTTATTATTTAAACAGGAATTTAATTTAATTACTAAATTTAATGAATGAGTTAAAACGAATAGAAAATAAAAGCTTCCAAGATATTTATGCAAATATAATTCTTAATCCTTATCAAATTCATTGCTTTTGCAAGATAATTTAATGACTTATTTGATATACTTAATTTTATACTAAGTATGTAAGTATGTATATCATTGTTGATTTCTTAAAGAGAAAAATTCATGTTCTATTTTGTGAAAATGAAATCCCTTTTTAAATTTATATAAAACAAACCATGACGTAATTCACCTTTTAAATGCATATTTATTGCCACATTTCTAAAATTCAGCAATAATAACATTAAACAATGATATTAATGGCGGAAGGACTGTAGAATATATTTAATTTAAATAATTTTTAACAATGTTTTATTAAAACAATTGTACTTATACGAGTACTCATACATTTAGTTGTCTTAAACTGAATTTGAAAATAATCCGTATAATTAAAGATTCTGTAACAATTGAATTAAGCAAGAAATTAATCATTCAATCTGATGGGTTTAAATTTATCTATGTATGTAATTGTCTAAATTATAAAATAAAGTACATATTAATTAATATTTCGCATAAAAATATATAAATTTTTAAAATTAAAAAAAATAAATAAACAATTTTTTGTAGTGTAATTCATAAAAACATATAATGTTAAAAACAACTTCCAAGTTTCAACCATGACCTTTTTTTTATGTAATTTTCAATAACCAATTTTATCGATTTAGCACTCGTATCTTCACTACTTTTACAGACATACATAAAGTGAAAATATATAAGTTTAAAAATCAGAGAAAAGGCATAATATATATACATAAATGAAGTGTATACAAATTTTCTTATTATCGTCAATTTGACGCCAATTCGAATCCTTGAATTTGTTCGACAATGTTGACTTTCAAAAATTTTATTGATGTGATACATACATATATAAACATATAATACATACATTGATACATAACTATAATTTCATTTTGTTTTTGTTCAAAGCAATAAAATAAAAATTAAGAAAACAAGTGTCAGAGTAGCTTTTCATCATAAATACATACTTCTCCTATGAAAATTTGAAGATTTTATTGTTGAAGTTGTGGCATATTATTTTATTTTATTTATTCAGTTCTTATTGGTATATCAATAAAATTATTTATATTTATTTGTCTTTTTTTCTTCTTTTTTTTATTTGTTAAAAATTAGTGTAGTTATTGACCCCTGCTAAATTTTCTCTAATTTCTATTATAATTTGATGAGAAATTATTTTTATAAACGACCTGTTAAAACTTTTAAAGCATTTTCAGCAAGTCCCAGGACCTAGGGTAAATTACTACGCTTTATAGAAACGTGTTAGTCGGCGGCTGGTAAGATAAAATTACGTTTTATCTATGAAATCAAAAGAATCTATTATCTTGTTTATGCGAAGCGTTACTTCGCATTAACTCACTCCGTCTTGACTTAATACGGATGCATAAACCAAATTTCAAAACGCATTAAAGCTCTACGTCGTTTTGAGTTAATACACTATTAAATCCGCATTTAAAATTTCATTTCGTTTTTAAAATGTGCATAAACACTTACTTCGTTTTAAGTAGTTGTTATTACACACGCAGGTGTTCAACGTTTTGAGTGAGAACGAAATGTTGTATTACGCATAAACACCAATCAAAATGTATTATCTCAAAACTATGTTTAAAACGTTTTATCGTTAATACGTTTTAACCTTTGTGCATAAACAAGATATATGTAGATTACTTCGAGTTTCTTATGTTTCATGCAGATTGTCGTTTTTAATCTATTAACTGAATTATTAATGTTGTTCCACCGTTCAGGATCAGTCATGTTTTCGAAATAACGTTTTATAAAATGTTTTGTCGTGTTGAGAGGAGGGTCTTATTACTGGATATTAGTGGCCCAGTGCTGTCGTTCATACTACTATAGTAGTTTTTTACTACTATTTGAGTTGTCATACTACTATACTACTCCTTTCAATTTTATACTACTATTTTTTTCAAATTTTAAATTTATTTAAAATGTGATAACAAAGTTGATAAATTATTCAAAAAATCACAGTTTTGTACTTCGTTTCTTAATTTTTACAAAATTCCTACTATGTGGTATATTTTCAATACTTGTGCCTGTGACTGTGATATATAATTTAAGATTTCCTGGTAGTACTAATTTTAAAATACGAAAAAAAATGTGTTGCAGGAAATATTACTTAACATTATGTGAACAAATTTTGAAGAGATTTAATTTCGACGACAAAATTTTGAAATCCTGCTTATCTAGCCGAAAAGTGCCACACAACTTTTTGTTATAATGCTACATTTGGTTTTTTGAATATGTGAAAACGCATCATAAAAGTTACGTTGCATTTTTGAATTTGTATGACAAGCATCAGCATTCCATCACCAAAGCAGCGATTCATTTTTGAAAATACACTGGGCCTTACTAATAAACATTTTTTAGTTTTAAAACTAAAATAGTTTCGGCTTGAGAATCAGAGTGTGCTTTGAAACTCTATACAAAATATGTTAAGTTATTTTTATTTCTCCATTTTATAAAGAATTTGAAAGCATACTCTGATTCTCAATCCGAAACTATTTTAGTTTTAAAACTAAAAAATCTTTATTAGTAAGGCCCACTATATTATTTCAAAGCAATAATTTATATTTGAATTTAGTTTTTTTTTTGTTGGTTTTTGTTAATTTTTAATTTCTGTTTTAAATAAATAATTGGAACAAAAAAAAGTAGTATCATGTCATTATTTATTATAAAAATTATAAAAATTTATTTGAAATACGTAGGTACCTAGACCTAGACATTTTATTTATCAATCCCTGAACTCTTTTGAACTTATTTATACTACTCTAAGAATTATTGGAACGACAGCACTAATTTAGTGCCAAAGAAAGAGAAAGGCTCTCTATACTTCTGCCAAGGACATATAGGATGCATCGTTTGAGTGTCTTATTTAGAAAATACGATAACAACAAAACCTAACGGTTGATGACGATTAGTAGGTGATACTCTGTATTTGTTATATTCTTTGATATTTCGCCGGCTATAAATGATATTTTCTGAAGCGCCTGACAATTTGTTATATGGAGTAGAACTTGTACATGTTAAAAAAAAATAAATAAAAAATTTAGAAATTTTTATATTAGTAATAGTCATTTATATTATGAATTTGTTCAAAGTTTGTGACAAATTTTAAATTTAAAAAATTTTTAGAATTGGGAAGAATTAAAAGGAAATGTGTATATTTTTATGCTTAATATGCTTGAATGTGAGTACCTATTAAGTTTTTTATTATTATTTGCCTTTTTTTTTTTTTTTTGTTTTTAGGTTTTACTTCTTTTCCTATGTTTAAGAAGATAAGATAATTTTTCAAGGATAACACATTATGTAACTTTTGATATAAAACATTCCTCTTGTGCAAAAAGATTAAAAGCCATCACAAATTAAATGAAATACGAATAAAAAATCTTTAAGGAAATAACATTATGAATGAAGAGCATATATTCTTCGTTTTAAAGGATTTAAAAATTAAATTTTTTGTAATACAATTTTCTTTTATCCTATTTTTCAAACTCATTCCATATTTTTTTTTTTAACAATTTCTTATGTTAAGCTTTGCTTTGTGAACATATATAATTACAATTACACTGGAATAGAAAATATTTAATTTTTGCTCTTAAAGTATATAAAATATCCTCAAAAGTGTTATTAGATTTAGAAAAAAATAATCATCCACAATATACATGAGAGAATTAATGTCTTTTTTATTGTTTCCTATCTTCAATAAAACTTTTAGTTTTGTATTATTTATTTATTATTATATATGTACATATGTATATATAACATACATATATTCGCATACACATACATACATATGTATATTACGTATATATGAAATGGTACAATGCAGGATCATTGTTGTTTAGTTTTTATTTCATGGTTTTTTATATACGGCTTTTGTTTGTGTTAAAATAAAATCCTTATTTTTTTTCCTTCTGTATAACCATAAAATAAATATACGGCCAACAGAGAAACATCATCAAAAACAAGATTTTTTGGTTGTGTAATTTTCAAGATAATTAAATGAGACCAAGTGGAATCATTTGTGATTTATTTTATGTAATATTGTTTTACTAAAAGAACAAGAAAAAAGAATGATAGAAATAGAAAAAGAAACAAAAATAAATAAATAAAGAAAAACAAAAAGTATAAAAATGAAAACAAAAAAAATCTTATATAATTTTTTTTTCAATAGTTGTAGTGAAGTTTTGCTCCGTAAGATAATATTAATCTTTTTCTTATTTTTTATTATTATAAATAAAACGATATGTGATAAAATGAAAGCAATAGAAAAAAAAATTTAAAAAAAGATATTTTTTAGTTTTAATATTTGTGCAAGTGAACTGTATTATAATATTACTAATAATTTCTTAAAAATATTTCTTGAACATCATTATTAACCTAGCTACTAATATACTCGTATAAGTACTGAAATAAAACTATTCTTGTTTTTTTGATAACTGTGTTTTGTGGGGTTTTTCATGTAATTTTTTCTTTTAACTTTTTATCAATATAAGTAGGAAACTAAAATTCGAATTAAATTTATAGAGTTAAACGTTTTCAAAAGCATACTCGTATAGTAAAATTTTAAATAGTGAACAATTTTCCAGATTATTTTAGCAACATTTTAAAAAACCCCCATCTAAAATTTCCTTTGGTTTGAATTTGGCATGCTTCATTAGAAATAATTTTGATATAGTTATTTCCAAGAGTTTTAATGAAGGAAAAAAATTATTTTTATTTTTTGCAAAAATGAAGTTTTATTGTAACAAAAAAATAAACATTTAAAAAAATCATGCGGAATTTTGTCAAAAGTTATTTTTTTTTGTAGGTCTTGAGTACTGTAACTGTAATTTTGAAAAAATTTCAAAAGTAGATACACTTACGACCATATTCACCATCAAGTCATAACTCTATTCACCATCCTAGTTTATAACCGTCATAATCAAGTTATGACCAGGTCATGACCACCCATATATACGTGTATTTAAAATTAAGCATTGATCGGAATGTTAAACTAATTGATAATGATCACTAATTTTGTAATACAGAATAGGGAATAAGTAGCAGTAGGAAAATGATCTCAAAAATTTGAAGTAACGGTTTATTTTTATTATTTATACCTTGTCCCAATACTTTTTTGAGTTTTACATTTTCGAGATTTTTTAATAAATATTTGTTTATTGTAATAATAGAATATTGAAAATTTGTAGAAATTAAGTAAATATTGTAAATAATAAAAGGAAATAAAAAAATCATAAATCACGTGTACTCATAAATTTTTATTATCTTCCATTTCTAAAAATATAGTTTGTCCCAATACTTTTTTGAGCCAGCAGTGTATATAATTAAATAGAAATATAATATTATAAAAATATATAACTGAAATATAGAATTGGGACAAATTATGAACATGGAAAAAGTGAATTTTATTTGGATTTATTTGATAGTTCTTCGTAGATTATTAAAATCATGCCGAAAAAAGCTGTTCGGTGAATAGATACCGATCTCATGACCGGTTATGTTATGACCGTCATAAGCTTATTACCAACTTATTACCTGTTGGTGAATATGGGTGTTAGTTTTTTATTCTGTATTCTGTGTTTTTGTTGTTGTTTATAATAGTATTCAAATTTATTTAGTTTTCGTTCTCACTCAAGAAGTTTTTATATGAACTTTTCTTTAAAAACGTTTATTCTTTTCTTTTCAAAAGTTTTTGAATGTTTATTCTTTTATAAGAGAGACCTTGCCTTTGCAAACCTAAAACTAAAGTTTTTTTTTTTTTATATAAAAAAGGTGTAGAAAATTTATAATTTATTGATTTAAAGTGCATTAGTGTAAACTATTTTTTGAAGATTGTTCATTAAAATATAAACTTTGGTTATAATATGATAAAAAAAATGATAAAATGTTTGAGTTATGAAACAATAATGTGAAAAAGATTTTAAGAAAGAGATTTGGTAAGTAAGTTTAAAAGAAGAACATTCTGTTAGAAATAGGAAAAATTATTTGAAAAAAATTCAAAATAAGTGAATATATCACGTAAATTCAACTTAATTTCAATATTCAGCAATCAAATTAAGTTAGAAAAAATAGTTTGTTTTTAAAATAGAAGATGCGAAAAGAGAACATTTCGTGTTTTAGTTATTTAAAATAACGAAAAAAAATTGACAGTATCAAATCAGCAGTATTTGCAGAGAGAAACGATGAAAACAGAATAAAATTTTATTATTTCTGCATTTGTTAATGTCATTTTATATACAATATATATGTATGAATTGTTGGAGATTGATTGCATATACTATTTTTCAAAAACATAATTCATATCTTTTTACTAGAACAGTCACATAATTTCAATTTATGTAGCATACGTGATGTGATCCATGAAATATTAAAAACCCGCATGAATTGAAAAATATTGCTAAAAGAAAAATAAATTTATTACTTACAAAATCTTATTCTATGATATTTTAAAAATTTAATTAAATTTTCCTTATAATATCCGATATTCAGTTAAATTAGTTTCAATAAGTTTCAATAATTCATTTAAACAAAATTGATACTTTTGTATGGTTTCAAAAATGGTTAAATTTTAATTTATACAGAAAATTTATTGAATGCAGATTATCTTATCCTTGATGGTTACTTTTATTAAAATTTAATTAAAATATCTAAAATTTCTCTTCTATGTGTTGTTTATTCAAGAAAAAGTAGAAAGTTTATAAAATATGATTTTATTGATTTTCTCTTTTTACATATACACAGATACAGAATATATGTAGGTACATTGTACATACATTAAAGAAAGTAATAATGTAATATAAAATTTTATATGTCTCACAAATGGTGAAAGTATAAAATACCGACATATTATGTTAAACAAAAGATTATGGTATGTAAAATTACCATATTATTTGTTAAAATTAATTGGTTGAAAATATAATAAAAATTCATAATTTCGAAGGTATAATAAAATATAGACTAATATAATACTCGTATACTATATAGGTTTGAAAATATCTAAATTAATGACAATATAGGATATGAAATTTTATAGAAAAAGAAATTCAAAAGATATCAAATTTGAAATAATTCTGAAAGGGAGAAGACAAAAAATAATAAATTTAAAATTTATTTTTGAAAGCAATGGATTATTTGAAATTTTGATGTATTTAAGATTTATAAGAATAAAGTTTAGTAATAGTGATAAATCGGATCGAAGTTAGTTAAATTTTGGGGTTTAATTTTGAGAAAAGTCAGTTTTGTTTCTTTTCATTTTCAGTATATTCTTTGTGTAAATGAGAGCGGTAAATTTAACTCTACCCACATGCGAGTATCTGAAGTAATACAACAAAAAAGTTGAAAGACTTAGTCAGTAATTTACTTTTCAATTTGAGTACAAATTTCAGCAAAATTTTATATAATTTCGATCATCAGTTATAGAAAAAGGTTTTTGTGATAGTTTTTTCACACGGAAAAATAGAGGGAAAACTATTGAAAAATTTCATCGCCTCAAAGCAGTTTAATAAAATTCTTACCAAATTAAAAAACATTTTTGTATCTCAAAAATAAGAACTTATATTGTTTTAATAAAAATTTACAAAATTTCTAGAAATATTATAAAATAAATTTCTTTTTTAAGAGTTTAGTTGTGACAACAATGTCCTTTTCTAATAATAAATAAAACAGTGTATAGTTCTTTTGAAACATTCATTGAATCAATACGTTCTTCCATTGTTTCAAAATCAGCCTTTTCAAGCTAAAAAAAAGGATAGAAAATTCAAAGAATTTCTAAATTATGATATACAGTACGAGTAAATAGGAATTTTTACCTCATCACAAGAGTCTATGGCTGATGGATCAGTTAATGCAAATCTTTCAGCAAAAGAAACAACACCACACCATGATCGAAAATTTAGAAATTGTATTTGAGTGTCCTTAAAAACCAAAGACATAACACCTTCAATAACATTTGTTGTACCATAGAATCCTAATACTTCTTCAAGAGCTTTTGGTACACTTGAAAATAACATAACTCTTTCTTCTTGAACATTATTTTCACTAATATCTAACGCTTGTTCTAGTGTTATGACATACTTTAGAAATGTTCGTTTATATAATTGTTTTCTTTGTCTTGTTATCCAAACATGCTGACTTAAGTATTGAAATACAGTCATACCTGTGGAGAGAAAAATAATGAAAGTTTCAAAATAAAGTGTATTTAGGTGGTTTTGACTTTACGTACTTTCTAAAGATTTCAAATGTATTGGCATCTCAAAACGTGATGATGATTTTGATAATTTACGTGGCATTTTTATATCCTTTTCAAAATACAATCCTTTTATATATGATGACGATAAATTGTCCTTATTCAATTGATTCTCTCCATTTTTTGGTAAAAATTTCATTGCTTCTCGTCTTGCTCTATTGAGCTTAAAATTAGTAAAAAACGTCGAATAAGTTCTTTGTAATCAGAAAAAAAAAATAAACAAAAAGAAAAACATTTAAAAAAAAACTCACAAAACGTTCAAAAGTATTTTCAATTGTGTCAATGTCCAATTCAACTTTAAGAACATTGAATGCTTCTTCTGATAAGAAACTTCCTTCCAACGGTTTTGGTTGACTCTCTTTTCTAACATCAGTTTTTGTAAGTAAAACTGCTGGATCAGGAACAACTAATGAGGGTCTTGTACTTGCATTAACAGAATCTGGTCCCAAAGTGGACACTTGCGTTTCTGGATCTTGACTGAGATGAAATGTAGCAGAGGGTACTGTTTTCAAAATTTTAAGATAGGTATATTATTTGAAGTATTTTTCGACTGATTTTTTCATATTTTACCTGCTAATGCTTTAGATTTCTTTCGTCTTTTCCCACGTCTTTGTAAGTAATCTACATCTTCTGGATCACGTTCATTAATGCATGTAATCGGTATTGATTCTTGATTATCCTGAGGTTGTTCTTCGGTATTTACTGGTGTTTTCTTTGAAAACAAAATATTATATAAAAATGAAAAATTGAAATATAAATTAAAGATAGCTAGCTTCAGTTCAGACTACATTATTAAGCATATGCTTTTTCTTATGTTTGAAAACTCATACGGTGTGAATTCATACATATCTGTCATTTGTCAGTCATATGATAAAAGCATATGCTTTTTTGAAATTAGAACAAAATCTAACTCCTATGACAAAAGCATATGCTTTTTAATTTTTAAGCCTACTTCATGTTTGATCATGTCATATTAGGTATTCATTTATTTCAATATTTGTGTGAGTGAAGTGTTGTTGTTACAAAAACAAATTTACAATAGTCAAATGATAAACCATAAGATAAATCGTTAAGTGTGAAGTACACTTAATTCAAAATAATTTTTTTTCTAATAGTTTGTGGAAAGTTTATTTTTTAAATCCTCAAACTGTAGTTCTTTGAATACAAGCTCTGTGATACATATTTTTACCTCTTTTCAATAACCATTTCCTTGACCATATTGACCTTTTTTTGTTTTTTTAATTTTTTTTCTGCTTTATTTTCTTGTTTTTATTAATTAACGCCATTGTTAAAATGTTTAAAAGTATAAAAAGTTGTTCTTCACTTTCTATTTTTATGACAACACAAACTCGAATTACACAGAAATATCAAACAGGTGTAAACAAAAGAATATCAAACGCCATGATTTTTTGAATCATATAACAAAATATATGAAAGTTATATGACTGAATCATATGCTAAATAATGTAGTCTGAAGCTAGCTTGTCTTGTAAACCTTTGTCTCAGTTTTTGCAGTTTTCGATGATGGTTTTTGACTCTCAGTAGATGGCTGTGGATCTTCTTGAGAAATTTTTGGAGAATCGGTTGTAAGTTGTTGTGATATCTCTGAGGGAACTCTCCAATTTAAGGTTTCTTGGCTATGACTTCGTCTAAATTGTATTATAAAACAAAAAATAAAGTATATTGTACAAAATATTCATGATTCTAATTCTTGATTGTCATACCTCAAATCTAATATAATTTGTTTTCGTTGAGAATTTTCATTTCCCGGTTCAGGAGTAACACATCGTCTTGTATTCATAAATGAACTTATCCTACTAGCTGTTGTTGGAGTAGCTGGCCTAGAATCTGTGTCTAGGTATCGACGTAAATATTCTTGTGGAATTTGATTTAGTAAATTTATATCAAGTTGATTATCAGTATGAATTCTGTTATCAGTGGACTATAATTAAAATTAAAATTACATACATATACATATATTATATAATGTGTGATACTATTATTCGTATTGAAAAATTAATGAATTACCAAGGAATCTTTTGTTTGTTTAATGATATTTCTAACAGCGGCCGGTGCAGGATGGTTACATAAAACAGAACATGCTTTTGAATATGGATTATATAAACCAGCAAGTGGACGAATTGAAAATTCAACAGGTTTTGAAACTGGTGCACCCAAGAGATTTTCATATTTGTTATTTTTCTGTTGAGAAAAAAAATGATGAAAAATTTTATAGATATGTAATTCAAAAAGAAAACTATGTATTTATTTTTACCTGTGTTCTCTTTGAACCGGGAAAGTTCCGCTGAATTGGTAATAATCCTGTTTTACTTGACAAAGCCATTATCAAATCTAAATAACAAAATATAAGAATGTTTTGAAATATAATACATAAGCTGTTTAATCGATATTATTATTAAATGGAATTGTTACTATGGTACAATCTGCTTGTTTGTTTATAAAAAATAATTGAGCAAAGAAATAAAAAAATACAACTTGTAGATCAATACTTGTAGCTAGGTGAAGAGAAGTACATGTAGATACACTGGCAACTTTAAACTGAGTTTACATGTAGTTTAGATAGATTATGGGACGAAAAAATTTTTTTTTAAAATCTAAAAATACAAAATAATAAGAATATGTTCACTGGTCCGCGATTTATTAAAAACGAATTACAATAATTTACGTAAGTTATACTTAAGTACGATCAAGTTCGAAATCTTGGCTTTTCGGATTATAGATAGTTTATAAAAATTAACTAATGACATTGCCAGGCCTGCAATTTGAAATTTACAGCATAACAAAATAAAATATAAAGCTTCAGGGCTACTTTTCGCATTTATATTTTAATTATCTGATTTGTGTAAATTGATTATTTTATTTATTACACAAATTTATATAAATTTCGATTTCTTCGAATATTTTTTTTCCTTTATTTATGAACATCGCGAACTGTTTGTCTATAAACATGAAGACTGATTCAGTCAATTTATTGTGTTATTTTAATAATGATATAACAATATTCATAAAATAGAATTACTTATGCTCTTTTTACAATAATTTCATTAAATCCTTGAGATAGCACATGAAATTAAAATATACTGACTGTACTTGCTTGTGTGGAAATGAGTGAATTTGGCGAAAAATATCACGTCTATTTGTGGTATATTTTCCAAAATATTTAAGTAAATATAACTTATATATAATATTAACATACATACATATACTGTATAATAAAATTACTATATGTATTTACATACATATACTGTATGTATAATGGAATTACTTACTTGGCTTTATTAAAAAAACTTCAATTGTCTAAATTAATTGTAATATGCTTTCGGCAATCAACAATTTAGTAAACGAATTATTGGCTAGACAGAAAATAGGAAAAAAATTAAAATAAAATATTCAAAGGATTATCAAAAGTTCATTAGGACACAATTAGTATACTTTCCCACAAAATCAAATTTTTGTGAAATTGAAGTTTCATCAGTAAATCGAAATCGAAATCGGTTGGTGTTTACATCAGTAGAATTTATGAAAATAAAAACTATGACGGCATTTTATTCAGTTAACATCATTTTAAAATACTGTAGAAAGTTTTAATTTTTTGAAGAAATTATATTGTTAAAAATATTGAATTTTGTAATAATAAAATAAAATTCAAAAATTTTAATTTTATCGTTGACATATAAAAATCAAATATAATAAGAATCAATAATTAAAGCCCAAAATATTTTTGATTGCAAGTAATGTTTTTATAAAGCAATGATAAAATCTCTAAAACCTTTTTTAATTTTTGTACAAAACAAATATCTATACTTTATTTAACAATTAAAGTCAGTACAGGCAAGATAGGCATACTTTTCTATACTCTTTTACATTTCGTTTGTATAAATCTGTCTCGTGTGTGGGGTGATCAGATCTCAATTTCAATCGAGAAAAATCTTCTAAACTAAATATTACCAAGGCAAAAAACTCATCGAGTACTGCCTCCATAAGCACAATACTGACTTTAATTGTTAAATAGAGTATACTAATAAATAGAATATCATTCTGGGTGTAGCCATAAGGTGTTGTACTTTTGACAGGTCGTAGTACTTACATGTACTATATACTACAGCTACACATTGTGTTTCCGGCTTAATGTACATACTAAAACTGTAGTTTTGCTGCTGGACGAGAACGATAGTGACTATAAATATTTACTTCATTATATCTATATTTAAACTAAATTATTTTAATAATCCTTTCAGGCATTGTGCTTCAAATCTACTCTTTATAAAGTGATTTGATGTACTCCACAAACATATTTTGCATCTTTTATTATGCATATTTGCATCTATTTTGCAATACTTTTTATTATTATTTTTAAAAATTTCTTTTCCTCACTCATTTTTGCCACACTTAAAAACAAAAAAGTGCCTTCAATCATTAGAAATTCATATTATTGACGCCATATTTGCAATAAAACTTGCAATCAAAAGTTTGTTGCAACTTGCAAGATTCGTTGCAGGCATGCAGGAATTTCTTATAGACATTTTTGGTCCACACGAAGTATTTTGTTAATTTTGCAAGAATATCTGGCATGCATGCACATATCCTGTAAATGTAGACCCTAATTCACTGAGAATGAAAAAAAAACAATTCCAATATACTACATCTTTCAGCTTGTTTTTGATATTTCATTTGTTAAGTCTATAAATTTATTTAAGAAAATGTTCAAGAAGATTGAAAAAGCATCAGAAAACTACAAATATAATAAAAAAAAGTATATAAAAACTGCATTTGGTTTTCAAAAGGATTGAAAAATAAGTTACATTTTATCTTAGAAAAACCTTATGATTGCAAAAATTTTAAAATATAAATGATATTTTTTAGTACAAAGTTTTTAAAAAATTCTATTAAACGTCCTTTTTGTTTCCGTAGGAAATATGAATAAAATTTTTGAAACAACATTGTAGCCATGTTTTGTTTTTGTACTCGTACTGTTGAAAATTTGTATTTTTTGTTGGATTATTTTTTGCACCCTTTTCGTTTATATAAATGTGTATTAAAATAAACTGAAAGAACACAAATGTAAAACTTGACTATAAAATAAGAATAAACTATAAGAAAAAAAAATTTAACCTTGTATGTTTGAAATTCATAAAAATATTTTGAAAAAATTTTAAAACAAAAATAAAATTTCATACAACAATGACAACGATAATGATAAGAACTTTACAATATGTGTTTTTAAATTCAAATTGTCTCTAAAGGAATTCCGTCATATAAAATAAAAACTTTTATTTTTTGTACAGTGCGATATGATAACGAAATATAGAATTAACAAATTTTGAACGTACATATGTACATATACTTATTTTATGCGAAAAGATTAAAAAAAAAGTTCAAGTTTTATGTTTATTATCATACAAAAAAATCTGAATATTTTCCCTTATTTTAATGACAAAATATGACATTAGGTTTTTATTGTATTTGTATTCTTAAACATTATAAAGCTTTTGTTATGACGTGCATACATTAAAAATTTGTTACTAAGTTTTCTTTCGATGTTTTTTTTGAAAAAGTGAAAAAATTGAAGAAGAAAAGACAAAAGTTTTAAGATTTAAAGGAACGTGGAAAAATGCAAAAAAAAAAAAATATGTAGAATTATAAAATATGGTAAAATAAATAAATGGAATATGTTTACAATGAAGATTCGATCGTTTGCATAATTTTACCAAGTCGATCATTTGCCATTTTTCAATTTACCGAAGTTCTTTGCAATATTTTTTTTTTTAGTTTGACTAATAAATCAAACACACATATTCCACTGATTTAAGTATACGTATATTCGTTAGGCCAAATTTGATATATTTAATAAAAACTGAGATTTAACGTTGTTATTTATTAGCAAAGGTGTCAAGGTGACGAAGCTTTGCCTGGAATTTTCAAAAAAAAAAATTCATGAATAATATTTTTGTTGTTTTCTTTTAAAATTAATATAAAACAAAACTTGAAAAGATTCAAATAACAATTTTCTTTCATACTTTTAAATAAATATTTTTTACATTTACTTTCAAAGTCAACAGGAAGTGGTTGTCATTCATTTGGCCAACTTTTTTTTTATAATAAACTTTAAATGAAAAACTTTTGTAGCATAGCAAATCATGAACTTGATTTTGGTATTATTTATTGTAAATTTTCAAGAAAAATATTGTTCTTTTGAAGTTTATCTTATCAGGGAAACGGAAAACGTTTGTCAATAAGAAGATGTTAAAATAGAAATTTACTCTGATGAATTTCTAATTCAAAAGCAATATTTCTGGTCTAAGCTTTGACTTTTCATTTTCATTTGACACTTTTCTTATTAATTTCTTTGAAAAAACACCATCAGAATTTCAAATGAAATTTCAATTTATTAAACGATACTTAGATGTTATTGTTTACGTTCGAGTTTGTATTTGTGTTGAAGCATTGAGTTATTGGAGCAACAGAACCAAATGATAGCTTCTTGATAATTAAAAATTTTTTTTTTTTAACAATAACTTAAAGTATTAATCATTTTTATTCTTTGAATTTTTTTTTTTAAGAAATAAAAAACAATCACAATATTTTTATTGAAGATTTCTCTCTTAAACTCCATTACTTTGAATTTTCAGCAGATTTAAGGTTTCGCTCGAATTGATATTTTTAAGTTTAAAAAAAACATCTATGTATGATACTTTGAAATCTTCAAGAATTTAAAGGTTGAAATTTTCAACATCGATTGAGTCACGCGTCGGTACTTTAATATTTTTTTAAGATATTCAAGGTAATTGACTTTTATCCTTGAAATACTCTCAGGAATTGATATTTATGTACATTATATCCCTTTTTTTTTTCTTTTTTTCTTTTGATTGTTGTATAATTTTTAACGTATATAAAGACTATTTCAACCCTATAAATAGCAGATAATTTTTTTTTATAAAATTGGCAAATGGTATACATTTATTTACCATCCATTTTGTATGAAATTTTTAATTTTTTTTTTAAAAGTCTACTAATTTTTAATGTAGAATTTTAGGTTACAGGATACTAACACACATTGACGAACGGTGACTCGAATGAGCGTTTTTAATTTTTGAACTTCTAGTGAAGGGAGACGTACATTCGGTTTTTTCATGATTCAACTGCTTGGTGATGGAGGACGCTTACTGATTTTAAACTTAAAATTCGAAATAATGTGGTTACGTTGAATGGAGGAATTGATGAAGTGTTTTTGAAATTTATGTATTAGCCAATTTTAGGGTTAAGAATTATTTAAATATTCTAAAAAAACTTTTTTAACAATAAAAAAATCCTTAAAAAAAAATAAATTTGAATTTTTATCCAAATCATTTGTTAATGATATTCAATGTTTTTTAATTTGGTTTTATTTATTCCTTCAAAGCTATAGTTTTTAAAAATTTGTTCAAAATCAATAATAATCTATTGCTGTGTCACGTGTAGAGTTTTGTTTTATAAGTTATGAAAACAGTGTTTTTTTTTTGTTTTAAAAAAAATGCTTCAGTTTTAAAAAGTTATTATTGTATATTAAAGCAATTATAACACTTAAAGAAAAAAAAACTTAATTCTGAGAGCGTTGACATTTAATATATGCTTGTTGGATTCATCTTTTCAAACTCAGTAGCGGAAATATTCCTTCATTTTCAAATTGAAAACTCCATGAAATATACATAGAGAAAATATTTAAAAAAAAAATTTTCAGACGTAAAAGTTTTTCAACAATTCTAAATTGAAAGAGATTGCTAGGCAAAAGGAATTTCTTTGAAACTTTGAAAAACCAGATCAAAACATCAGTCATGTTTTATCAATATAGGTATGTATGTATGTACATAAGTTTCAAACGTCAAAATGGAAGAAAATATTGAAGAAAAAACCATGATGCAATTTAAAGTATGGAAAAATCAAAACAAAAAAATTCATTCAAAGTGTGCTTTTATCATTGAAATGGATTTTTAAAAAGGTTTTTGTACCTTTTATGTATCAATAACACGTGGATAGACTGCTTTTTTACATCCTTTAAAAAATAAAAAATTTTACAGCAACGAACTAAAAAGGTAAAATCTCATTTGTATTCATTTTTCTTTTCATTTTTGTGTTTCATTCGAGTTGAGTTAACTGACTGTAAATTGTGGTAGACTTTTCTTCAGATTTGTAAAGTTTTTCTGTTTTATTAAAAATAAAAGTAAAATAAAAGAAAGAAAATGCATTTGAAGTTTTTGAGTGTTTTAGTGTATTTTAAGGTTTTTTATTTTCAAACTCAAAATTTTTCTAAAATATACATTTTTTTAAAGTAAAAGGTAATTGTTTTTGCTCAATGAGTTGTACATTTATTATTTTCTTATACATACTAATAAATTCTATGGGTATTTTGAAAAATACATTATATAGTAGTTTAGGTACATATGTACATATATGTATATAAGTACGTATGTGGTTTATATTGTTAACCATGATTAAAATATGAATTTTGGTTTAAATCTTATTCATTTTCGAATTCTTTATAATATTCGTAGCTTAAAACACGTTTCTGTGGAATTATATCTTTCAAATATCAAAGTTAAAGGATTTGTTTTAAAATTTGTTTAATTTTTAAATAAATTCAGTGCCTTAAAAAAATAATGGTGAATTTAAAATGTATTCGTATTTGTGAACATTTACCAGAACATTTTTTTTATAGAAAAACATTTTATTGTTGTTGAATTTACAAAATTAAAATCTTTGATTATTTAAACAGAATATGAAGATTTTTAAATTATTTTTTTTTCCTAGTAGGTACATACTTATTAAAAATTTCTATAGAAAAAATAAAAAAGATTTTGTAGGTATTCATTTCAGGAAAATATTCTTTGAAAAAAAAAATATATAGGTATATATAAATTTTTTTCTTGAAATGTTTTTGATTAATATGTTTTTTCAGAGATTAACAAAATATCTTTTTATGTGTGATCGTATAATTTTTCAACTTGTCTTGATTTTGGGTTGAATTTTTAAACAATAGCAATCCGCAGGTAAAAATTAACAATCAATATACGAGTTATTCAAAGTAGTAAACGTAATATTTTATAATCCGTTCAACAAAATAGTGTTTGTCAACATATTGGTAATTGAAGGTTTGATCCAATAATTTTCCTAAAATCTTTTAATATTATCTATAATTTGTTCTCCAGATAGCATCAGAAAAAATTAAAAATTAGCGAATTAGCGAAAAACCAATCAATTACGAGTGCCATAAACAGCCATAAACAGTGATAAAAGACGAATGTTTTTTTGAAATGAGGAAGTGATTCGTAATCACTTCAGTTTTGCTCAGATCACTTAGATATCTTCTTCTTTAGAATAGCTTCACAATTTTACTGAAACAATCCAACATTACAAAACAATTCAAGACAAATTAATATGAAAGACCCCTTATTCAATGACTAATGAAAATTAGTTTCCAGATATAGACAATGTGATACTAATGCAGGATGGCGTAAGATCTCTTACTTTTTTAATTACCATCGAATCCAACTATTTTATGAGTCCTTTTTAAATGTATCGTTGGACTGGCTAAGAAATTCGTCAAACCTCAATCCTGTGCCTAAAAATACAGAGCAGTTGATTCACCGTGTCAGAAAAGAGAGGGATGCTACATAAACCGAATATAGACTTGTTGAATTTTTGTAAAAATTTTAAAAATAGAATTTTAAAGTGTATAGAAAGTAAGGGATAGATACAAGTTTTTAATAATTAGGTACTGTTTTATTTGTATTATTGTTTTTGGTTAACAAAATGGCTTTAAGTTTTCGAAAAAGCTAACTTTTTGTTTTTATTTTGAAAAGTCTGTGATGAGAAATTTTTGTGATACCCTGTACATATGAATATGGTTTATGTATATAATGCCTCATGTAGTCTGTAATTTTACTTTGTAGTGTTGATAGTAATTTTCAACTACAATATAATGCATATGAAATTGACTACAAAGCTTTGGTATTTTTTTTAATATTAGTTTTAGATTCTATTTCTATGTTATAAATGTGTGCATATTACACAACAAATGTGTATTTAATTTCCATTTAATTGGATTTTCAAAATGTTTAATGAATTCATATCTCTTAACGTACATTTTATATATAGTAAAATATCATATACATTAACATTGAAAATATTGCTGTAGGTAAACTTGGTAAACATAAAATACATTATGAATAGGAATTTACAAATTTTCTGAATTCTAAAACTCCCATTTTTAATTTAATTAAACATAATTCCATCATAATACAGTTATATGCGCTATATACCTATTTTTATTATTGGAAAATGAAAAAAAAAATATAGATTAGAACTACAAAATATTTAAATAAAATATAAAATTTGTATTTCATTATAAAATGAAAACCATATTTACATATTATACGAGTATGTATATTGAATATGTGTTTTTGACTATGTACATATGTATTTATGTGTTCATATACACATTAAGTAATTTAGATTTTAGTCCAAAGTTTATTTTTATTAATACACCTGTATTGTATCTAATTTAATTTAGAGTTTTGTGAGAATTTAAATACCTTAAAAATTTTGTTTTAATTTATTTATTGAATAGTATAATTTATATAATACAATTTTTAATTTACTACAAAAATATTTTAAATAAAATTCATTTTCAACAATGTGGTTTAAGTGAAAATGTGTTTGAATAATAAAAGTGTTGCGAAAAAAGATTTTCTGAATTGACTTCCTGCTGTATTTTTTGAAAGTTTCGAACTTTTGATCTTTCAAAATTTTATCGTATTAAGAAAATTCAATTAAAAATATTCTGAAAGTGAATATAAGTATATGTATGTTATCTTGTCATTGGAAATTTAAAAAAGGACACTTTGCAAAAAAAATATTTATAAAACTTGGAAATTATGTATACATATAGCCTAACGCAGTAGAAAAAAAATTTAAGAGGAGGAAATTATCTCCTCAATTCTTGAATACTCTTAATAGTGCATCTTAAATTTTTTTAGAAGATTTTCCATGTATGGTACGTACATATGTACATACATAACATTTTTTCGCAATTCAAATCTCAGCTACAAATGCTTCAATTTTACAATAACATATATATAGGTGATTGAGTATCTATATCCAATTTTATACAGAGAGTGAACGTTTTCAATTTAACTTAGCTAACTGTAGCTAAGTATCATAATATGTCGGTACATTATGTAGCTGTTGCCAATGCTCTTCAAAACTAACTAAAAACTAAACACAATTTGGAACTCAAAGAATTTTGTTAAATTAACGTTTACAGCACTAATATAAATAAATAAAGAGTAATTCAAGTTCAATTTTAAATTTTATTTTCAAATTTAAGTTGAAAGTATGTATGTGTATAGTAAAGGTACATTATACATATATCTATGTAGTTATGTATTTTTAACATCTGTTTTATATTTAAAATTTTTATTGTGCACTTTCATTGTTAGTTTGCATTTTTTACAAAACCATTGAATTTGTGAAAAATCACAGAATCCTAGAAAATAAAATAAAATACTTATATCATTTCTTGCAAATTTTTATTTTTATATTGCATAGAAATATAAGAAGAATTGATCACATTGTGATTAGGGACGTCACGATACTACCGATACTATCGAGGTATCGATACTTTTGATCCGATACTACGATACTGAGTACTCGATACTCAGTCTCCGATACTTTTACCGGCATCGATACTTTTAGGCCGATACCCGATACCAGCAGTGCTAAGTTTTTGAAATAGTGGTACAAAAGCTATATAAAATAAAGGAGCCACCAAGAAACGAGAACGAGTACGTTGTAGACAACAACAAAGTTATTAATTTCGAAATTACTTCCTCTGAAAAAAAAAATACCATAGATCCGATACCGATACCGATACCCAGTATCGATACCTTTTAAAATTTCGACGTCCCTAATTGTGATGTCAAAGAAAAAATGTATTTACATATTTTCATTATCACAATATTTCGTTCAATAAAATATCGAATATTTATTTAAATATCAACAAATGCAATTGTAATTATTCTTCTATACATGTGTGAACTACTTATATCACTCTGATTCTCATAAATCTCTTAAAAATTTGATTATACAGTATTATACACTCCCAACTTCAAATAGAGTTAATAGTTTTTAACTACTGTACTTGATCGTTACTTTAGAATAGGCGTGAAAATGAGAATGCCAAATTCATGAAGTTAGCTTTCAAAAAACCTTATACTTTTATAGTGAAACTTCCTTAGACAAGGTAGTACCTATGAGAAAAATATAATGTATAGAACCTCTGATGTAATGACAATGTGGAATGCCTAATTATCAATTCCTACTAGATCTATAAACATGAAATTTTGTCATTAGATTTATTTTATAATGTTTAAAGGGGTTTAAAAGGGTTGTTAAAAATTACGAATCTGTACCATTTTGATTAAAAAAAACCATTGATTTAAAAGTTGGTAGAAATGCTCTAAACTAACTAACTAAATAAATAACTAATCACTTCTTTTGCATTTTTTTGGAAAAGTCAATCATCAAAGGAGTTAAAACCTAGTATAATTAAATATTTTTTCTCGAGTGTCATGATTTTATGTTTTATAAATCAAAATCTTGAAAAACAAATTCATTTCAGGTGACTAGAGGATAGATAACAGATACATATAAGAATAATTATTTGGTCTCATGGTGTGATATATGAACTGGTTGTTTGAGGAAATTCCTTCAAAGAAAATGATTCTAGAAATTTATCAGATAATTTAAATTGATTAAAAGATTATCTCATCTTGAAATTATTGAAATGAATTAGAATTTTATGAGAACATAAATGCCATTTACTCGATTGGAATAATAAAAACGATTTCTAAATTATGATGACGTTGACGATGTTTCATTCATATGAATTATTATAACTGAATACCTGACTAAAATGCATACGTCAAATATGTAATATATGTACATAAAAATTTTTAAACTTATAACATTTAGAATATTTCTTATTCTACGTATTTACATTATACATATATATAAGTAGGTATGATCCATAATATTACTAAATGTATACATTTTAAAAATCGAAATATTTTCCGCAATGCAATTTTCACATTTGCATTTCTGTTTGGTATAAAAAAGTACATTATTTAACGCCAGTAGCAAAATAGTATCTAGATTTTATAACTACAATTAAAAGCATGTACTTGCAGTTTTATAATAAAAATGTCTATATCATGATGAAGCATATACATTATATGTACATATCGTCGCCGTTCTGTGAAAAGTCACTAAGTCACAATATTCTAACAAAACTCAATAAGTCCTATACACCATAAATATGAAGTTATAAAAAATTAAAAATCATTATGCTAAATTTTTAAATTTTTTTATTCAGTGAAAATTCACTAAAAGGACTTAGTGACATATTATATAATTTACAGTTTTTTATTAGTCTGTTGTGATAGTTCTACGTACTATGAATCACTTTTATGCTAGGCATAAAGTCTAGTTCAACGAATGTTATATTCTTTAAAAGTTTGGACATAGTAGATTAATAACTTTAAACGTCATTATCTCAAAATCTACTATTTGGACTTAGTGACTTTTCACAGAACGGCGACGATATATATGAAGATATTTTATGTTTAAAATTTTTGTATCTGCATATTGTCATCATCAAATTGAATTTTTTTATTCAGAAAAAAAAATAAACAAAAAATACACTGAAAAAGAATATTGAAACTTTTTTGTAGAATTAACATATTTATTTTTAAAAAATATATAAGAACATAATATATCTAAAAAGTCGACATCACCAAAATATTATGCTTTCGGAGTATATGTATGTATCTACATATATATGTACATATTCCCAGTAATACACGGTATTTCACAAAAATCATGAATTTTATCTGACAACATCTATTGATTTAATATAAGTATGTATAGTATAGTATACATACATACATACATATATTGAAATATAGTTAATATTTTATTGAGATACCTCATATTATAGGACATTTTTAAGTACTATGTACTTATTTCCCTTCTCTTAAATGTTCTAATAGAGCATCAAAAGTTTTTTTTATTTTCCAGTGCCAGCACTGAATTTTTTTACAGTGTAGTTATATTGAAACAGACATATGTACATATATACATATATGTGTATTACAATAGAAATTAGATTATATCTAACTATCTTCTTTTTAACGAAATATTCACTCTACGACCCAGTTTCAAAATTAATTGAAAATTTCTTTTTTAGTGTTTTTGCATTATAATTCAATATTTCTCCACCATAAGAACTTTTTTTTATCGAATTGCATTAATTCTTTATCAATATTATTCATATCTTGGAAGTTCAACTTTTCCCATTTAAGAAAAAAATCTAAGATGTAATGTAAGAATGATTCGATAAATGAAGAAAAAAATTATTGTAAATGATATGTCTTATAATGAGAGTGATATTTATTTAGTTGTGGATATATAATTGAAATTTTAATTAATTTTTTGGTTTTGAATGTTGAAGTTTTTAATTGGAATTCAATATTTTTAATTTTTTGTCTTTAAAAGAATAAATAAATATACATGCATACCTACATACATACATAAAATATACTATATATAATAAATACATCTTAACTGGAGTAAAGTAAGTAATATATTTTTAAGTTAAATAATATGTTTGATATTACTTTTTAAAAATTTTTTAAGAATAACTAAGTATGTATACGTACTCGTATATTTTTTTTATAAAACGATGATATCTACGATATCTTAGAAAAAAATAAATCTTAAAATAAGTTTTTTAGATTTGAATTAAAACGAATGCAACATCTGTTTATTATGATAAATGCATTAGCATAATTTAAATATGAGTTTTTAATGTAAGATTCCGTTGAAATTGAAATTGTGTAATATGTACATATTATAAGAATATTAATAAGGATATATAAAATGTAAACTTGTTTAAGAAATGTACAAGTACATACACATTTTAAACATTTTACATTATGGTGATAAGACATTACGTGATAAGCTTGGAAAATTGCATCACAGATTACATAATATGTATGACAAATGTTATGTTGAACAAACACATATACACGGTCACGTGAGTTACGTACGTGTTACAATGTAATAGTGATAAAATGGCTAATATAACTTGAAAAATTTGTTTTGAAATGTGAAAAAATTTTATATTTATATACATATGTATATGTTTATTTACACATATCTTCTGATAGATTACACTTGAATATAAGTTTATATTTATTGTGCACTGAAACAAATTCCACTCGAATAAAAATAAAGGATTTTTTTTTTCAAATTTTATACATTTATTGTATCGTTACATTTTAATAAATAAATTTAAATTATTTACAAATTTTATTTTTTTTACAATATCACAATTTTGCTACAAACTTGAAATTCATTAAGAGAATTTATTCATAATATGTAAAACATTTAACATTTTATCCTGTTAACGTAAAGGAAATTTGAGTCTAATAAAACTTTTATGAATTACTTACATCCAACATACTAGGCTGTTTGATAAGTTTTTGGAGTCAGTGAGAAAAAACTCATTTTTTTGTTAAAAAAATATTCATCTTTATTCAAAAATATGGTTTTTAAAGTTCTTCATTAGAATAAAATCTGCGTTCAGTGAGCCATCTCAGTCACATGGTGCTAAATCCGGAGAATACGGTGGATGTATAAGCACTTTGTACCGTAATTATACCAATTTTTCTGTTTCTGTTATCGATGAATGAGCTGGAGATTATCGTTGTTTTTGAATATGTTTTGTTTTGACTGTGTGACTGAACGCGGCACCCACTTTGCAACTATCTTTCTCATATATACATAAATATTTCATGTATTATATTGTATACACGTTCTGTTGAATTACTTGAATTATTATTGAATATTTATAATGTCAACTATTTCTCGCATTTTTTACTTTCCTATTTCTTCCAACACTATTTCGTGACCAAAGACTTATCAAACAGCCTAGTACATAATGTACTCGTATATGTATAACAGGTCATGGTGTACAAATATTTAGATGAAAATTTAAGAGAATAATTTTAAAATTTCTTGTACATATATACATTTTGAAAGCTTCAAATGTATAAAACTTTATGGAATGCATGATAAGTAAATTCACTCCACAAATATGTACATATATTTCTAAATGCAAAATCATAATAATTGTTACTGATATACAAATATACCACAATAAATCTATATTATGGTATTTTATAGTTAGCATAGGTTATTTTTAATTTTGAAAATGAAGTAGAATTTCAATTCCAGAAAATGTAGCATTTTCAAAATTTTTAATTAATTAGATTGAGCTACATAATTTGATTTTTCATAAAATTTGAAATTAGGTGCAGAAATAAAAATAATGAAAAATAAATAATAAAGAATAAAGAAAAAAATATAGGTAGCGAATGTATAATTTTTGTTTAATATAAGAATGGAACTAATATTAGTTCCATAAATATAATATAAATAGATATTTATTGAAATCCTGAAGATTATGTTGAATCCATTTTCTAACATCGAATACATATTTTACTCACAGTTTACTTAGAGAAGATATAAAAGGGTAAACATTAAACTAGTATCAGTAGTACCCACTCGCTAAAGCTAGTATAATATGTACATAGGTATAGGTAGATTACATGCACTCCTTAAATTAAGAAAAATTAAAACGGTGTTCTTCGTAAAGATATTATTGTAATTTAGACTATTAGTACCATGTTCATACTATCTGTGCCATAAAACATCGTCAATCATTAGAATATCATTGATAACGTGTTTACAATTCGACAGCTTCACAATTTTAGGCAAAATATCTTCAAAATCTAACAGTTATTTTACTGGAGAGCTGCAGAGATATAGTGAATGAAATTGTCTTAGAATAAACAACTTTTATTGTTTCACTCATAATATTAAATATTTTTAGTAAATAAATGAGAGTTCTAAAAAAAAAAATAAAAAAAAATAAATATACTACATTTTTGAATTGTATTATAATTAATATATATTAAAGGATAATATTTTTGAAGCACTCCAGTAATAGTTACACTTTGTTAGTATATTAAAAATCACTTTAGAGAGGATTTTCAATTTCTTTTTAAAATAAAATTTGTTCTTAAATTTGGCAGTTTTAAATGTGATCTTTAATTTATAATTTGATATTAGCTTGAACATATACTCAATTGACTTTCCTATAACAACCCGTCTTTCCAATATACATACTCCATCAAGTTTCTATATTTTTTATTTTTTGGAACTAATTATTTTTTTAATCACATTTACATTTTAATTGACACTTGATGTTAAGCTATTTGTTTTAAACGCATTCTTGTACTTTTTTCTTTTTTAATTTTAATATTTTAAAAGTAAACTATTTTTGATTTATTAAAGCAAAAAAAAATCTAATAAAATTTATTACTACTCTGCTGCTTCACTTGAAATTTTCTTTGAACTCTAAAAATGAAAAAAAAAATGTTATCGATATTTTCTTTGATACATATAACAGAATACTGTTGATCTGATAGTCATAAACAATATTTTAAATTTATGTATGTAAATAGTATCTTAGTAAAAAAAAAAAATGCATATCTGATGAATCTGAAGGTAGAGTCGTGTAAGGTTAAAAGTGATTTCAGTTGGTTATCAATATTTATTAGTACTTACCTAGTTTATTTGAAGGGTAAAAAATGTTGCTGTTACCGGTTTAAATAAATATGAAATGGAAGCTATAAGAAGTTAAGTAAATATTTGTTTTATTCAACGATATAATGCATTTGTTATGTTAAATTTAACGTTGTTATCTATACTTAATGTTACGTTAAATGTTCAACACCTACATGTAAGAGAATGATAAGATTCTTTTTAGAGTCCTTGTTTTTTTTTTTTTTTTTTTTTTTTTTTTTCAATAAACATATTTTATACATTGGATATTTTAACATAGAATATGTAATTTCATACACATATGTGTATGTACTACACATTAATGTTATATATGCTATTATAATCTATTTACCATTTAATTTTAATAAAATTAAAATTGATATTATGAAAGACTGCAAAAAAAAGTAATTAATTTTAACTTTTAATTCCATAAATTCATTGTAAAAAGGGTATTCGTTTCAAATTCTTTTTAAAATCATAAATCAAAATATGATGTTCCTAAAAGTTTAAAAAAAAATCCCATTTCTTTTCTAAAAACTGTCCATTTTAATTAATATTATATTTTCTGTTGGACAAGATAATACAACACAGTCATAGTGACTTAGATTAACATAACATCAAGAATTACAAAATTTAAATGAGATAAAATTTCGATTTTTTTTCTTCAGCTTATTTAAATTTTAAATAATGGTTCGCTGTAATATTAGATTATCATTTCTTGTTTTCTTAAATAGGATCCTCTGTCATACTACTTTTATTTTAAATTTCATTCAGCTTCCAAATCATAAACCTTTAATTTAATAGAATTTTGATAAATTTTATAAGACTATTGTTTTTCACGTATACATACGAGTACACTATATATTCATGTAGTAGTACATAGTAGAGTAGAAAATAAATAGATTTTCATTTTTGAATGAATTATCAGTTTTCCTCATATCGTAAATTATTATTTTAATAAATATTATGGTTAAATAACTGTCATTTATAAAATTTATAATATCTCTTCGAATAAAAAACCCTTTTTTCTAAAATTATTTATTTCACTTGTTTTATGTAGAGAATGAAGATGTTTAAATTTCAAAGGTATTGAAGTTGGTTGGTTGGTTGGATTCGAAAAGTTTTTTTAAAATAAAATTTTCCTAGAGGCAAAAAAGAATATTATTATTATATTAGTTTTTTATTATATGTTTTTGTAACGGCATCAAAGTGTATAAAGGTACATTATGCATATAGTTTACGATTTACTATTTGATTTTTTTTTATGTAATTTGAAAAAAGTGTAATTAAACTTGCGAGAAGTGTCAGTTAAAAAAATTTGTTTTCAATTGCATACATAATGTACATGTAGGTATATCTGTAAAATTAAATAAAAGATAATGTTTCTCTTATTGTTGAAAATGTAAAAAAAAAGGGCTAATAAGTGAACAGATATTGAACACTGAAAATAAGAAAAATAATGCAAAAAATGATATTAATCCAATGTCAATAAAATTTCTACATAAACAATTCAATTAATTTGTTTGAAAACAAAGCGAAAAATTAAACAAATGGTCAGACAATAAAAACAGACTCCATTATTTATTTTAATTAAATATTAAAATTATAATTTCATTCCGACTGATTGTAAAATAAATTTATTATTCATTTACTTTTTTTAATAATTATAGAATAAAAACAAGAATAATTCAAATAACAAAATATTGAAATCAAATTCGTTCTAGTTAATATTTGAGAAATTCTGCAGCTGTAAGTATTGATTTATAATTTAGTCCTGTCGAAATAAAAAATAAATGTTCTTTTTTATATTTTTTATATTCCGTATATATCTTTTAATGCAAAATACTAATTACAGCACAGACATTTTGATAGGCAGGTGAATGATGTTTTTCCAATTTAAATATTTGTTCCACACCATAAAACATATTATTAGTTGAACACTAAATTATTTTCATAGAATAAAGAATATTATATCTATATCTTATGTAGTTTTTAATCTTAGCTTTAGAATGCAAATATTTGTACATATTTTTTGTTGTTGTTTTTTTATTTATTGTGAAATGAATTTTTAGATATGTTATTATTATTTTTAATCGAGATACTACTATACGTTATAATTTAAACTAGGTACTCGTATATAACAAGAGTATAAAAAATATAAAAAAAGAAGGAGTATGCAAGTTTTTACGTTTACATATTGAATATTTTATAAACGTTGGCTATAAAAGTTGACTAAAAGATCCACAATTTAAAATCTCAACAGACTTTATGTAGCAGCAAACATACACGTAACGTATATACATATAGATACCAGAATATTATTCTTATGTCGGAATTATAAAAGAAGACATTGCCATTATGAAGTATAAAATGAAATGTTATCCATTAATCATAGAAAGGAATAGATTCTTGTTTCATTGTACAAAAATATATTTTCAATTTAAATTCTTGATATATAGTATACGCATACCTAGATATACATATACCTACATACATATACGCTTACTTCCTTGTCAATATGTATGTATATACATATAATGCATGTTTGTTATTAGAGTGATAACATTTATTTTTTTTATTTGTTGCAATTTTTAATTTATACAATACAAACCTTAAAAATAAATCAAAATTTATTACATGTACGTAGATGTAGGTTTTTAGGAAATGTGAATTTTCATGAAGAATAGTGTAAGACAAATATTTTGCGAGTTATATTAACTGTTTAATAGTTTTTCGAATATTAAGAATTTAAAAGATGTATAAACTCTTTTATTTTATATTCCAATGTCATAACAATCACTATTATCTGAGATACAAAATTTTCATTTCTTAGTATATATCCGTTAAGAAGAATCAAGGATAATGGGAATTTTGCCTCAGTAGATATTCTTTGAATGTTGAAAACAGTATATCATATTATTGAAATTCTATTGTTTTTTTATAAGTTTTGTACAAAAGTCTATTGTACATATACATATGTACATACATATGTACATATGTAAGCAAGTTCCAGTTTAAATATGTTTGTATTTTTGTAGGAAGATTATTACAAAGCATATCAAGATTGAATTTTAAATAAATTAGACGGATATAAAAATTAATAAATAAGAAAATATGTCCATATATCATATTTCTAGATAGCTGCAAACATGTCTATATTATTGCATAACATAATCATTACATATATTCTGACACTTACATACGTGACTCAAATTTATAATAAATTTTAGTATAGCTATATTATACATAGACACTTTCTGACTTTCATAAAAATGTATAACTCAGAAGGATTTTTCAACTTATCACCCTTATAAATTTGAATATATTGATTTTCATAATCCGAAAATCCTACATCAATCATTTTCCAAATTAAGATATGAAACAATAATAATCGTAATCCAACAGTTAAATAAAATCCTTTTCAAACATTTGGTCACAAAGTGTATTGAAGTTCTGTGCACAATTATGTGTATACAACTTAAATATACATATACATAAACACATAATACCTACATATATTAATAATATACCTATACATAATATTGTACTATATTATGTATATGAGAAAAAACAAATTTTATCCCTGCGGGTTCCTTTTTCTATCTACATAATGAGTTTTAGATGTTATAATTGACATGAAATATGAAATTGAATAAGATATCGAATAAATTGTATATGCCTCCCTTAGTTTATTGGTTTCAGCTATTATAAAAATGACTCATTACAGTCATTTGAAAGAAAGTTTTCCCTAATTCAACAGTAAAAAAAATTGCTCGTAAATAATATGGGAAACATACATTTGTTTAGTATCCGTAAACAACATAGAAATAATAAAAGTTAGGGTACTTTTCAAATAGTAAATAAATGCAGTATGTATCTGTAGATTTTCAACCTGCCCCGATAATTGAAGAATACGTGTGATTTTAATGCATTCGGTAACAGTAAAAGTGGTAATGATTTTAAATATTAGCATGATAAATGTATAACATGATTGAACACTTTTTATAAGTGATAAGTATTTACAAATTGAAATTATTGACATTTGAGTTGCAGTGACATTTGAATTACATCATAAATATTTTCCTTTTATTTATTTTGTATACTTTATAAATCAATTGAACTTAAATATGAAAAATTTGTAATATTTTAAGTGCATTTTGTAGTACATTATTTAATTTATTATTAGAAAAAGCGGGGCTTTGTATGTTCTATCTTATGAATTCTTGTGGAATTTTTGGGAAAATTCAATATACATATGTAACTGATTAAGAAAGAATTTTAATTTTGTTTTTATTGAAAATAGAACAGGCATGAAAAAGAAAATATTTATGTTTGTACATACAAACATAAAAGTATCTTACTAATGTAGAATAGAAAACTTTTATTACTTATTTTGATAAAACTATATCTTTTGACACGTTTTTATTTCAAATACATATTTTCAATTAACACTTTCCTATAAAAATGTGCTCCAATGTAAATAAAATAGGAATTAATAAATAACGTTGTATTGTAATAACACTCAATTTTTAAATAAAAAATAAAGTTATAAAACATAACTGATAAAATTTATGCTTTTTGACATACATACGTATTTCAGTTTTAATCATATAATGAATATTCGTGAAAAACTGATGATGTAAAAAAAAAATATTATAAACATGATATCTGGATATAATTAAAATATTCAATTATAAAATTAAATTATTATTATTTTGTAAATGTAAGTTACATCTACAGCGTTTTTCAATAGGGACACTCGAACTTTGAGAGTGTATATCGGCCATGTTGGTTAACCTACAGCGCTGTCAAATTTGGAGAATATAGTAATTAATACTTGCCAAATTATCATGGAAATTTACAGTGTTGAGCAACGCGTGGAAGTCATTAAATTTTACTATTAAAATGAGTGCTCAGATCGAGCTACGTTCCGTGAGCTACGTGGTTTTCACACAATCGTCCTGTTGAGTCGACTATTCGTCGTTTGATGGACAAATTCGAATCAGCTGATTCAACACACTATCAAACAACACATGTACGTCGTCGAAAAGTGAAGTCTGCAGAAAACTTTACTGCAGTGCACGAGAGTGTTCAGAATAACCCAAGGTTCTCAATTCCTCGTCGCGCCCAAAAACTTAGCCTTTCACAGTCCTTAACTTGGCAAATTTTGCGTCGGCACTTGAACAACTTGAAAATTCAATTGACCCAGAAACTAAAGATAAACGACCATGGCAGCGTCTTCTGCACGACATTTTCGAGGACATGGCTATCTCGCGTTTCGGCGACGTCAACTAGCTACCGAGATCGTGTGATTTAACGCCATTAGACTTTTTTATGTAGGGCTACGTTAAGTCACTAGTCTATGTGAATAAGGCGCAGACGATTGATGTCTTAAAAGTCAACATAACCAACGCCATCAATGATATCGAGGCTAATTTATGCGGTCGAGTCGTCGAAAATTGGATATTTCGTATACGCGCTAGCGAAGCAGCGGCGGCCATTTGAACTATATTATATTCGATACATAATGGCATCGAATACTCTTTCATATAAAAAATAAAAATAAATAATATCTCATAAACAACTTTTTTTATTTAAATTTAAAGTTCGAGCGCTCTTAATGAAAAACCCTGTATACATTATGTAACTAATTAATTAATTAAATATTTTGTATGACAATTATAGAAGTCAATTTATAAAAATTATTTTGTCATTAATTAGTAAGTTAGTTAATTCAATTTATTTTTGTTCTCAAGTGAAAGTATCGTATGTATATTTTTGTATGTAGGTTTGTATAAAAACATGAATTGAATATGTACATATTTTATTGTGAAAAATTTCAATAATACATGTTTTATTACGTTTTCTTCAGAAAAGTTGGGTGGTTTTTTATCTTTCCACCTAAAAAAAAGTTAAAATTTCTACAATCATGTTTTCAGATGTATTTTTTGTATTAGTACTTTTAATAATAAAAAACAGGTAACGTAGAAGTAAAGAAAAAATTCCCTTGTTATATATTTTTGAAATTTTTTTCAAGATATCATAATTTATATTACATAATTTAAAATATTAATGGCTTTTATAATTAAATACAAGATAATATGCAAATTTCTTATCCTATAAATTTGATTTTCTGAATAAAATAATTAAAATGTAACCCAAAATTTATAATATTCTGAAACATTAAAAATTATATTTAATTCAAAACTAGGTCAGTTCTCATACATGGAAAATATATATGTGTGGGCATGTATGTTTGTATGTACATGTTTGAATATCACATAATAAAAGTATTTTAAGAATTATATTCATACATACATGTATGTGTATGTATGTATTATTATATAGTGACAATTTTATAGTCTAGAAGGAAATTATAAAATTCACTCTTATAAGTTTTTATCATATAACACAATGGCAAACTGTGCAAACACACAAAATAATAATTTTCAAGAAATATTTATCAGACAATAATTACTTCTTACCGTACCCACCCCGTTATAATCAATTACACCCTGCAGCTTTTATGATTTTTAATATCAAAATTTGTATATGACATAAAATCAAATTTAATAGAATATGTTAACAGAATATTCGAATATTTCATTAATTAAAGTTTCTTCGCATATATACGAGTATTATTAGAAAATTATCTATGTTCTTTGTTATTAATATTTGCGTATGTCGAAAAAGTTCTTAATAAATTTCTATTCAATGATGTGTAGTATATTATGAAAATAAAACATTACAATTTATGATTCATTAATATAATCGACTTTAGAATCTATTGTACATGTATGAAAAAAAAAAAAGGAATTTGATGGCATATAAGTATATTGTCGAAAAAGGTTTATTCTCATTTCTTTTGTAATATTATATTGATTTTTATTTTATGTACTTAAATAAAAAAATTCTGTTTTTTCATATATAATTTAGAAATGATAAGTTTATCTTGAATCTGAGGAGAATTCAAAAATAAGAAACGAATTATCTGTATAGTATACGATAATGTAATCATAGTTTTCTTTTCAATAGTTTAAGATATTGTCACTATAATATGTACATATCAATATATGTATGTATACATAGAATACTCACAATCAATCACGATATTTTAAAACATGTTTTCAACATTTGTCAAAGATTGAAAAAATTTTGATTTTGAAAGGAAGTAGATATAGGTACATGTACATACGTATGTAGATAGCTGAAGAATTATAAAGATGTGGTATAATTTTTTATATATCGATTGAATAACCAAACTTTGTTTCTTAATTAGAATACAAGAAAACTGCATGATTGTATGTACTATTATGGTATCGCAAACGTGTCAAAAAATTGCAATTTCTCCTCTATTCTCTAATTATCACCAATAATCCTATGATATTAAATTATGTCAACAAAAAAAAAAATAAATAAATAATAATAATAATCCTTACTTATGCATGTAATATACATACATATGTGAATACATACTAGTATTTATATAGTATAGTACTTAGTGGTACATAACAGGTACTTATGAAAACTAAAGATTAAAGAAAAGTCTATTATAAAGAAGAAAAAAATCTATTTTTTTAACAGATAAAAATATTTATTGAGGCTTTTTGTTGTGATTTAATAATTATTTCAGTGCTTTTTTAAAATTTTTTATTTGTTTAAAATCATGGATATGAATCATATATCTTGTTTATGCACAAAGGTTAAAACGTATTAACGATAAAACGTTTTAAACATCGTTTTGAGATAATACATTTTGATTGGTGTTTATGCGTAATACAACATTTCGTTCTCACTCAAAACGTTGAACACCTGCGTGTGTAATAACAACTACTTAAAACGAAGTAAGTGTTTATGCACATTTAAAAAACGAAATGAAATTTTAAATGCGGATTTAATAGTGTATTAACTCAAAACGACGTAGAGCTTTAATGCGTTTTGAAATTTTGTTTATGCATCCGTATTAAGTCAAGACGGAGTGAGTTAATGCGAAGTAACGCTTAGCATAAACAAGATAATAGTAATTTTATAAATGACCAAAACTCTCAACAATATCGTTTTTAAATTACATAATAATTTTATCTATGAAGAAATTAACATATTGTCATTTCACGAATTTGGAATTACAAAAATATGTGTATATTAAATAAAACTAGATTCTCATGCAAAATCAAGATAAAATTTTATGACAATTTTCGAAATTGAAGTTGGTAGTAATAATGCGTATTTTTATTAATGTAGCGTGTAAAAGTTTATTTTATATCTAAATTGTAATTATTATAAAATGCATTAGTCTTTTCTGTATGCTATATTATGTATATTACGAAATGAAAAAATAATATGTATGTATTTCCATAAAGAACATTATTAAAATAAAACCGTCATCATAATTTCTAGCCTGGGTGGTTGTTCTGTTTTATATCGAAGGGGAAAAAAAGATTCTAATCAATCATCAAAATGAGTCTTGGGTATGAAAAAAAATGAAAGTAAAGTGGTTAAGATAAGTCATATAGTAAATATAAACGTTAGACAGGTGAGAGTTGAAATGAAAATGCATACAACATAATACATATACATATAAATAAAATTTAGGATCTGTCATGTTTATGAATGCGTGACGTATCCAACCCACTATAATTTCAACACGAATAATGATGTCTCGTGTCTTAAAGTGATTACTGGAATAAATAATTTCTTTTTATGTAGCTTTACCTGAGAATACGTGTGGTGTGCGTCGTAAATAAGTATTTCCAATATTTTGTTATGTGTTTTTCGTTTTCCTTAAAAGAAAAATAAATAAACTGCCATAATAGTAATGAGAAAAGGGTATGTTTTGTTGCAGAAAAAAAAATATTTTCAAAAGAAATATGGATATTAAAAGAAGTAAGAGAAAAAAAGATAATAAAAAAATTATACACGAATATCGAAAATGTATTTTGATTATGCGTGAAGATAAATTAAAATTAAATCCTAAGTGACAGAATGATATTTTCTTTTACTACTTAATGTTAAATAAAAAAAAAAAAACACTAAAAAAGAATAGTTATAAATGATTGTTTAAAAGTGGGTGGAGCGAAATAAAGGATTCTTATAGAATAAAAAAAAATAATGTGGAGCTGCTTTTCAGAAATTTCCATGAAAAATATTTTTTGAATTTGGCAGACGATAAAGATTTTGATAAATTGATTTTTTAAGCTTTGATTTAAGATTACATAAGCGACACTGTTTCAATAGAGGCTATGTACACTTTATGTCATTTTGCAAAAATGTATACGTAATTATAGAGTCTAAAGTTTTGTAATAAGAAATTGAAAGTTTTATTTTTTGTTGTTTTTTTTTTCAATAATTTGGATATGTTATTTTGATAAAAATATTTTGGTAAAAAAACCAAATTTAAAATCTGAAATAATTATGAAGATACTTTTAAAAATAAATTAGGTGTGTATTGCCAAAAGAGAATAATTACAGATTCAATAGTTAAGTTAATTTTCCATTGGTTATCTGTTTCTTAAAATTTTTTTTAAACACAAGTCTTCTTGAGAAGTATTTAGAAATTTTAATATTTTATACACAAAGTCTTATATAATGATCAAATAAAATAAAATACGGTCGGCTCATGAGTGTCAATAAAAAAAAAATTAAGTGTTTTAAATGCATCTAATAGCTAATAATAAATTTTAAAAATCTCTAATTTTATTTTTTTGATCTTTTCGGCATTTCCTTAAGAAGATTTTATTTTCCTGTTAGCCACATGTTAACACTTTTATTATAAATAAAGTAGTTTTAAGTTTTAAGTAGTTTCAAACTTATTTTAAATTCAAGTAACATTGATCCTCTTAAATACAATATATTAAAAAGGATTACTAAATAGTTATATGTATCGTCAGATTACTTCAATGAAGTGTATTTTCTTTTATTTTAATTTTTATTTTTTCAATACTTGAAAGTAATAGGCGCACACTAGAGTTTCGATTTAAAAAAAAAAAGTTACATTAATTTTGTATGCAAGATTTCAATGTTAAAGGAGAATTTAAAAAAAAAATCTCAATGGTTAATACATGCTTTAACATTTAATAATATATACTCGTAAATATAAATATATAAATAATATATAAAGTATGTTTTTGTTTTAATATGAAATCGTTAATAGTCATTATTCACTAGATTTTCGTGACCTGTCAACGACTCTGTTTATATCTTTATGAAAATAGTATTTGTGTTTAGGAAAAAAAAATCCAAATAAAAATATGATTGTTATAAAGTGTACAAATGTTGGATATTAATCATGATTGTGTGAGAGATGAAAACTTAAAACTACTAAGGATATGTAAGGATTTATATAGCAAAATATTATATAGAATCCATGGTCATACATACATACATATATGTATGTATAGCAGTATTATACATAATAATAATAATAATACGAAGAAAGATAAATTTTTAAGACAAGTAAAAATACAGAAACATAAAATAAGAAAACATCTGTTTATGGCGTAATAAAAGAATAATTCAGGTTGGTCGAAAAATATAATAACAAAAGTTGCTATTTTTCTTCTATAAATTCTAACTTATGAAGCTTTTATGTTTTTCTATTTAATCCAGATGATGATATTATTAAAAAGAAGAAAAAAAAAGAACATTTTTCTAGGAATAATATTTACAAAAGCCTTTACAGCAACTTTAATGGATGCTCTTTATTTCATATTTTATTGTGGTAATATCATGGAACATATTTCTTTCAAGGTCAAGGAGCCAAAGAAAACAGAAAACAACTTGAGAATGAAACAAAAAATTGTAAGTATTAAGTAAAAATATTTTCGGTACCGAAATATAATAAATATGAAAATAATAATTTTTCTGTATTTTCAACAAAATATGTATTTCAAATAAAACTCACCATAAATAGCACTTAGCAATAAACAACACTAAATTGTAATTATCTAGTCCATAATAATATTTTTAAGGGATTTTTTCATTTTATTTCCTCAACAACAATTATTATTCCCTTTTTTTTTCCTTTACAATTTTTTTGAATTCATTTAAATATTTAATGTTCAGTATTTTTTAGTATATGATTTAGTAGTTCATTATATTATTTTTGGTTTGATTCATAAATATTTTTCACTTAACATGAGCAGCATAATAATAACCCTTTTTTTTTGTTTATTTCTTTCTTCCGTTTTTGGATCATCAAAAAAAAGTAAGTAATAATTTATAATTTTTTTTTGTATTACATAGATGTAACAGTTGGTAGTGGTGGTGATGGTGATGGACAGATTTACAAGAATAATAATCCATAGAAGAAACAGTTTTCAAATTCCCATTAAATATTTTAATATTTTCTTTAAGAATGTTCTTTTCCTGTATTTTGTTTTTTTTTTTTGTTTTTTTTGATAGAAGTCGGTAATGTCCTTTGTTATGTCTAAAAAAGAAAACAAACAAAAAAAAAATATGAAAAAGGAAAAGGTTTACATCCGGAAGCATTAACACGTGCTATAAATACATTTATGAATTTTAATAGGAAAATCTATGTATATTTTGTTTTTTTTTGTCTTTGTTTTTCACTACATAGAGATTTATTGAGTGTGAATGTTAAGTGTAAATTTGGAATTCCTTTTTTATTACTTTTTGAATGACAGTAGGTATTTTTGAAAATGAACAATTCATTTTGTTTATGTTTTCTATAAGTATAATTTAAGTTCTTGAAGAAATATAAAATATTCAATAGAATTTGTTTTGTTTATTAATTACGTTCATAAAAGATAAGTATAACGGTATAAGCTAGTAACGTACGTAATACACTAGTTAGTATTTAAATGGAATCCATAAAATAAATAGACCGTTTACTTAGAAGGTGGTGAGTTCACATCTATTTTTGTTTTAAAATATTAAAGGCTGGTTAAATGGATTCCTATGAATTCATAATGATGATAAGTGAATTTACTTTTAATCAATTGCTTTAAAAAAGGTTAGAAAAGTGTGACTCAATACTTGAAATATTATTTAATTATCGCAAAATTTATAAATAAATCTTTGATTGATAGTAAATAATTCATTAGGAATTTTTTTAGATTTTATTAGAGAAACTGTTTAAAAACGCAATCTTTACTGAAAGGACTGGATTATTATTATTATTTTTTTCTTTTCTGAAATCATTACATTTACAAATCATAAATTCATAATTTTTTCAACATTCTCATTTCTAAAGTTTCGAAAGATAATTCTTTTTATTTTCTTCGAGACTGTTTTATTTTTACTTTTATACTAAATGCAAGGATTGAATTTATCATCCTTTAAAAATCATTTTACATTCTTTTCAAAAACTTGTAAATTTTTTCCCACAAATCCTGACAAGAAAAAGAATAGAACATGTACGTGTATACAATATATTTAAGAATTATTTAGTTTTTTAAATGAGAATTTCTGTTAAATAAATTCAGGTATATACAGTTGGATAAAAGTGGTCGCATCTGTTAAATATCCTTTATAAATAATGTATTATTTTTCGTTTTGAATAAAAAAAAAGAGTTAAAAATTATATACATACATTCATGAGTAGGTATGTATAAACTGACCACAGGTGGTTCTTATCAAATTTTGAGGACAACAGCTGAAAAGATTTTTGCAAAACATAATAAATTCAAGTGCCATGATTCATCATAATTTAGCATCCTTTTATATTTCGATATCTAAATTGATTTTTTTTATTCATTTTCTTTTTATTTGCCTTTCTAAGGATCAAAAGTATGTATATTGAAATATTCAAAAATTGGATATTTGTTGTTTTTCAAGGATAAGATTTAAAATATAAATTTGTGAATTTTAATAATGAAAAAAAAAACTCAAATATTAAAAGAATGCGATTTAATTCAGTACAAATAAATACTGTGTGCAACAAAAGAAAAGAAAAACAAAATATTAGCACAGCATGATATATTTTCATTTTGAAAATTTGCGGTTTTATGTAGGTACTTATAATCCTGTTTCGAATTTTTTTTATAGGTATTATATTTTTTCACTAATAAAATTACCTTTACTCTAAATTTTTCTTTATTATTTTTTTGTAGCTAGATAGATACATACATACATACAGGTATGAAAATGAAGAAAAAAAGAAGACAACTTTTCATTTTGAAACTTGTTTAACAAAATAAATTTAAGGAACGCTATAATTATAAAAAGTAATTTCAATAAAACAAACTTAATGAATTAATTATGAATTTGGAAATTATTTTTGATTTAGCTATGTACATACATACATATCTTCCTGACTAATCCCCCCATATTAAAATCAAAATCATGTGTTTTAATGTGTTAAAAAAAAGGAAAAAAAAAAGTGTTTTTCAGTATTTGTTTGTTTCCATAGATCCCTTTTCCATTTCAACATATAGTCATAATAATTTTCAGTAGAAATTGCAACTTATAACGAGATTTTATTGAAAGAAATGATGCTGGTAGACTGAAAGCATCAAGTAGCTGCTAAGAGCGATAGACAATTAGAATGCAGCTGTTACGATATTTACTACATGAAAAAAACAAAAAAATGGAAATAGGGTAGATGTTTTTTAATTTGAAAATGATGTGTCTATCTTTTCTTTCTTTATTATTTTGAAGGTTTAAAATAAATGAAGTCATAACATTAGAATTGAATGATGAATAGAAAAGAGTGAAAATTTTTATTTTATCTAAAACCCTTATGTTTATGGTTGACTTGTGCTGATGATAACTCTTTTAAAAGAGATGTATGTAAATGAAAAGCTGGAGTAATGAAATTTAAAAAAATGCTGTAAAACTTGGAGATTTGAAAAATATTGTACAGTTTTTTGTTGTTGTTTTCTTATGGACACATATTTATATATATTATGTATATTATCATTATGCATGTATTTTTGTACAATTTATTATATTATTTTATATATACATAATATCGTACACATATGTATGCATATTGTTTAATTTGTTTTAGTTACAGGAATACATTTTCTCTTAATTTTTTACATCCAAAATGTAGGATTATCACTGAAGCTCCTATAGGTATTTAGAACTTCAGTTTCTTTAAAGGTAAGAGGTTTAGCATTTGAAATTATAGTATTCTTGTTCTGTGATTCAATTGAAAATAATTTTTATGTAAAGCGATATAATTTTTGTTTTCAACATTCCCAATGATTTATACAAACTCTCTGTATTTTTCAATAAATTATCGTTGTGTCAATAAAAGACTCACCAGGTGGTATTTACTTATGTCTTTAATATTGTAATATTCTATGTGTAAACACATATATGCAAATTTATTTTGTAATAATGGGAATTGTCCATGTTCATGTACTTATGTATTTTTGCTTTTGACTGAAAAATAATGAAAAATGTGTTCAATAGTATAAAACGTTTGTTAATAACATATTTACTTCAGATAATACCCATTAAGAGGGTTTGTGAAGATATTGTTATAAAGGATAACATACTTCTTCACAATAATTTTTGCTAATGCATTTATTATGTATTTGCTATAAATGAGCATATTATGATATACATATATGTATGTAACGCCAAAATGGTAAAAGAAAAAAAATAAGAAAAGGTGTAAAATGTCACAACAGTCGTTATAATTTAGAATTTGAAAGTTTTTGGACTATGCTTTTATTTTGAAGGTTTTCCAAAATTTTCTTGAATTTATAAACAATATTTTGTCAACTAAGTTCTCAAGTGTTTTGAGATCACTTTTTATGATCTTAAGTTGTAAATGCATTTTAGATTATTTATGGGCCTGTTAAGATTTTCAATATTGAATGTGTTTTACAAACCACATTCCGAATTATTTAAAAAATTGTCTGTTTTTAATTATTGCACAACCACATTGAGAGTGAGAATTAAAAAGTTAAAAGTAGTTTTTGTAAGACGTTGGAAATAAATAGGTATCTAATTTTTGTTTATTTCTTTTTTGGCGCAATTTACAATGTCTTCATTATTGTTTTTTCTCATTTTCTTTTTACTAAATGTTCTTTTTCTATAATTCTTTCAACATTATTCACATTATGTGCGTGTAAGTAAATCACATAAGTTTAAATGATACTTTTTTTTTGTTCTGATGTGATATGTAGCGTGATTGAGCAAAATAAATAAATAACATTAACATAACAGTGCATCATAAATTCTGAATTCACACTTTTAACGTTTATCCACCTTTGCCTTCGATGAGAATATCAAGTTTCAGTCATAAAAATATTAATCTTAAAAATTGTAAAAATAATTTAGAATTTAAAAAATTGGAAAAAAAGAAAAAATAAATCAGGATGAAATAAATTTTATAAATTCGAATTTTCAATTTCGTTACTTTAAAACATCAAGAAAAATGCAACAATTTTATTTTTTTCTCACTTTTTTATGCATATCTATATGTGTGTACATATGTATATATTTTTTTAACAATGTGAGATCCCCAGTCAGTGGTCTTGACTGAGAGCACCTGTATTATTAAATAAACATTTTTTCATAAATGATATTTCTTCATAAATTTTAAGTATTCACAAACCCTTGTTGGAGAAGCAACTATAAAAATTACAGATATCATCAAATAGAAGGAATTCATATTTGTTTTAATTTTTAAAATCATAATTGATATAAAGTGAATTCGATTTTGATCAGATAAAATCATATTCAATATCCGTTTCAGTTAGTTGAACTCATATAGTGAGCGGACTGTTCTAATGAGATAAAATTACTGTTGAAGATGAAGCTCTGATGACTATAATGATGATGGTGGTCGATAATAACATATATTTAAATATAGATTTTAATATTAAAAAAGGCCTTAGATTCACTTAAAAATCATTTCAAAATAATTTACAGAGAATGGGAATGAAGAAGCATAAAAATAAAATAAAAAACAATACCTTGATCCTTGTTAAGGGTAATCATTTATTATAGTTTTTTGATATAGATATAGGTACTTTGTAATATCATGGGAATCATTAAAAAATAAATGTAGGTTCAATTATTGATAATGAAGGTACACAAACGTTGTTGAATACTAATGAAATATCTTTTTCTTTCTTCTAGGATATACATACATATGACTCTAAGAAAAAAAGATGTTCAAGTTTTAAGTTTAAAATGGATTTTTTCTCATCTGTGTACATACAAAAATCTTCTTATGTGCACTGGAATGTAAATTCTTAATTCATATAATATGTACATACTCGTACATACATCTATATATGTATAAGATTATCTCCTGTAAATTTCTAATATGAAATAAATAATTTTAAAATAACTCAAATCTACTATTAGCTTTGCTATTTCAATTTCAAAATAAAAAAATATTTATTAGATGTGCGAAACATGAAAACAATTTCAATTATTCTTTGAATGTTTTACACAAAAATCATGAAAAATTCAAATTATTTCTAAAATATTTTCTAGAACAAAGAAAAAAAAAAGAATTTTTAAGTAAAATGATTATTTGATGTAATGTATTTTTTAAAAGTGTTGATACATAAAAAACTTAATTTTTTTATATTTATTTATTTATTTATATTTGCTTTAGAATGTAAAATTAGTTTACATCTATAATTAGAAACAAAATTTTAGCATTAGCAACTTAAATTTTTATTACAGAGGTTGTAGTAAAATCTGACAAAATTTGTAAATTTATGCAATTCTAGAAAATACATAACATAAGTAGTATTCGAAAAAATTATCAAACTTTTATATCATAAAGAAAATTATAAACATTCTAAGCATTATATAGATTACATAGCTTTTGAAAAAAATGTTTTCTTTTTTCGAGTGTGTTAAAAATAAAATTTTAAATTTTATTTAAATGAAACAACCCGTATGAAGGCATATGTACATACATATTCATATGAATGTCATTCACAATATTTTCACTTTATTTTTGTGAAAAATACAAATTTAAGAACTTTTGAATTTTTTTAAATATTTTATGATACATCGAAATTTCTTTTGAAAATATGTGAGTTTTATGGTTTTTTATTGCAAAATTCAAGTTTTATTACGGTAGATACATATACTATTTTTATGCCTACCACATATTAAAAATTTTACAAGATAATAAAAAGAAATACAAATGAAAATTCTAGATTTATGTATATTTATCCATTTAGGTATTTTTATCAAATTAGCGATATTTCAGTGGAGATAATTTATTTTGAAATCATGAACAGTTAGTTCTGTCCGATGGGTGTTATAAAATTCGATTCTTGTTTCAGTGTTTAAAATTGAGAAGAAATTCGAAAATGAAAATAAAGCTGAATTTAATGATAAAGTTGTAAATCGAGTCTCGAGGTTGACTACAGAAGTTGTTTCCCTCGTCTAGTTGGTTTCGAGTATTTAAAATTACCAATAGGTGAGGAAAGAGTACAAACTCACATAGAAACTCAAATATGTAACATCACATTAGCAACAAATAATACAAAAATGTATTCTTCAAGGATACTTCAGCATCTGCTGCTGTATTTTTATTTCTTGTTACTATAGATACACATTTTGGAAAATTCAAAATAATCACATTGTTTAATCTATGTCGTCACAAAGAAAAACATATAACAATTTTCTAAGTTATAATAAATAAAATAAACAAAGCTTAATTTTCGCAATTTACGACAAATGTATAACATTTAATCTTTCTTGTTTCTGTTACTATCTAATATGTAGGCTAAATACACAATAGTCAATAAAAGTACAAAATACTACATAGTATGTATCTACATATTATTATAATGTATCAGTATGTGTATGTGAAAGCATATAAAATAATACTACCTGTGTGTACAAATTTAAAAGATAATGAAAAGTAAATGAAGGACAGGATAATTTTTGTTTTGACTTTAAGATATAATTTATTTTTATGAAAATTTAAGAAAAACAAATTTTCATACATTGCTTGTTTATTTTTTTTTCTCTAATTTTACTGGAAATTTTATTTTTTTGTTGATGTTTTATTTAAAAACACAATACACTAAATTTTTCAGTAACGATGATCTTAAATGCAAAATTTGAGTCTCACGTAACAATATAGTAAGGAGAATTCTTTTTTTAATACATAAACGGTTGAACATTTTAAAAACTAAATCTTAAGAATTAATAAACAGTTAATAGTATGACGTATGTATATAGTTTATATTCATATCCAAAATACTTACCAACATAAAGACATTATATTATATTATGTGTACTTTGTGTGGCCCAAGACGACCAACTTGGTTGTCAATTATGTTGTCAATCTGTTTGAACAGACTAAACAACTGAATTGACTACCTTGAAGCAGATTGAAGTACTTATGTAAATATCGCTTTTTTTGAAAAGGTGAAAAGGAAAATTTTATTGTGAAAAGGTGTGGAGTAGTAGTACGTAGTACACAAAAACCTCAAAAATTTTTGATTTAACTTCAACTGTTGATACAACATGAAATTTAAATTTTCAAATTTGTGTGCACATTATATGTATAATATTGTTTATTTTTAGATGATACAATAAATATAATAAAAAATTACAATAAATAAAAAAATTAGATTAGAATTTCAAGAGGGCTTGTAAAAAACGTCAACTCATGACCTTTATACTTTTTTTCTTTTCACTATTATAAATGTTGCAACTTAACAAAGTACTGAAGACATACGTATAGTATGCTAGCACGTGTGGTATTAAAACGGCACTCTTAGTGCTAAATGGATCTTCGGAAGTAATCCGAGAATCACCTCGTCAACCAACAACCCTTACTATAATTTACCCCTTTTGACTGTACTATTCTTTTTTAGACTTATTTCTATAATATATACTTAAAATATGGGCAAAAAGTACAATATAATTATACTCTATGAAAAATATTTCCAATTGATTATAAAAATTAAATTACCTGTCTATCTACTGAATAATTATACACATGAGCCATTGAATTTTTGTTGAGGTTTCATATACATACATATGTATGTATTTTAAGTTATTTTGAAATTGAAAAGGATAATGGTATTCAACATTCCAGTATAATATTAACCCCTGTAAAGTTCAAAATGTTATTTTTTCTACTTTTAATGAGCTTTTAGTAAATGTGACAATCATTGGTCCCAGTTCTCAGGAAAGATAAAATTTGAGGAGCTATCTTTAAATGAGGTTTTTGAAAATAACATTTTTTAAATCCTTTATGATTTTATTTTCAATTTATATGTCAATAGGTAATATGTGAACAATTCACAGAAGAACTTCATTGCTTGTAATGTAAATGTGGGTAAAAATGAAAAAAAAATTTTAAAATAATTTGAAATAAGGAAAATTGAAGTATACTTGGTTATAAAGGATTGAATTTAAATTCCAATATACGTACATACAAGCGAAATATGAAATTAAATATTATTGTATTCCATTCTGCATGGTATCTTGATGTTTAATGTCAATTTTTCTTTTGTTGAAGTTTCGTGAATTTTGTATTATAAAAAATAATTCAATAGAAGATTACGCAATTCAACGAGTCTTTTTCACAAACATTTGATTTACAAAACCATTTTAACATGACATTTATTCAAATACACAATTATAATATGAATAAGAAAATTTGTTTCCACAAATAACACTTTTCATTTTTTTCTTCATCATTCACAAAATAATTTTTATTCATAAATCACACAATTTTAAAAGTTATTACTATTAACGTAGAAACAGTTATTATAAGTATATAAACAAAATATGTTAAAAAGTTTGAACGTTGTCTCTTGGAAAATTTTTAATATTTTAAAAATCAATAAAATAATTTCCAAATTTCGAGCAATTTTTTTCAACGAATGAGTTAGAAAAATAAAATTTTATTAGAACATTTTTCCTTTTATTCGTATTCTTATAAAAAATATACAGGGTGATTCCGTTACGGTGTCCGACCGAGAAACTACGGATAGGTCTCGACGAGGCGAACAAAAAATCGTATTGGTGTGGAGGGGGGGGGGGGGGGGGGTAATCTCAACCGTTACGGAGTTAGAGAGAGGGACAGATTTTTGGTGCTTTTTCCTTGTTTTACCCTATAACTTTTTACAGGGGCACTCAAGGGCCACTTTGTGTTGAAAAAAAATGTAGAAGATTTTTTGTCCATTTCAACGATACCTTACTTGTTCCTCTGTTTCTAACTGTTGAAAAGTTAGACTCGTTTAAAATCAAAATTTTGTGAATTTTTTTTAAATTTTTGTGTTTAACACTGTCTTTCTCAAAAAAGGCTTAAATTAACCCTAATTTTTTATTGCAGAGAATGAAAGCTCAATTGATTTTGCATCGATTTGCTATTTCATTTTTTTCAAAAAATGCATAATTTTCGAGATAGAGAAGACCTTTTGAAAAAACTGAAAAAATAAGTCTGAAATTCATTGGATTATTGGACACGTGTTTTTATTGCAGTGTAAATTGAAAATAGGTGCTAGGAATGCTAATTTTCGTAAAAAAAAAAGATAACAAATCGATGTAGAATCAATTTAACCTTTATTTTCTACAAAAAAAATGAGGGTTAATATCGAGTACTTTTCGAGCAAATTAGTGTTAAAGTTAAAAAATGGGTGAAAAAATGACAAAATTATGGAATTGAGGCCTTATAACTTTTGAACGGTAAGAGGTACAGCGGCAAATCAGATGTTGATAGAAAGGCACAGGGTAGGTGAGCCTAGCGTACCCCTGTAAAAAGTTATAGGGTAAAACAAGAAAAAAGCATCAAAAATCTTTCTCTCTCTCTAACAGTCTAACTCCGTAACGGTTGAGATTACCCCCCCCCCCCCCCCCCCCCAATACGATTTTTTGTTCGCCACGCCGAGACCTATCCGTAGTTTCCCGGTCGGACACCGTAACGGAATCACTCTGTATATGTAAATTTTCCTTAACGAAATTTAACGAAACAAATAATTTGTTTTTCTCACAATGTATCTATTTAAATAAAAAAGAAAAATAAATCATTGTAAGATAAATATGTAATTTTGTTTTTGCTTACTAGTTTATAAAAATTTTCATGTAAAATTCAAAAAAGTAGAGAATATTTTTGCAATTTTTAATACCTTTCGTTTTTTTAAATAAAAATTTGCGACATATACAATTGATTAAATGTCACATAAAACAGCCAGAATTATCTCGAGAGAATTTCATATTTTTGTCATATAACATTAAATCCCTTTTTTACATTTTTTTAAAAAAATTTTATTTAACGTTCTTTTCATATCTCGACATTGAATAATAAAATGAGAAACATATACGAGATATTTTTTAATATGTCGAATTATAATAGTCGAAATAATTAAATTTCAGACAGTATCATAAACGAATTTAATTGGATTTCCGTTTTCGTTCTTTTAAAACATAAATTTTAAATAAGTGCATAAAATTTATGAATATGCGTCCTTATAAAAACATCATATTCATTCATTTTAATGATTTTATTACGATATATGAATACGATACTGTTCACTGTAAATTATCTCAATGCATATGAGTATCTTTTTTATACAATATAATATATTTTAAAATTTACCTGAAATAAAAAAGGACTATTATTATTATCTGATGCTTTTTAACGTATTAAAATGAAAATTTAAAACATTTAATATTTTTGTCAATGAAAAAAGATACAATTTATTAAAAAAAATATATATATATATTTTACTTACAATGTTTCAATGTTTTTTTTTAATTACATTATACTTTTGATAATATACTGTCATGAAAAAAAATAGTAAAATTAAAAATCTTACAAACACCGATTATTACGATAATAACCAATAGTGTTCAGCTAAAATTGAAAAATTAATTCAATTTTCTCTTATATTTCAAAAGCTGTGAATAAATTTTTTTTTATTTATGTATGTATGAATGTGTTTTTAATTAAAAATTAAAAAATAAAATACAAAAATGTTCACAAAAAATTTATTATTTTTTTGTTCTTCAGTAAAAAATTTATTAGAAAAAATATAGTGCCATAAGTGGTCCGTATTCAAAAAAGAATATACAATACGAGATACATGTATGTATATACATATATAATATAAACTTAGTTATGTACCTATAATAAAAAGTACTAAGAAAAACTCCATGACTCAAGCTTATACACATTTATGTACATACATACATATATGACTTACAACTTGTAAGTTACAAGAGAAACTTTACTTATACTTGAACCTTTTCAGTCATACATAATACATTAATACATTAATTGTCACTCACTTTTTTTAGAATTATACATGGATAGCCTGCCAAATGTTTTACAATTATTTCTCCTAACTCCAAATGTCATAAAAACCAGTCATTTAGTACTTTCTTGCATAAAAAGATATGAACAAATCCTTTTTTTTTTTTTTTTTTAGAATTAATTTGCAAGTTGCAAAATTGATCATATTTGACCAAATACATATGAAATATTCGAGATATCGAGAAAAGGATATGTTTTCTGAAATTGTTAAATCAAAATCTAAAAGAAAACACTCATTCCGCTCATTTCAAGACAAAAATATAAGAAGGTTTCTCTAGATTTTACCCGAAAGTAGAAAGTTAATTTTTAATTGACGATAAAAAATAACCCACCTTCTGATTTCAGACCTGCAGGGAATTTTACTGCTTACAGAAAAAAAGTCCTAGCTTGAAATTTTTTTTTATATCGTTTATAAAAGAATCTTCCAATTGCCGTGTAATATTGGTTGATGCGTTCTTAAAAACGGTGATTTTATTTGCACAAAAACATATACTTTTTCCTTTACTACATCTAATCTACATACATTTTTATGATAAAAATTTATCAATTATATGTAATTCTAATTATTAAGAATTTTTTTTACTCAAGTGCTTTATACATTTAATTGAATTAATAGCATTAGAGATTCTGAATGATAATCATGAAAATGATTTTACCATATTATATAGTTCAATCTTATACAAATACAAACATATGTAAGTAATATGTTCTTGTTTTATACAAGAAAGTATTATACATAAGATATACAATATAAGGATTTCTTAAGTACTTGAACTACTTTAGGGTACTTACAAGCTTATTCTATTATGCAAATATAAATCTAGGCAATATTCGTGTACGACAATATTGAATTGTAGTAATCTTTCGTATAGCAAAATGAATCTGTAGTACATTTATGGAACCAAACTACTGATTTTCATGTGTGCATTAGCAAAATATTTACCTAAAGGCGTATTAAAATGGAAATTTTACAAAATTTGATTTTGCATTTCTGTTATTTCTTAAAAATAATTTCTAAGTGAGACAGTTATGTTATACATTATAAAATATCTAAAAAATATGTATGTGTGCATATACATAGGTAGAAAAATTAAAGATAAAAAATTCTTAGAAAATTTCACTAAATAAAGTTTACAAAAATTTTTTGATTGCACAATGTACTAACTCTTCATATAAAAATAAAAGGACAAAAACAATTCTTATTATACTACTTGATATACATATACATAAATTTGGGTTAAGATATAACCTTTTTTTTTTTTTTTTTTGAATTTGTTATTTATGAAGTATTTAAAAGAGAAAAAAATTGTATGGACTTGCATTGCATTGTTTTATCAGATTGAACAATCAACTTGAATCAATTCCAAATTTTTTATGTAAGCCTTTAAGGATAATACTATGTAATATTTTCTGGTTGATATGAAATGTGAATTTAGCCAAAATTTGAAAACGATTGCTTTTTTGAGTTGTTGGTTATTTTACAATTTGAAAATAATAAATTTGGTTTTTCTATAAGATCGATTAAATTTCTTTGTCTTGTAATATTTACATTTGGTTTTTTATAATTTGAGAAAAAAATTGTTTTTTTTTTTTGTTTAAATTTTTGTAACAGTATTTAATCTATATATACAGGGTGATTCCGTTACGGTGTCCGACTGGGAAACTACGGATAGGTCTCGGCGAGGCGAACAAAAAATCGTATTGGAAGGGGGGTGGTACTTTTTCCTTGTTTTACCCTATAACTTTTTAAAAGGGCACGCTAGGCTCACCTATCCTTTTGCAAAATTCTGAAGGACCCCTGTGCCTTTCTATCACATTATCGTGCTTTTATTGCAGTGTAAATTGAAAATAAGAGCCAGAAGTACTAATTTATCTCAAAAATTATGCATTTTTTGAAAAAAATGAAGATAGCAAATAGATGCAAAATCAATTGAGCTTTCATTCTCTGCAATAAAAAATTAGGGTTAATTTAAGCCTTTTTTGAGAAAGACAGTGTTAAACACAAAAATTTTAAAAAAATTCACAAAATTTTGATTTTAAACGAGTCTAACTTTTCAACAGTTAGAAACAGAGGAACAAGTAAGGTATCGTTCAAATGGGCAAAAGATCTTCTACATCTGCCCTTGTAAAAAGTTATAGAGTGTACAGTGAAATAAGAGCAAAAAAACTTCAACGCCCTCTAGCGGCGAATCCGTTGGGATTTCCCCCCTCCCTTCGCCAATACGATTTTTTGTTCACCTCGCCGAGACCTATCCGTAGTTTCCCAGTCGGACACCGTAACGAAATCACCCTGTATATGTATACGAGTATATTTATAAATTTAATTTACATCAGGATCATTTCAATCGTCGTCATCAGTACCATCAATGTCAACAGCAACATTATTATCAACATTATCCCAATCATCATCACCAGTAACATTATCATTTTCACAAAATATTGTGAAAAATTCAATTCATGAATTTGTTTCACATATGTCAAAATTATTAAAAAATGGATTTACTGAAACTAATTTCATAACTGTGAATAGTGGAACGAGGAGACAAACACTTTATCCAAAAGTTATATTATTAAAAATTTTATAGATGATATAAAAATAATTAAAAAATGTCGTTTCATATTTGATATGGAATGTCATTCGAATGAATTTTCAGATACTGATGAAATTTCAGATTATGAAAAAATCGAATGAATACGGTAATAAAAATGTCAGATTATCAGAATGTTTACATTGAACAAAATATAAAATGTTTCTTTTCTGTATGAATTTGTTTTTTTTTAATTTTAGAGAAAAAAAAATGTATCTATTAAATATAAAAAGATAGAAATAAATGAAAAAGAAACATTGCTAAAGAATTATTTATGTAATTTTATACAGTAAGTTATCCTTCTTTCATTATCTCATCATCATTATATAATATAATAGATTCAATCAATTTAAAGACTATTTTCTTGAACCCATATATTAAGAATAAAAAAAGGAATATTCCATTTACTAGACACACAAATTTATTTTGCCCAAATAAGAAAAAATGCATGTTTTCTGAAATGGATTTTAAGATCAGAAAATGGTTAATATAAATAATTTATATTATTTCTTGCCCTTTTTTTGTTTTATTTTTTATGTGTTGCTTTTTTGGGTCAGCTATGTCATGATTAACGTCTTGGGGATACATTAGTTTATGTTCATGATTATTTATTTTTTTTTTCGTAAATGATTTCTTGAAATAAGAAAGGGTGAATATTTGAAAAATTGCAGACAAAAATGGTAGAAATAATTTGGAAACTATGAGCCTCATGGATCTATTTAATATGTGCCATAAAATAGAGAAAAAAATTACTTAATTTATATTATTTTGCTCGTATTTTTTGGATTTATATTACAAGTCTTCTCTTTTGTACAAAAGACAAAATGTACATATAATATAGGATCATAATTTTTAATATTTTTATTGAATGTAGGTACCCTTCGAATTTTTTTTAATGATTTTAAGGTATTCTAAATATTTTATATTGAACCGCCAGATCAGGTGACCAATTGCTTAAAAGAATATAATGATTATTTTCTTAATAAAAATACTAATTTTTTTTATAAACTTTTTTATTGCACCTGTAAGATATATTATCATTAAAAATACACCTTTGAACAGGTTATTACATTCATTTTGACCTTTACGGTTATAAGCAAAGTGTAGAAAATCACCATTGACAAAATCACTGTAATTAAGTGAGCAGGTGAATTGGTTATTGGTTTTTTTTCCTTTTTTTTTATCTTTTCCTTCTTAAAAAATTTTAGTTTTTTATTTTTTTTATTTTTTCATGTGGAAAAAAAAAAACAAGATGTAAAAATTACAAAAAGTAGATCTTTGAAAATTCCGATAATATAAAATCTTGCAGGTGCAGTGGTTTAAGATATTTCTTTTAAATAAATGATGATAGCATGGAATTAAAGACATAAATACATGATCAGTTGAAACCTGTTTTTTGTACCTAATCCTTGAAATTTTTTTACTACATGGAAATTTTTAATTAGGGTATCTGTAGTGAAATTGAAAATTTTTTGTTAATTAGTTGAAAAAAAAAAAAAAACGAAGACTCGTTTTATTAAAAAATTTCATTTCATTACAATGTAGAAAAAAAATTGCAATTCACAGAAAAAATAAATTCTAAATTTAGATTGAACTATTCAGTCTTTGAGAATGCAATATGTATTTTTATAAAGATACTTTACATAATGCAAAAACGAAAATTTTAAAAATACAATAAATAAAGGAAAATATTTGTCATACGAATCAAGATTTATAAGTCTTTGCCAAAATTTAAGAAAGTTAAAAAAAAAAAATGTAAACACAAATGGCGGGTAAAACAGGAAATTGACAAATCTTCCCTTTATCGTTCGTTTTACATTGAAAATTGGATGTAAAATTATTGCCTGAAAGTGGAAACTATCTATATGTACCTATACATAATATTTTTTGCATCTGTTTGTATTAAACCCACATTAGTTTTGTTTATAAAGAAAAATAAAATGAAACTTTTCCATTTTTTTTCCAAAACTGCTTGAATCTATACAAAATATCTATATAAACCAAATTTGGTTTTTTTATAAATTCTCAGTTGAATATAATTTTTTCACGAAACTATTTAAGATTCAACTAGAATATTTAGTAGTACATAGTTATCTTTTGAATTGATCTCTTCTATCTAAATAACAATATTTTTACATTTTAATCTGACATTTTAATTTAATTGTTCAAAGTTTGAAATTGTGTATTGAAATTTATTTTATGTTTTTCTTTTTCGTGAATTTTTTAATACAATTAAAAATATGAAAAACTACACAGTTTTTGCTTAAGGATTACAAGAAAGACTATTAGTTTATTATTAGGAACATACCTATATATATTTATTTTGAGCATATGTAAATATGTATGTATGTAAATTTAAATCACATTTATCTTGTTTTCACACCTTCTTGCGTTAAAGACCAAACACAATAATCCAATTTGTGTTACCACTGATTTACAAGGAATTTTCAATTTTTTTTTTTGTGTAAAAAAGAAAACAAACATATTGCAGATGTGCACCAAAATAGTGTCAAAAATAAGAAAAAAGTCATAAAAGACTAAAAATAAGTGTGAATTGAAAAAAAATGACTTTATGTTTAAAAGAGAAAAAAAATCCGGAACAAACAATAATCAAGGATATTATTTTCACATATAGAAAAGCAAAATTCGTAGGTATACTTAAAAAATATGTACACAGTAGTATGTAGTATTCATTTTGTGTAAAAAGTTTTCAATCATTCTTTATTTAGAAATTCCATTTTATTTACTACATTCTAGTGAAATTCACAAAATTACATTTATTGTTAGATAAAAAGAGCAATGTTGTGTTTTAGAGAAATAATTAAAATTAACAAGGAAGTGATAAAATTACATTATGAGATTTTGTATCTTTTTGATTACTTTTCGATAGTGGGAACTATTGATTTAATTTTTTTATTAATGAATATTCAGAAGATATTGTACAAAACTCTATGAGAATCAGAATAGGATTCCGGTTGAACTGGACGAAATTCTGGAAATACATACATGCATATTCTTCGATTCCCAATTGAAAATCTCTGCACGCTAAATCCTTGAAAATGAATATTATGCAGTTACGGCCGTTTGAAAATCGAAATTTTGAGCGCTTCAGTATAAAGCCTATAGAGAATAACATAAATACATATTTCAAAAGTTTCATCCAATTCGACACGAGGCCCCTTTCTATGGCTTTTTGTTAGGGGCATAGCATATAGAATTCTATATTCTATGTTAGGGGTAACTCATTGATGAATAAGACTCCTTTAAATCAATAAAAATACTGTCGTTATTTCATAATTACCATGTCAGTCAGTGAGTGGCGGATTTAATAAGTCCGATTGAGTCCTAAGCCACGGCCGATATGGCGCCCCTTGGTATGAGGAGGTTCTTTTTTTTTTTTTTTTGCTTGTTAGGTAAACGTTTTAATATTTATTCCTCAATGGGAAGAGCTTTTTTTTAAGCTTGTTACCTAAATAAAGATTTTGCCGCCCCTAAAAATTAGACCTCATTAGCCTAAGCCTAAATCCAGCACTGGTCATTGTTAATTATTCATTACAACTAAAAACATAACATTTTACACATTTGTTGTAGCCATGTTTCAATTTAATATTATTATGTATTTCCTTAATACAAAAAAATTTGAAAATTGAAAGTAAAATAAAAAACTAATTTTTTTCAAAAAAACATATTTGTAAGTAAAGACAAAAATGAAATAAATAATGCTTATTTCCTTTTAATAAGTATAATTTATCTATGGCTATATTATTATTCTATGTACATTCAATGAAGTAGAGCAATTTCCACATACTCGTATATAGGTCATATCTACATGTACATATAAGCAAAACCTCCGAGAGAGAGAATATACTATTCAATGCCGTGAAAGTAGGTCATTAAAATGTATGTAGATGTGTAGTCTGATATTTGTTGATTTTTATAACGTTGAAAAATGGTGAATGATGATGAGATTGATTAAATAAATTTTTGAAATTATTTAATACTGTAATTAATTAAATAAAAAGTCGGTAAGTAAGAGACTCTGAAGTGTTTATTCAATAAATACATGTAATTTGTCTGCTTAAAATATAAAAAAAAATCAAAGTGAAAAGCTATTGTATAATTATACTCTAGTCCTTACGTTTTGTCTTATACGAGTACATAATATAATGTGAATTTAATAAAAAATATCGTTTTGTTAATATAAAATATGTACATATTAGATTGCTAAATAAAATAATATTCAAAATTTTATAAACGATGAAATACAATTTTAGATTATAAAGCATTTAAATTATGTAATTTATTTTTTAATTAGTTTGTGAGATCTAGAAACGATAATTCAAGGACAAATGTTTGAAAACTAAAAAATGTTCTATGAAGAATGAATTTTATTAACATACTTTTAGTGCATTTACTAATATTTGGAAGTTATTATTTTCATTTCTTAAAAAAAAAACGATTATTTTAACCATATTTTCCTCAAAAATTAACTTTTCGAAATAAAATTCGCCATTTTCATATATTATTACATGAAAGTAATTTTTGGCTTTACATGTGTGAGTAAAATTGTCTTACTTTACAGCTTTCGGAGGTTTTGTACATAGAAATTCACTTGAACAATCAAAATGAACTGAAACCAAAGAAAAAAGAAGATTGAATAAGACAACATATCCAATATATGTACATATGTATAGGTATACTTCATATATGTATACTACAAAATTTTGGAAATAAAATTGAACAAAAAGAAAAACAGAAATTTTCAAAAGAAACATTGAAATTGACTCTGGAAATCTCTTATATTGTGTTTTGAATCAAAATCGTATAATTTTTGTAGCATTGTTTAATGTCAAATAAAACTTTTTGTATATACATATGTACATAGAAATGGTTAGTGGGTTACACGAGCAACAACAAAAATTTTAATTAAAATTAGGTACCTACTTTTATGAGGACATTTTTATTGAGGCTAAAACAATATTATTGTTGTAGAGAATTTTTAGATTTCTTTTGAATTCAATTTTTGTGATTTAAAAAAAAAAGCTTTTGTAATTAAGTTCAATTTAAGATTTTTTTTAAATAAATAACAATAGATTCAAGATGAAATACAGCACAGAATCAAAAATGTTCCTTTAATGTTTTTACACCTTTTTTATTTTAGGTAAAAAAAAGGAATTTAAGATGAATGCATACAGAAGAAAAAAAATAAAATAACGGAATAATTTAATCACCACCCAAATAACCTGACAAAACATTACAGAGTTACTCTAAAATGAGTCTCAGGCCAGTGCCGGATTTAGGCTTAGGCACGTGAGGCATGTGTCTATAGGGCGGCAAAATTTTAGGGGCGGCAAATTTGTGTAAAAAACCTCTTCTCATTATTGCCTGAAAATAAAATCTTTACTTAACAAGCAAAAAATAAAAAATAAAAAAATAAAAAAAAATAAAAACCTCACAGCTTTGGTATCTACCAAGGGGGGCGCCATATCGGACGGCATCGAATTTAAACCCGGCACTGTCTCAGGCCACACAAAAATAAAGTGCAATAGATTAGATGATTAACCTAGCTAAATTATGTTCATACAATAATATTTATACCGACTGAAAAGGCACCGTAGGTTAATTATGAAGATACATTTTAAAACAAAAACTATTGAAATCTTACAGCTAAATAGTAAAATCATTAACTGGTCTTTTCACAGGACATTTTAAACTTAAGGCTAATCTACACATACAGACTATGAAATGTTATCATAAAGCTGAACTAGCATTCTACTTAATAAATGTATGTAAAAGATAGAGATTTAAAACCATAGAGATGATCAAAAACCTAGGCGCTTTCAAATTAAAACATTGTAAAATATTTGGTGACATTTGTCTATGAATACAAACTTTTCACCACATCAAAATCATTATTTTCTTTAAAAAGTTAGTAATATTCTCAGAAATATCTTAGCTATTATTCGTAATTGTATATTATAGGCTCAAAATAGAAAAATATATTCCAATACATACTATATCGATCCTTCTAAAATGAAATGTTATACAAATTGATGAAGTTTTGTATCTTGAAGAGTAAGAGAGGTACTAAAAACAGGACAAAAGTTGATTGTCTAACTATAAAGGTAAGAAAAAACCAAAAAGTTCAGAAATATGTGATCTAGAATTTCCTTGCATGCTAGTAAAGAACAAAATTTCCATTACGTATTCTATTTTATTCACATAAAAATAGTTTTCCGGTATTTAAAATTATAGGTTTTGTACCAATTACAACGAATTCAATATCAATATCTATCATCTATACTGTAAATATAGACGAGCTCAAAAAAAATGTATAAGACAAATTCATACAATAGATACTACAACCTCAGATTCAGATTTAAATTTGAATAAAAATAATTTACAGAAATATAAAATTTTCTTAATTAAGACATTTTTGAAAGTAAATTTTCTTCAATAGATCTAGCGGCTAATCTTCATTGTTATAAAAAAGAATTTTATTGAATCTCAGCCTTCTTTCCACTGAAAAAAATAAATTATCAATCAAACGAAATTTCACACAATAAAAGCAATATGGGAAATAAAATTGTTTATTTCCAGCCAAAAGGCAATGAATGGTTTACTTATGTAATCATAATACTGAGCGTCTATTGTCAATAAAAATTACAAAAAGTTTAATAAAGCAATCTAAACACATTATACATAAATATCCTGTTTCCTTTTTATATAAATTTTATAAAGAGATGAAAGATTGAAAACTATAACCACATAACATATCCTTCAACTTCCGATTGAAATTTAACCTGAGGCTAAAACAATTGAAAACTTAGATTTATGCTTATAAAACTCGAACATATCAGATAGATTTCAAAATAATAAAATGAATACAATATCACATTACAGAAGTCCAGGTGTACATTTGTTTGTTGTTCTTTTAGGTAGTTATCGCAATTTTGGGCAGTATTTAGTATTCAATTAAATGTCTCTTAAGCAAACCAAGATAGAAAATTGTCATTCACAAAACAAACAAATGTAAGCACAAGAAAGGAAATTATTACTCAAGTACACGATATTTCAACAAAGTTACCCATAGAACAATCTATAAAACTAATGATGGAATGTCGTTACATACGAGTATATAATTTTTTTTTTTTTTTTTGCAAATTTAAGATTTATCTTTAGATTTGTTTTTAATAATTTCAAGAAGGGAGTTTAAAAGGTAATGTTTGAGAAAAATTTCTCACGTATATAGTTTTAAAGCCGCCTCAAATTGTATGAAAATAATATAACATTCTAAAAATTATTGAAAAAATACCTGATTCTTTATAATAATACTTCAGATACTGGCGTTAATGTAAAATTCTTAAATTAAAGCATGAAATCTGACCAAAAACAATTCATTCTTTTATATTTGCGCTTTGTGACTTTGGTTAAGGTACATTATCTTTTTAACATAGTACAATTCTTTCAATTTTCACAAAAGAAAAGAACACAAAATAATACCAAAATTAGCGGTGCTATTCAAAGATATTTTAGATATTGTTAAAATCTTATCTAAAAATATTTATTTGAAAATACATCTGGATATATGAAGAAGATAAATTATTTAAGTAGAACAAAAGTATCATCATTATACAGTTACAAAGAAAATACAAGATCAAAAACAATAAATTTTAAAATATAAAGAGTGGTACAAACATTTTTTTTAAAATGTGTGCCAATTACCAGGTGTATTAAAGTTTCAGAGGCGTTTGCACTTATTGTAATGATTTTTCTATAGATCTGTTGGATACGTTTTTAAGTAGTTACAAATCTAAAATAAATTCGTTTTTAGTTTTTGAATTCAAAAATACCGAAAATTCTTAAAATAACGAGTAGTTCATATTCACTGAATTGTGCAAAATGAGAAGATAAAAGAATTACACAAAAGAAGTGTAACAATAATAAATTGATTTTATTCGAAATATTTTTAAAATGTTGAAAATTCGCACCTTGTAAAATGCATTTTTTGTAGTTTTTTATGTTGTTTTTCAAACTTATGGAACAAGAGTTTATTTCGCTTATGACCAAAAATTAGCCGCATTTATTAATATTTTTTAATGTGCGCATAATGGTGAAATATTACATGAGAATAATAAAATTCGAATTTTACAAGTTGTAAAGACTTTCAATATTTGCCACAACTTACGAAGACACTATATAAATGCATACCTGCTGTTATAATCAACGTTTATATTTTCCACTGATTTTTTTAAATTAATATAATCTCAGCGATACACAAGAAAAAAACAAAGCTCCAAAGCTAAATATAAAAGTCAAAAAATATAAATAAAGAATAGCGCGAGAAAAATTCCTTTTTGTTTAATGTAGGATTTTAGCCATATACATATGTATGTGATATAACAAAAAAGAAAACTGTTCAAAATCTCTTTATATCCTCACCACAGGACACTGCATATTATATATACTTTCTTTATTAAGACTATAAAGCTGTTATGTTTCTTCGAAATCCATTTTTTATTTAGCGGGCGGTTTTCTTTTTTTACTTTCATAATCTTAAACTATACGAAAATTAAAAGTAGAGAAAACATGTTTGCAAACATTTATATAATTTCTTTGTACCATTGAAAAAGGATTTATATCTTAAGGTAATTTTGATATGGGTTTAATAAATACAATATATATATTTACAATACGACCACTGGAGTCATTATTTTTAGTGTTTATAACGATTTTATCCTTGATTAAACCAGCATTATAGAAAAGAAAAAACCCATATAGTGCTACCTATATCCTATATAAAAGATTGATTTCAAAAGTAGTGCATTTTATCAGGGATTTTCTGTTATTTTGGTTTTTACAGCTCCCTTGTATTGAATAAAATCCTCATATACAGAAAAGAAAAAGAACGCAGCTGTTCAAAGATGTTCACATTTGACAAAAAAAAAAGTATATTGTTGGTTAGATGATGAAATAATTTTCTTTTTTGTTATTTCAAAATATAAATTTATGGAGTCATAATTTTTAAATAATAAAAAAAAAACATTTTTGAAATAAGGGGTGCTCCTTTTGTGGTTTATGTGTAATCTTCATTTCCTTCTAACATAGTTTATCGATTATTTTAATTTCTTTTTTACAGAAATACCAGCAATGTCAAAAGCATGTGTTGTTCACTGTCAAGAATTTTTTAAGTAAATTTATTACATTATTTTGGAATTTTTAATTTTTAACAAGTACTTCGAGTACTAAAAAGTTCTTATCTCGTCTCAATGAGTATTTTATTAATTGATTAATTATTTTCATGTATGAAAAAAAATCTAATCAAATTTTCAAAATAATCATATTGTGAAACTATTAATCCTCAATTGACACATAAATTAATTTGCTAACAAATTTCTAAACAACTTAATTGTTGTTTTTTTTTTGTTTTGTTTTTTTTTTTGTTTTTTTGTTTTACCTTTAAATAATATAAACAAGAACAAATTGTTGAACATGGTGAAATGTGTCACTTAATTAATTAGTTAGACATTTAAGTAATCTTATCTTGATTGATATATATATCTTGATTGTTTTTTTAGAACCTTAAAAATCATTTTGTTTTTTTTCAGTCTTTCATTTTGGTTAAATATGTACCTACACTTGTTTTTATTTTGTCCTTATTCACTTATATCTCAGCATGAAAGCTTTTCAGTAATATGTAACAACTTCAATTAAAGTAGGACAACATTTAAAGCTTAAAAAATAAACAAATTGATTGTTTTTTTTTTTACAATAAAACATTATTTTTTGTTGTTACTGATTATTTTTATAGTTGATCAATAAATAATACGAGTACTTATATAAATTTCATTCGTAATGGTCAGCGTACTTGTTTTTTCATTTTTTTTTCATCTAGAAATTTTTCAAGAGATTTTTTAGAAAAGTATGTTATTTCAAATGTATCTCCTTTTCTATTCAAGAAAAATATTATGTAAAAAAAACATCTTAGTTGGGTAGTAAGTATTATGAAGAAAGTTGAAAAAGGTAAAAAATAAAAGCAGTTATAGTGCAATGTTAGTAGGTGAGTGTTTTGTTGATACTCTTTAGTCAAGTATACTTGGCAACAAGTATTCCGTGCTTAAGGAGTAGTAATGTGGAATAATATACAAAAGAAAACATTCTATTACGTGAATAAAGGTCGTGAATATACCATTAGCAATTCAGAAAAGTCTAGAAACAGTTTTTCCTTTTTTTTTTATTATTTTATTTTATTATTTTTTTTTTTTCAAGTAATAGTAATGATGCTAATATTATTTAATGTGTGTTTCTGTTTTTAAATATTATCAACAATATTGAAAAAAAATATTATATGTAATTCTCCATCTCGAGCCTTCGTCCTTGTATGACTTCAAAAATCACGTTTTATTGATGAGTGTTTATCTCTACAAAACGAAAAGAAAAAAACGTTTAAAAAAAGTATTTTTTTTTTTGTAGTCCTTTTTAAATTCAAAGAAATGATTATTTTAACAGTATGAAATTCTTATTATTTTATTTTATCCTTAGAATTTTTCGAAGGTCTTTTTGTTTATAGAGAAAATACGATTATGGACAACCTCGACCCGTATTATCACTTTTTTTCTTTCTTTTCATTTATTTATTTACAATTGCAAATGATTTATGTATGTATCTTTCACATAATTCTTTTGTAATGATTGTCATTTTTAAAACTATCGGGTGATAAAAGTCTCACTAGGAGGTAAAAAAAACGAATTTTTATTTTCAAATTGAAAAATCGTCCTTTACGCGTGCACAACGTAATAAAATAAGAATATCGAGAAAGAAAAAAAAAGATAAATTAATTCAGAGAAGCAATAAAATGGTATTAAGGTAAAATCTCCCTTACAGGAACACTTTCAGAGGTTTTATTATATCAAAAAAAAAAAAAAAAGTTATGATATTGAAATAAAGTCATCAAAAAAGGGGAAATTTTAAACACATTGAAATCATATCATATAAGAAATCATCCAAGATTTAACGCATTTTTATTTTTATAATTTTTGATGATACATTCATAATGTATGTATGTTATTGAAACATAAATGTTTTGTTACAATGTTTTAGTGAATAGAGTCATATAGAAAAAAAACACTATATACTCAAAAGACACGAAAAATGATTTTCGATGTAAATATTTTTTAAAAATTCTATTGGGATTTTGAACATAAAAATTAAATTTTTGTTTTATAATTAGAAACAATCTTTTAATTGATACATATTACATGTTGTATAAAGTGAATTCACATGTTATTTTTTATAAAAAATACATCTCATGAATATATATTTTTTCAAAATACAAAAAATTTTAATTAATTGTGTTTTTCTTCGCTGAATATTCATTGAAATATCACTCATATTTTAACAAAAAAAAAAAAAAAAAATGAAAGGATCCTTTCAAGAATAAATTTATTTTGACTGCGTTAATATCCATTGAAAATGTTATGAAATGATAACATATGATAATTAAATTCAATTCCCCAACGTAATATAATTTAAATAATAAACAAAAATATGTATGTATGTATATTATTTTCTTTTTTATTTTGTATTTCAAATATTCAAATAATGATTAAATCTAATTTACATTATTTTTTTAATGTAAAAAAAAAAAAATACTCCATGATAAAATTTTTTAAATGAAACTTCATATTTTTATTTAACATTTTTGAACAATGGTACTTTGTACACAATATTTAAGATCTTTGATATAATTCGTTTGTCTTTTTACGATAGTCGTCTCACATACATGCATGTTAAGCTTTGCATGTGCATAACTCGTAAAAATATATTAACAAGAAAACACACACAAAAAAATGTAAAAAGAATTTAAGACGGAATATTCTTTTTTTTTCCCACTACGGTAGATATTATGCATACAAAAATTATATAAGAATTAAAAAATGCCAGATCATGAACATTTCATTTTTCATGTGAATCGAATTAATTAATTATAATCTCATTAATATTAATGAATTCATAATTTTATTGTTGTTTTTAATGCTGCACTGAAGAAAAAAAAAAAATGTTTTTTTCTTGTTATTGTATATTTTTATTACTGTAAAAAGTTTTTATTTATCAACATATGCTTAAGAAAATTTGAATAAAAAAAAAATATTGTTATCATTGTGCTACAATATAATGAGCTTTTTATTAATTTTAATTTATTATTACTGCAGAAAATTTGAAGAAAAACCTGCAAAACTCTTATATTTGATTGATTTCTTGTTCCGTAGTGTGGTAAAAAATTGAAAATTTAACGTGCACAAATAGAAGTGTGTGTGTTGTTATTATTTTTATTATTATTTTTTTTTTAAATACAAAAAATGACGAGAACCAATACAACAACATAAAAATGATAGTCATCAAGTAATTATTGTGTTTTTCACGAATATTCATTCGCCTCTTTTATTATTGAACTATCAAAGAAAATGTCATGATTTAGTCAAAAATTTTGATATTTATTATGCTGAAGTATGAACATAATTTTAACAATATTGTAATTTAATTTGTGTTGAATACCTTTTGATAATTTTCTTGAAAGTCATCTTATTTAAAATTCCTTTTATTTTTTCGATATTATAAATAGAAGAAGTGCTATCAAAATCATATTAAAATTGTATTTATACAAAAAATATTTACCATCGAATGATTTAACAAATATTTTAGATATTTTTTTCTTCTTTAAACTGATGGAAAATATTAAAACTAAGAGAAAATATTAAATCGCATAGACCACCATAATTTGACATCAATAGATGTTTTTTTTTATTATTAAATTTAAGATGGACAGCATTCCAATTCAACAAAATTTTCGTGTTTTTTAGACTGACACTAAGTGTATTGTATGAATGCAGGTAAAATTTGTATACTTTTTTTTCCAATGTGTCAAAATAAAAAATGCACATCAAAAAGATTACATATACCGCATAAATATTTATGAGAAAATACATATCTGTTGATATATGAGATCAATTTAAATATCTTAATTTTTTCAAAAATGATAATAAGAAAAAGTTAAAAAAAGAGGCTTTATGATAAAATAAATAATTTTTATAACTTGTTTATTTTTTAAAAAATCTAAATAAGACATATTATAATATTCATGTTTCATATGTATACATATTAGTATCACATACATACATACATACATATATGTATAAGTTTTTTGTTTTATCACCCAACGCGAAAATTTAAATTTATTTGTCTTAAAATGATTATTTTTTCAGCTTGGTTTTAAAAAAAAATTCAAATGCAAGATCATGTTACTTTCATAATAAAATCTTTTTAGATTTAAAAATTAGTTTAAAACATCGCAACGAAATAGGTCTTTTAAAATCACGTTAACCCTTCAGTCAAAATTTGTTTTAAAAGTTGTGATTCAGATTATAGATATTTAAAAATTTTGAATTTTTTTTTTAATCACGTACTTAATCACAATTTTTATTATTATGAATAAAATAACGTATGTATTCGGAATTTTTTTGTTTTTTAGTTGCTTCCAGTACTCACTTGTTTCTTATCTTTCTTTTATTATCAATTAACGGTTAATTAAGTGCATATTTCAGACAACAGAACTGTTCTTTATTATCCGTTGGCTATTTCTTGTGATTTCATTAGTTTTATTCTATATTTGATGGAGAGAAATGAGTTAAGGGAAGTTATTTTGAAACATTAATTGAAGTAATTAAAAGTATACAACGGATAAAAAATGATTTAAAAATAAATTCCAAGAAAGCTTTAAAAAATGTTCAAGATGTTTCGATAATTCTTAAGATTTGACATCACAGTTATTCATAGTAACAAGATATTTAAAGATTATATAAAGCTACAAAATAAAAAGAATAAGAATCCAAAATTTAAAAAAAAACATTGCGAAATATTTATTTATAATTTGTCCTTATTTTGTGATCTCAAACGAAGTATCATACCATACGTAAAAATAATTATACCTTGTGCGTATTTAAAAATATACAGTCAGAACAAAAAATGAGCGAACAATGTGACTTTTTCATTTCAAAGTTTTATACAAACTAAAATAACTGAGTAAAACACATGAAATTGATATAACATAAAGTTTTATTTGTTTGTAATAAGATATTAAAAAATCAATAAAAAAAAATTAAAATTAAAAAAACTACAACACAATTTATAAAAAAAGTCCGAAATTTTCAAACAAAAAATGAGCGTACAGCATAATAACTATGAGTACACTGTTGTTACCGTTACATTCTATTTTCAAAAATTTGGTACATTTTCAATAAGAAGTAAATTTTATTAGTCTTTCAACGTAATTATTGTTGATAACACCATAAATTACATTAAATTTGTAGTTTATTTTATTGAAAATGAAAACGAATAGACAAGAAACAAGTGAAAATGTTAGAAAAATTATAATAACAATGAAAAATGAAGGAAAAACTATAACTGAAACAAGTAAAACAATAAATAGACCACGTTCAATAATTCAAACAATCATAACAAAATTTAGAAGCCATTGAAATATTAAAAATAAATCTGGTAGAGGACGAAAAAAGTGTTTAAGTGTAACTCAAATAAGAAATATACTTAGAAAAGTTAAAGAAAATCCATAATTTTTCCACACTAGGCCTTAGATTTTTCTTCAGGATCTTCAAATAATAGTAGGCATTCATTTTTGAATCAATGAAAGCTAGATTACCAGGTCCACTCGATGCTATACACCCCCACACCATTACGGAACCACTATCGTGTTTTATAGTTTTTCACATTTTTAGTATCATATTCTGTTTTGCACTTTTTGGAACTACAAATTTAATGTAATTTATGGTGTTATCAACAATAATTACGTTGAAAGACTAATAAAATTTACTTCTTATTGAAAATGTACCAAATTTTTGAAAATAGAATGTAACGGTAACAACAGTGTACTCATAGTTATTATGCTGTACGCTCATTTTTTGTTTGAAAATTTCGGACTTTTTTTATAAATTGTGTTGTAGTTTTTTTAATTTTAATTTTTTTTTATTGATTTTTTAATATCTTATTACAAACAAATAAAACTTTATTTTATATCAATTTCATGTGTTTTACTCAGTTATTTTAGTTTGTATAAAACTTTGAAATGAAAAAGTCACATTGTTCGCTCATTTTTTGTTCTGACTGTATATACGTGGAGCATATTTATGTGTATAGAAAAAGATAAATGTCTACTACCAGTTTATCTGATTTTTTTTATTTTAATTGATAGAATTTCGTCAAATTTTTATTTCAAAATAGTTTATATTTCCAAGACTAAGGTTGTTGTTGTTGTTGTTGTTGTTTGTGTGGGTACTCATTGTACTCAGCGCCCGTTTTCCTAATAAACGAGAGGATTTTGTTTAGGGATTGAGAACAGATGTCTTCCATTCTCATTACATCAGAGTTCCATGTACGCAGCCTTATCCTAGAGAAGGCTGGGCAACACCAGAAATGGTGCTCTGTTGTTTCCGCCTCCTACAGGCAGGCCCCAAACGTTGGATCCCTGACTACTTTCATGACCGCCAGATGCTGGTTACACATGTTGTGCCCTGTGATGTTAGTTTTTTCTACTAAGGTTCAGGAGAAATCTAGCCGTTCTTTTCTCAGGCTTTTCCACAAAACGTTTCGTACCACTGCACTGTAACCAGATAGGGCAGACCACCTTTCCGCATGGAGTTTCTCCACGTGTTTGGTGATCTATCCACTGATCGAGGCGCAATTGATACCTATCGTTGGTTCCGGTCCCCATACAGAGTTAAACGAGCCCTCCTTCGCAAGAGCGTCGGAGAGTTCATTGCCCTCTATACCATGATGACTTAGAACCCACAGAAGCCTAAGTCCATTGTGTTTACTAATGGCTTTAAGTCTCTTTTGGCATTCCTGGACAATTTTGGATGTCGTGATTGGACTCTCCAGAGCCTGCAGCGCAGCTCTGCTATCACTGCAAATACAGAGAGCCCTTTCACGCTATCAGTTATCAATTATCAAACATGCCGCTTTTAGTATGGCGTAAATCTCCGCTTGGCAGACAGAAGTCATACCACAGCGTATATGAGACTTTCAAGGTTATAGTCTTACTGATGATTACGGATAGACATAGTACATATGTACACATACATACATATTCGAATGTATTTTATGTTTTCTGTTATAAGTGTGTAATATTGGAAAAATATGATGGATAATCACAAAATTGAATGCTAAATCTCATACCATAATTTTGCTTAAGGGCTAAATATCTGTGGTTCAATATATACGGGAGAATATTTTCGTCTATTTATACTGAAATGAATATCTTTTTTGCCATGTTTATTTATAGTTCACTTCATAGAGCCGTTTTTTTTTTTTTTTTTTTTTTTTTTTTGTAAAGTAAGTCCACTTCTGGTGAAAAATTAGCTAAAGTACATTTCTGTATGCCCTTTCAACTATTTATAATATTCAATTTTCACCAGAGATTAAGCTGTAACATGGAAAACTGTAATAGAAAGCACCAAATATCTCAAAATGAAACAGAATGGACTTATACCACTTAAAAAAAAACGGCTCATGTATTTACATATCAACTTATCTTGAAGTCTAATTTTCTTTTGCATAAAATTCTTATCTCATGATTGAAGAAAAATTAAGACCGGTCTATTAAAAAGAACAAAAATATTGTTTAAATTACTTTTTGTCGTTCCATTGTACATGTAATTTTCAATTGTAACGAGAAAAAAAAAAAAAAATTTCTAATGAAAGTTCTACAAATATTTTTAGATATAGATACCACAGGGTTCTATGACAGACTATTGTAAATAGTTGGTTACTTCTTAAGAGTTGCAGAGAACAAGCCAAAATTAAACTTCAGATTCATTTTTAAAATATTCGTTTAAAACTTCTTTTAGGCCTTTTGAAGATAAATCGAGACTCGTTTTAAGGACTGCTTCAAAAATTATTTAGTTTTTTACCTGCAGTTTAATTTTTAAAAATTCAAGAAAAAAAATGTTTTTTTCTTTCTCTTTTTTCTGTGAGTTTTTCTTAAAAATGAAGAGACTATCTACTAAAGTTTTGAATAGTTGTTGGTTTCACTCATTCACTGCATTTTGCACTTTTATTATTCAACTTTCATAATTTCATTTATCCAATCTACCTGAAAATGTATTTTGATCTTGTATCTTTTACTATTCATCTTGCATTATGCATTATTCACTTTTTTCTTTGTATTTGAATTTTCGAACTTATAGATTTTGTATTAAATATTTTTTAATACTTATAATTGAATAAAACAGGTATTGAATATTGAAAATCAACAAAAAACAACAAATACAACATGTATTCGAAAAGTATACCTACATATATAAATTGTCGTGTATATAGGGGGGCAAAGTAAAAGAAACATTTTTTAACAAAAAAATGAGAAGTCATGGGATGAGGCGAAATTATATAGTTTGAAAGTTTGAACATGAAAATTTAGCTACTGCTGCTTTGTAAGAAATAAATAAATGCAGGGTTTTGAAATCGACTTGGGTCAGTTGAGGTTAAAATGTGGTGTGAGTTAGACGTGTCTGAACTTCGTCAAATTAAAGAATTGAAAATTAATGATAGTAAAAAGTGAAATTTCCAATTTTTATTTATTTTATTTTTAAAATTCACATTAAGTTTTGATACCTGTTGATCAGTTTATGAATTCCAAATACTTGAATAACTTTAGAACTCTAAATAAAAAGAAAAAAAAAACTAATTGTGCATTACATTACGAAATTTTAAATAAAAGTGAATTAATGAAAATTTATATTTTATACGAATAATTAAGTTTAAAACTTTGAAAGTGTTTTTATAAATAAGTAGTAAAATTACAAATTGTTGGCCTAATTTAAGTTTGAAATTACGTTTCTGCTGTAATTGGAAAATTGAAACAGTGGATTAACTTATAAATATCAACAAAAGAAGGTGAATATCTATTTTTAAATAATAATTTATTATATTTTATTCTTATTCCTAAATACCTATTTTTTTTCAATTTTTTCTCTTTTAAACTTACCAAGCAGAACCTACATATATGTTACATTAGTTTTATAGAAGTGAAAGTTCAATTAAATTTCAATTGAATATATGTATGTATGTACATACGTCTAGTAGTTTCGACATTTTTGTTAGCTTATTTTCTTTAAATATTCTTTTAAAATTCAATTTTATATTATCTCATCGTCATCATCATCATGTCATAGCTTTTCGCCTCAATCATCAAATAAAAATTAAACTAAATTAAGTTGCGATAAAATGTTTCAGATAAAAAAATTGAAGAATACTGATACATATTTCGATTTTTCTCTGTGTATTTATATTGAAATATATCTGAACAAACGATAATGATACTAACTTCAAACATCCCAGACTTTGTCTGTCTGCATAAAAGCATACGGATGATGAACATTTCTTTTCGCGTATCTTTTTGTGAAAACCACTGTATGTACGTAGAATAAAATCAACGAAAAAGTAACATGATACTTGGACATACATTTTTATATACGAAACGAAATGAGTATAGATAAATACGAAAGATAATTCTGCTCCTTTGGAATATACGACCGAATGTACAGAGAGATACATAATATATAATAATATAAGTATATCTGTATCCATAACCAGACATTTTAACATCAACTTCAACTAAGAAGATGTGATAAGATCACAAATTGAATTTCTTAGTTGTCGGGATTCGAATATCATTAGAGTTAACTGAAAGCAACGAAGCAAATATTTAAAGAGATACTTTTTTTTATACGATATTATTATTATCAAATTTTGTCCTGAGTTTTTATCAGTTTGTGTAGATGTTATGTGTGTCAAAAGTTTAATCTAAAAAATGTTGCAATTACCATTTAGCTTTTAAATACATACATACAAAAAGGAATTGATAATGAAGGAAATAAGATAGAAAAAAATAACCATGTCTAAAATTGTAGGAATATTAAAGAACATAAATTTGTATTTTTCTACTTCAAGTTAATTAAAATCAACCAAATTTAATTAAAACGTTTTTGTGTTCTTTGATATTTTTTTTGAACTCAACACATTAGTATGAGAATAAAAATAAAATAAAAATTATATTAAAATGTTACTAATACTCAAGAAACAATAAAATTATATTTTTTAAGTGAAATGAAAATTAGTTTTATCCTTTTTATTACAATTTTTAATGATATGTTCAGTTTGCGTGTTGGAATTATTATAATTCATAATTGAAATTTTTTTTTTTTTGGAAATTACAAAAATAATTAGAAAGAGCTCATCTTAGTTTGGGGTGCTTTAATTAATTGTCTTGATCACGCAAATTATCTATCCATTTTACTTTCAACACTTTTTTAAATAATTTAAAAATTCTGAATAAGGGTACCTACTACATTTTAAACGAATTATTAATTTTAATTGCATTACGCATTATAAATAAAATTTGTTTTCTTTTGTGTCAGGCAATAATGTGAAGAATTTTGTGAAATAAAAGTTTTCAGTTTTTCCAAGCGCCGAACACAATTTAAGAATCACATAAGAACTTTTATTTAGTACACACATGATAATTTATTAATATCATATAATATCTAAAATAGTTACACAATAAAGCTTTTTATATTGTAATCTTGTAATTGATACACATTCATTATATTTTTTTTTGGAAAACTATAAATATCGTATTAGATAGCGAAATATTGTGCAGTAGGATAAAAAGAACCAATTATTTTTTGCTTCTTTAGGAAAATTAAAAGACTCATATTTTTTTTTTAAAGTAAAATTTCGAAAAGAAATAGCTGGGGTTAATATATTCACATACATGCATATGTATCTATAAAGTTGTTTACGAAATGTTATAAATTCCAGTAGTACGGAAGTATTTAAATTCAATTGAAAGAATTTAAGAACAGTCAGTGAAATAAAAAAATGACGATTGTTAAAAACAATTGAACAATATTTATTTATTAGTTACAGAGAAATAATAACTCCAAACAATAAAAACTATAATTTGAAAAAGAAGAAGAGATTTTTAACAATAGTCGAATTTAATGGAGTATTCTAGTGCTTCGCCATTATCATTCAAATGTTGCCATGCCAGGAGACCAATACCATTATAGCAAATAATAAATTTTTCTGTTTTTAAAATTTATGAAATTTTTATACCTAAGTACTTGGTATTTTTTCCATATTTATAAATTTTCATTGATATGCAAAAACTATTTAAAAGTAAATCGTATGACAAAAAAATCAGACAAGCTAACACAATTATTCATGTGTATGTTAATTAACACTTTAAAAATTTTTTCCGACTCTTTTGAGTATTTATTGTAGCCACTATAGAAAAAAATGTATTGAAAAAAAATTTCTGGGAAAATTATATTGAAATTAAATTTAAAATTCTGCACTCTTGTGCATTGTAAGTCATTATTGTAAGGATTCAAGAGGAAATTTATTTTTGATCAGGAGAATTTAAATACATATTTTAATTTTCAAAATTATATCTTTTTTCCATTACAGTTTCAAATTTTTGTAATTCTTGTAATCGGAAACAATTTCAATTTAAACTTTAAAATATCACTTAGAAAATAACCACGATTTTATTTTTTTTTAATTTTTACCAAACATTGTTAAAAAACATTTTCATCTAAACACATACTTCTTTCATATACCAAAATTTAGTTATTAACTTGAGATAGCTATCTTAGCTATCTATGAATAAAATATAAATAAAAAAATAAATGCATTTATTAAAAAAAATTTAAAAATTTATTATCATTTTATCAATAGTTCAAATGCAGTACTTTAAAAATATGTACGCATATTAACAAATATGTGTGTCACTTTAAAAAAACTTCACCTTTCTTATCCACTTTTTTTTAAATTGTTAGATATTTTGAATAGAATACTTCAAATACCTTTCATGATAGTTTTATAGTTTTATTATCTTTAAATTTTTTTTTCTGGTTGAAATTCAAGTTCAATGCACGCATTTGATTTAATTTAATACATTATCCATCATAAATATCACGTTAAATCATATTTAATGTAACTTGTTTTAGTACAATATACATATATAATAGAAGACAATTAAACTAAAATTAAACAGGTTTTTATGTTGTAATTACATATTATATGCATGATGTATTATTTAATGTTCAAAAATGATTAATATGTGGAGGGTGGACATACCCATTCATATATTTAATGTGAAAAGAAAAGCTAGAAACAAAATATTATGTATATGTATGTACAAGAAATATATGTAAATATATATATATTTTGAAAACGGAGGGATTAGGAGCAAAAGAAAATCGTGTCATAAAACTTTAAATATAATTAGCAGATGATGTAATCATATTTCCATTTACAAAATTTTAAAGTTTCTTTTACTGTAATTCAATATGAATTTTGTTTGTTATTTCAAAAAATGGCATGCAATTTAATTATTCTAGAAGAAACCGATTTATTGTGAATACATTTTGAAAAATATGAGAAAGTTAAAATTGTTTTCTGGAACTTTTAATTTTTTCGATAAAAGTTAAATTTAATAAACTTGCATTACTGTTCTGTATCTACAGTATATACATACATATGTATGCATGTAGTTTTTTAGATACATATTACATTTTTTTTGTAAGCATATGAAAAAAAAAACCTGCATAAGAACATATTACTCAAAAAATGTAAGCATTCGCTTGATAATGTATAAATCTAGAACATAAAATAAAATTTTTATTAAAAGTTCCGGTTCTACTTTTCAACAGATTTTAAAGAGGCATAAGCATGCTGAGTTTAAATGATTAGGATGATAATGTACATTTATAAAAAAATATTACAGACAAAATTTACTGTCACAGCGGCGTACAATATTATCCTGCAATGTTAAAGTAATTCAGTAAAATAATTTGTAAATCTTGTAAAATTTTTTCTTTTCTAAAATCTATTGAAAAGATTTCAATGTTTAAGCATTTTTAATGCTCTTTGTTAAACAGAAATTCAAAGAACAAAACACTTACTTTAACAAAAGTTAAACCTACTTACTATACACTTATTTATTTTCTAAGTTAACTTACAAAATAAAACAATAAGTTTTTTCTTCTTTTTTTTTCAGATTTCATCAACGAGTTACTTAAAAATTCGAACAGAATGTCTCAGTCAAAATTTGTACAAAAAGCTCTCAATTTTATCGCCATTGCAGTTCTATTAACAGAAAAATTAAATTCAACAAATGGTTTTTCATATTGTCCAGCAGGATGTGAATGTGATGATGAAACATTAATTGTAAAATGTAGTGAAGGGCATTTAGATGTTTTACCAATAGCATTGAATCCATCAATACAAAGACTTGTCATTAAAAATAATAAAATAAAAACAATTGATTCATCAATACAATTTTATTCTGAGTTAACATTTCTGGATCTTAGTCAAAATCATTTATTTAACATTCCACAAAGAACATTTTCTTATCAAAAGAAATTAAGAGAATTACATTTAAATCATAATAAAATTGGTTTAATTGAAAATAAAACATTTATTGGGCTAACTTGTTTGACAATGTTAAGCTTACGAAGAAATTTTATTGATGAAATAAAGGGGAACGTATTTTCGATGTTAACTTCTTTAGAAGAATTAAATCTTGGACAAAATCGAATAAGTCTAATCCATCCAAATGCATTTAATGGATTAAGTAATCTCAAAGTTTTGTATTTGGATGACAACACATTAACTACAGTTCCTTCTCCAACATTTCGTAATATTCCATCATTAGCAGAATTATATTTAGGAGTGAATTCATTCAAAATCATACCTAGAGGAGGCTTTGCTGAATTGAATGAACTAAATAAATTAGATCTTCGGGGAGCTGGACTTTACAATATATCACATGAATCATTGAAAGGACTTCAAAACCTTCGAATACTTGATATCTCTGATAACAGATTACGTAGGATTCCAACTGTAGAACTCAGTACACTCAAAAGACTTGAAGAGTTCTCAATGGGTCAAAATAATTTTGAAGTAATTCCAGAGAAGGCGTTTGTAGGTTTGACAAATTTGAAACAACTAAGCATAGTGGGAGCTTACAGTCTTAAGAAAATCGAAAAGGGTGCCTTCATGGTAAATGCAAATCTAGAATCAGTAGTAATAGCTTCAAATAAAATGCTTTCAGAGATTCAAGATGGTGCCTTCAGTGGTTTGCCTTATTTGAAACATGTAAATCTCAAGGGAAATGCATTAGCTACATTATCCGAAGGATTAGTTCCGTGGAATGATTTACATTCTTTTGACTTTTCTGATAATCCATTGAATTGTGATTGTCGTTTACTATGGCTAAGAAATTTATTATTAAGAAAAAGTTTCTCAAATGAAACAACTATAAATGTTTTTTGTGATTCTCCTTCACGGTTAAAGGACGAATCTCTAAGAACACTTTCACCAGAATTACTTGGATGTACTTACAATGAATCTAGAAGGCGTACAGTTATGGGCGCTTTATTAGTAGGAATAGCTGCAACATTAACTGCGATCACTTTAATAATTTGGCGTTCTCGAAGGAATATACATGACTTTTTCAGAGGTAAATGGCAAAGCAGTGCTCTGGAACAAAAAGAAAGAGAATACCAAAAAACCTTCTCAGACGAGGATTACATATCAAAACACTATCACCCATGTGGTTTTGGAGTTCATCCAATTCCCACAAGCTATCAAAATAATTACTCATATGTTCGTCCATTACCAGTGACTGAATTGTAGCTATTTATAAGTGCCAGAAATTTAACGGAAGTCGTGAACTAAAGTTTTCATATGGAAAAGTCAGCAAAACAGAGGACTTTTAGGAATCTGAAGACCTAAAATTGAATAAACTTGAATAACTGAGTTTCAATATTTAGTTAGTCGAGGTGTTTTCCGTCCTTAACATGAGTGGATAGTACGGTTATTTTATACGCGTTGTAGTCAGTATTTGTAACATAGTCCTATTATAAATTTATCTAGTTTTAACATTGGAAAAACTTAAAATATTCTTAACTCAGTCATTTAAGCAAACTGGAGAACCATGTAATGATTTTTGTAAGATTTTTATGTATGTAAGGAAGATTGAAGACAGTAATGTTGTTTTAGGCTGATATGTAAATGAAGTGATATAATTTAAGATTTGGTATTAAGTTTTGCTATGTAAAACGCTTTTTGATTAAAACGTCAATTCTATGACGAATTATGTAAAATAGTAAGTTTAAGTTAGTTTAAGATGAAATTATACAGTTTACTTTTGTAATAAAACATATTTAAAACTTGAAAAAAAAAACGAAATAAGAATAACTTAATATGTTTTATTTTTGAATATTTCTCATAGTCTCTAACTCAAAGAATCTGAATTAGTTTTATAATTTTTTTCTTGAATTTTCTACAGAAATTTTAAAGATGATTTTATTTTTTAAAAAGTTTCAGAAAAAAACATACATCTTTTTCTTTTGAAAAAGATACGACCTAGCTATTTATACCAATTTTCTAATAAAAAGATACTTTGTGGTAAATGAATTATTACATGAAAAATTATTTTTGTAATTCTATATCATGAATCATTTGTAACTAAAAAACCATCGATAACAATCATAAACGATCAATTCTATGGAATTCTTTGAAAATATTGATTTAACTCATGTAATATTTTGTTCGTGAACATCTAAGTTCGTGATATTTTTAGACACGTTATTTTATTTTTTAACTATAATGCACATGCAAACTTGGATAATTTAATATTATATTTTATATTTTTACTAAGCTTATTATATTTGATAAATTTTGTCGTGTTTCAAACAATCAAGAACTTATTGAAAAAAGAATTGCAATAAATTTTGTTGTATTTTATTTTTGTATTTAATGAAAATCTTGAAAAAGTCATTTTTCTTTGTCAAAAGTTATACTGTAGCTGTATATTTTTAGTTGGAATGGAACTCTATTCGAGCATTTTTTTTTTTTACAAAAATACCATAAAAGGTCAAAAGCGCATACATATACATAGATAGTTTATATGTTAGCGGATAATATTGCATCTCGACATATCTTTTATGCCAAAGGGAATAGATTTTTTGAAATTATTTTGTAAGGAAATCTTTGAGTGTAAATATGTATACTATACAATTTTTTCAAAAATCTGATTACAAAGACGTAACGTTGTTGATAATCTTGCGTACACTGTACAACATATCATTGACCTCATCTATGAATTTTTCATATTTTTTCGAAAGAGTTGTAATAAAAAATAAGAAAATAAAGGATTTCCAGATTCCTACACCTAGAATCAGAAATTTTTTTTTTAAGTTTTAGGCCTCTTCAAACGAAAAGCGCCATGGAAAAGGACTTCGCTACAAATCATTCTAAGGGTGCTTAAACTGTGGCTCTCTGTCAGAAAACATTCTTAAGATTTTTTGGAGTTCCCGCTCTGTGGCTGCAATTCTTGTGTGTCGTTTTTGTTTTTTCAGTAATTATCTGGGTCTTTGAAAAATTTTTGAACACTCTATCACTTCTATTTAATCTTATAATTAATTTTTTGGAACATCCTTCTTCTTTGAGAACTTTAGTTTTTTCAATTCCTTCAATTTTTATTAGTTTGCCACTACCTATTTTTTAATATTTATTGAAAATAAATACAACTGAATTTGCCAAAACTCACCGTATATAATATGTAAGTAACATTTTGGTACTGCTAACATTTGGTAACTAAGCAATATGGCAAGTAACCAAATAAACCATTGGCATTGGAAAAATTTGATCACTGTGATCAACATACATAATATTTTGGTAACATTTTACTTTTGGTAACCTGGTAAACTATCGAATATAGTAGATTTACTTCTAGTTATTATATAGTAACTACCATGATCAATTTTTGAACTTTCTCTAATTATAAGTATTTACACTTTCTAAATTGTTTTATTGAATAGTATGTGTCGCGTTTTTTTTCCAGCACTTTCCAAGTAAAGAGTTCTAAAACTAAAAACAAACAACAGGATATTCTACTGGTTCTATGTGTAGTACTCTGGAAATCCCTATATTATAAAATTAAGTCATTCGTTACCCTTTTATTACTACTCTATCGAAGAAATATGAAAAATTCGCGACTGAGGTCAATCATGTACCTCGCCCTGAATATGTACTGTATATGTATATATAGACTTTGTGAAAGTAATAATGTTTATTTTTTTTGTTTGTTTTAATTTGAATTAGAAAAATTTTGAATGAAAACTTTAAACGAAAAGAAAAAATAAAAATTTTTCTTTAGAAACTTAAAAACTTTGTTAATGACTATTGAAGTTTTCAAAACACACAGAATAAAATTTTAAGAAAAAAAAAAAAGGCAAAGAAAAAGTTAAAAAGACAAACTTTAGGAAATCCTTAAATATTTAAAATTTGTATTTTATTTTTGCAAAAACTTTGTCAATTATTATTATTTAAATATATTTCAAGTGCACTTCAACTTTAATTCTTTAAAAATAAGAAAAAAATATAATATGTATAGGTACCTACATAAATATGTAAATTGTATTTATTTTTTTTTACTGTTTTTTAAATTTTTATATTTTACTTTTTACGTTTTTTGTGTTTCTAAACAACAGTCGTTGAAAACTTCGTGTTTCTTTGAAATATTCTCCTACAAAGTAATATTAAAAATTCTTTCAAAATAACACATATACATACGTACGAATATATAGCTAGTACATATGACAAATTGTAAGTTTTGTTGTATTTATTTAGTTAAAATTATAACGACAATAATAATAAATAATTTTTTACAGAACATAAACTGTTGGTATTTATTAATGATATTCCACATCGTATCATGACCTCGGCGCTATCAAAATAATCTTATGAATCGAATGTTTTGAAATTTCGGTATCACATAGCTAAAATAAAATGCTTTGCACTTATTATTTGTGAACAAAAGCTCTTTCTTAATTTCTTCAATTATGTTTACGTTTTAATTGTAAACAATTTTTATTTTCAGTTTAAATATTTAAAGTTATCGTTATTTATAACAGGGAAATCGTAAAATTCATAAAATGAAATATAAAATTTTCTAATTACAGGCACTTCGTAAATTAACGAAATTTTAAAATGATTTTTTTTTGTGTTTGTTAAAAAACATGAAATTTAAAGAATACTATACTCGTATCTAAGAAGATCGCTGAACTAATTCTTAACGATTGTTGATGTGAATTAAATGACCACTCAGTCAGTCAATAATTCCATTTTGGTTTACTACCGTGAGTTACTTTTTCTTTTCTTTCTCTTTTTTTTTTTTTAAATAAAAAAAAATTATTTTCATCACGGCTTAATCATATCATATCGTATCATGAAAAGAGCGTTTCTTTGTTATGATGACGCTGTGCAGATACATTCTAGAAGATTGTTTATGAATTTTAATATTGAAGAGCAGCTGAACTGATGACTAAATTCTTTTAAGTAATGGTTTATTTAATTCTACTTAATTAAGATTCTTTGTTTTATTTTGTTTAGAGAAAGAAACGTTTTATATCATGCATAAGATTCATTTTGGCGTATCCATGTTTTTTTTTCTTCTTCAGTGTTATGTTCTTGTGAGTTATTCATATACATAAATGTATTTTTTTAGACCCATCTACATCTATACTTTATTTAACAATTAAAGTCAGTGTTGTGCTTATGGAGGCAGTACCCGATGAGATTGTTGCCCTTTGTAATATTTAATTTAAAAGATTCTCCTCGATTGAAATTGAGATCTGATCACCCCACACACGAGACAGATTTATACAAACGAAATGTAAAAGAGTATAGAAAAGTATGCCTATCTTGCCTGTACTGACTTTAATTGTTAAATAAAGTATAGTAATGATTGTATGAATTACTCGTACTTATGCAGAGCAATATGAAGTAAAATGATATGTGTATTGAGAAAATATAGAGTGAAGAAATATTGTTCTTTTCAAGATACTTGTCTGTGACAGTAAAAATCTTAATGACATTGAACTTTCAAGTACTGCTTGACTGTTATCATAATTGAACTAAATTACAAAACGTTTTAAAGGCAGTTCATTTTTAACACAATAACAGCTTTCAAGTTAATGAGATAATTAAAACAGATAGTGATACCGATAATTCAATTACATGAATTATCATTTTTACAATTTTTATTATTTTATATTATTCTTTTCTACTTTTCAATATCATCATTCATAAATTCTTTTGCTTTTCTTGATGTACTTTTTGCATGATGAGAAAGGTTCAAAACACAGACTGAAATTTCAGTCTAATAATCACCAATGAGAAAAGAAAGCAATACTAAAATATACGATTAGACGATTACATAATATACCATAATTGTGAATTCCGAGTCGAACTAATTTTTTTTTAAGGCAAAATAAATTCAAATTGCCAAAATTTGATCCAGAATAACCAAATCAAACCTTAAAGATAAATATTTTAAACTTTCACGAAACGAGAAACTGTCCACTCCATTTCACACGACACACACATTAATTAAAAAATTTTGTATGTTCTCAAGAATTTATAATTCAATAAAGTTCTACGATTTTTCCAATAATTTTTATTTATTCAAGTTTACACAAAATATAAAGTGTCCAATTTTTTTTTTGTTTTTTTTTTTTGTTTTTTTGTTTGTTAGTTTATCATAATATGTTTTTCTATGTATGTGAAATTAAATATTTCATATGAGAAATACTTCATTTTTTAAAATTTTTTTTCAAAAAAAAAGAAAAAGAAATTGTTTATAAAATAAACAAAAATTTCTTATGTTTTCAACGAAATCTTATATCAAATAAAATATCTGTTTAGCTACTTATTAACTTTCTTGAAAAGAGAAAAGAAATCTTTTTTTAACAGAAAAACTTCTTATACATGCAAACAGAAAATATTGCATAACAAGAAGAAAGAATAAACTTTATTTCTTTTTATATTTATTTTTTTCTTAGTACATAAAATAAGAATTTAAATAAAAACAAATGCAAAATTTGATATTCAACAGATATGAAAAGTTTATTGACGTTGAACTATATATGCAACAAGATGTTAAACTTTAGCTGTATTATGTAACAATGAAAAAAGATTACAATATAGAGCTTAATGCTTTTTTGCTATTGTTTTGACTTGAAATATTTTTGAACTCTGAAAAGATTAAAACATAAATTTATTTTATTAAAATTTAAAGAAACTTTTGTTTAAATTTTTAATATTGAAAAAAAAAAGAAAAAAAAACTAGTACACATAAGTATTTGGATTGAAAAGAAATTAGATTCCTAAAATTGATTGATTCTTTTCTCATATTAACTGGAACAATAGAATTTACTATAACAACAATATACTATACACCTCAATCTGATTTTTCAGAAAAACTTTGTTAATCATGTTTTCTTTTATATTTATTACTTTTTTTCCGAAACACAAAAAGGGGCATAACAATTGTTTTGTTTCTAATTCTATGCTTTTTTTTGAACCTGTTCTAACAAGTTTTTCTATGAATGTTTTTATTTTTATTATTATTTTAATATGAGAATTGTCACATAAAAAGTATAAATGGCAAAAAGAATTTAGTAGATAAAATGTTCTAGAAAGTCATTAATTTTCTACGTTCATAAACAATTACCACCGATAAAGGATGATGATACTTTTGTTAATTTTTTTTTTTTTTTCAAAAAAATAATAATATTTCGCTTGATGAATTTTGAATGATTAAATGCTGCATGGGGAAATGTTATATTCTGAAAAAAAAAAACTAGATAAAAAAGAAAATCTAAATGAATTAGTTAAGCTTATTATTTATCTTTTTATCATTTCTTCGGGAAAAAAAGAACACGAGATATTAAATATATTAGAAGAAATTACACAAAGAAAAAAATGTTTATACTAACTAATTTATTATATTATATTATACTGCGTTGTTGTATTTGCCTTTAAGGATTGTATAGATATTAACAATAATTGTCCACGTGCAAGTGTGTAATAAAATTTAATTTGAAAGTATAAAAATGTCATACGCACAAAATAAGATACATTTGCAATAAATTTTTCTTTTTTAAATAATATGAAGCCTTCTAGCTTTTTTTTTTTCTGTTTTCTTGATAAACTTTTATTGAATGAAATGATGTCAATAGACTTTTTCATCTTTTTTTTTATACCGTAAATATTAATTAAAGTAAAGTAAACTAATTTTATTATGAGAAAAAAGTAAAAGATTGTGGAGAAATTTAATAGAAGATATATACATATATGTAAGTATTTGAGCCAAAATGAAAAATTATTTTGATCGTTGACAATAAGACAAAATTACACAAATAATTTAAACAGAAAAACAAGAAGAGACATTTTAGCAATAAAAAGAGCTTAATATGATTCATTGAATTTATGAAAATTATTAGGTTCAACCCTTAGGTTCGTGGAAAATATAATTGAGGCGCCAATATTCATTATATTACTTACTTAACTTGAATTGATGTGTTAGCAATATTATCTTTGGAGTTTATAATTATGACACTTTAAACACAAAAAGCTAAAGTTGAATTTCAAATTACTCACTGACTACATTACATATATAAATTTTCCAAGAAATCCTTATTTGTTACAAATGAATTCTTGTGTTTTAATGAAATTGGATTTATAAAAAATATATTTACTGTATACAATTTAAAAAAATGAATTTTCATTTGTATTTTTAAAGAAAAAACTATGAAGATAAATAAATTACTTTCAGTTTTTTTAAATTTTGAAAACAAGCAACAACAAAAACTTGTTGAAAACTTTTTTAAAGTTCAAAATGTATATTTTGACTTTTTATAAAAACAAACATATAGTAAATATTTATATCTTTTGAAAAGTATGCAAGATTACAATTTTAAACTCATATTCAATGAAGTTTATAGTTTTGAAACTTTTACATTTTATGTGTCATATTTTATGTTAGAAAGAATTCAAATATTAATGTTGTGTAGTTAAAATGTTTTGATTTATTTTGTGATGAAAAGATAAATGGTTGAAATTTATTGTACACTCGTAAATTCTACTTATTGTTAAAGTTAAATTATTAGTGTAGCCGTTAGTTTGTTAGTTATAATTTACAGGGGTCATGAAGTGAATTATTAAAAAGTATGAAATATGTAATGAAAATATATAAATAATAATTTATCATTAACATGTTATGATTTGTACAAATAATTGAAGATACAGATTTGGATTTCTGTTATTAAGTCTTTCTTTCTTTTTCTTTTATTGTTGACTTGTTGTGATAAAAAAAGTTTAACAGATATTTTTAAAAATTAAACTTAATGTTTTAACTTTTGGATATTTTAAACATGTGTAAATATCTCTATTCAAGTAAAACTTGATTATTTATTATAGAATATTATATTTTGTTATAGACTGCATTTTCTAAATTAGCTATACTAACGAAAATCTAGGCGTTTAATTAAGCTGGAAGAAATTAGGCATTAACTATAATTATTTTTTTCATGCAGATTTCCAAATCAATAATTTTATTCATGAAAAAAAAAAGAGCTATCAGGATCAAATACAATTTCGAAATGAAAATTCACATATAAAAAGTCCAAATATTGATTTCATGCTAAATTTGTGTCATTAAGAATTTAAATGAAAAGATTTTTGTTGGATTGCTTGTAGAAATTTCTCGTGATAAAAATTAATTTGCAATAATTGAATTGAACGATTGAGAAATATCTATGAAAATGTAAAATAATGAGTAAATTATAGCATCTACAATACATAGCTTTATGTTTCGCCATTAATTAGTCTAGAATTAAATTTCTCCACAATTTCATTTTATGTCAATTTAGTATATTTTTCATTATCGCTTTTATGTTCTAATCAATTTCAATGAATAAATTAATATCAATTTTATTATTTTATTTTGTCAAAGTTTTAATCTTAATGTTTTAATTTTAATGTGATTTCGAAAATGATTTTGAATATTTTCAGTAAAATCATTTTTATATTTTTTCAAAAAAAAAAAAATAAATAAATAAATAAATAAATAAAAAAAAAATAAAAATAATATGCCCTTTTATGGAAATTTGATATTCTTAAAAATAAATAATTTTCTTAAATAAAAATCAAATTTATACAAATTAATGCTTGAATGTATTTTTTTAACAACTTTACCTATTATAAGTATTTTTATTATTATACATATAGTTAAAAACATGTTATGTACCTATGTACCTACTTAATATGTATCTATATGTATAGGTATAGTATAATAAAGAAATCTGGAAGCAGATAAAACTATTTTGATTAAATCTTTGCGTGTGTTTCGTATCAAGTGTTTCAGTTTTTTCTGACATTATTTTATTAATTTGTAATAAATTGACAAAAATGTATAATTTGAAAACCAAAAACCGCCTACATTTTATACAAAAAGTCCAAAATGTTAAAAATTATATATTCAAATTTATTAATTCCGATTAATGTGATTGGATTTATATATTATTGTGATACAAAAGAACTTTTTCAATATAAAAAAAAAAGTACTTCATCATTGTAAGAAGGTGTATTTTATAAATAAATAAAATCATTTTTGACTTGTAAATTTGTTTTATTTTATGTTTTGGAGAGAAAAAAAGTCAAATTAAGTACTTTTTTTGTGTAAGTTCTCTTTTGAACAACTCGTTTTTATTTTTATTTATTTGCCATGACTTTAATACATTTACAATTTTTACGAAATGTGTGTTTTATAATAAATTATAATGCCTAATGTTCTGCCATTCAAAGGTAATCAAAAACCAGTAAGTAACTTGAAATTAATGGAAAAGTTGAAATTTTTTAAATCTGTACTACACGTATATACATATGTATGTATATGCGTAAGTGTATATGTGTATATTTTGTTCATTTTTTTTTACTACGTTCATGTTCTTTTTCTTTTGGAATCATTGTATTTGTCATTCTAAAATTGCAAGTAATAATCAATGACATTTTTATAACATGACAAAAAACTTGTTCTTTATGTTAGATTAATGGCTGTGTCATGAAATAAAAAGAAAGTAAAATTTATATAAGTAAACGATTTTTAAGAATAATTTTGAATCAACGTGTAGGTACATTAATTTGTCCCAGTAAATCTAATGGTTTTGGTTGGAATAAAAATAAACAATGTAATTTTCTATTTTTTATTTCAATTGCTGTATTTAGTGAGAGTTTTCACAATATAATAAAATAAATTTATAAAAGCCGACTCGCAGAAGGCAGGAATTCAAGAAACCTTCTTTTATGTTTTATGTGAAGTAATAATCAAATGAAAAAGATTGAAAAATTTTGTCGAAACAGAGTAAACTTTTGTGAAATTATGTTTATCGTTGTCAATAAAAGCAATTTTTCTATACATCATAGTAAAAGTGCAGGGCCGGATTAGCCATATGGCAGAAGTGGCAAATGCCACCGGCCCCGCGGTTCTGGATTTTTATACATATAGTATAGTATATGAAATGGGAAGAGGTTTTTTTTTTTTTTTTTGCTCGTTTGAAAATTTGTCAGACAATTCTGGGGGCCCCGCGCTGGCGTAATCCGGCACTGTAAAAGTGATCAAAATATCTCTTGAAAATTAACAAGCAATCTCTAAGTCGGAAATCACTAAATCGAAAAAAGAAAAATCAAGTAAATGTATATACACTGAATTCTCAAATGAATTGTTTGTATAATGTACTTTTATTTATTTATAATTTTATTTGAGATATCAATTAAATTAACTTTTACTAAGAAATTGTTTCTTGAAAATAAAAATTGATTGAAAAAAAAAACACAAACTGTTAGTGAATTATTTTAATATTAAACTTCATTGAATTGAAATCTTAATTAATTATTATACGTAAAACTTTAAAGAGGTCAGCTTGTTAATTGAATTTTAAGATTTTAGAAATTGTTTGTTTACTTAGAAAGTTTTTCATTTGAATTATGTCACGTGTAAGAATATACAAGAAAGAAATATTAAGAAAGTTAGAAACCAAAGTAATTAATCGATAGTTTTCGTTTTTGTTTCAATGGAAATTTTAACTTATCACATAGAAATTTAATTCGAAAAGTTAGCATTTTATAATAATCACGAAACACTTGTTTTGTTTTAAATTAAATTGAATTGAATAAAATGTGGGGCGGTTTTCTGGTAACGAGCAAGACACTTTCTGAAGATTTTAAAAATTTTAAGGTATATGGGTACATAATATACATATATGTAAGAAGAATCGCGCGTTTTTCTTCGTTACCACCTTCTTTTATAAATATTCTAAAAATTAATTTGAAAAATTAGAAACATATTTTATAATTTTTAAGAATAACCTGTTATGTAAAAAAATATCAATATATCAATTATGTACATATTTATGTTTGAATTTTCAAGATATTTCCCTTAAAAATGTCAACAAAAGCCTTCAGAAAATAATTTAAACTGAAATTAATTAAAGTATAATATATAAACTCTCAACCGGTCAAAATAAGTTATTTTTGTAAGCATTAGGGTTCATAAAATTGTGTACTTAACAGTAAAATTGGAATTTTTGGCTTTTTTCAGTTGCTTTTGTTCACATAAAAAATTATAGTAATTAACAGACTTAATTATACATATGTATTTATATATTATGCTTATACTGTATTATTTCGTACGATAAATTACATATGGTTATTAAATAAGCATAGCATAGATCATAATATAGTTTTTCAATCATTTTTATATTAAAACATCACATATACATTAAATAAAGACTGTGATGATATAGTAAAGACTAATTATTAAAATTCGCTGTGATTTTATATCATATATTATTCATAATAAAAGATAAATCATTATTCAATTAATTTACATTTTATTAAATTAGTTTTTTTTTTATTTTCTGTTTTCCATGAAAAATCACGTTTAATTTTATTAACGATTTTTTTCATAAGTCGATAATTCTTGTGTTTATTTTTTAATTATGATAAATTAATTAAATAAAATGTAATTAATTTAAATTGAAATTTTTTAACCCCTTTTTTACACATTATTGAAAAATACTTAACATGTACTCGTATATTTGTATACTTATGCATGCAGTTATATAGTTAATTTGCAAATTAAATTTTAGTATCTTTTGAAATTAAATACATGAATTATTTCAATTTCAAAAATTTTCTCATTGTTAACCACCATGAAATTTTTGGATTTTTCGACTTATGATTTTTTGTCCGCTAGCAATTGATTTTATTTTTGATATTCTGCTAACATTTTCTCAATAATTTCTTGGTTACATTTTTTGTTTAAATCGGAAACAGGTGGTTAAATATTGTGGTTAACTTCACCAGAGGCAACCGGATATATGTGAAATAAAAAGTAAATTAAATTAATTTTTTTTGTATATAAACTCAATCAACTTTTTCAACTTCCCTTTATCTTGTATACTTTTGTATTGAATATTTTTTTTGTTGCTATATCGTGAAAATATATGTATGTGTATATTATGTATGTATACATTAGTAGGTACATGTGTCCTTTTTTGCTGCAATATTTTTGTAAATAAAAATCACTATCTATAAATAAATTTCTTAAAAGTCATTGCATTATATTACAAAGCAAGAAATATCTGTTATCTTCTCAAATAAAAATCGATTTATTGTCAAATCATCATTTTTTTTCTTTGCTTTTTGCTTTACATTGTTAGAAGATATTAACAGTCGATTAGGTACAAACTGTTATATAAACTCATTATAGAATACAAATATGATAATATGATTACAAATATATGCAATCCACAAAAAGTTCTTTATATGACAACATATACAGATGATATCACAATTAGGATTTACAAAGTCTTACATTGACAATTTAATATGATAGCAGAATTTTTTTTATCTTTGACATATTTTATCTGATTTATAATATAAAACACATAAAATAAACCATAATTTGATATATGTACAATGTACATACATACAGGGTGTTCCGTTTGGAAGCTAGAATTGCAAATTTCAAATGCAAATATCTCGAAAACTATGAGTTTTTTGCAAAACTTGAAGATAGCAAATCGATACAGAATCAATTGAGCCTTCTTTTTCTGCAATAAAAAATGAGGGTTAATTTAAGCTTTTTTTAAGAAAAACAGGGTGAAACACAAAAATTTGGAAAAAATTCATAAAATTTTGATTTGGAACGCGCCTAAATTTTTAACAGTTAGACATAGAGGAATGAGTAAGGTATCGTTGAAAAGGGTAAAGGGTCTTCTACATTTTTTGTTAACACAAAGTGACCCTTAAGTGCCCCTGTAAAAAGTTATAGGGTACATCGTGAAATAAGAGCAAAAAAACTTCAACGCCCTCTAGCGGCGAAACCGTTGGGATTTCCCCCCCCCCTCCGATACGATTTTTTGTTTGTCTTGATGAGACCTATCTATGGTATCAAGGTTAAGCAAACCAAACGGGACACCCTGTATATAGTATAAGGTTTTGTATCATTGTATAATGTATGATATATACATATGTACATACATACATATGTATGTAGTTCTGAAAAAAGAAAATTTAAGAATTTTAATTTACTTATTTAGTTTTTAATTAGTTTTTCTTCAACTTTGTATACATTTGTATATATAATTTGTAATTATTTACATTATAGGTTTGTGTATTTTGAAAATAAAGCAAAAAATTTTTTAAGCAGAATTACCTAAAGAACTAATTTTTTTTCATCTGAAATCAACCATTCGGAATACAAAAAAAAATTCAAATAACATTCGCATTAGAAAATATTTTCTTAGATACATATTTTAAAAATGTTCGTATTTAAAAAAATTTATATTATCTATGTATTTTAATTTAAAAAAAAAAAAAAAAAATACATGAATAAATAAATGGAGAAAAATTAAACAAAAAATAAGGTAAACAAAATTTTTAAAGATTGATCTCATGTAATTGCATTCAACCAGATCGGCACGATCTTTTTATATTTATGAAAAAATGGGATTCGTGCTAGTCAAGAACCTTGTATGTATGTGAATATATAAATTTTTTCTAAATATTTATTATACAATATTCAATGTTCATTTTGTGCAATTTTTGTTTATTTTTCAATAATAATAATAATAATGATTATTTACAATCTTATTTCTTTTACCATCTTTTAAGATTTTCGATGATCACGTTTTTGTATAAAATCATAACAATATTGATCATCATGTTCAAGTTAATTTTTCCATCGTAAATTGTTCGACATTGTAAAACTATATTTGTATTTTTATAATGTAATATACATATGTACTTAATTTAAAATAGTTTCATGATTTAGAATTAGCTATAACATATAAGTTATAATATATAGAAAATAGTTACTATTATATCTTTATGAAAACAGAATAAACGATAAAGGGCTCATTACAATTATTTTATGTTCACAGGATTTATGATTGATACATAATATTAATAATGAGAGAAGATCTGCATGGAAAAATTATATTAGTATTGTATTTTTTTTGAATCCTATGAAATTCATTTTTGTGTTCCACGTCAAACAAACACAAACAATACAAAAATAAAACAAAGCCAATAACTGCAACGAACTATCATATAGTTTATAAAAGCTTAATATGTAAATGCTATTATGATTTTAATTACCTGTAAAATAAGCTAAAAGTACTAGTTATTAAAAATTCGTTTGTATAAAAACTCTGTTCTGAATGTACAAATTCTGATTAAATTTCAATAGAATATTTTATAAAATGAAAAATTAAAATCCTTTGTAAAAATAATTAGCAATTTATTTTGAATATTATGTACCTGCATACATAGCCTATTTTATTGTTTAGAATTAAATTTAGTTTTATTTCAATACTACCTATTTCTTTTTTTATCCTTAAATAGAAAACAATGTAAAATAATACCATTATTTTTTGTAATTAAAAGTATAGTATTTATTTTTCTGTTGCAAACTTCAATATACTAAAATTTTTTACAATGTTTTATAAGTATCTGAGTAGCTATTTGTATTTTCTAAAATAAAGAATACTACAATTAAAATACTGTAAAGTTTTTTCTATTTGAAGGCAGATTTAATTGAATAATCTTTTATTTGCTGCCATGAAGTTGAGAAGTACATAAAAAACTGCAAAACCTAAAAAATAAATAAAAAAAATAAATCATCATCACGATGACATATTGTACTAATGTATGAAGGTAAAAAAACAAAAAAAAAGTAAACTTTGAGAAAACCACCAACAAACGTGAGATAACAACATCTGTTTAAAAAATTTCTTATATACGTTCTTCGTATTCCTTTTGGATTTGTAGGTTAAACAAGTCAACTGTAAAGAATATTTTTATAAAATTAATATATTTTTTATGTAAATTGTTTTTTTTTATTCTTCGTCCTCTAGATTTATTTTGAAATATATGTAGGTATATGTTCATATATAAAACGAAATTCGCGATTCAGTTGCTTTAGTAGATATTAAAAAAAGAAGAAGAAGAAACAACAACACCAGGGATTTAATGTGGTAAAAATAAGTGAAAAATGCTATATAAAACTCAAAGTATGATCGTTTTAATCTAACTTGACGCGTGGTAAATTATATCAGGTGTATACACTTATGTATGTATCTTATTTCTGTATTCATTATCTACCTTTCACATGAAGATGACGATAATAACAAATTTCTATTAAAAATAATAAATAAGCTGTGAACAAATTCATAATAAAACCACATTGAATGTCATTCTTTTGACAGAAAAAAAAACATAACTTATTTGTCGTTTTCATTGAATTTATTTTAAAATAAAATATATTTAATTTTGATTTACAAAAATAAAAAAGAAAAACATCAACATTTAATTTTCAGTATTTATCATCACATATGCCTTTCGAATTAAATACCGCATAAAAGCTTATTGAAAATCACATGTAAAATAAATAAGTTGAAAACTGAAACATAATATTAAAAAAGAGATATATTATACAATTTTTTTTCAAATGAATTATTCAAAATTCATGCGAATTTGAGTATTTTTGTTTAATAATATGACAGTAGATGCGTAGATATGTAGAGAATTTACAGTTTTTTAATGAATGAATTTTTTAAAAAATGTAGGTATAAGTTCTCGTGAAGATTATTTTAACAAAAACAAGGTGCATTAAAACAGAAGATTACATTCTAGGAAAAAATTAAAAATTATATTTAAAATCTTCTCTATTATCATTCCAATCAATTGTGTGCTACATTTTAAATGTTGAAATTCTAAAAATTTTGTAATTGGCTGTAATATCAGGAATACTTATCATTGATTATACTTATTCTATGGTATAAGAAATTATAAGTAATTATGTATAAGCACCTGTCGAAATTGTTGTGTTTCTTACAATAATTTTAATGTTATATAAAAATTTTATAAAACAAATATTTTTTTAACTAAAATTTAATTTGTCTTTCTATCTACCTGCTCAGGTATGTATCTTTTCGACAGAATTCACAATTATTGTACTGTAATTTACTTAATTGTTAACTTCCGTTATGCTATCATGCGTTTTATTTATTATTCTTGTGTTACAATACAATTTAAGGGTAGATATTTTACCTTACTATTAAAAATTATATTTGAGAAGAACCTACAACTTATACAACCATCAATATACTCATGCAAATTGTATCTATTTTTAATAAATTTTATTCTCAATCAAAAAATTTTAATCATGTTGGACTCTTTGATTGTAAAATTGTTAGAAAAAGTTAACAAATTTATCACTTAGTAAAATATAATTCTTCTAAATAAAAAAGAAATGAAAATAAAACAACATTGAAAACTAATACGTTTCAATGTCAATACACTTATAATATGTTCAAGCTAAAATATCATAATGGATTTATTGTGTTACGTGATTATCATATCGAGACATTATCTTATCTGTGATATAAATAACTTTGTGTAAATGGATTTGTTGACACCTTTTTTTAAAACCGAACAGATAAAAAATAATATAGCTATAAAGAGAAAAAAATTTTAAATACTGATTTTTAAATTTTTAAATTTATTTCTTTATATTTTAAATAAAAAGCCTAACACTTTTTGATGTCGTAATGGATAAAATAATAAAATCTATACAAAAAGTAGTTCAAGATACAAAATTGGTATTAGACACAATATGATAATATTAGTGGAGAAAACTACTACATCAATAACTATTGTGACAGAACTAATTCGATGTAAACTTTCATTAAATAATAAAAAACAATCGAATAAGTAAATTCATTCAAATATTTAGGACCAAAAATTACAACCTCAAGTTCAAGATCAAGCAGAAAGGCAGCTGTTATGTATATCTGCCTATTTCCGTGATGTTTTGTGAAAAAAGTATTCTTCAAATCAATGTGAATGTTTATGTAGTAAAGTAACTAAGAACGAATAGTAAGCGACATGGCATTCGATAGTTTATTTATGCTGTTATGATACGGTATTAATTTCATGATTAATTTCGTTATTAAAAAGAGATAACAAGTATGTTTTACGGAAAAAGCAACTAGAAAGAAAGAGAGATATGACTAACACTTATTTCAGTATTAATACTGAAAATGTCAAAAAATAACTCTCCCAATTCTCCAAATTCCAATATCCTTCCATTAATCATGAAATTTGAACATTAATATTATTTTTGTGTTGCCATCGTGTTTAGACATTTTTCATAGTTTAAATTATATTTACACGAGTGTGACGTGTCTAATTATTTATTTCTAATTTTTTTCAGTGAGTGCAAACAAAATGAATAGAAAAAAAATAATAATCACGAAAATATTCATTTACTAAATTATTTAATTGCCATTTACTTTAAACAGAGATACAGGCAACACAACTTTAAGAAAATGTCAGCTGATTTTGATAGTGTGTCTCTGTTTTTCAAAACTTTTGACTCTTACTTTAAGTACTTAAAATTTCCAATAGTATTAATACCGTATCATAACAGCTTTAGTACAACAGTGCAGTGCCCTGGAAAGGCTATGTCGCTCACTTTTATTATTTACTACGTAAACATTGATGTGAAGAATACTCAAATCTCCTATATTATGTTTAAAAAAAAATAAACAAATCCTCACAACTACGGAATAGAAAATCTTCAGCCAGATATACAGTTTTATATTTTAAAATAAAAAACAAAGTAATAATATAGGATACTTTATGTGACATAATGCAGTGTTCGATGAACCCATTTCAGACGCAGCGAATGGAGGGAGTGTGTTAATAAAATGAGTTTCAATTCAACAGGCTAACGAAGATTACTATGACGATGAAAATCGCACAAGGACATCATAAAAGAATAATTTCCAGTATAACTACAGGCTAAAAGTTGAAATGAACGGGCTTAAGCTTAAGAAAAGGAAGAAGAAGACGAAGAAGATTTGAAATTGTATACTTTTTTAAATTATTGTCAGTTCAAAAATCCTAGTAGAATAGTAAAATAAATTTCTTCGTGTAGCTATATACTTTGAAAATAGACCAATAATTATTTTCTGTTTTTTAAATCTCTCTTATTTTATGAGAAATATAGCAGAAGACAAAAATAATAGATGAAAGTCACATATAAGCGATAGTGATACCGTTTGTGCACTACATTTTTTCTACTAAAATTTTTTAACACCCGTTTCTTCAAGCAAACAATTCATTTATTATAATTTTGATATAGCTATTCATATGGACATGTTTGGATTGTTTGTAAATTTAAAAAAAATATATAACTAATGGATAAATATTACGAATATTCATTTAGTACTTAAAAATTAATACCTACGTACAAAAAAAAAATTACAAGGTGGCAAATAAAATTTAAATAAAAAATGAACAGAAACAAGACAAATTCTTATCAAGGTTTTAGTTTTAAAGTTGAAAAAACGAAACAAATTTAATGCAATTATCAAGAGGAAGTGGCAACACTTGGTCATGCAATAAAAGGATAAAGGCAAAAAGATTCTATATAGGAAGAGGTAGCATGTAGTATAAAAATGTGTATACCACAAATTCGAATCTACTTAGATGGGGAGGGAAAACGTGCGGTTAGAACAATGTAATTCATAACTTGGGGTACTGATATCAGTACCCCAGTACAAAAATTTTCGGATATACATTTTTATATTACATGCTATCTCTTCCTATTTAAAAACTTTTTGATAAAGGTTATTAATAAATGATAATTGTTTATCAATTACAACATGTTCACATACATATATACAAATTTAACAATAATGAAAAATCATATATTGTCATTCTGCCAGTTGCAATGATAATGTCCTTTTACTAGACTTGTGAATATTCACATATGCAAAAATTTACGAATGTACATATGTATATACATATATATTTACATATATAAAAGATTTATGAAATTGGATTTTTGCCAAATAATAAAATATAAATTTGTATTGCATGTATCTATAGAGTGAATAGTACTACAATACAATAAATTTATTGTTGTACACATTTTTAGCACGTCATGTTTTAAGCATTCTTCAACTAATAAAATATGTAATCTCATTAATGGATAATATTTTATCAATTTTTGTCATTCAGAATTCAAATATCAATGAGAATCAAAAAGTATATAATAATAACAAAAAATGAAATGAAATGAATATGAAATGAATAAATTGAATTATCATTCAAAATGAGATTATAATTATATAATTACTTGTTTTACATTTATAATTTATTTCTTATAAATACACATAATAATGAAGAAAAACTATAGCTTTATGTTATATGACTTCTAAAAAAAAAATTACTGTTCAATAAAACTAGTGGTCCAAAATTCGTTATTTAATTTATTTTCATGATAATTGATAACTGATATTTTGTAAATAAATACATAATTACTGACGCTCGAATTCACAGTAAAAATTTATACAGAGCTTAAAACTGAAAGTGAAATTTTAAGGTGATTCTCTGAAAAATGTAAAACCCGAAAAAAAACTAAAGTTTATTTAGAAGAACAGCATTGTTCGTTATTATTTTTTCCACTCATCAAATTTTAATTTAAGATACAAATAAAAAAGGTCGGTCAGTCACATTTATTTGTTAATTGTGAGGGTTTTATAACTGAGAATATAATAATAACAATTTTTCAAATATATATGTAGGTATATATAATTATATTTTCAAAAAATAAATTCATATTATATAAAAAAGAACCTGATATTATCAAGAGTTAACTATGTGTAAAACTACAACACCTAGGCAGCATTTTTATAAATTTATTCTAATGTTACTCTTTTATTTAATACATGTATTTGAATATATTACGTATGCAGTTCAGTATGTAGTGTAAGTTACCACTTCCTTCTTAATTACCATTATTGTAAAACTTCAAATCTTCACCAGGAACTGCCTTGATTATATGAATAGATTCAATATGCATATATCACGTATCTGTCTTGCAGCACTCCAAGCCTCGTCAGATCTTGAAATTTCATCTTCTGGTATGTAAATAACAACAATATTTGGGAGATCTTTTTTAGCGACATTTTGTAAAATCTTCTGCACTTTACACTATAGGAGCCGTGGAAGATTTACTCATTTCTTTGATTCATCACCAAATATTTTACTCGACCACCAATGCCATCAACCTTTTCTATGAGAAATTGCAAAATATTTCCAAGTAAATTTTTGAATTTTGTACTTAAGTTTTGTAGAAAATGTGACATGTATCTATTTTTAAATTCTGAAGAAGGGAAATCTGACCAAATTATTTTTTCAACGCTTTCTAGATCTACAATAAAACACTGATCAGGGTAATTATTTCATATAATTTGTTTATAAAACATGAAACTGTATTTTCAAATACAGCAAATAGGACGACTAATGTTGTCCTTTATACGTGAAAATTGAAGTCAAAAGAGTCACTTAGTTTCTTGACCAGAGTGCGCTTATTATATTTGACAAATTTTTATTAAAATATTGGCTTTTATTAGTAAAATATTAACGATAAACTTCAATTAACTCTAGTAAATAAGCAAAACTTTCTTTTCGTCGTTGCTACAGAAGTCACAAATACCTTTCCAACAAGATGAATTTTTTAATCTTAAATGCGTCAAGATGTTGGAAAATTATTAAAATTGACTCTTGATAATTCTCCCAATATCACGAAATAAATTTATAACAACAACAAAATTATTTACTTATTTAAATATTTATTATTTGTTCAATTTCATTTAGATAAATAAGAAAGTTTGAGTACCATCAATGTTTATGTTGTAACTAAGAACAGCAAGCGACATGGCATTCGGTAGATCAATAGTAAGAGCAATGGCTCGGAAAGGCAAAAGTCTGTGGTTCAATTCCCAGAATTACTCTACATACACTTCTAAACCTTAACATTAGGTTCCAATTTAAACTGCGAAATCGGCTATTCGAAACTTTGCGGGAAAGAAAATTTCACCACTAATATTTCTATTATTTTTTTTCCAAATTACATAATAATATAAATTTCTAAAAACATAAATTTTAAATACTCGTATTTCTTCAATATGCAATTTAGTTTAATATTTATATGTTCCGTATATTTATTGCATAATAATAACTTTTAAATATTGTTTTTGAAAAGCAATTATTAAAACTAGTTAATCGATAATTTCATTATAAAAATAAATTATATCGATACTCAAAAAAGTTCAGTGTAAAATTTTTGCATATTAATTATCCATAAAATTACATTCTCGTATATTTATTTATGTACATATATAGACTATTCTATATAATTATATCTATATTCTATAATAAAGCGCCATTTGCAACAAATTGTATTTAAATACTCTTTTAATGGTGTGTAAAAAAAAGTTCAATAAAATAGATACGTGGTGTTCACCATCAAAGTTTTCCCTTTTTATATACATAATATGTACATACATCCGTATACATATAGTATAAGCTATACGTGCAATGTGTATTTAATCGTATCATATTTGTTATATTGATAATATTTTATCTTTTTTATGTGTTTTAAACAACGATAATAAACCGTAATACATACTTTATTTCACAAGAAAAAATTTGTGTTTTTGTTTTTGCTTTGAAAAAAAAAAAAAAAATCATTCCTTTGAACAAAAATAAATAGCTATAGTTCATTCAGAATATTACTATGTATTGCCTATACATATTACCTAAAGATATACCTAAATATTTACTTGAATATAAATAAAACTAAAATAAAAAATAATTATTTTCAATTCAATTATGTATATTAATTATAAAATGATATTGATTATACAGGGTGGGCCAACTTCGACGATTTTAAAAATTTGTAACTTTTGAGTTTTTGACTTTTTTAAATTTTTTTTTTTTTGCAGAATATAGAGAATTGTATAAAATTTTATAAGACCTACATACACAGTTCAAGAACGAATCAAAATTATTGAATTTTATTATTTTCCACGACGATCTATTGTTACAACGCAAAGTAAATACCATAACCATTTTAATTCTGCAAAAGCTCCCAGTGCAAACATGATTAAAACTTATTATTGACCCGTTTTGAGGACGGGAGTGCAGTAAGTGATCAACCACGACCAAATTTCTATCGATCTGTTCGCAATGGAGAAGCTGCACAGGCTGTACGACAAGGTGTCAACGATGTTCCTATTGTTGACGTGTTACTCAATTGGGCATCTCCAGAACATCGCTAAGACGGTTTTTGAAACTTGAATTTAAGGTGTTTCTATGCAAGATTCAATTTTTACAAGAATTATTACCATGGCGAGGGTGACAATGGAGATTCTTCGAGAGCTTTTCGGTCACCGAATTATTTCGAAAAATGCAGATTTGACGGCTCCTGATTTTTTTTGTGGGGCTACGCAAAAGGACGGGTTTACACGAATAAGCCACAAGCAATTCAGAAGCTTAAGCAAAATATTCGTGCAGAAATAGCAAATTTAGAGCCCGATATACAAATGCAAAATGCATTAAAAAATCAATTCATTTTTAAGAAGAAAATGGAGGTCATTTGAATAATATTATTTTTCACAAATATAGTCAAAAAAATTTTAAGAAATTACACTTTCATTTAAAAAAAAATTATATGTAATAAAAGTTTAAAACTACAAAAGTAATTAGCGTTTTAAATCAGTCAGTCGAACTTGGCCCACCCTGTATTTATATAGATAAACTTGTTATGCTTTTTATTTTTATGTATAGAGTTATCAAATTCAGTCCAAGTGCAATGTTCACCTGTATAACACATGAAAATTTAACAATCATTTGTATATAAACAAATCTGCTTTATAATTTCCTTAATATTCATTAATAATACTCATTTGTAAAAGTTTTTATCATATACAAATTATGAAGGTAAAATTTTACAGCAGCTCTTCAAAATTTCATATTTATGACAAAACAAATTATTTTGCTTGAAATAGCAACAACTGTGATAAAATCTGTTGTAACTAAAAATATTTTATTTCGATTTAATTTTTTTTTTGTCTTTTTTACACACTCAAAAATAACAATAAATATGTGATTACACTTTTTTCTTTCAATTTTGATTCACATTTTTTATAATTTGACCCTTTGGGTACAAAATCTTTATTCAAATTAATTGAATAAATTTTAAAATTAAACAATAATCATATGTATGTATGTGTATTATTGAGTCATGTCATTTTTGTTTGTAACATATTTTCTTACACTAAATTTCTCACAGTGTATTTGTTTTAAGATTTTATGTGGTCTTATTTTAATTTCAATTTCTGTATGTCTGTAGAAGTTAATTAACTTTACTACAAGCATAATAAGGATGTCATAAATACAAATCCGTATATTAGAGTATAATTAAATATTTATCGCTTTTTAGCAGCTTCGAAATATATTAGACATAAAACTTTATAACACTGTCATAATATTCTACATAGATATGTAGTATACAGTATGTACCACTACCTACATATGTATGTACATAAAACATATACATACTTCTATATCATATGTTTGGTAACAAAATTTCATAATATGTATTCAGATAAGGATATACATACTTATTAAGAAAGGTGTAAAATATAACGGGTATATAAGTACATTATTTTGTTATTAGCTGTTGTAGGTCTTATACGCATCACTTTTATATCTAACATAATGACAATATTTGAAATTTGATGTTATATATGATTAATAATCTCAAAAGGATATGAAAGTGTAAGGACAGGTTATAGTGAATTAATTACATAGTAATGTTTACAGAATTACTATGAAAATTTACAAGAATATATCTGGAGAAATATGAAAGATAATAATGATTAGTTACGAAAACCCTTTCATGTCTGATAGTTAGAAAGATGTATGTATCTACATATTATATTAATTAATTATTAAAATTTCAATTGAATTTTTTATAACATAAGAAAAGCGTTATGTGGAATAAATTATGCATGAGAAAAATACATATATACATATAAACAGTTATAAAAATTTCATTTAGATTTTTTTTTTCAAAGCTTTTCTAAATTTTAGTTTAGTTTCTCGGTATAAACAGAGAAAAGTTTTAGACTTGAAACACACCAAAGTTTTAAACATAACTATCTTTTTGTATTACTACACACCTATTATTCAAGTGAAATATGTATACATACATACATACATATGTATATGTACCTAGAAACATATTAATTTAAAGCAGATAAAAAAATATTTCAGAAACAGGAAAATAAACATTTTTAAACTCTGTGTTTGCATTATTAATATATATGTAGCTGCTTATACGAATTTTTCGAATCTCAGTAAGGTATTACTACACTTTGTACCATCTTAAAACTAGTACTTTGATAAAATTGATTAAGTTTGACGAGAAGTTTTTCAAAGTTAATAAAAGACAAGTTTTTTAAAATATTTCTAAAAGTATTTACACTACTTAATTTTTCATCACTTTATGTATGGTATTTTACATATGTATTGTCATACGACTTTTCATAATGCTGATAATCCACTGAAATAAAAAAAATTCAAATATTACGAAGTCAAATAAAATGTCATACGAAAATAGAAAAAATCTATTTTCATAATATTATGTCGAGTGTAAAGTCGTAAGACAAAGTTTCTCAACAAAATCAGACAGTGTAAACGCTGTCAAACTTTTACCAGTGACATATAGTATGTAAAGTGATATGACAAATCAAGTAATGTAAAGCTACTTTAAGTTGATAGCAACTTAGACTTCAGAGTGACTAGAATCAATTGAATTTTTTAAAATCTCTTATCAAATACTTAACTAATCGCTAACTTCGTAATTTAATTTTAAATTCTTTATATGTAACTGATATGGCTTTCGTATCCTTTTGAACCTTTTTTAATTAATTTAATTTTTTCAAATATCATTTCCTTTATGTAATTGAATCTTTTTTTAAAACAAAGCAAAAAATAAGTAAAATATGTAGGTTCCTTACCGAAAAAAAAGGAAAAACAATGAAAATGTATAGCAATTTAAAAATAAATAAAATAAATAAATTGAAAATTAGGAAAAGTTGACCTCGTTTAAATAAATGACTTTTAATTTTTTGGCAGAATAACAAATTTCCATTAAAAAAAAAATAAAAAAAAAAAACAAACAAAATTCTAAATGAAAGTTTCCCTTTACTTTAGAAAAGGATTACATTGTAAAATTTTCTATAAAACTACTTAATGTAATATATACAAAACATTGTATCTTATAAAAATGTGTATACATATGTACATGCATATAAAATTGTGATACTTTGAAATAAAATAAAGCTATTCCTTTTTCATTTTTGTAAAACAACAACAATGACCATTAAATAGCAAAAATAAGGGATTTTAAAATGACTAAACAAGACATAAAAAAAGACAGTTTTTTCTCATAAAAAGTATAAGGATATTCAATTTATACACAAAAAATACATGTTCATAATATATATGATAGTATTTTATTGGAATTTTATTACACAATTCTCATTTTACCTTTACTACTTACTTACATACATACTCATACATACACCCGTTGTGATTTACTTGAAATAGTCTTGCAATTTTTGGTATCCCAAAGGTAATAAATCTTTTAAATTTACGAACGTTAACCTCATTTTTGGTTTAAGTGATTTGTTGAAAATCGGATGTTATAGTATTTCATTGTGAAAAACGATTTTCATTATGTCCTAAGAATTTTATTTAAATTATTTATTTTCGAATTTATTATTTTGTCATTTCACATTTCCTTTTTCTTCTACTTTCTTTTTTTCCTTTTTTAAGTTTTATGTTTATTGGCTATTATATTATGAAATAATTTGAATAATTTTTTAAAAATTATTTCATTATATTATGCAAGTAAATGAAAGTTTTAAAGAGAAACAAGAAAAGAATAGAACAACATATTAATTCGAAAACTGATAAAATAAAAAATAAAAACAAGAAATTTTTTCTTTTCCCATAATAAAAATTCGAAAAATATTTTAATAAAAAATATATACATAATGGGCCTTACTTATAAACATTTTTTAATTTTAATACTAAAATAGTTTCGACTTGTAAATCAAAGTGTGCTTTCAAATTCTTTATAAAATGAAGAGATAACATATTAACTTAACATATTTTATATAGAGTTTCAAAGCACACTTTGATTTCCAAGTCGAAACTATTTTAGTTTTAAAACTAAAAAATGTTTATAAGTAAGGCCCAATGTATGTAAAAAAGAAAAAAAAGGCAAACACACACATTTTAGTAAATTACATTAGAGGTTGGTGGTCGTTACACTTAACCAACCACATCATGACAGGCAGTATTATCTGGTGCATCATTTCATATAAAGAGGAATATGTCACGCCGCGACCATAAATAGATGACATGCATTGATGTATGAGGCTTGGTTATTTTTACAGATATTGAAGATAATACATAGCTGAAATTTGTAAAGTTTATGGTATTTGCGTCTGCATTATTAAAATTACAGCATAATATGAATTTAATTTTTGAAGGTTCTGCACGGTCTAATGATGCATTTAGTAAGTATATAGTCTAAGTCTATATAGTAGAACATTATTCATATCAAATTTTTGGTAAAATATTCTTTTCCACAAATTTCAGAATGTATTGCAATCAGATATTCGATGTTATGTTCGTATGTTGAATTCATATAAAGCAGTAAAATTATCTCTCTATGAGTTGAATAAGAATACATAATTATGAAATATGTAAGTAAGAAATTTGTAATTATGATATTTACGGATGAATCTAATATTTACAAACATAATCACTATGCATCCATTATTGAAATCCTTATGATAAAGCTATAAGTTTTTTGTAATTGAATCAGACAGATAATCAATATTTTATAATGCTAAAGGCTTATCATCTATTATTAACAATATTTACTATTTCTCGTTAATATCAAATTTTATTTATGTACTTGGCTCGGTAAGAAAAAACGCTTTTTTTAAAACAATTTCATTGAACATATTTTCCTTCTAATTGAATACATTTCATCCAACGATTTTGAAGCTTTTTAATGCCTTCAGTTTAATATGATTTTTTAAACTCTTGAAACTCTTATTTAGGCTATAATTTTGTCATTAGAATAAAATCTGCGTCCAGTGAGCTATCTTTTCAAATTTGAGAAAAGAATACAGTGGATGTGTAAGCAATTCTACCAATGTTCTGTTTCTGTTGTCGATGAATGAGCTGAAACATTATCGTTGTTTTTGATCAGGTGTGAATGAACGCGGCAGCCACTTTTTAACTAGCTTTGTCAAATGTAAACATTCATGTATTATATGGTACACACGTTGTGTTGAAATATTTATAATGTAAGGCTATTATTTTGATAACTTCTGGAGTTGTCAACTCCACTGGTCTACCAGGGCGTTAGTATCTTTTATGCTCATACGGTCATGTTAAAATTCATTGAACTAATATAGTATACTATATAATAGTGGACTTTGATGGAACAGATTTGCCGCAACGTTTATTAAGCCATTCCTTGGTTCATACGCCATTTTTCCCGATCAAAAAGCAATGTTTAAATAATACACGGAACTCACTTTTTTCCATAGTTTTGAAATAACACAACTTGTTTACTTTAAACCACTGTCAAATATAAACTTATTTTCGTATTTCTAAGAAAATTTAAATTAAAGAGTTTAAGGGATTGTAGTCACCAAAAAATGTAGCATTCTTGTAGTTGCAACACTATTTCGTAAGGAGACCAAGGACTTATCAAACAGCCTAGTATACCAACAAATTATGTATATAGATGCATATATGGTATACGTTATGTATGTATTAGCTATTCTAGAATATTAGAAAATATTAACAGCAATATAAGTATGTACTCGTAAGTTTGTACATTGTACATATATTAAAAGCGTAGTGGAAACTACGAATGCAAAATTTTCATAATAATATATAATATAATAATTAAGTTCAATTTTGTATTTTGTTCTGTATTCACGAATTAACAGTTCACAACTTTCTACTTGGATTATATTTCTAAATCTTATTCATAAGTTATCAATTCAAGGTATTTCTAAAAACTATTGTTCATAGATACAAAGTCATTTTTAGTTATTAGAATTTTCTGATATTTTTTTTCCTTTCTAAAAATTATTGCATTTCCAATTCTTCTTTGTATTCTATTGAAATTTATAATATACTCAATAACATCCTTAGCATTTCTATTGAAAAAATATGATCACTATAAAACTTTCTTTTTTCAATCTAAAAAATTGCGTGCAGTACATAATAGGATTTCCTTGAGTTTTAACACAATTTTCAAATCAAATAAATCAGTAAATCATTTTTAAATTTTATTTTTCTTTTTGGTTATTTTTTTATTTTTAGTACATCATATTTTTTTAAAAATTGTTAGCAACCAGCAAAGCACAACTGAACTGATGTGAACAACGGATATGTTCATACATACTCATACATCTGTATATCTGTATCAAAAAATAGATTCAGTAAGAAGTGGTACATGACATTATTGCTACAAAATATTATATTAAAAAACCAAGATGCACCAGTATCACATGGAGAGCATGTATTACATTTTATTCGTTTATTTTAATAAACAAGTGCATAGACCAAACACATACATAACAAGAAAAATAATATTATGTTTTTTACAAAAAAAATTTTAAAGTTTGTTATATAAACTGTAAGTATATAAGTATATATGTATATGTATGTATGTACGCACATATATAGAAATATTAACGACTAATAACTACAAAATTATTATGTATATTTACATACGTATGTATTTTATATAGAAAAATACAATTTTTTTAAGTAATAAATTGTATTTTTAGACACATGGAATAAAACTGAATAAAACATTCGTAGAAATGTAAAAAAGCTTTTATATTTACAACTTGCAATTTTTAACTGCCAGCAGAACTACGAGCATAATTTCATTTTTTTCTCTCAATATTAACATTGGTTTTTATAATATTGGGCGTTGTTGTGCAAGCGAAACATGAACTTTAATGTATTATTTTACATGTCAAAAAAATATAGGGGTAAAAATATTAACACTATATTTACAAAACCTTAAAAAATGAATATTATTACATAAATCTTACTTACAAGCTGTCAGAATACGAATATAACACTTTTTTATTATACCAGATTTTTTTCCATATTCTGTTTTCTTAACTGTTATTTTTTTTTTAAGAAAATAACTGAAAATTCTTTTGATTTACATTTCAGAATTTATTTTTAATAAATTTTTGTTCTTGACATTATATATTTATTACAACTAAAAACTTTTGGACATACTGAAAATGCATATGCATTATTATTTAAAAATATTATTTTTTAAAAGACTATTTTTATTTTTTTAAATATGTATGTGTTAATTTTCACACATTTGTTGCTTAGAAATTACATTTCGAAAGTTAAGCTTATGTATATGTGCATGAAAATGTGCCCATGATAAACACGTATTTATATTGTTGTTTCCAGTTTGTTGAAATAATAGAGTAGGGCTAGCTAGAAATATTCGAGTGTAAACTAATCAAGGATGTAAAACTTTTTGTTACAATTTTCATTATATGTAAAACAAAGTTTTATTTTAACTTTTACAAAGTTGGCAAAGCTTGAATTGGTTGAATCTGTATTTTTCTAAGATTTATATATTATTGAGAATAATTTTTTTTTGAGCTCAAATTGACGGCGTTTTGCTTTATAGGTACCATCCAATGATATCAATATATAGCTCGATTTAAAAAAGATGCCAAATCGTATTATACTAGAAAACTATGCGCAGAAGAAAAGATAAGTACAAACGTGCATTTTTGTTGTTGTAAATTCTAAGAAAGTTTCTTCCTTCGTATATGTATACACAAGAAGATCACTAACACATGTAAGACATGCGCGAGATTCGCCAACTCATATTATTTTGACTATAACTGTATAGAAGTTCTCTATTTAACACCATACTGTAAAAATGGGACTAAATTTATATTGTTGTCTCAGTCTCAGGGAATCCGCCATGTCTCAATGAACGAAGACTGATTTAAACAGTTAATAGTTTTAATAAATAGATGGAGGCACAATTTTCATTTAAATTAAAATTAAATTAACTGGCTTTGAAGTCAAAGTAAATTTAAATTCGATAAAAATCAAATTGTCCTTAAATAAATCAGTAACTTACTTATTATGTTATTTCAATTTTTTGTTTTAGAAGGAATTGTCTTTGAATTCGAAGAAAATGGTATTTAGGCATTTGAATTTATTTCTAATTATTTCTTTTACATTTGTTTTTTAATTATTTTTAGAACGGATCCAAGAATTTCCATCGCTTTTATGAATCTTTATAATGACGCCGCCGCATTATTTTTTTTAAGAAAGTTGATGAGATCTAGAAGCCTTTTCATGAAAAGAATAATGCAACACCAAATAGAGTAAATACATATATTCTATTAATAAAATTATTTCGTGTTTTTAATTAGATATATATTGTTGTATACTAAATTATGCTTTCTATTTTTAGAACTATGAGTCGTATACAAAGGATTAGACAAACTAGAAAGCGTAGAACCAAGCCCAAGAAAATGGGGAATAATGTCGTGGCTCAGGACTATCCAGACGATGAAATGCTAGAAAACCTAAGAATGAAAAAACAATCATTCTTTTACATAATGAACATGCTATATGATGATTTAAAGCCATCAGAACTGGCATTCACACCTTCTTTAGATGTGGCTAAAATTGTAGCAATAGCTATTTTTAAACCTGCCAGTTGTGCAGAGTATCGAGTAGTGGGGATTTCATTTGGTGTTCACAAATGTACTGTTAAAAAATGTTTGGATCGCTTTTGTAAGAGCATAAAGAACAATATCTTGAAGAAACACATTGCTTTTCCCAGCTCAGTTGAAAAACTAAGAAATATAGCATCTGATTTTAGTAAAAAATGCAACATTGTAACTATTGTAGGAGCGATTGATGGAACACACATTTCCATTACCCCACCAAAGTATGGGTTTAGAGATTATATTATTCGAAAAGAATGGGCTTCACTTGTTTTGCAAGTTGTAGTTGATGCAAAATTAAAATTTAGAGATATTAGCATTCGTCATCCTGGTCCTGTCCTCGATGCAACAGTTTTCAAGGACTCAAGTGTGTACACAAATTTCGTGAAAAGTATCTCGTTTTACGAAGAAACGATTGATGGAACTCAAATTCGGCCGTTTTTGATTGGTGATCCTGCTCTTCTTCCTTGGTTAATGAAGGGCTTTACAGGGCGGAAGACTATTGAAAAAGAATCCTTTAATGCATATCTTAGTTCCGGAAGATGGTGGTAGAACAAGCAATTGGACGTTTAAAAGGAATATGGAGGATGATTTCTAAAAAAATTGACACCGACCATCGTCTTGTTCTTTAAATAGTATCGGCATGCAGTATACTACACAATATTGTTGAGGAAAACAATGAGGATTTTCGTGAAGTTTGGTTGCAGGAAGTAGAAGTAATAAGGCGTGCTTATGAACAACCTACAAGACGGACAAACTTCTTACGAATTATCCGCTATTATGATAAGACGACATCTTAAAACTGAACTGGAAGTTCTTCATCCTTTAAGAAGAAGCAATTTCTTGTGGAAAAAAAATTTATACTCGGCATATTTTTATCGATATTGTATTTTTTCTTCCTAAATATTGTAGATTAATAAATATAAATAAAAATGTATAAATGATTTATCTCTACAAGTTTTTCCAATTTTATTTCGTTGCTTAATTTGGATTTTATTCAACATTTTTTCGTAAAAAAAAGCATATAATATAAAGCCTAGCCTATAGAGAAGTATTAATTATTTATAGAAAAGGAAAAAAATGTAAAAAAAAATGCAAAATCTTTCTAATTTCTTTTCAAATTTGTTTTTTATTGAAAATAAACTTATACTTATCTTAAATTAATTAATATGTATTTTAAAATAAACTTATACTTATCTTAAATTAATTAATACTTAAAATTAAACTTATATTTCTATCTTATGTATGAGAATCAAAAGTTTGAAAAAAATGCTGTATAGATGACGATGACGATGAGGGTGAGCTAGAATACACTTCATTAAAATTTTAAAGACACATTTTTAGCTGCCACTAAGTTTGAAGTTGGATGTGTTACCTAAAAATATGAAAATTATAATTAATTATATAATAAAATGAAAATTCTTTTGATGAAGGAATATATACTTACAGACTGTATTAATGTTTGCATATTTTCTTTCAAGGAGGACTGAAATTCTTTAAACATTTTGGTTTCAAAATTCCTTTGCTTTTGAAATTCAGCCTCCAACCACTTCTGCTGAGCATTTATAGTTTGTTCTTGCCTCGAAAGCTTACGAGGTCTTCTTGAGCTCGTTGAGGGCTCAATAGGTTCAATAGCTTTTGCTTCCATCTCAGGGAAGTTTTCATCCAAAGTTGAATCTGTGTCTGATTGAATTTGTAAATAAAAACATAAAATGACTTTTTTTTCAAATTAAATTATATTATTATTATTGAACTTACCAAGACTGCTGTCTATTCCACTTTCTAGACACCGAATATTTGGTCTATTTTCAAACACATATATCGTTCAGTAGATCATAATGATCGCATTCCATTCGCGCCGCACCCGATTTCATGTTGTTTTTCTTAACGATTGAAAAAGTTTGCCTTAAACCTTTTAGTTTTGTTCTTATTTGTTCAGCTGATCTAATAATTTGCTTTTTCTTCAGCTCACCCTCAACTTTTTTATATAATCGATCGAACGATATTCCTTTCCATTAGTAAGTGCTAAAATGTTGTCTTGAAAAATATATACATTATAATGAAATCCATACAATAAGCCAGCAACATAATATATGAACTATATACGTCACGTTTAAATGTACTTTAAGAAAATTATGATTGAGGTTATTCAAAATACACACCTTATTTATAGTTCATATATCATGGATCGCAAGCCATTTCTGTATGAAAAAATAATGAATTATAAAAACTTACTTTCTTTTCTGACACACAACATATCCTCCGCTTCGATTGCACTCCAATTGCTTCTCGCTATAATTTAAAATTTTAATTAATTTCACAAAAAATAAATTCCTTTTCTTTAAACACCTTTTTAACAACAAAAACAAAGAGAAAAAAAAGAAGAATAACGTGACAGCTTCACTTCCACTATAAAAATTAGAATCCGTCATATTGCATTTTGCCTTAAACATACATATACAAAAATTGGGATTAAACCCAAATAAATTGGGCTTAAGCCAAAATACGAATTAGCGAGTTTATAGCGCATAAAATTGGGAGTAAACCAAAATCCGTATTAAAAGTGGATTACGCATAAACTACATAACTTTTTTATTTTTCAATGAATCATTTTACTTTTTTTTCATTTGTTTACATCAAATGCATAGAAAGACTGTAAAAATTTTCATGCCCAGATGTTCAATAGTTTTTTTTAAAAATAACGGTACAACGTGATCACTTCATGGGGCAAAAGTATTTTTAAAAAAACGAAATTAAGTTTAGTTCAGTTTTGGACTATTATTATTACAGCAAAGTTGGTGATTTGGTGAACTATGTTTATAATTTTCTGCTTATTGATAAAATTCTGTCTGTGCAGAATTTCATTAAAAACTGGTGCAAAATGGTAAAAATCAAAGAAATCTCTGTATTTTTGATCAAAAGTGGTTTTTAAATTTTAATGTAGAGTTTATGCATCATAATTAACAAAAATTTAAAAAATGACCCGGCAAACAGTCTATAATCCTGTTAGAAAAAAAGACACCCTTGGATCCATACAAAATCAGACAAGGATCGTGGGCGAAAACAGGTTTCCAGCAAAATTCAAGATAGAATTATACTACGTGTTGTGAGGGAAAATCCAGAAGTAAGTTATGAAAAGATTGCATCTGCACCTGAAATATTATCGGCAATCAGATCATCCAAAGAACAATGCTAAGGAGGGGTAAGAAACTTTATCCCAAGGCTTCTTTGCAGGTGAAATTTCAACGACTTCCCGAGCAAATAAATCCTTTATGATTCATTGATGATTAAAATGATTCATTGAAAAATAAAAAAGTTATGTAGCTTTTAATTTTTACTACGATAAAAAAAAGTCAGTGTAAAAATATTTATGCCCCACCACTGTACATTTGTTAAACTAAAGTGGAAACCAGGAGCTATTCATGATCGATTACTTAGTTTAACTTTTATGTAAACTATTGTATAAATCAACTTGCTTTTTTTTACTTAAAACTATGGTTCTAATTCTATGTAAAGCTGTGTATTATTAGTATCATTAATTATAATTAATTATTATACCATAATTATTATTATATTTAAGTAATTCTCTTGATTTGATTTTCTTATTTTTCACCTCAATTTTGTTGGAGAAAATCTTCGAAACAAAAACATGATTATTTTTTTTCTACATGATTATTTATCTACCATTGTTTCGGTAAACAAAAAAAACAAATCATAAATATTCATTTAATTGTAAAAAAAAGGTTTAGGATTTACCTTTTGTACTATGCATATGTATGAATAACGAAAAAAGGGCCATATTTTTTTTTATCTTGTTAATAATAATTTTGTATTTTAACTTAGAACTTCCAAGAGAATAACTTAATACAAATTTTGTGAATCATTAATTTTAAAAACAAAATTAAGATAAAAAATGTGTAATACGTAATATTCTTACTTTTTTAAAAAGAATAACAGAAATATTCATAAAGAAAATTTTTTTGTATTAAAATAATTACTTTTTTTTCTCTCAACAGAAATAAATGAAAGTTTTAAAATATTTTATGTGAGACTTTTTTCAATATTTTTGCAAATTTTGTTATTAAAATTCAAAATTTGATTTAGACTACATAATATAAGTTTGAAAACATTATAGGTATAATAGAAAAAAAAAAGTAATTGCATTAAAAATGGAAGGAGTGTAAATCCCTATAACCAAAGAAAAAGAAGATGTAAAAGAACAGTCGACTTATGATTGAATGTTATGTATGAAACAAAAATAATGTGATAAATATGTATGATGGTGTAGACACCATTGAGTTGGAATAAAAAACTACGTATCCCTACTACATATGTCTATATTAAATATGAAAAACTACATAAATATCAAGTATGCTAATAGCTATCGTTTAATAGCTGTCGGCATTGATCAATTATATTATAATAATTGTCGGTTAATAGTAAAAGCTGTCATCATGTTACAATACAGTCGCTGTAATCTCTGGATCTGTTTCGTCGTGCTATAATATTTTCAAAGACTTATTTTTACGGAGTATCCTCATGTGTTAGCGTTTGGATATCCTTAAGATTTTTTTTTTTTTTTTTTTGTGCTTATTCATTCCTCGAGGGAACATAGCGCCTCCACATAACTCTTTCCATCTGACTTTGTTTCATCTGCTATTTGTGACCTATTGGCCTGATCTTAGATCCTTAAGATTAGGCTTATTTAAAAAAAATGAATTCAAAAATTTAAAACTTAAAGAATGTTTCACTTATATAAAAAAAAAAGTCTATGACCTTCTCTCCTCCAATTCTAATTCTTATGTTATGTTTTATAAAAGTACAGTAAAGAGGCATTATTGTGGCTCATTAGTTTGAAACAAAAAAATTCTATTTCAAAAAGCATTAAAGTAATTTTCTTTAAATTTCCTTTTATAATTCTATTCAACATAATGTTCTGCGTAAACTTAAGCAGATTGAATAAATATAAGATAATTGGTATCTCATCTTAGTATCTCTCATATAGAAGTATCCTCATTTAATGTGGAAAACTTGTTTATCGATTTTCATTTGGTAAAATTAGTTTAATTTTCTACACATTCAAAATTATTCGAGTCTAATGAGGTTTACCAATGTGGTAAATCGAATTAGAAAATTCATGATCCTTTTAAATTGCTTTCGAATTGATACGTGAATTCAAAATAAATTAAATAAAATGTGAATTCTAAAGAGTTCATTAAAAGGTTAAGTAGAATTATTTTGAGATAATTATATGCAAATACAGGGTATTTGTTATACCTGTATGACACGGTATTAATTTCATGATTAATTTCTTTATTAAAAAGATATAACAAATATGTTTTACGGAAAAAAGCAACTAGAAAAAAAGAGAGATATGAACTAACAATAATTTCAGTATTAATACTGAAAATGTCAAAAAATAACTCACAATTCTCCAAATTTCAATATCCTTCCATTAATCATGAATTAATCATGAAATTTGAACATTAATATTATTTTTGTGTTGCCATCGTGTTTAGCTATTTTTGATAGTTTGATATTATATTTAAACGAGTGTGACGTGTCTAATTATTCATTTCTAATTTTTTTCAATGAGTGCAAACAAAATGAATAGAAAAGAAATAACAATCACGAATATTCATTTACTAAATTATTTAATTGCATTTACTTTAAACAGAGATACCGGCAACACAATTTAAAAAAATGTCAACTGATTTTTGATAGTGCGTCTCTGTTTCTCAAATTATATAGCAGGGATAGGTAAATCTCAAACGTTTGGCCGCTATAGAGAGCGCAAAAAATTTTAGGGTTTCTTTTTTATAAATTATACTGTTATTTCTTCACGGTCCAATTTACAGTTATTATATGTTCAGAGAAAATACAGAGAACCTATTGACTATTCAACGAGTGCCTAGTTGTATTTCTATCCTCTTCTACTCAGAAGTTATAAGACTTCTGTAAAGATTTAAATAATCCTAAATCCTTAACACTTTTACGTAAACATTGGAGAATACTCGAATTTCATATAAATACTTCAAAGTAAAAATTTTGTGAATTATTGTATGGAACTTAAAAAAAAATGGAAAAAGCAATCACTTTTAAGAACTATACAACTATGTAGACACATTACGAGTATTGGAAAGGTAAGTAGATTTTTTGTATTTGTTCTGAGCATGCACTATGTAGAAGTTACACAAACATCCTGTATTTTATTTGATTGTATTTTGTTATTATGAGCATTGATATTTTTTTCAAGTTTTTTTTTTTTTTTTTTTTTCTGTGAATATATTGTATGTATAGTATATACACATACTTGTATTATTTTAATTGCCCTAGAGACTCTTTATAGTCTTATAATTTATTATTTATTATATTATTATAAACTTATAATCATTCTAAAATGAAATGAAGAATATGAGAAGTATCCTTTTGATTTTTTTACTTGGTATATTTAAAAATTACGTATATGTATTTATATGTATGTACTATGTAGGTATATTTTCCCTCAAATTAAAAACAAGATATTTCAATAAGGCACGAATAAAAATATAATTTAAACAAGATATCATATGAAAAACGAAAAATAAAAGCAATTAAATTTTTCTCTACATTATGTATGTATGTTTAAGTGTAAAATAAATTTGTGTTACTCATATGATACAAAATAATAAATATTGTACTACTCGTATATATTGGTCATATTTTCATAAAATATGAGATACATATATTTGCTTGTATACATAATATACTTTGTAATATATTTTATGTGAATTGCATTTAATACAAAAGAATTTATATGAATTTTCACACATGCAAAGTTCAAAATAAAAAATAAGGAAAAGGTGCTTTTAACTAAATGAAAATTTTCACTTTTAAAAATGATATATGTACATTTGTACATACATATGATTTATGTATTTATATGGAAATGCTTGACCCAATTTTATACTTGCTACTGACCAGAAATATTTTAAAAAATATTTTAAAAATTATAAAAAAAATATACAAATTTTTTTGTACTTATGATACATGAATAAATCCATTTAATCTTGTATATTTACGTACATATATGATATAATAATTGAAATAATATAAAATATTGCGTTTTAAATTAAAACTTTTATATAAAATGTTTTAAAAGGTTTTCAATCATTTTAATTCATATCATATTTTTCGGTTGAGCACTTTTAATAACTATAAATGTGTATGTACATATTATATCAATCTGAAATACATATGTATATGTATATTATTGTAAATTTGTTGGATTTTATAAATATTTATTTTTAAGAGAATTTTATTGAAATTAATAATAATATTCAAAATTTAATTAAAAAAACTATAAAACTTTAGTTTTTTTTTAATAGTATCATTCTGGAATTGGTGAATTTCATACAACAAAACAACAAAATGGACAACTCTAAAGAAAGCTGTTATAGGTTATGTAAACACTATTTTGAAAACATATTTGACCCTACTAATAGAAGAATTTAATTTCGACTTTAATTTATAAGTTATAGCTTAAAATGCCTAATCTCTATTGAAATTTCTATTGAAAGATTTTTTAAATTTTCAACTACATTAAAGTCGAAATTAAATTCGTCTATTGAGCTTTCTTAAAAGGAAAAAGTACACTTATTATGTACGGTTACTACCTTCAATTTATGATTGTAAAAAAATTGTATTAACCAATAAGAAAAATAAAAACCTAGCTAAAAAAGGCGCCAACTCCAAGATTTTTGATCCAGAACCCTCCTGTGGACTGCCACACTAAAAATTCTATTAAAAAAATGGAAAATGGAAAGTTGCACCTCCTACTGGGAAAAGACCTTTGTGTGAATGCGAGATGTTTGTCTCAAAAAGAGTGCGACACACCAATTTTTCCTCACGCCTGAGGAAATCTGGTTTGCACCTTCGAATAGAATCTTAGGATTTATCAAAAGCCTAAATCCTAAATCTATAAGAATCATGGGCTGTATAAAAGATATGTAAAGGTCGAGGTGCAACAGTAGCCCTATTTAATCTAATTTAATCTAAGAAACATTGAAACTATATTGACTTGAATGTTTGTTACATAATACTTTAGAATTTCTTGAAAATTGAATTTGTATAAAACCACATCATTTATTTTGAATATACAAAAAAATGTCCTTAATACAATTTAAAAAAAGAAAAGTGTACATATAGAAGTCATATAAATTTTTCAAGAAAAAAAAAGAAAATTATGTTTTTGAACGAAATACAAGAAAAAAAGCCACAATATACATTAAACTGTGTTATAAAAAATGAAAAGACACGGATATGATCCCAGGATAGCAATTTATCTTATTTGTATAATATTTTTTTCGTCTTTTTCATAAAGGTGTCACTCAGATGATTTACAGATAAAATTTTATAGTCAAATTTTCTCCTTTATTTCGGTTTCTTCAAATTTTAATATATAAGTATTGTAAATATTATGTATATGTATTTTTTTATTTTATTTCTCGTTTTAAAGTTTTTTATACTGCTGCCGTTATATATAAATTTGAATTATAAATTTCGAAGTAAAAAAACGTTATTGTTTAAATTTTTATGATGTTGAAATTTTTAGCCTTCAAGGCTTTTTACACAACAAAAAAAAAGTATAAATAAAAAAATCAACTTTTACATCCAATTCAAAAAATAAATAAAAAAGATATTAAAAATATATTTTTTTATGATAGCAAGATGATGAAATGATATTGTCATTTTTAAATTCATAAAATGGACAAAAAATAGAATAAAACGTAATCATTGGTATTAAAATTTATTTTTATTTAATTTGAGAAAAGAATTATCAAATATATGATGGTGGGAAATAAAAAGGAAAATAAATATTTTAACGAAATTAAACATTTGCATGAAAAAATACGTACATAATTTGACACTGGATACACCAAAAATTCATATATACCTATCCAAACCAGCTTCATTCATATTAATTTTAAGGTCAAAAGTGGTCGGTTTACATGGAATTCCCCACATACATATGTATGTACATTGTACATATTCGTACATACATATTATGTATATCACCAGATTTTAAAATTCATTTAATGTGTTTTCAAAGTTGAAAATTCTGAAGTACTAAATACTTAATCAATTTGTTATTTTCTAGTCATTGTAACAACAAAAATGAAGAAGGAATATAAATTTATTTTATAGTCAATCTTTTCAAAAGAAATAATAAATGAAAACTTTTTATCTTGTACTTGCAGTTTTGATTATTTGTATAAATATTAATATCCTATCTGTGCACTGGGCATAGAATGCATTGGTTAGATAGATCAAGGTGAACTAAAACATTTACTTTTTCCACTTTAAGAATACATATGTATATTTAGTTGTACATAACATACATACATACATACATATGTACATACATATTTACTCGTATATATACGATTATACCTTGTATTTTACCTATGTATGTACATATTTTGCAATATAAAATTATTCGATGAAAGAAATAGGCTTACCACATGATTTAAAATAGTTTCTTCGATGCTATATTACTGGTGCAATTATTTATCTATTGACACCTAGCATTTTATCTTCTTTAACAAGAAGTATCTATTATATGAGAAAAGAAAGAAAGGAAAGTAAAACTTGTATAAAATAAATGTTTGTTGGTTTTAAAGATGGTTTTATGCTGGTACCATAGAACATTGTAAAACTTTAAGAATATATACTACATTGCATTCTATCACAGTTCATTTATCTATTGGAATTATATTTTGTATAAACGACCAGACAGTAAACTTATTTCAATAGATTTCTCATGTATAATATTTGCTGATTGTTGTGGTTTTACCCTTTTCTCTGTATATATAAGTATAACAATCAAATTTGAAAGTTTGTGATTTATGAACCGTTATATGAAAGTAATGCCGGTACAGGATATTAGTATTATAATTTAAAGTATGACAATACATAACTTTTTTTTTTAAATAAAATATTACTTGATTTAAGATTAGATGATAAAACTTTTTAAATATTTGTTATATTTGTAGATCTATTTGAAACTCGTAAAATTTAAAAATTTTTTTATTTTTTCTTTTATTTATATTTATTTATTTTATTATTGTATACGTTTGAATTTTATTTTTTAAATAAAATTAAATTCTATGTGAAAATAGAACGTACAGTTTTATTTAATTTGCAGAGTAAAAATATGATATTGTGATATTGTGATTTTGAAGCAAATGCTCATTTTAATTCACTCGAGAAAAAAATTGTTAAAAAATAAAAAAAACAAAAGTAGGTAATTAATTTTTTTCTGATGTAAAATTTTAGTTTAGTTTTTAGTTTAGAAGTGTGAGAATTTTTGATGATGATTTCGATTGCATCATAATTGCTGAACCTAATACTTTTGACGAGACTATTACAAGCATTTTGATATTTACAATTAAACATTTTCAAGAAAGTTGTAGAGTACAGAAGATTTAGATCCTTCCTATGAAATACAAAAGCAATATACATGTATTATAGATACTTAGATTTTGGTTGATAGTTTTTTTTTTTCAAAAAATTAATTTCCAAATCGAAATCATAATAAACCAATTTCATTTTCAAAGTACCCTTTTTCTGGAAAGAAAATATTTTTCAGAAGCAAGTGGAAAAAAAACTTGAAACTCACTTCAAAAGTAAACTGTTAAATGTGATTTGTAAAATTGGTAAAAATAAAACAAACATAAAGTGAGTATGTGGGAAGAAAAATCCAAAAAAGGAAAAAAGAAATTGTACTGTGAGAAAGAAAACAATTTTTTTATTTAACTTTTGATTGATTGAAGCTTTTTGATTTTAACACAATTTTTTTCCACAGAAATTTTAAATTATAGCCTATAATTTAAACGAAAAGATTTCTTGTATTCTTTATTGGTAAAGTATAGAATTCGAAAAAATTTTGCTTCTTCAAATTAATGAATTTTTCTGACATACATACATACATAAATGTATTTTCTTTAAAAAAAAAACGATTTTTTTTTAAAAATAGTTAATGGATGAATTTTTTTCTATATTAGGACAGAGAGCGTAAGCAATAGTACTTAGAGTAAATCTTCTAAATGACAACAAATTCAACGGATATTTTTCTTGTTTCTTCTAACTGACTAATTTAATGAGTTGGATAAACCTTAAAATCTTCTCCAAATATATTTAAGGTTAGTTTTCAAAATATAATTTCAATTTTTGTATTCCTTCCTTCTACAATACGATAACACAATAAAACCAATACACTTTCTTTTTATATATTTTTCTCCTGTTAAAAAAAAAAACAACAAACAAATATATTCACGATGTAAAAATTTTCATAATTATACATCAATACACTGCACAGGTGTAAATTTTATCATTAAGTCTCTTCAAAATTTCATTTATACTTTGTTAATTTTATCTACATATATTTTTAAAATGAAAATGATAATAAAAAATTGCTTCTTCTTGTTTATTTTCTTCAAAATTCCATAAACATTTAACAAATTTATGACATTGTCATCAGTTACATTCTACGTGAAGTCATTTATCTAAGTGCAAAAATTAGATGATGCTAAAGGAGGCCATAAATTTTAATTTTAACTTATTTTCAGAGTAAATTTTTGTATTTTGTGTTGTATGTTATACTTGAATATATTTAAGATATTAATATAACCTGAAAAAAATAAGAATAAAAAATGACTGAAAAATTAATGTTTAAAATGAATTTTTGTATGTGTGTGTGTATTGAAAAATAAATATATACATACCTACTACAGAATTCTGGAAATGAGCTTAACAGAACATGTGCCATTTTGTTAAAAAAAATATATGTATGTGTAGAAGAAAGAAAGAAAAAAATAAATAAAAACAAAGACAATATAATTTTTACGTCAGGTGTGTTGTATATTTTCTAATTTGCATATAAATTATTAAGATATGTATTAAAATTCGTGGTTTAATTTTTTGATTACATTTTATAAAAACTTATTTATTGTATAAAATTTCACCCTATTTATTTATAAAGAATTGTGTATTTACAACAAATATGTACAATATAAGTATAAAAAACGTGACAAGTTGAACAATTATAGAAAATAAGTAAAGTAATTTTAGAAAGGAAAAGAAAAGAAAAAAACATTACAGAGCTTCAAATTTAATTTTGAATTCATGTCGAAATTTGTTACATGTTTAATCTGCAAAATCATACTTTTGTGTTTTCTTATTCTAAATTAATTTCAGGTAGTAGATTGTTGATAATTACAATACATAAAATAAATATATTTAAAAAGTTTAAATAAGTTTAAAGTTTAATTTTAAGTTTAAGTTTAAAGTTTGCGAGATGCGAGAATACGATACGAGAGAATTTTGAAAAATTGAAAATTTCTCGTTGCGAGATGCGACGACAGCTATCAGAAGTGTCATGTCAGAAGTTATGTAGAAAACATATTCTGTGGCTGTGGTTTCAAAATACATATTACTAATAAATAAAATATTATTAATAAATAAAATATTATAATCATCAATTTATTATAATTATATCAAATAAATAATAAAATTACTTTGTAGAAGTAAAATAATTTTACTTGAAAAGTATGGTAGCTAATAAAAAAAAACGACAATCGACTCGACTGGGAATCGAACCACAGTCCTCTATCTTGCCGCGATAGTGCGCTTACCAATGCGCCACCGAATGTCATGCCGTTCACTGTTCTTATTTACTACTTCTAAACATTGATATTCAAATCTCCTACAAAAGGAATTTTTTATATTAACTTTCTGTATCGTTCTCGTTGCATTCAGTGCTGCCACTCGTCAATTTTTTTCCGTATCCAAATGGAGACCAAAAGAGTATCCAATTCAAGAAAAAAGTATCCACAAAGATAAAAGTGTTATTTTTCAAGTTTTTATTTGCTTTATACATTTTTATTTATGTATATATTATAAAATAATACCAAAACAAAATTATTAAAAAAAAAAACAAAATGATTCTTTCAACAAAAACAAAATTAACAAAATTTATAAAGAAACTTCTTCAAGAAAACAACGTAAAATATTTAAATAAAATGGAAATAGGAACTTAAAAGAGAAATTTAAATAAAACTAAAGTAAATAAAATAAAATAAATAAAATTAAGAACATGAAAATTAAAAAAAAGTGTTGGTAACGTAGCTTTCTTTCAATCAGTATCAAATTTGAAATTTTAGTATTCAAAGTCGAGGTGTTATAAAAAAAAGTATCCAAATGAAAAAAAAAGTATCTTTCGTATCCACTGCTAAAATTTCAAAAAATCGTAGCCAATTTGATACGATTGTATCCATTTGGCAGCCCTGGTTGCATTGTAATTTGCTCTCCGATGTTCATCCGAAATCGACGTTAGGACGAGATCTAGTACCGTTCTCGTATCGGAAACACGCGTAGTGTTTACATCTCATGATATTTGTAATTTTTTTTTAAATGAATATACATACATTATAATGTATGTGGATCCGTATATAAGTAAAAGCTCGATATTTACTCTCATCATTTATTCTTTACCTACATGTACATATGTATATGTATGCCATTGATGTGCAGTGAACCTTTGTAGAAGATATGTGACCTCAGTTTTTAGCCTTATTTCAAAACTGATTTTTTTGAGTTACCTTTGAACTTTATTATAGTTTCTTGGTTTACCCTTTTTTTCTGTAACACTTCGTAAATCAAAAAGCGATAGTTTTTTACCTCAAACATTTTTGAAGATTTTTTACGAGATGAAAACGTAGAATTTTCACACAGAAATGTAGCAGTGTAAACATGAAAATTTTAATCCGAAAGTCTTTATCTCAGCATCCTGTGAATCAAAAACTGAATTTGTTTACATTTAAATATTTATTTAAGCGTTTTATAGAAATTAACTTGCATAATAATTCTATGAATGTCATAGTTTCAAAGAAAACTGGCAAAGTACATAGAAAATCATAAAAGCATTCAACACTTTTTAATGTTTTAATGTTTTTCATCGAAATCAAATCAAAAAAACACAAAATAAAAGCACCTGAAGAGAACACTTCATCAAAAACTTTAATATCAAGTTTTGGTTTACGAGATGCAAAACTAACACTTTTCAAAACAAAATTTACACTATTTAATAATTATAGAAAAAGCATCTGTTACCAAAAAAAAATCCAAAATCATAATACACATAATTGTCCATTGACGTAAATCTAAATTCCAATTAATAAAAAAAATAATAAAAAAATTATCTAGTAAAAAATGTACTACAACATTTTACAATGTAAAAAGTTTTAAACTGCCTCAATGTCAATAGTCACATCCAGATTTATGTATTTCAAATAATAAAATTTATTCACATAATAAAAACAGTAAAAAACTATATGTTACTATGAAATTCATAAAAATACACATGACTGACTGACTATCTGTATGTAGTGTGTAAACATATTTTAATATAAAAATACTTAATAAATCAGCATATAATTTTAAAATTTGACAGTATTACAACAATAAAATATCCCCAAACAACAGTTTTACAAATATATAGCACGAAAGAATTAATAAGAATTCATACATACATAAATACACTTCCCCAAACATAAATATTCTAATTATTAAAGTAAATGTTATAGCATATTTTATATATTTATAATGTAATTATAATAAAAAACTTATAATTATTTATTTATACAAAATAACATATTAGTTTTACATCATACATACTAAGTATATGTAAGTATGAAATTCATACCGAAGTACACGTATGCACGGCGTCATACATTCAACAGAATATTGATCGATTATAAACAAGTATATACCTACATATAGTAACATAATATAGAAAATTGTTAAAATATTGAATTTAACAAAATAACTTATTGATTGCTTATCAAAAACATAAAAAATTACATACATATGTACATATACTCGTATATTTCAATATTGTTAAAATTTCATACAGTAACAAACAACATGTACAAATTACAATTTTAGTTAAATGTCAATCAAATTTTTGTACAAAATATGTTATTAAATTTGATATAGTTGATATAATATGTATGTACATATGTTACATAAATTCATATGTGAGTAAGTATATATGTAGATTGTAGATAAATTTCATTGATACAATCGTCTACATATTTACACAAATCATAAAAATAATGTTATTTTTGTCATGAAATATAGAAGTATGGAGTACCTTAGCTGTATAGTTATATTTTGTGTATTGACATTTTTTGTATATACTATATAATGTATGTATGTATATTGAAAAGTTATAATTTAAAATAAAAAATTTGAAGGAATATTTTGAAAGTTAAATGTCAAATATTTTGGATGTGAATGAAAATAGAAAATCAAATTTTTATTTTCATTTGGAAAACAATGATGAACGTTCCAATAATCATAATAAAAAAAACAAAATGTAAATAAAAATCCTTTTGACATTTTGAGCTTTTTATATTTCTCAGTTTGTAAATTTAAATTTTGTTTGAACATTCTTCTACATTTTATTGTTGTATAACTTTCAAGTCTACGTTAGCATTGTTAGCAAATGTCTAACATATTAATTTTTCTTTAAAAATGCATGAAAATGCTTCAATATAATATCTATGCATAAAACGGCCCACAGACGACCAACTTGGTTGTCAATCATATAGTAGTATCTATACTTACCATGTTGATATATTGAATAGATACAATGTTTTTCATCTGTAGGCAGGTTGAATGTTTGAAGTCAAAAACATTGGATTTGTTTGTGAGAAGAGTTTAATGTTGGCAATCATGTTGTACCGTCTGTTGCAGTGTTTGAAACTTTTCTACTCATTTTAAAAGCACCAAAAAGACGTCATCAATTCTTTAAAACATATGTATACTACACTTTTTCATCGTAAAACTTTTTAAAAGGTGAAAGGTTTGACAATCAAGTTGGTTGTCTATGGCCCGAATAAGAGTCCCTGAAAAGAACATGTAAATAGATTCTAGTAACGTCACAATTTAAAAAAATTGGTCAAGCGTAGTGATAGGAAAATAAAAAAATATATGTATTGTATATGATATACATATATTTATATATCTACATATATGTATGTTCATTCATACATACATGTATAATATCAAATACACAATATTAGAGAAATTAAATCAACTGAAAGTTTTGAAAAGAAAAAAAAAAGACATTCTGTGTTTGATAAATAAATTTTTTGTTTTATACTATTTGAGATTTTGAACATCTGATGTTCAAGTTTTAGGATTTACAAAAAGAATATATAATTTAGAATAAATTTTAATGTCATTTTTAAATGGTCATCCTTTTTCTTCTTCTTCTTTTTTCAAACTTTTATATCCTTTCTTTGCATTATTTTGATTTAATTTTTGTGGGTTTATAACGTTGTTTTTTATTGTGATTTCAAAATCAGTTTTTAATATTCTGGGATCAGATTACGATTATCTATAACCTTTTTTTAGTCTTTTTCTGATGCTGACTTTACAAAAAAATGAAAGACAGCAAAAATGTTGATGGAAATTTTAAGATATAGATTGGAAGGCATATTCCTTTGCATGACAAGCAAAATATGTATGTACAATTGTACATACATAGAAGATTAATTTATTCGTTTTCGGTCAAATTTCCTTTTGGATATGTACTCATGCACAAGCACGTACAGCAAAAAGTGAAAATATTTTTAATGTTAAATTTTTCATTAACGTTAGTCACTCAAATAAAAATGTGCCATTAGATTTAGTTTAGCGAACAAATAATATCATTTTAAAATTTTTCCTAATACATAATGTATAAATGTATGTATGTATTTAGTTAAGTTTAAATGCGTAAATATTCTATAATAATTAAAAATGTACTTCTTCCGTCAAAGACATAACATAATTAGTTTTGGTCCTACCTCGTTATGGATATCGGTTTTAAAACTGACTAAATTTATTCCCTTTATAGCAGTGCATTATTTTATCAACAAATAGCCATACTACCTATATTCTAATCAAAACCTATTTCTATATAATTAGCGTATAGTGAAATTTTAGTATGTTTTTCTGTTATGAAATATTATAAAAAGATTTTCTTATTTTCTTTTCAATGCATCCTGTACCTGAAAGAAATCAATAAGTATTTATTTTAAATGTTTGAGAAACCGTTACAAATTTAGATTTCATGTGTTTGACATTTGTTGCTAAGGCTCATAATTGTGTTCTTGACGGAATTAAGTTTTTTTGTTTGATGTTAAAATACTTGGAGCAACATAAATTAAACTTGACATTTGTGTGTTCTCTTTAAAATATGATGCGCGGTTAGATTTTTCAACCTAAAAAAACGATATTAAGGAAGCGTGTTTTATTTCAAATTGATCAAAAATTGAAAAATAGCTTGAAGTTATCTGAAAATCGAAAATACCATACTAACGAATTTTTCTCAATAAATTTTTAGTTATTTTCAGTTTTTAACTAGGTATTTTTAATTCTAGTACTGTGGAATCACGCACAATACTTTGCGGAGTTATGAATCCTTCAATTGTTTTCTCCAACTCCATCAAATGTTTGATTTTCTTTGCTCCATTGATTTCACTTCTGTTTTCTTTTTCTTTTTTTTTTTGCTTCACTTTCAATGGCTTCACTTCACCAAGAGAATTTAATTCTTAGCCAAATGAATATCACTTCATATATCTTAATTGGGTCCTATGTCCTATCCACAGACTCACCCCTTTTATAAAAAATAAAATAAATTTTTACACTCTTTTGTTTTCTATTTTTAAGTACTTAATTCTATACGATATTACCTATCATTTGAGAAGTCTACATTTTTTTTTTTTTTTTAATTATCTATTGGTCTTTTTCCAAATTGCTTTCTTCTTAGTTCTATTATAATTTCTGCAATTAAGATATTTATGTACACAGATACCTTCTTGCTTTGTTTGTTATTTTACCTTCTTGCTTTGTTTGTTATTTGAATACGAAAATAATTTTAAGGAGTATAATTATCTATATACTTTAAAAAAATGTTTTTAATAAATTACGACGATATGAAATTACATATTAAAATTAATTTAATAAAAATAAAAATTTTCTTCCACACTTGTTACAGTTTTCATTGGCTGAAATAATGATGACACTTTTTTCCTCATATAAAAATAATTTGATAGTTATTATAATTTTCTCATTGAAAAGCATTGGAACTTTGAAAGAAAATTCAGATATTTCTCATTCTTATTTTTTCAACTAAACAGAATAGAACGGATACCCTTAGATTCGAATGGCATATTCATATTGACTGTAAATTCTCTCATTTAAATATTTAATTTTTAAATACAGTAAATATGTATTTACCTACACATATTATCTTCCAATTTCCAATTCTACTTTTTTAGAGTATATGCAAGTATGTAATAATAACATTTAAATATGTATAATGTATTAACAAAATTCCTCTATATATTAGTAAACAAAATGAAAAATTTGAAAAAATTATTAATTAAAATGTTATTCTAAAAAATTAATTTTTCCTATAAAACTAAAAATATAAGTCATAATATATCATGTAGTTTAATTAAAAAAATAGAAATTTAGTATATTTGTTGTAAAACATTTTTTGAATATACGACGAGTAGATATACATATTTTGTATTTGATATATTATCTATAGTTTATGATGTAGATATCATTATAAAAGTAATTTCAAACTATAACGTATGTTCGTTAATACATGCTACAATTCACGAACATATGTTAAGAGGTTTTAAATGTGCCTAAAAATTAAACAGAAATTGCTAGAAGACTGGTATTTGAAAAGTTTTCTAATGTTCAATACTTTACATTCAAATATTCTAGATACATATTCTACGTATATATTTTGTTTGATATATTCATATGTATGTATTTACGTAAAATTATCTAAAATTACATACATATGTATAACTCATACACAATTATAATTAATTTCATTCATTTAGTTAAGCTATTCAGTTCAATTTCTTGCCTTTTCTTATAAACCCATTGATTAAAATGCGAGTGTGTAATTTATGAATACGTATTTTATTTTTTTATAGATACCTACATATCTTATTATTTATATAGGTACCATCAATATCCTAAATAATAATAATAATATCTTCTGTTCAAAATTACTATCAATATCGAAGCAATTAATTTTTTTCTATTATTATGTAATTATTTTGAAGGATAAAATAATTAGTCATGGTTAATGAGAATATGTTCACTTTTTATTGAATCTATAATTCAAGTGAAATTTTGCTTTTAGTTTTACAAATCAATTAAGGTTAAATTTATTTAATTAAACAAATTATTTTGGATTATTTCCCTAAAGATAAATAATTTTATTTAATTATTAGGATTTATGTATTCTATTGTCTTTTTTCATAATATACGTCAAATTAACGCTGCCATATATTTTTCTTGCAGAAAATATGTACATAAATGAAAATATTGTTAATGTATCAACTTTGATAATTAGAAATTATAAGAATTACTTTCTTGATTTTTTATCAAATTTTGTTATATACTAAGCTACATGATTTGAAATAATAATTCACGAAAATTTTTTTTAATTTTACATTTTAACATTAAATGTAAAGTTTTTATCCCAGATACTTTTGAGGTGAAATTTATCATCATTATCTGCATGTCTAATATAGTCAGTCACATCGTTATTATTAATTCGCTTTTCATAATCATTTATAGCACCTTTAAAAGTCGGTTCACATTATAAATTATTACATTATATTATGTACATTATACAATATTGACGATCTAGTACGACCTGTTTTTACCATCACTTTTTGATTCTTTATAAATAGGTTCATAGATTCTTCATTATTTTAATATCTTTGCAATCAAGATTCTTAGAAACTGAGGTAAAATTGAGATATTTAAATGTTATAATTTTATAACTTTATAAAATGTTAAATAAGTAATTCATTCTTTATTTTAGTTGATATATTCTTTATAATAATGGTATACATAGTTTGACATTTTATTGTTTGAGTGTTTTTATGTTTTTTGCAAGTTTTTATAAGATATGCTGTACACAATAATTAGAAGAAAAAAAACTAATTTCCTCTATGTTATGGAAATACCAGTGGCAATGTAGAAAAAAGTAGGTACTAGATACATTCAATTTTTTTAAATTTTATTTAAAAAGCCAACAACCTATGAAGTACAGTTATTTAAGTACAAAAGAATTTCCAAGACTTTATTATTAATGTTCAGACATTTATCAAATTTTTTTTTTTTAAATTCTTAAGTTTATTTGATTTTAGTACATTATTAACGCCATCAAGTGTGTATAACTTATTTGAAATATCATTTAAAACTGGTTGAAAAAAAAACTGATTGTGTAATGAAGAGTTCTATAAAATAATATTTAAAAAATCACAAAAGAAAAAAGTATATACTGTCTTTGAAAGCCTAAAGGTGAATTCCTTGAGAAAGTAACTTGAAGCAATCTATTGTGAATTGACTGATGTCTCTTATAAGATTATCAGCGGTTTCAGCTTTTCAGTTGTTTTTTTATTATTTAAAGGCATTGTAATAAATCTTTATCTTTGGTTAAATAAAAAAGTTTTCTAAAGGTTATGTAGCCATTCTGTCAAGGTTCTGTATAGTTATATATTTCTCTGCGATTTAAGATCTTTTCAACAAGTTTTTACATTAAGTTTTTGTGTACAAACCAACAAAAGAAAGAATAAAAACTTGACGGAAGAATCTTAAATGTTGACTTTGAAATTTAATTGGATCGAAGAAAATTACACCTTGCGGTTGCGAATGTTCAATGGTAATTTTATAGAATAAATGTATATTAACTACAAGTACCTTAATATATATGTATATACAGAACCATCATCATCATGACGATCGGGTTCTTCTAACGACTTTTTCTTAATTTTTTTTGTATTACTTGGCTTTTTTTCTATTGAAAGTTTTCTTCTTTTCTTTTTAACCTGTCATGAAAAATATATTTTACTGTTCTTGTTAGAAAGATGATTATAATGCTATCATTGATAAAAACTATGAAAAGAAAATTACAAGTCGTTTTTATATTTTTTCTTTTCTTTATAGATTCAAGAAGAAATTGTAAACAGAAGAACATAATGGCAAAATAGTTTAGTTTCAAAGTCTATCAGTGTTGAATTATAGAAACAGTACAAAACATAAAAACAAAAAGAAAAAATAAATAAAAAATAAAAAAAAACATTTTCCTATACTTTAAGTTCAAAATTCTTGAATTTTTCACCTTCATTTGGAGAATTAACGAAATACATCTAATTTATTATTCAAAAATAATAATTAGCTACTACATTTACAAAATTTGTTTTTAAATTAACTTCTTTTTGTTATGTAAATTAGAATAGGTTGAATATTATACTAAATACATTTCTAATCAAATTACCGCCTTTAAAAATTTCTGATATCGCTAATTAATTAAAAATTTGTTCAAATAAAAAACAAATTTAAATGATAGATAAATTTTTTCTAAATACATACTATATATATTCATTCTTCGTTTTCTTTTTTTCTTTTAATAAAAATGTCTTAAAAATGTTAATTTAATTCTCACAGAGAGCGATAATGATTTATTTAAATGTAGAGTATAAGTAAGAATATACAGCACTGAAGATTCTTTAAATCCTGACCAAGGATAAAAATGTATTATGTTAATTAAAAAATTGTAACATTTGTTGAGAAAATTGTCAACTTAAATAGACAATTTATGCATAATTTGTTCTTTATTTTATTTTTTTTTTAAATGTTAATTGTACCAAGGAGTAAATTAAAAAAAGGGTTGGAATAAAATACAATTTAAATGTACACTTATAAAGTGAGAGCGCGGTATTTAAAAGAAATAAGTAGTTTTTCTGGATTCGGTTAAATATGCTTGAGAAAACTTTTCTTTTCTTTTTTCTTTTTAAAAAACTAAGACAAATGATCTGAAAAAACGTTAATTAATTTTATCATGAACAAAACGATGGTATTTTAATTTGAAAATAATTTATAAAAAAAATATTTCAAATTTGTAATGGAAACATAAAATCTCGTTTTAAAGTTATATCCATATGAAACATGATATATAATTATTTATGCCCTATTTAGGACAAATTCTAAATGTATGTAAATATTGTACAATTCACATATGTACATATAAGTATGTAAATAAATACATATACATATACATATGTTAAATAGTGTATTCAACCTCATTTTTCGGGAGATTACAAGAGAAAAAATGTTGAACTCGATTTCATAATTCAATATGTGTAAAATATGTTTTTTTTTCCAAACATATAAGTTGAGATACATCAAACTGCCGTATAGTATGATCTTTTCTAAAAACAACTTAAATACAAAATATATTTTATTTTGATACTTTAACACAATAAATTACATAAATTTTAACAGATTATTTGAAAATCACAAAATTATACTTAAAAAAAGGTGAAATAAAATAAAATTGGTGTCATACCATGGTGGTCTAAAATTTAATTCAATACTTTAAAATACTTCTTTTTCTCTTTCAAATCAAACTTTTTGCTAATTTTATATAAGATTGATTCGATAAACATGAATAAATTAAGATAATCTTTTTAAACTCTAAAATATGTATAATTTAATGTTAAATTTATTCAATGTTAAAATGAAATTTAAAACGTGATGACTTTCAAGAAATACTCAAATATACTTCGATAGAAAAAATATTATTCAAATAAGTATGTATGTACATATGTATGTATAATGAAACGCATTATTTTGATTATCTATGCCTTTATGATTTTTATTCAAACTTATAATCTTTTAGAATCTTTACAATTTGTTTTAAATAGTTCAATAGAGGCGAAAGCATATTTTTATATAATCAAGAACAAAAATAAATTAGGATGAATATTATAATAGTATGTATTGTGGTTTTTGTAATAAATTGATGCCTTCAACAAGTCAATGCAATATCTATCTATTGTTGTTTAATTTGAAAAATATTGAGATTGATTGTGTGTATCTAACTCAGTATTAAAGATTATTTGATATAATGGATATGTGTTGTATATGAGAACTTGGTGTTTTTGTGTTATCGTTCATAGCATAAAAGTAATAAGTCTACTTCGATATTTCTTAAAAATTAAAAAAAAAAAAAATACCCTCATACATGCTATAATACGTCCAAAGATAACAAAGAACTTTTCAGATCTTTTTAAAATCTCTAAGATGTATTATTAAAATAGATACTGTTATTTTTTTATAATTATTGAACAAATTCAGGGTTATGATTAGTTTAGAGTAATAAAATAGTACTCTGAAAATAGCTTTTTATTAATGTAATAATGAAATTACTTCTAAATTAAATTCTAAATGTTCATTAATTTTCGAATAACTCAAATTTTATTTGCAGAATAAAAAATGTTCAAAAAAAGTCTCTTTACCTCATTATAGCTAATAGAAATTAGTTTAAAAATTTTTTTTTTGGTTCGTAAGTAATTTAATATTTAACATAATCCTGAGGGCGACTGAATTAAATAAATATTTTAAATAGCTAATAAAAGAGGGTTTATAAGAAGTTTGTTTGAAGCAATTGCAATTTTTTTTTAAATATCACTGAAAAGTCATCGTAAACCAGAATTACCTGTTTAAATAATTTAAAAACCAAAATTGAGTCTTTTTTTACACACCATATATTGCGATTGAAAAAATACACAGAGCAAGTAGAAAAATAGCAGAATATAATGACAGTTCTATGTGTCCAAATTTTTGGGATTCACGCTACCATGTGAGAAAAACAATCTTTTCTAGAATGAATTCTTATTCAGATATTTTGACATATTATGTAGGTACCTATAATATGTACAAGTATGCAAGTATTTTTAAATTAACTTTTTTTTTTGCAAATTAATCTATAGGGAATTTTACAGTTCGTGTGCCAAATTGAGCAATTTGTAAAAGACATTTTGTGAAATAACAACTCCCTTCCAGGACTACAGTTGGTCCTTTCCAGAATTACAATTGGTCATTTCTAAAACTACAATAAGTCCTTTTCAGGACAAAAATAACTAATACCCATAACTAGAATAGGTCCTTTTCAGGAATACAAAGTAATTAATACATCAGAAAGTCAAATAAAACATACCAAAAGGCAAATTTTTGAGATATTCGACCTTGAACATAAAAATGACGAATTTTTTTCAAAATTTTTTGACTTTGAGTTACAATAACTTTAAAACCATTTAACACAAAACTTTGTAAAAGGTTGTCTCTAGAAATCATTTTCATTTACCTCTCTACATTGAGCGAACGCTGAAATATATTGCGAAAAGTAGAACTGGTTACTTTTCCAAAAAAAATTGTATTTGACCTTTAATATCTCGGTAACTATTGAAAATAGACCTCCCCCATACGATTTTTTCATTTCTCATTGAGATCTACCACCCTGCTCAGTTTGGCACACGAGCTGTGAAACACCCTGTATTACACACACACACACAAAATATTTGCCTGAAACAAAATTCCTTTTTAACGCCTCAACCTTTATTAAAATAATTTCTTCTGCCAACAATTACATAGTAAAACTATTACAATTACATATTTTTTAATTCATTCAGACATTATTACCGCACAAAACAAATTTAATAAACTTTCTAGCTAGAACAGTATAATTAAAATGTCAGATTGTTTCTGAAAGAAATATTTTTAATTTTCGCGGGAAAGAATCTATGGATACATTTATTTAATTTTTTATTTTATAGAAGTAACACAATCTTTGATTTTAATTTCAATAATTAAAAACAAAAAAAGCATTGCATAAAAATCATTTAAAAACAATAATGACATGAAAATAACAGGGAAAAGTTATTTACTGAAACTATTTTATTTAGATTTCATTTTTGTTCTATGTCAAATTAAATCTAAAAAAGAATGAGAAATGTATATTTAATGGGAATCACTTCATCACTTGAAAGATATGAAAATTAATTTTCTTAAAATGTCAAGTTGACAATAAGACTACTTAATGCAAAAATTTTAATCAATTCTCATATAATAATTAATTATTCACTTGATTTTATTATGTAAGGTTCTTTGCTTGGACATTATATGAATATTTTAATATACATCAGTAACATGACATTCTCTTGACACTGTATCTGAAAATTATCCTTGTCATTCAAATAACAGTAAACACAACAAATTTGAAAGATAAAGTCGGCTTCTATATAATATGGCAATATAAATATTTTAAATGATTTTTATTAATTGAAACATGAAAAAAACATACATATGTACATACGAGTGCATACTTGTTATTTGTATACCATCACTTTCATTTTATGCACCGATTTTATGTTTTTCGTTAGTTCGTTAGTTTTTATCATAAAATGATATAATTTCAAATTCCTCTAGATGTACGATTTATTGAATTTATTAAATTTTTTATTATTTTTATTCTAAGGTTGTTGTTTATTCAAAGAAAAAAGCCAAAATTATTTGTTATGGCAAAAACTTACAACACACTAAACTGTATCCTTCTAACGAAAATATGAATAATGTTTTATTTGTTCTGGGTTTGTGATTCGATTTGATAATTCAGAGATTTTGAACTTGAAACTAAATAATTTTCAGACACCGAGAAGCAAACATTTATTTTTTTGGATGATGATTTACAAATGTACATTTTTTTTTTCAATAACTTCTGCAATATTATAGAATATAGTATATTTAATCTTAAGAAGTTAATTTTTCTTTGTTTTATTTAATTTTTTAATTTTATTTCCTATAAATTCTACATTTCCATTGTAATAGACTAAGAACAGAAAAAAAAAACGACATTCTATTCGACTGGTATTCGAACTCTAGACCTTTGCCTTCCTTGTTCTACCAATTACACTATCGAATGCCATGTCGCTTGTTGTTCTTGGTTACTGTGTAAACACTGATATGAAGAACACTCAAATCTCCTACACCATTGTACAAATTATTAATTACATAAATCACATTTGATTATAAATTACATAAAAACACAATAGGAAAGACGACACTGACTACTGTTTCTTAGCTATTGATAACATAACAGAAAATCTTATCACTGAAGAACAGAATAATTTTTCTTGTTGTCAGAGAAAATAAATCAATAAATTTAATATAAAATAAAAAAAGTAGTTTAGGTCTTAGAATAATTTATTAATTAATAATTAAATTAATTATTTAATTTTCTACATTAAAATTTAAAACAAATAAAACTACGAGCTACATATAAAAAAATCCCTAGTCAAAATTAAAAACACTGGGTTTCCCGCAATTGCGACAATTATTTTTTCGTCGGTGGTCCGAATATTGTTTGGTAATTTTTATTATTTATTGTTTCTTTATATTCTAATTCTTGTTATAGTCATATTTTAGTTTCGTAGTCGCAGTTTTGTTTATACTTGAACGCTAAAATTACGTATACTTCAACCTCAAATATTTATTCGATATTTTAGAAAACTGCCAACATCTTAAACTTTTTATTCAAACAGAAAAAAAAAAAAAAAAAATTACATTTTCATTTAAACTCAGCTAAATTTATATCAAATTATATTTATTCTGAATCAACAATTAAAAGATGAAATGCAATTTAAATGCAAATTGAAATGGATTTTTGTTAGTAAAATTACATTTTGAAAATTGAAATTAAATCGTTTATATTTCAAACTGATTAAATTATTATAGTGTGTGTGTGTGTGTGTATGTATATATAATTATATAACGTTATAATTTACTTTCAATTGAAAAATCTGATCCTTATTAAAACCAACATAAGTTCATCTACGTACGAATAAAGTAATAAAAGTTTTTCACTTTTTTTTCTATATGGATATCCGTATATAAGCATTTTCACACATTTACATATGTGTGTATACATATACCTACCTACATTATTTCATTACCATTTATTTTCATTGCAGAATAATAGCAGAAATTTTATCTTTGATTTGTATCTACACATAATGTATATCTTTTCTGAAAAAAATATACTACGATAATTATTTATGTGTATCTTTTGTTTGAAAAATTTCTTCAATACTAAAAGTAAAAGGCTATATATAAATTGATTTTAGCAGACGCTAATTTAGTTTATTGCTTTTCTCTTTTAAATATATTTTGTGGATAAAACAAAGAATTTGTGGATGAATTGTTCGATGTCGATAACATTTTTGGAATTCATTAATTTATTTTCTATTTTATTTCTAAGTTTTTGTTTTGTTAGCTAAGAATGAATTATTGCTATCATAGCTAAGTTTTATTATACTTTCGAATATTAAATTTTATCAAAATTAACTTACTTTTTAAAAAAACATTTTTTGACTTATGTATCTAATACATATTGCGACTATATTTAACTTAATCACCATTCTCAAAGACAGAAACAAAATTTTGTTTATCATTCTTGTTTTTCATCTATATTTTTATGATGTGGAAAATATTTAACAGATCATCTTACGAATAATTAATAATCTAATGTAATATATTGCAATATCTTAAAAAATTCAATGCACATCAGCGTAACAATCTACAAACATTAATATTTTTTGAAAATGAAAAAAAAAAAAAAAAACAAAAACGAAAACAAATTAAAACTTACCCAATTTACTTCAGTTAAACATTGTACATGAGTATAAAAAACATTTTTATTAATCTTTTCTCTATTTTTTGGTAGATAAATAATAAAAATTGATTTTTTCATGTTCAGTCAGTTTTTAAAAAGATAGTAATATATACATTTTTCATTCAACATCTGAAACTAATCAAACAGAACAAATAAAGAAAAAAAAGCTATGACTTTACAAGAATAACCTATTTGAATCGAAAAGCTCAATTTAGCATAACATTTTTTTTTTACTTATCATTCAATGCACCGATTTAATTTAAAAATTTTTAAGAAAATCTGCAGATGTATTTAAAATCTTTGATGAGCACTTTCAAAGTAAACAAAAAGTTGTTTATCCTTTAGATTCTATGTATAGGTACTCTCCTTTTTTTAGTTCAACATTTCAAGTCAATTAAATAAAAACATGTAAACATTTTTTTCACTATGTCCTAATTTTTCACACAGATAAAATTTTTACAGCCTGTTTTTGAGTATGATGAAAATTATTAATTGCATACAGTAAAACTTATGTGTACTGTGTTAAATATGAACTTTGTTACATTCTAAAACGAACTTTCATTTTTATTCATGACATCGTTTGTAAAAGCTTAATTATCTCGCACTATTTTATATTTTGTAAAATTGTTGTCAGTTATATTTACATACTTAACAATGAAATGTAGAAAATAAGGACAAATTTTTGTAAACAAAGTTAAATCTTATTCGCTCTGTTTGTTATACAAATTATTACACCATGTACTTTTATTCCACAACATAAAATCATCATGATGGAAATTTGAAATAACTACATACTTATTCTGTAATCTAAAAAGCATTTTTTTGTTAAGTTTTTACGTATCCTTTGTTATAAAATTCACATAAATTATACATCTTTAGCTTATGTACTTGTTAAAATTCGGGAACAATTCAATGTTTGAAAAATTTGCAGTTTGCGATTTTCTGAAATAGTACATAAGTATTTGTAAAATTAATGCTATTTTGAATGAGTTTTTCACTTAATTGTTTTTTTAACCTATTTTAAGTTGTCGATTTTCTAAAATCTTCAATGTCTTTTGATTTGTCTATGATACAGAAATTAACCAAAAATCCTCTACGAAGCATCTTTAAAATTTTAGGAGATTAATCCTGTCATCAGATTTCTTTCATCATAAACAATGTAACAGCTGCTGTGCAATGACTATTGAATTTTGTACAATAGTTAGTGTTTTTGCTTTTAAACAGCATCCTTTTTAATAAATTTTACCTGTTTAAAGGTTTTAAAAGTTTTGACAAGAAGTTTATACATAAAAATCAAGAAACGCTCGAATAAATTTTATGATATCGATTTCTGGTGACAATATGAAAAAACAGTTTTACTATATTCGAAAATTTCATCTTTTTTTTTGTATATCTAATATAATTTTCCATTTTTCTAACAATTCCCGCAGTTTTAAGAGTTTGAAACCAAAAACCTTTATCGTTATTTGCAAAAAAAAATTTTTGTATCTTCAATATTTTTATGATTTTTAAGTTTCTAAAATGACAATAAATTATTATTTATTATATAAAGGGTTAACGTGAATTGAACCATAAAATATGGATTTTCTATTGAATTAATATTACAAAAGCCCTTAATTGAAAAAATATTTTTTCAACAGTTTGCATTTGTAAAATTATTTGCTTTTATCTGAATTATCATTATTGAGTTCTCATGGAAAAAGTGAAAAATATAGAATATACATATTATATGTATAATAATAGAACGTTGACAAATCTATTGAAATCAGGACAGAAAAAAGTTAAATTTTTAAAAATAAATTTTAGAATTACCTATATAAGTTTTTTTTCCAATAAACTCTATTCTATCAATAAGTAGATGACAGATTATTATTTTTCAAGTAATATAATATGCAGGGCCGGCCCAACCTAATTTTTCGCCCTGTTCGAAGAACAAAATTTCGCCCTTATTCTGTTTAAATTTTTAATGAATATTAAAATGTTCAAGCCGTTTCCACACCACCCTTGGGTAGACTTTCAACTCACATTTCACATTTCATATTTTGAAAATAAATCAATTTATATACATAATAATACATACTTTCATATAATTCGAATTATATACGGAACTATTTATATACATACATACAGCCTTGAAAATAAAAAAAGTTATTGCAAACTGTTCAAAATAAAATCTTGCTCCTATAGTATTATTCGATCTTCATTAGAGATGAAAAAACCCATGAAAAAAACAATTTCGTTGGATTTTTTCATATTTTTCCGGATTTTTTCATAAAAATCCTGTAGTCCTGGAAAGGAATTTTTGTAGTTTGTAATTTGGCACAAGATGTGTGAAACACCCTGTACACCCAAATTTCATTAAATATCATAAATTTACCTACTTACTTCAAAAAATTGAAAAAAACCGTTCAAATGAATGTATGTATATCTTTTTCCTATGATTATGAAAAAAACAAATGTTTTTTTCCGCTTTTTTGGAAAAAAACCGATAAAAAGCAACGGGTGAATGTATTTTTCATTTGTGAAAAAAGCATTTAAAAAGCAGCTTTTTATGAAAAAATCCGGAAAAATATGAAAAAAACGGAAAAAAACAATTTTGAAAAAATCGGATTTTTGCTTTTTTCATCTCTAATCTTCATAAAAACAAACAACAACAAAAATGCTATACACACATTATTAGGTTCAATTTCAAATCTTGCACAGTCTCTGCTTTATCATTCTATATGTTTCGAATGGGCGCTACAAAAACAACAATATATAGCAAACTGTTCAAAATAAAATCTTGAACCTATAACCAAAATAATTCAAATTCAAAATAATATGAATTTAGAAGAGACGGACAAAATTTTGAGGGGATAAGACAGCACAAAAAAGGAAATGTGTGTAGTATTTTTGTTGTTGTTTGTTTTTATGAAGATCGAATAATACTATAGGTTCAAGATTTTATTTTGAACAGTTTGCTATATATTGTTGTTTTTGTAGCGCCCATACGAAACATATAGAATGATAAAGCAGAGCCTGTGCAAGATTTGAAATTGAACCTAATACTGTGTGTATAGCATTTTTGTTGTTGTTTGTTTTTATGAAGATCGAATAATACTATAGGAGCAAGATTTTATTTTGAACAGTTTGCTATATATTGTTGTTTTTGTGGCATTCATACGAGACTTATGTTCATAGTAGATGATTCTGTGGTCACAAGCACTAACCGCTTAAGTCTGAAGATGCTTATGTCGACTTAAGTGGTTTGCAAATGTGACCACAGAATTGGTTCACACAAAAATAAAAATCTATGTATATAAAATTTTAATATTATGTAAATATTTATATTGTTCTAATGGCGCCCCTCTAATTTTGTCGCCCTGTTCAGCTGCTCTGTCTGCTCATATGTAAAGGCCGGCCCTGATAATATGTAAAAGAAGAAAAAAACAATAATGGAAATTTTTGAATTGACTCTAGAAAATAAAAACACCTGCGACCTCTTTTTCATAGGTATACGAATGTGGATTTTTTTCTACCTCTTTAAAGTTACAGATTGTCATCTTGAGCCCATGTGTATTCTTATGTTCTATTAAAAACTCTTGTATTAAAAAAGCATTGTAAAATCATTAGGATTCATTTTAATTTAAGCGAATAAATTTATTTAATGGCTGATGAAGAAAATTTAATTAAGCTTTAATTAAAATGTTCTTATATGTTTCCTGAAAAATTAAAAAAAAAATTACTTCTTTTTATTATCCATCAAGCAAAAAACAAATTTGTAATATCGATTTTTTGTATGAAGTGTAACATTTAAAAAACTAATGTGAAATTAAAAATAAAATACTATTTCCTTATGTTATGGAAAACTGGAAAAAATAAAGGAAATTTTCTATTTTTTGGAATTACATATATATAGATTTTAATGTGTAACACAACTAGAAATTTACAATAACTTGCGAGAAAACATTTGTAGAACGATAAGACTAAACTTAACCTGAAGCTTGCAAAATAAAATTCGTACAATCAACTTTGTGTATATAAACAACAAAATATGCTAATTAAAAAAAAATTCTACTTTATATTTTTTCTTATTGAAAAATATATCAGAGAAAGTTTATTTTTCTTCTTAAAATTTTATAAGTGAAATAAATTTCAATTTTGTTTTTTGACTCTTTAAAATTTCTTTTTAGAAAGCCATACCTAGGCTTTGTAAACATAAATGTAGATAGGTACTTATATTTTCCATTTTTATCACACATCAAAAATTTTATTACGATATGTGACAATTTTTGAAATTGAAATTTAAAATTAAATCAAAAATATTATTCAGTTTTTCAATAAATAATAAAAAAAAAGTGAAAAAAAAAGTTTTGCACACGAGTAACCTCAAAAGTCTGAGGGGCAAATTGAAATGTGAATCAAGTTACGTTTTTTTAATATTATTTTATTTTATACATAATTTTTTTCCCTTTTAACAGATCAGTTTTGCATAATGCGAAAATCAGTATCTTCCAGGCATATTTAAATGGATTTTTTTTTGCAGTCACTAAATAAATAGTAAATTTATGCCGGATACAAGCAAAAAAAACAGTTTTTTTTCATATTCGTATTTATTTTTTGTAAGAAAAAGTAAGAAAAATAAATTTGAAAAATAAAACATTTTCCAGAACAATTTTATTCAGATATAAGGATGACTTGAACAGTGACATTGAATTTTCAACGTTTAAAATTATTGTATTATTAAAAAAGTAACAAACTGACATGGGTCATAGAAAAATTCATATTTTCTTTTGCATGAGATGAATAAAATAAAGAAAACCAGCTGAAAATTTGCAGTTTTTATTATTTTTATTGCTTTTAAAACTATTGTCTTATAATCCATAAAAAATTATATGAAAACTAACTAAAACTACTCATTCATATAAAAAAGAAAATTGTAAAAGTTGTATAAGCATAAAACAAATCAAAACAAGGAAAAAAAAAAATTAAAACAAAAAAAAACAAAAAGTAAAATAAAATAAAAATAATAAAAGAAAGAAGCGAGTTCATTAAAATAAAGTAATCTGGTAGATATTTTCTGTGAAAGAATAAAGTAGTGGTTGAATGAACAAAAATAATAATGATAAAGTTTTTGCAGACTTTTGGACTATTGTTAATTTTATCTGTATGATAAAAACTATACGTAATGTACGATCTAAAATAAAAAAAAAATCCATAATGTATATTTTTGTATTCATATAAAAATGGACATATTTTCCCATAGATAAAGGAAGAATTTTTATCATGAAACTTCTAGAATGCATTTTATGATTTATGACTTTTCAAGTAGTAGCAAAATTTAAAATTTTAGTCAAATTTTGTATGTATGTATCTAGGACCTAGGTATATCGTCTATAAAATTTGAGAACTTTAAAAATTTTCTTAATTTTGATTCTATTATTTTTTGCAGTGAAAAATTTAAACAGAATTCAAATAATACGACAGAGCAAATTAGAGTAAAAGTTTAGAAATAAAATATTTTAAGCGAGAATACATTACATAATATGTATATAGTTGTATGTATGTATGTACACACATACTCGTATGTATATTAGTATTAGCGTATTGTTTTCTTTTTCTTTTCCAATTATGCTGGGAGTAGAGTATTTTTTCAATATTAAAAATTGTGCTTAATTTTCTATGAATAGAAAAGCTTAATTTTATTTTATTCTTGAATTAGGTAAGTTGCAAAATATTTTTCTTCATAATAAAAAATCATTATGAGAAAAAATTTTCATTATTCTTAAATTCATTCTGTTATAAATCATTCATTTTTCATATGTTGTTTTTTGTTTGTACTAGTAAACAACTGAAAATAAACAAATATTTCTTTCACATATAGGAAATAAATAAAACGAATTAAAATATTCAAGATAACGTTTCAAAATTACACATAAAATAAAATATTCTATTTTTCAAATCACCTAAACAACGAACTTTCACACAATATACATATTTTTGTTTATGTTACGCAATCTCTATATCAAATGAATCGACACAATAAAATAGAATATTTCAAATACAAAATAAAAATTAACTTTAGACTTTACGACTTTTAAACATTAAATCTTAAAGCATAGTTCGCTTGGATCATACATACAAGTAAATGTAATACGTTTAGATATGGAGTAATTCAAATTTACAATTGCAGTATATTTTATATCTAATATTAAAATTATGATGTACATATGTACATAAAAAAATTTCATATTCCATATGTATATAGTTTTACATTTTGATTATATGAAATGTTGCAATTTATGCTGAATCATGATTACAATTTGTTAGACATAAGAGAATTTATATATTTATAATATGCAAAATACATATATATACATATACATAATATGTACATATGTATGATACTTACAGATAGATTTGAATCAATGTTCTAAAAGACTAAAAGTTTAATATACATATATGTATGCATATAGTATCTATGTTAATTTCATGCACAAATTTCCTGTGTTTGCAAAACATGAAAATACTCATATTATGAGAAAAAGAAAAATTTATGTTGCATGGCGTATATATAGTAAGTAATTGTATTGTATAATATAATATAAAATCATTACAACATTACTAGTCAACGGACGATTGATTTCCGCATTTCATGACACACGCATTTTATGCAATATTATGATAAAAGAAAACGCACCCTTTTTTATTTCATTGAAGCAGAAATAATTTTTGAAAATGACATACGGAAAAGTAATGAATTTTTAGGGTGATAATATTAAAAGATTCTTCTATTGATTTTGTTTAAAAGAATGGAATAATAAAGTAGAATCTGTGCGAAATGTTTAATAAAATTAATTTTTTGAAGAAAGAAATAGTTTCAATATTTCCTACGATTTTTCCTAATTTTATTGATTTTCGTTATTTTATTCATCAATCTTTTTTTCTCTCAAAGCATCACTGTTAAAAAAAAAAAATTTATTTATTCATTTTTCATTATTTTTCTATCATTTAGAGAGCAGCACTAAATTTAAATGGTGAACATGGCGAAAAATATACTACATGTAAATTTTAAAAAAAAAGCAATTTTTTTAAAAAATCTTGTCATGAGCTTTTATACTACATATTTATTAACTAAATTTATTATTGGCCAAAAAAAGGATTTATACACAAAGAAGATATGTATAACCTACATACATATTTTTCTAAAATTAACAAAAAAATGATTCTATATTTGTTGTAAATTGAAAAATATTTATACATAAGTACATATATCGTATATATCGACTTTGATATTTGGAAAAGACTTATTCCATTACAAATCTATTAATTAAGGAGGTAAAAGAAAACAAAACATTTAGATAATATACATATTATGTATGTAGGTACATATGTACATAGAAACCCGTGATAAAAAAAAAATTTTTATCCCTTAAATATTCGTGAAAAATGAAATTTTCACTAAAACACTAAAATTTTTTTATTAAAAAGACTTGATTCACAATGAAATATTTCTAAAAATAATAAAATTATTTTTATTGTGCTTTGTTTGTAGGATAATACTTTAATTGAACTTTAATCTTTTTATAAATATTGTATTTGAAATAATAATAATAATTACGCATTGCATTAATTTATTAATTTCATTTAACACTGTTTATATTTAGTTTGTGTTATGAGAATTCGGCCACAAATTCTAATAAATAAAAGTTCAATAAACCAAAAACAAAAACGAAAAAAAAAATGTTTATAAGTTGGAAATTTTCGATACTGTACTAGGATTACAATTTTTTTTTTTAATTTATATTTTTTCTTCTTTTTTGTTTGTTGTATACATACGAGTATATGACATAATCGCGTGACAAAATGCAATTTGAAATTAGATTTTATTTGATTGCGTACTATACAAGTCAACATAATTAATGGCAAACATGATAGCATTTTTGAAGAAAAAAGAAGAAAAAAAGAAAAAAAACATGCAATTTTTCGTGTTTTTATTAATTGGTTTTATTCGATGTTTGAAAAAAAGTGATATATTGATTCTATTTTGAAGTATAGAAACACTAGAAACTAAACAGACACAAACAAAATACAATAAATTTTTGGAATATAAAAATGTGATTTGATTTGTAAGGATTTTAATAATCCTTAACAATTTTAATTAAATTTAAACACGTGGTTTACTTTTCTTTAAAGGACACTTTATTTTAATAATCGTTATGATTACATCACGGGCTAATAGATACTCACTCTCAAATAATTTATCGAACAAATATGCAGTAATTAACACCATACAAATGAACTACTTTTCTCTTTTTAGTATATTTCGGTAATTAAAATGCATAGGATTAAATACATAACTGTAACTAATATATTAATATAGTACATTTACACATTTACTATAATAAAATACAATATTTAATTAGTTCTTATATACATTATTGCATTACGCCTACAGCTTTGAATTTGTATTCTAATTAAAATATACTATTTTTTAATGTAATTTTTTAGTCTGAAAATAATAATAAAAAGGACATTTTTTTTGGTTTTTCAAGGTTAAAAAGTGTAGAAAATGATGTGGTTTTAACAAACATTTTGAATTTTGATTTCTATAAATTAGAATTCAGTAAAGTATGTATTTTCATAATCATATTATTGTAAAATAAACATAATTTAAAAATCTATTATTTTTTCACCGGGCCTTTTTCATAAAACTCAGGTTCCTTTCTCTCTTAAACCATTTTGCTGATTTTCTGCGCTTTTGTGTGAAGGAAAGATTTTTTTAATATACACATATTTCGGTCACTTCGCCTTTAAAATAATTCATTTGAAACAATAACACATTTAAAATAATTGATGTTGTTCTTTTTTTATACATTTTAATTACTTATGTTAATTTATACTCAAGTCTAACCCAAAAAATTCTCTTTATTTAATTTTTATTTTTAAAATCTCATATGCGACAAAATTACAGATTGTAATTATGTAAGTACTTATATAAAAGTACATGATACATGAATAGAAATATAGGTACATACATATATATATATGTATGTACGAGTAAATATACATAAAATCTTTTGCGTGTGTAAATGCCCTACTTGTTTATTCACTGTAATACATACAACCTAATTAATAAACTTTAAATTAAGATTTTTTTCTTAGTTGAAGGAAATTTCTTATATTTTTGTGTATGTTATATATAATTTATAAATTTATAGTACATAATTAATATAACACTTATTTTTAGAAAAGTATATGAACTTAATTACCAAGATTTCACACTAATTTTGAACAAAAAAAAAAATTTTTATTTAATCTTTTCTGAAAATTGAATTGTAATGTTGGCAATTTTACACTTTCTTGTTAGAGAGCTTTACATTTTATGTTTGAAAATTGTGAAAATTGTTGTCGTTCATTGAAAACTCAATAAGTCTAAATAAAATAGTACTTTCAAGACAATGAACATTCAATTATCATCTTTGGATTAAAAAAACTACTGTATGTAAGCTCTCATTACATTAAAAACATTTCTTAAATACGGATACTGTTATAGGCTCATGCTTTACGATGAACTTCAATTTTAATTCATTATAGGCTTATATTTTCATTTCTAAATAATAAGGAGAATGATTTAACATAATAAATAGATCTTTACGATATAGATTCATTACGAAAGTAAAATGACAACTTCCTGTATAAAATGGAAAGGATTACCTTTATACATTTTTTTTAGCAAGTATTACCATAGTAGTATACCATTTCTTTCTTCAAGTAATTTCCTGTAAAAAATCACACAATATTGTTTAAGCATAAAAACAAAATTAAAACAATATTGAAATGTTTAAAACAAATAAACAGATACAATACATCATCTATCCCAAAAAAATAAGATTGATAGTCACATCAGTTTTTTTTTTGTACTTTTGATTTTTTTTTTTGAACACCATATAAAATATTAGGATAACAACGATTACTTTTGATTAAATTGCTGGTTTTTCTCAAAGGTATTGACTTAAATCGCAACTGTGTAGAATATAAATTATTATTATAAATTTTTTATAAGTATGTATATTTGTGTATGTGTTTTACAATAATAAGAACAATATGCCTTAGGGAATAATAAATGAAATATGGATATAACGTTTCAAAACTTCATTTCTTTTTTTAAAGTTATTTCATTTACTATATACAAGTATTTCAATATAATTTTTATCCCTCGTCATGTTTGACACCCTCTTGCATAACGCAATTTACTATAACCTTCAGCTAAAAATATATTGAAATAAGTATATAAAAATATATTTATGTTTATACATTTTCAATGAAGATAAAAAAAAATGTCATGTTGGGGTAAAAATTTTGAAATGTTTGATCCAATAAAATTTATCACACGTTGTTGTTTTTTTGTTTTTTAGAAATAAAAATATAAATCGAAAAGATATTCTGTACAAAATAGAATAAAATATAAAAATATTTTTATAAATAGAATAAAAAATGAAAGTTCTTTTAGTGCAAGTGACTGAAAACATATGGTTTCACCACAGTTTTATGACCATGATAAATTGTCGTTGAAACTAACTATTCACGTTTGTCTATTATTTTATGAAAACAAGAAAGAAAAAAACAAAAACAAATAATAAAGAAAAAAAAAGAAGAACAAATACTAATAGAAAGTGACTTTATTTTTGTAATAAAATTTGAAATTGAGTTTAATATAAAATTGAAAAAAAAACAAACAAAAAACGTCAACAGTTAAAAATGAAATTACTTTTCAAAAACAAAAGTTATAAAGTTTTAGCAAATCTTATGTATGTGATAATAATTAATAATTTTGAGCTTAGACATCTTTGTAGAATTGTGAGCATAATTAATATTTTTTTAAAATTATTAGCTAGCTAATTCATTATTAATTTTTTTTAAAATATGAATTAACACAACGGCCAGTATAAAGTTCTTTCGAAAATATTTTAGAAATATTCTTTACTCAGTTCTTTCCATATTTTATTCTCATGAAACTATAAAGCAAGCATTTCCCGCATAAGCATTTACATAAGTAATTTTTATTTCTTACCTTTGATACCAATTTCTTGTAAATAAATTATTTTTACTATTTTTGATTTTGTAAGAAATTTTTAAAATAATCTAGAATTTTTTTGTTTATTATTCAAAATCACGGGCTTTTTTAAGGATTAAACGGGAGACACACGTAGGATATTGATACTATATAATCTCAATACCCTTCAAATACCACGTGTGTGTCATTAACATTTCTGTATTAACTACAAAAAATACGTGGTATTTGGTTTGGTATTAATAATTTTTCGTGCATAACCGTGGTATTGTAAGAATTTATTTAATTCACCGCCACCAATAATTCAATTTTTACTTGAAAAGTTAAATAACGTAAACAATTTTAATTCAACGCAAAATAAAAGAATAAACTCGAAGTTGAAATCTCTCTTTCAAAATACTCGCTTATGCCCCTTTTACAATATTATTTTAAACTCAAAAATATAAATACAACACAAAAGCCGTTTTTTTACACACACAATAATTGGTCAGAGATTGGTATTCTTAAAACTACGATATTGATACCATGGTACTGATACTATATGTCTGTCTCCCATTTTACAACAAAAAAAAGCTTATAATTCACCAAAATACTTATATATGTACATATGTAGTATTATTTGATTTCTTTTGACGAAACCTTTATTTTAAATCAAAATCTAGTTTTTGGAGCATTTGTTTTTCTTTTCTCTAACAGCCATATTCACCAACAGGTAATATGTCGGTAATAACATTATGACGGTCCTAACCTAGTCATAACTTGATTATGACGGTAATAATAGTATGGTGAATAGACTTATGACTGTCATAAAGTTATGACATGATGGTGAATATGGCTGTAAAATATTAAATCGAACAAAAAAAAATATTTTTAACAGAAATTCCAATTAGAAGTTTTTTCTAAATTTTTAGATATTTCACAGAATTTAATGTGTTTTTGCAAATACACATACTTACTAATATTTGCACATGCATATCAGATGTGCTGCGTTTGACCCTATGGAAAACATAAATTTTTATTTCAGTTTTGTTTTTCTACTCATAAATGTCAACGTTACTGGTATTTTCGAATCATTCCATAGGATATGTTGAAAGTTTTTTGAAAATAAATGTCAATAATATAACATTCAGCATATAGCACTTTCATCAACTGTTTTTTTTTTTTTTTTTTTTTTTTTGTAGATATAAAACTGAAATTTATTTTGCACGAAAAATGATTGATTATTCTTTTATTAAATGTACTATAGCTATTGAAGTTTTCCATTTCGTTTAATATCCTTTTTGTCCTTTTATTGTTTCAGAGCATACAATTTTCCGTTTCCGGACATAAAGTGTTTTAAATTTTTATGTTTTCACGAAACTAAAACTGTTGTTATTTTTTGTTTTTAATGTCGTACAAAAATCCTCTTTAGCACAGATATCATAGATTTATGTAATTACACATTGTGTATCTATTTAGGTATAAGAAATATTTATTTATTTTTCGAAAAATCCAAAAGTTATACATGTTCAACTCAAAAAACCTCACTGAGTTGAAAAAATTTACAATTCAAATTATGACTCCAAAAATATTTGTTTATTTGTTGCATTCCAGAATTGACAATTTGGTTGCGGTGCTATTTTAGTTGCATTGGCTTTTCAATAGAATAACTACGCTTTAATGAGAGGGTGGGCAGTAGCCGAAGCGGTCGGTATCGAGCTCGAATTCGTCAAGTATATGAAAATAAATATTTTTCTCTTTTCAGCTGATTATTGACTTCAGTTGGTTAGAATTTGTTTGATGGTTTCATTGAAATTTTATAGGCCCAAACTGAAAAAGTGGAAGGCCCGATGACTACAAGTAAATCAAATGCTTGAAGAACGTAGAGCAATCATACAAAAACTTTTTAAAAAGAAAATGGGAATAATTATATTGACATACCAAGGTCAAGTGGTTCGATTGTTTCGAAGGTTAAAGGAATTGATGAAGACTTAATATATAGATTTGCAGTAATTTTAAAAACAATTTCGAATGGATACTCTATTACTATGAAAAAATTAGAAATTATTGTATTGAAGCGGCAAAAAAATTTGTTAAAAAATATTCTTGGTATTACATGACTGTCACAGTACATACAATTTTAATTCATGGGCTTCTAATACTTTAAAGTATCTTAATTTTTTATCCCAATTGGCCAACTTTCTGAAAAAGCGAGGAATAGGGATGTGAAATTTTTAGAGAAAAACGAACGCGAAAATGTTCTATGCAAGTAACAAATGAAGATTTTCTGAATGTTTTCTTATTAACATCCGACCCATATATCACCTCACTACGACCCCTCCCTAGAAAGTCACACTTATTTTTGTTGAAGTGTTAAATCTTCCACAATTTTCTTAACCAGAACAAGTTGATTTCGAAGAATTTTATATATCGTCCGATAGTGAATGGACTACCTACCGATTTAGAAAGTGAATAGCACTTTTATATCATGTGTACATAGCTATGTATGTATTATATATGTAGAAAAATATGTTAAAATTATAGTTATTTATAAAAAACATATTGTCAAATCCGCTTTTTAAATTTATTTTTCAATAAAATAATACTAATTTCAAAATAAAAAAATGACTTTTAATATACATACATACAATAGCTCACAAAAAATAATTTTGGCCAGAAAACACCCACTGGCACTGTGCTATGATATGAATTTAATTTTTTTTAAAAAAAAGAATAACAAAAGAATTTGGTGTTCAAATTTACAATTTTTAAAAATTATAAAGATTAATTTTTTTTTTATTTCCAATTTGATTTTTTTTATTTTTTTATTATTATTATTATTATTGTTAAAATTTTGTGCCTATCAATTTTTATTTTTTTATTGATTTAATTATTAGTATATGTAGTAACTATAGTAACTAGAACAAGTAATATTGGAATAATTAACATTGAATAGAGACGAGAAAAAACTTGTTACAAAACTTTTCAATTAACCACGAATGTTCTTGTAAACGTGACTGCTATACAAGAACATCAATTAATACAGAATAATACATACATACTTTACTATGATAGGAAGGAAATTTTCAAAACAAAGGAAACAAAAAAAAAATTGTTTGGTTTTTGTTACTTAAGTCGTACATGGTCATACAATATTTACAACGCTAACTATTTTATTTTACTATATAATGTTACCAGAAAACATCTGGTAAAACAATAGTTTTGATTTGATGAAAGTAAAAAATATCTTGATCGTAATACTTGTACTGCATGTTCGACCTACAACAGGAAATTGTATAATGTTTAAAATTTATGGTAATTGAATAATTGAATTATGCATAATTTTTTGTCTTTGCACTTCTATTCAATTAGTTGATTTTTGTTTTTAAATAACGCATGATGTTATATATTGTAACTCTTCGTTTTTGGTTGTTTTTTTTTTTCAAACAACTTTTGGAAAAAGAAAAATAATTAAAAAAGGACCTATTTTATCTGTGAAGTTTTATCATCATAAATCATCTAAATGACATCTTTTTGAAAAGGTAAAAGGAAAATAAACTACTTTGAGATAAATTACTACCATGAATTTTGTAATATCAAGTGTCTTTCTCAGATATCATTTCATTTTATAAGTGTGTATAGTATGTGTGTATATGTTTTGTTATACCTGAGATCTTTTCATTTATATATATATATATATATATATATATATATATATATATATATTTAAATGTATATATGTATGTTTAATATTATACTTTTAGTCGTCAATTCAGGTGTATGAAAATTCTTTAAAACTGATGTGATTTTTATGCAAATCTTTTTCAAGCTTATTCTAGGTCATAGAATAGAAGACCTTTGAATTAGTCAAATTGTAAAATATGATATAACAGTGAAGATTTGATGTTTGATAGATGATGTTAGACATGAATCCTTCTTTCTTCTAAGCTTGATATATGATTAAGGGTAAAACAAAAAAATAGACAAATTTTTTTTTATGTTCATACTTACGTACATATCTATAATTTTGAATGTCATAGATATTGTGTCAAAGAGACTAAAGCTAACCTATTTTATTTTGATAAAACTTACAGGGACTATATGAAAAACTGCCAAAAAAAGATATGAAACTATGTGTGTATGATGTATTAAATATATTCACATGAATATATGTGCATTGCATTTCCATTTCGGTACATCTATTATAAACGTAAATGAACAGAATGATTTGAAATTTCTTCGGAGCATCTATATATGTATAGTATATTAGAAATGGATGTACTACATTATGTGTGTTTATGTTCCAGCATAACTCTAAAGCACCTGGGGCAAAAAACGTGAAATTTTGTCATTAGATTTGCTTTATATGATGTTAAGGATCACACGATTTCCTCGATATTCACTCCCTAAGGGGGTTTAAAGTGGTTCAAAATTTGCATAGGAAAAAATTATGAAATATTTATGTAGTTCCATTAACTTGAAAGTTGGTAGAAATTCCCTTAGCTAGAAATAGTATTTTGTATTAATTGTTTGGAAATTTACCCCTAGAGGATTCAAAATTCTGATGGAATTTTTGCTAAGCTACTGTTCAAAATAGGGAATCGAAGTTACCCTACACTGGAAAGTAAGGTCACCTTTAGATTTCAGTACAGTATTTAAGTTTCTATAAAAGTTAACTGTTAGAAAGTATCGTAAGTAATATTAAGGAGAATTCATTGGAACGGTTGTATGAACATTAGATTTTACACAATAGATTGAATTCATTTCTTTTGCTGTCTTTTGCTGATCAGGATAAATAAATACTAAGCAAAGCCGGGTAATCAGTTAGTTCACTATGAAAAAAAATTAAATTAACCTTGAATAACATTTTATATTTATGACGGTCATAAAACTAGTTTGGTGAATAGACTTATGACTGTCACAAGTTATGACTAGATGTAGAATAAGGCACTTTATTATTTTTAAATTTCACGTATCGACTTTTGAAATATTATTTTACAAATAGCTATTCATAATGAGATCAAAATGTTTCTTTAACTTTATAAAAATCTTAAACCATAAATCTTAAATAACTCTCTCTCGTTTCTTTAGTTGCATATTATTTCGTAAGCTGAAGAGTCTGGCAGGACAGGTGCATTTCCCACGAATTCGATACTCCAAGTCGAACTGTATTTACAATCTACATAAATAAAAATATTGATTTGCCACTTCCATTGAAATCAATGTATTTAGATTGCTTTATTTTGCTCTTTTTCATTGAACCAGTTTTTTACGAAGTCATAATCAAGACCTTTTTCTTCGTACTTCACTTAAATCAATTTATGTAATACCTAAATGTATTTTCGACAGGTAAAAAAAGGTACCAAATGTGATCATTTCCGATGATCTGAAAATCATTTATAGGTTGCACATGTACATTTATAATACAAATAAAACAATATTAAAATATGCAATTGTTTGCCAAGGACTTTTTGTTGAAAATAAATTTTCAAGAAAAGACTAATAAAATCGGCAATATTTTGAAGATACATATACATATGTATGTACGTATGTATAGTTTATTTTTTTCTTTAAATAATTTTGTATTCTGTTGGCACATACAATACAGTATATTTAAATATTTAAACAGATGCAGATTGTAGATACTAAAAATCAACAAATTCCAAATCAAATCACTACATTTACAATATTGATGAAATTTAACAAATATAATTAAACAAAAATTGTATATCCTTTTCATATAAAACTTCAATTGACAATGAAATATCCTTAAATGATAAATTGCAATAATACACGATTGATTTACACCTAGATATACATTTATGCAATATTTTATTACAAGATATCGTGATAAAAAACACGCAAACTTAATAAGATTCTGTTATATTTATTGTACAATACAAAATTATATCAAGTTAAAGTATAAAAAATAATATTAATGAAATAAAACAAAATAAATAAATAATAACGAAAATATATTATATACATACACCAAACATAGAGGATAGTACGATATGGAATTTTTCATACTATTATTTATATCTTAAAATATACATATAAAAAAAAAATTAAATAAAACATTTAGTAAACAAGAACAATGGGTTGACCTAATTTTAAAGCTTACATTTTGCTTATTTTTTTTTCGGTTTTTGTTCATGATGATGTAAATATGTACAACAGAAACAAACATTGGTCCATTGGTAAATATATAATGCTAAATGAAAGTTCTGGTGAAAAACAAAACAACAATAATAAAGAATTAAAAACATGGAGCATTAAATTTTAAAAACAAAACAGCAATAATCAAAAACAAAACTGAATGAATTGTGTTTTTTTTCTTTTTTTTTTTCAAAAACAATGATTATATTACACATAAACAAATGATATTGAAAGAGATTACATTAAAATTTATGAATGTAGAATTTATTTGCATAGCATGCAAAATTTAAGTCATGTAAGCATTATTACGCCCCAACAAAGTTATTTTATTCATTTATTAAAACAAAAAAAGGATTTTTTTAATTCTTGTTTTTTTTTCAGTATCAAAATCGATTTTATGTTTATGTTTTTGTAAACACATATGTGTGGGTAAATTTATAAATTATAATGTTATATATATTTAAAAATACTTGCACTAAATCACACAAATTAAATTATTCATGTGTAATATAGTGTCTAAGAACTTCAAGAAACTTCTAAAATATTATTAAATGATTTGAAAAAGTTTCGAAAACTGTTTTTTTTTTAAAACTGTGATGTACATAACATGTAAGTGTAATAAGGAGTACATTAAAATATTTTACCAGAAAGTACTGCACTTAAAGAAAAATAGTAAACAATTAGAGTGTGCATTGCAATTATATTAATTTAGAAAATATGTGAAACAATTTTTTCCTAATGCCCAATTTCTTCAGAAGTCTCTGCTAACTGGGTATCACCTAAGTGTAAGTGATAGCTAGCTAGAGGTATAGATTTTTTCATTAAAACTTTCTGCTAACCAGGTGGCAACTACATTTCTGATTTCCAACTCTAAAAATCATTAAATTTTAATTTAAAGTTTAGTAATGTCGAATTAATATCAGCTGTTATTATTTAAATATTTATTAAGCTGTAACGTATTATTTGAATATTTTTCAAACTGTAACGTTTATTTTGTGTTAAGAAAAAAGTGTGTAAGTGATTAAAAAAGATATTTTTAGTAAATGCGTATAATAAATAAACATTGGAAAATGGGTGATAAAAGATTTACAAAACAAGAAATGGAACTACATACTATTAGTAAATATAGTGTATGAATATAAAAATATAATAGAAAATAACTAATCTAATGACATTAAGTAGCAGCAAAAAAAGAAGCGTGGGAGAAAATTGCATGTAAACTCATCGAGAAGTCGAGAAAAAAAATCAATATCGTCTCAAAACTCATAATGACCTATTTCTATTGTCAACGAATATGGTCTTCTTTCAAACCTGAAAAAACCCATCATCTTCATCAAATCTAACAAAATGGAATCGAATACATCATCCATTTCGATATACATTTTTTTTTAAATCACCAAAAAACTTTATTTCCTCATAAAATGTTTAAAAACCATTTTCCTTTACTTCATTTGACAAGAAAAAAAATGTAAATATGCGTTACTATCGAGAGCGAGCTAAACTTAGGTGGCAGCTAAGTGCTAATCAGAGGTAAAAAAATGCAAATCTCTTTATTATCTTTCTGCTAAAGTTAGCTACAAGATAGTTGAGACTGAAAAAATTAGGCATAAGGTACAAATTTAAAAAAATTAGTACAAAGTACAAAAAAAGGCTTAAAGGTTAAAAAAGAAGGTAGAAAGAAATCAAGTTAAAAGTTACATATTTGAATTTTTGCTGTTACTTAAAGTTTAAATTTTAATAATGTAAAAAAAAATGTTCAATAAATTTTAATTTTCCTGACATAACATTGAATTACCACTGAAAAGGTATTTTAAAGAATCTTTTAAATTTTCTACCGACTGTATATCCTTCTTGATTAAAATTATTAAATTACATTTGAAAAATAAATTCTTTTTAGCAAATATTTAAAATTAAAAATATTATACTAAATCAAAAATATGATTATGAAATTCTTTGAAAAAAAAAAAAAAACAAGTTGAAAACATAATAAATCTTTATTAAATTTCTGCCACCTACATCATTTAAGGACATTGACATTTTATGGATTCGTAATTCTCTAAAACTCAAAATAAATTATTAATTACAATAATAAATATCCAGTATCTATATTGAAAATAAATTAAAACGCCTCAAATGATATTAATTTAAAAATGGTAACTATACACTGCGGTTTATACCTACATATGTACATAGTTAGTTTAATTTTCTTTGCAATGAAAGTAATGTGTCATCAAATCAAATGAAAGGATTTATTGAGGTTTTAGTATTACAATACAGTACTCTATATAAATACTGAAATTGACACGTGCAAAAGATAATCTTGGTACAATCAATTCAGATTAGTTATTTTATTACAAGAAATTTAAGAACTTTCAAGTATCTCAAAACTTTATAATAAATTTATTTTATAAACTTTAAAAGAGTTTTAAATTTTTTTTTAAAGTTTTAACAGACAAAATTTTACTTGAAAATTATTTAAAATATTTAATTGAATTTAAAAATCAAATGCCGTTAGATACTAAGGCTTTTTAAATAATATTATGTTACAATTTCCTTTAAAAATAAGTAGTTGTTGTATTTAAATCATTAACAAGAGGAATAAACACATTTTTCACATTTCCTTTTTCTATTGTTATCAAATCTGTACAATAAAATTTCTTTGATTTCATTGAAAATATGCCTTTGAGGGTCACATCATGCTTCTGACATTAACATTATTCTATATTTAAAGTCATACAGAATATAAAAAAAAATATATGTATGTATTGTATGTATGATATATGTACATACATACATATATACATATATGTATAAGAGACTTTTCAAAGCATAAATACAACAAAGAACCGGAAGGTAGCACGGAATTACAAACGAATTATCAGGATGCTTGACAAATGTAAAAAAGATTTAGATAAATTATCAAATATATATTTGAAAAAAAGACGGAAAAGCAAAAGAAAAAAAAAAGAAATACAATATTTTATGCTACTTGTTTATTTATTTCAAATTTAAAAAAAAAAGTCATTGTGTCATATAAAAAGTATAAAGATAATTTTCAACAGATAACATATTGTCATGAATTCTGACAGGATTACTTTCGCTTTTTTCATTGTATTTTTTTCTTAAATTATTTCAGAATACAAACATACACAAACATAGAATATTTTATAATTTATCATCAAAAACAATATATATGTCAAACATTTGCTTTACACTAAGATTTAAATGTATTTACATAAAGAATTACATTAATACATCTACCATAATTCTATTGATCAATATAAATTTCACATAAATTTCTGAATGTCCGGTTTTTACACACGAAACACAACAAAATCGGCTTAAAAGCAATTAATCATGAAAAAAAAAAATTGAAATAAAATATAAAAAAAATTACTTGCCGTATTTCATTAATACATATTTTTCAATTGTTTGGATTATTTCTTTTAAATTTATGGGTTATGAAATTTTTCTCTATATTTTTACAGATTTATTTTCAATAAATTCACATCTGCACAAATACAATACCCTAAAAAATTTTTTGAAATTTTTGAATTATTAAAATGAAAAGTCAATATAGGAAAAAAAAACTATAAATAGCTTTTTATACTACATATTATGTATATTGTATATGTACTAAAATATAGAGAATATATAATATAACAGCTATACGAGTATATTATACTAAATAAAATACCCTTATTATATAAAAATAAGTCAATTTTACAATGATTACTCACTTTGTTTTTGTCACCTGAAACTAGAATATGGTGGACTGGATGGAAAATCAAAGATTTTCTATAATAGAGGTCGATTCGATAGAAAATGAGTTCTTTTTAGTTGAGAAAAAATAAAATACATAGATATTATATGTTTTTCTCTACTCTATGTATGATACTTCTCTTACACGGTACAATTGTGGTTGTAAATAGTTTTTACAACTTTAAAATGCGTGTGAAATTTGACCTCAATCAATGTGTTCTGATATCAATCAATCCAATCCTTAATTATTTATTTTTCAGTCTCCTATTATAGTTTTATCTCACGACCTGTTCGATGATTTTCAAGTTTCCTAATAATTATAATTTTCTTATGCGACAAAATTTTAGCCATACGTTACGATGTATTGGAGAACCAAAATACTTGCAATTATAGCCTAATATTGTTAATTTTCAGGAGCTTTACTACAAAAAAGTAAAACAAGTATCTAACCAAGAACTCAATATGTCTATGGACGGTCTATAACTATCGGTCATTCTGTTGATTCCGCTCCAGACCCCTTGTTTCTAAAAATTGACCTTTTTTAAAATTCCAATTTTTAATAAATTAATATTTTTGTAAAACGTTGTTCTGTGTAATTTATTGATTTTTAACACAGCACATAGGTTAATTTGAATTTTCTCACATTTTCGATTTTCAAACATATTCCCATGCTCATATTGATATAAGTATGTAATTTTTTTGCAAATATTATACAATAGTTTAATTCCCAATCAACTTAAATGTGCATGTTAAATATCAAACAAAATGCTTAAAGGATTTTTTTTTTTAAAGTAATTTTCTGTAAGTGCATGTAATTTACATTTTTTCTCTTAAACTTTCATTTCAAATTCATGTTACATTTTTATTCTCTTTATTACACTGTTCTGGTTACTGTTACATTATTTTATGTAACCATAGAGAACACATATTACGTGGTGTAGCATGTTTTTCTATGCATTTTGAATACGGTCAAAGCCTTTAAGGGCTAATACCCTCCAGTAAGGAACTAAAATTATCCTCATACATATACATATGTACATATTATTCAACCCATTTAATCTATACCAATTCTGACGTCAATCATAGAGAATTGTAAAGATAGTATGTGGGGCGAAAAATATGTGAATAGAATATAAACTCTTTTACAAGTTAAAAATACGTTTCTTACAAACTGCAAAGTACTCTCATCTGAGATTCCATTGTATTGGTAACATTATGAATATATTCAAAATAAAATTCTCCACATATAAAAAAAAAAGCAAAATGTGTAACGGTGAAAAGTATACGACTAATACATTCCACCAAATTGGTTTATTTCAACGATTCGATTAATCTATAGGTTCACTGAATGTTACATTTACAATGTTTACAATGTTTACATTCTGTAAGTAGTTGACGTGTCAAACATCCCTTTAAGTAACATTAAAAAATAGAACTTGTTGGATTTTTTTTTTCATCAAAATTTAGGTTAACAGAAAATGTAAACACATTGTATCTTCATGTTTTTCTTTTTAAAATGATCCGGAATGTTTCGGTGGGATTTATTTCTTAATATGAAAAATAAGAGTAAGTTAAGCAAATAACTGATTTCAAATAATCAGGTACATATTCAAGTGTTGTAAATTTTTGATTTTACTTATGAAGATTAATTTTTAGAAAAATTTTTTCATGGTATAGATATACGTTACGTGTACATATTAATTTTCTCAAGACATTCAATTTCCTAAAATAATTTCATTTTTTGAAAGAAAAAAAAAATATTGAGAAGTAAAATTGATTTTTTTATTCTGAATATGATTAGAACTTTTTAAACATATGTATATATGTACATACATATGTCACGTGACATATTAAGACCAATAAAGGTACAAAAGTATGAAAGAACTATCATGGGAAAAGTATGAATGTAGCAGCAAAGAAAATGAAAGTTAGAAAAAAAAAACATATTCATAATTTAACAAAACAGAAAGTGTTTAAAATTTTCATCACGTAGAAGCAAAAATGTTTTTGGAACAAGAAATTCCTTTATTTGATGTCAATATCTTTGTAAACATTAAAAAAAATATACAAGAAAAGAATTTTCTAGAATTACTTACAGTTCTGGTTTTGTGAAATACTTTAAGGCTTTCGAACTTTTAAGACAAATATACAAAGATACAAAATGTACGTACAAACATATGTATATGTTTGTATTTACAGTTTACACACATATAAATATTTAAATCATATAATTTAGTCTAATTTTATAAGAGAATTTATGAAATATTTTTTGGAAAATCCCATCATTTAGTTATTGATTGATAATATCTATTATAGAAATTCATGAAATTAATTCCATTTTATCGAAGAAAAAAACAACAACAAAAAACCAACAAAACGAAAAAAAAGTTTAAAACTAAAATGTGTCATAAAAGATCAAATTTAGATACTATCCCGCCAATAAAGTTGGCTTTTAAAATTGCCTTTTACTTTTTTTAAGTAAAATCTTCTCGTTTTCTTAATAAACGAGAGGATTTTGTCTAGGGATTGAGAACAGATGTATTCCATTCTCATTACATCAGAGTTCCATGTACGAGCAGCCTTATCCTAGAGAAGGCTGGGCAACAGCAGATATGGTGCTCTGTTGTTTCCGCCTCCTCCAGGTAGGCCCCACACCTTAGATTATTGACCACCTTAATGACCGCTAGATGGTGGTTATACGTGTTGTGCCATGTGAGGAGCCCAACGAGCGCACTGTAAAAAAAATCAAGTTTCCAACTATCATTGTATCAAAATTACATCATTGAGTAATTTATAAAATTTTACTCTTTGTCAAAGTAAAAAAAAAAATTATATGGGCGGATGAGAGCTCTTTCTAGTACTCTAGGAGCTTTGGGAGAAAGTTCCTTACACCTCCTTTGGATTGTCCTTTAGATGATCTGATTTGCCAATAATATTTCAGGTGCACATGCAATCTTTTCATAACTTACTTCTGGATTTTCCCTCACAACACATAGTATAATTCTATCTTGAAGTCTGCTGGCAACCCGTTTTCGCCCACTCCTTGCCCGATTTTGTATGGATCCAAGGGTGTCTTTTTCCTAAAAAGGATTACAGACTGTTTGCCGAATAATTTTTTAAATTTTTGTTAATTATGATGCATAAACTCTACATTAAAATTTAAAAACCACTTTTGATCAAAAATCCAGAGACATTTCTTTGATTTTCACCATTTTCTAGCAGTTTTTAATGAAATTCTGCACAGACAGAATTTTATAAATAAGCAGAAAACTATAATTCACCAAATTACTAACTTTTCTGTAAAAATAATAGTCCAAAACTGAACTTAATTTAATTTCGTTCTTTGTAAAAATACTTTTGCCCTATGAAGTGATCACGTTGTACCGTTATTTTTCCAAAAACTATTGAACATCTGGCCATGAAAATTCGCACAGTCTTTCTAGGCACTTGATGTAAACAAATTAAAAAAAAAAGTAAAATGATTCATTGGAAAATAAAAAAGTTATGTAGCTTTTAATTTTTACTACGATAAAAAAAGTCATTGTAAAAATACTTATGCCCATCACTGTATATGACTGAAGCATATATGTATATATGCTAAATAATGTAGTCTGAAGCTAGAGCTTAAGTTTTTTATACGATGACTGTAATTTATAACCAACTTATAATCAAAGGGTATATTTGAAATGAGTATTATAAAAATTTGAATGGTCTTATAAAAATTCCAAATTATTCCCTTAGTAGAAAAGGCAAAATTAAACACTCTAATACTGTAACATTCCAGAAATTATTTTTAACAATTTGAAAAATTATTATAAATTTTATTATATTTTTTCTTTCAAACAAATAAAAATTCGTTATAAATTTAAAAAAATGATTCTCCACTTTAAATTTATTACAAAAGCTTTTATGTAACCCACAATTTAAATGGATACATTTCAAATCGTAAAAAAACGCCCCTCAATTACACGTATCTTTTTAATTCTCTATTCTATTTTATTTCCATTCATTGCATATTAGTGCAAATAAATTACATATAAGATAAAAGAAAAATTTACAATTTGAAAAAAAAAATGTTGAATTTTCTTTTATGTGAGACCATTTGTGATTTCGTATTGATTGCATTTTCTTTTATGCACTCTTACATTTAACGAGCTCTTAAAAGCTTTTCAATTGAAATGTCCATTTCATCCATTAAATCTTCAGATTATATGAAAGAAAAAAGAAAATTTAAAGGACATGAACATTCTTAGGTAACTTTATAGATAGGTAATAGATACACAAATTTTGTAAAACTGGAAGTAAAAAGTATTTTTTTAGGTTTTCTTTTTGTTCTTTCATATGAAATAAATTCTGCACTTTTAAATTGAAAATAAGTAAATTTTAACAATATATTCTCAAGTTTTATGTCATAGTGTGTTAGACAACAGTTCAATGAAATTATAAAAATTAAATCTAATGAAGAGTTTTATTACGCGTCAAATGTCAACACACACACTATTAAAAAGTGATATTAATAATAAACAGAAGAAAAAAAAATTATTTTAGAGTTAATATCGAACTTAGAATAATTTTGAAATTATTTTCATATCATCATGCATTGACTTTATGTCAGTATTTGTTTAATGAAGATTGACTTAATAATCTGCCAGTTAATATACAGAAAAAAAAATTTTTCAAATAATTATAAATAAATTGACTTTGATATTTTTAATAAAAACTCATCATGACTAAATTTGATCAAGGCCATATATTCTAAATAACAAAGTGCTAATACCCTCTTTTACTTGTACTAATACCAAAATAAATTTAAATATGTATACATCATTATGTTATTATTTTTTCTTGACCATAGAATAATAATACTTTTTTTATTTTATTTTTTATTTACATAAATTATTCACATGAATGAATATATTCTATTGTTAACATAGAATCAATGTTCAATATCGATGAATATTATAATTAATTTTCATAATGAATTTATTCGTCTGGTTTCAATGTACGTAAGTAGAACAATAAATATCTATGTGTGTACTATGTATACAATATATAATATTTAATATTTATCAACAATGAAATTATTAAAAATTTGTTTGAATATTGGTTTTAAAAAAATTAAATTATATTCAATAAATTAAAATTATTGTTTACATAATCAAGGATATTTTTTTTTTCTGATTTAAATTTGTTATTATTGATTATAAAAAAAAAAATTTAAAAAAAAAAACAATAAATAAAAATACAATATGGCGAAAAAAAATAATATACTTAAATACGTGTATTTAATTTTGAAAAAATAATCTTTTAGTCTGTAAGGTACATACTTCAGAAAATGATTTCATAGAATCAAAATTTCTAGACTAAATTTTATTTTTTTCTGAATTTAAAATTGATTTAGAATTCAGTATCTCAGAAAATTTTTTTCTAATATTTTGAGTTTTCATAATTCCATAAGAGTTTATGTTATAAAAGTGCTACTATGATATTTGAATTGAAGTTTGTAATAGGTTTCATATCATTATAATCGAATTTTATTGTTCGTTTTAATGAAAGAGCCAAAAATAAAAATTTTCAAATAAAATAATTGGTCTTTCATGATTCCATTTATTAAAACTTAGGCTTCATTGTTTTATAATTGTTATTAACATTTTATAAATCACCCTTATTTCTTAAAAAAAATTATACAGACAAGGAAGGAAGGTGAGATAGAAATAATCAAACATATTTATTGTGGTCTGATGGAAATTAATAATTATGAATAGTCGACTACATTTATTTCAAAAGAATATTGAAAATATTCTAATATTAGATGGTGCTTCATATATGCTTCATATGCTATAGGGTGATTTTATTTTCTTTTAGCTTCCTAAATAAAAACTATTAATAACATCAATACAAAAGCATATTGAGAATTACGTCACTATACAAAAAGAAAAAAAATAAACAATAACGAATAGGTACATACTTGCATTATTTTCAAAAATATAAAAATTTATATTTTTCAAATATATTTTATGTGAAGCATAAAGGTTTATAATTTATATTCAAACACACATGATATTAATGGTAAAATTGAAAATAGCTCGATAATATTGCAACATCTGATACTAATGTATTTTAAGCGTTCATAATTTTAACATTATTTTCTTTACATGCACTCGACTGATTAATAATTAAATTGCTAAACAAAGGTTTGTGTATGCTTGATAATAAAAGATAATTAAGTGAAATTACATATGCAGTGTCGCTGAAAACTAAAGGAACTGCATTTATTGAAATGTTCTAACTTGAGTATAATGAAATGGACAGCTTATAATCGCCTGATTTGAGTATAATAAAGAATACTTTAATTAATTATGGAAATTTGTTTCGTTATTTGTAAGTCAGAAAATTTCATTATACGTACTTAGGTACATACATAGTATGTACATTGTACATATATGCAGTTCTCTCAGTTTTAAGCAACACTGTATATTTAATGAAATTAATATAATATAAAATTGTTACTTTTTACTTTAAATAAATAATTTAAAACAAGAAAAATTTTATTGTATGTTGACTACTTTCTCACTTCGTAATTCATGCATGTAATCTTATTTTCGGGTCTAGGAAAATTCATCGCCTCAACAATTCATCGCTACAGCAATTCACCGCCGAGTTGCTGGCAAAGAATTGCTGGCGGTGAATTGCTGTGGCGATGAATTGTTGAGGCGATGAACTGCTGGCGAAGAATTGCTGGCGATGAATTTTCCGGATCCCCTTATTTTCATGTAATATTATTTATTTTATATTTATCTTATAAATTTCAATATTCACTATATTCACTATATATTCAATATTCACTACGTACCTACTTCACTAATGGAAATTTACTTGACAAATGAAATCCAAATACTTGTTACGTACATTATACAAAAATACTATTTGCTCTTTCTTTATATTTTTGATGCATGCATAAAGATCACGTCGTAGCTTACTTTGAAGTTTTTGGTCAATCAAATTTTCTATATTTTACCCCATAGATTACATTGTAATGTAAAATCGCGTTGATGCCATTTTCATCATCATTGATATCATTGATCGAAAACTTCTTGAAAACTTGATGGAAATTAACTAAAACTTATAATATTGCATGAAAATCTTGTAGATTAGTGTTTCAAACCTTAAGAATAACCCTATTTCAAACATTTTAACTTTTTATGTCTTTAAGAAGCATTTATAAAAAATTTTGTTTCGGGAGCCCACTCTGAACACCATCAGTTATAGCCAGAAAAGCTCATATCTTTTTAATATTTCACGTTTTCTGACAAATCACGCTGTAAATTTTTTCTGCGTTGCGTTGGTCCACAAGTTTCACACTCTTCTAAAAAGTTTTTAAAAACCTTTAGCCTTTTCTAAGTAAAATAGTTTCCAGCTACCACCCTATTAAAAATGTGGTATCTTAAAGTAGGAATTTTGAAATTGAAAATTTGCTCAGTAACATAGCCTACATAGCCTTCTCACATTGAAATAGCCTATAGAAAATTAAATAAATAGAAAAATACAAAAAAAACTAAAATGCTCTTCAAAGTGTAATACTTTCAGAGATAAGGAAAATTAAAAAGATCTAAAATAGAAACTTAACAAATTTTTTTCTTTAATTTTCCAGAGAAGCCTAATAAGTTCATAAAGAGTGTGAGAGAGTCCAAAATTATTGAAAGAAAAAGTATGAAAATTTTTCTTGTTTATTTGAAAATACAGAAATTTGGCGGACATTTTACTCAAAAAAGACAGGTACATTTGCATATAAAAATATTTTTTTAATCACATTCATTTAATCACACTGGTTTTTTTTTAGTCCAACAAACGATCATTACATAGCAATACCATTCTCATGAAAACTCAAACATTAAACATTTATTCAAATTTCAAATATATTACAAGACAAGAAAAGTTCATGTTTTCTTTTGTTTATTAAATTATATCATTTTAAGGGTATTATACCTACTTTGGAATTCATATACACATCAATGAATGCGTTCAGGTAAAATATCATTTTTTCAGGTGTTTTAATTTTTCTTTAAATATTTAAGTAGGTACATAATATACCTCTATATAATATATGTACCTCTATAGATAGGGATATCCTTGAACTTTGAACCGATAATTACACTAAAAAATTATTAAAAAACACAATTATGCTCAAGCTGAACTGAGAAACCAGTTTTTTTTTCTTTCAAATTCATAATGTTGAAATTTGTGTTATGAGATTTTGTTAAAAATTATGAAACTGAAAATAAATAGAAACAACATTTCGAAAACATTAAAAACATAAGACATTAGTAGCCAATTAAACTTAGTGTTACGGTAAATAGCACGACTGGAGCACTCGCTACTGGCGCTGAAAATTACTGCTCACTTATTTAAATTTTTACACATTTGTAGTACTTTCATCTGGGAATAACAATAATTAACACAAAAGTGAAGAATTTTTAAATTTTACTAATTTGATTGAATATACATATGTACATACATATGTATGTATATTACTCACAGAAATTGTAAAGAAATAATTAGAAGAAGTGACTTTTCGAATAGATACAAATTAAGAGTATTAATGTAAGTATTGGTTTTGAAATGAAAAAAGTGGTATTTCATAATCCATATTCTTTTTATAGGTATACGTACATATATGTATATTAATTTTAAAATTCCATTTAAAAATAACCCTTAATTTTATTAATTAAAAAAAAAATACATACATACATATACAAAATAAATAAAGTTAAAAAAAAAGTACCAAAACTTTTGAAGTTTTTTGATTTTGAAATTTGAAAAAAATAGGAAATAATGATAGAAATTTGTGTATAGTTTTTAAATAATTAACGCGCGTATATACATACAAATAAAGTAGCTAACTATACATTGTACAATTCATTAAACACGCAATGTATTTTCAAAAGTAAATTACATAATGAGAAATAATTTTATAAAAAGACCTTCAAAAAATAATTTGTATGTAATGAATTGGGCCTAATTCTGAAATTGTATATTTTTATGTCAAGTTTTTGTTTATAAAATACTAAAGAATGTTGTTTTTGAAATATTTTCTATTCAGTTACTTGATATTTTATTTAAAAGTAAAAGTTACAATTGAAAATAGGAATTAAAAGAATATTGCATGACTTTTGTTATTAAAACAATGTCCAGGTTTGTTTTACATAATTTATTTCTGTTCTTTTTTACATAAAAAAAACATAACAAACAATAAGTTCTGTTTTTTTTCTATTTATTTTATACAAAAAAAAAATGAATAAATTATGATGTATGATATTTATTTTTTTTTTTAAAAGGACATTTATAATTATATTCTTCTATAAATTTATGTTATATTACATAACCTAATATTATCATAAACATACTATCATTTTAAAGTTTATTTTTTAGATGATAATAACTTTCAATATTATTGTTAAATATGTACATATGTATGTACATGATATTGTATACTTACAAATGGACTACTTCTTAATACATCTATACATCAATTTATTTATTAATTTCTTCGAATTTTTGAATATGAAGAAATTTAAAAAAAAAATGAAGTACCTACATACTGTTTTATTATACTTCAAATTCATTCGAAAGAAATATTTAAAATATTTTAAAAACAATTTCCAGTAAAAATAAATTCATGTTTACAAAAATTTACTAAACTTGCTATGTAGAGTATTCTTAAATGTACTACATGATTTAAAGATCTAATAGTTTTTAAAGTAAGAGAATTAAACAACTTTGCAACAACTTTGACAAAAAAATTTTAGTCAATTCAAGTTCTTAAATAACACTATTATTCATAAAAAAATCTACACATAATATTTTCCTACACCACAACGAGATAATAACAAGCATCTAATAAAGAAGAAAACATAAAAAGCACGATATGTAAAATTAAATGTAATACTTATATGTATGTATGTACGAGTATGTGTACATAGCATGAAGAAAAATTCTTATTTTGGTGCAAAAAACACAACAACAACAAAAAAAGATTTTCACGTTAAATTTCACCCCAATTCTTATTAAATTTTTATAACATTCTTGGGAATAATACAAAAAAAAAATACTAATTTTAAAATATTTTTTCACACAAAAAAAAGAGGTAGCTATTGTAGAAGAACAAATAAAAAAACGTGTAATATAAAATTGTATTATATATGAGCTTTTTCTTGATTTTCATTCATGTTATATTTTTAACCAAATGTCTCTCCATAGAAATATAAAAAAAGAGAAAAACACTAAAAATAAATTTTTTTTTGTGTAGAATATTTCACACGTGTCTTATAAAAATTTATTTTTATTTATTTCAATTTGTTTAAGAAAGTTTATCCTTGAGCAAAAATCCCCTTTTATGTAATTCAAAATGAATTAAAATTACACGTCAACCTTGTAATTTTTCAATATACACTATATACATATCTACATAATATGTATTTAATTTTGTAGGATAAAAACTGAATTCTGAATAAATAATTCAATCTAAAAATAAAGTAAATAAGAAGAAAATAAATCATTTCATTTCTTAGAATTTACTAATTTATTCAATCGTTTCCAATTTCATAAATTTTTTGCCAATGGCAAAACAAGAACCCTAAAAAATTTTCAATAAAAAATATATCGTTTTAATTTTGGAAAATTTTCATCTGCGTTTTTGCTATTTTCATTTTACTTTATTTACGTATATATTTATTTGTTTTTATTTTTTTTGTCTGTCAAATTTTTACTTCATTATTTATGTTATCTACATTTTTGATACTTTTGGTAAAAAGCTTTTTTTATAATTTTAAATATTTTATTTTCTGTTTAGTATTTTCAACAATTTACTTAATAAAATGTACTAAAAAAGGATCACAAGCACCATCCTTTAGGATTTTGAACGCTTTACAATTTTTCTAATTGGCTTACACTGTGCTTTTTCGGTTTGTTTAAATTGAAAAAAAATTAAAAAATTAAACACTTATGTACACAATATAATTATAGTATGTGTACATACATATATATATGTACTTTATTTATTGTACATCGCATGACAATCGCAAATTTGATGTAAGCTCACAAAAAGTTTTAATATCATCACACCATTGAACCATAATTGTCCTACATACGAGTAGGTCAAAAATAGTCCCCATTTTCTTTTCTATGGACTAAAAAAATATGTAAAAGTGTTTTTCTGACGAATTCAATTTAATATGATTCCTTATTTCAGCATTTTTTCCCTTGAACACAGCTTTACTCATTTTAACATGGTGGTTTATAAGCCTCTGACAAAATGAAACTTTTTATTAAATTCTATTAAGATTTAAAAATTAAATGATAAAAAAATAGTAATTAAAAATTAAATGTAATGTACTTTTTATTTTCTGTAAATTTAATTGTGTCCTTTATTTTAATAGTTTTTTCCTTTCCTTTTTTTCATCAAGTTATACGAAAAACTGTTATCATCATTTTTACTACAATGTAAAATCCAATTAAGTTTTTAATTTCTTTTTAATTTTTAAAATACGTTCAAAAGGAAACCTTATAAATATTTTTTTTTTTTGTTATAAAAAAAGATTACATTACTTAATAGTTTGAATTTTAATTTAAATTTTTTTGTTTTTGTCTTTCTTTAATGAAAATGAAATTTGTAAATAATTGTAACGTTTAAGAAGCATTGTCACGTAGTTTTTGCAACTATTTACTCATGTGTATACTCGTACCACCTCGTACATATCTAGATACATTGTATACCTACATTGTCGTCAATGATAATTACTATTACAATAACGTGATAATAATGTTTTTGTGTATATAGAATGTATATACTCATAGTATCATGCAATTTCGATTTTATAAGATACTTACATATGTGAAAAATACGTTATGTTGATCAAGCATTTTGTGAAAGAAATCACAGTTCTTTTTCTCTCTCTGAAAATAATAAAAAATTTCATCAGTTCGAAACTGCTGAAGGAGGAAGTATTCTGGAAGATAATTCTTCACAAGTTCCACACAACATTTTGTTTCACCTATTTGAAACGAATGTGCGTTGTGTCAGCCCTATTATAAGTAGAAATGAATTCACTCTCTATAGATATAAATGCAAAGTATTCACAGTACTTTAATGTGATTATATACATAATATACGAAAAGTGCGAATTTTACGTTTAAAAATTAGTTTTGGAGAAAAATATCATGAAAATGGAATTTTTTTCAAAGAAATGGAAAATAATAATTTTCAAATATCATTAAAACCACAAAAAATATTCCTTATAGAAAAACAATTTCAACTTATTCTTTTTTTATTTTATTTCGAAAAATGAGTTCGAATAAAAAAAAAATTGTTTTCGGAATGCATGTGTGATTAAAACAATTACAGGTACAAATCAATGCTACAATTTTTTTTTTATTCTTTATAGGTACATACCTAGTTACATACATATGTACATGCCTATATACGTGTGTAAGACGTGTATAAATTATATTGTCTGTGAAATGAAATTTAATTTGTATATTAATTGCACACCTGTGGTGTTAAAAATACTTGTTTCCGGAAGGATATAAACAAATTGCAACCAAAATCTTTTTTCCTGAAAAATACTATTTGTTTAAATTTAATGTTTTTTTGTTATTTATTTTTTTTTTTTCAAATAAAATGAAAAACGCTTCATTACTCATACCTCTTATAAATTCATACACTTCACGTGTTATATGGGCGAATAAAAAAAACAAAACATGCAGACATACGAAAATATGTAAAATATTTTGTTTACGAATTTTTTATCCAAAATAAATATTTATCAATTATGCATAATTTAATTTTGTTTAATTTTTTTATATACATATATATCTTTTTTTTTCAAATTTCGGTAGTTCAATTTGCAAATTTTGTTTATTTGCAAGAATATCAACATACATATATATGTATGTAGCGTAAGCGATACAATTATTGACACCCTTAAGACATATAGATACTTACTTAATACTTTTCCAGTTACATTTGTGTCTTCTGTTCTGACTATTTTACAAAGTTTGAAGTGTTTTTTAACTTTTCTTTTTAGGAAAACCCTGTATAAATCTTCTAAGGAAGAAAAATACCGATTTTAAAAAATTAATATCGAAATATACAACTATTGTCACCAGAACACAACTATTGGCACCCAATTTGAGTACATTAATTGACATGGGTGGCAATTACTATTATCTAAGTAGAGTATAGCTATTGACACAAAAATAAAAGTACAAAATTTTTAGTTTAATAGATGCATATCATATTATAATAAATGCAAATGATAATACGAGGACTTGCTTTCAGTGATTGCTTTCTGAAGCATTTCCTCAGAGTATGTGTTTAATTTTTTTGGCATTTTATTCTATAGTGAATCTAGAATAAAATTAAAATAGCAAGAAATAATCATTAGCTCCATATTAAAAAATTTTGAAATATGAGGAAAACTTCTCATATACAATTATTGACATCTGGAAAAAGTATAATTATTGACACTGACAATAATTGTACACTCAATACAACATATTTATTGACACGGGGGGACAATAATAGAACAAGAAAGATTTTTTATTATAATTATTGACACCCCAACTTAATAATTATTTAGTTTATTTTGGTGAATAAATTTTGTAGAAACAGTTAAATTGACTTCTCTACATTATAATAAAACAACACTTTTTATAATTTATAGTATATATTTGATAAGAAATCAGTTTTTACCTTACAGAGTTCCTTAAGAATTTCGTATAAAATTTTCACAAAATGAGTTCAAACAAAACTTGTGTCACTAACGGCGTCAGTTTCTTGACTGAAGCCGATATGTTTCATAAATTCACTTTACTACTGCGTACAAAACAAATTGATATAGTTTTTATTCTGTGAATATTAATGAGTACACATTGCACAAATTTCTAATGAACTGTACGGTGTCAATAACTGTATCGAAAATTCAGGGTGACAATAGTTGTATCGCTTACGCTATGTACATACAGCAAATACATAATAAAAATTTGCATTATGATCTAACTATATTATATACATAACTATGTATTTATTGTTTTATTTATTTTACATTTAGAATTTAATTTGGGTATGCTCACGTGAAATTAATTAACAGCATAAAATTTCCATAGACAATATTGTTTTATATTATACAAAAAACAAAAAAAAACATAAATATTCTTGCTTGTTAACAATCAAGTGAATTCAATATTTACTCAAATATCATTCGTTGTTATTCTTTATGAATATAAAACGAGATAATACTAAAATACATGTTCAATTATAGATAGGTACATACATACTTATGTATAAATATAATGTTATTGTCTGTATGCAATCACATATCATTTGTGGATTAACAGATGAATGACTACAGAATTGATATGACAGATTTTTCAAAAAAAAAAAAAAAAATAAATAAATCCGAGAAAGGGTTATGTTCGAGCTTCTAAAATACTATTTTTTTTGTAGAGTCCTGTTTATAAAAAATTTAACTTATACATACATATATGTATATTTAGATTTTTGTTTGTTTGTTCTTTTTTCCTTAGAATAATATTTCCTGCAGCATCAAAAATTTTCATTTTTTGTTGAATAAAAATTAAAAAAGAAAATTCCTTCATCTTTTTTAAACGTTATAGAAAACTTTTTGACCATTTCCTTTTAAGCAATATACATATATACAAATATAAGAATTTTATTTAGTTATTTATTCATTTTTTTCATACATAATGTGCAATAAGCCAAATTTCTTTTTAAAGAAAAATATTCAAATATATTATCTGAGAAGTATTTCTTATGATCTTTTAGAATCTTATAAAATTTTATTTAAATTTTATATGCAAATAATAAAATGTATATATGTATGTAGAATGTGGTGCTCATATTATACATACAAACAAGGATAACAAGAAGGATTGAGGAATGCAATAAAAATTATCTATGAAAAATCATTCTTTGGAAATTATAATGAAAAGAGAAGGATTTTTGAAAATAAAAATAAGTTATAAAATATTTAAAAAAAAAAAATAAATAAAAACCTAAAGAATAATTTTAAAAAAAAGTATTCATTTATAGCAAAAATTAAAAAAAAAAGTATTATTTTATGTTTTTCAATTTTTTATTTTTTGAACTTTCTCATTATTCAAACTTACTTTTTTTTTTAGTTTTTTCAAGCAAAACAGATATGGGATTTCATTCTTACGATTTAAGTTATAAATGAAACAAGATACATACATATAGCATTGCATAATAAAAATGACTATACTCTGTGTATAAAAAGAAAATTTAAAAAAGAATAAGAAAATAAAGCAACAAACTGTAAAAAAACAAACACAAAGATTCTATGATCTTTCCTCTAAATGAAATATAGTGATTTTGCATAATGCAATCCGGATGTGAAAAAAAGAATGAAATCTGTATAGTAAATATGCTATGTAGAATGTGGAAATTTATGTCGTTTCAGTTCAAGAAGAATAAACTTTTCAAGTTTGTGTTTAACTTTTTTTCGTCATTTCAATATAAAAAGAGAATTTTTTTTTTTTTTATGAATTCAAACATTAAAGTTTTGACTATAGTTTTTTCAAGATCCTTTCTTTACCCATTTTCAAGATAAAAAATTTATTCAGATAATTTTTTGTATTATTTATTTAAAATTTGTTATTTGAATAAAATCAAAATGGTAATTATTAAAAAAGAAGACATTTTTTAAAATCTCCCATTTCTTATATAATATGATATTATCCTTATTATTTTTTGTGTATGTGAGTTTATCTCTTATTTAGCAACTATGTGTGTTTAGGTATATATTATTTTTTTTATGTACTAGTATTTTTTTATTCTCCGTATAAATGCATTCTATACTAAGTCAAATTTAAAGTTCAATGAGACTGTTTTTTTTTCATACTTTGTATTTTATATTTTATGTACACTTTTTTTTCGTTTTATCATTTTTAAAAGCATCTTCTTGTTGTGTTTTTTTTTTTTAATATGCTCTTGTCCAAATTATCTATTATTCATTGTCAGCAGCGAAAGAGAAAAAGTTTAATGTCTTTTCAAAATATAAGATTCAAATCTTTTAGTCCTTATCTATAGTATTTTATCATTTAAAACTTTCACGTTCTCATTTTGTTAATAAAAATATAATAAAACCGTGTGAATAAAAAAAGAAAAAACTTAAGTTGACTAATGGTTTTGCTATTATCACTGACATTATTTTAAAGATTTTTATTTATTTTTGTTCATTTCTCATTCTTTGCTTTGCTGAGGGTTTTTTTTTTTTCTTAAATAAAATAAAAATATACATACAATGAATTTCGCGAGAAAAAGGAATAAAATAATAATACAATATTCTTATTTTCATGTTTCTGTATAAATACCTCCTTCATTATTTTGTGTTTCATTGTATGTTGTACACATACATACATATAATCTACATGGTATATTTAAAAAAAAAAGATAAATATAATTATCTTGTTCATTTTATTCTTTTATTCCACCCTCATTTATTAGAAAAAAATTAAATTATACTCAAAACTTCAGTTTGTCATGTCGTTTCAAATTTATTATTCCGTTTTGAAAAATGTGTATTTTTTTTCACGTTTTATCCATTTACATATTTTTCTAGGATTGAAAATGAATTTGTACTCATCTACATATATGGTAAATAGATATACACACAAAAAAATAATAATTGATTTAAAAAAATATTTAATACAGAATTACGTAATTGATAAATAATTATGTGTACAAGTTTTTAGATTATTGCAGAAAAAAATGTAAAATAAAAAACCACACACTGTTTGAATCAAAATTTTAAATACATACACTTAACCCATTTGACTCGTGTGTGTGGCAATATTTACGAATTATCTAAATTTTATTTAAATTGTTAACCACATGCGAAAATTTGTGCTATTCAATTTATTTATTTATTTATATCTAAAAATATATATATTTGACTTCATAAGGATCATTTATCGAATATACGCTAAATATATATTTATATTTCCTAGTTATTTTGTTAAAAAAAAACTGAAATTTGATGTTCTACAGTTTTCAAGTGAAATGAACGAACAGAAAACATTTTAGATCGAATGACTTATTGATAGTATTTCGTTTTTATCAGTTTATACAAAAATTGAGTAGAATATTATGGGTATTTTCTATGTACACTACATACGTGTGTATTTGCAATTAAATTGTATTTTCAATACAATTTCGAGGTTTTTCATAAACATTTTGTGTTTTTGATTTTAATTAAATATATATATATGTGTGTGTGTGTGTGTGTTTAAGTAGTTAATAGGTACATTTATTTTAATATTTTATTTAAATCTGAAAATTTTATTTTAACCAATGAAATTGCTGTGGAAATTGCAAAGTGAATCAAACAATCAAATAATCAAAATAAGTGAATAAAATATTCAAGATAAAATACAAATTAGTATTTAAAATAGGAATTTGCTTTTACCAGTAGACTATAATTTGTTACTTCTATTTTAAATTAAAATTTCATTTGAATTAGGATTCAAAATAGTATATAGGATTTTAGTTAACGTGCCGACAATGTTTGAATTGAGAAGCTTTATTTTGAAGCTGATCTAATGAAAACTATAAGCTTTATTATAATTTGATAGAACTAGCGTAAAAAGGTCTTCGTTTTGAGCAAGTTTAAATTTTTGCCTAATTTTAGTGAAAAAACTTCAATTGTTTTCAAATCGGATTTTGGTCTACAGTAAGTTTTTCTTAAGAAACTTGAAAAAAAAAAATATTTGAGAGATGAATGTAAACGTGTTTGTATTTTGTTTTCACTTAATTTTCTTCCCTTGACATATCAATTTATGTACATATTTAAAAAAAACTTTTTGAACATTTTGTGAAATATAGCTCGAAACTGACTTTTTCAGTGTAATAAATTTAAAACAAAATAATTTTTCTTAAATCCTAAAAATACTGATAAAATAACTTTTTTAAGCTTTATGTTTTATGTCAATAAATACTCAATAGAAACATAAAGATCTTTTTAATCATCTACATCCCATATGGCAAGTCATTTTAACTGGAAATGAAAATAATAATATCTTCTTTAAAATCTATTGATCTAAGATTTTGAAATGCTTAAATGATTATAGTATACACGAAAAGAAATAATTTAAAAAAAAAACAAAAGGATAAAAAGAAGTTTAAAAATAAATTATACTATAGCAATAGCTAAAATCTTTTTTAATAGACATATGTAGAAGAGAAAAAGAATTAAATATTTTTAAAAAATATATTTATTTCCACAAATATTCAATAAAACATTTTTCTGTCAATTATTATTTATCCTTTCGATTTACATATTTCTAATTTCTATATAGTTCTAAATTTATAAAAAAAAGGATTGATAAATTGATTTTGGGCCATGTCAACTGATATGAGTAAAGATTATTTCACTTATCTAAACTGAAATAAAAATATAAAAATACACGAAAATCATTTTATTTATTGCATTTTATTTTGCAATATTAAAAAACACTCAATCGACAGGTTACAATGTGCATATACGTATGTATGCTATTTTGTTTACAAAATAAATTTATCACTTTCATATGAGTTGGTGACACTTTAAAAAAAATATTTGCACCATCAATATAATCTGTTTATAATATGTATGATGGGAATTAATATTTACTTCATGTAGTTATTACATGACTGTTACAATTTTTTTAAATGATTTTATCACATAGGATGTGATCTATTTCATAGTTATATATTGTATATATGTATGTATGTATTACAACAAAAACTTCTGTGAAAATATAAGTAGTGGAAAAAAATGTCTTTAAAATAAAATAATGTTTTATTAAAGATTTTCAATTTAAGGTAAAAAAAAAAACAAAATTATGTATTACAAAAATTATACAAAATAGAAAATTTTAATAATTAATGTTCCAAAGTTAGCTGAATAAAACAATAGATAAACAAAAGAAGAAAATACTTTAAAATGAAACATCTAATTAATAAATTTTCAAAAGCTCTTTAAGAAACTTATATTGAGTAAATTATAGTTTCAGTTTTAAATACATGTATATAACCCTACTATTTAACATTTAATAAAATTAAAACCATTTAATCAACAACAGTTTTATGCATGCCATACATACATAAGTATATGTATGTCTGAATAGCTAGCTTTCTTCCCTTCTGAATAGCTATAGATATCTATGAATTTTTTTTTTATTCTTTGACCCGTCTGATTTACTTTTGTACTTTTTAGGAAGAAGAATTTCCTGTACATTTTCAATACTTGTAATTTCAATTGGAATGTAAATTTTCTCATTTTCATTTCCATATATGTACAAGTATACATACATACATACATATATGTATATACATATACATTTTATTAGGAACTTAATGCATCGTTTACAAAATATTTAACAAAGTAATTGTAGTTAATTATGAAGACGATGAAGCACATTATACTTTATGAAGGAAAGTTGAAAATTTACCGGATATTAAAAAGGAAGCAATTAGTTCATAGTTACAAATCCTGAATTTCTGTTATTATATGTACAAAAAGTTGGACGTAGAAAAACAAATAGGTATTTCTTTTTAATCTGAAATGTGAAGATTAAATTTGTAGCATAGTATAGTAGATACATTGCATGTGAATGTGTTCGTAAAATATAAGATTATACGTATATGTAGAGGATAAAATACCCAGCTCATCACAGGTGAAAACATAACCCTTTAGTAGATCTTTAAAATGTATACTTTTACCGCTTTTGCACATAAAATAAGGACTATAATAAAGAATTTTTTAAAGGCTCTAGGTAAAAATGGAAGTTCACTCCTATAATCTAATTGCATATTACTGCTAGGTTTCTTAACCGTCAGGATGAATATCCTCATAAACGTAAAAACTGAAATGTACTCCTATGAAATAAGATTTACATACGTTTACGTACATTCTAAGATTCATTACATAGAAATTAAAATTATGTATGTATGTCCTTTCTATGGGAGGGCAGTGGACGAAGCGGTAGAGTGTTGGCTTCAGATGCTGAAGGTTCGTGTTTGAATCCGCCTAAGTTTACTCAGCTTTCAATGAGTATACCAATTCACTTTGAGTTGGATATATAGGCTCTTCTTAGAGACTATAAGCTAAGTCCACAAAAAACTACAAGAAATATTAGTATCAAGCATTGTCATACGAATAAAATTCGTTCTCTACCAACGAATTTAGTGGTTCGCATTCCACTTTAAATTGTAGGTGCATGTATGACAGATGGGTTTACAACCCTTTCACTGACAACTGACACGTGTATCGGTGTGTGGTATGAAAACGGCACGGTTAGTGCTATTTGGGTCTTTGGAAGTAATCGGAAGAACCGCCACATCAACCAACCAACCATGTCCTTTCTATTCAAATTTGAGATGAATTGTATTCAAATAAGCATAATCTGACATTTTTACTATACAAGAATTTAATAAAAATACTAATCTAAGGTATAAATTTAAATATAGCAATAAAACAAAAACTAAAGCCAACTAACAACAGATTCGTGTTAAGAGTTATAATTTGCATGAAAAACGGCTTCTTTATGTGATTTTAAGAAAAAAAAGTCGAAATTTATGGCATAGCATAATTGGACTGATGACAAAAAATACCTTTTTTAATTGAAATTTGTTCAATTAAATTATAGCTTAGCTTTTGTCATTATAAAATTATTACTTTGAAATTAAATGATAACGAGGTGAATTTCTCAACAATTGAGAACCGTACGGGTTTTCGATAATTATACTATTTGGGTAATCATTTTTTTGTATTGAATGTTTTCAAATTACGTAGGTGTTTTTTTTTTTTTTTTTTTTTTTTTTGTTAAATTAGAAATTATAAGTTCTGTTTGAGTAAGACTTTGGAACTATTTGTAGATGAAAGTTAATGTTTTTCGTACGAAAGGAAATTTGGATCTATGTATCTGTAAAGTATAAAGTTATAAATTTTTCAGAATTTCTATTTGAACGTAGGTAGCTGCATATGTTTTCAATGAATTTTTTAAATCTTTCAATATGGATTGTTTTAAAGAAGTCAGAATACCATAAATGCCATTGAAAAAATATTCTTCTTTTGTGCAGCTAATAAGAAGTGGAAAACTGAAATGAAAAATGACAACAACTTATGGGGAAAAGTTGACAATTTTTTAATTATTACTTTTGTAATCATTTTCGATTGATGTATATACATATCTATCTTACAAATGGTTTTTAATGGCAAATTAAATAAATTAACCGTAAATTAATTAAATTGATCTACTAAATTTTTTTTTTGTATGTTCTAACGATATTTTCTAAACCTGTCTAAGAAGTTAGTAGTATTTGTTTTACAATTTTGATATTAAAAATATATTTCATTTTTTTTTAGCTCGATTATAGGTATGTATGTATTTTTTATCTTTTTTTAAATTAAAATAAATAACAAGCCTATAAATTAACCATGTGAAATGTATTTGTAGACATAACATGTGACATTGGATTATATTTTATGTTTTCATTTAATTTAAATATTTGCAAATTTCACTAGATAATTTCATTTTGTGGTTAAATGCATTTGCTTATAATAACAAAGTCTGATAAATACAGAAATTTCTGTTTCAGTTATATTATGTTCATTGTAATTGCAAATTTTTATTGTGGTTAATTTTAATGACATACATACTAAACTAACATATATATACATTAACACGTATACATGAATTTCTGTAGCAATAATTTTTTATTGAACTTGTGAATTCTACAGTAAATAAATTAAAGTTAGGATCATAAAATCCTTATTATGTACATAATTTGAATTAATTGATATTTTATATATTTTTTCAACTTAATTTTTTTATTCGCTAAAATTTTTTAATTTAAATTATTTACGTTAAAACTGCTCTAGATAATTTTAAATAAAATTAAAAAAGCATGAAATAAAGTTTTCTTAGTTAATATTTTTTTAGTGATCATTCATGAAAAAATATATTCTTATAATTTTTTTTCTATACTTTTGGTTCAATATTGATTGGATTTTATAATATGCATAACATCGAAAATCTTTCCATGAATAAATTCAATTTTTTATCACATTGAAAATGTTGCAAACAAGTATCACCCATCTTTCATGATTTTTTAAAAAATCTGAAGCACGTTATATTGAAAAATTATTGAATTTTCTCTTCCTGTTATAATTTTATCGTTGCATTTTTTTTTTTTTTTATTATCCATTTACTATTATATATACAGTCGAAGGTAAATATAAATAAATATATTGCAAAAAAGTATAAACAAATATAAGGGTTTTTAATATATATTTTTTCTTTAATGAAATTATTGGATTTTTTTTGCATATTTATTTTTAATCTATTTTATCATCACCTTCGTCAATATATTAACGATGATTTTTTTCTCTAGTATATAAATTTGATTTCTGTTAAAAGTAAATTTCAAATATTTATAAAAAATAAAATAACGATACAGCGTAATAAGAAAAATAAGATTTTTAACACTTGCAATGCAATGGTGTGGAATCTGATTGAAGAAAATATAATTTGATATAACTTGTTTATTGGGGAAATAATTTAAATGAAATAAAATTAAAGGGATGGTGAAAAATATAAATTTATAACGAAATTTTCCTTAATTTTTTATTACGTATTTGAAAAAAAAAAAAAACAACTGATATAATTGACAGTATTTTGTATGAACTGTCGTACAAGATAATTGTATCAATAATTTAAAAAAAAAAAACTTGAAAACAAGCTTCCTTTTTGTAAACTAATATCGAAAGAAAAAATATTATTAGGAGTACTAAAAGTGTAAAATCGCATTATTTCAAAAATTTTTCGCTCTCGAAAATACAGAACGTATACAATTGCACTGTTCACTTTTCCCTTGAATTTAATTCAAAAGACTTATTTGAAATTTGTTTTTTAAAGAGAAAAAAATTGTAATAAGATACTAAAAAAATAAAAATTCCCTTATATTTTTAGGATCCCAAATTTCTTTTTATTATTTGATTTTTCGAGTATTTTTTTCAAATTTCATTTTACTCAAAAGGTCTATCATATGAGCTCAACGAACTATCTATGATACTATATATTTATAAGAAAAACAGAGTTCCTTTTTGTTTTCCTTTTTCTTTAAATAAGTAATTGATTACATAATGTATACATCAGAGATACTTAAATTTTAAATGATAATCTCGCAAACCTAACCTGAATATTCAAGAAATCTTTGACAATTCATGAATATAAGTATAGGTTGAACTTCCATTAATCATGTATAAAATCTATACTTTATATGTATAACTAAAATAAAATTATAAGAAACATATATGAAACTTTTATTCACTTTAAAGAATTTTTTTTCTCTACTTTTCATTTTCATACGAGTATATTATTGTATGTATATACTAAAAATTTTAAAAATTTGTGCATATTTATATATTCATATTTGTATATGTACATATACATATATGTATATAACTTTTAGTTTAGTAGTAGTAAATGTAATTTTGTGATAAAGAAGTATTGCTCCCTTTAGAATAAAAAATAAATTAAGAGAAATTTATATTTAAATTTTGAACAATCCCAGAAGATATTACATATTCAAAATTTCATACACACGATATGCATATATTTTTTGCATTTATAGACCGATAATTTTTGAATAAATAAAAATGCAACAAGATTAATTTGTACATTTTTAGTAAAAAAGTTTTGTTCAAATTTTAGATAACTTTTTTTTTTTTTTAAAGAAGAAAAAGGTAGCTTTACAATTTTTTTAATCACTTTTACAAATAAAGTTTTATTTACAATTTAAACTTGATAGATACTGATTGGTTTATTATTATAGAAATTATTTCTGTATACAAGAAAATATATAGGTAAATAACGAATTTAAATGAAAAACTTTTCGTAAAACAACAATAATAAAGAAATAAATGAAAACAAAGCAAAGTTTTCCTAAGTGATTTTCGTGTTTCTATTTTATTTTTATAAATCTGGTTTTTCACAATTAAGAAAATAGCTATTTGATATTAATAAAAAATTATAACTTGAAAATATATCTTTGTGCTTCTTTATGCAATAACTTTGTAATTACGTCAGTGAGCGAAGTACAATAGAAATGGTAATATTTACTAAATAATTTGAAGAGTTTTTCGATTCATATTTATTTGCACCATTTCTAGTAGTTTCCTTAATGTCCTCCTATATGTATGGAGTGGTTGTTGTTATTGTAGTCAGTCACACACATAATCCCTTATTTAAAAAAAAAACTTAGTTTCGTTAGGCCGTATCTCATCTTCCAACGGAATTGGTTATTTGATATACAATAAGGTCATTTAAATAACCAGGATCCACCATTCTAAGAATAGTGTTCATCGTGTATAGATGTAACTAAGGACTATATACATATATAAAAGTTATGCATACTCTTATATGGCACATCATTACTAAGTTCTAAATTCCATTTTCAAAAGTTTATAATAATTTATCAATTTTCTTCTTGACTTCAAACTGTAAAATAAATATTAAAATTGAAACTGAACCAATTAATTTTTAAAAGCTTAAACCTTCTCAGATTGCAAAATGTTGCACTACTATCGTATATTTTCTAGAAATAAACATTATTTTATCACTATATTACCTCTTTTTATATACTTTTTATTCACTTACTAACCCTTCACGAAATAACTTTATGGGTAAGGGCGATGTTCGTGACGTAATTGTGAAATTTTTGGGAAGAGTTTTAGGGTAGTAAACGTGAACGGATTTACATAGGGTTTTCGGATTTAGGATGAGTGAATAGAAGGCTTCCTGCATAGAATCAATCCTTTCGTGAAAATGATTAAATATGATGGAGTATTCGGAAAATATAATTTTAAAGAACAAGTGTTACTGAGAAACTTCTGAAACGTCCTCGAACAACTCTTTACTCGAATATGATCGTAGTTACAGAGGCTTTATGATCAATTTTTTACTTTTACATTTTATTTATAAAAAGCATTTGTTTTAAAAGTTTTTTTAAATATTCAAGCTTATTTCTAATTTATGCACCCAGTGCTGAACTAATACATGTGTAGTAAAGGGATATGCCTACGTCATGACTTATAAAATAAAAAAATTCTAATCCATACTTGACATTTGACTTCATGCAATTGGACTTTAAGTAGTCATAGATTGCAAAAGGCTAAGAAATACATTGCTTCTAAAACACACTATGATTTAGAATTTATAAATTTTTATTACTATGTAAGTAACAAATTTATTGAACCGAATACAAAAAATCTTGAAAATAAATTTTATTGCTAAATTTTCAAATAATACTTGTCAGATTTAAAATTGAAACATTAATTTCAAATAGCATCGAAAAAAAAATACTACAAAAGATTTAAAATATTTATTGAAATAAAAGCAATGAAAATATTATTTCTATTAAAATGTATATGAGATGAATAAATTGAGAATCAAGTGGATTCTAAATTGAAATTTATAAATCAATTTGAAACGATGATATTGATAAATCGCTTAAGCTTTGTCGTTCATTTTATTTAAAAGAAATCTTCAACATAGCTGGTGTATTATATACGTTTGTGTATCTGTACAAGAAAAAAAATGTAATAAATAGATGAAAATTTATATGTTATATTGTATTCATTTCCGGAATTCTTTTTTATTTCTTAAATTTGACTTTGACAGTCAGAAATAGAAAAAAAAAAGAAAAGATAAACGTGATAGAATCTTTAAATTATCTTTATTTTTGAAAAATACACATAATTATTGAAACAATCTTATTGGATTTTTTAACTAAATTAAATTGTTTATCATCTTGAATTTTTTTTCACAATTACTAATAATTTGGTTTCAATATAAACGCTTTGTCAATTTAAACTCTTTATGTTATTTGTTAAATATTTTTTAAAACTAAAAGACTTTTAAGCAATCTAACTTTAACTTTTTGTTTGAAGAAAAAAGTTTATATTTTTAGTAGTTTTTTTCTACTTTTTCAAAATTACATATAATAACACATTATCTTAGAAAAGAGAAAGCAATAACTAGACGTGAAAAAGTGTGAGATGATAAGGATAAGAAATGAATTATCAAATTAAATTATCCTCTTTATTTTAAGCAATAATTTGTCTGTTTCGTAACACTCAAGCAAATATTTTTATTTCTAGTAAAAAAAATTCAAAAATATCATAAAACAATAAAATAACATATTGTGGAGAAATTTTGTATAAAATTTAAATCCAAAATATTTGTGTTTCCACATTTTTCAAGAATTGTTGTAATGAAAAAAATTTTACAGAATATTTTCTTTGAATTTCATTACAAAAACAAAAAAGATATGTATATGGTATACTTACTTGAATCGAATAAAGAATTTATATATGTATATGTTCGTATTACAAACAAACAACAAATATAAATTTCAAGTATCCTTAAAATTCTAATTCGTATTCTGAAAATGTAAAAACACATAATATCATAGACTATCCAGCAACAAGTGCATTTCGTATGTAAATGCAATAAATATGCAAAAACTCATAAAAGTTTCCTTTTTTTTTTTTTTGTTTCTTATGAAAGAAGATTATTATACTGAGAAAATAATCAAATTTGAAGTGGACATAGTGTTATGGTAAGTTTGTACATATTTAGGTTTGAACATATATACATACAAACGAACCTGTACAGAAATGAATATAAAGAAAATTTTAAAATTGGTTAATTCAATGTGGAAGGAATACATAAAAGTACTTATGAATTTTACAAAATAATTTGCACAATGGAAAATAAAATCCATTTAAGAATTATTATTTATTATATGTATGTATTTACCTATTCTACAATTTTAAAGAATTTATTATAGAAATTCTAAGAAATCATAAAATTATTTAGAATGATAACATGAATTTTGTGATTATTTTGAATTCAAAATTTATTTGTTTTTAAAAATTTATTCAAAAGAAAAATAGTACAGAAAAAACATTTTTTTCCTCATTTTTAATAGAATTTTTTCCATTGTTATCTATTATTGAATAGTTCAAAATATGTATATATTTGAATAATAATTGATAAGAAAAATTTGAAATATTTTTTTAAAAATTCAATTTTATTAAGAGATTTTCGGATTATTTGAAAGATTAAAAGAAATAAATACTTTTGAAAAACAAAATGAATGGTTTTTAAAAAATAATTTTAAAAATTTGTTTAAATTATTAAAATTCATCGTTGTTTTATCACGTACTCAAAAAAAATGCTTATAGCTACTAAAGCGTGAATAAAAATGTAATTGTCAAACCATACTAAATATTATATATCGATTGTTCAATTGTTCCAGTTTAAATCCTTTAATAAAATAGGATTAAAAGAAGATTACAATTTGCAATCATATTATTATTTTCACAAAATATAAAATACTATATCTGAATTACATTTATTACAAATCACTTGTTTTCAATAGCAAATATGCAATTTTAATAGAATCTTCATATCGTTGGTGGTTTATAAAGTCATAATTTAATGTTATGTTCATTTTTTTTATTCTACTGATTAAATTTAAAAAACAAAAACAAAAAAGAAAATTGGTAGGTATATACGAGTATGTCTATTTCACTTCGTTGAATTTTTAATCAATTTTGTAATGTTGTAATGTAAATGTAATTTTAACAAGGAACACAAAATTAGAATATTATATCTATACATTGTTCTCCAAATACTCATATTCAGAAGAAGACATTTTACAGAAATATGTTTTTTCTGCGTAGTAGAAGTTTTCGCATCTTCTCTTTCATTATTTTCCCATCTGTACACGGTTTTCCCACTGACTGGTATACTTTTGGAGATACTTGTTTCAGATGCTCTTCTTTCTAATCGGAGATATTATTAATATGAACGGGGTGTTGTGGTTCCTCGTGCAACTGGTAAAACTCACACCTGATGCTCCAAGCAGCATTTTTTCCGTTGACCTATACCTAGGTATATGCTTCGGAAAATGTTTGGCTAGAAGGTGTCAATGTAAAATAGTCCTGCTTCTTTACGAGAGATGTTCCACGCTTCACTGCCGTATACATATGTGAGTATTAGGATTTTGTATCTATACATTATGTTATTGTTCAATAAATTGTATTTTTTCAAGGGTATTTAATGTGTTTATTTTTTCCTTTTATATTTCCACTATTTCACTTTTGTTCTACTTCCAGAAAATAAATTTGTTTATCTTCAACAATATTCTTCTATAGTGCTTTCTTTAGAAAAATTTCATTCTAAAAATAAATAAATTAATTATGTAATAAGTCAACATCGACGAATAAACGTTGTTTCTCATCTAATTTTCAAAACTCTTTTATTTTTAATATTCGTGATTAATGGAATATATTTAAAAGATTTTTAATTGCTGACATGTCAGATAGAAATTTTTAAGTTGTTTATGGTTTTTTTTTTTTTTTTTTTTTTTTAAAGAAAAAAGGAAATAATAAACAAAATCATTTTTCAAAACATCCAACTTTACTACACAAGCAATTTATTTTTAATTTCAAAAGCGAACTTACTGCATTTTTTTTAGTATACTAATAAAAAAAAAATTGACATGAAGAAAAGTTAGAAATGATGGCGATTATAACACAGAAGAAGGATTTTCAATTTGATTAATGATGTTGAAAATTGTATATTTTCTTTGCTTTTTTTGTTTTTAAGTGAAGGAAAAAAAATAAACAAATTACAAAAACAAATAAAAATAAATTGCATTGAGTTCATTTTGCTTAAAAGGAATTTGTGATGAAAATGTTTTTACAAATTATTGATTTTAATTTTTCATTTTTTTTTTATAATTTAGGTCATGTTTTTTGAACGTTACTATTTAATACATTTAAATTTTTTGGACGTTCTTAAATATTTTAAAATTTTTTTGAGAATTTGTACTTCTTGTAATTTTTTTATGAATGAGGAGTGATGATAAACAGGTCGTGTGATCAAAGTATATCAATAAAACAAGGCTTCAAATAAGGATAATGTTATCCTCTCAAGTTCATTCGGCACAAATTTATTTAAACAAATCAAGTATAATTCCTTAATACTAAGGTTATTAAAATTTTTAGGCGGGTAGTGACCGAAGCCGTAGAGGCTTCTGATGCTGAAAATCTCCAGTTCGAGTCCATAAAGTTCACTTAGCCTTGAATGAGTACCAAAACATTTGAGTTTAAGTGCTCGGTATTGAAGTATATAAATATGTCCGTAGTCTGGTGGCTCTGGCTTACTGAACACAAGCAAATATACAAAACGACTACTTAAATATCAGTACTAGTCCTGTATTGATTTATTCTTTAAGAGTCTACTGTAGTATAAAAACATCAATCACTATTCACTGTTATAGATACGTATTTTGTAGAGAAAAAAAAGTATATGTATGTATGTAAACTTCAATTTGAGCTTTGAGAAAAATTTTTATTGAAATTTTCCGTACATTTCATTTTTCTGACAAAACCAAACAAATTAATTACAGAAAATACATTAGTAAATAATTGAATTAAAATATATATTATATTGTCTTACTTAAAAATTATACTCTTTTCTTCAAATCTTATTATATAAAATGGGTTTGTATGACCACTAAAATGCCAACAATGCTATCTTTCATTTTACAAATGAAACATTAATCAACTAACAAAATACATTTTTAAAACAATTTGTGAAAATGCCTGAAGATATTGCATACTTAAATATCTTTCTAAAAGTTTTTTTATTGCCTTTTGTTTCATTTTCTATTAAATTTTTTCTTTGTGTTATGTACAAGTATAGTAAATTGTGTGCATATGAACTTCAAAAAAATCTTAATTAAAAATGTGCATACATTTTATCACCTGTATGATAAACTTTGCAAAAAAGAAATAAAAAACTATTCCTTCTTTTGTACTAAGTTTAAAAAACAAAATATCTTAGAGGAAGAAAGTTTGTGTGAAGGATGCCAAGCGTAAATTCTCATTGTACATAGATATACACATTATGTTACTATAATACATTCGTTTTTGTATTTATATAGAATAAACTCTGAATGCAAAAAAGTTAGAATAAAACGAAATATTTTTTTTTCGTTGTTTAGATTGTTTCACATATAGTTTAAATAATTAGTAATAAAAACCATTTTCCCTTTTCCAAAATTCATTTTACGTTTCTAATTTTCTGTTAGAGAAAAAATTGATTAGATATTTTTTATAATCATAGTTAAGACTGTTTCCAGCACATTTTTTCAGTTATTAAGAACTTATTGCGTTGCAATAATCCGTAATTTTTGTAAAAAAAAAAAAAAGTTTTCTTATACATATTTAAATTCGGAGAAAAAAAAATGAAAATTATCAAAGAATTTGTTCTTCTTTGTCGAATCACTTTGTTAAAACGAATTCATTTGAACACATAATATGTAGTTTAAATAAAGGTATACACATTATGTATGTATCTACAACACAAAAAAATCAGCATTTAAAGAATAGTTTTAAATAAAACTGAACATAAAAAGAACATTTGAAAATTCTTATATAAGTGTGCTTTTGAATCAATTGAATTAAATTTGGAAAAAATTATAAAAAAATTCAAGGATTATTGTAAATGAAATTTTCTACTTAGTTAAAAAATTACAAAGAATTTTTTTTAATGAATTCTTTTGCTCTACCAACTATGTAAATACTTTTATTTTTAAACTCGAAGTAAAGTGATTTTTCAGTCTGAGTATAATATTCTGTTTTTGTATATTTTTTTTCCTTCAAATTTAATTTATACCTTTGATAAAATACTTGAAAACTTCTTAAGACTTTTAAATTGAGTAGACTAAATAAATTTTAAAAATTAAATTTTTTTATATTACATAATTACAAGTGAAACACAAAAATGAAACTTTTAAGTGTTTCATAAATAAAATTGAAATTAAATCAAACATTTCAGAATGACCTCTTGAAGTAAAAGTAAATGATATAAAAGTCTGTTATTTACAGTTAAAGTTGTTATACAACACATTAACTAAGGGGTGGTGAAGTTTTAAAAGGAGATGAAAATTAAGAGTTAATAATTACCTTTACAAATTATTCTTTAGACATTAACATACATACATATAGAATATTAATTATGATCTAATTAAAATTCAAAGCATAAATTCATAATTAATTATAACTTCTTATTATCACAGCATGTTTATCATTATTAATTAATTATCGTTATTAATTTGAAGTGTTATCAAAATATATTTAAATATTTCATTTAATTGCTTTAAATCATATTTGATTTTTCTTAAATTCACAATTATAATTAAATAATATTTATTGAATGATAAATTAAGAATGTAAGGTAAGCTCAAGATAATATGACCAATATTCCATTATTTACAATCCTGTTGTTTTAAACTTAATTCCCAAGTAGCATTTTTGGTTCCTGCCACGTAACCGATACGAACGGTGTGGTGTGACTTCATTGTAGCTGCTACTTACTGGGGACGTAACAGGTACCAAAATGGGGAACACTTTTGTAGTAGCCGGGACGTTCCTGAATATGTTGCAAAAACTTCCCAGGTACGTTCCAAAAACGTTGCAAAACTGCAATGAATGATGCACACATACTACTCTAATTTCGAAAACCACAAACACATAAATAAAATATAAAATATAAATAATATAATTAATTGTGTTAATCTTAGAATGAAAGTGTTTCAAAATCGAAGACAAGGAAAAAAGATATTAGAGATTTTATTTTTCAATAAATAATTTGAAACAATATGTAGGGGAGACCGGGGTTGGTTGAAACACGGGGCAGGTTGAAACTTTTGATTTTTTAGAAAAAATACACCATCTGGCAGCTTTGAATGAATGTCATTTCAATAATCACGCTGTTGTGGAAGTACTCACAAAATATTATGTCAAACGATTGACAGATAAAGAAGTTATCTGTCATTTTGTGTATTCAGCGGCAAAATCATTCATGTGGTTTGCGCAAGATTTTTCGAATATTATTTGAAAAATAGAGTGTTTATAGGTATTATAAAGGCAGGTGGTAAGTATATAATGTATAAAATCGTTTTAGGTTTAAAAAGTGAATTGATTTTTTTAAATTTTGTGTTAAATAATTAAAATAATGTCTAAGAACGTGTTGGGGTAGATTGAAACAAAATTTTCGGGGTAAATTGAAACAGTAAAGCAGGTGAAAAGTGGATAAGATGCATTAAATGTAATAAATGGTCGCATGAGCAATGCACCGATATGACTACAAAACAAAACTACATTTGTGAATTTTGGAACTGAATAGAATCTAATATAATTAATTTTTTTATTTTTACATTTTAAGTTTTGTTTTTGTTATTTTGCTTTTGTGAATTTTTAGTTATTTTGTTTTTATAAATTTTATTTATTTTAATGATTTCTTTGCAATCAGACTCAATAAATGGAGAAGTAAAGTATTCCCAACTAGCATTTTAAGTGGCCGCTACGTAATTGTCACTCCGTGGTGCCGCTTTAAAGTGACTGTCACTAGGAAAAAATACGTAAATGCTACGGTTTAAAGACGTGGATTTCACTAAAATGGGGAACAAATTGGGACGTGCCTGGTTCGTAATTGGAACGATATTGAAATACGTAGCTGCTACGTTCCAAAGTGGTAATTGCCACCTTTCAAACACCTAATAGGAACTTTAGGGTTTCTTCCGCACTAATACAATTATATATTTCAATTGAACATTATCCTACTTTGATATTATTAAATACATATATAAAATTATTATATTTATGACTAACACAAATAAAATATTTTCAAACAAATGATATGTTAAAATTAAAATTCCGATTATCAGAATTCAACATTTTAAAAGGACTTTAACACAAAAATTTCAACACTTTTCCTCAATAAATTTCATTGCCAACAAAAATTTGTGATGAATATAGATCTTGTACTTCGAAAAAATACAATGCGCCTTAAAAATATTGAAAAATATATAAAAAATTTTGTAAATTTAAAATTATATATTTTTAATAAAGTTTTATTATTTTCGTATTTTTGAAAATTTTTGATTTTTAAATAGGCATTATTAAAAAATATATTATTTTCTATTCAAATTTTCTGGAAAAATGTATTTTAAATCATTTTTTCATAACAATTAATTTCTGTTGAAAAAAAAAAAATAGATTAAAGAGTGAAAAATGGCGATTTTTGCGTTGCCACTGTATAGTGTATGACACTTTAAAATTTCACTACATGGTACCGAACACTTATGACAAAGTTGATGGTACGTAGCAAATGAAACTATATAGTGGCAGAAACTATAAAATTTTGAAAATGTCACTCTATAGTTCCTTGTGAAACTTTATAGTATCAAAATTTACTGTAAAGTAGCAAACGGAACCACTTGGTTCCATTCGTCACTTTAACACACTTTTTTCTAATTCTAAAATGTCGTTCAAGGCTTAAGTAATTAAGGCTTTATGCAATTCATCTTGTAAAGCTTATGCCCAGTTTCACAGTCGAAGCTTAAGCTAAGTTCAAGTTACACCTAAAACATTGTTCAAGCTCCACTTAAATTTTGCTTTGTTTCTCAGCAATTTATGTATATTTGTAGTTGAACTACATAGTATGTATCTTCAGTTAAACCAATTCAATGAATATATTTTGGAACTTATGGAACTTGTAAATGTCATTATTTAGTAATGGCAATTATTGTGACATTTTAACTTTTTTCTCATAAATTTCAATTTATAATACATTTACTGACAAAACAAAATAAGTAGATGGCTTAAAAAGGTAAAGGTAATATGACATTTAACTAAACATTAAATAGAATTTAAGCTCTCAGTTTTTACGGCTTAAGTAAAACCTAATTTAACACTTAAACTAGGTAACTGAACAAAGTGTTTAAACTTAGTTGAAAAGTTGAACTAAGCTAAAGCTGCCACTGCGAAACTGGTCATTAGAATTTTCATTTTTATTGTTGCACAAGACTTTATAATTACCACCGACAAGTATTATATTGATCATATAGAAACCAATAAATGACACTATTTAGAACCAAAAACGTTCCAAATACTTTATGGTGACAATTGGAACTTACACCTATAGTACCGGGAACTTATAAGTACCTAAATGTAAGTTTAGGAACGTATTTGTTACTTATGTTGAAAACTTAAATTTGGCCACTTTGTAGTGTCAAAAAGTGGTGCCAAAAACCAGGCAAACCACAAGCAAAACAACGTTATAGTAACAGAAACTTTAAGGAGTTTTGTAAATGGTCCTATTACGATTCTGGAACCTCGATAAAAACTTTAATTTTAGAATCCACATAGTTCCCATTGCCACGTATTCGATACGTTCAATGCGCAACCATGAAGTAGCGAAATACATTATAGTAGCGAAAAAAGTAGAAAACACGTTCCCGTCACTTAATTTTGGTAGCAGCAACCAAGGCTTGGTTTTTGTCACCAAAAATGCCAGTTGGGTTATTTCATATTGTTTCAATTTACCCCGTCCATTGTTACAATTTACCCCAGGGTTGGGGTAAATTGAAACTTAGATAAAGGTTTAGAAAAAAGGATTTTTCTCAAAAATTATTGCTTTTTTCACTATTATTTAAGGATTATAATGTAGAAAACATATCAGTTTATAAGTTTACATTTCAACCACATCATATTATTTACATTTTTAAACGAATTTTTCACAAAATACAAAAAGTGTTTCAACCAACCCCGGTCTCCCCTATGTAGTAAATTAATTTCTAAGTTTTGTTTCATTTAAAACTTTAAATAGTATTGCGAAAAATATTTTTCTGTCAAATAATAATGAGATACTTCGAAAAACCAGATGCGCCTCGCAAATAATAAAAATTAATAGTTTAAAGGGAAGTTCTTTTTTTTCAATTTTTAAAATAATAATTTTTCTTTCATAATAATGACTTTAAAATGTTTTTAAAGGTTAATAATAAAATTTCTGATACGAAATAAAGAAATTACTCTATTAATTTTGCATATTTTGTGTTTTTCAGTTTTATTAAATTCTAATGAAATAAGTTAATTCCTTTAAAATATGGCTGCTTAGAGTATTAGGAACCAGAAGGTTCCAGCTACCTTCAATTTATATGATAGTTTAAAGTTTTCGTCACTACATTCGAAGTGGCAGGCACGTGACCGTCGGCACGTTATAGTCTACAAAAATTCAAATAGCTACTTCACAGTGACAACAACTACTTTCTGAACACTTTCAGTGCTGCTGTTTCAAAGCGACAAAAATGAATTATTATTTAATCCTTTTAACAGAATGAGCGCAATAAGGTCGCAGTCATATCGCTTTACTTTACGATTAAAAAAAAAATAGAATGTCTATATAAAAATTTCTGTCGCGAAGCACTTCTTTCTTTCTATCTTTAAACATGGTGACGAACGGCATGCACTCATGAACTCAAGTATCTACATGTGTGTATGATAAACGCTATATACATACGTTACTTTAAAGTGAATGGAACGTCTTTATCGTACTTTACTATGAAGTTATAGGAACTTTAATATGTCAAATTTTGTCACTATACAAAGTAGCAATACAAAGTACTGTCACTTTAAAGTTTTGAAAATAGGTAGCTGTGACGTTACACCTACCATGATTTACCACTTCATAATATGCCACTATAAAGTTGCGAATGAATTGAATTGATACGTTCCAGCTACCTTGAACTGGTACTGTTGAGCAGTTACAAAACATAGTCCCAATGTAGTTTTTGGATCGTTTTTGGAACTAAATTAGCTACTTTGAAAAATAGCCTATATAAAGTGGCAATTTTAAGTACCGCCCACGTCACAAATACTTAAAAATTATCTTTAAAGTGGCAGTTGAAAATAAAGAGGCAATTTTTGTTCCGGTTACGTACCTGGGACCATTTAAAGTTCCAGTAACTTGATTTAAGTTCCAACCACTAATTGTTGCTACTTGAGTTGTCATTTTCCAGAAAACGATTTTACAATGAAAAGGTGGGTGAAAGAAGGTAAAAATAAAAAAAAGGGTCATTTAAATCCAATGTACATTGTACAATACATTCAGTGTTAAAGTAAAAGAGTAATATAATTAAAACTGTTTTCGCCCAATATATTTTCCGTGAATAACATAAAAAAACGCTAAAATACCAGAAAACATTAAAATTTCAACTCAAACACCACACAAATTTTAACTGAATAACGTATATATATTACACATATGTGTAATCAGCTGAAAAAAGAGAGAAATTTTTTTAGTAGTTGTCTACATACCCTGGTTTTCGCCTTTGACATAGGTACTCAAATTCTTTATAAGGACTAACTAGTATCTATATAGTTCGCATGACAATAAAATTAATAGAAAAAAAAAACAATATTTATTATAAGAATTTTTAGTATTTTTTGAAAATATATGAAGGAACTTTTTTCGTAAACAAACAAAATTAAACAATTTATTTATTATTACTTTACACGTGTGAAGAAGAAAGTTTAGGTAAATTTATTAGGAACTAGGTATTATTTTTTTTTACTTAAGTTTTATTTATATTTTATTAACTTAATAACTACATAATATGTATGTATTAATTACATCCACTGAATATAACGCAGAGTAAGTTACATTAAATTGTCTGTTTTTTATTAAAATTGTTATTGAAAAATTTTTTTGGGAAAAAAATCCTAATTTGATAAAATAATATACATAGTTAGACTGATTTTTTTTTTTTTTAGAGGGAACACTATTTTCTTTGTTTAAATATACACATTTCCTTTTGAACTGATTTTTATAGTACAACACTACAATTATAGGTTTATTTATAATAATTTATTTCAAAATTAGTTTTAGTTAGTTTACAAAATTATAATTTTAATTACAAAATTATAAATTGTGATTTTATGATAAATTTGCTATGAGAATAACTGTGATATTTTATATATAACTTTAACCATACTACTGTGATACAATACTGCTGTGATATTACTCTACTGAAAATACTACTGTGATACTACTTATACTTCTGTGATAACACTGACGCTTCCACTTCCACGGTTGAACTAAATCTGCTGTCCACAGCTAATTCAAAGTACATAGGTTACATTATTGATCTACAGTAATCATGAAAATTCTAGAAAGCAAATCAATTATACAAAAGACAATAGTAAACTAGACAATACTGTTGTTTAATATTTTGTTAACACTTATAGTTTGGTGATGTAAGCAATCCCACATTCGGCCGTCCTGGTCATTCAGTCGTCCTCGCTGAATTGTTACCAACAACTTCTTCTGAATTGTTTCTTCCTTCATCAACAACATTCCTTGTGTCATCTTCTGAGCTGTCAAAATCGTCGTTGTCTTCATCGTCCTCCACCCACATTTTCATTCTATCTGCACTACTAGTTGTTTTGTTTGGTCCTTCATGTTCACCTTCTTTTTGTAGTTGATATCTGTCATGTCCATTTACACCAACTATTCGGTACGGTCCCAGAAACTTTGGACGTATCTTTAAGCCTGTGCCGAATTGTGTTCTCTGCAATGCTACTAAGTCCCCAAAATTGTACTTTCTGGCTCTTGTACGTTTTTTATTATAGGATCTGCGGTTTTCCTCTTGAATTTCTGCTATATCTTTAGCGGCTTGCGCTCTCTGGTCGTTTCTGTTATCTTCAAATTGTTTTATGAGTTCTTGTTCAATGATTTCTGACATACGTAAATCATGTTTTGTTTTCATGTCAATTCCTGTCAGCAACTTAAATGGAGTCATCTTAATTGCCCTGTGATACGTAGAGTTCAACATCTGTTGCAATGTTAGAATAGTCAAAGTAATGGACAGAAACATTGTTAAAGTACTTATTATTCTTTTTTCACAACTGAAATTTTATATTTAAACATGAGTCCACTCAATTTTAATGTTCAAATTTTTCCAGTCATTTTTCAAAATACCGTGTTTTTTTGCCATTATTTTGTTAAAAAAGTTATGTTGACTATACTGCTAAATTGAATGAATTAAAGACATTGTGTTCCTGAATTTAAAGTTTCAGCTTTTTCAAGCTTTTGATCCATTGGTATTCAACATCTTCAATAGAAATAGATCTGTAAACAAAACAGTAATTTAAAATCATTTTTTTAAAATTATATTGTATTATTATATGTATAGGTACGTCTTATTAAAAATCGATAAAATCTATCTGGAAAAATAAACAGCATATTGATTTCAGGCCTATTACATACATATGTACTCGTATGTATGTACATTTATGTACTTTAACCCTGTACACTCGAGAATTACAATATTTTTAAATTTATTCTCACCTTGTTCTCCTTGAAGAACAATGTTCAACACTCTTTTTTTTTTTAATGGTTTTTTATACCTACATCCTCCTGCACTGTAATTTTGCGAAATAAATATTCACGCCAAAATTGCTGGAATAAATATTGCATAAATAATTTACAAACTTTTGACTTATCATCAAAAAAAAAAAATATCTCATGAAAATTTAAAAATAAGACTTTTTTCTACTTTAACCTAACAATTTTTTAATGTAAAATTGTTTACTAATGATATTGGTAATTTATTCACAATAAATTTTAGTTCATTAATTCTATAAAAAAAAACTATTTCGATTAACAAGATATTTTTTCTTATGGTTTATTTTATTCAAATTTAATTAATCAGGATCAAAACCTATAAAAATATTATGAAAATTTGAAAATTGTCTTTTTTTAACAATTTATGTTCAATATTCAGAAAATAACAAAGATTTAATACAATAACGGAAAATAAAGTAAAATAAAGAAGAGAAAAGGTCTGATTTGTTGACATGTTCATTTTACGGTTGATAAAATCCCTTTTTATTGTGATTTGTTGGTTTTTTTCTTTCTTTAGAAATAGATAGTAAATTTATATATAGCCTATTCTGTTTCATTGATTTTTCTCCAAATCCAATTTATTTTATATTTTCACACAATTCTTCAATTATAATCATAATCTAAAATTCTTTAAGACTTTTTTTTACACAGAAAGAACAATAATATTCTACTTAACACGATTTATATCAGAATGTGTGTATTATTCTCGTATACGTATATTTTTTCCCCTTTTTTAGTTTTCTTTTTACCAAATTCCACCATATTAATAATGACAAATAAAAAAAAAAACTTATTGGTATCTCGTAGTTTTTGTTATAAGATTTATACACAGTAATTCACATGAAAATATTTTACGAATGACAAAACATAAAAAACATATTTGTTTTTAATGCGGAAAATTTTTTCCATAAAAATTTTAATTGATTTTTGTTTTACTTTTTCTTGAAATGATATTTAATCGGATCTTTTTTGAATCATTTTATTCTTTTTTTGCAATTTTTTAACGTAGAATTAAAAAAAAATTCACCCAATAAAAGTAATGTGTGATAATTTATTTTGGATTTGTAAAATTTTGCAAAATGAATCCTTGACAACAACAAACAAATTTAAAAAATAAAAATTGTGTAACAAAAAATTTTGAAAATTTACAGATGTTTGCAGCATAAATAAAATCAGTTTCGTTGGTTTTTTTGTTTTTATACAATTTCAAATTGTATACCTTTTTTTTTATTTATATTTTACAAGTAATTTTATGTAAATTTTTTCAACATATGTACATACATACATAATGTTTCTTTTTTAAGGCAAAAACATACAGTTTTCAACAAAATTCAATAAAAAATATACTTTTTAAATTTTATTTTGTGTTTCCTGTAATTCCTATGTATTTGCATATACCTAGTCCAATTTTTTTTCTGTTTTATAGAACAACTGTAATAATATAATGGAAGTTCAAATCTCATTTGAATCTTTTAAATTATAAAAGCAGTATCTATTTTGATTTTTACCACTTTACACTTTCCCTCACATTTTTGATAAACCAAAACTATTGTAATATTACAAAAATTTTATACAAAATTAAATAATTTATATACATATACCTACAGGGTGTCCCGTTTGGTTTGCTTTTCCTTGATACCAACGGTAGGTCTCATCGAGACAAACCAAAAATCGTATAGGTGGTGGGGCCCCCCCAATCACTGTACACCCTATAACTTTTTACAAGGGTTCTCCAGACACTATTTTTTGTATCTGTACACCAAAGTCTCTTGTAGTATAAACTTATTATAAGAGTAGCCAGTAATATGAAAGAAAATTTGAAAAAATAAAACTGTTATTGTTTTTTTAGAATTGTAAAAATATGCCAGAAAAAAATGTTATTAATAATGGATACTATATACATATTTGGCCACATACATATAATATAAAACACAAATACTTCTTTGTTTAAATATAGAGTAGCTACGTGTTAAATTAAATTTGAATTTTCAAAAAATAATAATGAATAATAATTTAAAACTTAAAACAATTCAAATTTTCTAGTATTTTATTTTTAACATAATTATACTGTCCTATATAGCAAATGTAATAATAAAAATTTAATAAATAAAAATATAATAAAAAAATACGATGAATTGAATCAAAGCAATAGAAAAAAATTATAAGATTATTATTAAATAAAAGAATTCTGGTTACGAAAGATCATCACCATAGAATTGAAATTATTTAATCAACCTTGTTGACATCTCTCCACACAAGTATTTTGAAATTTAATTTGATTCTCTAAAAATTTCAATTGTTGAATAAAATGAAAATTATTCAGGTAAATTTAATTCTAAAAATTTCTGTGTTTATTTGAAATTAAGAATTATCTTTATTCACTTAAAATGATTGTAAAATCGATAATTTAGGTAAAAGTAGTTCAAAAGCCAAAGCAACTAATTAAGGAACTATATATGTAAGTCTTTGCGAGGTACCTATTTCAAATTTTACTACAAAATTCTTACAACAAATCAAATATGTAATTGGTCAACAAAATTTAACAGTGTTTTATAGTTGAAGTATACGAATAATTTTGTTTTCAGAGTAAGATAATTATTTACATAAAATTTACGAAAATGGATTTAGGTGATCTCTAAATCTCTCATTTGTATAGATATTTTACTTATCAACGAGTTTATAATATATTGACCAATTTTTTCATAAAAAAGAAAAATCTTTTCATCAAATCGTTTTTTTTATTTCAAATTAAACACAAAAAAATCGTCTATAATATAACCTTCACAACATACATTACATATACATACATTGTAACATTGTACATACAATACAAGAAAAATACTTTATACCTTCGAATTTACTTTAAATATTATCATAAAAGGAATCAGGGCTTTCTGAATCTGTATAAAAACAACAAGCGTACAACAAGCAGGTGGACTTTTATGATATCATTAAATGGCCTTTTATTGATCTTTAATTCATTCAAATGAATTGAATTTCATTTGTGTTATTGTTTAACTCTTATCTCTTCTCATATATTCAGAGAATTGAATGCATTTGTCTGGCAAGTTAAGAAAAGATAGAAGAACAAGATACATAGAACAAAAAAAAACACTAAATAAAAAACAATTTTCAAAGATATTTTGTTTGATATATGTATTTTAAAATGGATGGAATGTGTATCTACATTTTATCTAAATCAAATATTAAATAATTCAAATAATCATAATTTAACTATATAAAAATGACAGGTAATTTCATAAATGATAAGTCCAGGTGCAAAAGGTTTATTTGAAATTTCATTGTTAATGCTTTGAAACAACATTATTAGTCTTCTAATGATGATACAGAGACGTCATATTATATCATTCTTTAGGTATTTAGGTTCTTGCATGTTGATTCTTTAAAGAACAAATACAATAAAATAAGAAAAAAAAAAAAAAAAAACTTTAATGCATGAATAAATTTTAACAAGTTATGAATACCATTTGAATAAAAATTAAGATAAATTGATAGGCGTAGGTTTTTACATATACATACCTACATATATGTAAATATATACCTACAGTCTACATATTATGTATATATGTATGTATAAAGAAAAATTTAATAAAGACGTGTGTCAAGTCTTAAAAGTCTCATTTGTAACATTTGATTTTATGTAAAGGCAATTAGAATAGATGTCAAAGAGCCGTTTGTTTTTTCTTTTAAAATTACCTTATTTATTAGAATCGAATAAGGAAGCAATAACAAATGGAAGCAATATTGAACCGATCTCTTTGAAATTACATGATATGACAGGAAATAAAGAAACTTTGAATGGATGCAATTGACGACTTCATCGATCGAGAAACTTTTTTTTTTTTGTTATTTAAAAAATGGTAGAAATTTTTAAAATATCGTTACCCAATTAATTTTACTGTTGGAAGAAAAAACCAAGGTAATTATTTAGTTTTTTAGAAGAAATTGTCTAATAAAATATTTTAGAATATGAGAAAACCATGCGACAAATATGTAAACGTACATTTCGTTCTGTTTAAAATAGCTACAATATCAAATAAGTATACGTATATTTCACAGTAACTTCTAGAGCTTTCTAGAACCCATAAATTGCCTTCTTTTAAATGTAAATATTATAATGTTTATTATTTTTTGTAGGAATTATGTAATATTCAGGTATTCTTTCATTCATCAAATACAGACAGTTTATTTTATTTCATCACAATAATTTATTTTAATTAATATCACGTTTACAAATAGTTTGAGGTACCTACATATACTTGTTTAAAAAAATGTTGACCTATCGACAAACTGGTTACACTATAGACTGACTCAAATTGTAATTTATTTAACACGTTCACGAACAGTAAAAATTTCAGTGAGCTGCAAAAATAGACAGGCAATTTTTTTTAAACTAGTTTTGTTTTAAAAAGAATGAGCTATGAAAATGAATGCTATAAAATTCACGTCCGCGAACGTGTTAAAACAGTAATCTTAATGTAAAAGAATATCATGTTATAATTAATCTACTTATAAGAATACAATAATAGAGATTGAATAACAAAATGATTCACTTTTTATTCTATTATTTTTAAATGACTACATTTTGATTCATAAACAATTACTCTGTTAAAATTTAGAGCAAACTTCCATTTCATGCTTGTATTCTTCAATTCTTATATAAGCTACAAAAGTCTATTATCACTCCCACTATATTAATCTACTTTGTCATAATTTTGTTCCACATTTTTCCTTTGCAGATACCACAACTACATTGATGTTCTTATATGACTTTTGTCACAGTATTAAAAATTAATTAGGTAACTTTGTATACACAGAAAAAAAATCTCAAGTGACAGAAAAGCATGAGTTCTTTTGCTTTCTATTTACGTATATACTTAATTTGATTAATTCAAATTCTATAAAAATTTTATTTTTCTTCTACAAAATAATATAAAATTACTTGTTTCCTCGTTAAAGTAAATTGTTCATTCATTTTTAAATTCACGTTGGAAAAAAATTAAATTTCAATTTTAATGATGAAAAAAAATAAAGTTGTAAAGCTCAGATATACACAGCGAATAACGATATACATACATACATATATTTAATAAAGAAAAATAAAGATGTAATTTTCTAAATGAAAAATTATAATAAATCCATTAAAAACTAGGACACTTCAATTAGTTTTCCACATAATACTTTACATGTAGTAATATAAGTCAATATTTGTTTTACTATGTGGAAAAAATATTGAAAGGATGCAAAAACATAAATGAAGAGAAAAAAAAATTAATAATGTCAGAAGAATTCAATAGAATTTTTCAATATTACCTACTTATTCAAGATATTGAAAATAAATCATGTAAGAAAGATAGATAATTATATAGGTTTTTATTTACTTATTAAGCAGGATAAATCGAATTATATGATTAAAAAATATTCAATTTGATATAATATGTACATACTCGTACATTCATATTTATGTTATGATGTGTAATATTTAATTCAAATATTTCAATAAATTTGAAATGAATTTTTTCAATTTTATTAACTCTGAAAATTCAATTTTTTTTTATAAAAGCGGATGAAAAAATATACTCAATTTACAGCTTTAAAATAAATGTAATAAAATAAAATAAGATAAAACTATTTAATTTTATGTGAAAAAAGTGTTAAAATGTATATAAGGATATATTTATATAACACATTTTATGAATTACATACATAACACAAAAGAAGATTAAGGGTATAAAGGATACAAAAACATTTTTGTTTATTCGAAATAATCTTAATTTTACCAAAAACTTTCTGAATTTTATTTTTATTTTACGTTTACTACGGTTTATATTGAGTTTATGGTAGATTAGTTTTGATACAAATATTAAAAGAAATAGTTTATGATTATGTTATTATGAAATGAAATAAAGGGATTTACTGTATTGTGTTAATTATTGTAGATACATAAAACATACATGGACGACATACATAATATGTATGTGTTTGAACTGAGAGTTTCACATAGAAGTATACACAGTAATAAAAAAATATACTTACATACATATATGTATGAAAATTTTGTTTGGACAAGAATATTTCAAAATTCTAAATTTATTTCTGAAAAAACGTTTTAATCCTTATGGTAGTGAAATAAATAATATTAGTTTTCACTACAACAACATAAAATACTATTAGAGATACTAATATATTTTTATACTCTACTTTTATATTCATTACATTTACATTTAAACTTAAACATCAATGCTCGGTTTCACAATTGAAGTTCAAATCCCAGTTGAGCTTCTTAAGCTTCTGTGATTTGAAAAATTATTTACAAATAAATCAATAAACTTTTGTTTAACAAAATTAGCTTTAAATTTCAGTTCTGTTCGTTGGAGAGCTCTGAAAGTATAGTAACCTTTTTATTTTTTCCCATTAAGAATTATCATGTTACTCCTCCCAATTAAGGGTTTAGTAAGTTTCCATAAACATAATACTTATTATGACACTCATCATGATTATACCATATTAAGAGTATGAATGATTTTCATCTCAGCGCACAGTGGTCCCAAACTCCAAAAAAGTGGCCAAAATTATAAAAATGAAAAACAATTGACAGTTAGCTATTTCAAAAATGATAAATATGATTAAAAATCCAAAATTCGTCTTGAAAAAACTCATATAAATTTAAAAAAAAATAAATACAGGGTGTTTCACCAAATTTGTACATCGGTTTTTTTGCACTTTTTTCAAAAAATGCCCAATAACTTTTGAAGGGTACATTATGTGCCCTTGACTTTTTAGAATAAAGTGGAGAAAGTGTCCTTTTATAATTGCCCTGTACTAGCTCTCTATCATTTACGGTTAAGGAGTTATAAGTGTTCAAATGCAAAAATTTTTGAATATTTACCCAGTTTTTTGGGTTCAACATTGTATAAGACTCATCATGATTTTCGTCAAAGTAATCATGATGACCTCATAATACAGTCATGATGAAATGGCTACCAGGTAAATGGCTTTTTCGTGCATACTTGTGTAGGTGTTTCTAAGTTATATTTGGGGGAATAAATAGTTTTCTGGTTAAATATAAAAATCATTAATTTTTTGGTTTCATTCTCATACTGAACAAAAGTTATACACTAACAGTGTTGCTCTTCTTTTATTACAAAAAAAAAAGTTATTGTAACTTGTTTTCATCCTGCAATTTTGTTGCTTAGACTTTATTATTTGTGAAATTTGATGTAAATGCAAAATAAATATTTCTGTAATTTTAAACTACCCACATAACTAAGTAAATTGAATACCCTTAAATGATTGGAATTATTTTGGAGAAAAAAAAACCAAGCATGTGTAAAATATAAATGTTAATTACTTTTTATAAAAAATTAAGCTTCAATTTCACACTCTTTTCTTATTCCACGTCTTGTTTTTTTTCTAAATCCTTTGAAAATAAATTATTTTCTTGAATAAGTAAAGCAATCTTTTCTGTTCCTTAACAAAAAAACAAGAAAAAAGTTATAGTTAATTTACATATCAACATAAATATTTATATAATATATAGAAACCTTAAAGATAACTTCATTTGCTTGACCCTTCAGTTAATCATGGAAATTGACCCGGAAAATTGAAAAGGGTTATAGTTTGTTAATGTTATATGATTTGAATGTGAATATTTTTTTTATTTTTATTTTTCCTTATTTCATGGTTTCAGACTTCATATCAAAAAACACAATTTTTTTTCTTTTTGCAAGTTAGAAAAAAAAAATGCTAGTATTACATTTCATGTTTTGGGTAAAATATATTTTTAGTTCAATTAATTTGAAGTAAATCAATTATGGGTATACTATAGGGTTAAAAAATTCAAGGATATTTTGCAAAAAATTACAAGAAAAAAAATTAGAGAAGAAGTATAGGTTAAATCATGTTTGAAGTTGACGTATCTGTATACATATATTATACATACATATTAATTTCGTTATCTTTCAGAACAAAAGAAAAACATTACTATATCTTGTTTGTACGAATATACAAATAAAGTCCCTTTTTTTATTGAAGAAAATAACATAAATAAAGTGACTTTGAAAAAGCACTTCTTACTTAAAATACATTCATTTATTCATTTATCGATCAGAATATTAAAAATTTATTATTTCAATAAACATTGTAACTGTCAAGACTGGCATTTTTATATTATTTCTGCTTCAATTAAATGAACAGCTTTTACGTAAAACTGAAAAAAAAAAAACAAAAAAGATTTCAAATAATGTGCTCAGATTATTCAACAAGAATGATAAAATTTTGAAAAAAAAAATTCAGAATGCGTGCATCACGAAATGCATTCTATTCTTGTCATTATTTTTGTGTTTGTTTGTTAGGGAAAATTGTGTATAGTATATGAAAATGATAGGGCAATTTTATTGGAAATCATGCAATAATATATAGGGTTCTTTTAATTCAATATCATGTCGTCTGCTCTTATATAAATACAGGAAGTTTACATGAATGACATTTTTGCAAATGAAAAATAGATTTCTAATGAAATCTCATTTTTATTTTTCGATATTTTTCGTATAAACGATGTACTATGTATAATGCAGTCATATACATATAAACTATAACAATTTCAATTGAATGAATCTTGTATAAAAATAATATCTACTATATAACTATATACATATACTATATAACATATACTATACATATAAATAAATGAATAAAAATTTATGAAAACTTAAATTATATAGAATCTACATAAATTGTATGTCATAGATTATAGATACTTTGTTTTTATATTGTATTCTAGTTATGAGGACTTGTGCATACATACATATATGTAATTAAATCCCTATCTGACTTTACAAGTTAACCATTTATTTTAATATGAAAAAGGATGTCAAATTGCTTTTCAATATTTCGTTCGTACATGGTTCGTACTATAAGTTTTAAAATTTGTTTTGTAATGATTTTAGTAAATTCAGAATTTTAATAATAATAATGATAACAATTGAACTTCTTTCATCAACAATTTCAAATTAAAAATCAAATGCAACTTTGAAAAAAAAAAATCTTTTAAAAAAATGTGTATGAAATACATTATGTATAAATGCATATGATGATATGAGTATGTATAAACAAATGATTGAAAAAATAATGTAATTTTTTTTTAAATCACAACATTTATTTTTGTTCTTTCTTTTATATTTTGTTACATTTATAACAAATAAAATTTTCAAACATGACTTCTTTAGTAGGCATTTTTATCTTATCACATTGAATTTATCTTTAAGAAGACATTACCACCATGAACTATAATGCAACTTCAGTCATTCATCTTTGATAAATCTCTATACATAGTAGATTTTGTACTTGGATATATAAAAAGTGCATAGAAAAATTTACTTTTTTTTTCTATTTAGCTACTCGTAGTATTTTTTTATTAATTCTTTGTCTTACGTTAGATATTTCATTTATTTTTTTATTTATCTCTTTGATCTTATTTTTTTTTTTCAAGTTAACATGATGTTATGATATATGCCTCAAAGTACATACGATAAAATAATTGTAGATAAACTACTGTTTGAAACATAAAAGTATGAAATACATATAATGTTTTAATTATTCTAAATATTTTTTTTGTAACGTAAACCAAATGTTTTTCTTCAAAATCCCTGTAATATAGCTACTATATAAATTTCAAATTATTCAAATAAATCCGATTTCTCTCTACGGCTCTATAACTTGACTTTTGTTTAAAGAAAGCGTCTTTATGTAAAAAGAGACATGTAAGAAATAACGACAAAAATATTCTGGAAATATTTCAAATTACTTAATCGAATCAAATACAGTCCCGATCAGAAGTATTCGTACCCCTAGGTATCAGAAGGTTTTTTTAAAATAAGTCCAATAAAGACATTTTTATGAAATTTACTATGATTGACCCTTTATTCGTCCTTTTGATACACTCATAAAATTTTATATCAATACAATAATTATTTCTTAAGTTTTAAATAATTAAATAAAAAAATGTCATAAATTTACGCTCATAAGTATTCGTACACTTTGTATTCATTCTGCACGTGAGTTTCCAATTTACCGTTTAGATTTTCTTCAACAAACTTTTTATTGATTTATGCTATTACTAATAACACATAAGATTTGACATAAAATTTGACATCTCACGCATCCAACTCAATCAAAATCCTAGACGTGCTAACTGGACACTCTATGTCGATATCTTGAGCTGTCGCGTAGATCAAGAGAACACAATAGACACCAGAGACGAACTAGATATTGGAGCAGCCAGACTGCAACAATCTCTGGTAAGCTCTTTTATCGAAAGCTGCCCGATAAAACCATAACGGATCAATAGAGACGTTCCTTGGTGGAATCAGGAGCTGGAAAAATTAAGAGCTTCAGTCAGAAGATTATTTAACAAAGCTAAATGTACCGGTGACTGGACTGAGTACAAAAAAGCTTAAACAGAATACAACAAAACACTTATAGCCAGTTTCACAGTGGAAGCTTAAGCGTTAAACTGAGTTTAAATTTAGCTAAACTTAAGCGGTCAAATTTCAGAGCTTAAACTGAGTTTAAGTAAAAAATATAATGAGTCAACCAAATATCAACAAATATAAAAAAAATCAATCGTGTTTTCATTGTAATTTCTTGAAAATTAAAATTACTTTTTTTCTTCAGCGTACTTTTTTTTTGGTGAATTTTTTTATATTTTCATATTTTTTTTTTCAAAATATCAAAACTTCTATAAAAAGTTCCTGATTTTTAATTAAACTCAGTTTTTATTTCTTTCCATGCTTTAATTTTAGATGCACCACTTTCTTTACATGTTCGTCTGTACTCAATGATATTTTTATGTTTTAGAACTACATTCATCAATGTTTTGGTTTCTGTATTAGAAAAATTTGGACTTCTTTTTTTATTTTCACCAATTCCGTACGACATTTTTATATATTTTTACTAATATTTTTTTATAAATAATAAAATACGCATGACAATTTTTATATTGACATAATAAATTTCAGAAACAAAGCAGCTGTAGACATTTTGTTTTTGTTAAACTAGGTTTAGTTAAGCTGCAAAAAAAAATAAACTGTGAAATCTAGTAGTCTTTATCTGAAGCTTAAGCTATATACAAAAGCTTAGCTAAACTTTGGCTTAAGCTTACACTGTGAAACTGGCTATTAGAAGATCAAAAAGGAATACCTGGAGAAACTTCTGTGAGAGTGTAACGGAACTACCTCAAACAGCAAGACTTCACAGGGTTCTTTCAAAAATACACTCCAGCGGTATAGGTCTTTTAGAAAAACAATGGGGAGTACACTATGGATCAGGGGGAAACCTTAGAACTACTACTAAGTACACATTTCCCTGGCTCAACAAATCTAGATAGCGACCTCACTTTGCAAGAGACTCACACAATAGTCTCGAGTAGAGAACATGGTCTTGCTAGCAAAATATTTGCTAAAGAAAAAATATTATGGGCTTTAAATCATTTTAAACCATACAAAACACCAGGTGGCGATGGCATCTACCAAGTGCTCCTCCAAAAAGGAGCCAGGCAGATTATTTCAAACCTGGAAAATCTTTTCAAGGCAAGCTTCAGATTAGGACATATTCCTAAATGCTGGAGGAAGACGAAAGTCATTTTTATACCCAAGGCGGGCAGAAGACCTGACGCCCACCCAAAGTCTTACAGACCAATCAGTCTAAGCTCTTTTCTCCTCAAAACAATTGAGAAAATAGTTGATCAGCATATCAGAGATAGCGTACTAATAAAAATACCTCTGAATACTAAACAACACGCTTGCCAAGCAGGAAAATCAACTTTGACTGCTCTCCAGAGTCTAGTTCAAAAATAAAGAAGACTATGGATACAAAACAGATTGCGCTAAGCGCATTCATAGACATCGAGGAAGCGTTTGACAACACCTCGTTCACGTCAACTGAGTGGGCGACCAAAAATAAAGGTTGCGAACCTTCAACAACCAAGTGGATTAAAGTCATGCTAATTCAAAGAGAAATCGAGGCTACGGTAGAGGATATATCTATGACTGTTCAAGCCATCATAAGACCCATACTTACATATGCTTTAGCCATATGGTGGCCAAAGACAAATCAAATAACGGTTCAAAATAGGCTCAACAAAATACAGAGACTAGCTTGTCTTAGTATTACAGGAGCTCTTAGGACCACCTCAATGGAAGCCATGCTCAACCTGCCACCTCTTAATATACAAACTAAGAAAGAGGCACTAAATTGAGCTTTAAAATTTCAAAGAAATAGAGAACTCAAACAGGGTGATCTCATTTATAATCTGAAAATTCTTGAAGAATTTAAGAATTTTCAAATCAGTCAAGTAACTGACGATATAGAAACAGTGTATAACTTTGAAAAGCCGTTCAAAGTACTGTTTCCAGATCGAGAGTCGTGGCACAATAACAAAGTAACCTTTGATAAAGGTGCGTCTGTGTGGTACACAAATGGCTCAAAAACTGAATTAGGGGTTGGAGCAGGGGTAGCAGGCCCAAAAAGAAGCCTATATAAATCCCTAGGAAAATATCCATCAGTTTTTCAAGCTGAAATTATGGCTATCGACAGGTGCGCTACTGAATGCTTAAAGAAAGGCTTCAATAAAGCCACAGTCTACATAATCTCAGATAGCCAAGCAGCACTTAAAGCTCTCAATGCACACAAAGTTGTGTCTGGATTGGTTTTGGAGTGTCTGAAAACTGTTGTGAAATGCTGAAATGTGTGAATGCGAGGCGTTGGCCTCTAAAAGACTGTGCCACATGCACCAGTATTTTCTCAAGCCCGAGGAAATCTGGTGTGCACCTTCTAATAGAATATTAAGATTTATCAATAGCCTAAATCTATAAGAAGCACGGGCTGCACAAAAGATCAATATTGGCGAAGTGCAATGATAGCCCATAATCTATCTATCTATCTATCTATTATTTATAAGTTCTAGGTAAAACGTACTAGCGTATTAGCATATAATTAATTAATTTTCTATTAAAAAAAAAATATTAAAAAAAATTAAATCCTTAATAACAAATAATGAAACGCAAAGGCAAAGAAACGACTCTAGAAATTAAAAAGTTAATTGTTGATTTGAAAAATGAAGGTAAAACATCATAAAACATCAGTATAGTTCTAAAAAGAACGAACCAAAGCAACCATTTTCGAAAAATCCTTGCATATTTACTTCAGATCCTCATCATGTTGCAATGTCCACGGTCTTTCAAGCTAAATTTTACGGACACTTGATAAAATATTTTCTAAAGGATCTTCAAAAACCATGAGCAGTCATTGTATATCAATCAATCAATGAAGGCCAGATTACCCAGCCGGCATACATCTCCATATCATTATTAAAGTTTGTTGAAGAAAATCTAAACGGTAAATTGGAAACTCACGTGCAGAATGATTACAAAGTGTACGAATATGTACTTATGAGCGTAAATTTATGACATTTTTTTATTTAATTATTCAAAACTTAAGAAATAATTATTGTATTGATATGAAATTTTGTGAGTGTATCAAGGACGAATAAAGGATCAATCATAGTAAATTTCATAAAAATGTCTTTATTGGACTTATTTTAAAAAAACCTTCTGATACCTAGGGGTACGAATACTTCTAATCGCGACTGTATGTAGTATTCGGAGACATTCAAATTTTTAAAAAATAACCTACAACTCATCCATACAGAGCTTTCGTTCACTCAAATTAACTTGAATTTTTGAGACTATTTGTTAAAAATTTTAATTATGATTCAGCAGCAGCAACGCAATAGCTCGATTTGAGCCAGGACCTACAATATTTCCGTTATACATGCACCTACAGTTTAAAGTGAAATGAAAAACGTAGAAAACGAATATGTATGTATATTTGTATCAGAGCTCTCATGATATTTGTTGGTTTCACATACTTAGTTTCACATATGGTCAATAAGCCAGAGCAACCGAATTACATACAATTACATATACATAAGTATGTACATAATATAACGTCTACCGAGCACTCAAATGAATTGATAGGTACTCATTTAAAGCTGAGTGAACTTAAGCGGACTCGAAGTCCGCCTAAAAATTTTAATAACTACATATTATAATAAAATATCTTATCGAATATTTTTTTTAAATTTATACCTACTTTCGTTGTTGATTCTGTGGAAAATAATATCTCTAGCGGATGAAATTTATTCTGCCACACTATTATAATTTCCTACTACATAACCTACCACTAACAAAATATATGTATATGATAATATTATATACAATATATATTTACCACTTGTATGATCCTGCTGACTTTTGAAATATTGTACAGCTTATGAAAGGAAATTGCTCAGCTTATTATCATATTTTATATCTAACCAATTTTTTTTCTTCATTTATAAATATAATGTAACCCTGAAGAAATTCTAATATCAATCATTTCATAAATATAAAGACATAAAGTAATAATCGTAATCCAACAGTCAAATATAATTATCCTATTTGAACACTTGCTCAGTAGCTAAGTACATATACTATACATATGTCTGTATTACATATTGTGTATGTATGTATATATGATAGTTGTTAGATATACGCATTGTACACAATTAAGTGCGTGAAATTTATCCTTATAAGGGAAAGAAATTTCTATCCCTGCGGGCAATTTTTCTATTTTGGGTTCTTTTATAACGAGTTTCATATAAATTATGTATATGTATTATATTGTAATTGACATGAAATATGAAATTGAATAAGATATGTTATAAATTTCATGTGCGTTCCCTAAATTTTATCGGCATTGCGACTATTATAGAAATGACTCATAATAATTGCTATAAAATGTATAAAAAAATTTTCCCTATTTTTGGAAAAAAAGATATTACTTGTGAATGGAACGTTTATTTGTTTTGGATCTGTAAACAATTATAGAAAACGTATATCTATATAGTATGCATATGCGTACATACCTACATATATATTATATACATTGGATGAAAATTACAATATATTGGGGTATATTTTTTCAAATAAATATAAATGCTTTATTAATATTATATATACAAAATTGTGAACCTGTGTTCGATAATTACAGGAAATAGTGTACTTTCAACGAATCGTTGCATGTGCATATGGTATTAAAATACCGGGTATTATCTTTTTGATGAATGTTATAATGAATGAGATAAAAGCAACAAAAAAATAATAAAGGTTTTATAGAAATGTTTTTGAAATTTTCTAAAGAAAATAATTGCTTACAAAAGTTTAAAACATTTTAATGTACATAAATAATACGGAGTTTATATTTACAAAGCCAAAAGAATTATATTCTAATTTCATTTTAGTTCCATTCGCTATTTTTTTTTTTTTTTTCGACAAATTAAATATTTTATTTAGAAATTTTAATTAGCTAGGTAATGATTGTAATGTGTTAAAAATATTTTTTTTTCATCATAATTTTAATTAAATTATAAAATTAATCTTTTCTAATAATATGAAAACAGTCTATCTGATGTATACGCATGCATACATATGTATGATATTATGTTGTTAAAAAATTTTTCACTTTGATATTTATTTTTTGTAAAAATAAACAAAATATGTATAATTACATTTTTGAAAGTAAATATTAACAGATGATATCAAAACTTTCAACATTCACATACATATATTATTATGGAATTATATCTTTTGCTATTTGTATAATATTCTGTATGTTTACTAAGTATATCAATGTAAAGTAAACTGATGTAAATGGAAAAAAAAAAGGATTAATTAAATAACATTATAATAAGAAACAACTTTTTAAAGAGAAATAATTATAACATTTACACCTTTGTAAATATATGTATGCATATATGGTATGTGTGTATCCACACATATAAGTAATTAAGTATACATACATACATAATATCTTATTTGCTTTCCTTTACATAAATATGCCAGAAAAAAAGTTTAAAGATGAAACAAACAAGTAATATAAAATTCATAAACATGAAGTAAACATAATCTAATTATTCGCGTCAAGACACATTTATGTGTGAAAATTATAATGTTAAAGTGTCAAAAATATTTGAATTTAGCTAATTAAAAAGACTTTTAGACTATATGTATACTTAAGTGGTATATTGTAATGTGTTTTTTTTTAATTTTTTCAATGCTTATTGACTTTCTAGTTTTGTTTAGTATTGATTCGTCTGAATAGTCAAAACAGTGCAAGTGTTAAGTCTAATGTTAGTGTTAAAACATAATTAATGTATAATTAAAACAAAATTAATACTTAACCCATTTCTCACTCGTTTTGTTTGTTTGTTTGTTTTTTTTTCTCATTTAATGTTAATAATTTTAATTTCGAAAAAGGATATTTTGCAAAATAGAATAAAGTTGCTTTTCCGATAGGAGTTGTATAGGTACATACGTATGTTGGTTTAGTTGAATTAAGGATCCTCGAAACTTTTATATTAGTGCTCATTGAATAACATATGTACATATGTATGTATAGTATGTATGGACCTAAATACATGAAAAGTTGATTTTTGTTCCACATACAATTTTCATTTACACCCACACGATATAATATATAAGAAGTTTTTTTGTATTTTTATTTTATTTATTTAAAAAAAAAAACAAAATAATAAAACAACTTCTAAACATAAAATTCAATTTATTTTTTTAGTCGATTAAAAAAGTTTTCTTACAGATATTTTTATATTGTACTCATATAAAAATGAAAGTTTTTTTTATTAGAATATTTTTTCTTGAAACGAAAATGAAGATGATAAATTGATACTCCTATTTTTTATCAAAAATTACGAGTAATTTTCACAACTCTGATGAAGAAAAGAAAATAGATATTAAATTATTTTTTCACACAAAAATACCAAGTATGTAATTGGAGTATCCTTTCCTGAGAATGTGCATGTTATTTTCATTAAGGAGTTTAAACATCACTATAGTTACTAGTAAATAAATGTGAAATTTTCGAAAATTATACATAATAAAATTTCATTTCATCAGAGTTAAAATTTGAAAATTCTAACAAATGTAATCGTTTTTTAAAGGTGTTGGACTTTTTTGTATATTTCGGAAAATTTTTCAATATTTACTTTATTACAAGAAAACAATCCTTACAAGAGTTGACGTTACTTGAACATTTTTGTTACGAACGTGGTTACAATGGTCAAAAACAGGATACATAGGAAGTGAAAGAAAAAGCATTTCAGAAGAAAAAAAATTGTATAAAGAACTACTCAAAAAAAGTAGGAGAACTTTGAAATTACGAGTACTATGAGAACTAAAATGGGAATATCGATAGTTTCAAAGAGTATCCTGCAACAAAGGTGTATCGTTTTTCAGTATTGGTAAATTTTTTTCCGGCAAAAGTTTCCTTGTTTTTTTATCTTTTTATCTGTTAGCATATGGTAAATGTATTCTCATTTTTAAAAACAAAAAAAAATAAAAACTACAGAACATGCGATATTCGTATCTATTTAAAAAATTTAGATAAAACAATAACAAAAGCTGTTTAATTACCATTAAACTACGAAATAAACATTTTTTTACTGTTTCTGTTTAATTTAATTATGTACTTAAATTTTTTTGAAAAATTAAAAAAAAAAACATATTTCTTTAAAACGATGATTTTTGATATATTTTAAAATTACACAAAAAACACATCAAACATAAAAACAGTAAAAAATTTCTGGGAGGCTTTTGTGTTAGATCATTAATTTTATATTATTATATAAAATTATACATCATTGAGGTATTTAAAAATTGAAAGAAAAAACCCAAAATTGTAATATTATGCAATCTCATTGTGGGATGATTTTAATTTAAATGTAAATCAATTTTCATGTAATCAACTTTTAGTATTTGATAATGAGTTGAAATATTAATTATAAAAATAATTATAAAATGAAGCGTTTAATGGTTTATGAACATTAAAAATGTTGAGGAAATAAATTTAAAAAAAAAATAGAATATTTTCTCAATGTTGATTCGATGTTGATTTACAGAATAAATGGATTATTTTATTTTGTGACTTCTTCTAGTACTTATATATTACTGTAGTCGTTATTTATTTCAACATTTTGAAATGTTAATTTGACACTGCTTACAAGAAGTTTAGTATGGCAGTGAAGAGCTTATGGAAAAGTGGTTTTATTACCAGATTGCCATTATTTTTTCTCATTTTTATTTTCTCACTACATTCTCTGTACATTCAATTTTTCTGCCAATATATCACAATTGGACTTATTTATGCAGACAAAAACAGTTGTTCATAATCAAGTGTCGCGGAGTGTACAGACATATTACATACATACATACATAATACATATATGTACGTACATATATAACTAGCTAATATCTATACTATATTTTATACTTTTTTAATATACACGTAAAATCGAACTAAAAGGAAAACTACAAATAGATTAACAAAAAAATTTAAAGGGAAAAAAAACAGTTCACATTTTTTATGAATAAAATCTTAGCAAAAAAAAAATTTTTTTCTGCCTAAGACTTTGGATTCATTACCAAAAACTGCTGAAAAGTTATTAATACTTAAAAAAATGTTCCTCAAATTTTCAATAGCATATTTTTTTCTCATTATATTTGAATTTTAATTGAATTGATTCGCTAATACAAATTTAAAAAAAAAAAACACGAGAAAAAACTGTGCTCATATTTGTAGCTAAGAATGTACGAGTATATTATGCGTGATTCGCTTTTAATACGGATTTTGGTTTACTCCCAATTTTATGTAGTAGAAACTCGATAATTCGGATTTTGGCTTAAGCCCAATTTATTTGGGTTTAATCCCAATTTTTTTATATGTATGTGTGAGGTAAAATGCAATATGGCGGATTATAATTTTTATGGTGAAAGTGAAGCTGTCACGTTCTTCCTCTTTTATTTTTATGTGGAAGAAGAAGAATATGTATACTAAGTATAAGTGTATAAAAGTATCAACGTTTGCGCATGTATTATTTTATTCCCAATTTACCGTTTATAGCGTACTCCCAATTTAATCCAAAATTCGGAATATTTTTTTTCCCGTATAAACTGTTAAAATGAAACCAGGTGGATAAAATCATCACATCTGCTAAAATGTCCTTTACTTTATAAACAATGTATATCTTTTAAAAACAAAACAAAAAGTAGCTTAAAAATACTTTCATGAATTTGTATGCAAACTGACCACAGGTGATTCTTATCACATTTGAAAAAAAAAAACCAACACGCAGCTGAAAGAATTTGCAAAATACAAAATGATACATTCATATTTTATGCTACATCTACGACGGACGTATCCAGCATCTTTTGTTAAAAACAAAATAAATAAAAGATGTATGTAGATTGTAGGTATATACTTATATACATATATCTGTATATCTGAAAGAAAAATAAATTGTAACCCTTTATCAAGTTTTTTTTTTGTTTTTCTAAAGACTGACTGACAATGAGTCAAAGTTACAAAAAAAAGTTTTTCTACTTTTTTAATTAAAAAATTTTTTAAGATTTTAACAATAATAAACGTGATAATGTGAATTAATCTACAAAATAAATATAAGTCTGTAGGTATATAAAAAAAGGCAAATATCATAAAATAATATTTACAAAGAATATGATATATAATACTTATACGAGTATATTTTCATATAAAATATGACTTTTTCCTGTTTCCGTCCTCATCCTCATGTTATTGTTTTTCAAAACATATTACCGGTTTTTTTAATTTTATAATACAGGTACATATAAGAAAAGACGGATTGAGTATGGAAAAATTTAAAATCAAATATATTGACATTGCAACAAGATTAACCTGATCCATCGACTTTTGTAAAATCTTTACCAGAGAATGCACCACCTCCTTGTGAATCCTAGCCACCATATTATATATTATGTATGAATGATAATTTTACGACCAGTCAGACCAGGGCCCAGGGGTGGCAGCATGTAAGTTGTTTCAATCGACTCAGCAATGACTGAATAAACAGTTCAGCTATTAACAAGTCGATTGAAACAATTTATATGCTGCTAGCCCAATATCAGCCCTCGGCCATCAACTACAAAACGACCGCATGAATTTATATGAATTATTGTATTTCGATCAATAAATCCAAATGATATAACAGTAGTAATAACATAATTCATGATTTCTTGAATTATGAACGGCAACGTTACTTTCTCAGAATATAACAATTGTATGAACACGTTGTGGCACTGTTGAGCCATTAACAAAACTACCCAGAAAAAAATGTGGTTGTAAAATTAACTACTTACGTTATTGTTGAAAAAATTGTTAAAATTACCAAAAATCTTCTTAAATTAATGGAAAAAAAGGTTATTTCAATAACTTGAAAATTTATTGCAAAATTGTGAAAATATTAATTTAAAAATTTGAATATTGTCAATTTTTATTTTTTGAATTAAGAATTTTCTATGTTGAATTAACAACGAAATGTATAATTAATAGTGGAAACATTTTGTTTCTAAATGATACATTGTTAAAATAAAAAGCTGAAGTTCTTATATTAACAACTGTTATTCACATTATTAAAATAACATTTTTCCTTTTGAAATTAAAAGTCTACACTTTTACTTCAAAAACGTTCGTTATGCACATTACTATTGTACATAGCAACAAAAAATCAAATAATTCGTCTATAACGGTAAAGACATATTTTTTTACAGTCTAATTTTTGTTTCAACAATGAACGTTGTTAAAATAATAAATACACTGTTGATTTGACAATATTAACTGTTAAAATAACATTTTTTAGTGTTATTCTAATAAGGTTTATTATTACCAAATCGAAATTCTTAGCGGATATTTCATTTTGTATTGTGATTTTATACGAACAGGTCGTACAGTTTATATAAAATTTTAGTAATTAAAGTGTCTTTTTTTATTTAATTTAGTTTTTTTTTTATAAAAGACGTATGTATATTTAAAATTAAAGGTAAGTTGAATTTCTTTATTTTTATTAAAAATTAAAATTAATTAATAAAGATATACTTAGAAATGAAGAGTGACAACATCACAAAATTTGTGATTTAATTTGACTATCAAATAATAACGACGCATCACAGTCAGTGGAGCAAAATTTGTGAGTACTAGAGAAAAACACATCAGTACCGTACTAAATGTTTTTGAAATTTTAAAGAAGATCTGATAAACTTGATGAAAACATGGTCCAGATAAAATGATTCAAATGGATATGAATTGGTAACAATTTACATTTCAACTTTTAAAGATCATTTTACTTAATACTGTTTTTATAATTTTAGATTGATATAGACTTTCCTTGCTGTTCCCAGGAAAACAAAATTTATTACTAGAGAAATTTAATGAATTTGCGAGAAAATTGTAAATATATATAAAAATAGTATAACAGATAAGCACAACAAACAAAATTCTTAACAACTGGATTCTTCAACTTTTTCTCAAAGTAACTATGTTACAGTACAATATTACTCAGGATGTTTCGCTGGCTTGATAAAAGATTTCATTATTTTATCAAGCAGCGAAGCACCTCGTATACATGTATTTTGAATATAATTGGAAATAATAATTTTATTTTTTAGATTCTAAAGATTACATCATCTTAAAACCAATCATTCTGTGCTTCAACCCTCGAGAATTTCAAAAAACTTCAATCCAACAATTTTTGATGCACAAGAAGACTTTCATTTTCATCATTCTGTTATGCAATGGGAAGTTTTAGAATATTTGTATGATTTTAAATCATTTAAAATAGGCATATCATTACATTATGTAATTATGTAAAATAGGATCCTGATGAATTTGATGGTCATCCAATACATTTCTATAAGTTATGCACTGGGGAAAAAGTTATTCGCTTAAAAAACGGTTTTGACTGTGTTAGACTATCGATATCTTCTCTTACTTTTCATGTTCAAGATATGTAATATTTTTTTTACAGAAATTCATAAAAAAATTTTAAAAAAAAAGTTTTAAAATCTACTATCAATAAATATATATGTAATATGTATATAGGCGAAAAAAATGTATATGTGAAAATAATATAAATTTAATAATATTAAATTAAATACGTTTAAAATCAAAATAAAATAAACTGTTTTTTATTTTAAAAGAAATTCCATTTTAAATTTAAAAGGTTGCAGGGTTAATTTAAAAAGTTGAATTTTTTAAATTGAGGTAGGAAATTTTAATTCTAAATTGAATTTTCTTGATTTAAGAAGTATTTTATTTTTAAAATAAAAAAGTACACTATTGTTTTGAATACAAAACTTTTGAATTCAACAATAACGTATTTTCATTTCAAAGATATAAGGTTGTCTTAACAAAAGAGTACAATGTTAATTCAAAAAGTGCGATATTTCGATTTGAAGAAAAAAATGTTATTTTAACAATGTGTGACAAAAGCGAAACTTGTTAAACCAACTACTTCGCGCTTTCAATTTAACATTTTTAATAACAAATAAAAGGGTAACATTTTTAAATTAACATTGCAAAAAGTCTTAACAAAACAATAACTTTGAAACTGTTATAGTAAGAGTAAAAGTTCTTGAGCACGAAATAATAACTTTTATTCTTATTATTACCAATGAAAGTTCTTAAATTTACGGTGATATTTCTCTGGGTGATATATTCAAAAATAACTTGATTTTTCAAATCTGGTCCTGCCCAACAAAACTGGCCGCTGCGTCTTAATTACGCAATTTTTTTATTCAGTTTATGAGCCATAGTAAGCGTTATTTGCATACATTCATCGGTTCAATCTGTTTCATAACCAAACATAATACCCTGATCACCGGCACCAATATTTTTTTCATCACGTTTAAGATGAACTCCAGCTACAATATCTGGAGATTGATGATTTAATGACAATAATACATTGTATGTTTTATAATCTAAACCTTCGCTGGATTCATCGTAGTAATATGTTTTATTACTTCTCTGATGACTTTTTGGTAAACTACTGCTGCTTTTGATGATATTTCTCCACATAATGAAATGAAGTCTGTTTTGACAACAATTTCGCAAGCAACTTTTGCATTCTGATCTTGTATCAAATGAGCATATCTGAAATGACGCCGCCAATTTGATCACATATTTTGTCTGGATGTTAAGTTAATTTAATTTAATTCTTTAAAATCAAATTATTAAACCTGAATACTTTTCATCATAATTTAAATTTGAGTATTTTCGAAATTCCCAATCAAACAATATTTTTATCATTTTTTTATAAAAAACGTAACGCTTTTGGATCTTTACATAAAATTGTGTAATTTAAAAAAAAAAAATAATAATAATAATAAAAATAAATTTTGTTTTATTGGATAGTACAATAAAAATATTCACACCTACACCTACTATTGAAATACCAAAAAAACACAAAAAAATTTAAAATATCCTTTTAAGGTATTATTAAACTAAATTTTGTTTTCTTTATTTAAAAAAGAAAAAACAGAAGATGAATTAAATTTATAAAGTGTAAAACAAAAGAAATATTAAAATTCAATAATTAAGTATACAGGGTAAAATGAATCTATCGTTAATCGAAAACATAAATATCTTTGATTAAAACTACTTTCAATAATATCGCAGATATTTTTGATATTTTATCGAGAAATTTCCGTTAATATTATATGAATTTTTATTTTAAACACTTTCTTATTGATTTTTTGTTGTTATTTTTACTGCCTTGTCATAACTTGTGACCAGTCATAAGTATATTCACCAAACTAGTTTTATGACCGTCATAGTCAAGTTATGACCATAAAATTATTTTAACTGTTTTGCTGACCTATTAGCTTTGCTACTAGCATTTTGAACCCAACTTTGAACTTGATTATGACGGTCATAAACTAGTTTGGTGAATAGACTTATGACTGGTCACAAGTTATGACTTGATGTAGAATAAGGCAGTTAATTTAATTAATTTTCGTTTTACTAAAGTATTTTTATTGTAAAAATCCAAATATTTCAAGTATTTCAAGAGTGTCAAAGAGTGAAGTGATGTGAATTGATTGCTAATAAGTGAATTAATTTTTATATATTTTAATTTTTTTTATAAAATTTCCCAAAATTACCTGTGTTTTTTTGTGAAATCGAAAAATGAAAAAAATTTAATCTGGCATGCAGCCCTTGCCCCTTGGTAATTCATAATTAAAAAATTTCCCTCGATTGAAATTGAGATCTGATCACCGCACACACGAGACAAATTTATTAAAAAAATTTGTGAAAGAATATAATATGTATTATACATAGAAAAGTATGCCTATATCTTGCATGTACTGACTTCGAATAGTGAAAATAGTATAAATAATGTTTTTTTAACCTACATACATATAATTTTTGATATATTTTTTCAAATGAAAAATGTCATCAAAGCAGTCTCATAAAGCAGGTGTACTTTTCTTAATAAACTTTCATTTTATAAAATTTTGGATTCTTCTTACAAAGCATAGAATACTTTACGCAGCGTGAATCGCATCATGTATGTACTCGTATATATGTGAAAAAAATCAAAAACCTATTGAACTGAGTTACTTTTAAATTCTCCTAAGGTCCTAAGATGCAATCATTAAAATTGAAGGTATCAGATACAAGCATCTAAAAATTTATATTGTTATTTTTCATTGATATGAAATGGATTGAACAAGATATAGAGAAGATAAAATTTAATGTCCGTTTCGGTTTGTTACTTGCACAGATGACTGGTTTTTATAAAATAAAAATTATTATTAAGGCTTTATTGATGATGGTGGTCGTTATAATAGCATGTAATGTAGGTATTTAAGTAAAACTAAATATGAGATATCTTAAATTTTTGGATCACCTGAAAGTCATTTAGATAATATTTTTTCTGAATACAAAAATGAACGATTGTTATTAGTGAAAAAATGTCTTGATCCTTGTCAATATCAATTATTTATTTTAGTTTATGAGAAATTATCTACTTTGAATCCAAACAATTTTTAAAGAAAAGGAACATGTAGGTTTAACAGAACAACAATCAATCAATCAAATCAACCAAAGATTGTTTATACAAAATCACCTTTTGATTGAAATTTTAACAACCAAGTTTTAATAAATAAAAATTATCACACTTAATAGGCACAAAGTTATAAATTTAAAAACAGGAATTTATTGATTTTAGACTAATTATTCACTTTATTACATAATTATAATATAACCTCACCATATAGGTATAGTCAACACGTCAATTTTTTCTCTTACAAGTAGGTAAGAAAGCACAATATTTTCCATCTTTTTATTTTATTTTTTGACTATTGTGCACTTTAAAAATTATAACAATGTTAATTTATTATATTTTAAAACTTTTATAAACCATATTTTCTTTAAAAAGCTTAAAATATTTAACTAAAACACATTTTCTTTACAACACTACTTGTCTTACCGGCAGTGTTGTTTTGAAAAATTGACACTTCTGTCGTGTTTGATTGTGTTAGTGCAGAAAGCCACAGCACGGCTTTGTATTATAGATGGTTTTGATCACAACATTTTAAAATTTACATATATACTTGTGGCTAACTGTTAAATCTCTAAATCATCAATAATAGTATAATACATATACATAAGTACTCGTACATACATATACGAGTATAAGTATGTATTTTTATTTCTGTATGCATGTCAGCAATAAAATTTTCACTATTTTGATAATTAAAATGAAACATGATGAAAAATTTATTTTTAATTTTACATTTTGGTGTTATTATGTACGTAGGTATATGCTTTTTTTCTACTTTATAGTTTTTTTATGTGGTTATTTTTTTGTTATTTGGAAAAACACAATACTTACAAGTTACAAATTTATAATGCTCTATGTTATTAATTTTATAAAATGTTAAAATTTGTAATAAAATCTAACAAACAAATATATAACTTAATTTTTAACTTAGTTTTTTTTTTAGTTGAAAAATAGAAAACATAAAATTTAATAAACACAGATTTTAATTTTTTTTTATTTTATAATTTTGGTAAAAACATGTTTATTTTTTTTAAATTCTTTTTTTAAAAAGCTTTTCTATTGTATTTGTGCATGTTTTGTGGTATTAATAAATAAATATACAAAAATAAAAGTGAATTTTGTTAAACATTATCGTAGAATTCGTTAAAAATACTAAAATAATAAACAAACTTCTTGTAGTTTTGTTCTGTAATTAAATTCCAAATCGCAAATGTCTTTTTTAAAATTTTAACTATTCAAATTTTTTAGAGAATTATTGTTTCATGTATTTTCAAACGAACATAATGCTCAAAAAAATATACTTCTTAACCTTCATGGTTTTTTTTCTTCTTGAATGTGCCATAATTAATATAAACACCATGTCTGTTTTCCAAAATATGTACTTTGATACACCTTCTCAATATATATTTTCTATTTCTACCTAATCAAAGGATATATTGTGTAGGCGATTTCTTGTAAGCAAGATAATATATCATGCTTTATATACCGTTACCACAATGTCGACAAGCAAATCGAGAAAAAAATCATTTTATTCAATTTAATGTAATTATTTTGATGTAATTTATTTGTTATGTTTATATTCTGTGCAAAAATTCAATAATGAATTGTGGAGCAGGTAAAAATATAGAGTTTACTTTAAATACAAACAAACGCCAACTGGCAAAGTATGGCGATGGCGTCAAAATACAAATTAAGGGCGATATTTACGAAACTACTTGCAATCGCAAATCGCCACTTACCATCGCGAGTACGTGATTTGGTATTTACAAAAATTTTGCAATCGCAAATTTGACTCTGGTAAAAATGTCAAATTTGCGATCACTGTAGCATGTCTGTTAACATGAATTTGCGATCGCAAGTTTGCGATTAGTAAATTCCACTGTAATAGTAAAGACAGATATCGGGTAAATGGTGGGTATGGATATCCGAGTATTCACTATACCCGCATTAAACCCGATATGTGTCAGCGGGTATTCATTGGATATCCGGGTATACATCAAAAGCAATCGAGTATAAAGCGGGTATCCTATACCCACATAAAACAGCCGAGTATTGACAGTGTTGTGAACTTGAAATGGTAAATTTTAACTTCATATGAAAAAAAACATCAAATGTGTAGAAATGTGAATGTAATAAAAAGAAGAAGAAGAAGACTAAAATTCAAAAAAATCGTTATAAGTAATAAACATTAATATAATAAAATATCAATTTTAATAATAATAATTATTAATATAATGATAATAAATTAAAAAAACTAATAAAATTATTATAAATTCATTTAAAATTTCAATTTCACACAAATTCCAATCATATAATATACGTACGATACCCGGGTTATGTGTGTCACCTATGCGAGTATTGTCAATACCCGGGTATTCATACCCGAATATTCATACCCACCATATACCCGATATCTGTCAGTACTATAAGTCTATCTTGGCTTTCCGTAAATCGCCATCATTGTGTTCAGGTAGAACAAATTAGTCGTTGGCGATAAATTTTGACAGTCGCCATCGGCATCTACAACAAATACCGCCTTAATTATGGTTACGGCATTATACAAGCATTTTAACTGAGCCTCCAAAACTAATATTACGTCTTCTCAAATTATATTGTTTTCTACAACATTTTTTGTGCTGCTTAGATGCACCTAACAGTTGTAAGCGTAAATGGTTTATATTCCATTGGTTACAGCTTCAAATACATTTAACAGAACAATGTCATTGAAAAGTAATGTATTGTTACTTCAATTACTAGGATCTGCCTGAATTTTTCAATGAAAATATAAGTGAATTGTATATTTTTGCATTATTTGTACACTTCAGAGCTCATCAATTATTTATCTAATTCAGAGCAATGAGTTTTTTCATCTACTCTTTGTTATGTAATAAAGTACTTATGTACTATATATGCAATTCAACACCTAGCACCAATTTATTTTATTAAAACTATTTTGAACAATAGAACATATAGATTTTAAAATTCACAACAATTAAATTATGCATTTAAAGTTGAAGCGTTATAAATTTTACATTCTGAATAAGTTTTTACAGTTTTATAGTAAAACAGGGTGTACTGGAATGAATTTCTGATTAATTTCAAGTCAGGAATCGCACTTTACCGATTTAGCCACTGACTGACACTATTAACTGACATATAAAATAATCCTGGAATATTTTACAGAAAAAATGAAAATACAGCTATATCATTTGAAGTTTTTTTTTTTTAAATAAACATTTTCAGTATAAATATAAATAATATATATATTAAACAGAAATAAATTCAAAAATTTCTTATTAAATTTACAAAATTTTCACCCCTTTCTTCATTCTCTTAAACATACATAAATGCATTAATAACAGAACCCTCTAAACTTTAATTCTCCATATCAAATTTTCTCCCATATTTGTGAATTTTTCAGAAAAAATAAATATATAATACCTACAACAAAAAGATATACCTACGTATGTTTTTCAAATTAAAATTTATCCTTAATATTCATTCCATTATGAAGTGAATAAAGTGTAAATTTTCATATGATATACATATCTATACCTACTCGTATAGTACCTATATGTACTTGTATATATGAACATACATGTAAATACGTTTTCGAATATTTGATTCTACAAAATTTCAATTTGAATACTTATCTCTTATGTGAAAATTGCATACTAAGTATTAGAGTATATATTCTTCGACGCGGGGATTATATACAATGATAAAACATTATTTGAAATTTTAGAAGTGAAATGCTAAATATAAATTCTCAAATACTTATGTATGTAACATGTTTGTACGAGTATACATTATATCATTTTGAATTTGAAAATTCATTATTTTAAAGAATGTTTTTAATTTTATCATTATTTGCGAATAGATTTTCAAACCATAAATTGCAATATTTTTGAAATTCATGTGTAATATACATATACTGAAAACAAAATACGGATAACGTATTTGTTATATAGTTGGGGGATTTTATACCATTTTTTTTTTCCTTTTTTTCAGTTAGTATAAGGAAAAGCAACTATGTACATATGAAGATATCATTTAAGAACTTTAGAACGCATACAAAATTTTTAAAAATATAATTGAAAATTCATTTCATGCATTTTTTTTAAACTTTTATTCTTATCAAGGCGAAATCTGTGATAGAGGACTTTCAATATTACATATACATACTTGATTTATGTATGATGTAAGTATAAATATGATATCACTTTGTATGTATGAGTGGAAAACATAAAAAATAATAAATTTGGTATACCGATATATTGAAAAAAAATAAATAAATAATGTTATACAGACGAAAAGCTTTCAACAATAATGATGGTTGATAAGTAATTTCCAATTCTATCTAACAAAAAAAAAATATTTCCACTTGATTATTCTAAACAATATTTGAAGAAAATTTAAAATAAAGTAAAAAAAAAAAAAATGTTCAATTCTTTTGTAAAATTCCTTCTGTTAATTTAACTGTTTTCTTTGAAAATAAATAAATTACTCAGAAAAGTCCTTTTTGTGTATTCCGCTATAAGATTTAAGCTATATTTTAAATTAAACGATGAAAATTCTTTCATTATTTTATATACAACATTTATTATTTTCCCATAATTTTTCATATTTATTTTCTAATACGATTTTCATCATTTCATGTTTAAATAAAAATACTTTTACAAATTTTTATTGTGTAATAAATGAATCTACAAAAAATTATTTACATTTATTATGAAAGTAATAAATAAAAAGAAAAATTAGTAAAAGATAAAATTATTATTACGTGTAATAATAAAGTATAATAAGGAAGAACATAGATACATAACATACATAATTTTTATTGCAAAAAAAAGTAAAAGAAATATGTAATATCATATGAAAAATTATGAGGTATGTTAAAGTTTTGTAATTATAATAAAATTTATTTTCAACAGAAGCTTGTAATTAGCCAATAAATAATTATTTAATTACTGTTATTATTATTTTTATATTATTTTATGATTTTTTTTTAAACCTGATAAATATAAAATAAGCATTAATATGGTGATTATTATGTGATTAGTGAAAGAATTTTCGATGTTATTGAATGTTAATATCTATGTACGTATATATGTATTTTTTCATATGTATATCATTTCAAATAATTTTTAAAAAAACTCATTTTAAGATTTTGAATTAAAAAAAAACACATTGTTACGAAAATTGAAAAATGGTTTGTCGTAGAAGAAGCTAAAGAAATCTACAGGACGATAAACGTTCAAAAATAATTTTTTTTATCAATTTTATTCAATTTGAAAATTCTTTCTTTATTGCTTTTTTATGTAAAATGTTTGCTTGTTGTGAGTACTGATAAATTTTTTCAGCATTGGTACCAAGTGTAAGATTTTAAAAATTTTCAAAGTACATATTATGTACATTATATTTAATGTGTCACAATTGTGTTTTTCTAAAACCTAGAGATGAATTATTAACCCTTAAACGTGGTAATTAATAATGAAAAATACATATTGAAGTGCTTATATTCATGTGTACAAAAATATCATATAAATACTTAAGTATACTGTCAATTGTCGTCCTTTACACTCACTCTATAGATTTTTTAATTATATTTAATAATTGAGAGTTAATAATTATTTAAAAAATTAAAGCTTAAAAAATGTACTTTAAAAAGACATGAATTTACAGTAATAATAAATTTAAAATTTCATCCGTATTGATAATATTTTTATAATGTAAGTATTTCTAAAAAATTAATAAGAATGTATATTTTAACAAATTTATAGAATAGACAAGATAAATCATACTCATGACTTTCCTCAAATAAAATTCGTATAAAATTAATAATCATTGTTCACTTTCAATTGAAATTTATTTTTAAGATAATTTTTTTTTTTAAATTAAATATTTCTAATTTACCCAAAAATTATTTTCTGTTTAATGTTTCAGTTTTTCAAATCGTTATGGTATTTTATAATATATACATACATATGTATATATAATATATGTACATGTATAATATACATACATATGTATGTATACTAAATGTATGATACATCAAACGAATGAGAGTAATATGATAAACTCTTTAATTTTCTATCATTTCTACATACATACATATTTTCTATTTCGCGAATTAGGTATATTTTCTAAATCAAATGTTTTTATTATTTCCTTGATGATAAACTCAACATTAACGATAAAACTGAAACTAAGAGAATGTTACATATAATATGTATGTGTTAGATGGGCTTTACTAAATATGCCTTTTAATATTAAGTGTGGTTGTACAGAACAATTAATTATTGCTCTATTATATTACAAAAAACTTTTATTTTCATCATTACTTTCATAACGTATCACAGAAAATATCTGTTGAAATTTTGTAAAATCAGATTTGTGAAATATTATGATACATATATACATATGTTGCATATACGTATGTATGAACGTACTATAATATTGTTGAAGTATTTTCTATACAAATTTTTTTTACGGAATCATAATCTTATACTGGTATATTGTGCTTGCCACAAACGTAAAGAGAGAAGAGTGATTAGTTGGTTTGAATAATTAATAGAACTTTTTATTGGAATCGATGATTTAATTTGTGGCTTTCCATGAATAATTGCATATTTTATGGTAAGAAGAAGTATGTATATACGTATGTATATGGATTAGGAGAAGTTATGAGAAACGTTTCTATACTCGATTTATAAATCGAAGTCAGTATTGTGCTTATGTTGCCCTTGGTAATATTTAATTTAAAAGATTTCCCTCGATTGAAATTGAGATCTGATCACCCCACACACGAGACAGATTTATATATAAACGAAATGTAAAAGCGTATAGAAAAGTATGCCTATCTTGCATGTACTGACTTCGATTAATAAATCAAGTATAGGTTCTTATTTAACTCTTTCGTTAAAAAAATGATTATTTTATAAATTTTTCGTCTCATAACTTGGGATTCTATGAAACAAAAATTTTAGCTCACAAAAATAAATTGTGATTGTTATAGATCAATGATAAAACAAAATAAACACTGTTAACACTTTCTTTCATTTCAACACTAGATTTTTTTATTCCCTTAACTTTCCTAAACCTTTTATTCATATACATATGTATGTACATACATTTATGTGCAATGTGAATATTTAAAATTTTAAAAATCATCTGATTTGGGTGATAAATAATAATCACTGAAAAACTTTAGTGAAATATATTGCTATTGCTATACATACTTAAGATATTGCAAGAATTGTGAAAATTTCTTATATTTTTAATACACATACCTACATACATATGTAGCTTACTTCTTTCGAATATAACTTAAATTGGTAATTCAATGGATTTAATCAAGAAATTCATTCTTGAGTTGTTTTATTTTCTGTTTATTTTTATACACTTTCAATTTTTAAAAGAGAAATGAAATATTTTCATAAAATTATGAATTATTCAAACGTGAATTTTTCAAGTGCAAAAGAATTTTCTTATCTTCGTGGAAATATTCTACAAAATGCAGTTTAGCAATAATTTAAATAAAAAAAATCGTAACAGGAAAACATTTGTCAGATAATTTAAGGTTTAGAAAAGTTTGCCAACGTTTAAAAGTGTTAAACAAATGAAAAAATAAATGATGTAGAAAACAGAAAATTTTCAAAAATAAATTTTTTTTGGTCTTCATAAAATACAATGAAAATCGGATGTAACATGTTTGTCTAGAGACCATGATGGTGTTGACTTTATCTTTTATATATACTACAAAAAATCTAAAAAAATGTATTTTTACTTTTTTTTTTCTTTTTTTTACATTAAGATTGCTTGAATTACTCGTAGTCCAGTTGGTATCCTGTGTCCTATAAATATTTAGTTTTTTTTATGCATTATTTTTTAATGAAGTTTCTTCTTACATTGGAATCAGTCGCCAAAGTTACTAGACTAGAAGTTAAGGTTTTAACCATATGATAAAGATCCAGTTGCCTGTATTACTTACAAATAACTTCTAAAATAAAATAGACAAAAATATTTACAAGTCAATTGGAAATTTTTAAAAAAAATTATAAATAAGAATGAAAAATATTTTTCAATAAAATTGATTTGTTAACAGAGCTTTGGTTTACTAGATATTTGCTTTCACAAAGAATATTATAAACACATAATATGTATACAGGTATAACGTATTGATACTCAAATAAAAAAAAGTTCAATCTGTTCAATTCCAATTCTTCCAATCAACTCTAATTAAAATTTAAAGTTAAAAATGATAACAACATAATCAACACCAATTTCAATGATGTGGCTTTGAATTCGTGGCATATTCCACCCATACAAATTTGTTACACATAATGTGATGTCTCGTGTCAAAAGTGGTTAACAAACCCTCTAACATTATTCCTGTATATAAAATATACATACGTATAATACAAAATTCTCTTGGTTATGAATAAACGTGACATTAAATGATATTTACTATTTTTATGTGTTTAAAAACAAGAAAAAAATAAAAATCACGTTTAAACAAGGAGTGTCTACTAGCGCAGCCTGCAAAGAAAAGTAGTCTTTCAAGAAAAAAAATAAATAGAGACTGCGTGATTCAAGACTTATCATAACTAACTTCAAAAAAATTGTTTATAGTTTGCTTTATTTACATAAAAATGAATAATTTCCGGTATTTAAAATAAGGTTTTTAGTAATAATCCTTTAGTAAATTTGATGCTTTTGTACAACTATATATTATATGGGACAGGTTCCTATTTTATTGATTACAATTACAAATTACACACCGCTCCATAAACACAAGGTGCAGCAGGAAATTATTTGTATTTACAAAATAATCTTTCAATCACGTTACAATATTTAGGGTTAAAAAGTCTTTTAGAAAAAAAACAAAAACATTTCATGTTTGAAGAAACATGTTCTAATGAAGACATTAAGTTTTTTGATTAAATAATCCAAGATCATTCAGTCAATTTGTTTTTTTTTTATTACAAATTTACTTATACATACTATCAAGTGCGTTTCCCATTGATACGATTGTGATGACAATGCAACCACAGGATATAAAATAAAATACTAAAATCTATGTTTAAAGAAATTTGAGTAAATTTCATAAGCCACCATAATTGTTTAAGAATACTGTTTCATTTTGAAAAAAAAATAATAATAATAATGAAGCAGGAAAAGATAAACCACAACATATCCACCTACTTCCCATCGAAATTTGACCTAGAGTGAAAATAATAGAACACAATAAACACAAAATTCGAAATTAGAGTAGATTTAAGAGACAAATGCGATCAGATTGAAATGAAAATGGTGTATGTAGATAAAAAACAGTCAACTGTTGCGGTATAGTATTCTATTTTAAATTCCAGGTGAGTAAATTTTCGCGATATCTGGGGTTTTTTTTTTAAGATAAAGAACCACTGTAATAGAATACAGTATTGTTGGCTAGCGATTCAATTAGAAAAAAATACAGAGAAAAATTTTAAAGGCAATGCTTTACTTTGCCTTTGCTCTTCTTTTTTTTTATTGCTTTATTTTATTTAATAGATAATGTATAGAAGAAGAAGGTTATAGAAGTTACTTGATTTATCAATGAGGATTTAGAAGAATAATTTAAATAATCACACACATATGGACCTCAAAGATATTGAATAAAATCAATCCCGAGTTTTTCTAGTTGCATAGAAAGCAATTTTTAATTTACTCACATGGCCAAAATGCTGGTCTTGAAATTTTAAATATATGAATACACCGATTAAAGTATGTCGAAAAAAACACAGAAATAGAAAAATGACATAAAATTGTGAACCCTTGAAAATCCTCCAAGGGAAAGTGGTTGTAATATTTTATTACTTTATTAACCTTTATTTTTTAAATATGTTGTTTTTTTTTTTCTTTTTTGAATAAATTTTGCTTAAAATTTTCAAATTTTTTGAAAAGAAATTATTCAAAAATTAATTTCCCTCGTGACAAACTTGTTACTGATATTATATTTTCTTAATTTAATGTATCGACATTTTTCTCAAGTGAATTATTTGGCGATTACGTTATCAAAAAAGTCACGTAGAATATCTCAAGAGAATATAATGCAGCAAACGTTTAAAAATAAAATTCTTTATATTTAATTTTTTTTAAATAAAATAAATATTCAATAGAAATTTTAAAATTCGATCACAAAAAATTCATACTATTATCCGTATTTGATAAATAGAATACTGGGAAATACTACATACTTGTACCTAAAATAACTTTTAAAATTTCGAAACTATGTTACCTAGGCAACAGTAACATCATTTTATTTCATACGTGTTATTTAAATAAAAAAGGTTACGAACATTTTTTTTTTGTCATTTTTGCATTCATAATTATGGATATGAGCTATGTCTGTTCGTGAGTAAAATTTTGACTTAACTTATTTCAATTTTTCCTACTTTAAGAAAAAAGGAAACAAAAAAGATTAAAAAAAAAGATAAATTAATTTTCTAACAAAAATGTTATTTTCATAATTTTTTAACTGGAACTTGTAAATCTTTTTCATAAAAAAATAAATTTTTTTTTCAAACAAATTTTTGATTTAAAAAAAAAAGTCAAAAAATAAGTAAACGATTAACAAAAAATTCAAAAGGTGACAATCCTTTTCCTTTTCAATCTATGAATCACTACTCATAAAAGCATAAAATAGAATCTTCAAAATCCTTTTGTGTTGACACAACTGGATATGTATACTGAATTAGCCCTTATAATCTTAAATTTTTTATCAAACGCAAAGAAAAGTGTTTGCAAACATTTCTTTGTATTGTACTTAAAAAAAGGATTTAAATTTTAATTCAATTTTGATATGGCTTGGCTTTTAACCTCTTTTTCAATACAAAATAATAAAAACCAAAAATAATGATTTTATTCTTGATCGAGTCTGTACAACAAAATATCTAGTAGTTTTACTGCTTTAATAAAAAATTAATCCTACAAACTTACTATACCTAAATTATTTTTGGTTTTCATGGATCCCTAATCTTGAAAGAAATCAAAAATATAATATACACACAGCTGTTCAAAGATTTCTTCTTATTTCTTTTTTAATAGAAGATTTAAGATTTCTTATATTGAAAGTCATAGTTTGTAAATCAAAGTATGTACACTTGAAAGATGAGGTTAGCTACATTTCTAATAACTTAATATTTTCTTTCGATTTTTCTTCTGATGTATGTACATACAGGGTGTTTTGTTTCTACGTACCAAGAGTGGTACCACGATATTTCCTGGACTACTTCATTTCAGCACACATATTATGATCCTTAATTACATGATAACGGATGGCGCTATTGAACCATAATTTTTTTTTGTTTTATACACAATATTAGCTTTTAAAATAAATATAAAAAAATTTTCAGTAGTGAATTTGTTTTTCAGGAGCCCAATTAATTGAGAAAATTTTTGGAAAAAAAAATCATAAATTTCAAGTTTATGATCTTTTTTCTTGAAAGTGAGGTTATTAAATACAATAAGTAATACACCAAATAAAACATAATTTTAATAGCCATTCATAATAAAAAGAAAAATTTCGATACATGGGGTGCAAAAAAAGATGCAGGCGATTTTTTGTTAAAAGGTCTTGCATAAAACTCATAATTTTGAACGCCCTCTAGCGGCAAAAAAAGACACATTAGAAAGTTTCACTAATACAATTTTTTTCATGAAATGAAATAATCCAGGAAATATTGTGGTAACTGGTAACACTCTTGGTACGTAGAAACAAAATACCCTGCATATAGTATGTACAAATTTGTGTTATTTGTACAAAAAAACTCTTGTTCAACAGGAATATTTTATGACACTAAGGTGAATTTTATTTGCTCAAAAAATAAAACAATATAAAATAAAACTTATATTTTATTTTTGTTATCGATTACTCCTGCTCTATCAGAATTGCCACTTTTATTTCATTACTTTCGGGAAATGTATAAAACTACATACATATATTCACCATAAAAGTTCAAAAACACCATGTAATAAACAATCAAAAACACTTATTGTGGATCTGATTGTTAATATTTTAATTTAGAATTCTTATAAAATAAAACAAATAGTGGAAATAGAATTTAAATGCGACAACATTTTGGAATAAAATTTTAGCATTATGAAAGAAATATAGGTCAAATACTGTATCTTTTGAATTGAGTATTTCATTTCAGCAACAAATACTTCGTGCTAAAGTAGCAGTAATATGAGATCTTAAAAGAAGAATCCCACTCAAGAGAAGTAAACAATTTAAAAAGCATTAGTGTTTTTTGTTTTACTCTACTTTAGCGCATGAAAGAATTTTCTATTTTTATTTTTGAGTATCTTTGAGTTTATTGCAGATTTAATAAATTCTGCTTTGGTTTGCTTTTCCTTAAAAATAACATTACCTATAATATTTTCATAGATGATATGAAAATTCCTTTTATATTTGTTGATGACGTATCAATAAAAATGTTATCATCCTAAAATCAAAACATCATCGATAATATTTGTCATTAACCGCAACCACACTATTTTAAAGAAAAAGATAATTTATAATTTTCGATAATTTATTTAAGGTGATAAATTTACATCCGAATGCTACGAGATCAGAACAGAGGAGAGAAGGTAGCAAAGCAATGTTTAGGTACCTAGGTATCGTTATCAGCATGCTGTATAGTTGCAATATTATTCTTATCTTTTTTCTAATTGTGAAGAGATAATGAGTAATGAAATGGAAGTAAACTATTGATTTACAGTAATTCATATTTATCAATACAAGTTGAGAAGTATAGAGTTTCTGATAATTAATGTAGGGTAAATCGGATACCTGTGGTACCGTCACAATATTTTAATGCTTTCTTTTTTTAATATTTCTTTTGATGCTAAGTTCCTAAAGCTCCATATCTTTGAAAATTTATGAGAAGCTACAGTTTAATTTCAATTCCTGAATTGAACAAACCAAAAAAAGAGCCTCAAACTTATTTGTAAATGTCTTTATTAATATTGTTATACAAACTTATGTGTCCTTCGCTTTGTTCCTTGTCTTTTATGTTCAAATATAAAATATTTTTGTAATAACGCAAAATAGTCCCATTTTGTAAACATTTTTTGTATTATATTTCTACAAAGTACAAGTTCACAATTTGTTTGATTAAAAAAGCACAAAAACGTAAATTCTTTCATGTTTTGAAATTACGACGGAAAAAATTAAATTGCTTTTATTAGAAGTACATAGTAATTTCCACAAAAGGACATACACTGAAAAACATATTTATGCTTTGTTGACCGCAATGCAACAATAAAGATAAATTGTAGAACACGTATAAAGTGAATGATGAAATATGATGAATGCATGAAAAATTTTTATATTCCTCTTATATTTGAAGTGTAAATGATCTGAAGCAAACTGAAAAATTTTCTATCAAATAAAAAAAAGTACAATGTAGGATTTATTAAAATGTTATAATATTAAAATTCTTTTTTTTTCTTTGTTTACTGTCTTTAAGAATGAACGTGCTTTTTCGAGATACGCACAAAGCGGTTAAAAAAAATTGCATATATAATAAAATCAACGGGCAAATCCATCAAAATTTTTATAAAATGAGTACTTACTAAGAATTATTAAGGACATTAATAAATTATGCAAAACTCGTTCAAGAATTTTATAAAATTGATTTTTATACTACATAACATAAATAATGTCTATTACTTATTAAATTTTTGTTAAATTTCACTTTTTTCTTTGGATTGAGAAAAAAAGTACATTTAATATTTAATTTTAATTTTTTTTTAAATAAAAGTAATGGAACGTTTTAAAATTAAAAAAATCTATCATCATCACCACCTTACTACTGTACTACACCTTTTTTATTGTACAGGCTTCTTTCAACATATTGTCCCATCTCTTTCGGCCTCTGGCCAGTGTTTTCTAATTCCTTATTTCTATAGTTTTAGGTATTTTTCGACTGCAACTATGAATCTTTTCCTCGGACGACCACGTCTTTTTTTCCCTGGAGGGTTCTGCGTTAAAATTATGTTCATAGGGTTCTTTTCTTCATGTCATTCTACATGCCCTACCCATCAACCGGCCAATTAGAATACTTCCAACCCAACCTCATATCCAGCAAAGTAAATAAAATTTTTTGCACTAGTTTCTTACTATATTTTAGCAGAGGTTTTATTTGCTTAACCTTATTGATATAGCTTTTTTAACATAAAATATAGTAGGTAAGTCTACTACATAACATATAGTGGGTAAAAAAAGTCTTGGCAACTTACACATTTTACATATTTTGACATTGATATTTTCGTTATATATACATAATATAAATTTTTATTTACATATTTTGAATTGTCTAATGCTTAATATATACATATTTTATAAATTTTCATCAAAATATTCGCATTAATTAGGAAAATATTAACGAAAAACTTCGTTAACTCATTAACTCTAGTAAATAAGCAAAAAAAGTGTTGGAACCCTTTATTATAATTTCGGTTAGCACGTGTGTACCGTTATTAAAATTGAAAAAGCTGCATTAATTCTTTATTATTAGTTAATTATTAAGTCCTGCTATCATTCGTTATAATTAATTTGTTAAAATTTGTTGAAAATGGCGCCTAAAAACAAAGAAATTAGTGTTGATTTTCGGAAGTTGATTATTTCTTTAAAAAATCACGGAAAATTTTATAAAAACATACCATTAAATTCACTTTTTTCAAAATATTTATAATAGTTTGATCAGACTGATACATCCTTATCAAACATTTTTTTGACTTTGATTTTCAAAAATAGAGCGCTAGTTTACGGATTATTACGGATCCGATTAAGTATCCACATATGTGTAAGGTAAAATAAAATCTATAAAATCTCTTTAATAAATTAACAATTTATTAATTGCTATTTCTAACATATTTGAATCAGATTTAATATCTATATTGAGAAGAATATCAAAAATACGTGAAATTTATTGTAAGAATATCTATGTGTATGTATACATACAAATCTAATTACTTCTATTACTAAAAACAGAACAATGTCCTTCCTTTACTATTAATAATAATTAAACTGTCAGTAAAATGAAAAAAATAAATTGTTTGATTTGAATGAAAGTTTATAACCTTTTTACTTCAGAAATTTTCAACTAAAAATAAGTATGTTCACGAATGTGTGAAGGTAAAGTGAAAAAATATAAAAAAGCAATTAACAGGATAATAAAAAAATGTTTATGACAAATTCATTGATGGTCATAATCTTACAATGAATTTTAACAATGTGAACAACCTAGCATCGTAATAATCGTATCCAACTGTGAGTATATTTTGATTCCATTGTACGTGATTACATTTCAATTGTATATTAAATAGATACCAATAAAAATAGTTTAATTGTGTCGATTTTACATGCTAGAAACATTGCGATGAGAACAAAATTAATTAATTATGGCTGGTTGAATTTGGCGGTTTTCAAAATCTCCCGAGTACCCAATTAGCAACGAGAGTGCCGTTTTGATACCATATCTCGCGTAATCGTAGGAAATGACGTTTGACATACCAGTAGGAGATCTTTATAACCATCCTGTTTCATTCAAGAAACGTATCATGTTTCTAACCGTGACTTTTGCTATTTCATTCATGTTCTTAAAAAGTAGGGTTTCTATTGCCTGGAACCAGTTGCAGAGATAGTGAGTGAGAGTTTCTCTCTCGCATTGACTTCTCTGCAATATTCCTACACCTTCTGTTAATGCGACCATCAGTTCGATGTTTGTTATAAGATGGCCAGATCTTCCTTGATATTACACAGACCTGTTCAGCGGAAGTTAACTATAGATGCCTTCTCTGCGATAGCTTCATGCAATTTCGACCACTGTTTTGTTAGAATGTTCCTGGAACCTACAAAAGCATGACTATACTCCATTATAGTTATGAAATTTTTTTAATTTCAAGAAGAAGAAAATAATTTGAATATGTTTACAAAATTTAAAATTATTTTTTTTTAAAGCAAAAAAATACTTTTGAATCTTAAAATTCAAATCATTTTTCAAAAACCTTTTTGTCGAACTGCTAAACTAAAATAGTTTTCTTAAGATACCACCTTTTCAATCTCAATAGGTCAGTGGTACATAATCCACGTCTATGAGATTGTGTGTGCTATATTACAGGTTTAATTGTAATTATTATTTTGTATATAATTACACCCAGCTCTGATGCTCTACTTACAGTTTTTAATCTCATGAGACAGTTGTTGGTAAAATAAGATATAGTTTATTTCTTTCGTCGAAAGGGTTATTTTTTTAAAAATCTAGTGTTATTGTTAAAGATAATATCATATTATGTTCTCTGCTTAAAAACAATATTTAACTGTGGTAGTAGCTATAGTTGGTTATAATCTGTTATTTTGTATGGATTGTATACGTATTCCGAAATTTTCATTTTTGGTTGTTCTTCAATTTATGAAATACATAAATTCTAAAATTGTTTACATAGCAAAAACACTATATTTGCATTACAAGTACTTAGAAATATTTTGATACATTCACGAAATACTTTATTTTGAATATGAAATTTTGAAGAGGTGGATTGTTGAAATTCTAAAAGTTTTCTGAAAATCAAAATGTGAAGGAAAAATAATTTTTATTTTTTAATTAAATCCGGTGTAACAAATACCGTAGAAATTTCTAAAAATTAATATTATTGAACAGCATGAAATTCAAGTGCAGTCACAGTTTAATTAGGAAATGAAATATTTAACAGATAATCAAAAAGTTTTCATTTCCAAACTTAAATCTAAATCTAAATCATACAATCATATTATAAATTTGCATCAATTGTGATTTCAATTACAAAAATTTTGAAGTGAGGATTTTCACATAAAAAATTCAAATATTAATTCCAGTTATATTAATGATGAAAACTGTACCTATATGGAATAAAATTGGACACATAATAACAAATTTTATGATAAAATAGAAAATTTCACATTTAATGTGACGAAATTTTAAATTAACTTTACTGATGTCTAATTAAAAAACATGAAAAGCTTTTACGGTGACATATAAAATTATGATAGAGGTTTTCGAATATGTAAATTGGAAAAAGTGTATTTGATTTGCCACTAATTAGCTTGAAAATGACATTTTTGATTATTGTGGATTCTATTTTGTTCTATTAACTGTTTATCTATCTTTTTATTTCTTCATCAGAAATTGCTGTACTGAAGTTTAATTTCAAATTAATAAAAGTGATATGATTTTAAAAAAGGCCGACAGAATTACTGTCTGTTGAAAACTCGCATAACGAATAATAATTAATTAATTAGAAAAATAAATTAAGACGTAGCTAATTCTAAAGACGTTTTAAAAAACATTAAATCAATATTTTGATGAGTGACAAAGTCATAGAAGCTGGTAAAATACTTCTTTTGAAATCGGAAAGTCGTTGGTTCAAATTTGTGCAAATCCGCTCAACTTTGAATGAATATCAGTTTATTTGAGATGAGAGAAAAAAATATACACAAATATCGGTGTTAGCCCTATTATACAAATAAATTTATTCTCTAATCTCTACTGACAAATTTAATGCTTCGTATTCCACAAACTGTAGGAGCATCTATGACAGACAAATGATCCATCTATTCAATTTTATATAATATATGTATGTACTTATGTAATATGACGTATGTAGATATAATATGTATATATGTATATATTTTTCTTTTCTTCAATTTCAAAAATTTAATATTCAAAGACATTATATCGCAAAGATTTGATTACTTTAATAATGTTCATTTTTGTGTAAATTTGTACGACAAACGAGACAATTTTTGATGTTTTAGTCCAATAATCAAAAATACGTTCAAAAAAGTTATTAAAATTCTTATCACAATTAAAGGATTCCAAAATAAAATCAGATTTATAGTTTTAATTATCATCATCAACGTTACTTGAATTTTAAACAAATTTTTAACACAAAAAAAAAGGTTAAATATTTGTTTTTACAAACTCAAAGTTGTATCTTTTTTATGTAATCTAATAATTGAAGAAACATTATAATAAAAATTAATTTTAAAGCAATTTCAAATTTAGAGAAGATTCTGTTTTGTTTCATTTTAAAATATTTCAGAAATTTGTATGATAGTTTTTACGTAGGTACATACATATATCTATAGTATTATATGAAAATGTAGGGAAAATATGTATACTTGATAGGATTGCTGGAACACAATACATACAAGCTTTTTCTTTCATTTGTTTAGAAATTTTTTACATATCAATGTCAAGATGTAAAATAATATTATTTTAATAATAATAATAAAAATAAAATTATTTAACATTTTTTCGGTAACAAGTTACTACCTTCCACTTTGGCATAACAGATCTTGAAGTTTCTATTTCTGTTTTTTGTAAAGGACATCATGACATCATATTACGGGTATGAACACGAAAACACAATATTTTAATATTTCGGCTTAAAATGTTTAAATGTTTAAAATGTTGACCGAGAGATCCAAATCTAGATTTAAGAACGTCGACGAAGAATGGATACATTTGGTCTCCTGAGCACTTTCTAATAGTTTCAATTTCTGAACATTTGTATCGCTGATTACATAAGCATACTCTCTTGAATCCATTTTTTTTCTGTAAAATTTTTGAAAATACTTTTGAATGAAACAATTTCAGTCTGTTTAATTATGAAGAAAATGTACATACATTGTGTGTGCATATTTCATTTCTGAGACATATTTTATCAAAATCATCAAATTCGCTGTTAAGAAATTCAATACTTACGAATGGTAGCTGACAGACATACTTTATTTAAACAGAATACAAATTGGTCCCATTTTTTTTTCATCATAAATTTTAATGATATTCATTGATTTATTGATTTCAAATGATAAAATTTGACCTCCTGAGACTAAAAAATAAATTTTTTTTCAGGAAATTTACATTTTGAAATGTATTAGGTTAAATTTAAAAAAAAATTTATATATGAGCCGAGAAAAATCTCACCAAGGATTACTAGAAATTATTTTTTATTTTCTAATTTTTTTCAAGTATGGTTTATCAATCATTACGAGTTTTCGTGTTGGTATTTTTTCAGTCACATTGTATAGATCAAATTTCACATAAGTTTCAAATTTGTTTTTATATTTTTATTAGGAGCATCCGTGATGAAAGATATATATAAGCAAATATCTTATATGTATGTCAGAAATGTTACATACTTTGATATTAGTTGGAACATCTGTTTAACAAGAACAAAAAATAATAAAATACATATATTTAAAACTGAAAAAAAAAAAAAATTGTTTTTGAACGATTTTTATTCAAACAAAAAATATTCGTATTAAAAGTATTTCAAATTCTGTTTAAAGATTTCCTTTTAATGGTTTGTCATTATGAAAATAATTAAAATGTCAAATTGAAGGTAATAAAAAGATATTACTTGTGTAAAGGACTAAGGAATTAGGTATTTTTCATCTCTATTCTTGTTTTATCTTCCTACAAAACACATATTTAAATAGAAGTGTGTGTTGTCTAGGCTAATTTATCTTTGACTGTCGTTAACTAAGTTATAAAAAAGTTTTTTACGATGATAATAAAAATGGAAAGAAAAAAAAATGTTTGAATGTCATTATAAATATTCGAGAATAATGTTATGAATAAAAGCAGTTATACATATGTATGTAGATGCTTTTTTTTTTATATATGTATATAAAAAAAATGTTAATAATTCATAAAATATCTAATTGGAATATGAATAATATGCATAAAGTACAAAGGTTGAATAGCTATTAAATATTTTATATTTTAAAATGTCGTTCCTGTATTGGTAGAATAAATTTAAAATATAATTCTTTCACAATTGTTCTAAAAATAAATGAAATCAAAATTCATTGCACTTTAATGATTCCGAGATTTTTTTTCTAATTCTATTTTATAGATACCTTTAAGCAAAAACTTGTAGCTTGAAACCATCAATTTAACAGTTCTCTAAAAAAAAAACCTAATTTATCAGAATAAAAACTTAAAAACTGTAAATAACTGCTACACCACAGCACATCTTCATTTTTTGTGTAATTATAATTATCATGTTTTTTCTAAGATTGTTATTTTTATCTTCTTTTAAATTGAATGAAAAAAAACTAAACGCTAAAAATTAGAAGTCAAGTGACACTTATCTATGATATTATTATCTATACTTGTATTTTTGTTCACACTAAAGCTACCTTTTTTTATTGGTATCTAGGTAGTAGGTAGTCCAAAAAAATGTAAACATTTTACTGTTATTTGAATGACATGTTTTCTTTAAATTGAAGTAATTAAACAAAGTCAAAGACATTATTAATTAATCATTCAACGTTAGAGTGTACAATAGTCCAAAACGACAAATAAGTAGGTATAAGAATAAAATTGCTTAGAGGTGTGACAGCGGTGCCAACATTATAAATTAATTGTCATTGAAAAATTGACATTTGCTTTAACATATTAAAATTAAATGTAAATTTAAACAAAATATTCATTGTGAAGAATAATTTGAAAAAAGCAAACAAATACATACCATAAATTTTTGATTTTGTCAAGTCAGTTGGTCAGCAATTTTCAAAATGTAGAATATTATTAAGAGCTAAAATTCAGTTTGGGTAATAAACTCTGGCCATTTATATACCCGAAAAATTATATACATATAATGAAAAATGATTCGAATCGATTTTTTTTATGGAGAAAGTCAATTAAGTAAGAAGCATTACTTTCTCTTTCCTTAATATATTTTACCAAATTTTATTTGATATTCTCTATAATATTTTTAACAATACTAATCTATTAAGAACCTTTTATTTTGTTATTCAATTATTGTTATATATTGATCGGAAGTTCAATTTGCATCTACTATAAAAATAAACACGTGATACCTATATATAAAGATTGGACAGGTGTTAGGTAATTAAATACTTTTTGTTATAAGGAGGTTAGTGTATTGAAGCAAATTTTACATATTGAACGCACTAAACTGTGGTAATTAAAGACATCAATCATGAGCTGTATTACAATCGTAGATCACATCATTATATGTATGTTTAAGCAGTAGATGCAATAAAAATTTTTTATGAAATGAAATTATCTGTGCTGAATTTCTGCATTAGCTATTTAGCAAAAATAGATTTGGCAAACCATTAAAAAAGGATTTTAAGGACATGCGTTGTAATTAGTTATTGATTATATGGACAAAGAAAAAAAAATAGAAATCTAAACACTCTCAAATATAAGTTAAAATATATTACATTTTTTATAATTCCAATCTACTTGTCCAGTGTAATTTAATTTGAGTAATTTTTAATACCACACACACGAAACACATGTTTGTTCCTAATACGTTATATCATTCAGAAAAAAAGTCAATAAATAAATTTGTAATTTAAATGAATATAATCTTTGAATATAATATTGTATATATAATATATGTACATAATATGTATGTAAATATAATATATATGCTTATTTTGTATATAGATAAATAAATATACTAATGTTTGCTTTTTAATGATAAGATGATAATAACATGTGATTTGAGTTAATATTTTAAAGGTGTGTGGTCTAGAAAACGCAAGCATAGCAAAAAAAACATTTGAAATAATAATTGAGTTAATTTATTACTATAAGATAATGTGCTACTTATTTTTAAGCACATATGGAGCTTACGAAATGAGTTTTTTATATGCACACACATTTTAGATAAAATACTTTAGATTGATTTTTTTGGTATTTTTTTCGTTGAAAAGAAAAAAGGTTGATTACAAAAAAGGCTGATTCTATTTGCAATAACTTTATAACAGTAGGTATAATAAGGGGATTCACTCTTTGGTGCAAATAGGTATTGTATCGTTGCGTTCGGTGTATCGTAGCACGAATTTTTGTTGTATCGTTGCAAATTGTTGTTGTATCGTTGTAAATTCGTGCTACGATACACCGAATGCAACGATGCAATACCTATTTGCACCAAAGAGTGAATCCCCTTAATATTTTTAAAAAATTCTGTATCAATTGCACTTTTCACAGCGCCGGTTTTGTCATATTATATGTACATAGTAGATATATTACTAAAGTATTTTTAAACTTATCTTGCATCAATTGTTTTTATTTAAACAATTTTATAATAATTTTATCGTATCTATATGTACTTTTTTTCAATAAATCCTTTTTCTGTTACTTTCAGTGATATTTTATATTGAAATTTTTTATTTTTGAAACTATCCTATTTATCTTTGTTACATTATCATAATTCTTAAATGATTTCAAACAACTTATTTTTGTTCACCTTTATAAAATAACAAAGTAAGCACTGTCAGAGGTCCAGCAGGTGTGCTTCTCACGTATTTGTTATTATTATTGAGTATGTACCTGCATTTTGCTTTTAGTGCCGCTGTTTTACAATTTGAACGAATTTATTTAAAAAAATTTTTAATCATCCTACCTGCATATGTATCTAAATATATAATGGTCATTTCAAATATCACAGGGCAGCAGATATATGACCATCAATATAAAATTTTTTTTTTATATTTCCTTTTTATTTCCTCCAAAAGAAGTTTCAAGATAAATGATACGATCTATGTTTTTAAACATTCAACATAAAGTGGTTCTTTGTTAAGACTTAAGGGCTCTTATTCAAAGTCGACACGCTATAATATAAGAAGATGCAAACGATTTATGTAAATTTATATAGTGAGATCATGATAAATGTTTCCCTTAATTTATTACATGTACAATATAAATGAACTGTGTGCTGTTATAGGTGAGATTACATGAAATGCATTGATGTTTAACCACTTACATATATAGTATATATTATTTATATTTATTTTAAGACTACTCATATGTAAAATATTAAAGTATTTTTATTGTTTGTACCGAAAGTATTCTAAATAAAGAAAACAAGATTTGTGTTTCAAAATAGATCTCAGACAGACTGCTGTTTGTATTTAGGCACTGTGAAAAAATTTACACTTATGTATGTATGTCAAAATCTTCAAATATTAAGATTTCTAAGGATTTTTTAGCATTAAGAGTTAAAATATAATTACGATTACAGAGCAAAAATCGCGATAACGGACGAAAAAATCGCTTTTCGAAATTTGGAAACGTAAAAAACCCCACAAAATTGCGAAGACTAGCTACAACTTTTTTTTCGCTAGTATTCTACTTAGTTAGTGCTAATTTTGTGGTTGTGGTCGCAGTGGTACCACACATCTTTTATGTTTTTTGTTTTTGGGTTTTTCGTTTTTGTACCTTCAATCTGTCATTTTTTTTGATTCAGTCGTAAAAATTTTTTATTACTACTTTTAAGTTTATTAAATTTTGTATGCAATATATATAGTATATAAATATATCATTTTAATATAATACTTACCTTTTTTTGTTGTGTTTTCTCACTTTTTTCTCAAACATAAAAAAATGAAAATGTACATTTTGAAAACGCGTAACCTGCAAACTTTAATGTATTTTCCCAAGCGAAAATTGCTGACGACTTTTTATTTGGTTGTCGGTAGTTGTTGCTCGTATCTCCAATTAGGTTTATACATACATATACATGCGTCGTCTGACGGTCTTGACCTTATCCCTGTCGAATCTCGACAGAATTTTGTTAATTACCAATAAGCACGGTTGTAAAGGTGAGATGACTCTCCCTTGTGAAGGATGTTAATTGTCTATTTTGCATTTTTCTGAAAAGTTATTATTCTTATATCTTTTCAGTTGCTACAAAGACAAACAAAACTTTTACGAAAAAATTTCACCCTTATATATACATCAATGATGTATTTGTTGGTATAGCAAATTACTATATGTATCTCGTATTTTATTTTCACTAAGATGAATACTTGAAAACAGTTTTCGGGATATTTACATGAAAACTTGATTTTGTAAAATATGTATGTATGTTACGAACTTGAAAAAAATACTAATTCCTTTTTTAGTAATTTTTTTTTTTTTTTTTTTTTTAAGGAAAAAAGGTATTTAATTAGGTACCAGAAAGAAAGTCAAAAACATAAGTTTAACAGTTTAAAGTGTGAAAGCATTATATTTTTTCTTACTTTCTTCTTTTATTATTCTTAGTTATTTTATAGCTTTTTATTCTTTTTATCTTTTCAAACGACCTATGTTTAGAAAATTGAAAAAAAAAAAATAACAAAATTACACAAAAAAATTGATTGAAAGTTTTCGATTACAACTTGACATTTTGATATTGTTTTTGAAATTTTATTAAATTTTGTAAATATATAAAAAACATTTAAGAAAAACACCTTTTTATGTTTTTTTTTCTATATTTATTTTCTCATATTTTTATGTCACGTTTTGATAAAGGACATACTTATATTTTCAACATTCTGTCCTAACTCAATAAAGTTTTTATTTTATTTCTATTCATGTTTTTTTTTTTTACTTTCAAGATGAACCTTGACATTGGTGTTAGTAAACATTTGTTAATCGTTTAGTGATTATTAAATTTATTTTTTATATAAAATACTTTAAAAAAATTATTTGATATCGAATGCTTTCACTTCTTTTTGCTTTCGTGTTGATCTTAAATAACATAATAACTTTTTTTTTCAAATAAATTCCTAAATTTTGGATTTTTTTCTTCAATAACTCAAAACTAAAATGAATTAAGCAAACACTTGTGAAAAAAGAAGAAAATAAAAACAACGTGAAAATCAAACATAATAATATGAAAAACAATATTTTACAACAATTTAATTTACAATTTTTGCATTAAATTTATTTTATATTCCATCTGCTAACTTTAAAAATACCATCAGAATAATACTAAAATTTTGCAATTATTATTATTTATTGCTCAAAACAGAAAAAAAGTCTTTTTATTATAAATGAGATATTAAAGTGTAAATAAACACTCAACAAATTACGATAATTGCAATTTTATGTTTTTAAAATGTATTTATGTTCTGCTATTATTATATATAACGGAAAAAGAAATAAAATTATGGCAGAAAATTAAGATAAATAACCCATATTCGATGATAAATTACTATGTTAAGTTTATTTTGGGTTTTTTAGTATAGAAATTCAGAAATTTTAACACATTAAATATGAAAGGCTGATGAGATTATAACAGTATCCTGCATATTGTATCACTATAAAAAAAACTGTTATCACACATCAGTTCTTCCTGTATATTATATGTATTAACACAGAACATATAAATAAGTATAAATAAATTATGTGAGTCCCGCATATCAAAATTTTTTAGTAATTAAAGAATTTATTTTATAATACAAAGATTCATTATTCCACATGTTACGCTTTAATATTTAATAAAAATAATTAGATTTGAAAAAATTTTCTTAATTACATACATACATAATAAACAAACACATACAAACCAGTATCTACTAGGTTCACATATAAACATAATGAATAAACTTTTTTCAGACTTAGAAATATGACAAGGTTACTTTGTGGGTATGAAATCTCAAAAGAAATCAAAAAGGATTCATAATAATGAATTAATTTTAAATAGTACATACTATGTATATTTACACATTCGGTTCTAAAGATTTTATCGCCCTTAATTTTAAAATATTATGTAAATAATTACTTACTTTACGAGACAAGTCGTATATAGTAGATTTTTAGTTAAATTAAGTTTGAATTCCTTTAATACAACATGCGAATAAAAGTGAAAAATTTAAATTAAAAAAATGTAAAGGCTTGTCTTTAAATTGGAAAAATGGAATATAAAGATAAAAACACTCAAGTTTTACAATACGTTTAATTAACTAATAAAGCTTTGTTATACCATTTAAGAATGGAAAGTGTTTAATAAACTTGTGGAACTATTCGCCCATCTTATACTCAACAAAATAAATTTCTTCTTTTTGTCCTAAAATTTTCAATAGATAAAGCTATTTTTTTTAAAGAAAATTTACACAGAAAATAGTGACAGTCCAATTTAAAAAATTTAAATAGAAATTAACAATATGACTTATACATACATATATGTAAATATTTAGTTTTTCATTTTTATAACAACTAAAAAACGTATAAATTTTTCGAAAATTTATCCAATTTAATTTTTATTTTTAAAAGTAGTCCTCTAGGACAAATTTTTTTTTGATTCTTTTTTCTTCTAAAAAATATTTTTTGTATTTGTACATTTTTTAAAAGAACAAAATAAATGTTCAGATAAAATTTGATGATAATTCATTTTTAATAATCTAAATTAATTGAAATAAATTGTATACCTATATGGGGAATTCCATTTGTAACGGGTGTGACATAATATGTTGACACATAATATTGAAAAACTCAAACAGCAAATGCATTCTGATACTTTTATGTTCTTAATATGCCTTCTATTAAAGGTTACGGTTACGATAAAACAGAAAACTATTTCTAATCAGAATCGTCATTTTAGTAGCGTAACGGGTGTGACGCTGGCAATTTCGAGTTTCACGGATTTCCGCGTATATTTCATTGAATATTTTAAAATTTTCACATAAACAATTCTTAAAATTATTTTTAATTATACTGTAGATACTTGAAAGAATCTTTTGGAAAAATTTGACATGGAACAATGCAATACTTTTTTTATAATTAAAAAAAAGAAAGTAACTTGTGTGACATATTTTGTAACGGGCGTGATAGCGAAACGAGTTTCTACTGATAAGTAGCAAAAAAAAATTTTTTTTAAATACTGTTCTCCAGAGTGATATCGTAAATAATTTAACACTAGATACACCAAAAATTGATATTTGTATACCTATTCAAACCAACTTCATTCATATGAATTTTAAGGTCAAAAGTGGTCGGTTTGCTTGGAATTTGGAATTGCCCATACACATACATATATTGCTTTGGTTATGTACAAAATACAAAACATAAATTTACATTGATCCAATCCTTTTGTGTTTCCAAAGAAAGGATTTCAGAAATTTTAAACAAGATACAAAAATCAAATATAACAAATAACATGGAAATATTCAAAAGGTAAAAGAAATTCTACAAAAAAAAATATATCCCATAGAATTGCTTGAACTGTTACTTTTTTTTTTGATACAATCAATTTTACATACTACATACATATCTATATACATAGGTATGAGAATATTTTTTGATTTACATGATGCTTGTTTGGTACATTATTTTTAGTTGATTAAATATATGTATGTTCAATTTTATATGTACGCTGGACTTGTTATTATTACGCTTGATTGAGTTTAGCAAAATCTCATGAAAATATGACGTTGCAAAAATTTCTTTATTATTATGAAATTTATTACCTATTGTACATTTTGCATGGTAATAAAAGTATCTACATACTAAGTTGTACATAAACAATATGAAGAGAAATATCAACTGATGAACATCAAAAGAAATAATAACACAAAGAAAAAAAAACAAGATATTAAAGTCGTAAGCAAAACTAATTAAAATATTGTAATTTCACTCTTCGGAACAAAAAATCAATTAGCGACAGAGAAACCGAATTCACTAAAATTATTTTGATAATTTTTTTATCTGCAAAATTACGAAAAATATTTTTTATTTAATTTAAAGAGAGTATAGATACTCTTGTTCCCAATATTTAGCTCGGTTCCAGTTAATTTTTCGAAAATAAGATTATTTACATATCAGATATGCATTCGAATGTGATTAGCTGAATTTATATTGTATTATTGACCAAAATTTGAATTATCTTAAGGTACGAAAGATTTCATTATAAAGTTTTTACATTGTATAAACATTAATTTTAGAAATGCTTGAAAAAGGATTTTATTTTGAAGAAAATATACTTTAAGTCTTTAATTTTTTTTTTCCTATCAAATTGATTATTTTTTTTTTTTTGGAATTTTCCATAAAATGATAATGAAGAAATTCAAGTGAGTTGGTAACCATAAACACTTTCCTTTCTCCCTTCTCTCTATCCATTTTTCCATTTTCATGAGACAGGGCTTTACTAATCTGAGGTGTACAATGAAGTGATGCTAAAAAACTGGTTACCTATACCAAAAACCGAGCACGTTTAATACTAAACGACAATTACAAATTACGCGTACTCTTTCTTATTCATGACCTTTGAATGGCGTGAAGGTGAAATTTACAGAGTTCAAGATTTAAAATTTATTCTGAAATTTTTTATGTGAAAAATTATCTATCTTTTTTTTTCTAATTTTTAATCTCGAGTGATTTGTTTTTTTTTTTTTATTAATACATTTTTAAAATATTGATATATTCTAACAAGATAAACTGTAGCTAAAACTAAAGAAGTTCACTGCAAATTTTAATATATTCGCAGTTAAAGATAGTACTGTATTTTTTTTACTGATTTTTCAAAAACATTACAAAAAAAACCATAAATTATAAATGCGTTCTGTAATAACATTCACTTTTGAATGTATCTGACAGAATTATAGATATATGTACTTATCTCGAAATTTTTAATATGCAAATACATTTCAATTTTCGTTATAAATTATTGCCAATTTAATAAGAAACTAACAATAGTCAGTTTTTTTTTTGTTCATTACATATTGTAAGTAAACAATTCAATGGATTATATTTTTAAAAAGTTATAAAAATAAGATACTAATGCCAATGATGTCTGGAATGTAAATTAAAGAACATAAAAATAAATTACAAGAAATATAATACTTTGTAATTAAAATTTATGATTTTTTTATTTTACTTCTTCTTTGAAACAAAATTTCCACATAATGTAAATGAACAATAGCAAGTTCATAAAATAAAATTCATAACCTCTTGTAACTGAAGTGAAGTGTAAAAATTATAAATTTATTGTTCATTATTTGCAATCAACCATTGATAATTGAAAACATTTAAGATTCACGGGTTTCATTGCAAATTTGATTTTTTTTTTAAATATAAAACTATACAATAAATTTACTGTGCTAAATTATAATCATAATTACCTTTTCAAGTTAAAAGATGAAAGGAAAAAAAAGTTATCATTTACTTCGTATTTTTTTTTTTTTTTTTTTTCAAGACTATTCACAGGTTATTAATGTACAAATTTATTTTTTGTGTTACAATGGAAAGACAAAGTATCTAAATCTGTAAACACAAAAGAATAGAAATTTATTTAAATATTTTTTTTATTCTATTCTTTATTTTAAATACGATTGAACGCCATAATTTTTAATCAATTACTATATAATTGTCTCTTTTAGAAAAAAAATTAAATTTAAAAAAATCATGAATATTTTAAATTTTTCTTAGATTCTATCGTATATTCGTATGCACAGTAATCTATTCATTTATTCATTTCAGAACTTGCTGTCTATACGTGTTGCAAAAAAAAATTATTTAGCATTTTAGTAGTTGTACCTATGAATTTATTGAATAGATCAAGTTCTACATTAAACATGAGTGATATATTTTCATAAATTAAATAAGAAAAAATTATATCATTTTATATCTGTAAAAGATATTCTCTGAATCTGAATGAATAAGAACAACGACAGTGTGATGCTGACATATACACACTTAATAAAATAAAATTTTAAAGCAATAAATTTCATTTCAGACATTTGAAATGAAATTGAATGAAATATCCGTTAAAATTCAACTAACTTTTTATTTATTCATCTTAATCTCAATTTTACTGTGCAAGTATTTTCTTATTCAGCAGAACTTAGTATTTTCATTTGATTTTAACATTCAATTGACAATTTCAACTTTTGTATCAAAAAGAATGGTCTTTGTTTTTTTAACTTTAACTTTGAAAAATCCACTATAATAAATTTAATTTCTGGAATATAGGATTTAAACCAGATTGGAATTTTCACAAAATGATTTATTTTTTACTTCTAGAGCTTACATGGAAGAATATTTAAGACGCTAAATAATTCAATAGACATTATTTTGGTTTTGTTGGGACAGGTGGATTTTAATATACCTATTTAAGTTAATTCTAGTTATTAGACTCCAGTGATTTAGAAGAAATGGTACAGTGTTTTTCTTCTGATACAAGTACAGCTAGTTCTTCAGAAGGACAATAAAATAATCAAAACTCAAAGATAAAGGATTTCTTATTAATCATAAAAGAATTTTGTATCGTTCCATTTAACTATCGAAGACAAATTTTAGTTCTCGCAAGCGCTTGAAAACAAAAGTCTCGTACGATTTTTGAGCTGTAATAGCATTCCACCCAGACTCACTAAGTTAACAATAATGGAAAAACAAAAATTTAAAAAAATAATAAAATAAAAATAAAACAATACTCGAATAAATCACACTCTAGATCTTCAAGACAATTTTTCAGATAGGACAACATATACGAGATAGTATTATTAGCCTAATTAATTTTTAAAATTTATTATTATTATCACAAAGCCTACAATAGAAATCTCTTTTTTTTTAATTTAATAAGATACAGTAATAATTATTCATATACATTAAATAATAATTACCTAAATTGTATATAAGCAAAAATACATAATTTAAAAAATATAACATTTATTTTTTGGATTCATTAAACTTCCTTCAGGACATTCCCAATCTTTGGAAAAATCTATAGAATTTCGACATCTATTATTAACTCTTATATCTGGCTTCATTTGTTTTTCATAGGTCATTATTTCCTTATAAAATTCTAGATGATTTTTGTGTTTAATTATATAATTTATTTTAAATATCCTATATATTCAAGTAAATATTGAACTACCTTTTGACTTGTGTTCACACAAATTTACAGTTGTTGCAATCCAAAATAATTGTTTTGGAGTATATGGAAAATTTGGCACATGTTCATTTCTGTTCATCTTGGGATTTTTTTCTAGTAGCTCTGAATATGCCTTATATGCTATAGTGAGTCCAATATTATCGGCAATGTTTGTTTCTAAAGTTAAATTCCCTTTGCCCTTTAAAAAAAATTAAAAGAAAAATATTGAATTATCAAGATCAGTTGAAAAAATAATTCGGACAAAATTTTGTAAGATATATCAAAACGGTCAATTTTTTGCTCCATCTAAAATTTTATTGGGCTAATTTATATTTAAACTATAAGTTATGTATAAGGTACACTTTAGTAAAATTTTTATAAAGATTTTTGATACAATTATCCATATGAATAACCATTCAATAGTTGTACAAAATTGCTTATATGACTTACAATTAGATGAAGGACAAACTAAAAAATGGGTATTTTTTACGTTTTTTTTTTAAAAAGGTATTAACGCGTTAATTGAATTATCTTTATCAATATTTGAAAGCTACGTTATGCTATATTATATTACATTTTCACTTCGTCCTTAGCCTGTAAATTATATTTGACTTACCGAAAGTTCGGTTACATTATCCTTTATACTACTAAATTGATTTTCAAGACAATTTGTCTTTTTTTTATAATCTGGAATACTTTCTTCATTCCAATCTAAATTTGCATTTCTATTGAATGCATGTCCATATTGTTGTGAACTAATGTAACCAACACCACCATATTTTAGATTTGCAGGTCCTTGTTGTGAATAAAATAAACGTTGAAATAATGAATGTTCAATAACTAAAAATAAAATAAAAAGAATTTGAAAAAATTAAGTAATTCAATACGATTTAATAGAATTTGTACACACCAATATAATGTGGTTCATAATATCCTTGAGGATTAATTGCATTAGCCATTGGTTTTGATACAACAAATTTATATATATTTGAAAACTCATTATGTAAACCAAAAATATATTGTAGTTGAATTTTATTAATACTGTAATAATTTTTAAAAACGTCATCATCAAACTCAAGATTTCGATATAATTTTTCGAATTCTTGTTTTTGACTATTAAAACGTTTATCTGAATGTGCTAAACTGAAATATATTTCAATTATATCTAATTTTTCTAATGCTAATGATTTCTCTGTTTCTGATAAAAAATTTGATTTTTTTAAAATACTTTTAAAATGTGATCGTAATTCTTTAGCAATGATTTTGTGTAATTCACGATTTTTTTTTGCATCTGTTTTCTCTCTTTGTATCATATAAATTGCAGTTGTTGCTATAGGAATACTAAAAAAAGAAAATGTAATGATTTCAATACATTAAAAAAATTAAAAAAATTATTTTAATGTATCATATTTACGCAGCTATTGTCTCTTTTGCACATTCCATTTGACGTTCATCATCATCATCCTGCATTTTTGATATTTCTTCATATCTTTTAATAACGTTTGCTAATTTTAAAAATATTTTCAACATTATGTAACTGAATAAAGATTTTTGCTTTTTTTCAACAAATATTTTTTGACAAACATTTGAAAAATAATTTTTATTAACAACAGTAATAATATCAGTATCATTATATTGAGCATGTTTTTGTGATAATGAATTGATAATATTCAACCAATCTATACAATTGCTTTGTTCCTTAAATTTTTCAATTGTCATTTCTTCTCTTGGTGTTTGTTCAATATTCTAAAAGAATTATGAAATAATTTTAATAAAAATATACCATGATAACGATTCAAAATTTTTGTATATTAAAATAACTAACCAATTCTATTATAAAACCTTGAAAATTGATAGCCACTTCTATATATTCTTCAATTGATGAATTATTTAAATAATGTATATGTTCTTCAACAAATTTTGTAAAATCAGTTTTCATTTTATTTTTATCATTTTTCGATAAAGGTCTTAAAACTGGTGGTGAAATCTAATTTTAAAAATAACGTATAAGCAATATTGCAAAATTTTTACAAAAAATTATTAAAGAAAAAACCTTAAAAAAAACTTACTGTAAGTTGAGGTAACAATGGATCTAATTTACTTGGTTCTATCATAAATTTAATAAAATCATCAAAATGAACGCCATGTCTAATTACATTGGCAAATATTAATTTCATATCCCTATCCCATGTCTTTTCATCATAGTCCGCATTCATGTAAGGCCAACTTCCATTAGGACTAATTGAATTTACGAAATTTAAATGGTCCCTTGAAAAAATAGCATCTAAAAAACACATTGAATAGAATAAGTGATCAAGAATATTTTAAAAATGTTCACTTTGAAAGTGATCGATCCAAACAAGATAAAAATTAAAACGAAAATAAAAGAGAAAAATAATTTACATTTTACATTAAAATTTAGAATTGAAAACAAATATTTAAAAAAAAAAACATATTTGCAATTGTACAACCCTTTTTTTTTTCGTTTAATGTTTCTAATCATAATTTCTCAACAAAACTTACCTTTATTCAAGCAAGATTTAAAGTAATCTACAGCCAGTTTTTCTAATTTTGAATCCACTCCTTTATTTTTTGATAGTTTATCTTTTATTTCACGTTGACCTTCTTCGATTAATTCATCAATTAAACTACCATATTGATTGTTACTTTTTAAATTTTCGATATATTTATTACATACGAATTTATAAAAATCATCACATGGTTTTATTGAAGTATCTATTGTACTTGCATAAATATTTTGTAATTTGCGACAATCAGAAGCTCTGCAAGCTTTAGTTGATTTAAGTAAATAGAAGTTTATACAATAGTTTTGTTTTTTGTATCAAATGACTTACTTACCTTTTGATTTTAAATTACTAACACAGCCTAAACGATAATTATAAGAAATTTAATCATAACTTTTTTTATTTGTAAACATTTGAAATACCTGTCAAATGAAGAAGAAGAAACACAAATGCAATTACTGTAGTAATAACCGCTAATATACCGATTACAAAGATAATTCGTTTTAAAAATGAATTTGTTTCATCCAACCACCAACGATCATATAAGTCATAATCACTGTATTGTCTATAAAATATTTTCATTTCAGAAAAATTTATTGAAAAATAAATAAATTTCAATTAATTATACAACCTTTCCATGTTTGAGATGTTCGTGATTGAAGTTTAATGTTATTTAATAAATTGAAAAATACTTGCCAACAATTAATTTCACAAAATACATGAAAAAAAAATTCAGTTCGAAATTTTATAATTTAATTATTTAAAGAAAGAAATAAAATTAACATTTTTATCGACAACAATTTCATAGTTTACTTAAATTGAAGTCTGATGTGTTTATATGACTTCTTCATATTAAAATTATGGCACTGTAGCTTGTCCAAAGCTCTACCTTTCTTTGGTCTGGAATAGGACCAACATGCTAGGTACTGACCGTCTGTCGGAGGATATATTAAACACTTTAACATTCTGCTAACTTTCATACAAAATTTTGACAGCTCGTAAAAAAACCTGCTAAGACAAAAAATACTATTTTCGAACTTGTTATCGCTTAAGTTTTCTGCTAAATTCTGTCATTTTTAAGTTTTGGTACAGTAGTAAATTTAATAAAATTGATGTTATTTTATCGTTACTCACAGATTACTGCGCAGAATTAAAATATTAGTATTTTACTTGATTAAAATGTTAAGTAATTATTTAATTTATACTATTTTTCTTTTTGGATGTCAGTACAGGCAAGATAGGCATACTTTTCTATATTCTTTCACAAATTGTTTGAATAAATCTGTATCGTGTGTGAGGTGATCAGATCTCAATTTCAATCGAGAGAAATCTTTTAAATTAAATATTACCAAGGCAAAAAACTCATCGGGTACTGCCTCCATAAGCACAATACTGACTTCCAAAAAGAAAAATACTATAACTAATTTTAAACTTTCTTATATAGAAGAAAGAATAGAGTTAAACTATACGAAATAAGACTACGTAGCACGCCATTCAGGATGTAATTTTCCAAAAAAAGTTCCGTCTAACAGCATGTGTCACTAAAGAACTGATTGCTAAATTACGTCTCTTTTCAACTAGTACCTCTTCACGACAGAAAACTTTAGGAATAAATCACAAATGTAATTGACCCCTAACACATGTATAAGACATACGCGAGATTACCTCAACTTTTTTGGTTTTTATTATATTATACAGAGCTGACAAAAAATTATGCAAATATTTTAACAACGAGCGCAAAAAAAACTGGTTAACTGGTTTTTAGGTAAAAATTTCATTAAAGTGGTTTTTGTTAGCAGATATCGAATTTCTGATGGCAGTTTCATGAAGGTTTCAAAGAAGACTTACAATCTTAAATCGTTGATTCCGATTGCTGTTATTGGGAGTGAAGTTGACAACCAGCATAGTTATTCCCACCGAAGTTTCTCCCATTGAGCATAAAATAAAAACAACTGTTCGAACTATAAAATTGAATATATTGTACTTAATCAAAAGCGAGGAAGATATTTGATTTTTGAAAAAACTCTGATCCGAAAAATAAATCCAATAACTGTAGCCGAATGTTTACTCAATTTTGCTATAGCATTTTATTTTTTGAAACATAAGAAACAAATTTTTTGTAATGAAAATTAAAATCCTAATTAAAGAATTGAAATATATGGTTTTATTTGGTTAATATATGGTTTTAAAATATGTAGTCACTGAATCACAACACATACATATAATGCATACTTACGGACATTTAAATGAAATTGAACTCTTTTCCAATACCCTTGAATATTTTTTGTCTAATTTAACGTAAAAATTTATTTACTACTTGTTTTAATTAGAGTATACATCTCAAGACTTAAAATTTGAAATCGACCTACATATTATGTACATATTCTTACAAGGTGCAATGGTTCAAATTAAATCTAAAGTTGGCATGACCACTTGTAATTAGAGTGTGTGAGAGAAAGAATGTATTCTATAGAGAATACATTGTCTTTGCTTAAAGCTTTCAATTTTTTTTTTTCAAATTTTAAAAAAGTAAATAAACAAGACTCATAATTATAATACAAATATGTACTAATAATAGAGTAATTTACTATGATTGTCATAAATTTCAACAAATAAACAAATAACATACATATATATGTATAAGAGTTTATTGTTGTCCCATTATTATATTATCTAATTATTATTGACCCCCAATTGTTCATAAAATTTTAATGAGATCAATTAAATATTCATGCATAAAATACATTATTGGTGATTATCCTTTCGATATAAGTTATTAATCGTCAAACAACATCTAACATTGAATTTATATATGCTCAATTACACTCGTATATTATAAATATAATTCTTATTTACATATTCTTACGTAATTTCAAATAATGATAAATAACCTGCTTGAGTTATTATTTGGTTTGTGTAGTAATCAAAGATATTGGTTTTCTTTATTTACATTATGATCAAATAGAAATACACATAAGTACGCTTATAGCTACTTTCTACTGTGTACTAATATAATAATATTTAGAATACTGAAGGAAATTACGTGTTTGTAGTCATGTAGTGCATATTACGAGATAATTTCTTTTTTTTTTTTAATTTTCAAAAACTATATAAATAAAGAATAATTTCTATCGACTCTGAGTCTAAAGCCTAAATCCAAATTAGTATTTGTGACTAAAGACTTTATTGAACCTTTGCGTCTTAAGTTCACAATTTGGATTTAAGTTTCATATAATAATAACAATAATATTATTATGCTGTTATAAATATTTTGTTTACTTGCCACACAAAAGTTTTAAAAAATACATGAATTTTCAAGGATTTTGGAATTAACATTATCCTAAACACAACACGTTATATGTAAGTAATTTACAGAAAGTTCTGAATATTTTTTTATTGTTTCAAATCTAAGAATAAAAGAATTCTTCTACTAAGAACTTTCTACTCCTTCGTTCGTGTAAAACATTCACAATAATCAATCAAGATAAATTATTTAAACTTTTACATGGACTAAAATTGAATAATGACAGGATACTGTACCATGTGGTTTGCGATGAAAAACATTCGATGAAAGACATAAAACTTATACTACATAATTTTAAATCGTTTCTCCATGATGTTATAAGAACTATTACTGCAATAATATTTTTTCTATTGGCATTTTTTCCACTTAATCTTCTTAAATATAAGAATCTATGCAGTTACATGAATAAAATTTTTATAAAGTGAATGTTCTAACAATAAGTAATACTTTTATGCTGGTTGTGTTTTGAAACTTTATAAAACTTCATACTAGATAAAAATAATCCACAAAATCACAGTCCATTTATCTATCGGAATTATGTTTGTACAGACGATTAAACAGTAAACTTAATGCAATGGATAACATGTAGATATTTGCTGATTTTTGCGGTTTTGTCCTTTCCTTTGCAATGTTTATCATATAAAACTTCATATAGTTTGTAATACAATTTATATTCATATTCCACTTATACAGTGTATTATGTCAGTAGATAAATCCAAACTAAATTTTGTTTATCATTTCTGTTTTTCATCATTATTTTTGTGATAACATGTGAATGGTTTTCATTATTTTTTATGTGTACAATTGGAAATGTTTTCATCATAAAAATGTTTCGGGGAAAACGTCTTTATCAAAAGAAGAAAAAAACCTTATTAAACGAATACTCCCTTTATTTCAATAGATACAGTGTGTTTGGTTCGGATTATGTTTTCTTATTTCTATTGCACGTATGTACGTGAATATTATCAATATGATTATGTTAATATACAAGATTCTGATGATTTGTATGACAATTAAAAAAATTAATACTACTCCATTGCAGAAAGCAATGCAGCAAGCAATATTTGTATGATTTTAAGAAATTCGTTCGAACTTCGATTCCATTTTGTCCTTATGATAAAAAAAAATCAAAATAAAATACCTTTTTAATAAAAAAAAAATTTCATTGTTTTCTTTTGTGTATGATTAAAATATTTAACACAAATTTGCATGTTTTCGAAACGATTGATTTTTACATATCGAAACTGTTATATTGGCACAAAAATTAAAAAATAAACGAATCACGAAATTATTAAACAATCTAATCTAATACAATGCAAATGTTACAACATTTTTATATTTTCAATATTAGAGAATCCTAAAAGGTTTTAGTTATAATCATGATCCAGAGAAAACTATTACTCGACGATTCACACTATGTGCACAAAAGATACATATACAGTATACATATGTAGATTGTAGATATAAATACATTTATTCGTATGTACCTATATATATATATATACATACCTATAAGTACTATCAATTTATGTTCTAACAATAGAATGTATTGTAATTCTAATTTTCACGTTCAGGCAACTAGTTTTATTTTAGTAGAAAAATAAAAGCTGAAAAAAATACAGGTTAACCAAATTCTATTTTATCAAGCCAAAAAGGATTGCGGAAACCTTTTTTCATTCTTTCTGTAGTCAAATTTTAAAAACACATACTCATAACTATTTCAGTCAGTATAAGCAAAATTTCTCTAAAAATAAAAAAAATAAAAATTATTTTAAGATAAAGTTAGAAAATAATTTAGAAGACTTGAATAAAAACAAAAAGTACACAGTTTTTTAGATTAGGAATTGAAACAATGTATTACTCTCTCTAGCCTTTTAGTTATTAAAAGAAAAACAAAAAACAAAATTAAAGTCAAATATGATATTTGAAAAAAATAGTAAACCTCAATTGCATTTATGACTATTTTTATGGATCATTAGAGTGTGTAACACCTGCAAAACAACAGCAACAAAAAATTAAAATAAAAAAAAAACAATATTTTTGTTCCTGTGAAACATTATTTCCTGAGTTGATAGCAGTGTGCAGAGAATGATAGTAAAGTACTAAAGTCACGCCCTTTTAATAATTCCATTTTAACCCTATAAAAGCTATATTAAAACCTACATAAATATGTCTGTCTGTACGTCTGTATCATTTATTCCGGTAACGAACATGTAACAACTCTGTTCACATGAAATGATTTAACGAACAATATCTGTTGTCATGATGTGATTAGTGAAGTGTAACGACAAAACAATAACTGAATTATTAAAATGTTTTTTAAATATACATATTTGTTGTTCATTCTCTATATGGATTTAAACATGAGAAAAATTTGATATTTAAACAAGCATCTATAATTTATTAAATACTTTCGAAGATTCACTATATATGTTTGTAATTTAATTTACATTCGAAAACAAAGAAAACAAGAATGTATTAGCTATTAATAAAAAAGAAAATACTTTTATGTACGTTTATTTGACATTTTTTCATATTTGATTTAAAAATATTAAACAATTTCTCATATACCTAAAAGATACTAAATTATTAAAAAGGGTTTTTCATTAATCTTTATAAATCAACAATCCTGTACAGCTACGTTAGCAAAACGATAATATCACAAACTTTAAAACTTAATAGATACTTTTTACTTAAGGGTTTACTGAATTATATTTATTACAATTATCCTTTTATTCTACCCACAGCACAGTAATATAAAAGCCTAGACATACACACACTAATGAAACTTCTGTTAATACCATTTTGTACCTGACTTTTTATTTAACTGCGAATTATTGACAAAAAGTGATTTTTTCGCATATAATCCCTCCTCTTTCTTCTCTTTATTTTTATTTCTAAAAGAAAAAAAAATAAACCAGTTTGTTTGAGGTTTTAGTATATGAAATAAAACAAAAAAACAAAATTTTTTTTAATGACATCTGCGATTAAAACGACACATTCTAAAATGTAAATTTCACTGCGCATGTACAGATCGTTAAGAAAAAGTCGTGAAATTTAAAATACTGAGAAATCTAATTTACAAACAATTACAAATAGATTTAAATACGTATCCTCAATACTACATACATCACTTGTATAAAATATTCATATATTCTCGGCTATAATATCTGGATCAACTTCTTGACAATAAAACAAAAAAGAAAAAAAAATTATGTTTATAAAACGTATGCATGATTAAATGTAAAAGAGATACGAATAACATTATCCTATACAATTACTACTCTTAAGTCTTATACATATATTAAAATACTTAAAGTATATATCAAAAGAATTGCAAGATAGATTCAATAACTACTTATTTCCTATTTATTTACCACGAAACTTATATTTGAAGATGTAAAACGAAGAATTTATAAGTTTACACGAATGAAAAGTAATACTAGAAGCTTCTCTTTAAAGAAAATCTACAGAAAAAACGTTAAAAAAATGCATTTTCACCTTTTAGATACTTCTTACTTTCCTGTGTATTATACAATATATAGTATAAATCCTATTCAAATAATTTACATTTTCTATTTTATTCCATTTAAATTCCGACAAACTTTTTCACTATTAACCATGTGACAAATTTATCTTTGCATATAAACAATTGAATCTTAAAAAGTAAAAAAGAACAATTCAAGAGGAAAACATTCATTTGTATAATGCTATATGCAAAAATTTTCTTCTGGATTATTTTGCTCCTTAAATACATAAGTATCAAAGCAGTGAATATAATTGAAATTGAAAGAACATAGAAAATTGAATTTGAAAATGCATTGAATTGTAGATTTTTACACGAAGTCATGTTCACAAAGGGTTTTTGCTTTTTTGTTGTTTTTTTTTGTTTGTAGAAGAAACAACAATATTGATTTTTTGTTATTTTCTTTTACAGAAGATTGAATTTAAAAAAAAATGACAAAATATATACATATAGGTACATATATTTTATTTAGTTTTTTAGTAAGGATAAAACTAGTTTGATTTCAAAATCGAAAAAAAGGCTAATAAAAAACATGTCTTTGGTTTAACAACTCTACTGTTCAATCAGATCTTTGCAACATTGACTTGTGAGGTTTATTTAATAAAATACATTATACAATGAATATATACGAGTATTTTAAAATGATACTTGACTATGATAGGGAAAAGACATTGACCTCCAATACATTGAATTTAAAGTTATATTCTCAAACATATAAAGGTTCATGATTTAAAAAAATAAATAAATAAAAATTAAAAACGAGAAAAAATAAAAATATTTTCAAAAAGTTATGTTAAATCTGCACGATTTTTTGTTAATTCTGTCAAATATACCTACTGTCACGAAAAAAAGTAGATCAAGCAGGTGGATATTCCATTTTTTTTCTAAATATATAAATTAAGGTAAAATAATTGCAATTATTAGATATTTAGAAAAAATCTTAAAAAGTTAGATATTTAAAAAAAAAAAAGAAAGATAAAAAACATATTCGATCAAAAATCGGGTTAATTTGAAAATTTTTAGGTCGCTCTTTTTCGAGTGAAAATATGTACATATACATAGGTATAACTAACATTTAACTCCAGTTTTGTCGAAGTTTTAAATTAGTGCACAAACTTATTATTTATGAAATTAAAGAGTTAGGAAAACAAAATTATCTAAAAAAAAGATAAAAAGATAGTTTTTGACGTGTGAAGAACTTTAACCAAATTCAAATTTTAAAAAATTTTAATCATTATTCAACTCTTCTGTTGTCATCCAAATTATAACTAAATGAAATTTGATCACAAATTAGATCGATGGACATTTTTTCCAGTTTTTTTCTCCTCTATTTTATTGTTACCATGAGTTTTCAATCCATCCGACCATTTGAATATCTCTTCGCATCATTTCAAAGATTCATCTTCTTTCAACTTTTTACCATAGTTTGATTCAATGATAAATATGCAGTTTTCAAATTGATTACCTGTATCCACCTTTTGTTTTTTCTTACTTTACCATCTATATCATTTCGCTTAAGATACATTTTTGTATGTTCCATTTTCTTCTTCTTCTTCTTCTTCATTCTTAATGGCGATGTTCCTTGCATTTCCGATACTAATTTCCTTGACTGCAACAATATATATATATATTATGTATATATATATATATACTATGTATATACATATATATGTTATATTATGTATATCATTCGCCGATCAAGATCAAAAGTGACTTCTATCCAAGATTTATAATAAAGATTATAAATGAAAATAAAAAATAAAAAAAATAAAAACTACATTAAAAATTTCTAACAAAAAATTGTTACTTAAACTTAAAAAATTTATTACGAACGGAAAGATTCAAGATCATGATGATCAATCACATCGAGTTTACATTAAAACGTGATCATTATTGCAAAAAATAAAAGAGAACTCTTTTTAAAATCTCATAAAATATATCTAATAATACAGAAGATTTAAAGTGATAGTTAAACAAAGTTTTAAAGATTTAGAAAATACTCATTAAAAAATTTTGAAAAAAAAAAAGCAAAACAAAAGCATTTTTAGTATCACGATTTGCAATATTTCTGATAGCAGATCGTGCGGATCTGGTTGAATGCAATTAAATAAACATTATTTATTATCTGCAGGTATATCCTCTTGAATTCTTACAGATGGATTTAATACAATTTTATATTCTGAAGATCTCGCTCTATAAAATTATCTACAATGTAATCTCAAAGGTATTGGGACAAAGGTACACATGGGAATTGATTTCTAAAAAAAAGTTTACTTTAATAAAAATTTGTGTCTTCTTTATTTATACCGAATTTCATGATTACACAATATTCCGTTATACATGTACAAAAAAAACAAACATATCTATAGGTACATACAATAAGGTATACTTTTATATGTATCATAAACTTTAACTCATATCATGGGGTGAAATAGTACCTATATATTACAAAATCAGCTATTAATATGTTCATTTTCCAGTAATCGTATTTCAAAAAAATTCCTGATGTAACGATTTTTATCTGGCCAAAATCTGAAAATTTAACTGTAATAAATTTTCAATAAAATACTTATCCTATTGGAGTACAAAACAATGTGGCTACTGTAAGATAGTTTACTAAATTTTTTTAAGTTAATTCATTCATATATTTTCAAACTGTAATTCAAATAGAATATACAATTTAGTATTCTTTTTCGAATTTTTGCTATTTTATTCACAACTGACTGACCTTAAAATACAAATAATTAATTAGCTATATTATTGCTCTGAAGAATTTAATATAAAAATAAGTTTTAAGCTTTTGTGTATAGTTTTTAGTTAGCGAATGAAAAAGAAAATTTTAAGTAATTAACTGACGTATATGTGTATATCATGTCCCAGTAAAATCTAAAAAAAAATCTAATTATTCAAATGCCATTTGTCATTTTAAATTGAATGCATCAGAAATTGGTAAGATAACTGTGACGTTTTCTGTGACCTTATTCATTTTGATTTTTAGTTCATGGATGAATATGTATTTTAATTACATAAATTATTTTTTCATTTTTGAATATACTATAGAGAATAAGTCCTTGTACATATTTTTATTGTATTTATTTCTATTCTAATTAGCTAGCTCTAATTTTTTTTTTTTTTTTTTTGAATTTCAATGTCAGTGAAATAATCTATTTTCTGTGATAATATCTATTCAAGAAATATTAGAAATAAGGCTTTCAAATTGTGAACAAAAATTTAAAAAATTTCTAATAGCCAGTTTCACAGTGAGGCTTAAGCGGAGCTTAAGTCTTAAACTGAGTTTATTCACTTTTTTCAGTTCCACAGTGGAGGTTAAACTGAGTTTAACTTGAAATCTAGTAGTCTTTATCCGAGGCTTAAGCTATCTACAAAAGCTTAGTTAAGCTTTGGCTTAGGCTTCCACTGTGAAACTTGCTATAAGTTAACTAAACGAATTTTCAATCATTCCTCATTTTATATTTTTCCCGGAGTACAAAAACTTTCGACTGAAACTAAAGCTAAAACCCAGCTTATTATCTATATATATTATAAGAATATTCTTACAAACTATAAAATTCACTTCAATCTATGAGTTTGTGAGAAATTTTGTCAAATCAATACTTTTTATTTTTCATTGCTAATCACTCTCCACCCTCTACTATTATTCCATTTATGTGCTTAGAAACAAAATGCAGTACTTTTGTAAATAAATAAAAACAATAATTTTCTTTTCAACTTTCAATGGTTTTTGTAACGAAATGAGCTGTTTTTTAAGAAAGTTTTCTAGATACATACATATTACATACATATGTAGACATATTCGCAAGTATGTATATGAAGTATAAAACTTTTAAATTAACCTGAAGATCCACTTTATTACATCATCATTACAGAATTACCAAAATTTAATTAACACAATGTTGATACCACAAATTTAATTTACAAATTTAAAGCATTTTAAAAACTGTTTTAAAAAAGGTCACTAACCTATAATGAACAACTGTTTAAGAATCCATGCTTACATGCATATGTATTGTATATTCTATTTTCACTGTTGAACATTTAATCTTTGTTGAATTTTTTAATCGTTTTGACATTAGTTCATTATTAACACCATCCAATGTGTGTATCTCATTTATATGTAAAAATATATAATATAAAAAGATACAAAGAGAAAGAGATAAATATGAAATAGGAGTAGAACGAAAAAAAAACTTACTAACTTACTATCTTTAAAAGCCCAAAGGTGATTTTTAAAAAACAAAAAAACTGTCTTATACATATATGTACGTACATAGATAAAAAAGAAAGAATATCATCGGCTTTAACTTTTATTTTATACGTTATGCAGAGAAAAATGCAATAAATCTTGTTTTAAATGTTTTTTTTTTATTGTAAGTTTATTTTTTCTAAAAGGTTTTGTGGTTTTGATTATATTTCTCTCAGTGATTTTATCTTTTCAATGAATTTCTTAACGTGTTAATACATTATTTAACTTTTGTCTAAAAAAAAGGCCATAGAAAAGAACAACAACAACAAAAAATGACGGAAGAATCTTTAATAATGTTGACTTTGAAATTAAATTGGAACGAAGAAAATTACACCTTGCGGTTGCGAATGTTTAAAGGTAAATTTATAAAATAAATATACATTAACCACATACAGACCATCAACATGACAGTCGGGTTTTATCCAACGACTTGCGTTCTTTTCTTTGTATATTATTACTTAGCATTTTTTGTTTTGTTTTTTTTACTGAATAATGTTTTCGAAATTGTCATGGAGAAAAGTTGTTTTTTTTTCTGTTGAAAATAATGATTAAATACGACTAGTAACTAGAATCATTGATAAAAAAAAGGAAAAATATAAAAATTGCCATTTCCTTCAAATAAGAAAAAAGATAAATTAGCTATACTGTCACAGAAACAATGCTGAAACAAAAAACAGTGAATAAATCGTATTTCTATCAATGATTCTAAACTTTTTGCACAATAATATTTTTTTAAAAAAAAGATAAAAAAGTGAAGATATTTTTAAAAAAGAATGTGAAATCATTTTCTTACCGTTCATAAAAGAAAATTATCAAGAGTAAATTTTATATTGAAAGTTATTTATCATCTTATTCATTAAAATTAATACAAAATGGAAATACTTGGTAAAATTTCTTGTTATTTACAAATTATGTAATTTCTTAAATAAAAAAAACCTACCTCATGAAAAGTCTTAGTCATTGAAAATACAAAAAGACTCTTCTGGAATTTTGGTGGTACTATAAACTTTAAAGAGTTCAGAAGATCTGAAAATGCACCCATTATGCTAATTTACTATATATCTACAACAACCTAAGTATAATCAAAGAACGTAGAATTAGGTTCTAAGTAGGTTCTTTGGAACTTCTAGATTCTTTGATATAATTGAAGAAGAGTGAGAAAAGCAAAGCTTAGCTTAAACTATTCGTTTACATCAAAAAATAATACTCTATAGTGCATACTGCTGATGTTTCAAAAGTTTCTACAAAATGAAATATTTAAAAAAATATTTAGTAATAATCCGCTGTAAAATTCTCGATGACGAGATAAAACGTCTTTTTCCAGACTAATAGATACACTTATTCGAAGATACATATAAAGCTAGTTGATTCGCTTTTTTATTGGTGACGTCCTGTTTAGGTTCAAAATTCTAGTTTATTTTAATTTATGATAAATTTAAAAAAACAATTTCCTCTTTTCTTATTTTCTTCTTTTTTCTTGAATGTGTTTTAATTTTTTTAACCGTTAGAGATAAAATGACCTATCATAAAATATAACCACACAATAATCCCTTTCATTCGATAATTCAAATATTTCCATTTTTTTTTCAAATTTATTTTACAGTTTTATCGTGTATGTTGAAGCAAATTGACGTTAATTTCTTTTTTCTTATTTAAATTTGTTTCTATTGGCTTTATTATATGATATTATAATTTTTTTTTTTGTGGTAATCATTTTTAAAAAATTCTAATATCTACAAATTCTAATAATTCTAATTAATACAAATTTGTTTAGCTGAAAAATCTTAATGACAGTACTTTTAGATAAAGAAAGCTAGTTTGACTTTAAGTCAAAATGTCATCAAAATGTTAATTTTATTTTAAAACAGCGTTATAATGATTTGTCTAAACAAAAAAATATGATTATATTGATAGTAAAGAAGAAGAAAAAAGAATTTTCGAAAGATGTTTTTCTATTATCTCAAAAATTAAGTTTCAATAATAATAACAAAGAGCCTAGCTTCAATTCAAAAGTAAAAGAATATTGAGACCAGACTTCTTGACAAAAAAAAAGTCATAGAGTTTATTAAAAAATTTTATAGCGTGTATTTAAATTTTTATTCTTCAAATCTATTTTTTTCTTTTAGGTAAAAAACAGGAATACAAACTCGTAGTTGTTTTGTTATTTTTTGTTAATAGGAAGAGATATAAATTCATATATTATAATCTATTCAGCCATATGACAACTTTTCATAGTTAGTGTTGCAATTACGATAAGAAGCCTAATATTATTTAATGAAAAAAATTGTAAAATACATACATATATATAAAAAAAAGAGTAATTATATACAAAAACTAAATAATAATTTTAAAATTATACTAAAAATTAATGAGCAAAGTATATGAAAAAAAGGCAAATTGTAGTTTGTGTGGGTTAAACAATTAAAATGATTGTGAAGTAGGCTAAACTATTTTTAATTATTTTGAAATTTTTTAATTATTTCTTTATTTCTTTAAATAAATATTAGAAACAACACGCACAATAAAAATGCATTATGTGAAAATTAATGAAAAATTATAAAATATAATTGTAGCACTTATATAACAAGCTTAAATCAGGTTAATTATATTTATTTGGCTTATAATGACTTATTTTTAAAATTATTTATTACGGCATTTTGTAAAATAAAAGATCTGATTTCTTGTTTTAAATTAAAAATAAAAAATTATTTCAATTTTTCTTATTTCAAAAATCAAATAACCTAATTTCGAAATAATCAATGAATTTTACCCATTCATATTTTTTATTTTAAATTTCTCATACTCTAGCTTTAGATAGCTTTTATTTTTTGTTCTTTTTTATTTCAAACAGATAAAAATGACTAATGCAATTTACCATCTACTTTCAAAAAGTTTACGTTAAAACAGTACCTATATGTGAAAAATTTCATTTTCCTTCATATTCATCAAGGTAAACATTACAAACACATATGTATATCTATTATACACAAATACATATACATATGTATGTATGTGTAGGTAAACGTACGTTTTTTCATTGAACAAATCAAGCTTTTTTTTTTGAAAAAAAAAACAAAATTTTAAAAATTTTGCTCACGAATTGACATGAAGTTAGAAAACGTAAGTATACGAGTATATCATTGGTATTCTTGAAAGATGTTATTTTAGGATCATATATTATAAAGACTTTTGCTTTTGTTCTTTTTATCACGTACCAGAAAAAAAAAGTATCTTATAGTTGTATATAGTTAAAAATTGTAATAAAAGTTTTTTTGGCGCTTTCTTTTTATATTTTCACATAACACATGCATATACACATGTAACATACAAAAGGATATGTATCATGTTTCTATGACTGAATTGCACTATTGCTCAAATGAATTCGATACGTTCTATTTTATTACTACATATAGGATACTTTTTTTTCCCTATAAATTTCATTTTCCAAAAATATAGTATTATTTTTTCTCCTTTTTATTATTCTCATGAGATATTTTACGTGACTTTTGATAACATAATCATAAAATAATTCACTTGAGAGAATTATAAATACTTAAAGAGTATCTAGTTGCATATTATTCAATAGGGAAATTATATTTTTAGATTTAAAGAAGAACACAAATGAAAAAAAAATCAAAATTTGTTACAACAGTAATGTTTTTTTTTTTCAATTTTTTCCTTTGTTTTTCTTACCAACTGCAATATTTCACCTTAAAACATCTTGAATACATACTATCCAAATTTTCAAATGAGCATCTACAAATGTAAGATTTACACACAAATAAGTGAAAGTACCAAATATATGTATAGTTAGATTTACTTTTGTGTTTGTGGTTAACATATATTATACCGATAAACAATTTTCTAACCCTTATTGATTCTAGTAAGCATAATAATGGAAATAATGAAATATATTAACGAAATTTATGACAGATGTGTCGATATTTTATTTTATTAGAATTTCTCTTCACCTTTAAATAATTAATAAATTTATTTAAAAATTTATAATACCAGGTGTGACAGCATATCTGTGACGTAAGTAATTTAATATTTCGACGTACAGAAACCATTTTTAAAAAAAGAAAATCATTCAGAACGTAATATATATCCTTTATATACATACAGAATGGAATAGTAAAATTTTATTTGAAAAATAAAACGTTTTTCATGATAGCATTTTATTAACGTATCCTCACTTTGCAGTTTTAAATTTTCGTATTTAGTATACATACATTTACCTATTCCACTTATTCAAATCTATTTTAAAATGAAAAAATAAAAAAGCATACATAGGTATATGTTTTTCTGTATACAATACCGCAATAGAGTTGAATTTCTATTTTACTTTGATATTCAACAAATTAAGCAAACAAAAAAGGTTTCATAAAACTAAAATAAAATCATACATAAATTCAGCTTTTTATTTAAAATTATAAAACTTTTTACTTTTTTATTTACCTACAAATAAAATGAGAATAATTAAATAATTTGACTAAAAACTTTTACTTTTAAAAATTACTAAATATGATAAAAAATTATGAATTTCATTTTACTTTTGTGATAAAAACTCGTACATAATTCAGTAATTATTCTCATATTTTCAAAAAAGAAAAAACAATATTATACAATGGACATAAAGCATAAAGATATGATATATGGTATATACATACATATATGTATTATATATACTTCTGATGGTTTTATATACCTGCTTATTATTATATTTTTGATTTACCCTAAGTATTTTAATAATTGCATGTTTTATAGTCTATTCAATTTTATATTTAAGAATAAGAATACAAAAAAGCAACATCACCGAAAAAAGTATTTAATAACAAATTTTTAAACTAAAAAAGAGCCGCAATTAAACTGTCAGATTATTTTTTGATGTAGAAATGATCCTTTTATTTCTTAATATTATAACTTTTTTTGTACTTCATTTTCTTTTTTTCTCTGTCTCTTGTATTGCGGGTATTTTTCTGTTTTAATCCTGTTTTTAATGTTTTAGAATTTTCATGAATGGGATTGGATTATAACAATTTTTTATATAGACTTAAAAGGGTGTAAGGATTTTTCTGTGAGTTGTAAATAAAATAAAATAATACTATAGGAAGGAAAAACAACCCTCTATAATCGTTCTGGTGATGCTAATTCAAATTTGTTACTTTGTTTAAATTTTTGTAGAATGAAATTATATTTGATGATTAAATTCACCCTCGTACAGTTTTTGGCTTTCTTTCAATGGAACATAAAATACAAAAGACTTTTTATTTCTACATATTTCTGTTTAAATACATAGTAAATTTTAAAATATTTTAATGTCAAAATTTCTTAAAATTATATAGAATATCATTATAAAAAAAAAATAATAATCTGTCTTCTTTAATCTCAAAACGTTGAATCCTTCTTGCAACTTTAAATCTCAATACAAATTTAATACAACACAATTTATTGATTTTTTTTAGAACTTTTGAATTTAAATTTTTTGTTTTCGCCTTTTTAATTGAATTATGTGTAAGGATAAAAAAAATTGTTCATTCAAGATCATGATTGTGGTAAATTTAATTCAATTTGTGGTTTATTGATTTTCTTTATCATAAAAAATGTATACACGCAATCACTTTTCTAACATAATTTTTTTTTCTTCCATTTTCAATTCAATTTACTTGAAAACACTTCAAGTTAGTTATTGTGTGACACTGTTTATGTGTTGAAAAAAATGTTATGATTTCACATTAAAAATTTAATCAAAAACATATATTCTTCAAGATTTTACGATGTGTGTATGTTTTAATATGAGCTAATATAAACTTGTTTTTTTATTTTTGTTTGCATTTTATTTTAAAAGAGTCGACAAGTATAGTATATTCACTTTTAAAGAAGACTGTAACACAAGTTTGATTGTGTAAGGCGACTATGAGGACACATATTCTTGTTATTATGTACATACTACATACTATAAAAGATTTCAACAGTGAGAATTACATCCTTGAAAATTGAATACATTAATTTTAAATTATAACATCCTTATTCAATACATATACATATGATGAGAAAATTTCATATTTGTTTCATATGACACTAATATTTGACACTCATGAATCATGAAAGATACTTAAAGTATTACAAGTTTTTGACATTTTTTTCTTCTCTTTTTCTTTACACCCTTTAGAAAAATATTGAAGAACTATGTAACTTATTTTTTTTTTTTTAAAAATACTTGTTTTTTAATTTTTGATAAAAAGAAAGGATAAAAACTAATTTATTTATATTTAAAAGTTTAAAGTTTTTTTTCTATTTGTATAATATGTACATACTTTTCAATTTAATGAAATCGGTTAATAGAAAAAAGAAAACAAATTTTTTTAAATATAATTCAATAAAAATTTGCAGCTATAAAGTCCTTTATATAAACCTCAAAAAAAAAAGTTATAAGATTTTAACAAAGCAAAAAAGAAATATAGGTATTAAAGATTTTCTAAACGTAAAATCTTCTTTGTCTTTTCATTCACACATATAACACTTTACATAACGTGTCAACAGGGATAGAGAACTAATTTGAAAAATAATAATAATAATGCATTCAAAAGCTCATATACTAATGAGGTATGTACATCTTAATGTGCATCTCATTAAAATAAATAAAAATTATGTACTTTTATTCCATTTGATGTACAGTATACAATGATAATGAGTTTACACAGACGACAATTTAATTCTTGAAGGACATAACGTTATTTTTTTTACTTTTTTTTATATATTTTATTCAAATGTTAAGAAGGTGAACGTTATAAGTTTAAATTTTATCTTTTCAAACAAAAGTATTTAAGTGATTATTTGTGTAGTGGAAATTTCATAATGTATATACTGTATATAGTACATAAGCTTCTCATATATAATGTGCACTTTCCTTAAATAACAGAAAATATTATAAATAAAAGAAGATACAATATAAATTGTTTAATCACGTTTCTATCAAATTCAAAATATTTCCATATATTTTGTTTTGTTACCAAAAATTTAAAGAATTTTAACTAAATAATAATTTAGATTGAGTCCTAGATAGTATAATGAGATATTAATCAGAACAAAGAATTAGTTTGATGGTGGGTTACTGAAATTTTCAAAAGTGGTTTTGATGACTGAATGATTGCAAAATAATCAGGAGTGTTATTATAATACATATGTAACAAAAATTAACATCAAAAATCACATCGACTCCCATAAATTAATCCTAATTGCCAATATGGATATAGTGCTAACTGGTAATTTACTAAATTTATTTAAATTATTAAAAATTCATTCAACTTGCTTCAAAGATTTCATACTTGAAAATTAATTCACATTGCTCTGAATAACAAACAAAATTTAAATGCAAAATAAGTACATTTCAAGAATTTATTAAAATTGTAATTATCTTATTATTAAATCAATTCAACAGAATTAATATTACCACAGTTCCTTTAATGTATTCAAACCATAATAATTGTGCATATTTCGTTCTTCGTATTGTATTGTAATTTCTTAATTGCATTTGAAGCATTCATAGTAAATTTAATCTGAATGAAATCTAAAGAGCTTTCATTTAAATTCCTTTATAATCTTTATCTTCATTTCATCTTCATGTGAATATTTAATACATTGTGGTCAAGTAGTTTCGAGATCGGAATTTCAGTATCCTTTTACACAATTAATTCTAGTATATAACCTCGAAACGAAATTAAAATTGTCCTAGAAATGAGATTTATCATGCCAACTAACTTATTATAATACAAATATATAAGAATTTCATAGTACTCGTATTATAAAAAATATGTGCAAATAATCCTCTTTATGAGCCCAAAATTATACAATAAATACAATTACAAAATAATTTAATTACAATCATAATTACAATATGTATATTATCATTAAAATTAATTTATATTTTTCTTACTCAAATTAATTTAAAAAAAAAAAAATAAATTAAACCGTGCTCAATTAAACCATTATTATTATTTTTCTAGATTATCGTGCAAAAAATTAAATTTCTTTGCACATTAAATTTAATACTAGCTAGTTTTTTTTTTTTAAAATCATCCACTCAGAAAATTAGCTTTGAGTATATTAAACTTGTATTGTTATTGCAAAGCACCAATATAAATCTGATAAAAATAAATCAGAAATAAATAAACGAAATCTCTTTTTATATAAAACCATACAGGAAATTATTTTAGGATAAAGATAAGAATTCCATGAGAAAATTTAAAATTAAATTTGATTAGGGATTTCAAATTTTTGCATAAAAAGGCAATAAAACTTTGAAATGTGTGTGAAAAAAAAGAATAACTGGAATGAGAAAAGAATCAAAGAAGAAAAAATCAAAACAGTAAGTAAATTCCAATTAATTTAGTATTAGGAAATCAATAAAATCTCAATTGACAGTAAAAATAAAACGGAAATTTTATTTTTACTTACATATTTTATTCTGACTTTAGATGAATGATAATGACAATTCAATGATAATTAACTTAAATTATTTTGACTCTTTTAGATAATTTTTATGTTTTTTTCATACTCTTATGAGCTCTGTGTGTATCATGTAATATTTTTATTTACATAAGTAATAAAATTTATTAACAGAAAACAAATCAATCATAGAAAAAGAATTATCATCATTGTTTTATGCAGTTTTTTTTCTTCTTTTTATTTGTCGTTTGTTATTCATTTATTTTAGTATTTTTAAATTTTTAGCTATACATTTTTTTGTCTTTAAATATATGGATAGTTGTGGTTGTACTTACACAGGGAAAATAAAAAAAAAAATTTACTAGAGTCCAAAATTAACAAAATTAAATCTATTTTTCAAGCTAATTCATATTAAAACAAAAATTATCATGTACTTTATGAAAATCCACAAACCAACACCACCTATGTAATAAGAAAATGTTAGAATCTGATCTCATTCAACTTGTGCGACTCAAAAACTCTCAAGTTTTGCAACAGATTCATTGAAAAAAAAATAAATAAATAAATAAATTTACTTTACGACTTTTGATAATCACAATACGACAATAAAAATTCGAATTTCCAATAGTCAAATTCAATTCAATTTAAATGATTCTTTAAACTTATATTACTTTTTTTGAACCTTTAAAATACACAAGAAAACGTATTGTACATGTCATTCATATATCCAAATCAACCCTATTTCGATATCTTTATGTACAGAGTGTGTAAGATGTAGTTTTAAAAAAAATATTATAGCAGCTGCATTTAATCGTTTGATAATGTTATATTGCTTCTTTTTATTTTGGAATAGCCCTTTTTTTTCAACAAATAATGTCTTCTTACATGTATATGATGATAATGATGATAATTCAATTTTTATTTTTATTGAAAATTGATATTTTCGATAATTTAGCACAACGGTTAAAATAACAATTCATAAAAGCCAACAAAATTTCCTGATAATTTTTATCAATACAATAAAATCTCAAATATCGAAAAAAAATAAATTATAAAATAATAATCATTATTTGCACGTTTTATATCTATTTTTTTTTCTGTCGATATTTCGATATTGAAAAAAAAAATTAAAAATAAAAATTTAAGTCCTTTTTTTATTTGACCATAATAACGAAATTTGCAAGGACACAATATTAAAAAGGCAAAAATAATCGATTTAAAAGCAAAAGAAAAAACTAGTTAAAAGATTTTTTTTTCTTACATTATGGTTTATACAATTTTTTCTCCATTTCTGACACATTTTCATTCGTTTATTACATTTATTGTAATACTGAGATGCTATTAATAGTATGAAAGTCTAGCCAAATCATACAGCATATAAAAAAATTCCATTATCCTTAATATAAAAATAAAAATAATGTAAAAAGAAAGGGTTAATGACTTTGTTATATACATATAATCTCTATGTATTTAAATTAATATTTTTTAAAAAGGCAGAAAAAAGGAGAACTATTATAATGTATTAACAAACTACTTTTAGTACAATATACTTATACATAGTCTAAGACCATTATAAAAGTTCTATATATTTATTCTCGCAGCTGTCATGTATAAAAAATGACAGAAGAGAAAATGAAAATTTTCGTCCTCGAACATAAAATAAAATTGTTTAACGACATTAATGGAAAAATGCATTTAAGAATTTTTTTCATAATAATATACAAGAATAAACGAGTATAGTGACAATGCAATCCAAAATTTTTAAAAATAAAGAATATTTGAACATCATTAAAATTCTTATTTTATTAGACTAAAGAGAAAGATATGTCTTATTTTCTTTTAACCTTGAAAAAGATAATTCTTATAACACTAAAATGTAACAAACATTAATTTTGTATGCTAAGTAAGTATTATGTTAAAAATATATTTACATAAGCATATCAAAGATAATATTTTCTTCAAAAATTCAATTTCATGGAAAACAAAAATATTATTTTTCAACCAAAGTAAAATATACTTTTACTTTTTATAGACAAATGTTTTCTCATTTTATTTCTTACGTATGTATGTGTGTATGTGTGCTTATAATCTTTTTGTTAGAATATTGATGTACTTTATCATAAACTTGATATTTAGTTTTACATTTTCATCTTAAGTAAGTGTGAATAATGATAAGCATTTGTTCACTTTTTATTTACTTTTTTTTTTATCTGAATATGAATATGATACCTAATACATAAGCGTAGTACATCCACGTTATCAAATCACGCATAACTAATGAATAATGACTGGTTAACAAACATTACTACCTTTTACGTAATACATATTTTATATAAAATCTCAAAGCACTTGTTTTAGTGATATGTTAAGTTTTATGTGGCTTGTTTTTTTTTTACGTGAATCCCTGAATAATAAAACGACAACATAATATCTACAACTGAAGAGGTTCAGATTTGTCTTTGAGTTGTTGTTATGGCTTTAGGTTAAACTTCTGATATATGAGGACGTTAGATTTTGGAATAAAATCTTTTAATATGAAAACTTAGAAAAGTCCTTTTCAACGTATCATATCGTCGGCCTAAAGCCAAAGGAACGTAACTGAAAAATTTTCAAAATTATGTTTTTCATATTTTCTGATTCTTTATGTTGAATTCTTTTGTTTTTTATCTATACCATTTTTTAAATAAAACAATTCTAATACAATTTCATGTTCATTTACAAAATTTTTTAAACTTTAGTTACGTTTAGTTTGAGTTATGTCAAAGAATAGTTGCGTAGAGCCTTTGAAAAAAAAATATTAAGTTTCAACAACATATCTATGAAAAAACATATTCAAAATAAGACTAGAAATCTAAACACATGCTATTATACAATACATACATATGTACTTATATCTTCAGTTCGTTCTACAGTTTATTAAAATCAAACTGTAAAAATTTCAAAAAAGTAAATTTTTGAAAATTTAAAATCTTCAGAATTTATGAATACGTAATATCCCTCTAATACTTTTTTGAATCCGTTCTTTTTCCAGTAGCTTTAACCAGAAAAAAAAAAAGCAATTGAGAAAAACAAATTTTCTTTCAATTCAAAATATAATTAAATTTCATTTCAATTTTTGAACCATGTGACTGACGATAATATGTTTTCAATCGTATTTTTTGGGTTTTATTTTTACATATATGTATACAAATTTAAATTATTATGAACAACACAACATGTAGTTACGAAACCTGAAAAAATCTCGAGATATTTCCCATAAGTATTTTTGAAAAATAATTTATATAAGTTAAAAAAAAAAACAGTTTTGAAAATAAATTAATTGAATACTTACATTTTTTGTTCTTGAAAGTGTATCATATGGTTTGATTTTAATTTTATGTAATTTTTTTCAGAGTAAACAAAAATATCCTTTAAAAAAATTAAAATGCAGAGAAAAAACTAACTGATTCTACAAAAACAAATTAATTATTCAAAAAAAAAAAATTTTCCAGTGTAATTTTTTCTATGAAATGAAAAATATGACAAACAATATTGAAGTATGATAAATACAAACAAACAAAAATAACTTGCGTTGTGAAAAAAAAAAAAAAAGGAAATAAAAATAATTAATTAAAACTAAAGTTGAAAACCAGAACCACATTGTTTGTTTCTCATGAATATAAATAAATTTTTGTGTGAAAAGAAACTTTCTTTTATAGTAAGTTTTCAATTAACCATAGAAAAATGTCTTTGTAAACGTGACTGTTTTACAAGTAGATCAATTAATAATACAGTTTATAGTATCCTACTTTTAGGAAGTAAAATGACAAACTTATGGAAAAAGTTTGCCTTCTGTATGTCGTTCTGATTTTATTTACTTTTTCTTTGGTTATTTTTTCTTTCTGTATGTTGAAAAACCTAATTTTGTATTGGCTCTGATTTAACTAAGCCAAATAGTGAAAACTAACTTATGTTGAAAAAATATACATATATAGTACCTACATACTCGTACATACAAATAATTATGAAACAAAAAAAAATGTTTTTTAAAAATATTTATCGGATTGATTTTATTACTTTTGTTCAATTATCGCTTTGGTGATTAAAATACGAATTTTTGATTTAAAGTAGTTTCAACGCCGTAAACATATTAAGGTGAAAAACGAAAGCGATTGGTGATAGCGACTTTTAGGATTATTACGTATGCGCCTTATGAACACAATTAACGTGGAAGCAAAATGCAAAAAACAATTATTGTCATTTTTTAATGGAATTTTTTTCTTTAAAATCCAAAAATCTTCACTAAACTTTTATATAACAACAATTCACTTGAAAACGGATATCAATTGTATGGCAATGGCGATAAATTCAAATTTCACATTTCGTCGTTATTACGTTCAGATTGATTAGATTACACATTGGTTAAAAATTTCGACAATTTCTATTGTCAAATGCATTCAATTTTTGCATTTATTGTGGTATAACAAGAATCATAAAAACTTATAGAATTATGATATTTCATATTTAATTTACTTAATTTTCTTTTTAAAATAGTTTGATTTACAAACTTCAAATTGAATTTTCAAATTGAATTAGCTCTTATGAAACCGATACTTCTCATTATACATTTCATATTATTATGCTCATCGTGATATCAATTGTACTGTAAAATTCACTATCTCATTTCTCACAAAACAAACACATTATAAGTCCAAATATTGATAAATTGTCTGGATTCTAATTTCAATGTTTTAAAGTACACCAGCATTTATAATCATCATCGAAAATATTTAACTTTATTCAAACTACAAGTAAATATGTACATATGTACTTTGTTTCATACAAATTCTCATTCACAGGATCAAATTTAATATGAGGACAATACACATGATATTATAATAAGTTAAAAGAGTTCAATTCAATTACAAAATGCTTCAAAATATATTTATAATATTTATTTGTTACATATAGGAAATTTTCTTCAAATAACCATTTTAATGATGAAAAAGACAAAATTTCCATTTTACTTAGAAAATATATGTATATTTCAGTACACAACGAATTTGATGAGCAGAAAACTTTTATGTAATGAAAATATTTTCGAAATAAGAAAAAATGCCCTACGTACACCGTGTAAGAAATTTCTTGTCACTTCAACTAGTCACTACTACAGTAAAATTTAGGCTAGTGTCATAATTCAAGTTTGTAACGAAATATAACTTTTTGGCTTCATTTTGTAAGCACTATCATGGCATGTGAACTATGTAATTAAATCAAAAACAATCATACCATCGAATAACAATTCTCCTTGGATCAACTGGAGCTATAAACATTTTAAAAAAACCTAACATATTATACATACTTGTAATTTTTATCTGAAACCACTTTTCAAAAGTGTTATTAAATATGGTCAACCTTTCAAATACAGATACAGTATGTTTGTGTTTGTTTACTTACGATTCAAGAAATAATTGGAAATGTTTATTTCCATTCTTCTCGCCCATAACAATTTTTTCACTCTTTTCCCAACTACATTTTCCGGTAATTTTTTTTTTCTAAATTGAATTCTAATAGTCTGATTCAATCGTAATTAAAAAGAACAAATATCATTCAAACTTTCCGATTTAATTATAAAACAAAAAGCAATTTTAATTCTACCATCGATCTAATTATATATTTTTTTATTCCATTTTAGGTATATTAAGTGCCTATCTAATATTTATTTTTTATCTTTTTTTTTTTAATTTTTTTTTTTTAAAACTAAATGAAAATCTTTTGACATTTTCAAACCGATAAATTCAAATTCATCACAAAAAAATATAGACCTACATATAAAAAAAAAGAAATTTGAAATCATCACTCTAAAGCTCTTTCACATGTAAATCACTCATTCTAAATAATGTCAATCGCAAAAAGATATTTCATTCAATTGTCAATCGAACTGTCACTTCCTTTGAACTCCACTACAGAAACCGCAATTTAATTTTCATGAAAATTCCGTAGAACTTGTAATTTAATGTTGCGTATATGAATAATAGGAAAGAACAAAATTTGAGTTTCATTATTGTAACAATTGCTTTCTTTGTTGGAATGTTGTTAAAGTAAATATTATTTAACTTGAAATCAACATGAAATTGTAAAAAAAAAAAATCAAACATTTTAACTAAACATTTAAAAATTTTCTTAAAAGATTTTCATTTTTTTTAAAGTAGTCTATGAAGAGTTTAAAAAACCGAAACCAATAACATAAAAATAACTTACAAAACCAATAAATATCTATTAGTTCATCTGTTATGGAAAAATGCAACAGTATCTTTGGGTACTTCATAAAATCTCAAGTCGTTTATTTTTTTTTGAACTGATTTTTAACTAGAAAAAAAATGAATGAAAAAAAAATAAAGGAAATAAATATTTTATGTTTTCCAATTTAGATTTGCTTGATTGATTGATTTTTCACGTTTTATTTTTGCACATAGTATACATACATCTTTACGTGCCTAAAGGTATTACAATAGCATATGTATGGATAGCAGGTGTGTATCTCAGGCGTTTGGAACTTTGGAACACACAGTTCATATTAATGAGGACGATTCCAGCTTTGTTACTTTTGTTTTTTTTTCCCCAAAATCTGATTATTTTGAATTCTTGAAGTATCAGTGTTTTTTCCTTTTGGCCAAATCATTAAATTTTTAAAGCATATAAAATAAAAAATTTTAGCCTTGAAAAAAAAAGATATCGAAAGAGATGATCATTTTCGATAATCTGAAAAAAAAAATATAAGAAATACAAAATTTAAAAATCAATAAATGCAATCGTTTGCCAAAGGGTTGAAAAAAACTGTAGAGAGAAAATATAACCGCAACTACAGATCGTCAGATTCAATTTCCTGCTGCTGAGAAAATATATTTAAATATGTTTGTGTGTTTTATTGCTTTTAACATTCATTTTTTGAAGTTTTTGTTTTTTAACACTCCGTATAAATTTTACCATACGCGGCTCAATTTTAGGGTTACAAATGTAGACATATTTTGTTTCCTTTAAGAAAAATATGTTCCTGTGAGAGCAGTAATTGAAATTTGCTACTGAATAACCTTTAAATAGTAAAAATCTGCTTACTAGGGTAAAAGTTGTAGTTCCTCTACTGTGACCACCTTTATTCTCACATTTATCCTGAAAAAAGTATGCGTCCAGTTCATGAAATGTTTTCTGATCTTTTGTTATTTATGTCATGTTCCAAGGAACTTTTTGATGTCAAAAGGAGTTTTGTAGGAAAAAAACGAAAACACCATCGCGTAAAAATTTCAAGTCAATAGGATTCAAGAGCTGGATAAATGCAATTTGAAAATGGATTTTTGATTGAAATGTCTAAAAATTGAATCGAGTGTTAAAAAAATTAAAAGTAAAAGTTTGCCACTTTTCTATGAATCAATAAAAAATATAGCATTATTGTTAGAAAACATGTACATTTTATAATTTTTTAATGAAAAATTTGAATGCAAAGAGTAAAGTAAAATTATAAGAATGAATTTTGCTGTTAAAGGAGTCAAAATGTCATCTCTGTTTAATTTACACAGAAAAAAATGTTTTCTTAGAATAAAAATTAAATTATTCTAAATTCATGATATTAAAAAAAAAAAAAAAAAAAAAAAAAAAAAAAAAAAAAAAAAAAACACAAAGTTAGCTATATTTTAAATAATGAAGTGTTAAATTTTTATCGCCTTTACTAATGAAGATTGACGTAACAATCTATTTAATATTGAATCGATAGAATTTTTACAATATTTTTTAATTCAACTTGACTCTGAAATCAATTTAATTTCAGTATAAAAGTTGATTGAATGTGATCAAGGCCGCCATGTGGTAATAAATTGTTTCGTTTTTTTTATACATATGAAAATAAAACTTTGTGGGTTTTGTTGAAAAATTTATTCAAATTGTTTTGTTCATGCTTTTTATAGGTAATCATTAATAATCAATGAAACCTAACATTTATTTTGTAAGTAATTCAATAAAGCGTTGTATATGTATATAAATATTTTGCTACAAAATTCTGTAAGAATAAGTATTACAACGTTTTTACCGCATTCCCACCTTCTAAAGTCGAAATGAATTTCTCTATGAACGAGTACTATTCCTCATATTATTTCATTAAATTTTGTGGGCCACGATATTGTATATGCACTGTATTTGTGTAAACAAAATGGAAATTATTTCTTTTATTTTCATTTTTTTTTTTCATTATTGTAATTCTTAGAATTCATTTAATAACAAATACATTTGTATCCATTTAATAGAATGGTGTAAATAAAATTGAAGATATGTACATACAAGCTGTTGGGATTGCCCTTAAATTCACCGTCGAATCTCGTTCTCTCTAAATATTAAACATAATGAAACTAAAAGTGCAATGTTCGAAACAAAAACACATATGAAAATTCTAAATTAAGATAAACAAAATTATCACAGTCGAAAGGTAAAATGGCAACATATAAAAGTGGGTTACTACTTAGTTCACCTGATCGATGAGTGTTTTAAAAAATTGAAGCTACCCCCTTCTTGCATCAAAAAATGACTAAACGAGTAAATTTTTACATGTAATAAATAATAAAAAATTAAGTTTTCGATAATTTAATTTATTAATACTTCAAAAAGAACAAAATAGTGCCTCTAAACAATAAAAAACAACTCCGGAGCTGCATCCTTCTTAATGTTTGCACTCAGCAATAAAGGGAACAGATCCAAAAACAGATATATCACTTATTAAGTGAAAATCTCCCAAAAATGGAGCTGCTCCCTCCTTCTTGAAGCATGGTTTTTCTAAAAATACATACATACTTATGTAGTTGTCGATGATGCTTGATAGTCACAATTACAGGAAATTTCATAAGAGAATATATTTTTCTTTAATTCAAGAAGCAATTTTTTGGTTTATCGCTCGTTCGGTCTCTCGTATCTTCAATTGTTTATAATAAAAGCTTGTCAAAAAAAAAAAAAATTATCAGCGTTTGAAGGTTTAAACCCTTTATTAAGCACGCAAACCTAAAATTTTTATTAATAACAAACTGGACAACTTTGTTCCCTAATAAACTTTCTCTTCTAAAACAAAAACTTGAAAAAATCCACAAATAAATTATCGACATTTCATGATGTTATTAATACTCAAAATTTATTATTTCATAATTATCAATAATGTTTTCTAAATCACCCTTATCTTTTAAAATAAAAAGAAAGATCCAAAAGCAAAAATAAAGTAAATATGTAAGTATTACTTAAAATTGAACAATGAGAATCATTAGAAACGTTCACCCTCTGAAAATGAACAAAATTGTTAATTATAAATGGTCTACCTCATTTTGTTTTAAAGATGATGATAATAACATTAATAAGGGTAGAAATGTTCTTTTATGAAAAAAAAAACATTCCCGTTTTCAAACAAAAATGTTCACTCATTAAAATAAATGCGAAAAAAGTATATATAATATGTATTATATAAATATACCTAGTGTGAATATAAAATATTATTATTATTTTTCTTAGATGGAAAAATACATATTTATATTTTATGCACAGCGGTATTCTCGAATGGTCATATACAGAAACATATGATGTTAATGATGTTAAATTCACAAAATTATATGATGTAGAAAGATTGCAACATCTGATGTTAATGGATTTTGGATATATGCATAATTTTAAACATCATTATATGTATATGTATGTAATGTGTATTTCAAATACTTGATAGCTCGAAAACTTTATGAAAAGAAAAAAAAAATTTTAAATAAATAAAAATCATCAAAAACAAAATATTTTTTTAAATATACTCGTCAATGTTCTTATAAAAGTATGATGCGGCTGACAATATTTTTCATATTTCTTTTACAAATTAGAAAATTTAAAACACAGAAATTTGGTTCTTAGGCTTAGTTTTTAAAAATTATTAAAAATAGTTTAAGAAGACAAAAACAATAAGAAAAAACTAACAAAAAAAAAAAGTCAGAAACGGAAATCCTTAAGATTTCCCCAAAAATGCAATTTAAAAAAAATGTTCATATTTTTTTTTCTTATTAGAAATCAGTACACAAGGATATTCAAGATTACCTAATTCTGAATCATTTGAATTTTCAATTTCGACCATAAATTTCGAATTATCTTTTTAAACTGTAGATAAAGGATATTTTACTTTTTTAGATCTTTAATTATCATGGTGAATATTAGATCTCCTACTTTTCTTTTCTTTGTTCTTTTTTACTTTAGTAAAAATAATGTGTATAGTCAAAAAAATTTGATTAAAAACAAAGTTGTAAAGGTGCTTTATAAAAAAAATGTAATAAAACTACAAGAATATCAAAATCAAAATTTCAATTTTTCAAAGTCAGATTTTTCATGATTAATTATATGTAGGTACATAGATTTACCAGAAAAAATATGTTCATCGATATAACTAATTGTATATTTTAGTATTTTTCCACTTAATAGGATTTCACAAAAAAAAAAAAAATAAAAAATTATTCCAGTAAACGCAACAAGATCCTGATAGAAAAAATTATAGAGGGATTGCCTTTTGTGGTAGTGAAATAACTTCTTCTAAATGATTAAAAAATGCAAACATCGCACCATGATAAATCAATTTTACATAACGAAAAGGGATTTTAAAAAAGGATCAATTTTTTTACATTTATATCGAACATAATCATTAATAAAAATCATTATATTGTACTTAAAAAAAAAAAAAAAAAAAAAACTTATCCTTATTAATTAAAATTGACATGTTTCATTAACACTAAAATGTTACTCTTACATATGTAAATGAATGAATTTCCATAACAAAACCTCTGGAATGTTCTTAATAAGTGAAAAACTCATTTAATTCTAATTATTTGAAGAATAAAAAACTTCGTGATAGATATTTTCTATTATGTTTATAAATTCCCAAAAAATACATAAAAATTATTTATTACATCGTTATCAAATTTTCACTTCAATATTATTTTGGAATTAAAAACTCCTTTTTCGAGCTAAATTATTTCAAAACACGGAATAAATATATTACAATCATATCAAATTCCTTCATATATTCTTTTAGTTAAAAACATCAGAATTTTTATCACTGAATGTATATTGTATTGGAAATTCGTGTTTTTTATCAATAATACAGAATAATAAAAAAATAAATATACATACATATATCCTGATAAGACGAAAAAGAATGTCATCATTTTTATAATAAACAGTAAATAAATATCATATTATAATAAAAAAGTAATTTTTATTATGCGTTAATACAATATTTTATAAATTTAATATTTTGATAGGTGTTTATTGCATGTTCCTGATCCTCCTCTCAAACAAAAAATAAAATAAAAATATTATCATATAATAATCCAATTTGCTTTTTAGCCACAAATAAGGGAATGAATGAAAATTAAAATTTATAATTACGTGTATATCACCATGAATGCACTGCAGCTACAACAAAATTTTAATAATAAGGGCGGATCATTTGATAAAACAGAAAAACGCTTATAGGCTTTCCCATCGGCTCTTTATATCTAACAATTTCATAATACCGTGACGAATTAAACTACGTTAAAGAGGAATTAACACGCACATTACCGTTTCTTTTTTTTTTTTCTTTTTTTTTTTGTTCTGTATAGAACTTTCTGTTTAGACTTTTAATTAAAAATTTTGAATGGAAAAATGAGAAAAAATACTACAATAAAATATTTGATATTTCTAATAAATTAATTAAATGTGAATGAAATGACATCAAGAATTTATGGACAATTGCTATAATGAATAATACAAAAAAAAAAATGCATTCATTCGCCCATATGTTACATTTGATGTTAACTTCAGTATTGTTTAAAAGGAAAAAAGTATAATCGTCCCCACAAATTTGGTCCCCATTATTGGTCTAAACTTAAGGTATAGTTGGCGGGTTTCAAATTTGTATAACGTATTCTACGTTATTTGCATTGTCTCCGTATAGTAACAGCTAAATCTGACTAGAATACATTTTTCTTAATACAGCAGCAAAAGATGCGATCAAGTATGTATATAGAAAAAACACTGTCTTTGTTAAGAGTAGTTTATATTCGTGCGGGTTTAATATCTTGAAATTAGATTAAATTGCTCTAATTCGTTTTGACTTGAAACAATTCTTTTTTGTTCGAAATACATATTTCTTTTTTTGTTTAAAACTAAAATGATTTTAATTAAATTTAATAGCAGCAGCGCCGAATTTTTAGCGTCCATTTTGCACGTACATACAGAATTTTCTAAATAATCTACTCATTTTTCTGTTAATACATATTAATACACAGACAATAAACTTACAAGCTCACAATGCCGAATGCATAACTGAATTAATATTAAAATTTGGACAATGATGCCTCATCCAGCATCTAAAAAAATCCTAAAAATCCTATACATACACGTCTCCTATGTTTTTGAAGATTACTAAGTAGTTAAATGCTATGTAGTTTGGTGGCTTTACTTACTAATCAGCAGTGACCATTAGAAAGTAAAAAGCCAGCACTGGTTTTACGAATAGAATTGGTTCTCTACCAACATATGCATGCATGATATAAAAGAGGTCTATAAAACTCAAGTTAAGTTGAGTAGAACCTGACTCGATTTAGGATGTAGCGCTATCTAAAAAAACGAGAAAATAAAGGTGTTATGAGAGGTGTGAGCCTGCTATTTAAATTATTTGGATCAATTCCTTAAACAGCAAGAAGAACTAAATCACTAGAATTGAAACCAGATTTTGTTTACTGAAATAATATAACATAATATGTATGTCTCTATTTCTATTAATTGTCAATTAACTGTTTTGAAATAAAACAACGCGTATATATAAGGAGACACATTGAAAGAACTTACAATATTATCGTTCGTGGAAATGTTTAGCTCATCACAAATCAATATGTTAAATTTACTCTCAAATTAAAATTGCATTCGGTAAAGTGTTAATTGAAGTCATATTTTGAAAGTTTAGGTTATCATAAGTTTCATAAAATCACGCACCCACACCCCACACTGTGCTCATTAAATTCATTATTTTCAATATAATGTATGTAGGACGTAGGTACATACATATATTATGTATGTGTTAGTAGAATAAAATTTTCCAATTTACTAGTAAATTGTAAAAATAATGTCAATCAATACTCAATAAAATCAATCACAGTGTGCTATGTATGTACTTATGTAAATATATGTATCTGGAAATCATTTTTATTTTATTTTTTAAAATTTTTAATACTTTACTCTTTATTATTGGTAATTATTGATTTGTTTTAACTTTAACAGCTCTTCAAATAAATATTTTTATTTCGTCAAAATTTACTTCTTACACGTGTAGGAAATTTACTGAACAAATTGTACATAGATAATCTAGTTTATTTTTTCTAAGAATTTTTTTTTTATAATTTTCGAAATCTTTGCACGTACATACATAATTACGTAGGTTTTAATGACGTTTATTAATTTTTTTTTCAAGGTTAGTTGTTAATAAATTTTACTTTTAGGGCTTGAGATTTTGTCAACACAACAAAAATTCTTATTTGTTAAAAAAATAAATAATAATAACGAAAAATTGTAATTCGTCACATCTTTTAAGAATTTTATTATTGTGTTCACATTTACAATAAACGACAAAATAATAAGAATCAGATAGTCATCAGAAGTGCGAACATTTAGTAAATTTTTCAAATAAAACAAAGAAATGACAAAAGATTTTTTCTAACTTTATGTCTCCTTTGCATCAAAAATGCCTTTAAAAAATTTTTTTAAGCAAAATCGAGAAACACATTATTTTATTACAATTTCTTTTATGTAAGAAAAATAACCATCATTTCTGTAAAAAGAAATGAAAAAAAAGTTATTGTTCAAATAGTTAAAATCCATTCAAAATGCAATTATGGTCACATTTTGACCCTGGTGCGTATCTATTATTTATACTTTTTTTATTATTGTTGTACATTTTCACAAGGATTTCCTACCTAATAGTAGGCATTATCTTCAAATCCCTTACATATACGTATATTAAAATTATTTACACATCCGTGAATCTCTCACCAGGTAGAAAATTTATCCTATTATTTTGTTTTATTGTGTATATGTAGCTATATTTATGTTTTTTTTAAAAAAAAAACACTATGAAAAAAGACGTTTTTGTTTCAAAATCATTGTAACTTTTTACAAAAATAGAAAACACAAGTAAAAAAGAAAAGTTTGAATAATGCACAGCCATTCAAATGTACTTATGAAAGAAAGTAAATGATTTTATGCCCATAATATGTTTTTCAAAAGCTGAGCTTGACCTGGCGTAGGTCAGTTGAAAAAAACTGAATAATATTTTTTAAATTTGAAATTAAAATTTGATATATTTTCATGATAAACTATAATTTGAAATTGTACTGAAGTCCAGCAAAATAATCCTGAACTTTGATAAATCATGGAAAATTTAAATGTTTTAGTTAAAATAGGCATTTAATTCAAAATCTTTATACGTTTATACCTTGAAAAAGTCTCCTGTTATTTCCGATTAACCAAACATTTGGTTCCAAACGAAAAAAAAATAGTTTAGCAGTTAACTTTGGTGTTTTCCGAAGCCCACTTGGTTAGTTTATTTGTTGACGTGGTGGTTTACAAAATCTTTCGAAGGCAATGACAATTCATAATACCGGTAGATCACTAAAGCCATCCTGTTCCATTCAGGAATCGTACAATGTCTCTTACCGTAACTTTTGCTATTTTCTCAAGGTCCTTGAAGAAGAAGCTCACCATTGTCTGGAACCTTGTTCTGGCAAATATCGGACAGTTGCAGAGATAGTGAGGAAGACCTTTCCAGCGGGTGTTAGCTATTGCTAGAAAGTGAATGAAGATAAATCTCTTCACACAATCAAAAGGAAGATACTCCTCCTCTGCCATAGCTTCGTGCAATTCCGACCCCTGTCTCACCAAAAGGTCAGCTCTCTCATTCCCCTTAATGTTCCTATGGTCTGGAACTCATAGGAGTGTGACACTGGCCTTCTCCGAAATTAAAGTTAGCTCCTCTCTACGCTGTGCTATCAGTTTAGAAAAGATGTTCGAGTTCAAGGCTTTGATCACGGCTTGGCTGTTGGTGAAAATATCTATATTGTTGCCTGATGTAGCAGTTTCTCTATATGATTTGCGGGTCTAGGAAAATTCATGGCGAAGAATTGCTGGCGATGAATTTTCCGGATCCCATGATTTGCAGGCCTAAAGGATAGCAAGTATTTCTAACTGGAAAATGCTTGCATAGTTTGGTAATCAGATGGATAAACAGAGGTTGTTTGAGAACACTCCCGCTCCCACACCCTCGTTCGTCTTAGATCCATCCCTAAATATTGCGATATTGTAATCCCCCACCCCCTCCCCTCGTCCTCATACTCATGTTGTGGGAAATTTTACTATTAAGTTCTTTTCAATGTTCAACTTGGAGATGAGGTTTCATAGCCCATTCTATTGATAGTTTCTCTAGAATGTAGCTGTGGCCACACACAAGTGGAAGCCCACTTAGAAGCAAAATAATATGAACTAAGTACATAAAACTTGGTCGCATTTTAGAAGTAAGTTAAAAGTTGGTCCTGATAGAAAGACATTGGAAAATATTTTATTTATTTATTTATTAACATTAATTTATATATTTAAATATATACATTAATGAATATTATTAAGCGTGAGCAACAAAGGCCATCAGCTTTTGGAAAATATATATACCTTTCTTGTTATTCATCTTAAACAATGTGTTTCAAGAAATGTAAAATAAATATATATTTTCGCCGTAATCTTCAATTTTAGGATACCATTCACCATTCACCTATATTATTTTAGTTTTACTGATTGTAGTACTAACAATTTTTAAGTAAACAAAACTTAATGTTCAGAATGCTTAAGAATGACAAAATTTAGTTTATGATAAAATTATGTTCTTACACAGAAGTTCGAGTCTCGAATGTACAATTTAATAATACATACATACATAGACTTTCTCTTTATATTAAAAACTTTCTCATACTTTATTTTTCGAAATAAAATACATAACAGATAACCAACCCGATAGACTTGGCGCAGACGTAGAATGAATTCAATATGTTTTTGACCTATTCCGAACTACATGTACATGAATAATATAATGTACCTAATATAGATGTGTTTATTTATTCAAAATAACATTGAATTTTAAATAATATATTTAGTAACATTTGTTGCTTTCACTCATTTAAAACATAGGTACATACATACATACGTATATATTTTATTCATTCTTCTTGTTTTTACAAAAATATTCCTAGATTTTACAATTAAAGTTATTTTAAAGATTTCAGATAATTTATAAATTTATAATTATTCTCGAAGATGGTGTTTCTTCAAATATTTTTAAAAGAAATTTTTTGTTACTCCCACTCACAAGTCTCTAACAAAATATAATACAGTTGATTTAAATTTTGTTTTTCTCTTTTTGAGTGTTCTCTTTCGAGCACAAAGTTGAGAATTTAATGCAAAATAAAAAGATTCAAAATTTCAAATACAATACAACAAAAATCTCAAACACCAACGAAAAAATCAATTTTTGTTTACAAAAAGCTAAAGTTGGATTTTCGAAAAGTTAAAGATGTATTATATTGTAGATTGTAGATATGTAGATAGATAAATATTATTAGACATACGGCGACAGCATCAGATACCAAAATTAAAAACTTCAATATTGTTTCTTGTATATTATTTATAATTTTTTTATTTTCGAAACACGAAAAAGCATTAGAAAGTTCTTGTTTTTCATGCTAAGAAACAAGAGCTCAATATATTATAATTTATAATATATTTTTTCTCTATACCACACCACACCAAAAACCATATACATATCTAGAGACTAGAATCTATACATTTAAAATAAAATCAAATTGAGTATCTATATCTGAGTATCTGAGTATCTGACTGTTTTCATATAAATGAGTCTTTGTCGAAGATACTCATTTTAAGTTGAGGTTAGTTGAGATTGAAACGTGAAAGTATTAGGATGTGTTTTATAAAATTCTGCTAAAATTCTTTAAAAAAAAATTATTAACCAATCCAGCCATTATTTAATAAGTTTTAGAATTTTTGTTTATTTTATTTAAAAAGTACTGCAAATCAAATAAATTTTATATAAAAATTCAATTGATTTTATTCAGTTTTTGGATTCATTCCATACTAAAAAGCGAAAATTTTTGTCAAATTTTAATCTAAAGTGGTATTGAAATCTTTGACCTTCAATACACAAGAAAAGACGTCTATCAAGATAATGTTGTTTTTCCATCCAAATTTGTGAAAGATACTTTAAAATATGTGTGCTGTTTTTATTACTAATGATCATACATAACGAATTATATACATATACGTGAAACGATTTTGTTTTTTTCGTTTTTTTTTCTCTTAATTCACATTATTTCGTGATTATAATACGAAAATAATTGTAAGTGGTTTTTTTTTGTTTCTTATTCAACAAAATCAAGATTGTTGTTTTTTTCTTTTTTCATCTATAAATTAATTCTACCAGATAATTTAAATTATCTTATACTTTTTTGTGATGTGTTTCAGATGTGAAAAAAATTAGAATAAGAGAAGATAGAAATAAAATCTATGTATCAAACACATACATATATGAAATAGTGATAATTATATTGAATTAAGAATTAATATAATAGCAAAACAAAAAAGTATAAATGAGAAGATAATTAGTGTGTTGTTTGCATTAAAAAATTACGCAAGTTTGTAATTATCTAATCAATACAAAGAATAAAAAGAAAACAAAAAAATTCATTACAGAAAGTATAAATTTAATTATAGAATAAATAAATATTCAGTCAAATAATATAAATTAATAAGCTTACATACATATGTATTGTTATTATGAAGTGTGTTAAATCATAGTCATTACTTTTAAAGAAAATAAAAGTTAAAAAATAAAATCGAAAAAAATGATAAATGTGTTAAATTCAAAGTTGAAGAAAAAGTTTAAATGGTAGATAAAAAAATTTTCTACTATATTTTTATTTAAGGATAATTACACAGAAATACCATTTGGATTACATATTATAAAATATTTGAAAATTTTTTTCAAGGATATTACGTTAACATCAAACATCAAAACAATGCTGTTTTAGCAGTAGAAAATTCAGATGAAAAAAGTAAGTTCTTTTTGTTTTGTTTTTTAAAGTAATTGAATGTATTGTAAGAAATGGTTTTATTTTTATTTTGAATAAATACTATGAATCAATTAGTAAATACAACAAAATTAGATACAGAAAAATGAAATTTTTCAATTGACTCATTGTTTGTAGTAGAAGAAAAAGAAAACATCTAAATAAAGTAAAACTTTTTTCCTAGAATTCATTCAATTTGTTGATTTTATACAATATAATCTAAATAAAAATATACTTGAGAATTGAATTAAATTTAATGTAAACATTGCATTAAAATAATTTCTTATATAAACAAGATAACGAATGTACGTTTACTTGCTTGTTTAGTCACCTTTTTCGATTTGATAAAATCTAACGTGAATAATTTGTACGTTTCTGTTGTGTTATCGAACCAATCGAATCATGCGATACAGAAAATATAAATATAATGTACATAAGTACATTGTATTTTTTTTTTTCATATTCATCATAGATACAATTTAAGTTATCGTATTTATGATTATCAAGCTTAAAAGCAATCACTAAAAATATAAAAGCAAGTAGGTACTTACATACCTACACAATGTATTTGAAAGCATTAACTATATGTATGTATGTAATTTTATAAGTTCAGAATAAACAGTACAATATTAGGGCCTATATGCGTGACAACTGACAAGTTCAATAACCCATAAAAAAAAATAATAATTTCTTTTTTTCCACAAGCTAAATATTTTTTCTCTTATAGTTTATTTATTTAGTAAGTATTTTATGAAATTAAAAAAAAAAATAAAATGAAAATCTTATGAATTTTAAAGGATTAAAGTAATGTGTGATAAAAAAAGTTTTAATCAAATTTAAAAAGTTTTTTTTTCTTTCTTTTTTACGTTTTTTTTTTTTTCAATTACACGAAAAAGAATTCCTATGGGCAAAACAGAAAGTTTAGAAAAAAAATAGATATAGCTATGTACGTACAAATTATAAAAGAAAAATTATGTATATGGCAAAATGTCTTAAATACAGTTGCTTACAATGAAACACAAAAGGTGCAAAATAATGAGTAATTTAAAAATCATATGTGAATGAATTTTAAAAATGTGTGAATTATCTATATAGTTACCTATGTATAAAAAAAGTAATCAAATAACTTATCATTATACATATTTGAAATTACTTATTTCATTGTGCCAAAATTTTAATAATTTTGTGTACCTACCTATACATACAAACATATGTGTATGCATTTGTACAAATTATCTGTAATTATTTTGAAATATTTATGATTTTTTATATTGAAAAATGCCATATTTGTATAATTTTAAAATATTTATTTTATATTTTAAATGATCAGAAGACAACATATAAAACGTAGGTATTTGACAATATTTGATAAAAAAAAAACTTAATTGCATAAAATTCAGTATAAATTATAGATTATTCTTTTATAAAGAATTTCTATAGTTTTTCCTTAATCCTATCACTGAAATGTTAACACATTAATGAAATAAGTTAGTTCATGATCAAAATCGAAAGTTAGTTGAAAACAAAATGGAAAATTTGGCAAGTTCCAAACAAAGAAAGCGAAATTATCAATGATTAATTAATTTTAAGTCTATTTTTTTAGATAACTGGTTGAATTTAAATATACTTACATACATAAGTAACTATACATAATATACATAGGTATACAATTTAATTGTCGAGTTAAATAAATCAAGGCTATTTTTATAATTACATACATACATAATTTCTATAACTTTTACACTGTCGATTAAAAAAATATAATTCTAAAATAAAATTAAAAAAGTTCCGATTAAAAGGCATCTGGTTTATGTATGTGGAAATTTCAATTTGTTATTAATTTTATATCTTTATGTTTTTTTACAATGACTCAGTTTGTATAATTAAATTTGATAAGTAAATAAATACATAAATCAAATAGTTAGATTGAGAAATTAAAATTTAAAAATTAAAAAAAAATAAATAAACTTAATGTTTTCTACAAAGTTTTTACATATCATATAAATATGTACACGGTTACTTTATTTATCAGATAAAAAAGTTTATTACCTAAAAGTAACAGTCCTTGTAAATAAATATGTATTAAAAAATAGTACTGATGATGCGAATTGTACAGTGTTAATTAATATTATCAAACAAAATAATAAAAGTTGTAATTAAGTATCTTTTCTTGTTTTAAATTACATATATATAAATTAGATACCAGATGTATGTACGTACATACATATGTATATATATATTTACTAGTAAGTATGTGTTTTTTTCTCATGTTAAAAAAAGAAGAAAACAAATAACATGCTCAGATTAGATACAAAAAAAACTACTTACTTATTTAAACTTTTTCAGTTGCTTTTTCTTTGTTTTTAATAAAAAAATTAAAATAACGAAAAGTAAACTATAACTTTTTTGTTTTAATCATAAAAAAAAATGCTAATGAGATTAATTATACTTTAATTTGAAAAAAAAAAAATAAATAAATAAATTACAGAGTCAGTTAAATACACATACATATATAGAAAACATATGGTGATGATAGAATAGATGCATTTAAAAATGATGATAAAATTTTCCCATTTAAAGTAAAAACAACATATTTTTTGTTGTTTTGTTTTGCATGTTATTTTTCTGAAAAATTACAGAAAAGAAAAAAAACTTATATTTTGATGATCTCAACAAACACGTAACAATTATTTTTGTTTTTCTTCACATTTTTTTATTATAATTTATTCAATTTATTTTGTCGTTGTTCATTGAAAGTGACAGAAAAGGTTATACAATATTGACATGGAGACGCAAAAAAAAATGGATTTAATTACATTATATTGATAAATCTAGAAAAAAAAATTCAGCCACAGGCTATTTTGTTATCAATTTAAAATTTTTTTGTACCAGTTTTGTGTCATATTTGTGTTGATTGAAAGAATAATTTCCATTATTTTTTGTATTATTAATATAATTAAATTTATTTCATGTATCAGTTATAATATACATATTATTATGCATAGGTAATTAATATTCTGTAATAACTAAGTATTATCTCGCAAAAGACATACATATTATTATTTTTAAAGAAAAATATTTTTTACAAAATATTTATGCTATATATTTAAGTATATGTATGTACATACATATGTATGTAACTATAGTATATATGTACTCGTATATGTATCTATACTACCTATACTACGCTAATTCAAGTATGGTAAGACAAAATATAACTATGTATATGTTTACAATTAAATTACATTCATATTTTTTTTGACTGGGGTTTTCCGCTGAAGATTCTTCCAGGATTATTTGTTTTTTTTTTTCAATTTAACCCGTCATGTCAATTTGATTCGCTAATAATATTAAAATCTAGCTCTACTTTTAAAAAATATTTTAGCCGAAATTCAACCTTCTACGACAAACAAGAAATGATAAAAGATAAAAATACAAATCTACATTTTGTAGATTATCTTTTTTTCTCTTCTAATACTGGATTTCTACATTATTTTGTTGAAGTGTGTACAAGCATATAACTACCTATGCATTATAAAAAAATGTAGAACAAAAAACGAAGTATCAATTCAATGAATAAAATTTTGCATTATTATAAAAATATATTTTAATTAAGTGCGCAAAACTAATTAATCAGTTTTAAATTATTATTTTTCACACATTATAATAATCAAGTTTTGAGAAAAAATAAATTTATATTCCGCGTAACTCAAATTAAGTATGTGTACATATGTATGTACATAGATTGAAATATACATTTTGTCAGAAGCTTGTTGATTTATCGACTTCAATTCGAAACTGTTACAGTTTATCATTATGAATACAAAAAACTAAATGTAATAAATTAATTTCTAATCATAAATTTTTTGCGGAAACTTTATAATTTAAAATTTGACAGATATTGAGTATTGCATATATACATACATACTTATGTATATAAAATCCTATCATATTTTTTTAAATAAAATAATAATATCACGTAATGATCATAAATTTTTTTTTACACACCGAATTAATAAGTAAATAAGTATATGCAACATTTTATGTAAATTTCAAGTCGTGTGGAAATGTACACGCATGTAAGTATAAAAATTTCTTACATAACATGACTTTAAATTTATCATCATTATAATATGGCAGAAACCAAGTTCCAGTTTTAAGTGTAATTCTCATTATTAAGTCCAATCACATCTTTCAATGACATTCAGGTGTATCATTCTTTGTCACAAGTGCCATTTAACTAAACAAGTTTGTATCTTGTTTTTCTTTTTTTCGCTCATATTTTTTATTCATAACACAAATAACAAAAATTGAATTAAAATTTTCACAAATGGCAATTAAATAAAGAATAAAATATTTTATTAAACTGCTATGTCATGTATACTCGTATATACAAAAAGATAGATAAATAAGGTTGATTTCACATTCCCAGTCTTTTAGATTTAAATCATGATTTTTATATACTTTGTACGAGTATGTGTGTATGTATTTTTAAAAAAAAGTATATATTTTCATTTTGAAAACATATTTGTGTCACATAGATCTCCCACAGATTTATTATATTCGTTCATATATTTTCATTTTCTTATAGTTATATGCTTCAAAAGTATCTGTATCTATCTAACTATTTTATAAAAATGTTGAAGATACAGTTATTTATCATAAGATATTTTCAAGCGCTTCTATACATAATATCTTCTGGGATGTCTTTTTTTTAAAATATTGGTAGATAGACCAAGAAATATTTTTCATAACATTAGGTATGTACAATACATAAGTACATATATGTATGTTGTACATATGTTTATATTTTGCATCGCTTTTTTATGCATTTAAAATCGAACCCGGTCTTTGGTTAAAAACATAATGCGTAAACTGAAACGATAATATTTTACACATACGGCAATATGGTAGAAGAATCATAAAATTTATTTAGATTGCAATAACTTGTAGTTCATTCACATTTAAATAATTTTTCTGGTTTTATTTTGATTTTTTCAACAGATCGTGTTACTTGAATGAGTGTAGCTATACTCGTTTTATTTCAAAATAAAATACATTAAATATTACATTTTGCTTTCAGATCATGTTTCATTTACGCAAGGTTGTTTAGTTTTCGCAAAGATACTCGTATAATCAAAGTAATAACTTAGTACATTAACATTATAAACAACACGTATGTTTTTATTTTGTGGTTACATTTTCATGTTGACTTTTGTAATGTAATATGTTTAGTGATTGAAATCACAAAAAGATCGATATGTGATATTGCTAAAAAAAAACCTTCCCATTAATATAGATACTTTGATTTGTAGAAACAAGTAATCCGTTTTGATGTGGTGTTTTACGTAAAAATATGCACCTTATGCACTGGACACAACTATGACCACGACTAAATTGATTTGACGGTGTTAATTGCCTCAAAAAAGAAAAACAAAAAATAGAATAGACGCAAATTTTGCTGGTTTTACTTCGAACACTGCGAACAAAATTTAAAATTTTACTAAGTTTTTAGAATTTAAATCTTTTATGCCATGAAAAACTCGAAAATTATGTAGTTTCTTTTAATAAAATTTATTGAAATTGAAATTGTAGTAGCTAAGAAGAGAAAAAACTACATTCGACTCGACTGGGAATCGAACTCTCTATCTTGCCGTGATAGTGCGCTTACAAATGCGCCACCGAATGTCATGCCGTTTACTGTTCTTAGTTACCACTTAAACATTGATATTCAAATCTCTTACAAAATTGAAATTGGTTTCAATTTGAATTGGAATAATACTCCATTTTCATTCTTTTTTTCCTTTGAAACCTTTTATGTACCATCATTTAAAAAGCATCATTGTAATAACTCTAACAAAATTTTAAAAAAATGTTAACAGAAAATTGAAACAAAATCCATTTTTTTATATTTTTGTTTAAAAATAGAACACAAATGCTATAAAGAACATTTAAATCTAGTTCAATTAAATTTAATGGCAATTAAATTGCGTATTATTCTCATACCAAATGGTGCATAATCATTTTAAATTTATCTTACGTAAGAATAAAATTTAAATCTGGTACAAAAATAAAATATACAGATACATATACTATATGTAAGTACATATGTATGTACAAGCATAGGTATATATATACTCAATATTATGATATGAATCATCAAATACCGCCCACACACCTACTTTATACGTTTTTGGCTATCATTCAATTGTTGTTTTAATTTTACAAACAAACAAATATTTAAAAAAGTCAAAAAAAAAAAAAAAAACAAGTTCACAATGATAAATTCCAATATCTATCTTAAATAAAAAACATTTCTTTGTAATACTTACCTGACAAATTAAACTTATCAAAATCTATAAATAATGGATTCTAATTTTTAATTTTTTGTTGTTTTTTTTTTTACTTAATTAATTTTCAAGAACACTTTCACTTTATTAATTGTTTATTATAAGTGTGAAAAATAAAAACATAAATTCAACTAAATGGGTGTTAGTTCATCTACAGGTGAAAAATCAACTGCAATAATGTACTTAGTTTTTAATATAATTAAAAAAAAAAAAAGTAAATGTTAACACAATATTTTATATTTGCTACATGGTTCGATGCAAAAATTAAAAATTTATGTGGAAAAAGAAATTGACCTAATCTTTCAATTTCACGGAAATCTTTTTTTTTTTCTTTTTTTTTTTTTTTTCATGGAAAAGTGAAAGATTTAAAATGAAGATGATGCTTAACCAATTCAATTTCAATATGAAAAGTAAGAATGTAGATTATAAGTAAATATGTATATATAAAAAAAAATTTGTGAAAATTAATACCTTGAGGAGGTATTTTTAATTATAAATTAACAACAAAAATTTCATTTTGAATATATGTATGTAAATATATGTATCTTAAATCCAAACACAAAATGTACTTTTATTGAACAATCAATGAAGAAAATTGGTTTTTGTTTCCACAAAAGGTAATGCATTTATGTACTTTCTTTTGTAGTTTTTTTTTAACTATATAGTTAATTATATATTTTTTTGTTGTTCATCATTTACTTTCGTTCAACTCATATTATTTAGAATGCTGTTTAAATGTGGGTATTTTGAGTATTTTATAGTTTTTTAGATCATTTGAAATGCACTTAAATTAGACCTTTGCTTTGAAAGGAAAAAATATCTACAAAAAAAGTAGAGCAAATTTCCTATAAAATAACAATTCCATGACCATGTTATATATATATAGTATGTATGTACGCACATATATGTATGTATGTATGTATATGATTGTATATACATAGTATATAATATACTTTTCTTTGGTGATTGAAATCTATAAAATTCCAAATTTAGACTAAGCTTAAAATAATATTTTCTGTTTATATAGAAATATGTAACCATATACATATGTGATATTATAAGTATCTATAAAACCAGATGGATAAAATAAAAAAGTTCAAACATGTAAGAAAGAGCATTCCAACTATGTACTAACAAAACCACTTTTAATGTGGTGTCTAAGGTGCAGAAAGTATATTTCTGTGGTACCGTAAATCATGAAGATTTATATTTTTAAAAATTTTTTTTTGTAAGTATATATTATTTTGTTTTTTTTGTTTTTTTTTTTTTTGGTTTTGTTTGTTTTTAGTTTTTTGTTAAAAATTGATTAGAAAGATAAGTATCTGAAAGTAAAATATTAATTGCTACAAATACGAAATATGTATGTACGTGGAGTTTTTGAAAACAACAAAAAAAAAAGAAGAGAAATGAAAATGAGGTTGATTCAACGTGTACATATCATTCAACCTGATTTTTATTTATTTTAATTTTCTTCTTCTCTCTGTTTAAAATATCATACATAAATCATATGTAGATAACTCATTGTGACAATGATGTTAAAATAAAGATTGTCCTTGAATGTATGTAAAAAATATAACTTTTTTAAATTAGTAAATATGTCATATGTTATCTTAAATTGAATTAATTTATGTATGTATAGCTATGTACTATTATTTATGTATGTATCAAAATTATGTTTTAGAATGGTTTTAATTTTCAAAAAGACATGTGGATTATCTTATGATAGAAAGTAGTTCTTATATAATGTACATATGTATGTAAGAATACACAATGTACTAGCATATATTTAAGAAGTGCCATCATGATAATATGAAATATTCAAAGTTATAGTTCAGTCTTTGAGAGTTTAGAAGAATTTGTTATCAATTTTTCGACTCATTGAGTGAAATTCTACAAAAGTTCAAATGGGACATTGACCAAAGCTTTCTTTCTTTTCCTTGGTGATGCTGGTCAGAATTTTAGAAAGGAAAAGAAATCTTTCTTAGGTCATAATAAAAAAAATTTAGTCTTCTTAGCTTTGGTTTTGTCTGTTCATTTTGAGTCTTCTCTTCAGGTTTCCTAACAATTTGTTTTTTCTATATGTAAGATAGTGTGCCAACACTTCTTTTCTTCGTTTGTCTGCTATCTTGATTCCTCCCCTCAAGTTTCTCAGATAAGAAGGGTCCAAAAGCGTGAAAATGAGAATATACTCGTAAAATGTAGATATTGAATAGTAGAAACTATTTACGACGCTATTTTAAGTCGTAATTGTATATTTCGCAATAATATTTGTCAATATTAACCTTTACCGGACTAAAGGTGGCATAGCACTTTCATTCATCAGATCGAATGCTGCTGCTACTGAGTTTCTATTTTTAACCTTGAAATAATAAATTGGTTCCTCATAATTATGTTTTTACATTTCTTGACTATATATCTATATAACAATACATATTTCTTCCTTTACATAAGGTACCCCCCTCCCACCGATACGATTTTTTGTTTGTCTTGATGAGACCTATCGCTGGTATCAAGGAAAAGCAAACCAAACGGGACACCCTGTATTATATGTATATGACATGAAAATCTTCACTACATAATATTCCTTTGTATAAAAATAGCTTGAACCCAACGGTTAGCAAACTTTAGAAGAAAAACAGCAATTTTGGTGCAAGAATAAATTCGTATAACATACTCCTAACAACATTTTTGATGATACTGTCACTGTGTGTAAATCTCATAGAGAACCATATTTGTACAAAATAAAAAAAAAACAACACGATTTATAATGAAAACTATTTAGTTATGCGTATAGGTGCATAAAATTGAAGAACAAAACAAAAATAAAAATCAAATTGTCATAGGTCGGTACCTAAACATTGACGACAATAGCTAGTTTGATTATAATTTATGCAGTTGCTATCTATTTTAGTTTTATATATTCTGTGTCCATTATGTCATGAACGGATGACTCTAATATGCATTTTGATGATATGCGCTTACTAAAAACTTATTTGAATGCTAAACTCGATTAAATTGAATATTTTACAATGCTTTTGTGTGTTGTGTTTGAACAATAGTTTTTGTTAAACAACTTAATAGGTCACAATAATACACACTCTCTGAAGAATGTGAATGACACTTAAACAAAAATATTTGAATTAATTTGAATTAGTTACAAAGTTTTAAATTAAAAATGAACACCATCGCAGCCAAGACTAGTTATATAGATTTGAATTTTCTTTGTTTTTATTTATTAGATTAAAAAACATTAATATTAATTAAGATTTGTTTTCCGGTGTTTTAAATAAGCTTTTATAAAGAAAAGCAGAAATTAATAAAATAATTTAGAATTTCCTTTTCTTTTGAACAATTTTTAAAAGTTCAAAAAGAAAATATCTACCATTTATATACGTACCATATGTATATGTATGCATGTATTATCTAGAATGATGAATGCAAGCTGTAGACCAGTAGAGCTAGATTTTTTTTTTTTTTTCTTTACGAAAAAGGTCATTGATCATTTAAAAAAGTATTTACTTTTAAGACTTAAAATAGTCTTCAGTACAAAAGGAACATTGGAGTATTTAAAAAGCCTTTTATATCATTAAATAGTTAAAATTGTAAGAATATGACTTCCAATTCACTTTGTAATAAATAGTACGAATGTAATTTAGATTTTAAATTACTAAAATTAAATTTTTGTTATTTATATTTTCATTTCTTTTTCTTCTGCTTTATCAAAAAACACAAATTATTATCAATATTCCATTAAAATACAGAAAATAACATACAAAAAATAAAAATGTTTATGTAGCCAACATGCAAATAAAACGAGAATATTGAAGTATATTGACATTTCGAAATTGTGTTTTTCAATGTTTTTTTCCACAATCAATCCTTCCATCATCATCATCATCATCATCATCATCATGTTATACTGAACATACATACTACATACTATGAAATTTTTATTGAAAAATAAATGTTTTTAAAATGTTTACTTACATTTTGCTAATGGAAATCAATTTCAAGACGGATGTTTCATTTATGTAATATGGAAAATGAAAAAAATGTTATTGTATATTTTCATTGCATCGCAATATACGAGTAATATAACTTAAAATTGTGTACAATATATTTTTATTTTAAAAATAAATTTAATCATGCATATATCAAAACAAACACACTGATGTTTACATTATATTTGTTTGTATTTGCACAAATACATATGTATAATTTTTAAATATACACTTTTGTAAATTCAATTATTTAATTTTCCATTAAAAAAATCAAATAAATGAAATTGCATGAATATAATAGCATGACTTTTGCTATTATTACGATGTCAATTATATATTATTATTTTTTCAGTTAATTGTAATTTTATTTTTGTCTTGTAATTAGGTCATTGTCAAAATACTTACTTTAGATACTTTAAGAAACTGTCATAAAACTTTTTTTTTTTCTATTTAAAAATTTAATAATGAAAAAGCTTTTTTATAAAAATATTGAATGCTACGTACGGTATATATTTATATCGAACGATCAATAAATTGAAAGAAAGAAAATTAATTTAAGCTATAGTCTAGATTTATAAGTTACTTTTTTTCTTTTGTTTTTGTGTGCTACCTGATACTCATACAAACTATTCATGTGCTAAGTTTGTTGTTCAAGTTTAAGTTTCTATCATATTTTGATTTTTTTTAAAAATCACCAAAAAAAAAAAAAGTCAAATAAGTTTGAATTAATTCGTTTTAAAAACTTATGAAGGTTATTTTATGTAAATTTTAGTATTTTGTATTTTAATCTGTAATTTAGACTTTTTACCTATGTATCTGATTTGAAAGATTCAATTTAATGATGGTCAACAAAATTTTAAATAAATTTTTATTTTATTTCTTTTAAATAAATAATTATTAAAATTATAATATTGAAGTTTTAAATTTATAAATTATTCATCTGATATAGCTTTGAATTTGTCAATTTTTAATTGAATAAATGATAAAATATTGATCTGTATGCTTATTCTGAATTTATAAATAAATTTGAAATTATAAAAAATTAATAAAGGACCTAAAATAGAAACAACGACAAAAATTTTAATGTAAATAACAAAGAAATACATAATTAAAATATTTTTTAAAGAAAATGTGTAAAAAATAAAAACTATGCCAATGTCATTTTTAATGATGACCATGCTTGAACGATTTAATTTCAATTAACAAATTTTTATTACAATTTTATGTATGAAAAAACAAAATTAACGTTACGATAATTTCGAAATGAAGGTTGAAAAAACAATTACGTGAGTAAAACTTTTTTTTTAATGAAAAAAAAAAAAATATTAAAAGATACTGCCTAATTTTCTCAATAATAATTTTACGTGATATTGAAAATTTTTTAATTAGATTTTATTTTTATGTCACACTATTATATTGGTGAAAATATCAATTTTCTTTTTAAACGACTACCTTAAAGTACCTTCATTACAGATTCTCATTTGAATGTATCTTTTTTGAAAAAATTTACTTATATAATTAAATTTAATTCATATTAAACTTATTACATTTTCTTTATTATTTCAGATATAATCATCATTTTTAATTTTCCAAATAAATTGCAATCAAAATCAGAATGCATCAATTAAGTGAGAAAATCTTCAATACAAATATTATAATAATAACAACATTAATTGTTGGTATCATATATCCAACAAGTGGCTTAGCAAATTGTCCACTTGGATGTAAATGTGATGATGAAACATTAGTTGTAAAATGTGGTGAAGGGCATTTAGATGTTTTACCAATAGCATTAAATCCATCAATCCAAAGATTAGTAATCAAAAATAATAAAATAAAAACAATTGATTCATCAATACAATTTTATGCTGAATTAACATTTTTGGATCTTAGTTATAATCATTTATTTAATATACCACAACGAACGTTTGCCTATCAAAAAAAATTACAAGAATTACATTTAAATCATAATAAACTTGGCTCTATTAATAATCGAACATTTAATGGATTGATCTCTTTAATGGTACTTAATTTACGTGGAAATTTCTTAGATGAACTTGAAAGTGGTGTATTCTCATCATTATCAAAATTGGAAGAATTGAATTTAGGACAGAATCGTATAAGTAAAATTGATCCGAATGCATTTGATGGATTAATAAATTTGAGAGTATTATATTTAGATGATAATACACTTACAACAGTTCCTTCACCAACATTCCATGCAATGCCTGTGTTAGCTGAATTATATTTGGGTGTCAATTCATTTACAACAATACCAAGAGGAGCATTTATTGAATTTAAACGATTAAGTAAATTAGATCTTAGAGGAGCAGGATTACATAACATATCTCAAGAATCATTTAAAGGTTTAGAAGGTCTTCGTATTTTGGATATTTCAGATAATCGATTACATAGAATACCAACTGCAGAATTGAGTAGTCTTTCTAGACTTGAAGAACTTTCATTGGGACAAAATAATTTCGAAGTTATTCCTGAAGGGGCTTTTGTTGGTCTCACAAATTTAAGAAGACTGTATGTAACTGGAGCCTTAAGTTTAAAGAAAATCGAAAATGGAGCATTTGCAACAAATACTAATCTTGAATCATTGACATTAACATCAAATAAAATGCTATCAGAACTTCAAGAAGGTGCTTTAAGTGGTTTACCTCATCTAAGACATGTCATTCTTAAAGAAAATGCCTTGACTACATTAGCTGAAGGATTGTTTCCTTGGAATGATTTACATACATTAGATCTTTCAGAAAATCCAATTAATTGTGATTGTCGTGTTTTATGGTTAAGAAATTTACTTATTTCAAAGAATTCTTCAAATGATGCTGTAGCAAATATCATATGTGATTCTCCAACAAGACTAAAGGAAGAACCACTACGAGCTCTTTCACCGGAGTTACTTGGATGTTCTCATAGTGATCCCAGAAAACAAGCAATGATTGGTATGTAGTACTTTTTTCTTACATTAGTTTTAACTTAAATATTTTTGGATCATATAATTATTTACTAACTGTACATAAAAAAAACTTTTTGTCTGCACCATATATGTATAAATTTATTATTTTAATCTAAGTTTTTTGAGGATTTGTTTGAAATTTACTCGTTGTTATAAATCAAAGTACGATGTTTTGAATTTGTCTTTGTTACAGGTGCTTTATTAGTGGGATCTGCAGCAACATTAACTGCCCTTGCACTAATTCTTTATAGATGTCGCAGAAGAATACGTGAAGTCCTTAAAGGTAGATGGGGAAATAGTGCATTGGGGCGAAAAGAACGTGAATATCAAAAAACATTTTCTGATGAGGATTACATGTCACGGCATCCTCATCCATGTAGTTTAGGTGTACATCCAACACTTGCAAATTATCCTCATCATCACCCAGGTCTGCGACCTATACCAGTAACTGAACTATAGCTAGAAGTACCACCACCTCCTCCTCGGGGGAGGGGGACAACGCAGTTACAGCAACTGCGCGTACCAACTTCAACTGCATTAAATGGTACAAATGGTGCAGCATCATTTCTCCAATTAAATCAAGATCATTTGATGATACAACAATCGACTGTCAAAGATGATCAACAATCTAGAAGTGTTAGTCCAACTCAGAATCATTATAGTCAACCACTGCCGTTAAATAATAAAATATCGACCACTGATCGTCAATTACGAATGAATCAGGATCACTATCATAATAATTATGACTATGCTGGAAAACATTATACAATTGGTGGAAATTCCATGGGTCACAATACATACATTCATCGAAATAGTCATTATTCATTGCCAATTGATCATGATCAACCACCATCACCAGCACTTACACCACCACCACCTGCTCTTCCTATTCGTAATGGAAGTGTTCACGGCAGCACAACTGGTCGTAGATCGATTCCATCGAGACATTATCATTGATCACTTATATTTTAATATATGTAATTAATAAAATTTTACTAAAATACGAATAGACCATAAAAAAACAAACACATGTTTTACACGAATTTTTGTTATTCGTTCGGATATTATCTATGTATATGTAAATTTTTAAAATTTGTATAATGTTATATGTTAGTGACTGAAATGGAAACTTTGGAAAAAGAAAATAGATATTTATGTTTTTTTTAGTAAGTTTTTCATGAGTGGGTATTGCATGAAAGTTTGATTATGATAGAACAAGAAATTCTGTGTTTTAATTTAAAAACAAAATTCAAGAAAGAAGAGTTGAAAAAAACTAGACCACTAAAGTAATTGTAAAATGCACTGATGATGATCTGATGATTTGATGAATCATACGCAAAAACAAAGGGAAATAGAATTTGGTTTTGAAAAAGAAAAAAAAAACGGAAAAATAAATTGTAAATTTTTATTGTAAATATTAATTAATTGAATAGTTATGTATTTTAAATGAAAAAAAAAAAAAAAGTAAGAGACCATAAATTGTAAAATATAGAAATACAAATTATTTAGATAAAAAAAAGAAAATTTAAAGTAAAAGAAAAATTATACTTAAAATGAAAAACAAAAAAAAATGTAAAACAAATTTTCTTGTTTTATACATTTAATTATGAAATGAAAGACATTATATCCAGTGATGTTATTTTAAGTTTATTAAATTTAATACTAAATTTTCATTTTGTAAAAATAAAAGAAATAAAAATAATGAAAAACAAGAAGTAAAAACAAAAATAAACGAAAAATATTTGTAAATATTATTGTAATAATATTTTGTTTCACATATGGTAGCTTTTAAGTTAATGTGAAAAAACAAAAACAAAAATTAATATACCTACATAATTTAAATTTATGATTTCAAATTTATTTGAGAAAAAAAATTCTTTGACTTATGTTTTTTTATTTTTGTAATTTCAACAGAAAAAAAAAAATTATTATTTTTAATAATTTATTAAAGAAATTTTAAAATTGAATTTTTTGTTGTTTTTTTTTTCCTTTTTTCAAATAAAATTTGCTTCTATTTTGTTTTCAGTTTAAATTCTTATATGAAACATAATTTTTTATTGAACTGTATTACAAATTAAATTAAGGGTATTTTCGAATATACAAATTATGCTACATAGAATTACAAAAATGCAAGATTGGTTGAACAAGAAGAAAGAGTAAACAATAATTCCTCAAATTTCAATAGTCAAAACAAAATTTTTGGTTACCCAGGACAGGATATAATATTTAAGGAAACATAAGAAGCTAGTCTAAAACATCACATTTCATGTCAGATAGGAGACAAGTAACCAAAAATACATTTTTAAAGATACTTCTGATTTTTTTTGCATCTTCAGAAAAACTTTTATATAATAATAAAGGAAATTTTTGAATGTTTTGTTTACAATAAATTATTGTGCAGTTTTTTCAAGAAAACAAAAAAGGTGGGGGTGGTCAGAAATAAAGATCTTAGATGAAGCACTTGCGCAGAACTTACTTATTGCTAATACAGTTTTAGATTTACATATGCATGCAGACAACACTTTTACAGATTAATGTTTCTGAACACATTGTACATACAGTAAAAAATTATAATTTATAAATTTTAATAGTGAAGGTGAAACGTGAAACTAAAAGATAAAAATGAATTCTTTATCATAATGGTAATGATTAGCTGCACATTAAGTACAATTTTAGAAAAAAGAACCACTCCGATGTTACGTTATGTTGTTGTTTAAGTACATGCATTAGAAAAACAAAAACTGCATGATTGACTTAGATTTGCTGCAGAACTTACTTGCAGATTCAGTTTTAGACTTACTGCAATTAAGAAATGCATCAGTTCTTAATTTCTGAACAACCCCATATATACTCGTATTTATTTTCATATGTACTACATTAAAATTCATATATGATAACCCAAAATTCACATATAATAATTTAAATAAATTCTTAAACACACTTTTATATTTTACTTTCTTACACTTACTTTTTAATATTCTTTTCTGTACAACCAACTTTCAAAAGACACTTTTTTTAACTTAATGTATTGGAAAAATCACAAAATCAAAACAAACAAAAAATTCTACATAAAATTTATATTTAAAAAAATATACTTACAAAGACCTATTTTCGTTTTCTGTATTTTCCTGTTGTATTAGATATTCTTTTTTTTTTCATTATTATTTTATCATACAAAAGCACAGTTAGTAAACAAACATGAACATTTTTTTTGTATTCGACTGATGAGAAGAAAAGCCCAGATAAAATTTTCAATGCTTGCAAATTAATAAAAAATATGTGTACATCAGAATACACAATACATACATACCTACACATAAAATTTATAAGACTTATCATAAAATCATCATCAACATAATTAATTTTTTTCTTGTTTATCATATCCTGCTTTTTTTTTTTTTTCAATTTTTTAAAATTTATTCTGTAAAATACAGTAAAAGTTTGTACATACATACATACCTATATTGAAATAAAAATACTATCTGAGACTATAAAAAAGCAATAACTGAAAAATTATTGAATGAAATTAATTGAAAAAAAAATAAATAAATAAATACGTGTAAAAACCAACAAACCATAAATATTAATAAATATGTAAGTATGTATTTGAAAATTTCACATATTTAAAAAGGATATCGAAAAAAAAAAACAGAAAATTAAATAATATCTTATTTTGTTAATTTTTAATTTGTAATTTGTGGTACAAATTTGTGATGTAAATAAATATTATAAATTTAAATGGAAAAAAAATATTGAAATAAAATAATAACAGCAACAGGAACAACAACAACAACAAAAATATATAATCATAGTTTTCGAACGAATGAAACTTAAACAAGGGAGTTAAATATAAATTAAGTTAAGTAATAAATTATATATACAATATATATAAAAAAGAATTAAAAATTAATTATATGCATATGTACACAAATAATCCATACACACAATAATAAAATATTTAAAAAAAAAACATAATAAATTACTATATTTCACCTCTTGCCTCATTTCTTAAAAAAGGAGTCTGAATTTCATTTTTATTTATTTTAATTTATTTTTTTGTCATTTCACCTAATTTTTCAAGTAAAACAGTCTTATTTTTTCAATATGCTGATTATCAGCATCTTTCAATAAAATGTACATACATATATATGTATTAAAAGTATCTTTTATAAGTAAAAGTACCTTCTGTTTTCTCCAATTAAAAAAAAAAAAAAAAAAAAAAAAATTATTTCACTTGATCGCGGTATTTCTGTTTTCCTCAGTTTTTTAATCTCTAAATATAATTACAGACTTCTTGTATTTATGAATATGTATATGAATTACGTGATAAAAGCTTTAGTTATTTAAATATAGATACAAAATACATATGATTAAATTAAATAATAATGAAAAAAATTAAAATAAAACATGAGAAAAAAAAATTAATTTTTTGTAAGAATGAAAAAAAATAATCTAAAATTGTAATCTATAAATTAAAAAAAAAAAATTATAATTAAAAAATTTATTCAAATACATAAAATAGAAATACGAAAATTTTATGAAATAAAAGAAAATTATTATTCAAATAATGAAACATAAACTTTTTTTTATATTATTAATATGTACAAATGAACAATAAAAACAAATAAGAATAACCCCTTTCTTCTTTAAAAATTGTTTATTTGTTAGTAGATTAAAAAAAAGTAGAAACTTTTATTTACAAATTCTGGGCAATGAGACACATTAATTTACCAAAACAAAACAAAAAAAAAAAGTTTAACAGTTTAAAACTTCAAAATTGTTGAACATACCATTATTAATTTAAAAGGTAAAAAAAAACTATAGAGAAACAACAGATTCATTTCTTATAAAGAATCTTTTTCAAGAAGAAACAAAAAAATAAATTGAATAAAAATGGAAATTTTGAAAAGCCAGCAAAATTTTTATCATAAAAAGGACTTTTTTATTTTTATTTTTTTTTTCTTTCTTTCTACAATGAAGTAGCTATGTACTTACTTTTTTTCAATTACAACAAAATATAAATACTTGAAAAATATAATAACATTATAAAAGTGGTGACAAAAACTTTAATCAATTTAACCTCTAAAATTATTCTCATGACACATAAAAAAAAAGTATACCATAATAATATTCTCACAATTTCCTTGATACCACAATGAGATAGTAACAAGTATTCAGTCAACAAAAATTTTACGAAAAAATTGAAAGTATTACAATAAATAAGGACAACAAATACAAAACAAAACAAAACAAAAAAACAGAAATGAAAGACAACCATTGCTCTAGATAACAACAAAAACAACAACAATAACAAAATTTTAACATTAAATTTTATCCCAGTTCTTATTAAATTTTTATTACATTCTAGGGAACAATGAAAAACAAGAACTAATTTCATACTCCTGGTACTTTTTGTTGTTTTTATTTTTACTTTTTACATTAAAAAAAAAATACCGTAAAATAATACACGAAATATAAAATTATACTTTACAGTATTTTTCATTTGAAATTTTTGGTTCTATATTTTCATTTCTTGTGTATCTACTTAAATATCTTTTTTTAAATGCAATAAACATTACTAAAAAAAAAAAAAAATGAATGTATCTAATTTATTTTGTTTTGCATTCATATCACACACGTGTTTCATTACAATGTTTTTTAATTTAGATTTTTTTTTTAAGTAGACTGTATGTTCGTATGAAAAAGTGTTCCATTGAAAATATAAAAGTACCTTAATAATAATTTCATGTGTTATACATTAGGGATAGGGATAAATAGATACTTTCTACATGTAAATCTTTTCATAACATTTTTAGCTAATAAAACAACAATTTTTTTTTAAATATTTAACACTTAGCTACAAAAATTTATCCAAAAAATAGTGTTTAAAATTTAGGGAATTTTCGCAATTTAAATTTCAGAATTTAAAATGCACATACATATACGTACATAACTGTAATATAATGCTTTCTTAAGTTATGTATCTAGTGTAAAAGAAAGAAAAAAAAATACTTTTTTTTCAATTATTTTTTGCGTAAACATAAAAGCATATTATAAAATGTCCTTTTTTTCTTTATACCTAGTATTTTTTTTGTCTAATTCTAATATTAAATATATTATAAATTATTGATTAATTTTTTTCTCTTTCATTTAAAAAAAAAAAATAATAACAAAAAAAAAAAATAAAATAAAAAAAATAATAAAAGAACCAGCCAGCAGCAGGCTTCGAAAATATTAGTATAAATTTATGAAGTAAACGGCGCCGTCTTTATTAAAATGAGTATTATATTCTATTTACATGCAAATACAATATTATTTTATTTTAGTCAAAATACAAAACAGAAAAGAAAAAGATTTTCTTTTTTTCTAGTTACTTTTGGAATACAAATTGTTTATTATTCTTTTTATATTATGTATAAGGACAAAGGACAAAAAAAAAATAAACTAAAGGAAGAAAAAAAAATTCATTTAGAATGCGTAAGCAATCTTTGAGAAGATTTCATTTTTTTAATTTACATTGTAATTCTATTTACATATTAAAGCTACTTTGAGATACAAAATATATTTTCACTAAAAAAAAAATAATAATAATAATAATAAAAGTTTCAGGCCTTATCGCTTTAATATTTTCATTTTTAAATTCAAAATTTTCAACTATCACATTGCTTAATAAACACTTTATTTTGTGTTAAAATTTTTCAAAGGGTTAAATTGTCTATCTCTAAACATAAACATTGTATTTACATAGTATCGATTATTATAAGAGCTTTTGTTTTTTGCGTTGTTGTTGTTTTATCTAATCCTTTTTTGTTGTTTGTCGTTGTGTTTTTCTTTCTTTTTGTTTGCAATATTTTGTGCTATCAAAGCATAAAATCCATTGACCCAATTTTTTTTTGTTCGACATATCAAACATTATAGTTTTTTTTATATTTTGTTATTGTCTTATATGTTTGTGTTTGTTATATTTTTCTGTTTTTGTTTCAGGCGTGTAAAATTTACAAAAATTTTTCCTTTTTTCTACTAATACAAGATATTTTTATCGATACCATAATTTATTTTGAACAGAAAAATAAAGGGTGCTCATGACTTTTCGCTTTACATTAAGGACCATTAGATTTGAAAAAAAAAATGAAATCTACCAAGATTGTATAAGTGACAGTTCGAAACTGAACCTCAGATATTCTTAATAAAATACAGTATTTGGTAAAAATTCTTTGTAATCTTCCGGAAATTGATAACTGTATTGAATAAAATCATAAATTAGATTAGTAATGAAAAAATCAGAGTGAGAAAATATTTGAAGGTAGTAATGTCAGGCGGAACATGATTAAGCTCTTCGAGCTTAAAAATTACAGTAGATAGTGTAGAGACGAAACGAAATCTTGTTATCAAAACATACTTTCGAGAAAATTTGTTTCTTTATTTTCTTTTCTTTATACCCCCTCGCCTTTTTTTAAAGAAAAATGAGTAATTCATCATTTGAAGATAACATAACCTATTCAACAATTAAATATAATACAAGCTTGATTCCAACACCTTGTACAGTAAAAAGTAGCGTAAACTTGCTTACTACTTTAAGATTGTTCGCAAACTTGTTCACCATTTGAGTTCAGCTGTTTATTTATTACTTTATTATATTTTACTATATAGTGTTTTCTTCACATAGAACAGTTTCATTTCAATTTGTAAAAACTGCATAATCAGTAATTTTTTTTCAAACTAACTAAAATTGTACGAAGAAAAATAATTTTTTCCTAATTTTAAAATATTTTTTTAGAATAATTTAATTTGCTTTTCGTACAGTTTAAAGTTTCACAGATACTTATTTCAACACACACACACACACACACACAAATTCATACATATAATTAATACAATATATACATAATTAATTTTTTTTTTCTGTAAATTTTAATTACATTTTTTTTTTTCATTACAAAAGTTTTCGTATTTTATTTTTTCATTTAGTTTTTTGTATAATATGTATGTAATTACGAAACTTTTAAAAATTCCTGTTTATGTACAATTTCCTGTTTCTCATGATTAGTTTTAAGCAAATATTTGAGAAAAAAAGGAAATAAAAACACAAAATTAAGCAATAATAAAAAAAAACACCATTCCAAAAAAATTGTTATTTAACCACATGAGAGCGCCTTCTTTGTTGAGGTTTTTCATTTTAACAAATTTTCATCATATAAAATAGTTATACGCATTTACAGTGCAAATACTACTATATACACATATATACACTTAAGAATTTTTTGTCTTTCGTCCTTATTTATTCTATTCATTTCATACAAAATTTATATTGTACATAAAAATCTACTATGTATGTATGTATATCATGAAAATGTAATTTTCTTGCAGACTTAATTTTTTAAGATAAAATAAAAAAATAAATAAAAAACCATAAAATATTCGAAAAATAGAATTTTTTTTCTTGTTTTATAAGTAAATACACAAAATGTTATAGATACATATAGACTATAGAAAAAAAAATCCAAAGTTTTTTAATGTTCGGAAATCATTGCATTATTTTGCTGATGTATCCCTCAAATATAAAATATTCAGAAAATTCAAGAAAAAAAAGGGCACAAGAATGGAAAAATGTGAAAAGCAAAAATCAACAGCATTATACATAATTATAATATGTACACACACATTTTTACCATTAAACCACCTAAATAATTTATAAATTTTTGAAAAAGTCCTTTTATTTTTTGTTTTTAATAGTATATACTTTTTTTGTTTAACGTCAAAAATAATGTTAGCATTTTAAAAATATTGTACATAAAATCCTCTTTCTTCTAAAATTATTTGTTTTATTTTGATTTTCTAGCAAATTAAGTTTAAAAAGAACACACCTATAAAATTAGAGAAAAAATAAAAACAAAAAACTAGTAAAAAAATACCTATTTTGCCAATTTTTGCTGTAACCTGTAATTTATTAAATTTATTTATTATCCTGAAAATTTTTATTAAATTCACAAATTTCTTTAGTACCAAGCAATTCAACATTTCATTTCAAATTTATTTTTCATAATAAGTAAATTTATGCTTATTTATTTATTTATGCTTTATCTTTGTTTATTTTTCATTTAAGCTGTACGAATAGAATTAAGTAGTTGGATTAATTTCAACCTGAAAAAAGTTCAATTATTTTAGTTGTACTTTTATTGGCTATCAATTTTCTATATCTGAGAAGTTCTGAAATTAGGAATTCTTTCTATTTATAAATTAAATGAAAAAAAATAAAAATAAAACCTACAATTATGTAGTTTTGCCATATTTAAATTTTCAAAAATCTATGGAGAAGAGAACAAGGTGTGAAATATAGTAATGCAAATTTTGACCCTTCTTAAGGGCAAGTATTATCTACATACATAATATGTATGTTGCTGAAAAAATAAAACATATCTTTTAGTGCATTATTTAACAAAAAAAAAAAAAACAAAAATTCAACTGACAGTTTCGAGCCTTCCCTATTTCGAGGTGTCCTACATATATATTTTTTGTTCTTTATGTCAACGTCGTTAAAAATTTTAAACTGAAAATATTTTTTTTCATCATTTTTTTAAAAAGTTTAAAAAAAATTAAAAAAAGAAATAGAATATTTAACTTTTGACGTCACTGCGGGGTCGTATATTTTAGATAGTCTATAAAAACAACAATATCATAAATGATTCCCATAACTTTGATAAATGCAATAGAGTAAATATTTTTATTCATAATAGTGTTACTGAATACTGATAAATTCTTGCGAAAAGAAAATAAATGTCAATTAAGTTTTTTTATGTTCAAACTATCTCAGTGCGATTTTATACGAAAGTCCTAAGGCATATGCACAATATTCTAGGGAATTTCTAGTACGCGTTGTACAGAATTTTTGTGTACATTTTTTGTTAAATTTTAATACATAGTGTGTCCGTAGGAAAAATTAAATTGGTTGAATACATATTTGATTTGAAATCCGAATCCACATACACGTATATTATAGGTACTACATATAAATATATTATATTCGTATAAACATAATTTACAATATTTTATAAATTATACTCGAATGATGACCTTCAATGCATTGTACATATAATGAAAAGTTAGTATTTTATTTTCACATATAAAAAGTATGTTTTTAAGTTTGCGTACAAAAAATACTATACGTACATTTATATACTATATGTAACTATGTTTTTTAAATTTTTAACTTTTATATTTTAAAAAAAAAACTTTTAAGTTCACTACACATTTATTAGCTTTTACACACAATATTTTGCTTAGTTTTTCTTACAATGCCAATGCAATGCAATGCAAATGGTTCAAATATACATATATACCAATAATATTTTAATACATATAGTATAAGAATTCTTTAATTAAAGTTAAAAATAATATAACAATTTATTAGGAGTATTTTTTACTTGTTATACGAATTAAGTATCTACGGTGTCATTGGAAGATATGACCAGATAAGGAATATCATCGAAAAAAGAAAAAGAATACAGTTTTTGGTTATGTAATTTTCTAGATAATTAAATGAGACCAAGTGGAATCATTTGTGATTTATTGTATGTAATAATGTTTAAATGAAAAAAAAAAATAAAAAATAACCATCAGAAAAAAACACATACATAATTATACATATATAATAAAGTTCATACATATCTATGTTGATAAAAAAAAATATTGTTCTTTAAAGGAAAGAAAAGCAACATAAACTTTTACCCAGCATTCATTTTTGGTAAATTTTTTTCCATCATACACTTCCTTTCTTATAAGTGAATCATAGTAGGATAAAGTAATTTCTGGAATTAAACAGTTTTATGTATTCTTTTTTCAAAAGGATTTTTCACCAAGAAAAACATAAATGTTTATGTTATATTCTACTTATTTTAGGAAAATTTTACTTGAATTTTTTTTAAAAAGCTAAATAATAACTGCATAAACATTTTTTGGTTTGTTGTTTGTTTGTGTATGTTATTTTAAAGTTTTAATATTAAATCTTTATAATTAAAAAACAAAAACTGGATGGTTTTTGTTCAGTTAAAAGACCTGTAAATGTAAAAGTAGATTATATTATTTATGAATTATGAATACATATTTATAAACACATTTAATTTTCATCTTAAACAAAACTTTTGTAAATCACAATACAAAAGAAAATTCCCCTGCACTTTATGGTTTTCTAAAATTTACATGAGTCTTTTTTCTTCTTAATTTTAGTTTGTTGTTAAAACTTACAAAAGATCAAAGAATAAAAAAGCTTTGAGTTTGTCTTTGACGATTAGTGCTTTGTGTCAGTTCAAATTGTGTAACGTCATTAAAAATTAAGAGTCATATGGATCCCGTACTCCGTAAAATCCTGCTTCAGTGCAATTATGCTAAAGTAATGGATGAGTATTAAATCGCCTAAAAATGTAATGTGATGCGGTATAATAATACAGTTTCTATGCAAAGTATGTTGACAAGTGACTACTCTGAAGCATTGCAACTTGTATCTTAACCCCCATACCTCCTAAACCGTTAAGATTAAACACCCACCTTCGATACAATTTTTTGCTTGTCTCGGCGAGACCTATCTGTGGTTAAATTTCTTACATTCATGGTAGTTTTTGGAATATCAAAATAAAATTTTAGTAGAAGTGGTGTTCAACATGTTTAATTTATAATATGAGTCGTATTTTTAATTTTACATTCAATTTTCTAAATTCTACACAACAAAATTAAAATAATTATTTACTTACAAAATCAGACAGCTAAGCTAAGCTCCCTTTGTACATACAATTGAAAAAAAAAATTCTATATAAATAAAAATTCAACAATTTCAATTGCAATTTACATAACGCATACATATGTATGTATACTTATGTACGTAAAATTTTTAACAAAATCTCCAAAATCTAAAATTATACAGATAAAATAAATTCCCCATATTTAAACAAACACGCTTCATTTTTATTCGCATCGTTAACAATTACACAAGCGTTATTAATTAAATCAAGTATGTACACGATATTTCAAGTAAGATTCTTTTTAATATTTTTTTTCTTCTAAATATTAAGGATAAAGTCACGTGCTTGTTAGTTTGTTAAAATGATTTAAATAGCACGTGACTTTTTTTCTTGTATGTACTGTTATTAAAGGTCGTTCATAAGGAGAAAAAAGTTTGGAAAAGACAAAATAATAATGTGCATAAATTTAAAAGCATACGAATTGAAATACAAAAAGGGTGAAAAAATTATATTACCTCAAAACAAAAATTTATAAAATTCCATAGAGGATTTTTCTTCACGAAAAAAAACAAAAAAACAAAAAACAAAACAAATAATCATTTCCAAATTCAAAATTTCCTATTCCATTTATAGTAAAAATGTAATATTCATATCAATGAGCTATTTAAGAACTTAAATTTGGCGTCAGTTTGTCGGATGGAAGGGAAATAATTTTTTTTTTCGTTCATTTTCTTCATATTGCTTGTTTGTGTAAATTTAGCATTTCTCTTTAGCAAAACTATCTCTCGGGAAAAATATACATATGTATATATAATATGCACATATGTATGTATGTATGTACCTATTACATAAGTGACTATATACATTTATCGTACATATAACATATATTTAATATGATAAGGACAAGAAAAATCAATAGACTTACTTATGTACATACATAAATATATAGGTAGTACGTTCTGTAAAAGTTTAAACTTATGTTCATAATTGAAAAATATTTAAAAATCAAAAATTACATCCGTATGCTTATTCTACTTCAGAGAGAAATTGTATTCTACTTTAGGAGTTGAAACTTAAAACTGAAATAACTCACCTTCTTCTCCATCTCTTTTTAACATACTTGAGATGGAAAAATTAATATCTTTCAAAATATATAATACATACATACATCAGATTTGGGAAAAAGTCTTTGATCTTTCTTACATATTCCCGGCAGTCCCTATATTTTCATATGAGGAGCTCAGTTTCTCACAGAATGTTAAAAATTTTCTAGCGAAAATCAAAATTTGCCAGGAAATGGCTTCATTTTTCGAGGGAATGGCAGAATTTAGTAGGTATGTAGATAAATTTTTTATATAACTATTAAACAAAGCAAGGACCATAAGGTGTCGAAGCAGCCGTAAGCCTGAAAATTGGTGCCCAAGAGGCCCTTCCATATTTTATTTCGGATTACAAGTTTTATTAAACAGAATAACTTACCGCTTTTCAAATTGTGTGAAATGTGTGATTTTCACATTTGCCTATTTTGTAAGTGTCAGAATATCGTTTAATAAAAATTCTTGGCTATTTTTCAACCACATTATTGTAAATTTTTAAGTTATTCCATTCTTCAACATTACAATAACTAAAGTACATATCTACATACAGACATACACACATAAAGAGAAAAATAAATATGCAATGTTCACCTCTTAAATTGTACTTCCCGAAAACTGCGTATAATCAAAGTACATATTATGTGTTTTCACATATGTTTTTATGCTCGTATGTATCTGCAAAAACCAATAATAATGAAAAAGATTTAAATCAGTTATCAGCTGTGTGAAAATTTCCCATGCTATTGTAAATCTTTTTGATTCAAATTTTTACAAAATAATTAATTTAAATTTAAATCTTGAAAGTACAAAAACGAAAATTTACAGAAGAAAAATTTTATTTTGAAACTTTTAAATTCACGCTTGTTAAATTCCTGAGAATTTAGAAATGTGTATAAGAATTCTAAGAATTCTTTAATTTTTCCAAAAAAAATTCCATAACTATAAGAAATTTTAATTCATATACATATACATACATATATTATTTTCACCTTATTTCTTTCTTTTTATTTCTTTTCTATTCCACCTCTAGTATATAAATTATTTTTGTTATATTATGTAGGTAAATAAATAATCATTACTATTATTTATTTAAGTAAATGATAAAATAATTTCGGTAATTCAAGTTGATTTCTTTTCAACACGAAATCATTTTATGATTTTATTATTTCAAATGTTTTATGATTTATTGTTGCAACAGGTTGATGATTCATTCATTTATTATGAAATGAAATCTCAGTATAATAATTTTTATGTTGAATTATATAACAATTCCCGTAAGGTTTGTTATATGAAATAAATTATTATTTTTTTGTATTTTATTTAGTTTTTGTATTTTGCTCCAATTGAATATTATTATAAATTAAATACTGCAAAAGAATTGGAGAAAAATAAAACAACTTATTTTTTTTTTCCTTGAATGGTTTTTGTTTTGAGAATGTTTAAAAGTTTTTTATAAATTGTTTTTTTTTGTATAAATTATTCGGTTATGTGCTTTTAAAAAAATTAAAAATTCACGTACTTTGATTCTTAGGTCATGATTACAACCTCTTCTACTATTCAATAGGTTTTGTTTTTAGCTACCCTGGATGATTTCCTTTGTACGGAAAGTTGGACTATTAGCATTTAGCAGATTGCCGAAAATGATTTGAGCAAGGGCAGGAAGAGCAGGGACAAAGAAGGCCACAATTTTGAATAAACTAAAACCTGAAACTACTAATTTTACATATTTTAGGAAATTCCAAAAGCTTATAGATAAAAGCATTTTTTTGGCTTTTTTGAAAAAAATCTTTTAAAACTTAAAATTCGAATAAAAAATAATTTTATGTATGTATAATCAAGGATATTTTTTGAATATGAAAAGAGGTTTTAAAAGATAAAGTATTTCACAAACACATTCAAAATATGTATATGTGAAAAGAGTTGATGTTTGTAAAATATTTTTTCATAACAAACACACAAAAAAAAAAATTAATTAAAAAACAAACCTTGAAGTTTTTATGGTTATGGTTAAACGAAGCATTTTTCAGTTAACAGAAATAATAATCAATATTTTTAAAATGAAATTAGTTTCTCTATACTCAGATCAATATTATGTTCAAGCGTTCAAGGATATAAAATATATTATGTAGTTCTTCAAAAGTATATGAATCAGTTAGAGGGAAATTCAGAATCAAATTCTCATTTTTAAAATATTTTAAAAATATTTAAATAAAAAACAGAAGTTATGATTTACAAAAAATATTAATTCTAAAATAATAAATCATAAAAGCTTCAATAAATACTCGTAGATATCTTCTATTTTTTTTTTTTTTTTTTTTTTTTTTTCTAACTTGAATAATAAATAAAGTTTAACTATATCCATTATCCATAACTCATGAGATATTTCAATTCCCTGAACAGGTGAATTAAAAATGAATACACCCAATATCTTAATCATAAAAACAAATGTAAAGGGTTATAGCTATTGCATAGTAAAAATAATGACGTCTGAAAAAGCACTTCAATCAAGTTTCCAATACTGTAAAATATACCTACATAATATACGAAATATATTGAAATTGAGATATAAATTTCAAAAAAGGATTATTTCTTTTTTCTTGAACACATTTTACTAAATATTTATTATTTCCGTATTTTCTTATGGCAATTTTAAAAGTTCATTTTTTTTATTCCATTTAACATCGTCATATATCGAAAATGAATATGCACACATATTTCATTTTGGAACGTAATGTATATTATTAGTCTGTATCCTCAGGATAATGTACTTACAATTTTCTGTCAGTATAAAATTTTCTTAAATGGGAGAAAAGGATATTGAAGTAGTTATAAACGTGTACACTGTACAAGGTAATTCCATGATAATTGATACAATTTATTTATTTATTTTTTATTTTCGTATAAAAATTGGTTTTACATTATCGTGTGTAAAACAGAATATCTCTACGTTTCAAGGTTCTTATAAAACAACAAAGTGAGACTGAGATTTAAAAAAAGAAATGTATGAAAATTAGGATTTGAAGATGTTGCGAAACACTTTTCTGGACATTAAGGATAAGGACACCTAAGGATAATTGTGGAAAAATAATAATATGTACAATAGACGTGCAAAAACAACCATAATTTATTGCATTCGTTAAAATATTTTTTTTGAAAATTGTTGCTGATTTACTTTGTCTCAACTATTAAAGAATTACCCATAATATTATGTATAAGTTTGTTGCTATGTTTTTTCTACTATACGCACTAAACTCTAATTTTATTTTGTACATACATATTGGTAATACTTATATACATATATGATGATATCCTTATACGTATGTGAATGTTTGTGTTATAATTCTCAATTTATGGTTCTTGTATTCAGGTCACGGAACATTTTTATTTTTTTTCTTTTATTTTTACACATAAGAAGCTCTTTGGAGCTACTTTTAAAGCAGATACTTCTATATAAGAAAATATATTGTTGTACACGTATTCGAGGTACTTTTTTATTTTATTTATTTCATCTATTTTTATTTTTTATTTTTTTTTTCACTTGCCATATCAAATTTATTTAGGTTGTTACAAAAAAAAAAAAAAACAAAAAATAGAAAATAAAAAAAAACGTTTCTGACTTTTATAGTGGATACGGTCTAAGAAGTAAAAATATTCTGTGTAACATTATGGGTGTAAAAAGTGTCTTGCAAATAAAAAAGATCTAGTATTACAAAAATTCTGCTTAAAAAACACTTCTTATGAAAAGTACACATGGTAAAAATTTAACAAACAAAAAAAAGAAATACTATAATAAGAATGATATAAGTTTAAAATTTAGAATAAATTCAAATTTAGGACCTTAAAATTAGCTTAAGTTTAAAATTACTATAGTAAAATAGAAATTACATAAGTATTTCTCAAGGCCAAAAATACAATATATAAAATCCAGATAGTTAAGTAATAAAAACAAGTATGTATTTTTTTAAATTCATATTTTTATAATGCGTTGCTTGCAACTCTGTTTTTAATGGTTTCTTGATTCCTTTTTTTATTTTAATCATTTTTATACTGTCTGCGGTAAACTTTTATAGTTATGTATTAATTTTTTTATTTATTTTTCAGTTTTTTTTTTTTTTGAATTTTTTCTGTTTGCTTATACATATATATGTATACATATGTACATATGTACATACTTGTATCATTTTTGCTGTCGCTTTTTTGTTTTAATAATAATAATAGCCTTGCTTCAAGTCTTTGCATTTTTTTTTTTTTTTTTGTAGTTTGAAAACTTAGCAAGCGAAACGACGAGTTTTATGCCATAAAATTGCACCCTAATTAACAATGATGAGCTAATTTAGGTTTTCGTTTTTTTTTTTAAATAATTTAGTAATTCTAAGTATTTATATTTAAAAAATTGCATGTTTTTAATATAAAATTGTCTGCACGCAACTTGTATTGCTTATATGAATTGTATGCAGCTTTTAATATATTGTATCGAAGTATATGATAATTTTGTTTTTGTAATTTTTAAAATTATTATTTTTAATATACAATTATTATGATTGATTAAAAATTTTTCGAAAAAAAAAAAAATAATAATAATTTAAAAGATATACATAACATGATAAGTTGTTTTATAAGCTATAATAGTACGTAATATCTATGTACTTATGCAAATACTTTTGTTTTTTATTAAATTAAAATTACTCATGGGAAAAAATTTTCAAAAATGATGTATGTAATTCTTAAAAATTCAAAAAAAAATAATTTATTTTCTAATTAGTTTTGATTATTTTATTTTCTAAGGACACTATTCACCAAAGAGTTTAACATTTAATAACTAGACACTCGTAGAATTTTCGATATGGTTTTTATTATTACCATTTTTGCACATATGCTTTCAAAATAGCTTAGTACGGGTAATTGGCTTGGTAGATCAACTTTTATCACTGCGCTCGCTGAGATTTCTTTTCAGATATTTTACGAAAGTCTAGTGTTTTTATTACTTTCTCTCTAACAGTGGATTACAACGAAGGCTAAAACATTGGTTGGGTTGGTTGGTTGACGTGGCGGCCCTCGAAATCTTTCGAAAGACCCAAGAAGCACTAAAAGCGCCGTTTTGATACCACATCTCGCGTAACCTTGGGCAATGACGTTCATAATACCGGTAGATCCCTATAGCCATCCTGTTCTATTCAGGAATCGTATAATGTCTCCTACCGTAACTTTTGATATTTTTTGATATTTCCTCAAGGTTCCTGAAGGAGAAGCTCCCCAACGTCTGGAACCTTGCTCTGGCAAGTGCCAGACAGTTGCAGAGGTAGTGAGTGAGGGTTTCTCACTCATTGGCTTCCTTGCAACTACGACAGCTGGTATTGAAGGGGATACCCATTTTCTCTGCATGATCCCCTAAGGCTAAAACATTAAACGCAAGACTTATTTATTTGTGTTTTTCGTGTGCATTTTATTTATTAATTGTAAAAAAGGTCAAAAATAAATCAACCGGTATCAATATATGATTTAAATTAAATGTAGTTCATTTCTCGCTAAACCATGATCTTCATTTCTTGCTTTAAGTGTCAGAGAAGAAAAAAAAAAGGCAAATCACATCAAATTTACATGACTTTTCTATGTTAATGTGGTAACAACAAAACACAGAAGTCCACTTAACTTCGACGACTATAGCAACTAATCGTTATAGAATTAAATGATTTAAAAATAGGAGTTAATTTCAATTACGGAAAAAATTTAAATTTAAGTGAAGCCTCCTAATTGGCTTCTTCTATAATTTTATAATTTGTTTTTGTTACTGATACTGTCTGTTTTTATTATGTATCTGAAAATCTCAAAAGAAAATCATATTTATGTCCAATTAGCTCAATAAAATTGAGCCCTTTTGAAAATAAATAAGCAAAAAAATTGTGTTCACTAATCACTAATAAACTTATATGTACCTTATGTGTGTATGTATGTACAATTTCTCTTAATTGGAGAATTTATATCAAGGCCAGTGTTATAATAACATAAACTTTGGAGCTAAATAATCCAATCAATAATATTTATTAGAAGAAAAAATCAACATACATACATATGTACATACATATGTATGTATGATATGTATGTATGTATGATCATATACATACATATGTACGTACTTATGTGAAACAAGTAGCCATTTCATTTTTAATCTTTTTTTTTGCCCCTTTGTGTTTTGTAGTTGTTTTTGTCCTAAGCCTTTTAACACATATTACATCAGATTATATCGTATTTACGATAAAATATTAAATTTTATTTTGAGAAAACAAAATTCTGTGTTATACAAAAGATTAAAATATTTTTTTCCTTTTCTTACAATAATCAAATACTTATACTTTATAAGTATACATACATTATACATACATATATATGTATGTAGACAGTTCTTTGAAACAATAAACAAGAACTTTTATTTTCTTTTTGGGTTAAGAAGATAGAAGTTTAAAACAAAAACAAAAAAGTAATAATTAAAAAAATTAAGAAAAAAAAAATAATTACTATAAACGAAGAATATTTTTGATTTTTAAAAAGAATATCACTAAAGTCATAAAAAAATTATTTGAAAATATTCAAAAAGATAAGAACTTAGAACAGGTAGAAAATGTTCTCACAATTATCAAATTTAACCTTCACTATTAACATTCACCAAATATTCTCCCAGTATTGGTGTTTGTATGCACCTGTTACATAGAAACGAAAAGGTATAAGTTGAAATTGAAGATTAAAGTGGCTGGAGATTTTATAAACAAAAAGATGAGATGTAAAATTTTCCTAAAGGAGAATGGTTGGAAAAAACGAATAAATCAATTTTATTCCTTATTTTTTCAGTAAAGGCTCGATTTTGCACAAAATAATAAAAACCGCGATGTTCCACGTGTAGTAGACTAAAAGAATAGAAAAACAACATTCGACTCGATTGGGATTCGAAACCAAGACCTTTGCCTTTCCGGGGCACTTTTCTACCAATTACGATCGAATGTGCAATGTCGCTTGCTGTTCAAGATTACTACGTAAACTTTGATGTAAAGACTATTTACAGTGGTGGGCATAAGTATTTTTACAATGACTTTTTTATCGTAGTAAAAATTAAAAGCTACATAATTTTTTTTATTTTCCAATGAATCATTTTAATTTTTTTTTCATTCGTTTACATCAAGTGCCTAGAAAGACTGTGCGAATTTTCATGCCCAGATATTCAATAGTTCTCGGAAAAATAACGGTACAACGTGATCACTTGATGGGGCAAAAGTATTTTTACAACGGCAAAAGTATTTTTACAAAAAACGAAATTAAATTAAGTTCAGTTTTGGACTATTTTTTTTACAGAAAAGTTGGTGATTTGGTAAATTTTAGTTTTCTTCTTAGGTATTTATAAAACTCTACCTGTGCAAAATTTCATTAGAAACTGGTGCAAAATGGGGAAAATCAAAGAAATGTCTCTATATTTTTGAGCAAAAGTGGCTTTTTAATTTAAATTTTCGTATACAAATTTTTAAAATATTTTCCCTTATTGTTTAAGATTCCCTAATGTTCTGGAAAAATTCATTTATATTGGCAAGTAATTATGTTTTTTCTTTCATCATTGATATACTGATCATAACTAGTTTTGTTTTTTTAAATTGAAGCTATTATTTTTCTTTGTTGTCAATCTTCGTTTACATCAAAGTGCGATATTGAAAATTAACTAGGTACTCGTATAGCAAGGTAAATAGAATACAATAGGTATGATTGAGCCAGTATACTCTCTTTTCTCAATATGTGACGTCACTCAGTGAAATTTTTAAGTCATGGTATATAGAAAAGTATATGGTATTATGGTCAAAAATTTAATTTAAGGAATTCAATTTAAAAGTAAAAATACATATTTTAATATATTATGTTGAAATTTTTTTATATTTTCTATTTATTTTTCTATTTACATGCCAGTTTTCATTTGGAAAATTAAAATATTTCACTTTTATTGTTTTTTTTTTTTTTATTAGTGTAATTTTTACAACTTTCTACTGCACAATTAACCATTATATTATTTTTAAAATTTATATTTAGAGAAAAATAATATTGTATAACAAAAACAAACTACTCGCACTACCATTAACCATAAACACATATAGCCTTTTAAATAATTTCACTGAGTGACGTATAAAAACTGCTGACAAAGAGAGAGAAGTTTCGTTTCATACTGGCTCAATCATACCTATTGTATTCTATTTACCTTGCTCGTATAGTACAGCTACCTCATGAGAATATGATGTAACGTGAGTGTATTTTAATAGAAAAACTATTCGTATAAAAAAAGCATTTTTATTATTTACAATATTTTTTATTATTGTTTAACAATATAGTGTTGTTGAAATACAATTTAAAATGTTTTCGATAACAAGACAAATATTTACACGTAACAAAAAAAAAATTATTTATTACATTTATTATTCATTCTAAAAAGAATAAATTGACAATTTAAAATTTTTGTAAACAGATAAAAAATTGTTAACTTGCTTTGATTGCAAAATTTAATAAATAGCCTTATTTTTTCTCTCATGAGAATTTCAAATATAACATAAATTATAAAAGTTTGATAAAAAATTGCAGCATATGTATTTTATATATTTCTAGAACTTTTTAACAAATCTTGCTAATTGAATTTAAAAAGGTGTTACTTTTCGTAACCTAATTAAAATTAAGGTACTTTATACCTATATATGTATATGAAGATAAATTTATTGAGATCTAATTTAAAAATAAAAAAAACGTATTACTTTTTTTACTTATATTTTTGTTGTTTTACAATTTTTATTTTCCTTTTTAATGATGTTTTTTTTTATTTTTTTCAAGAGATTCAAGTAAATTGATACGTAAAAGTACTTTCTAAATACAGGTCAGCATTTTATAATTAACTTCCGTACTCAAAAATAAACTAAAAATCTTAAAAACAAAAAAACAAAAAATATTATAAGATTATTAACTTTTGTTTATTTTCTTTTTCCTTATTTATTTTTTATCTCGATCACGAATTGCAGTAAAGTTTATTTTATAGTATTAGTTTATTTTTTTAGCTTTATAATCATGTTCATATATAGTAGCAACATTTAATTATAATTTTTGTTTTTATTATATCGAGCATAAAAATGAAAAAAAAAATTACAAGAAATAAAAAGTATCTCTAAGGTAATAAAAGTGTGTGTGTAATAAGAAAATTCAACCTATAGTAGACACATGGTATAATATATAAATAATATTTTTTTTTTTTCACTTATTCTCCTTGGTCTTTGAATTTAATTTTATTATTTGTTTACATAGAAAATCAAAATGATAATTTGACCTAGTAGTGCCTAAACATGGAATTCTATTGAGTAATTCCAAAAAAGTAAGAAAAACACTATAAGCATTATGATGCAGAGAGGGGAAAAAATAGCAATTTATTCGGGTTTATTTTAAAGTAAACTGACTTTAATATGTATGTATAGGTATGTATGTATATGCAATTTCAATTGCAATTAACTTCATAATCTAACGAGCTTTCCAAAACTTTTACAGGTGATTTTTTAGTCAACCATCGCAATTGTGTTCAGTCCATAAGATTTTTGATTTTGTTTTCTTCTTGTTTCATGTTCACATACGAGTATACATACATATTTTGTTATAATTAAGAAAAACACTATTTTTAGAATAACAATTGAAAAAGGGTTGAAGAAAATTTGAAAAAAAAGAAGAATAATGTTGCATGTTGTAGAACGTAACTGTAGCACTATAAATAATTTTTTTGAACATTCGAAACAAATTCCAATACAAATCTGATAAGGTCAAATAAAATTAAATTTATTAGTGTTTGTAGTTGGTACAAAAACAAAATTTTACAATATATATAAATATATCTAACTGGTTTGTTACTACAAAAAACTAATTACAACTTGAATAAAATTTAAAAGCATATTTTGTTGTTGTGATTGTTTTTCATTGTGAATAAATTAAGTAGAAAAAATGACTTTCTAAGGTCAATAAATGTTTCATAAACCCTTTTATACTGTAATTTACATGCTATATATTTTATTATTATTATATACATATGTATATAAAAAATGAATGATTAATGAAAACACGTCACTTAAAGGTTTGTTGCTTCCCATAGGGCAAAAAAATATTATAACAAAAACATTCAAAATATTACACCTTCTATCTCTTATGTAAAATTTATTGTTTAAGATATTCACATTACATCGTTTATGTTATGTTGCATTTAAATTTTTTGAAAAATGATTTTCATACGTAATAATTCACGTCATTTTATAAGGTAAATATATTTTCTTAGTAGTGAAAAAGAGAAATGTAAGTATTTCTATTTTAAAAACAAGAATAATATTCTTAAAGATATTTGTGTTGTTGATAAGAATCATAAGAAGTGCATCACAAAAAGTATGTAAGTACAAACATAATATGTACTCTAGAAAAGGGTGTAACAAATTTCTATTTTATTTAAGAATGATCAATGTACATATATATAAATATGCATGTATTTTTTTTTACATAGGTTAATGTACTGTTGATTACATCTTTTATTGAAAGAAATTCAACAGCTGGTATAAGTTGCTGCTGCTGATGCTGGCTTTTTTTTGTCTATCTCTATTTTATTTCATCAATGTCAATGTAAAACTACACAACGCCTCTTAATCATGAAGTGTAATATTTTCATTATTATTAACTTGAATTTTTCATTTTATTTTTTGGAGTTTTATCTTTAGACTTAGAGTATCTCATAATTTATTTATTTTATTTTACTTCTTTTTTTATTTTTAAATACATTTTAACTTCTGGTATTTATATGATTGTAACAACTGTTAAAGGAATTAGGCGTGGAGATTATTAATGTTTAAATTTAAGATACTTACATGCTTTCTATTTGTAAATAAAAAAATATCTTAGGCAAGAGGTTCTTTTAATAAAATTATTGTAGAAAAAAGTCAAAATTAAACTGAAAAAAAAAAACATCATAACTGACACAACTTATGATTTCAATAACTTTAAAAAGATTTTAGTTTTTTCATTTATGTTGATGCACGACCTTTGTAGGCTCAAAAATAAAACAAACAATAATTAAGTAAAAAATTAAAAAGTACGAAAGTGACATACGTATAATTAACAAAATATGTATAACAATTGCTTTTTTTTTAAAATTTCATTCGTTTAACAATGCAGTTTAATATCTTACAAAATGTAGACAAAATCGATTTTAAATTCGAGTATTTCTGGATTATGTTATCAGATTCATTTGAAACTTGTGTCTAATATTTTCCTTATCACGTTCAATGACTTTTCTTCGAGTTGCAGAACATTAAAACAACGGATTTGCAAATAAAATTTTCTTTTTTCAAAAAATATATTTTCTAGATAAAATTGATTTTATGTTGCGATCTTCAGATTGCCAAAAATGCAATAGACACCAAAAATCAATTTTAATACATTACCTTGTGTACATTTAGGAAGTGATGTTTAACGATCGAGTGAAATATCTATGCATAATCATATTGTTTCGTTCCAAAATCGTACTACATTTTTATTTCCATAAACTTGAAAAAAAATTTATTATATATAAAAAAATACAATTATTACAAAACAAAACTACCATACCTGCACTTATTTACCATACCTGTTTCAAAAGATTTTTTTTTCTTCATTTAAATAATTCTGCACTATATAATTGAGTCTGCGTTATTTTTATTTGAAAATTTGTAATTACAATTCATTAAACGTAAACACATCATACATTTAAATATTCTTTATATATATTTTTTTTTTAATAATGTAAAAACAAAATATAAATAATTTTGTGTAAATTTTAAATTGTCACGTACAAAAGATACATTTACATTTGAAACAAGACATAAAATAAATGTTAACGATTTATTTTCAATGAGAAACTACTCATTTAGAAATATGAAACACCTGTAAAAAAAGTATTCAAATACACATAACAATTAAAACTATAAATACATATGTGATATTATGACAAACACAAAATGTTAGTAAAAAAGAAAAAAAATCAAGGTTATAAAACGATAAACATTTAACATATTTGTCAATTAAACTGTTTACAAAGCCTATACTTTCAAAGTATACCTATATGACATCATTTTTAATATTGAACACACATTAGAACAATGTTTTTTTTTTTTTAAATTAATGTTTATTCAATAAATATAGGTGGGCCCATAGGAATTTCCATTAGGGTTATGCAAATATGATAGTAATTTTTTTTTAGTTATAAATATGAGTAACTTTTGTTTGATTGAATTTATTGACTTCTGTTAGAAGTTATATACTCGTAATAGGGTGGTGGTATCAGTTTTCAGCTTATCTTCATAAATTTCTGCTTGTGTTCTCTTAAATCATCATCACCAGCTCTACGGCCCGTTGTTAGCTCTGGCTTGTTTCAAAATCTGCTTCCATCTTGACCTGTCAATTTTACTTTTACAATTGGATATCTTCATTTTCTTTATAGATCACTTTCAACGTAGTCCATCCACCTCGCTTTCTATGTCTTCCGGGCTTTCTTTTACCATCTGGAGTTCGCAGTATATGTAGCTTTGAAGTTGAAGTTTCGTATTGTACTACGTTGTCATGCGCAGAAGAAAAGATACTTACACATGTATTTTGTTGTTGTAAATTCTAAGAAAGAGGTTTCTTCTTTCGTGTATGTGTACACAAGAAGATCACTAAAACATGTAAAACATGCGCAATGAACCTTCAACTGGAATAATTTCAGCTATACTCTATCCAACAAATTTCTTCTCTTCCCATAATTTGATGATACGTTCGGCAATATCAATGTTATTGTACATTTCATGCAACTCATAGTATCTTCATATACCTTCTTCTTAAATAATACGAACGATATTTAATAAAAAATATGAAAGCATACAGGAAATTTTATAAGAATACGAATTGTTTTATTTAACTTTTTTAAAAAATTTTTTGATAGAGTATTCTTTAAATTTTGTTTTGTACCATGAAGCTCAAATTTGGTCCTGAAAACTATTTGTTCTTAAAAAATTCCTAATAAATTGATTGCAGGATGATTGAAAGTAGCAATTTCTACATAAATATACATATATGTATATAATTTTTTTCAGAAACACATAAGGCATGTGCCACACCAAGACGCGATCTTGTGATTTTGCGTTGTTTTAATCAAGAGATTATCACGAGCATGTGTAATTTAATGTATGGTGCTACACCGGTTTCTATCTACGATGTCGTGGTATTATGATATTGCGTTTATCACTTGATTTTTTTCATGCGATCTGCATGTCGGTCATTATCACATGATATATTGCCGGTGAAGTAGCTGTACGTAGTGAAAATAAGTGAAACATCGATAATAGTAAAGTTAATTAGAAGTGTAAAAAAAAGAAAGTGTATTTGAGATATAACTGATGAAAATTATTCAAAACAACATAAAATTGAAGTAAATTCAGGTACAATTACAGCATTCTACAATGTCAATTGTGTAGAATAGAATTTGTATAATTTTAAAGAATTATAATTTTAAAAATCTTTTATTAACTTCACATATTTATACTTGTATTTTTAACAGCTGAAATCAAAATTTAATAATTTGTATACTTGGATTTGGTATGACAACCCTATGACTTTATAATTTATGATTTTTTAAAAAAATTGGCTATATTAAATAAGACACCACTGTTTTTTCTTTTAAAAAGTAACTTAAACTTACAATATATAATGTATTTTTATTTTCTTTTAATTATATTTCGCTAGAATTAATAAATGTATACTTTTATTGTTAAAATAAAGAAATAAATTTCAACAGGAGAAAACTTAATCTTATGTGGTAACAACTTTATTTTAGCTTAATAAATTTTTTAAAATTTTATAATAAAAAAATATAATAATTTAACTTCTTTAAGCAAGATACAAAATTTTGCAGTATATTGTTTCTTATTTTAAATGAAATTTCACAAAAGACTACTTCAAGTGGAATAAGTATACTTTTTCTTTTAATAAAATTTAAACGAATAAAAATTTGAAAATTTACAAAAAAAAAAAAGAATTTTTTTACTTCAACAAAACTTGTTCTACTTTTATGAATGAGATTCGTGAAAATGACAATGGTAGTACAAAATAAAAAATTATTAATAAAATACTTTATACAAAATCTTAAAAACCATAGGTAGAGGTTTATAAGATGAAAAGACTTTTTTAAAAAATAAATAATTATGTGAGAAAATTTACACTTTGCAAAACTTTATGCATTTTTTCTTTATTTTTTTTTTTCATTTCTTCTTGAACTTTTTCTGATTCTTTTTTGCCTGCCATTTTAATAAAAAAAAACATTATAAAATTTTTTTTTAATGGAATAAGAAAACTTTTAAAGAATTCCTTTATTTGTTTATTATAATTCATACTAATTTTGTGAAACTTTTCATACGGGCAAAAATTTTAAAATACAATATTCATTTGAAATTTTATTATTTAACAAATAAAAAAAGAATGGTTGAAAGTTGCCAACGGGAGTGCAAAAAGAACATCACTTCGATGGGTGATGATGCTAAAGCTCTTTATATTCGAGAAAAAAGCAATTAAATCAGCGAGAAAAAAAAGTGTTTCAATTGTGCAATTTTTTTGTAATTAGTAAACACATATTTTCTTAATTTTGACAAGCAAATTTTTCGTCAGTATAGGTTGTAGTTTGTTATCGGTCTTCGAGTTTTGAATGTCATTTTGTTGAGTGAATTTTGATGCATGAAAACAATCTGATTCATGCATCTGAGTGCAAAACTCATGAATGAACAAAAAATTTTGCATTCTTATTTGAACACAAAAGAAACAATTCTATAAAAAATGATGAACTATTTAAGATATTAATTGAAAAATAACGACATTCAAGTCAATAGTTATTATCTTTTCTATTTACTTTGTCATTACCACTTTCCCATTACACTTAACAGAACTATAAAATACTTTACAAAACAATATAGCAAACACACTAAAGAGATTCTTTATTACTTTAAGTACGCATCTTTTTTTTTTTTTTTTTTTGAAAAATTATTTTATCATTTATTCATACAAACTTTTCATGTCTACAAGGATAATATACACGATACGATGTACATTCAGAATTACAAGAGCACAAAATCATCACTTCACTTAAGACTTTCAGATCTTCTATATGAATGTATTGTACTTGTATACATATATATATTTTTTAATGTTATGTTGATATAACGGTTTCCAGATGTTACATAACCCTAGGCATAAATCTCTCCCACCAAAATTCTCTTTATTTACCAAACAAAAACATACACTGTACAGTGAGCACAGAAAATGCATTTTATTATTTTGTACTTATAAAGCTTACGTACATATACTTGATATTTGAATGAAGGATATTGTACATAGAAGAAAAAATAAATTTAAAAAGAAATAAAAACAAAAAATATGTATGTACATGTACATATAAAGTATACACCTACAAGATTTTGTGTAATTATGATAAAGGAATAGTGAAAAATTAAGGATGAGTAAAGAAAAACACATGAAACATACATACGAAAGAAAAAAATTAAATAAAAATTCATTGAAAAACCTTCCGAAAAATAAGCTCAAGGCTTTCATTCTTTCACTTTGTAAATATATTTTATCTTTGTTAAAATGAAAAATTTTATGTATACAAGAGAAAACTGCACTAATTAAGACTATGTTTACTTGTCTGAATTGAAGTAGAAAATAAAAACATGTCATTATAAATATATAATTTATAAGTGACCTTTTGTTTATACATATTTTTGCATGCTATGTATGTACATACATATATGTTTTGTAAGATGAAAAATTCAGTTTTGCTAGTTATATTCAGGATCAAAGTCAACTATGAAGACCTTCACTTTTTCTTTTACTTTTCAAAAACATCGAGTTAATTGTAATTCATATACAAATATTATTGAATAAGAAATAGAAAAACAAAGAGTTAAAAAACTTTTCATTGTGAATAACAGGTGGAAAAATTTATACTAAAGAAGTTTTTTCCAAAAGTACTTAATAACAAGTCAAACAATGTACGTACAAGCAAGCTTGATTACCGTCTAAAAATTTTGTTTCAATGAAAATTAAGAAATCATTATAATTTCTAGCTAATATATCCCCAGGATAATAATATGTTATTTGTGAATAGTTGTACATGTTCAACAGTTGTCTCTCATGGGGACAGTCAGTGCACAAGGCAGTAATATGACTTGCTATTTAGAAAAGTATTCATAAGAAAGGAACAATTGTATCAATCCTATAGACTCCAATTGAACGCATACATACATACTTTTTTAATATCGAATAAATATTCTACTCTCAGCATATTTAGTTAGAAAAGATTAATAAATTGATATATATATATAGGGAGTATAATATTGAAATTAACTTATGTTTTATTGTCTAGTGGTAAAAATCCTATAATAATACAAGCAAACAAGAGTTTCGAATCTGAAACCACTACTGGCAAAAAATTACCGTGGTCTTGAATGGACAGTTCCATGGCTCATACACTCATACTGTATGTAGTGCCATGTACCAATTACCAAAATTTTGAAAAAACAGTATTAACAGGTTCAAATATTATTCTAAGTGCCACAATGACCAATGTTTTCTGTATCATCAAAATGCTTTCAGACACTTATGATTTTTTAAAAGATATGTAAAAAATATTTATTCTGAAGTCACTTTTTGAGCGTAGATACATTAGATTAGAATATGGTTTATTGATAGAACTCTCTTATTAATTGTAATTTTCTATGATCTAAAATTGAGCAAATAACTAAATACAAACTAAATTCGTTTGGTTTTTTCAATTCACAGAATTCTGAAGATACTTTAACTTTTTCAATAAAAATATGTAATAAACAAATGAATACATATACAAAAATATGTACATACCTTCAGTTATCGATTTTAGTCCAGTCACTCTTGAAGCCATCTTAGTTCAACGTCTAAGCATACATACTTAGAACGTAGCTATATGTATTTTTATTTTTAAATTGTTAATAATCTTAATTGTAAATTAAAAATTAATTTCACAATACACAACCCATACCATACGGCATACATATGAATGTGGTTGAGTAACCTACTGAATAATTTCGCTTATCAGTGAAATTAATTTTATTTATTTTATTTTATTTTATTTTTTTATTAAACACAACAGCTGAATAATTTCCATTGTATTTCAACTTTAAAAGAAACTGATGACTTCATTTTAAATCAGATTCTGCTGATTTAGTCATAACAAAGGTGCTTAATTCTTATTAACCATAATATTGAGACTCATAATTTGCATACGTTGATATATATTTTTTTTTAAATTCACAAGTGAAAGAAAATTGAAACCATTGAATGTATGTTAAATTTTTATTTCTCATGCATTTTTTTTTTTGCGTCTGTTTGCAATTTCAACGGAAATTTTTATTTGTTTTTGTTTTTTACTTTTCAATTATAATTCAAGAATACATTGCAGGTATGAATTGACTGTAAATGTATGCTTATGGAAGATAAATTAAATAGATCAAATAAAATGTGTTTGAAAATCACAAAAAAAATACTCGTTTTGAGAAATTTCCAGTAACAATATTTTAAGAAATTTGTTGAAGATTTTTTGTTTTTTGTTCAGTTTAAATGTTAAACTTAAAAATTATTTTTCTTTAATATCGCCAGAGAATAATAGAAAGAATTGCCAAAAGTCAAAATGAATATATAAATATCTACAGAAAAGTGTGTATGTTACAGCTTATTGCATTTTTATACAACTTTTATTATTATTTTCTCTCTAAAAGTTCACATATAGTTCTTTTCTCCTTCTTTTCTCTTGCCAAAAAAAATACCGTTTGCATATTTACAATATTTAATCATGACATACATGTTGACATTTTAGTATCGGTATCTATTGCACATCATAGTCCTTGAATTTTATGTTAGATACCGGAAATATTTCAAATATAAAATATGTTTACAATAAAAATATAGTGAATGTCACATTATGATAATTTGCTATACATCTGATGTACGTGAACAAAATCATGAAAATCAATATTTATGAAATTTTACCATAAATTCGGAAAATAAAAGTATCTCATCACCAACATCTCAAAGTATAACATCATAACATTTCTAATTAGTGATTTTGTTTTGTTTTATTTGTATGAAAAAAAGAAATATTATTTTATCGGCAGACTTCAGACTTAGCTTTGCCTAGTTTAAGTTATATTTGAGGGGAAAGTAATCAGTGAGAAGGCCTGCTACTAAGTGGACGCCTGCTGAGTTTGAGTAGCTGCTCTGTAAGTTTATTAGAAGGAGCTATAAACTTCTTCGCATGTTTAAAGCCTTGAGTTTTGACCCAATGTTTTAGAGTGCAATTTCTTTTCTTATAACTCTTCCTTCAGAGGTAATAAATAAGGTAAATATGACCCTCTATTGACATCAACCCTCTTATTACAAATCCTTCTTGAGTCGTGCTTTTAAATCCATATTAAGATATGAAAATCAAGTCATTTTGTATAAATCAAAGGTCACCTATGAATACTTGTTGTGTTGCATGCTCATGTAAAACATTAAATTCAGTATGAGAAATTTACTTCTTAACAACAAAATTCACACTGCTTTATTTTAAGGTAGTAATTTTTTTCCTTCTCAATTTAACTATTCTTTTTTTTTTTTCATTGCATTTTATACCTTAAGTAACTTTTTTGCTTTACCGATATAAAGTTTTCTTAAATCTTGAAAACTCTTGATTTTTTTTTTGTTTTTGCACCTTACATATAATTTTGAAATATTTTTTTATTAAAAAATTTCAAGCATAATGCATTTTTCTACTTCCTTGAAAAAAAAAAACTAAAGTTAAGGAAATGGATTTCTTTCAAGATTTTACATAAGAAAAAAGAAAAAGAAAACTGTCAAGTGTTTAAAAGTTAGGTACACTTTTGTGCATTTAGGATAACACAAGGTTTTTATACAATTTTCTTCTTCTTTTTTTTTAAGTGAAAAATGTAGATAAAAATTTTTTTTGGGTATGTGTATAAATTTTTTCTGTAATTCATTGTAATTCACAAAGAGAAGGTTCTTATTCACTTCACAAATTTTTCAAGTTGTTTATATTTGGAATATATAAAATTATAATATATTCGCAATTTCTTTCACACTTTCAAATATGACAATTTATTTTTTTTTCTAGAAGAAGTATGTTACTATGTATAGTAAAAATAATTACACAAGATAAAATAAAATTATAGATAGTCTATATCCATAATTGAAGCAAATAGAATTAATTACAAGCTTTAAATGTATTCATTTAACTATTTAAGCTCATAGGATAATTTTTTATTATCCTTAATTAGATGTTTCTTTAGATACTTTTGGAGAGTTTAATGATCACTAATAGGATTTTTATGTTGAAATATAGTACTCCATGAGAAATATACATACATACATACATATTCATACATATGTGTTATAAATGTTACACCTTTAATCTTCAGTAATAAGAAATAAATTTAATTTATTAACTTGGTTTTATACTTTATTATGTTTGTATCATTTTTGTATAAATTAATTTGGAATAAACTATATTCAAAAAATGTATCTTTTTTTTATCTTAACTTATGCAATGTAACTTAAGCAATTGAAGTATTAAATTTTGAATCGTTACGAATCGCTTAATTATTTTTTCCTTTAGATTAAACATACAATGAACATTAACAATGTACATATTATGTAAATTATGTATTTGGAACTGGTACGAAGTTTCATTATTTCAAAGCTGAAGTTTATATTTTTCGTCTATTTCATTGTAAAAATAGAAATACGTACGTAAAAGGGAATAATATAAGTATCGCACATCTAATCAATAGTAACAGGCTTATATTGTTTCCCTAAATAATTGCAAATCGCATGTGTTTTTTTTTTTTATGGTATAACTCAAACAAGCATTTCTCAAACAAAAAATAAATAACACGTTTCTTTCCACGTGTAAAAGAAAATAGGGTGTTTCATTACATACATACATAATATACTTATGTACATAGGTATGTATGTATAAGTTTTCATGGGAATTCCTCTAATTCTAATACAGAGCTCTATGTCTATGTATGTATTCTCTAATGATTCCTCTAAACATTAATAAGAGTTCTTTAATTTTACCTATACCTTTTGCACTTTATTTTGGACAAATTTATTGTTTTCATCTTCATAGAATAATTTGTCTTTAATACTTAAATTCTAATTAAAGGGGCTTACGTATATTTCATTTTTACCCAAAACCCTTAGGAATTCCAGATGTTTTTTTTTTGTTCTTGTTTTTTTCATTCATTATAGAATACATATATCATCATACGTATTTCATGCGATGATCATATTCCTTATCTACTTTTTTTTTCATATATTAACACACACGCAATGATACATGCATACATACATATTTCAAAATTTTCGACAAAGACAAATGTGACGAATAGTAAAAATATTAAGAACACATGTGAATATTATAGTAATTAGTTTTTAGTAAGGAAAAATTCTTTTCTAATTACCCGTGAAGGGTTGATTCTTTTAGTTCTTTTTTTTTTAAATTTTGATTTTTTATGTTTTGAGTTAATTAAGAAATTATTAGCTCTTAAAATATTTCTTTCTATTTTTATAATTTAATACCGTATAAATATATATAATTTGTTCATTAATTTCTATCTGATATAGAAAATTACATATTATGAAAAGCTCATAATGTATGTATAGTTACATAATATCATACATACATATGTATGTACGAGTATATATGTACTTGTATTACAATAATCAACCCTTAAAGTAATAATTATAATTAATGGGTTTTTGGATATAATTGTGAAATTACATTAATATCATATAATAATGTTATGGCTAGATACTTTATATTTTGTGTGAAATTCAAAATGTCATTTATCATTCAATTTCATTAATAAATTATAATCAATATGTGCACAATATATGTATGAATTCTATATAGAGTAAATCATTCGAGTGGAATACTTTGTGTAGTATACGGTCTACAAAATATATTTTAGTAAGAATTCAAATTAATTGTGAATAATTCATAAATTGTAGTACACCAATATAATGATAACGAATATTTAATGAATTTACATTTCAAATTTCAATTAAATTACACAATTAATAATTTATTCCTTTATCACTTAATTGAAAAACAGAATAAAAAAACAACAACAATGACATTCAAAGTTCTAACTAAAGTATTAGATTAATTATTATCATTCTAAAGCAATTATAATTTCTAAATAATTAAAAAAAAAAAACACAGTGTTTAAAAAAATTTAAAAACTTTTTTCTTCTGCGATGGCTCAAACAACGTCAATTGTTGTTTGCTGAGCATATTGTCCCAGAGCCTCTTTTTTAAGGCCTTTCTTTCCGTCGAAGTTGTTTTTTGTCCATGTTCCCCAGTCACATACGCAACGACATTTACATTATCAGTTATTTTTCTCTGAAAGTATTATGATTTCAAAACAAGAAAAAAGAGATGTATATATGTGTTCTTTGCAGCTCTTATCCTCGTTTGAAGGTTTAAGTTTTCTTTAAAGTTACATTATTCGACAACCGATTTGTTCTAATACAAGTTGTGACTAAATGTTCTACATTCTCAAGGTACTTTCAAATATGAAACGTTACGTTATTTGTTTCATAAAATTTTGAATGGTCATTGTGTTTTTATTTTCAATCAGGAATAAACCGACAAAAATTTTAAATTAAACTTTTGAAAAATTCACAGTGAGAATTAAAAAATATCTTGAAGAATACTTACGAAAACTATAATTAAGAGAAACTATGCATATTGGAACAGATATTTTCAAAACGTGCATAAAAAAAGTAAGGTCTAGAAACACTTCGGGGATAAAAACTTCATTGTAACTTTTAATACAAAAAATACCATCACCTTTTTGATCCTTTAAACTCCGTTCAATTGATTGAGATAAAAAATTTTTATTGAAAAGTTTGAAATTTCTTATCGACTGACTACTTCTCAAACTTTTGCTTCATTCTCAATTTCTTCAATTTTTTTTTCATTGTTCGTGTTACGACACCAGACAGCATTCATGATTTTAAAAGGATAAAGTTTTCAGATAATTTTATTTAAATTTCCGTTAAAAGAAACTGAAATTTTTTCAAATTATTCCTTAAAAAATGAACAAAAAATATTCATTGACCAGACCGAACCCTCACAAAACAATTTAATTTTTCCAAACTCTCTCATTACTCGTTAAAATTTGTTTTTTATACAACGTAAAACTACATACAAACAAATCCGTTATCTATCCATATAGCTAATCCTTAAAAAATATTCAATATAATGAAAAAGTTAAGCATATGATATGTGTACAACAATAAAACTTTCCAGACAAATTTTTACACTGATATTTTTTTCCAAAATAAAATATAACCTAAATGATTGTTTTACTTCATTTCCGGAATTTAATAAAAGTTTTTTTTTTTTTAATACAAAACTGTATTTTTTAATTCTTATTAAACGAAATAACACTGCAGAAAAAAAATGATAATTTGCAATACATTTTATACACACATTTGTGACCTTTGGGCTATTAAAAAAAAATATTCATATCTACATACTTTACAGTTTTTTTTCTGTTATTTAAATAATTAAAATTAATTTAAAAAGCTTCGAGTCTGACTTCAGTTTAAGCACATATTTTCTTGAAGTCTTAACAAATTTACTTGCTTTTTGTCCATTCTTTCAATTTGTTGCTTTTTAAATTTACAAATTTCTTTGTTAAACATGACAAATATTTATTCTACTGCATATCAAAATAATTTATCGTATAAGGATAATAGTAAAAATTATTTTTGTTGTTGTTTTTATGTTGTCATTCATTAGAATAACGTAAAAGCGTAAAAGAGTTTCCAAGTTTTAAATCGTAAGTGTAATTCTGATATTTTATTCTTGTGTTTTCATTTTGTTTTCATTCTTTTTTCTGTTTTTAAATTTATGGATCAGGTTGACCGACTTCGGTTCATTTTATGATGATTGCAGATAGCGTTATGTTGACAATAAATAAAAGTTGAAATATGTGTAAGTGTATTACGTAAATGATTGTTCAAAAGGATTTTGAAATCTATATAGATGGATAAATTCAATGTAAAAGATTTTCTACTGCAATAAAATTATTTTACAATTTTCAAAATGGATTTTTTTTTTTTTTTCAATAAAAATAACATCAACTGACAGTTTTAGCTTTGATTTGTAAATAAAATTGAAAGTCACGACTATCAGCCAATATGTAAATCTAACTCACCATTAATGGAAAATTTAAAGTTCCACTATAATTCTTTATTAACTTTATTTACAGTTTACCTCGTTGGTAAATACCGCCCTTAAATATAAAGTTGATATAAAAATATTTTTAAAGTAAATGTATCTTTTTTTTATATTTTCAAAAACTTATTTTCATAATTGGGAAAAATAATATAATACATATTCTCAATCATTTTTCTTATATTTTCTCATTATTACAGATTTATTTTCATTGTTTCTTCTTTAATAATAAATTTTTGTCATAAACATAGCCGAAATATGTACATGATTAATTATACACATAATATGTATGTATCAACTTACATCAACTTACTTATGAATTAAATAACGAATAATTCAAAAACAATGTATGCCAAAATAAATAAGGAAAATATTATGTATGTATGTAACTTTTTTTTTCTACGAGCAAAACAACCCTTAAGACAGAGGAGGCGATATAAGTGACAACCTGTGATAAATTAGGTTCTAAGTAGAAAATGTACGGAACTAAAAGTATCAAGAAACAACATTCGAATAAGGAAAAAAAGAAAAGTGTTTAATAATATTATTTTTATATAAATTTTTGAATTTCATAGAAAATATGAGTTTTTTATAGAAAATAAAAGTTATTCTCTGCATGTTTGATATTTGACAAACCAATAAATTTAAAAAAATCTCATTTTCTCAAGTTTATTTACTTGATTACTTTATGTTTTTTAGTAAAAATAAGTGGCCATTTTAACTCTTGTTTGGGCTCCCTTTACTACACATTAAACACACAGTACTGTGCGTCAGCATGTACGCAAATATGCATTCCTATTCCTATACCATCTTTTTCTTGTCGAAAATTCATCTATTATTAAAAAATCCATGAGTAATTGTAATAAATTAAATGTGTAAGATTCATTAAATCTTTGAGACTAAGATAGATCGGATCGGGCGTACTACAGTACGTATAATGAACAATTTAAGAGAGCCATTATTTTAACCTGAAATTCGCAAAGCTTTGGAGCTCCTGACAGACAAAATTTTTGCTGACACCAAAACACCAGAAATACGAAATTGGAGAGATGCCTTGGACCAGAATCGTTAAAAAGCCAAAAATCGATTTTAAAGCTAAAAAACAAAAATTAAGAATTAGTTGATCAAAAAAAAAAAGAAAAATGAAAATAATAAAAAAATGGAAAGAAAAAACCGAACAATTTAAAAAAAAAATGCTAGAATACTGAAAATGATCCTAATTTTTGAAAACTTTAGAGCATTTCAAAAAAAAGTAACTGGTTGATAAAACCATTAAAAATCACTTCTACAGATTTTAAGTTTTAAAAATTTAACACAGTCAACAGAATATCTTTCATGAATTGTAAAGAATCGCTCAAGAAATTATTATTCTTTGGAAAACAAAAAAACTGTGTTAGATAATTATTAAATACTAAATTATGTTAAGGATTGTAAAATACCCTGAAATGCGAATTACCTATGTATCGTTTTAAATGCAATTTGTTTCTAAAATAACCTCAAGTAATAAATACAATTTTGCATTTGACATTATTAATTAATAGGAGTAGTATGCATTGTTGATCTGCACAAAAGATCAATATTGTTCGAAGTGCAATGATAGTCCATAATCTATCTATGCATTGTTGATTATTTAAATTTTCGTTATAATTACGTAAACGAATAAATAAAATCAATGCAAAATAAAAATTCTATAATATTTGCTGCAGTTTCTAAGCAATTTTAGAATTTTTTTAATTTCACGGTATTCTTTTATGAAGATTAAATATTCTAAAAATTTATCTTAAATTAATTTTTGATGTATCATATTTCTCTTTAATATCCCTTTTTCAAAAAAGAAAAAAATATCATATACAGAACTTTAAATCGTATATTATTGCCTTATACTTTTAATGTTTCAAATCATATCAAAGAAAAACTTATGGAAAATCTGATTTGATGTTTAGCTCCTTATTGCTTTTCTATATACATCAATAGATTCATTACTACACACGGTGATTCAATTGAATTTGATATGTTGTTAATTAATGTTAAATTTCAACGAAATATACAAAACAAAATGTGTAATATTCCTACATTCCTGAATTTTCAAGCATTTAGTAGCTAGAGAGCGTCAAAGACTTTTCGGTATAAGTTCAGTTTAGAACACGTGAAGACGTCGTGGGAAAATTAAACTAAGTTAATTTTTTTCCAAAATGCGTTATGGATTTGAAAACTTAAAATTTGGTTGAACATGGTTTGTTATTCCTCTGTCATCTTCATATCTTACTAACTAGAACCGTTGTCCTTTTTTTAATAAAATCCTCTTACCATATTTGCATAAATCAAAACTTTATACTCTAGAAATGATCTAAATTTTTTGAATCACCCTAAAACTACACCAAATCAATCCTACATTAAAAATTACATAGATTAAAATTTAAAAAAAATTATTTTCGTTTAAAATTTGACAGAAAGGAAGAAAATGTATATATTTGATAAAAATGTAATATAGAACGTTATCACTCTTTATGTAACATACATAGAGAACTTAAATATAAATCGATATTACATGGAATGTGTAATATAATAAAAAGAAGGAAAATTTTCCAAAGAAAATTCTTAAAGTAACGAAAAGAAAAAAATTTAGAGCTAAAACATAAGTAGAATATATAAATAACAACAATTGAGTATTTTCTATTAAAGTAACACATTATATAGCACCCTAGGGAATAATGTGATAGTACCGCAGAAATTTATTAGACAGATCAAGATAATATGTAAGGAATGAAATTTTTTAGAATATAAAAAGGATATTAAATCTTGTTTTTTTTGTTTTCATTCATACATACATACGTCGAATTTTATAAAGTATATTATATATGTACAAAAATTTTAAATCTTTTTCGTTATATGTTAAGGAAATGTGTATATAAAATAGGAGTATGAATTTTTATTTTATAATATACATATATGTATATTACAATCTAAATATGTATTTCATAAAACGGAAATAGAACGTAGATAACTAATTTGTAAATAAATAATTTTAATATTTTTATTCACTGCTGGAAACCCAGGGAGTACATACATACTTATGTACATACATACATTCATATATGTATGTATTTATGTAGGTAAATAGTACGTGAATGTGTGTGGAAAAAAAAAATAAAGAAATAAATCAAAATTCACGCGGTACAGGAAAAATTAAAGCATTCCAGTTTAAAAAATGACTACATAAACGAGAAAAACAAATACATATAGTATGTATGTGGTTATTTTTAGCTTTCAATTCCTCGTGGAAACTAAAATCTACACAACTTTCCCAATGCCAATGAACCTAATTGACTGCCCTAACTACATATCGTAGAAATATGAAATTTGAATGGGCCGTGCTATTTAATCAAAGAAAAAACTCACAAACCCGTTAAAAATCATTCTCTTCTATTATTTTTTAGCTAAATTCAATTTTTAGCTTTGAAAAATTCATATCTTATAACATATCTGCCGTACAAAGGACAATCGCGTCAATTACATTTTCACTCATTTTGACTTAGATATATTTATGATATAATATATAGTTATACATATGAACAAGTGGAAAAATTAAATTATATATATAATATATAATATATAGACATATTTTTTAATAGAGAATTTTTCCTCCAGTTCATATATATAACTATATATTATATCATAAATATATTTAACTCAAAATGAGTGAAAATGTAATTGACGCGATTGTCCTTTGTACGGCAGATATGCATTCGGCTTGCAAAAGAAATCCTTATAATTTTCTTGACTATTCCTATTTTTATTTGACGAGCTTAGTTTTCACAAAATGTAGTCAAAACAAAAGTTTGTTAGAGAGTAGCTTCATTTTCGGGAGACGTTGAAATTTAGTAGGTAGATATTATTTTTGTATGAAGCCAAGAGCGATTATAGGATTAAGATTTGCGGGGGTTGGCAACCAAACTGTACAAATGGCGGATTTTCTAGTATTTTGAATATTCTTCTTCTAAGGAAGTTGTCAATGATAATTTGTATTTCTTGTATTGTTCTCATAATCAATAATAATATTGTAGTTTACAGCCGTATTGAAACATTGACTTCATACATATGTACATATGTATACATTGTATGCAAATGTGTTATTCTTGAAAATTATTTCCAATAGCTGTTTTCCATCATTTTTCATTTAAACGACATCATAACATCAAACATTATAGGTTTTATTCTTGCTTTTTGTGAATGTTAATTTATTTAAAAAAAAAAACAATTTTTTTTTTTGCTTTGATGTTAATTATTAGCAGGACTTTAAACTTTTATTTCATTTAATTACCTTATTTTTTTACTTACATATTTATATATTTATTTTTCCTTTTTTTGTTTTTGAAAATAAAATCTCTGTTTAAATTTACCTAAAAAGTGAATGTGAAAAAAAAGTCAACACTCATTAAAAGAACGCGTACCAAATAAAAAAAAACTTTTTCTTCTTAAAGAAAAAAAATATTTTTTCATGTCATATAAAAAGTAATTTAAATCGACCTTTGAAAAATCAAAATTTTTCATAGAAACTCTTTATAAATTAGTAAATAGAAAATTTTAATATCCTTGATTTTATTTAAAATATATTTCATATATTTAACAACTCAATTTAACTTTTGCTTTCTATGACAATCGGTAAATTATCTACTATATTTTCTTTTTGTTATGGAAACTCAAGTAAATTTAAAAAAAAAATACAACTTTAATTTTTAAATAAATTTTTGTACAAATCATTCATAAACTTTATTCTTTCTTTTTAGTTTTTCTCCTTTTTTTGTTCAAATAAGAAAAACAAAAAAATACATTTTTAATACTTTTTATTATGAAATAACAAATTTTTGTTCAAACTCACAAATTTTAAACTAATTTTCAAAGAATAACAACATTTTTCTTAATGGGTTGGCTTACAGAAAACCCATTTCATACTAAAACAACATAAACATTTCATGTTGATTTTATTTCATTTTTTTTTTCGGGTTTGTGGGTTTTATTTTTTTCTTGATTATATCTTTCTTAAACAAGTAATGCTATTTAATATGTATAATTTTTTTTAATTTGAATTTTTTTCCTCCTACCTTTTTTAAAATGAAAATTTTTTTGTTTTTTAAAAAATGTCCTTCGGCCATTATGTATAATTTTTCTTTTGTTTATCTTTTAAATATTCTGTCATTTTCATTTACGTCATTTTAATGAGTTCTTAATTTAAACAAAAGATGTTCAAAAATACAGTGTAATTTTTCCTTCATGCACAAATTAATTATTATATCTAATTATTAATTAAAGAATATTTTATTTTAAATTATCATATCATACTTGTTGAAGAAAGATACAATTTTGATAGGTATAGAGTGTAACTTCATTCAAGGAAGATTTTAAAAATTGTGAGGGGAGAAGCAATTTTATAATTATTATTATTATTTTTTCTTGAAGAATTGAAGTTTCTATTGATATTGATTACAAAAGAGATCTAAATTGAAATCTACACAGAGAAACAATTTATATAATAAACTTTTAAACTTTCATTATTTACTTCTAATTTAAATTAATATTTTTTAAATAATTTGGACGTATTTTGGTTCTTTGTTAAAAAATATTTATTTTATACAAAAAGATATTTACGTAATAAGTTTTATTAATTTATGATAAAATAATTCAAATCATTTAAAATAATTCAAATCATTTGCAGACATTAATCTTAAAATAAAAAGTATTGTAAAAAACTTTCGATGAAAGGATCCACCTGTAAATGTAGTGTAATTAAAAAAAGGCAACGATGATTATACCTAAATATAACAAACAAAATAATAAGGTAAAACATCTCGTCTGCGGTATTGTTACCAATAATTTTTACCTCTTGGAAAAAGACCTTAAGCCCTGACACACATTTTTATTGTGTTACAGATATGTATGTTCTGTATCTTGTGAAGAAAAATTGCAGTTCTAATTCGTCAATTACGTATGTGCAACGGAGCATAAATGTTTCAAATTTTAGTGTCAACTGTGCAAAAGTTAAAAAAAGAAAAAATACGGTCAAGCAATAAGAAACTCTTTTTCAATAATTTTAAAAAAAAATCTATCATGATGTGCAATTTTTCTCACATTTCTTGTTATATATTATTAATTATATTATTATATTATATTATATAGTATTTTTTTATAAGGATGCCTATCAATAGATTTGAATACCCTAAATTTTATGAAATTTAAGCTTCGATTTGCTACTGATATCCTATTTCTCTTCTACCCCTTGAAAATTGACTTTTTTTTAATATATTTTTCATGTATAAACATTTTACCATTTAAAATAAAACAAACCAGTCAGTATAGTGAAATTTAACATTTTTCTTCCGACTGTGGTCACTTAAAATATCGATTTATTATACTCCAATATTCATTTTTATTAAATTTACATTTTCCATAAAATCACAATATAAGTAACAAACAAATGCAATTTTTTTCCATTTTACTCAGCACCAATAAATTTGTATAAACATTTCTAAAAACCACATTGAAAAAACATCTATCTATAATACATACTAGATACATATAAAAACTCAGAACGTACATATAGGTATGTGTAACAAAAGGGTTGAACAAAATTCAATTTAGGAATTTTTTGAATATTATTTAAAAATAAATTTATTTTGAAATTGAAAATCCTATAAAATTTTCAACAATAGAGGTTTGGTATATATGTAGATATTTTTTTACTCAATTCAATTTACTGCAAAAAGTATACTAAACAACAATTTTTTATATATTTTTCTAAAACAAATCTACATAAATATATAATATTTCAAAAATAAATGTTTTTTTTTACTACAACAAACGTGTACTCATACATATGTAGTAACATATGAATTCAGCAGTTCAATAAAAATTGTACATAATTTGTTTATGCATTTTATTTAATTTTTTTCACTGTAATTAGTAGGTTCAGAGTATTTGTGTAGAAAAAAATTATTGAAAAACAATTAAATTTTTAAATTTTGTAAGTTTAGCTTTTTTATAACGGATTATTGTGAAAATTTTTATTGTTTATACCTACATATCTAAAACTTTCTAAGAAGAAAAAACAAGGCGTTATGAAAATCTCTCCGAAATTTCATTTTTATTTACAATATCGTTGTCATTCTGTGTCATTCATTTGTTAATGAATTTTTCTATTTTTGCTCAAAATAAATATCTTGTATGATGTTTGTCATATATATTTTAAAGTAAGTATCTTTATACTTACTTCATAGTAAAATTCAAAGAAAAATAAAATTAATCGAGTATTAAACCAAAATTTAAATTAATCTTTTTTTAAAATTGTTATATATACAAATTAACACTATTTCTAGGCACTTTTCTATCATATTACCAAGACCAACTTACCTACTGAATTATTAGAACTAAAGTTTTACTTTACTACATAATACTACAAACATACAGATTACAGGGTCATTATCATGTTTAAAGGATAATTTCATAGGCTTTTTAATGTGCAATTATACGGAACACGTTTTTTGTTGTTGTTTTTTTTTATATTAAATTTAAATGAGACAAAAAAAGGGCAGCAATTTAAAATTATTACTCTATTCCTTAAAGCTTTCAGTATTACAAAGATCTTCATTTCAATATAATTAAAAATCTTTTTTTTTTCTTCACTTTATAATTTTAAAATGCACAAGATTTCAGTATTCCTGTTATTTCATCGTGAGCACGAGAAGAAATTTGCATAAAACAATCATCAATTCAAACATATTTTTAAAAAGTTCTAAAATTAAAAAGAAAAAAATTTCAGTTGTGTACAACATTATAAATTCTCCTTATTTTAAGAATGTACTTTTATACTATTCTGAAAATGTGACACAAACATTGAAAAAAAATGTCTAAATTTTTTATTATACCTACTCAGTTTATATTTTATAAAATATTTAAAAATAATGAAGGACATAATTTTTGATAAAAAATGAAAAAAATGGGTAAAATAACATTTTAAAATTGAAAAAAAAAAGATACACATGCTAATCACATTTACATTTCCCCTACTACACACTATAATTTTTTCTTCTTCATTTTTTACATAATACTTTGTTTTTTGCAAAATAACTTATAGCTACATTTTAAATTTTCAAGTGCGAAAGACGAATACATCTACACACAAACATGTAATAAAAAAGAAGTAATTACACAAAAAAATCTTTGGATAGCAAAGCAAAAAATTTTGTATGTTAAATTTAAAAGTTATTTTATGAGTGTGTATTCGCATGTATATCTATTATGTATATATATCACATAAGAACAGATACCCAGTATTTGAAACTATGAACTAATTGTTTCCTTTTTAATATCCGGGAAATTTTCAACTTTCCTTTTATAAAGCAATTCTTTTCTGTCTTCATCATTAACTTATACATATATGTAAAGTTCCTGTTTAATATTTTTTTTTTTTGTAAATGAAAAGACTATAGAATTTTAGTATATGTAAAATATAATCTATTCTTGTGAACATGCATGAAAAAAAAAGCTTATAGGTATGCAAATTAAAATAAAATTTTATATTATATTTGTAAATGTACAGGAAATTCTTGTTATAAAAAGTACAAAAGTAAATTCGAAATGAAAATGTTAGAAGGACACAAATTTAGTTGTATAATATGTGAAAATGTTGATGAACATATACATAAATACATACATGTACGTATACATATGTGTATGTAATTAATTAAGTTATTTTATTTATAAGACACAAAAATTGTATTATAAAAAATCAAAAGTATGTACATTTGTTACGCTTATTACCATTTAAAAAAATACACTTAAAGGATTTTTACAAAGGAAATGAGAAATTAATTTTATATGAAGAATTTTTATTTTTTGTATTTTGAATTCTTTGAAATTTTAAATAAAAGCACAAATTATAAGTAATGATTCAAATTCAAAGTGAAAAAAAATGCATAAGGTAATTGAAATTACAAGTTGAAAATAAAGATACTTTTTTGCAAATTTTGTTTTTTTATAATATAATTATATAAGTATGTAAGTACATACGTCGTGGATAACTGTTTTAATTCGGTAATCCATTTTTATCAATGACCCTTTACTATCTTTCAGCCAGTATCATAATTCCAAACAACTTCCGACTTCTATTCGCAAAAAATTGAACCAAGCGTGATTTGATAATCATTATAATTTTGCAAAGAACAAAATAAATTGCAGTCTGACGGTACAAGGTCAGGAATATAAAAATGTGTCCAATAAAAAATCGCAAACGAGTTCCAATTACCTTACTAAGTTACAAAAGAGGTATGTATGTATGTATGTGACCTTCTATTTGTGGAATGTTTGATTTACCAGTTCTGATTAACTCAAATATTCAATATTTTAAGTTTATTGAACTATTTAATAATCATAAATTCTGTTGGATAGTTAAAATACATAAAACATAATATACAAAAAAAAAACCAGACATAATCACGTATAGGTATTATGATAATATGGACAGAGAGTAATTATAATTATATTTATTGTTATGGAATTACATTATCATTGATATGGGAGTCCTGTCTATCATGGTTAAAAATTTTAGTATATGTACTTAGAACAAGATCGTTGTTGTGACCAGGACTACAAGGTGAATTATCATAAGATATTTTAATGTTGAAAATCTTTATTGAAAAATAATACTGTTTTGTTAATTACCTTTTGTCTAGAAAGTATCTTGTGAAATACATATATACATACATATAGTACATATATCAGACTTATTCCTAAAACCTAAAAATTTGATTAATATTGGTAGTTTTCGGTGTATTTAAAAATAAATAAATAAATAAAAAGATAATCTCCCTTGAAACCACTGGTTACACAATATAATACTATTACAATATTGTGGAAACTGTGAAAAAATTAAACAGGAGTTATCGTAGTATCTATTACTGCTTTATAGATTCTAATAAATGTAAAGTGACGTCAAATCAAACTTATAGTATACGTAAGCCTAACCTTTGGTCAATAGTATATGTCTATAATAAGTGACCACTACTGCGTTTTCAGATAATATCCTGACCTAAGAAAACTAGACAAAGCTGATTCTTGACTATGTCGCTTCTGCCTGTTACTTTAGAGTAATAGTTCGCAAAAGATAAGGGTTTGGCTATCCCTGCTGACATCAGGTCTCTGACTTCTAGAGCAAATTCCAAGCTATTTCATGTTTTGTAGGTATATAGACAACTAATATAAAAAAATTTGTTGAATGAATCTCAACTTTCTAATGGTATAGAGAATATTAAAATATTATTTTTTATGTTCAGGTTATATTAATTTGGAAAGAAAACGTTCTCTATACATCGTTTTCGAATATTTCAATCAAATGGCGTCATACACTGAGATATGAGAACAAAGCCCGGAAGAAGTCTATATACCTTGAGGATTAATGAGTAAAGTCAATAGACCACTCTTGCTGTGAAATGAGGTTGCAATGCAATTAGGTACAACACAAAACAAAGTGGCCTTAAAATAAAGCTATTTGTATCCAGAAGCTATTATCCTACTACAAAATTAAAAATTTCACCAAAAAAAAAATCATAAATTTTTGAAAAATCCTTAAGGGTTTCAAATATTAGTATTAATTTCAAGTTTACACATAGATGATTCAATATTATTAAAATCATAAATAACATACAATATATCATTTACTTGAATCTTGTCATGTCCACTTTCGTATTTTCATATTTTTGACTTTTTTATATATGTATATTTTTTTATTCAAATTAATCCAATTCAGATCGAAATGTATGCTATTTGTTCTAAAATATTTAGCTTTTAAACATTTTTTTTTTAATAATTGTAATATTCATCTGTTATATCCATAAACGAATTGTATTGACAATACAAATATGTACAATGTCAGCAATAAAAACAATGATGATGACATATGTATCTTTTTTCTACAACATATATATGTATGTATATACTCATGTGTAAAATGAAATAAAAAAGAGAAAAAAAAATACAAATATAAATTGTATAAATATGTAACTGATGATTGAATGCTTTTATTGAACTTTGAATAAAACTCATATGATAAATTACAGGATCAACTGCAATCATTCAGAGGAATTTTTGTATACATATTTACAAAAATTTTCATTTCATATTTTGATTTCATTTTTTTTTTTGTTTGTTTTTAAATCAGATAAAAGCTTTTCACATCAGTTGGTATTTACTTGAACCAATTTATCAATTTTATGAAAAACGCATAAAAATTGAGATTTGATTTTTTTTTCATTTTCATAGATTATTATTGTCACTGTAAAAATATTATTATACCAAAATATCAATCAAAAAATAAACGAGTAAAAAAAAAAATAGTAAAAAATGAAATGGATATTTGAAATGTTATCGTTCTAATTTTAGTTGAAATGAACAATTGAGAAAGGTTTATTGTTTCTTCTATTATTTACTTTCCATTTTTTGTGTAATAAAGAAGAATCGATTTTTTTTTTTTTTAAATTTTGAATATTGAACAAAATAAACTTTAGATAGGTACATATTCATATTTGAAAAAAAAAAAATTTCCCGCGTCTCCACATAGTTTTGAGAATTCGAAAAATTTTTTCTTCATGAAAATTTAATTTTTTATTTGAGTAGATAGGAACTATAGAAATTTACTTCAAAGGCCTGTAAATTGTGATATTTCCAAAATAGACTTCTACTAGAATCAGTGCTGAATGAAACTTTAAAAATCTATAAACAAGGTTGTTACTAAATAGTGATTATAAATATTAAACATACATATTATGTATATACAAGTAAGTTATTGACTTTTCCCATTTTTTTCACAGCTATTGTAATGCCGTGATAATTTTTGTATCTTGTTTACACATAAGCACATATGAGGTTTCTAATGATAATTCATATAAATAATGTAGAGATTTTGTTAGAGCTCTATTACTGGGTCTACAGGGTTCTACGTGAGCTCTCACAAACTCCATATAGCTATTTCAAAATGTGAGAAAAAATTCAATTTTTAATGAGATGTATTCAATGGGCTTAATAAGATGAGTATGTGAGTATGGAAAAAATGTCCATATGTGTTTTCACTTTTTATAGATAATTGCCTTTTTTTTTAATTTATACTAAATAAAATATGATAATCAAAAAACTTTTCAGCAAGAATAATAAGTGTGTTAATATAATACGCTTATTTAACCACCACATATCGAATCTCCTTTTTTTAAAAATCATCAAACGTTATAACGCCTCATCATCCGACTGAGACCTATATGTGATATAAACTCTTTTTACGCTCCATATCATAAGCGTAAAAACAATTTAATCTATAAAAACAAATTGTTCAACATTTCAAAATTTTAATACCTACATAAAATTTTTATCGACCCCGAAATTAAGTTTGTCAAAAAAGCACTATAGGATGACAATTCTGTCCACAAAACAATTTAACTGAAATTTACAATTACTTATACGTATATAATTTAAAAGTAAGTGCATCATCAAAGTATCTACAGATACATATTTATTTTTACGCAAATACTCTTTATTCGATTTTTTTTTTAACTCAATGGGAAATTTGTATTATTTTATATTATATACATATAATCAAAACATCACGTTACCAAAATCTTTATTTAAACTATGAAAGAATAAATTTCAAAGTTGTATTTGAATGAAACCATATAAAGTCAAACAAATAAATATAAAATTTTCATAAATTTAGAATAGAATGTGGATAGAAATCCGCAGGAAGTCAACCACCTATATTCGCGTTAACACATTAAATAAACATATTTATATTGCATGTAAAATATATGAGTATGTACATATGTATCTACTAGAAATTTTGTGTAAACATACATATATATAAGGTTAATGTACCAATGAAATTTTCTAAAAACCGCAAAAGTTGTTGAATAGAAAATGGTCAAGTTGTATAAAACTATCATCATCAATATTCAATTTCTGTTTTTCTATTGTAAATTTTTCATATGGTATATTTTGTGAAACTGAATTTAATTTTAACAGAGACCACATTAATTTGTATTCCAAAAAAATAAATTTGCTCTATTTGATATAAAAAAAAAACAACTGGAGCATCACATGCATATGCACATGGAGTTTGTTTTTTCGTTCATAATGTATTTGAAGAGAATTTCAGAAAAAAGTTATTCGGGGAAATTTTTTTTTTTTTTTCTTCTATATTTTCCAAAAAATAAAAATATGTATGTGTACATATTGTCTTTTATTAATCATATTCATTCTATTTTTTGTACTTATAAGAGGGTATTCCTTGATTGTAATTATGAATGATTAAATCATTTTTAGGGTTTTTCTTATTATGGAAAAATAAAAAAATATGGACTATACTAATATAGTGTAGCCGTCCAATGCTGATTGATGTACATACATTATATGCATTTGCATATCGCCCATTCCATATATCTTTTTTCTTTTTTACCTTCATATAGTTCAAATGTATTCCAGTTGAATGTAAATAATAATGATCCACCCAAAAACCTACCAAACCGAAAAGGAAGATGTTTTCCAAGAATTCTTGTTTTAGTTTTATAAGGCGATAAGTGACTATGAAGGACGGGACATGAAATGACACTCGTTTTTACAGTCATAAATTCAACATTATTTTTCTTTAGAGTATATAACTTTACACCTCCTGTTTCATGGTATATTTTCGTAGCAAACTACGACAGAAATTTGTTATTTCTCCAACTCGCACAAGCTAAGTAAGATACATATTACAACAAATTATGTTTGCCAGGTCATATGACGGATGGGACCATGTTTTCTTTTTGATAATGCACATTGTGAAGCTAAAACAACACTGTACTATTTGTCATAAATGCATTTGGTAGCTAGTTATTTCAGCTCAAAAATAGCCCCCGAAAAACTTAAGGTCGGTGTTATGTGTGTGTTAATGTTTATGTAGGTACCTGATTTTTTTAAAACAAGTTAATAACAAAACAAACGTACAGTAGTGAAATATATACCTGGTGAACCTATTTACCCTATTTATTTTAAAAAAACTGAAAAAATAAATTGTTAGGTTTGATGTAACAGCTCGCGTGAAATGAGCGATATACATAGTATAGTAGTCCACCATTCTCAAGGAAATTATCATAGTTGAAAAAAATTCTCATTCTGTTTTCAAATTTTCAAATTTCGATTTCAATATAACAATTTTGAAAGACAATAAATCGTGATTTTGTCACCCATCACTCATTGAGAAGTCAGCGTAAACGTATCTAAACGAACGGTAGTGCGCGGCCAAGTTTAATACTATGCATGTCGTACATGATTTACACGAACTGTTTCGAGCCATTTTTGACCTCTCACAGCTCGGTGTCTATTAAAGCTAAACATGCAAAATATGATCCACGTAATAATGTACTTTGTCCTGCGCGCTGTACCAAATTTCATGTATATATATGTTCAATGAGTCTTGAGATATCAACCCTAGAAAATAGCTAATTTTGGCACTCAATTTTGGTTTGTATGTGCATTATTGATATTCATATTACTTTTAAAATTAAAAATTAAAACCTGTCAATTTCATTATTGTTAATACGTTCCGTATTGAAATTTTGTATGTGAAAAAGTTATGCAGATTTCATTACTTTTGCTGGCTCAACAGCTAACAAATAAGAACTTGGTCTCGTTTTCACATTTATGTTTTTGGTTGGATTAACTTTTAACTTACAGAATTTTACTGTAATTTCGAAAATTTCTGATGCTATGATTAAAATTAAGTCAACAAATTTAAAAGCATATGTATGTAATGATATGATTAATTGATTATACTGCCTAAATTCATCTGAAATTAAAAATTACTAAGTATTTCCATAGTTACAAAAATAACGGAAGTTGTCATATTTGGATTTATTATGGACTATTGGAACTCTTACCGGTTATATCTAAATCTCGAGTTAAACCTTGCGCCCAGTGATAACGACAACTGCTTTCCGACACCGACAAAATTAGAAGTAAATCTAAGTGAACGACAACGTTGTTATTGTGCGAGAACAACAGTCGTTCTATTGATTCTTATTGAACGTCACGTTGTAGTCGTCGTTGTCGTTACCATTGGGCGCAGGCTTTTACACACTAGGTCCCATTAGTTTCTGAACCACTCACAAAAAAGTAGCTCATTCTGACTCGGCAGCGACTAGATTCCAAACCTTCATAACTTTTACATTTTCCAAAACTCTTTAGCATACTTACTTAAGAGGAATACCCTCTTAAATTTTATTTTGCTTGTTGTTATTTTTTTTATACATTTTTTTTTTAAATTTTTATTCTCCATACATGTTTTTTCCAAAGTATTTCTTTTTTTTAAATTATGCAAATCTAGGAATCGAAATCAATAAAATCAATTTCATAGAAAAATAATTCATATATAATAATATATGCTTAAAGCAAAAAATATATTTTTAATGAAAACATATTTTTATATTTTCAATTGAATAGAAATAAAAATATAGAAAAAATAACAACAATACAATTTTGATCATAATGATGATGATGATGATTATATACATACAATATTATGCCATTTACAATATTGTTTATTTTCTAAAGAAAAAAAATATATAGAATACGAAAATATATTCATAAATTTAAATAAATAAAAATGATTGAATAATTTTTAAATATAATAAGAATATATTTTTGGTTAGACTGAATTGAAATGATTTTATTTTGCATACCTACTTTTTTTTTCTTTAAATTTTAAATTTAATGATAGAAAACATATATATACTTATGTATGTACTGTATGTAGTATGTTAAAACAGTATTTTACTTTTAGTAAAAACAAAATATTCTTGTAAATTTATATTTTGTATTTATCTTATTTTTCAAATGAAAAATTTATTGTTAATGTACTTATAATGAATAATTTTGAATATATATATTTTTAATCAATACTACAAATATTTTTTGAATTATGCAATAGCAAAATATAAATGTATGTGTATGTAACTATCTTTCGAGGAAATATTCTACACAAAAACACTATTTTTTTTACAACTATAAATTTTTTATCAAATTTTATTAAAATTTTAAAATAATAATAATGTATTTGAAATTCAGACTTTTTCCAAATAAATCACTTGTATAAAAATATTTTGAAGAAAAAATAAATAAGCTTGAATATTAAAAAAAAAAACTTTAAAAAGAATACGTTTACTACCCTAAAACTAATACCAAAATTTCACAATTACGTCACGAACAACACTCTTACCCACAAAGTTATTTAGTCAAGGGTTAGTAAGTGGATAAAAAGTATGTTATATAATATATAAAAAGAAAACAAAAGTTTGATGAATCTTGTCTTGTATTTAAATTTTATTACTTTATATTTTATGTTTTTACAGTAATCGAAATAGAAAAGAATGATTCCACAAATTTCGTTTTTAGAAAACTACCTTTTAACTATCAAAATTTTGAAATTTGAGGAAACTTAAATGTGTAAAGTGCTTCAATTTTTTGTTATGTTTAAGAAAACGTCATGCCCGGACTACACATTTGTGAATACACAATATGTAAAAATTTTTACTTATAAATATAAAAAAGTAACATAGGGCCATATTTGGAGAACATGGCGCTTTATACATGTACATTCGTTGAATTTCGGACGCAAAAGAATCGATTATGAAAATCACAAACACTTTTCAAGACAAATAATCTAAACAGTTGCTGTTTAGACTTTGCATATATGTATAGTATGTATAAGTATAGTAACCAGGTATCATACTGTACTGTACATACCATATTATTCTCGACATGGTTAATTTTTGCTAAAATACGAATATCAGGAGTAACTACTTATTTTTGACTTGTTTTAAGTAGTTTAAAAGTTCTCAAAGAAATTGTAATTCCTAAAATTCTATATTTTCCTTCCGTTATGAAAAAAAAGGAAGACAACAATGGTTGTGAAGCATATTATATTGAAAATGTTGGATTAGTTGTAAATACAATTATTACAACAATCGAATACCAAAAAAATCTCATTGAATGTCGAGTTTTTAGAAATCACCACCTTATAACAATTATATGTGATCTTACATGTCTTGTTGGTTATATGTAGGCACAGCTTTCTACTTCATTTTTAGTGAGCTCTTGTGAGTATCCAAATAATAATGAATAACCCGTATTATTTAGTTTCTATAATTGTACAAATTAGAACTATCTATAAATGCTCCCCGTCTTTATTTTTACAAATAAATATTGCAATATTTACTAAGGATTTTTTAAATTTGTTTTTATAAAATACATACTCATAAAAATTATTAGAACATACACATTTACCTTTATCTGATGCATGTTTTCTTCTTCTATGTATAATATATAAAATTTTCTATTAAAATTAAAATATTTCTTTTTACTTCACTATACCCAATAAATTTATAATTTAAAATACCCACAATAGTTAAAACAATAAATAAATTTGAATACCCTACCAAACTGAAAAATGAAATAATAATAATAAAATGAAAGTATATTTATAGTCTATACTCATATATTATAAACAAACAAACAGTTCAAATTAGTTTTGATCTCTTCTTATTTTTAAGGAAATATGTACCTACGAGTATATACATACATGTAGGTATAACTACAAGTTTACAATAAAAATTAAACAATGAAAATTAGATACTATACAAATTCAGTATCTATCTAAGTATTTAATTGTTTTTAAGTGCCCTTTAACAGAATAATGTAAAATCTTAGATAAAATTTATTTGAAATATACTTCAACAGCAAATTGTAAAATACAAAATTTATGTTTTTACAATTAAAATAAACAAAATGCATACAAATATCTATCTCTTTTTTTTTTTTTTCAAATTAGCATCTCAACCTATCAAAAAGTATGTGTATATATATATGTACAATTGTACATATGTATTCGTATGGGTATGTATTTTTGAAAGTATATTTTCATTAGTAAAATATACATAAATGTAAATATTTATTTTCCACTTATAATTTCATTGAATATTGTTTGTAGGTAGGTACCTAAACATTATTTGTGTATGAAAAGTTATTTGTTAAATTTTGAAATTTTTAGTACATTACATACGTAAACTTAACCATTTTATTTAATTTAGGTATTGTTACATAGATTTTTTCTATTTTATTTTTCCATTTTTCTAATAAATTTATCTCACAAATTTTATTGTTTTAATGAAATTTTGTTTTAATTTCCATGCTAGACCTTTAATATGTTAAACTTAATTTGCATCATTTATCACATTAAATTATATTACATGTTTTAAAACCATAAAATAGCGGAAATTAAATTTTTTCTTCGTTCTTATTTTTTTCCTTAAGTTCTTATTAAAACCGGAAAATTATTTTAATCAATATTAATGTTTTTTAATCTAATAAATAAAAACAAAGAAAATTCAAATCTATATAACTAGTCTTGGCTGAGATGGTGTTCATTTTTAATTTAAAACTTTGTAACTAATTCAAATTAATTCAAATATTTTTTTTAAGTGTCATTCACATTTTTCAGAGAGTGTGTATTATTGTGACCTATTAAGTTGTTTAACAAAAACCATTGTTCAAACACAACACACAAAAGCATTGTAAAATATTTAATTTAATTGAGTTTAGTATTCAAATAAGTTTGTAGTAAGCGCATATTATCAAAATGCATATTAGAGTCATCCGTTCATGACATAATGGACACAGAATATCAAACTAAAATAGATAGCAACTGCATAAATTATAATCAAACTATATATTGTTACTGTTGCTTGTTGCATGTATGTAAATAGGTATCCACCTATAGCAATGAAGTTTTTACAAAAACTAAGACTTTTACTTTAAAAAATTTTCGGTATTTATAAAAACTTTTACAAGCTAAATAAAGAGCGAAGAATGCAATTGCGTTCTCCGAAAGCCCATTTACGTATTACACGATTTCAAGTCCATAAATGTTATTTAATTTTTTCTAAACAAAAATAGCACCGCTTTTGATGTTAATATTAATGATTAATGGAACTTATAACTCAACGACAAAGATTAATTTTGAGTAATGTTTAATACAAAAAGCGAAATATGAAATTGTGCATCTCGAAATGCATATAGTCGGTTACTTGTATGTATACTTAATTTTAGATTTCATGTAAATATTACTGATTTTGTCGACAGTATGGTAGTAGTTTAACACAGTTCTTAAATGTTTTATTCAAAAAAAAAAAAAATAAAGTACATGCCACATTAAATACAATTTTTTTGCAACATTTTACTACAGGATAATTTTCATATTCCCAAAATCATTGTCACAATAAATTATCTATAACTTATTTTAAAAACAAAAATAAATTAAAGCATTATAAAATTCAAGTTGAATGACACACGTTCAATCAACCTTATTTTCATTTTTTATTCCTTTTTCCCTCAAAAATTTTATGTACATAACATTTTGCATTTGTTGCAAATTATATTTTATTTTTCAGATTTTTATCTTTTTAATAAATCTTTCACGAAAAATAAAAAATATATCTGGTATATAAAAAAAACAATACTGAAAAAATAAATCTTCATGATTTACCACAGAATAACTTTCTTCACCTTAGACACCACATTAAAAGTGGTTTTGTGCTTAATAAATATAAATGTGTATAATTACATACATACATACATAATTATATATGTACATAGAATATCTTGTATACTTGTTTTCAGTTTGCAGACTAAATTTGGAATTTTATAGATTCCAATCACAAAAGAAAAGTATATAGCATGAAATTGTTATTTTTATAGAAATATTTGCTCTACTTTATTATTATACTTTCCTTTCAAAGATCAAATTTAAGTGCATTTCAAATGATCTAAAAAACATAGATATATTATACTTTAAATACCCACACTAAACTAACATTACAAATAGATACTGCCAATGAAAGTGTAACTAAATGATGATGAACAACAAAAACTTATGTATAATTCAGTTTACTGAAACTGAAAAGAAAGTAAATACATATATTTATGTATATATATACATATGTACATACATACATACCTTTGTGGGTAAGAAAACAATTTTCTTCATTGATTAAATTCAATAAAAGCATTTAGTCTATCAGATTAATGTACTTTACAATGACTTTTTGTTGTTATTTTATAATTGAAAAACACTTTTTTAATTTCGTTTTTTTTTTTTTTCAATATGTGTAGTATCGTAGTATCTCACATTTTGCATACAAAATATATGGCGCTTCATTGGCATAACACTATATGGTTGTTTTTTTGTTTTTTTTTAATGAAAATTTTGAAGAAAAAAAAGTATAAAACAAAATAAGTAAAATATAATTAAGGTAATTGTTTTTATTATTAAATTAAAAATAAAGTGTTACTCTAATTTCCCTTTTACAATCAATTCAAGTGCAGTACAGAAAAAAAACCTTTTTTTTCCTCATTCAATTAAAAAATTTATTGTTCATTTTCTACATTATCTTCTAAAAAACCATACGGTTACATATGTGTTTTATTAAATTTAAAATAGAAAAGTATGTATGTATGTATGTTACTGTGTACAAGATCGTCATTAAAATGTTAAGCCATTATTAGATCAGAAATAAATAAAGATTTTCAGTGACAAAAAAATAATAATGAAGTATCTTTGGGGAATGTAGATACATTTCATTCCTCTTGATTGAAATTTTTATTTTATTAAAACAACCTTACATCAATGAAACACAATCTGGATCTAGACAAAAACATATATATTATATATATACATATTTTAATTTTAATTCTTTTTTACATTCAAGTAACTAAATCTTTGAAAAACAAAAGACAAAATAAAAGCAGAACATTTTAGATATACATATATACATACGTATGTACATAATGTGAATGAACTGCAAATTGTTGCAATTCAAATAAATTTTAATATTATTTTGTTTTTTAAATTTTTCTATACGGGTATGTTTCAGTTTGTGGCGTCTAATGTATCATGTTTAACCACAAATTTTCGAATGGGCCGGATTCGAATGTTCAAAAACTATGTGCGAATTACTGTGTTCTTAAAAGTATATTTCTTGATTTTAGTCTTTAAATTAAACACTATATATAAACGCATGAAATGGTTTCTCACTTTTAGATTCGTCAATGCAAATCGTGATAAATAAAAATATTTTGTACAACACATTAAATTACAGTCTCACAGATACATATTTTAGAAGCATAAGAAATACTTAAAGAAAATAAATAAAATCTAAAAGATATTTATACGGTAGAAATAAAATATCTGTTTATGTTTTTATATTATGGTTCCTTCTATAGAGTGATTCAAAATACAATGAAAATTTATTTTCAAAGTTCATAACTTCATAATTTTATCAATTCTATCTTTTACTTTATATTTTTCCTTTTCCAGATTGAAAATTTATAATGACATAATATTATTCTCGTTATTTTTTAAAGTTTTTATTTATTTAATTTATTTTCAAAATAATCCTAATTTCGCATTTTCTTTTTATTCTGAGCCACCTTGTAATACAAGTGCTCTGTATATTTATGTTAAGTCATGCTACTTCATGGAGCATATTCATGTTGCTAACTCACGATTAATTCTTATTGTATAAAAAGTCTTATAGTTTTTTGCATAAAAAGTCAGTTTACATATTGTGATACAGCATTTTTACCTTATTTTTAATTTCTTTTTTTTATTATTTGTAATCACAATATGGTAATGCTCATTTTATTTTAGTTTTCATTTAATTGCCATTTCAAGAATTTAAATTCCAATTGTATTATAAATACATATATATCTTTCATTTAGGAAAAAAAAAAACTTGAAAAAAATAAAACGTACTTAGTAATTTGTTACTATGAATAAGACTTAAAACAACAACAACAATAACAACAAAATGTGATACACCTGAGTGTCATTGAAAGATGTGACTAGGATCCAAAATTAGAAATTACTCAATAACACATATTAGTGTAGAAATAAAATGTTGTGTTATGTAAAGAATACAATGTGTTTAGATGCTTCATAATTAACATAAAATATGATATTTTTACAACAATTTTTTATAAAGTGTGTCACAGGTGTTATAAGGTTCTCATATCAATCAAAAGTAATAAAATAACATAACAGTTTGAAAATGTACAATATATGTAGGTATGTATGTGCTTTTTTTTGTTTATTTCTTATAGTTATTATAGGTAGTATAGTTACTTTCTACCAATTAGACCGTAAAAATTAGAAAAAAGTGTTGGAGTTCTACGTTTATTGTTAGGTCAACAAAATGAAGAATCACGAAATTATCGATTTAAATAAAGATTATAAATTTTTACAAGAAACCTGTTACTTTTAAATCATATACATACATTAGGGTTGCCAGGCGTCCTACTTTGACGAGGATTGTCCTCTTTACTTGAATAATGTCCTCTGTCCTCTTAAAGGCTTAAAAATCCACTTGAAAATTAAGCTGAGGAAAATAACTTATAAAAGAATATTACTTCCTTATAAAAGCGCATTCTGAATTCAAAATGTGTTTAATAAGTTTATTGATATGTATATCATTATTATATGTAAAAGAAAGAATTGAAAATAATATGTATATCTTTTGCCCTGCTAGAAAAACCAAAAATTTAGTTTAGAAGAAAATTTTTCCAGATTTTGAAATTTTTCTTGAATTGATTGAATCTATGGAAATAAGTAATGTGACGAAAATCGACATTGATTCACTGTTTAATTTATATAACTTTATATCATTTTTTCTAAGTATACCTAGTAGTTCTGCTTACGTTGAACGAATATTCAGTGTTATGAATATTAAATGGAGCGATGAACGAAAAAAATCTCTTCCTGGTCTTATAAAAGCTAAACTAATTATTTTCTTCAATAACACAATGAAGTGTATAGAATTCTACAACTATGTAAAAATGAAAAAAAATTAATTCAATGCGCTAAATCTAACGAAAAATATGTTTTAAAAAAATAAAAATATCTAATTTTTAATATGGGTAATCATAAGAATTTGTTCATTGTAATACTTTTTTTTATTTATATTAATAATGATTCTGCGACTTCGAAAACGTCAGATGATCGTCAATTGACGAAATTCAACAATACAACGTCTTAAGCTTCTCGAACTCGCACATTTTTTGTCATTCATATTTTGAACCTTTTTTTTTTTTTTGTTATGTTTTTTCGAAATACTTATATTTCCATTATATTTTTTTTTATTATAGTAAATAACTTTGAGAAAAATCGAATCTTTTTTTTTAAATTACGTATTAACGGCATCTCGTTCTTTATCCTTTACACATTTAGAATATCCATCTAATGAAATCCAATACTATAAGCTAAACCAAATAATATTATCTTTGTCCTCGTGAAGATTTATAAAAATCTGGCAACCCTAATACATACATATGTACATATGTACATTGTACATATACATATACATTTTATTTTTCGTAATAAATTGTGTTTTTTAAATGTGATAGAACTTTAAATTATGAAAAAAATATAGAAAATAACCTTATAATCAAAAATTTTTTTTTAAATATCAATAATAATGTCATTAACACTTAAACGTGATTTCAGGTATGTATGTATCATATACATACATATATATGGCAATAGCGGCTTTTGTTGAACAAATATTCATTGATTATAATAATTGATAATTTCCATTGACGTAACGCAAGCTCGGATAAAGAAATAAGGTCCGATAATGTCATGTACGTGCAAACTGCACCAAACAACGCATTTTTATTATTGTAATGGAGTCTATAGGGTCTCTGCTGGATAGAACTCACTCTACCATATATGCTGCAATTTTTTGCTAAAATAACGTATTAGAAGGAACAAATTTCAAAGTAAATTCAAATAACTCGGTAGAGTTGTTTAAGCGTGAGTCTATTCCTATAATAATTTGCCAGAATTATACTATCGTTTTACAGTATCTAACTTGATCTAAAATTTAATATTTAATATTAAAAAAAATTGGTTACACATTAGAAAAAAACCCTTCCTATTATGTTGGTTCGGCATTAAAAGTCTCTCTAAAAATAAATTCTTACATAATTTTGAACTTTTCATATAAATATCTTTAGACTGTATCTAACGTCTATGAAGCAAGAACTGTATTAACCAACACGCTAACAATCCTACACCTATTATTTCATCATCACTTTCTATTTCTATTTGAAAGAAAAATAAAAATAAAATATTACAACAATGGAAGAAAGTTCTAAAACAGTATGAAATTTCGCTATAAAATCGTAATACAATTTTTAATGTGCTGTGTGTCATTGACTTATTTCATGAAATTCTTCGTAAAAATTTTTAAAAAAAATTCAATTAAAATAAAATTTACTGCATTGCATTGTAGACATACACCTTTCACCTTTACATATTTCCATGAAAAAAAAAAAACTTTTTTCTCATTTACATTTTAGCCTATGGGAAATAAATAACGTTTTTTCTTGTTATTTAATAATTATGAAAACTTTTTATAAATTTGATTAAAATTTTCTTTCAAACTTTATTACAACGATACGTCAAATTTCAATGAGAAATAAAAAAAATACAATATAAAAATTAACTATGGACAAAATGTATAAATGTATGTATACTCTTTTAATATCAAATTTGCAGGGTGAAATTTTTCCTTGAATCCTGAATTACAGATTTGAAGGACGTTTAATATACAACATTTTTAATTCTTGTTTAAATTTGCATATTTTATTCATGTTAAACATTTTATTATGAGCTTATTAATAATATTTTATGTAAATTTTTTCAGTGCTTTGGAAAAACCTTATTTTTAAAAAAATGTTTAATTCATATTTACATTGAAATAAATAATTAAAAAAAATAAATAAAAAATCATTCTTATTAAATTTAATAAAATCGGAATGTGGTAAATGAAATTTAAGAAGAGAAAAAAAAAACCACAAAACAAAATAAGACTACAACGGTTCAACATTGCTACCGCTAAAATAAGTATACATATATTTAATTCATATTACTGATTGTCAAGGATGATGTCTTTGTCAAAAAACATATTATTATTTATTTCAAATGTACGAATATACAGTTATTTTTATTGTTATGTTAATTCGTTGAGAATTTTGTGCACATTAAATGCGCATGAATTTGTCTGAAATTTATTGGCTCTGTTTTATCAGAAAAATATGAAATTTTTACTGATTACTTAATTATTATTATAAAATTTTTGAACAACACAAATGATTCTTACTTTTTTCAGCATTTTTAAACAATTACCATTTACCTATATATTATATATTTATATTCATATATAGGTATGTATTCTTTTTATTCTATAATATGTAAATTTAACGACTCTTTAATCGTCAATTTTAAAATAATTTGTATTAAATTGACATTTACGTTCATTTTTTTTTTCATAAAATAATCACGAAATATTAATTTTCGAAGAGTCATACACCTGAAATCACGAAGAATAGACAAAAAAAAAATCATTCAATGACAAAATTCAAGAGTCAAGTTAAGTTAAGTTGAATCAAAATTCTGACTATTCCAAAGCAAATGTGAATTAGATGTCAAGATAATTAAAAAGTTCACGAAAATTGAAATTAAATCTAAATTTTTTTTATTTACATAGTAATAGCAAATGGCTGAAATTTACAAAAAAAAAAAAAATAAAAATAAAAATAAATTGAAGTTTCTTAAAATTTGTTATGTTAGTTCTTCACCGTTTCGTTATTAACTAAATACTTTTTACAATATAGTATATGAAAAGCATACAAAGTGTAGTGTAAAGTAAGTAGGTATGTTCGAAAAAAATTAATGAATAATTTAACAAGTAATAGATACTTTACGTTTGATAACTTTTGTATAGAACCTTGTACTAACTTTTTGTTTTTCAACAAATCTTCGAAAATAAATTTTTAATTTGATGTTTTTAGTTTGTTTTTGTTTTATGCTGTTTTTTTTTTGTGTAGATACTATTCGTAATAAAAATTTTGCGTTTGCGCCAATTTGAGTAAATTAATTTCGAAACTTTGAGACTTTAATTGACTTTAAAAAGAGAAATTTTCTTTTTCTAATTTTATTCGTCTTTTTTTTAATTTTAAACAAATAAAAAAAATATTTTCTAATTTAAACTTAAAAGAAAAATTTGATCGAGTCTCGAATTTTCATAGTATTGCATTATAGAATAAAAAATTTCAATATTTCTCTAGTTTTTGAAATTTATTTTGTTGTTGTTATTTAAGTGGTCTACTGTCAATTGTGAAGTAATAAGTATACTGACCCAAGCGGTCGTTTAAAGCAAACGACTTAAAAATAAAACTTTCAAAATTTGGATTCCTTGATGTTTCCTCTTTAATGTCAAAATTTAGTTATGTATTTATGACAAATCAATTGTAAAAGTTATAGCTACTAAACCTAGACTTATCTCTGAATATACTTTTTCTCCATAACCAGAAAATTTTACTTTTTACCAAAAATTCGTGTACATTTTTGTCAATATTAAAGCGAATGTGTAGGAAACTTCTATAACAATCTTTGAGATCTTGCTCACTGTGTAAAAATAAAAATGAAAAGAACATTGCAAAAACAAGGCTTAAAAATAGTTGATTTTATTTTTCAATTATGAAACAAACGTAAACATTACAACAAAGTAATTTTGACAACGTGTACGTGAAGTACTATGATTGGTTTTGAAATAGCTTAGGGGTAAATTAGTTACGGTTTATGTACAAATAATATAGATTAAATTATTTTTTTCAATATCAGAATGAATTGCATTTAATTTTTTTTTCCATTATTTTTATTTTAATTTTTATCAAGTTTTTCTCCCATCTCACAAAAACTGTTAATTACATATCATGCTTATACAGTATGCTTACTGTACATATATACATCAAGTTAAAACATTGTAATTGTTCAAAATCCATTATCATCAGATGTTTTATTTCTTATTATACATATGAACAACTTATTTGAAATTATTTTAGCATTTGAGAGTATGTGACAGAACATTATGCTACAAAATAAGTACTTACACAAGTTTTTCTTTAAAAGCAATAAATTTCGATTTTTCTCTTTTATAACACGTCCTTACATAATAAGTAGTTCAATGTAAGTATGATATGATCAGGATTATTTAAAATCAAAAAAAAAGGTAAAAATTATTTCAGAAGAATTCCACCCTCATGTATGTACATTATGTTGTTGTTGTATTCTCAAACATTCATAAAATAAGCAAATGTGGTCGACCATTCATAATACACAATTTTCATCATTTTTACGGGGGAAAAATGTATTTGATCACATAATAAGGGTATTTTAGAAAACGTTAATGACATTTTTATGAAACAATGTACCCTGAGTTTGAAGTAGTATCATGAAAGGCCGATAATTTATTAAAGAACTTTCATTTTTAGCTTTTGTGTCTGCAAAATAAAAAAAAAATTAAAAAGATATGGAATATATAATGATAAGAAAAATCTATTTTTCATTATTTGTAATGGCTTTCGACTAACAGATTAAAAGGGGATTCTGGAAGACTGAAAAATATTCAGAATTTTAACAGTAAACAGTTTACTTTGTTTTTAGCTTATGATTGTGGTAGATTAAATAAAGTCTGTAGGAAGTTGAATAGAACAATTTAATTTTTTCAACATGTGTCCAATGCACAAAAGATATGAAATAATTCACACTAAAGAGAAAGAGAATTCGATTCGAAGAATCGTCCTCCAGAGAATTAATGATAATTGAACATTTCTTTTAGATGCTAAAATTTGTTTTTTTTTTTTTAATTTAAATGTAATTTATTTGCATTTCCATGTACGAAGTACAATTTTTAAAGCTTCTCCAAAAACTGTTACAATATCTTACGAATTACATGAACACAAAATATCAAGACAATAAAATTGTGTAATCTTAAAATCCATACAACGTATTGTAAAAGTTAAAAATTAAACTTTAAATTATGGTTATTATTATTAAATCCTGATTATTTTTAAGTTCTTTTTCTTATTTTCATAATCGTGTCTGTTATAGTACAGGTACACGTACAAGCGTCTACAAATCTTCGTATATTTTTCCTTTAAAAAAAAAAAAACAAACACACTTCATTTCTTGTTGACCTAAATTCTTGATAAATACCATGTTTTGTTTGCAACATATGTTTATCACATATACCAACTTTATTATATAGAATTGTATGTACATAAAATCTAGAATATATAACAACATAAGTATTAATATAAGAATTATTTCACTTCCTTACTAAAGGATATTAACCCTAAAGGCTTTGACCGCATTCACAATATGTACATTAACATTTACCTATGAAAAAAGGAAAACATTGCAGAGTATTCTTTGTGACCACATAAAAATGCTGTTGGGAAAGAAAAAAACTATACATGAATGTTGAAATGAAAGAAAAATGTGAATACGAAAAAAAGAAATAATATAAAGAAAATTATATGTGTGTAGCAGCTAAATGTATGTCGTTATGTATACCTAAAGAAAATTAAAATTTGAAAAATGTTTTTTTTTTCATCTAATACTTTTAACAAGTACTATAATATGTGAAGTTGTTTTAAAAATTGAGCTATTTTATAAAAAAATAATATATAATACATACGAGAAGTATTTTTCTAGTCCACAAAAGTGGTAAATGGAGTTTAACTGGTTTCATTTGTGGAAAATTTGAGGTAACAATTTTGTATTAATTTAAAAAAAAAAACTAAGGATTGAAAATTTATGTGAAAAATTTGAAAATACGTATATACATTTCAAGAACTCTTAGCCGCGGGTCTACACGTACAAGAAAAGTTCTATATGAACAGTTTCTGCAAAATACATATTTACATAATAATATGTACCTTACCAATTTCATTTCTAAAAAAATTTACTTTAATAACATGGCTGTGGAACGATGTACAAACACTAATCGTTGATCCACAACCCGCAAAATGTGATCAAGCCTAATCGTTAAAAAGACCGCAATTTTACTATCGTTCGAAAAAAAGCATGTTAGAAAACTCGCCAATTATAGTCAAAATAATATGAGTTGGCGAATCTCGCGCATGTCTTACATGTGTTAGTGATCTTCTTGTGTATGCATATACGAAGGAAAAAAACCTCTTTCTTAGAATTCACAACAACAAAAATGCATGTGTGTAAGTATCTTTTCTTCTGCGCATAGTTTTCTAGTATAATACGATTTGGCAACTTTTTTAAATCGAGCTATAACTCTGTTTTATGTAGATACTACCACGGTAGGTGTTTTAAAGAAATTCAAAACAACATGCTTTCAGTTTTTAAGTACTCCAAAAGGTAATCCAAAAAAAAAACATATTCTATAGTCTATAGTCTTTTTTAAAAATAACTTTCAAATTGTGGAACGCTCGCCCACCCTGTGTGTCTTTCCCCTCTTATAAAATCTATAAAAGCTCAAACGAAGTTCTCAACGCTTTCTTTTGTTTCCTTTTAACTTCCCACTTCCATTTTTAATCTTCTCTATGTCATTCGGAAGTACAGTAAAGAGATATTTCTATGTCATGACACATAAATAAAAACATCCATCAATATCACACAATTCATGACAACACATCATATTGTGGAATTTAAACAAGTTAAAATAATTTCGAAAATTCTTAAAAAAATTTAATGTTAATTTCTGTTATGAGATTATTGTACCTATACCTATAATTTAATATAAAATTGTATGCCTTATTCTATTCATGCTTTTATATGTACATGTTAATACATATACACATACTCGTATTAAAATAATTTATTCTGTTAAAATGTGATTATTCCAGTAGATGCTTTCAAAATTAAAGGGAAAAGCTTTTGGTAGATAAGTAACATAAAAAGTGCATTAAAATTTTCTGCGCTAATGATATTCACTGTTCTTTCTTCTACATATAAAAGTAAAATAATCTTATCTTTTTATGTAGTAACTAACATACATTACATTCATATCATACACATATATGTATGTAGTATCTATATGTATAATACAATAGAATTTTTTGAAAATTTTAAAATTACCGAGCTAATGCATCTACATTAAAAAATAATAAGAATCTTATTAAAAAATTCATTTTGAAGCTTTTAGTGAAAAGATGAAAATATTTTGCATTAACTGAACGCATCTGCATGATAGAATAATTTAAGATGTCGCAGAATAAATCTAAAATACTATTTTATGCACTTTAAATAACTACTTAAATATAAATTACTCGTGTATTGGGAACTGACAAAAAAAAACATCTTTTGTTTTTATTACTATTTTTTAAATATGAATTTCAATTATTTCTTTCTTTCAGTATTTCTTAATTAATTTTTAAATAATTTTTTTTTCTATCGTATCATGTATCAGAAAAACTTTGTAAACTTTGCGTGTTTTGCATCATAATGCTGAAATGTAAAAATGAAATATTACAAAGTGCTACATAAGATTACACAATACAATATATACATATGTATATGTATGTAAGTACATATATGTACATTGTACAATACATATGTATATGTATTCGTTTTCGTGCTTTATTGCAATCAATCAAATAATATTGTAATTTTTTATTGGCAAGTGAAATACATGAAGCGTCATGAAATCCCTGATTTATCTTTTCTTTTTATGTTACAAAATTATGTATGTATAGCTATATATTTATTTAACTTCTTGGTTTAATATTATTTTTAAAAATTGTCTAAAATCAAAAGCTTATTTTTATATTTCAATTTGTTTTTAAGTCGAATATATACGTATAATTTGAAATAAAATGTTTTTTAGAGAGTACGTATGTAAATAGTAATATACATAGCAAATTTTTCACTTTTCCTTATATTTTTTAATCTTTTGTTTTTTGGTTATGTCAGAAAAACCATTTTATTTTTGATTCCTAGATTATTATTTTACAATTAATTCAATAAAATTAAATGGATTTTGAGGAAAAGAATACATCCAATCATAATTCATAAAACGAATGTCTATTTACTTAGGTTATTAGAAAGATACTGAAAATATAAAACAAAAAGGAAAGTAAAATTCTTGTAATTTTTAGGTCGGAGAAATGAACAATGTGTAAATCAAAATTATTAGAATGACATATTTTCCAATTTTCTATTTATTATCAAAATTTTTGTTAAAATATTTTTTGAATAATTATCGAAAATTATTTGAACACATATACAAGACAATATCATGAAGAGTGAAAAAAATCTAAAATTTTTGTGAACCCACAAAAATAGCCTTGAAAAACTGAATAATTTACATTTAACATCCTCTGGTATAGAATCGTATTTTTTCAGCTGACTCAGTTAACAAATTTTCAAATGACCTAGAATAAGTTTAAAAACAACAACAAAATTTGCATAAAATTCACATCAGTTTTCCCTAGTTCTTCCTACACCTGACTTGACTGAAACAGGCAAAGTACATACATACTTAAGTACCTAAATCGAAAATTTTTTTTTTCATTTTTTTCCTTGACTTTTTATAAAATATTTTTCAGATGATTTATCGACACAATTTGATAATAAAATTGGGTCCTTTTTATATTTTCGTGCTATTTTTTTCTTATTTAGTTTGAAATTGTGTTTTGTTATGAACCTGTTTTTATAACAAAAATTAGCTACTGTGGCAAAATTCTGATGAAAAATATAATTTATGTGTTTTGATTTTTACAATATAAGGTTTTTCTACCTCAACTGAATCAATTTTCTTAGGTAGCTTTTTTGAGTTTCAAAAACATTCAAGTGAAGAAAGGTAGTCCAGAAGCTTACTAAATAAAAAATGTCTCTCTTACAAAATGTTCTTGTAGTCACAAATATTTATGTTATTTTTTAATTTTATCTGTCGCATTAATAGAAGTATGTACTTTTTAAAATTCTATTAAAGTACATATATTACAAAAATACCTGATATTTTAAAATAACGCATGTAATATTTGTTGCCATGAAATTATGTATCCAAATTTTCTTTTCTGGGATTTTCTTAAAACTCTACAGAATATGTTATTGAAAATAATTCTTGTGAGATGAAAATTCACATTTCACTCACAGTTATTTTAATTTCCACTTTACTATACACGAGGATACTTAAAAAAAATAACAGGCCTGCATCCGTTATTCTTTGTATAGCAGTCGTCTAATGTAGGATGTTTTTCGATTATTTTCAAAATTTTATATACAAGTATACTGGCTGTGTAGTTTTGTTTTGCACCAGTTATTTGGAGTAGGGTGAAGATTATAAATGCCTTGAAGAGTCACCATCACGTAGCCAAATTTATGAGTGGATCAAGCTATTCAAAGAGGAGAAGAAGGATATTAAAGATGACCATCGATCAGGAAGGCCATCAACGTCGGTCACTAAAGAGAATATGTACTATATGTGTATGTCAAGTTCAGACTATGGTAGTTGAAGACCGACGAGTAACGCCGTAAACACAATACAGCGATTTTCGTTGTCAGTTGTCGGCGACGGCAAGCTTTGTATGTATTTTGTTATTGTAACAATTGTTACAAAGCTTGCCGTCGCCGACAACCGACAACGAAAATCGCTGTATTGTGTTTACGGCGTAACTATCTTAAAGGTACGGAAGAATTTGAGTCAGTGCATGCCATTTTAACTGATTGTTATTTGAAGTTATCAAAGTTTTCAGCACGATGAGTGCCAAGATTCAGGTCGACTTTGAAAATTTTGTTTGATCGATCGTAACGTGAATCTACCAGCACAATTTTGAATCGAAAATGTAATTTAAAGAGTGATTGCCAAAGGAAAGTCCTTCACCTAAAAAATCTCAAAGCAGTGTTATAGCTACCGTGTTCTGGGACGCCGAGGAAGTTATTTTGGTGGACTTCTTGGAAGAAAAAAAAACACTTACAGTTACATATTACGCTTACATACTGCGAAAAATAAAAACTGCAATTCAGCATAAAAACGACCAGGGAATCTTAACAAGCGTGTTTTGTTTCATCACGATAATGCACCAGCCCATACCTCGGGATATTTCAAGGGAATTTCGCTGGGAGATTTTGTCTCACCCACCTTATAGTCCAGATTTGGCTCCTTCTTACTGTTTTCTATTTCCAAAACTAAAAAAAAAAAATCAAAGGAGTCAAGTGGGAGTCATGAATGACGTCAAAAAAGCTGCTTTAAAGCGGTTTTCATCAAGGGTCACTGCCTTCTATAGAGAATATCTACAAAGATAGCAGCACCGTATGCAAAAATGCCTCGACGTAGACGGGTCAAATGTATAGAAATTAATTTTTCAGAACTATTATTTTGAGTTTTATTTAACTAGCCGTGGCGGTATTCGAAATATTTCAAATACCCAATTAGCACTGAAAGTGCCGTTTTGATATCACACCTTGCGTAGCCTTATAGGAAATGATGGTGTACATACATATGTATCCTCGTATAAATTATTTTAGGTATGTATGTATTTTTGAACAATTCCAACGTTAGAATAATTATTGCTGCAATTATCAACACTGCCAAATCGTCTTATGCCATGTCAGCCACAAATACAAATACAAATACAATGTTTTCGTGCATAACCTATGATTTTTCACTCATTTATCTCGAATCTAGTAATATTTTCAAATATTTTTCATGTGCGGCATACTACAGTTGCAATTTAAATTAAATTACTTTTTCACCCTTAGTCTTATTTCCCATGGAACCACCCTTATATTAGTATTGTGTAATATATAATTAATCTATAGTAATGTTTTTGTATCCTAAATGGATTTTTTTGAGTAATATTTATTCCAGGGACATATGAATATTTTCCCATAATCCATAACTAATTGGTTTACCTTTCAAAATTAATTATTAATAAAAATTAATTGTTTCGATATCGGTAAATAATTTGAAATAAAGCAAAAAAAAAAAACAAACAAAAAACCTTTCACAATTATAAATGACATGATAAACTTTTTAGAGCAAACAATAGTTGAAAATATATAATTTAATATTAAAATTGTTTCTTTTATTAAAATGGAAAAAACAAACTTTATGAATATAAAAATTTATGAAAATAAATTTTGACTTTTACATATTTACTCTTTTTGTTTTATTTTCAAAAAGGATACAAAAGATTTATGTAATGAAAACTGGATTAATGTGTCATATTTTAGAAATTATATGAATTTCATGTTTACAAAATAAATTATAAACAGTATAAGTTGATAAAATAATTTACTTGACATAGAATTATGAAAAATGATGTTATAACACAAAATAATTTAGTAGAGTATGCATTCGTATAACTTTTGAACAAAAGTGTCAAAAATAATTTTTAACGGAAGAAATAAAAGGATATTATTCTCTAACATAATGGAAATTTATTTTCATATTTTATGCATGACCAGTAAAATTTTTTAATATTTATCATATTTATCTGAAAAAATAATTAAATAAATTATAAAAATTAGTATACGGAAAATCATTTTCATATTCATTTATTTTTTTATTTATATTCATTATTGTTTGGTTAAAAAAATTATCTTTAACAAAGTGCATTATATTTCCCAAAAGTTGGTGAACATTTTTTGAAAAATCAAATGATTTAATTTTAGAGTGTCATAGCTTTGAAACAACTTCAGGTAACAAGCCATTTATTTTGGAAAAACCTGGGTTTAACCAAACCTAAACAGTGTTGATTATTCATTAATCGAATCGCTAATAAATTTTTAATCAATTCACGATGTGAACTGTTGACTTGTTTTTCTACTTCGGTGTAGTAAAAGTTTTCATTTGAGTTGGGTATAAGTGATCGATACTTAAGTAGTATGAAGGCTCTATTTACTAACCATAAGCAATCCTATACCAACTACAAAATATCAGTGTCAGCCCTGTCATACGAATAAACTCGTTCTCTACCAACGAATTAAGTGATTCGTATTCCACTTTAAAATAGCCTTCTTGGCGTCATTCATGACTTCCACTTGACTCCTTTGATTTTTTTTTTAGTTTTGGAAATAGGAAACAGTCAGAGGGAGCCAAATCTGGACTATAAGGTGGGTGAGACAAAATCTCCCAGCGAAATTCCCTTGAAATATCCCGAGGTATGGGCTGGTGCATTATCGTGATGAAACAAAACACGCTTGTTAAGATTCCCTGGTCGTTTATGCTGAATTGCAGTTTTCAATTTTTGCAGTATGTCAGCTTAATAAGTACCTGTAAGTGTTTTATTTTCTTTCAAGAAATCCGCCAAGATAGTTCCCTCGGCGTTTCAGAACACGGTGGACATAACATTTTTTAGGTCCAGAACTTCCCTTTGGCAACCACTCTTTGGATTGCAGTTTCGACTCGGGATCGTACTGGTAAATTCACGTCTCATCCCTAGTCACGATCCGATCTAAAAAATATTTAGGATTTGTCTGAATCGTATTCAAAAGCAGAACGGCAGCTTCGGCTCTTTAAGCCATGTGTTCTGTGAGCAACGCTTTTGACACTCATTGTTCTGAAAGCTTTGACAATCCCAAAAAATCAGTTAAAATAGCATGTACTGTCCCATATGAGATGGTTAAGTTCTTCACTATCTCGATGATAGTTACTCGTCGATCTTCGTCTACCATGGCCTGAAAATAGGCACACATCTCGTCAGTGACCGACGTTGATGGTCTTCTTGATGGTTGGTCATCTTTAATCTCTTCCCTACCCTGTTTGAATCGCTTGATCCACTCATTAATTTGCGTACGTAGTGGTGACTCATCCCCATAAACTTCCCTCGAGGCATAAATAATCTTTCACCCATCCCACCCAAGTTTCACCACAAATTTGATGTTCGCACGAACTTTCCAACGCAAATTTTCCATATTATTTATAGTCTTCAAAAAGACTGATGTAAAATAAAAACTACCCAACTACTCTGTATTTAATTTTCACAATAACCTATCAAAACTCTAAATTTTCTAAAAACATGCACACCTGGGCCCTATTGCATAAAACACTTTTCACTTTACAAATTTTGAACTTTGCTATTAGCAAAAATTCGATAAGTGAAAAGTATTTCTGTTGCATTATTTTACTTTGCTACTTTTCAAGTAACTTTTCAAAACGCTTTTCAACTTTTCAAATCACTTTTCAACTTTTGAAATAACTATTCAAAAATTAAATTATGTATTAATAAGTGAAGAGAAATTATTGTTGCATCAATGTCTTATCAATTTTACCGTTTTGGAAATATACGGTGTATTTGTGTGGCATAGACTTTTTACTTAACTTATTTCAATTATTTTTGATAAGTGATCAAGTGTATAGTTTTTGTGAAAATTTATTTTAAAAATTCAATTTGAAAAATGGTAAGTATATTTTTCTCTGTGAGTTTAAATTAAAATATGAATATTGTTTTAATTATTTGATGTAAAAAATTATATAATTAAATTGTAGACAAGTCGTGCAGAAAAGAAAGAACAAAAGTTGGCAGTGTTAGAAGAAATAAAGTATAAAAAGGAAACGTTATTTGGAGCGTTTAGCCAAAAATTAACGAAGTGCGATAAGGAAAAAGCTTGGGGAGAAGTCCTTATGAAGGCGCAATCGTTGCAGTTGGTGGGGATGGATAAATCTTGGGCCTATATGCGAGACAACATGTTTGGTCTATGGAAAAGTCGTGTACTTGTAAGATAAATTTCAAGTATTGTTATTTTTTAAATTTATTCTCATCAATTTAATTTTTCAGGCTAAACGAGATAATGCCAAGAAAACTGGTGCTGCTGGCGGTAAAGCAAATATCTTGGATGATGTTGATAAGGCCATCCTTGATATTCTAGAACGTGACTCACCAGTTGTTTGCGGGTTGAATCTCCCTGAATCATCAGAAAGTGCTAGCGATTTCTTTGAACAAGAACCAGAACCAACACCAAAAGACCATCAGTTCAATCTAAAGTCAAAAAAAAAGCTTCAACAGAAAAACTACCGGATGTCCCCGACGAAAAGCGTTTGAGATTAGAACTACTTGCTGTTGAAATATATCACAGAAAGTTGCAGTGTTTGAAGCTTGAAAGAGAGCTCCATCTTCCACCTTCAGAATTTACAAAAGATTCACACGTAAGTAATGATGCCAACGAAATTGAAACGATGACAGAAGAGAGCTTTACAATTTTCACAGAAAAAACATTAGATTTAAGTTCATATTAGTTTATTATAATAATAATTATAGATTAGATTAGATTATATTAAAGAACCAAATAATAATTATAATACCTAATAATAATAATAATAAATAAAGTACTTCTTTTTAGTTTGAAAAAAACTGTAATAAAGAATTTATTGATTCCAAATTGCAATTGTTTTCGTCCACTTCTTCACTAAATTCGCTTTCATCTGTGATTTCAGATTCTTCATTTATAAGGAAAGTTTCACTGTCATTGGATACTTGTAGCGCCACATTGTGCAAAGTTGTGCATGCAAGCACAACTTTGGCTGCAAATATAGGATTGACGCGTAGATAATTTAAGCAAGGAAATCGTTCTTTCAAAATACCTGAAAATTATAATATATTAATTAGATTAATATGATAAAATGATCAGTAAATTTTACTAACCAAAGCTGTTTTCAACTATTCTTCTTGTTTTTGTGTGTGCTCTATTGAAGCTACGTTCAGTTTCGTTGGCAGGATTTCGGCGTAAAGGTGGGATAAGCCAAGATTTTAAAGGATATGCACTATCTCCTAAAATAACAGCTCCTGGAAATGGTCTAAAACCATTCTCGAATGAATGAAAAACAGCAGAATTTCTAAACACTCGAGAATCGTGAACACTTCCTGGCCAGTTTGCATTGACTGCATAAAATTCATAATTTGGCCCACAAATCATCATTACATTCAATGAATGGTTTCCATTCCGATCTACAAACATTTCTTCACGATTAGATGGGGCATCAATTTTAATCAAAGTCCCATCTACACATCCACAAACACTTGGAAAACCTCCTTTTTGAAAAAAAAATGTTGGTATGTTTGTTAAGTTCCTAGGCCAACAAACTATATTTTTAAATAATTCGCTTATAATGGAATCCACAACTCTATGAATAGTTCTGCATACTGTTGATTTATGGATTCCGTGAATTGCACCTAAAGCATGGTACTGACTTCCATTTCCTAACCAATGCAAAGTCAACAAAATTTGTTGCATTGGAGATATCGGATAATTTCTTTCAGTTTTATATTTAATTTTGTTGTATAATTTTTGCACAATATATTCAACCTGCAATTTATTTAATCTAAAACATTCTTTAAAATGAAATTCATCACTAATATTAAAGTTTATTCTTTGTTTAAAGACGCGATTAATTTCATTTTCGGAATCACTTTCTTCAAACAAATAACTGCGACGCAACATTTTTACATACTAAAACCGAATTGAAAAGAGAAAATACTCTTTGCAAAATTTTTAATAAATTATCAAATAACTGAAAATTTTTTTTGAAAAGTAAACATTGATGCAACAAAAACATGGAATTTGTTGAAAATTTGCTATGTCTTTTCCTTTTCAAAATTTACTTTTTATTTTTTTCAATGTTTGTTGGTGCAACAGAAATTGAAAAAATGCTAAAACTTTTCAAAAATTATCTTTTCAGAAAAGTCTTTTCGAATTTTCAAATTATTTTATTGGTGCAACGTAAACTACAAAGAAAACTGAAAAATTGCTAATGAAAAGTGTGAAAAGTGTTTTATGCAATAGGGCCCTGCACTGATGGACCGCTGGCTGTAGAAAGAATAACGGATACAGTCCGGTTATTTTTTGATATACCATCGTATGTATGACATGACAGAAATACCGTCACAAATTCTCAATTTGAGGAGAAAAAAGCTCGAATTGGGCGCCATTGAATGAACCTATAATATATTTATTTCACTCACAGTCAAAAATAATGTATTAAAGGTTAAAATTTGGATTATATCGTATATACATAACTCTATAAGTAAAATAATATCAAAGATAAACATTTTTTTATAAATTCAGAAAAATTCCTTATTGATGATGCAAATGATACATGTATGTGTATGTATATGTATGTTATTAAAATTCGATTTTAGTTTTTGTTCATTTAGTATCATAAATCTTTAATATTACATAATTGCTTTAGATTTTTGCAATTTGTTCTCGTAATATAAAATTTTAATATTAGGTATGGAAGATTTTCTTTTTTTGTTTTTTGTGAAAAAATTGATTGTAAAATTTTAAATTCTATTGAAGTATTCGAAATAAATTTTAAATTTCACAATTTTAAACTTTGAATTCATAAAATCGTAATTTTTCCTTAGAATAAAAGAAAATATAGTAAATTCAAAAATTGCCTTTGTATGAGAAATTTTTAGGTATTGTTTTTAAATTCATATCATGTCATTGATTGCACCAATTCAGAAAACAAATTAATTAATTAAAAGTTAGAAAAATATTCTGATTGCAATCTAATTAAATGCCAATTTTATGTTACATTTGATTGATTTGATTTCATTATGCGAAACTTGAATATAGCTAATCTATTTTAATTTTTTTTGTCTGTTTTCTAATCAAGTTTATTGTTCTTCCAACTTATAAATTTCGAAATAAAAAAACAAACAGACATGTTTTTTTAATCTTCAATTAAATAAGACAATACACAAGAAAAAAATTGTTTCAAAACTTATGTTACCAGATTTTTCATACTAACATTTAATTCTAATCCTTTTCGCATTCAATTTTCTATGCTCTTCCAATTTTAGTTTCAATTACAAACTTGGTTGTATTGATAAAGCAAGATACTTTAGAAATAAAAAAAATAAAAAATAAGTAAAAATTGAAAAGAATTGCAAATGAATTGCAAATGAATTGTAAATTTTCTTATACTTGAATTGTATTCTAGATTTTTTTGTTTATTTAATATTGTTATATGGTTGGAATACTTTGCCAGAATTTGAATCGAATTTAAAAAGTTAAATTGAAATTTTTCATCAAAAAGTTAAGTATTCATATGAGTCTATATATTACTTATTTAGAGTACATTCTTTGGGCGACTACTTCCTTGTGTTATGTTTTTGATTCATCAATAAATATTATTTTTCATCGACTTTCGAACCATGTATGTAGTGCTTAATTTTACATATTGTGAATCCATATTAATCTCACGAATCGTCGATAAACAATTTGTTTTTTTAAAAATACGGTGGATTTAAAAAAAATTAAAATCTGAATTTTAAATTTAAATTAAAAAAGGTTAAATTTGGAGTGCAAATCCTGTACTGTTTATTTTTTATTAATTCATTTTGAAAAATCAATGTGAGAATGTAAAACAAATTCATAATATACCTCGAATCAAAAGAGTTGAGGAATTGTATTATACTACAAAACAATTCTAAGAAAGAGGTTTCTTCTTTCGTATATACATACATATACATATATACACAAAAAAATCACTAACACATGTAAGACATGCGCGAGATTAAATAAACTTTTTTGGTTCGAGATATAACAAACTTTCTGAATTATAAGACAGCTCTGAATAATTGTAGGATTTTAAAGTTAATGTTTATAGGTGCAAGTACGTAATATGTACGTACCTACGTAAATTTAAATTAAAAAATTTTCCTCAATCATGACCAATAATTTTTTTTTCAATTTACAATGCACACAATACTTTTTTTTTTAAATTAATAAAACATAAAATATTCGTATATTTGAAAATTAATTTTTGCCATATATGTTATTAAAAATAATAATCTGGAATTTAAACGAATTTTGTACTAATTATCTACCTAATTTTTCATTCTTCTAAACATCCAGTTCATTAGACTGTTTTTTTTGTCACGTACATATAATACTTCATTTTTGTCCATTTTAATAATGTTTTTCTTTTTTAATTGATTCGATTACAAATCAAAAAATGATTCAACCCATTATACAAGATTATTGTATTATTTGTAAAATAAATAAAAAAAGAATAATAACTGATTGAAAATTCAAACAAGGTCATGTGAATGTCCTTGTACAATAAAAATAAATGAAAACAAATTAATATTAATTTAAAAACCAAAAATTGAATTTTTTAATTATTATTATGTAAATTGCATGAAATGATTTTTTTATCAGCAGTGTTTGTTTTTTTTTAATTTTTAATTAAAATAAATTAATTTTTCTTATAAGTTTTTTCAAACACAAATTATTTAAATCGACGAATATAAAATTATTATTAACATAATCGATATTTAATATCATTGAATATATAATTAATTCTCATGATAAATTATTTGTTTATGCATTATTATTTATGTAAATGGAACGATTTATAATTAAAATTCAATAAATGAAAGAATTTATCATAACCTATTCAATTTGAAATTGTCGTTTTTTTTTATTGAGCAATACCTAGTACATAACATAATGTGGGAAAATAAAAATAACAATAATTAACACACTACTATGTTATTAGTTGTATTTCCTGGAGTAAGTTAAGCTAAACGCTTCTTTCTAAGTATTGAATAATACGAGTATATGATTTATTAAATTTTATAATTAATTTCAACTTTCCAAATATTCTGCCTCAATTTAAATTTAAAATTCTTCGCAATTTAATTTAAATCACACATGAAAGTGTAAATACTTCGTTAAACTTAAAAAAAGAACCTTGAAAGTTTCATTTATGAGACAAAATTAAATAAAAATAAAATAAAAAAACTACACGATAAGTTTTTTTAGCATAGTTTCATAAAGCTATGACATCAATAAAGCAATTTACAATTTGAGAAGACAAGTTTTCAGAAAAGTTGTAAGCTAAATGAAGTTTTGTATGTGGTAAAACTAATTTATTAATGGTCAACATATGGTTTCAAGTTGTTCAAATGTTATCTTAGATTATCTAAAAAAAAGACAATAGAAAATTAAATAAGTTTAATCATAATTTTCTAATGAAATGAGTTTTCTTCATTGCAGTTGCTACATATAAGTAATTCAACTAAAATAATCTGTTACATGTACTTGAGAAGTCATTTTGGTTTGAAATTTCTAAAAAACCTCTTTTTTTTATATCATTTAATAGTATGAAACCTTCAACAATATGCTATGGAAATTTGAAGTCAAAATTTTCTAAAGATTTAAAGTTATAATATTTTGTATGTGAAACGGCACAAATACTCATTTTTGTGCAAATCATCTACGGTATTGAAAAACAATAAATCAGCAAATAAATTAAGGCAATAAATAATATAAAATGTCAATGTCATAATGGTAATATTGTTTAATAATTCTAATGCAATTAGTAGATTAGACTATTTTTTCGAATCGATTTTTTCAAATGGCATGAGTGTTAACAAAAAAAACTAACCATCTGTTAAAGGTTAAAATTTTTAACGTTATTCCGTATTCTGTTTTAGCTATCGTCTGAACTATAAATAATTTAAAATCTTAAAAAACAATAGATAACTCCTGATGAATATACAGAGTGATTCCGTTACGGTGTCCGACCGGTATACTACGGATAGGTCTCAGCGAGGCGAACAAAAAATCGTATGGATGGTAGGGTGGTAATATCAACCGTTACGGAGTTAGAGAGAGGGAAAGATTTCGGGTACTTTTTTCTTGTTTTACCCTATAACTTTTTACAAGGGTAAGCTAGGCTCATTTACACTTTTAAAAAATTGTTGAAGACCCCTGTGTCTTTCCATCAACATCTTACATGCCTCTGTACCTCTATAGGGTCGGACACCGTAACGGAATCACCCTCTATACATTTTTTTTTTCATTCTCGAAATTTTCCAGAGGCTTCCACTTCACTCATTGGAATTTTGAAATTAAAATTTGTTTGTATATTTTTTGTTTTTATTAAAAACATTCCAAAAATTACTATTACCAGTTTTACAATTACCTCTTAACCTTAAAGGAGATCAATACTCTTAATTTTCTTTATTTGATGGAGTGTAATTTGCTTTCCCAAATCAATTAAAATCAAATTGACTTAAAATGTCTCAGTAAATGTTTATTAATTTTTAAAGATACATAATATAAATACAAGTAGTATTCAAATATAATATAGTATCCTTATTTTCTTGTAACTCTAATACACAAAAGTAATTTCATACTATAATATATTTTATATGTAATTAAATTTATATAGTATTTCAATGGTCAAATGCTCCATAGAAAGCAGAAAATTCATGACGAGTTCTTTTGGTATATCAAATTATCTAATTTAAAAGTCAATTCGGAATACTCTACACAATACTGTAAAATTTGATTTTGTAATTTGAATTGCATACTAAATCATTGTAATATATAATATATTTTTACTGTATTATTCAAATAAATTTACAACTTACATGTTCAACATCTAAAAATTACAAAAATAAAATCCTTGTAAGATAAAAGAGGAATAATTCATATAAAACAATATTTTACTTTTGGAAATCTTTATTTAGTGTTTTTATTTCTTTCAAAGGAATTTAAATCACGCATTTTGCATTTTTTAATTTACAGGGAGGTACCTATGTATGTACATATTTTACAGATTTTGAAAAATAGCTGATTTGTGTAGTGCACCATTTTAGAAGCCACTGCCTCATATTAAAACAAAATATCTTTCAAAATTTCTTTAGCTTCTTTGCAGAGTCCGTACTTGTCACCCGTTTGAACCCCATCCTAGTGAATAGTACCCCTGTGATAAGACCCGTGATGGTCTTTAACTCATTCTGTATTATTTATTGTGTGGCTTTTGAATAAACCACAGGAGGGTTATAGTCTTAACAGAATTTGAAAGTGGCACTTTTTCTGGCTGGGCTAATCCAAAAGAAAGAGTCAGGACGCAGAAATACATATATAAAGCTGATTTTAAGGTAGGTACTCATGAATCGAACTAAATTTAAATAGCAGCTGCTGCTTCACAATAATTTTTTTTTTTAATTCGAAATGTGAAGCATTCTTTGGTAATAAAGTTAAATAATTCAAAATATTTACATACATAGTAAAAATAAATTAACTACTATTGTAACGGAATTCCTTATTCCTTACATATTCAATTGTTTTTTTCCTCTTTTTTTTTCTTCTTCTTATTTGTTTAACTATGGTCTGTAAATTTCATTTATTTTCTACAAAATTATTATTGTTTTAATTTATAACACTCTAGCACACTATTGTACGGAAAACACAAATTGATGTCACAAATTGTTTTCCCTTTTTTTTGTAAATTTGGAAAAAATAAAAACGGAAAATATGACAAGTGTCAGCAAAAAATTTTTGACTATAAAGTTGGTATTATACTAATACCTCAGACGTGAAATTCAAAATATTTCTATAGCCTCGGACTCATTTGCGTCTTGAAGTATGATGTAAGCATTTGACTTACTTCAACGCACATATATATTCACATATGCTAGAATTATTTTTGAAATTCGATCTCTTGCGTCCTGAGTCTTGAGTCTTTCATTAATATACGGCATAAAGTGTAAAAACTTTCATTGGTATAAGAGTTAGTAAGATTAATATACGTACAAAAAAGTGTAAATTTAGTTTTAAAAAATGTTTTTTTTAATCCGGTTTTTTTTAAATTTGTGTAAAAGGTTGTTTAATTTTCACTTATTTTCTTTATTCAGTACTCTGTGTTGCCTAATTCAGCATCAATTATGTATCCCTCGAAGTCGTCGGGGCATGGAATCCATCAATGTCTTTAGAAGGTCAACATTAATCTGGCTCCTTGCGGTTTTGAAATGCTCCCAAGGTTCCAAACGTTTTATTTTGATTTGACAAGGGATTTTCAATTTTAAATAATTCCAAAAATTTCTATTACGTTCAAATCGGGACTTTGTGGAGGCCATTTAAAACATTTCTGACCGAAGACATGCAGATAATTTATAGTTTTTGGTTTAGTGGGTTATTTATAGGTGCGTTACCCTGTTGGAATAAAAATTGATTGTCTATAAACCTGTGACCAGCTACCAAAGTGACATCATTCAGAATTTCCAAAAAATTGGTACCTATTCACATTTTCTGGCAACATAACGACTATGCACAAATAATTTTAAACATTGTATTTCTGTTTTTTACCGTTAACTTTGAATGATATTTTTTTTTTTTTGAATTATGAACTTGCGGAGAACTGTCTGAGCTATTATTAGTGAAATTTTGAAGCCGATATATTAATTTTTATGGAAGATGTACCAAATTAAATACGACTTTATATAAAAAAAATTGCTCTGCACTGTGGCGGTACCACAGGTATCCGATTTTACCCTAAATTAATTATCAGCAACTCTATACTTCTTAACTGGTATTGAAAAATATGAATTACTATAAATCAATAGTTTCACTTGCATTTCATTACTCATTATCTCTTCATAATTAGAAAAGAGATAAGAATAGTATTGCAACTATACAGCATGCTGATAACGATACCTATGGGTACCTAAACATTGCTTTGCTACCTTCTCTTCTCTGTTCTGATCTTGTAGCATTCAGACGTAAAATTATTAAGTTAAATAAATTATCGAAAATTATAAATTATTTTTTTCTTTAAAATGTGGTTTGTTATAACCCCACATGCACAAATAATTATGAACAGGACTGTATATCATTTTTATTATAATACCTACATCACATTCACATACGTCATTTTATATTGGAAAAAAGCAGAGCGCATTTTTTGTAAGATTTTTTTAATATTCCCTTTAGAACAATTATAATTTTATTCCTAAAAAAAACAAATGTACCTATTAGAAGAAAAAAACGCGGCTCTGTATGTATTTAATTTAATACGTTATATAAAAGTGGAGCAAAAAAAAGGATTTTATATTTATTTTAAAGTCTAAATTGCTCATTTTCCAAATCAACTGATTTAACAAAAATTGAGAAAGGTGATCAAATTTTAAAAATCAATCAAATTTTGAGAATAAATTTTAAAAAAATTACTCTATAGATTGTATACACTCGCTAGATTGCAACAATTAAAAACAACTATTAATAAACCTGTGGTGGAAGGAAAGGTTAGTATGTACAAGTTGACTAAGGACCTAAACAAGTTATTCATGCTGATAAATTCTATCCCGTGAACCAGGCTCTATGTTATTATAATTAGGTATAGGTCAGAAAATATCTTTTTGAAAAAACAAAACGATTATTTAAAATCAATCACTGCAGTGGCACGGATGAAGATAAATGAAGGATGGATAAAATAAAATAAAATTGTTATAGCTTTACACATATATAGTGCAACAAAGCTTAAAATAAAAATTTTAATTTGTTAAAACGTCTCAATATCACTAACAAATTATATAAATATATAAAAGGCTTAAAATTTTCAAAATAAAGTTCTGGAGAAAATAGTAAAGCCGCCTAACAATACCTTGTCTACTGGAAAGCATTGGGTTTTTCAACAAGACTTTGCACTTGCTCACGAATTTCAAAACTATAAAACTGTGCCTGAAAGGAAATATTCCCAAGTTTATTGCTGCGGATGATTGGACTGATTTAAATCCTCTGGACTACAAATTTTGACAGGTTTTAGAAAAGGCCCCTTTAAAATCTATCGAAATAATTAAAGACTATAGCCACAATTAGTAAAAAGCAAAAGCTTCAATACCCATGCGTACTGCGATAGATAAGTGGCCATACGTCTGAAGAAGCGCGGAACTGCAAAAAGTGGTCATTTTTTATATTTTTAAGTATTATTGTAAAATTATGTAATCAATAAGATACAATAAAAGAATTCATTCTGTTTTATTTAACTTATTTAATGAGGCTTTTTTTGTTCAGGACAGAATTTATGGCATAACTATAGGTATTTTAAAATTATAATGTATCATACGTATAGTAAAGTTATTTAATTATTGTACAAACATTTTGTACTTACATTTTAAAGCATAATTCGACTTATGTTGCTTTAGCATAAATAATTTTAAAAGTGCAAAATTATTTATGTAGCACTAATTCTTTATTAATTTGAATTACACATACATACATAAGACAAAATTTCTCTGCTGTAAAAGTAAAAAAATCTATCTACTTGTGCTATTTTTACCTAACACAACAGCAACTTTCTGCGAAAGTAATCTTTTAAAATCAACTTTAAATATACTTTTATTTAAAATTATTTCAATTTGTCTTCTTTTTATCAACATAACAGTCAGTCAACTTCAAAATAACGACTAATTAAACCAACATTAACCTTTTTCTAGGGTTTCTTCTGGTATAAACGATACAGGAAAAAAAAAGTTTTTATATTTTTTATTTGTAAAAGTATTTTGATGTGTTGAACAAAAACGTGACAAGAGGTTGAAAGTATAATGAAAACGTTGACAAATGAAATTTATAAAACTTTTATTAAGATAATAAATTATTAAAAATGGTGAATTATATTAATCCTAATATTTTAAGGACGACTGTAATTAAATACTTTCTTCAACTGCTGACGTAATAAATTAATATCAAAAAATTCCTACCATTTTTCTAATTAAAAGAATTTTAATAAATTGGAAAAATATATGCTTGACATTTTTCAAGTTTAATTCAAAGGCCATTATAACAATGGCAATACAATAAATAAATGCAGTTAATCATAACTAGCTACATATACAACAAAAAGTTAAAATCTTAATAATTAATTTTTTTGTCACAAAATAAGTTTTATTTTGAATATTAATATGTTTCTGGTTATTTTAAAGTGATCTTTAATATGAAAAGCTCCAACAATTTTCAAACATGGCAGAACTGCAAATCCTTTGAAAGGTTTTTAAACTCCTCAAAATTCCTATAGTTTTCCCAATCTGGTCCCCTGTGAAAATAAATTCTTAAGGTTTTATTTGCGTTATTTAGCATTTAGAGATGAGGTGTCTAGTTCCATCTTCGCTGCATCCCAGTTGGATCTTTTGTAATATTCTAAGTGCTTCTTTTCACCTAAATAAAACCCCAAACTTTTTGGAAGTTTTAAGAATTCCAACGCCTTGCTTTTGTTTTATAAAATTTTTTTGCTTATCTGACGCCTTGTGTTGCTAACCATCAGTGTGAGAACTTTTGTTTCCCTTCCCATTTGTTGACAATATTTGTTCTATATGACTTGGGTAGTCCACAGAAAGGTTCAGGTCCAAAGAAGATATCTGCCGTACAATGGAGAAAAGGCTTAATTACATTTTCACTCATTTTGAGCTAGATATATTTATGATATAATATAGAGTTATATATATGAACTAGAGGAAAAATTATCTATTAAAAAATATTATCTATACAGGGTGATTCCGTTACGGTATCCGACCGGGAAACTACGGATAGGTCTCGGCGAGGGGAACAAAAAATCGTGTTGGTGGGGGGGGGGGGAAATCTCAACGGTTTAGGAGTTAGAGGGGATTAAAGATTTTTGCTACTTTTTTCATATTTTACCCTATAACTTTTTACAAGGGCACGCTAGGCTCACCAACTCTTTTACATAATTGTGAAGGACTCCTGTGCCTTTCCATCAACATCTTACCTGCTGCTGTGTATCCGACCATTCAGAAGTTATAAGGCCTCAAAACCATAATTTTGTCATTTTTTCACAGATTTTTGGACTTTAACCCTGCTTTACTCAAAAAAGGCTTAGATTAACCCTCATTTTTTATTGTAGAAAGTGAAGGTTCAATTAATTCTACATCGATTTGCTATCTTCATTTTTTTCAAAAAATGCATAGTTTTAGAGATATTAGGATTAGAGTAATTAGGCCTTTTCTCCATTGTACGGTAGATATATTCTGCGCCCACCGCGATCTGCCTCTTTTTTACCTTTACCTTTACCTTTTAGCCTGTTGTTGCTTGCCAGTTTACCTGTCTGTCACCATTATTTATCTTCAGATAATAATTTTGGTTTGGAAGGTTTCGCTTTAGCCCTTACTTCTTTGGCCTCGCTCTGGGTATTGATGTTCCGCCTTTTACTATACTGGCAGTTTGAGTTCAAACAAAAAGTAGATAATACTTAGATCAGAAAACATTTAAAGAATTGAAAAAAAAGGTTTAGAAAACTTTTGTTTCAATGTTTTGCTTCGAGTTTTTTATAACTAAATTTGAATTATTATAGCTTAAGCAAGTCGAACAAAAAGGTGACTCCTGACTTTGCTGTACCCTAATAAGCTAATTTTTATGATTAAAAATTTATTTTACAGTAAACTTTTCAAGGAATATTTTGACAAAATTTCAATTTTTAGTCCCCTAGAAACATACTTTTTCGAAAGAAACAAATTTTGCTACATATGCAGATAAAAAATGAAGCTTTCTATTTTGATTTTCTTAATCAAAAAGTATTGAAGTTCTACTCAAGTTTATTACTTTTTGATTCCAGATTTAAGCGTTCAAAGATGGAAAGTCGTAAAAGTTGAATTGAAATGTCTTTCTTAGTTTTTACCAAAAAAAAAAGTGAATTTCAATTTCATAAGTTCTACCCGCCCGACAAAAATATATATACCTGCATAATATGTATGTGTAATTAAAATAATGATAAGTATCAAACGATGATATAAAAATAATCCACATACTTATTTACATATAATTTAATAAATTAAAATAAATATGTACGTAGGTATATAAATGTATATAATGCAAACACTATAATAAATAGCAACAACTTTTGTGAAAATTATTAATTATTTTATACACATTATCCTTATTTAATGTGAAATTATGTGTGTACCTATATACATATGTGACATGGATTCCAGTAGCATTCATATATGTATTGTACTTAATATTTTTTATGTCATCAGATACATATATTTTGGATCTGCTAAAACATGATAAATATTTAATTATACTTTGTGCCTTCAACATACATTACACTTCTGATAACCTTATTTTAGCTTGTAGTCACGTTAATTACCTTACAAATATATTTGTACAGAAGACGGTTGAATTCTATAAGGCAAGCAAACTGCTATTATAAGATTTTAGCAATTATTATTTCTATTTTGTACTTTTATTTTTATATTATAAAATTACACTAATGAGTGGGAAGGTTTATTTTCAAATCTTATAGGTATCTACATAGAATAAAATTTATAAATGTATAAAGAATAAAAAAATATTTTCTAAAAATCTTTTTTATTATGTCTTCAACATTACATACATATGTACATATGTATCTAATATACTTATATAGAACAACTAAATTGATTTTGTAGTAAGAATATAGAAATTATATATTTTTTAATTCTTTTGTTAATTAAAACAGAAAATATAATAATTAACTTAATAAAATAATTAGATACTAACTTCGAGTAAATAGGAACTTTTCTACTTCGAGCAAAAAAAATTTCAGTACTTGAAAAAAAATACTGTTATAATATTAAAATAGAAAAACTATAAACAATATAAAATACTTTTCTCTAAATAACTAAATAAATGAACTCAACTATACTTTATTTAACAATTAAAGTCAGTACAGGCAATATAGGCATACTTTTCTATACTCTTTTACATTTCGTTTGTATAAATCTGTCTCGTGTGTGGGGTGATCAGATCTCAATTTTAATCGAGAAAAATCTTTTAAATTAAATATTAACAAGGCAAAAAACTCATCGGGTACTGCCTCCATAAGCACAATACTGACTTTAATTGTTAAATAGAGTATAGGTACTAACTCAGATATGAATTTGTTTTTGTCCGTTTTACCAAAAAACCAAATACGTGTACTATAGATATCAAAATATGATTACCATGCTAAACTTGAGTGACTTTACGTCAACTTGACTTGAGTGACTTCAAGCCAAATTTGGTGACGCCTTAAGCAAAAACGAGAAGTCAGACTGCAAAACCAATCAAAAGAAAGGCTTTTTTAAATTTTAAATAAAGATTTTATTTTCTTTTTAAAATATGGAAGTCGTTTTTATGAAAGACATGTGCAACCAAAGCCAAATGTTTGATAATTAAAAATAACAATGGTATACATAAAAGTACTTTTTGTTTTCTTACTGAATTTGTAATTTGAAAACAGATTAATTGGCTTCCTGTAAGATAAAGTGAACAATTATGTTTCGAGATACGACCGTGGACAAGAAAGAATTAAGTTCATTAATCGAGGTATCACAATAAAAAAAAATAATTTAAGATTATCTGCAACAGATAAATATTTAAATGCCTTTTATCTAGCAATAACTTTTGTAGAAAATTACTTCTAAAAGAATTTACATGGTTTAAAAATTTTTAAACTGAAATGCCATAAAGTATACGTACATACATGTACATATGTACATATGTAGGTACATATAAACAAAGATTTTATGTTATAAACAATATGTTATAATTATACACATAATCAACACAATTAATTTTTCCTAAAATTTTTTCGTAATAAGTATAACGGTAAAATACACTGGCGATCAATTGTTGGCGATAAATTGTTGTGGCGATCAATTGCTGGCGGTGAATTGCTGGCGAACAATTGCTGGCGATGAATTTTCCGGATCTCATTATAAATATGTTCTTGCACTTGACATTTTTTCAAATAAAATTTTACTCAAACATAAAGAACATTTGAAAAGAAAACAAAAACCATCGAAAAAATTAAAATATGAAAATGTTATTAAGTATTTTTTATTGTTGAAAATAATTAACTTTTGCTTCTGACATCTATGCACAACATCAAATATATACAATACACCACACACAATTAAAAAATCTTAAATATACGAAGTCATTTATTTTTTCTATATTTTATCATTAAAATCTTTTGTTTTTAGTTAAGACAGATAACGCAGGCGAAATAAAAAATCCTAAGTGATTTAAGATTATTCTGAAGATATTACTATTTAAATTATTTTTCTTTTTCTACTTTTGAATATTTTATCTAAAGAAGTGAAGAGGACATTTCATTTAAAATTCGTTAGTAAATTTTTTAGTGAGTGCTAGCTTTGCTAAGTTTTTTTTTTCTTTTTCTTACTTTTCTGGGAGTAAAAATTAGATATGTATGTATATGCAATATGAAAAAAGTGAGTTCAATGGAATATTTGAAACTTTTACTAGTGTTTCTTTTTGCTGTGAATAATTTTTCAGTTTTGTTGCCACTCTTATACATAAAACAAAATTTGTTCACTCGAGGTATTGCCATTTTTTTATCACAAAAAAAATATCTAGGTAGCTATCTGTTAATTATTTTGTCGTACTTCTTTATTTTGTGTAAAATCTTTAATATCTCATATTCTCAAGATAAAATTCAAACTAGTTTGTGATAAAATATTTTAGATAAAAATTTAAAGAAATTTTAGGATAATAAAAAAAATACATTTATGCAGTGAAAACTACTTATGTATATTTATATGTTTTGTACGTAAAAAAATCCTATAGTATTTAAAATACGCTTACATACGCTCAAATACGCTCAGATAAAAATTTAGCTTCTCGCCCAAGCAAATATTATGATAACATCACACGAATTCAATACTTTTTTTGTTTAGATATTATTAGAGGTTAGAGCAAACGAGGCAAATATCCAGTGATACTATGTACATTTATGTATATAATTCTTTCATTATTTTTATTTTTTATTTAAAGTTTTATAGAAAGTGTAGCTATGTGTATGAACTGAAATGACGTGCTAATGTTTATATATTATTCTAAGGGCCTTACTAATAAAAAGTACCTAATTCCGAATTTATTTTAGTTATAACTAACAACCATATTCACTAACAGGTAATATGTCGGTAATAACATTATGACGGTTATAACTTATGACTTGAAATCGGTATTCACCGAAAATTAAAATCAGCTTTTTTCGGCCATGATTTTAATTACCTTCTAAGAACTATCAAATAAATCCAAAAATAATTCACTATTTCCATTTTCATATTTTGTCCCAATTCTATATTTCAATTATGTGTTTTTATTATACATATATATCTGTGTTTTCATGATTAAGTATCTTAAGTCTGATTTTGTTGTTTTGAGAAAAACGCATTTGAACATGTATTTGGATCTCTGAAAAAAACTGGTAAAGTAATTTGTCCACATTTTTGACCATAGGTAAAAAATGTCCAGTTCTTAATTTAAAAAACTATTTTGGAGTAGAATACGTGCGAAAAGTCCTTAAATTGGAGGATAATCAACTTAAGCTGTTATGTGGAATAAAAAGCATGCATGCACAACAAAAATTGAAGTAGCCTATGACTATTTAAGAAAAATGTTTATTGAAATTTTTCGTAACAAAGTAGCTTAAAAAGACATAAGCTAAATCGAAGTAAAAAAATAAATTTGTAAAAACACCAATGTTTATTTAAGCTTCTTTGTTGTGAAACAAATTTATTATAAAGTTACAAAATATTATTCGGTAAAATAACTTAAATGGTGCCTAAGTAGCATGAGTAACAATTTTGCTGTGCAACAAAAAAGCCAAACTCAACTTAAGGTGTTTTACAACTGCAATTTTTATTGAATAAAAAGTATTCAAAGTATGTTAAATTTATTTAAGTTCTTTTGTCGCGAACATGTTTTGAAAAAAACAACATAAGCTGATATGTAAAACCAAAAAGCTTCACATAGAGAAGAGATAGAGAGGCGGAGATTGAAAAAAATGGAAACTTTGGATGTTATATCACGAATAATTTAAAAAAACCGAATTGGACTTAAGTCGACTTAAGATACTTAATCATGAAAACACAATTATTATATTTTTATTTAATTATAAATGATGGTGAAGAAATACAAATCTCTTTATTATCTTTCTGCTAAAGTTAGCTACAAGAAAGTTGAGACTGAAGAAAGATATTCTTTATTTCTTAAACTAGATATCTACACTGGCTCAGAAAAGTATTGGGACAAACTATATTTTTAGAAATGGAAGCTAATAAAAATTTATGAGTGCACGTGATTTATGATTTTTTTATTTTCTCTAATAATCACTTTATTTACTAAATTTTTACAAATTTTCAATATTCTATTATTTACCGTTTTCTATAAAAAAAAATTTATTAAAAAACCTCGAAAATGTAAAACTCAAAAAGGTATTGGGACAAGGTATAAATAATAAAAATAAACCGTTACTTCAAATTTTTGGGATCATTTTCCTAATGCTACTTAACCTTATTAAACATTGATCGGAATGTTAAACTAACTGATAATGATCACAAATTGTGTAATACAGAATAAGGAATAATATTCGAAATTTTTCTCCTTCAGTCAGTGGGAAGGAAGTAGGTAGGACAAACTGTAGATTATAAATTGTGTAAAACCAAAGTTGTATAAGTAGAAGATGCCCAACGTTCATATATCCTCATGGCACTCAAAATTTTTGATCTGGGGCGTGATATCACACCCCACAACATGTTGCTTATACATTTGTTTCTAATAGTCATGTTTATAATGATATTCAGTAGCAATTATCAACAATTTTACTCATCGTATCAACATTTTAATCATGAACAAAAGGCAGTAGAATCGAGAAAGTTTAGAACAGACGCACAAGTAGAGTGCGGTAAAGTAGGAATAAATTCTTTACACAAATGTTGCTTAGTTTGAATTTTTTTACTATACCTATATTAAAATTAAAAACAACAAGTAACATTAAATATGAATTGTTGGTATTCTCGCTATATATATAGCTATAGCTATATACATACATAATTCTAACATACACACATTCGAGCCATACTTTGCGTTGTTTTCAAATTATGAGTAAAATTTTTTTAAACCATATATTATTGACTTGAAGAAATTTGAAATTTTTTTCGTTTTTCTTATTTTTGTTGTTGTTATATTGAAATCCAGTTTTAACCAAATTTTGTCTTTCTTTTTAAACTTGCAGGTATAAATGCATTTTATAATTTTCTATTTTCATTGAAAATTCGCATATAATTTTGAAAAAAAGTTATTTCATATTTTTTGTGGAAAGATACATAATTTGTTAATAATAAATTAATTAACTGAAACACAAAATAAAAAACATTAAATTAGATTTTACTATTTATTTTATTTTTTTCTTAAATGCAGAAAGACAAAAGTTTTTAATTTCTTATTTCCTTTTTATGATTTATGTATGTATTATTTTTGAAATTGCTTTGCATATTTGAAATTCAAAAAATGTAAAAATATTTATTTGGTAGAAAAAATAGCAATGGAAGCATTTTTAATTGCATACAATTTCTTCTCTTTCTCTATTCACTTCAGAAAGATTTATAGTTTAACAAATATTTATGAAGCCACTTGAAAACTTTCTTTTCAAAAGTACAAACTAAATTTTCATGAAAACAAATATTTCAATAATATTAAAAAAAAAAACTACACATATAAGATAAAAATAAAATAAAAACAAAATAAGGTAAACAAACAAAAAACAAGGAAAAAAATTGTTCAAACTCACAAAGTAAAAATATCATATAAGAGAATATAAAAAATGCAAATTGAAATATTCAGCGACTTTATTGACGGTAAACGAATACGTACATACTACCTACATAGTTTAAGAAGATGTTACATTTTAAGTTTAATATTATGCAAAAATTAAATATTCTTGTTGCTATTATTTTTTTAGAGTAGTTAAAAATGTCTTCAGGCTGTGAAATGTCTTAAAAATTTAAATTTCAAAGAAAATTTTCAGAACTCTAAAAAGTTATTATTTTCAGGATAAAGAATTTTTTGGTTGAATTTTTAATATTTTTCTCGTAAAAACGCATTTAAGTGAATGTTTTTATTTATTTTTTATTGCAATTTTTAAAACCTAGATGTCTTTTTATATTTTCTTTTATTTATTTATTTTAAGTGTATAGCATAAAGTGAACATCCTTCATTGAAATTCCTATAGTCTTTTTCATTGTTATTAATTGCTGTTAAGAAAAAACTCCAATCTTTGTAAATTATGGTGAAAGCAATAAATACCTAAGTATTTAAAAAAACTAACTTTTTTCTTAAATGATAAAATTTATTAAGGATCAACAATTATCAAATTTACATTCTGTTTAGAAAGGATCTTTCAAAATGAGGAAGACCACAGTTGACAATCCTGTGATTGTGTCCAAAAAATCAATGATGGAGCAGTAAGACTGAATGCAATTAATACAAAAATGTCAGGACATTGTAGTCTGGAAAAGAATGAGAATTTTAGAAAAAGATAAATGTAGGGTTTGTTTCGAAAATATATATATATATAAGTGCTCGAAATCCCTATAGAATATAGATCCACTGAGGTAAGGATGTAATCTGTGTGATACTCCACTAAAACGACTGTAGGAAAAAAATTGGAACAGGACACAGAAAGTAGAGTCCTGTTAATATATACTTAGACCATTTTGTATACCTATGTTCAGTATAAATTTAGATATTTTTCTTAAAGTACTTTCCCTTTGCAAGTTATGTTTTGAGATTTTTCTGTAACAAAATTATGAATTTTCATGTGAATAAATAAATGAGAATAAATTTTGACACTCTCTATTGTATCATATACTAATAAAATAATAATATAACCAACGTAGAACAAAATAGTGTGCCTAGATTTTAGAATACTGACAGAATAGATTAACCGACAACTTTTTTTTTCATCAAAGCTTCGACGTCGTTTTGCAAAGTTTTTATAAAATTTCTCTAAACTTTGACGTTGTTGATTTTGATAGGATTTTTTGACGTCATACATTATGAATATGATTGCTTTGATCATGTTTTGGCATATTATTTCTGTTAAAAATTTTCATTTGTTACAAAACTATAACAAATATTAATAATGATTGCATTGTTGCCGTATTGCATTGTTGCTACGGCAAAAATACAAATTACGATTTATAATTTTGAATTTCTTTTCGTTTTGAATTTTTCAATGAATATGAAATATTTTTTTTTCTATTATTTTTAATATACCTCTAAATACTACACTGTAAAAAAAATTTTCCTACATTAAAACTAGGAAATCAGGTTTCCTACTATCATTGTATTTAAATTACATTACGTTGAGTAATTTATAAAATTTTACTCTTTGTCAAAGTAATTTCTTTACTTTCTTTCTCTCTTTTTTACTTCTTCAATGGAGTAAAACTACTCGTTGTGGATTTAATAGGTATACATCATTCAATAGGAAAATTACAATTTTAACGAAGTAAATTTACTATAATAAGAAGAATTTACATTAAATAATAGTAAATTTACTGAAACAAAGTAAATATACTCAACATTTTATATTTTACTTAGAAAAAATGTAATGTTACACATTTTTGGTAATATTGCTACAACTTACAAGAATAGTTGTAAAGTTTACTATTAAAAAAATAGTAATTTTCAATGCATTTTTTATATATACGAGTATATATCATATATCTTAGTTTTTGTAATTTGGGAGTAAAATATGAGTTCAAAATAGCCAAATGTTTTTTCTGTAAATTTTATTATGTCGTTTTTTAAAATCGACAATTTTACCTCATATTTTTCGACAAAAATATGTTTATAAAATTGTTCCTCTATTTTCATTTTGTTTTATTTTTTTTTCACCATATGGAGAACTTTTTTGAAACCGATTTTGGGTTGCCAATTTGAATACTATGCTATAAATAATCATAAAATTATTATTAATTATTATTATTATTATTATTATTTAAACTTAAATAACGATTAAATTTCCCTTCACACTTCATCCAGACTTAGGACTGGCAACTTACAATAGTTGGTGTGTTTAAAAATTTGTGAAGTTCAAAGAGTTATTTAAATATGAACAGATTTTGTAATTATTTTTTGTCTTATATTTGTTTTTGCACTTGTTATATTTAAATGTCAAAAATAACTTAATATGACGCATTACGCGTTTTTTAAATTAGAAAGTTTTTGGTTTTTATACGATTTTCTCTTGTTTGAATTCTTTTTAGCATCCATTATCCATTTACAATTTTTCCATAGAAGAATTGTAATCATGAATTCTATTATTTTATGATGATGTTGAAAACATAAATCGTCGCTTCTGAACCAGCGAGACTTAGTTTGCATATAAAAAATACATTTATGGAGAATATGTTTACGAATACTTGTTATATAGCCCTTTTCCTTAAAAACAATTTCAAAAATTTTGACAAACTGCAAGCAATTTTCGTAGAACACTTCAGTGGGAGATATAAGAACATTACGTGAGGTGTTATATTGCTTTAATTTTATGAAAACTTCAGACATACTGTTTAGGGAGGAGTTCGATGTCATCATAATCGGCTTGAGGTATGTGTTCTTGATTTTCATAGTTATTGAATTGCACTACTGTATTGAGTGTATTCCAATCTATATCAACAACAAGTATTCGTAAACATATTGCTATCTATCATTCAGACGAAATTCAAAATTATAAATCGTAATTTGTATTTTTGCCGTAGCAACAATGCAATACGGCAACAATGCAATCATTATTAATATTTGTTATAGTTTTGTAAAAAATGAAAATTTTTAACAGAAATAATATGCCAAAACATGATCAAAGCAATCATATTCATAATGTATGACGTCAAAAAATCCTATCAAAATCAACAACGTCAAAGTTTAGAGAAATTTTATAAAAACTTTGCAAAACGACGTCGAAGCTTTGATGAAAAAAAAAGTTGTCGGTTAATCTATTCTGCCAGTATTCTAAAAACTAGGCACACTATTTTGTTCTACGTTGGTTATATTATTATTTTATTAGTATATGATTGTATGTACGAGTATGCCATCCCTCTTGCTATTATATGTATAATTATTTGCTTAGAATCTCTTTTTTTATTATCTTTTTTTTTTAATATTGCAATTTTGCTAGTTTTTGTATGAAATAAGCTTAGAATGAAAATAGTTTAAAAATATATGAACAAATTAACTTTTGTGTTAAACATGAATGTTTTACAAAAATAATAACAAAGAAACAAGCACGCAAAAAGCCAAAATATGTATATTTTCTTTCTTCTAATAAATAAATTTGCAACTTAGAAATCCTTCAAATAGCTTTTTTCTTATCTTTGTTTTATTTATTTTTTTTTTTAATTAATTTGCAAATTTATCTAAAGCTAAAAATAATTTTTATTTAATATTCAAAACCATACCTTTTTTCTTTCTTATCAGATTATGTACACCATAACAAACCATTTCGTGTAGGGAATTTAAAATGAAATTATGTCTACAAAATTTTTTTTTTTTTTAATTTAATGAAAAATTGTATAGTAGAATCTCGATAAATCTATTGTATACATATACTTCACACAGTACTGGCCTCAATTAAAAGGTTATCCTTATGTTTGTTTACAGTATAACTGAATTCTATATAAGCTAATAATGTTATCATTTCAAATGAAATGACATATTCAAATAGAAATTTAATTAAAATAACAAAAACAAAATACAAAACAGACCATAGAAACAACTTTTTCTGCTATTTTTAAATACATATAAAATGAAATGAAAAAACTTTATTTACTGGTATTTAGTTCATTTCATATTTAAATTTGTATTTCTCATTAAATTAAAATAAAACATAATTTGCATAAATTTTATTCATGTTCCTTTTTTTTTTTTTTTTGGAATAATTTTAAAAAACTAGGTTTTTTTTTATGTTGAAGAATAAAAGCTTATTTTAAAATTAATGAAAACTGAACAAACAGAGTCGAGAAAATTTTTTGTTTTACATTTACGATTTGAATAATTATATAACGTATTATGTACTCGTATGTTTTGTTTGACTTTAAGATGAAATATTTTAAGATTTCCATGTTATTTTAATACTTATGGAATAAAATTGCATATTTTTTATTTAAAAAAACTGAAATTTGATTTATTTGTTTAAGAAAGTGATTTTTAATAAAAATTTAATAAAATAGAAAACCTTAATAAAATACACGAATACATGATATGACTTTTGCTTTATATTCAGCTTTACCATCGGTTATTTTCATATTTTGAATTCAAAAAAAGAAAGCGAGAAAAAAAAAAGGTTTATAATTTAAAAAATAAAAAAAATAGAAATTTTTTGATGGTTTGGAAACCCATATTTTCCAAATTTTGCTTTTTGTGAATTGAGAATTCAAAAATTGATAGTCCTATCTTTAAATCCTTATTAAAACTCAGAATTATAACGTCTTAAATCCCTCAATAAGACATGACACAGAACGTAAATTCGTTTTTAAAAAAATTTTTAAGTTCCATAAATTTCTAACTGGTTCGGGAGTAATCTATTAAACGCAACTATTTACCAAATTTATTTTTGACAAATATTTGAATGGCTCTATTGCAGTATACCTTTGTATTTCGTTCGTGGAATAACAAATTTTTTTTTTTTATAAAATACAAATGAATTTTTCTTTAAAAGAAATACTAATTTTAATTATTTTTCAAGGTTTTTTATGTGTGGGGAAAACGTGGGATTTTTTGATTGTTTGTGGGAAAAATGAATGTAAATAGGGTTTTTCAGGAAAACGATCTAACAACACTTATTAGTTATTGCAGTATACGTTTGTATTTCGTTGGAATAACATGTAAAAAATAATTGTCATAATTTTTTTTTTGTTCTGGTAATTTTTTATTACGTTTTTTTTCTCTCTTCTGAAAACTTTTTGTAAATTAGAAAATTTCAGAAATAAAAAACAAACAAACTAAGAATTTCAATATCATGTCAAAAGAAAGTGCTTCTTCAATAATGAATCGCTGGTGATGCGATGCTGATGCTTGTTACAAATTCAAAAATGCAACGCAACTTTTATGGATGCGTTGTCACATATTCAAAAAAGCATCGCATCAAATCAAGTATTCGAAATTCCTTGTAATATTCACGGCATACACATTACAAGGCAATGTAAAGCAAATTTTTTCATTTGTTTTGTGACGTCACTCAGGTCGTCTGAGCATATAAATTTTTTTAAAAAAAAATTTTTTTTTTTTTTATTAATTTTATTCATTTGTTTCATATAAAACGACCAGGATGACGTCACAATGCTAACGGTCACTACGATATTTACATTGCCTTGTTATGTGTATGCCGGTAATATTCAGCTGTCATGTAATAGCATTGCATCGCCAACTAAAAACTTTGCGTTGTCATAGCAACAAAGTAATGTTTACGCCTCACGAACAAAAGAACATTAGCATCACCAAAGCAGCGATTCATTTTTGAAGAAGCACAAAATTTACAAAAATTATCAACACCAAATCCTCATTTAATAAAATATTTAAAAAATTATGAAAACGTATTCTATCCAAAACAAAAACTAGAACGAATATATGATTTGGTTGTTCCTTTATATTCAACTTTACCATCAGTTATTTTCATATTTTGAACTCTAAAAACATAAAGCGAGAAAAACATTTAACTTTGACTATTGAAAGGTGTGTCTCACACTGATATTTCGATTGAAGTATTTTCCATTGTTTTTTTCATTCAGCACACTAAAAACTGAGAAGATTTTGGTCCAGATCCTATAAATGTATGACATACCATATTAAGACTATTTTTCAATTCAAACATTATTTGCTTTGTTTTAAAAAAATTATTATTACCCCCTATATAGCCCCTCTCACTATACCAGCGTCAGACAACCCACTATATAGTAGTTTGGAAAAAAGATTTAGAAACTTAAAAAAAAATACAAATATGTAATAGAAAAAATAAAAACTAACTTACCTAACAAGTAACAGTTTAGTTATTTCAGATTCATTTGGTTTACAAATTTCTTTATTTTAAATAGACTCGAAAATTAAAGTGTTAAAGTGTACATTTTTTTATCATTAAAATACCGAAAAAGGATGATCAATAATTTTCACTATAATTATTGTGTTGCACCACATGCCTAAAAGCATTATTATTTCAGATATGTACATACATATTATTTATGTACATATATTTTCGAACAATTTTTGTTTTTCTGTCGATCACATTTTTCTCTTTTATCTAATAATTTTATGTTGTCCTTTTTTATTTTTTGCCCCATAACAGAATATTAAATTACCTATAGGGCATTTATAAAAATAAAACTTTTCGAAACAAATTCTCGAGTTTGAAGAATGTTGCTTGAAGCAAGACAATTAAGATAAACAAAAACAACAAAAAAAACACTTTTTTTTTCATTACATTTCAAAATTGAGTAAATACTTATTTATCGATTTTGCGTTATTTATGACTAAAACATATTTTAAATATTTTGTGAGTATGTTAAAAAACTTATTTGAATTTGTAAAGAAAAAAAATTCCCTTTGATAAAAATCTTATGTAGTTGGGTTTAAATATTGTATGTATACTGCGCGATATATGACTGACCTCAATTATGAATTTTTCATAATTCTTCGAAATAGTTTTTAGTACTTTTGAAACGCTTTCAATGAATTTCTAAAAAAAAAACGGGTAGTGGGCCTGTGGGAGTGGCAAACGCTTAACAAGTGAAGAAATTGGAAAAATTGAAGTCCTCAAAGAAGTAGGATATTCCAATAAACAAATTGTAAGAAGATTGAATAGAAGTAATATGTTCAAAATTTTTTTCAAATGATAGCTACAGAGCGGGAACTCAAAACTAGGTGAAATTGTTATCGGAAAGATTAATGAGTTTGAAAGTCCATTATATGGTATGCATCTGATTAATTTGCTCGAAATTCACGAAATGTAGCAGGATTTAAACGCTGGAAAGCTACGAAATTTAGCGAATTTATTTTGTATGCAAGACGTTACGTTCTCAAAGAAATTTTAACTTTTAAAAGATTTAACCACTCTTTAAAATTATATAGTAGCTAAGAGCCTTAGAACAGAAAAAACGACATTCGACTCGACTGGAAATCGAACCACAATCCTCTATCTTGCCGGGATAGTGCGCTTACCAATGCGCCACGGAATGTCATGCCGTTCACTGTTCTTAATTACCACTTTAAACATTGATACTTAAATCTTCTACAATTATAAATTGAAATCAGAATTCTACTTGAGGACAATAACTGCACATTAATAATCAATGCGCTGCATGATCTGCCAAGCTGTATAACTTATTATTAGTTATTTAATTTTCATTGTCTATTACATTTGCATTTGAATGCTCAAAACTTTGGATCATTAGAAAGCATAAGTGCCTTTGAATTTGAAAATTGTTTGCAAAAGGGCAACAATGTCCCTTATAATTTATAATCGTTTAGTGAGAAAATATATTCTGTATTCATTCATTCACAGCCATCAAAAATAAAATAAAATTTTCGGGAAAGAGCTCAAACACATGCTGTCAATCAATAAAATCACATTTATGTATGTAAATACTTCTCGACTAATACTTCGAATGGAAACACAGTGATATTTGTAATTGATTATACTTCTCAAAAAATAATCTGTTTTAAGGACGCTTACTTTCGCTTCATTCCATTTATTCATTCACGAATTCGTAACGAATTCGTGATTAATTAAACATATGGAATCAGATGAAACACAGATGTTTTCAAAACTGGAGAATGTGCCTTCAGAACTTAATTTTGACTACGTGCAGTTTTTTAAAATTAATTCCGGTTAGCATACAAAAGAATTTTTGATTTTTTAATCAGCATATTTACAGTATAACACAAACATTTAATCTTTAATGTGTTTTACTGTAACACGACATCATGTCTACCGTACAATGCAATGGACAAAAGGCCTAAGTGCATTTTTATTCATTTTGAGTTAGATATATTTATGATAATATAATATAAAGTTACATATTATATAAACTAAAGGAAAAATTCTCTATTAAAAAATATATCTATATACCTATATCTATATACAGGGTGTTCCGTTTGGTTTGCTTAGAAATGATACCAGTGATAGGTCTCTCTCGTAAACTATACATTTTTCGAAAAAAATGAAGATATAAAATCGATGCAGAATCAATTGAGCCTTCTTTTTCTGCAATAAAAAATGAGGGTTAATTTAAGCCTTTTTTGAGAAAAACAGGGTGAACACAAAAATTTGGAAAAAATTCACAAAATTTTGATTTTGAACGCGCCTAACTTTTTAACAGTTACACATAGAGAAATGAGTAAGGTATCGTTAAAAAGGGCAAATGGTTCTCTACACTTTTTCTTAACACAAAAAGACCCTTGAGTGCCCTTGTAAAATGTTATGGGCAATACCATGAAATAAGAGCAAAAAAACTTCAACGTCCTCTAGCGGCCAAACCGTTGGGATTTCACCCCCCCACCGATACGATTTTTTGTTTGTCTCGATGAGACCCTCGAAAACTATGCATTTTTTGAAAAAAATGAAGATAACAAATCGATGTAGTATTAATTGAGCCTTTATTTTCTGCAACAAAAAATGAGGGTTAATTTAAGCCTTTTTTAAGTAAAGCAGGGTTAAAGTCTAAAAATCTGTGAAAAAATGACAAAATTATGGTTTTGAGGCCTTATAACTTCTGAATGGTCGGATACACAGCAGCAGGTAAGATGTTGATGGAAAGGCACAGGAGTCCTTCACAATTATGTAAAAGAGTTGGTGAGCCTAGCGTGCCCTTGTAAAAAGTTATAGGGTAAAATATGAAACCGTTGAGATTTCCCCCCCCCCCACCAATACGATTTTTTGTTCCCTTCGCCGAGACCTATCCGTAGTTTCCCGGTCGGACACCGTAACGGAATCACCCTGTATATCTAACTCAAAATGATTAAAAATGCATTTAGGCCTTTTGTCCATTGTACGGTAGATGTTGCAATTTTTGTTTATGTATGAGTACTTTCTGCTTAAAAATTATCTGAGACCTTATGTCTGCTTAAATTACGCGTTATCCTTTTTATATCCGAAATTCAATTTAACAGGTTCTAGCAAAGTGAAAGTGAAATTAAAATACCATTTACCTAGAAAAAAAATGTTAATTAATCAAATTTAAAAGAATTATTTCTAAAGAAAATATTAAATCAAAAGTTTTCAATTGATTTCAATTTATTAATAATAATTTGTTACAAAGTTGGCCTTTTGTTTAAAACAAAGTGAGCGGAGGGAAACAAAACTTTTGAAGAAAGAAGAGTACAAAATAAGAAGAGTAAGGCGTCCGAGAGGGATTTTTTATAGGAGAAAGAAAAGTCGAAAAAATATGGACTAAGGGCTGAAAAAATGGGAAATAATGAAATAAAAGGCAGTTTTACAATTTTACAAAAAAAATTTCGATATTTATTACATATAGATAAAAAAAAGAATTTACCAATTTAGGGTCTATTATTAAAAAATTAAAAATCTAATTCAAAATAATAAAAAAAACAAAATTTAAATGGTAAAAATAAAAAAGAAAATCCTGTAACAAAATGGCTGAGGCAAAAATTTAAAAAAAAATAAAATAGTTATGGTAAGAAAATATCCAATGGGAAGAGAGCCGCAACTTACAAGAAAGTGAAGGGAATCAGTTTGAAACTGAGTCTGACTCATTAAATCGAACTGAGTTTGACTTGGAAAAATTTACAAGTCGGCAGCACTTGTAGTTGGATGATTAAATAATATGTATACAAAAAAAAATTTTGCTCGGCCGACTGAAAAAAAATATTTATAAAAAGGTAGTTCACAGGACATATTGTAGGTATGTTAAATTGTTAAAACGAATTAAATAAAAATCAGACCTGTTTCGTAACTTTCATGTTCACGTATATGAATAGTGACCAAGGAACATTAGAATAGATACCTACTATATATTGTATTATGTATTTATCATGGTTGTCTGACTTGTGCTCTTTGTGTAATTTTTAAAAAACACTCCAATAAATATTTTACTATAAAAATATCAGTTTTTGGATAACTGAGATACATACATATATGTACAATTGTACATACATATACATATATATCCTCTAAAATTTTGCAAAAGGGTAGATGAGCCTAGCGTGCCCCTGTAAAATGTTATAGGGTAAAAGAAGGAAAAAGTACAAAAAATCTTTCCCCTTTCTAACTCCGTAACGGTTGAGATTAACCATCTCACCCCTCAAACGATTTTTTGTTCGTCTCGCCGAGACCTATCGGTAGTTTCCGGGTCGGACACTTATCCTGAATCACCCTGTACCTATGTATCTTACAATCACATAGTAGGTACCTATATGTATGTACGTGCATATATGTATGCATATATGCATACTTAAAACTTTTTTAAAATGACAAGGTAAGTTAGTTTTGATTATTATAAATAATTTACAATTTTTGAAATGAAAGAATATAGAAATAAAGTACAAAAAAACAAGTGTGGGATAAATATTTCCCAAAAGTAACTGCAATAGGGACACATATATCCCAACAGTAATAAGTTAGTTATAATACAGTTTGAAGTAAAATTAACATTTTTTCACAATTAGCGTACCAAGTTTGAGGAACCGTCTTCGCGATCCGATGGATGATATTGCCATAAGAAACTTACTCGAAAACAGCAATTCAGATGAAGGTGATGGCTTCGATGACGACGATAGCGTTGTTGATCCAAACTATTCAGAGCCCGACCTACGCCGATAGCACTGATAATGAGTTTGATGCTGAAAATGAGCCTGTCATAGAAAATGAAGCTGACGAGAATATTAGCCCAAACCAACCTATAGCCGAATTGCAGCAACAGAACAACACCAATATTTGGTGCAGTATAAATAATAATTTCATACCTCGAAAAACTATACCAAATTTTGAACAGCCAATAGTTCGTGCAAATATCGATAGAAGTTCAACTGAACTAGATGTCTTTTTTAAAATATTTCCAAAAAGTTTGTTCATAAAAATAGCAGATTGTACAAACAAAAGAATCGACATTTTGAATACTAAAATAAAAAATGAAAATAGGAAAGCATCAACATCTCTTCAAAATACAAAAATTTCTGTTCAAAACACTGATTCGTATGAAATAATGGTAGTTGTTGGAGTTTATTTAGTAATGTCGTTCAACAGGCTACCACACATACATATGTACTGGTCACAAAATCCATTTTTGGGCAATGCAGCAATAAAAAGTGCAATTGGACGGGATAAGTTCCTTCTGCTGTCATCAAAATTATATTTTAATTATCCAGAAAAGCCTTCAGATGCCACAAAAACATACTATATTGACGAAATGGTTTCGTGTTTGAAATACACTTTTAAAAAGTGTCGGACTGACTCTGCTTTTCAATCGATCGATGAAGCTATGGCTAAATTCAAAGGACGATCAACATTAAAACAATATATGCCAACAAAAACCGTCAAACGAGGCATCAAGATTTGGGAAAGATGTGATTCAACAACTGGCTATAGTTACGATTTCGATATTTACTCTGGAAAAGAAATTGGACAATCAAAAGGTACACTTGGAGAACGGGTGGTAAAGAAACTGTGTTCTACAGTGACAAATTCTTCAGCCGTTATCTGTTGCGACCGGTTTTTTACTACAGTGAATCTAGCACAAACCTTAGATTTTGGTTTAGTAGGCACAATCATGAGTAAAAAAAAACAATTACCAGATTTTTCCGGCTCAAAATTGGAAAGAGGACAATACGTTTTTAAATATAACAACAACGGTTGTTTAGTATGTAAATGGCAAGACACAAAGGAAGTTATAGTGCTTAGCAATTGCTACACAAACGATGTAACAACTGTTCGAAGAACAAGCAAAACCGGCGACAATAATGAACTTTCGTGTCCTGAGGCCATTGCATTCTACAACAAGTACATGGGTGTTTTATTTTGTTACTTTGTTACTGTTGGGACACATATCTCCCACTAGAAATTATTGCTGGGACACACCCCATCCCAGGATATTTTCTTTGTCCTTGAATATCCTATTTCAAAATGTGAAACCAAACGGTTGCTTTTCTTCATAAGCTAGTAGAAAATGCAATTGAACACTAATAGCCAGTTTCACAGTTGAAGCTTAAGCCAAAGTTTAGCTAAGCTTTTGTATATAGCTTAAGCTTCAGATAAAGACTACTAGATTTCACAGTTTATTTTTTTTTGCAGCTTAACTAAACCTAGTTTAACAAAAAAAAATGTCTGCGGCTGCTTTGTTTTTGAAATTTATTATGTCAATATAAAAAGTGTCATGCTTATTTTATTAATTATTAAAAAATATTAGTAAAAATATATAAAAATGTCGTACGGAATTGGTGAAAATAAAAAAATGTATGTATGTTATGATCTGTTCTTTTTTTTTTCTTCCTTTTTAAACATCCTCAGATATCTTTTATGGATTTTATTTATTTATTTAAATTCTATTTTTACGAATAATAATATGTGGGTGGTTTTTGTTTATTTTTTAAATTTTATTTAATCTGCTTTTAAATTTCTTTTTTTTTTTTGCATTTTTTTCTTAAATATTTTTTTTTTTTAAATGATAAAATTATCAACTTCTTGCTTTTACATTTCTTGTATTTTTTTCTTAATTCTTTTAAGAATTAATTTTCAAGAAATTACAATGAAAACACGATTGATTTTTTTTATACATATTTGTTGACATTTGGTTGACTCATTATATTTTTAACTTAAACTTAGTTTAAGCTCTGAAATTTGACCGCTTAGGTTTAGCTAAATTTAAACTCAGTTTAACAATTAAGCTTCCACTGTGAAACTGAAAAAAGTGATTAAACTCAGTTTAAGACTTAAGCTTCGCTTAAATTCCGTATTGAAAGGGCCATAAAAGAGCAGAAAATACATATGTAGGTATTTCCTTAAGGCTAGAAAAATTAATTGTTCAAGTTTTAACATCAGTGTGTACACTATACTACAATTAGGTACAAATAAACAATTATTAGTTCTATCTATTAAATTTATTTTCATTAAATATGTATATACATACATATGTAAACATCCGAACTATGATATTTTAAACATAATCCAAATTTTTTTTTACACCTTGTATTAATTAACATGTGCCCTTTTGCCATGAATTAATAAATACTCATCAAAACCCATATATTCGTTTATCTTTGAACTATTTATATAATTTTATTATAATGTACATAATATACATATGTAACTACTCATAATATACATATAAAACATATATATAGAGCTATATATACACACATAAATATATATATGGAAAGGTGAGTTGTTGAGGTCTTTAATGTTTAATTTTTCTATATACCATAAAAAAAATATCACCTTGCCGCATGATGATCTACTTTCCCTTTTATATCGACACATTTGTCATTTTCATATATGTGTGTATGTAGTTTAAAATCTCATTTCAGTTGTTGTTGTAAGTTAAATGACAAAAATTGTTGGTTTCAATATGAAAACATTATAGTTCAATATTATCTGGATTATTTTATGATGGGTAACACGAACATGTGTACTAGGATAAATAAATAAAATAACCTGAATATATGTAAATATAAATATGGAAAAAGTAGGTACAGGATAGTACTGGTGAAACCTCATGTAAATACTGGAATCACATAATACATATATGTATGTACATACATACATCAGGTGTTAAAGTTAAACATACTTATTTACATACATAAAAAATAGTTTAATTACAAGCAAATATTACATTATATTCCGTTGAAATAGACCAAAATTAGATTTCCAATAATCAGATTTATTTTCAATTAATTTAAAAAGTCTTGGAAATGTGTCATGAAGGCTTTTTCCTATCAACTACTTACTAACTAAGGTATAAGTTAACTGAAAATAAAGGATTATTCCAAACAACTGCCATAGTCATAAAATATCTACTACTATTGTTTTATCACAGTAGAAAATTAAAGTTTGATGAGTGAAATATAAAGTAAATCTTTTAAAATTAATAAATAAAAAACAACAATTTTTTTTTCACCTGAAATAAAATCTTTAAGTTTTGTATAAAAAATTACCTAATAAATATTTTGTTTGTGTTTTATTAGTATTAATTTCAAGGTAACAATCAAATACAACAATACCTATATAGACTTTTCTATATTGTAAGTAAGAAGGTAAACATAATTTCAAAATAATAAAAATAATAAGAATAAAAGCAAATAAAACAAATGTAATGGAAAAAAGTGAATAATCAAAAAAGAAAAAGGAAAAAAAAAGAAATTTACAAGGAACAGCTACTAGCTACCTATAATGTTGGAAGACTCACACTCATTTACATACATAGTATAAATGTACAATTCTTCAACTTGTATAAGAAAACTCACAATTACGTTAATTCCTTCAACGTTTGCATCTCACAATAAAAATAAAATTTAAATAAAAAAAATTTACATCTAGGTAGGTATATGAAAATGGAAACTTAAAATTAAATAAATTCAGCTGAATATTGAATTGGCAACACCTGGATTGAATCAATTGAGATATTTTTTGCAATCACTTATCATGTGTCTACATAGAAACTTCTGATATTGATTTGTCTGAATTTTTTAAATTTATAAAGAATTAGATCGGAAAAAATGAATTTTTAATTAAAGAAGAAAAAAAAATTTTTTTATTCTCTTGTAAAAATGAATATTTTTTCTTACTTTGACATCCATTACGAGAAAATTTCTCAAGTCAGATAAGAGAAAAATATTTTAAAAGAATACCTTTTTGTTTATTTTTTTTTATTTAAAAATCAATCCTTTGGAATTTAAAAAAAAAAAAACCTCTTGTGTTTCATGAGACCCATTTACACAAAATATGCAATTTTTAGATTAGTGGGAAAATGTGTAGAAAATTTTCCCAATTGGTAGAAAAGTGAAAGTTTTTTTTATGAGAGTAAAGTTTCAAAAAAATATCTTGCACAAGAAGTACCTATATAAATAGGTATTATTTTACTTTTTATTCGAACGATAGGTACATAGCTATTTTCTAAATTGAAATTTTAAATCAGTTGATCATGAAATTCCAATAAAACATCAAAACATTTATGTATGTATGTATGTACTTATTTAGTAAGAATCACATACATGTACGTACGTACATACACATGCTCATAATATTTCACTATACATAATATGTATATGCAATGTTTTTTGGTATATGTTACATGAATTCTTATTTTGAAAAGAAACACGATCTCGTAGAAGACGAAAAAGTAGGTTGCGTTCATAAAATTTTTTTTAAAAATAAAATTAATAAAATAAAAAAAAAACAATAATGATTATTGTTAGCAATATATAACACACATTATTAACTTTTCTATTTGAATTTTGAAACATATTTAGTTACATTAATTATTATGGTCAACGTTTTTGGTTCCTTTTACCTCTCAGAAAACTTTATTTCATTCCACATTGAACATTCATCTTGATTCGTACAAAAAACATTGAGATTTTTTTTCTAGCCAAACGCATTGTTGCCGATTGCCGAGACACAATTTTGTAAACTATGCGTAGAACATGGATCATGTAGAACGTAGACGTTTTTTATAGACTGGAACTGGATGTAGAACGCGCGAAACTTATTCATTACTACATGTTTGTATGTTTGTTCTATTGTACTGTTTCTTTCTTTTGCATATACATACATAGTACTATAGTAGTTAACATACTCATAACGATAGATTTAATATGAGACAACAGTAAGCACTGGCATTTTGTATATGCATATGGAGAATTCCAAGCAAATCGACCACTTTTTTTCTTAAAATTCATATGAATGAAGCTGATTTGGATAGGTATACATAAATTTTTGGTATATCAAATGTTAAATTATTTAGGATATCACTATGGAGAACAGTATTAAAAAAAAATGTTTGCTACTTATCAGTGGAAACTCGTTTTGCTGTCACACCCGTTACCAAATATTTCACACCCGTTACACTTTTTTTTTAATTATGAAAAAAGTATTGCATTGTTCCTTGTCAAATTTTTGCAAAAGATTCTTTCAAGTGTCTACAGTATAATTAAAAATAATTTTTAGAATTGTTCATATTTTAGGATATTCAGTAAAATATACGGAAATCCGTGAAATTCGTCAGCGTCACACCCGTTACGCTACTGAAATGACAATTCTGATTAGAAATATTTGAAGTTTTTTGTTTCATCGTAACCGTCGTTTGCTTTCACTAGAAGGCATATTAAGAATATAAAAGTATAATCAGAATGCAATTGCTGTACAAATTTTTCAATATTTAAGAGTCAGGATGTCACACCCGTTACAAATGGAATTCCCCATATGTATGTGCATAGGTACATGCCTAAATTTACAATATATGATGTAATGAACAAATTTTTTTTCTTGTACTTACCACCATCTGTAGCAACATTCAGCTCCCAGTGTGTTGCTGTAAATTATAAAAAATAAATAGCTAAAAAATTTAGTAGCTGGTATGTATATTTGAATTTGAAAAATAAAACTTAAAAAATATGGTAAATCCTGTAAATAATTTTAAAGTACCTAATCTTTTTATTGATGCTGCAAATGTCCGTCCACACATTTCATATGATGATCAAAGGAATTTTCACTTGCTCTTAATCGATAAACTTTAAACTACAATTCAAAAATTACGTTTAATTACAATTATTCCCACGCGATATTTCACATTTTATTTCAAAGAATTATTTTATTAGATTTTCTAAAAATAATAAATTTATTAATTTTCCCAAAAGAAAAACTCTCAAACTATGTAATAAAAATTATTAAAGATAAATTGCAATTCCTTCACCGAATTACGCGTTCGCTACTATTGATTGTGGAAAATACCATCGACTGACCAAGAAGAGTCAAAAGGAAGTTAAATTAGATTAGATTAGAATTTAGAATTTTTGCTTCATATAAACAAACCCTTTCTTCTTTCTTTTACACTTGGATTTAGAGGGGGAAAAATGTAACGATAAAATAAATAGCACTTGTCACATTTTGATTGGTTGATTATTCAATCATTTTCGCGGCATTTTTTATTCAAAATAAATCCTTTTATTTTTTTCATGTGTCCCTCGCTAATTTACTTTTTTATTTATATTCAGTGAATGCTATACAATTCAATCAGAGATAACTTACCAAGTAAGAATAAGGTGCATCACCAAGGTAAATAGAATACAATAGGTATGATTGAGCCAGTATACTCTCTTCTCTCAATATGTGACGTCACTCAGTTGAAATTTTTAAGTCATGGTATATAGAAAAGTATATGGTATTATGGTCATAAATTTAATTAAAGGAATTCAATTTAACAATAAAAATACATATTTTAATATATTATGTTGAAATTTTTTTATATTTTCTATTTATTTTTCTATTTACATGCCAGTTTTCATTTGGAAAATTAAAATATTTCACTTTAGGTAATTGTTTTGTTTTTTTTATTAGTGTAATTTTTACAACTTTCTACTGCACAATTAACTATTACATATATTATTTTTAAAATTTATATTTAGAGAAAAATAATATTGTATAACAAAAACAAACTACTCGCACTACCATTAACCATAAACACATATAGCCTTTTAAATAATTTCATCTGAGTGACGTACAAAAACTGCTGACAAAGAGAATACTGGCTCAATCATACCTATTGTATTGTATTCTATTTACCTTGGTGCATCACTACGAATTAGTATAATGTACATATGTATTTCCTTTAAAATATAGAAAAAAAAACTGGCGCGAAAATTCTTCAATTATTATGTTTTATGCATGTAACAAGGTGACAGATATCAATACAATTACATGATTTTTATTTTAATTTTCTTGAGTATGAAAGAGAGATTCAGATACATACAAACTTTACTTCCAATAATTTTATTAATTTCGGTATATCGCAGTTTTTCTTTTGAAAAACATAATAAATTTATTATTTTTGGAAAATTTAATACTTTTTGGTTTTATATGTGAAGTGTAGCATGTGAATTATAAATAAACGTGATTTACGGACAATTAAAATTACATATAGCAACAATTTGTGAAAGATAAAGTTCCATTGGTCATCATATGAAATTGAAATATATGGTGTGGACACTACTATATCATCAATAAATAGAAATAGAATTAAGGTATGTTAAATGTATAGCTTATTTTAAAATTTGGATTAAAAATACCAGATAGCTATCTGTACAGGTAGCTCTGTACAAATTTTGGTTCTATTTAAATGAATTTCAAACAGTTAAGTTTAAATAATCGCAAAAATCGTATTTTTGGAATATACGATTGTGTAGGCAACTGTAGTTAAAATTACATCAAATTACAAAGTCTTTTTATACTTAAAAATTAGGTAATCATAATTAGAGGATACCAATAGAAATACAATCATTTCAACTTTTTAAATATTTTATGTGGAATAGATACCTAAAAAAATTAACTGTTTATGTACTGAAATATATGTATATACAGTATACGCATATATACATCAATGTACTGTATCAGTATTAAAACAAAAAATAAATAACACCATTTATCTCTTCAATTCATGAAGCCAGATAAATGTTTTTTGATGTTTTCCTTTTAAATTTACTTTTTGTTTTATTTTCTTATCCTAAAGGTAATGAACAGAATAATTACTTCAATTAACAGTTCAGTAATTCGATATCTTATTTTCAGAAAAGAAAAATGAAAAAAAAAACCTACTTTTCAATGTTCTTTAAGGTAAAACGGTTATGTAAAAGGAATTAAATTAATCTGTAAGTAATTATACAAACAAATTAGATCAATAAATCACTTTAATGTACTAAAAGTATCCTTTTAGGAAATAATATCCTATATTTAAATACCTTACTTAATACGTTTTTAATTTAAATCGATATTTGTTACAAAAATAAAAAAAACAGTTTTTTTAAAGCGTTTCTCTGATAAAGCATTTAATTATTGATGTACATAAGTAACTATACAGACATGTATTAAGTATGTAAATGTTATAGTTTACATACGAATTTATTAAGAATAATTGAAAAAGTTGTTCATTTGATTTGGGTAATTAGGTAAAGGAATAAAATTAAAATAGTTGAGAAAAATTTAATCTTGAAAATAATCAGGTATATGTGAGAAAGTAAAAATTCTATAAATTTCTATTATTTATGTATTATTATTTTTTTTTTTTTTCATTATCGATGAATAGAATAAAAAATTGTGATATAGTTTTCTTGAATTTTATTTTTGTGTTTTTTTCTTTAATAAATAATTTAATATTTTAATTTTAAAAAGTTTATTGTTATAAATATAAATAGATTTTTGTTTAAATTAAAAAAATTGGCGACGAACTTGCCAAAAAAGGATCCGACACAAACTTTGACTTTATCGCTGAACAGGTGGTCCCTCCTCTCAGCTCTTTCCGTTATTTCGAAAACATGACTGCGGAACAATGGAGGGCCACAAATGGTTGCTCCATAACCCGAATATAAATGCAAAAAAGACCGCAACTCTACTATCGTTCCAAAGAAAACAAGTTCGAAAACTTATTGGGGTAATAACTAGACACTGCCACTGGGGCTATGGCGAATAGAGTCGGCGCACCATCGAACGATTTCTGCAGAAGTTGTAGAGATGAAAAATAAATAGAGTCAATACAGTGCATCTACTCTGCGAATGTCCAGCTCTAAAAGCACGAAGGCTCGCTTGTTTGGGAGCAAAGTTCTTTTACGGTCTAAACGACTTAGCAGGAACAGCACTAAAAGACGAAGAAATTTATACAAAAATCACAATGGTTTTCAGGATAAGCCAACTCCCACAAACTAAATTAAAGGGCATTTACAATGGGCCTTTGGGAAAACAGCCCTTCATACCATACCATACCATACACTTCCAAAGGAGTAATATTTTTAAACTGCGTAAGTGAATTGTTTCAGTTTCGAAAGTACTGAAAATACAATTCAATTATCAGATCGCAGTTCACATAAGTTTAAAATCATCATATTTCTACTCGCGAATTCAATTCGCAAATATTATTAGTGGTAAGCGAATTGTGAAACACCCATATTTCGTTTTCGAAAATGTATTACGCGAAATAAATTGTAAAACATCAAAATCCATTGTTGTTGGCTTTTGGCATTCTCAATAAAGATTACAAAATTTTTGTTTGCGTACCTATTATGTTTTTTTATAATTGAGAATGGAAAGACTTGTTTTGTTTGTCTTTTTTAAGTTATTTTAGAATTAGTTATATTTTAAACAGATTTATAATAAAATTGTGTGAAGGATCAAACAGTAGTGTAAAGATAGGAGAGGAAAATCTTGTTTTTGAAACTGAAAATAATATAAATTACATCAACACTAGTTCTTTTCTGATTCTGAATCTGATTCGTGCCCATCCAAAGTAAAAAAAAGGTAAGGCTCCTGCAAAAACAATTTTACACATCTTGGAAAAAAAATTGAACATTTCAAGTAATGCAGCCGTTACGTTTCATTCTGTCGCAGAAAATCGACAACCTTTCTAAATATAGCATATACATAGATATATTATAATATGTACATGTGTGTTTGTTGTTGTACTTTCGAAATATTATAAATAAAATTCGCCGTTAAGTACATACTTTATTTTTTAATTTTTTTAAAGAAAAAAGTTTTGTAACTTTACTTTTTTTTTAAATTTTGCAATTATAAAGAATAAAAAAATTTCCAGATTTTGCATGAATTAGGTACACAACATCAAAAAATTCAAATTCTACAACATATAATTTGTAATCTAATTTTTAAATTTATATTATTGAAATTATTAATACATAATCCCATAATCATACATATAAATATTATATATATATAAAAAAAAATCAATTAATTGAAAATATTTTCAACTACAAAAGGATAAATTATACAATTTAATTATAAATCATTAATTGTAGAATTATCCTAATTTAAATCCCATTGGAAAATAGGATTATAATATGCAATCATATAATTTTACTCAATGGGAATAAGACAAAAATACAAATTTCTAATTTATAATCATTTATTGGAAGTATTTCTGGTTACAGATAAGCTTTTTGGTTTGATTATGGCCTCAATAGTCACATTGAAAAGCAAAATGTGCGATTTATTTATTTATTTTATTTTTTATACCTTGTTATTTATGAAATATCAGAATTTTTATTTTAATGTTTATCAAATTTATTTTTTAACAGTTATTTATTTATTTTAAGTTTCTATTCTTCCTTTTTTTGTAATTTCCCACGTAACAGTTGGAAACTTAGGGGCCAATTTTAAACTTTAAGGGGCCATTTACATTTGCGATTTATTCCTGACTTGAACAAAAATATCTCTCACAACTTTTTTTACATTGAGACAGTCGAAAATCGATAATATTTTCTTCTTGAATAAATTTCTAGAAACAACTGTTGTGAAAAAAATGTCGGATGGGTTTACACTGTACCGAATACAATATTTCGTGGAATTTTTTTCCAGCAGTGTTTACATTATATGACACAATTTAGAAGAAATTTCTTGCTTAAATATTTTGAAAATATCATGAATAATCTTCACGACAGAAAATTTCAGGAATAAATCGCAAATGTAAATGGCCCCTTAAAGTTTAAAAATTTCATTTGTTAAAAAATATACATGACATTTAACAGGGTAAAGCTGCACTGATAATATTATTTTAAAAAAAAAACCTATAAGAAAAAAGTCGAAAATAATGACGGATGTAAACGAATAAAGATTTCCAGTTTGATTGACGATATTGTGAGTTATCTATTTGTTTGTTCGTTTGTTGTATTTTTATACGTCGAATATTTCAAGTGTATTTTTAGCAAAACTAGAAATGTGTATTTGTTTTTACAATAAAAATTTGCATTTGATAAGTTTTTTTGTTAATATTTAATCTAAATCATAAGAGGGAATAAATCAGAACAAATTTTAATGAGGGAATAATAACAAAAATAAAGTATCTATGTACTGTCTGCTATTAGACTTTATAAAACCATGTGAAAATGTTCAAAAATACATTTTGATAAAACATCTACAGCAAACTTATCATTCTTAAATATTGTAAAATAAATATAATTTTTTTGATGATAGAGTGACGATTGCTATAATAATAAATAAACGACAAGGAAGAGGGGAAAAATGTTGGACGTTATATCAACACACAACATATCTTAAGAGAATATTCCAGTACAATTACATATACTGTGTATATCGACAATTTACATACATACATAAAAGTTGGAATAAAAAGTTTTATGCGTAAGAAAAAAGATTTTTACTATATTAGATTTATTAATTGAAGTCAGTACAGGCAAGATATGCATACTTTTCTATACTCTTTTACATTTCGTTTGTATAAATCTGTCTCGTGTGTGGGGTGATCAGATCTCAATTTCAATCGAGGGAAATCTTTTAAATTAAATATTACCATGGGCAACAAACTCATCGGGTACTGCCTCCATAAGCACAATACTGACTTCAATTAATAAATGAAGTATAGTGCATAAAATGATTACATAATGATGTATGTACCTATATGTTTAGTAAATTAACACGCGATTTTTTAACTTTACTTCCTGAAAAAATAAGTTTTGAATTTTCTAACTTGATTTATGTTATTGATAAAAAGTTAATGTCGCTTATACGAGAAAATATTGTACTTTACCTTGAAAGGGAGTGTCTAAAGGTAATTTTGATATTCAGATTTTATTCACTTTTTATTTCAAATAAATTTGAATAAATGTTCTTATTTTCCTATTTTTGATTATTTGAAGAAAAAACAAATTTTTTGATTTATCTTATAAATGAATTTTGCCGGAATCAAAATTTTATTCAAAATAGTTGACATTCAATCAACTTACAAAACACTTTTAAAAAAAACAAAAATTAGCTATGTATATGGAAATCGAATATACTTTTTTTTCATCCATTCACAAAAACCCACTTATCATTTTTTTTTAATTTTATTTATATTATATCTATTATATCTCGCTCGCTTTTGCCCAAGTCAACAGATTTCTACCATTCAAAGTTTATTTGGTACAAAACCTATTAAGAAATATTCTGGCCGAACATACTTTTGTAAAGTGATGAAAAGTTATGAAAAAATATGAAGGTACTCGTATATGTAAAATTTAAACGAGATTCGAGTGTTGAATTTACAATAAAGTAAATAAAAAATGTACAAATTTAATAATAAACATCATTATACAAAACAAACCAAATACATCTAATAGATAACAATTAATTCAATTCAAATGCAATCATAATATTGATTCTATATTTGCAATTTAGCTTTTAATAACATGCCCTAAAATGTACTTCAATCAAAAGTACATAGAGTATTATTATTATTCTTCGATCCTCTTCGTATACTTATGAAATAATAATTTTGATTTATTTGAAAATTGAAAATTAATTTCTCATCTAATATATTTATGAATTATTCATCATTTATTTGAGTATCTTTCTTAAAAGTATACAATATTATCGATTATTATGTATATTTCTAATTATATATACATACATAATATATAAATTAAATTTTCTTTGAAGTTTATAATTCTTTGCATAATGATGATTGTTTTACTACAATGTTATTGATTGATCCTTTAATCCATAATCAAATGATAATTTATTAATGGAATTTAAAATTAAATAATGCCTATTATGAATGTGAAATGAAATTGTATGAATTTCTAAGAGCTTTAAATTATAATTTCAAGTGAAAGTATTAATTGTTTTTTTTTTCTTTTTTGCCTTCAACTCTTTTTGTTTTACATTTTGCAAAGTACGAAGATATTCGTATTCATATAACAAACATAGGTTAACGAAAAACCTTTTAGAATAGGTTCTTGATTTTTTTTTGGTTTTAGATTTTAGTTTTTAATATTTAAAACTGAAAATATGCTAGGAATAAAATAGTTGTTTTTTTTTACCTTACTACATCATGATGACCAGCAACGTAGTAAAGCCCACATTCAAATAAAAGACTCAAAATGTAGTTGTCAAAAACAATTCTAGAACAGTGTTGTTAATGAAATTAATATGATGAAAAAGATTAAAATTTTGTTATTGTTTTAGTTTTTTAAGTTGTTTTTTTTTTCTCGTATGAAATTATAATAAACAAGAAAACACCTTTTTTTATTTTTGTCTTCCCTGTTAATTACTTTTATTTCGAATTGGCACTTTCTAATCCTCTTTAAGAAAAATGTGATTCCGACACTGTTCAAGAATATGTTATATGGATATGAGAAATTGTTAGAAACATAACTCAGGCTTGCTGATTTCAAATTTTGAAAATTTCGAATTTTAAAGTTTACTTTGAAAAGTATGACTTTTCACATTATGTAAAATTTGTTAATTTGCCATATTTTTTGTTCTTCTTCGAAGTTCTAGTAAACGTGCTTATTTTGAAATATTGAACACAATAAGAGAAATAATTTATTAATTTATTTAAGATAACCACTAGTGGAAAAAAATTCTTCCAAGGCACACATACATAAGTTTCAGCAGATATAAGTTCTGAGTTTTCTATTTTTATTTGGCTACAAACTGTACTCTAACTGTGTCTGTATGTATACACTCTAGTTTGCCACCCAATTACTTAATTTGGTGTACAGTAGAAATCGCATATAACGTTTCTGATTTCTCAACGGACCGAGTAAAAACAGTCGTTATATCCGATATTCGCTATATTATCCAAAATGTAGAAAGTTACTCTGTAATTGTATTATTATAATTAAAAAAGTTGAAAAATAACCAATATTATAAAGTCACTTCATACTTACTAAGTTATTCACTTAAATTTGGAAAAATAAATATAAAAACATTTTTTATATCTTTAGATACAAGATGTCTATATTCTTTATTATGTATGTACATACATACATACATATACGATTTCTACACATATAAAATTAATTCAGCCCCTATTAAAAAATAGGAAAAAAAACCAAAGGATAAGAATAAATCAAATAACAAAATAATAGGAACGATTCGTACGATTGTTGAATCAGTCATATCACTGACTGTGTAAACTTGGTTCAAATCTATTTAAGGAGTACATTTCATGTAAAATGTTTCATCAGTTTCATCGATTTATAACGATAATTTTTCCAAAATTATAACGTGATAAGCAATTTTTCGTTATAATCGATAACGTTATAAGCAATACTTATGAGTTCAGTTGATGTATGCAGACCAAACAAATGACTGCGAAAAGAACGTTGTATCCGATATAACATTATATCCGGTGTCGTTATACGCAATTTCTACTGTAGTTAGAGGATATTAGAAAAATAAGAGAAAATGTTAAGCTCAACTTTGAATGAAAACTTCAAATATCAAACATTACATGATTTGTGAAGATCTATTTCAGTACCAAAGTTTATCTATATATTAAGTTAGGAAACTGAAAGCACGTTTTCTTATCAATTTTCGACCTTGGTCCCGTTATTAAAATGTCCTTAACGGATTTGCGAAAAATAGATGGTAATAAGGAGTTTGTTTGTAAGAAAAAGATAAAAAATTCAAAAAAAGTGACATCATTTAATGTGGAAATCAAAACATTATTACAGGGTGCAGGTTTAAGGTTTTTAATTAAATCAACTACGTACAACAATTCACTGTTTTTATTGTTTATTTTGTTTTTTTTATTATTATTTATATTTTTCAAAAAAAAATTTGTATTATTTTCAAAAAAATATATATATTACATATATAAATCACAAATTCACTTTGAAAAAAAATATCCACTAATTTTATCAAAAATATACTGTATCACCTTGTACTATAATTCAAACAAAAACCAAAATACAAATAAATTCGTTTCATCTCGCCTTTAAAAAAGCATTATGGGAAAATATCAAAAATACAATATTTACATTGCCTTTGTATGTATTTGTACTAGTCTATTTCTCACATTTCCCTATACTTTACGTGTTTCACGCATACAAAAAAAACCTTTCATCTCGCCTTTAAAATTACATTATGAAAAATATGCATGTACAGTCACGTATTATCATTTTTTTTTATGACTCATACATATTGTATTCTCTCGTTCTTATAGGCAAATGGTATAAGATAATGGACATGAACCAAGTAATTAGATCTTTACTACTTCCACTTAATGGATTTTTTTGTTAATGTGTTGTTATCAGTTGTATGTGTATTTGTAAAAAAAGAGTTTCCTAACTTAATATATAGATAAACTTTGTTCAGTACTGACTACGAGTCTTAAGACTTTGAGGTACATATGCATTTGAGTTTGATCTTTAGTTTTGCAAACTTTTTGTAAATGTGTATTAAAATATGTTAGATAATATTCATCGAACCAAATAACATCCGTAAAAAAGACGCGTGTGAAAAATAAAAAATATTCTTGTTAACCAAACTTTTGCGTGTGTGAAGGAATGAATTAATAAATGTTTTTTTTTATAAATGACACAAAAAAAATGAATTATGTTATTATTATCGTACAGAAATATATAATAGAATGTATACAATTATACACATATACTTTTTAATATATGTATAATAAAAGCAATAATATTGAACATGTACATGTAGGTACATACGTACCTACATTATATTATTTTTCTTTAGTAATTTCTCAATTTATCAATACTTCACAGAAACCACAAAAGATCTCATTAGTTAACATTAAATTTACCAAATAGGTAAATAAAAACAAATAAGGTATATAATAATGTTTTGTAATTAATTTTATTTTCTTTAGTAATCGATCTGGATTACTTATATATGTACCTATACGAGTATGTAATTGCTTTTTTCTTATATTTAACTATTTATTTTTCATAAATATGTAAATAAATTGGCTATTTTTGTGGTTAAAGGGCATTTAATATCGAATAATTGATTCATTTGAAAAAACAATATATGTATGATGAAATTGAATCAAAAAGTAAATTAATTATTTAATTAGATAAATTAAACATTTATTCTTTTTGAGGTAGTTTTTTTCTCCTATATTTCGACTTTCTTTTGAATTACTTATTTTTCAAAAATATTCATAAATACTATATATACTATACTATATGTATGATGTGTTTGAAATTTTGTAGCATACAAGATATCAAGATTTTTCGAAAAAATTGTAATTTAAAGAGGTTTTCTTCAATTTTTTTTTTCGTTATTAAATATTATAAAAAAAATTCTTGAATAAGGTATCAATGTAATACGTATTACCTGCAATGTCTTTGATTGTTTTTTTAGTATTCTTACTTTTGAAGAATTTTGAACTACTTAAATATTTGAATATAAAAAAATAGTTTGTGATTTTTTTATTCCTTGTTCTTTAAAAAAAATAATAAATTTTCTTTCATTTATTTATTTTATGTAGGTATGAGGAATAAGTATATACATAATGTATGCAATGTATATATCCAGATATACATATAGTGCATTGTATAACATGATATGTATTCTTTAAAATCGAGTGTGTTATACATACATACATATACGAATGTGTTAAATTTTATCGTCTTATGTAGAAAAATGCAATTTTACGGTTGTCTAAATGCTCAATGAAAAATTACATTTCATTTTTATATTCACATCAAAACTCAAAAGTGGTTAGATGCTTTTTTTAAATTTTTACTTCGTATGTGCTATGTTTTATTATTATTATTATTATTTTTTGTTTTTAGTTTTTTAAGAAGTTCACTTAAATTTTTTTTTTTTAAATTGACTTGATTTTTTTCTTTCCTTCTTCCATTTTAAACAGAGTGACGTGAAAATTATAGCAGGAATTTTTAAATTTATCTCATTTTTGGTTTATGACTTATGCAAATATTTGAATAAACATAGCAAAAAATACCTAAATCTTTTAACTTTTATCTATTTTTAATACTTTATTTTTGTGTTTTTATTGAGTTTTCATTCCAGATCTTTAAAAAAAGCATTAAATGAAAGCTATCTATTTATTATAGATTTAAAAATAGTTTATTTTTCAGAAAGTTGTATGATAGACACCATTTTATACCGCAGACGTAAAAAAACGAATAAAACATTATTTAATGCCTGCGGTAACGTAAAAATTAAAAACTGATGTATAGAAACTCTTTCAAAATAAAAATATAAAATAACATACTATGAAAAGTTATATGAGTTATGAAAGTTTATGCAATGATTTATAAGCTCTTTGAATATGAAGACAGATTTTCTTGCCAAAAAATTTCCTTTTGTGTATTTTCATAAGAGGTAAATAGTACTACTTCTTTTTTGTATTGTAAAATATGTTTGTGATAAGAAGTTTAAAGTATAAAGTAAAGTATATAGTATACTAGTATAAGATTTTTCTTCAACTTTTTTCATACTTCCAAATTTAAAAATTTCCATGATATACAGTCAGAACAAAAATTGAGCGAACAATGTGACTTTTTCATTTCGAAGTTTTATAAAAACTAAAATAATTAAGTAAAACACATGGAATTGATATAAAATAAAGTTTTTTTTGTTTGCAATAAAATATTAAAATATCAACGAAAAAAAATTAAAATTAGAAAAACTATAGGTACAACACAATTTATAAAAAAATTTTCAAACAAAAAATGAGCGTACAGCATAATAACTATGGATACACTGTTATGTTACCGTTACATTCTATTTTCAAAATTTTGGTACATTTACAATTAGTAAATAAATGTTAATAGTCTTTCAACGTCATTATTGTTGATAACACCACACATTACATTCAATTTTTAGTTTTAATAGTTTATTTTATTGAAAATGAAAACGAATAGACAAGAAACAAGTGAAAATGTTAGAAAAACCATAATAAAAATGAAAAATGAAGGAAAAACTATAAATGAAACAAGTAAAACAATAAATAGACCACGTTCAACAATTCAAACAATCATAGCAAAATTTAGAAGCCATGGAAATATTAAAAATAAATCTGGTAGAGGACGAAAAAAGTGTTAGTGAAACAAGAATAAGAAATAATGAAATATAATGAAAAAAGAAAGAAAAAAATACTTGTCAAACTCAAATATTTCATTCATTGTTAATTGATTTAATAATTTCTATTTGTGTATAGTGTCAATTATAAATAATTTTTTTTCTTTTTGTGCAAAATTAATTGGAAATGAACAAAGAAAGGAGGACCAAATTAGTTGGTTCGCACCAAAATGGTCGGCCTAAAATAGTTCGGTTCCATGCGTACATACCAGAACCAAAACATTACTAGTACCGGTTTGGTACTACGGAGTATACGCGCTCAATGGTTCAAATTACATCTAAAGTTGACACAACCAATTTAACTAGAGTGTGATATGAGTGTATTACCCTCGTGAAAATTATTATTTTAGATTCTTATTAGACAGAGCTGGAAAAAGATTATACCAATATTGTAAAAACAAGAGCATGAAACTGAATTAACCACCTAGTGTAGAAAGGCTAAAAAATTAGTGACATTTTTTAGCAGATTTCGCATTTTAGTGGAAAGCTTTATAAGGAGAAAAAGACTTGTGATCAGAATACGAGTTTTTAAAAAAGGAGCCGAATTTGAATGATAAAATCCCATTTGAAATCGAAGTTATAGGCTAAGAAAATCATACGAAGACTTTTGCTCCCCACCGTATAAATATAAAGTGGTTTTTTAATAAAAGTATTTATTATGGTAATGTAATATTTTATTCATTAATGGCCATTTTTATTAAAACTGATACAGTCAAAACTAGATACTACAAAAAATTGTTGTTGTAAATTCTAAAAAACAGATTTCTTCTCTCGTATATGTATACACAAGAATATCACTACCCCATATACGACATGTGCGAGAATACCTCAACTTTTATGATTTTGGGTATATAGGTATATTGTATTATAATTTTTTGTTCAATAATTGAAATCTCAGATTTACGTCAACTGTGTTTACTCACTGTAGTACTGCTTGTTAATTTTGATAGCGTATATACTCAATGATTTTTGCCCAATATATTCATAAAAAATAAACATTTAAGTATCAGACCTGAATATTTCATTGAACATATACTTTTTAATATCAAATAAACTTTCTTTAAGCACACTTAGATAAAAATACAAGCGAGAAGAAAAAGAGAAACAAGGTAAACAATAAACTATACACTTGCTCTAATTTGTAAATTATTTTTTCGATAAGTTTGCATATATTATGTGATCAAATTTGTACATTTTTTTTCGAATCATATCACGAAAATTTAAGAAATACAACACTTTTAGACATGAATATCCCTTTTATCATTCTAAGCATTTGGGATAATCCAAAAAAAATGTTTGAACACACTTGTTAATAGTTAATAGTTTAAATAAATAAATAATAGACTATTGTCTGTTATGTTTTGATATTTTTTCTAATTTATTAATATTTTTTTTTTTTATTTAAAAGTTAAACCATTAAATACCAAGAACATAATAATAATATCAATCCAAATATGGCAGGATATCTAGTACAATTATTGTATGAAAATATGTTTACAAAATATGGGGTGAGCTCAATAATGTCACTTAATGAGATAAATTATTAATTATTATAAAATTTCCATGTTCAGGAAAAAAAGTTTGATTCAAGAAGTTTTACAAGAATTTATGATAAAGAAACTTTTAGGAAAATTAATTCTAATAGCTGGTTTATAAATGCTTCTAAACATTGTTCAACACTTATAAATTTACCAGCAACACTTGATTCACCTTTAAAACAAATGGCAGAATGGTTTTCTATAAATTCAGAACAAATTTCAAATGATTCCATATTAAAATTCCCATCTGATATAAACTCATTAACATTATCTGATTGCTCAGAAATAACATCAAACATTTTTGCTAATTATATTGCTGAAGTGAAAAAATTTGAAGCTAGAGCAATGTTCCTGAAATATTTTTTAAATACCATAATTTGTACTTTTCTAATTATTACGTCAATTTTCTTCATTGTAAAATTTATAAAAATCTTAAATAGCGTCGTTAACGATTTTTCAATGTCTTTTTTGTTTGATTCATCAGTAAAAATTATGAAAACTTTTCTTTTTCAAGTAAGAAATATTAATTCACTTTCAAAATCTATGAAAATTAATGGAAACGATATGAAAGTTGTGAAATTTAAAGAGAATGCTGTGCCTAATTGTTCTGTGAGAATTCCAAAAAAACAATTTATTCTCTTTTTTACGGATTTAATGAATAGTCCTATGAATGATATTTTTATAATTGAAATATTAAATTTGAATGGGATTGTAATAGATGCACAACATACGAGAAATTGTCTTATTAAAGAAATTAAAAAGGATGTGATTGATATTGTTCGGCGTCGTATAATTGTTTGTTTAATTTTTGAATAAAATTAAAATAAATTTAGACAAAAATTTTATTTTATCTTAATAAATACTTTCTACTTTTTTTTTTTTGGTACTTGTGGTCATCAAAAATAGAAGAGTAGTGGAACCTATCAATAGAAAGGGAAAGTGACATTTATTGAGACAAAGTGCATTTTTGTCTAAATTTACACGATTTTTAAAAATTTATATATTTGCTAAATTATTTATTAATTTAATTCATGCTTGTTCGACTAAAAAATTTCAATAAATAAATAAATCAAACTTTATATTTAAAAAAAAATCAATATGAAATATTATAACTTATTACATTTTATGACAAAATCGTATGTAGGTATAATAAAACTGTTTTTATGATTTGTTCAAATATGTCAGTAAATTTGATATGTTGCAATATATTGGGTCATCCTATAAGTAATACAACGATGTTTTAGTAAACAATTTTATAGACAGATTTTGAAAATAATATGTATAATATATGTATTTAATGTTGCTCATTGCTCATTGTTGGTTTTTCTAAAATACTAGAAGAATAAAGTCGTATTAAATAACACAAACTTTAAAAATATTAGCAAGAAAATTAAAAATTGATTTCATGGAAAAAATAGCATTACTCATAGAATGACCCGAAATATGCAGCAATGAAATAAAATAACATATTTTGTTTAAAACTTGATTGACATTTAACTAAAATTATAATTTATCTTTTGTTATATAATATTCAACGATATTGAAAACAAAAAATAGATATAACCAAATAACTGAATGTTTCTGATAATAAGTATCAAAATATATTGTTTGTTGAAGTTTATTTACTGTTGTACTGTTGTTTTGTTGCAAAAAATAAAATCAAATAAAATTTATCAAGGATTTGTCATAAAATTATTTATTTGATTTGATAAACATACTATAATGCGTCAATCGTTATTTATTATTTTGTATGATTAAGTTTTGTTATTAATATTATATGTACATATATTGTACGTTAAAAATTATTATTAAAATGCTACCATTTTTTAAATTAAGGTTTTTTTGTTTTTCATTTTTTTAAATAATACTTCTGACCAATAATATGAACTTGCTATTAGCAAAACATAAAAGAAACAAAGTTAAAGTAAAAAAGTTCATTCTAAAATTCAGGCTTCTTTGTGGAAAAAATGACAAACCATATTATGATTGTCACTTAAAGTGAGAAATATTGTTATGATATTTAAATGATTTTATAATTATTGGCGTACGTATTGTAGGAGATTTGAGTATTCTTCATAAATTATTACGTAGTAACTAAAAACAGCGAGCAACAAGCAATCCGATATTTTAATTGGTAGAACAGTGCCCCGGCAAGGCAAAGATCTAGAGTTCGATTGTTCGAATGCCAGTCGAATCGAATATCGTTTTTCCTGTCTTTTATTCTACTATAGTATGAACATATACATGTGTCAACGTATGTACATAAGTCATATTAATTTAGTGCAATTTTTTTACTTTTGTAGGTGAGTGTTGTAAAACAAAAAACAAGGTAGGTTAAAGGTATTTTTTTTTAACATTTTCAAAATTTTACAATTAAATTTGTGTGCTTATAGTATATACCAAAATGATGCATTTTTGAAGAAACACGTTCACATATACATGGTGATTCAGTTAAGGTGCCGGCCCAGAAACTACGGATAGGTCTGGACGAGGCAAACAAAAAATCGTATTGTGGGGGCGAGGTATGTTTCAAGGAAGACCTTTTGAAAAAACTGAAAAATAAGTCTGAAATTCACTGGTTTTATTGTACACGTGTAATTCACAATTGAAAATAAAAAATGAGGGTTAATATCGAAGACTTTTCGAGAACATTAGGGTTAAATTCAAAAAATGACAAAATTTCGGTTTTGAGGCCTTATAACATCTTAACAGTAAGAGGTATAGCGACATGAACAGATGTTAGAAAGAAACAGGGGTTCTCTACAATTTTGCAAAGAAGTAGATGAGCCTAGCATGCCCCTGTAAAAATTTATAGGGTTAAACAAGGAAAAAGTACCAAAAATCTTCTCCCCCCTCTAAGTCCGTAACGGTTGAGATTGCAGCCCCTCTCCCCTTCCATTCGATCTTTTATTCCTAGGCGAGACCTATCCGTAGTTTCCGGGTCAGACACCTTAACTGAATCACCCTGTATAATATCATATAATATAATTTATAAAAGTTACTTGAAGTTACATACAATTTATGTATTTTAATTGATAATTTATGCAAAAATTAATCTCAAGTGTACATAATATCAAAATTAAAAAATCTTAAAGATTATATCATAATTCTATCTGAATAATTTTAAATATATTGTAATGTAATATTTTTAAAATATAAGTAACAACCATCATAATTCCTCTTTGAATAAACAGGACTCAAAAATTGATGAATCTTTTTCATGGGGTACGGTGAATCCCCTTTGCACTAGATTATTAATTTTGTGTTTATTTATAGTTTGCGTATCCTTTACTTATATTACAATATTAAGTCAGCCACATTGCGAAGCAAAAGACAAAATGTGGAAATGTGTGCAGGTTTTAAATCTCGTTTTTTCTTCATTTAAAGACCAAAAATTAAAATCGCCCAGAGTTATTTTTTTATGTGACATAACGATATGTCAAAAATTAAATTCTATCAATTTACAATACCTCCAGCAAATTATATCAAACTTATGGGATTGTTTCTTATCAGAAACATGATAAAATTTAAGTCACGTAAAAAACCCCTAAAGATAAAAAAAAAATATTGGCATGAATTTGAAAATAAAAAATATGTAATATGTATTTTTTGGATGTATTCATTCCATTAAACGTTATTGTATCGTAATATATTTCTTATTTAAAATTGGGTCAACAAGAATTATTTCATTTTGTAATGTTACTTATAAAATTCGATACAAATAATTTGTCTTTTTTCATTAGATTTTTTAATCATGTTGTTTTGCTGTAATAAACAACACTTTTATGATTTTGTATTAGTTGTATTACAACTAAATAATATGAGCTGTTTAAAAATGTATTAACAAAATAATTATTTGGAGCATTTTTTCAACTTGTATAGCTTTACGATGGGTTATTTAGGAAGAAAAATTACATGAAATATGTAACATTATTTAGATTTCAAAAACCGAAATTAAATTTAAATATTTTTTAAATACTTTAACATAGTAATAATAAAACAATAGTTTTCTTTCCACAATTTTCTAAATTAAAAGTCCTATAACTTTTTAATTATACTCGTAAAACGGATTTTCATAATCAAAAGTTAAAACTCGAAATTTAAAATATTTCTGAGTTTTTCGTTAATCAAAATCCTCAGTTTATTAATCGAACGTTGCAAAATAAGACAAAAAATGTTAAAATTAACTAGAAATAAAGTGTCGGTTTTAAAATATATTACTTCCGAAGATCCATTCAGCACGAATAGTGCCATTTTGATACCATACTTTGTGTTACATAAGAAAAATTACGTATAGCTTCAAAGGGTATACGAAATATCGATTATAGGCAGCCTTTTTTGTTCAGGAATCGTATTATATCGCCTTCAAAGTTCTTGAACAGGTTAAAAAGGGCGACAAAATCTTTATCTAACAAGCAAAAAAAAAAAACAACACCTCCTCACAGCTATCTACTACCGAGGAACGCCATATCGAACGGGGCCTAGAGCGCCATCGAACTTAAATCCGCCACTTAATTTTTATAAACACTTCAATTGATAATATTCTAAACTTCCATAATACTTGATTCGTATAAAAAGAGAGAATTACTATGTAGTATCAATTAATTTAAATAATAATTTCATACATAACAGTAAATTTTGAATGTGTATATAAAAGTTTAAAAAGGGCAACAAAATGATACAATTATAATTACTGTACTTTCAGATTCTACATAAATCTAGAAAATTTTTCAAAAGTTCTCAGTGCTTTATACCTTTCGAAACTTTTAAGAAGTGATAAGTAAAATTAAGAATATTACGATTCAATATACTATTGTCTTTGTTATATTCTCACATCATTATAAAGTTAAATTAACTTTGAACCTAACAGTGAAATTTCAAAATAATGCAAAGGAGTATTGAAGATTTATTAGTTGAAAATAAAAGTTGATGAAATGAAGATTATTTTGTCTATTTTCAGAATGTTTGTAAATATGTTTAATAGATAGATGTTATTAACATCAACAATGTAATATTTTTTCCTTATAATTATTTATCACACAGGATAAGTAATTATAGTGTTAAAAAAACCATTAAAACCCACTTTTATATGAATATTACTGATTTTGTGGTATACAAAGAGCAATTATGTGGCCTATTTGTTAGATATTTTCACATTATTTAATAGAGTATTTAAATGCAATTTGTTACAGATGACGCTCAACATTTACAAATTTATCGTATTTATAATTAAATATAAGTGCCTATACATATGTATGTATGTATATACATTTTATGAATGTCAATAATGTTTTGTCCTTTTGACAAATTATTAATTTTTCAGATTCATAGGTATACGAATGTAATATGAAAATTTTAAGTTTAAAATAAACTTTTTTAACTTTTTCTCATGAATTCCGTTCTTTATTCTTTGAATTATCTAGTTAAAAATTTTTAGAACTAAAAGATTCAGGTGTACCTATTTTAAATCATGCATTCATTTAAAATTTTGAACAAAAATATAGCTATTATTTAAAGTTCTTTTTATATTCGTCAAAAAAGATTTGTTTTATTGAAAACAAAAAAGTAATCTTAGAAGTTATATTTACCTACTACCTTATTTTTTTAGTTATATGCGAGTATAAGGCTTAGAGTAAAATGTAAATTTGAGCAAAAAGTGTCAATGCAACGCTACGATAATTGCCTATAAATATGTACATACATATGTACATATATTGATCGTTAGATAAAAATTGTATAAAGACATTTTTTTTCTTCTCATTTGCTTTTATTTTTGTTATAAATAAAAAGTATAAGCTCGCACTATTATCTATTTTTTTATTAAAAATTATCTGGTTAACACCGCGATTTTTAATTACTAAGTTTGTTTCAATAAAAATATGTATGTATTTACGCACTATAGAGGCCAATATTAATCGCTTCGAGTATCTTTATAAACAATTTTAAAAATGCATATATGTATTCATTTTCCAATGTTTGTATTCTCTTTTAAAAAGTGTGTATAGCAATAAACGCCTAGCAATACATTGTTCCCCTTAGTATGGCAGTGAAGAGTTAAATGGGTATATCTTTCTTTTATTTATGTACTTATTTAACTTCAAATTTTCATATTTCACATTTTTTTATGAACTGTCACATCTCAGAAACATGAGAATAATTTTAAATTAAATTTAAATAAAATCAACTACAAAAATATCAGTACCAGCTCTGTCATACGATATTCGTTCTCTACCAACGAATTTAGTGGTTTGCATTCCAATTTAAAAAAAAAACTATAGATGTATATATAACAGAAGGAGGCTTTACAATCCTTTGACTTTACTTATTATTACAATTACGTATTTGTGATTTTAGAAGTAGTCCGAGAACCGCCACGTCAACCAACAGTGACATCTAGTTTTTTTTCCTTAATTTATGTATGTATTTATCGATTAATATTTTATAAGTCATATTTTTTAAGTTTTGTTGATTTTTTTTTAATCTTTATTAATTAGCTTTTAATACCTAAGTGTATAAAAATAGTGTAGATATTTATTACTCTTTAAAAAAAAGATACTTAATTTGAAATCTAAAAATATAAAATATTTTATAGCTATATTATATTCAAATTATTCTGCTGTGCATATTTCTTTTATAAGAAAATTAATTTTTTTCTAAATATTTTAAAGGAATTTAATAAGAATTTTTAATGCCACTATGCATTTTCATTTTATTATACATAGGTATATATGTACATATAGTATATATATATATATATATATATATTTACTTTCTCTTGGAGGTAATAAAAATTTTTTTCAAAAATGATTTTTATAACATTATTAAAGAATTCCTTATAACTTACTTAAATATATTCAAAGATAAATTAGTTGAAAATGAGATAAAGTTATTGTTTTTTATTTTTCTATTTTTGATCAGTTTGTTAAAAAAATACAAATACAATATAATTTTTGTCTTTTATATACAACACCATAAGTAATAACTTTCTATTGCACTTCCATTTGTCTTTTTAATTATATTATGATAAAGCTTTAACATAAATTTAATATGATCATATTTTTTTTTTCAATATCATACAAAAGAATTTTAAAGAACATCTGAATATATTTTTTAAAAAAAAATCTATTCGATTAAAGTAAAGAAATTCTGATTAAAATGAATTTCAATTATTGTAATAAAATTAAATAGTGAGATCAGATAAATTAAATTCTCTTTTTCCATTTAAAATGTACTCTATATCACATTAAGTATAATATCTTTATATCATTTAATTATTAATCACGTAAATTCAATAAAAATTCAGTCACGTATACAACTAGAGTCTGATGATGCGATATAGGTACATACATATGTTACACACGCGTATTTTTATTCACCACTTTATAGTGTTTTTGTTACCGTACTCACATCGAAAGCATCAAGTTATTTATGGATTATGAACATTACACATCGATATTTCCAGTTGGTTTTATTATCCTGTTAACTATATCCTTTTTATAATTTTAATTAATAATTATTATATATTATAAACGCTTTCAGCCTTTTATGAGCTTTACATAAGTAAAATATAAGTTGCACGTATTATATTTCATATAAACCATATAGGTATACTTAATACTTAATTCAAGTAAAAATATAATTAAATAGTGAGAAGATAGTATGTACATATACATTTTCTTCCTAATTTTTTAATATACATATGTTCTTTGTCCATACATGTATGTATGTATATTGTACGTATGTATGTATACTTAAAATTAGAAATTAAATTTTCAATTCTTCAAAATATCCTTTTATGATTTTGACATTAATCATTTGAAAGGTTTTAAGGAGGACATTTACAAGATCATCAACACATCTATCATTCGTAATTGTTTTTGTTTTTGTTTTTTGTATATTTGTCTTTTGTTGACAGTATGTTATATATATATATTTTTCATATAGCTACATAAATTAAGCAATTTGAATATTTTAAATTTTAAAAAAATCAAAAAAAAAAAAAAAATCGGGCATATTAACAATTTAAGCTTTTCTATTTTTTTAACAAAACACTAAAAACAAAATAAATCAATAAAATATCAAAAACTCAAAAATTAAAATTTTATTTTCATGCGAAAAGCGAAGGCAAACTTATAATTCAATGGATCGGAATACAATAACGATGAAATGCGAAAAACGAATATTCCGTTTGAACCAAGATCTAGTTTCTAATTTCATCGCTATTGCCATACTTTGAAATTTGATATCCGTTTTCAAGTGAATTATTTTATGTAAAAGTTTAGTAAAGCTTGTTGGATTTAAAAGAGAAAAAAAGTTAACAAAAACATAAAGTAACATAAACAAATTAAACTACAAACTTGAATTTATTGCTATTAACATTTCACCTTATCGTTAACTGTGTTAACGACAATAACGTGGAACATTTTTGATTTTGTAGAATACATCGGATAAATTTTAAGTTACTTTGATTAGAAAAAAACAAAAATGAAAACTTTAAAAATCGATTTTCCTTTTTCTAAAGTGAATAAGTGATTTTGTTAATCATGAAACGGATTATTCATTTATCTTACTTTTGCCAAAATTCTCTATTTGAAGATCTTCCCTTATTTTATAGAATATTGAAAAAAAGCATAGTATTATAGTCAAATCCAAAAAAGTTGAGGAATCGTATTGTACTAGAAAAACATGCGCAGAAAAAAGATACTTACACACACATTTTTGTTGTTGGAAATTCTAAAAAACAGATTTCTTCTTTCGTATATGAATACACAAGATCTCTAACACATATAAGACATGCGCGAGAATACCACAACTTTTTTGGTTTTGATTATAATTTATTATTGTTCTCAACATAAACTTGCAAAGACTAATAAATATCAAAAATTTAAAAAAAAAAAATCGTTTCCCTCCAATTAAGTTAAAGAAATTCTCAAATATGTTTTTTTTTTTTTGAATACCGTTATTTCAATGAGTGAATTTTTAGATATTTTGACGAAATTCACTTTAATTTCTGATACTGAAAAAAAGAAATTACGTTGAATATTATTATTATGAGTAAGATAAAAATTCCTTTTTTAGAGTTTTCTTTTGTTTATTTTAAAATAAATATAATTAAATAAAAATAATAGTAACATCAGCAGGGGTTGCAACTCTAAAGATAACAATAAAATTATGAATTCATTAATATTAATGAGCTGTTAATTAATTTAACTGAATTTTATAAAATGTTAGATGAATATTACCTGATAACCACTATGAAAAATATAATAATTATTCTAAATATTTTTTGAACTGCATTTTTTAATTAATTTATTTTAATGAGATATGCTCATGCAATACAATGTTCATACATACATAGAATAGAATATTATAAAGAATAGATTCATAAAAGATTAGATAATTATCAAAACTCTTAAAATTATGCATACACACTTTAAAGAGTTTTGTCTTCTTGTTGTGAAATAAAATTTTTTTAATTTAATTAAAAGATTACTCAATTGTTTTCGTTTTTTAATAGCAGTTTCAAAAATTGAATTAAAATGTAAATTTACTTTAATCATTCTTAATACATATAGTTTACATAAATACTTGCACACCGTTAAAATAAAAGGTAAACTTATATGTTATTCTATAAATTGTGTTATTTGTTAAAAAAAATATAATTTCCCATCAAACATTAATGACGACGTTTCTCAGTATGTAATTTGTATTTATTATTTCAAACCGAAATTTTATATAAATTTCCTTTCAACCCTTTGGTTAACGGTAAAAAATTGTTGATTACAAAAACATTGGAATGACAACTACATACTTTGTATGTACAGGGTTTTTCATTAAGAATGATATGTTTTTATTTTGACATAGTGGCAGTACTAAAAACTTTAGAAACGTCAAATTTCGCATATATATTCAGTATGCTCTTACAATTCATTATGGAAAAGTATACGCTTCAACAACGTCTGGAAATTATTCAAAATTTTGACGAAAATAAATGTTCCTTTATAAACACTCAACGAGCACTTCGAGAAAAGTATAGTCCACATAAGCGATCATCTGAGCTTGCTATTCGTCGTATAGTTAAGAAATTTATTTTTGTGGAGCTATTTAAAATCAATTGTTTACCCGAACAGACAAGAAACAATTGAAACATTAAAATTGAATATCGAACGCTGCATTTACGAAATAAGACAAGATTTATTGCAGAAAATTATTCAAAATTTGGTTCACCGTATTTGCTCCTGTCAGCGAGGCAGAGGGGGTGACTAAAATGATGTTACATTTAAAACATAATGTAATCGATTGTACTTTTTAAAAAAAACAAAAATATTATTTTTATCTCAAATAGCTAATGTTTTATTACATTTTCACATCATATCATTCCTATTGAAAAACCCTGTATGTACTTATATGCCATCTTACTTGGTCTATACATGGCTAATTTATTTACCAATTTGTTTATAAAAATTTAGTTGATTTTTCCAAACAAATTACTAAAAAAGAAGTTAAAAAGCACTGGGGGACAAAACAAATATTTTTCCTGTGGCATCAGGTTTCATAGTAATTTGAGAATATACTTATTGTTTATAGTGCGTTGAATCACACTGAAAATTTAATTGATGTTTATCTTGAATTAGAAAACGCTAATTCAAGTTCTTGCGTTGATTAGGTTTTCTGTATATGTTTTGAATTAGGAAGCACTAATTCAGGTTATATGGAAATTAAACGTTAGTTGAAACGAGGTAACTCAGGTTCCAACTTGTTTAATGATTTATTACTTGAATGAGGAATCTCTGATTCAAGTAACTGATGAACGGGTTGATAACAAAAATGCACAGTTTAATGGTTAAACAAAAACTGAACTTTATTAATTAATTATCGTTTGATTTATATACAAATTTAATTACCTATAACTACATTATAATTCATATATTCATATTAATTGCAATAACAATATTATTAACATAATATACTTACATTATGCTCTACTTTTACAAACAAAGCATATTTTGCTGAAATTGCATTTTTCTTATGTATGACTTAATAATTTCTAATTTTAATTGTTTTATAAATTTACTGTGCTAAATATGTACTTATATGAGTTAAGTTATCATATTTCGTTTTATGAATAAGTAATAATGTTATTATGAAATGAATGAAATGTGATCTGTTGTTTATTATTAAGAAAGATGCAATGACCAGGGAATATGCTTTGTTTTGTTCTAGTTTTTATTTTAATGAAATAATTTTTAAATGATATTTAAATTATGTTGTGATTGCGTCAACATTTTGCCCCCTCTTGAAGTCCTTGACTTCAAAGTTGTAATCATCAGCTGTCATGTGTTTCGTCTTTGATGATTCTGCTTTATTTACTATTTTAATTGTCCTAGGTCGGTGTCGTATGTAGGTCATAATAAGATATATGATGATTATCGCAACTATTGCTAAGGTTGTATATCCGACAGTATATAGGTGAATATAATGTGTTTGTAATTCTTGCAATGGTTGGTGTTGTTTAACCTTGATTTCAGCTAAGTGCTTGCTTAATTCGTTGATCAGCTTTGAGTTGTCAGTGTAATTTAATCTCCATAGAATTTTTAATGGATCATCAGTTATATTGTCGTTGAATACATGTAATGATGTTATATTAATTGGCGGTTGAAAATATTTAATTATTTTTGTTTCTTTAATGTGAGAACTGCTAATGCTTAATTCGTCATCTTGAAGTATACAATCGTCGTTTAAACTCAAAATACCGGTTCCTTGTAGTGATTTTTGCCAAATTCCACTTTGGCATACAAAGGTTATTATATATTTTTTGTCTAGACTGAATAACCAGTGATTCAAGGTTTCTAATTGAATCCATATTCTAGCTGGTTGAGTTATTTTTAATTTGCATGATGATGGTAATGTGAACTGAGTGAAAAGTTGTAGTTCACAGTTTTGCTGGGCGTTTTTGTTGTAGATAGGCCCCTTCTGATGAATTAAATACATTTCATCATTAATTTGTGTTCCTTTAAGCAAATCTAATTCTGTTAAACGGTAAAATCGATCTCGATGTGCACTTATCAATATATAATCAGTTCTCGTTTCGAGTGATATAAAGTTGTTGTTAATGTGAGCAGGTAAAGGATATATCTTGTATAATTCAAATTTTGTTTCTCGAACTAATGGTACTGTGGCCAAAAAAATGGCATAGTCTTCTCTTAAACGATATTGAACATTAATTAATCGATAAGCATTAAGTAATGTATGTCCATCTATAGTAAATGGAAGTTGAAGAGGTGATTGAATGTGATTTCTGATGAATCTCAATTGACTTATTAGCTGCTCAGGCGTTAGTATTAATGGATTTAATTTTCCATGTTGGGTTGCAGTTATGATATCTAAAATTGAACTTTGTTTGGTTTTGTAATCTTGTAAAAGAGCTGAACATAAAAGTGATAACACATTGAATCCTTCAACTGCCTTTGACTGCTTCATGTCTATATTTATGTTTCTTATTTTGTCATATAATTTTTCTGTGTTTTCTTCTATGAATTTCATTTGTTGAATTTTTTCTCCTTCAGATTTTTTCATAATGTTGATGGTTGTTTCAATTACTGAAGTTTGATTCTGAATGAGTTTTAGTAAATGATCTTCATTTTGTTTGGCCTTATCAATTGTCTGACTCATTTCTTCAGCATAATCTTCATCTAATACTCCAATTAAGGCACGAAATGTACTGCCAATGAAATTTAGCGGTGATTTTGATCTTTTGAATCGTACTTCCCTTGTTTGCTGGGTTTCATTCATGAAGAGTTGATTGTACGCTTTAAGTTCTATTAACTGATGTTGATATTCTTCTACAATTTCTCGTTGATAGTCATTGTTTTTTATTGTACTCGCTAGCCGTTTCATTCCATTTATTCCTTGTTCTAAAGTTTTTAGTGCAGTCCAATAATTTGTTAAGTTATAATAAACTATAATCTTCCATTCACTGCCAGTTATCATTGCGTTTCCTATTTTTTCGAAATATACACCGGATTGATTGTCAAGTGAAGTAACTTCAACAGGTTGTATATTAGTAGTTAAAACAGGCATGATAATAGATGTTAATAATAGTACTTTCAAACAATTCATTGCACCTTGTCTACTGTTTCGTCGTTTTCTTGATTGTCTTCTGCCTTCTTCCTTATCTTGTTTTTCCTGATTTTTTGTATCAATTTTTGGATTAGTGGGCTCACAGTCTTCAGCTATCATATCAGTTTCATAATTTAGTTCTGCTATTAATGGTGCTAAGTAATGGATTGCTCTTCGATATGTTCCTGTTGCTGTTTTTACATCTGCAACACGCACTTTTCCATCAGGCCCTTCTATGGTTTCAATAACTCGTCCCATTTGCCATTTAAGAGGAGGCAGATTATCTTCCTTTACTAACACCAAAGCACCTGGTAATATATTTGGGTATTCTTTAGCCCATTTTGCTCTTTGTTGCAACAAATGTAAATACTCAGTTGACCAACGTTTCCAAAATTCTGCACGAATTTGGCTCACTAATGCCCATCTGGATGCTAAGGACATTCTTGATTGCATTGCGAACGGATCAGGATTTGCTGTCATGGGCTCCCCTATAATGAAGTGAGCTGGTGTTAAAGGTGAAAGATCATTTGGATCTGATGAAATTGCCGTGAGTGGTCTGGAATTTAGAATGGCTTCTATTTCTGCAGTGACAGTGCACAATTCTTCATAGGTGAGTGATGCAGATGCTACGCTTCGATATAGCAACATTTTTGTTGATTTAACTGCTGCCTCCCATAAGCCACCAAAATGTGGCGCACGAGGAGGGATAAATTTAAACTCAATATTATGTGTATTAACAGTGTTTTTAATTTTTTCAATCGATTTGTGATTGTTCAATATATGTTGTAATTCCCCTAATTGATTTTTTGCACCCACAAAATTTTTTGCATTATCACAAAATATTTTTTGACATTTTCCTCGTCGTGCAATAAATCTTTTTAGCGCTGCAATAAATCCTTCCGTCGTTAGGTCTGATACAACTTCTAGATGAGTCGCTTTCGTAGCGAAACAGCAGAATACCGCTATATATGATTTTAACGGCCTTTTTCCTCTGATTTTAAAATGGGTGTACACTGGCCCACAAAAATCAACACCACAATTGTAAAATGGTCGAGCTTGTTGAACTCTGTTAGGTGGCAAATTTCCCATTACTTGGTTCATCAAACGTGGTCTCAATCTTGTGCAACGTGTGCAGTTCGCTACTGTTGATCTTGATAAGTTTCTACCTTGTAATATCCAGTATTTTTGACGTACTATTGAATTTAGTGCTTGAGGTCCTGCATGTAGATTAATATTATGTAGGTGACTGTAGATCAGTTTTGAAATGAAATGATCGCCTGGTAACAATAAGGGGTGTTTTGCATCATACGATATATTAGCTTCTTCTATCCTTCCGCCCACACGAAGTAGTCCATGTTCATCTAAGAACGGTGATAAATTCAGTAATTTGCTACTTGTTTTTACTTGATTTTGTTTTTTCAACACCTTGATATCATCTTCAAAGCTTTTTTGTTGAATCTCCTTTATAATGTCTCTTGTGGCTTCTTCTAATTCTTTTGTTGTTAGAAATTTGTCACTTGTATGTGTTTTATTTTTCATATAGTTTATTGCTCGGCGAATATAGGCCATTACTCGAACTAATTTTGTAAATGAATTACCATGATTTATTTTGTATAATGGATGTTCTAGTGGTTCAGCAGTTGAAGCGTTAAGTGCGAATTTTAGAGTTTTTTCTTCTTCCTTTAAAGTCACATTTTCCATTTTATTTTGTGGCCACATTGTTCTTGAATTTTGTAAGAATTCTGGTCCTGAGAACCATAATTTTGATTCTATCAACTGATTAGGTAATGTGCCACGAGAAATTAAATCTGCAGGGTTGCTTTTACTTGGCACATATCTCCATTGTTTAGGTGATGATGATTCAAGGATGTTTGAAATTCGATTGGCGACAAATGTTTTAAGTCTTGCTGGGTCTCCTCTGATCCATGAAAGAACAATTTGTGAGTCAGTCCAATAAATTATTTCATCCAATTTTTCTTCAATTGTTTTTGTTATCCTATCAACTAAATTTGCAGCTAACTTTGCTCCACAAAGTTCTAATCTCGGTAAAGTTGTAGGTTTCACCGGTGCCACTCGTGACTTAGAACATAACAATCGAATAGTTATAATTCCATTTTCATCCTTGGACCGTATGTATGTGACTGCTCCATATGCCTTTTCACTAGCATCACAAAAAACATGAAGTTGTGTTGACACTGTCCTTTTATTTCCAAACATGTATCTTGGCACTTGCACTGATGTTAGTTTAGGTACCTCTTGTATAAATTTAGCCCATTTTGCTTGCAATTCTTCTGGTAACTCATCATCCCAATCAAGCTTAAGTTTCCATAGGTCTTGTAAGAAAATTTTACTTGTAACTACAACTGGATTAATTAATCCCAGTGGGTCATATATTTGTGCTGTATCAGATAAAATATTTCGTTTTGTAATACGTTGATGTGGTTTTGGTTCAGTTGTAATTCCAAAATGATCAGTGATAGGATGCCATAAAAGTCCTAAGGTTTTAATATGGCTGTCATCTTTCTCGTGAAATTGTAGTTGTAGTTCTAATTTATCCCTGGGTATGTTTTTTATTAATTCTGGATGGTTCGCACACCATTTGTGTAACTCTAAACCGCCTGATTTTAATAATTCTTGCAATTCTGTTTGTATTTTAATAGCTTCTATTATGTCATTACTGCCCGTCATTACATCGTCAACATAAAAATTTCTTACTGCTTTGCTTCCTAATGGATATCTTGATTCCTCTTCCTCTGCTAATCGTTGCAAGCATTTTACGGCTAAATACGGTGCTGACTTAGTGCCATAAGTTACAGTGCAAAGCCGATAATATTTCACTGCTTCAGATGGATTAGTACGCCACATAATTAATTGAAGATTTCTATCTTCTTCAGTTACTTGAATTTGCCTGTACATTTGTTTTACATCAGCAGTGAAAACATATTTTTTCATTCTAAATCTCAATATGATTGAGATGAGGTCATCTTGAATTTTAGGACCAGCCAACATTAAGTCATTTAATGACAAATTTGAATTTGTTTTGGCAGAAGCGTCGAAAACCACACGTAGTTTAGTAGTACTGCTACCTGGTTTTAACACGTAATGGTGTGGTAAAAAATAATGCGTAGGTCCAATTTTTTCTCTCTTTATCTCTTCCATGTGACCCAATTTTAGGTATTCATCCAAGAAGTCACTATATTGTTGTTTTAATGTTGCATCTTTGGATAATTTTTTCTCAATGCTTAACAACCTTTTAAATGCTATAGCTTCTGAATTTCTTAATAATTCAGTGTTACCCAAAATTGGTAAACTGACAATAAATCGACCACTGCCATCACGTGTAGCTGTAGCATCAAAGTATTCTTCACATTTTTGATCTGTTATTGATAATTGTGGCTTTTCAACGTATTCTTCCAAGTCCCAAAATTTTTGGAGGTTTTTTTCCAACTCTAAATTAGTTATGCCACAAAACATGGTATCATTTTCTTCTATTGAGGCCTTTCCTAGTACTGTCCATCCTAAAACTGTATTTTGCAAGATAGGCAGATGTTTGTCCAGTTTAATTTGACCTGATCTCATTAGTTCTCCATATAATTCAGCACCCAACAGAATGTCTATTTCTTGTGGTTTGTTAAATTCTGGATCAGCAAGCTTAATGTTACTGGGTATATTCCATTTATCTATTTGCACATATCTTTGTGGTTGGTAAGCTGCTATCTCCTTGATAACATATGCTTCCAATTGTGAACTGTAATTATTGATTAGTGAATTTATTGTAATATTTACTCGATTGTTGACCTTGATTTGAGATTTACCAATACCAGATATATTAATTGGTATTTCAACGTTAGACATTCTAAGTTTTTTCTTCAATTTCTCAGTGATAAAATTAAGCTGCGATCCTGAATCTAATAAAATGCGGCATTTTATGTCATCTCCATTTTTGTTTTTAACAGTGGCTATTGCTGTGCCCAGAAAAACATAGCTTTTCATGTTTTCTTCGCTATTTGCTGCTAAAGATGTTTGAACATTTGTTGAATTGTTGATTTGATGATTTGCAGATGATGATGACATATTTACTACATTTGCAGTGTTGGTTTGCGATGGGTTGCCTGATTTTGCAGTTGAGTTGAAATGTAATAAAGTGTTATGTCTTTTATTACATTTTAAGCATGACCTTGAAGTGCATTTTGATGCTGTATGTCCTTTTTTTAGACAATTTAGACAAATGTCTAGTTGTAACGCCTTTCTTTGTCGTTCTGATGCTGTCAGTTTTAAAAATTCATTACATTGGTAAATTGCATGTTTTTCCTTGCAAATCAAACAATTACCAGTTTTGATTGAGTTTGTCATCAATGCTGAAATTTTAGGTTTTTCCACAATTTTGTTGTTGGGTTTATTTCCCAGTGCTTCTAAAGACTGGAATCGTGTTTCTAAAAATTTCAAAAAATTCTCAATATTTTGTAACTCTCTTGGTGCTTTTAATGTTTGCTCATATAAGGCATGAGTATTCCTGTCAAGCTTTTTAGTCACAATGTGAATGATTAAAGGATCCCAATAATTCATCACTTTCAGACCTAAATTTTCTAAGCTTAATAGGCACTCTTTAGTGTTATCATGGATATTTTTTAATGCTGCGGCAGATTCAGTCGTTATAGATGGTTGTGACAACAATTTATCAATTAATGATGTTACAATTAATCGTTTATTGTTATATCTCTGATTGAGAATTTCCCAAGCAGTATTGTAATTTTCTTCAGAGACACTCAAATGTTTAATTAGCTTTTCAGCTTCACCAATTAAATTTGATTTTAGGTACCACATCTTTTGTGGGTTGCTTAACGGTTGATTATGGACCATTTGTGTATATAAATCATGAAATTGTTGCCAGTTAAGATAATTTCCATTGAATTTTGGTAAAACGATTTTTGGCAATTTCATGAGTGATTGTGTAGTTGATGTATTATTTATATGAGCTGTGTCATTAGCTATTGACACTGCTTGATTTTGATTTGAACTAATTTGAATTAATTCCAGGCATTTCAGTAATTCTGCCATTACTTCTTGTACTCTATTTTCAATTTTAAAATAGATTTGGTCATTGTATTCATAAATTTCAGGATTTGGTATTTGTGTCCAAATTACCTGATGATTATTTTCAATTTGATTCCAATATTTATTAATTGTATTAATTTTCAACTCGTAATATGATTTTAAATTGCCAGGAGTGACAATTACACCATTTAAGATATTATTTAACGCTGAAATTAATGAAAATTGCTTTCTTATTACAGTAATTGAATTGTTTGTAACAGCTAATGAAATAATTGCTGCTGTTTCTGTTGTGTTACATCCAGATAATGTATTATCACTTCCAATTTTGGATGTCGAACATTGTGGTTCTGGTGGGTTACTAATTGTAAGCCCAGCTTCAGTAACCTTTGGATTTTGAGCCGTTTGATGATTAAGTAGCTCCTTCATCTCAGCTACAATGGATTGATACCCATTTGAGACTATATTATAATAGTCCTTTTCAAAATATAAATGAGTTGTTGCTTGTGGCTGAATTTGACGAATTTTATCATCATTCTTGTCAAATTCATCCCATAATTTTTGCAAATGCTTTAAATTTTCCTGCAAATATACAATTGTTTTCCTTTCAGGTGCATCATTACGATATTTGTTACAGATTTTTTCAATCTCCTTGCCAAGACTTGTCTGTTTTGATACTAATTCATCCATTTCTTCTGTTGATATCACGTCGGGGTCACCAAAAAATGTTTATAGTGCGTTGAATCACACTGAAAATTTAATTGATGTTTATCTTGAATTAGAAAACGCTAATTCAAGTTCTTGCGTTGATTAGGTTTTCTGTATATGTTTTGAATTAGGAAGCACTAATTCAGGTTATATGGAAATTAAACGTTAGTTGAAACGAGGTAACTCAGGTTCCAACTTGTTTAATGATTTATTACTTGAATGAGGAATCTCTGATTCAAGTAACTGATGAACGGGTTGATAACAAAATTGCACAGTTTAATGGTTAAACAAAAACTGAACTTTATTAATTAATTATCGTTTGATTTATATACAAATTTAATTACCTATAACTACATTATAATTCATATATTCATATTAATTGCAATAACAATATTATTAACATAATATACTTACATTATGCTCTACTTTTACAAACAAAGCATATTTTGCTGAAATTGCATTTTTCTTATGTATGACTTAATAATTTCTAATTTTAATTGTTTTATAAATTTACTGTGCTAAATATGTACTTATATGAGTTAAGTTATCATATTTCGTTTTATGAATAAGTAATAATGTTATTATGAAATGAATGAAATGTGATCTGTTGTTTATTATTAAGAAAGATGCAATGACCAGGGAATATGCTTTGTTTTGTTCTAGTTTTTATTTTAATGAAATAATTTTTAAATGATATTTAAATTATGTTGTGATTGCGTCAACACTTATTATTACAATTAACCGTGTGTAATTGTCTTGTTTGAATTGACTCCGGTTCTCATGATAGCTCAGACAACAAGGTTAATATTGGGTGCCGCATAAAGTTTGTAAAACTTGTGTTGAGTCTCTTCGATACTGGAGTCAAGGAGGATGATAAGGGCTTGCATTCGGAGTTTCAATGACATGGATTGAACCAAAAAATCATGTTAATGTTTGCTACTTTTGTTCTGTGGATGTACAAGGTATGAATCAATACATAAAGTGAAAACTTTTTAGTGCCAATATTTACTACCTTATTAAACATTTCCTCTGACGATATTGAAATGTTAGACACTCACACTAAAACCAACAGTTAGAGCGAATTTGAAGGCTGTAGTCCTGCAGTTAAAGGTTTTTCTCAAGAAGAGCTTAATGACTTGATTCGCGATTTAAATTTATCGAAAAGAAAGACTTAAAGAGAAAAAAATTGTCTCCAGCCTGGCGCAACAATTAGATATTATATGACTAGAGAGCAAGAACTACTTCCGTACTTTACTCAAGAAGATGATTGTCTATTGTAACAATGTTTTTGGGCTTTTAAATTTGATATGCCTTCCAGAATATCGCCTAGAAGATTGGCGGCTCTTTATAGATAGCTCAAGAAGAAGTTTGAATTGTGTTTTATTGCATAATGGAAATAAACTAGCTTTGATTCCAATGGACACTCAACAAAACTTAAGGAAGAATACCAAAATATCAAGGTCGTTTTAGACAAGATTTTGTATGTTCAACATCAACAAAAAACTGGCCGTCGAGAAAAAATATTACCGTAGAAAAATCTTATATAGTTAATGAACCATTGATAAGCCGAGACAAAATCATACTTCCGCCTCTTCATATTTTTTGGCGTCAATATGGAAAAATTAAAAGAAGGCATCTTTTCGATGGACCACAATATTCGAACTTTTATAAACGACAATGATTTTACAAACCACATAACTTTGGTCGAATTGGAAGCATAGAAACTTTTTGAGAAACCACAAAGCAGCAGATTATTCTGAAAAAGTTACCAAAATGCTTGGGAATTTTGAAAAACTGGGGGCTAATATGAGTATTAAAATTCATTTTTTGCATTGTCATTTGGATAGATTCCCTGACAACCTGGCATCGTCAGCAGTAAACGATTTGTCTAACGATAGTGAAATTGTGATCGAGAGTGTTTATGTTTTTGTGAATATTAGATATTTTCATAGTGCAAGTATATGTAAATATTGTTAGCTATTTTTTAAATATTTTATTATATTACAGTTTAACTTATTATTTAAATGTATTTTTAATGTTACAATAGAAATATATTATGAGATAATTAATAAATTAAAGCAACAACATTTTTATCTTATAGTTAGGTTGATATAATATACATAATATGTACATAATTTAAGCTAATTTTATGGAAGAGAATGAAAATTTATTGTCCAACAAAATATGTAGATACAATAACGTGAATAGAACAAACAAAAACTTTTGTGGCAAAAACTGAAAGACTCGCTCAATGCAAATGAACCATCAACAGAATGGAAAAAAGTAAGAAAAGATAAAAAAAATTACTATACTTCTACAAAAAATTTATTTATGGTTGAAACACAAGTTTTTTGAGTTATATAAACTTCAAAATATTTGTTTCTACTGCATGACAACTGGATTGAACGATATTCGAAACGATTTTCCAATGATCGATTTACAAAAAGCGAAAACGATATTGGAATTTCCTTCATCGTTTTCAATATCGTTCGACGATTACTCGATCAATCGACTTGCGCAATTAGTACCCAGGATATCGAGATAATGGAAGAAAGATATCAAGGCCGATGGGACCGCCATATGATGGCGGACGACTGATGGACCTTACAAAGAGATTTCCTTAACCAGAAACATGCCAGACGATCATATAAAAAACGTTTTTCTTCATTTTAATTTTTATTCTCGCTTTTATTTGAATAATTTAAATTAAATTAAGCAGTTGCTGTTAGAAAATAAAAGTTTGAAAAATTGTAATCAATTTTCTTTTGGATCTATTTAGTTTCGTTTTATTGTATTGTCATTATAAGTGGATTATCTTTATCTCAAAAACTAGAGTAAATTCGGCAGATCTGATATTTTTTTCGTGTTCAGAAGACTACATTTACTTCGATCGATCTTAAATCCCGTGCCGCAAAAGCACTGCTCTCCAGTGTTATCCATACCACAAAAAAAGTGGCCGCGTTAAAAATAGAGCAAAATAAAAAATATGCAAAATAAAACACTTAAAATGAAGAAATAGTATAAAAAGAACCTGAAAATTTAAAAAAAAATCCGGTAAAAAAACAACAACAACAAAAATGGAAATTTTGTGTTAATTTAAGTAGAAAAGTACAAATACTTGATTCAAAATATAAAAAGTAGGTGAAATGTTGGGGGGAAAGCCATTGTGTTAAAGTGATATGAAATAAAGCAGATTTCAATTATTGTACTTCAAGAGGGTTCTGCTGAGTACTCATATTTATTGCAAAGAGAGGTTAGATTGATTTTTCTATATATGTATAGTATATTATAAAAAACAGGAATTTATTCAATTCACACACAGTAAGGCCCCTTTATGTGTCATACGAAATCTTTTGGTTTCGTAGAAAGTTAGAACTGAAAGAACAACCCCTTTTTAATTACAACAGGAAACAAAAAAATTACTCAATTATGTTGTGCATTTATTGAATTAAATTACTATTTCTTCAAAATACGAGGACATATTCACTTATAAGTACTTATATAGGGTGTTCTACATAAGGTGTCCAACCCGAAAACTCTCAACGAAAAAATGTAAGTCAATCCTTCAAATGTATTTAAAAGTAATAATAACTTGATATGCCGATAAAAGCCAGAAGGTCAATTCCCAAAACCTTTACTACGTATCTACTTTGTTTCGAATGGTTTGTGCCAGACATACATATTCTTGAAATCCTTTGAATATTTTTTCTATTTTTTTATTATACTCTCTGTGCTAATACAAGAAGAAATTCAACTTTATGTATATAAGGTAAACTTGATTTTTTTAGACTATTTTTTGTTATTCAGTTTTACGTAACAAAATTTAGATATTTTTCTTGGCTATCATTTAGGAGAAACTTAATTCTCCAATTTTTTTTTTAAATGTTGAAATATAAGTGAAATATCAAATTAAATGATTTAGGTTAATTTATAACCAAACTAATACAAAATTTTTTATGAGAATTATGTAATCAAAAAATAAATTTAATTTTAAATTTTTATATGAAAATGATATGATTTTTTGGGATGTTTGTATAGCTCAGAAAAAAAGTTTTTTGTTTGTTTAAAAAATTGAAATGAAATATTTTATTATGTTTGTAAGAGAAAATAATAGAAAAAAACATGAAAATATAATCTTTGGCCTAAATTCAATTATAATAAATCTCTTATTCATTAGAATAGAATCTGTATGATGACTTTATTATGTGATACTAGAACAAACATTATTTAAATGTATCTGTAAATTTTATGCATTTAAAATGAAATAAAATGATTTAAATAAATTATGATGTTATCTTTTTCTAGCATGTTGAATTGTTTTCTTTTAATTTTATTTTATCTACATTTTTGTAGACATTTATGAAAAATAAATTATTACGTAATTTGAATTGAAATGTTCCCAAAAAGAAATTAATAAAAAAATGAAGTATTTTGTGCTTGATTTTGGTACATACAAGTTATTATAATGTTCTTGTAGTACATCACTTTAAAATAGTACAGTGCCAGTGAGTGAAATAAATAATAATAAATTTAAAAATTGGCTTTTTCAAATGATTTTCATATCTCCAATTTAACTACTTAGTTAAAATATATTTTAAATATTAAACAATTTATCATTGAAGAAAATGTTTCTACATAAGTGTACACGTTTGTTCTACTTTTTGCATACAATTAACCTAATTTACATAGAATAAAAATTTCATATAAAATTTATATGTGCATTTTTAATATTTAAAAAAAAAAAAAAAATTAAAAGATTTATCTTATCTGACATAGAAAATCAAATTTATGTTCTCTTAATTTAGATGTTAAAAATTATAAATCTTCATGAACAATTTGGATTTTATTCAAATTCATCTAAATTTTTCTTATACTTTGTCTCACTAGATATACTTAAGAACATAAAATGAACAATATACCTAGTAAGAATTATTCAGTTTAAAATAATGAATATCTTATTTTAGTTGTAGGTGTCAAGTAGTCTTCGTGATGTTTTTTATAAAATTTTTCAAAGTTTATTCTGAAAAAATTGTCCACTATATTGTTTATTGTCTATTGGTAAATTGTATATTTTCCTCTTAATTAATGAGTGTCTGTAGATGCTGGCTAAGCAAGAGTACAGTCTGGGTTTGGCATTAGGCATGCCAGAATCAAGATATTCCAGAGTAAGAGGAATAAACGACTCACGTGACACGTCGCCGTGAAGGCAATGAGTATGACCATCAATAAGAGAGAAGAAGAACCGCCAAAAGATAAGGGCGGGGCGGTTCAGATTATTCTCCGAAACTTTAAGTGTGATGGTTCTCTTGGGCAAACAGTACAACCTTTCTTAAAACCGATTAAATCGGAATTAGGCTAAGTTATGTCTCTTTTCAGAATTTAGTGTTTTAATACAAATGTATACATACTTCTAGCTAGTATTAGAGAAGGAAAACTATCGATGGCACTATCGATATTATCGATATTTTTCTACTATCGCCTAACCATCGATTGTGCTTCTTTACTATCGATAGTCGAACGCACACTATAAATATCAATTATTTCTAGAAAACGAAATGATTCTCAATGTTAAATATAAACGTAGACAAAATCCAGAAAATCTTGCAGAAGAAAACAAAGGAAAATCTAAACAAAATGATCCACTATTCGAATTTCTAGAAGAAAGACTATGTCAAAAAACCAAGACAACTACTGTAATCCATTACTCTTTTGGAAAGTGGGTATTTATTTAAGAAAGAATAAATATTAATTATAAATTTTTTAAATTTATTTTTTAGGTGACTGGCGATGAATTAAAACCTCTACCGGAATGCGCCATGAAATATTTATGCATACCAGCCACATCCGTCGAATCAGAAAGAACCTTTAGTGCAGTGGGTCGGTTAATTACAGACAGACGTTCCCGCCTTAAGGACAAAAATGTGGATATAATTGTATTTATGAATAAAAATAAGTGGATTTTAGATTTCTAAAATTTTTTGTTCATAAATATAAAAAATAAACACACGAATAAATGTAAATAAAAATTGTTCAGTTTCATGTAAAATCAAAATATTTGGAAATATTTCTCCTTTTAAAGAGTTAAATATACTATCGAAAACTATCGATAGCCTATCGATAGTTTTCTGAAAACTATCAATGACTATCGATAGGACTGGCTATCGATAGTTTTCTTTCTCTAGCTAGTATATCTAAAAGAAAGTTGTTTTCATTTTCGTGTTTAGTAGAGTCAAATTTTTCAGTAAATAGGTAAGTCTTTTTTTTTTTAAAAGCAAGAGAAGTGTAAATTTAGAGACTATAGTGTTATTTAAATATGCCACAAGTTATCTACATGTTAGTAGTATGCATTTAATTTTTACAAGTGTTTACATTGTTGTTGGAAAACATTTGGCATTATCTTAACGTGAAAAATATTTGCAAACAAATCCATAATTCATGCTAATAAGATAATTACTTATATATTTTACTTGTCACTTTTTTTATTCACTTGAGAACTTTATTTTAGAAAATAGAACTATTATTTTGCATGAAAATCATTAAAATATCTATATCGTCTGTATACAAGCAAAATTATTATCAATTTGCGAAAAAAGAAAAACAAAATATCACGTTTACTTTTCTTGAAATCCTCTTAATTAAGGTGAAATTAAAAAAAAAATTTCTAGAAAAAAAGTAGAAAAATAGAACTTTTACTTGCTTTAAAAAAGCTTTTATTTATTTATTTGCTTTTTCTCCATGAAACAAAAATAACAAATTTAAACTTTCATGTATAATTCAAGGAAAATAAAGATAATTTTTCATTTTTAGTTACAAAAGATGAAAAAAAAATGATGTAAAAAAATAAAAAAATAATATAAAAGTTAATTAAAATTAACTTGTAAATTCAAAAATATATTTTATGGTACTTTTTTTCTAAAGAAATTTTTATAAGGCATTTAAGGTAAAATGAAATTTAAGAAGATTAATGAAATTTAACCGTAAAAGTTAATTAAAAGTGAAAATTAGCAATTAAATTTATCTAAATATATTTTTTGTATATATGTATGTATGGATGTTATGTATACATATTATAAACTGAATATTTTATTATTATTATTCTTTCAATTAAATGTAACGATAATTAGAAAAGGTAATAAAGAATTTTGTGGATATATTATAAGATGATCCTTCCTTTTTAATTACTTTGTTTCTTTTTTTATTCTTGGTTTTCTAATTACTTAAACATTAAAATTTTGAATTTAAAATTTTCTAAAAAGAAAGTTTAGTTTTTATAGCTACAATTCTCACGAGATAACGTTAAATTTTTATGGTTACTTAATATTATTTATTTATTTCACTTAAAAATATCCTTTCTATAGGTATCTCATCTTGAAAAAGGGTCATTAGATCAAAAAATGTTGTTTTTTTTTTCAAATAAATTACAATGTTTATATTCAAAAATGAATTATTTTAATTTGAATGAGAAATTTTGAATAATTCGTACTTGAAAACTGCAACAGTTAAATATACATACATATTTTTATGCAGCAGAGAAATGAAATTCCTTCACTATATTTTTTTGTTAAGAGTTTCTTTTGAGCCACATGACCGTAAAAATTGTTTTTTTTTTTAATATTTCTTATTGTTTCTGAATGTACGTTCATATTTTTTTAATTTTTCTTCGACTTCTTCAGTTAATTTTGTACTATACCTACTGGATTTTTTTAAATTTGATAAACTATCCACTTTTTTTTTCTATTGTCAAAAACACTTGTACAACCGAATCTTAGACTTTTTTATTGATTTTTTTACCCTAAAATGCCTAATTAGTATATTACACTTTACTATATGCCCTTAAAATAATATAAAAGAACAAAAAAATTTGAATTGAAGGATATGGAAGCAACTTTTAGTGCTTCATTGTTACCAAAATTGGTCCAATGACAACCAACATTTACAAATTCAATGTTTGAATTTATTTTCAATTCAATGCTCGTGAAAATACATTAATACTAATTGAGTTGAGCCGTCAATAATTTATAGATGAAAGTGGATCGAAAGATCCTTCTCCTTTCATTTAAAGAAGAAAATGATAAATACCGTAGCCGATCTTCATAAGGTGATAGATTTAATGGGTCGGGTGAGTTCCTGTATGGTGATGGTGATTATTACCAGTCATCACTTCTATACATTTTAAATAAAAAAATATATAGAAGTGGTGACTGGTGATAATCACCATCAGCATACAGGAACTGACCTCCTCAGACTACGGTAGCTGTCTGTCCCAGTGGATTTTTGTAAACTTTTGTTTTATTGATTCCGAGCGATTTTTATAATTATCATAGCAAGAATCCCACACAACGACACAGTACATACAATCATTAAAATCCTTAATTCATCTGAATGGTTTTAATCCATATAAACCTTTTGGTAAGAAAAACAGATAAGATAAAGTGCGAAGACATGTTCAGCATAAGTACAGCGCTGATCCAATGCTTATTTGTTCGATAGACCATTTTTTTCGAAATTGAGTTATTGATGCAGACATACTAATTTCGGATTTTTCTTTCGATTGGTGTACTCAGAATTGTTCTTAGTGCTTCCGTTTGGGAGATACAGAGTTGCGTTTTTGTGCTAAAAACCAATTTTGTTTATATTTTCCGTACTTATTTGTTCAATAATACGAGCGTAATGTTGAATCCCATTTGTCATCGAACAAAACATATGTTTACTTATTATGCTTATTTGTTCAATATCCAATATTTTGGTTTTTTATTATCTTTTGTGTTATTGCGTCTTTTTGAAATCGAAATGAATCAGTGTAAATTTAATTGAATTTTGTTCTATATCCCACTACTAAAATAAATTTGTTGTTGCTCATAGAAGTTTGTTCAATATCCAAACGCATATCTCTCTAAATATTGATGAATAACTTGTAGAAAAAGGCAAATTAAAATATAAAAAAATGGACTAGGATGATGCTAACCCAATGTTTTTCCATTTACCCAAAAAATAATTTCTGTTGCTTTTTATTTTGTAAGGAATTTTATTGTTTCAAACTAAAATTTCGTTTTTCTCAAAACTTGAACTATGGTCTATTGAACAAAAAAGCATTGGACCAACGAGTTGACTATATTGCACTATACTATACTATTTTTATATACCTAATATACTATTTGTATAGTGTATTTCTAGGATAGTTTACTAAGTATGTAATTGATTTGATTTATCTTCAATACATAAAATATAAATAGTGGTGTCAATAAAAAATTATTATAACACATTTTCAAAAAATAGATTTTGTAAGAATAATAACAGTATTGCCACGATTTTAAAAAAGAGAAATAACTGTTCAGTAAACGATGTTTTAAACATTGAAATGATACAGTAGAAATTCTTAGTACATTATTTACACTGCATCTCACTACAAAGTTATAATTTAAACTTAAAGTTTGTTTATTTTTTGTACTTTTTTTTAAAAAAAAGTTAGGTATATGTATTGGCAAATTCATTGTCTTAAAAATCAAATTCTTTTATATAAGAGCTAATAATGTGAGAAAATTCGCACTATGTTTGGTATTTTTTGTTTTTTCTTGTTTTATTTTGCTTCTTTCTATCACAATTTATTTCTCTTTGTTTAATGTTATTTTATTTTATAGAAGCCGACATGAGGGTAACGATAAAGATTACACTTCTGTTTATACGATCCAAGGCATAAAATTGAAAAAAAAAATACGAATGTTATGTGCAGAGCCGGAAAAAGATATAACACATGTGGATATATGCACATACATAAAAATGTATGTATGGTACGTAGTATGGTACATACATACATACATGATAGGTATACATATATCTGAGATTATACAAGTGTATTTAATTTATGATCAAACGTTCTTTGAAACAACTAGAAAAAAATTATGTACATATACCCACATACAACTTGTTTATACTATACTAAAAACCTTTTTGTATCAGATGTATGTATCTAATGCATTATTATAATAAAAATTAAAAGAATCTTTGAAACATTTCTTAATAGTTAGAAAATGATCATAAATATTAAACAAAAAAAAAACAAAAAAAAACACTTTTAATGGTAAAAAGATAAATTGTACAAACACTGGAGAATTATGTATATACATGAATAGATTTTATAATTTATGATAAAAAGATAAATTTTTATACATATGTACATATCATAAATTTCACATAAGTATGAGAGAAAAATAAAAACAATTGACCACTTCATTAAAGTAGATACATTAGATGTATGTATGTAATTTAAAATAAATTAATTTACAATTTACTTTCCACCAGTGCCAGTGTGTGTGTGTTTTTTTTCTCGAATATGTTCGTTGATATCTGAAATAGAATGCCTACAGGTGGCTTGACTGTAACAGGATATCAATGTAAATTTTATAAATATCTTATTAAAAAGTAAATATGTAATCAAAATTATGTGAGAAATTTCTAAATAAATTAATATAAATATACTTAAATGTAATTCTAATGTAAATGTATCTATTTGTGCAAATATTCATATCAATCTAATGCAAAAATAAAAATACGCGTATCACTTTGCTTGAGTTTTTTTCTTCCTGAAAATAAAGATATTTTCTTACTGCACCTTGGCATGTACTCATAATTCATATTATATGCATGCATATTTATCATTCATAACATTGTTATATAATAATTTCTCATACATGTGAACTATATATTTTCCTACTTTTCGAATAAGATATTTTTCCCAGGTAATGTCAACTGTTATCATCATATCTTGTAAAGCAATATTATTGTAATACGTTTATGTGACATATGTTTTACATATTATTTCTTCACTTAGAAATTTTGAAAACTTGTAATGTTTTACCAGCGAACTATCATACATACATACATACATATATATTAAAAACATAAACATTCAAGGTATGTACATATACATACATAATATGTATATGTATGTACTTATATGTAAGTATGATATGTATGTGAAACTATACTAAGAAAATTCATCTTGAAAAGCTTATTAAACATATCTACAATTTTTGTTTCTGTAAATTTTTACTATATACTATTTCAATTCTCATAAAGTTTTATAATAAAAGTTTTATAAGATTATGCATTTTTTTTTGTATTGTTGCATTTTAATAAGTAGAAATATAACATTAAACAGATGTTACGTTTGTAGGTGTACTTTAGATATAAAAAAACGAAAATTTTCCTTCTTGAAAAAAGTATAATTATTTTAATAGTAAAGTAAAAATTATGTCCATTATCATTATCGATTTTTAAAGTATTTTAAAAATCCAACAATAAAAAAAAGAAACCTGTAAAAATAAATGTATATCGTCCATTCCATACATGACGGACGGGACATTGAATAAAATTATTTGAATCTTTTTTTCTTTTTTACCTTCATATAGTTCAAATGTATTCCAGTTAAATGTGAATAATAATGATCCACCCAAAAATCTACCAAACCGAAAAGGAAGATGTTTTTCAAGAATTCTTGTTTAAATTTTATAAGGCGATAAGTGACTATGACGGACGGGACATGAAATGACACTCGTTTTCACAGTCATAACTTCAACATTATTTTTCTTCAAAGTATATAGCTCCAAACTTATTCATTTTTTGATTAAATTTTTGTGAATTATAAACAAAACTCTTTCAGATCCTTGATCACTATTCACAAAAGTAAACATGAAAGATTTGAAACATGGGCACAATTCTGATTCTGTGATATGTAAAAATGTAAAAAACACTTTACATTTGATGTTTACGAGAACTTTTACGTTTTTACACTACACTGTATATGAAAATGCGATTTTCGTTTCAAATATGTGAAGTAAGTGCTGAATCGTATTTACCATATAAATTACTTCGCTAAATGTCAAATCATCAAATGACATCAACTAATTTTACACGAATTTAGATTCACTTTACACAAAAAATATTTCTGTAATAAAAATTTGTACACACTATACATATATATTTTTTGTTAGTGACTTTACGTTTACATTGTTGAAGAATCGCGTAAGCGTGTAAACACTTTACGTTTTTACATTATCACAGATACAGAACTGCGCCCCAAGTCTGATTTTTATTTAATTTGTTTCAAAAATTTACCAGATTGTACTGTAAGCTACCACTTAAAATAAGTATAACTTTTTTATCAGGCGGCCGATCAGATATTTCTTAAGTTTTGTTTAATCATTTAACTATAATCTAACACCTACAAAAATAGAACAAACTATTCTAATTCTCAGTTCAAAGACATTAAAATTTCATATTTCAATGTCCCATGCGTTACCATCAAATTTATTTATTAAATTATCAGGTATACATTTGTGAATTGCAAAATTGTATAGACCTGCTGTAGCATTTCTGCCCATGTTTTTTAAGTATGCGTTTAATTTATTTAGAAACAAATAAAATTATTCGTGTTGTCGACAAAAATTCAAAATTCTGTGTGTAATTAGAGTTTTCAACCAAAAATTTGTGGTATCGTCTGAAACACAATGTCCTAAGACAACCACTGTTTAGAAATTGAGAGCACTTGATCCGTCAAATTTGACTAAAGTGTTTACCCCGTAGCAGTTTGATTTTTGGAAGAAACCTTACAACCTTTCTTACAAGTTCTTAAACACTTTTCTATTCCTTTCTCCAAAAAAGTTACGATTTGCCAAACTCAAAATTTTGTTGTTTTTAATCCCATTTTTTTCCGAAAAAAACAATTTATCTTAAAAATGTTAATATTAACTACTTTTTTTATTTTGAGAAACAAAAATATGAACAAGAATATGAAAAATGTTGAAACCTTATAAAAAAAAACTATACTTATGTAATGAAATATAATACATAATAATATCATGAAGAAAAATTATAATGTAAATTAACATTAATTGAACTAGAACAACTGCCCGATAACATTTAAACAAAATATCAAACAAAATACTCTGAGCATTTACCAATTATCTCCTTTTTATTCTTCTTTTCATGTTTTACACGTATAGGAGCTTTCATTCAAATGAAATAAGTAATTTAAAAACGTAATTTACATACATAATGGTACTATAAAATGTTCTTTCAATACTGTAAAATAAAAACAAGAATTAATAAGTGTAAAATAAATAATATTCAACATCGTTCAAAATTCACAAATGTAGAAAATTAGATAATTTTGTCAAAACAGCACAAATAATTACGACACTCTTACCTAGTTTTTAAATTGAAAGTGCTTAAATTAAAAACGTTTTAATAGAATTATAATTTTAAGATAAGATTTATCAATTTCATTAAATTTAAAAAAAAAATAAATTAGAATGAATGAAAAATAAAACAAATAAATTTCTTGCAAGATAATACAGTTTTGATAATTTTATATAAACATAATAGGCACATATGTACGAGTATACATACATATGTACATATACTTATATCTTTGATTTTGGCTTCCTTCTTGTTTCCAATGTGTCATTAATTACTTACATATAAATGTTAAATAGAAAAAAAAAACAGAGAAAATTTGAAATGACCTTCAATTCTAGTTAATTTTTAGTTTTATTTATGAATTTATCAAGATTAATCTAAAATTAAAACAGATACAAAAAAAATTATCCATAAGCAATTTTATACATTTCATATCTCATAAATTAGATGAAAACCATTTTGTTTTAAAATTTTTATTTTTCTTGAAAACAACTTCACAGAAAATATTATGGTTATTGCGATATAAGTAGAAGCAATCTTTGAAACTTTCTTATTTTCCTGTCGATGAAATTAACCGGAAAAAAAACCAAAAACGAAAAATATATAGAAGGGCGAAGATAAGAAAATTTAGGATTACTGTTTTTTTTTTTTTGCTTGACTTTTTTTCTTTATTCAAACTATGGTATGTATAAGAAAAAGTTTCACAGACTCATTTATTAAATTTAAATGTCTACGCTTTATTATCAAATCGACCAATCTATTTGAATCGATTCCAATTTCAGAAATTTTCAGAAAAAAAAAAGTTTATTTTATCAAAGAATGAGAAAAATATATTATTATACTTTCTGACTTTTGATTTAAATCATGAACATTTCCTTCTACAAATAGAAAAAAAATGTATGACTCTCGTTTTAGTTTTCTACGTTTACTGAATAAACTAATAAACTTTTTCTTCCTATTACACTTGAAGAAAATTGTAATACTTTAAAATCTGAGAATTTTTTGGAAAGAAAATATTATAGAAACAAAATTTGTTTGATAAAAAGTTGGCTTTTAAATAACAAAAAGGAATATTTTATTTTAAGGTAAAAGTATGTATATAGTAGAGGTACTATAGAATATAAGAATCATAAAAAGACTCTTGTTGCTATAGTAATGCATGAAATAATTTTTTCTGTATTCATAATTTAAACTAATTTAGTGTGTCTCCCATTAAGTTTTCTTTCGAAAAAATTTATTGTATATATTAATACGAGTGAATATATTCAAATATTCAAAAATGAATTAATCCTTTATATTTAGAATGCCAGCACGGATGATAAAAATATCTGATAGATGTGACATGAAAAGGATAAGACAAAGTTAATACAAAAAGTAATAAAAGATTAGAGTTGGTGAAAACTACAATTGAAATACAAATTTTTCTTTCTATTCAAACTCTTTCCAGATTTTTAGTCTACTCATCCGCGAGAAAAAAACAGTAAAAATGAAAATTACTTTTCAGTGTTTAAAAAAAGCACTGTTTTTATTTCAATTAATTGATGTTATTAACTATGATGATGATGGTATTTGTAATTTTAAAAAATCACAAAACTAATACTTAGCAAGTATGTAGGTAATAGGTACATATTTATATTTTATATATTATCAATATAGAATATATCTTTATATACAGATATGTATAGATATAGAAAATTTTTATTAATTGTTGTTGTTGAAAAATGTTATTAAAAAAAAAATAGTCACTTCGATCATCATTTCTATCGTAAATAGTACCTTTATATTACATAAATTACTATTATCACAGAAATTTCATTCATATTGCATACATAAATATCATACAGATTACAGTCATATGTAAGTGCTTTTTGCTTTATTTTGTTCTACAGTTCTTTCAGTTTGAGATGTACAATTTAAATGTTACGAAATTTCGAAATAACTTTACTCACTCCCTGGTGTTGATCAACGTAGTTTTTTTTTCCTGATGGTAATTATTTTTTAATAAGCACTATAAGCAGCTATATTTTAAACTAGTTCGAATTCTTTATTTCAGATTGAATGGAGATTGAATTTTCTTTACACGTAATTTTTGAATGAACTATAAATTGTTTTTTTTTTTTTTTTTTTGTAGTAAATTTTTTCGAATTTTTTTCTTATATGTATGTATATTAGAGTGTCCCATATTTTTCAACTTTCAGATTCTCAATGTCTAACCCCTACATTTTTTTCCTTTTTGCAAAAAGGTAAAAAATCCCAACAGAACAGTTTTAAAAAATTATGGTTATGAATTTTAAGGACCTATAAAGGTCAACTTGTTTAAATTTAACTCATCCTTATAACTATTAATTGTAATTATTTTTACCTGATTTTGTTTTCAAAACACAATATAGAATCACTTTAATTTATTTATTAAATTAGTTTTCAAATATTAATATTTTAACAATTTTAGTACCTAAAATAAAATTAAAAATAATTAAAATTGCTACAGTTATCATGGAGCACTATAGTAAGAGATGACGCACAAAAAAAATTAGTTTTAAGGTGTATACAAGAGCACAGAAGATTGTTTCCAGACACAAGAAAAGAAATATTAAAAATAGATTTTAAAATTTTGTATAAATTAGTTAAGAAATCAAATAAATAAAACCCAATACATCTATACTCTATCCAACAAATTTTTCCTCTGCTGGCTGAATACAGGTCTTATGGACATATTTTGTCTTGTTTCCTCTTTGAGTAATTATAAAATGTGTTTCTAATTTTCATCACCGTCACTTTTATCCAGCGTCTCATTGCACATACAATAGATGGGGTATGGTATGAGTAGCTTAGTATACTACTATTAGAAGTATTAAGTGTAATGACACTCGATAAAAATGAACTTTTCCGTAAGACTTCAGTGAAGAAATTTGTTGGATAGAGTATAGTATCTATTAATCACGAACTATTTTATGTACTATTTTTAGTACACTTTCTTAGGTAAAAAAAACCATTTTGCGGCACAGGTAAATGATTTTTTAGAGCTTTTAAATTTTAAGGTTTTTTTCACATCGTCAAGTACAAAAAAATTTAGGGGGTGAGAGGTTGGTTTAGAAAAAAAAATTTTTTTGCTGTACATAATAGAGGACACCCTAATGCATATACATTACAATATATACAGTGCTGTGACTAATTATAAACTTACTCACATTTTTTAAATTTTGAATAAAAGTTGTAATCAGTAATGATTTAGGCTGCATTCAAAAGCAAATTGAAGTCGTAAATCGTCTTTATTAAAGGAAGAGTTAATGCGTCAGAACATCAAAAATAATTGAACGATGTTTTTTACCATTCATAACCATTAAAAAAAAAAAAAGAAGAATAGTAGTTCTTTTAGTAATTGAGGATATTTTTGATCTCCTTTCGAAAAGTTTAGTTTGGCCATAATACCTTTTTTAATAAAACCTTAAGAACGATTAATTTTATCTGCTATTTGTCTATGACTTAATACCATTTCGTGTAAATCCAAAATTCTTTGTTTTTCGATTTCATTAAGTCCTGTACCACGCGGAATTTCAACAATTTTATGTTGAATTTTTTTGCTTAAATTTAATTCAATAATCTTATAACTTGATAACTTAACTAGAATAAGTAGAATAAATTGGCTATGAAATATGTAGGTACTGATTTCCGAAAAAAACACCGAAAAATTGAATAAATAATAAACTGAGTTTATAATTAGTCACAAATTTTTCTCTGTATTTTTAAAAGAATTTGTGTTATCTCAAGAACCGTTATATATTAAGATCTCACTTTTACAAAGAAAATTTGTTTTGATCGAAGGTATACATATGTATATATGACAAAACATAATTTTCGTTTACAACTTTTATTCAAAATTTATAAAAAATGTGATTGAGTATATAATTAGTCACAGCACTGTATGTATATGTGTATATTAAATTGTTATATAGAGTAAACATATACATGCCTTTACTATAGGTATAGACTTTATATGTACCTATCATATACATATACATATTTATAATGTATACTAAAGCACCTACTTTTACTCTTAACCTCAAGTATCTACGTAATTATTCATTTATATAATAGTTTACGTATATATGAAAATAAGGATATAAAACTAAGTATCATATTATAAAATTATATACATGGCTGGTCTAGACTCTTTTATTTTATGTATTCAAGTGTACGAACATTCAGGTCACAGAATATAATATATTATGTACATACATACATAATATATTTTTTCAAAATTTAAATTCGCAGCTTTAAGAATCTATACAGTTTCAATATGTACCTACATAGGTGCCTTACGAAAACACTGATTTTCCATTGTTGTTAGAATTCAAAAAAAAATATTCATTTATAAATTATTTATTCATATATATTCTTTTTAAAATATATAAAGTTGAAATCACCAACTTGGCTTTATTATTTACCAATATGTTTTTGTTTTTTTCTGCACCGTGCTACAAAAAAATGGAATATTTATTAGTTTGACCAAAATTCTAACGATTATTATTTTTTATCTCCATAAAAATTCTGAGCACTCTTTTCACTCTCTTAGGGTTTCATTTCCAAAAAAACTACAAAATACGTGTTTAATTATAGTTAAATATAGTTATACTTTAAATCATTACTACCAACTTTTAAATTCCTTTTTATGTGAAAACTTGAGCAAATTATAAATTTAATTGTGAAGAATAAACATTTTTTTATATTTTGTAAATCAATATTTCCGTAGCTTTTTTTGTTAAAATATGAATAATATTTTTTATTTTAAATAAAAATTATGGTAATTAACCTTCTTATTCTTTAGTGACAAATGTCTCTTAAAACCTTTAAAGGCATGATTTTTTTTTTCAACATAAAAAATTTTTCGTAATAGATTTCCTTTTTATAAACAACTTTTATTTAGCGAAAACTCTGGTAGGTGTTCTATTCCTGAAAAATGAGCATTTTATTCTTTGTAGACAAACAGCTACATCGTGAAATTAAAAGCTTTTTGAGGTTTACATTTCATTTATTTTAGTACTGATATAAAAAGTAAAATTTAACAAAAAATCAACACTTCATGTAAAATAATAATACTAATAACAATAATAATAAAAAGCATAATATACAAAATCAAAATAATATTAATTCAGTCTCAAAAAAGTATTGAAAAGGAAAAGTTTAAAAGTCAAACAAAAAGTAATTACATATTCGTTTTTCAAAACAAATAGCTTATGCTGCAAACTATTAACCATTCATTATTCATTGTGGAATTTAAAGAAGCAGTTATTAATTTTGTTAAAACACAGACCTACTCCACACTTGCTGCATTTCATAGAAGAAAATCCTTTACATGAAGGATACTTACACCTTTGTTTTTTTTCTGTATGAACTGGCCAGTGTCCAGTCTGGTCACGACGTATATCTTTTGGTGGAACATATGCTGCTGGACCTCGTTTTTTCTTTTTAGCTATTTCATTTTCTAGATTACTTGACGGCCTTCCTCGTGTGGGTTTTAAAAGATTGTGTGTCAAACAATATGCAATTTATGTTTTGAAATCAGCTAGACTATAGTTCGATTTAACGGATTTCTTCTCGCAGATTTTTTTGTGCAATACCCAAGAGTTTGCCACCACCATGTCAAGAAAATGGTAGAAAGACTCGCATACACCACTTTTTTGATCTTAACTTTATTTTACATCGAGCAAGAAAACTATATCCATCAGGTCCACTCCACCCATGTGTTTGTTATATTGTTTAACAGCTGCAGGGCAATCTAGGTTGGTTGGTTGGTTGACGTGGCGGTTCTTTGGATTACTGCAGGGCAATCTATAAGGATTTTTTTTTTGTTTACCATCAAAACGTTGAACATAATCTTTTGGTAGGACTCCACAATAATTTGAAAGAAAATTCACAACTTTATTATCTTTCCACGCAACAGAAGTAATATCAATGTTGTCAACCGTTCCGACAAATTCATGTGATGTTCCTCTGCTTGCCTTTTTCAAATCAAAATCAGTTGGTAGCTTCAATTTGGGAGGTGATTACGTCTAATTGTGCCAAGTGACAAAATTCCTTGTTTAGCCAAATAAACTGTTAAATTTGGACTCGTATAATAATTATCGAAATAAAATCGATGATTTTTGTTCCTCGGAACATTACGTATTAGTCTGGAATTGTTTATATTGATTAGTTTTTACTTCACCTAAAATTTAAAAAAAACACCTGACTACAGTATTTCCTGTAGCTCCCAAATCTGGTTCTTCTGGAAGACTGAGTTTTGCTGCATTTTCCTGCCCAGAATAAATTTCAAATTTATAAACATATCCAGAAACTCCACTCATAACAAATAATTTGAAACCCCATTTATTTGGTTTGTTGGGTAAATACTGCTTCAAATAAACAAAGCTGTTTATCTACGGCCAAATCTTTTTCGAAAGGAACTGTGTTGAATCTTTGGTTTAAACTATCAATAAATGGTCTCAGTTTATAAAGCCGATCAAAGTTTTCTTCATCTCTGCGAGGCATTTTTTCGTTGTCATTGAAATGCAGGAACCGCTTTATTGTCTGATAATTATTATAAGACATACAATTATTGATCCGTTCATATCCTAAGTGTTGACTCCAATAGGATCTAGTGCTTGGTGCGATCATCAAAGAAGAGTAAAAACTAATCCCAATAAATTTTTCAATATCTGTGTTTGTTAATGATGGGACGTTATTAATATTTTTTTGGTTGGCATAAAGATTACTTTGAAACGTAATTGAATTCAGACACTCGTCTGTTAAAAAATATCAAAGACATTGTAAAGGTGTTTCTAGATCCATGATATTGGATGGAAAATCACTCTTTTCAAAATTAAGACAATTATCGTCAATTAAAAGATTTTTTTTTCGCCAGAGAATTTGGGTAATTTTCTGGTACGTATTTTGATTTTGAGATGGACCTAAAGGATTTACTTTATTTTAGACTGCACATCTTGTGCTTTATCTTCAGTTAGTTGCACTTCATGTGAATTTTGCTCATTTTCATTATTTTCATTCATGGGCAACCTTCAAGTACATCGTCTTCTAGAATATCAATGGGCATTTACCAATATCAAAAAGGCTTTCTAAATCATTTTCATCATCAGAATTATCTAAGCCAGCCTGACTTTGTTCCCAAAATTCATCATTTTCAAGGATTTCTTCTATTTCTGCTTGAGTTAATGCACTTTGTTGATTTTTTCTTGCACCTTCCATATTAACCAAATTTTTTAGTTATTGCACAATGTAGCCAATTGACTACAAACGTAAATATTCAAATAAATAATTTCAATACTGGTTTTTATTCCAAAACTTATGTAACTGTAAAATATAATACATACCCTTTACCTTCCACTGATATTTTTTATACTACACAAATACTAATTATTACTCATAAAAATAGCTTTAGAAGTAGGCGACGAAGTGATTTCAACCGCGGCTTGTAACTGACTGAAAAAACTTGTTCATAATAAATGAACTTGTTATGTTCTCATCATATTATTGAGTTTTCTCTATAAAAGAGAATGTGTACTTTTGGAAACAAAGTTCTTAAGGTACCTTTACATTATTTTTGTCACGCGTTATCAATTGATAAAGAGTCAGCTAATGTGTGGAGACGAAAAGCTATTTACTTTCGCTAAAGTGTTAGATAATGTTAATTGACTTTTACATCTTTATCAAAAAATAATTATCAAGTTGTGTTTTTGTATGGAAAATTGAAAAAGTGCTGCAACAATGATAATTGTTGCATATATACATTTTAAAACAAAAAAGAAGAAATTAAGTTAAATTACATTAAAATATTTTAATCAATTAAATATATTTCGTCATACCTTTGGAAAATATTATGACTAAAAACGCTATTCACCTTTTCACAAATATCAAAAAATGACGTACTTACAACAACAAAATACACGTATTGATAAAGTGTGGCTAGTAGCAAATAGAACCAGACCGATAATGAAAAATCTTGTTAGCGAACTTGTTATCTGACTCTTTATCCAAATACATTGAAGTTTACATTGTCTGAGTCACACATTAGCTGACTCTTTATCAATTGATAACGCTTGACAATAATAATGTAAAAGTGCCTTTATAGACAAGAAATATTTTATATGTAAATTTATAACTAAAAATTTAGTTTGTTGTCTAATGGCTACACAGTGCGTAAGAGTTATCAATCAACCAGAATATCGCTTACATCTCTTAACTGAAGTTAGCAGATTTTTCAATTCTACTTCAGAGATTTATAGAGTAATTTCACTGTTATAATTTTTCTCCATACCTAAATTTGAATACCAAAATCTGCTGTTAAGTTAAAAGAATTTAAAATTTAACAGATTTAGAAATCTTTTATGCTCGTCCAAAATATAATTAGCAGGTAATAAGTTACATATGGATATTTAATTTCCTTTATATTAAATCAAGAAAAATAATGTTTTAATAAAAAATAAACAAAATAAAATTAATTTTTCACTTCTTGTTCTAATTGAATAAATATAAAATATCTTGTTCTAAATAAAATTTTACAAAATACAATAATTATAAAATATGATAAGCATAACTTTTTCAGAATATATCTTTTTGTAATTCTTATTGTTAATTTTTTTGTTTTGTTTCTTTTAAATTTTATTTAAAATATAAACCACTTAAAAAAGTGCTGAAAAAGTAATAATTTTTCGCTCAAGTAAATTTTTCTGTGATTATTCCAGTGAATAAAATCTGTAGAAATGTTTGTTATTATGATGACTATGATAAAAATAATATTATGAAAATATAAGGAAATTAAGCTTTATTTATGTTACACACTTTGTACAATTTTCTTTTTTTTTCAGTACTTTTCATTTTTATGACCACCTAAACTTTATAATGGTGTTATTTTACTACTTTAGTTGTTTTTTTAACTTTGGTAAAGAGTACATATAAAATGAGTTCATTTTTAAAAATATTGGGTAAAGTGTTGACTTGAATTGTTTACCGGTGTAATGGTTTATTTTCCTTTTAATTTTAATTTATGTGACCTTTTTTATTTTGTTTTAGACTTTAAATAATTTTTAAATCATAACTTTTTCACTTTAGATTTTTAACTAAAGGTTTTTTTCACATCTTTATAAATACAACGAAGGCCTTAGCTTCTTCCAAATTTCAATCAAAAATCACTTTTATTAATTCTAAAAAATTTGAATACCAATATCTACTTTTTTTTTGTAACATACAAAATGGGACGAATAATTCGCAAATCTTGTATTTTAAAGACCTTATAATTTACTTCGAATTTCTTTTAAAAATAATTTATTCAAACTTCTATTTATAATACCTGATTTAATTTTTTAAACTTTTTTTAACAAATCAAATATCCTTAAACATACATATAAGATTCCTTTATTAATGTTCACATGTATATACATATGTAGTACATACTATAGATGTGAAATAATATAGCTAAAACATAAAAATGTTTAAAAAAATGTATGCAGATGTGGGTATTTTTTGTCAAGTGTTTGAATATTTCAATTTTACTAATTCATATTTATTTTAAGTATATGTACTTTCAATCGATATTATACATATGTATGTATCTATAATACATAATATGTACTATGTATTATTTTTTTTATTCAAAGTGAAACATATGTCAAAAGAATTAATGCAAAAAAATTCCACGCAAAATCGATAAAAATAAATTTTTATAAAAGAATAAAATTGGATTTAGATTGTTGATACACTTTCAATTTAAAAGAATACAAATAGGTAATAAAAAAAAGTCTTCGTATACATTTCTTAACCGATGAATAAATGAATTTACATATATATATGTACCTATCCTATGTTAACATTTTACAGTTAAATTGTTTTTAAATTTTCTATAAAATAATTGAAATATGTATGTTCAAAAATAAGAAAACGTATGTACACAATATGGAATTTTTATTTGACAATCACAAAAGTATGGAGCACATTAAAAGAATATAATTTAAAATTGAAATAATCGGAAAAACAAAATTTTAAATTTTATATGAAATTCACTTTAAGTTCCATGAAACTTATTTAAAAGTATCTGTATTTGTTTTGGTGGTAAAAGATTTATAAATTTATATTCCATTTACTTCTTAAAATATTTTTCTTATTTTTCTTTTCTCATAGTATTCTTGAGTAAAAGAAAAAAAAACTTGAAACACCTTACGTAATTTAAAAATATTTCTTGTGTTAAAAACTTCCAAGTGTAATGCATTTTTCTACTTATTTGTAGTACATTTATCTTAAGGAAATGCATTAAAAGACATTCTGTATGGAAAAAAGAAAGTAAATATGAAGAAAAAAAACGTAGTGATGAATATTTCAAATGTAGATGGAAAAAGTGTCTGATATCAAGATACTTCACTTTTTATCTAGTTACTCAAAAATAAGTGAAAAACAATATCGGTTTGTTTTAAGATTTGTTATAGAATTTTGAAATAACCGTACTTTTGTTCACGTCATTTGAACATTAAATCTGCGTTTAATCGAATGCGTTGTAAATTTATTAAAGAAAATTTGTGAATCAAAAAAACTATGTATTTATTTCTTAAATCAAAATTAATTTTAAAAAATCAAAACTTTATTTTAGAACTGATATCGTTTGTGACCGATGTCAAAATTATTTCAAAAGTATGAAATTTGAATAGTATTACTTACGTGATACATATAAGTATGTACTATATGTATATTTGTATTTGGTGAGAAAAAAGTTCTGTCTTAATTATTTTGATGTTTGGTCTTTTTTCTTTGAAACGTTAGAAAGTTCATGCTAGTTTTATTGAAATGATAATGTATAGTCTTGATAGCAGCTAAAACATTCGGAAATTATCTTGGTGTAAATTTTAATTTACGGAATTTTCCATAATAACAACGTTTTTAACAGCCTTTGCAAGGTGATTTTAAGTTGAAAAATAATAATAACAAAAACACATTAAATTAAAGTTCAAATCAGTCATCCATCAATACTTTTCTTCCTTTCTACCTGTGTGCGCTGTGCTAACAAATACACTAAAAGGATATCCTTATGCCGTAGTTAATTAATAAAAAAAAGCCTTATTTCTATTATTGCAGTTTTCTGGCCTTATGGGTTTTTAAAATTTTTATAATTGTAATTACGTCATATTGGGAAACAAATATAATAATATATTTCTTTTTAACAATATCTTCGAAGAACGGAGATTTAATGCTTTTTTCAAATTTATTTTTATCATTTTTCTTCAAATTTAAAGAAGCAAGTGATAACTGTTTTGTAGATGACTAGATGATATAGTTTTAATGAAATAATACTTGAAAATTATACATAAATGTAAAAAATTGCATAAGTAGCTTTCATAAATAATTGAAAAGAAACTTATATTTTAATTGCACATAAGTACTTATATTCTATACTAACACCTAAACCTTCTTTTTTCTCGAAAGACTAATTAAAAGTAAATTATAGTTGAAGACAAAATCGATTGAATAAAAAAAGCATTTCTGAATAGATATTTAATTTTTTAAACCTTCAATTACATTTTTTCTCCCTATTTGTTTTGTTCAAAAAGTTTAAATATTTCTTTTTAAAAGGTTATTGTAGTTGAAATTGAAAAAAATTAATTTAAAATTTCAAATTAAAAGTTTCAAAAAAGATCAAGTGATTTGATGTTTGAATACCGCTTTTTTCAGATTTCATTTAAAGTTTAAAACTTTTTATCTTAAACTTTGAAGTGCATTCTTCACAGTATAATCGTTCGAAAATTGTTTCTTTTTTGTTCGTAAAAGTATCACTTATACTAACACAAAATATTTTTTTATTGAATTTTTAAATAATTTAAAGATAACGATTCTTTCTTATAATCGATATACATATGTATATTCCTGAAAAAGTTAATTTTTCTATCTCTTTATTCAAATGGCAGTAATTGTTTCTCTTGGATAAATTTGAATTGTAATTGAAAAATTGAATAAATTTCGTTACGACGGAAATTTCGTTAAAATAAAATTCATACAAAATGTAACACTCATACGAGTGTCGAATACCTCTGTGTGGATAACCTTCGGGTTTTTTTATTTATACTTTTTTCATAGAATCATTCAGACATTTTGTTGGAGATTAATAAATAGTTTCTTTTTCTTCATAAAATAATTAGTTTATTGAAAAATGAAGAAATTTGTGTATTTAAAAAGTTATTCTTATTATTTATGCAAACAACATTATCCTACAAGCTCCTGGCTCTACGCCTCAGGTCAATAATACTCTGCAAAAGGGCGTCCAAACACTAGATGTGTGGTGTACGGAAAACGGTGCTAAATGATGCACTACATATTTGTAGGAAAAGAACATGTACGGAAGAATGCATAGTAATTTCAAATCATAGAGTCCCTTTCAAACCGCACGCTAAAATCTTAGATATATGTTTTACCCCCTCTCTCCGATGGAACAGGCATGTGGAACAGCTGGCTGGTAGTATTAAAAAAACTAACAATCTCCTTAAGGCTGCCTGCAATAGGAAATATGGCATGACCATTGAAATGGCGAACAAGATGGCCAGGTCTCGAATCTATGGAAAGCTGGACTACGGCATCTGTCTCTTCGGAGGTGAGAATCGCTTCCTAAACAACAAACTGCAAATTTCTATCAATGCAAGCGCTTGTATCACCACGAGTGCACTTCGTTCAACGCCGATCGAGTCACTTTTGGCTATTGCGCAATTTGACACGGCTCAAGAAAGATTCGACAAGATCGCTTTCAATCTAATCTCCAAAAACCTCCACAATCCAACCGCTCCACTGAATCATGTCATCACAGATCTACTTAGTAACAAGTCAACAAGTTATTTTAAATACTCGTGTTTGTACAAAGCTATTAAGCGTATTCCTCCTGACCTACTAACAATCCCTGATATTACTGCACCACTAACAGACATACCGCCATGGATGAGCATCCATAACCGTGACCACTTTTAAGAATCCAATTACAATACCCCCAAACATTATACTGAGACGGCAATCCTTGCTAAATTTCTTGGATCTGTATCAGTTTAATAAAATTATCTATACGGACGCCTCCAAAATCCAAACTCTGCACTAAGAGTTTCCTTACATGGACTTCGGTATACACTGCGGAGGCGGTCGCGATTCTAGAAGCCTGTAAGCTTCTGGTACACGAGACTTCCCCATGTGCGTAGCCACGGACTCCATGTCGGCGATTAAGTCAATCCTCCAATACAGAAACAGAAACATCATAAATGTAACCATCAGGAACTTGCTGATCAACAACCCGGACATACACCTCATTTGGTACCCTGCTCATGTAGGTATACCAGGAAATGACGCAGCAGATAAAGCAGCTAAATTGGCCTGCTCTCGCTCAGTATGTTGTGTTATCCCTGAGGATTACCTGATTCGGTAAGGCGCGAAAGACTTTGCCGACTCCAGGAATCTAAAATCCAAAAGCTGACCGCAACAAACCAATTCCTTTTCACTCACTGGAAAATGTACTTTCCCCACATCCCCGCTTATTAGCGGGTATCAAGCTAGCTAGACTAAAAACTGGACATTTCCTAGCTGCAAAGGTTCACCTTTTCAATAAGAAACCCCCAACCACATGTTCCTACAGCAACAATATATAGGTCTCATCTAGACATATTTTCCAAGAATGCACCTACTTTAGGAGTCTGTTCCACCAACCACCTTAACCTCAATATCCAAACCGAAGAGGCGATTCTTTTAATCCATATTATAGAAAAGACTCTAGAGAGTAACAGGATTCCAGACCCACACATCTAACACCTACTAACCACCATTCATATATATCAGGCAAATATTATTACCCCAATCCCCAACAAACAGCTTCAGCATATGATCTATTGTTATCTTATATAGACTGACAACTAAACATATAAATATAATTTCTTTCATTTAAAAAACAAATTTATATGCTACGTCACTGAATTTTATACTTGTAAATTTAATATAATTACTACCCAGTGTTTTTTTTATAACATCATTACTTTCCTCCTGAAATAGTATAGTATAATTAAAATAATTCGAGTCTCAATTCTCTTATCGTTGAGAACAGACGTGTTTTTTTTCTTTCATTTCCGACCCAAACTACGATTACCTAAGTTAATAAAACTAACATAATACAATTGACACAATATATTTAAATAGTACATCTATAGATAAATCATAAAACAGTGAAAAAAAAAAAAAAATTAAAAAAAAATAAAAAAAAATAAAAATAAATAAATAAAAAAAAAAAAAAAAAAAAAATAACAAAATACAGTGTAAAGTGAACATAGTGGTGATAACATCATTAACAACAATATCAATATTTCTAGTGAAAAATTTACTAACACCAACCAACATTAAACAACATATAACTAAACATGGAGGGTAATGACCCTCCCAACATAAATAAAACTCTACCTAATAATATTAAAACAAACAATTTAAAATCATTAAAAAATAAATCCGATGGACCCAAATTTCTATTAATAAAAAGAACAGACACTGATAAAACTTTAACAAAGGTCTCTCCCTTTCTTATCGCCCGTATAATTGACACCGTAGCTAACGGAAAAGTTCTAAAATGTACAAAAACTGCAGCTGGATATTTACTTATACAAACCAAAAACAAACAACAAGCAGAGAAAATAATCCAAATCACCCAATTCACTCCAGAAATCCACGTAGAAGTTGAAGAGCATCCAACACTAAACAATGCAAGAGGTTTAATATACTCCCGCGATCTAATACACCTTAGCGATGAAGAGTTACTAGATGAACTTAAACACCAAAAAGTTGTCTCAATTAAAAAACTAAAAAAAAAACAACAGAAGGACAAATAATAGACAATGGACTACTCCTCTTAACTTTTCTAACTAGTGAGCTACCTACAGAAATCTACTGTGGATATGAAAAATTTGCAATCAGACCATATGTCCCCAATCCACTTAGGTGCTACAATTGCTTCAAGCTTGGACATATAACAGAAAAATGCCAAAATAAAAAAACATGTCCACACTGTGCCAAAGAATATCACTTGGCATCGAGAGAAGAAAAATGTAATATGGACCCTAAATGCATAAACTGCAACGATAATCATAACGCTTTTTCAAGAATATGCCCTGTATTCATAAAAGCAAACGAAATTCAGCACATCAAATATTTAGAAAAAGTTGATGCAAAAGAAGCATTTCGTAGATATAAAATGAGACACCCAACAGCTAATTTGAAAACCTACTCAGAAACAGTAGCAAAAACAACAACGACAACAAAAACCTCTAACAAAACAACACCCATAAATGAAACAGCTAATTTGAAGACTACATCACCAGAAAATCAGAATACATATACAAACGAAATAAAACAACAACATGAAAATGGAGCTGAAAAACAATCTGCTGATAAAAATACATTTATATTACCAGATGATATTTGTAAAATTGTAAGTATTGCAGGTAGTAGCAAAACAAATAAAACTGTAACCATTTTACCTAGAAATACAAATAAACGTACAATAAGAAAAACTAAAAATCAAAAAAAAAATAATTTGAAAAAAAATCATCATTGTGAAAGTGACTTGGAATCAAATATGGAATTAGAATCCACTTAATGAATAACCTTAATATAGTACAATGGAATTGTTCAGGCTTTTTTACTCATTTTGAAGAATTTAAACTACTCTTGAACAAATATAATTATTTCATATACTGTTTTCAAGAAACAAAATTTGCAAAGAACTTTATACCAAAGGTGAAAAATTTTAATGCTTTTTGTTACAATGTACAGTCTACCACAATTGCACACGGTGGTGTCACTACTTTTGTTCATCAAAATTTCAGCTGCCAAAGATTAAATTTAAAAACAGATCTTCAGGTTGTTGCAATAAAACTCTTTTACCCTATAGAATTTATTCTCTGTAACATCTATCTTCCTCCCGACCAAAACATTTCATACTCGAATATATCCCAAATTATTTCAAATTTCGACAAACCTTACATGATAGTTGGAGATTTCAACTCCCATAACCCGTTATGGGGCTCAAAAAAACTTGATAATAGGGGTAAAATAATTGAAAATATAATCAATGATCACAAACTTATAATCCTAAACAATGGTAGCCCAACCCACTTTAATCTAAGACACAAATCATACAGCTCTATAGACCTAACAATAATATCTCCCACGCTACAACAACATTTCGAATGGTATGTAGATAACGACCTACATAACAGCGACCACTTTCCTATAATAATACCTCTAACATGCACTAACCAAATTAATCAACGAAGAAAAACACATCTAATAAAAAAAGCTAACTGGCCTAAATACATGCAAATACTTAACACAAAAAATACATTAATAAATTTTAAAAATATAGATGAATATGAAAAATACATTTCAAATACAATAATTTATGCTGCCGATTCCAGCATCCCAATCTGTAACGTAGATATTAGAAAGAAATGTGTGCCATGGTGGAATAAGGAAATAGCAGCTGCTATTAGAGAAAGAAAAAAACACTTCAACAAATATAAAAAATCAATGAATCTTTCCGACCTTAAAAACTTTCACATCGCAAGATACAAATCAAGAAAACTAATAAGATTTTACAAACGTAAAAGCTTTGAAGAATATATTAGTACTATAAACTCAAAAACACCTATTTCAAATGTATATAAAAAAATTAAAAATTTACATGGAAAAACTACTTTAAATTCAATAACAACCCTAATACACGAAAACAAAATTCTAACCAATCAAACTGAAATATGTGAAACACTAGCAGACCAATTCTCAAAAATAAATAGTTCAGATATATACTCTCCTAGTTTCAAAACCATGAAAAATAAAATTGAAAACCAAGAAATCTTTATTCCACAAGATAGCATATCCTTTTATAACAAACCATTTACATTAACAGAACTAACAACATGCCTGGCAGAATGTAAAGGATCATCTCCTGGCCCTGACCTTATTCATTATGATATGTTAAAATATCTTACACCTAAATGGAAAGCGAACCTTCTTGATTTCTATAACATTATTTGGACTAAAAACATTTTCCCTACAGCATGGAAAAAAGCCTTGCTAATCCCCATACTTAAACCTAAAAAAGATCCTAAAATAGCTGAACACTACAGACCAATTTCCCTTACAAGCTGCCTCTGCAAAGTGCTTGAACGAATGGTAAATAAAAGGCTCACCTGGTTTCTGGAACGAAATTGTAAACTTAGCAATTTGCAGTTTGGCTTCAGAAAACAGAGAAGTACAATTGATGCTCTAGCAACTCTTGAGTCAGACATTATGGCATCATTTATAAAAAAACGACCTCTCGCCGCCATTTTCTTTGATTTGGAAAAGGCGTACGATAGGATCTGGAGAAGAGACGTTGTTCAAGAACTTTTACACATAGGTCTAAAGGGAAATTTGGTATTATTCATTCAAAACTTTTTAAATAACCGTTCTTTTCAGGTACAAATAGGCAATACACAATCCTCCGAAAAACATATGGAAAATGGTTTACCACAAGGATCTGTGTTAAGTGTAAGCCTCTTCAATATTGCTATTAACAAAATCCTAACTTCAATAAAATATCCCTTAAAATCGGTAATGTATGCAGATGATCTCGTTATATATACAAGTAATAAAAATATAACAAAAATAGAAACATACTTACAACAATCTGTCAATGTCATCCAAAATCTATCTGATAAATTAGGTATGAAATTCTCCACCCAAAAGTCAAAAATAATTCTCTTCACAAGAAGATATAAAATAACATACAAACCAAAAATCTTTCTAAATAATGAATTAATACAATATTCTGATAACTACAAATACCTAGGTGTAATCTTTGATAAAAAACTAAAATGGAAATCTCATATCTCTGAAATTAAAACAAAAAGTTTTCGTAATATGAATATCTTGAAAATGTTATCTAGTACTAAATACGGCTCCGACCGAGATCTATTACTCAAATTGCTAAATCAAGTCGTCCTACCAGTAATCGACTACGCCTCTTGCATATACCAATCCGCAAACAAAACATTACTCAAATCACTTGAAACTATTCAGAACACTGGAATTAATATAAGTATAGGAGCTCTACGTACAAGTCCGCTTAAAAGCATATACGTAGAAGCAAATCAGCTTCCACTAAAATATAGAAAAGAAAAACAATCAATAAACTATCTACTTAAAATATTTTCGTGTAAATACCACCCTCTTTATAAAAAATTATATAATAAAACCCTTAACCAAAAATACAAAACAAAAAACAATAACATACAACCTCTATTTACACGCCTTCTAACCACTGCTGAGAAATACAATATCCCGACTGAAATAGATTATGATACAACTAAATATCAAAACTCTGCCCCATGGTTAAATCGACCGGTCGAAATAGATCTAGAATTAACTAAATTTAAAAAAGAATCAACTAACAATAAAACCTACAAAACACTTTACAACCAAAAAATCTATGAACAACATCGAGAATACACAAAAATCTTTACGGACGGCTCCTTACAGGGAGACAAAACCGGATGCGCATTTATATCTGGAAAACATGTAGAAAAATTCCGACTTCATGATCATTCAAGCATATATAGTGCAGAACTATATGCTATCTACAAAGCTATCGAATATGCACAAAAAATACCCAATAAAAACATCCTTATCTGTAGTGATTCACTGAGTGCCATACAAGGAATAATAAAAATATACCCTACCCATACAATTGCTATAGCAATAAATGAATCTCTTGCATCTCGTAATAATACTAAGAGAATTATATTCCTCTGGCTTCCTAGTCATTGTGGTATAAAAGAAAATGAAATCGTAGATACCTATGCGAAAGCTGCAATAAAATCCAACTACGACGACCATTTCAAACCCTTTTACAAAGACCTTAAAAAAATAGTCAACAAAAATATCTATGATAAGTGGAACCTAGAATGGCAGAATCTGAAAGAACCAAATAAACTAAGAATGATTAAAGAAAACACAAAACCATGGCTCGCCTTTAAAACACTACCAAGAAAGGAATCAATAGTAATCACTAGATTAAGATTAGGCCACACATAAATTCCTACTAGAAAAAAAAGATATACCCGTGTGCGATATTTGCAACTGTACAATCGATGTAAATCATATCTTTAATAACTGCAAAAAATATCAAAAACAAAAAAACCTACTTGAAATTGATAACATAAACATACTTAAAAAAGACTCAAAAAAAGACTATGATAAAATAATAAGTTTCCTTAAGGCTATTAAAATTTTTCACCAAATATAAAAAAAAAAAAAAAAATAAATAAATAAACAAATAAATAAATAAACAAATAAATAAATATAAAAGACAATTTTTCTCAAAAAAAAAAAAAAAAAACTAGCTACAACCTGCAATACCAAATTTATCTCTAATTAATATAGATATAACAATATAGATCATAATAATAATATGTATTATATGTAGATATAACTTAATAATATAATAGTACAATATCCGATAATACGATAATATGTATAACTAGATAACATAAAATATATAATAATATATGTACTTCAAGAATATTTTGTCACAAACTAGGGTCCAATATAACCTCTTTTCTTCTTGTTTTGTGTTGATGGACCCTTAAAAAATAATCAAATAAAAAAAAAAAAAAAAAATTAAAATAATTATTAATCTCTGTATAGATAGACTTTTTTTAAGTTCTTAATGACATAGATTAGGTTTAAATTAATGTACACCTAGTTTTAAAATGTCATAAGCAAGTTAGGTAGTTTATTTTTACCTTAGTACAGCCGATATGGCCGACGCTGCCTCGGCTTAGTTTTAAGTTAAGTTAAGTTAACTTAATTTTGTATTAAATAAATAAATAAATAAATTCTTTTAGGTCGATTCTCTGGTAACATAGAAGACATTTTTGTGAGGAATTTTATTAAAAAATTGTTGGATAATAATAATATCCATTCTCTATTTTGTCGTTAGTGTCACTTAACTGATTTTTTCAATCTTTACTTGTCGTATGTCACGGAAATTTTTCATTATACGGCATAATTATGTTGATTAGGAGTATAAGAAACTTCAGGATCTATTTGTCGTTTGGTCTAAGAAAATTTAAAAAGTACCTACTGTTAATTTAATATTTGAAATGTTTGTAGAGTTGGGAGCAAAATTAAGAAGACACTTACAAATTTTTACTTTCGCAATGGTAATTTGACGTTATCTCAAAAATTCAACTTTACACAATACAACAAAAATCGAATTGCATCTTTAGTTTTATTTAAAAAAAATATAATATTTTCTATTCTTGATTTCATTTTTTTTTAAATGAGACAAATTTGAAAGAACACTTATTTTTTGATTTGTTTCTAGATATGTATTTGAATAACTTCAACTTTAATAATAATAATTTGTATGCTCTTCTCTTTTATCTCTAATTTATCATCCCTCTAAGCCTCTTTTCATACTTCGTACTAATTTTTTCGTACATATGTATTAGACCTCGTAACAATTTGTACATATCGTATCGTCGGTTTGCAAGAAAAGTGGCACAACTCAAAAACGTGAATTTTCGAGGATGCAAAAGAAAAAGAGGCATTGTATCTGGTTAAACAGTCTGATATTTTTTTGGTTAACATTATACTCTACTAATAGCATAAGTTGTTAAATTGAACACAATATATTATATATTATTATACAATATTGAACTGAATCATTATTTTAAAACTTTGATTGTGAAAAATTTCGATTTTGAGTTGTGCCACTTTTCTCATATTCTGTTTATTTCATATAAACATGTTTGCATTTTTTCTTCACCGACTTTATTCTTAACCAAACTTCATAAATTTTTTGCAGGGCTCATTTTTACCCTTTGGAGGGAGCGATTTCAATAGTACATATACGTATTTGCATACAATCTTCAAAAAGAGTCTCAATTTTCAAAATCTACTGTATGGACACATATGGTGTGTTTAGAATTATTGTTCTGCACTCATATAAATATTTGTAACATTTTATCAATTATCGCATGTAATTGTAATATAACAATTTTACGAGGGGCTTAACAAAAGTTCGTGCAAAAGTACAAAGAAAATTAAAGAAACAAAAAATTATCTTTACATTATAAAGTTTATTCGTTCAACATTTCTCAACTTAATTACCATTTATTTCTATACATTTCTTAAGCCTATAAATCCTATTGTTAAAACATGCTTCAAAATCATCCTTTTATAATAAACTAAGTTGCTCTTCTACAGCATTTACGACCTCCCGTTTCACTTTCGTATGTTCTTCAACGCAAGCACTCGTTAAACCACTCGTACACGGTACAGATGGACGGATCGTTATCACCAAATGCAGTTACATACTCTGAATATTTTTTTTGGATCTAACTTCCAAAGAAAACTGAACAAAATTTCATACCTGATTTTTTCTTTATTCGATGGTGGATTTACAATAGAATAGAACTTGTTTCACTCAATATTCTCTTTCTCGTTTTTATATTCACACAGCGACTTCAAACTACGTTTCGATAATAATAAAAAGTCGTTCCACTGATATGTGAAGTTAAAGGTAAGAAGGATTACCCCTTCTCTATTTTTGCACGAACTTTTGTTAAACCCCTCGTACTACAATAATTTTTTTATTTCTTAAAATGACTTTGATGTCATTTGAAATAATTCAAATAATTCGTATTAGGAACAAAAACCACCATTTGTCATTCTTTTTATATACATACATATGTATGTACATACATATTTTCTGTTGTTGTTTTTGTTTTTTCATACAACACACTTGTATTTTCTTAATAATAAATTTTGTCATAAACATACTTGAAATAATTAATTATATGCGTACAAAATCGTATCAGTATCCTTTTTGAAAGAAATAGCAAAAATGTTTCAAATAAATGTGCAAAAATAAATTTAGAAAAAAAAAAAAACAGAAAAAAACACAAAACATGTAACACCCCTACTTTTCAATGGAAAGTATGAGTTTTAGAACTGAAGGTGACAGAATGACATCTGTAATAAATCAACTTATACGTTTGTGTAACATAATAAAAAAATCCAAAAAATATAGGAAAAACATAAAAACGTAGATGTGCAAAAAAAATCATTATTATGTAATTAATTTTTCAAAAGTACCATCTTTTGTTTTTGCTTTTGTTTTGATAAATGTATTTCCGTTTCTTGAACAAATGAGTATTTTTTTTCCTTCTGATGTTTTCTTCTTATTTCTACAAAGTTTTTTAAAATTCGAGAAAGAATGAATTGCAATCAGTCCGCGGCATTATAAATTTTGATACAAAATAATAAAAACTCAAAATGAATTTGAAAAGAAATTAGAAAATTTTCTGAATTTTCCATAGACTTAGAAAGGTTCGCGGATATCGAACTTTAAAAAAATCATTTAAATCGAGAATCAAACTTTCATAACATTAAATTTAAAAATGTTATGATAAAATTGAAGTTGGTGTTTTTTTAAAAGAAAAACGTGAACTTGCACACAGTTTGGAAATTCAGATGAAATTTTTTCTCTCCTTTTTTTAAATTCCTTTTTTGTTTGCAATTTTGCGCTGTGTTTCAATCCAGCCAGACAAGCAAACATAAGACTTTAATTATTATTCTTTTTTATCATGAATCCTTTTTCGTGTGCTTTTTTCACGTGCATATATGCTTTGTTTTTATAATGAAACCTTGTGCTTGATCTCTTTACTTTTTGTTTTTCATTTTTTTTTCTTCTTCTGTTTGTTTTTTAAAAGAAATTTTTTTTTTGCTTTTATTCACACGTCCTTTTTAAAACTCTTTTTTTTTACCTTGAAGTAAAATCTTGTGTAAATTTTTTATTTCTATGTAAAACTTTACAATTTTTTTCTTCTTTCGTTTTTGTTAGCTCTCATCACCAGGTGATGTAAATATAAATTTTTCTCGTTAAACTCACTGTGTAATATCTTAAACACGAGCAGTACAGTACACACATTAAACAAAAAACTGGAAAAAAAAACGAAAACAAAAAAATTTAAGGCAAATTAAAAGAATAAGGTGAAAGAAATTTATTCTTTCGTCACATATTTTTTTATATAGTCGAGTTTTTAAAAGCTTTTGTTCACACAATTTATCATTAGATACACAAAGGTAAAATGTAGATACAAATTCCATTTTAAGAAAGATATTTAAAAAAAGTATTTTAATGTTGATTCTTTTTTTGTGAATGTTTTGAAATTTTTTTTCAATTTTATTCTTAATGAGATGGTTAGTTTGGAAGGATAATTACAACACATCATTAATAATGAGGCTTAATATTGTTGAGATATAGAGTGATAATTTTTTTTTTTTTCAAATTTTTATATTCAAAATTATTTTTAAAATTTATTTTAGTTGAAAATAATAAACTTTATGAAATTAAGAATACCTACTTTTTTTTTTTTGTTTTAAAAAAATTATGCAAAGTAATTTATTGGAAAGTACTCTTTCGTTTTTCTTTTCTTCAATCATGCCTCAAATATTATTTACGTATCTTTTTTGTAAGTACATATATCTAATATTTTATTTTCTTTTGATATTTTGCTTTAAGAAAAAAAAGTTTCACATTAATTTTAATTCATTGAAAATAAGTTAACATTTTCATCAATAAAACGCCAAAAATCAAAACTCAAGTATGATAATAAGCTTATAATGTTTAATCTGTTAATACTTTTCTGTAAAATATATTTGTAAATATGTAATGTATTGTATATTCTACATAATATGTATATGATCGTAAATGTACATATATGTTTCGTTCATACATCTACATCTTTTTATTGTAGAAAAAAGATTTTCTAAATATAGAAAATCTGAATAATGAAAATGTTAAAGAGCTTTTACAACTGTCCTATAACATAATAATAATAAAATCGATTATATTGTGTGAGTGTAAATGGTAAAACAAAAAAATATGTAGATACAAATATTGATGAGAAAATTCTTAAAGCACAAATTAAAGTTTAAGAATAATAATTCTGTTCATATAATCGAAGTTACATGTAATATATATCACCCTAGGGAATAATGTGATTGTACCATAGAAATTTATTAGACAGATCAAGATAATGTGTTGGGAATGTTTTATTCGAAAATATAGAGAAGGATATAGAGGATGTGTTATAAAAATTACATAATTATACATGCCATTTTAAAGAGTTATTTTGTTTTCTAAAATATTATTTTAGAAATTAAATTGTATGTATATAAGTATATTGGGCCAAAGAAAGCAAAATTGAAAAAATAACTTTTGAAATAATGTTTTGAAGGTCTTTTATGAAAAAATAAGTAGGCCTTTCTGATTAATTTAGGTTGCAAATATATATATATATATATATATATATATATTTTTTTTGGTTTGGTCTATTGTCTCTGAAGAAACACAAGTGGCTACATAATAATGTATAGAAAATACCTGAAATTATACATTTAAAGTGGCAAAGTATTATACAGAATTTGGAGCCATTTTGTAAAGACATAATTTTCGCCAACAAATGTAAGAATAAAAAAGACAAATATCACAATGGAATTTCCCAGAAATAGATATTTATGTCCTTTTTTCAAAAATTTTTATTTTGAAAACTAATTCGGAATTGATAAAGTTTTAAACAACTTTTCAGGGAAGTACGAAACAGGATGTCTTACAAAAAAATAAGTTACATCAGGGTAAAAAAAAACTTGAAAAATAGAAAACCTCTTCTGGCGGTAAATCCATAGCTGGTTAATATTTTTCGATGCAAAATTCGAAATTAGCTTATTGAAATTCTACAGACCCAATTACTTATTTTGGTCTTTGAAGAAAAAAATGTCATAACGAGTGTTAGTGTATTACAATATCGCCGCCTGAATATTGGTTTGCCGTAAACGCCAAAAACTCAATTTGAGTAAAATGGATTCAAAGTTTATAGTTTAATTATACAGAAACTAACCGATAGGATTTTCTTAAATTTTTATATGTTACTAATACATATGAATACTTTTAAAATAACCTATTTTAGAGTATTGTGTGTCCATATTTTGTACAATTAAAAAGAATTGAAATTTTTAGTTCACTGCACATACAGCAAGAAAAAAACCGTTATTATACTTCATATACTACATGTGAATTTTTCTTACACATACGGCACAAAAAAAGTCTATGTATAGGTACATACGGCAAACCAAGAATATTTGAATTTATCAAGTATCAATGCCGTATGTTGCTACAGTAGGTTGCATACGGCAAACCAATATTAACAAATTTTAATTGAATTAGTAATGTATGTTTTAATTTATGTATGTACATGCAGCAGACCAATACTACATATTTGGGAAATTAACCACCTTTTATATGAGAATAACGCCGTAAGTGTAAAAATTTGGTCTTTACGGTAAACGAATAATATTTTTTTGTGAGAATGTGCGATATACGCTAAAAATCACAAGTATTACAAATCACATTAGGAAGTATACTACTTATGGCAAAACGGATGAAAAATTTGAAATCAGGATGGGTCGAAAATCATAGAATCCATCTATAACTCTAAAACCACAAAAATGTCGTATACGGCAAACCAATATTCAAGCTGCGATATACATAATATATGTATACCAGTTAAACATAATAGGTTCGCAGTAAGAAGACACAGACTTGGTCGTGAAATTTTTTTTTTAGTTGTTCACTACTCCCGAAAGTTGACTTTTATTCATTAAAGTACATACACTTTTTTCTCAACCACAAAAGATATCTCCGAATTTTTTTCACTTGTCAGTGCAAATATTACCTATTAATTGAATAGAAGGATTTTAAAAAAAACTATTTTTTGAAAAACAAACAAATTTTTAGCTGTTCAAGTCGAAATTTAAATATTATTTTTCATTATTTCGTTTTTCTTTCACTTTTTAAGAAAATGCCGTAACGCGATATCTAAAGTTGTAGTATTTGAAATGAACCGGGTTACTATACCCCTTTAACCACAAGTTATGATTTTATTTGTTTTATCTTTATAAATTATTGATCTTTTATAAAAATTTCTAGAACTCGTTAGTTTTCTATTTTTTCTGAATTTGTTTTTTGCTTTTCTTTTAATTCTATTATGCTTTTAGTCGAAAAATAAGAAAGCACAGACTATTCTTGGTATAATCAATCAAATTGAAAATCCTTTATTTTATCCTGACTTTTCTTGTCACGTCAAATTTTTGCAATCGGTATTAACTGCATATTTTTTTTTATTTCTTTTAAATTATTGTTTGTTATATATACCTAACACTTTTCGTTTTTTTAGAAATTTTTTTTCTAACTGTGCAGGATTAGAAAGACCTAAATAAAGTATGTTTTAAGAGAAAAAATTTTCAAAAAAAATTGCTATATTTATTTTCACAAGATTTATAATTAGGAACATTTTTTTATCAATTATTTATTTGATGCAGTATAATTTTAAATTGAAAAATTATGGAATTGTATTTTTTTTCTGCAAATTAAATTTAATTTTTTTATTCAAATATAAATAAAATTATTGAATTATGTACGAGTATATTTAAAAACAGACAAAAATTAAAAGTAAATGAATTCATGTCATTCGATATCATTGGTGTCCACAAATATTTTTATTTGCATATTAATACATATTTGTTCGTATAACTAAAGGAAAAAAAAAACAAAGGAAATAACTAAAATAAAACAAAAATTCTGATTGATTGTGAACAGTTTCAATAAAATCGAAATAATGGAAGGGAATATATTCGACCAAGTATACATATGTACTATATGTAAATAAAATAGCATACGTGTATAAACATATATTTATAATACATTCATCATTCATGTACTATGTAGGTAGGTATATATAGATCATATCTACATACATATATATTATATATACATATATATAAAAATTAAAAATAAAAAAAAAACATTCACAAAAAAAATTGTTATATTTAAGTACAGTTAACACAGGGTAAGCCCAAATTTAATTCATAATTTAAAAACTGAAAGAAAACTCATTTGCTATTATTATTATGTATTTTGTTTTTCCATACATTAAAATTTAAACTAAGAAAATATATTATTCAACGTCTCTAAAAACACTCTGTTTGAATAGTTTTTAATAATAAGTATAATAATAAGTAGTTAAAAGCATATACGAGCATACAATTTTGAAAAACGTTGTTGAAATACCTTGCATTTGCGAAGATGTAAATCAAAGTATTTTACTTAATTCCAAGAAAACTATGTAGAAAATTTTTGACAAAATATCAAAATCCCCAAATATTATTTCAAGTTGAAGTAGCCCTTGGTTCTACCTGTACGATATCGTATAATGGAAAAAAAAGGTAAATATTTTTATCAATTTGTTTTCCTTATTGAAGCAATTTTTGTTCTGTTTGTTTTCCTCCAAATAAAGTATATAAATATGACCTAGATTTATTGACGCATAAATGTTATATTGTGTTTTTTTGACATTTTTTTCCTATATCCACACATAAATCATATAATCATTTTTAATCTGAAATTGTAATGTCAAAATATTAATAAATAATTTTTTTTTGCTAAATTATTAAAAAAAATGAATTTTAATTTAAAAATGAAATTTATTTTTGAATATTGTGAATTTTCTTAATTCAATAATTTTGACAAAACCATCTACATTTTGGTTTTCAAAAATAATTATGTTCTGCTCTACTAATTATAAGCAGAGACTTTGAAGAAAAGATTGTCTACGTGAAACTCTTTAATAAAGAAATTAATGAAGTTTGAAGGTTTGAAGGAAGCTTAAAAAGATCACGTTGCAAATAAGGCTCAAAATCAAAGTATACATATACATATATGTATGTACATTTGTATACAATTAGTTCTTTCGATATAGTATTAAATTAAATTGAAAAAGCTTTTTCAGGTAACTTTTAAAATTTTTCATTTTAGACCGTCCATTGTTGATCATTATATTACTGGAAAATACACATGAACTTTTACATAATACAAATGAAATATTTATGTATATCATTAATTCTGTTTAACTACATAGAAAAAAGACTTTAATCAATCTTTCATTCAATTTAAATAGAAATTTATCACCGGTCAATGGTCATGTTTGTGGTGTGCAATTTGATAGTTGCAATAAATATTTTTTTCCTCAATATTTTCTAATTTTTTTATTTTCCTCTTTAAAAGTGTGTATATTAGGTACAGCAATAACATTAAAGTACAACATATGTTATCCCTTTTGTGTTTTTATAAGAACTCAAAATAATTTCATCTACACTTGTTCATGTACATCAACAGCATAATATTATCTATGTTATCTTCAACAGAATGAAAAGGAAAAAAACATACATAGATACATATTTCTTTGGAAACTTTTAGCTTGTGTGTTCAACTTAAAAGGGTAAGAATAAAATGAATACTTATATCATACATGAGTTGAATTGCTGCAATTCATCTTGTCTAAATTAAACATAGAAATATACAGACTATCTATTATAAATACATTTTTAAATAAGTATACGTACCATCAGGCATCAGGTACATATAATATCTAAATTTTGCATTGCATTTAATAAAGTATTAAAATTTTGCAGATAAGCTATACAGCAATAATTAATATTGCTACTGGAAATAGCTTTATTTATTTTTTTTTTAAATAATACAAAAACCAATAATAGTCTTCCTTTTAAGAAAAAATAAAGAAAATTCTTAACTAATTTTGGTAAAGTAAACTTAAATAAATCTTTATTTAATATTTTATATCCATGGTTTTGTTTTAATTTTATCACTGACAATGGCTATAATTTGTCATAAGGTTAAGTAAATAAACTTTATTATGTATTTATAAATATGTACATACTTTGAAAATACTGATAAATAATTTTATAGAAAATTGATATACTCGTAAGTGGATCAAGATTAGAAGTTATAAACAAAAACAAATTTTTAAAATTATTTTTGCCAAAAGGGTTAAAAAATATTGATGTAGAATAAGGTAGCTAATCTGAGTCTGAGCTGATTTCGTCTCATGAAACCAGCATTCAATTAAATAACTATTCTCTTAGAATCGAAACGTAAAATTATTTTCGTTTTCCGTGTGATAAACACTACTCTGCTTGGAAGAAAAACCCATTGAAATTTTTATTTTTAGTAAAAAAAATCCCAATTTTAATTGCGTTGTATTTTTCCCACTTGCATTTCTAGTCGCCTTATTATTTTGTCATATACATACATTTGTGTTCAATTTTGATAATTAAAGTAGAAATGCTCATATGCATCTATGATGTGCCTAATGAAAGCGACAGTAAAAAGGTATCTCAAGTTAGCTTATTAATTAAAAAAAAAATAAAGAAATAAGAAGGAAAGCCCATAATTCACTAAAAAAAATACTTGATTTGTCGATTTCATCAAAGGTGAAAAACTATTGTGATATAAAATATTATTCTAAAAAATCTTAAATTTTTGCAACTTTAAATTAATGTTCTAACATTGAGTTTTGAAATTTTCTTCCAATTTAATTCTCCAAACACAACGTTTGTAAATTCTTTTCATCAAAATTCAAATGGAAGATTTCTAAGTATTTCTGTCAATACTAGTAACTATTTATTTTTTTATTTTTCGGTGTTTTAAAAAGATTAAGCATTGTTTTTATTATTTGAAAAAATAAGTTTAAATAAATTAATACGTATCATTTTACTTTCCATTTTATTTATTTACCAACTTTTTAAAATTACAAAGGAAATAAAATGTTATAGCTAAGTATTTGAGAAAAAAAAAACAACAACTAGTGTAAGCATAAAAGTTTGTTAATAAAATCATATTCCTGTATGTTTTTCATTTATTATACTTAAATTTCATTCATTTTGCAACCATAAAGCATTTGAGAAAAAGAAAAAAAAGATATGATAAACCATTTTAGAAAATTTGTGGTTGTTTTGAGAGTTTTGTAAATACTTTAACTTTAAAAAATTTTTAATGAATTTGATTTTGTCTCAAGTATTATTTTATATACATATGTATGTATGAAATTTTGTGGAGAAAAGTTTTGTTTTATTTTATTTTCCCAGTTTGTAAACTAAACTACTCATTCTTCGCAAGAAAAAAATTTGTGTGTAGATTTGTTTTAACTTATACAGTTTTATTCATTTCAAAAAAAAAAAAAAAAAAAAAAAAAAAAATGTAAATTTTAAGAGTAATCTGTATCACATTAAATTTTTATAAGATCTTCAACACGTTCTGTACTATGAGAATTTCATAAAAGTTTTACACACAAATTTTTAATGAAAAAGCTTGTTTTATTATATTTAAAAAAAATGAAAAAAAAAAATTATACGGCGAGTTAATTGTAAAAATAGTTTTTGTTAACGTGACCCTGCAGAAAATACTCGTATTTTGACATAACACGTCACATATATAAATTATGTGAATGCGGAATGTTTTAAATTTATTTTCGTACATGCCTACTGTCCAAGAATTGTCTTCTATGTTTCTGGATCAAAGTTTGTTATTCAAGTTCAGTTGATTGACCTAAAGCGCATAAAATCTCTTTTTTTTTTTTTTTTGCTAGGGTGCGTGTACTTTCGTACTTTCTTCTTCTTCTTTTTCCTCCTATAATTTTTCTTATAGTGGGCTACCTGGTTTTCGTTTAGGTGTACTAAATCTAAAAGCCTTTTTCTCCATATTTTCTCCTCTATACCCTATTGGACTTTTTGGTCAATAGATGTAATCTTGAAACTTACTTTAATTATACAGTATATGTATGTCAATAGAAAATATCTACAGGTATTCCACAAAACGTGTCCCAACACCATTTCTTCAGAATTGTTTATATTTGTTATAGGATTCTCACATGAAATTCCCAATCCGGGTGTGATCATTAGGGAAAAATTCCATAAACTTTCGTTTTCCGTTTTAAAGAATTGTTCAATAGAGATACTGGATTTTTTCAATTATCAAGTTTAGATTTTCATAAATAAATTGTACAAAAATATTTGATGAAAATTGTTGGAAAATTTTAGATTTCGGGCTTTTTGTTTTTTCACTTTAAAACGATTATAATTTAAAAGAAAACAATAGTATAACACTATTGTATTTATTGTATAACGTAACTTTATAACATTTATCATTAACGAAATCCTTAAAAGAACATTAACATGAACATTATTCTTTGTCAACTATCATTATTTATAAACTTGGTATAAAAGACATCTGTTTATAGTTTTTCTTCTTTTTCATTTTGCCTAGTCTCGGTTTTTATTATTCATCTTAGCATTAAACTAAAAGCTAAAAGCTTCACTGTTTTATTTTATCTTTTAGAATTAATTGAAAAGCAAAAATAAAAAGCATAAAAATAAAAAAATAAAACAAAAAGAAAAAAAAATCAGTAATTCTACATCAGAGAAACATTAACGTCTTTCAAAAGTGTTTTGTTATCATCGCAAAGCTTTATGTATCCTTTTTTATCTTCTATTTTCATATACATAACTTTAGTAGACAATAAAATATTCAAATGCTTCATGTAGCCTTTATGATACATGTATGTATTATATATACAGAAAAAAAAGATCTTAACTGTTTCTTTTTTCTTTTTTAATTTTAATATTTTATTATATCTCGATGTGGTGTGTAGATAATAATAGAATATTTCCATTAGGAAAAAAAAAGAAGCTTATATTATGTTTTGTTTTTCTATACATAATTATTATGATTTTCAATTTTTACATATGAAATAAACACTTTGAAATAAAAATAAAACAAAGTAGTATGCTAAAAAAGAATTATTGTTTTTTTTAAATCTTCTGTTTAATAAGAAACATTTTTTAAAAAGTGTAGTCTTGAAAAAAAAAAACTTAATTTGAAATTTTACGGAATTTATTTGATATTTCGAATTTGAATACACAATTATTTTCCTGTTCAGGCTATTCAAAAAATAAAAAAGAAGAAAAAGATTCACATTTTTTAGCATGAAAAGAATTTTTTAACATAAAAAAGTTATTCCTACGATAAGACAAAGATCTTTTTGTTTGTGAAAATAGTTTTATCTTTCATCAGTTATGTTTTATAACCTTTAATTCCTGACAATCTTAAAATATTTATAATTTCAAATGTACAAAACTTCAGAAGATCATCAAAGGATAAAAGCAAAAATTCTACTAATATGAATACTTTGAATAGTTCTATTATAGTTTTTTTTTTATTAAAAAAAACAATAATTGTTATGTAAAATATTTTATAACAAAGGCAGACTTTATTTTTATATACTCGGTATAGTATAATTTTTTTAAAGAAAAAATTACTTCAGCAGAAGAAATCACAATTTCATTCTGAGTTCGTAAATGTTTCGTTTATCTTTTTTATTTTGTTTCTTATGTAGAAAAAAACTTACGAAACTTTTATGAAATATGTAGGTTCTAAAAAACTTTGCCAATAGGTTAATTTTCATTTATTGTGGGTAGATTTCAATTAAATAATAAACGTTTAGATGTGAAAGCATTGAAGGATATGTGTACAGGTTCGTAAAAAGAAAATATAAAAAAAAAAGATCTTTTGTAAAAGTCAGTTATAGTTTTCACGCCATAATACTGTTCACGTTTGTTGCTGTGATTTGTATGAGAACAGTTTTTCGATGCCTCCGAAATAATTAATTTGAAATCTGATTTGACATTGCCCTGTTCTTTTTGTAACTCTTTAATAAAAGTATCCTATCAATTTATTCCAATGTATATGATGTATGCCAGGTTTCAATCTGGATTGGAATTGTAGAAAATTCCTGTTTAAAAACGAAAAATTTTATCATACAGTTATTTTGTAAAAATTAAAATTGTTTTACAAAAAGTACAGCAAAACATTTTTAACGTACACACATATTTTGTTTTCAATATTTTTTCGATATTATTTGAATATACTTTCAAGGCTTTAAATTCATTTTAATTTTATAGATTTCATAGTTTAATTTAATTTCAATAGGATAAATGGAAGAAAATAACTTATGAAGAAAATTATTCAAGAGTAACATCGAAAATAAAGATTAAAAAAAAATAAACCTTAAACACAGATGGCATGATCTTCATTTAATAATAATATTACAGCGATTTCATAGCTAGAAAAAAAACCTTCTCGCAGAATCAGAAGAAATTTTAAAGATTCTTATGCTGCAGAAGAAAGAATAATTTAAAATAATCACTATTTAATGTCATTATAATGATAAAAAAGTAGATACTACATTTATGCAAATTATTATAATCTTAATAATTTGATTGAAATTATTTCCTAATAGCAAAAAAATTCTTAAAAGAAAATCTAAAGAAAAAAATAATAAAAACTTTTTTGATTTGTCAGTAATTTTATGACTTATAACCAACGTTTCAACCTACGTATAAAAACATCAATTTCTTAATATTTAATGATAAGTTTTGTAGCATTTTTAATATATTTACTGTATATGGTTAAAAAAAAAAAGAAAACAGAGAAGCAAAAAATAAAAACTGTTGACTTAATAAAGTTCAGGAAAGCACAGTGAAAAACGAGGATGCAATTTGCCAAATTAAAAATTTCAATGATTTTCGTAATACAAGAGTACACACATACTTATACTGATTATAACATGCATAAGTGAATTTAATTTTATGAATAAAATTAAATACTAAAAGGATGCAATATTAAAACAGACAAGGAAAAAACAATTTTTAAACATTGCCAATTTTCAATATTTAAAAAAAATCATGAAAGAAGGAAGATAATTGATTTTCTTCAATTTAACACAATTAATGAAATTAAGGAGCAAAAGAATAAACAATTTTACATATTATGTATATGTACATATGTATGTATGTATGTACATAAGACAAGTATTTATGAATTTAATATCTGTTAACCTGAAATTGTGTTTGTGTACTCTTTAATTTAAAATATGTATGTATGTTCCGAAAAATTCTTAACAATGGAAATTTCCTTGTACTTCTACAATTTTTTATTATTGAATAATGTGCTATTTAATTTATGTATTAGAGACAAAAATGAAGTAAGATGTTCTTAAACAATATGTCAACAGTCGCTGGATGAAGTGGTATCTGTACTGTCTATTGAAATTTGGAGTGGAACGTTCACACTGGACGCCCTTGATGATAACGTTTTTCCACAACATCATGCATATGTTGTAATCTCAGATAAAGCATAAAGGTAATAATGAACTTTTGTTTCAATTACCAGGATGACTCAAATAAATTACTTTAAAAATTATTTTTAATGAAAAACTAAACAATTTCATTTCAAATTTTTTCAGGAATTATTTGCCAACTTTTTATGACAAAAAAAATATTGTAAAATGCTTAAGTACAAGAAATGAAACCTAGTAACGAAATGTAATTTTTGAAACATATTTCCGCTTTACCTTAAACAAGGAAAAATAAAATTTATCAAACAGACATCAAATTTCTAATGAATTTAATTATAAAAGTAATTATAAGTATCTTATTATTTATTTTTTTTTTTAGATAAAAAACAAAATCCTACTTTTATTTGGTAATTTAGTAATGAAGAAAACATATGATGTTCCTGTTTTTTATTAGCAGATTCAACTTAATTTTTTTTATAAAAGAAACTTTCCGTATTATTAACGTGCAAAACATTAACATTTTTAGAGCTTTATTTTCTTGTAAAAGTTTAGAATTTTTATTGATTCTCGTAGACGAGAAGAAACCTTTAATGTTTGCTCGGTATATATGAACAAATTTCAATTTTTATCTTTCGGAAACAGAACTACCCGTAAAAGAAGAGTTTTTGTCCCAATTATAAATTTAAAAAATGTTACATTTAAAGAGTTTATTGTAAAATAATCTTATGTTGATAAAAATTCGTTTACTAGGACAAAAATTTCAAAAATAGGCCGCGATTAAAGGTTAATGTGTTTTTTTGAGTAATAATTTATGTATATAGGTAAGAGTATAATACATACATAATTCATTTTTCTCAAAAAAGTTCTCAAGTTGTCGGAAAATATTGGATTTTTTGTTTTGTTTTTCATACCCCCTATTAGTAATAAGACTTTTTTGTGGTTTTGTTTAGTTAACCAGACAAACCGTATCTTTTTTATTAGTGGGAAGTGTGAACCTCCTAAAATAACGTAAAAAATCTATGGAACCGCTTATGTCTGACTAGTAGAGGTTTTACTCTATTAAATAAGAAAACATAGTAAAAAATTACACTGTAATTAGAAAAACTTTTATCAATACGCACAAAGGAAAGCAAGTTTTTCTTATATACATATGTAGTAAAACTAAATTTCTGATCTAAGGAAACAAAAATAAAACATTCATAAATAAAATATACAAAAAATTACTCATGAATTGCATCAACTATAATTTATAAATCTAATAAAAGCACTTGAATTCATTCACAACCCCTAACAAATAAAAAAATATATATAGAAAATATTTGAAAAAAATACTCCCCCATAAGATTAAGTATGATCATTAAAATGATAAATGATATAAATTACGATGTGGTTATATTCCATATGACATCCCTATACTTTTGGATGGCTTTACACTTTTCATTTTCTGTTGTTTTTTTTTTCGTTCATTTTTACATTGCATAAAAAAACGTATGCTATTTGCCCTAAAATTTGTTACATTGTTAAACTTTATTCATTTATATATTACATACTTAGTTATTGTTGTAAAATATTCATTTGGTATATCATAAACGTATTGTATTGACAATACAAATATGTACATTGTCAGCAATAACAAGGATGACGTTTTCATATTTCTCTGTTTTATGTTATTTTCAATATTAAATATATGTACATTGTACGTATATAAAATCATATGTATATCTACGATAACATCATATAAAAAATCTTGATGATTGAGTGTTTTTATGAAAACTTTGAACAAAACCCATATGATAAATTACAGGATCAAGTGCAATCGTTCAGATAGAAAACAAAAAGCAACAAACAAAAAAATTGTAATACTGTACATTCACGAAATTTTCATATTATTTATTTTTTGATTATATAAACCAAAAATCCTTATTCATATCAATTGATATTTGGTATAAAATCAATTTATCAACAATACAATATGAGAAAATATATGAATATATGAAATTTTTGAATAAGGATTCTGTATTTTATTGCTTTATTATTATTTTTTTTTATTCATCATATAGTCACCTGAGAATGTTAATCAATATTTAGTTTTACATATTTTCATTGTTATATTTAAAACATTTGTGTAAAACAAAAAGGAAAAAATTAAATTAGATTATAATTATGTAAAATTAAAATTGTTAAAATTATAATAAAGAGAAAAATATTTCAAAATTATGCAAAAATATTTCAGCAGAAGTCTCATTTGCGATCTGAAGACAACTAACCTAAAATAAAATGTAATTTGTTATTTTTCGTCATTTTTAATTTTTTCAAGACTTTCTCAGATATAAACTGAAAAAGACGTGAAAAGTTAAGTCTGAACTTTGTTATCTTTACAGCTTTACTTGTTGGAGAAAGAAACGATAAAACACGTTCTTTTCCACTGTGGGGGTTATACAGTACAGTACTAACTTTAAAATAAGAATGACATTTAGAAAAAGAGATGTTTTCAATACTGACTGTTATGAACCTAACAGCATGTTTAAAGTTAGTTTAACATAAATGATTTGTTTATATTGATGGACGATGGTGCAAAAATTCCAACATATTTTGAAAATGTTACTTCGTTGTATTCATCCAAATTTCCATTACCGAAATCAAATAGAACTAGAATCCCAGTAATCCTTTCTCTCAATGAACTATAGATACATAAATTTTTAGGGGTTAGTATTACATATCGATCTGTACAGATCTTTTGTGCTGCCTTTGCTTCTTATAGTATTATATTCATAATAAAGCCAAAGACACATATTACTCTGTATGATTTTTTGAAATTTTATATCTCTGCAAGAGGATGACGAAATTCAGATTTTGTCAAGAAGCCTGAGAATTCTTTATTATACCAATTTTGAGTTATGGTGCCAATAAACCACTAACGGTCACAGACCAGACCTTCCTAACTTTAAAATCTCAAATTTATGTATTTTATTTTTATTATTTTTTTGTTTTTACATTTTTTTAGTTAAATAATACAACAATAGGGATTTTTTATTTTATAAAATTTAAGTTATATTTATCAATCAATATTGGGTTAACTATATTTTAGTAGTTTTCTCAAATAATTTTTATTTATTCATATTTTGAATATGTTTAAAATATTATCAAAATACAATATGTGTATTGTGAAATCTTTGTCATGCAAAACACACCAAAAAAGTATATTATGTATTTATGTACATATATATACTTTCAAATTAAATAGCAATTTTCATGTATACGAGTATAAATATATAGTATTCTGTGATTTTATCATCTATTTTACAACAATTTACAATGTAAATGTAATTTTAAGAATATTTAAATAAGTATACCAGAACTAAATTTTATTGAAAAAAGGAAGTCAATAAAATTCAGAAATTTTGAGATTTATTTTATTTGTATTTTTTTTTTTTCAACGAATACATTTATAAATATTTTATGTAAATTCAAATGAGAAATACTCTATTTTTATAACATTCATATAAAATTTAGAAATACCAGTAAAGTACTGAGTATTTCAATAGAGAGAAAAAAAAATGTATTGTATAGTAGTATATGTAATACTTTATGGCTTTCAGACATTTTATTACTTTTTTTTTCCATTTGCATATAAATCTATATATTTGAGCAATAATTTTCATTGAACAGATTTTATATAAAAGATACGGATATTTTATATACGAGTGCTCATACATTTAAAAATTACAGGCTTACATAATGTAATTTAGATATAAATTTAAATAATAAAAACATTCACAAAAAAAAATAATAATAATAATAAAAATAATAAACAAAGAAAGAAGAAAAAAATGGAAAATATGGAAAACAAAAAAAAAAATTGTGATAATAATTTAATTATTTAGAAATCATTCTGCAAAACAGTAATAAAAACAAAATTTTAGAAAATTTAATTCTACATAATTTTTTACGGAGAGTTTGTGTAATTTTAAAATTTTTCACATTAAAAAATATCCAACTCGAAAACGTTTTTAACGAATCATTACAATAGGACTGTTCTAGCATATTTATATACATACATAGTACTTACTTCAATTTGTAGCCATATTATATTTTTAACATTTTGAATAAATAATCAACGAATTTTTATTAAATTTTTTTATTAAAATCCAAAAAAATATCTGGCTTTAATTAAAATTTGGCACTATGACAATCTACATTATGTTCATTGTACTATGTTTAATTTTTAGCGTTTTAAGAGATTGTTGGTATTATTACCACAATTATTTGTGGATTTTATGAAAATAGAAACACAATTTTAATTTGGAGTACTGTGAAGTTATGTAAAAACGACTATTTTCTAATGATTATGTATGCCTTAAAATTAACTTTTCATTGATTTCAATTCTAACAAAGAATTTAGTGGTTCGCTTCCACTGAAGTTGTAGGTGAATATATGACAGAAAAAATCATGTAGAAAACCTAAATTATTTCGGCTAGACTAGGTCTAATTGAGTTGTTGAACCGCAATAATATCAACTGACAATGTTTACGTTCAATGAGTAATGACTGCAGTTTGCTTGACTTTGAAAAATCTTCAATATAACATGAAGTTGTGCATCTTATCTCAAGTTGATAGAGTAAACTCTTAAATCGTTGAAATTAAGAGTGTGCAAAATATAATAACTAACTTACACTAAAAAAGAAAGTTGTGGAGAAAAATGTGTAAAATCAGAGATATGAAAAGTGATAATTTTCATAATAATTTAATACAGACTTATATTATCAAAGTGTTTACACTGGAAAGTTATTTTCAGAATTATTTTTTAAGAAATAAAAATTGTACAAGCTTTTTGATCACACCTCACATTAATTTGAAAATGTTGAAAATCCTTCTATTCGACTATTAGAGATTTCAATATGGGATTTGAATTGTAATTGGTTTCGAATTCAATTTCTACAAAGTAGCATTATCATCATGCAAAATCATACTTATATTCCTTTTAAATATCGCAATTATACAAACACGTAAAAATAAAATTTCAAATATTCCAAACACAACACACAAAACAAAGTACATATTGTTTTTTTTATTTTTCAAAGTTCCACCATAATGACTATGTTTGTATTTTCTTATTATCATTTTCTTTTTTTTTCTATTTTTTTATCCCTTTTTCGTAAATACATGAAACTATGGAAATTCAATTTTCTGCAACGTTAGTTTTTAGATTGCTAATATATAAAATCCAAAAATGCGTTCAATAAAGAAAATAAAGCTTTCTTAAATGCATTTAAATGACAATATAACTGCATTACAACGAATAAAATTATATTCGAAGTAAAAAATAACTTCTTTTTTTCAGTTATAAGATTTGCTCAGGTAATTGTGTAAACTTTTTATTTAATATGTATGTATGTATGTGTTCTTGGTTTCACGGACTTTAAATAAAAAAATCTATCCCTACACTTACATATAAGATAATAAAAACTTTTTCTTTGGACAGATGAAATAAAAGCAGTAACAATTTATAATAATAAAAAAACAAGAAGAGAAAAATGTATTTGAAATGAAAATAGATTTCACACACTTTTACAAAAGTTTTGTCTGTTGATAAAATCATTTAAATTTTTATTAAAATTGTTTAATTTTAAAAAATACATTTAAATTGTATACAGTTGTTTTCACATTTCAATTGTCACAAATTTAATGGAAAAAATAAAGAAAATTATAGTAAATAAAGAAAAAACAAAAAACAAAATTTTGTAAAAAAATGTCAGTTACACTAGTAAATTATTTATTCATAATAAATTCATATCGCCTTTATTGTACCAGAAAATAAAAGCTCGCAGGAAATTCGGAAGACCAATAACTTCGAAGAGAGTAAGGAAAGTTAAAAACATTACGCTACTTACTCCGTCCGCAAAAACTGTGATGAATCACTTCGAACAGATAAGCTAATTTGGATATTTAGGTTTGAACCTAACCGACATTGAATATTTCTATTTAAAAGTGAAGTGAAGGTCCTTATCCAACATTCTGTGTAACAATAGAGTTCCAGTGAAGAAAGGCCATAGACAAAGTATATAAAGCACCAGTTAGACCAGCTAAGATGTACGGCAGTAAATTTTGACCCATTACAAAAAATAAGACAATAAATTAAACGTTATAAAGACAACCCAACGTAGAGGCAAATGAAAAGGCCGACGAACTTGCCAGAAAAGGATCCGACACAAACTCTGACTTAAACGCTGAACAAGTAGACCCTCCTCTCAACAAAGCAAAACACTTTATAGATTGTTATTTCGAAAACATGGTGGTTGCTCCATAACCCGTAGTATGTGGCCGGATATAAACGCAAAAAAGACGGCAACTCTACTATCGTTCCAAAGAAAATAAATTCGAAAATTTGTCGGGGTGAATACTGGAAACTGCTTAATAAGGGCTATGGCCAATTAACTAAGCGCACCATCGAATTATTTCTGCAGAAGTTGTAGAGATGAAGAAGAAGTAGAGTCAATAGTGCTCTGGACGACTTAGCAGAAATATCACTAAAAGAATTGAATAGATTTGTACAGGAATCAAAATGGTTTTCAGGATAAGCCAACTCCCAAAGGCCATTCACAATGGGCCTTTAGGCCTCCGAGTGAAATTGTTTCTCCCGAAGCAAACAGCCCTTCATACCATACCATACCATACCAAGGCAATCCAAAGATGGCACCCAACACTTGGCACATGAGGACGAGAAGAGACGACCTTAAGTATATGGGATAAAAGTGAAGAAGTAGAAAACGAACTGTGAAAATCTTCAATAGAATAAAATAATAATATAAAGGTATTAAAAAACTATATTTATTTTAATTACTAAGTATACGAGTATTTATAAAGTTACATACAAAGTTTTTTTTTTTGGGTCACAGAGGGTTTTAAGTAAAAGCAAAATTTAAAAATTGTAAATAATGAAACACTGAGAAAAACATTATGGTTTGTGTTTTTTTTTTACATTTAACATTGTCCAAACAGAAGTACAGAAAGAAATAAAATTCAGTGCTAAAATTTTTAATTTTTAATTTCTAATCCAACAAAAAACTGAAACGGAACAAAATTTTACCTTTTGAGTAAATAAACGGATACATCAAAAATTAATAAGATGCTTTTTATGCTTTTTTAACATTTCTTTTTGTAGCTTATTTTAACTGGAAAAAACATTTTACATTAAATAAATTTCATTCAATTTTTTTTGTCAATTTTGTCAAAAAAAAAAATCAAAAAAGTCATTCATGGAAGAAAAAAAAGACATACATAAATTTCAAAAATATGAATTTCATCTCTTAACATCCGAAATGTAGAACTCATGAAAAAAAAAAAAACATTTAAAGAGAGAAAAAAACGTTATTGAAGAATTAAAGTTGTAGCACAACAAAAGGATGTATTTGTATAATTGTATTTTTTCCATCTAACTTGCTTGTCTCTTTATTAGATTTGTTTCACAATAACAAAGAAAGAACGACACAAAGTTAGATAAATTGTTTAAAATAAATAAAAACTAAAAACAAAGCAAAAAAAAAACAATCTTTTTTATTTTAAAATTTATAGAAATGTTATTTTCTTAAATCAATTTTTTTTCATTTATTATTTTAAAACTAAAAACAATTTTCTCTGCATGTTATAAATTTTTCAAAAGAATTTTTCAAATAGATATTTTTTATATAAAAAAATTTAGAAATTCTATTATTTTATCTGACCCAATAAGTATATGAATATAATATAATATATATAATATTCTATACATATACTCGTATGTATATCTTATATGAATAATATGTTACGTTTTAATGTTTTTGCATATTCAACATTCAACTATAAGATAGTCAAAATATCTGATGTATAGAAATTTGTTTCTTTAATATTCTTTTTCATGGAAAATTTTTAGAAGAAACAAAAAACTTTTTGTTCATATTTTCATTTTTGAAAGGAAATAACTAGTCAAAGTTTCTAGAAAACATTTAAAACTATATTTTTAATTCAATAAAATAAATATGTAGGTATATGTACATAATATGTATATCAACAAATAAAAAATAAAGAAAAAAATAAATTTACAAAAACGTAGTATTTTGTAACAATTGAAATAAAACAGAAAAAAAAAGAGTTTTTTAAAAAAAAAAAAAAAAAAAAGCTTAAAGAAATTCAACAAAATGTATAAAAGTATTTTATAAAAGATTTTTGTAAACGTCTATTTTCTTGTAAAAGAAAACATACAAAAAAAATTAGATTATTCATTAAAGCCTTCACATATACCTGGAAAATAATCATGATTGTTTTGAAAATTAAATTTCTTTTATCCTTAAAATTTTAATGTTTGATAATTTTACATACATATTTTTTCTTTTATGTGTTATATGCTGACTTATCACTTTCTCATGAATATTAATTTAATTAAAACGTAACATTATTTAAATCTGCTGTGAATACACGTGTAACTAAATATATGTATATTGTACATGCATAAACATACATACACATACACTAACATATAGTATGTATACAGACTGAAATACGTATGTATGTATGTACATATTTACATATAAACAATTAATATTTAAATTCAACAAAATAATAAAATTTGTAAATTAAATTAAATTACGCTTAATTGACAGAAATTTGTTATAAAAAGAAATTTTAATAATAAATAATTCTTGTAACTATGCTAATTTTTATTTTTTTTACCGACGATGGTATATATTATCTTCTCACTTTTATCTAGGTGAATAAAATTTGTGTTCTACTACCGATATATTGAAAAGTATGTTTAATTAAATCTGCGGAATTATTTTGAAGGATTGTTTTTTAACTCTATTTTAGAAAGCAAATATTGAAATCAATCACCCAATATAATATAAAGAATTATTAGAATATTTCGTAGATAAATATTTTCTAAATAATGTTTTGCTATATTTAATGAAAAATTACTAAGAATTATTATTATCATTATTATTATTATTATTATTTTTTTTTTTTTGAGTTAAAAAAATGGAAAAAACTACTATGTAGTGATAATTTATATATTTATCTAAAGGGTTCGTTTGCTTAAATGTTACATATTTTCTATTTTCCTATATGGTGTCGAAACATGGAATATCACAGAAACTTATTTACATATATAAATTAGATGCATTTAAAAATAAGATGGGTGGACAGAGTGTAAAATTAGGAAGTATTAGGAAAACTGTCCTGTCCTCTGTCCTCTTGAAGGCTTAATAATTCTCTCGAAAATTAAGCTGAGGAAAATAACATAAAACAATATTCCTTCCTTATAAAAGCGCATTCTGAAGCGAAGTTATGAAACAAAAAGTAAAAGTGGTCTTCTTTCCTAAGGCTATGTATTATAATGGTAGTGTTATGAATATTAAATGGCGCGATAAACGAAACAAATCTCTTCCTGATCTTATAAAAACTGAACTAATTATTTTCTTCAATAACACAATGAATTCTACAACTACGTATGAAAAAAAAGTAATTCAATACGCTAAATCTAACGAAAAATATGTTTTAAAAAAATAAAAATATAATCATAAGAATTTGTTCATTGTAATACTTTTTTGTTATTTACATTAATAATAATTTTTTGTCATTCATATTATGAACCTTTTTTGTTTTTGTTTTGTTATGTTTTATTTTATGTTATGTTTTATAATTTTTTTTATATAATAAACACAAAACTTGGAGAAAAATCGAATACTTTTTTTAAATTACGTATTAACGGCATCTCGTTCTTCATCCTTTACACTTTTAGAGTATCTATCTGATAAAATCCAATCCTAAGCTAAGCCAAATAATATTCTTTGTCCTCGTAAAGATTTATAAAAACCTGGCAACCCTAGTACATACTATCAAAAATATACTGTAATACGGCGAGTATAGCTTCATATTAATCCGAAAGGAAAAAAATCACTCACAGCAGTCCTGTTAATTCCATTAAGCTTACTCTTAATATGGGATACTCATTTTACTCCCAGTCTTGAAAAAAAGTAAGAAAAATGTAAAAAAAAGAAAATTAATGATTCTTAAAATCGTAGTTCGCATAATATTCAAAAATTACTTTTTCAACAACACGCTTTTCACTTTTTAATTTTTTTAAATCCAACTGGTGTCCTTTTAAATAATTCTTTCTAAATAATTGGTACGCAATAATGTTAGTTTGACAACTAAAACATTTACTTAAAGTTTCTGGCAACACTTAACTGCGAAAAACTCATCTGATTTTGATAGTGTTTCTTTGTTTCTCAAATCTATTGTCTCTTTCTTCAACATTTAAAATTTTACAACAGTTTTAGTACCCTGTGTCATACAGGGCATTAATCCTTTTTTAATTCGTTTTTTTTTATTCATTTTTAAATTTGTTTTGTCATGCTTATTAGACGTTTCAAAATAAAATTATGTACTCGTACATTACCATAAATAATTTTATTTACGTATTCTTCGTAATTAGAAAGTAAAATTTTATTTAATTAAAATAAATGTTTTTCTAACTAAAGCGAATCGTTCGTAACATTTTCTAGAATGAGTTTCAAAAACATCCTTTGAAGCAAAAACAAAACATTTATCAAAATATTAGGAATATGTTATTATTATTTGTTAATAACGAATAACTGCAAATTTTAAAAATTACTAGTCACCTTTTTTTCAACCAAAATAAAACTCCTTTCTATCAAACAAAGAGTTTATCCATTTTTCCTTAAAAAAAAAGATTGAAAAAGAAGGATTGTTTTTAATTTAGAAAAGATTCCAAACAATTTCAGCAAGATAGAAAATTTACAATAAATACATCCATGTCTATATTTCTCTCTCTAAGAATTTATTTTATTGAAATTATTATCTACATAATATCAGCCTATACGCACAAAACTTACCAGCAACATTTCACAAAAGCTGTACCTACCCCTATTTGAAACAATACAATATAATAAAAACATTTTTTTGCTTTGTTTATTTTCCTTTTTCGAGAGGATAAAATGTGGTCGCCTTTTTGTATATGGCTAATTAACAATTTTCATTATGTTTCAAAGCTCTGGTATAATCATGTCTGGTCATTTTCATCGTTCTATCTAAGAATAAAATTTCTAAAAGATAAAAATGATTTAAAAAACGCTAATGACAATTATGAAACAATAAACCTTAAACATAAACGCACAGTATCATGAAAAGCTAATAATTTATTTGAGGGTTTTAGTATTTTTGTAATAATAATAAAAATATAAAAAAAATAAATAAATAAAAACTGCTCTGTAATAACGATAAGAAAACTTCTATTAAAATTTCACTTTATGGCAATGATTTCTGACCCATAGATTAAAAAAGAATTTTGTGGGTTGCAAAACATTAAAAATGTCATAAAGAATTTATAATAATGATTTAGAAGAAAAAAATAAAAGAGTATTTTGTATGTAATTTCACGGAATGAATATAAAAAGTTTGTTTTTTTAAATTTAAAGTCCAAACGGATAAGGGCACATTTTTGTTCTTATGAATATAAAGGATTTAAAACAAACACAGTATACATATTTTAATTAAAAATTTTCTTCACATAGATAAAAAGTTATTCATTTAATTTTATTTTTTTGAAAATAAATATGAAATCAAACAAAAAAAAACTATATTCCATTTTTGCTCAATTGTTTGAATATACAAACAAAATATAATTGTCTTTGCAATTTTAACTAGCGTAAATTTTTAGTGTAGAATTTGAGAAAAGGATTTTGTTTTGATAAACTGATTTATATTCTATGTAGATTGGAAACAAAACACGCATTTATCGTATATGCTAACAATATCGATAGAGCAAAAACCCAATATATTGATTGCCTTACAGAGTTAAGAATTTTATTGTTGTTGTTGTTTTTTTTAAAGAAAATTCATTCTTATGACTAGTTAGAGATCACGCTCAATACAGTGTTTCTTTCAATTCATTCTGCCAGGTTTTCACTGTTTTGTACTTGTTTTTATTAATTGAAGGTGTAGGCATTGTTATTGTCTGTTGTCTGTCTTTATAAGTCGGCTGAAAACCTTCATTGTGTCAAAGTTTTGTACTAAGTGCTAATTTTCCCAATTTTAATGTATAGAAACATCACTGTGGGTAATAAGGGTCAGGGAGTTCGAAAATCAAGACTTTTCATTGCTATCATCGTTCATTGATACTATATGTTTGTCAGATTTGAATATCTTTCCATACATCATTTTTCCTCCTCCTAGCTAGCTGTCACGGTCATCCGTAAAGAAATAACTCTACGCCTAGTCACATATTGGAAAAAAATCGTGGAAAACGTTTGGGGATGGTTATCAATGATGATTAATGAATGTGTGGGGCAATGTGAAAATTATTCTTTACTAATTAGATGTGCCTTGGCAAAAGTCTCACAATTGTAAATACTATAATAACTCTAAATAAACAAAAACCTTCTTTTTTATCCTAACGCTGCAACGCATATGACGAAATGCATAAATAATAGTATCAATAATGATTTCAAATAATTTTTTCTGTGGTTATTTTTGTAACACAATGCACTATCGAATGCAAGAATAAAAACAAATAAGTATCTAATTATTTTTTTAAATCTATAAAGTTTTGATAGTTCTTACCATTGTAGTCGTTTGATTGACATGGTGATTTTTGTATACTTTCGATGACCCAATTCGCAACAGAATGCCATTATGAAACCTAAGGGAAATTAGACTTGCTGATAAAGCTATCCTGTTTCATTTGGGAATCGTACCATATCTCTACATTTTTTCTTTAGTTGTGCACGTTATTAGATTGAAGCTAAAGAGTATATTTAAACCAAAATAATACCTATTAGCTAGGCTTATTCTTACCGCAATCTTGACATCTACAATCATTTGTTGACTCTACTATACATTTTATTACACTTTATTTGTGACTCTTTTAACTCTTTACAACAATGTTAAGTTTAAGAAATTTGAAAAAAAAAAACAAAAAATACCTATTTTCAAAATTATTTAATATTTAAAATAAAATTCAATTCTTTTTGTTTGTGTTTTTTTATTTTCTTATAAGTTTTAAGATTGTGCAATTTATTAAAAAAGTATTTTTCCATTGTTTTTTTTTTTGTTATAAATAAATTAACAAAGTCGAATTTATTTATGCTTCAAGAGAATAAAGAAAATAATGAAAAAAATATTTTACAAGGAAGGAAATATTTTCATATTAAATTTCAACTAACAAAGACATAAACATATTTATTTTATTCTGTATGTTATGTATCTCTGCTATTTTTTAAGATTGATATTATTCCACATGGCTGAATAATTCTGAATCTGAAAATAAAAAAAAAGTGTGAATTAAAATTAAATTTGAAAATTTTAATTTTTAGTTACTTTTGTTTAATTTTTTTTTTTCGATTAGGTTGTATGTTTTTGAAAAAAAATCAAGTTAAAAACCTAGAATATTTTATAGTAACAATTTAAAAATATTATTTTTTATTTCAGCATACGATGTTTTGCTTTCTCAAGATTTTTTTTTTTCAACTTCGTGCTTTCTTTAAGTACATTTTAATAGTGTATGATCTCCTATAATAGTTTTGAGGATAGACTACATAATATGCTTATTCTACAAGCTTATCGAAGGACATTCATAATAGGACTTTATGCTTACGAGTAGATTCGATTTCTTCTAGCAAACAGAACATTCAAAACCACCTAACCTAACCTTACTACACAGCAAAAACTGTCATATGAATGAATTCATTCACCAATTTAGTGATTTATTTTGCTTAAAACTGTGAGTGCATGTATAAAAGTAAATTGGAGACTTAAAACTTCCCTTATATCATGATTGAAGTAAAGTAAATCCAGCCAGCATTCAAATAAATAATGATTTTAGAAATTATGGCCGTCAAAATTTATGTGTTTATTGACTCAAGGTGTCTATTAAATTTTCTTTTTCTAGTAATTTTATAAAAATAATTTCCAAAATATAAATTAAATCATTTTTACGTTATGATATTATTTTGAGTATTGAGTCTTCACTTGAGTAGGCCTTGGCTAACACACTTAAATAAAAAAATGTCGAATAAAAACGTTAGTTAATTATTTATTATTTATAAAAATATATATATATATTTTTTAATTATCTAATTTGAAAAAAACAAAAAAAAAAAACATGAAAAAACATGAAAAAGATGAAAAAATGTTAGTAACCACTTTATATTATTTATTGAAGAAAAAATTCAATGCAAATAGCAAAGCAAATAATAAAGAAAATAATTATAGGAAAAATTTATAAATATTCTGTTCAATTAAAAACACCCAGAATTTTATCCTTTACTTTCGCTTATTCAATAATTTTCATTGTACATTTTTTTATACAGAAAATCAGAAAAAGATATTTTATGTAATTACATAGAATAAAATAAAATAAAAAAAATAGTATAATATTAAAATGTCTTATTGGTAGGTATTTTACGTAGTATAGTGTATACATACATAAAATACATATACATACTCATAATTATCAATACCTACAATCATATAAAAATGTATAGCTCATAAAAAATATTATTTATTTTACAAGGAACAAAAGAATTCGAATGTGAAATTTCACATATGCAAAACCTTAATAAAATAAATATAATGCTTTTAATAAAATGAAATTTTTCACTTAAGCATATAAGCGTATAGTATATGTTTGTATTGTTTTATGAAAATGTTTGACCTGATTTTTTATTTGTTATTGACCAGAAATATTTATAGTTTTTTTTTCAACTCGAATAATTTTTTTTAAATTATTGTTTTCAAAAGAGTGGTGATATGGTACGAAAAGGAAAATTAACCCCGTTGCATTCGAAGTTGTTTTTTCAAAAATTTGTGAGTTACATTATCACTTCAAACAAAATGGTGTATGGTTGGAAATAATTGAGTCGGTTATTTTGAAAGTGACCTAAGTCCATCCTGTGTTGTTTTCAGATATTCAAGTATTTTATATTTATTAGTATCTATATAAGAACTTAACTGAGAGCTAAAATTACATAATATAGTAGTACTCACAATCGGTAGAAGTTGACCGTAGAAGTCGAAATTGTGGAACATCAAACGCTTCGAAGTGAGTCAGATCATGAAGAACTCTTTTCAAATATGTAGAAGTCGAAGTGGAAAAATTCGAAAAATCTGAACTGTCAGCAATCTGTCAATTTTTACGGCAAATGTCGCTTTTTTACATTATATATATTGGTTGTTTAATGTTTATAGTGAATTTTTAGAACACTTAAGTTATTTAAAATGCCAAAATTAAGTATTAAACGTAAAATTATTAATAATATTTTGTATTTTCCGAGTAACATATACGAATTGACATTTGCTGCGATGCAGATCAGCTGACTTTTTTCTATTCTTCGATTTTTCGATTAAAAACATGTTGTAACCGATGGAAATCGTAGAAAAATGGAAAAGTGTCAAAATCATATGAAATAATTTCGAGGTGGAAATTGTTTTTTTCGATTTTCTCCATTTTTCTACTATTTCTACAATTTCGATAAAATCCACACATTGTGAGTACTACTAATAAGTTTAATATTGTATTGGAATCTTGATCTAAATTTTACTTCTTGGACTTTCAAAATAAGTGGTTCAATTAGTCTATTAAAATTGTGTTTGAAATGAAATTTTGCGATATTTTTCTAAGATGTGATAACATTCAGAATAATTACAAGTTTCGAAATAATATTTCATTGCTATCTTTTCAAAAATAACATTCTCAAAAAATAAATCTATAAAATATTGAACTATCGAATGTAAGTACTTAGATCTCTATAATTACGTGCAATTTTATAATGTCCTCCTAATATAAGTAAACATTCGATTACAAAGGGGTAATATACATACATACTGATAGATATATCGAACTTCACCAATACATATTTCTGCATACATTTTTTAATAAGTTTTTGTTCATTTTAATTTATGAATTTTGTATTAAATATTTTTTAATACATACACACTCATAAAATAAGGCCTATATTTCAATTGGTGTTTTATTTTTTTTTATTTTGAAGAAAAAAAATGATCTCTATAACAGTAAAAATCTTTAAAATAATTTAACTGATAAAAAAGAAAAAACAAACTAGAAAAATAATAATGAGTATATTTAGTATTGAAAGAATATTTTCATTGAATATTCGATTTCTGGTAAATTTTGCAAGGTAATTTTTAACAAAAACTATTGGAAACAAATTTGTAATATTAGAAAAGTTCTAAGCTATCATTGAGAATATCAGTTTAATAATACAAAATAAAAGTAAAATGGAATATGAGTTTTTCTGTTAAATTTATTCTGAAGTTAAATAATAAAAATGAAATGAATGAAATTGTGTTAGTCCACTTAAATACAATGAAATACAATATACATACATACATACTATATTGTACATACATATAAGCACAATAAAGTGTTCATGCAAGGCAAACAAAATTTTTCATTTGAATGCACTTTAATGTTGTACAAACACCACCATCAGATATATGCAATTTTTCTTTCCTTTTTTTTAAATATTTTTTATGGTTCTCTAAAATCGATAAATATCTCATATATCTATGTCAAAACAACTGATGCGAAAAAAATAACAAGTAAAAAAACAATATAAAAAAAAAGAGTATGAAATGGGCTATAAAAAAACAAGAACTCTTTTACAAAAGTAGAACAATACACAATCCAATGAAAAATATATATTATAAAATAAATGATAGAAAAAATAAACAAGGACTGAGCATCTATACTCTGTACTCGTACATTCTATAAATATAGTCAACATTTTATAATAAAAATACAACGAGATAAAAAGCGAAACAAAAGATCGCTAATAATAAAACAATGATTAATGTTTTATATTTTCTGTATCTATGTCAGTAGGTATCAAACATCCATTATTCGATCGATTAAAATGTGTAAACGTTAATTAAATTATGATTTTAATATTTTTCTTTTTCCTATTATTTAATAGAAAAATATTTATTAGAAAAATTGTGTTTCATGTAATGTTTTCGCGATTGTTGAAAAAAAACAAAAATCATGATATTACAATATATAAGGATAATTGCAAAAAAAGGGAATACAGAGAATGAATATAATTTTTAAAATGTTGAAGAACAATTTTGTTTTGTTTTAAATTGATGGTGCATAAAATCAAAACGTGTGTTTATTTACTTCCTGGTGAAATAAATGATGTATTCCCGTGTTTTTCGTAGAGGAAAGCTTCCACCCCCACCCCAAGCTCTCTTTAAAACTGTTTTTTAATTTAATAAGATGGATTTACTGACGAATTCAGGGCTTTTTCTATTGAGACATATAATGAGCTGGGTAGTTATACTTTTTCATGACTTAAATCTTTTTCATGACGTTATAATGCTTAAAGTAGAACTATATGTCTCGGACTAGTTTAGAAAATGTTCCATTCTGAGCCAAAATTCAATTAAATTGTTACTAAACTGGTTTTGAATTGATTTTTGGGGCGTTGCGCGTTCAGGAACTTCTTAGTTTTGCTAATATATGAGGTCACGACTCAAACCCCAGTCCAAATTATTATTAAAAAAAAATATAAATTAGTGATATCTTACCATAGAGTACAGAGAAAAAGTAGAAAAGTTTCATAAAATGTCAGATTTTTCCATCTCGTGTCTAACTATATATAGTTACAATTACAATCCACTTCAATTTAATAATTAATTTAAATTATAGGGTATATGTACCAAAAAAAAAATTTCATGAATTAAATAGCATTTTTATAGCTAACACCCGGAAAGCACTTCCTATGGGGTTGAAGTACTTATGTATACCAATACAATTATTATTATATTTATTTTTAAAAATCCCAAATTAAAAGTTTTCTTATAACTTAAATGAAGGAATTTTATGATTTTTCTTGCACCGTAAATTTCCTACTATCAATTATCCATTACTTTATTTGATATCCAAGTGTAATATGTTTTGAAAAACATAAAATCCATAGAAAACGAATTTATTGTAACCTGTGTAAACATATATTATTGTTTAGTCTATTAAACAAAATAGGCCATTTAATAATAAAACATTTAAATCAATGCATTTTGTAAAATCATTTATTTAAATTGGTTTTTCACAAAAATAATTGTATTGGTCAAATGCGAAAAGGAAATTAATAGTGAAAAAAATGAAGCAAAACAACATTTAATGCGGCCCTCTTCTAAAATGCACTAATACCGTATTAGTAATTTTACGACGGCATCTATTGTGTCAAGTGTAAGCAGATGCAGTGGTAATTTTTTCGCTGCAATGCGTAAATGTCAAATGTGAATTTAACACAACATTATTTTTAAGTATTAAGTATTTATAGTTAAAAGTCTAAAAAATGAAAAATAATAATAATAGTTTGTAAGTACTTAATACTGTTAATAACTTTTGTCCATTTCTTATCAGAAAAAGTATTGCAAAACGTCAAAAGCTTACAAATACTATACCACTGCATTGTATTATTAATAAAACAAAAATTTGTATTAATACAGTTACCATACTGTATTCGCTGTGTAAATTTTGACGCTTTGGAAGAGGCCCTGTATGTGACGATATTATCCACAAACAAAAAAAACAAATTAAAAACCAAAACAAACAAAATTTCAATAAAATAATTTATTTTCAATTTAAATTAAAATATCTTACAAATAATTTAAAAAAGCCAAAATCCGTGGATGAATGATTTTTCGATCCAGTCAGTTTATACTATCCCTTTGTAAAATAGTTCGCCCATCTCTTATTTTTGATGATACTTGAATGAATTGATATACATAAGTAACTTATTTTCCTTACACGAAAGAAAAATATCAATTTAATTGTTTTATTTTAAATTTTTCTTTATTATATTAACTAATTTTTAAGAAAAATTATAAATATAATTCAAATTTAACATTGAAATAACTTATTTTATTGCAATTTTTTATAAAATTAAGTAATAATAGCAAAATAGTTCGCCCATTTAAAACTGAATGCTAAATACATAGTTTGACTACAGAGCAATATAATAATAGTTGATAAATTTATAAATAGGATAGTCAAACCAATGACTATCCTATTTTTTTGTAAATAAAAAAGCAAATTACCACTTCGTATCATCGCCTTTATTTTTAATTACGTCTTTGAAACGCTGTGGCAGTGGCATTGTGTCGACCAACATTGCACATGTTGTATTAGATGTATTTTATCTTGCAGCTGCCGAACTGTACTTGCAGGACTGTGACGGAGCATTCGCTTCATTTTCCCCCACACCATCTCAATAGGTGAGAGATCAGGACTATCCCAGTAAAAATTTTGTACATTACAGCATCGATGTGGTAATGTATATACTATACATGGTCTATTTTAGCTTACATCATCGATTACATTTCTCACGGCGATGTCATTGGAAAGTTATGTATATACAATTGTACATAAATTACTATCTGCATTACTCTCGGATCCATGAATTCATCGATGTAAGAAAGTAGAAAAGTATCAGTAGTCGCCATGTTGACTACTTTCTTACTTCGTGATTCATGCATTTAATCTTATTTTCATGTAATATTATTTATTTTATCTTATATTTTAATATTATTATTTACTTTAATATTAATATTACTATTCACTATATTGTATATTCACTATATTCAATATTCACTACACTTTGTACACTTCATAAATGGAAATTTACTTTACAAATGATGTCCAAACACTTTTTACGAACTCATGCGACATAATTGTTATTTGCTCTTTCTTTATATTTTTTGCTGCATGTACATAGATTACGTCGTAGCTTACTTTGCAGTTTTTGGTCAATCAAATTTTCTATACTTTACCCTATAGATTACATCGTAATGTACAATGACATTGATGCTATGTTCATCAATGATATCATTTTTTACTGGGACATTGGAGGACCATTCCAAAACTGTTTATTTGTTTCGAAGCCAACCATCTGTTTGTGGATTTCGCTGAATGACAAGCAGCACCATCTTGTTGAAAAATGGCTCCAATGAAAGAATTGAATGTACTTTGCAGCATTGATTGTACCATCAACGAAGCAAAGTTGTCCAAGTCCTCGTACTGACATACACCCCCAAATCATTGTGGAAAAAGGAAATTTTACAGCTCTTTTCAAACAGGTGGGATGGAAGACTTCGTCGTTTTTCCTTACAGCTTTTTTTCCTCCTTGTCCCAAACAAACTTCAAATTTCAATTCACGTACTTTTTAGCGAAGTCTAATCTTTGTTTTTTCTGTTTTTTGTTATCAATGAACTTTTTTCATTTAACTAACTTTTATATCTAATTATACCAATTATACCTTGTAAAATTTGTATCCCATAGGTGTCAACAGAAAGCTCATTTTAAAAAGCTTAAGAATTCGTAAATCTCTATGAATGAATTTTTTAAAGATTATGTAAGAAATACTTTCCATCATCTGACTTTGTCTCCATCTACAAAGTTCACATCTGTTCCCATCTATACTTGATTTATTAATTAAAGTCAGTATTGTGTTTATGGAGGCAGTACCCGATGAGTTTTTTGCCCTTGGTAATATTTAATTTAAAGGATTTCCCTCGATTGAAATTGAGATCTGATCACCCCACACACGAGACAGATTTATACAAACGAAATGTAAAAGAGTATAGAAAAGTATGCCTATCTTGCCTATACTGACTTCAATTAATAAATCAAGTATAGAATACAACTCTTCATATCTGAACGGGAGCTAGTAAATCAACTCTAGCCATGTTAGATGGGGTTCAAAACAGACCAATGAAATTAATTGTTCATATGAGACATCCATAAACTATCTTTCTTTTCCCCCTTGACTCTCCATCCACCTTCTTCAATCTTCATATGCAAGCACTGTGCTATCTATTACATACATAGAATGCAGTAAAGGATATCCCTATACGTCGTGGCTCATGTTAATGTTTTATTCGATTGCTATAGAAAATTATTTCCGTATCTTTTCTCTAATCGAATGAAAATATTGTTTAATAAAAATTTAAAATCATAGATTACTAAATATTCTGAATGAAATTTACATACCATTTATTAGCATTTATTTGATAAAGACACAAAATATTGTGAATATTTGTTCGAAGTTTTTCAGTTTTAAGAAAACCAATTATTTTAGCTATCAAATTTTTTCAAATTTAAATTTAAATTCAAAGTGCAAAGAATAACGTATTAAAATTTAAAACAATCAACCCCAAGAAAAATACCAGTTTGAATTTCTTACCATCTACCAATTTATTCGATATTAGATAAAGACGAAACTTAATTTTTAAAGTTTGCAAGGTAGAATAAAAATTTTCTGTAAATTTTTAACCGGTATTATTTTTCAAATTGTTTGAATTAAATCCTTCAATATTCAAAAAGAAAAGTTAAATCTAAGTTATATTGAATATTTACCAAAATTTCAAAAAATTTCCACAAAATTTTTAGGATTCTCATAAAATACTATTTATGGCGTCAAGTCTTTCTTATTTTTGTTTTACTTAAATATTTCAGGGTCAAAGAATTTTTTAAAATGCATTTTATGCATTCTATCACTTTATTTATTTATATTACATACGAGTGTGTATATGTATGTATGTATGTACGAATTTGTGTATTATTATTTTTGCAATTTGATTCTTCAACCTTAAATAAATTTCTTGAAAGCAAACGAAGGTTTATACAGTAAATCCTACGAAGCATAAATTTAAATAATTCTTCTGGAAATTCTTTTGAAAACCAAAGTATTTGAATTGTAATTTTTCTTTTTCTATTTTTTGTAAATTTTTTATCTTTCTCTTTCTTTATTTTTTTCTATGTCTAGGATAAGTTACAGAGGAAATAGGATATTACTTTTATATCCTGCTGTTTGCTACAATGTGTAAGAATATATTTGAATTGCTAAAATTGTATTTTATTTGGGAACAACAACAAAAAAACAAAATGTGTAAAAAAGTTATAAAGAACAGAAAAAAATGTACATAGCTTTTGAATATACATACATTTTGATTTTTATTTTTATGAATTTGCAATTGTAAATTTCAAATCTTTTTTTTTTGTTTTGAATTATGAGTAATTTTTTTTTTTTTGAAAGGATAAAATGGTTTAGCATAATATTTGAAATAAAATTTTGTTTTACATTGATTATAAAACTAACATATGTAATGGGTATAAGGTGCAGTGTTATCCTGAATTTAAGATTTTTTTTTTTCAAATTTATTCAATTTTCGTCTTCAATAATTATTTTATTTAATAAATTTTTAGATTTTATGATTTTGAAGTTCAAATTATTGAAAAAAAGGTCAAAATGTAGTATAAATTAAAATTAAAATTATAAGACTTCGTAGAATAATACAAATTAACAAATGTAATCGTCTCACCTATGTACCTACATACATATGTATGTATTTTGAAAGTAATACTAGTTGTAAGCCTTTGTGTGGTTTGTATTTCACTTAAAATTGAAGGTACATACATGTACGTATGTGAAAGTTGCTACTTTCAGCTTCAGCTACTACTACAGCTACATATTGTGATGCGTCAAATTATGACAACTAAGGAGTAGTACTTTTGACAGCTCGTAGTACTACAAGTACTACATAATACAGCTACACATTCTGGCTCTGGCTTTAGAAGTTCTTAAACGCTAGCATTTTTTATAAGAAGTCAATATATAGCTAGTCCTTATTAAAGAAAACTAAAATCAGCTAAATCACTTTAGCTTTCATTTACAATTTCGATTTGTAATAGAAAACAAATATGTATTTATTTATCCATTGCACTACGATTATAATAGATCAATGAGAAAGCATTTTACAATTTTATAACTAAATCACTATACTATACTTTGAACTTTAACAAAGATAACATTTTTGTGTCTTTCATTATAAAATAACTTTTAAATAATAATAAAAAACACTAAGTAAATAAGTACGTGTTTACATAAAGTATGTATCTTCAATACCTGCGTTTGTTTAAATTAAATCTTTTATGAATCAGTTTTTTTTTTTTTGAAACGTTGACTTAGAATAACTGATTATTGTAATTTATCAACTTTTTTTGCTTTAAATTTTGCTTCCAGGTCTTGCTTAACTACTGCAAAAGTGAAGTCGAAAAAAAAAACCAGAAATTATTGAAAAGAATTTTTCAAATAGATTTTCTAAGAATCAAATTCATCATCACAATTGTTACTTTTCTATAGCGAACGTCCACCTTGATTAATTATGTTTGAGTCAACACTTGTTGTCTCAATTAAAAGTGATGAATATTTTGAAAGTATGTTTGTATAAGTCATGACTTGTCATGATTTATAATGTGTTTTCTTAAAATTCTTCGAAATTAATTAGGAGTATTTTTTTTTTCGTTCTTTTAATCAATTTAGTGGACTTATATTTAAGAAAAATATAAAATGAAAATTTTGCGAATAAAAGAACAAATGTTTTCTCTTGTAGATCTCATAATCAAAAGAATTATAAGTGATTTTTTGAATTCAAGGTTTATTGTATTCATATTGATAATACTATTCACATTTGAAAATTACACACATATCATTTGGAATTAAGTTTTTGAATTTAAAAAGTGTCAATTAACGATTCTCAACAAAATAAAAAAAAAGAATAATTTAATTTGGAAATTCTTTTTAAATATTTAACATTAGTCATACACATTCTTTCTGTTAATTTTATTATTGTTATATTTATGATTTATATTTTCGTTGAATTTCTAAAATTGAATACTAAAAAAACAAAAAACGTGATATAAAAAACAAATCAAGTGCAAGGGCATATATTATATATGTATCTGTATGTATTTTATACATTACAATACACATATTTTATTTTATTATTATTTTTTAAACATTTATCTTGTTTATGCTAAGCGTTACTTCGCATTAACTCACTCCGTCTTGACTTAATACGGATGCATAAACAAAATTTCAAAACGCATTAAAGCTCTACGTCGTTTTGAGTTAATACACTATTAAATTCGCATTTAAAATTTCATTTCGTTTTTAAAATGTGCATAAACACTTACTTCGTTTTAAGTGAATTGTCATATTTGACATTTCAAAATAGTGTTGGTAAGCCACAAAACATCGATATGAGGTTTTAGAGTAGTGTTAGTAACGTTACATTAAATTTTCAAATAACATTTAATGTGCGGTTATTATTAATTCTAGAACTAAGTAAACAAGTGTTATTTAGAGGCATAAAAAGATAAAATTTAAAAAAAAAACATTTTTTTCCGTGTTTGAAAAAAAAGAAGATATTTTTAAGAAGAGAGAAGTTACTGGCATTCGAAATAAATCACAAAAATCTATGGTGATAACACTGTATGAACAACAACACCAGAACAACCAGGTGATATTACTCAAAACGTTTTGAGTAAGAACGAAATGTTGTACTATGCATAAACACCAATCAAAGTGTATTATCTCAAAACGATGTTTAAAACGTTTTAGCGTTAAAACGTTTTAACTGTTGTGCATAAACAAGATAATTGAGTGATTGAAAATAATATTTAATAAATTGAAATTGTCAAAAAAAAATATAGAATAAATTAAGTAAATATGTCGATATCACCCATCAAAAACATTAAATTGTATCTTATACATGCTGTAATTTATGTACTTTATAATAAACATTCTAGTCTGCTTCATTCATATACATATGTAGCTGAATTACAATCTTAGTTAAAAATCAATAACATTTTTAAATTAGTTACATATTTTTTAAACATGTTAATCAAGTTCACTTTAATGTTTGTACGTACTTACATAAATAATAAAAAAAATTTAACATACCAGACGCCAGACACATACATACAGCTAAATTTTATTATCAAATAATAAATATTTTGTGATGATATGCTGTCAATTTCGATAACATACACATATGTATGTATGTATGTATATGTACATAGCTTTTTCACAAATTAAATGAATAAACAAGGTTCAATATGAAATTTTTTTATTTAGGACCAATTTCTTTACCTCTAGATATATTGAAGTCAAAATTATTTGGAAAATCAACCAAAAATTTGGTTTTATTCATTTCTAGTTAAAACTTACCTTACCTATATACAAATAAAGTTGTATTAAAGCCAGAATAATTATATTTATCTATGTATCAAATTCTCCATCCAGATTTCATTAAAAAACGGATTTTACATTTAACTTTTTCTCTTGTATTTTATTGTTATAAATAGAACAAATTTCTGTAAATTATTACAAATGAATAATAGTGTTTTAGAACTAAGATTAGTTTTTTTTATCCTTTATCCTTTCATGAATTGCTCCAATGCGCAAAGACATCTCTTTGTTGGGCATTACTTACAGAACCGTCTTTTAGTGTCTTTATGCGCCAGCACTGCACTAATAAAAATGTAGTAATTTAGACACATTCAAAAAATAGCACATATTTGGGGGGCGTATAGAACCTAAATACATATACATAAGATAGATAATGCTCTAAAAGCCACTTCATCATGACTGCATTAGAGCGAAGTGCAAATATTAATAAATGTCAGTTTGTAATGTATGATATTTACTTTTTCTCACTTTTTTCTTTAAATACAATAAACATCACTTTTACATAAAACGCTTGAAAAAAAAAAAATGAATATCAAATGTCAATGTATCTTGCCAAAGGCGATAAATTTGCTTTTTACATTTCATTATTGCGTATTCGGATTGATTAGATTACACGATGCAGAAATGTTTCGGCAATCACCATCACCGTTTTCCACCTTTATTATGTTTACTGTATTAATTTGGAACTCCTTCATTACTTGTTTATGACCTTAATTTTTATGAGATTAAGGATTTATGAAGCAAAATATTTCTCAAAGTTCATGTTTGTTTGGAAAAAGATTCGATTTTTGGCTATGGAGCTATTAGAAGAAAAAACAAAACAAATATTTATTTTGTATATAAAAATTTTATTGAATATTTTCTTAGACATTGCAAAAGATGCTGAAGATTTTCTAATAAAAATTTTAGAATTTTCTTTTGAAATATAATGTATGCACATATTTTATAAAAATGATACGAAATTTTTTCTTAAAATTGAGGATTCTCTTATCAAAAGCATTCCATCGAAAGATGTAACATATGTTAAGTGCATACTATTGAATATTTGAAAAGAAAAAATAAATACACATACAATAAAGGAAAATTGTTTGAAAGAAAATCTGCAACTCATGTTACACTTCAATAAGCAAAAATTTCCTTTATACAAAAGAAAAATAAACAGAGAACCAAGAAAGGATTAAAAATTACATAAATGCTTATGTCAATCTTTTTTCTCTTTACGGACACACTTTTTGCATTTTCTCTACAATGTTTAGTATTTGAAATATCATGGGATCTTAACCTTTTTAACTTTATTAAATTTCTTATGACAGAATACAAATATTATGTATCTTTATACATACCTTTTTTTTATATTTTATTTGCAAATGTCAACAATGTACAAGGAAAATTCAATATAAGCCTATGCAAATAAAAGAAAGACTTTATTAAAGTTACAGTTTTATAAAATTATTCAAAATTTGGTCAAGCGTAATCATGAAAATAAAAAATACATGAAACACAAATGAAAATTAAATCAACTGAAAATAAAATCAAAACATATACGTATACATACATAATATTATGTAACATATCTACGAGTACATCATGTTTATATGGAAAATTATGTTATTTGATTATTTAAGATTTTATACATTTTGATTCTTAAGGTTTTGTATGAAAAAAGTTAATTTAGAAGTTATTTTAAATTAATTATCCTTTTGGATATCCTTTTAGTTAAACATAATTTTTCTAATTTTGTTTTTTAGATTTTTGATTATGAATTTTTAATTGCAATACTTATTTGTTTAATAACAAAATATAAGAAGTGGAAATGAGTGCGAAACCTTGAATTTCAGTGTCAAAAACCCAAAATTCCAAAATAATCGTTAACTATTTTACTTCATGTTATTTAGAAGAACAGAAAGAGTTGATGAGGCTTTTTTCTGGGGTTCGAAAATGCAACTTTTCGATTCTTTACTTTGCGTTGTCTCAACATGTTCACATGATTCTTCAAATGTTCTTAATATCTTATCTTCATTTTCGTTGTTCTCACTCTAAGTATAGTTTAGTTTTTGCACGGGTTTTAGCTGCATCTCTACCGTACAAAGGACAATCGCATCAATTACATTTTCACTCATTTTGACTTAGATATATTTATGATATAATATATAGTTATACATATGAACTAGTGAAAAAATTAAATTATATATATAATATATAATATATAGACATATTTTTTAATAGAGAATTTTTCCTTCAGTTCATATATATAACTATATATTATATCATAAATATATTTAACTCAAAATGAGTGAAAATGTAATTGACGCGATTGTCCTTTGTACGGCAGATATTATATCATAAATATATTTAACTCAAAATGAGTGAAAATGTAATTGACGCGATTGTCCTTTGTACGGCAGATCTGTAGGTCTTATTCAGGTTTTCCAAATCCTTACTTTGCTCTCTATATTGGACATATGCTTGTTGTTCCATATTATATCTCTTAAAGCTCCTAGATATCTTTGATGAGTTAATACAGTTCTCCTACCTCTTCTATTAGATTTCTGTCACTATAGCTCTACCGCACAAAGGCTAATCGCGTCAATTACATTTTCACTCATTTTGACTTAGATATATTTGTGATATAATATATAGTTATACATATGAACTAGTGGAAAAATTAAATTATATATATAATATATAATATATAGACATATTTTTTAATAGAGAATTTTTCCTTCAGTTCATATATATAACTATATATTATTATATCATAAATATATTTAACTCAAAATGAGTGAAAATGTAATTGACGCGATTAGCCTTTGTACGGCAGGCTATACATATGTGAAATGTGAATCAAAGTAACTGAATTTCTTTATTTGTTCTATCAATGCGCCACCGACTGCTAGTTTCCAACGTAGAGTCTTTTGCTACAACCATCGATTTTGCTTTTCCAGAGAATAGAAGTATTTTGGATTCTTCTGCTGCTTTTGTGAATCTAAATAGTAAATATTCTCATTTTCTGCTATTACACTTAGAAGAAAAATGTTTGTCACAAAAGAAAAATTAAGCAAACGAACTTCGTTTGGGGCATTCTTTTGTTGCAACCATATTATATTTCCTACAAACGTTTTATAATTTTATTTAAACTTATGTTCAAATGAACAACACTTAGGATAAAAGTTGTATCATTTGCCTGAAAATATACCTAGTTAGCCCAAATTAGTAAAATTTTGATGAAAACGAGTCAATTTTGCCACAAACTTTCTTTGATTTTACATGTAAAGTTCTACAGTTGCAGTAAATGTTTTAAATAATTGAGAGTAAAATTTTTCTTTTGCTGAAAACGTTTTTGTACTTTTGAAAGTAATGTTTTTCAGTTGCTGCAAACTTTTTCGTAATGTTGTAAATAATGCTTTCCAGTTGCTATAAACAAAATAATTTTTTTTATAAAAGTAAGGTATGTATTTCTATTATCATTGCAGTATTTTCGGATTAATTTTTCATATATATAAAAATTTAGTTCAGGCCAAATTTCCTAGAAACTTAAAAATATAAATAAAAACAACATGATACATTCTTTTATAAATCGTAATTTTATTCTCAAAATATTTTTGTTGTTGTTTATATTAAATACTTAAAAAGATCTGCAAAAGTCGAAGTGCAACAATAGAGCCCTATTATAATCTAAATACTTAATAATACTTAATAGTACATATATTATAGATATTGTTTTAAATTATATTAAACACGAAATGTTTATTTGTTCTCCAACAATATTTATTTTCAATACACTTTTACATCACTTTTTTTGAAACTTCACTTTTTAAAATTTAACTATATAATATGTACTATTTCCACTTTAATAAAAAGGAAATAGCTTTTTGAAGTACAAACTGCAATAATGATGAATAGTTTATACTTTGAAAAAATACCACTCAACTTATCTTAAACTATTTATATTTGTCTCAAATGTTTTATTTTTCCTGCAACAATTTTTCGTTTTAAGCAAATACATTATTTGTTTGGCTGAAACGTTTTACGTTTGTGGCAAAATTAAAGGTATGATGTAAATTCAAAAAACGTTTGTCTCAAATAGGTTTTGTTTGTACCAGACATAAAAATTTTTATGATTTTGACCTAAACGTTGTACGTTTAAGACAATGTATTTTAATAAAGTACCAGCTGAGTCTCTTTTCCTGCAAACATTTTTTGTTTGGAGCAGATACATTTATTTGTTTGGCTGAAATGTTTTAAGTTTCTCGTAAGTAAAAATTTTTGTGTATTACACCTTACACCCAAATAAAACAAGTATTAATTGTACCAACATAAATACATTTGAAGCAAACGTTCGCTTTTAGAACAAAAGTATCATTATTTACAATAACTATTTTTTCAACTGTAAACGTTTAAATTTTTGCAGCAAACGTGCTTCAAACGTTTTTTTTCTTTCAGTGTAGTGATGGCAACATCAGAATAATATAAAATTGAAGGGGTTTTGTTACCCATTCGGTAGTCTTCATTTCTATGTATTTTCATTTCTTATGTATGTAGTACATTCTATATTAATTTATTTTTGTAGGTGGTTTGAATTTGACTTACCTATATGTATATCATGCGAAGTAAAGAAAAAATATGAAAAATAACATGAAAATTTTACTCAGGAGAAAAAAATCACCTTCGTGGTGCAAAAAAGTCAACATAATATATTCTGAGACAAATAATTACATGTTTTATTTAATTAATAGTTACTAATATACATACATTTTTACATATGTACTTATTGTACATATATGTTCACGTCAGAAGAGACTGAAATTACCAAATAAATATGTTATGTTAACGTCTATTTTGGTGTATATACTATAATTTGTATCTTGCTTTACACCTCACGTCACGTCTTATTATGATCTAAGCCTAAACCTTTTTTTTTAAATTTTTTATAAGTTGACAAAAATAAAATTTAATATTTTTCCCAAATTTTCAAAACCTTTTTCTTTGTGTGCATACAAATGATGATATGATTAGATTGTGTCATGTATGTAGAAAAGGGATATACATAGTATAGTATCTATGTGTATTGCGTGAAGTAAAAATAACGTACATGAGACAAAATTAAAAACATATTGAAATTTATTTAGCTAACAAGAATATACAAAATATGTATCTTTATTGTCGCATTAATGCAGATTGATAAATCTTTTTTATTTTTTTTAAATAAAACATTTACAATAAATACACACGTGGATGACGTCGATCTTGTCGAAAATGCTGTTGAAAATGATAAATAATTGTTATCATGAAATTTTTGTGAACAAATGAATGAAATGTATTTCTTTTTTTTTTTTCTTGTAAATGTTTCAAAAGGGACATCTGACTAAATAACAAAATAAATTTTGGCAAAAATTTTCATGGTTGTCATTTATTATTAACAATCATATGAAAAAAAAGGAAAAAAAACACTAAAACATTTATTGTAAATATCCTTGTCTCTTTGTGTATGCATGAGGACATGAACTATTTTTACAACAGTCACTTTTAGTTCACTGTTATGTTGAAATAACGCGTTTAACTTTTATAAATTAGAAAATACTGGCTATAAAAATGACAAGCAAATCTCACAACTCTCATGTGAAATTTTATATCGTCCATTCGTTCGTTTTGCTTTTAAAATAGAATATAAAATTTCACTTTTTCATTTACTATTTAGTGTTTTTTTTTCTATGGATGTAGACTCCATATACCTACATGAATATATGTATATGTACATAGTACATACATATACAATTATACATGTAGTAAACTTATATGTATTTTTTTGCATGAAAACTGTAAAAGCACTAATTGCATTGAAATTTTTATTTTATGAAACCACAAAGGATTGCAGATAATTTTTTATAAATAAAATTGTTTGCTTTAGTATATATTAATATTTCTGGGTGTGTTTGTTTGTGTAATGAAAATTGTATATGTATACATATTTACATATAAATATATGTATTATGTATATTATATACATACATATATTAGATATAATGGGATACACATGTGTACATGTTCATATGTGCAGCTGGACAATTTTGGTGGTCAAAACCATCTATATAGAAAGCCCTGAACTGGTTTTCTGCACTAACACAATCAAACACGACAGAAGTGTCAATTTTTCAAAACAACTTCTGGTAGTACAAATAGTGGTTGTAAAGAATATGTGTTTTAGTTAAATATTTTTTGTTTTTTAAATAAAATATGGTTTATAAAAGTTTTAAAATATAACAAATAAACAGTGTTATAATTTTTAAAATTAAATAAAAAGGTGGAAAATATTGTGCGTTCTTACCTTCTTGTAAGAGAAAAAATTGACGTGTTGACTATACCTATATACGGTGAGGTTATATTTAACCAAAAATATTTAACTAAAACACATTTTCTTTAGACTACTTTTTCTGCACTCTTATTAAGAAACCATAAGAAACTAAAATGTCAAAACAAAACATGACACTTCTAACTAGTATATCTAGATACATATGTGAACACGAATACATACATATACTAGTAAGTACATATACCCAAAGCTACAGAAGAACATTTTGTAAATAAACTCGTCTATTATGATGTTTTATGTGCTATAAAAGGGTGTGAAAAATTTTACACAAAAATGAAAATTTTTAAAAATAATTTGAATTAGGTACCTACCTACCAGGAATTTTTTGAAAACGCAAATATCATTTACAGAAAAAATAACTATGTACGAGTATAGAAAGCAAGAAAAAAAAAAGGAAAAAAAATTAATTCACTTTAAAACAATAGTCGCTTTTATCATTCTGCAAACTCATCTAAAAAAATTAAAATATTACTATAATGATAAGATAAAGCATTATTGCATTTTTCTGTAGTATATTTGTGTATGTATATGAATAAGAGCATTATAAATTATTGAAATGTCTATTGTATTTCAGAGAGAGACAAAAAAAAAGTAAACTTATATAGTTTTTAATAAAAGTTCTCATTTTCCCTGCGGGTTTGTTGACAAATTTTAATGAACTTCTTCGTCAAATATTTTCATAGAGAATTGAGGATAATTACTTTCCATAATTCCAACTCAACAATTATCAAGCTCATTAAATTCTAAAATTTCCCAAAAGAATAGGGAAAAATTAACAAAAAAGAAAATATGATGAGAAAGTGATTTATTCATTATATTTGCTTTTTTATTTCATTTTCTGTCTCAGATTTTCAACTATGCTTTGTACAGAAACAATGAAAAAGTAACTTTATTTTTTAAGTTGAAAAACTATAAAATAAATTTTTAAGAAAATGAAATCTTTTGTTGATGAAAGTATGAAACATTAAATTATAAAAATTTTAGTTGAAATAAAATAAAATTTCATATCATACACACATGCACATGTCATTTAAGTTATTTAGTGAATTATACTATAATTTCTTGGAAATGCATAAAGTAATAAAAATCATTTACAAACTAAATTGATATATATATGTACATATGTATGTAAGTGATAAAAGGCTCAGTTAGTCAAATGGCGCTTGTTCTCAAATACTCCAAAATACTGTGTTGTTTTCTAATTGATGAAGGAGTTGGCTTGTTGCGCCACTTTTCTTTTTGCTCCCCAGTATAAACCAGATAAATTGTTGTTCTTTTGTAGATTTTTATCCAGTCATCTATAATTTAAAAGATTTTATGTGTTCATACTTTGTCATCCACATAAGTGACAACTGCCGTCCGCTAATATTTCTAATTTATGTGAATAAATAGCCAGCTTTAAAGACAGTTATACATATATGTATGTATGTATTATGAACATGATTGAAATGTTTTTGTTTTATTTCTATTAGTTTGCTTTCTAGGCTTATGGTAATTGGGTGATTTTTGTGTAATTTTTGCACTCTTTTTTGCTAAATTGTCGCCTCCAAAGAATGGTAAAAATTTGACTTTTATTTTAAGTTCTTATTTTTATGTTGTGGAAGAGAAAAAAACGTTAGTTCAAGAATACTTTCACTTAATAAATAATTAAATCATACTTGAAATAAAAGAGAGATAGATTAAATTTTTGGAAAAAAAATATACATAAGAAATATACGTATACATCTATATTCTGTTGATAATGTTCTGTACATGGAAATTTATCATTTTATATAAATTGTTTCTAAGTGTTCAAGGTCAAAGATGTTAAGAAATTTCTTGCATGAAATATAAAAGAACACGTGTTCAAATAAAAAACATATAGTAACTCTATTCAATTTATTGATATTATTTCTATTTTGTGAATCAATATAAGTACATATATACATACATATACAATATACATATATATAAATATATAGATTTTAATAATTCAGAAAGATATATAAAAGCACGTGTGAACAAAACGAGAAAAACAGAAAACAAATATTTACAATAAATAAAAAATGATTCACCAATATATTTTTATTACTTCACATCACTGAATTAGGATGCTTGATACGTGAGAATTTTCGGAAAAAACCATTAACACAATAAAAAGAAATTGAATGCATGTATGTAGCTATGTCTGAAAAAATTTTCAAAAAATTCTAAAAAATAAAAACACTCGAAACATTTGCAAGTTTATTTTACAAACTAAAAATATTGCAAATTAAAAATAATGTCTTGCAAATGTAAAACATTACAAAATACATGTTCTTATCATTGTTGAATTAATTTCGTAGTTACTTGAATGAGTATTCCAAACAATTTACTTACATAAGAACAAACAACAACCTTACAAAATTAGAATAAAAATTTTTTTTAAATGCTTAAAAAATTGTTTCATGGAAACATTGGCGAAAATTTTATATTTTATGTTTTAATGATTTCAAAATGTTACAATTTTCGAATGAAAATTTTTGTGATTTCCTGTTTTTATTGATTAAAAATAAACTTAAAACATCTCATTCAAAAACATTGGATTCTTAATAAAATTTTCAGTTGAATTCTTCTTTCGAAATACATTAATGTACATATGTATATCAATGTATGTACAGTATTGTGCAAAACAATAGCAACCAAATACTTACAAGAAAAATTGTATGTTTTTTTCTAATTTTTATTGCTTATTTTACAAAAAATTAAAAAAACATAAAATTTCCATGTTTTTTGCTGTGCAAAACAAAAGCAACTTTAATTTACAGATTTTAAGGTGGTAAATATTTTGTGTAATATCTTTTGTTTTTTATCATATCCGGACATTTTCGATACACTGACTCTATCAACTTTTCAATTGTGCCATCAGGAATTTTTTTCCGTTCTCTTTTCAGTGTGCTGAATAATTCTTTTTTACTAGTGAATGAACCGAGTACCAGCAACATTTTGTTTAAAAATGCCAAACAAGTTCTCAATAAGATTTAAGTCCAAAACTGGCCAAATGAGAGTAGGTTCAAGTACTTTATTGGCCGGTCCAATCACCACTTTTGCCACTTTGTTTTTTAATTTTTAAAAGTATATATTAATGTGCTTTTTAATTACAAAATATAATTAACGAAAATTATCAATAACTGTAAATTTTAAATACAACCTACGGCTTAGGTAATAAATAAATAGGCAAACAAACAATTCATAATTCCTAAAAAATTTTAAAATAAAAATTCATTAATCAAAAATGTACATCCTTTTATTCCACATTTTAAATTGAAATATTTTGAATTAATAAATCATTATAAACGAGGCACATTTTTTCAATATTTTAGATATTTTAGTACCCTAAAAAGAGACATCATATTATAAATTCAGTAATTTTTATATGGTTTAATAAAATTCATAAAAACTTACCCTGTTTTTTAGACATCATTTCATTTCAAAATTATGACTTTAAACATTGCCTCTAAAAATCATCTTGATAATAATATAAAGGAATAATAATAATGTGTTCGAACCTATAATGCTTTTATTGTCACTATAATATCTTCAAACAGATGCGCACTGCGTATATTACGATATATTACATAAGATTAGAGGGTAGAGATTTTCTTTTAAAACCCTGAAAATAAATGATTCTTTATAACACCCAACGCTTTTAAAATATGTCAACGGAAGACGATAAGATATTTGAAAAATGAAAATAGATTCAGTAATGATAAAATATAGTATATTATGCATGCATACACAATATAATCATAATAATTTTGGTCTTTATTATTTGATTTTTTAAATCATAAAATAGCGGGTGTAAAATATGGAAAAAAAATGTATTTTAGTTTAATTTATTGTAGGTAGGTACTTTAGTTTTAATAATGAAAAATTGAAACTATTTAGATATTTGTAGTTAAATATATGTACATATGTATTTTTTTTTTTTTCATTCAACCGAATAAGTGATCTATAATCAAAGTTGAAAAATTTCGATTAATCTGTTTTTTCGAATAAGTTTTACAATAGTAGCTTCAAATTTGTGCTTTAAATTGAAAATGCAACTTTGAAAAATATTTTGTTAGTTTTCGAAAGCATTAAAAATGCCTACATAACCATTAAAAATATTTCTCATTATTTCAATCTTGGTCTTCTAAGCAAATTTGTGAAACGCTTCAACTGATTACAAGAATGATGAATTAATTTTCAAAAATTGAACACACGTGTTATGAAATATCGATTTTAATAATTTATGTATATAGAAAATGATAAAAGTTATTCATTACAATTTACAAATGATATGAACACTTGATGTATTATAATAAAACAGATTAAAGAAATTTTTTTACATATCGTAACAAAATAATTTTAAATGCTATGTATAGTAATTGTGTTTCGCTTCGTTTATCCATTTTTTTTTTTTCAATGAAAATAATAATTAACCCTAAAAATTGAAGCAGTAATAGTATATTTCTCCATATATGTACGTAGTCCTTTTATAAATCTATAAACATTGACAAAAAGAATTTAATGACAAACTTTCTAACTGAAAGACCGCAATTAAACTGTCAGATTACTTTTGATTTAGAAAACGATCCCTAACTTTTCATAGAATTATTATAAAACATTTTATTTTCTAATGTTGTTGTTGTTACATTTTTGCGGGTATTTTTCACTTTGTTCTTTGCCTAATATATGTTTTTGAAAATTTTTATGAATGAGAATAGAATTATAACATTTTTGTGTGTTTAAAAGGGTGTTAGGACTATACAAGTTAAATAAAAATAATAATAATAATAAAAAGAAGAAAAATTGAAACAACCCTCTGTTGTAACCGCTCGAGTGATGCTAATTCAAATTCGTCACTAGTTGTTATTTTCAAAAGAAAAAGAATTTGATGATTTTCGCTTTGTAACCCAATTTTATTTTATTCAATTCTTTTGCTTTCTTTTTTTTTTTTTAATTGTGAACACAAGAAAATATAACAAACGAAATTTTTTGTAAATAAAATGAATTTTGATTCTAATTTTTACTCGAAAAATGAATAAAAAAAAGTTTTGTAAAAACAAGATTAAATGAAAAAATAATAAATAGAATAAAATAGAATCATTCTACTATATATTTGTATGTATTACGTGTTCTTTAAAAAATTTTATTTTTGTGAAAGAAAAAATTCTTCAAAAATTAAATCATGCTATAGGAAAACAAACTCTTTATTTTTGTAAATTTTTGAATAAATTTGTAATAAATTGTAATACAATTGCTAAATTGATAAAAATTACATAAGTGTAAAATCTCTTATACCATTCTAGTAAATCAAATAAATAAATAAAATAAATTCTAAATTGTTATTTGTATCAACGTTTTAATTTTCTATTGAGGAAATTTGAAAATTGTATTAGATAGTTGCAAAATTAAGATAGGATAGAATTTATAAAGTTAGCTCCAAATAAGTATAAATTTGAATTGTAACAGTTTATCACAATATTTTAACATAGTCTATATACCAATAAACATAGGCGGACCACTTCTAGATATAAAAAAACCAACTTGGATTTAATTTGATAGATTTTTTTTTTTTTTTTTTTTGAAAGATAAACTTTCGGTAGTTCAATATTTATACGGTTTATGTAGACATATAATGTATATGTATGTAAAAGGACAACAAAAATCATTTATATGATTCTAAAAAAGATGTAGGTACATTTTCTTTCAAATTTCAGAAATATACAAATGGAACCTTACCATCTTGAAGGTCACTTTCCCTATACTATATACTATACTTTCTGCTTATTTTGAGTTTTTTTTTTTTTTTTTTAAGATACTTTTTGTTTATCTGGATATACGAGTATCTCTATCAATGTAAAAACAAATAAAATTTTCCGGTTTTTGAAAACACAAAATTCAAACAGAAAATATTTTCATTGTTAATTATTACTTTAACATTTTAAGTTCAAAATAAATTAGTTACGGTCAAGATTTTTGATATGAAATTTTCTACTTTAGTTTTGTTTGTATCTACTTTTTAAATGTTGGAATTTTTATTTATTTCACTTTTGTTTCCTTTCTTTCATAAAAACGTGACTCAAATACTAATTACGAAAAATCTACTGAAATACTGTTACAAATCAAAAAAAGAAAAACCAGAAAAAGTTTGGAAAAAGTTTTTTTTTCTACTTTTTATTAATAAACTTTTTTTTTTATGTGAAAGTTTTGAAGTGTTGATTTATTAAAAAAAAATGAGTAAATAGAAGATCAGTGTAGTCTTTACCATCTTTATGGCATACATATGTATGTATGTATAAATACATATCTACTAACATAAATGCAATCAATATATAAATATTCAAATAGTACTAAATTTATTTAACATAAGTCAAAGTTTCAACAAAATTGATTATTAATTTTGGATTATTTTGATTGAAAATATTAAGGCACTTTTAATGTAATTAATTTCGTGATTGAAATATTTCTTTAAGGAAAAGTCCTTAATATGAAAATGTAAATTGATGTTATTAATTTAAGGAAAGCAAATTGTTTTTTTTTTCTGGTTTTTCTAGAGTTTATTGCCCTGATAGATTGAAACAATAATTTGTAAAGATATCACGGATGCACTAAAAGAAAAAAGGAAAATATAATCAATAGCCATTGTGGTTCAATATATTTTGTTTATTATTTATCAACAAAAATCAATCTTTTAACACGTTAGTTTTGTCACGTAGCACCGACAACTCACAGTTGTGAATACGTAAAAAAAAAGTTTGGATTTTAAAAAATAATTTGTTTTTTGAAAAATTTAAGAAAAGTGTTTACCATTTCCTTTACTGTGCGTTTTGTCTCCTAAATTTCATTTTAAAAGATTTGTTTTTGCACTCAAAATTCGCTCTGAAGTACATTTTTCAAGAAGTATCCTTTCAACATTTTAAGTTTTTTTTTAAAGAAAATAAAAAACTGTCTGGATTTGTAGATTTCATATTAATTCATTCAGTTTTTTTATTATCCTGTTGTAAAGCAAATTAGTCTGATTAAAAAAAATTAAAGATATTGAAAATGAATTTCTTGAAAATTATATTTATTCAACGCTGGCATTAAAATGTTAAATTTAAATGAAGAAAAAAAACTTATCTTTAATTACAAAACACATACTTTGTACGTATACATATACAAGTTCCTTGCCATCATCAAAGTTTGTTTAAAGTTTTTTTTTACAAAATATAACATGATAATATGCTCAGGAAATCAAGTGAAAAGATTAAATTGTTTGAATTACATAATGATTATTAAGTCTGGAAAAGTTAACTACTCTATACTTAAGAGATTATGAAATCTTCACGGTTGAAAAACGTGACATAAATATAGTACTTTAGGTATACAGAACATTGTTACTGCATATACTTTTCATCAAAAATGTTGTAACACGAGATAAGACTAATTTAAAAAAAAAAAAAGTAGAAAAAAACAAGAAAACCGTGCATTCTGGAACTTCCACTAATGAGATGTCTCTGAATACGCATTTTATTAACATGAATAGAGAGAGATATGCACTTTAATTTTTTCTTTATTCTAATTTTTTTTATGAGGGATGAGTTAAAAATGTCTACATAAGCGAAAATTAAAATCTTCTGAGGATAATAGTACAATACGTGCTTCATGTGAAGTTTCCATCTGAAAATATGGTAAAATATAAGATACATATGTATGTATATATATGTATAACTATAATAATATGTATATTATAATACGTATTTTTTCCTTGTAAAAAATTGTATTTTTAAATTACTAAATAGTACAAATTTTAAAATTTTCAGTTAAAAATCCGTGTTTAAATTAGGCGACATTTCCAGGGTCATGGCATGTATCACACTATCTCTGCAGTCTGCAGCGTGGAAAATATTTTAGAAAACAAATAGCATTTTTTTAAATTTATACATACTTTTGTGTTTAATTAATTTCTAACTGACAAAAGTGAAAAACTTTTAGATTTTTAAATAACAATAATATTTTTTAGCCATCCCCCGTATTACTTTTGAAAATGATTATCCATATTTATAGACCACAAATTTGAGGAGTATCAATCTTCATTTGAATAAAACCCCAAACAAAAATGTTTAATTCAAAAAAGGATGTAAAAAAATACCTTTTTTATCATGTTTTTTTTTCTCCCTTTTTGATGGTATGGGTATTTGGTTTATGTATGAGATTTTATATTTACATTTTCATTTCAATTAACTTAAATAATACTAAAAATTTGCATAAACGTTTTTTTTTTGTTTTGTTCATTGTAAATCTTTTTAATGAATATATTTTTGATAATTGGTTAGGCCCATTTTATGTATATAAAGTAATTGACAATAATGAATGAGGGAAATTGAATTGCATGGTAGTCTTTTTTGGTTTTTGGAGCGAAAAAAAGGAAAACTTTTTTTGTTTAAACAAAAATAATATGTGTATTTATTACTATATAGTAGCGTCAATAATGAATATTCACATTTTATTACATGTCTTGAATGAATGTCAAAGAAAATTCGAAAGGCACTTTAAATTTCAAAATAATTTCGAAAAAAGTAATTACTTTAGCTTTTAAAATATTATTTTGTTCAATATTAATATTTTAATTAATATTATCATTGATTTTATACTTGGTGAAAAATTGTAACGACTTTGATTAATTACATACATAGATATGTGTAAAACGTAAGTTTTTTTTTTGGTCTATAGATATTTTAGCTTGTATAAGAAATTTTGAATAAACAAAAATAAATAAGTGGATTATTCTATAACATTTTTAATTTTTTCTTTGTTTCTAGTCTAAAAGATTCCATATTTTATTAAGAGCTAACTATTCATTGAATATATAGATTGTTAGAGGCTAGTACTGTGCCTCGATCTGTCTAGATCTTTTGTAGTGCACTTAATGTTTCTAATATGTATCCATAACATACATACTTATTTTCAAGTTTGTAATACATTCTAAGGTACTAATAAAAAAAAGGTTGTTTTGAGATTTTTTTGACTTCTTTGTAATTGGGCAATTCTCTGCAAAGTGAAACCTCTTAGTGAAAATTTGAAAATTTAAAAATGTTATAACTGATTGTAGACAAGACATCTAATTCTGATTATTCTTTTAAACATAAGAAAACAAATATATCTACACAAATGATTCAATCAATTTACAATCAAATAATTCGCTAGAATACATAATAAATTTTTACCTGTAGCCTGCGTTACCAGGAATTTATTTTGTTTTTTAATAATATACAAATCTATTGTATTTAGGATACTATTGAATACTAATCAAAGAATATACCTTCTACCATAAAACCACATACATTTCAAAATATTTGTTGCACTCAGTTAACAGAAAATTTCAATGGAAAGCAAAAAGGTACATTTTCTGTTTTCGTGCGATGTAGTCTGCGTTACATATCTGTTAGAATTATACAACCAGTGTTATAAAGATTCTTTTAGTGTTATATTGATCTAAAATATTGAAAAATAATCTTTTCTTAGTACAAGTTTATGAAATACACGTTCAAACGTCGTACGATGTAGTCTGCGTTACGTAGAAAATCGCCCAATTGCATTTGCAATTTTCATTTGTCAGCCTCTAGTACTCCTATATTGCTCATATAATAGTTGAATGGACAATGTTGAGAGAAGACTTGTGATGATCTTTAGCTTATTCCTGTTAAGATTGAGCAGTTTTCTGGCATTGTTGGCTAAAGGCTTAGTGGATTTCTTCGCTTATAGATTTTTGGGAGTTTCAGAAGAAAGTGCATTTTTCATTAAAGATAATATTAAAGAATTGAAGTTTTCAACAACTTCAGGAAGAATAAGCTCATAATTTTATTATTTTGAAAATTTTAAAAGAAAAACGAAAAATCAATGATAAAGAGAACATTTTCATAGAATTTATTATTATAGCATTAAAAACATAAAATAAAAAGTAGAAAACTTCCAAGTGGGAATTTTGAGTTAAAAGCCAGTAATTTAAAATCAAAAATGTGAAGAAAAGTGCATAAAAGGACAAAAAACACAACAACAAAAAGACAATGAAAATTTAAATTAATGGAAAAAAGAATGACAGAGAAAATTGAAAGGAAACGAGAAAAAAACTGCAATTGTTTTTTTTTTGTTTTACTGTTTTTTATTGAATTTCATTCTGATAATGATATGCAAAAATATATATTATACTTTCATTATTTATGCTCAAAGAATAAATTTTTAATTAAAACTTTTACAAAAGAGAATATTTAAATAAAAGCTTTTATTAACGTCATTGTACGTTAATACATAAAGAGAGTGCAATCATAATGATTTTTTAAATCATTCATGATTTTTAAAAGCAATTTATTTTTTCTTTTTTTTTCTTTTATCAATCGAAAGCCTAAAAAAATCAATAATAATAATAATTAAATATTATATAATTTAAAATGCATACTTGGTTTATAATTGACGTAGTAATATTTTCGCGTCTGTTGCTGTATTAATTAAGAAATTTAACATGAAAATTTTAGTTCTTTTAATTAATCAAATTATAAAGTAGAATTGGAAAAATAGTCAAACACTATTAATATTCGATTTTTTTCTAAACTTACATTTTTTTCACATTTTACCATAAATTATTTTCAATTTTTATCAGTCAGTAATTTAGGCACTTTTAAGTTTCCAAATCCATTATTTTAGTTTTGTCTACACTCATAATCTATCTAATATTGACTTGACGATGACGATACGAAAGCATTATGACCATTGTCATTGTCGACGTGAAGTTTTGTAAAATGTATGATATTATCATTGTGAAATTAGCTAAATGGAAATATTCACACATTTTCGAGGACAGACGTTAATGAACGTAGAGCACTTTTTCATACCCTTAGTTTTTCCTTGCATTGTCGCACCACCTATGTGTGAAATTAACAACAAATAAGCTTGACAAAATAGCTACGTTTACGAGTATACCATAAAAAATGCATCTTCTTATCATAACTTTAAAAACTATTCTTTTAAATTAAAGAATCCTGTGCTCTTTAGAATGCAGTTTTCCATTGAAAAAATAATTCGAATCCTTATTTATTTTTGGGATTCTTTTCTGTTTTTAGAAAAAAAAAAGTGTTAAAGTCTGTAAAGCAATACTTTAGATATGCTTTATCCATATTTGAGAAAAAATTGTCAAATTTACTATTTATTTTAAAATTGTTTTATTGATTGAAATTTTTATTCCATGCAATTGAGAAATACATTCTGAGCAGAAGTGCCATCATGTTTTATGATTGACGCATAAGAAATGTGTGCAATAAAACAGATGTACAATTTATGAAATATGGAATACTTTACCATGAGAGTAATATAAGACAGTTTCATTTTGTTTGTTGTTTTTTTTTTAAACTAAAAATACATTTTTTCTTTAAAAATGCACATTTTTTTAAAGATATAAAAACAAATTTTTATTATATATATATATATTTATATACGAGTACATTTTATATTTTCTTTTTGAAAGAGTTTTTCTTTTTTAACTCTTTCTTGTTTATTGCAAATTTTGTATACAAAAATAAAAGAAGAAAAATCGTTTTTTTTTTTCAACACGTGGTAATTCAATTTTTTTTCAATTTTACAAGGACTGAAAACTTATTTTCAATCAATTTCTTTTTCTTATACAAGTATGTATAGTATGTACGATTTTCATCTTAAGAAGAACATGCAATTTTACATGTTAGTAATCATAAATGATATGCAAAAATTGAATTTGCTATTGTGTTTTTTTTATATAGTTTAACCTGAAATATTTATTGTATATATGAGGAACTTATGAAATCTGGAAGGCAAACCAAAAAAAAAAAAAGAATTCATTTAAATCTTTTCAATGAATTGTGTACTCGTATGTTCAATTGTTTTTTTAATATTGTAATATGATAATATTCTGCAAACAAAATGTTTTAATGAAAAATTGTTGTTGTCGCGCTAAAAAAAAGTATATCAAATACTTAGTTTAGTTTTCAAGAGAATATAAAAAACAAAAGAAAAAAAATGTTGAAATTTTTGATTCTTTTACCAACAGAATGTTTTTACTATTTATAATGTATTTAATTTGATTAAAATTCCATATTAAACTGTTTTTATGAATATGAAATATCCTTGAACTTCCATACACAGTAGCTACGTATTTGTTTTTTATCTCTATGAGTTTTGAACTAATATTTTTTTTCTTTTTATAGCATTAATTCGCAACACTGGAGGTTAAAGATTAAAATTATTATAGCAAATTTTTCAGTTTCGTCATCACTGTCAATTTTCAATCCGTCAGATGACACTGTAGCCCTGAACACGTTACCATCGAAAGTGCAATAGATTCATCGGTTTTTAAACGATGATGTAGAAATATTGTATGATTATAACTTAGGCATGTGCCACACCAAGACGCGATCTTGTGATTTTGCTTTTTTTTATCACCCGATTATCAAGAGCATGTGTAATTAAATGTATGGTGCTACACTGCGAGCTATGTACGATGTCAGGATAATATGATATTGCGTTTATCACTTGATTTTTTTCATGCGATCTGCATGTCGGTCATTATCACATGATATATTGCCGGTGAAGTAGCTGTACGCAGTGAAAATGAGTGGAAGATTTATAATAGTAAAGTTAATTATAGAAGTGTAGAAAAAAGAAAGTGTATTTGGGATATAAATTGTGAGAATTATTCAAAACAACATAAAATTGAAGTACATCCAGTATAATTGCAGCACTATATTTCACATTCCGAGTAATAGAAGAATGAACCCAATATCTATAGATGTCCATGTTTCTTTATTATATTTCTTAATAATAATGACAGAATAAAATTCTCTTCATTTTCGAAGTCCATTTTGTATTATATACAATATCACGGAATAAAATGTCGCAATTCAATGTGGCCAGTACCATCGTGTGATAATCATGGTGTATTATTATTTAAAAAATTATATGATAATCGCGTGATAAAAAAAACCCCAAATTCATAAGATCGCGTCTTGGTGTGGCACATGCCTTAGCTACACATATTTGCTAAAATCAATAAAATATAAAATAATAAAAAATTATTAATACTATACTCACATTAAAATATTTTATATAAAATAAAACAACTAAAATTTAAGAAATGGTCGAAAAAACAGTGACGGCTAGTCATTCGTTAAACTAATTCTACATTTTTCAGAAATTCTCAATCATGTTAAGGCTTAATGTTTGTTTTGTGAGGATGAAATTTCTGATTCGAATTTCATAAGAAACTGAACCTGCAATTAAGTTTTTCTTGACCAAACCAAAGTCTTAGTATAATCTATGGAACATCAAAGACAAAGAAGATAGGATAATCCTTCAAGAATTTTATAAATTCAATCACAATTAAGAGACACGTGTTTGATCTATTGAAAAAAATTAATAAAAAAATAATATAATTTTATACTTTGGAAAAAAAAAGTATAAACTTTTATGTTACCTAAATTTTGCATAAAAAATGGTTTAGCTTTCTGTTCATACATTAATAAATCCACAATTTAATTGATTGCATAAAGTTCAGTTGAAATAACATATTCTATCATAATAGATAAAAATCAAAAACATGAAAATAAAAAGAAGGAAGACTGATTATTTTTTTATTAGCTGTATTACATAATACATACATACATAGTTAAATACGTTCTATTTAATTTTTCATTCTGCTTTATTACTTTTGTAAATCCCACTTTTATATTTTTCATTATAAAAACTTTTGCTCTTTTGTGCTGTTCATCGTAATATTGTGATCTTTTTAAGCGACAATACAACAATTTTTCTTTTGGTATTTTTTTATTTTTCGATTTCTATTTGCTTTTTATTTCTTGTTTTTTTCAAATCAGTTGTTTTGACATACATAGGACGTATAAAAATAAAATATTTATTGATAAAAAAAAACTAAACGGAAGCTCCAAATAGCTGTAGCAAATAGGAATAGTATGAGATAGCAGTAAGCAATAGAGTTTTGAATAAAATTATTCTCTAAGGTTCAGTTTTATCTCTACATTCTTCCTTTTATCAAAATCACAATTCAATTCATAATTTTGCTGATTACAGCACCCTTGATTCTTCATACTACTACAGTTCAATTATCTACTGAGATAAGGACATTCTCATTGAAGATAGACAAAATCAGAATTCTCCAATCGGGCTAGAATAATCGTGTCGACGCGACATAAAACGTAATGCTGTCTATTCTTCCTTAAAAAACGATAATAATTTTATTTCAATGGATATAGATGAGATATAATACATTTTCAGCATTACGAAAAAAGCTGCAAAATGAGTAGTATTTCTCAAAAGGTTTCAAAATATTTCTCGTCGTCTCGCATTTTATGCTCATATTTGGGCAGGTACTTGATATTCTGGGTTGCATATATCTACTGTACAAGGTCAAAAGATTGATTGAAAATCTTTACTGACTTCCCGCCTATACATATTCCAACATTATTAATTAATTTCGGATTAGCTGAATTTTAAAGTAAAATTAGATCTACATATATGTATGTATGTACAGTACACTGACGCTTGTCTTCGTTTTTTTTTTAGGAAAAATTACCTCCTCATAAAATTATTTATTTGTTTTAAAGAAAATTGCTGTTTTTTTTCACTTTACTTTCAATGACATCAAATTAACCTCATTCTTGAAAAAAATATATATAATTTTCAGACAATTATTAATAACATGTTTTTTCTTCTTCTTTTTTAATTTTTATTTATTATATTCTCTTAACTGTTGATAAATTAAAGATTTTTAAAACTGAAGAAGTTTTAATTTATTTTAAAATTTCAATGAATATTATTGTGTTTTAAATTCTAAAGCATTCTCATTTTTAATTAAATTTTAGATTGTCTAATTTCATAAAGGAACAATATTTCCATGTTATTTGATATTTTTGTTGTTGTTATTTGTTTTTTAAATTATGTAACACAATCTGTTATTTATGCAATTAAAATGATAAATAATTCTGAAAATATCAGAATTATGATGAATATAATTAATGAAATTAGAACAAAAAATATTATCTAAGTTGTTTGTTTTGAATAAGATTCTAAGAATAAAAAAAAATATTAACAAAATTTTAATTGTAAAAAGATAAGAAAAAGCTGGCTTTGTAAACGTGACTGTTCTGTAAATTAATCAATTAACATGAAGAATTCAATTTTACAAAATAAAATGCCTTTTCTGTTTTTCTAATGATGTTGTATTGAGTGAAAAGTAAAATAAAAGAAAAAACTTTTTCATGTTTTGAAAAAATAACAAAAAAGATTTTACGGAGTAAAAAAACGGAGTTTAAGACATCAGTGCTACCATTTAAATAATAAAATTCATTTGGTTTTAAAAATATTGTTTTTTCATTTTATTAGTTGTGTTCCAGGCACTGAGAATCTCGAGATTCTCAGTTGAAATTTATCAGTTATCTCACTGCAATCTCAGTTCTTCTTCTTTCTGAAACTAACTGATATTTCATTCCAGATGGAACGTTATTTGCAATATAACTTAGTTATGAGTATATTTCATTGAAAACACGCAAAGAAAGTATTTATGCTTACCTTCAACAAAAACTTCAAAATAAATTATTTTAATTTATCCATTGTTTTTAAACTCTCTTTGACATTTAAAATAATGACAGCTTCGTAATTTTCGTTTTCTTTTTCTAAATAACCTTAAGTGAGACAACTGAGAAAAAGTTTATTTTTTCAGTTGGCTCAAATCATTCTCAGTTTAACAATGGGTTCAAAAATTTAACATTGCATCAGTCAAACAACAATAATTTAATACTTTAAGTGAATCTTTGCAACATAAAGTTCAAATGACTTTTACACCAAATCCAACATGTGTTGCAATAATAAGGAAACTACACAATATCTAATACCTAAACAATTAATATCTAATCCAACCTAGCATAAAACGGAAACAAGCTGTGTAAATTGATATAATATGTAGATAACCTTTAACAAATTTTCAGCCGTTCAATAGTTATTGTTGACGCAATCACAACATAATTTAAATATCATAAAAGCATATTTCTCTGGTCATTGCACCTTTCTTAATAACAAACAACAGATCACATTTCATTCATTGCATAATAACATTGTTACTTATTCATAAAACGAAATATGATGACTTAGCTCATATAAGTATTTAGCACAGTAAATTTATAAACAATTAGAATTAGAAATTATTAAGTCATACATAAGAAAAATGCAATTTCAGCGAAATGTGCCTTACCTGTAAAATTAGAGCATAATGTAATTATATTATGTTAATAATATTGTTATTACAATTAATATGAATATATGAATTATTATGTAGTTATAGGTAATTAATTTTGTACCTATATAAATCGAACGACAATTAATTAATAAAGTTCAGTTTTTGTTTAACCACTAAACTGTGTATTTTGTTCTCAAATCCCATTCATCAGTTACTTGAATCAGAGATTCCTCATTCAAGTAAACCCTTAAACAAGTTGGAACCTGAGTTACCTCGTTTCAACTAACGTTTAAATTCAAAATAACTTGAATTAGTCCTTCCTAATTCAAGTCAATATTTCAAGCAGAAATTTAAACAAACATACATAACATATAACATAATTAAATCAAGAACTTGAATTAGCCTTTCCTAATTCAAGATAAACCTTAATTAAAGAATTTCAGTGTGATTCAACACACTATAAACAGTTATTAAATGTCGAACGTACTTCATTTGTAAGAAATGTGGTGAAGCTGAGGAATTTTTAAATTTTTAACCAAAATGTAAAAATCATCAAAGTACTCCAGACCAAAGTACATATTGCACTTTGACATCATTCCGTTTCCCATTTGAAAGTACATCTAAAAAATTTGATGAAATTCCTTCAAGATGATTTTTCCGATTAATTTTTGTTTTTTGGTACTCTCTGTTCGATTTGAAAAACAAATAAAAAATATTAATACATATATGTAGTATGCATTTCACTATACCAAATGACATATAAAAAAATTTGAGAAATTATTTATTATTTGACTTTTAACGTGTACGTATACATACAATATAGCCCGAATATTTTTGTGATTCGCTATCTGAGAATCTGAGAACTTTCGTAGGCTGTCAGTAGCATGGTGTATTATTATAATAGTAACACTAAAAGCCTAAGCTGCTTTTTTAAAAAAATTATTTGTAATATATTCTCTATGAATAAACAAACAAAATCATGTTTGACTGAAGCAGATGATGATAATGATTATTTCTATAATATAGATATATTTTTATTTTTTATGAATGTATTTTGAAAATACATATTTTTAAATTATTCATATATTCATTACAAAAAATCCTTTATAAAAACGATTATTTAACCATAAAAAATAAAAATAAAATATATTAATTATTATTTTTTTTTTTAAGAAAAAAAAAATAATACTCGTAAATTATAAAACGATATTCATATAAAAATAATGAACATTCCATTTATTTCATTTATCATAAATGTATTTAAAAAAAAAACGTCCTTTTTAACCACAATTTAAATTACAAGTAAATAAAATTTATAAATAATAATTTAAACGGAAATGGTTATTTCCGGAGGAAAATGAAACTTTTATTCCAAAAATTATATATTTCATTTTATTGTTATTATTATTTATTTTGTTTTTCTTCATAAACATTTAAAAATTTCGGTCTTCGAATTTGATTAAATCATACGAAAAATTTATTTGAATAAATTTAAATCTTTTTTTCAGTAGACCGAAAATTTAAGTTTCTACTTATTTTGGAAATAACGAAAAGAAAAAGAAATGAAAACAGTAAATTTTTATATTATTGTGCTTTTATATAATTTACATACTACATTGTGAAGCATATAATTAAGAAAAAAAATGCTTGGTCCTTTTATTTAATAATTAATTAAAATAATGAAACAATGAAAAAGATTCAAACAATACCTTCTTACAAATTTTTTTTTATTTATTTAAATGAGGTAGTGCCGAATCAATACTTGGTTTGGTTCGTAGGCAGTTTCAATCAATACTAGCTCAAATCTGAATGAACTTGGGCATATTCGAATCTAACCTGATACTACAAATAAAGAAGATACAGATGAACATGTGTTATAAGCAAATGTGATGTATGAAACAAAACAAATGTGATAAATGTGACGGTGGAAAAACGTTCAAAAATAATAAAATACGTATCACTACTAAATTAGGAACTATACTAAAAACTATATAAAAAATCTGAATCCTCATTATTTGTGCTGATACCTTCAATACCGGAAGCCAGCACCCTACCTGTCTTGCAAAATATTTCTTTCATTTGCTTTTAATTTAAAATATATTTTTATAATAAATGGGACAAAAATGGCATATTAGGATATTATTCCACTGAAATAAGAGAAAAAATTGAGTTGAAAGAATTAAAATTTTCAATGTATGTATAATGTATATACATATGTATATAAAAAATTCGAATGTACCATTTTTTAGTGTTCGGCAATGTACGGACTAACTTCGAAAAAAAAAAATTTATTACATTTGTAAATTGTACAAGTTAGTTTATTGACAATAAAAAGAATGTCTTCGGTCTAGTTAGAAGCTTTTTTTCCAAGAGGTGTCGACCATTGAGTAGGGTGGTGAAGACTAGATGTTTTACCTTATCTACTTGAAAATATTTGAACTATTAAACCTCAAAATACGATTACTATGAAAATGAAGAAAATTATTCAATAAATAAGATTCAATGTCATTTCCAAGATTAAAAAATGGTTATTTCATCTTTTCTTAATTGTAAGTGGTTTCAGTGCTCTATTCAATTTTGAGGCTTGAATGGATTTCTTAAAAACTTCATATGAATACTAAAAAACGAATAGTAAAAAATTGAAAAGCTTGAAAATTATCATTTCGTGCCTTTAAAAAAATATGTTCCAAGAGTAGTAGAAAGTTGAAATTTGAGCAGTATATTCCTTAGAAGGTTCTCTTCCACACAAAGGAAACGAATGAAAAAAAATCGTTAACTAGGGCAAAAGGTAGAGTGTAAAGTGCACAAAATCGTCCTGTTTTTTTGATATTTCTACTTTAAATTGAAGAACGAAAAAAATTAGGGGGTAGGACACTGAGAATCTGAAAGTTTAAAAAATAAGGGACACTCTAATGTACATACATACATATGTATTTTAAATGGGAAATGAGATTCCGTCAAGTTCCGACTACTTATCTTAAGGTTTCACATTCTTAAAATTGAATCACATATAAATGTACTATTATAATATGTATACTAATGTGGTATATCATTTTATAAAAAAATACAAGTACATAATGTACATACATATATGTACGTGTATATGATATGTACATGCTTTCCAAAAATTCAAAACTATACGGATAATGATAATGACAGTTTTGGAAAATTTCAACAAGAGACTTGAAAAAACAATTTCTTTTTTGATCTTAATTTTCTCCGTTATATAATTTCATGTTTTCGACCCAAATAACATCCACTGAAAACAACTTATTTTGTTAGATAAGTCCTGTAGGTAGGGTATTTAAATTTTTGTTTGCAATTAATTTCGAAAATAAAATTAGTCACATGATGTTTTCAATATTTTCTACATTAGATTAGAACTTACGTAATATATACATATGTATATACGTATGTATGTACGATTTTAATAATATTTATAGTTCAAATTTCCAATTTAGTTAAAATATAAAATTAAACCTAAATTTTTAATTTAAATTTGTGAAGATTACAAATTTGCAACTAATACACACCTTAAAGTACATCACAAAAGAAGGAAATAATCGATATAATGAATGCAATTATTTATTATATTTACAATACATATTCCATACATACAAACACACTATACGTAATAAATAGTACATTATGTATGTAGTCGTATGCATGAGGATTTTGTGGTCAATATCATGTTTTTTATTACTCATTACTACACAATTAAAAGAGTTTTCAAATGCAAATGCAAATGAAAATTAACATTTTTCCCTTCTACTGCGACTCCTCTTAATTTTGCACTTTTTCAGAAACATTTAAGTTTGCGAGTTATTAGAAGTGGAGTGCATATAAAAAATAAGGGACACTCTAATATATATATACATATATGTATATGTAGTATATATATATATAATAATAATACACCTGTTGAAAGATTTTTTTCCCTTTGCCATCAGAATGTTTTAAAAGTTAGAAAACTTCTGTATATTTTTAAAAAATATAATAAGACAGTTTTCAAGTATAATATAAATCAATTGCGTTTGTTCAAACGTGTTTTCAATTGATAAATTAAGTATGATACTTAATAAGGTATCTAAGTTTTTTATTGTAATAAAGCATCAAGAACGTTTACTCTATACTTTGTAACATAGATTGTTGTTTATGAAGATTAAATAAGTATAAAGTCACAACGAGAAATGAATTTATAGAAATAAAATAAAATGATTTCAAAGTAAGTTGTAAGTCTTGTTCCTCTTAATAAATTTTCTCATTGAAAATCGTATTTGCAAGTTATGTAGGTAAGTGTTATATGAAAATTAAAGTACGTATGAATGTTTTTTTATGTATTATATTAAACTCTTTCCAATATTTCTTTTAAATATGAAATGAAAAGTAAACATTTTGTGGAAACCATAAACTTTTAAAGGTGATTTTCAATAAATCTTACTAAAAGTTTCTATAAAAAAAGAGTATAAATAAAAAATTAATTCTTTTATGAAAAATTGTAGAAAAAATTCATAAAACTTTGCTTTTAATCAATTTTAAATGGCTTATATTTAAAACTTTAAATATTCTACAAATTAAAATTAATTAATTAAGAGTTTTGCTTATCATAAGACAATAAAATAATATTTATTATCGAAAATAACTAGAAATATAACCTGGTCGTGATAATACACTACTAGGTACGTAGATGATTTTATGTTGAGTTAAACGAAGTTCAACCACACTAAATTCGGACCGTTTATATTATGTGTAGGTCTATTAAGTTTTGTTTTAAGACATTCAAATTCAAAGCTTTTCTTCATATGTATATCAGTTCAAACATGGAATTCATAAACATTTTCTTTTTTCCCTCAACTTTTCCAATTCTTTTTCCACCGAATGAAAATAAAATTTTGCCAGTGGCCGAACTCCGAAGTGGCCAAGTGATGTCTTTGAATGAGTACCGAAGCGGCAAAGCATAGTTGAATTGGGTATGAAGTACTCGGTACTTATTGGCTCTGCTAAATTATTAGAAACAAGTAGACAAAACGGGTACACAAAAATCAATGCTATTTATCTCATATGAAAAAACTCATTCTCTATCAACGAATTCTAAAAGAATCAAGTTAACTGTTATACATAGTTCCGAGAGTTAAAACAAAAGAGTAGAATAAATTCATAAAAAGTATTTTATATTTAAAAAAAGGTAAATATAGAATATATATATGTATGTACATATATATTTTCCCTTAAGCCTACGTCTATTTATGTATTTAAATTTTTAATTTTTTTAAATAATTCAACATTTCATTTTAATATGATGACTACAATAATATGAGTAACAAAAATCTTATTAAAATAATCCTTTTTATAATTAAATACATTTTATTATTATTATTCAACATTATGATAATACAAATACATAGCTACTTTTTTTCACTTTATCTGGAATGTTTTGAACATTTTAATCCGATTATACAAACTGTTTTTTTTTTTTTAAATCAATTTGAAATAGTAAACCTAAAAATTAAGTAGTGTAAATCAATGAACATTAAAATTTCACAGAATTAAGTAATTCAATAACATTAAATTATATATTGAAAATAATCAAAAGCTTCATTTCAAAAACTTTTTTTTTAAATTATATATAGGAAAAAAAATTCAATTTAATACACTCCAATAGTGAGTAATAAATTAATTTAATAACAAATTTCAATAATATTGAAAAAAGTAACAAAAAATTGTATTTTCAATCAAAAATTAAGACAAAAATAGGTCAATTTTATTTTATAATGTGCATATTTAATTTTATGAAAGAGTATTTTAAAATTAAATTAGCACTTTATTATAATTGAATGCTTTATATTATCGAGTTTATGATGAAAAATAACATGGTTAGTTAAATTTATTTTATTTAATTTTTAATTGAGAATTTTCAATTTTCAATCAAATGAAAAGCATAATTACAAATAATGCTTGAAAAGATGAAAAAATACATACCTACTTATAACAAATGCTTATTATGTATGGTTTTAAAATTAATAATCAATAAAGATGTCATTATCAAAAAAAAGAGAATTGGAAAATCGTTTGAATGTAATCTCAATCCTTTGAAATTTTCCACGAAATTTATTTAAAACCTCCGCAATAAAATGTTTTTCTTTCCTAAAAATATTGATAAATTAAATAAAATTTAAAACAAAAGTTCTGCTTTTTTCCGAGCCTACGTTCTCGGAAGTATAAAAATAAAAAAATTTCATATTAAAGTTCAAGGACAGGTTACAAATTGAAATATGTACATACTTACTTATGAAAACTACATCTTTTAGCAAATGACTTGGTATCTTTTTCAGTTGAAAAAATGTTTCTAGAAATGTTACAGAATGGCATTTGGAAAAATTCTCACTCTGGAAAAAAAAATAAATTGTTTTTCCATCAGAGGTCATGTTAATTTTAATAAGGATTCCCACTAAAACTAAAAAACTGGAAATACGCTAGAAAGTGTTATTCTAAAGAAATTGTTTGAAGGAAAAAAATTAAGCATAAAGCTTTTAAGCTAAAATGAATTGAAAGCAATTATAATTAAATAAAAACAAATCAAAAAAAGTGTCCTTCCGAAAGTTGGAAAAAAAAAGTCGGTCTAATTACATGTTCATTTTTATGTCCTTAAAAAATGACTAATTATAAAAAGTATTTTGAAATCAATACCCTAAAAGTAAAAAAAGGCTCAGCGTTTATCATTGGAACTTTATGAGACTTATATTTAGCGAAAAGATTTCCTCGCCTATCACTAATAGCCCAACTAGAACCGATGAATCGAAATAGTTAAGAGACGTGACGTTAGATACATAATGTAGCTGAGAGCAACTAGTCAAAGTCTAAAATAAATGTCTAGTTTTGTTCGTTTATTATTAAAATTCAAAAAGACGTTTACCTGCCGGATAGTTCATATAGCAAACGTCACGTCTATAATGTATTGTAGAAACGCATTTCAGGCGAATTCAACTGACTACCGTATATTCATAAGTATATTTTTATTCGTCAGTGAAGATTGAATGTTCCTATTTATTTGCATTATATTCTGTCAAAGAGACGAAACGTTTATTAACATTCATTAATTGTTTACCGATGTATTATATTTGGATCCAGAGAACAAATATTTATCAATTCTCACTTGCTTCGTTGAAAACATAATCTTGAACAATCTAAATCTAATACTAAAATTCAACATCTTAGTTCCTCGGGATGCGGGAAATATTTTTACATAATTTCTATGTATCTAGACGACTAGAAAATGTATACTAAAGACACGTGACTCCAATTAACAGATATAATCACTTTTTTCACATTTTACAGAGTTTAATAATTTTATTATTTCAATAATATGTTGAATTTCGTATTTTTTCTTTTGAAAAATGAACATATCTAAAAAATCAAGTTCTAGAAATATATTGAAGACAGTACACATTGTAAATATCAAAATAATTTTCTTGAAAATTTAGTCATGGGGTTGTAATTAAAACATTTCACCCTATGTGTGTAATAAAAAAAAACCAATTCAGATGAATTAATGTTTTCTAGAATCTTAAAATTAAAACTCCTGCAGGTATAAAATTTATGATATGAATTACAATATATTCTCTAAGCACACAAAAATGTTTTGTAAATTAAAATATAGCTATTCTTTGTTTTTTTGCACTTAAAATTTATTATATCCCATATTAGAAAATAATGATGCTTTCAAAAGCATGGAGTTTTTAAATAGAATACATTTTCAAATCATTAAAACGCCCTTCAATTTATTTCTTGTAATATATTTTATTTTAACTATTGCATTTCAAATGAAATAAATTATCGTACTTGAATTAGAGAAAAATATTGTACATCGAACATTATCTGTAAGAATCATTGTTGTTTTCTTCATGTGAGACCATTTGTGATTATGTAACAATTACACTCCTTTTCACATTGAACAAATTCTTAAAAGCTTTTAAAGTATGCAATATATTTGTCCATTTTGTCCATATGAACCATTTAAATGGGATTTTTCAAAAGATTTTATTCGATTCAGCAGAAAAAATGAATAAATAAATAAACATTTTTTTTTATCATTTGATATGTTTGAATTTTCTTATTTTTTTAAACACTGAAATCAATATTTTTCCAATTTCTTATTGCTTAAAAGAAGGAGTATTGGATCCAAAGAGTTCACTCTCATCGTTTGTGTCGTTAACGTAACATATGTACATATTATATATATATGTACATATAGACCATAGTATATGGGTATTGTAATATGCATGCCTTCGCAAAACCGGGTCACTATTACAACTTCACATAAGTTATGCATCGTGCACCAAATTATATTTTTGTACTTTTACCTGTAAGTTCACACCTCGTAAAATTGAATATTTCATATTTTTTTAAATTTGTCATTTTGTATTATTTTTTTATTTTATTACTTGAAAAATTTTGGAAAATATATATATGTAAGTATAAAAGAATACAAAAAAAAAAAAAAAATGCAATTTTTACTTTTTTTCTTTATTTTCAGATTTTAAACCTTAGAAATTTGCAGTATTCTTCAATTTTAAAAATAATAGTGCTTCCCATCTTTTTTCAGAAGAAACTTTTCAGCTATTTTTCATAGGTAATAATTATGTTCTATATAATATGTAAAATAACAATAGTAAAAAACGGCTGGCAACTGGATTTAACAAAGATTTTTGAATTTCCAATGAAGAGCCGTCTGGAAATATATGAAAGTGGTCTTATTCTTAGTTTTTTTTTTTCATTCTGTTTAAATATTCAATTATAAATATTACTTCATTGATTATTTATTAAACTTAAATATTTTATAAGAACTATTGATCTGAATTTAGACATTTATTTTCTACAAAGGTTGCACAGTTAACTCCTAACTCGTGAATAACTTATACCTAAAATATATGTACATATAAAAAAAATCAAAAATTATTAACGGGAGCTCGGAACTATACCCTTTAGGTATATTTTTCATACAGTCGTATGCAATATAGTATATAATATAGACATACATATATGTATGTCCTTTTTATTTTGGTTAATAAATAAGTTCATCATAAACTTTTTTTAATGAACATTTTTTTTGAGGCAGATAAAAAATTCAAAAAGATCTAAAAAAATAAAATTGAATTAAAAATTGAAATAGGCGCATGAGTTATTTGAAATTCTACATAAAAATGAGTAGTCTCGAGTCTGTGTGTTAATGATAAGTACATTTATTTTCTAATTTTTAAAACAAAAAATAAAATAAAATTAAAAAGAAAATACGTGAATAAAAAACTTTTCTTTATATTCAGTTGAAAAATAATAAATTGAATTTGCAATCGTTATAAAAATTTATCTTGTGTGAACATTAACAATTCTTGTGAATACAAAAATTGCCTTAAAAGAAAAGAAAATGTATTTAATGAAAATAAATATATAAATCAATGGAAATAAATCCATTAGTGAATTCAAGAATTTCGTCCTTGTAACATTATTAACGCAAAAAAAAAGAACGTGAATATTTTAAATAATGCGTCTTCTTCTTAAATCAATTTCGAATTTATTTTTTCTCATTATTGATTATTTCAGAAATACTCGTATACACATACATACATATGTATGTATTCTGAGAAACAATATAATTTACTGGAAAAGCGATAAATTAAATTAAAACAACAAAGAAATCAACATTCATAACGTTGATGGTTTTAAAATACTTTCTTGTTTCCAATGTTATGTAACAATTCCATTCCTTACTTTAAATATCAGTTTCCCTTTAATCTTATAATTTAATTCGTTGAATAAACTTTAATCTATTAAAATTGTACTGATGTCAAAATCACATATGAAATACTTTTTCTTATTTTTTGTGATTTTAACTTTATAAGAATTTCAAATCCAATTTAAATAGAACATGAACTTTATTACAAGAGTACAATATAATTCAGCACACTATACTTGGTATATATATACATACGCCTCATTACATTTAAAAGACTTTAAAAGTTTAAGTAAGAAAGGCAAAAAAAAAACTAACGATATTAAAGTTTCTATAGAAAATACTAGAGAAAGTTGTAGAAAAAGTAACCGACCATACAACATAAGTTTTGTGAAAAGTTTTCAAGTTAAATGAACTTTGTAAGTGACAAAACTTATTAATGATGGTGGACGCATGGTTTTAAAATGATTAAAAGAAAATTGACCTAGTTCGTATTAAGTTTATTATATTATTTGAAAGTTGAAAGTAATTGATTTTTCTTTACTTTATATAAAAGGCTTTATTAAATTCTACTCAAATTACATACATAATTTGTTCTTTCAAGTTAAAACGAATGTCATCATAAGTCTTTAAATTAAAAATTTCAAGGATTTTATTATGTTTATAATTTTTCAAAGTAAGTGTAGGTACAATAAGTTGGGGAGAAATACGAAGGTATTAGGGGAGCACGTATAAGATAGAAGAGCGTTGTGTAATTTAAGAGTTTTATTCATATTGAACATATTTAGGTAGGTTTCATGGGTGAGAAAAAGTGTAGGAAATAAATAAGATTTTTTAGAAACACCTGTAGGTATTTATAAGTGAATGTTGAGCAGACTCCATACTGTCTAGTATAACTTTTATCACACAGTTGGACAAAAAACTCTATCTAACAATAACAGCCATATTCACCAACAGGTAATATGTCGGTAATAACACTATGACGGTCATAACTTATGACTTGAAATCGGTATTCACCGAAAATTAAAATCAGCTTTTTTTGGCCATGATTTTTTAAATCTTCGAAGAACCATGCAAAAAAGTTTGGTGGAAGAAGCCTAATGGTTTGAGGTGCCTTCTCTTCAGCTGGGACTGTTCCATTAGCGTTCCTTCCCACTAGAATTAATAGTGAAGAATACACTGAACTCCTGAGCCAAAGATTTTGCCCTTTTTTCAACAACATAAAAATGAAAAATGGATTTTTCAGCAAGAAAATGCTGCAGTTCATACAAGAAGTTTTAAAAATAATGGTTTGAGCAACATGAGATTAATGTTTTGGACAAAAATCGCACAGAAAATCTTTGGGGCATTTCAGTAAGAGAAGTTTAGGGTAATAATAGACAATTCACCAATGTTGCTGATTAAAAAAATGCTGTGAAAGAAGCTTGGGGTTTTCCTCCAGAAAAAAAATTTCAAGGACTAATTAGGAGTATGCCTGACCGCATAATTGCCTTAATTCATAATCGAAGAGATCCTACCAATTACTAAATTTACTCTTGTTCACTTTTTTTTTTCAAATTTATTACATATTTTTTAAATTAATTAAGAGGTGATATAGTTATGAAACGGTACAAAAATGCTTTTTTTTAAATTTTTTTATAACGGTTAAAATAAATACAGTTTTTTTATTTTAAAAAAGGGTATTTGGTGTATTGATTCTATTCATTAAATTTACATGCAAGATTTTTTCGTTAAAATAGGAAAAAATATAACTTTCGAGGTGGTGATATAGTTATGAAACGGAGTGTATATATTTATATGACAGCGTATGGGTGGTCATAACCTGGTCATAATTTGATTATGACAGTCATAAACTAGTATGGTGAATAGACTTATGACATGATGGTGAATATGGCCGTAAGTAAGAAACGATTCATTGAGAAATTTAAAAAGCAAAAAATTTAAAAGAAAAAATATTAAAATTACTTCCATTTTATACTTCAAATTTTTTTTTTTTCTTTTCATAAAATTTTTAATGAGTTTACATATTTATCATTTTATCAAAATGAGTTCTTTTTTTTTATAATCCTACCTTTTATTCTTCTTACTCTGTTTATGATACGAAACTAATGATTCATAAAATTAAATGAAAAATAAAATAAACAGCCCTTTTAAATATTATTCTAATAATAATAGTTGAATTTTGACCTTCTATTATATTATTCAAATTATTTGAATAAAAAAGAACACTTTGAGTAAAAAATAAAGGTTTTTTATATCTAAAAATAATTTTATTTTTCAGTAAAATATTTTGGTGTGGGAAGTATCTAAATAAATTAAATTGATTTTTTCTAGAACTTAAAAAGAAGATAGATAAATAAACATAAAATATATAAAATGGATTCTTAAACAGTTTTTGAATTTACTTTCGAAAAAAATATTGTATGCAGTGCTTTAAAAAATATCCAGTTAGCAATTAAATGCTTGCGTTATACATAAATATTTTATACATATCTGCTAAATATATTCGAGTATATTCCTGTCTTTTTCTTCTGATTTTGAGAAAGGATGTCCGTTTGTGTAATTTTTTCTTAGCAAACACCTTTTTATATGTATTTTATATGTATTTTATATGTGTTTTAATTATTATTAAAAATTTCAATTTTTTTCCTATATCATTGAAATTAAAGAAATAAAATATGTACCTAATTACAGTTCAAATACTTTTTTTAAACATAGTGAATATATAAAATTTGTTGTTTTTTTAAATCAAATCAAGTGTAAAAAAAAACAACACAAACAAATTTAAAAAAACAATAAGAAGAAAAATATTCTAAAAAATTCAATAATATTTAAAAATTAATTCGAGAAAATTGTATTATTACTTTAATATTTAATTTCTTTATTTTTAACGTGGAATTATTTTAAATTATAGAATTGATTTCCCTTTTCTTCTGAAGTAGTTCTTGACTTCTGTGAAAATATGCTAAGATCCTTTTTTTCTCTGTATTCTAGTATTATTATTATATGTATGTATATTTTTTAAACAAAAATTAATGAAATTGATTTAAATCAAATGATACTTTTCAATTTTTAAAAAACTTTCCAAGGAAGAGATAAGGTGTCTGAAATGGTAAAGAAAGTTTTTTTATATTAGTCCCGTTAGAGTAATAAAAGGGGATATAAAAATTATTGAAAATGCTGAGAAATGTTGAGAAATATTTATACAAAAATTTGGTTTTGTAATTGAATTTTCAGAATGATTACCAAAAATTATCATAAATGTATTTGATATTTCTTTTTTATAGTCAAAGTAAGAGCAGTTAATAAAGGCCAAAAACGAGATGGCTAGTATAATGTTAAATAATGGAAAAGCTGCAAGTATAAGCAATTAGAGGCAACTGAAAGGAGGATGCCAATGATAATATGATGAAGAATATTTTCATTTGAACCATATGACATTTTAATAAATTATAATGTACATATGTATATATTTATGTACATATATATTTTTTTATTTTGAAGGAAAAATTTGGAATAATAATCTTTTGAAAGTTTTCTATTTAGTCTTTTCAAAGTATTGTAATATAAATTTTCTTTAACAAATAGAAAAATAATATAGGTATATATACGTCTATAGCAGCTAAGAAAGAGTGGGTTACCTGAAAATTAATTACAGGTACATTATTTATCACACTATCCACTTAAAGCTTCTACTTCTACTTTTATAATTTGAAACACTTAAAAATTAATTCTTTTTAAGTTAATGAAAAGAAGATATTATTAAGTGAAAAATATGTTTAATTTTTAAGAAGAGCAAAAAAGTATATGTTGATGAACTTTTACTGGAAAAAAAATTTACAATTGAAAAGCTGTTACAAGTATACATTTCGATGTACATGCATATATAGTATTTTTCTTTTTGGAAGTCAGTATTGTGCTTATGGAGGCAGTACCCGATGAGTTTTTTGCCTTGATAATATTTAATTTGAAAGATTTCCCTCGATTGAAATTGAGATCTGAACACCCCACACATGAGACAGATTTATACAAACGAAATGTAAAAGAGTATAGAAAAGTATGCCTATCTTGTCTGTACTGACATTCAAAAAGAAAAATAGTATAGTATATAATAGTCGATTTACTTAATTTCAAACAAAAATCAGGAATTTTTAATCTAAGGTTTTAAATTCTAAGTAATATAGATTTTAAAAAATAAAAGTCTATAGCTACATTTTGAAAATGTATAACATTTTTTTGTTGTGAATTATGAGCAAACATGTGATATTATTTTACTGTATAGCGGGTACATGGAGGTGGAAAAAAGGTTGTAGAAATATGTATTTCGAAAACATGACAGCATCTTGAAATCTCATTAGAAATTTACACTTACCATGGTAGTACTTTTAAAACAAAGTTAGAGAGACAAGACAACACCACTACGATATTGCTAACTCCTAAATCTAAATATCTGAACAAATAATTTAAAAAGAAAAAAACTATTATGCTTTTTAAAAAAACTGTATTTACTCATTAATACGAATTTAATGTTGAAATTTAAAAAGATTGGAATTTAATAATTGAAAAAATATATGTATCTTTTTTTTTAAATTCGTTAAAAAATAATTGTCCTTGTGTTTTTGTTTTTATTGAAAAACTTTTAAACAAAATATAACAATAATGTTGAGAAAAACCATAAAAAATGTATAACGATAATAATAAATAACCTAAAAAGTAAATAAATAATTTAAACAAAACTCTTAGGACATAATGAAAATCGGTTTTTGCAATGAAATACTGAATACTTCCCATTTTCACAAATCACTTAAACCAAAAATGAGGTTAACGTTCGTAAATTTAAAAGATTTATTACTTTTGGGATACCAAAAATTGTAAGACTATTCGATGTAAATCACAATGGCTATACAGATACACTAATGTATATTCTATATACCTACATAGTAAAGGTAAAATAAGAATCATGTAATAAAAATCCAATAAAATATATAAAATGTACATTTCTATAATAGAAAAATGTCCTCTTTTTTTATATTGTATATATGTATATCGTATTCAGTCATTCTGATATCCTTTACTTCTGTTGTTTAATGGCCATTGTTCCCATTTAAAATATTGAGAAAAAATTTTTTATTTTACTATGTATATATTCTCAATATTTCTGTAGGATTTTGTATGTTGTTTTTTCAATATCTTTTTATAAATGTAAGCTGTATATTTACAATATACGAGTATATAGTATATACGTATTATATGAAAAATTTGCTTTACAATATAAATAGCTGCTTTAACAATTTTCATTATTTAGGAACTCAAGAGAATATAGGTCAAGTTTTTTAACTGATATATTCTAATTATTTTGTTTTATTGTTGGTTTTCTACTACACAAGAAATGTATATAAGGATACAATATTTATTTACTTTTTTCAAATTTGGTTTTTCTTTTTTTGTGGCTCCAATGTTTCTGACTTTGTGGTTTCCTTTGTAAAGAATATTTTAACAAATATAATTTTGAATAACAGAAAATTTACAGTAAATTAAAAATAATTAAAAATGACAGATTCTGGCTCACAATTTTTGAAAAAAATTTACATGCATATGTATATAATACGTAAATAGAAATAATGTAAAATAATATATAATTATATATGTATGTATACAGGGTGATTCCGTTACGGTGTCCGACCGGGAAACTACGGATAGGTCTCGGCGAGGGGAACAAAAAATCGTATTGATGGGGGGGGAGGGGCAATCTCAACGGTTTAGGAGTTAGAGGGGGTTAAAGATTTTTGGTACTTTTTTCATATTTTACCCTATAACTTTTTACAAGGGCACGCTAGGCTCACCAACTCGCTCTCGAAAACTATTCATTTTTTGGAAAAAATGAAGATAGCAAATCGATGTAGAATTAATTGAGCCTTCATTTTTTGCAATAAAAAATAAGGGTTAATTTAAGCCTTTTTTGAGTAAAGCAGGGTTAAAGTCCAAAAATCTGTGAAAAAATGACAAAATTATGGTTTTGGGACTTATAACTTCAGAATGGTCGGATACACAGCAGCAGGTAAGATGTTGATGGAAAGGCACAGGAGTCCTTCACAATTATGTAAAAGAGTTGGTGAGCCTAGCGTGCCCTTGTAAAAAGTTATAGGGTAAAATATGAAAAAAGTACCAAAAATCTTTAACCCCCTCTAACTCCTAAACCGTTGAGATTGCCCCTCCCCCCCCATCAATACGATTTTTTGTTCCCCTCGCCGAGACCTATGCGTAGTTTCCTGGTCGGACACCGTAACGGAATCACCCTGTATATACTGACAGTTTAAATTAGCAACATAAAAATGTAATTTTTTTTCAAAATATAAATTTAAGGAAAAATATAATAATAATTAATTGAAATTGATATTTCTCATTAATGATACGTACGAGTACATATACATAAAGTATTTTTATTTTAATTATTATATTTTTTTTTTGTCATCTTTTTCATATGGTGCTACAGCTCAGTTCGAGAATTTTCTTTCTTACATAGTACCTACGTATTGGTTAACAATATTATATACTTTTTGCATACGTACCTACATACATATATCACATATGTGAATATTATTCATAGTTACATAGGTACTTAGTATACATAATTTTGTAATGTAATATTTAATTTAATTTAGTAAATGTTATATATTCAATTATAATTTTAATTAATAAAATTTATTTATCACTTTATATTACTGATTATGAAAAATTTCACAAAATTTTCAAAATAAAGTTTACCTTCTCTTAATTACATTATAATCAATCAGTTTTTCTTCCTTTTTTCTTTTTTCATTTTTCATTTTTTGTCCTTTTAGTAAAGAGTCTTAACATCATAAAATGTTTCATAAATTCTATCATCAGATACAGTAAATAATAAAAACTTTTTTTATTAATTTTGAAGAGATTATTAATAAATTAATTCATTAAACCTGTCCTTTCACATCCTTTGAGGATAATCACGTATACTTTATGTACATATATTATATGTATTCGTACAATACATACATATAACATCAAATATTAAATATTATCATTTTGCTACATCTGAATATGAAACTATAAATCCCGGCAACCAAATTAAAAAACTTCAATGTTGCACCTTCCATGTGTATATAAGTACATTATGTATGTATGTACATACATAAATGTATGTAGACAACGTTTGTATGCGCTGTTATATAATAGAAAGGAGATAATATTTATTCACGTTTTTTTTTTTGTTTTTTTTTTCTAATGGAAAAAGACATAACAATTTACATTTTATTATAAAATCTCAACTCAAGAATAATGTATGAAATGAAATTATGTTGACAACACATTTCATACATTTTCAGACTTATAACACTATAGGATCATGAAAACCTTTCATATATGTATATTGTATATAATATATATATATTTTTTTTTTTAATCTTTGTTATGCACAAAAATGTAAACATATTTCTAATAAAATTATATTTTTTTAAGCCATTATGTCAAATATGTACATACCTACATATATTTATTTTGAAACTGTTAAAATGTGATAAATATTCAATTACATACGTTAAAACGTGCATTGAAATTTATAATATCCTTATTGTGTCTTCAGAGTTTAAAACAACGTTGATTAATACTAAAGCACTAAAAACAACACAAAAAGCGAATTTAATAAATGGTATTTTCAAAAGGAATTTTTGCTTCATATATGAAAATTTTAACACATTTGGTATTTTTTTTCTTATTTATGTATTTATTTTTATTCAAACAACACTAAATTGTACCTTATGTTCATTAGAAGCATAGAAAAAATCATATTTTCTGGTATATCGTCTGACTACATCTTATGATTAATTCAAGACAACGAATTGTAAAATGCTTTAACAAAAAAAGGTTTTAACAAACTCATGTTTTCTTGGTCCAGAATCCTTCTATGGTCTGCCTAGAATTTTTAAAATAAATCTTTTTTTTTAAACAAAATTATGATCTTATTATGGAAGATTTTAATTTTATAATTATTTTCAACGAAAAATGCATCTTTCTTCATTAAGCCATCAGCCAACAATTCCAAGAAACTATTCAACTTCAACATAAATGAGCTGAAGATAATTACAGGTCTTCTCACTCGCACTGTCTACTCAATTATTATATTAGCAAAATTGTAAGGCTAGAGGATGACAAACGCAAATTATGCAAAGAGGTCGAGGAAATCTCTAAACATATTCTATGTGAATGTAAGACAATGCAAAACATGCGTCAATTGCTTCTTAAACCCGAATAAATATATGTAGAGCACACTTTTCAGTAGTATCTTAGACGGGATCCGGAAAATTCATCGCCAGCAATTCTTCGCCAGCAATTCACCGCCAGCAATTCTTCGCCAGCAATTCATCGCCTCAACAATTCATCGCCACAGCAATTCACCGCCAGCAATTCTTTGCCAGCAACTCGGCGGTGAATTGCTGTAGCGATGAATTGTTGAGGCGATGAATTGCTGGCGAAGAATTGCTGGCGATGAATTTTCCTAGACCCATCTTAGACATAGGATTCATTAGAAACCTAAAATCATAAAAAGAAGGTCGAAGTACCGTACTAGCCCCTAACCTATCTAATCTAAGTTATATCTATATCAATTTCAACAAAATTGTTACAACGATCAGTTAGTACATTTGGGAATGAAAATAGGTTCTCCATAATTTTCTAGATACTGATAAAGTTAAGCACTAAGGATCTTGTTGGAATAATTTTTAAAATTTTTAAATTTTTTGTTGACAAAAACTATCAAATTTACCACATCACTTGACGGAACAAATGTCTGTACGTTTATTTTGTTTTAATGGTAACCAAAAGTTAGTAGAGACTGCTCGTCAGCGCTATCTCTTGAACATTCCCAACAATGACACTTTATTGATTTTCCGTCTTGAACTCAGTACTACAAAACAAAGTGAAAGTAAAAATGTATTTGACGAAATTCTGTTCACATGTATGTACATTAGACTGTCCCTTATTTGTGCCTTTAAAAAAATATGTTCCAAGAGTAGTAGAAAGTTGAAATTTGGGCAGTATATTCCTTAAAAGGTTCTCTTCCACACAAACAAAACGAATGATAATAAATCGTTAACTAGGGCAAAAGGTATAGGGTAAGATGCACAAAATCGTCATTTTTCGAAAGAAAAAAAATCACAGTGAAAGCGGCACGGGTAAATGATGTTAAATTTACCTGTTTTTTTGATATTTCTACTTTAAATTGAAGAACGAAAAAAATTAGGGGGTAGGACACTGAGAATCTGAAAGTTGAAAAATAAGGGACACTCTAATGTACATATTTTAAATGGGAAATGAGATTCCGTCAAAATCCGACTACTTATCTTAAGGTTTCACATTCTTAAAATTGAACCACATATAAATGTACTATTATAATATGTATACTAATGTGGTATGTCATTTTATAAAAAAATACAAGTACATAATGTACATACATTATACGTGTATATGATATGTACATGCTTTCCAAAAATTCAAAATTATACGGATAATGATAATGACAGTTTTGAAAATTTCAACAAAAGAATTGAAAAAACAATTTCTTTTTTGATTTTAATTTTCTCCGTTATATAATTTCATGTTTTCGACCCAAATAACATCCACTGAAAACAACTTATTTTGTTAGATAAGTTCTGTAGGTAGGTATTTAAATTTTTGTTTGCAATTAATTTCGAAAATAAAATTAGTCACATGATGTTTTCAATATTTTCTACATTAGATTAGAACTTACGTAATATATACATATATACGTATGTATGTATGTACGATTTTAATAATATTTATAGTTCAAATTTCCAATTTAGTTAAAATATAAAATTAAACCTAAATTTTTAATTTAAATTTGTGAAGATTACAAATTTGCAACTAATACACACCTTAAAGTACATCGCAAAAGAAGGAAATAATCGATATAATGAATGCAATTATTTATTATATTTACAATACATATTCCACACATACAAACACACTATACGTAATAAATAGTACATTATGTATGTAGTCGTATGCATGAGGATTTTGTGGTCAATATCATGTTTTTTATTACTCATTACTACACCATTAAAAGAGTATTCAAATGCAATTTGTTGCAGATGACGCTTAATTAAAATATATTTACATGGTAATCATATGAATACATATATTGAGAATAAATATTTATATTTTGCGTTTAAATATATGTTTTGTTTATTTTAATGAAATTATCGATTTTTTTGTGTTGTTTAATAATTACTTTTAAAATAATGTGTAAACTAGAAAATTAGAATTTTTTTCAGAAAGATAGCTATGTAGATAGTAAATAGTAGAATTGTTTAAAATAACATAACAACCTTGTTCTCGTAAATAAAAATATTCTTGTTTACAATTGCAATTATATTATATTTCATATCCCAGTTGGAAATGGAAGCCTTCCACCATGCTTGCAGAAGCCTTCCACCATGCGTGGAAGTATATTATATATGTGTGAGTATATTATATCCCAGTTGGAAAAGTCGGAAGGCCTTCCTTAGGCATGTGGAAGTTTTTAAAATATAAAGTAAATTGTAGAAAATTCCTGAGAAAGTATAAATGATGGTATTAGAAGTTTTAAAAATTTTTTTTAACCCATTTTTTTCGTTTTTGCTTCTCTAAGAGCTGTTTGGAAGGTTTCTTTTTACATCCTGTAGAAGGTAATGAGAAGAAAACGAAGAAAAACCGAAAATATACCTTCCAAGACTAGGTCATTCCCATGTAAAAAATATATTATGTGTGAAGAAGGGATCTTTTTCCAACTGGGATTGTGTAGTATTATGATTTTTACAAGATTTTATTGATAACACAACTACACAGTGTTATTTATAAATTTTACTTTATGTTTTCTTGATTCATAACAAATTACAGTATTTTTTTTAGCATGTAATAAATTAAGTACGCTTTTGTTAACAAATATTTACTTTTCCTCCCAGATTAGACCAATTGAATATGACATCAGAAAGATAGGAATAACTAACTGGAAAATGGCAACAATGAATCGAGAGTCCTGGAAAACATACTAATTGGAAGAGGTACAGGCACGAAAAATGCTATAGTGCTCACTGATGATGATTTCACATACATATGTAAGTATGTAGGAAGAAATTTATGTTCGACTATTTATTAATAACTTCTTTATTATAATTCATTTATTATTACAGTTACATTACAATTTACTTGCTATTTTACAAATAATCTAATTTGTTATGAATCAAGAAAACATGAAGTAAAATTTATAAATACCACTGTGTTCTGTTATCAATAAAATAAGTGTTAAATATAGGATACATCCAAGTGGCATTATATGTATGTATGTCTTCTTCGTCGCTTCTGCCAACTCACTCTTTTATTCACTAACTGATTGACTTGAAGTTCGCTTCCTTTGTTAGATTCTGCTGTTTTCACGATCTTTTGGGATGTATTTGAATTTGAGAATGAATTTTTCATTAAAATTCATTAATTTGAATTATGAAAAATTTGAAAAATGTAACTCAAGTCTACGTCCATTTTAAAAGGCACAAATAAATTTTCACAATAGATATCTACTATATATACTATTTGCATTTTTCGTATGCTTTCCACTTACTTTATCATGAAGTGTTTCACTTGTATACAATATTTTCTATAACTCCTTTCTCAAAATCCTTCAAGGTAACAAAAAACGAGCTCTAGATTATACGGTTTTTAATTCCTACCTCCTTATTTTTCTAATATGAATTCGCATGATATTTTTGTATTACTGATAAAATATTATAATTAATTATAGAAAAAATATAATATCAGTAACAGTATTATTGTATAATAATTAATTATAGTTATGGCAAATTTATAATTATGGCTCCAAAATGATCTATAAATGTCAGTTGTCATGTTAAAAACCCTCCTTTTTCGTTTAATAAATTTTGAATTCATCAGAAAAACCACGAGATTTTTATTTTTAGGTAATATTATATTTATAACTAAAGTATAAAATAATTTACACATTTTAAGATCTTTTGGAACAAATAAATTAAATTCATACTTTTTCTGGGTATTCTTTTAAACATTTATTTGATGTCAAAAATAAAAATAAAAACATTTGTCATAATTTTAAGCTAAAAACCTAACATAGAAGAAAATTTAATAATATCTAATAAAACAAATTTTAAAAGAACCTAAATATTATCCAAATTACTTTAAAAAATTATTAATTCTTCAATTAAGATAGAATGTGAACAACAAATGTTATGATTTATCATTGAAAATGAGTTATTTTTGAAAAATACTCTAATTTTCCGCTTCAATTCTATTTCGAATGTTATATAAAAAGATAAAACAAAAAACAAATAAAATTGAGATGCTTTTTGAAATAACATAAAATTGCAATTAACGTAAATTAATGTTTATTTACGACTCAATACCTAATAAATAATGAAAAATTTTTGTTGTCAACATAATACAATGAATAGTATAAAATTTCAGTGTTATTTTGAAATTAATGGCATTTAAAAACAAAAAAATTAAAATATAAAATATTTGTAGAATTTTATTGTAAAATTCCCAATGAGGCTGATTTTTATATTCAATAAATCATTTTATATTAGCTTTGCTTTACTTCAACTATTTCATCACCTTACGATTGAATTTAGTAATAAAAATATGTACATGTATGTTTTTATTGTACATAAATGAATTTTAAAAGAAATATATATATATGAATGTTTTAGTTGTCGCTACATAAAATTATCATAAAATTTATTTAAATAAATTAATTTTTAAAAAATAAGGAAAATTTTACATTAACACACTTTTTTTTAATTTTCAATTTAACTCAACCTATGTGTGTTCTTCATTAATATTTTTTATTTATAAGGTGTAAGCTTTTTGTTTAAAAAAAAAAAAAAAAAAATTATTTAAAGATACATGAAAAATATTCAAATTTAAGCATTTAATCAAAAATGCATTTATTTAGAAAGCATCATGTGTTAACCAAAATTTATATTACATATTTTGTTTTGCCTTATAAGCACGACCAAATCTCATAATTCAAAATGTGCATTATCTACGGATATATCCAAAATATATCGTAATTTTATGCATATGTGTGTTTCCAACCTTCACTTTGACACATTTTTTTTTTAAACTACATATTATGTTTTTCTCTAATGCCACACCTTTAGAATAAATATTCTAATTGAATATAAATTTAAATCATACATCATTCATCTTATCATTTGAACAGCATGAAATTTATGTTATATTCTATTTTTTTACATAAATTTTATTAGAAAATTATACTTATATGACACAAATATTTAAATTGTAGATTAAAATAATTTTAAATTGAATTTTTTGTTATTTAATTAAATTAAATTACATTTCGAATTACAAGCGACAAAAACAATCAAGGAAAATATTAATAATAAAAAATCAACATGGGACTTTTTTGTGAATGTAAAAAAAAATTTAAAAAAAATCTGGAGAAAAAAAAAAGAATAATTCATTCTGAATGACCAATTTTGATCTGCATTGTAATATTCAAGTAAAAATTAAGTATGAAATTAAATCAATGAATAAATTGTCTTGGAAACCAAAAGAAAATAAATTCTTCAAATAAAAAGAAAAAACAAATTAAAAATCAAAGATTTCTTTTCAGATTTCAACTTAAATTTATTTTTTTCTAATAAGTACATATAGTATGTACTCAAGCACTGCACAAAAATGGGCTATTTAAATTCAAATCTCGTCTACCAAGTCGATTGTATAGGGTGCGTGTATTTAACATCAACACAATCTACGTGATCTGATTTTTTTTTTCTTACTTCATTTTAAATTGAATGATGTAGGTAATGTTCAATGGACACAATTTCATGGCAATTGAAAATTTTAATTACTTCCGTTCATTCGTAGTGAGTATAGTATAGTCGTCGAATTTATTTTATATTGTGTAGCCTTTTTTTCTTTTTTCATAAGATACGGTCTACTTTTTACGACACTCTATCAAATCTATAACATCGATTCATGCGTGAAATAAAATTATGAAGAAATTTAATCGCCAGATACAACAATACTATATAACATACGGTCGCTCGTTGTGGACGTTACATTACATTTTTAATTAAAAACAAAATATTTTTTCTTAAAGTTTATTTAACAATAAATATTTAAACAAAAAATTAATAATAATAATGCATGTTGATTAACAATCAACGCATAATCATTTAGTTTCAAAAAAAAAAAAAAGCATAAATATTTTTAATTTCAGTACTTTAAAAATATTAAAACTGCATCACGACATAATGAAAATTGTAACAAAGGCCTATTCACTTTCTTTTAGAATTATTTGAATATCATTTAAATTATTTATCTTTTTTTAAATGAAAGTGATAAATTTAAAAATTTTCCCTTACATACCGTCCGGTTGTGAGGGTCGTTACAATTCACTAGCCATGATTTTTAATATTTTGATCAATATTCTGTGTGGGTATGGAACGTTTTATGCTAAGAGATACACTGAAGTTTTGATATGTATTTCCGATTAATTTGTATGGAAAAAAACAATGCATGTAAACATAAAGCACATTAAAATACATCGCATTCAAGAATGATCAACCTATTTCTTTTTTTGTTTGTTTAAAATTAATTATTATCGAAATTATCGATCTTTGTTGATAAAAATTAGAAAGTTAGACAAATAAGAAATCATCAAATATTATTACCTTTTTTACATTAATGACTTGTAATGACAATGACAATGAAAATTACAATTAAATTCACAAGACATTCATAAAATTCTTCAAACATATAAAAAAAATTTTTAAATTCATTTCATAAATTCAATTGTTGTTTTGTTGTTTTAAAGAGAAAAATACCAACAGATTTTTTCATGGCCAGTATATACTCGACGTGAACGCTTGAAATGTTGTTATAATGAAATAATTTAAAAATATATGAGTAAAAATAAAAATGATTTAAATGATTCTATTAAGAACTTTAAAAAAAAATTGAAACTACACTTTATGATAATAATTTCGTCTTTTTCAGGGCGGAAAATCAAATTATATGAATGACAATGACAACAAAAAAAGAATTTTTTTTCAATGTTTGTTGCAATTTCGCAAATATCATTAAAAATCTCATTTTGATTCAACAATACCTGCATATTATAATATATTAAAAAAAAAATTAATAATAAAATATACAAAATAATGACTACACATATAATGATTTTTATTTCAGATAATAATAATAATACTTTCATTTCATTATCATAATTTTTTTTTTAATAATTTATACTTTATTCTTTTTAGGTATGTATATGTAAATACATATATGCAAAAATATACATAGTACATAATTTATATTATGTATATGTTAATATGACAAAATCTATATAAAAAATTATCCTATAATGAGATTACATATTTTATGAATTGAAAAGCACTTTAGACATGACGTGTTAAAAATTTGTATAGCAATAAAATGTATATAACGTCGCGTATATAACACATTTATAATATTCATAATAATAAGTACTCATTTATTTGGCATAAATCCAATTCCATAATTATTTTTTTTCATTTTTCATTTTTCTATAGGGTCTCAGTTATAAAAACAGAATGATACATTCGAATATTATAGTATATGTATGTTCAAAAATCTAGGATAGAAAAAGGACATTATAGTGTAGGTATACTGGCATACAATGACAATGTACTTTTCGTAATGCACATTATACCGTAAAATGTTCTTATACGTATATGTATGTACGACAGAAAGTGGGTAAATATTAAAATATTTTAATACATCGAAGGTAAACACGACATACAAAATATTGTATATGTATATAATTACATATATATTTTGTACAAATATAATTTTCTTGTTATTTTTTATTGAAACTTGAAAATTTTTCAATATTTAATGCACTTAGAATTATACTTAATTAATTAATTTTATAAAAGAAAAACAAATTGTTTTGTAGTTTAAAAGTTTTCAATAGTCAATAATATGTAATAAGTTAATTACTAACTACTAAACATTTTTGTTTTTAAATTTCACCAATTTGAATATATTTTTATACTTTTTTTTTTACAATTTTATAAATTTAGATTTTTTTTTTTCAATATTTTATTAATTTATTTGATTTGTTGATCATTTTTTTCTTTCTATTTTTAGTAAATTAAATACAAAATAGTGTTATAATTATAAGGCACAGTTCATCAAGTGGAAAGTAAATTCAAATACATTCAATTAATTATTTTGAAAAAAAAAAAAAAAAAAAAAACATTATAATAATGAACAACTTTAACACAACGCTTATTTTTGCTTTTAAGATTTCTGAATTAATAATTGAACAACCAAACAAGAAAAAAAACAGTTGAAATTTACAATATAAATTCAACAATTTATAAGCCTTTATAAAAGGGCCAATTAGTATTTAATTTTTTTTCTATCAATTGTCAATTGAAATATGTACATGGTACTTTTGAAAAAAAAAGCTCCTCTGTAATAAGTTTCTTTTGTAGTTTTCTGTGCTAAATACGAGCAGAAAGCAGAAAAAAAACTTTTTGTTAGAATTTTTAAATTTTAATTAAATACTTCACTAACTACAAAGAAATTTGTTTGTAAAATTTAAAAAAAAAAATAATAAATGAAATTTAATGAAGGAACTTATAATTGGTAGTTTAGTAAATTTCACTGAGAACAAAACAAAAACTTAATTTTCTTAGAAATTTTTTAAATGAACACTTTTTTTTCTGTTTAAGAGTCCTTCTGATTTAATTAATGGTATTTATTAAAAAAATTGTATTTCTTCTTTTAGGGCATTGCTGATTTTTAATTAAAATCCTACTCGCATAAAATCATGCTGTACATTAAACATAAAACAATAAAGAGAAGTCTTATGTATTTGTTACAATATAAATTATTATTTAGTCAAATAATAATTTATATTGTAACAAATACATAAGATAAATTCTAATAGGTAATTCAGATAAACATGAGAAATTTAGTGAAATTATCTATCAGACTATATTTTCTAAATTTCATGTAAAATTTGTATGGTCAGTTAAAGCTATTTATGACAAATACATTTATACATAAGTACGTAGGTCACTGTATAAGTTTTGAGATACAGAAAAACTACTAATGATTTTGAAAAACAAACTTTTTTGATGTTTAAAATACTCCCTTCCAACATCAAAGCACTTCTGCATTCTAATTTTCCACAAGTGGAGTGCCTCTAGTCAGTCGCTCTTTAGAACGTCTAAACGTTCTGCCTTTTGAAAACCAATAAGATAATGTGGTACTTATCTCATTACTACTTTTTTTTAAATGAAGGTGTTCGTGTAAGATAGTACGTACCGTTGCGGATCCTACGCCGAGTGTTTCCTCTATCATTTGGTATGTGCATCGCGGATCTTCTTCAATTAGTCTCTGAACTTTTGCAATGTTTTCATGGATGACGCTTGAACACGGTCTTCCCGGACGTGCTTCACCACTTAATGAATTACGGCCTCTTTCGAATTCGGCATACCATCTAAACACACTCACACACAATTTTTTCTCTTACAAGTAGGTAAGCAGGCACAATATTTTTTACACCTTTTTATTTTTTGACTATTGTGCACTTTAAAAATAATAACACTGTTAATTTATTAATTCATCTCTATAATTTCCAAATCCCTTGGCTTCAGCAATCATAGCTGAGTTTGTTCATTGAACATAACTAAAAACTGGAGGTGAGAAGAAGGCGAAAAAAAAACGTAAACAATAGGTATATGTACATAGATCCTCACTAAAAAAATAAAGAGATGGAAACATCAAACCATAAGTTTGTTTTTGATTTTACCTCACTAATTTTTTTTTATATAAATAAACCTTATAGTAATACAATACGACTATCTTCTTTAAAAAAAATAACAGAAAATCTAATCAATATTTTTGTTTTTATGTTCCAACAAATTGAAAAACAAATTACCATAAAAACGATTAGAATTTTGTTCACAGTTGACTTGTTTAAAAGCAAAAAATATTGCAAAAAGGAAACAGATGTTGTTATGTATTTTGAATTCTAGAATTAAAAACAAAGAAAAGTTTCAAATATTTGTCATCTTAATAATTGTATGTTTTTTTCTTTAAATCACCTGACAAAATAAAGACTTGTGTTAGAAAGGTGAGTTGCTGTAATCTTATACTTGAAAAATAATGTATAAGTATACTTACATGAATCTTTTTGACACATAAAACGAATACACATACATATGTACATTAAAAACCACTCAACTTCATAAAGTAAAATTTTAAAGTAATTGCATAACCATAAAGGATTATATCAAGTAAATTGTATAGCACATCAGGAGATCCGAACATTTAATTTATTCAATAATTTATAACTATTAATGTTGAAAAATTAATATTAGTTTAACTTAATATCGATTTTCATATCAAACTTCAATTCCCAAAATAAACTATTAGCTTATGACATTACATTTTAAAAGTTGTAGTTGTAGATACTTTAAGATATTCTTGTATTATTCTCTACAGTAATCATCTTTCGTAATTTTATTTTTGTTAATTTATTTAATATTATTAGCACAGATCAGATTACTTATAAAGTAATTAAGGTATAATAACAACAAAAAACCTGTAATTACGTTAAAAAACCTAGAAGAAAAAAAAAACAATCTTCTTACATCAAACATTGCGAATGAAATACACCATTGGTGGTATTCTTCACAATAATAAGATACATAACAATTATATTTTTTTATACTACTTAGATTCTTGTTATAGATTTACAGTCTTCTAGATCATAAAACTATCTTTAATCTCATTAGACAATGTACACGAGCATACATATAATGTATGTATGTATATCTTATACAATTGCACATGTAGTTTCATCATATCTTCAGATATCTTTAATGTAATAAAATAAAATAACTTTAGCATGATTTTTCGAAAAAAAAAGAACGTGATCATTACTCTGAAAACTCGTACTTTATATATTTATTCACTTATTTTTTTTTTTTTTTTTTGAAATCCTAAAAAAAAGCGATCAGCAATCTGAAACGATGGTTGAACAACTGCTTGTTAAGAAATGAGCTTGTAAATTATTTAAGAGATACATTAAACGAAATTGCATTATAAACAATAAAAGAGAACACACAAAAAAAAAACATAAAGAAGTAAAGTACCTGTACATTCTTTAACAATCACGAACTTCAGTTTTCTAAATAGCAGATCGTGCAGATCTGCTTGAATGGTAACTACACCTGAGGTCAATGTTGTGGATTTTATCTAATCTTCATGAATATATCTTTTTTTGTCTTCTGTAATTATGATCATTATTTTTCTATCATATTTTTATTGTTTTGTATTTGTAGTAATGCACATTATATACTATGAAAAAAAAAATGTACTTTTTCATGAAAACTAGATATTTTCTTTTTATTTTTTTATTTTTTTCAAAAAAAAAAAAATTTTTTATCATAAAAATTACATTCACTCACAGTTACGATTACTATAAACAAAACAATAATTTTTTTTATGTCAAAAACAAAAAAACAAAAAATTGAGGATTATGTTGTAATTGACAATAAAAAATTACAAAAGGCTGAAAATAGTCGATTCTTGAGGATTTTTGAACAGAAATATGTATTAATAATGATAAATGTTAGTAGATATTCAAAATTTGTATTATTTTGTTGTTGTTTTATTTGGAGTATCTTGCTAAAATAACTAAGGGTGTATACCAAGCTATATTTCAAAAGTTCATTTTATTAGGAATTTATTTATTTCCACTGAAATTTGTGTTTATGGCAATGATGTTTACTAAAAAAATACGGGACAAAAAAATACTCAATGTTAACCTTTTACAAATTAGAGAAAAAAATTGTAAAGTTTAAGGAAAAACAATCGGAATTATGGAGAATCTGTTAAAAGAAAACAAAATACTATTTTTTTAAATTTCAGAAACTTCAAAATTAGAATTTATTAAATAAAATTATCAGAATGAAAAGAAAAATAAATCAAATAAGTTATAAAAAAATGTGAAAATTATCTTAAATTAAATTATGCTGTGCTGTATTTATGACCTTGTCATCATATATGTACGTAATACATACGTATGTTAGCTTACCATTTTATCACCTTATGTAAACAATTCCTGTAATTTATGATTTATGTATGTAATAAGAAAAATGTGGTTAATAAAAAGTGAAATAAAACTGTATTGATTGCAATATAATTCTTATAATTCCATTTTTCAAATTATGTATGTACATAGTTTCTAAGAAGAAAATTCAACATATTCGGGCAACAAAATATAGAATCAGAGCCATAAACTTTGAAAATAATCAAAGCTTTTATAATAAGTAATAAAAAAATACGAAAGGAGAGATCTATGGTTTTTTTTTTTGATTTGGTATGATGGTTTTTTAAAATTTTCTCTGATTTCTTTATCTTTTCTTCGAATATTGTTCAAAATATTAATATTAAGTATTAGTACTTCCACGGTCAAAAGCATTTTTACAATCTGACGTAAGTTTTGTTTTTGTCTATAAATATGAACTCAGAATGGCAGTAGTATACCAGTTTACTATGCTATGAATTCTATTAATCTTCACACATTAGAGAAATTCTGACAGAAACCAACACTGACTGTGAAGGACTTGAGGCCAAGGAATACAATACAACTAAAACGTCTCTAAACTTTTGTGTCGGTTTAATTTTGGTAACGTCAACGTATTTTGCAATATTAAATATTAGGTGGCTGTTGCTCCATGAGGGGTTACCAATCACATATAACTAACCACACACAACTACCTCCAAGCATCTGAAAAAAAATTCCTTCTTCTCCTTGCTGCTTATATATGTATACAGAACGAACAGACGTCAGCAGTGGAGAAATTAGTGATTTTAAGTAAACTAACGTGATTTTTGGGACTATAATGTGATTTTTATTTTTTATTTCAGACTGGATGTGAGTACCAAAGACTATAAAATACGATATACCTCAGCCTCTGGCATCGCATGTAACTTATAATAATTGACTATACAATTGCAGAAAAATTCATATACCAATTCTTGATTTATTTCCTTAAATTTTAACATAATTCATGTTATGTTAATTATATCTCAATAAATCTTTCATTTAATAAACTAGCCTTCAACAAAACTATAAAAGTTGTATTTTTTTAAAAATATTTTACATTTATATTACATTGAAAGCATTAAAAGTGAAAATTTAAAAAAAAATATATATACATACAATATACATACATACATATGTACATACGAGTATATAATATTTTATATCTTTTTAAATTATTCTGTATTTTTTCATAGAGCTGTAAAAGATATCTAATTTTAATATGAAATTTTTCTATGAATTATTAACAATTTCTTAAAAGATAAAATTTCACCTTTACTACTTTTTTATCCATAAAAATATATTTCTCATCAAAGGTAGGTAATGACATTAAAATATTTTGTTCTCTCTTCTTGTTTTTTTGTTTTTCTTTTCTAAATTTATTACAACTATAAAAAATTTCTTTATAACTTATTTAATGACATTTAAAGATAAATTAGTCTAGACAACAACTACTCGAATATTATGTATTCTACTTAAAATGTGAATGCAATTATTTTTATCCTGTTTTTTTTAAACACAAATAATAGCTTTTTATTACATACGAGTACATATATTTGACATTTTAATTATTCTCATAATAAAAACTACTAGAAAATGGTTTTTTCTTTTCTCATATAAAAACTATAAAAATTTTTTTGATTTATATAATTGAATTCCTTTCGTCGCTTAAATTTTTTTGTAATTTTAATTTTTGAAAAACAAAAGAGAAAAAAAATCCTTTTACTAATTTTTCTCATTTATCTTTCAATAAGCAGTCAAGCAGATGTTAAAATTGAAATGAAAGTAGCTCACTAACTACTTAGTCTATATATGTATGTATGTACCTATTTGCTTCTGTGTTTTCATCACACATGTTATGTTAAACCATATGAAGATAAATTTGAAACTTATGTGAAATTTGATCTAGATAAAATCTTTCATTTTTCAAGAAAAAAAGGTAAATAAAAAATAAAGATAAAAGACTCTAATGAGTTCATTTCAAATCAGTTAGAAAAAAAAACACGAGAAAGTACTGAAAAGCCGACAAGTAGTCCTTAAACAAGCTCTCAAAATAACATACTCCTTTCGATTCATTAGTTATCTAATGGTGTGAAGATAGAGATGTTTTTTCAAGCTTATTTGTATATAAAAACATACGTAAGTATATATACTATACACATACATACATATATACGTATTACGCACACACTTGCATGAATCCAAAAATTAAAGCAGGCAAGTTATACAGAAAAAAAAACCAAAAGTAAATCTGAAAAAATTTAAGGCAATTCTATAAGTTTAATAAAACAAAAGGTAGAAAATAAGTAAATATAATACATAGAACTGTCTTTCACCCTTTTTTATCAATTTAAATAAAAGTAAGATATACTTATGCATTTACATAGGTACATATAGTACATATCCGAAAAATTTATGAAATTGAATTAATATTATTTTAAATGTATCCTTCCGAATAAAACAAAAAAAAAACGTTTCTCTTGTGCATTTGAACCCATTAAACGGTTATATACTATATAACTTTGTTATGCAAAATTATAGAGGACCACTGTTTCTTTCCAACAACATCATAAATGCCTCTTATCGTTCAGAAGTTATAAGGTCTCAAACCCAAAATTTTGTCATTTTTTCACTTATTTTTTACTTTAACCCTCATTTTTTATTGCAGAAAATGAAAGTTCAATTGATTTTGCATTGATTTTTTATCTTTACTTTTTTCGAAAAATTTTGAACTTATTTCATTCTGAAAAAATTCTGAACTCTTCAACGAACAAAATGTATTAAAACTTCAAGTTGTATCTTTGAAAAGCAAAATATGACACTACGGAAAATAAGTATGTAGATGAAATCTATAATGATATAGGTAATTATATAGTTTTATGTAATCTTTAAAATATTATATTGAAGCGATTTGTAAGATGATCTTTAAAGGAAATTTTTCTTAATAAGGAAGAAAACCATGTCTATAATTATATGTATTAGTAAGACAATTTCAGCAAAATTTAATTTTACTCTAATTTGTCATTTATTTTTTTAATACTTGAATTAAAATAAAAAATAGTAATCAATGAAAATCTCACTCACTCAAGTTCAAAAACTTTAATACTTTTTATATCGTTTAATTTTGAAAAAAAAAGTATTTTCGAAAAAAAATCTAAAAAGAAAAAGTAAAAGAAATGTGTATACAACTACAAAAAGTTTATTCTCATCAGACGCTGAAAATACTTTCAGTGTTAATCTAAAGAAAAAAAGTATAAGTGTACAAAAAATTATGTAGAAGAAAAAATTTTAGAACAAAAAAAAAATCTGTCAAAGTTTTTGAATTAAAATTTGTTACTGAACAGCCAACACAAGAATAACTTTCTGCTGGTATGACTGTTTTTTTTTTTTTTTCATTCTTCAATGACGAAGTGCTTTCATTGATCAAATATGATAGATTATGGTAGAATGTTACCACTTTAAAATTTTAAATAGGATGGGTACCTTGACTTCTTGCTTTCTTGTGTAGGTGTTATGTTTTTAGTTTTTCTCAAATTGTACAATTTATACAATTGAATAATGTCAAAAACAAAAAAACAAAAAATTCCAATAAAACACACACGATGTTAAACTTCTACTTTTCTTCTTTTCATTTTTTCAATTTTTAAATTTGTAAGTTTTAATTCTATTATAAAAAAAAAAAAGTAGAAAAAAAATTATTGTTATTGTAATAAGGAAAAAAATACATCATCAAATATTAATATATGATGAAAAAGGCATTAATTTGTATGAGTTAATCTGCACTTGGAGAAACAAAAATAATATATTATCTACTATATATTCAAAAAATATCAAATTTCCATGTTAAGGCGTTTTCGATACAATTTGGATTTATTTTTTTAATTTCAAAAGGCGTCATGTACATCTTGTTAACTATGCTCCTGACTTAGTATCTTTTTCCGAAAAAAAAAATAAAATAAAATAAAAAAGTAATTATACTATGTAGTACATATTGAATTACCAATCTGTTAACATATGGTAAGTACATATATGAGTACATTGAAATATGATTTAACCCACGTGAAAATTATCTTAAATATAATATTATGGTTATAACAATCTTAAATACGGATTGTCAAAAATTATTACAAAAAAAAAACACCGTGACTAATGTTTTTTTTTTTGGCTTTCTTCTGTTAACTTGTACATACATATACATACATACGTATATATACCTATACCTAAACGACGAGTGAAGTGAAAAACAAAACTTTTTTTAATAAAAGAAAAGTTATCTTATTGGCACATTGGCATAGGAAAATTTTTTGATGAAATTTATATATTTTCCCTTTTCCTTTTTCTTTTTTGCTCTACAGTCTGTCAAGTAAGTACTACCAACTTATTTTATCTGTATTTTTCTTAATCCATATCTCATAAACATAAGTTATCATAGGTGGTATATAACAGTTTTATTAGTTTATTTTGAATTTGCTCAAAACAAAGTAGATATCTATTTATTGTATTTTAGAGTGATATGTGTTCGAAATAGCCGTAGATATATAGATCTCCATGTAAGATTATTTTGGAAAAGGTAAAATTTACACACATACATATAACTTTTTAGACGAATGTAGACACAAGTGAGCCTACAAGAGAGATCTCATTCTTAGCGAAAAAAGTTCACGTAAAATAGATTATTAATGACATATATTCGAAGTCAGCGAAAGGTTTATTTATTCTGAATCATCACCACAAACCTAATCTGTATGATTACCTTTTTTTTTGTATTTCACCCTAATTGCAGTTAATAGTTAATAATTTATTATAACTCTACACAAAAAATTTTCTTTATTTAATAAAACTTGAAAAAAAATGTCCTTTGATATTTTCTGACATATGAAATAGAAAAAAAAACAATGAGACAAAAAACAAATATTCAATTATTCATTGGAGCCTTTTTCTTCTTATATTTTTCGAAACAAAAAGAAAACATATTTTCATTTCAAGCTTGTAATGTATTCAACATTTATCATTTAAAATGTCTTAAGAAGGACATTAACATGGTCATCATCAGTATCCTTTATTTATCAACTGTAATTATTTATAAACCGAAAATATTAATGATTTATTTAATTTTTCTTTTTTGTTATTTTTCATTGTTTTTTGTTATGTAATTGTATTAAAAATATAATATAATTTTCATGTCTAGTAGGAAAAAAAGATAACAAGCTGTTACTATACAGAAAACAAAAACAATATAACATAAAACATAAGACAATATTAATTGTGGTATTTTTTTCCAGGATGATACTACACATGTAAAGTTTATATAAATGAAAGTTGAAGTAGAAAAACTGCAGTATTTTTTTAAAGTCTTATATTCACGGCAGGCAGGGGCACAATTTGACATACTCCAAAATAGTAAAATTCTCAATAGTTTTTATGTGCCTATAATGTGTATGAAGATACAAGCTCTTCAAACTCTTTTTTATTCTCTAAATTGCTGATTTTTATAAGTTAGATTCTTACTTTAACTATTATTCAAAAATTCAAATAATCAAAAAAGTTACAGAACTCAGAAATTTATAGATTAACTTAGCACACTTAGAAAACCAAAGCACTAAACAAATACTATACATATTTCTTCATTTGTAATGTTTGCTTTTACAAATTATCAACTTCCCTTTACTACATATATATTTTATTTTTTTAAATATAATTAACAACAGGAATAACGACAATTGTAGCTAATTTGATTTATGTATTTACATTTAAGTTGCTTTTCAAAAAGTTATTTCTTTTGAATTATGGTGTAATGCAACCACTTCAGTAAAAGAAAAAAAAGGTGGTAAAAAATCAAACTAAGTAGATATAAGAACTAGAGAGAAATTAATCTAATAAAGTAGCAGATATTGTCCACTTTAATTTTATTTGTAACTTTGCAGTCAATTCCACTGTGAAAGTGAATTGTTTCTACTTTTCTTTTGTTCATTTATGATTCTTATCACAAGTAAAAAATAAAAATAAAAAAATCAACAACATTATTACTACAAAAACTTTTAAAATCGAAGAATTTATGGTCTGAAAAGCAAGCAATTCTTTAAAATTTTCTGATTATACTTGAAACTTACACCACAACAAATTTTTTATTTATTCTTATACGACAATTTATATAATATGAACCTAACAAAGTGCATCTGTTGTGTATTTGTGTGGTTTGAAATAAAAGCACATAGAAATAAAATCTTTGTTTCTCAGAAGACAAAAAATAAAAAATAAATAAAATTCGAAAGAATTCACTAAGAATTAAGCATTATACTCGTAGCAATTACTAAGAACCAAGCTAGTCATTAGTTCAATTACTAACAAAGAATCATACATGTTTACGCTTTGTAGATATCTTGTATCTAAACAATCATGCCAGAGGAAATATTTCAGATGCAATTAAAGTTTGTAATGAAAAACTTATGAAAACAAAAACAAAAAAACAAAAAAAAAAACTAACTCACAGTGGGTAATCAAAACAAAATTATAGGCTGACAAGTGGTCATTTAATTCTAGATCATCCGGCATTAACAATGGTAAAAAATTAGTTCAAATCTCCTTGAAAAAAATCTTTTCTTTTTTAGTTTAATAAGGGCTTACGAGTGTCGGAACTTATTTTAAAAAAAAAGTAAAAAAAAATGAGGAAAAAAGATCATTGACCGCATTATTGTACTCGTATTTCTTTAGCGCAACAAAAGTCATATCATAATTATGAAATTTGTTGATTTAAAGAATACACGTACATAAGTATGTACATACATATGTACATCATACTTAATACATGTAAGTAGCTTTGAGTAATTGAGTTTAACAATCCTCAGGCAATTTATTGATAGAAAAATAATAATAACGATAATTATATTGGTGATGACATATTACATTTGATGTGAAAAGAAATTTAATGTCTTACCAAACTCTTTTTTGTATTAATTGACAAAACATTGAATTTGAACTTTTAAAACTTTAAGAATAAAAATCCATTAATGATATTTATGTATTTACTTTGAACAAAAAAAGTAGAATAGTATATTAGAATAACGATTTTGAAACGAAAAAACCTTCGTAAGAAAATTTCATAAGACAAAGAAAAATAGATTAATCAAGTTCTGGCATTCGAAATTTTTTCTTGTTTTAAAAAATAGTTATGCAACATGCAACACGATACAAATAACAAACATTTTCGTTTATTTTTAATTTTTTTTGTATTTTCTTTCCTTCACTTTTACAAAATTTCAATATTTATTTAAAGATATGATTTCTGTAGAATTTTTGTACTTTTTCTTGTTTTTTCTTCCTCTGGTATTATTATTTATCTTATTAAATAAGTTTAAATTTGAGTAAAATAAAGTTCAATACACACAACAACAAAAAGAATAGAAGAAGTAGAAGAAAAAAATTAAATAAAACTTTGCAAAACTTGTGGATATTTTGTCTCCCATTACTTAAACTAAAAATAAAAACCAATATTCCTCTACAAAAAAAAAACAAAAAAATCAAAAAAAAAAAAAAAGTGTATTGAATAAAATAAACTGGGTCAACATTTTCAGTAGTAGCCTTTCAAACAACATTTTTTGTGCAAGTCACTAAACAAGGTTTTACAAAACTCTTTAGAGTATTACACATATCAACAACAAAAATATACATTTGAAATTTTAATGAATAAAGTTTTTCAAAGTAAACAAAAGTTTTAAATATTAAAAAAATTTTTCTTTTTTCAACATTTTTTTCAATATTAAAATTTAAAAGTATTTTTAATTTTGTCGACAATTATTTTTATCAAAAAATAACAAAAAAAACCAAAATCCTAACTTGAAAGGCAAATAGGTATAAAGAAAGATTTTTTTTTTGTCAATTTTCAGAGGTTCGAAGAAATATTTGCTAAAGAAATTTCAATCACCTTGGACAGAATTTGATTTAGTGTTTTTCTTTACTGTCACAGGTGCTTATATGTTTGTCACTCTTGAAGATTATATGTACGTACATATAATCATTCTTGCTGTTATATCAAAGTCATTATTATATTTTTTTGTCTTCGAACGATGTACATTAAAAGCCAAATGACGGACAACATTCGAAAATGATATTCTTATCTTAACCCTGCTCGTTTAACATGTTTCATCTTCTTCCTACAATTATTCTTATTTTTCTTTAGTATTTTGTTTCATACATATGTATGTATGTATCATTAATTTTTGAAGTTCTTTACATACATGCATCATGTTAGAATAAATTTTTTCATAGTTTATAAGAAATTAAGATAAATATAACTCGATGTCATAATGCATAAGTGCTTATAGTATTTTTTGTAAAAAATATTGGTCCTTAGAATATTCATATTATAATACGCACAAACACAATCCTATCGTCATGTTTTTTTATTAAAATATTTCACATTTTCCTTAGCATAAAAGACAATCTTTAAAATTAATTTGAAAACTCTTGACAAGACGGATTAGAGCGGTTGGTTGGGCAATAAATTCAGTTGAAAATTAGATATAGGGTGATATTTTTTTAAATTTGAAGGGTTTAATAGAGAGAAAAAAAGTATAATAAATACATATATTAAATTTGCTCATATAAATTTTCTTTGGAACTTTTTTCTTTTCAAAAGAAAAGGTCGAACAATCACGACTATAAATTGTCGACTTTCATGAACATAAAAAAAAGTCATTTATTTGCACCACTTTAAAAACAGCAGGAAATTTTTATTATTTTTTAAATACCAGCATGACTTATTTAACTTTTTTTTTAATTTTCAAAGGGATATTCAATTTTCCAATAAAAAAAAAACTTTAATGATTATTTAATTTTTAAAATAACGAAAGGAAGTAATTTCAAATACTTATTTTTTTGTACCGGATACTACGATAAGTTTATTATTACACATTAGAAAATTACTTAAAAAAATATATTTACGAGTATATTTGAATTGAAAGATAACGATAATACATATAGTAAACGTACAGTTATTCAAGAATAAATCTATCTTTGATTTCTAATTTAATTTTAATACTAAGCATTTCATTGCTGTTGAACAACTTCTGTTGCTCTGTATTCATTAGTCCGCATCATTAACACCAGTTTACATGTAGGTATATCTCGTTTAAAATAATTCTAAACCAGTTAAATAAGAAACGACACTGCATAATAATATATATAATATATATATTATTATATATATATATGTATATATAATACTGTTTTTAAAGGCATAGGAAAAACTAAGATATCCCAGAATAATTGAATGAAGAAAAAAAGAAATATCTACTACGAGTTTTTATATCCAGAGGTTGAATATCCAGTTAGATTTAACGACTAATAATACCTACATACTACATCGTTCTTTTTTCATTTTGAATCTTTTTTTCTCTCTTAAGATTGCAATAAATTACTTTAGATCTAGTTCTTTGATTAGTTCTGTTTTTTAGGAGAATATAAATACAATTTTGAAGTTTGTTTTTAAACGAGTTTCTTTATAAATTTCAACCTTAAGTCTGAAATTTAAAACGGTGACACATTGTAAAGATATAATAATGGCATTATAATACTTTATTGTAAAATCTTAAATTTGTAATTGGGATGTTTCCAACGAACAAAACTGATGTACATCATCTCTATCGTACAAAGGCCTAAGTGCATTTTTACTCATTTTGAGTTAGGATATATTTTTGATAATATATATGTATATATTATATATTATATATTAAATATTATATACACCAGGAAAAAAAAATGGATTGAATTTCAATCTAAACCGGTGTTGAATAAGGTCCGTCCTTTTGGATAACAATTATTTTTATCTTTTTGGATAAACCAAAATGAGTTCACAAATTTAATCAAGTTTAAGTTTTTGTAAATAACCCTATGGAGTTGTTTCAAATTATACAAAATTAATATTTTATTTCGACCGAATTTAGTCTTTTCATTTTCATTACACCAAATGGTGTAATTACTGAACATAATATGTACATATTTCAATAAAATTTCACAAATTTGGAGTAAAATTTTGTCCAAATAAATAATTCCAAAATAATGCTTTTTCTGGTATAATTTGAGTTTTATCTTTTGAAATGGAGTAAATAAAACCAAAAATTATCTGTTTGACTACAATTTTTTTATCCATGTGAATAAAATATAAAATCACACCTCCATATTTTTTGCTGTGTATATAACTTAATTTTTCCTTTAGTTAATATATACATACATATACATATATCAAAAATATATCCTAATTCAAAATGAGTAAAAATGCACTTAGGCCTTTTGTCCATTGTACGTAGATCTGGTTCATGTTATGTTAAAATAATTTTTCTAGCAGCTTTCTTAATTTTTTAACGCTTTTTCTTCTTTCAAGTAAAATGATGTTGAGTGTAATAAAAACTCTAATTTTCATACTTAAAGGATTAACTCCAAATTAGTCTGAGATTGCCTACATACGTATAAAATAACCCGGCAAAACACAATAGAATCATTTTAAAATGGGTCCCAGGCTATAAAGGTGTTAAAGGTAATGAAAGAGCCGATAGTCTTTCCAGGGCAGGAAAGGAACCTTCTCTTAGATTTACTAAGGACTAGATACGAAAAACTGTCAAAGGCTGGCAAAAGTGGTAAAGAAACCAACACAAAATACGCTAGAACTCTTGCAAATAGGCCTGAACTCTTAAACACAGTAGCTTTGTGCAAAACATAAAACTAATCCACATAAAATAAGTAAAGAAAATGAACCAGTATGTAGACTGTATACACTGTAGACTAGACTATACTAGATAAAAATGAAATATCACTCAATTTTATAACTGAATGCACGTCATTCGATAGATGAATATTTTTAAAACGAATAACCATAAACAGGACTTCTTAAATCAAAATCCAGCGTAATTTTTGGTGGAACTTGTCCTTAAATCCAAAACCTTTAACTAGACCAAGTAACAATAGATGATACAATAAAATACAATTATTATTTCTTTACTAATTTTCTGAAAAACGAAGTAAAAATAAAAGATTCAATCGATATTGAATAAGGTAAAAATACAAGAAATATATTTATGTCTTTTCAACTATTTTTTCTAAGGGTAAAGAAAATTTCGCAAGAAAAAACCACAAATAATCTTACAATTCTTGTCTTGATAAGTTTATTTACCTTTTTTCTACAGTAAAACAAAACAATAAATTCAAATTGAGATAAATGTATAAAGATTTTTTGTTTTTTTGTAAAATTAAAACTGCAGTAGACAAATAGTACACCATATTATGTGTTATAAAAAATTATTTTTTTTAAATAATTCTCTAGAACTATGTAGTTTATCTTCGAACTAAAACGTGTATACAAAAAAAAATTTTTTGTATAAAATGAACGTGTATTGAAATCATGATTCCAGCAACTCACGATTCAAATATCTATTACATACAGTTGATTCAATTCTTTTAGATATTATTCTGAGAAAATCTTTAAGAATGGAAGATTTTATTAAATTTAAATGTGACTTTTTGATTTAATTGACATTCTACGGTGAAAAAGATTCATGCGAAAGTTCTGCGATTGTGATAACAAAACAAATAATAATAAGACTTTTATTAAAATCGTACCGATGACATCAATATATTATTTTATGTTTATCCTTTTTCTTTTTCAATTTACAAGGGCCAATTATTCGATAGGTAGTTACTCATAAGGTTTGAAGGAATTGTGGAGAAATATCGAATAAATCATAGTCTTGGTTAATTTTTTACATGCATCATAGTTTGTATTTTTGAATAAAAATTTCATTACAAAAAATAAATTTCTAATTTAAACTTTTTATATTTAGAAGTTTATAAAATACAATATAAGTCGTCATAAAACTGACGCTTAAGTACAAAAGCGTTTCACATAGCAAAACAAATAAATATCGAAAATTCCTAGATAATTCTATAATATAGTAATTACATGATAAATACATTATCACTTTTCATTTACAATCTAAGTACAACATTTACGTTCTTATTTTTCTCTTTTAAAAGAAAAATTTACCAAATTTTAATTTTCTGCTTAAGTAATTTTAAACAAATAAAAAAAAAGAATTAACTAATTTACATTATTTACAAAATTCTAACTTCTACGGAAGTCAAAAGGAACCGGTGTTATGACTAGCCTACCACATTTAGCAAAATCTGTTTACATTTATTGTTTCTATCCTGTCACTGCTATATCTTTTTGAACAGAAAAATATACAGATAATTTTGTCATATTGGTAAACCAAATTTAAAGCTCCGTCACCGGTAATGGTCGAACATGCGGATAACTGTGTGGATAATGTGTAGGCACCGGATGAATACCAAAATTACATGGATAATAATGTTTTGACATATAATCTTCATCCGAGAATGTTTTCTGATATTCTTTCTCTTTTTGCTCTAAGGCACTGTTTCCACATCTTTTTTTGAAAAATTCATTTATGTTCCTTCGACAACGGCAAACAATCAGAATCATTGCAGTTAATGTAGCAACAATGCCCACTAAAAGGGCACCAATTACAGTTTGTCTTTTTGATTCGTTGTAATTACATCCAAGAGAATCTGATGAAAGTTTCTTAAGTAATTCATCTTTTAAACGTGAAGGAGAACCACATAAAACGTTTGTTGTTAATTCATTTGAGGAATTTTTTAGCGAAAGTAAATTTCTCAACCATAATAAATGACAATCACAATGAAGAGGATTATTTGAAAGATCCAAAGTATGTAAATTACTCCACTGAGCTAATCCTTCCGAAAACGTAGTTAGTGCATTTTCATTCAAAATTACGTGTTTTAAATAAGGTAAACCCATAAATGCACCATTTTGAATCTCTGTTAGCATTTTATTTGAAGACAGCGTAATTGATTCAAGATTTGTATTTGTTGCAAATGCATCTTTTTCAACTTGCTTCAAGCTGTAAGCTCCCACAATGCTCAATCGTTTTAGATTCATTAAGCCAATAAAAGCTCCTTCTGGAATCACTTCAAAGTTATTTTGTCCCAAAGAAAGTTCTTCAAGTCTTTTCAGTGTACTAAGTTCAACGGTTGGAATTCTACGTAATCTGTTATCGGAAATATCAAATATTCGAAGATTTTGAAGTCCATTTAATGATTCATGTGACAAATTATACAATCCAGCTCCACGAAGATCTAATTTATTCAATTCCACTAATTCATTGAAGGCTCCTCTTGGTATAATTTTGAATGAATTAACTCCTAAATATAATTCTGCCAATGATGGAATCATACGGAATGTTGAAGATGGAACCGATGTCAATGTATTATCATCCAAATATAATATTCTCAAATTATTCAATCCATTAAATGCATTCGAATGAATTTGACTTATACGATTCTGTCCAAGATTAAGTTCCTCCAAATAAGAAAATACTGTAAATGTACTTTCTGTTATTTCATCTAGAAAATTTCCACGTAAATTAAGTGTTGTTAATGATATTAATCCAACAAATGTTTTATTTTCAATTGAACCAATTTTGTTGTAACTTAAATTTAATTCTTTTAAATTCTTCTGATATGAAAATGTTTTTTGTGGAATATTAAATAAATGATTCTGACTCAAATCTATAAATTCTAATTTAGAATAAAATTGAATCGAAGAATCGATTGTTTTAATTTTATTATTTTTGATTACTAATCTTCGAACTGATGGATTTAATGCTATGGGTAAAACATCCAAATTTCCTTCAGCACATTCTACAATTAATTTGTCATCATTACATTCACATCCTGTTGGACAATATGAAATACCATTTGTTAAATTAATCATAAAGATAATGAAGTAGAGATGAATTAGTTTCACCGAAAATTTGAATTCGTACATTTTGTGAACCTGATTTATTTATTCGTTGATTTGCGAAAACTCTGAAAAACAAAAAATAAGAAAAAATGAGAATAAATTATTTCTTAGTTTTTAAGAATAAAGTATAAAAAAATTTATAAAATAAATTAGAAAAAATTATAGAAAAAGACTGAGAGATATAAAACATTTAACTCGCAGATACATCGAAGTCAAACTCTTTTTTTTTTCTACTTAAGTATGTGTAAAGTAGTAAGAATGAAATAGATTCAGGATATCATAAAATATTTTTTAAATTAATGTATAAATAAAAACTAAAATAAATTTTGTACACAATTAATTGCTTAATATAATAAATAATATGGATTTTATTTAATATTTATAAATTTTATCCTAACTTCCTATAAATTCTACACAAAATTACACAGATGACTATAATATGATACTTTTTTCTATTTTTATCTCGGCTAATATGTATGGATGTCATCCTCATCTCTTCAATCTCAGTAAAATAATATTATACATGTAGCAAAAGCGGAATTTGATAAAAATTCTTATAAGTAGAATTTGTATTTTCCTCTTCTACTTAAAAAAATTCTACTATGTATCTTCACTGACATTTATTGTTTAAATTTTTCATCTTTTTTGTTTTTTTTTTTTCTTGTTTCTCCAATACTCCAATACACTTTTCGATACGGAACATGTAGGTTCTTATGTACATTATATTTACGTATAAAAATGTACGTAACACATATAAAAAGCTTGACGTATTGTACATCTTTTTTGACAGTTGTTTTCCTTTTTAATATGCTTTTCTTTTATTTTCATCATGTATACGGACACTCAATTCATTTTTCACAGTCCTTCATGCATGTTTTATAGTATAATATTCAAGCTTTTTTTTTTGTGGCTCTCTGATGGCATATTAAAACTTCAACTGAATGAATGATGAGTAAAATTTTCATTGTTAATAGAAAACAAAGGATATTATATTGTTTTTTCTTCTTTTCAAACACTCAAACCACAAAAAAAAAATAAAAACAATTCTTCATACCTTTTATATTTATTTTTTCTTTCTTTTTTAAATTTTCCATTTTATTATGTTTTTTTATTTATTTTATAATTTAGCTAATGTCTCATTTATGTCTATGTATATTACAATTTAGAATAAAAGAATAATATTCCTTATAACTTAACATAAAAGAATATCCGGTTCTTTTATTTAAATTAAATGTGTGGGAATGAAAAATATATACATAGTTTTTTTCTACAATTTTCTAAGGATGAAACCAGTTTTAAAAAAACCAAATTTCTAAGAAGAAATCTTATGATCTTCGAGAAACGAAAATAATTTTTAAAATTTTACTATAAAGTTGTAATGAATTGGCTTCCTTTTTAATTCAAATTAAATTTTTTTTTATCTAATTTATATTCCTCTTTAAATATCATTAATTAACACAAATTTGTTAAGATATAATCTGGAAGATAAAATAAAGATATGTTAAGTAAGATAAATTCCTAATTTTTCAAAACGTATTTTAAAAGACAGCATTTCTTTTCGTGGAATTTAAAATTTTCACTGCTTAAAAGTATAAGAACACACTTGACCACATCTAATGAAATTTAATCAAAATATTCAACAAAATAAAGTCAAGTAAAGTCTTAATGAAAATTATAATTACATCACAGAGTCTATTTATTAAAATAAATAAACATTTTTATTATGACTCATTTTGGTTTTTATTTTCCTGTGTTTAAATTCTCATAGAAATTTTATTTACTTTCTTTTCATGTTGATCATATAATACCCTAAATGTCCGTATATTAAATTTTTTTTAATATTAAGATACATTACATATCTACATAAATATTATGCCATTAAATACCTCATAAGTCATCAAATGAAATTTTAAAAAACCTGTTTCAGTGGTATAATTTAATTATCTGGTACTAAAAAATTACATTATGTGTACATTTTCGTTTCACTTCAAATTTCATATTAATGTGATATGTACATATATTTCAAAAGACAGGTATATTATGTTAAGTCAATTATTGAAATATGCGAGCATTGAACTTGGATTTCCGACCACGAAAAATAATGAGAATTATAACAATATCCGAGGTATGCTAAGTAAAATTGCTCTTTTTTTTTTACAAGCCTTATAATGAATAAAGTGAATATGCATGTACAAGAATGTGATAAATAACATGCTGAAATTTTGCACATTTATTGCATATATCCTTTTGATTAATGTCTCTTGTAAAAACATAACATTTGTGTTGATAACCGGATAATAAAAAAAACTTTTCGTAACGGTATCTTACATTTATGAATATGTTTTTCACTATGCTGGAAATTCTAAATGTATACAGGACACTTGTCACATTAAAACTTGAAAAAGTGAATCCTTTTAACAGGGCGTGAATTACATATCAAAATAAAAACATGCTACGAGTTTCACGATAATTTTGCACTTTGAATCTAGGAGCAGAAAGCATAGACGAAAATTTACAGGGTACAAATTTTTGCTATACCGTAAACAAAATCTCCTAATAATATAGTATCAAAGATAACATTAAAAATGTACTTGGTCGTGAAATAATACTCTAAACTAAGAACATTGTCATACAAATGTATGTATGTATATGTATGTATTTAACATATTCTTCCACAGCCCTTGCAGCTTGAATTTCTTGTATGACAAAAATACTGTCAAGATTGTAACCCTTTGAATAATTGTGCTAAAGTATATCTTTATGTTGAATTAAATCTGTCTATGTGTTTACAAGGTTATACTTGAACGGAAAAGTTTAAAGTGGTCGGTAATCATATATGTACTGTACATACATGCTAATATAATTAGTTATAGAATAAAATTAGTAAATTTCTAAAAATACATTATAGGAAAAAATTTTTAAAAATAAATTATTTTAGAAATCATTTAAGTTATTTTCAATTGAAATAAAAAAAACAGTGACAATTTGAAAGTAAAAGTATTAAAATGACCGCTTCGCGTGGCTGAAACAATTATGTATTATGAAAAACACCATTCATAAAAAGTATTCCGAAAGTATAGGATAATCTTTTTCTAATTTGTTTTTAAAATGTTTTAACAAATTATACAACAAAGTTAAATAAGAAAAAAATAAAAATTAACACGCAAATTAAGACGTACCATTATAATTTAATCTCAATTATAATGGGTCCCTTGAAGTAATTTTTTTTTCAATTTTCTTATAATTTAAAACATAACCTGTAATTAAAAATAGTTTTTAAATAAATTAACCCTTCAGAAGTCAAAAAAAAAAAAAAAAAAAAAAAAATCTTACGAAAGTTCCCTTCTATTCGTATGATTTAGTTTAATCAATAAGTTTTCTGAAAACTACTAAAGTTTAGAAAACCCACATATGTACATACATTTATACGCGTATGTTAGTACCGACTATACACTGTAGATATATTACATACATATGAAATGAACTAATGTAAAGACGAAACAAAATTTTCAATAATACTCATAAAAAAGATACTATAAAAACAAGAAAGTATCATTAAATATTCGCTTCATTGCATTCTATTAGCCTTAACAGTTTTCGACAGCTAAAAATTTTTATTTGTGATCTTATCATTATCTTCTTAGTCAGTCCGAGAGGTTAAAATGTCTGGAGATGCAATGTTTACAGGATTGTTTATACATAAAATCGGGTATATTGTATACATATCATATGTACATACATACATATATCTTAAAGTAGCAAGATTATCTTATGTATTTAATGTTTTTTTTACATATAAATAGGTACTATATAAATTTCGTTCGATATGAAATGATTCTCAAAAAAATACGTATATATAAAAATATTTATGTACATTGTACACATGTATACGCGAAATGTATAAAAACAATAACAAAAAACATGTTTCTTTTATAAACTTTCATACAACAGACCGACAATCTTGCAGTAAGCCAACACCACCATCATTATATTTTTTATTTAGAAAACAAAAATACTATTTTTCTTTTTATTTTGTATTTTCTGATATCTTAAAATTGCTCTAAATTCTTATCTACAATACAATATAGCATTTCATCACAATTTAGTAAAGATTGGAGTTTTTATATGATGATTGAGTCGAAAAATCTATGACATGATGATGATGACGTTGAGATAATATAAATAAAAAATTGAATCGAATAATTTCATAGCATGAAGTTCAGTATAAGTATTAAAATAAAATAATAAAGAACAAAATTGTACATTTTTCTAATATCTAAACATTTAAAGAGCCAACAATGAACATTTTTCCGGTAATAAATTCAGCTATTGTATTTCTTTTCTTTTTTTTTCTTGGTGTTATTTTATGTGCTACAAATTTACAGATTTGTTTGATATAATAAAATCTCAAACATAATCTTTAATCGAATGTATCTATTGTCATGTTAAGTCAAAATTTTATTACGTTTTTTTCTTCAATTTAATATTCTGTTGTTGTTGTTGTAGATATAATATAAGATAAATATTGTAAATGGAGATTTAAATAAAATAATATCGTAATATTCAACCAAGATGGGTTCAAGGAAAATTAGAAGTTTACCATTTTACAAACTGGAATTTGAAGGAAAAAAATCTTCGCATTGTTCATAACATTAAATAATCCATGACTCTCAATTGGAGCTGTTAAATACAAATGATGCACCTATGTACATATTTTTGCAAGGGTTTATCAACAAAGGAACTTAAAAGGCCCTCTTATTATTCAGAACATGAAATAAATATAAAAAAAAAAAAACTTTAATTTCTTTGTAATTGAGTACAAGTGCTATCAGGTAAATTTGAATATATTCTTATCAGTTATTTGTAACTTTAATTTATGTTATGTCTACATGAATAGTGAACGCTTATCAAATGCAATAACAATAAATAATATTGAAATCTACATAGACAGCTTTATCATTAGCATTTTTAATTATTTATGTGGTACTGAGAGAACGTTTTGGACTTTAAATAATTCTAATGACGAATCGATATATAATGACCTAATATTTAATTCTATAATCAAAGCATATGCAGCATGTGTTGTTTTTGTTTTTAAGTTCATTAGAATCAGGTTAACATGTTATTCATTTTAAATAAACAATAACATTTTTAATTACATTACTTTAAATGACATACATATGTATGTATGTATGTGCTATGTAGAATGTACTATTGATTTTTTTTTTTTTTGAATTTCTTATGATAATTCTTTTTATATTTTCATATGTGCTTTCGTATTTATCAATATTTCTATTGAATCCTAGAAATAAATAAAAAAAATTTTTGTATTATTTTATTCAATAATCTGACTTTACCTGTATACACTATATACAACGCAGTGATATGAACTATACGGACTATTTGAATTTTTTGTTGACTTTGAGATTCTTGCATTTTTTAGTAGGAATTATTAACTTTCTCTCGCCAAAGATTTTTTCAAAATATTTACTTTTAATGAAATAAGAAATTCGTAAAGAGATATGTACATGGAAAATAAAATACTCCTACTAAAAAGGTTTTTTTTTTCAAATACTCGTAAATGGATACATTAATCAGATAGGCTTCGTCTGATTTTGGCTGTTTTGCTTTTTGTTTATCTTGAAAGCCAAATATACACAGATAACTTAAGTTATAAGCTTATTTTTATAATATCTTTATAGTGCCTTTCATGCATAGCAGATTTTGAAAAAAAAATTATCATTCGCATATCGATTAGTAGTTAATATAAAAATTCCTAAAAAAAATAATTTCAACTAATTAACTATCTGCAGTTAACTTTGTACAGGCACAAATTTATATTATACAATTCATTTATCTTAAAACAGATATTATTTCATAAAATTAAAAAAAAACTTAAAACACCAGTTTTGCAGAAATTAAGATTAACATTAATTTGATATTAACTTTAATTAAGTTAAGTTATATGTATTATGTTCAAGTACAATACAAATAAGCTTGAATATATTAAAAAAAAACTTTTAAAACAAATAACTTTTATAATCAAAATGCAATGTAAAATTCCAAAGTAAAAAATTGATTATAAAGCCTCTGTAACTACGATAATATTCGAGTTAAGAGTTGTTCAAGGAAGTTTCTCAGTAACAGCTTGTCCTTTAATTAAATCCATATTGTTCGAATATTCCATCGCATTTAATCACTTTGACGAAAAAATCGATTTTAGACAATAAGCTCCCCATTCACTCATTCTAACTGCCTTATTCTACATCAAGTCATAACTTGTGACAGTCATAACTCTATTCACCAAACTAGTTTATGACCGTCATAATCAAGTTCAAAGTTGGGTTCAAAATGCTAGTAGCAAAGCTAATAGGTCAGCAAAACAGTTAAAAGAATTTTATGGTCATAACTTGACTATGACGGTCATAAAACTAGTTTGGTGAATAGAGTTATGACTGTCACAAGTTATGACTTGATGTAGAATAAGGCAGTAAATCAGAAAACCCATGTAAATCCATCCACATTTACTACCCTAAAACTCTTTAATACTACTCTTCCCAAAATTTCGTACTTCCGTCACGAACCTCGCTCTGAGCCACGAAGTTATTTAGTCAAGGGTTAGTGAGTTAATAAAAGTTATTTAAAAAGAAACAAAGAAAGACAAAACGTTAAAATAAAAAAAAAAATTAGGATCGAAATTGAATATTTCAATTCATTTAATTAAAAATTTCAATTTACCTTTTTGAGAAAGCGTTAATTTTGCATCCAAAGGGAAATCAATTAACTAAACGACAATAAAACTAGAAAATTTGTCTTTACTGTCGATTTTAATCAAAATTCTTTGTATTTATTTTTATTTTCTTAAATTTATTATCGCTGCACAATTCTTTTAATATTTTTTATTTTCATAGCTTTTACACTCTTTGATAAAAATATTTATAAACTTTGTATATTATTCAACCTTTTAGATACTATGAAATCTCACTTCTTTTAAAAACTAGAAAAATATGAATTAAATTTGAAAACACTGTTTGTAATCATTTGTTTTTTAAACTCCATGAAACCATGAAATACAATTCTATATTTTTTTTTTCTTCTAATTTATTAAAAAAAAAAAAATTGAAATCTATCAAAAACTACAAGAACATCCGACTCATTCCACGTTTTAATCTTAACTAACTGACCCCAGTCCCCAAGTCGTTTAACGTTTTCAACAAACAAAATAAATTTATATTTATTTCAATCTTTCTTTCTCTTTGCCTCTCTGGCTAAATTCAACATTAACTTCATTCTACCTTAATGTCTGTGAACTTGCTGTTGCTTTGCTATAGATAGTATTTTTCGAACAACATACATACATTATATTGTATGTATTATGTATGTATATTGTTTTTGTTATTTTTCGATTTAAGAAGATACCTGTTTTTAATATTTTAAACATTTTTTTTCATTTTAAATTTGAAACCTTCTCTTGTGAAATTTGAAAATTCAATACGGAGTCACATGAAAGATTAATGAGAAAAATAAAAGATACAAGATACATATAAGTAACAAGATACAAAATACTTTTTAAGATATGACAAAGATACCATCTGATCTGTAACCAATGCAATTTTACAGGAAGATTTCATACTTTGAAAAAATTAAGTTATCTCTTATTAAAAACAAGGTTTCAGGGAATAATAAAATTCTGATTTTTTTTCATACTTGATTGAAGTTAAATTTGAACTAGATTTATAAAATCTACCAAAGCTTTTAACATCGAATACTTTGGACATTAAAAAAGAGTTTTGAGGCTTTATTTTTATTTTTACTATTTTTTCAATTGTTTCAATTTTTTTTTTTTTTGCATTTATTTAAAAATTAAAGTGCTTACAAACATAATTTTTAGATCTCCTTAAGCACATAAAGAATTTCGTTCTAAATTACATAAATTCGTTAGCCATTAATTACATAAATCAAATATTAATAGAAGCACCTTTCTATGTATTCTTCCACAAGTATCGCTTTATAGTATTTCTATCTGACATTTTCAGTAACATCAAAAAATCTCATGTATTGTATTACCTGTATTCGTTAATTGGTATATACATACATACATACGTAATAAAACTAATATACATATGAATAAATAAATACAACAAACCACTATAAAAGATATCAAACCACATAGGTATTATTGTATTCTTGAAATTTGATCAAGTACAAATATTAGATATTGTAGTTAAAGTGCAAATGCAAACTTCAAAGATATTTTTATTACAATCAATGTAAACTGGTTTTTTTATAAACCAATGCAAAGGTAATTTATTTATTTATTTTTTTTTTTTTTAAAGGAAATTACTCTTGCATTCTGATCTGAAATCAGATGGTACCTACATGTATATCAATTTTACCTTAGGCTAAACTTGTGATAAATACTTTTGACACGGCATTCGCTAAAAATATAGTTAAAGGCATTCAAAGTGAAACAGAAAAATTCAAGTTTTCCACAGATGATATCACACAGATAAAAGATACACATTTTTTGTTGTTTTTTTTTTTTTGTTTATTATGTGCATCATATAAAGGTATGAGATGTTTTTAAATATAGATCTGTTGTACCTTTGCAACATTGCATTGCAGCTATGAGCTAATTTATTATTTACTATGGTATTTTAACATGAAATGATGCCCCAAAGTGATAAAAACAAAAAGAAGAAACATGCAGTTATGCATATTTTGTCGTACAACTCTTCACTATTATTAAAATTTTTCTTCAAAATGACTACCCTACAAGTACCATTCACACAGCCAACAAATTTATTTATGGTTTTATATATTTTTTTGTTTGTAAATTATATACAAAATATGTATAGAGAAAAAAAGGTTATTTGTATTTTGTATGTATGTATGTACAATGTACATATTTAGCTGAAATTTATTTAAAAAAGCAATTTTCTGCAAATTAAACAAAATTTTTGCTGTAGAATAAAATAATTTCATTCCCAATTCTTTAGGAACAAATAGCAATGTTATCAAACTAAAAGCAAATGTTTAAATTAAATTAAAGTAGAAATTTTGTGTTGTCTGAAACAATTGAACTTATATAAATCATTAACCGTGAAAGATTAGTTGAGAAAAAAATAGAAAAAAAATACTCATTTCTTGCAGAAATTGGCTTCCCATTTAAATACATTATATAAAAAAATGGATGAGATTCCGCACTAACGATTTTTGCGCCTATTTTTTGTTTTGTGGTACCCTGTTAACAGAATTGAATACGATACGGAAAACCAAAGTCAAATTCAAATACATAATAGTATTGAGAAAGTGCAGACATTTTTCCTCATATACTATAAAACAATATAAATTTTATATAACTTATTCCGTTTTTTAGCTATTTAGTAAATTTGAGAGCTGTTGTCAACGAATCTCAATACAAACCATAAAATGTCGATAAAGTGAAATGTTCTGTCGTGAAACAAACAAATTTCTTTTAATTCCTGTTTTTCCGTTATTTTTTTAAAAATATTTTCATATTAGGTACAGTATTGACGAGATTTTGACGAGATTCTATCGTCATGAGCTGAGTACTACATACGCTTTAATAGAGATGTTTATCAAGAAGTATAGGGAAAATTTAAGTGTTAATTTGGCATTTTCCTGTTTAGTATAAACCGGCAATGCATACATTTTTTTTAAGTTCATGTTTCTTCTTGAAAGTTAAATTAAAAAATAAAATGAATGTTCTTGTAGGAATATTTGGTTATTAAACGAACTTTTATGTATTTATTCAGGTATTCCCATCGTATCGTTGAACCCTTTAAAAATACATTTACACATTTATGATAAAAACTAAAAATATTTGAAAGAAATTACCTTGAAATGTCCAAAATGTCATTGATATTCATTATAATTCCTAAATTTGAAAATCACATCTGACATATAGTGAACTAATAAATGTCTTTTTAGTACAAGATATTTGATTTATGAATTTAATTTTACTATCTTTTTTTTTTTTTAAATCAAATTGGGTAATTTCTGAACTTTCAATATGAATTTTATTCTTGTGACACAAAACAAAAAATTATAATGCAATAACGTAAATAACATGGATATTATTCAAACGATTCAATTTTATCTAAACATTAGCCTCATTTTTCACAAAAATATTTGAAAGCAAATACATTATATTATATTAAAATTAAACTCATAATTCAACAGATAGTTATGGCTCACCCATATAAATAGCCATTTGTTTTTCAACATTTTTATTATTATTAAATTTACATTGCATTTCTGGTTTATTTTAACACATTTTACATGATACATATACATATAAACATTACTTTTCAACTATGAAAAAACCTAATACATACCTATAAGTTTAAAATATGAAAATAAATTTAAATGCAAATTTTATTTATCTTGAAAGTTTAAACTTGTAATAATTTAAGCTTAAAAATACATTTGAAATAAAAATTCAACAAAAATTCAATGATATGAAATTTTAATTTTGAATTTTTAAAAGAAATTTTATATACCTACACAAACGATCTAATTTTATAGCTAATTATCATAAAATAAATTAATTTGAAAAATTAATTTCAAAATTCTTGTATTTTAATTGAGACATCATTTTTAATTTTATTTTGAGTATTTGAAGTTGAAGACCAACGTAAAGAAATATTTCTCAAATATGTAGAGTGCAAAAAAAAAAAAATGGTGTAGATTTACAAGTATTCTAGTATAGAATATCTTTACGTAAACTTTTCTAAGACAAGATCCATATCACTTGGGGGATGTCTTCTTCCTGTATTATAATCCTCTGTCAGGAATGGTGATTGTATAATACCTTACAGGATTGCTGTAGTTAATAAAGTTACTGGAATTTATTATCGGATACTGTTTAATACTTTACTATGAGATGAGACTCATACAATGCTGTTCATATTTATTTGTGCAGAGCAATTTTTTTATATAACGTCGTATTTGATATGGTATATCTTCCTTAAATATAAATACATATATCGGCTTCAAAGTTTCACTAATAATAGCTTAGACAGTTTTCTACAAATTCATAATTTAAAAAAAAAATATCATACAAAGTTAACGGTAAAAAAACAAAAGTACAATGTTCAAAATTATTTGTGCATAGCATTTTTTGTTCAAAATTATTTGTGCAATATAAAAAAGTGTAAATTTAGTTTTAAAAAAATATTTTTTTAATCCGTTTTTTTTTAAATTTGTGTAGAAGGTTGTTTAATTTTTACTTATTTTCTTTATTCAATACTCTGTGTTGCCTACTTTAGCATAAATGACCCCTTGAAGTCGTCAGGGCATAGAATCCATCAATGTCTTCAGAAGGTCAACAGGAATCTGGCTCCTTGGGGTTTTGAAATCCTCCCAAGGTCCCAAACGCTTTCTTCGGATTTGATAATAATCGTAAATAAACGTAATAAAAAAATTTTGGCATTATTTAAATTTGAAAAAAACCGGATTAAAAAAACATTTTTTTAAAACTAAATTTACACTTTTTTATATTGCACTATAATAATTTTGAACAAAAAATGCTATGCACAAATAATTTTGAACATTGTACTTTTGTTTTTTTACCGTTAACTTTGTATGATATTTTTTTTTTTAAATTGCGAATTTGTAGAGAACTGTCTAAGCTATTATTAGTGAAATTTTGAAGCCGATATATTTATTTTTATGGAAGATATACCATATCAAATACGACGTTATATAAAAAAATTGCTCTGCACAAATAAATATGAACAGCACTGTAGGTATGTATAGAATATTTTGTTACCCTTCCTGTAACTGTGATAATTTTATTTAAAGGAAATATCTGGTTTTTTTACGTCATCCGCTTTTGTCGGATGTGACCATAACGATGTCTTTTCGGGCTTTCTTGATAACATTATTACAAAAGCAAAATTTTGAAATTTAAATACATATTTTTTTTACTGTGTTAAAGCAAAACAAAGGTAACATATATTGGCAAAATTTCTAAGTGTCTAATCAAAAATAAATTTTTTTTTTATCCAACATGAAATTAATTGATAAGAATTAAGTAGCGATTAAAATGAAAATAAAAAAACTGACATACTGAAGACAAGCATAAAATTTAAAAATTAATATTAATGAGCTGTTAATCAATTAAATATATTCATGTTTGTAATCAAATATACATATACCTTTACATATGCATATAAATTCCATATATGTACATACATACATTATGTATATATGTATGAATGTGCTCATGTACATATGTATTCACATACATATATTTTACACACCTGACGTTGACGTTTATTGCACTGCACTTTAAGAATAATTCCTCCCTCTATTTTACTAAATCACCAACTTAATTTTTACAATATGTATGCATATAAAATGTCACAAATAACAACATGCATTGTAATAAAAAAGATAAATTTAAAAAATTTTATCTTTAATCTTGAACAGTACGTTGTTACTGTTTAAAGGATAATGATAAAAAAAACCTTTATCAGAACAAATAGGTAACTTTTTTTTTTTGAATAAAAATAAATTAGAAATGTAAATTTAAATTAATCATTAATTAAATATTTGAATTTTAAATGAAATTTATTTATGTACCTATATTTTATTTCCTGAAAATTACTTTTGAAATGAAATTTAATTATAATCTCACGTTATTTTTCGTCATTTGTATCTTTTTATTGCTTATTGTTCCGGTGCTTCTGAATGATGATGGTGATGGTAATATGGTCGAAGTAAATTAATTTTGAAAAGGGTGCTTACGCTTTTATTAAAAAAATAAAATGAAAGCGGGAAAATCATTAATTAGAATTTTGTGTTATCTTAAAAGTTTTATTTCCAATGACAAGGGTCCTCTCTGATAATTTTTTAATAGTACACTTGCATGAATTTACTTTATACCACACACAATGCAGAACCTACACGAACAACAAATAATTGAATGGATTTTTTATTTTCAATTCTAATCTATAATAAATATGTTTTACGTATATTACCTATTAATTTCATTTTCTTTTTTGTTTTTTTAGTGTATATAATATAATACATATATAGGTATGTATATTTTTTATTAATCATTGTCGTAATGCGTTTGATTTTTACGATTTTTGATGACTTTATTTCATATCGTAAATTTTCAATCGATTTGTTTTTCAACTAACATTTGAAATTTTCAAATCAGGAACTTGTACAATCCCTGCCTATCGTTCAATTACTTCTTAGAACTTTTTTTTGAATGTTCTGTTGCACACGCGTAAAAAATATTAACTCTTACCACCTGGTGAGATTTTTATGGTTTGATAGTTTGAAAAATAATGGCCGTTACAATGACACGCATACAGAGAACTCATAAATCTTTATTTTAATTTAAAATAAAATTCAAAAAAATTATAATGGATGGATTTTTTTAACGTGCCTAATATAAGTCCTTCATATTTATGAAAATAATGTGAAGGATAACACCATAAAAGACAGGACCTTCAATTCAATAAAATACATACATAATTATTTGTTTAGAGATTTCTTTACTAAGATAATTGTTTTCTAAAGCAATAAGTAAAATAAAAAATAAATTTTTGTTCTATGTACCTTTTCTAACTACAGGAGGTACATTCAAGGATAATTATTATTTAGACTTCTTATTATTGCAAAACATACTATGAAAACAATGATAATTATCGCTAAAAAATTACAATTTTCAATAAAAATAAGGTAAAATATTTTACCTACCTATATATTTTCAAGGTTTATTAAGGGTTTTAATAGGCATGAAGTTAGTGCGAGCATATTAAAAATTGTATCTTTAAAGTGTGGCACAAATTATTATTTTATGTTACTTCGATTTAGGTCTACAAAGAATACTTTAATCGGTTCGTATCTCAATTTTTCAAAATCTGACCGCTGCAATAGAATATCATTTTGTCCTTGCTTTGGTAAAATAAAAACAAATTCTCACAGTTGGTTTCAGTTTATCAAACATTTTTTTAAATACTAGTACAAGCACTTTTTATCACTTCTGTATAGTTTGTTAAATAAATAAAAAAAAGAGAAAATAACATACTTATGTCCAAAATTAATTTTTCAAAAATTTACACATTTTATTCAAATTAAGACAAGAAAAATTATAATAAAAAGCTTTCATGTTGAAAAGCAATAAATGAGAATATAAAGTTGAACATTAAAAATAAAAACAAAAACATTAAGAAAAATTAATTAGACTCCTAAACAAGTTATAGTATCTACCTTTTTTTCTCTCTTTTCAATTTATATTCCAACTGTGTTTTTAAGCAGATATAGGCTTATTGTAAACACGCAATCTGTGTCAATCAGATAAGATTTACCAAAAATACCAAACTAATTAATCAAGTGACATCTTGATGTTTAACAATTTGTTTCTATATTTGTTTATGTTGTTTGAAAGGTAAAAAAAAATAAAATATAATAAATTTTTAACATAGATCTCAAGATAGTATTAGATTTTTTTTTGTGTATCGCCTCTACCTTGGGCTAGCAACTTAATTAATGTATCATTTTAGAAAATTTTAATGATTTTACTAACATTGAAGAGATTGTTCAAAAATTAATGAAACACAGAAAAAAAACTAACATGAATTAATTGATTTTATTCAATGCTCTTTTATTTCAGAATTAATTAATCACCATCAATTTCAAGAACACGTTTAGGATTTGCTAATAACTTGAACAACAACAAAAAATCTTTTGTTTTCGAAATTGGAAGATAATTGATTTTGTTATCATTAGAATTCACACCAATGCAAAAAAACCGCAGAACACGTTTGTTTTTCAAAATTAGTATTTTAGAAATTTTATGATTTATTTATTTTATTTTATTTCTTTAAAATAAATCATAACAATCTTTCTCTTAAGCTTACAATTCGCCTGTTGTCTTGAAAATATACTTATTTAACAGCTGCATTTCAGTATTTGGATAATATTTTTGGTTATTTGATGGATTTTTTGTGGTTGAATGCAATGTTTTTTTCTTAAAGGCGGTAGCATTGTAATTTTTTATGTTTGTTCAATCATGCTTTAAATCTAAAATATAAACGAAAAAAAAATGATTTTTTTTTGGTTACTAATGTTTATATCCAGAAAATTGTGAAAAAAAAAACAATCATATGAAAATCACCTTAAGATAAAAATCCATTTTTAACAATACAAAAAATATCATAAATATTTGAAAACATTATTAAGCTGGAAAAAAAACTGGCCTCCTTAAGCGAATTTTCAAGATAGACACATATTATGTAGTTGGTTTTACCTACTCGTATGTATGTATGAAGTCGCAATGAAAATCAGATTACAAAGAAGACTTCTTTGTACTCAGAAGAAAATATCATGTGGTGAGGATACATAAGGATTTTAAAGATTATCTTTTGTATGTGTATCTAATCCAGGTTTGAAACTGCCGAAGCCGAAAAAGCCGAGAATAAACAAATAAACGAGTAAAAAGATTTGAAAAATTGTTGACACTTTTGTTGTAAATTATTATTTTTATGAGAAATTTTTCTTGTACAAAAACAAAATTAAAATGTAATAATTACAAGACAACAATAAAACACCTAATGACGCGAGTGTATACAATATACATACATATATATGAGTGCACCACATTCATTTTGATTTAGCACTCAATTTTCCGTTTTTTTTTTTTTAATTTAAAAGATTTCAAATTAATTTTATAAATTTATAAAAAATATATAGAAACATTTCAAACACAAACAAAAATTAATTATTTTTTAATTTAAAATTATAAGTATAAAACGTTCTTCAGTCAACATAAATTTTAGTTCGAATATGAACAATGTCTAAAAAATGGCAAAAGAAATTGTTTTTAATTTTTTCTTTACATTTGTTTACATGACACGATTTAAAAAAAAAAAACTGAATCACAAAAAAAAAAAATGAAATAAACATAAATAAAATGAAACATAGTATCTTTAAATTTAAAAAAAAAATTCCTATCTTATCCCAAATTTTATTTTCCTGTAATCGGAGTCCTTTTCGTATATGTATATTCTTTTTTTTTTTTTTTGTAATTCTTCGATCAACCACATGATTAAATACTGTATCGAATTGCAATCTACAAAACAATAATTTATAGTTGAATTCGAAAAAAGAAGAGATTTTTTCCCAATACACCTGGATTCCAGGATAGTAACTACATATATTTAGTTTTTTATGTACATACATACTTCATTTCATTTGTTTTGTATATTGTTTTCTTCCATCCTCTTTGATCAGTTATTATCAAATGATCTGACCCAGTTTTAAATGTTTTATTTATGTGATTTTATTGTTTTGTTTTGTTATTTTTTTCTTCCTTTTTTTTTGTTTTTAGAATTTTGTGTCGGAAGTAGGTGGATATGTTGTGGTTATCTTTTCCTGGCTTTAATTCATTATTTCTTTTTTTTTTACATTTTTTTTTTTTAAATTTATATCAAAAGGAAACAGGATACTTAATATAATTTCGTGGCTTATGATATTTCCTTGAATTTCTATAGTACGATCACAATTTACGTTTTATTTACGACAATATCACATATAAGAGCGCGGTTATCGAAATCAAAATCAATAATATGAAATCTCTACATATACATATATATATATGTACAAATAAAACAATGAAACAAAACAAAATTCTTTGTTAAAATAAAAATTAAAATTTATTATAGGAAAAAAAATATCAAGTTTAATTCTACAATGAAATAAATCAAACTGAAGGTTTCGTACTAAATTAATTCAAAATAAAAATAATTTAAATCAGAAATTGCATTGCTTTTATCTTTCTCACTCTACTTTACTTTCATTTTGAACTTCATTTAATTGAAGAATAATTTTTTACTTTTTTTCTAAAAATCAATTGTATAAAAAATTTTAACATTGGCCCTACACTAAAAACTCATTATAACGTCTCCAGAAATTATTCATTTTTACACAATAAATTACATCACATAGCTTTTTTAAAAATTTAGTTATTAAAAAAATAAAATGTTTTAGAATTAGTGTAGTGTAGTACTTTTTTACATTTTTTTGTTATTGTTTTATTCTTTCCCAGGTTATATAAATTGCTGAAAAAGTATTTTAAAAAATATTGGTTTTTAGTGCGAATGAAATTTTAATATTATGTCAGGAATGACATTTTTAGTCTTACACGTACTCAATAAAATTTAAATTTACAATGATGACAGTTCAAAGCCCTCTTTTTTTTTACATAAGACATCATCACCTGCGTATTATTTTAGATGATAGGATAATTATGTCGTGCATTTATAACAACGGTATTTAAGTGCACATCATCTGTAACTATCATTGCGTGTACATAATTTTAAAAGTGAATTTTGTAAAAATATGAATTTACTGAGGTACGTAATACATTTTCAAATAAATTAGAAAGATACAGACAGTTTTTAAGAAAGATAATTAGTACCTACTCCTGAAAGTACTGAAACATAAATTTTCTAAAGTAAATTAAAGAAACTCTGCATTAAAGTATTTATTTTCCTATGCATTCAGATTTCAGTTAGTTTTATGGTTTTTTTTTTGAAAAATTGAATTAAATCAAATAAAGATCAAGCTTTGAATATACATAAATACAAGCCAATTATTCGGTTCTATTCACAAAACAAGCAAAAAAAATCTAATTAAATTGTTCGTTTCCATTAAATGATCTTGAGAAACTGTCCTTCCAAAAAATACGTTTTTATTCAGGACTAAACAATATGTTTACGTACATCTCAAATATATAATTCTCATTCAGAATACAATAGAGTATTTATACAATTCAATTTCAATATGCCTTTTGAAAATTTCGTTAGGAATTAGGTACTTTCCGTTCCTTTGTCCGATATATTCTATTCCAAGGATTTTTTTTATTATGTTAAACATTAGTTGTTTATTTCAATTCTTTTCTCTTTACATTCATATATAAATTTATTTTTCTATAATACATATCCATTTCTACAGACATAATTACTAATACGAAAAGCTTCACACGCTGCTACATACACTCGTACATTATGTACAAGAGTTTAATTTATTGAAAAAAAAAAAAAATATTATATACCTATTTTATATTGTTCTAAGCATGATATATTCTATTACTTCTTAATTTTTTTTCTCCTGAAATAAAATTTATTGTAAATTGGAAATAACAAAAACATTCATGTACATATAGTTGGGTTATAAACACAGAGTTTTAGAAAAAGATAGAAGATTTTAATTGATGATCATAAAATTTTTGTTTTTTAAAATTATAATAAATTGCACCATATGGTTCTTCTATCCAAACCTTATTCTCTTCGGGTTCGGGTTATTTGTTAACAGAAAACAAGTCCACTCGGAATTCTAAAGGCTCATTACAAATACACTTCGATACGTTTGTGAAAAAAACATAGTCTAGCTTAAAATCATTCAGATTTTATCCTTTGAAGAATATTGTCCCCAAACAAGCGAGTCGTTCATTTAGACTCTATTCCTTCTTAATTTCTACATCTTCTACTGAAATTATTTAATGGTATGCCGAATTTATTGGCACATGAAGTAATGACCAGTAATAACATCGACAAATTTCTGAACTTGTTTTCATTCGAATGATAGAAAATCTTTAGTTCTGGCTATAGGCTAAGAATTATATAGAGCAACAATTATTGTTTCTCAACTTTTCTACCGCAGCAATATTGTTGGAGTAGCGTTTTATTTTCAGGGCTGTTTGCTATCTACACAAATTCCAATTTCAGCTGGTGACGTGTGTTTTCTGAACAGCTTAATAAGCTTTAATTTCTGCTTAATCAAAAAAAAAAAAAAAATGTTTCTAATTTCTAAAAATTTCTAAAGTTTTCAAAATCAAATGAAAATTACAAATTACAAGTAAATTTAGTTGTTCCATATAAATATTTAAAATTTAAAAATTTCCAGTTCTCTATTGACAAACTTTATGCTTTTGAAATTGAATAATTACCCTAATTTTTTCTTTTTCTTTTCATATGGAAGAATACCTATTCACAAGAATATATTTCACAAAAATCAAAATTTTCAATTCAGTATTGATTTTATATATTTTACAAATAAAATACATGCATATGTATGTATGTAATTTCTAAAGAAACTTCTGTGTAAATTAATAACTTCTTGGTAATTTATCATATATTCAACAATATTATATTTATCCTGGGGCACGGAAACGGAATAAAAAGAAATAACATTTGTTAATGACATACAAAACACATCAAAACTTCCTAACATTATTTTTCAATTCAATTGTAAAACACACTACTAAATAGATGAGCCAACAATTTGAAAATCGAACTCTCATTGCTTTCAAATATTTCGCATTTGTGAAGAACAATTACTTGTCTATCACAATAAATTTTAATTGATAGAAACTCAGATTTTATTGATGGATTTCTTGTATTTATTTTCAACGATACAATGGTTGTTTAAAATCGATTATAAAATTGTGAATGGTTGTGAAAATTTTAAAGGATATACGAGTAGTACATATACATATACATATGTATGTATAAGAAAAGAATTAAACGACAATGTACATTATGTACAATTAATACAAAAAAAAAAAAATGCAATATATGCTCCGTAAAAATAAATTCTTCATTGTAATGAAATTAATATTTTATTGTCATCCCTTCCGGCCTTCTTCTTTGTCCACTATGTATTATAATTCCTTCTTGAAAAGTTAGGATATAAAAATAGACGTACGTGTTTTTTTTTCTATTCTTACGAATATAATTTTTTTCACAATAATTTCTCATTTTATCCTTATTATTCGGTAGTATAATAATAATGCACATCTGTAAATTGTTTGTTTGATTTTTCATTCTTTCTTGTAATAAATCTATGTGGTGTTACAAATTGGATTACAACTTGTAATCTTACAATTAAACGGAAGTGAGAAAAATGAATGAAAGGAGCTTCAAATAATTGTGTTCATGAACAATAATATTTTTCAAAACGACATTTTAGTAGGATTTATATGAACTTGAATGAAATTTCGGTGGAAATCAAAGAAAAAATACATGATTAATGCATTTTGTTTACTTGTTTTGCTGTAGTTTCTTTATGAATGTTCATTTCATTAAACATTTATTTTGATGTCCACAATTGTAACAATATCTACATACATATTACCGATTACAGAAAGAAGTTTGTTGAAAAGAGACAAATCTTGTACAATGTTTACAATGTTTCTCGTCGAAACGAAACATATAGCACATGAAAACTAAGAAAAGAGAAGGAAGAAAGTTATTCAGGAGAGAAAAGATAGCGCTGGTCTGATCACATGTACACATATTTTGTTTAAACTTAACCGGTCTTTCGGAGTACTATTGTATTTTGGTTATGGTGAGATCATGAGATGAGCTCCTTATTTTGTTTCTTTTTTTTTATAATTCGAATTAAACTTAATTAAATTTCGTTATGCCGCCATTTTGTTTAAATGTAAAAATGAAGGATGCGAACATTATTTTTGTTTTTTTCAGAATGAGTAATTTTATGCTCATCATAATTCAAAATCAATCGAACTTTCGAAGACTTTTCCGAAAATGCAGGCACCACTTTTAAACAACTACTAGAATTTATATTTTGCTTAAATATTTTAATTATAAAAATTATTGTTTAAATTTTTTCAGTTTTACAAAAATCAAGCAAAACATTGTTTTATAAAAAAATATTTACAACAACTTACAACAAAAAACTAACAATTAAAAATCATTAAGAACTTTTTTTATTTTTTTTTTCTTGTACATAATAAAAACGTAATTTTATTCATTGAGATTGTCAGTCACTTCTGTCTTTAAAATTAATTATACCAAGACAGCAACTATGAATTATGTATACAAAGTTTTTGCCTTTATGTTGTCATTGTGCTATAAAGACAATGCATTATAAAACAAATATAATTAATTATAGTTTCTTGTTCATTCACAGAGTAAGTGATGACTGGACAATTTTATATTATCACGAGGATTTTAAATATAAAAAAATTATATTATATTGTACATAACATAAAATAAGCTTAAAAGAGCCAGTCAACAATTTTTAACTTGTTTAAAATGTCAACGATTTTGAATAGTAAATCATATTAATCAAAGTTTGAATAAAAGTCATTAATCACTTGTATTCTAATTCAACAAACAAGTATTATATATATTAAGTTAAATTGTAAATAGGGACATAAAATAAGTACAGTTAAATTTTGTTTGTAAAACTAGGACATAAGTTGGTAATTATAAATTATTACAATTTTGTATATTTATTATATACATTATGTACATGTACATACATACATATACATTTGCTAAATCTATTATAATAGAAGTTTGTATATATAAATTTTCATATTGGTAAATTCATTAAATTTTGCCAAAATTCATTACTAAAACAAGAACTTTCCAGAAACATCAGTTCCAGTCTAAAAATTTTTACTATTCTACAAATTCTTATTATGCAATTTCAAAAGTTTGTTTTATGTACCTTTTTGCTTCATCTACAAGTTCTTTTCATATAAAAGCTTTATTATATTCGTTTTCGCCATAAAATTACATTCTTAAGATTGAATACAAACACATTTAATATGATGTAAAAAGTCATTTTATATTATCTTAACGATATATGAGAAAATTTTATATTTATTTCATATAGTATTAATAACACCCTCTTAAAATGCACTTAAAAGATTACACAAGTTCCATGTGTGTGATGAGATACTGCATTTTCTCATTCATAACAATTTCAAGAAATACATAACGATTTTTTTTTTACTATTTTGAAAAATGTGTTTCTGTTCTTCTTTTGAGTAGTACAATAAAGACGAAAAAATCAATTTTTACTTCAAAATAGTAGGTACGTATGTTATTTTTGCATTTAATTTTAAATATTTCATAGAAGTTTTTATTGGATCTTTTCAGAAAAATCAACTATTGAAGATGTTTCATTTATGAGCTCTGAGAATATTGTCACGAAAGAAAGACCTTATTTTGCAATACAATATGTAACTAAAATCAATTGTACTTTTTTTAAAATAACAAATTCATATGGATTAGGAAAATATTAATTTTGTGCTTGATTAAAATAGGATTTTTATTTTATTTCAACCAAAAATTCTAATCAAACACCTATTAACAGACTTGAAAACTACTCAAGACTCTGACGGTTTCACCCATTGACGGACAATACGGTTGACAACTAAAATATCAAACGTTTGTCTGTCAATCTCATAATGAAAATACCCGTTTGATACCGCACCTAATACATTCATGAATAAATAATGCAATCAGGAGGTTTTTTATTTTCCAATAAAATTAAGGATGAAAAAAAAAATTCAAAATCAAGAAAAAACTTAAACTCTTCTTCTTGTCTAGCAAAAGTAGCGACTGAGATTGATCCTAACGTAAGCAAAATATGCAATCTACGAAAGGCTAAAAAAAACATCATGCAAAAACTGAAATAAAATTCACAAGATACACACAACTATGTATTATCAACAGCAATTGATAGAGCAAAAAAAAAACAGCAATTGTAGTAGTTTTTCTTTTACAATTTTATTAATTGAGATACCGTTTGCATTTCGTATACAACAGCAGATGTGAAAGATTAAATCAGTACTATCATGGTCGCCCAGACAAACATAGCATATCCAATTTTCACTGTATTTGATAAATAAATGAAAAAATGAAAAAAAATAAATAAAATAGTGAAAAAAGGAGAAAAAAATTTACAAATTTTCTGTTTTCCACACCATTTATTTTCTCATTTCTTTTAACATTCCTATACATTCACACATATACATATATAAACTTTGGCAAAGTTTTCTAAACCTTTAATTCACGTGACAAATGTTTTCCTTTTCTTGATGATATTTTTAAAAAAAATTCTTATAAGATTATGTAACGTGTAGAAAGAATAATTTCATGAGAAATAAAAATGAAAATTTTGTTCTCTTATTTGCATTTTAGAAAATTAACATTTGAATAATTTTCTAATTTTATTAAAAGAAGAAGGAAAAAATAAAGTAAAAAAATGCATACAGAATTTAAATTACAATAATATGAGAAGATAGAAACATAAGAGAAATTCAAGAAAAAAAATATTTCATTGTAAAACCAAAAAGAATCAAGAATAAGTTCAAGGATAAATAATGAACACGTCACGATTTTATTCAACATTCAGCACTAATGGAAATTAGATACATACATTGCATTGAGCAGGTGTATAAACGATTGCAATATTATATTCCTATTGAACTTATATTTTCTTTATCTAGACTCAAAATTATAAAATTAAACTATGTATTTACAATACTTGTTTTATTTTTCATGTATTTGAAAAAAAATTTAAAATTTAGAAAATAATCTTAACATAAACTTGTTGTTAAGAAGTGAAAATTATTTGATAAATTCTTTTCAACAATTCGTTTATAAAAAACATCATTTTTATGATAATGCATAAAATATGTATATCAGTTCTACAAACTAGGTATACATATGTATCTATAAATACGTATACTATTAGAGTTAAAAGATCCTACAATTAAAAATTTCACCTGGAAATTATTAAGGGATCACAAAAAAAAATACTTTTCACATGATCATATTTTTAAACCTGAAACAAAAATGTTAAATCCACTCTATTATATCATTTATCTTAAAAAATGTATTTCTGTTTTTTTTTTTTTAAAGCATTGCACCTGCAAGATTTTATTTATTTCGGAAATTTCAAAGGTTTATACTTTTATTTCAATGGATTTTCATCAAAAAAATATTTTGAAACAGGGAAAAGGTAATATATTTCACCTGTTTATTTAATTACAGTGATTTTTTTCAGTAATTTTCTACACTTTGGTTGACCGGAAAGGTCAAAATTATTGTATAATTGCTATAGTTGAAAAGATACAAATTTTGTTGTTATTGTTAATGATAATATCTCTTGTATATAATATGAAAGTAAAAAGTTTGTAAAATGAATTCTTTGAAAAATCTAAAACTATATAATTAAGGATTATAATGCCAAAATTTCAACTTCATAAATTTCTTGGTTATACTTTTCATTTAAAGATATGAAAGATATGTACTCGTATATGTAGTTAAATTATCATAAAGAAATTTTACCTGATTATTGGGTTCGTTTAACAATTTATAAGTAAGAATGGACAACAAATTATAATGCAAAATAAAATACAAACTTTTGTTACATGAGCCAAAAATTTCTTATTTTGTATTTTTCTTCTTAAAATTATGATTGGCAAAAAAAAGTGATGAAGTATTTAAACGAGTTTTTAATTGGTGGTTAAACATAATAAAATTATCTCGTTTAAGGGCTGGCTTCAGTGAAAGTTGTACATTAGTCACAGAAGCTAGCTTCTTCATAACCAGTAATTATGATCATAAGGGTTACGCTATAGTATATACTCGTATGTAATTTGAGAAGGGTAATGGGTAATGAAAGATAATTTGCATTATTTATGAGAAGAAAATAAAACACGTTCTTTTACATATATCGGGCTACAATGCATGTTGAGTTTAGAATTTTTGCTGAACTTTTAGTACGTCTCATAAAAATTTCAATGCAGTTTTGAAAATATTTAATAGCAAAAAATAACATTTTTCGATTCTAGTTTTATTAAAGATAATTTGCTTCTTCAATTTCAATTTTACAATAATTAGTACATTGTGGATCAATCACAAAAATTCTCGAGTTTTCTATTGTAGCTTTTATAAATATTGTTAGTGAGAACTCTCTAGTTTTCTTTTCTGTCGATTTTTGTGAAGTTAGCAATAAAATTATTGGTTTTGAAATATCTTAAATTTCAAATAGTTCTAAAGACTTTTCGAAAATCAGAAAACAGTGTATAGAACTTTACAACATTCTTATTCTCTCTTGTTTATGTATATGTGATTCTTTGTTAGTGGTATGTCAGTATAAATGTGTAAAATACGCTCAAGCTCCATATAAAATTATTAATTTGAAATAGAATAATGCCAACCTATCTTTATTTTAAATAATTTTTAAGTCTTTTTCAAAGAAACTGATAAAAAGGATATCTGAGTTTAAACTTTCTAATGTGAAAAGATGACAGATAAAAAATATTTCATAATATTTTATTTTTATTAATACAAAAGTATTTTACATATTTTCGATTTAAAAAATAATGTATTACTTTTTTTTTAAGTGGTCATTTATTATCTAAATACATAGTTTTCTATCCATTAAAAGAGAAGAAAAAAAAAAAGAAAGAAAAACTATTTTCAGTTTTTGATCAAAATTTTTAGAGACATTATCATAAATTCATTTTTATAATATTTATTATTAATCCTAGGATTAAAATATGGATATACATCCATAATACATGTACCACAATAGCATAACACCCTACAATTCACTGTTGGATACTTAAATTATTATACAAATAATCATGTACGTGTGGGCCTAAATGATTAATTAATAACACTATGAGGCTGATTTTAACAAAAAAAACACACATTTTTTCGTGTTTGATCTAATTGGTGATTAATTAAATTTTTCATGTTTTTTATTTTTCAATTTCTCTATGGAATACATTATTCTTACAAATGCAGTAGATAGTTTACATGACAACATGATTTCATATGCAAATTAAGTTGCGCATATTAGTGACTAAATTAAAAAAAAAAAAATCAAACATATTTATTTCTTCGCATAATTTGAATATTCGAATTTTATTATTTTAAAAATTTATTAATACATTTTTTTCTATTTTTTTGGTATTTAAAAAGCAATATATGTATATGTATATGTAGACATAATATGTATATAAAAAAAATATTATTTGAAATAAAAGTGACAAAAAGTGATTAATAATCTTAAATTTTATATCTACCGCATTTGTAGTGTGCAGTATCCACAAATCTTGTTTCTGTCATGTAAACTGAAACAACATTTATTTATTAAAAATTTAGAAAGCAAAAAAAAAACGTTAAACGTCAAGTTTAGTAAATTTATAATGAAAATAGATTCTGTATTCCATGAAAAAAAAATTATCTAAGAAAAAATTTCATAGATATTTCTCAACATTTCTTATAAATCGATTTCTAATGAAAAAAATTGAACAGTTTATTTAAATCAAACATGCGTAATGATCTATATCGAAAAATTTATGAGATCGGATTGACTAATTCCATAAATCACATTATGTACTTGAGATAAAATTTTATTGACAATTGGAAGAAAAAAAACCAGAAAAAAAAAGAATTCGATTTTTGATTTTTTTTCTGAAACATTTAGGGAAAACGAAAAAAACAAAAAATTTTAGAATTGAATTATTTTCGTTTCAGTGATTTCTTGTCATTACCGCGACACAATGTCTGATTTTTTTTAAAGTTAAATGTAAATTTTGACTAAAATATTATATATGTAATTTTTAAACTTCTTTCAGTATTTGTTCTCGGTTCGCCATTTTAAAGTTCATTCTCAACAAAATGTAGACCAATTTTTTTTATTTGCAAACAATTTAACTTCTCTGTAAACAAAACAGCATGTTTGCGTAAAGTTAGCATATTAAAATAATTGGAAAATTTATTTCTTAAAATACATTCCTAGTATACATACATATACATATTTTTTTCGCTAAAAACGAGAGACACAGAAGTTTGTACTGATTTTTTTATGTAAGTGTGAATTAGCGAAAATACTCTAATTTTTATCTGATTGATTGCCTTCGAGATTTCTAGCAAAAATCTTCAAAGCGAAGGCACTTTAAATGAATATCTATAAAGTGAAATAAAAACAAAATATACATACATGTATACCATTATAAAATTTAATAGAAACGAAAAATTAAGAAAAAAATATAACACAAAAAGATTATTTTCTAAAAATTGTCTCGTCCACATTAATTATCTCTATTGCAATTTAATAGTAAAAAAAAAAAAACAACTAATAAATTTACAAATAGCAATTATTTTCAAATTTTGGCATTCACGTTTCATATCAGCCAGAAAAAATTTCACAAATTTTCTAGTACACTTTTAGTTTTATCTGCTGAAAAAATTTTGGAACAAATTCAAACTGATTGTTCAACCTGATAAAAATACACAATAATTTGACACAAAGCACATGTTTTTTTTTTCTCTACAATTATTACCATGGAATTAAAATTCGAGAAAAAAAATTTATTTTTTTCATTAAAAATTCGATGTGCTTTTCTTTAAAATCATGCACTTTATTTTTTTTATAATTTTACTGTTTTATACATTTTTTTTTTTTTTTCATTGAAAAAATAAAAGGACTTTTATTATTTTATAACAATTTTTACTACTAGATTACAATGCATTATAAATTGAAATATGAGTTTGCCAATTTTTTAGCAATTTTTAAAGATTTGGAAATTTAACGTGCCAAATAATTTTGAAGTCATTTACAAGGGTAGCGCGCTGGCGCATATTAATGGGAAGTAGAAGATAAGAGGGGTTATAGGGAATGAAAAATTAAGTGTTGGTGAATGCCTTATTTAAACCTCTGTAGATAAAAAGAGAGGGAGAACAAATGAGAAGGAAGAGCTTTTCACAATTTAAAAGTTCTGTTTATGAAAGATTAACTATATTTCAATGTGAGTTCGAAAGGTGGCTTTAGAAAGAACTTATACATTTTTTTAGAATACCTTGTATTCTTGAAAAAATTTTTTTTTTGAAGCCAAACACTAATGGAAATGTAATTCTATTAAGTTCAGGATCGTTACTTTGTGGTATGTATTAAATTTTTAATATAACGTTCTATTAAATTTTTAAAATATTTAAATTGTCTTCGTCATTATTAAAATCTTCTTCAGAAATTTAAAAAAATTAAATAAATAGATATTTATATATATGTATATGCAGATGTGTTTGTAAATTCTTTGAAGCTAAAATAAAATTTATTTAATATGCAAAACCACACATTTACTTTTCTCATTGAAATACGTGCAGCATAACAAACTATTCATGAAATGAATTTTAAAGATGTCTGGAGAAAAGCTTCTTTTGTATTTTGATAAATTCACATTATAGAGATTAAAAAGATTTTAAAAAATTCTTCAAAATGCTGTAGAAACCTTTAATTATGAAATTATCCTTATGTTTTATTTAAAAACCACCCACCTTATATTCTTATATAATTTTTATTATTATTTTTATTTTATGTGAAAATGGCATAATCAAATATATTCTGGTAATTAAAAAAATGTCATTAAGGTGGTTTTCTTTTTCTATTTTTCTAAAATTATAATTTTTGTGGTTTCTTCATCACTTCATATTTAAATCCTAATCTCAAAGATTTTTTGAATGATACAAAGGATTTATTCAGCTTTGTATTATTTCTCTGTTTTAATATTTTTATTTTCTACTTTTTTATTTTTTTGTTGCTATTTTTGGAATTAAATTAATGTGATTTCAAGAGAAAATTCATTTTTTATTAATGAGCGAATAATTTTATAATAATATTAGGCTTATTTGTTTTTTACACCACAAACAAAAAATTAATTAACATGAATTTTACATTTAATTTTGTTTTTAGGAGAATACGTCAAATCAAATAAGGTTTTTGAAATATGAGAAAAATTTAAATAACAGCACATAGTGTAGGCGTCATTATATAATCATGAATGAAAGAAAATTGTTTTAAAATTAATGAAAACTTTGCAAATAAGTTCTAGGAATTTTTCGCTCGATATTAGAAAGCAAATTATCACCATATATGTATATTTATATTCTTATGTATTTATTTCACCAACATAATAATATCTTGAAGGGTTTCATATTAAAAATTTGTGTGTCTATATTTCAATTCAGTTTTAACAAACTACACATTAAATTTAAAATATGTATGTTTTTTAACCCTTTGGATAATATACATATATACATACTTTTATTTGAAAGAAACACTTGTGGCTGGCGATATGTACAAATTTTACAAAGTAATATATATGTATGTTACATACATGCATATGTGTATGTATGTAAGAAAAATTTAATATTGTTCAAAGAAATTTTTCAATGGATGCATAATTATATTGTATATACATATACAAAGTACAATATAATAGTATCAATCTTTGTGCCCATAAAAGCCGTTTTATCATACTGTAGTAGCTAAGAACAGAAAATACGACATTCGACTCGACTGGGAATCGAAAACAGTCCTCTATCTTGCCGGGATAGTGCGCTTACCAATGCGCTACCGAATGTCATGCCGTTCACTGTTCTTAGTTACCACTTAAACATTGATATTCAAATCTCCTACAATACTAAATAAAAAAATTCTTAAAAATGTATTCACAATTTATTTCAATATTTACAATTTTAATACTATACTTGCAGTTTCAGTACTACAGAAAAGTTATTCGTACTTTGACTAGTAACATATCGAACATTAAATTTAACTTTTGGTAATGATTTTAATCATTTAATAACAAAAACAAAAAGTTTTCAACTAACTTTTTAATAATATCAATTCGATATTACTTTAAGTAAAATTTTTCACAATTACCAGCTTATTTTTAAAACTTTTAGAAAAATGAAAAATTTTTGGAAAACAAATCAAAGCTTAGTTTATTATTTACGTATAAACTCGTTAATATTTATAATATCATTTTGAATAACAAATATTGTATTAATTATATTTATTTAATCATGAAAAACTACTTACTTAAATATCCACTTGTTCAAATATTATTAAAGTCCTGAAGTATTTCTTTGATTTATAAAAACCATGAGAATTTAATTAAATACATGTGATCAAAGTATAGAATGAAAATTGTATACCAATATGCAAGACTACTACATATCATTTTACATTTATGAAATTACTTTAAAGAATTTTTCCAACCAATATCTTTTGGTCTTTCTAAACAATGCTATGTTAAGAAAGACAATTACTATGTACTATCAGACCGCAATATAGTACATTCTAAATTTGCATTCATTGTCTTAGATTTATTCTTATTTTGTTAAATTGTTAAATATTTATGTTTAAACAGTAAAATGAACACAAAAGTATCTTTAAGTGGTTTCAAGATCTTATTTCAAGCTTCTACATTTAAAATCTTTCAGAACAAATTGTCTTTAACACAACCAAGTAAGTATGCATGTAGTACAAGAACTTTTCTTTCTACTACAGTGCTTTTACTATAATGATGAATTGTTATGGTCAAGAAATTTTTATGATTGTCATTTAAAATCTCTAATACAATTTCATTCGATTCAAATGATAAAATATTTTCATTAGTAAAACCCTTTCTGAAAATATTCAATTATAAAAATTTAATTTAATGAAGAACAAGGAAAAAATTACTTTTTTTTTTAATGATTCAAATAAATTCTGATAAATTCTAAAACAGCCACAGAATTTCTTTGAATTAATTATTTTAATGTTTCAATTAGTTGTAATATGGCTGAATAGAATAAAAAAAACAGTATGTACAGATTCAACTCTGAGGAAAACAAACCGAATGGAAGTACCTATTAAGGACATAAATGGTAATGTCCAGAGGAGAATAATATTAACTATAGAAGATAGAAATAAAACATATTATCTAGAGCAAGAAAACCTTGGAAAACATTTCTCAGAAAAGTCAAGAACCTTTCCAAAGCTACTAAGTCGTAGCGTAGGAGAGAAAGATGACCTTTTTATCTCCAAATATTTTTGAATAAAAACTTTATTATGTGGGCTGAATACATACTATTAAACTCTTCCACATCATTTCGTCAAATTTCTCTTTAAAAGTGTTTCACAAAAAAAAAAAAAAAAAAAAAAAAACATTGGGGAATATTTTTTTTTTTTCATATTTATTCAAAAGATAAAAATGTAACATGCCTAAAAGCTTCCACTTTATAAGATATTTTCTATGTGTTTTTCTTTTTCTACATATTTTTGTTTTCTTTTACTTTCTAATATTTTCGATATATACTTTTAACAAAAATTACCCTTAAGGTCTAAAGAAGAAAGTTTTTTGTTTTCTGTTTTTCAAACAAATTCTCAAGTTTGAATGTTGCCTGAAACAAAACAGTTAAGATAAACAAAATCTCTTCTGTTTTTACACAACATTTCAAAACCAAGTAAATATTTATCAGTTGTAGTATGTAGGTACGTCATATTATATTTATCACATTGAATTTGTGTTTATGTAAATAGCTAAAAACAAGCAATTTATAAAGTATTGCATTTTTATATACATATAATAATTTGTTAAAATTTGTATATCTTATTTATTAAGAAGAATAAAACCTGTCAGATATTTATCTATCGCAGGTATTTTTTTGTTTCTTAGGTTATTTCTCTTGAAAATATTTCATAAGTTTTTTTTTCTTTAGGTGTAATTAATTTGCTTATTTTTGTATATACATTATGAACCAGATTTAATACTTTCGTTCAACCTAGAAATCAAATATTTGCTTAATATTTCAATATTTTTCTTCTTCAAGTTAAGTTAGGTAGTTATTATGTAGGAAAGTAGTAGGAAAGTGTTTATGGATGTATCATTCGAACTTCTGTAGATTGCAGGAGGAAGGGGAACATATAATATAAGGTGGAAGACCGATTCTTAGTTTTTTTAAATTCATTTTTAGATTAATTGTTCTTGATCCTTGAGATATAAGAAGTCAAAATAAAAATTTTCGTGTTTTTCTAGCTTACAAGTAACATATTAAGTCCCAGAATAGACGTTGACCATTAAGGAACATACTCTGTGGTTATGTTAAAAGCTATATAAGATTGTCGATTGAAGGAGTCTTTACCACGAAAAAGATATTGTACTGAGAAATCCTAAAAACAAATTACTCCTATTAATACGATGTGGTAACTATAATTGTTTCGATTATATGAGATTTTATAATTTAAAAAAATTTCTTTAATTAACGGGCAATTAAAAAAATGTATTCACAAAATAATTTCATATGTACATTATATACTTTTTTTTTTCTAATTCAATTAACTTGTTCTCAAATCGTTTATCAGTTTTTCTATTTGTTTCTTCAAAATGAATTAGATGAGAAGAAAAACTTTCATGATTGTACATTTTAATAATTAATTGTGTTATGCATAGTATTTTAAAATTTATATATTATTAACTTTTATTTTCAATTATGTCGAAATTGTATAACAAAAACAATATGTGTTTTACAATTTAAAATTTAAAGTATAATCATGACGTGTTTTCATGTTGTTTCTTTCACATACTGTGTTTTTATTCCTAACAAAAATACATAGTACCTACCTACAAGAAATATGAAAGAAAAAAAAATGAAAAGTTTTAAATTAATTTCTATATTTTTTTTATTTTTTACTGTTTTTTTTCCGTGGTCTCAAACGATATACTTTTATAAAATAAATTATATTCATTCCATTTTTCATTTTTTTAATGAAATTTGAAAAGAATGTCTACGTATACTAAAATAAATTTCTATATATTGTTTTGTCATATACTATGTACATACATATCATATATAATACATTTACACATTTTGTGACAAGTATATAAATTCATAAACTTCACATACTCATTTAAAATTTATATACATATACTGTGAAAAAAGAAAAAGAAAACGAAAAAAAGTACCAGCAACGGAAATCCAATTAATTTCGTTCATGACACAGTCTGAGATTTAATTATCTCGAATATTTTATTTATTTGAAAAAAAAAAAAAAGTTTTTAAAGTACGATCTGAATACACTATATTTTGTGCTTTTGCATTCAATGCCAAAAATTTAAAATACCTTAAAAAAAAGTGAATAAACAAATTAATAAAAGTTGATATTTTTTATATTTTTATAAAAAAGAATGGCACTAAACTTTCTACAGATAGAAATTCTGCACACATGATTTTCAATTAATTTAACACATATTGTTTATCCTCAAAAAAAAAAAAAAAAAAAAAACGGAAAAAAACTTTGGTATTATCCAAAAATATAAAGCAATTTACTAAAATTTTTCAAAAGTTTTCGTTTTATAAATCATTATAAATTTTCTTTTTCTTTTGTACTTACTTTTCTTCTCATTATTATTTTTAGATACCTACACACGTCACATACTTATATCTATAGTACTAGTTAATATCATAAATAAATAAAATCTACATAATATATAATTACTTTTTGAAATCAATAAATTAATAAATAAAAATCCATTCAATGTACTACATATCCGTAAGTTCATTTTTATTCTTTATTGAATTATTAAAATCTTCTATTAATTAAATGTTTTTAATTGTCGTTATGTTTAAAAAACAAAAATGTACATATTTGAAGTATTGATTAATAATCTCTTTTATTATTCTCAGGATAATTGATTGTAATTACCACAAATTGTTGGGTTTTCTTTTTAAATGAAAATCTCAAACGTATAATTACTATTTAATTTATAAAATAATTTTTACCATAAACCATTATTATTTTTGTGTATGTGTATGTTTGATTCATTCATAATTTTGTTTTATCATGAGAAATTTTTGCTTTTCAATCTGATTTTTTATTGTCTTAAAAAAGGTATAATAGCTATTTAATGTTGAAAAAAATGTTAAAGGTGCTCGTAATTATCTGGTTTAAAGAATTTTAATAACAGGACTTAAGTTATATAATATTAAATTATTTATATTATGTATAAGGATTTACTATACTCATATAATATGTGTGTATGTAGTACAATTTGAATTTCAAAAAGGATATTTTTTTAAAAAAAAAAAAAAAAATTAGTTAATATATTGTAATTATAAAAGTGAATTCGAAATGTAATATCCGACAAACATACTATTTACGAATTTTATTCTATTTATACGTATTTTCTAGTTTTTTAAATTCAATAATATTATGTATGAAAATTTATTCAGTTTTCAGTACAATAACTTTTTAATAGTAAGATATTAAAATTGTAAAGCCAAATTGGGATAACGGAAGACAAAAATTAACAAGTATTTTTGGGGTTTGTGTTTTTTTTCTGTTTGTGTTAGTGCCAAATTTCATATTTTTAAAATTTGTAGTTTGGGCTGTATAAATTGTTATTACAACTAAGTCAATCACAACTAACCAAGAATACACGTGAAATGTGTATTTACATATGTATAAGTATGTATTATACATAAAAAGAAAATAACTCACACTTATTCTTTCGAATTTTCAATCAAAATTTTATGCTTTCTTGGAAAATACATATATGAGTTTATTGTCTCTTTTTTTTCGACTTTTAGTTGGTAACGTTGACTTATAATTTGAAAGATAAATTATATAAAAGATAATTTGAATTTAAATACATAAAAATCAATTTCTTAAAATTTATAGCAGTTACTTGACAAAAAACAAGTACTTTAAGCGTTTTATAGTAGTACGAGTACGAGTAATAACTAAATGTACCTACATACATATGTCTTATATTATTTGCATCTGGAGTATTCCAATCTCTTTGAAATTTGATGTGGAAGGTGTCTTCTTGCTATTGTCTTCAAATACCAGTTGTAAAATAATATTCATCTTCTTTTTTTCTGTTCCTAAAACAACAAAACAATCTTCCACATCAAAATGAAAAAAAAAAAAAAACAGAAATTGAAAGAGTTAAAATAGATATTACACATAAACTTGATTGATAATATGTTTCAAGATTTTTTCACTTTATGTGTGAAATTGTCCTTTAACTTGTCTTTCACTTTTTTTAAAATGAACTTAATAATAAAATATTCAATGTTTTGAGATATTATATTAGATTTCCAAAACTTATGTACATACCTACATACATACATACGTATACACATATGCACATACCTATGTTACATACTTATAATGATAATTAAAGTTTTTTGTCAATTATTTGAAACTGACTATTCAATAATTTAACGTTGGAATTCTTAACCTGATGCAAAATTAAATCAGGTGTGTAATTTATGAAGCATTTTTGTCAGATATTGAGATATTGCATGAGTAAATAGAAACTTTTAAAAAAAAAAATTTAAACGAGTTTTTTTTTTATTTTTAAATATTAAATGAGCTTAGATCTTATAGAGATATTCCTGTATTATATAATATTTTATTATCATTAGACAAAAATGACAAACATGAAATTGATAATATTTGAATTTAATTTTAATTAGCTTTTTCTTTCTAATATTTATTCAATAGAAGCTATATTTAAAAAATGTTAAAATATATCGATAAAGGACTTTTCTTCAATATATGTATATATTTTTTTTAATAAAATTTTAAATTCTCTTTTTATGTTTAATAATATAACAAAATAAGTACTGTTACAGTACGTGTTAATTTTATATTGATGTTTTTTTTTTCTTTGTTGAATTGAAAAACACTTTAACAGAAACGTGACATAGATCCTTGAAATAAAATACTTTTCATCACATCATTTACGTCAAAAAATTTAATTAAATCTTCAGAAACATCAACTTTTTAAAATTGAATTCTTTTTTTTCTTATTTTTTTTTTCTATTTCTTTCAATATTTCTTCTTTTTTTTTTCTTTGTATTTTTATAATAGAACCTTTATTATTAGGAGAGGAAAAAAAATATTTAAACGGAGGAAACCATGCTCTTATCATTTTTATAAGTACATGTTATCATCTTTTTCAAACTATAAATTTTTTTCCTTCTTTTCATTGTAGAACGTGTATTTTTCTTTTATAACAGCTTTTTAAATATTGTTTTTTTTTTTTACTTTCTACTTTTTATTATATATTTTTTAAATCGTTATTGAATCTCAAAACATTATGTATGGCAAATATAGTAGTAGTAAAAGTGCTCTTTCAATTTCTATAACAATAATAAAAGTATTCAATATGTGTGTTTATATACCCGTTTTTAATAGAATTTTCAATAAAATAAGTGAAAAGTAGTTCAATTGCTTATTCTTCGTCTGAATATAATATTGTTCAAATAATGTTTATACATAGGAACAAACATTATACTTTTATATTATATTATATAGTTATGTATTTATCGTAGCTATTTCCTTTATATTACACAGATAAAATATTGTTTTCTTTTAATGGTATTTATTTTCATGGTATTTTACTATTTTACAAATAAAAAATGTATAAAAATAGTATTAAAGTATATAGCTATTTCTGAAATTTCCACAGACATAAATCTGTATAAAAATATTTAGGAATCTTTTTCAAATATATTTCCATGTTCGATAATCTTTTCAATTGAAAAAGAAAAATATATGAGTACATATGTACATACATACATAAATATGCTGAGTAACTATTATTTAGTAAATTGATATTTAGTTCGAAAAAAAAAACCAAATCAAATCAAATAATTCCTTTCAACACTTTTTTTTATTTAAAATAATTTTTGTGCAATGAATTGAGATTTCGTTATTAACATTTCAAACACATTCTTTAGCATTAATTAATTTTTTTTTACGTACATATTATGTATATTATTATATTGTATGCTTCTATTTAGATCGACTTGTTTTATTTGGAAAACAAACAAAAAAGGTTTTTACCATTTTCATTCAAAGATAGTGTTATTTAATAAAAGATGCAAGCTATTTTTGAAGTTAAATTATTTAATTACCAATTAATTCAATTGAGAAATATGTAGGTATAGAGAAAAAATAAACTTAAAATAGAAGTAATTTGATTAGCGGACAAAAAACATTTAAAAAGAAATAATATATCTAGTACTAAATAGGGTAAGACACTCAGTGATAGGTATTATTAAAAAATATATAATTCTTTAATAATGTAAATAAAACAGAGTATATAACTACATGACTCTATATACACTTTATTTAGGCGATTTTTATTTGCTTCAAGGTCGATAACACATAATGGTAGATTTTAAAAATTAATTATCAAAATACAGTGAAGATATAAAAAGAATTAACTTACAACTTTTGCTTTTTACACTGAACAAAATTTTGAATATTTCGTTAAAAAATTAATTTTACAAATGTTTACTGTAAAAAGAATTAAGTATGTTTAATTTAATTTACATTTTTTTTCTTTTAATTCAGTACTAGCATAATTTCAGTGTTTTAAACTAATAACATATTACTATTTAAATGGTAATGCTGGCAATGTGTGGTTTTTGTTTAACATAAGCATAGAAATAAAAACATTAAAAAAAAACTTAGATATATAATATTTATTCAGAAATTATTTTACGAGTATAAAAAATACACTGAAACTGAATTCACTTTTTCATATAAAATTCAAAATTTATTTAGCATACTCGTCCTTATGTAGATAAAAAAGTGAGAAAAAACAAACAGATAAACCAAAAATAAGTTATTATTCATTCATCTATAGTTGTGTGGAGTGTCAATCACTGGGTATTTCACCTTATTAATCGATTACGGTCATCGGAAATTAATTATAAACTAATTTGTGAATAAGCAATATGTAAGAAAAAACGACATTTACAATTGTCATCGTGTAATTTTAAACTTTAACAAGAAACTAGAAAATAAAAACTTTTGTTACTAATTTAAAGAAAAAATTAAAAAACGTTGTTCTTTTTTTTTCAATTTAAATTCAACACAATTAAAGTAATATAATTCACTTTGTTTTTCTTCTTAAATTTATTTATTTCCGGACATTAAATAACTTTTTATTAACAAACTATACTCTTCATTTTATCTTTTATAACAATTGGTAACAATTTATCTTTTCATTTAATATAAATTTGTTACTAACCACAAAACACTCATCACTATTATGTACACAAAAACTTCTTTGATAATAATTAAATTCATTAAATAATTTCAATTTATAAAATATATAAACCATCATTCTTTGTTCTTAACATGGAATTAATTTGAAAAGAAAATTATGAACCAAAAAATGTATACGAGTAATTAGCGAATTATTGTTTTGTTACGAGTTTAATTTTCTTTTGTTGTTTTTTTTTTTTCTTTTTGAAAATAAATTTTATTATAACTGCCAAAGTTAGACATATAATTTTATCAAATTATTTTGTTTTTTCTTTACTTTTTTTTTAGATTAATTAATTTTTGTTGTTTCTACTGCATAAGGTCATATTAATTTTATCTGTTGCTATACTTTCTCCATAAATATAAAATTTATTGTACGTACTAAGTGAAGAAAGTTTTGATAAAAAAAAAACAACAACAAGAAAGAAATTATTTGAAATCAGGTATAATAAGATAAATTGAACAGAATTGTGTTTGAGATACATACATATATGTACATATAAGTAATTATATGATTCATAAATTTTTATTCAAGAAAACAAAAAATATTAACAACAACAAAATTTAGTGGAGAATTTGTTAGAAAAATTAGGTTTTATTTTTTTTTCTGTCAAATTGAAAATTGTTTGTAAAAGATTTGTGTTTATTATTTTCTTTCTTATTTTATCAGTTTTTAACATACCATCTTACGATAAATAATAATAAAAAAAAAATCAAATCAAATCAAATACAAAAAACAAAAACAACGTTAATCCCCTATTTTTAACTAACATAGAAACATTCAAAGTAAGTGAAGAATTTCCTCCTTTTTTCTCTTTATTTAACTTAACTTTCAAACAAATTTTCACTTACAAATTTTTTTTCCCTTGTAGGATTATTTCACTTGTCAATCTTCATCGTGAAAAGGAAACGCACACATTTGACTTTCATTGTCAGCATGACAGGCTTATTCATGATATGTGCCGAATCCTTTGAGACATAATACAACACGAGACATTCGAATTTTTTTTCATGTTCTTGTTGTCAAATAACAACAACATCATATTGATCAAGAAGAGAAAAAAAAATCTTGTTAAACTTAAATTGTTTAAAAAATTTATAAATTAGAAAGGGATAGAGAATTCCCAAAGCTCATTTTAATAATATAAGAAATATGTCTATGTCTACATTTTTTTATAAGGGGCAAAAATTTGATGTAAAAAAATTTATTTTGTGACTTATTATTAAATTTATTTGATAGTTTTTCAATTTTTTATTTTTTATTTTTAATTTGAAAGCTGGAAGATAATAAATATTTAAATATATTCATAATAATATGACAAAGTAAGAAATACCTACTTTATTTAAAAGCCTTGTACAATGTATATAGACTTTTGTTAACTTTATAACTTAGTTTCTTATAATACATTCATTCTCATCTAATGGACACGCAATTTCTAACAACCATAATTTCTAATATCTAAATTTAAAAATAAATTAACAGATTTTTCCTTTTCCATAAGAGTAGAAAAATTGCGTGTAGTGAATTTTCAATTATATTTACAATATCCTCGAAAAAAGGAAATGATAATGCTTTTAATGTTTATCGCATTTTTATTGATGAGTGGGAAATAGAAAGAATAAGAAATGAAACTTTTTTTTTCAAGGAATTTTTATGAACAAAATGGAATTGTATTTTTAGTTAATTTCAAAAATAAAATACTTCAATTTATGGTTTGAAAATCCGCCTGTTATAAAAAATAAATAAATTTTCGTAATTCATATGATAATGCATTGTTTGAATGTACTCAAAATTTAAATAATATGAAAGTCTACGTAAAATTGCATAAATTGTACATGAATCAAAAGATTACAAAATTTTAAATAAGATACAAAGTAAGTATAATATGCATGTTTGTACGATATACATATATTACATTATATTATAAGAAAATTGTAAAATTGTGTATTACTTAATTTTAAGCATGTACAGCACTTTATGTATATATATGTACATAAATACTATATACATATACTCGATTATATAAAATTTAGGAATTATTATATAAGTACAAACATACGTACATAAATATGTAAATTTATTTTACTCTTTACAATTCACTGAACCTCAAGGATATTTTCACTTCAAGAACACATTTCATATATTATTTTATTTTCCTCCCCAATATACTGTGTATATCATTTATATGTATAAACAGCAAAAATATATAAGAAAATTCTATAAGATGAGATTTAAGCTTTAGGCGTTTCTGTAAATGATAAATGTGTATATTACACAGGAAATCAAAAAGGGATTGAATTTTATTTTGTATTTTGTATTTTTTTTTTTTTTTTTTTTGTAATTTTGAATAACACTTGAAAATTGTATGTAGATATGTCAAAAAATTTCATACTTAAATACAATTTTCACATTTGAATATTTTGAATTTATTTTATTTGTTTATTTGAAGTAACACCTTCTAAATTATACATACATACAATTTTTTGAGGTTATATTTCAAGATAATATTTAAAAAAAAAAAATTTATTCAGGAAAAAAGCTTAGCAATGAAATAAAACAATTTATCTAACTTTAAACATTAAAAGAACAAATTTTTTTATATATTATACACAAAAATCTTCAAAATAATACAGATAAAATATCAAAGCTATATCGATATAGTACTTATGATAAAATTCTGTGATTTTCTGCTTCAGAAGAAGATTGAATGATTGAGGAAAGATACTGGTGTTTTTGAAATATTTGAATTTTGTTCTTTTTTTTTCGCAAGGAAAATTTTAAATCAAATTAAAAAAATACACAAAGCATTGGAATACAATGCAGGAATTATTATTTCAAAAATTTCATGATAACAATCCCACGGGAATATATTTTATAAATTAACAAAACCCCATTAACAAAAGTCAATGGTCAGAGACTATAGCAAGGGTAAAACTTAATCATTAAAATCAGTAATATAATACAAATTCAAGTATCTGAAACTCATAATCATTTTAAACATATAAAAACTTTATTGATATTATTTTTTCATCCTCCTCCTACTATGCTCCTACTATTTTTCTTCTTCTTCTTTTTTCTCAATTTAGCACTTATTCATAACTTTTTTTTTCTTTAATAATTTCTTTAAAACTTACATATATTAAATTACTATGTTGTTGTTGTTGTGTGGGTGGGGGGGATGCGGATAAGGCATCCACGAGCACTCAGACAGGAGAGTCCATTGTACTCAGCGCCCCGTCTCTAGTAAAATCTCCTCGTTTTCTTAACAAACGAGAGGACTTTGTCTAGGGGTTGAGAACAGATGTCTTCCATTCTCATTACATCAGAGTTCCATGTATGAAGCCTTATCCTAGAGAAGGCCGGGCAACAGCAGAGATAGTGCTCTGTTGTTTCGGCCTCCTCCTGGCAGGCCCCACACGTTGGGTCCCTGACCACTTTCATGACCGCCAGATGGTGGTTACACGTGTTGTGCCCTGTAATGAGCCCAACGAGAGCCCGACAGTCTTTTCTACTAAGGTTTAGAAGAAATCTAGCCGTTCTTTCCTCAGGCTTTTTCACAAAGCATTTCGTACCACTGCAACCAAGTAGGGCAGACCATCTTTCCGCATGGATTTTCTCCATGTGTTTGGTGATCCATCCACTGATCAAGGCGCAGTTGATACCTATTGTTGGTTCCGGTCCCCATACAGAGTTAAACGTGCCCTCCTTCGCGAGGGCGTCGGAGAGTTCATTGCCCTCTACACCATGGTGACTTGGAACCCACAGAAGCTTAAGTTCATTGTGTTTGCTAATGGATTTAAGTTTCTTTTTGCATTCATGGACAATTTTGGATGTCGTGATTGGACTCTCCAGAGCCTGCAGCGCAGCTCTGCTATCACTGCAGATGCAGAGAGCCCTTCCACTCCATCTGTTATCAATTATCCAACATGCCGCTTTTAGTATGGCGTAAATCTCCGCTTGGAAGACAGAAGTCATACCACTTAGCGTATATGAGTATTTGATATCACTGTTCAAATACCAACCCGAACCAACACCGTTTCCGGATTTGGATCCATCCGTATAGAAAATATCTGAGGCCCCACTTAGAGCAGCAGTAGTATTTGACCACTCTTCCCTTGTGGGATACATTACATGATATTTTCTACCAAACATGACACTTGGAGTCATGTCATCCCAAGGCATGTTGAAAAGGTTGCACTTTTCAACAAGTCTGTCCGACATGACTGCATGTCCCACGCTTGTCTCTTCCCTCCAGCATCCGCTACGTTTCAGCCGGTAGACTGACTTCATCGCTACCTCCTGAATTTTGAGATCCAGTGGCAGCAGATTTAGCAACGCGTCGAGGGCTGCACCAGGAGCTGAGCTTAAGGCACCAGTGATCCCAATGCAGATTTCTCTCTGTAGCCCATTAAGTATTCGAACACAGGTGTTAACCTTAGTCCGTCTCCAAAAGACCACCGACGCATATGTTATAATGGGTCTAATAACTGCCACATACAACCAGTGAGTCATATACGGCCTTAGCCCCCATGTCTTACCAAAGACCCTCCGACATTGCCAAAAGGCACACCGTGCCCGAGAGACCTTGTTGTTGACATGACTTTTCCACGAAAGCTTGGTATCTAGTGTTACTCCCAGATACTTTACCTCCGTGGAGAGTTCGATTACCACACCCTTAAGGCTGGGTAGTTTCAGACCGTCCGTTTTTCGTTTCCTCGTAAACAACACAATAGTTGTTTTCCTAGGATTAACAGAAAGTCCGTGTTTTTCACACCAGCTTTGAATCTTGTCAAGTGCTATCTGTAATTTATTACAGATGAGCGCCAACGATTCACCAGCGATCAGTGAGCATACATCATCAGCATAAGCTTGAGTATGTACACCTGTTAAAGATTGCATCTCATCCAGTAGTGAGTCAATAAGCATGCTCCAAAGCAGTGGCGAAAGAACACCGCCCTGAGGACATCCTTTCACCGCCCTAACTAAGTCGCATTCCCCATCGATCATACCGTCAGTGAACAACAGTCTGTTGGATAGCATGTAGTGGATCCATCGAACAAGCGTTGGCTCCACTCCATGTCCACCAGCAGCATCGCACAGAGACTTGTAGTTTGCATTGTCGAAAGCCCCCTCAATATCCACGAACACACCTAATGCGTACTGTCCTTTATCGTACGCCTCTTCGATCCTGGAGACTAGATCGTGCAGCGCAGACTCACAGGACCTTCCGCTCTGATAAGCGTGTTGTTTGCTGTTGAGAGGAAATCTGAACAGTGCAAAGCCCCTAATGTGCTTCTCCACAAGTCGCTCCAGACTTTTCAGTAGAAATGACATTAAACTGATAGGTCTGAAGTTTTTTGCCAAGGTATAGTCATCTTTCCCAGGTTTGGGAATGAAGATTACCTTGACTTTCCGCCATTCAGAAGGAACGTAACCCATCGCTAGGCAAGCTCTGAATATTACATTCAAAGTTGGGGCTAGGATGTCACTTCCTTCTTTCAGCATTGCTGGATAAATGCCGTCCATCCCCGGTGTCTTGTAACTTTTGAAAGATGACAAAGCGAACTTTATTCTTTCTGTAGTTACCACCTTCGACGCGACAAACCAGTCAAGTCTAGAAGGTTTCGAAGCATGAGCTGTGAAACCACCCGTTAAGCCTTCAACCTGGCAGCCCGAAAAATGAGCGTCCAAGAGAAGCTGGAGCGCTTCCTGCTTGGAGCAAGTAAACGATCCGTCAGTTTTCTGTAAACAATCCAGCTTGGCTACACTGTCGCACTGAAGCACTCTGTATAGCCTGGCTGTTTCGTTCAAGCTTGTCAGCTCTTCACAGTAGGCTCTGAAAGATGAGAGTTTTGCAATCCTCACCCTCTTCTTGTATTCCCTCTGCAAAGATCTGTATGCATCCCAGTCCACTTCCGCTTTAGATCATTAAAATCAGTAATATAATACAAATTCAAGTATCTGAAACTCATAATCATTTTAAACATATAAAAACTTTATTGATATTATTTTTTCATCCTCCTCCTACTATGCTCCTACTATTTTTCTTCTTCTTCTTTTTTCTCAATTTAGCACTTATTCATAACTTTTTTTTTCTTTAATAATTTCTTTAAAACTTACATATATTAAATTACTATAGTTTTATTTCAACCTACTTTATCATATTCTATAACATACTTATTTTTCAATTTCAAGAACTGTAAGTTTAATTGTAAGTATGTGAAAATATATTTTATAATTTTAAATTCATTTTTTATTTCTTCACTTTTCTTAAAGTAGATAAACGTTGCTATATCATATATGAATTATTATATTAAAGGTATATCCCACAAGTTACGTTGGAATTCTTTAAAAGAAAGAAATTATACTTCAATCTCATTGGAATGCATATTATATTCAGTAATGAAAACTAGATCAGGTGCAAAAGAGAAAAATGCATAAATTTATAAAACGATGTAGACACATACATATGTATATAAGTACAATACATATATATTTTTTTTCCACACATATAATAATAATAATATACTATAATCATATATGATTACCTAACACAACGGTTAGGCGATAGGTGTAACAAGTGCGAATAATCAAGTGATTTTCATATAATAATAAGCACACTTTTATCTGGATATCATTCATGTGGATTATATTCTATTATTTATTCTCAGTCTCAGCGGTACAATGAACAAACATACATATGTATATGAATTTCCCAAGTATTAAAGTTTACTTTAATGTTTTAATATTAAATAGTTCTTGTATTTTTTTTTTATTATTATGAATGAAAAGGAAAAAAAATACATAAAAGAAACAATGATGATTCAACGATTCATACATAATTTATTCAAGAGATAGACAGGTAAAGGTAATTCAATTTTTTTTTTTTTTTTTTACAGTAAATACATACATTATATGTATACGAATATGTTTATACAGTTATAGAAAATAATGTACTTTAAATATAGCATATTTACACTGAAAAATATATGCACATACATATGTATGTATAGTATATAAAAGTTTTGATTATTATAAATGTTTACTCAAATGGTGTTTGATATTCAAATGCATTAAAGCATCACAAAAATAAAATAAAATTCACAATGCAATAAATTTAATCATGTTTTTGTTCGTACGAGTATTCTGTTATTATTATGTAAAATAAAATTTAGCTTGAAGCAATTGTACCTGTGTAAATTTTTTTTAATACCAGTAAAATATATTCTCTTAGGATATAAATGCTATAGTGATACAAAAGGGTTTTGTTTTATTATAATGCATAATGAATTTAAAACAAAAATATTTCATGATATTCTATTAAAATGAAATAGAGAATTTTTTTCAAACTACGAGTATTTAAATTTCTAAATACGAATTTTTTTACAATAGAAAATTGTATTTATCTGTTTTTCGAATTTTATTAAACAAATTTTTTGTATATTATGTACAAAGTCTATAATAAAATTTTTTATAAAATTTAAATTCTATGTTATCGAATTTTTTTATGAGAGTATTTGAAAAAAAAAAAACGTACATGTTATTTATATAAAATGAAAGAGTTAGAAATTCGAAATAAAACATTTTCACTTTCAAAGTTTTTGCATCAATAAAAATTATTGCTTATTTATTTATTTTTTTTAATAATTGCTAAGTCATGAAGATACTTTCTCGTTACGTATAGCACGTAAAGGAAGAACAAGCTTAGAAAAAAAAAATGCTAGGGAAAAGGAAAAGAAAAATTGCTTCACGTTTCAATCGAATTTTACATTCAGAAGAGCTACTTATATTTCTTAAAAATACTTTTTCAAGTTGTAAGATAAATTTATTTTTTTTTAATTGATAAACAACAGTATATATTTATCTGTAAAAATAATTGATTCTAAGATCCGATACTCATGTTTAAATTTTTTTGAAAAACATAAAAAATGATTCATTTTTCTTATGATAAAGGTTTTTGTCTGAATATCGAATAATTTTTCTTTAAATTTCTAGTTTTTCACAACGTTTCTCTTTTATTCCATTCAATAAGAGGGAGAAAAAATATACTTACTCGCAGATTTCTATTCTTCCAACAAATCTAAAATAAAGAAAAAAATAACATTATTTTTCCTTATATTTTCACTTCAAAAAATCGATAAATTGATTAAAAATTCTTAACACAGAAAAATTCGTTATTTGTTTAAAGAATTTAACATTAAAAATAAAAACAACAACAACGAATATTAAAACTACAAATATGAATTTAAATTTTTTCTCTCCACTTATTTCAAAATTGTTTTTACAATTTTAATTCTCATAATCATCATCATCGTCATCACCGCCACCACATCACATTATCATCATCATTCAATTGTCTGTTCATCAAACTTTTGCGTACAAAAAGGATGTTTATATAAATATTTAAAAAGAAAATAAGTATAACTTGTGGAAATACGTAATCGTAATGTAAAAGTTTAGGAAATTTCTTTTGTCGTGGTATTTTAGCAATGTTTTGTTTTTTTTTGTTTTCAGAATACTTTCTGCCTTGTTTTTTTTTTTTTATTTACTTTATTTGCTTTACGCCTTCTTTTATTTGATTTTTCAAGAAAATATTAAATTATTTATTCTTTTTGTTTATGGTTTTGTTTTTTTTTTCTTTTTGCTATTCTAGTGTGAAAATATTGTCTTTGTGAAATAGAAAAAAAAATAATTGTGTTTTCAAAATTCAAAATTAAAATTCGATTTGTTATATTTTTATTGTAATTGTTATTTTGCCTTTTCTATTTGAAAAAATATATATGTACATATATGTTTTTAAGATAAAAAAATACATAGCTTTACTACACTCTCAATCCTAGAAGAAGAAAAAAACTAATTTTAATTTAATTTAGTTCATCCTTTTCATTATGGTTTCTCAGTTTTTATAAATAATTTATTTGAATTTGAGTCTTCTTTTCAAATTTGCCTATTCATTTCTAACTTTCTAAATTGTCTTGCTAGAATAATGTTACTATAGTAGATAATGTTATTTACAAAATTTCGTTTAAAAATCAAACAAAGAATAGTAATCATTTTGAAGATAAAAAAGACATCAAACAATTTGCTAACCAACATTTTATATATAAAAAAAACAATATTTTTTTATTGTTATTTTAAATTAAGCAAAAACGGACTTGAATAAACTGAAAGTAAAAATTAATTTTGGCAAATTGGTAGAGGAAGAAACGGAAGAAAACATTTACACATTAAGTCATACCTCTTAATGATGTTGATTTCTTTACCCAATTTCATTTCCTCCTCATAACTTCAAATATTAGACTAATATGAATATATTACATATAGTTTTTTTTTTAAATTCTCCAAAATAACACTTTTTAATGCTAACAAACCAAGGCCTTTTATGTCCGGTCTTTTTTTACACAATTTTCCTTAACACAGTTATTGTTAAGCGATGAACTTACATTTACGCTGCTTTTTTAAAATATTTTACTTACATTTTATATATTTAATTAAGTTTTTGTAAACTTTTTTTACTTTCTATCAACACAAATTTCGTATTTTTAATTCTACACAGTACACACTTAGCACCTAAAATGAGACCTACACATGTAACGTTTTTCGCTTTTGTAGATGTGAAATTTTTAATCTTCTTTTTCATAAAATTTTTATACTGAAAACACAAGAGACTATCTAGATTATACACAGGACATACAGAAGGTCATAATTTGTATACGATATTATTATTATATAAGAAAAAGCTAATGGTTGTTTTGTTATATTCTACAACCATTTAGTTTTAGTTAATAAGTTTCAACAAAAAACACAAACAAGTATCATGAATCCTATAAGTGGGATTTCTATTTGTAGGAGTTATTTACACTTCCATATTGTAAACAAAAACCCAAAACTGTATAGAAAACCCTGAATCATCTGTGTAAGGGTTTCAAAATATAAGCTTACGTCAATTACAACCTACACGTAACAAATTATTGTTTATATCTCCACGCAATTTCCTAGTAACACAATTTCTGATATCTAAATTTAAAAATAAATTAACAGATTTTTCCTTTTCCATAAGAGTAGAAAAATTGCGTGTAGTGAATTTTCAATTATATTTACAATATCCTCGAAAAAAGGAAATGATAATGCTTTTAATGTTTATCGCATTTTTATTGATGAGTGGGAAATAGAAAGAATAAGAAATGAAACTTTTTTTTTCAAGGAATTTTTATGAACAAAATGGAATTGTATTTTTAGTTAATTTCAAAAATAAAATACTTCAATTTATGGTTTGAAAATCCGCCTGTTATAAAGAATAAATAAATTTTCGTAATTCATATGATATGCATTGTTTGAATGTACTCAAAATTTAAATAATATGAAAGTCTACGTAAAATTGCATAAATTGTACATGAATCAAAAGATTACAAAATTTTAAATAAGATACAAAGTAAGTATAATATGCATGTTTGTACGATATACATATAGTACATTTTATTATAAGAAAATTGTAAAATTTGTGTATTTTTACGTATACATGAATTTAATTCATTATATCAATTATAAAAAATTTAGGAATTTAAAACGAGTCTTTTTAATACCAAAAATATCATATATAAAATTATTGTATCGAGTATCGAATAGCTACCATAAATAAATCATAATTTATTTTCTCTTATCTCTCTTAACAGGAAAATAACTTTTCTCTTCATTTCGAAATTCAATTTACTACTAATTCGACCCTCGACTTCAAATTTGAACATTTCGATATATTCGATATTAAATGAAGTCGATACTCGATAGTCGAACAACAGTTTAATTTTTAAAAAAAAGTGAGTTTAAAAATCGAATTGGTTTATTTATTTTTGGTAAATTTCAGTAAAGTTTATAATAACTTTCAAAATTCTGGTTCTATGATATGTATAATACATATCTTAACATTAATCTGTTCTAATAAACTATACATATTATGTATATTTTATAATCATTACGATATATTACGTTCTAAAGTGTTACTACACGTACAACAAGATAAGAACTAATCACAAATATATTTTACAATGAAAAATTATCATAGGACATGGCAGATTCAAATTTAGAAAATTAACTGGTTTGAAATGTTTGCGTTCAGTTGGAAAATTATTCATAACGAAATAGAAAGTAAAAATTATGTAAAAATTAAAAGATAAAAGTGGTGTATTGATTACGATATCCATTACTTTTTATTTTCTATGTAGAAATGTACATAATTTTGATTGACAAGAACCCTTAACTGTATAACAAGCCAGATTCCCAAGGTTTGGTCTAGTGTCTACTGATCCAGATTTCGACCAGATAATTGCCTAATTGAAATTAGAAATTAATATTCTTTTCAAAACAAGAGTTTTTGGTTTTACTTTGAAGATATCTATGCTTCTATCAACTGTTAAAAAGAAAAAAATGTTTTAGAGCATTTTTTTAAATGCCGATTTTATTGTGTATTTTGTCAGATTTTTATCACTTAATTTTTTTTTTTTTTTTTAAATATCATCTCAGTGAAGTTTCGGTTTCCCAGCACTACCTAAACATACATGTGATGCTTTTTAAAAGAGAAGACAAATTTGTCAACAAATTTGTAGACGAAATTAATTGGCATAGGTAAATACGTACCTACATTTATTTTTCTTTTTCATTTGCATACTCAAAATACAAAAAAAAAAAAAAAACATTCAAAACCTTTATAAAATATAAATTTAAAATTACCATGCTTTGAAATAAAAACAAGAACAAGCAGCATATTATTCCCAGTAAAATGAATAAATTAAATAAAATTCAATATAAATAAATGTCTTTGTGTGTGTTTTATTTAATCAAATTAAGATTTTTATTTTATTGACACACTGTAAACAAATTTTAAGAAGAATTTCTACTCTTTATGTTATTTTGTATATTAAAATGAAGCTATAACATTCATTCATATATATATACAGATTTTTAAAAATTAGAGAAAAAATAATAATAAACTTCTGTTGAAGAATTAAATTAGTTTTCTTGAGACTCTTGTCAACATTAATTACTGTGTCCCTAATGATAATTAGGTTTTGTAAATTACAAAATTAGATAAAAATATTTTAATTTGAAGAACAACAAATTTAAAGAAAATATTTTCAAAAATATATGTATATATGTATTCCACATTTGTATACAATTTGTACGTTACATTTTAAATCTGGGTTATATATACATGATTAAGAAAATAAATAAAAATTGTATACGTGTATGTACGTACATACACGTTGTTTTGTTATGTACGACACATTCGAACATTTTCAAAAAAAAAAAAAAAAAAAAAAATGTATAGCAATAAAATGATTTTAATGCGAAGTTCATCAAAAATTAATGAAATTTCAGGTCAATACATGAAAAAAAATTTTATATCTTTGTTTTTAATTCAACCTTATTTTAAGTACGTTCAATTTAAACAGTGTAATTATCTAGGAAAATAACAGGATATATATATTAAAATATAAATTCATAATAAAAATTATATAGGTAGTATATTTTTCTCTTCAAATTCCATTATCCCAATTAAGTTTTATCTTCCAATATATTTTATTATCATATATAATTGAGCCTACATTTTTTTAAAAAATTATTCCCTTGAAACTAAACCTACTTCATAAACTAAAATAAATGAATATTCTCGACAAGGATCTGAACGACCTTTTTTACTTTTTTCTGCTTATTTTTATATGTTTTGTCCACTGCAGGTTATTATTCGAAATGACTTTTGAATGACTCCAGGAATGCAATATCTCCCATACTTAAGTCCACTTAAATATATATTATTAACGACCACCATCATAAAGACCAAAAAAATAATTTTTTCTTTCATAATTTTATTATTAAAAATTTTTATCTTATAAAATAACGCAGTCATTCAATGGCAAAGAAAGACTAACCGATACGGACTTCGAACATGATCCTATCTGATCCAATCTAAATCCATTTCATATCAATTATGTTTATAAAAATAACTATTATATACATATGTATCTATCTACCTGCAGTTCTTATACATACAATACGTATGTATGTATATGATTTTTCTTTATTCTTTTATTTTTTACTTATGTTTCTTCTCATTTTCGTTAAAAATTAAAATGAATACCAAACAATTTGATCATTCGTAACGCGCAAAGCATTTCATATAAATTATAAAAATATTATTTTAATATATGAAAATATTAATTTAATTGTTTGAAACGTTGCATATACAAAAAAAGATACACCTGTCTTGTAAGACCACTAACTGAGAATCTTCTTTAATTTTTTTAAAATTTTTTTTTGTTGGCGACTTAAGTAAAATTTGTGTAAGAGGAAATCGATGCATTCCAATTTAATGCTGACTTGTAGTTAATCAGATATTTTTGCATATTTTCAAGTATGTATGTAATATACATTATACGTGTTACTATTTGTGACTTCCTCACAGAAATCTGTTTTTTTTTTTCCCTAATTTATTCATATGAATGATGATTTTTTTTCTTCTTGATATTAAAATCCAAAGAATGCAATTGACTTTGATTTATTTTATTGTTACTGAATCACACTTTAACAATTTATTTTAAAGTGCATAAGTATCTATAACACACACAAAAAAAACATACATCCATGTATCTAAAAAGAAGTGAAAAAATAAATAATAGAAAATTTTTTTAACAACGACATATTTTAAATGAGTCACTAAAAATATTCAGTGTTACAAATTAAGAAAAAACCGCAAAATTCAATAATTTATCAAAGTTAATTTTCTTAAATAAAAAATTGAAATAAATATTATTTTTAAAAACAAAAGTTTCAGAATCATTTTTGTGAATTTACCCAATGAAACTGAATTTTAAAATAAACAATCAGATTATGTTTTATCTTATTTATTTTGTTGAAAATAATAATCAAAACCACATTATCTTACTATTTTCGTGAAAACAATTTCATAAATATTAAAATATTTAAATACACAAATACACAAGAGTAGTTCAATTTTATTTTAATAAAAAAAAAATACAAAAAAAAAAAAAAAACACGTTTTAAATTCAACGGATTCTTGGAACAAATTAAAATTTTAAATTTGTTGCTGTTGTTTTTTTGTTTTTTTTTTTTTTCAACCATTTTAAAAACCTACAAAAATATTCTCAAAATCTTAAATTATGATGACTGTTATGACATTTGCGGTTAATACACATAAGTTTATCAAAAATCAAAAATTTAATCAGAACTTCTTTTTTTTATGAATTAATTTATTTTGTTATTGTTGAGAATTCTTCCAACTTCTACATTAAATTTAAAATTAATGCCTTAGTCAAAAAGTGTAAAATTGTACAACGCACGAAAAAAATTAAGTTCCCTTTCATAAAAAAAATTCATGTAATTCGGTTTTTCTTTTGTTTCGTTTGAATAAAATAAATTTTTAGTCTAAATTATCTCCGATAAACATGCCAGTATGCAAGCTTGTTCTTTTATTCATGTCCTAGTTTTTAGTTATTTTGAACTACAAGGGACATACTATACAAGCATACTTCCATTATTGATAAAGCATAAATTCTCACTTGTAGTTAACATGATGCAGTAAAAACTAAAAACTACCACCTGGTGATGCTTTTATTAGCACATCGATGATAATTTATTGAGAAAAAAAAAACGGTTACGTTTCGCACATAGAATTTTCATAAATCATTTGCAATGAAATTTAGTAAAGGGATATAACAGGGATGTACTCATAATAAGTTTTTTGCTAATAATAACAAAAGTTAATGGAAATAAAGTTTAAAAAAAAATACCTGAAAATATTGTGTAAACTTTAAATTTTTCAGCCTAATTTTTTTTTAGTACATACTCTTAAAATTTAAAAAACAGAAAAATGTAAATTATTTTTGTAGTTTTTACCTTATAAAAGCATTTTTTGAAGGATAATATCTTTAATAGAAAATGTACTTTTACGTACTTCAAACCACTTTTCCTTTGACTTTTATATAAATGTATTATATTTTTAAGACATAGGTAATTTTATTTCAGATTTGATGAAATAACAGAAATCTTTTATATTACATTAATACATTCATAAAGTAAAATATGTTCTACATGAGGTTTAACCTATATATTAAATAGCATCGTTTAAATTTAAAAAAATATATATACATATGTACAGTATTGTGCAAAACAATAGCAACCAAATAAGTATTAAGGAAATTTCATATTTTTTCCAATTTTTATTATTATTGTCTAAATACAAAAATGTGATTTCGCTTAAACGTTAATACAAAAACAAATTAATCGCATTTAAAAAAAATTCAAATTAAATCGTAATATAAAAAAATTAAAAAACTTATAGCCAGTTTCACAGTGGAAGCTTAAGCCAAAGCTTAACTAAGCTTTTGTAGATAGCTTAAGCCTCAGATAAAGACTACTAGATTTCAAGTTAAACTCAGTTTAACTTCAACTATAGAACTGAAAAAAGTGAATGAACTCAGTTTAAGACTTAAGCTTCGCTTAAGCCTCACTGTGAAACCGGCTATTAATATTTCAATGTTTTTTGCTGTGCATTACCGTTGTTTCACGTTCTTCTTGGATAGCATTTGTTTATTGGCTGGTCTATAACTTCTTAAATTGTTTTCTAAAGCACGTCTGCGTATACTGTACTTGCATCTAAAGGTAAATTCAATGATTTAACAATTTCATTTCATGACACAAAAGAATCTTTTTTTATCAGAGCACAAAATCTTCTATCATCAGAGCATCAATTCTTCTAAAAGTTGCTTTTGTTTTGCACAGCAAAAAACATTGAAATATTAAGTTTTTTAATTTTTTTTATATTACAATTTAATTTGAATTTTTTTTAAATGCGATTAATTTGTTTTTGTATTAACGTTTAAGCGAAATCACATTTTTGTATTTAGACAATAATAATAAAAATTGGAAAAAAATATGAAATTTTCTTAATACTTATTTGGTTGCTATTGTTTTGCACAATACTGTATGTACATTGTACATACATATATTCAAGCCTTTTTTATATGAAATACAAAAATTGAAAAGAAAATTCTTTGAAAAAAAAAAATAACTTTTTAAAAAGCAAATTGAAAAATTTAAGTTTAGTAACAATTTTCAAGTATATACTCGTACTTCTCACACAAACAACATATAACTTCGGTAGGTATACATTGTATGTATGTATGTAAACTTTTGAACATATAGTGATGAGAATCTTCAAAAACATAACTATGTCAAAAGCATGTACTCGAATACACATTTGTATCTTTTATTTCTGTAACCTAAAAGAATTTTTTTACCACTAATAAGCCATACATACATATGTATGTTTAGATATAGGTACATATACTAGTTATTAGATATATTAGTAACAGTTTAATTTTATCATAGAAATGAAAAATTTCTTTTTTTTAGTGATTTTTTTTATTTATTTCTTTATTGAATTTAGTGAATGAACTTTGATTTTCTTTTTCTAAATTTACCAAACAAAAAAAAAACAATTTCACGAAAAAAAAAACATTTTTAACAATTTTCTGATTTTGAAATATGGATGTGTACATTTACGGCAAAATATTGATTTAAAAAAATTGCTTCGATTTTTTTTTTTAATGTTTAAAGTCTTAAACTTTTTATAAATTGTCTCATGTTTTATAAATGATTATGTCTTCTTCTTTTTTTTTAAATTTATTTTTTCTCTTAAATGAATTATTTATTAAAACCAATAAAATACATAAAATGTCATGGTCATTATGTGAGAAAAAATAAAAAAAAAAGGCATTCAGTGAAAATCAATTGTATATGTATAATTTTTCGTGTTATGGATCACTAATTTTTTTCTTATTTCTTTTTTTATTTTGCTTTCGGCACTTTGTGCACATATAACTCTTTTTTTTTTAAGAAAAAAGAGTTATCATTGACATAGGTCGACCAGAAATATGAGGGTTTCAGAAAAAAAATTGAAATTTTCATTCTTTTACTACCTTTTTTTTTTATTATTTAATTTTTTTTCATAGTCATAACAGCATATTCAATTTAATTGTTATGACTTTATAAATTCTCATTTTCAAACCTTCAAATTTTATCAAACAATAATATAAAAAAGGAACAGTCACATCACTTTCAGTTTAACAGACCTACCCCATTCTGTATATATTTTTTTTAATCAAAAACATCATAACAGCAGCAGCTGTACAACATACTCATACTAATCGTGTATATAATTCTGCTGTTGATGGTTTTGATCTTTTGATACTTTTGATTATTTCCTATACCAGCATCATTCCTTTTCAATATTATCTCGTTATGTGGTTTCAATTTCTCCTACTTGATGACATTATTAAAAATATATGTATGTACATTGTGTATATGTGTTGTACATGGTGTAGATCCCTAAAGACTAAAAAAAATAATATACTTTCTTTTTTAATTCATAAATTGCAATCAAATAATATGAAGATGATATTAAATTCATGAACATTTCTGACATTTGCTTTTATTTGTTATTTTTCCGAATGCCTAAAGATTATGTTCATTCAAAGAAGTCAAATTATTCTTATATTGGACTTTGAGACTATGCCATAATAACAAAAAATCAATATTTTTGCACTTTTTTTTTTCTTTTCATAATAATATCTACTTTTTTAGTTGTTTTAATATCCACAATTTTCATTTTGTTGGCTTAAATCTTCAACAAGAAAATAATTGAAAATATAGAGTGAAAATAATTTAACCATGGAAAATGAATTCAAAAGAGGATTAGATGATTGCAAAAAAAAGGAAACATTCAATGTTGAAAATACATTATCATGCTGTGAAATATTGATTATTGCGGCTTTTACTTTTCTTTTTTTTGGAATAAATATAGTTTTTGTTTGCACTGAATTCTTTTGTTATTTTGTTTTAGTATTAAAATTTTACAAATTGTACCTATCCTTTTTTCATTTTTTTGTTTTTTTTAATCCCATTTCTACATCATTTGAAAATTAATTTTTGGAAAAAAGTAACAAAAAGTATGATTTATTTTTTTTTCTTCTTTATTTTCAAATAATGAAAATCTTTTTGAAAGGATGCTGACGAATCATGATATTTGAATATCTTTTTTTTTGCGAAAAAAAAGCAAATACTTTCATCTGTTGTTTTTGAATATATGATGAAAACCACCTGCGGTCAGTTTACATGTATAAATAAAAATGTACGACTATGTATATGCTTAACTCTTTGAATACATTATTAATAAAGTAAATTCAACAGATGTGGACCATCAGTTCACCTGTCTATTTAGGAACAAAAATATGTAAAATAAAGATTCAATCTATAGTACAAAAAAAAATGTTTTCTGGATATTTTTTTTTTTTTCAATTTGTTTGAAGATTTTTATCATGTGATTTTTTTGTAGGTAATTTGAATATGCATGTGCAAAATAAGGATTAAAAAACTTTTTTTAATGCAAAGAAAAAAGGATCACAAATTTATTGATGAATAAAACTTTTTTAAAGTATAGGTATACATATACAGTTTTCAATATGTCATGAAAATCATTGAAAAGATATTATAATACAATGATAATTTTGAAAAACTTCATAAATATTAAAGGTGTTACATATTCACCTAAAAAATTATTATATCGGTTATGAGAGTAAAGGATTTTGTATAAATTTAAAAAAAATATATAAATAACTACATATGTATGTATCTGCAAAAAAATAATCAAATAAAAAAACTTTAAACGTAAACATTAAACCAAAATTCACACTATAAAATCAACAGATGCTACTGTATCTGTGACAAATTTAAAAAAAAAAAGCAGTTATGCACAACATGATGACAGTCATTATTAAAAAAATAAAACCCACCACCGACGATTGGGGATTTAAGACTGTTAGTTAATCATTAAATGATTTATTAACCATCTGTTACTTTTTATACGAGTGTGTACTACAATTACTATATTAAAGCAAACTAACTTGAAGTAATTTCTTTTTTACTCATACACTGTAAATTTTCTTATTAAAATCTTTATTGAATTTCAGATAATAATGGACACAATTTCATGGCAATTGAACATTTTAATTACTCACACTTTTATGATTCTATTTGACACAGTGTTTATCACAAATAACAGTTGTTGGATTTTTTTTTTCATTTATTTTTTTAAGGATTATGCAATTCACATTTTATTTTGAAAAAAAAAAAAAAAAGGATAAAATTACAATAAAACATCAAGTGATTAGAAATTATTTGCAAAACAGATATCAAATGGAAGTGAATTTTAATCTTGAATTATTTGTTTGACATTAATTGAGAAATATACTAAAATAATAGATAATTAAATATTTCTATTGAGAACTTTGTGCAGTGTTATTCATATATGTATGTATGAATGTATGTATGTATGTATGTATGTAGCATATATGTATGGCTCTTATGACTTATGCAGCAAATTATTTCAACTTTATATTCGATATTCACACATAATAAATCTTGCAAAAAAAACATACATATGCATGTGAATATATTTTTTTTATTTCTTTAAAATTTTAAACGACTGTTTCAGAACTAGCCCTTCGGCCTTCACCATTGTTTAACAAAGTTATAACCTGAAGATATTAAGAAAAAATACACCCTTAACAAAGATATTAACATCTACAAGACATAACAACTGAATGACGGTTTGAAAAAAAACTAAAAGAAAAATCTTAACTTAAAGAATCTTCTTCTTCAAAATCTTCAAACAATCCAAAGAAGTTTTCAGTCATGGATTATTATTTCTTTTGAGTGATTACCACCAAGAGTGTGGCCATATTACATATTATGTATGTATGTATATACAAAAGAAGAATAAAAAAAGTTGTTTTTTTATGAAATTTAAAAGAAAATAAAACTGAAAACGGAAGAAAGGAAAAAGAAAGGGTTTAATAACGACTTTGTTGTTATGCTACTCATGCTGTGAGATATAATTTTGAAATGAAATGAAAATATGATGAGCTGTTAAACCAAAAGGATACTGAATATTTGAATAGTTTGAGTTTTTAAATGTCATGTCGGGAAAAAATAAAAAAATTTTTTTTCCTTCAATAGGCAACGAATCATTTGTTTACAATTATTATTAACTGAATAATTACATTGCTAAACGACGTCATCTGTAGTAAATTACATATTAATAAACTGTAAATAAACTTTTATGTTCAATTCTTGATTTAACACATTTTATTTTTATCCCAAATAAAACAATTAAATAATAATTCTCTTTGCTTTTCAATGTAACCATAAATGAAAAATGTATTACTTAAGAGATTTTTGATAAAACAAAAGCATTTGACATTCAAAAAGTATATTATGATAATTCAGAAATATTCAAGTGTTCTATAGAACTAATAGGTAGGTAAAATGTTGAAAATCTGTACATACATACCTATATGTACATAATTTAAAATATAAGGTGCAAAAAGGTTTAAAGACCTTTTCAAAGAACCTTATTCTTACTTGACCTTGATAACAACATTCTCGATGACATTACCAAAACATGATAATAAATAAAACAAAAACAATAACGACAACAAAAATTCCATAAAAGTTCTTGTAAAAATTTTCATGGTAACCGTCTATGTAGAAAATATATACATACATATATCTTCTTAACGAATGACAAGCACATGGCACACACAAGAACAAAAAAAAAAACAAAAAAAATGTACAAACTTTTGTTAACAACCTGAATTTTTCTACTTATACTATACCGTGAACAGATGTTTTCTTAAATTTTAGGTTGCTATATAGCATCTATCTTAACTTTTTCTTCAGGATTTATATTTATATATATATTTATAAACACATATACATACATTCACATACTCGTATATGTATATTTTAAACATTTATTTTTTCATATATCCTTATCCTCAGCAATTTTAAGTTTTCATCTTTCATATTACAAGTGTGATTAATGACTAGCATTTGCACACTTTACAACAATCATATTTTATTTTATTTTTTGTTTTTTCTTTCTAATACCAAGATTTCCTTTCCTTTTTTTTTTGTTTTTACAGTACTATAATCACATTTGTTGTCAGATCACGAACATCAAGTTAATAATGGCTATTAACGACTTTTATTTCCAAATAAGTAGAAGCACGCTTTATATTCTGTTTAATCTCAAGGCACTCATGGTAATGAAGATATTGTCAAATCAAAAAAAAATTACTCTCCATATTTATATTATACCCGACCTCCCATAAGTTATTTTATGTGAAAAGAAAAAAAAATTAAATATAAAAATCTTATATGTGACTATCAATTTTTCAATATTGAAAAACAAAAAAAAAAGTAAAAAGGTACTCTACTGAAGAAGTCTTGATGACATTATCATTAATACATTTTAATACCATAAGGGGATCTATTACTTTAGTTGAATTCAAAATAAGCCAAAAACTACTCTAGCACAACAATTTATTCTCATAAAATTAAGATCATCTTAAGAAAAAGCCGAAAAAAAAAATTTTTTGAAATTTTAAAAGCCTATTTGTAGATATCAATTGATGTACTAAGAGTGTTTTATTTTTTTTTTCCCGATTTTTGAAATTGACTGTAAGTAATAATTTGTTTTTATAGCTTCTTATCATGTCTGCAAGACACCACGATTTTACAAACATATCACCGTCTAATCTTTGATTTTACACGTGAAAAATAAGGAACGAAAGTAACATTATTACACAAAATTAAGTGAACCTACTTTTTTTTTTTTTTTTTTTTATAACTATAAATTTATTTTCAAGTAATAAAATAAAAATATACAATTTTTATGTAAATCATTTTAGTGGAATATTAAAAATTAAGTTTTTATATAATATACATACGAGTATAAGTACGTATGATGGATACTTGCTGTCGAGGACTAAATATTTTAATGTACGAGTATCTTCATTTACAATCAAAAAATAGGTACATACATACATACTTCCAATTCGTGCATATAATTTCTTCTTATTTTACGAAAATTTTTCTGCAAGAAAACGCACCCTTTCTCCACACCAACAAACTATAGTACCTGTATGTACCTACATAGTTTTTGTTTGTCCTCTTTACAAATATTAAAATTTGTACAACAAACGTCACGCTATATTTACCATATGTATATTAAGGTAAACCACATATACGAGAGGGTTGAATTATTATAATTCACTGACCATTTTATGACACGAGACATCATTCGTGTAACATTGTGTGGTCAGGATACGTCACGCATTTATAATCATTACAGATCTTAGATAGTATGTATAATATGCATTTTTATTTTAACTTTTTTCTACTCTTGTAACTTATGTTTAATACATATGAATATGACTTATCTTAATCATTTTACTTTTACATTATTTTAAGAATTCATTTTGATGATTGATTAGAGTATTTCTTCTTCTTCTTCTTCTTCTTCTTTTGTTTTCTTTTATTTTTTTAATTATTTTTTGTAACAGAAGTAATCTAAGTTATAACTCATAAGGATGACGGTTTTATTTTAATTTCTCCCGTTACGAAAACCTATTTCCTTTTCACTTTTTTTTTTTTGTCCAATATACAAGAATATGTACATATTTGAAAATCTAAATGCATTTCGTAATTACAGTTTAGATGAAAACATTTTACACGCTAAAGTAATAAAAAATTGTACTTTACTGCTGACAAGTTTAATTTTAAAAATTGCTATAAAACTTTATTCTTGATTCTCATGAGAAATAATATTATTTATGTTATTTTATGATACATATATGTATGTATGCGTAAAATCTTACTATAAGGATGATGTATATATTCAGACCTATATACATATACATATAAATACATACATATATGAAAACTGCAAATTAAAAACATATTAAGATGTAACTTACATGTTGTAATTAATTTTTATGAATGGAAACATTTTTATTATGCTGACATATTTTATTTTCAATATGAGGCGTCTATAAGACTAAAGTAAGGAAATTTGAAAAAAAAATCGTGAAAATTGATTATTTACAAATCTTAACAAAATCTTATGTTTTATAAAATACAAATATAAATATTCTAGGCCGCTGTAAAAGTAAAAATATTAATAAATACATATTATGAACTGATCGATAATATTAAGACAAAATCAAAATTATAAATTAGCTTTACGATTTGCAAATGATTTAACTATTAAAATGACTTGAATACTAAAGGAAATGGTTGTTAGTAAATATAGTGGAATAGAGATGATAAACCTACAAACATACATACAGAAGCTCAAAAGTAGACAAATATCAAAAATATGAAGATTTAAGATACAATACACCACTTGGCAAAAAAGAAAATAAAAATTCTTAAAGACAAAGTAAATATTTCACAGAATAAAAACAAACTGTTTTCAGGCCTTACTAATTAAAAATATCCGTCGAAATAAAAAAAAACTAAGTATAAATGGCTACATATAAATACATACATATATATAAGTGAAAAAAAAACCTAAATGTGCCTCTGAAAATTAAATTTTAAAAATAAAAATTTATTACCCTAAAGAAAAAATTTTTATCTCGATGTTAATTTAATTAACTTATTATAAGAAAAATTAAATAAATTTGAACAAATAAATGATTTTATCAACAACAACAAATATTTCGACAAAATTAATCGTTTTTTCTTAATAAGTTGGAATTTTATTATTTTCAAAATTCCTTCTTTGCAGTACAAATACCAAGACCTTTGAAGTAAATTGGAATAATAGAATTTTTTTTCTTTTGAAATGATAAAATCAAGGTACGCATATTTAATAAAAAAAATAAAATATCTATTTGGATATTTTTTTCTATTAATTACACTGAAAATGAAGAGAAAAAAATATATTTTTATTTCTACGATGTCTAACTGATGACTTGAGATAACTTTTATCACAACTATTTGAATTTCGCTTGACTTGAAATATTAAAATCCCGCTTAATCTAGATAAAAATCTAATAAAAGATTCATCACCCTTCAATTATACCAGTAGCACAGCCGCACAATTATTTTTAAGCTTTTCTTTACTTTTTTTTTATTTTCTTTTTGTATTACTTAACAATACATAACATGTAAAACCCCTGTAAATCCCTTTAAAAATGTGTAATAGTACAGATATTTGCGGAATATTTTGAATGATATTTCAAATGCCTTCAATATTTGATTAAAAACTATTCATTAAAAAAAAAAAAATAAATAAAATATTATTTGTCTATTGTTGCATGCATAATATCTCTTCTTATCTCCATATGATACCAAGCAAATACATTTAGAAAAATTCTATTATATTTTATTATTTTTACATTATAAAGGATAGAAAAAAAATAGTTACGTCCTTTTATATTAATCTATTTTAAATCTTGGATCAGCTCATCATTTCTGTATTACATGATATAAAGAAACATATTATACTATACATAAGTAATTTTGAAAGGGATATAAAGATGTAATTCTCTAGGAATAACAAAAAAAAAAATAACCCAGAACGTTATGTCACAAGGGACTTAAGAGTGAATTCTTCACAAATATATACAGATGTATATACTACAACATGTACGGTAAAATAGGGTTACCTGAAACAAAATTCAAAGGAAAAAAAACAATAGTATTGTATATCGTGGAAGATAAATATTTCTTGTATTTACGGCAAGAACAAGAAATTTTAAAAACTAAAATCTTATAGTGTATATGGGTGAATATTTGGAAAGAGTGAAATTTCGAAGGTAAAAATGGCCAGCGAATTTTTATCAAATTTTAGCAAAAAAAATGCATGAACTCATGTCCAATAAATTCAATATTCGATACAAAAAAGGTGCATTTTCAAATTTGAATTTTTACCGTTATTTTGCTAATTTTATGAAAATTTGTTACAGCAGGGGAATGATTTTGCTTGCAAAAAATTATTTATAAATTAAAATTTATTTGATTTTTCGTTTTGAAAATATGTTTAATTGTATAATTTGTTTAATATGACTCAATTTATAATTAATTCGAAATAATTTTAAAATTCTCCTTCATATAAATTTTCAAATTTTCCAGGGGAATGACGTTTTTGTACTTTTTGTTAATTTTATTATTTTTAAAAATACAAAGGAGAATTTTGTCGCTGCACGTGATGTACAGCATGTCGATTTACATTCAGTTTTGATCAAAAGTTTAAAAAAAAGTGTTTTTCACTTTTTATTACTTACCAGGGGAATGACAATTTCAGTGTGAATACTTGGTTTTAGCTATTTCACTATATCATAACAAAGATCGCGAACTAAACATGTTAAAAGTAACAACGCTACTAAAACAAATATGAGTCATGCGTAACGGTTTATCAAAGCCAGAATTAATATTTGAGAATAACCATATTTAACTCTTAAAATACAAAAAATTTGAATTAGTGTAGTAACATGTTGTTGGAGACATACCAGGGGAATGACAAAACGCATGTTCTAGTCAGTTCTAGATCATTTTTTTTCAAATAAATTCCCAAAATAAATTAAAAATATCTGTTGAACCGAATAAAATATAAACTTTTCTTACTTTTCAAAGTAACTTATTTCATATTGTACGTAAATTTAACTTTTTATACTTCGGAGACCATATACACATTAGGTAGTTATAACAATTTTCCAAACCGATTTACCAACCTGTTTTTACAACTATTCGAATTTCATCTGAAGCTGGTACGACCAATTGTAAGGAAGTGTGAGAGTATTATAACTACAACCGTAAAGCTAAAACTGTTATTGATGATTCATATTATACCAAGTTGCAAAAAAATTATACCAATATTGTAACAACCAGCGTAAAATAATCGGTTTAACCACCGTGTTTACAGTGTTAGATGGTCGAAACATAACGAAACACATGTCACAATCACAGTAACACTATTAATAGACATAATATTTGAACAACTTTGGAACCAAAATACATATACCTACATATGTACATATCAGCTAGTTTAAAGATGTGAAGTAATACTATTGACAGACATTATGGTTAACCAACCAACTTCTTGGTTCCGTACGTAACCAGCTCAAATCAAGTGGTTCTGATTTGGTTCACCATATAAATGAAATGGTTAATAACCATTATTAACCAAGAAAAATTTACTTGGTTTAGCGTTGACAAGTACTTTCCAATTGTAGGAATTGAATATCAAAAATGTTTAGGTACTAACTAAGAACAGTAAGCGGCATGACATTCGGTAGCTCAGTGGGTAAAGCATTTCCTCGGAAAGGAAAAGGTCTGTGGTTCGATTCCCAACCGCGTCGAATGTCGTTTTTTCTGTTCTTAGCTACTACGATTTTCAATTATACTATTAATTCATTCTACATACATATTGATAAAAACAAGGATTAAGAGAAGGTTATTTTTAAAAATATTTGAGATTTTTATTTCACAAATACAAAATAACTAACAAAATTCAGAAAATACATAAGATATCAGTACGAACTCTTTTAGCAGAAAAAAATTTCAACAAACAAAGTGTCAAAATAAACCAGCTATGTCTGTGTCTGTCACTTATTTTAGTTCCAAAGTTGGTCAAATGGAAGAGTTGGTTAATTTTAATATTTTACTGGTATTTTAGTAATAGAACCTTCATCAAAACACAAAAGTATGAGCAGCCAGACAATTTTATTCTCAAATGCTCATAAGATATTGGTGTCATACACCAATATTGTAAAAAGGTAAGTTTCCTTTACTGGAATCAAAAGAAGAAGAAAAATAAACGCTCGAATTGCCCACGTTTTACCCTATACACTTTCTTTATAACAGCAATTGCTCTCAACTATTATTTTTCCTGTATGATATTATAATTTAAGATACGAATTTGAAGGGAACTTTAATAGTTTAGTTTTACCAATAGAATTTATTTATGCATCAACAGAGGAAGCATCAGTAGGATATTTAAACAAAATGCACATATGGGCTGAAAAATATTTGAAAATATGTACATACAAAGTACTGAACTCTTATAGGAGTAACTAGCTCTTAAATTATTAAATTTATAAGATTTTCCCTTATTGGAAATTAGAATTCGATCATATGTCTATTTTATCAATAACAACAAAAAAATCATACCTTTCTGCCCGACATACGCGCCTATTATAACTTTATTATCGTTCTAACAATAGTCAAATAATTATGAAATTTAATTTTTTTTCTACCCTTATATTTTTGTGGTAATTGAATTCCTTCTCAATGAATATGAACTTTCTCTTTCTATGATGTTCATCAAGAGTCACTAATAATATTTTCAATGGACTTTTATTTCATTAGAAATATAAGAAAAAGCTATAAATTAAACGTATGAATAAAAAAAAAAAAACTAAATAAAAATTTGTGGTCTTGTTATAATTATTTCATCCTTTGTGGTTTCGAAATGATATAATTGACTGCTGTCACAACGAATTTGCTTTCTTCATAAGGATAACTATTGTACTTGAGAGGAATACGAATAACGGCTGTAAATTTACACCCAAAAAAAAAAAAAAACGGACGTGTAATTTAATTTGTGTTTTGAAAATGTGTGACAGAGACGAAAGAAATCAATTTAAAAACTCGTATTCAATTTTCTTTGTAATAAATTTTTTTATTTATCGTACATACTTGTAAGTAATTGTACTATGAGAATATTTTCAAAATTTCAAAATTAAAAAAAGAAATAAAAACCATTTTAATTAAAAAACCCTTTTTTGTTTTAATTTAGAAATTAAATAAATTTACCAGTAAATCAGTTTTCCCTCGATCTAAATAATATTAAACCTTTATTTTTAATATTAAGTAAACTCCCATCTTTTTTAAGTACATATGTATTAGGACTCATTACATGCTGTAATTATAATTATTATTTTGAAATCCATCATCTTGTAATGTGCTATTCCTATATTATATTACAAATTAATTATTAACATGAAAATTGATTTACTTTTGAATTTTAAAAATTATCCCATCATGATATTACACATTTTTTAAACCCAGTAAAAGGGTTTTCTTCTTTAAAAAAAAAAATAAATAAATAAATAATAATTTTGTTTTTTCTTTTCTATAGATGAGTTGAAACTAATAAATAAAATCAATTTATAAAAGTATATGATAATTACCTTTAAATTCCTTTTTGTTTTAAATATCGAGAACTTAATCAATATCGGTAAAAATAAAATGAAAATTAATTGAAAGTTACAATTTATCAATCTTGAATTTAATTAATATAATATGTGAATCATGAAAATCGTACACCTATTAAATTTCTAGTATACCAATGTGATAATAAAAATATTATTTAAAAAATTATTAAACAATTAAAGTTGAAAAATTATCTCGACATGAAACTTGTATTTAGTATGAAGTACATACATACTTTATTTTCAGAACTAAAATTTTCATATTTTTCTTGTTTAATATTATTTATTATTATTATTATTACAATATTATTCTTTATATTTTATATATTTTAAAATTTTTTTTTTTAATTTTCTAATAGGTAATCGATCAAAAAAATAAAATAATACAATAATTTTATTTTGGGTTGCTTATTGTGAAAATAATGTGAAAATATATTCCAATAATTAGAATCAGTTGTAATTGTTTTGAGCGCGACTGTACCATATATGAATAGGACGGGCAGTGGCCGAAGCGATAGAGTGCTGGCTTCTGATGCTGAAGGTCTCGAGTTCGAATCTGCCTAAATTCACAGCTTTTGTCATCTTTTCATCTTTTGTCTTTAAAAAAACCATGTATTTTTTCGAGCTTTATTGCCTTTTGCACTAAAAGGTAAAAATATGACTTTATTCCACAGGCTGTAAGCCTTCACTCATTCTGAACCAAAGTAGGTAGAGTCAAACAGTAGGAGAAAAAATTGTGCTTCTTCTTTATTGTAAAAAAATGGTGTGTTATTAAAATGTTTTTTCGAGAAATTGGTTTTTTCCAAAAATTCTTTGCGCAAATTGTTATTTTGATCACTAATTCCTGCGATAAGGTGGCTGAAGACATGAAGCTTATGTTAAAATGAAAGAGCAAAGAACTCCCTTACGTTACGTATGCATATCATTGTTCTACAATAAACGACAACGGAGATGCATGGTATTTTACCAAAAAAGTCGCAAAAATCATCTTAAACCGGACACCGTGAAGAAGACACTGGCACTAGCCTGCAGACATCACGTCTTAACAATTATCTTTTTTAACAATTTTTTTGAATTTTTCGTCCATATATATCATTTTCCTGTCAATATAATGTGGAAAGTAATTACAAAACACTTTTGAGTTAAAAAAAAATATTTTATCAATTTATTGATGTGAGTCCCAATCATTCAAGAGAAATAGATATTATATTCAAAAAGATTTGTGGAACTTAACCTTAATTGTTAATTAAAAATATAAATTAAGAAACTTAAACCTTTATCTTTCTAATTAACTGACGGTAATAAGAAAAAAAATATATAATGAATAACGCAAATACTTTATGATGGTCCCTTATTTATTAATTTAATCTAATTTTCTTTCTTATTATTTTTGTATATTTGCAGAAAATTCCTTTGTTGTTAAGGTGGTGATTATTAAACAAAAACCCTTTATAGAAAATTTATTGTCAAAGAATTGTGATCTTTTGTTTATTGATAAAAATACATATTCGTACTTACTTATTTCAATATCATAGAACAGCAAATAAATTTAACTCTTTTAGATATTATTTGCTACATAGTTTAAATCAAAATCAATAAAACAAAACAGACATACAAACATATGTATATGATTGTAGAAGAAATATAATATCTTAACATACATATATGTATGTATGTATGTACAAAGTTACTTAAAGAAATTCGAAGATTTAAAAAAAAGGAAACAAAACTACACTCCAAGACTTTAAATTACAGTGTATTTGTATGTACATAAATTGTATATATGTATGTATGTATGTTGAATAAACATAAATAAAAATCCTACTTGTAAAGCAATTTTTTAAAGATGAATAGCAAAAGTTGAATTACAGTTCATGGTAGCAATGTCTTTCAAGATAATCCCAATGTGATAAAAGACTCCGTCGACCTAAGAAGTCATGTTCGAAAGTCAGTAGTTATATTGCAAAAAGAAAACATAAAAAGAGAAAAATTACAATGTATGTGCATAAAATTGTTTAAAATGTATTTCTTTCAGTCGACTAGGTAAACTTTGATATAGCATTTAGTAAACATTATATGTACATTGAAATTGAATATATATGTATGTATGTGTAATCACAGCCTTTGTACTTAAGTACTCTTTTTTTTTGCTTTTTGTTGTAGTTTTTACAGATACAGTGCAACCTTGTTACATTTTAAATTGTAAAGTGAAAACAGGTTCGATCGATAATAATTTATCTCAGATATTTTATAGCAAAAGTAAACAAAAAAGCAGCCAATTTGCATTGTAAAATAAAGATTTAAAGAAAAACAAAATAAGAAAAGTACATGTAAATTTAAAATCAATTCAACATTCTTCTAATAGTACGTTTTGTGGTCTTAAACAAAATATTACTAAGTATAAAGGTGCCATCAAAATTCTTGTTTAATAAAATTAGAAACTTGAAACTTTATAAGAAGTAGTTTATTGAAGGAGGTTTAAAAGTTTACAACAAAATGTTTCAGAGTAATTTTTAGTAGCAGTAGTTTATAGTATGTTATTCTATCTACTAGCCATTGGGTTTTTTCACTATCAGAGGCAATACAAAAGTATTTAAGCAAATTTTAAAAAATTATGAAGTTATCCAATAGCTCTATAGGATATACATACATATGTATAAATCTGTAAAGATACTGTGTCATTATCGTTAAAACTGAAAAAATCTTTAGAGTATCGGCTTCTTAGTACATTTTTTGGTATTTATCGTTCAAAAAAATAATACAAATTTTCTTGGAAATTGACATAACACTTTTTTGAATAATAACAAAATATTTTATCGATTCAGTATTTAAAAAAATAAAATCAAAAGAAGATAAAAAATTAAATTTTAAGAACGTGTTTAAAATTTAAAATTTTCGATATATCTAAATTAAGACTGGTCCAAAAACTGCAATTATATGCAGGTTAGTGTTTCATAACATCACTGCTCTATTATAGTGATATGTATTTTTATTAAAAGTTTTTAAAATCTTTCAATTAAAAATTTTCTTAGTTTTGATTCAACAAATTTTTCTAAACCTCACCCACACATGTTATATTTTATTTTTAATTTGAAACAATGAATTTAGTGGGTCACGTCTCATTTAAAACTGTAGGTATATCATATGATGAATGAGCGGCCCAAAACTTTTAATGGACTGTAGGGCCAAAGGTATTTAATGAAACCACATTACTACAGAAACAATATAATGAAATTTCAGTATATTAAGGGTCCTAAATAAACAGTCAACAGACGCATGGCAATTTCGTATTCTTTTCAGATTTTTAACTTATAAATGCAATAGATTACATTATTGTTAAATATGTACATGGACGAACACCTTGGCAGAAATGTAAATTTTTCTTACAAAAAAAAAAAAGAAAATGGATTAAAAGAATTAAGAATAAAAAATAAAAAAAACATTCTTATTATGGTCGAAACTAGATAGTATAAAAGAAAACCTTCAAATCAATGTTAATATTTCCATGTTTTAAGTTCGAAACTCTTTTTAAGATGAATATTATAATTTCAATTCCAACATTATAAGCAATTAACGATGATATAAATAAAAAAGCCATCAAATTGAAATGACAAAGATACTAGGTTATGGATTACAACAATCTACAACTAAAAAATAAAAACTATGTTTATGTATCTAAACTCATACAATACTACAAAAACGAGAACCTTTTACCACAGAGGAGGTAAGTAATATAATATAAGTAGTAATTTTATATATGTAGTCATTGCTTTTACTTTAGTAAGTGTAAAACTTTCAATGCTTTAGAAATTCAATAAAAAGGAGAAGAAATATGATAAAGTCAAACATATAAAATCTATTATATAGTTTAAAATTTAAAATATACATATAATGTTTTTTGTCAATAAATTCCATTTAATTTTTTATTCATTTATAAGATACCTTTGTATCTTTTATTTCTCAAATAATCTTATATAAATTGTTGTTGATAGTTAACTAAAGTCATTTATAACTACTTTTTTCCCATTTATAATGAAACGTAGTATTTGAAATTGATTCCTTTTTTATTTTCATCTTCTCCAATTATAAAAATATAACATATTCATTTACATACAGGGGATACACATTCATATGAATCTATTTATTTGACAAAAAAAACATTCAAACAAAACTATTGTATCATCCCATCATGGAGCAAAGTAATAAAAATTAAAGTTGAGAGAAAAAAATATTAATAACAAAAAAGTTTCGAATAAAATGAAACCAGTTTACAGGTGTACCCATCATTTATCTTGTTTATGCACAACAGTTAAAACGTTTTAACGCTAAAACGTTTTAAACATCGTTTTGAGATAATACACTTTGATTGGTGTTTATGCATAGTATAACATTTCGTTCCCACTCAAGACGTTTTAAGTAATGTCATTTGTTGTTCTGGTGTTGTTGTTCATACAGTGTTACCACATATATTTTTTTTATTCACTGTCATTCAAGTGAACTAACTGTGTTATTTTTTAAATCCAGTTAAATTTTTTATTATTCGTGCGATGCGATGGAGCAATATCAAGTTATCCTTAATGTTCCATTGTTAATTTTGTTGAAAAAAATAAGAATAAGAAGAATATTAAGCTTTTGCAATATTTTTACACGGAAAGACGAAGCCTTTATCAAAATTATATAAAAAAGAGAAAACTTTTACGGTATAATTTTATTACTCAGTTACATGTACCTACAAAGTTTTTTAATGTTACTGTACCACGATTCACATCAATTTGCAAGAAATCTAGAACTGAAGATTTTTGGAAAAATTTTGTTTTGGGATTTGGTACAGATGTAGAGTTTTTTGATATGTTTCGAATGAAAAAAAATACATTTTTCATGATCTGTGAAAAATTAAAATCTCATTTGGAACCTTCACCAAACTTCATTACCACACCTGTTTCTATAGAAAAAAAAGTGGCTATTACATTGTATAAATTAGCAAGTTGTGCTGAATATCGTGTTGTAGGTGATGTTTTTGGTGTACACAAAAGCCCAGTACATAAATATTTGTACCAGGTGGTGAGAGCAAAAAAATTAATTAATATAATACTTTATAAATAAATTTATTGTACTTAATTTAAAGCCGCACGCACTTTGAACACTTATACTTGTTTATTTGTAAAGAAACACTTGATAATAAAAATAACCGCCCATCAAATGTCATTTGAAATTTTAAAGTGACGTTACTAACACTAAAGTTTATATTGATTTTTAGTGTGTTACCAACACTATTTTGAAATGTCAAATATGACAATTCACTTAAAACGAAGTAAGTGTTTATGCACATTTTAAAAACGAAATGAAATTTTAAATGCGGATTTAATAGTGTATTAACTCAAAACGACGTAGAGCTTTAATGCGTTTTGAAATTTTGTTTATGCATCCGTATTAAGTCAAGACGGAGTGAGTTAATGCGAAGTAACGCTTAGCATAAACAAGATAATTGAAATTGTAAATCTCGTTATTTCATTTGCCTTTTTTTTTTATCTTTGAGACAGACAGGAATAATTTTTCTCATAATTCTTTTATCTTTTTTTTTTTTTTTGTAATGATTTACAATATCATACAGGTATTTCAACCTGTCTACAATGATTTCATTCTATTTGAATGTGATCACTTTTTTTGTTTTTCATTTCTTGTATCCACACAAATAATCTTTTCATCATGTTCAAAAAATATATATGTATGTAAACATAAATATATATAAATATAAATTTATCTTGTTATTATTTTTTTTATTCAAATCCTTTTACTTTTATTCTGCGATTATAAATCTTAATAAAAAATTATAATGAAATATTATGTAGTCTAAATATAGGTAGGTATAATAACTTGTTTTATTTTATACTTATTAGATTTTGTTTTTTTAGATATGTATTTTCTCTTTTTGATCTTTAAAAAAGAATATATATATATACATATGTATGTACATACTCGTATATGCCAAATTGCATTAAGTCATCATTTTTTCATCGTCATCGAATCATGCTAAATTAGAACTGACATTTCTATATAATTACTTATGATTATTATATTTAGAAAATTGCAAAATTCTTGACGTTTGAAGATGGAATATGATTAGGAGAATAATTATAATGAAAAAAAAAAAAAACATTTTAGAATACTGAATAAAATAATATACCTATGTATACTCGTATAATGTATATGTATTTAAAAGATAAAAATGTTTAAACCAAATAAATAACCTGGATAATTATTAGGTGGAATTTTCAATGATTTTTATCTTAGATAGGTACATATGTATGTCTTTTCGAGTTATAGCGAGAACAAAAATAAAATCCAGTTTCTGATTTTATAAAGAATTTTATGTTAAAAATTTGCAATAATAATAAATAATTGTAATAATAAAAAAAAAATCTAAGTAAATTATTTACAATTTAATGTCATTACAAAAGTTTTTCTTAATCGCATTTAATTCTCTTTCTAACTAGAAAATACAAAATCAAAAAAAAAAAATAAAAATAAATAAATAATAAAAGAAAGAAAAAACTTTATTTGTCGGTACATATTCATCTACCATCAAAGTGAAATTCTTTTATGAGAACTAATGTGAGAAAATTCGCACTTTGTTTGGTATTTTTATTTTTATATCATACATTCTCTTATTGTATCTTTCTTTTGTTGCGTTGAAACCGACATCAAATAAAGATAAAAACTATGTATGTATATTCCTTAGCACAACGCATGAAAATGAAAATACATACTTATATGAAATAAAAAATTATAGGGAACAAAAATATATAACATATTATAACCGGAAAAAGAAATAGATATGTACATAAGTATACATAATGTATAATCCGTATTATACATATGTATATAGGCACTATGAGATCGTGCAAGTGTATTTAATTTAATATATTTTACTTTGAAGTAAGTAAGTACAATAAATTATGTACCCGCATGCATGTTTATTTTATATGTATAATTTCTTGCATCAGGCAGCGGTGGTTTTTACATACATACGTACATATAATATTTAAAAATAAAAGAAATTTTAAAACGAAAATTTGATAACTGTAGAAATACTTACGTGTAGGTATATAATAAATATTTCAAAGACATTAAATTTTTTTAACATACGAATATATGTACATAGTATTGTATGTATATAGTGTAAACATCATGAATTTCACATCCTTATGAGAAAATCATAATCATTCATGAAATTGAAGTGTAAATTTTTTTGTTTCTTTGTTTTATCTAAATTTTATTTGTATTGTCATGTTGTTTACATTTTTGTGAAAAGTAAATATTTTATCGAAAGATTGTAGGCAGATATTTAATAATAATCCATATGTTCAATGTTGTATGCGTATCTGTTGTTTTCAAAAACGATTTTTGTTTCTTTTTTAACATTTGGATCAATTTTAGTACATTTTTATTACAAATCAGATTTCAAATTTGAATATCTGTGGATCCCGTGATCTAAATAATTTGTGCAAAGTTATTCTTTTTGTCATTCTCTATCAAATTCTCTTTTAAATAAAAAAGATCCCTGCAACAGTGAAAGAGCTACAGGGCATAAATGTTAAGGAAATTTTTATAGACCTTTTCATCCCTCAAAAAGTATGTTCCAAGAGAAGTTAGGAAACTATTTTTAATTTTCCATTTAATTTTTTTCAAATTTTTTTATAAGAAAATTGGGACTTGTCAACTTTGGGCTATTATATTCTGCAAAAGTGCAAAACTAAGGGTGTCGCAGTGTATTTTTCGAAAAATGACGTTTTTGTACATTTTATCCTATAAACTTTGCTCTAGTTAACGGATTTATACCGTTTAAAATTTGCTTGGAAGACAACCCTTTAAAAAAACATCTTTGACAAATTTCGACTTCGTACTTCTCCCGAAACATGCACATACTTTTTTAAAAGGACGGAAACGTCTACAAAAATTTCCTTAACATTGATGGGTATGTAAAATTTAATTATACATAGATCGGAGTGTTAAAGATATTTGTTAATTTTTGTTTATACACGTGTGAGAAAAGAAAGTACATATACTGTTAATTCTGTTGTTTTTTTTTTTCATGTTAATAATCAAATTTATAAATAATTGAATTAAAATTTTATTTGAAAGCGGTAAAAACGGAGAGAAAAAAAAAAGTTTTTTCATATGATTTATAAATTTCACTTGAAAAATATTTATTAACATGGAATTAATATTTTTTATATTTCGTTTACCTTACGATAGAAAAATATTTCGGTAGTAAGTGAAAAAAAAAAAACTATAAAATACATTTAAACGTACATATGTATACATATATGCAAGTGAACTAACCTAATATCTAAAATACTGAAATTCTCTAGTGTAACAACCCGAGACAGAGATTCATTTGGTCAATTGAATTTTTATACAGTTAAGTAAAATGCGGGAAACCACAAATTTGGTCAATAAAGAATGCACTTATTTTGTATAACATGACTCAGTTTGATATTTGATATAATATTTAAGTAAGGTGTCATTTTCATCTTTTTATGTGAAAGATACATATATTTTTTAGGAACAATTTAGTTCTACTTCATCTTAAATGCATTGGGGAAATAGGGGTTCATAAATAAATGTTATCTTCTAATAAATTGTTATAATAAACATATATTATGATGTATTTAAACTTCAAAACTTCATTTAATCAATAAAATAAATTTAGAACACTTAATTTTCAAATACTCGTATCCAAACGCATACATTTGTGTCACAAGGTTAACTAAAGTCCTAAAATTGGTTCGATGTCACACATATATGTTCAAGTTCAAGGACAAAATATGTAGCAATTTTAAAACTTTTTTATTTGTCGAATCACAAAATACAATAAATTACAAACTCTACATCACTTTGAACATTCAAATTACATTTCACTTTAGGGTATCACAAACAAAATGTTAATTTTGAGTTAATTTTTACAATGTAATCTTAATTATTTCTGTTCAAAATACATAAATTAAAACATTTTAATTTCGGAACAAAAATTCCATTTTATATACCTACTAGGAAATACTACGTAGAACGTACTGTAAATGAAACTTTATTTATATTAATTTATCTGGATATTTATGTATCAGATACAATTATGACATTGCACATACCGAATCGGAAATTTAGATTTTGAATGTAATGTATGTACTCATATGTAAATATTGAAAGTGTTAAAACTGTTACAACAACGTTCTTAAATTTCCAATAGATACACAAAGTGTTTTTTATTAGAATTCAAATCCATTAAGTCACAAAAATTATTTCAAAAAGTCACAAGGAAAAAATAAACAAATTTTTTTTACGAAAATTTTATTTAATTTAAAAACAAAATAAGCAAATTAAAAATTTTACTATTTTCTTGGAATAAATACAATCGTGAACACCGTATAATTTCGTACATTTATTTAGATTTTATCCCGTTTTTAAGTAGCATAGATATCTTAGACCGAATTCTAAAATAATACTACTTTTTAATTTTCGATGTTATTTCAAAGTATCATTGTGATAAATTTTCAATTTATCATTTTCACATAAGAATCTATAAATAAATAAATCTTAAAAATGTAACTACATACATACATGCTTTTGTTTTTTATTATTATTTTTTTTTTAAATGAAATTCTCCATGGTATGTCATCCGCCAACACTATTATCATATAAGATAAAATGTACCTACATATACAAAATCATATTCAACACATAATATTACACAAGCATTTTATTTAAACTTTTTGTTACAAACTACCTATGTAATATTTAACCACAGGAAACTAAGTACTTATATGCATATTTTCGATAAAAATCCTTCTAAAAATTCTTAAATATTTAACAATTTTACTTTAGAAGTACTTTATATGGCAAATTTTCATATTAAAAATATCTACTAAGATTATCAGTGTTTGTATATAATTTATAGGATAAGCTGTCCCAATAATTTAATCAAAATAAATCTGAATGTAAAGATGAAATATATTAGTCAACAAAATTTTAGATAATATAGTCAATTCAAATAATCAAAAAGTTTTTTTCAATGATATTATAATATTTTTTGACATGCTGTATTCTTTGAGTATAAATTTAGCATGTTCTATAAGTTGTAAAAAAAAAATCAGCAAGAACATCCTATATAGAAAACATACATTGACGGTTTGCTAGAAAAGTGGCATAACACAAAAACTTGAATTTTCCAAGGTACAAAAGAAAAAGAGGCGTTGTATCTGGTTAAACAGTGTGATATTTTTTTGGTTAACATAAAACATTATACTTTATCAATAACATAAGTTATTAAATTGAACACAATATATTTTCTAAAGTTATACACTATTGAACTGAATAATGATTTTAAAACTTCGATTGTGAAAAAAGACGTTTTTTGAGTTATGCCACTTTTCTTGCAAACCGTCGACATGTAGAAAACACGTGCAACTAAAAAATCTTCATTAATTTATTGACGATTTTCTTACAAACAAGGTGCTCTGAAAAATTAGATGAGAAAACTTAAAGTTAAAACTATATAACAAATCTATGTATGACTGATACATTTTTTATTATTTGATAAAAATGAAAAAGTATACAAGTATAATAAAAAAAAAAGTTGTAGACAAGAAAATTCCAAATAAAATTTTTTTCGAAGTGTTTAAATTTTGTAAAACACGTAAACTTTTTGGATTTAAAAATTCTGGTTTTATAATGAAAATATATGTACATACAATGTTGATACATAGAACAGATGCAATAAATTTTATCGTCGTATATAAAATATGAAAAAAACAAAAGAATGATAATATGTAATTTTATATAAGAAATTTATTATGCTTTTGGCATTAATTTAAAAAGATAATTAACAATAATATAACGACAAAAAATTCCATTATAGAAGATATTTGAAATGATAAATTTTGAAAATTTTTATTTTTTAAAATATAGATAATTTGTGAAATTTCAAATATGATATAAAATAAAGGTAAAAAATATTGTCAACAATGTCAATTTTTTGAATTTTTTAATATTGTTTCTTTTGTATACTGTGTATAATAGATACGAGAGGGGTAATTCTTTTTACCTCTAACTTGACATATACGTTGATCGACTTCTTATTATTATCTAAACGTAGTTTCAAGTCGCTGTGTAAACATGAAAACGAGAAAAAGAAAATTAAGTAAAACAAGTCGTAGTGTAAATCCACCACCAAGTAAAAAAAAAACCACTGCAGTGTAACTGCATTTGGTGATAACGCTCCGTCCATCTGTACCGTGTACAAGTGGTTCAAGCGGTTTCAAAGTGTATATTTTAGTATCAAGGACAAGCCCCGTGAAGGTCCTCCCAAAACCTCGACTGATGACATCAATGTTACTACTGTGAAGAAGGTACTTGATGAGGTTCCACGAAAGATGGAGGAAACGATTGCTTACACGCTGGGGAAAAATGCCATGGCAGTATCAAGAATCTTTAATGACAGTCTGCAATATAGCAAGAAATTTGCAAGATGGGTTCCACGTATATATGGTAAAGAAGAAAAGGCAGCTCGTGTACAATTCGCTCAATTTTTCCTAGAAACATTCAGAGAAAGTCAGTCCACGAATTTTAATAATATTATCACGGGTGATGTGACCTAACTTTATAATAGCGAACCCGAAACAAAACTCCAATCTTCTTCTCCAGTAAAAACCTTAAGTAAAAAATCCACTTGAAAATTAATGTTTGCGATTTTCTTTAGTAGAAGTAAAACTATAGCTGCTATACCACTGAAAGCAGGACATATTGCTATCGCAGACTTGTGTACAAATAATTGTTTACCTAAAATGTTTGAGAATATTTTACAAGGACGTCCCGAAACTACATTGCGAATATGTTTCCTTCACCACGACAATGCATTTGCACATACAGCAAAAATGACATCAGATTTTATAGCTGAATCTGGCATTAATAAAATTTGGTCAGCACCATATTCGCCCGATTTACTACCTTGCAACTTCCGGCTCTTCTCAAAAATAAAAAATAAAAATTACGCGGGAGAACATACAAAGACGAAGAAGAACTCATAAAAGCTGTGGAAGAGCAACTTACCTTATTAAAAAGGAGGATTTTGAAGCATGTTTTGACAGGTTTATTTATAGACTTGAGAAATGTATAGAAATAAATGGAAATTATGTTGAGAAATGTTAAACAAATAAACTTTATAATGATAAAAAAAATCTTTGTTTTTTAAATTTTCTTTGTACTTTTGCACGAACTTTTGTTAAGCCCCTCGTATATGTATTTTTTTTTAATTCAAAAACACAAAATTTATAAGCCAAACAAATATGCAAAGTTTAAATTATTCATTTTCATTGACATGAAGATTTTACATTTTTATTGTTTTATTTCTTGATTTCCTCATTTAATTTTTATTCTCTGGGACAATTCGTTGATTAATAAATATTCTTAGCGCTTCACTAATTTGAAAAAATTAAAATTTATTCAAAACAAAAACAAAAACATGAACTGAAAATGTAAAATTTTTGCATTCAAATTATATCAATTTTCATAAATTCTTTTACTTTTGTTTTTCGTTTTTTACTTTTTTATTTTGTTTTTTTGCATTTTTGTTAAATATAACTTTTCGACTTTACATAATGTAAACCAATATAACGGAAACAATAAAAATTTTTAGATGCAATAAAACAGATGGTAAACAATACACGCCTTAAGGTGGTTGGTTGTTAGATGGTTTCTGCTATTGTACAATATAGTTTTGTCGTTGTAGTTTTTCAACTTCTAATAAAATATTTCAAAAAAAAAAACCACTTAAATAAATTTAGTAATAAAATTTGCAAGTAAAATTTTAATTTTTTTATCTTCTAGATTTTATTTCTTTCTAAAATATTGTTTCACGGTTTTGTAATTTCATTTTGAAAACAGTAGTTCGTGTCAAATAACACAAATTTACATATAAATATGAACAAAAATGGATCGTAAAAAAATGAACAGAATTTCAAATACATATTACTTTTAGAATAAGTTTTCTTACATTTTTTCTTATGAATACTTATGGGTACTTTAGGAAAAAGAATGAATTAAAAAAAATATACATAAGTATATTGAAGATATGTATGTATTTGCTAATATGTAGATATGTTTATATCGTCAGACCAACAAATTTCATTTACAATAAAATGTTAACCCTTTATCGATATTTCAAATAAGTAAGTATATTGGTTATTGGTTACAATAGTTTATTATGTGTTATTTATAGGTTATTTATTTTCTGTTGGATATATTTTTAGTTTTATTCTTCCCGAAATTTCTTCAATTATAAGCAAATAATTTTAGTTATAAAAAATCAAATTATACAAGGTGGGCCAAGTTCGACTGACTGTTTTAAAACGCTAATAACTTTTGCAATTTTAAACTTTTATTGTAATTTTTATTTTCAAATGAAAGAGTAATTTCTTAAATTTTCTTTTGACTATATGTGTGAAAAATTATATCTTTTAATTGGCCTCCATTTTCTATCTGACAATGAATTGCTTTTTTAATGCATTATGCATTTATTTCGGGTTCTAAATTTGCTATTTCTGCTCGAATATTTTACTTAAGCTATTCGTGTAAACCCGTCTTTTTGAGTAGACCCACAAAAAGAAATCAGGAGCCTTCAAATCTGGAGAACAGGGAGACCAAGCCAATCTGCATTTGTTTGAATTACCACCAAAAAGCTCTCGAAGAATCTCCATTGTCACATTCTTGTACCAATTTATTCTTATATGGAAACACCTTGAGATAAAGTTTCAAAATTCGTCTTACCGATGTTCTAGAGATGCGCAAGTGAGTAAACACGTCGACAGTGGGATCATCGTACAGCTCTTTCCTTCATTGCGAACAGGTATAATTATTGTTATACAAATAATAGTTTTTCTGATGTCCAATTTCTTTGAATTATATCAAAAACAATAGAACATTCAAGATTTTGAATATTTTAAAAACGATAAATTTACAAAATGTGGAATATACATGTTTAATGATATTTGTCCAGCACAAGGACCCGAAATTTATATGAATGTTTGTCCAGCACAAGGACCAATGAATAACAAAAACCCAAAGGAAAATTGAATAAAAAACACGCACTTGTCTTACTACTCTACTTTACTTTATTGTTAAACCCAAGTTACTCGTCAGAAGTACAGTACTTACTAACATTAATTATAAGCTGACATTGCTGAATAGCTGACATAAAAGCTAATGTATAGTTTCCAATGCAGACCATAAAGCAGTTAACTATTAATTCAAATACCAAATCTAATACAAATAAAATTAATGCAAAACTATTCTAAACATCCTCCCGCCGGTTAAGGGAAACCTTTCCTTAACCTATTGGTAATTTACACATCTTGCTAATTGGACGCTGCAACTCTCCTCTACTGGTTTTGACCGTAGCTACTCGAACTATACCATCTGTCCCCGGATGAACCTGTATGATTCGTCCTCTTAACCATTTTGTAGGAGGTAACCCCTGTTCTGCTATCAGCACCAGATCGTTCAATTCAAACATTGACTGTGGTTTCTGCCATTTTGGCCTCTGTTGGAGTGTTGTCAAATAATCTCTATGCCATCGCTTCCAGAAACTATTAGTTAAAGCTTGTACCAATTGCCAGCGTTGTAATTTCGGAATGTTACCTTCTTCGAATCCCTGATCTGGCAAGGCAACCAATGGTTCCCCAACCAGAAAATGAGCCGGTGTAAGAATATCTAAGTTATTACTGTCTGATGTTACCGCACAGAGGGGTCTCGAATTTAAAACTGCCTCTATTTGAGCCAATAACGTTGCCATTTCTTCAAATGTCAAAATACTATCTCCTATTACGCGATACAGATGTGATTTCATTAGCTTGACCGCCGACTCCCACAACCCTCCAAAATGAGGTGATGCTGGAGGTATAAAGTGCCAATTTGTTCCCATGGTTGAAAGTGATTCAGATACTACAGAGTTAAATTGAATTGAAGATACATATTTGTATATTTCCGATAAATAGTTTCTTGCTCCTAAGAAATTCGTCCCGTTGTCACTGTACATATCCGCTGGAAAACCTCTCCTTGCAACAAATCTCCGGAATGCTGCTATAAAAGCCTCGGTCATCAAATCGCTTACCAATTCTAAATGCATCGCCTTTGTCGTGAAACAAATGAAAACTGCCACATAACCCTTAATTGGTCTCGCACCTCTTGTTCTTTTTATATATAGTTTGATGGGACCAGCATAATCTACTCCTGTGCGAAAGAAAGCTCGACTCATATTAACTCTTTCCTTTGGCAAATTACCCATGAGCTGATCTTGAAATTTTGGATGATACTTAAAACAATCGACGCATTTGCCAATCTGCTTTTTAATTGTCGTTCTTCCACCAATAATCCAATACATACGTCTTATGATGCTGCTCATTAATGATGGCCCTGCGTGTAAATATCTTACATGCATATCTTGAATTATCAGGTTTGTCACTTTATGATTTTTCGGTAAAATTATTGGATGCTTGTTTATTGAAGTGCAACTTGCATGCTGTAACCTTCCTCCTACCCGAAGTAACCCATTATCGTCCACTAATGGATTAAGAGATATCAGTGAGCTTTTGACGGATACGTTTTTCGACCTTGTTAAACACTCAATTTCATTAGGAAACTGAACTTTCTGTACCCAGTTAATTATTATCTTGGACGCTTCATCCAGCTCTTCGGAACATAAACTCGATAACTTGTTGTCATTGCCCTTACAATTTGCAGCGAATCTTCGGCAAAACGCTACTACTCTGACTAACTTTGACCAAGATGACGACCGTTCGATTAATTTCATCAAGGTTTCATTCTGAATTTCTACATGGAATATCTTCAAAAAATTTTTCCTTTCTTCTGGAACTGAATCACATGTATCTAACTTTGTTTTAGGCCAATCTACTTCATCGCTTTGCAACCATTTGGGTCCATTCCACCATAGTTCATGTTCTTTGAGTCTCAAGGGAATGAGTCCTCTAGATGCACAGTCTGCGGGATTCGACTTGGACTGAACGTATCTCCATTGAGAGCGTGGTATTGTTTCAACTATATATGCTGCACGATTTGCTATAAACGAATTCCATTTGCGAGGAACCTCTGACAACCATGCCAGAACTATCTGAGAATCTGTCCAAGCATATATGACCGATGGTTCAACTTCCAATGCAGTTAAAACTTTATTCATCAATTTTGTTAAGAGCACTGCTGCACACAACTCGAGTCGCGGAATTGATACTTGCTTCAACGGAGCTACCTTGGTCTTTGATACAAGTAGGTTAATTTTTGAGTTACTATAAGATTTGCAATAAATTACAGCCGCATAGGCCCTCTCAGATGCATCTGAGAATCCATGAAGCTCGAACTTCTCTGAACTGATTGTACCTATCCATCTTGGAATTTGGATTTCTTCTAAAACATTAAACTGACTGCAAACCACTTTCCACTGAGACGAAATTTCATCTGGGAGTGGGTCATCCCAACTCACCGGTAGTAACCATAACGACTGAAATAAAATCTTTGCAATAATAGTTGATGGACTCAGCCAACCCAACGGATCAAATATGCGCGATGCTTGCGATAGAATGACGCGTTTCGTGATGTTTTCTAAATTCACAGGTAAAGCAGTAAATGAAAACTTATCGAGTGAAGAATTCCATAAAATTCCTAACACCCTTTGGAAACTATTATTATTACTATCGAAACATAAAAGATTCTCTTCTACCTCTTGTCTTTGCGACACTGCCGAAAGAAACTGTCTCGAATTAGATTTCCACTTGTCTAGTGGCATCCCACAAGAATTCAGTATGCCTAAAATCTGCCTTGCCAGATGAATCGCTTCTTGTACGGAATCTGCCCCTGTTAAAATGTCGTCCATGTAACAATTATTCTTAATCACCGACGCTGCTCGCGGGTGAGATCGCTCGTTTTTATCTGCAACTTGCTGTAAGACTCTTGTGGCAAGGAATGGAGCACAAGCTGTTCCATAAGTTACCGTTGTAAGCCGATAGTGTCTAATTTCTTCCTTGTTACTACTTCTCCAAAGGATTCTTTGAAAATCTTGATCTTCCAATCTAACTTTAATTTGTCTGAACATTTTCTGAACATCTGATGAAAAAGCTATCTTATGGAATCGAAAACATAAAAGGATGGACATAAGATCTTGTTGCAAACTCGCACCTACTAATAGCTGATCGTTTAGTGACAACCCAGACGACGTTTTCATGGATGCATCAAATACCACACGAATTTTAGAATCTTCCTTGTAAACTGCATGATGCGGCAAGTAAATCCCCTTATCACCAGGGATCTTAATTTCATCTGGAGGAACCAATTTCATATGACCCAATTTGATGTACTCTTGCATGAACGATACATAATTTTCTTTCAGTGTAACCGAAGTTTCAAATCTGCGCTCCATTAACTCTAAACGACGATGAGCTTTGAAAAACGAGTTTCCAAATACACCTTCAGATATTCTAAATGGTAGTGCTACTACAAAGCGACCATTTTCATCACGACGATGTGTTTGACTAAATATCTCTTCACAAACTTTCTCATCCTGTGAAAGACTAATCTTATCAGTGACGAAATTCTCTTCAATCTCCCAGAATTTCCTAATACTTGCATCTACATCAATTTTTGCTGACAATGAAAGAACTTCATTTGTAGGACCCTGTGATTTATGTCCTGATAATACCCAACCAAAGCATGTCTTGTGAGCAATTGCAAAGCCAGACTCACCTTTTACCTGTTCAGCTTCCAAAAAATCCCAAAAATAGTCTGCACCAATAATGATGTCTATTGGTGCTGCCTTATTAAAATCAGGATCTGCCCATTGCAGATTCTCAATGCAACTCCAATTTAAGATGTCGAATGACTTACCTGGTAAGTACGACGTAAGTGAATTCATAATAAATGCCCAGATCGTAAACTTCTTATTTTTGTCGAAATGAGGAGATAAATTTAACCTGGTCTTTCCCCTGGTCACACCTGCTTCTGTTGAGCCTAACCCCGAAACGCAGATTCTCGCATTCTGTCGAGATAATTGTAATAATTGAACACATCTTTCAGTCACAAAAGAAACTTGTGAACCCGAATCCATTAATGCACGAAAAGTTCTAAATTTCCCGTTGTTATCGTAAACTGCCAATTTAATTGTCGGCAGAATGGCATGACCTTTGAAGTTTTCATGTTGAGATTTTGTCAATATGTTATATGAAGCAGCATTTTTTGTCGTACTTTCTGAACTTGATACACCTCCAACAGCCATGGGCTGTTGAACCGGAGTACTATTACGAGTACTCAAAGTAGACGAAGACGAATCATGCAGCATTGTATGATGAAGCTTTCCACATTTTTTACATCGATTTTTAGATAAGCATTTTCTAGCTTGATGATTTTCACGCAAACAGTTGAAGCATAATTTTTTATCGGCGACAAATCTTCTCTTATCGCTTGTCGATAATTGTTCAAATTTATCGCAATTTGTTACAGAATGTAATTTAGAGCAAATAATGCAGATTGACTGGTCTAAAGGTGCTGAATGCATAGACTTTATTCCAACCTGTTGTCTTTTTGGAGGAACACAGACTTCTAAAGCATCACATCTTTTATTTAAAAATTCAATAAAGGAATCAAAGGAAGGAAAGTCTTGATTGACTGTTTCTGAAGCCCAAAGTTGCTTAGTTTCGTTATCCAATTTATTTAACAATAAATGTATAAGCCAAATGTCTCTGCTTTCTGCATTTTCACCAAGTGCCCGTAAACCTCGTATTATTTCATCTGATGTATCTGCCAACGATCGAAGCGATTTTGCTGTTGTTTGTGCTATAAATGATTGATTCAAAAACGTTTTGATTAAAGAAGTAGCGATATGCTTTTTTCGATCAAATCGTTTTATTAATTTCGCCCATGCCTCTTCATAATTTGAGTCTGATATGGACAGATGCCTCACCAATGCAACTGCATCTCCTCTTAGGAAACTTTTCAGATATTGAAATTTTTGTGACGCTGTAAGCGAATCATTCTTGTGAACGGTGGCCTCGAATAAATCTTTAAAACCTGGCCACTCTTGATATTCGCCCGAAAATGATGGAATGTTGAGTCTTGGTAGATTAGCTTCTCTAGATGAATTTGTTGAAATTGTATGTTGTTGCGACAACGTAGAGTTGCACTGAAGCAACTGCGGTGATACGTTCTCTCTAGCATGCACAGCAATTTCCCGTGTCGTAATAGCTTGTACGAATGCGGCCTTTACATCAAAGTATTTTAATTCAATATCTTCATAATGAGACTGTTCTGTTGGTTGTAAGGCTATAATCTCATCACATGCCACAAATTCACTAAATGTAGTTTCAATAGCCTCTAGTCTAACCTTTAAGTCTGCTATTACTGTTTGGTCTGTAATATTTGAAACAAAGGTTTCCATCCTTGTAATCGTACCTTGCAGTCTTCCTCTTTTAAGCTTTAATGTGGTGATATTTTCAGCCATCTTAAAAAATAAAATTTTTCCTCAAATAAAAAATAAGAAAAAATGCGCTTGGTTGGCAACCCAAATTTTTTATTTAAAAAACTACCTCCCTGGCAACACTGAATAATAAATTGATTTCGAGTATCGAAAATGTATTATGTAATGTAAATATAATTTTTGTATTGACCTGTACCTTTTTCACTTTTATACCGCCATCTTGCACAATGAACAATGACTTTATTTTTTCTCAATTGTTATTAAATTATCCCACATATGTTATGTTAGTTTAGTTTTTTGCACTAATTCACTTTTGTTTTAATTTTTATTTACCTTTACTTACTCACAGGCTTTTTTACTTAAACCACATGCACCACACAATGTTATGTACTAGTATACACGAACCGAATTTTCACTTAGACCCCATGTGTGGTTTATTTTCTCACAACCGAATGTATCACAATCACTACTTTTAATCCGGTAACTCGAAGGACCAAAATGTTTAATGATATTTGTCCAGCACAAGGACCCGAAATTTATATGAATGTTTGTCCAGCACAAGGACCAATGAATAACAAAAACCCAAAGGAAAATTGAATAAAAAACACGCACTTGTCTTACTACTCTACTTTACTTTATTGTTAAACCCAAGTTACTCGTCAGAAGTACAGTACTTACTAACATTAATTATAAGCTGACATTGCTGAATAGCTGACATAAAAGCTAATGTATAGTTTCCAATGCAGACCATAAAGCAGTTAACTATTAATTCAAATACCAAATCTAATACAAATAAAATTAATGCAAAACTATTCTAAACAATACATAATATGTATTATACAATAATGTATAATGAAAATATTATTAAACGTTCAAGAGTAATAAAACTATGGTATGGTTTTAATACAAATCAAGATCAGTACAGTCACACTAGAAACCACCACTACAGTTATATGTATATGGTAGATGTACTGGTAAAATTCAAAGGTAAACCTAAATGTTAAATTATGTTTTGTACAAAAAAAAAAAAAAAAAAAAAAAAAAAAAAAAAAAAAATTAAAAAATTAAAAAATATGCAAAAATAAAAAAAAATGGAAAAAAGATAACTTAATTCATCACAGCTTACCACAATCAAGTTCTTATCAAACACAACAATTCCGCTTTATTCATGTGGTTACTGGTTATCGATTGTGACATAATTAGTAGGAATGTGAATGTAATTAAAATTTTCAAATAATAATTCAAAACATGTTAAATATTTCTGTTCAAAAAAAACTACACAAATTGAATTTTAACATAAATTTTTAACATTTATCCTCTTTTTTTCAATTCCAATCATTACTCTAACATTATAATGATAACTTTATTGTATTAATAAATAAATAAAATGTCTACGTAATATTTTAAAGTGATTCGAGTTTTGAAAAAAAGCCAAAATTTAATTAAGCCTCTGTTAAGTTTGTTGAAGTTAACTTTCATGTATGCATCATATTTATTTATACTTAAATATATTATTTATATTTCTGTTTTTATTTAGTTATTTTTATTTTATTTTACTAAATTTATTATGTATGTAGTTTTAATCTTAAAATAATAAAATATGAATGCATTTCTGATGAAATAGACATATATAGTAAATATGTTTATACACTATACATATGCTTGTTTATGTAAATTATAAATTCTAGTAATAATATTTAAATTTTTATTCACGATATTAAATCATTATGCTTCAAAAAGGATTTAAAATATAATCAAATACATATATGCATTCATTATACATACATACATATGTACATACGTAGATACATTTACATATATATGAATAATTATTATTTAAACATTTTTGAAAATTCAATTAAATTAAAATGAAGTATATTTGTTTTTAAAGAATAGAATTTCAATAGAATCAATAGTATAATGAAGACTAGATAAAAGTTTTGCTATTCCATGTAACGTAATGAATGATATGATTATTAAAAATTGATTGAATACATTTTACAAATAATATTTTATAAGACACATATAAAATTAATAGAGAAACTTTATAAAACGAAACTTTGTTATACAATATATTTATTATCGGTATTCAAATAAAACACTATTCATAAATAAAACATCATTCGTTCTGTGGCAATAAGCCATAGTAGATTAAGTCGAATTTCACTAGTTTTTAGGAGAGCTAAATTGAAGCTATTTTGAATATTTGAAAAATGGTATTCAGTTTTATGGAGAACGGTCTTTATCAATAAAACACAAAGAGAAGAGACTAGGAGTATTCCTATACAGGGCAAACAAAATAGCTTAATTCATTTTCGTTTTCTATTAAATAATACATTTTACACTTAAGACAACTTAAGCTACTAGGGCTTTTAGACAGAAGGCGAGTTGTAGTACATTTTATCCAAAAGTAGGGATAAAAAACCGGTTATTGAAGCTGAAAGAAGACAGGTCTGGTACTGGTCATTGGGGGACTACCATGCTGCACTTAGATCCTTTGTCTTATCATATACAAATTACCTAAAACTGTATATGTATGTGTGAGGTAAAATGCAATATGGCAGATTCTAATTGTTATGGTGAGAATGAAGCTGTCACGTTTTTCTTCTTTTTTTTATGTGAAAGAAGAAGAATATGTATACTATACGTGTATAAAAGTATCAACGTTTGCATGTATTATTTTAATCCCAATTTACCGCGTTTATAGCGTAGGTACTCCCAATTTAATCCAAAATTCGGTTTTAATTCGGATTATTTTTTCCCTTATAAACTGTCTATATATCTGCAAAGAATGAACATACATATTTATGTACCAAAATCATCTATTATACAAGCGGCCTGAACCAACGACTCCTATAGTACCAAGACTGAATGCTCATTTTATGTATGTGTTGGAAGTACCAAATTGACAAGACAACTTATTGCTTTTAATCAATCATAACTAAGTTGTGATTAAAGTTACATGAAAATTATGTTCAAATGAAATGTAGAGAAGATCCTTAGCTTTATTTTCACCGAATATATTAAATATCTATGAGCAACGTAAATCAAAGAAAAAACGTGATAAATATTGAGTAACATAAAACTGAAAATCAATTTTTCCTTAAATCTCCCAAACTACTAAAAATATTAAATTATAATGTTCTACAAATTTGTGGATTTTTATTAAATAAACATTTTTCCCAAACATTGTTATATCATAAAATTAACAAAAATTGAGTTATTGAAGAAAAAAGATAATTTTTAATTAAAATCACAACTATCTCTCTCATTTCTCATTTGTACCACTTTTTTTTATCTTTTAAAAAATTTAAAAGATCTTTTTAAATCTTTATCTTAATAAATTAATTAAATGGGTTACAGAGATAAGTATAGTAGCCAATTTTACCAAATAAATTGAATTTAAGCATGTACATACATATATATATAGGTATACATATGTTATTTAAATTCAATATAATAGTATAAATGGCTATTATATTTCTCTATTTAACTCACTTATAAGTAAAGAATTTTCAATATAATCATGTTCACATATCGTCGGCTGAGTGCTGAAAAGGTCCATACGCCACTTTTGCATATTTTGACCTGAGGGTCTATTCTGTTTCGTCGAAAAAATGAGAATGAGAAATTTCCAAAGTTTTTCCCAGTGTTCCGATTCTAATTCAATGAGAAAATGACAAAAACTGTCAAATTATTTTCATATGAGAAAAAAAGTTTCATCACTATATCAGCGTATGAGAATTCTGAAAACAGTGTTTGAAGTGCATTTTTAAATTAATAATTTAAAAAAATAGTCGATTTGGTAACGAAGAAGACATTTTTTATGAGAAATTTAACTAAAAATTGTTGGATAATAAAATTAGAAAAAAAATATTGAATGTTCTCTGAATTTTATTTCAAATATCAAAAAATTCATATTCAGTATTTTTTTTCTCTAGAATAATTATTAAATTTTTAACTTCGATGAAAAACATTTCAATAAAAAAAAAAAATAAAGAAAGATGAATTAGGTAGATTCTCTGGTAACGCAGAAGACATTTTTGTGAGAAATTTTATTAAAAAATTTTCGGATAATGAAAGTGTAGAGACTTGATACTTCTACATTTATTACAATTTACCTTCACTTTTGAAACTACATATGCTTATAGAACATTCCATTTTTTTGACCTTTTGTTTTAAATTTATCTGAAAAAAGGCGTTAACGCAAAAGACTCGTACACAACCTTATTAATACATTCTTAATATTCCCTTTAAGAATTCTGTAAATTGTTAAGTATTTAATAATTGTCACTTTTACTGAAGAAAGTGAAGATTTTGTTTTCAATTTACAAAGAATTGACCAAATACATAAATAAAACAAAATAACAATTTTTATTTTTATTAAAATAATTTTGAATGCAAGTAATGTGATATATTTCATATTTTTGTAATTTATTAACTACATTTTCTATAATTAAATTTTTAAGTATTCAAATATTTCAAGTATTATTTCAAGTACAAAAATGTAGTTAATGTATTACATTTTTACAAACCGATCAAGTAATGAAGTAAATAATATAGGTACATATCTAAGAATGTAAATAGTATAACCTGCTGTCAAATGTCAAAATTCCAAAATCAAATGAGAATTCCAATATAATTCCATTCAGCTGGAAACTCAGCAACAATGTTTCATTATGCAAAACAGAATCGCTTTAATGAGAAAAATGAAAAAAATAAAATGAGCAATTGGAATGAGAAATGAAATGCGAAGTTTTTCTCATTCTCATTTTTTCGACGAAACAGAATAGATCCTCTGAACACAGTTTTCGTGTATCTGTTTTAAAATTAAAAATATTTAGTGTCTAGTTGTTCCATATCGACTATTTGAAAAAAAAAATGCACTCATGGTTGTGCCATATCCCAAATGTTGGCGTATGGAACAAATTTTATTTGTATTTAAAGCAATAAAAACTTTTGGTGCTAGTTCAGTCCATTTGTTTTGATATTTGAACGTAATATCAAAATTATATTTTTTCAGAATGTTACCAGAAATATTACCCCCGATACCGAAGAAGAATCAGACACGATATCTGATGTTGATTTTTCAAGTAATAATGTTTCACATTTATTTCGAAATATTAATAAAAAACTAAGGCAATCAGGGGGTCGATTCTGTTTCGGTGAAGTGAAAACATGAAAAAAAAAGTTTGCACTTGACGTTTCACACACTGTTTTCACTTTTTCACTGCACAGTACCCAAATAAGCGATTCTTGTTGCGTTCGTGCAAACATAGTGCTGAATGAGGCGCTGATTTAAATTTTTTCACCGACGTGATATGAGAACTGTCAAATCAAGTAAAAAAAAGTTGTGTTTTTGTATTGTTTATTGTAAAAACTTAGTTACTTTCAGTAATCAACGAATAAATAAAAGATTATTTTATGTAATTTCTTTCAAATACATATTTTATTTTCGTCATTTAAACTTATTTAAACTAAATTGTAATCTTAAAAATATTGAAATTTAAAACCTCATTTGAGACTATTAAAAGCAAAAGTATACCTATTCCATGTTAGATGGTTTTGAGAAAAACAGGAAAAACGTATAATTTTTAAATTAAATGCAATTTTAATAATTTTTTTATTTTATATGAGAACTCTAAGCTTCTGAATTTAATTCAAACATGGATTTTAAAAAATCAATGTTTAATTTAGTAAATACTAGTAAGCAAATTTTAGAATAGTTATAGTTTTGCTACCAACATTATGTTGGAATAGTTTAAGTTTTGCTTCCAATGCCAAATTTTACAACCATTTTTCAGGGGCTGATGCCCCTGCATTGATATGCAGTTTTCAAAATTGAAATTTTTCAGATTAAAAGCCTTCAACACAACGAACATTTTGCCATCATTAACTCAATTTTTTCAAAAAGTGGAATAGATCAACTTTTGCTTTTAATAGTCTCATTTATACTATTAAATCTAATTTTATTAATTCTAACTCTTTTTTTAATGTAAACCTAATTTCTACTTTTCCATTTCTTTTATTTTTTTTCTTTTTATTATTAATAAATAAAAATTTTAATGACAAATTTTTTTTACACTGATACTTTTCACAGTGCAAAAAATATTTTCATATGAAAACTTTTTGACATATTTTTGCACGTTTACACTGTATTAGAATCGGAATTAGCAGTGTAAGCGTGTAAACCCCCCCTGGGGGTCGATTCTGTTTCGGTGAAGTGAAAACGTGTAAACAGTTTACACGCTTACACTGCTAATTCCGATTCTAATACAGTGTAAACGTGCAAAAATATGTCAAAAAGTTTTCATATGAAAATATTTTTTGCACTGTGAAAAGTATCAGTGTAAAAAAAATTTGTCATTAAAATTTTTATTTATTAATAATAAAAAGAAAAAAAATAAAAGAAATGGAAAAGTAGAAATTAGGTTTACATTAAAAAAAGAGTTAGAATTAATAAAATTAGATTTAATAGTATAAATGAGACTATTAAAAGCAAAAGTTGATCTATTCCACTTTTTGAAAAAATTGAGTTAATGATGGCAAAATGTTCGTTGTGTTGAAGGCTTTTAATCTGAAAAATTTCAATTTTGAAAACTGCATATCAATGCAGGGGCATCAGCCCCTGAAAAATGGTTGTAAAATTTGGCATTGGAAGCAAAACTTAAACTATTCCAACATAATGTTGGTAGCAAAACTATAACTATTCTAAAATTTGCTTACTAGTATTTACTAAATTAAACATTGATTTTTTAAAATCCATGTTTGAATTAAATTCAGAAGCTTAGAGTTCTCATATAAAATAAAAAAATTATTAAAATTGCATTTAATTTAAAAATTATACGTTTTTCCTGTTTTTCTCAAAACCATCTAACATGGAATAGGTATACTTTTGCTTTTAATAGTCTCAAATGAGGTTTTAAATTTCAATATTTTTAAGATTACAATTTAGTTTAAATAAGTTTAAATGACGAAAATAAAATATGTATTTGAAAGAAATTACATAAAATAATCTTTTATTTATTCGTTGATTACTGAAAGTAACTAAGTTTTTACAATAAACAATACAAAAACACAACTTTTTTTTACTTGATTTGACAGTTCTCATATCACGTCGGTGAAAAAATTTAAATCAGCGCCTCATTCAGCACTATGTTTGCACGAACGCAACAAGAATCGCTTATTTGGGTACTGTGCAGTGAAAAAGTGAAAACAGTGTGTGAAACGTCAAGTGCAAACTTTTTTTTTCATGTTTTCACTTCACCGAAACAGAATCGACCCCCAGGCCAAATTTATAAAAATTGGAAAAATAAAGAAATGCCGAAACGTAAATTAAAGCCAGCTTGCAAACATACGTGTTTTTTCCTCTGTACACAAAATTTCTCTGAAAATGGCAGAATAAAAATCTTTACACATTTTTGGAATTTATCAGATGACAAAGTAAAATTTTATGTGAAATTTGTTAAACGACAGTCAATTAAAAGACGGAGAGTTAAGACTTCTGATAACAAATAATTTTCATTTCAAAATTTTTTAGAAAATAATAACGTAATACACAGAGTCTGTCGACTATTTTTTTTAAACACCATATCAGTCACTAAACAAAGAATCTATTACTGTTTTAAAAATTTAACCAATAATGAAACAGGCTGTCCATTGCCAACAAAAAGAGGTAAGAACAAAAAACTATCTATTCCAGATGAAAAGCTCGGAGAAATACTTGACCACATTAACAATTTTCAAACAGTTGCATCTCACTACTGTCGATCAAACACACAAAAGGCTTATCTAGAACCTGCTCTCTGTCTTACCAAAATGTACCAACTGTATGTTGAAAAATATGATAATCCAGTGAAAGAATCAATGTATCGGAAAATATTTTATACAAAATTTAACATAAGCTTCTACAAACCGAAAAAAGACCTATGTGATAAGTGTTACTTGTTCCAAAAAAATAAAGAAGCTTCGAATGAAGATAAACTTGCCTTTGAAGAACATCAAAAAGAAAAATTGGCGTGTAAAGCAGACAGAGATGTTGATAGAAGCAACATTGATTCAAAACATTGCATTTTGTGTTAATGAGGTTATTGGACTTCCCAAAGGTAACTCTTCGATTTTTTACTATAAGCGCAAGCTTAATATTTTTAATTTAACCGGGACGGTAATATTGGACAGTAATAAAAAATCACTTTGTGGAGTGATTCTTGTAAGTATTCCACAAAACCGGAATAAAATAAACTCGACAGCTTTAAAAATTTTCTTACATAATCATTAATATATAGATAGTATCATTTAAAAATTTTCAGAGCCTGGCCACTCCAATATACAAGAAGTCGACTGCGTTCACTCTAATATAAATCAGTATTTGAAAAATATCGAAATATACAGTCCGCTTCATTTTGTAAAATTGCTTCTGAGACATAATTCAAATAAAGTCAAATTGAGTATTTTACAAACGAAATCTACAGATTTTAAAGCTTTTTCAACCCCTGCCAGTAAACTTGACTATTCAAGAGTTCTTTTTACAAAAATAAAATGTATTTTATACGAAAGAGATATTAATGGGGAATTTATTCTCAAGTCCAAAACATCTTTTCATGAAATTGATTACAAAACAGTTTCAATTCAAAAGAAAAGTTCGAAAAAAGTCCTTCCAACACCTAAAAATTTATACTTTTAACCAGTTTCAATTCTTGCTGGCATTCTCTTCCCAAGAAAAAGATAAAGGATACTACAGATTTATACACATTTCTCCCAGAAGAAGATAAAAAATATTTTACTTCTCTATTGAAAGCATCAAAATAAGGCTGATTTTTATTATTATTTTTATGGATTTTGTTTTTTTATAATTTTTTTAAAGAAAAAATGTTGCTTTATTATGTTGAATTTATTTTTTAAGTTAATAGTGAATTTTTAAATTTATATGAAGTTAATAATAAATTTTTCTTTTGTTACTTTCTAATGTTTTTGTTTGATTTGATAAAATTCTTTTGTTTCAACTACTGATTTGTTCTTCGTCCAGGCAATTTGCAATTGGCGCCATTTTTGATAATAGAGAAAAAAAAGCAAAAAGCGGTTCAAAAAATTTCATTTTCTCTTCCTTTTAATGTTATCAACATTATGATTAACTATATAAAATTTTTTTTGAAAATTTTTATCGGCTCAATTTTCTAGAAAAAGGCCCTCAACTTTAAACTCGTTTTACTCAAAACGAACTAAATGTCGTTTGGACCATTTCAGCACTCATCCGACGATATTCAGAATATGTACCATGAATACATTCGAAACATATTCAGAGAACATATGCAGAATACGTTCCATATATTCACATACATGTGTTTAATTTCGGAGGCCGATCTTAAAGCGGACATCAGCCTTAGAAAAGAATACCACTAGAGTATGTTCAAAACATGTCAAAAGAATGTGTTCTCGTGTTCTAAGAATACAGACTTGATATATCAAGAATATGTTCTAGGTTAACTGGACCATATAGTGAAAGTTGTACACGTGGTACAACTTTATAAAAACCAAAAAGTCTAAATTAAAAAACGAGAAATGAAGAGAGAATAAAATATTTTAGATTTATATTTATTGTTTTCATGTTTTTTTTTTAAAAAAAATAAAATTAGAAAGATAATAAAATTATACGTAAACGAAGCGACCTCTAACAAAAGATTATCTATTTATTTATACATATATACATATATATATTTTTTTTGTTGTTTTGATTATATTATTTATATTTCATCAACAGATTCATCTATCCAATCACATGTGTTTTCGCTTTGACAATCAATTAATGGTGTTAATTCTTTTGAATAGTCATTACCAATTTTAACATGCTCATCAATAATTAAATATGGCCCATCACTGTCATTTATTTGAGGCCATTCAATATTTATAAGATCTGTTTGGGGTTTCCCGTTTTCAGCAAATGATGTCCATAAATCAATCATAATTTTATTAATTTCTTTATCATCATCACTTAAAACTTTATCAGAATCGAAAAGGTAAACATTATCATCAAGAAGTGTTACATAATTTTTCAGCCAACTTCCTTCTTTCTTTGGAAAATAATGCATTGAACCATGATATTTAAATGCGTATAAGTAGGATGGTACATCAGCTTCCTTATTTTTAGTAAGAATTTTTACCATATTTGTCTTTATTTCCATTCCAGATATCTGCAGTATAAATAATTAAATTAAATAGAAAACAAAATAGCTATGTATATTTAAAATTATTTACGTCAATTCCAAGAGGTAAAACTGCCTCTACTAAACCTTTAATCAAAGTTTTTGCCAAGTCCCTTATTGAATTAATTATTTCTTTAAGACCCTCATTTTCCTCTTCTTCTAATGATTTATTTTCAACTTTTAGTGTTGAGTTATCTATTTTATCCTTATATTCTTCTTGGAAATATTTCATGGAGAATCTAGAGTATTCTTTCTCGTTATAAGCTGAAAAATTAAAATTGTATTTTCGTATTGTTCAAGAAACTAAAAGAAAATAAAAATAACCATCAAGTAAAAGTATTGTAGGATGATCCACTACTCCTCCCATTGTTGGATATTTTCGGAATGTTTCAGTATCTAAAAGATCTGACGGTTCCTTATCACCTGGAAGTACATTACTTGGACCACCAATTGTAATCGAAATAATCTCGCCATCATATTTTAACTGTAAATTGTGTTTTTGTTTATAATAAAAAATTCTACACTGAAAGTAAAAATTTACCATTAATTTATGATGTGCTTCAAGAAGATCACTAAATTTGGCATTTAAAATGCATTTATTCAAATCAATGGGTTCTTCAATTGCTGTGCAATTTATTTCTTGTGCAACTTTTCTTGCGAAATCAAGTGGATTTGTTGTTGTTAAGTTTGAAAGAAGTGCATGTCCCGAATGATAAATAACTTGATGGAATAAACCGTCAGCTAAGGGACTCATTGTTAATATTCCAATTAAGCCAGCTGCTTTATAATTTCCAAATATTGTCACACGATTTGGATCACCACCAAATTGTGATATGTGATTTTTAATCCATTTTAAAGCTAGAATAACATCAAGAACTCCAGCATTTCCAGGGATTTCTTCGGTATTCGTTGACAAAAATCCTAAAATTCCTACACGATATTGTACTGTAACTAAAACAACATCTTTGTCTAATAAATAGTGTCCTGAAGTTGGTTTAATATCTCCACTTGATAAATCAAATCCCGGAATATATACCATAACTGGTTTATTCGAAGACAACTGCAAAATACATATGTACATATATATACTTAGTTTTAAATCTTCTGCAAGAAATATTTAAATTTTATTTAACCTACGTCATTGGTTTCAATTTTCAATATCAAACAATCTTTGAATGTTTCAAAATCAAGATTATTCAATTGTTGCTGTTTTTCATGCCAATGAGGACATCTCACATCATTTACTTGTTCGGATACTGAAGTAGCTGGCTATAAATAATACAAGAAGAAAAATTGTTATTTTTTCTAAGGCTCTCAAATATGTTTACAATATCAACCTTAAACCATTCACCGTCTGCAATTTGACCATATTTTATTATGTATTGTGAATATGCTTTTCCATTTTCTGTCGTTTTTATTTCATTTGGAGTGAAATTGTCTGTTACAATAATTCTTGCACCACAAAAATTTTCACAAAATAGTACAAAAACACTTAGTAAAAACAAAATTTTCATTTTTTCTATATTCTTACACTTTTAAACGCAAAACTAAAATAAATAAAATTCAAATGAAACAAATTGCTTTTATACCTTTTTTATTTTATATCAGACTAACATTATCAGGGTGGTTATATAGGTCAAATAAAGTTAATCGAAATTTCGTTCTTGTACATAAATAATCAAATGAAATCGAAAAGAAAAATAATATCAAGGCCATATAATTTACATAATTCAATGTACACTCGTGCACAGATAAGGCTATTTTCACGGATTTAATTTTTTTATACTGATTCTATGTGCTAAAATTAATAAAATGTTGTTTTTTTATAATAATTTGTTGGGTCTTGAAGATAATTTCATATGGTTATCTATTAAAAAGATTTCAGTAAAATTTGGTTTTTGTCGCGTTTAATTGAATTCAAGAAGATTTTCGAGTTTAAACAACCCCATGTCAAAGGCCACACTCACTCTCGGGGTAGTATAAAAGAAACAATATTATGTTTTCAATTTTAAAGAATATTTGTCGTTTTCATGTAAAAAAAAATAGAAATTCATAAGACACACATATAATTTTCTTTCAACTATTAGTTGTGTAATTTCTTCTTTTTCATCAATAGCACTACAGCTGATTTCGACGGAGATCATAGTTGAGTTACCCTGAATTTCTTAGACTTTTTTCTATCATGCATGCATCTACAGTTTTTATTGGGATGTAAACCACCATGATGTCTTTGGAAGAGAACGAATTTTTTCTGATAGGGCTGACTCTGATATATGTATAAGTCATTGTCGTGGTATATTAAAGAATCATATCATAAAATATAAATTATAATTATACATATACATAGATGTATACCTACCATGGTCAGTCGTTTTATGTACTTTCTCTGTGATAAAGGTACATATTATACAGGGCGATTCAGTTTACGTGTCCGACCCGGAAACTACGGATAGGTATCGACGAGACAAACAAAAAATTGTATGGGTGGGGGAGGGGCAGTCTTAACCGTTATAGAGTTAGAGGGAAATGATTTTTGATACTTTTTCCTTGTTTTACCTTTTCTACAGGACCAGGGGCATGCTAGGATATTTTCTTTTGCAACATTGTACAGAACCCCTGTCATTTTTTGACTTTAACCCTAATTTTCTCGAAAAGTGCTCGATATTAACCTTCATTTTTTATTGGAGAAAGTGAAAGTTCTATAGATTCCGCATCATTTGCTATTTTAAAAATTTGCATTCCTATAGTACTTATTTTCAATTAACACTGTAATAAAAGCACTTTTGAAACCAAGTAATACCAATGAATTTCAAAGACTGGTACTAGGTGTTAGAAACGCTAATATTGAAGTGCAAATATCTCAAAAATTATGCATTTTTCCAAAAAAATAAAGATTTTTATACTTGAATTATCAAACAAACTTCACGACTCGAAACATGTAAATTTTAAGTCTAGTTGAATCAAAGGTTTTAAGGAAAACGTTAAGACGACTGCTATATTTATGTGGACATAATTAAACTTATAACTTATAACTTATATAGGTTCAATGCGTCTTGAGATATTGACCCCAGAAAAAGCTAATTTTGGCACTCACTCACTGACCGGTAATCAAAACCTCTAGGGTACTTCTGATAAGCCTAGAACCATTAAACTTTACACGTAGGTAGTTTTTAACGCGTAGATCAAGGAAAAATTACCAAATCTGTCGAATGTGTGCTGGATAAATAAATATTTCTATAATTGTTACAGAAATTGAGCATTTTATAAAATTGTTCTATCATTTATAACTCTAAATTTAGCTTCCATAGCTTGCTATAATAAAATATAAAAATGTCATATTTTATAATTAATTTTATATAGACACATAAAATATAAAATATATACATAGGTACTGTTCGATACTAATGTTATAAAAAATATCAGTGCTTAGTGAAAAATATTTACCACCTGAAAATTTTATATAATTTAAGGCTGTAATGTATGAAAATTCACATGATTTGTAAACTTTCTTCCTTATTGCAGTATTGTATGTGTGCACAAATATCGGAGAAAATAAGAGTTTAGATGTACCAACCAAATCAATGTAAATCTAATACCTATATTTCAATCAATTAGTTCAACAAAAAAAGTTGAAATCCAACCAAAAACATAAATGTTAAAAGGGGGCCAAGTTCTTATTCGTTAACTGTTGGGTCAGCAAAAGTAATGAAATGTGCATTAATGACAAGTTCAAAGAACTTTTTCACATACAAAATTTCAATACAGAATAATTACGAACTTGACAGGTTTTTATTAAACTTGAATTATTGATATTATATTATGTACTTTTAAAATTATAAATTAAAAACGGTCAAATTCATAATTATTAATACGTTCTGTATTGAAATTTTGTATGTGCAAAAGTTCTTTGAACTTGGCATTAATGCACATTTCATTACTTTTGCTGGCCCAACAGTTAACGAATAAGAACTTGGCCCCCTTTTAACATTTATATTTTTGGTTGGATACATATACTTATGTACATTTGATTAACTGTTTAGATTTTATCTAAGTAGAATTTTATTTGTTGTCTTGAAAAATATTGTGATTTTCTATGAATTTAATTTTTAGAATTGGTTATTGGAAGAATAATTAATAATCAAAGTTACCCATTAAAACGGATGTGGATTATTTTATTATTATTAATCAATAATTAGAACTAACAGTTTTACGCTAAAATTGACGAAGTTTACCTTCGATTACAGAAAATAATTATAGAATAGTAATTTTATTCTTACTTACTGATATTTGAAGGAGTATGACAAACTTTTCTAAGGTTTAAAGACCAATTAGTCTCTTTCGAAATCTTTAAGTTAAATAAAATTATTAAGTTACAAACTAAATCCTCTTTTGTCTTAAAGATTTATTTGATCTTATATCAATGCAACTTGCACATAACGGGTCAATTGCTATTGCAAAGTTTAGGATAAGTAAATATAAATGTAAAATATGTCGCCATGGTTGTATTTATGAAATTACAGAACTACTAATTGTGTTTAAAAAAAGTCGAAATTTAAAATAATAGAAACTGAAAAATAAAATATTATTTTAGATTTATATTTATTGTTTTCATGTTTTTTTTTTTTTAAAAAATAAAATTAGAAAGATAATAAAATTATATGTAAACGAAAACGATCTCTAACAAAAGATTATCTATTTAAATATATGTAATATATTTTGTTGTTGTTTTTTTGATTATATTTAAATTTCACTAACAGATTCATCTATCCAATCACATGTGTTTTCGCTTTCACAATCAATTAATGGTGTTAATTCTTTTGAATAGTCATTACCAATTTTAACATGCTCATCAATAATTAAATATGGTCCATCACTGTCATTTATTTGAGGCCATTCAATATTCATAAGATCTGTTTGGGGTTTCCCGTTTTCAGCAAATGATGTCCATAAATCAATCATAATTTTATTAATTTGTTTATCATCATCACTTAAAACTTTATCAGAATCGAAAAGGTAAACATTATCATCAAGAAGTGTTACATAATTTTTCAGCCAACTTCCTTCTTTCTTTGGAAAATAATGCATTGAACCATGATATTTAAATGCGTATAAGTAGGATGGTACATCAGCTTCCTTATTGTTAGTAAGAATTTTTACCATATTTGTTTTTATTTCCATTCCTGATATCTGCAGTATAAATAATTAAATTAAATAGAATACAAAATAGCTATGTTTGTATATTTAAAGTTATTTACGTCAATTCCAATAGGTAAAACTGCCTCTACTAAATCTTTAATCAAAGTTTTTGCCAAGTCCTTTATTGAATTAATTGTTTTTTTAAGAACGTCAATTATCTCTTCTTCAAATGATTTATTTTCAACTTTTGGTGTTAAGTTATCTATTATACCCTTATATTCTTCTTGGAAATATTTCATGGAGAATCTAGAGTATTCTTTCTCGTTATAAGCTGAAAAATTAAAATTGTATTTTCGTATTGTTCAAGAAACTAAAAGAAAATAAAAATAACCATCAAGTAAAAGTATTGTAGGATGATCCACTACTCCTCCCATTGTTGGATATTTTCGGAATGTTTCAGTATCTAAAAGATCTGACGGTTCCTTATCACCTGGAAGTACATTACTTGGACCACCAATTGTAATCGAAATAATCTCGCCATCATATTTTAACTGTAAATTGTGTTTTTGTTTATAATAAAAAATTCTACACTGAAAGTAAAAATTTACCATTAATTTATGATGTGCTTCAAGAAGATCACTAAATTTGGCATTTAAAATGCATTTATTCAAATCAATGGGTTCTTCAATTGCTGTGCAATTTATTTCTTGTGCAACTTTTCTTGCGAAATCAAGTGGATTTGTTGTTGTTAAGTTTGAAAGAAGTGCATGTCCCGAATGATAAATAACTTGATGGAATAAACCGTCAGCTAAGGGACTCATTGTTAATATTCCAATTAAGCCAGCTGCTTTATAATTTCCAAATATTGTCACACGATTTGGATCACCACCAAATTGTGATATGTGATTTTTAATCCATTTTAAAGCTAGAATAACATCAAGAACTCCAGCATTTCCAGGGATTTCTTCGGTATTCGTTGACAAAAATCCTAAAATTCCTACACGATATTGTACTGTAACTAAAACAACATCTTTGTCTAATAAATAGTGTCCTGAAGTTGGTTTAATATCTCCACTTGATAAATCAAATCCCGGAATATATACCATAACTGGTTTATTCGAAGACAACTGCAAAATACATATGTACATATATATACTTAGTTTTAAATCTTCTGCAAGAAATATTTAAATTTTATTTAACCTACGTCATTGGTTTCAATTTTCAATATCAAACAATCTTTGAATGTTTCAAAATCAAGATTATTCAATTGTTGCTGTTTTTCATGCCAATGAGGACATCTCACATCATTTACTTGTTCGGATACTGAAGTAGCTGGCTATAAATAATACAAGAAGAAAAATTGTTATTTTTTCTAAGGCTCTCAAATATGTTTACAATATCAACCTTAAACCATTCACCGTCTGCAATTTGACCATATTTTATTATGTATTGTGAATATGCTTTTCCATTTTCTGTCGTTTTTATTTCATTTGGAGTAAAATTGTCCGTTACAATAATTCTTGCACCACAAAAATTTTCACAAAATAGTACAAAAACACTTAGTAAAAACAAAATTTTCATTTTTTCTATATTCTTACACTTTTAAACGCAAAACTAAAATAAATAAAATTCAAATGAAACAAATTGCTTTTATACCTTTTTTATTTTATATCAGACTAACATTATCAGGGTGGTTATATAGGTCAAATAAAGTTAATCGAAATTTCGTTCTTGTACATAAATAATCAAATGAAATCGAAAAGAAAAATAATATCAAGGCCATATAATTTACATAATTCAATGTACACTCGTGCACAGATAAGGCTACTTTCACGGATTTAATTTTTTTATACTGATTCTATGTGCTAAAATTAATAAAATGTTGTTTTTTTATAATAATTTGTTGGGTCTTGAAGATAATTTCATATGGTTATCTATTAAAAAGATTTCAGTAAAATTTGGTTTTTGTCGCGTTTAATTGAATTCAAGAAGATTTTCGAGTTTAAACAACCCCATGTCAAAGGCCACACTCACTCTCGGGGTAGTATAAAAGAAACAATATTATGTTTTCAATTTTAAAGAATATTTGTCGTTTTCATGTAAAAAAAAATAGAAATTCATAAGACACACATATAATTTTCTTTCAACTATTAGTTGTGTAATTTCTTCTTTTTCATCAATAGCACTACAGCTGATTTCGACGGAGATCATAGTTGAGTTACCCTGAATTTCTTAGACTTTTTTCTATCATGCATGCATCTACAGTTTTTATTGGGATGTAAACCACCATGATGTCTTTGGAAGAGAACGAATTTTTTCTGATAGGGCTGACTCTGATATATGTATAAGTCATTGTCGTGGTATATTAAAGAATCATATCATAAAATATAAATTATAATTATACATATATGTACATAGATGTATACCTACCATGGTCAGTCGTTTTATGTACTTTCTCTGTGATAAAGGTACATATTATACAGGGCGATTCAGTTTACGTGTCCGACCCGGAAACTACGGATAGGTATCGACAAGACAAACAAAAAATTGTATGGGTGGGGGAGGGGCAGTCTTAACCGTTACAGAGTTAGAGGGAAATGATTTTTGATAATTTTTCCTTGTTTGACCTTTTCTACAGGACTAGGGGCATGTTAGGATATTTTCTTTTGCAAAATTGTACAGAACCCCTGTTTCTTTTCAACATCTTACACGCTTACATGCATGTAGCTCTTACCGTTCAAAAATTATAAGAACTCGAAACAAAAATTTTGTCATTTTCTAACCCTTCATTTTTTATTGGAGAAAGTGAAAGTTCTATAGATTCCGCATCATTTGCTATTTTAAAAATTTGCATTCCTATAGTACTTATTTTCAATTAACACTGTAATAAAAGCACTTTTGAAACCAAGTAATACCAATGAATTTCAAAGACTGGTGCTAGGTGTTAGAAACGCTAATATTGAAGTGCAAATATCTCAAAAATTATGCATTTTTCGAAATAAATAAAGATTGTTATTATTTGAATTATCAAACAAACTTCACGACTCGAAACATGTAAATTTTAAGTCTAGTTGAATCAAAGGTTTTAAGGAAAACGTTAAGACGACTGCTATTTATGTGGACATAATTAAACTTATAACTTATTTCACACGACTCTATGTTGAAATTCAGTAGCTTAAATTTGTAGGTTTGAAATGCCTATGATACACATAGTTATCAATAAGTCTTGATGTTATATAGCAGAGAATAACTTCTTTAGGACGTCGAATAGATTTTCCACTTTGTCATATGAGAGTTGCCAGGAATATGTGCATCCTAACTACTTAAATGGTTTTAACAACGGTAAATAGTCATGACTTCAAGTCGTCAAACCCACTTCACGACTACTTCGCAATCTAAATGTGTGCTGCTTAAGATAATAATTATTATTATTATTATATTATTATTATTATCTATTATTAATTATTTATGTACCTGCTTATCGTGGACATTAAGCAGCTCGACCTACTTCTTACCATAAAAAACTCCCAATTTTAGAAAATGGTACACATTCTTTTGATTTCTTAAAAGCAGCTGAGTAGACTGAGACTTCCTGCATTGAAAACCAAAGCAAGCTAACTAGGCCACTGGCCACCACAGTTTCTTAAAATATTGAAAATTGAGGTGGAAAATTATTCATAACTCGTGAAATAAATAATAAATGGTAAATAAAAAAAAGGAAATGTTGACCATAAAAATTATAAAAATCTTTGCCATTTTTCACGAAAATGGAGAAATTTTAATTTTTGATTTAGTGATTGAAGAGAATAGTCCAGGACCAATCTGATTTCAAACCAGCTTAGCATTCTGCTGTACAACTTTTAGTTTTCGATGTATAATTTTTCAAAGTTTGCACAAAATGTAAATTTTTCCTATCTAATTATAATTTTACACTGTAAGTTTTAGATTTTTTCCCAAATAATACATCAAAATATTGAGTTAGAATTTAATGTACGTACACATACTTACATATGTACATACATATTCGAAAAAAATCTAATAGTAGTAGTTTAAAAGAAAAACATTGCAAATAATTATCCTGCTCTTCACTAAGATATGTATAAAATTATGTATAAGTAACACTCAGTATTGAAAGAAAGCTAAAGTCCTAAAATGTAAATATGTATTTCCGCTTTCACAATTATATTCTAAACCCAAAATAGTATTTATAGATAAATGTAAAATAAAAAAAAAATAAGCTTTGTTTTTACTTTTTAAATACTTTCAAAAAATACACAAATTTATTTCATTTTTATTAATGTATTTATTACTATATAATATACCGTTATATAGAAATTATAAAACTCTTTAGAAAAACATTTAGATTTTTAAAAATGTTTGCACAACACTCTTTGTACTTTTATTCCCTTTAATATTTCATTTTCCTATACTCGTGCTAGGGATATACATAACAGTCAAAGTATAGTTGTTCTGATTCTGTTTTTTAACCATTCAAAAGAATTCCTTTGTGATGCAGTTTGCTTTATCAAGAGTACATCGTTATAATAATTTCGATGTCTGATGGTTTCCTTTAAATTTCAATTTATATCAAAGCTATTAAAGGTAAATGTACTTATTCAAAAGCAAAATCAATTTTTAATATCTGAATGCTTCAAATGTCAATGAATTCAAAACTTATCTCTTTAAAATCTAAAGATATTTCACTGTCTGTTGAAGGATCTATAAAATAAACAGCTATTTATTACACACACGAAAGAAAACGAACAATTATGAAACAAAAATTTTATTTTAAAATTGCTAAAGCTTTAATTCACCTCTTTAAATTCATCAACGACAAGTAAAAGGACTAATATTACCATTTTTTACAGAAGTTTTTTTATCTATCCATCTTTCTAAAAATGAATACATTTTTTTTTTTTTTTTTTTTTTTGCTTAAGGAAACATCAACAGATTTTCATTTCATCCATAACAAAATAAATGGCCCTTCAATTGATACTTATAAAAAATAAATGAAAATCTAAACACCAAATATCCATAAAATTTCAACATTCAAATATATATAAATTTCAATTTATTGTCATTTAAAATTTGAAAGTTTTCCGTCCGTAAAATAGAATATTACAAAAAATTTAGATGTACAGGATTTAAAATTTACATTTATAAGTAAGATAAAAATGAAACAAATAAAAAGCACAAAGAAATAAAACAGGATAAAAGAAAAAACATGCAAATATTCAGTCATGAAAATTTTCCAAGAATTAAAATCGATTACCTTGAATTCCTTTTAAGGATATCTTATTTGATATTAAAGCATTGACGCGTAACTTTATTGATATCAGAAATCTGACCTTTAAACTTTTAGTAGCTGTTTTTTTCCTATATCTCAAAGGAAAGAGATCTTGATTAAATTTCAATTGAAGCGTAAACTTGAATTTGATCTGGGAATTTGTTAAAGTAAAAAAATGTATAATATATACATAGATAAGAGGAAAATTCTGTAATGATAAAACGAATTTATTTTTACAGTAATTTTATTTTTACTTTTTTTTTCTGTAAAATTTTTTACGTAAATTTCGTGAATTTTTTGTAGGCCTTTATACATTCGGTATAATTGGAATGATATGCTAAGCCGCTTAATGGACTACAGAATGATAAATTCAGTTTAAAAGATATAATTTTTACAAAAAACCCTAAGTCCCTCAGTCTAGGGACATTTAAATACCAGTAGATTTCAATTTATATATTTGGGTTAGGATAACAGTTTACATATGGAACAAGTTTATGCATAAATTTTAATGCATGAATTGTATCAAATTTTTCCAGTATTATCATTATTTTTCGAATATTTTCTCATTAAGTTTTTTATGTCAATGATATAAATACATACTCGTATTTAGGTATGTGTGTATCTATGTACAATGTACATAATGGTTTTGAAGATTTAATTTTGCAGTTATAATATTCCTTATTCTGTATTATAGTTCTTTAATATGCATATTTTTAAAATTATCCTTAAAATTTGACAATAATGGTTTTTTAGTTTATCAAGTTTTAACACATTGTTTTGAATAATGCTGAATTAATTGAGCTATACATACATAATATGTACATATAAAAATAAATATATGTATAAATGGATAATTTTTTAATTTTAATTATGGTAATTATGGAAATTTCCTTTTGGCGAGCGTAGGCTATTGAAGTGGAACTTTTTTTGAACAGTACTTTTAAGTGTCCTCTTCAACGTGACATATGTCCTTATTGGCGCAAATTTCATTTTATATCCGAAAAGTACCGTTGAAAATGTTGTGACAAAATAGACATGTTCTTCAAAAACCGTTATTACTCCGTTTTAGGAATTCCACGATAGCAATTAATAATAAATTTTAAAGAGGACTTCTTTCTAACACACGTTACTTCATTTCGATCGGATTAATGATACTTTTCGGCTATAAATAAAATGAAATTTGCGCCAATAAGGACATACATAATTATTTCACGTTAAAGAGCATTTGAAAGCTTCTATATCAAAAGGTTTAATATAAATATCTTACGCTCACTAATCGGAAGAGTAGCCCAATATTGTATTTTATTATATACTATATAGTATATATGTATGTATATACATACAGATATGTATTATGTATTTATTTATTTATTTTTTTGATAATATGTACATCAAGAAAGTTTGTTTTTTAAAAAATATAATAACAAAAAATGTAAGATAACCCCAACATACCAACATACCGAAAAATTACATAGCACGTTTTTAGTATGATAACATGTGTTATAAGTATGTACAAACATAAAGCCGATCTAATTTAAAAATTAATAAATGCACAAACAAAACTAGGAACTTAAAAATTTAAGATTACTTTGGTGCTTCTTCACTTTTTATTTTATAAAGCAGATCTAATCTATAGTCACCTTATTTTTTCCGAATGTTTTTGTTATTAATTTGACGAAAAAAAAGTCGAAATTTCCATATTGCAGTGTATGGCATACATACAGACATTTGTATACGTACGGCCAAATTTTGAACAAAAACGATCCTTGAGTTAAATAATATTACAAATTTTCTGTGAATATTTAAATTCAATAATCTTCTCAAATTAAATTTAACATGGCAGAATTCAAACTTTAATCGAAATTTTTAAAAAGTTTTTTATATAAAATCATTTTCAGAATATATACAATTATTTGATATAAACATATAAATTATAAATGTAAATAAAATAAATAAAAAAATCTGCGAAAGTAACCTTATCTGTGCAAATACATATGTATGTACCGAGCATGTATTATACATTAAATTATATAATTCAATATGACCTTGATATTTTGCTTTTATTTTTATTTATGTTGTTGCAAAATATTTAATCAATTTAAATTATATTTTTATTAAAATGTAAACAAATTTTTTTTTCAAACTCCACGGATGTACTTATGTACGATTGTAGAAAATTCGATTGACTTCATTTGACCTGTAGAATCAATTTGATAATGCCATTCTGATTCTGACACGAATAAAAAAGGTATAAAAGCAATTTGTTTCATTTGAATTTTATTTATTTTAGTTTTGCGTTTAAAAGTGTAAGAATATAGGAAAAATGAAAATTTTGTTTTTACTAAGTGTTTTTGTACTATTTTGTGAAAATTTTTGTGGTGCAAGAATTATTGTAACAGACAATTTCACTCCAAATGAAATAAAAACGACAGAAAATGGAAAAGCATATTCACAATACATAATAAAATATGGTCAAATTGCAGACGGTGAATGGTTTAAGGTTGATATTGTAAACATATTTGAGAGCCTTAGAAAAAATAACAATTTTTCTTCTTGTATTATTTATAGCCAGCTACTTCAGTATCCGAACAAGTAAATGATGTGAGATGTCCTCATTGGCATGAAAAACAGCAACAATTGAATAATCTTGATTTTGAAACATTCAAAGATTGTTTGATATTGAAAATTGAAACCAATGACGTAGGTTAAATAAAATTTAAATATTTCTTGCAGAAGATTTAAAACTAAGTATATATGTACATATGTATTTTGCAGTTGTCTTCGAATAAACCAGTTATGGTATATATTCCGGGATTTGATTTATCAAGTGGAGATATTAAACCAACTTCAGGACACTATTTATTAGACAAAGATGTTGTTTTAGTTACAGTACAATATCGTGTAGGAATTTTAGGATTTTTGTCAACGAATACCGAAGAAATCCCTGGAAATGCTGGAGTTCTTGATGTTATTCTAGCTTTAAAATGGATTAAAAATCACATATCACAATTTGGTGGTGATCCAAATCGTGTGACAATATTTGGAAATTATAAAGCAGCTGGCTTAATTGGAATATTAACAATGAGTCCCTTAGCTGAAGGTTTATTCCATCAAATTATTTATCATTCGGGACATGCACTTCTTTCAAACTTAACAACAACAAATCCACTTGATTTCGCAAGAAAAGTTGCACAAGAAATAAATTGTACAACAATTGAAGAACCCATTGATTTGAATAAATGTATTTTAAATGCCAAATTTAGTGATCTTCTTGAAGCACATCATAAATTAATGGTAAATTTTTACTTTCAGTGTAGAATTTTTTATTATAAACAAAAACACAATTTACAGTTAAAATATGATGGCGAGATTATTTCGATTACAATTGGTGGTCCAAGTAATGTACTTCCAGGTGATAAGGAACCGTCAGATCTTTTAGATACTGAAACATTCCGAAAATATCCAACAATGGGAGGAGTAGTGGATCATCCTACAATACTTTTACTTGATGGTTATTTTTATTTTCTTTTAGTTTCTTGAACAATACGAAAATACAATTTTAATTTTTCAGCTTATAACGAGAAAGAATACTCTAGATTCTCTATGAAATATTTCCAAGAAGAATATAAGGATAAAATAGATAACTTAACACCAAAAATTGAAAATAAATCATTAGAAAAAGAGGATAGTGAGGGTCTTAAAGAAATAATTAATTCATTAAGGGACTTGGCAAAAACTTTGATTAAAGGTTTAGTAGAGGCATTTTTACCTCTTGGAATTGACGTAAATAATTTTAAATATACATAGCCATTTTGTTTTCTATTTAATTTAATTATTTATACTGCAGATATCAGGAATGGAAATAAAAACAAATATGGTAAAAATTCTTACTAAAAATAAGGAAGCTGATGTACCATCCTACTTATACGCATTTAAATATCATGGTTCAATGCATTATTTTCCAAAGAAAGAAGGAAGTTGGCTGAAAAATTATGTAACACTTCTTGATGATAATGTTTACCTTTTCGATTCTGATAAAGTTTTAAGTGATGATGATAAACAAATTAATAAAATTATGATTGATTTATGGACATCATTTGCTGAAAACGGGAAACCCCAAACAGATCTTATAAATATTGAATGGCCTCAAATAAATGACTTTGATGGACCATATTTAATTATTGATGAGCATGTTAAAATTGGTAATGACTATTCAAAAGAATTAACACCATTAATTGATTGTCAAATCGAAAACACATGTGATTGGATAGATGAATCTGATAGTGAAATTTAAATAATATAATCAAAACAACAACAACAAAATATATAACATATATTTAAATAGATAATCTTTTGTTAGAGATCGTTTTCGTTTACATATAATTTTATTATCTTTTTAATTTTATTTTTTTAAAAAAAAAAACATGAAAACAATAAATATAAATCTAAAATAATATTTTATTTTTCAGTTTCTATTATTTTAAATTTCGACTTTTTTTAAACACAATTAATAGTTCTGTAATTTCATAAATACAACCATGGCGACATATTTTACATTTATATTTACTTATCCTAAACTTTGCAATAGCAATTGACCCGTTATGTGCAAGTTGCATAGATCTAAGATCAAATAAATCTTTAAGACAATAGAGGATTTAGTTTGTTACTTAATAATTTTATTTAACTTAAAGATTTCGAAAGAGACTAATTGGTCTTTAAACCTTAGAAAAGTTTGTCATACTCCTTCAAATATCAGTAAGTAAGAATAAAATTACTATTCTATAATTATTTTCTGTAATCGAAGGTAAACTTCGTCAATTTTAGCGTAAAACTGTTAGTTCTAATTATTGATTAATAATAATAAAATAATCCACATCCGTTTTAATGGGTAACTTTGATTATTAATTATTATTCCAATAACCAATTCTAAAAATCAAATTCATAGAAAATCACAATATTTTTCAAGACAACAAATAAAATTCTGCTTGGATAAAATCTAAACAGCTAATCAAATGTATGTACATATGTATATGTATGTACTATGTAAGCATACATTCATACATATATCTTCCATTACAAATATTCCAGAATATGTACTCGAATAAAATTATAAAATTCAAGCATAAAGAAAGGAACACAAAATAGAAATTAAATTAAATAAATACCTAAGTAAAAATTTACAAAAAAAATGTAAATTATATAAACATTGTTTAGGATAAGCATATTATAATATTATACATACGAGTATATACATAAGTAAAAATGCAAGCTTTAAAAAACCTAAATTAAGCGTTGAAAGGGTGACAAAAAAAAAAATAATAATAATAATAAACTGTATAACTGAGCATGTCCAATATTTGTGAATCTATTATAAAAATTACATTACCTAAAAATCACCAAGCAACGGAAACTTAATAAACAAAACATGATATAAATAAATTTTCTTAATATTGACTGAAATCAAAGTAAAAAATTTTCATTTTTCCTCAAAATGGTAAGATAAAAATAATTTAAACAATTTTTAACAAATTTTAATCCTTTTTTTCTCAATATCTATTTATTTATTCAATATTTTAAGATTTTATCACGTTCTAAAACCGATTCAGCAAGTTCAAAAAATGAAATTAGTATAAATACAAAAACAAATTCGCCAAATTTTGAAGATTTCATTTTTCAAAGAGATTATACCGGTGCCAGAGCCTTCTTAGAAGTAAGAAAATTTAACAATATCTGTTATTGTACTTTTTTTTTGTCGTTTTTTTTTTTTTTGTGTTCCAATAAATAGTTTTCATCATGGTTTCTATATTACAATATCATTATATTTTGTATTATTGTACACAGTTCATGAATGAAGATGAAACTGATAAAATCAAACGAGATGAATGGATTGCTTTTTGTAGTTTTCATTTGGGTGATTATCAAAGAGCATTGGAAGAATTTCAAAATATAAAATCAAGAATGCCAACAACAAAAAATATATCGCTTAATATTGCAGTTTGTATGTTCTATTTAGGTAAGCAAAAAAGTTGAATTCTACATAAAAATTAAGTATATAAATGTAGATATATCAAATTTTTTTTCTTACTCTACATCCAAGTTTTTTTGTTTTTTACTTTATCTTTTCAAAAATAAATTTAAGGGATGTATGAAGAAGCTCAAGAATTAATGGAAGATATTTCAAATACACCGCTTAAATTAAGATTACTTTTTCATTTGGCACATAAATTTAATAATGATGATCAACTTATGGAATTACATGAGTCACTTCGTGATATTGTAGAAGATCAACTGAGTTTAGCTTGTCTTCATTATTTAAGAGCACATTATCAAGAGGCTATTGACATATATAAAAGGATTCTATTAGATAATAAGTAAGTACATTGATATTTATTAAATTTCATAATGAAATTTATTGTTTCTTTTTTTTTTTATTTCAAAACATAAAACAAAAGAGAATATTTAGCTTTAAACGTCTACCTTGCACTTTGCTTTTACAAACTTGATTATTATGATATGTCACAAGAAGTTCTTGATGTTTACTTGAATCATCATTCAGACAGTACAATTGCAATAAATTTAAAAGCATGCAATAGATTTCGTTTATTTAATGGAAGAGTTGCTGAGCAAGAAATAAAAAATATTTCAGATAATGGAACCTTTGGTGCAGATTTAATTCGTCACAATTTAGTAGTTTTTCGAAATGGTGATGGTGCATTGCAAACATTTCCGGCATTATTGAATATTGTACCAGAAGCAAGACTAAATCTTGCTATATTTTATCTTAAAAGAGGTGATATATCTGAAGCACATTCTTTAATGAAAGAAGTTCAACCAACTGTCCCTCATGAGTACATTTTAAAAGGAGTTGTACATGCAGCACTTGGACAACAACTAGGATCGGTCTGTTTATTTATTTAGTTTTTTTTTCTAATATTTTCATTTTTATTTTAATTGCAATATTGCAGAAAGAGCACATCAAAACAGCACAACAAAATTTACATCTTGTTGGAAGTTCAGCATCAGAATGTGATACAATACCTGGACGTCAGAGTATGGCATCTGCATTCTTTTTATATGGGCAGTTTGAAGAAGTTTTAGTGTATTTGAATTCAATTCGAAGTTATTTTGTAAATGATGATGTTTTTAATTATAACTATGCTCAAGCAAAAGCTGCAACTGGTTATTATAAAGAATCTGAAGAACTTTTACAACAAATCAATGATCCAGATATCAGAAATCAACATACTTATCTAATGTTGTTGGCTAGATGTCATATTCGATGCGGTCATCCTGAACAAGTTAACATAAATGTTTTCATTTTAAAATATCTTTAAAATTAATAGTGTATTTTATATTTTAGGCTTGGAATCTTTTTATAACACGTGATACTAATTCAGAAGCTTTTTTATTATTGCAATTAATCGCAAATGATTCTTACAAATATGAAGAATTCTGGGTTGCTGCAAAAGCTTTTGATATGCTTGAGAAGTAAATTATCATTTAAATTTTAATAATTTTTTAAATCCATTACAATTTTACTTATTACAGATTAGATCCTAATCCAGAACATTGGGAAGGTAAACGTGGTGCTTGTGCAGGAGCATTATATACATTAATTACCGATTCTGATAAAGGAAGACCACCGAATGGAATTAGTGATATTGTTCAAATTTTAAGAGATTCAAATAACTCACAAGCTGAAACAATGATAGGAATAATTCGTAGATATGCAAATTCTAAACATTAAATTTAATTTTTTTTTAAATTCCTTATAACAAAATATTTCTTCACTGTTTTTTAATTAAACAAAAACTATCAAACATTATTCCTGAATTTTTTCAATTGACATTCTGTTTTACAGAATAAAAAAAACAAAAAGACTCCTCAGAACCAAAAAAAAAAAGAAAGAAAGAAAGTAAAAGGTTTATTAAACTTTCATTTAAAATTCTATCTGTGTTCTCACAATGAAAGATGAATTTCATAAAAAAAACGTCCAATACTTGATTTTCTAGATGAATAAATCCAAATAAAATTGAAATTGACTTTTAATAAAAACTCATCGGAAGTATATTTCTTTTCTATTGTCCGTCTGTTGACAGATAGGTCTTAGAAAAAATAAAAAGAACCAAAACGTGTAAAGAACATTTCTGAGTATTTGATAAGTAAGATAGACTCTCACATATCGTATCAGAATATTTTTTTTCACAAAAAGTAAGCATTAAAAGTGAACGTCAACGATTTCCTGCTGACCTAAAAACACTTTTTTCTTTTGTTAAATAAAAAACTTTTTTAATTTTAAAAAGAAAGAGTCCTTTTTCCATATTATGATCATAATTTTCAATTTGATTCATATAGAGAAAAGGCAGTGTGGTATCGTTGTTTTTTTTATTGGTGTTTGTTATAAATAATCAAAAAAAAACATTTTTTTTATCTCAAAGTTTCAAAATGACAATATATGTATGTAAACTCTAAAAATTAGCTTGATTACCTTAAGTGATTACTTGTATGTAATGCATCATTATAACTGAAAATGTAGAAAATTTTTAAAATTCTGTTAGTTTTCATAGTATTTTTCTTTATTTTATTTTTCCCGTTTTCATTTCTAAAATGATTTTTCCGAAACAAAAAAATTTCTCTATTTAATTCACCTTTCTGATTATAAAATTTTTTCATATATGTATTTAATGAATCTGAAAGTTATTTTACACACTTTTTCTTAAATATATTTTTTATTTCTTATACATATTTTCATAACTGTTCGTTGAATATAACTGACAAAAAAAAATTTCAGAAGGAAGAAAATAATATAAGCTCATAAACCGCTTAAAAAAACTTATGTTGGCCATCATACAAAAGTTAGAAAAAAAAAATACAATTTATATTTTTATCATGACAATAAACATAAAATTTCCACACACATTATATGTATCTCTTACATACTCAATATATTTGTTGATTTTCCCGTACATATTTCAATCACCAAACCTTCTTTCTAAAGCATCCCAAAAAAAAAAAAAAATATGTATCAAATTTATACAATACCTCTATACATGAGTACATAGATTTTCTTTAAAGATAACTTGAATTTAAAAACAGATTTTATAACTTTTATTGTATCTGAAATTTTTATATTTTTGTTTTTAAATTCAAATGCTCCACATAAATGTTTGAATGTGTATTTAAAATGTACATATACTATGTATAAAAAAAATTTCTGAATTTTAAGTACATATTTTAGGTTGATTTTTGGTTTTTATTTGTTGGCCAAGATTTGTTATTTTGTTGTTTTGTTTGGGATCAAATTCACTAAAATATTTACATTCGTTTTTTTTACTGCAATAAAGAAAACATCAAATTAGAATAAAAACAAAACTGTTATATGATCAAATTACTATATAAAGGACAACAAGAAAGAACAAGTTAGAAAAAAAAGAAAGAAACTTGAAGAGAATAAATAAATAAAATGTATAATATGTGGCGTTTAATATTATAAATTTCTCTTTAATAAATTTAAATGAATATATGTGTCTATCAGTTGCAAAACGGATCTTTTCCATATTTTGAAAAAATGAGTTATATACGTCATTTGAAAGGTCTTTTAAAAATCTACTTATTTACTTTACTTTTAAAAGAAAAAAAAATACCTTTTCCTCTGTATTTTGATCGTCAAAATATGAGCTCAGTTGCAAAACAGTACATTTTGTCAAATTTCAGAAACAATTTTGCTTAATAACTCAAACTTACATAAATTAAAAATTTAAATAGAATTTAATATTTAAAAATAATGAAAAAAAAAAAATTTAAATGTTTCAGAAACCGTTTTTCTTCTTTGGTTAAGTTGAAAATATCATATTTATATTTTTCTTTTTTGCAAATAATTTCCTCTTCCGTGAATTTTTCCTAGTTTACTCACACACATTTTGTTTTTATTTTCCTACATAGTTAATCAATAAAATATTTTTTTTTAATTATCCAGCTATTTTAATTTTTTTTTCATTGAAGATACAATAAATATTTGAAAATCTTGTTAAACGGGTTATGTAAATGTATCCCAAAAATATTACTTGTACATTCTTGTACTATACAACAAAAACCAATTTCCATTGCATTCAATGCATTTCAATCATCAAAAAACAATTTCCAAAATTATTCATTAACTGAAAAAAAAATTCAAATTCAAATTTCAACCTCAGCTTTAAACCATTATTTTTAGTTGTTCAAAAGTGAGGTTATGTCTGTTCAATTGAATTGGTTTATTCACCTATCCATGGAAGCATTTATTCACCTTTCTCAATTAATTAATGAAAAAAGTGAATTATCTACATATTGACATATCTGATTATTTATATACATATAACAAAATAAGAATAACATATTATATTATAACAAAAACCAATTACTTCCTTCATCAATCATCAAAATTCATCAAAAAACAATCTCCAACTAGACCGATTCAATTGTGCTGATTCTCCAACTAACTTCTAACTCAACCTCAGCTTTAAACCATTTTTCAATATAATAATTATATGCATTATATATTATATATGTAGTGACATTGTAGTGTCAATGTATTTGACACATTTTGTGAAAATATTTTATTAGTTTAGTTTTAATTATTTTACATTATATTAAATATATTAAATATCTATATATTTTTCAGGTGAATCAAGAATTATCGGATAAAACAATTAATTATGGGATACTATTCAATATTCATACGTATGAACAATGTAATGGTAGAGTATTCAAATTCATCTAAAGTAAGTAACAAATTGGGATATATAGTATATATAGAGCAGAACAAGTAAGTAGTACAAGAAAAGTAGAAAAAAGTACAATTTGTTTTATTATATCGTCACCTTGGTTCTTTTTTGTGGTATACGACAAAATCTGCTTTCGAGAAAAATGAACACAAAGTTTGGAAGAATAAAAACACTACTATATATAAGATATTTTGAATTTGGAAAAATATTAATTATTCATTGGCATAATAAAAATAATTTTGCGTTTAATTTTTTCATTTTCGTGATATATTTTATAAGCGATTTCATTTTTAAATTTTTAATCTCGTGCATATACGATACAAGTCTCACTAATTGATCTGGTAACATGCGTATACCACAAAACGACTTTAATTTTGTATGGTATACCATAAAAAAGAACTGAAAAGTGTTTTGCGCATATACCACAAGGAAGCACCAAAAGGTGCGTATACGTGGTATACGTCAGACAAGCACCAAAGTTCAGAACCAATTTGAGTAGATTTTTGTTGTTGTTTTATACATAAAATGCATATAAAGCAAAAAAGAACTGAAAATTATTTTGAAATTTGCATATACAACAAAGTATACACTGATTTTTTTAAAAACGGAGAGAGATAGAAAAATTTCGATTGCAGTTACAGAAAGAGCACAAAAATACAAAATTTTTGTTGTACATAGTTCAAAATTGACCAAAATGCGTATACCACAAAAAAGAACCAAGGTGACGATATGTGTATATTTATTGAGGAAAAAACTGATACATGACTTATTAGGTTTTTTTTACTAGATCCGGTCAACTGTATTGCACAATTGAATCGGTCTAGATTTTGTGGTTAGGACGGTGAGGTGTATGTAGTAATACGTACATCTGACTCGATTTTGCTCACAATTTTATTTTATTCGAAATCCAAGAGTCAACATTCTTTCAATGGTGGCTGAGGGGCTTGTGATCTAACAAAAAATCATCTACCTCTCGTTAGGCGCGCCTGAGGATGATTGTTGATATTGGGCTTGGAGATCGGTAAAATAAAAGTTGGTCTGGAAGTTCTTCCACCTGTAGATCAAGTGTTAGCGGAGGATGAGTCTAGGATCTCTTACTATCCGACAGTCTTGTTCTCTGGTGGTCCTTCCACTTCCTGGGCGCCTCATACGCGCTCAGCAGAAGCGCACCAACAACAAGAGCATCAACAGAATGGTACTCGTTCCGGAGGCGGATTCAGACCATTAGTAGATTGATCAACTGTGTCTGTATGGGCAACTGTGTCTGTATGGGCACAATTGAATCGGTCTATGATCCGGGAAAATACTACTAGCTCCGCCACTGATCAATGAGTATATAGCTCAAGAAAAATTCACAATTTCACTTTGAAATTTATGTAATCATTTATTTTCAAATGGAATAATTTTCACAATTAAAATACATAAAAATAGCATTTGACTTATAAGAAAAACAACAAAATTTGAGAGTTATTTTCTCTTTAAAAATAGTAGAAATATTCGTATCGAGCAATTGTAACTAATGAGGATAATACACTTCAACTGTGAATTCCACTTTAAAATAATTAAAATCAAAACAATTTTCGTTTGTGAGTAGACAATTAGAATACAACATTATATCATTAGGAGCTATTTTTCGACCGACCTGTAACGATCTTCTGTGCCACCCGTGCTTCTTATAGATTAGGCTGTTAATGAATCCTAAAATACCAATAGAAAGTGCGCTCCATATTTTCTCAGCACTCTTTTAAATGCCAATGTCTCACAAGTACAGTACTTTCATAAATGCGTCGACGACGCTGACGGCGTAAAAATCATGTTCATAAATGACTTTCCAGTGCAGTCGTGGAATGGTATCATGATCATTAATTCAAGCATGCAGCGCAGTCGGCTGAAATTACTCAATCGTTTTCAGGCGACGGCGGTGTATACTTTCAATTAAAACGAATAGTGTTGTACATTTTTTTCCTGCCATTTCTTTAGTTTGATTTTTAATTTAAAATAAGATTTAAATTAATTAAAAAGTATTAAATTGTATACCTGTGTGATGAAGTAATTCTTTAAATTTAAGTTTTGATTATTTTTTAATAATTTTTGTTGTTTTTTTAACATACATAAAATATTTATAAACTTGTATTTTTTCTGTGCACCCTATAAACGTGTTTCAATTTCCAAACCACATGTGGTTCTGTTTCCAAATTTTATATCTCTTTCTTACAACTTTCAATATTTATTACTATCGATTTTTAGCAGAAAACACAAGGTCGAAAAAATAACGGTACCAAGGTCACAAAAAAATTTTGTAACACGTGCTAAGTGTCCTATCTTATATTGGTTGATCGTTGCTTTCCACTGTCCACTCAATTACCATATAAGTAGAATGAGGCTACAAGAGGATGACAAATGCAGATTATAAAAAATAACCTCGAAACACATTCTATGTGAATGTGACTGTGACTTGTGAGACATTGGCATTTAAAAGAGTGCTGAGAAAATATGGAGCGCACTTTCTATTGGTATTTTAGGATTCATTAGCAGCCTAATCTATAAGAAGCACGGGTGGCACAGAAGATCGTTACAGGTCGGTCGAAAAATAGCTCCTAATGATATAATGTTGTATTCTAATTGTCTACTCACAAACGAAAATTGTTTTGATTTTAATTATTTTAAAGTGGAATTCACAGTTGAAGTGTATTATCCTCATTAGTTACAATTGCTCGATACGAATATTTCTACTATTTTTAAAGAGAAAATAACTCTCAAATTTTGTTGTTTTTCTTATAAGTCAAATGCTATTTTTATGTATTTTAATTGTGAAAATTATTCCATTTGAAAATAAATGATTACATAAATTTCAAAGTGAAATTGTGAATTTTTCTTGAGCTATATACTCATTGATCAGTGGCGGAGCCAGTAGTATTTTCCCGGATCATAGACCGATTCAATTGTGCCCATACAGACACAGTTGCCCATACAGACACAGTTGATCAATCTACTAATGGTCTGAATCCGCCTCCGGAACGAGTACCATTCTGTTGATGCTCTTGTTGTTGGTGCGCTTCTGCTGAGCGCGTATGAGGCGCCCAGGAAGTGGAAGGACCACCAGAGAACAAGACTGTCGGATAGTAAGAGATCCTAGACTCATCCTCCGCTAACACTTGATCTACAGGTGGAAGAACTTCCAGACCAACTTTTATTTTACCGATCTCCAAGCCCAATATCAACAATCATCCTCAGGCGCGCCTAACGAGAGGTAGATGATTTTTTGTTAGATCACAAGCCCCTCAGCCACCATTGAAGAATGTTGACTCTTGGATTTCGAATAAAATAAAATTGTGAGCAAAATCGAGTCAGATGTACGTATTACTACATACACCTCACCGTCCTAACCACAAAATCTAGACCGATTCAATTGTGCAATACAGTTGACCGGATCTAGTAAAAAAAACCTAATAAGTCATGTATCAGTTTTTTCCTCAATAAATATACACATATAATAAAACAAATTGTACTTTTTTCTACTTTTCTTGTACTACTTACTTGTTCTGCTCTATATATACTATATATCCCAATTTGTTACTTACTTTAGATGAATTTGAATACTCTACCATTACATTGTTCATACGTATGAATATTGAATAGTATCCCATAATTAATTGTTTTATCCGATAATTCTTGATTCACCTGAAAAATATATAGATATTAAATATATTTAATATAATGTAAAATAATTAAAACTAAACTAATAAAATATTTTCACAAAATGTGTCAAATACATTGACACTACAATGTCACTACATATATAATATATAATGCATATAATTATTATATTGAAAAATGGTTTAAAGCTGAGGTTGAGTTAGAAGTTAGTTGGAGAATCAGCACAATTGAATCGGTCTAGTTGGAGATTGTTTTTTGATGAATTTTGATGATTGATGAAGGAAGTAATTGGTTTTTGTTATAATATAATATGTTATTCTTATTTTGTTATATGTATATAAATAATCAGATATGTCAATATGTAGATAATTCACTTTTTTCATTAATTAATTGAGAAAGGTGAATAAATGCTTCCATGGATAGGTGAATAAACCAATTCAATTGAACAGACATAACCTCACTTTTGAACAACTAAAAATAATGGTTTAAATATGAGGTTGAGTTAGAAGTTAGTTGGAGAATCGGTCTAGTTGGAGATTGTTTTTTGATGAATTTTGATCATTGATTTTTGAAGTAATTGGTTTTTGTTATAATATAATATGTTGTTCTTATTTTGTTATATGTATATAAATAATCAGATATGTCAATATGTAGATAATTCACTTTTTTCATTAATTAGTGAGAAAGGTGAATAAATGCTTCCATGGATAGGTGAATAAACCAATTCAATTGAACAGACATAACCTCACTTTTGAACAACTAAAAATAATGGTTTAAATATGAGGTTGAAATTTTAATTTGAATTTTTTTTCAGTTAATGAATAATTTTGGAAATTGTTTTTTGATGATTGAAATGCATTGAATGCAATGGAAATTGGTTTTTGTTATAATATAATATGTTATTATAATAATACACAGGCCCATTATGTTTTTGGTAAATATATTTTATATTTACATTTTCACATTTTGTGAAAATATTTTATTTAATTTAATTAAATATTTATTTAAATTAATATCTATATATTTTTCAGGTGAATCAAGAATTATCGGATAAAACAATTAATTATGGGATTAATTCAATATTCATACGTATGAACAATGTAATGGTAGAGTATATTCAAACTCATCTAAAGTAAGTAAGAAATTGGGATATATAGTATATATAGAGCAGAACAAGTAAGTAGTACAAGAAAAGTAGAAAAAAGTACAATTTGTTTTATTATGTGTATATTTATTGAGGAAAAAACTGATACATGACTTATTAGGTTTTTTTTACTAGATCCGGTCAACTGTATTGCACAATTGAATCGGTCTAGATTTTGATTTTGTGGTTAGGACGGTCAGGTGTATGTAGTAATATGTACATCTGACTCGATTTTGCTCACAATTTTATTTTATTCGAAATCCAAGAGTCAACCTTCTTCCAATGGTGGCTGAGGGATTTGTGATCTAACAAAAAATCATCTACCTCTCGTTAGGCGCGCCTGAGGATGATTGTTGATAGTGGGCTTGGAGATCGGTAAAATAAAAGTTGGTCTGGAAGTTCTTCCACCTGTAGATCAAGCGTTAGCGGAGGATGAGTCCAGGATCTCTTACTCCCCGACAGTCTTGTTCTCTGGTGGTCCTTCCACTTCCTGGGCGCCTCATACGCGCTCAGCAGAAGCGCACCAACAACAAGAGCACAAACAGAATGGTACTCGTTCCGGAGGCGGATTCAGACCATTAGTAGATTGATCAACTGTATTGCACAATTGAATCGGTCTAATAACTCAAAATGACCCTTTTGCAAAATGACAAAGACCCCTTTTGCAACTGATAGACACATATATTCTGTTGTGTTTTTTAAAGTCATTTTTAAGACGAAATAATCAGTAAAACTTTCATATTTTTTAAGCTTAAAAAAACTAAAAAAACAAGAAACTGTTTATAATTTCAAATAAACTAAACACTATCCTTTTTTTTTCTCTTTGTGATTTTATAAACTTTAACACACGTCTCTCCTTGTACTGAAAATTGTATGATATATCAAATTTTCTTTTCATTTTCCTGTTTTAAGGAAATCAGGTCATTAGATAATGGGTGGAGTGAATAAAAACTGAGTGCGAGTGTTCACTCAACTTTTTTAAAGAAAAACTCAGTTTGGCGTGAATAGAAAATTAGATTTCCAATACTAACACTACGATTGAGTTAACTAAACATATTTTAAGTGTATTTTTATTCACTCCAAATGAAATGTTGACTTTTAACGATTCACTTTACTCAACAAAGTCCACTAAGAGTGTTCACTCAGTTTTATTCACTCCACCCAATATTCTTCTAATTATTCACAGTTATATTCACTCCCTATAATTTTTAAAGGATACTAACATTTATCTTAGTGGGTAAAACTATTTGCTTAGATTTCAAAACTATAGAATTATGCATGTTGGAAAAAACTCCAAAATCTACTCTAATCACATACTAGTATGAATAAAAATTAGGTATATTGAGTTTTTAAGTTCTAGACATCCTTACTTTTGTTTTGGTGCTCCCTAGTGACCCTAACCCTAGTAACCGAAAATCTATTAAACATGCACTATGTGTATGATCCAATCATTTGTCCAGCCCATTTACCTCAACTTAAAAAAGTCAAAACTTTTCACTGGAGGTGTCTTTAACATATGAGGGGTATAAAAGCAAAGTCAGCAATCTCCACTTTTATTTTTTAAATTTCAGTAAAAGCCATTTTTCTTTTTAAACGATTTTCAATTTCTGCTTCATTTGTATGTAGCGGCTTAGAAAGTATGGTTTTTTGAGACAGATTTGCCATGAGATTTTATTGTCATTGCATTGTAATCAATGTTTAACTAAATCCTCACACATTTCTCATGTTTTTTGCACTCTTTAATCATTTTTTGTCAAAAGTGGTAATTGCTAACTTTGTTTTTATACCCCTCTTATAGAAACACTCCACATTCTTCCTTATAAAAATTCTTGATGTCCACAGATAATATCCCCAGAAATTCTGTATATCTCTTCTTCTTCAGGATCTTGTTGCAACCGCTTTAGGACTCTCACATAAAATTTGTAGGTCGGATAACCTAAACTTTAATACCAGGGTTTTTCACCTTAACCTGACTTCCCTGTCCCTTTTGGAAAACTTCATTTCAAATTTATCATATTATTTTTTTCAACAGATAGTAGAAAAACACAGAAGCAAAAAAGAAAACATGAATCTAATACAAAACTTATCATGTTAAAGTAGCCAATAATCCCATGTATACAGTAAATAAAACAAAAACAACCTCAAAAATATAATATAATGAAGAAAAATGGATTAGATATTTTACTACAAATAGAAAAGAAAAATATATTAAAAAAAAAACTTTTAACAAAAAGTTAACAAAAATTTCCCATCAGAGCTTTCACACACAATAAAATAAATAAAATTAAAAAGAATAAATATAATGTTATAACTAACACAGATATTTCTAAACCTATTACGAAAATTTAAACATTTAAACATATAAATTAATTATGTTATTTTTAGTAGAAATTAGAATAAATAAATAAACAAAGAATATTCAAATACAAATTTTGCAGTTTTTTTTGCAGAATAAAAAAGAAACAACACTCTAAAATATATGTGTGTATGTACATATATGTATAGTACATAAAATTCAAAATTAATACTTTAAATGAAAAATAATTTTTCCAAACAAACAAACAAAAATGTAAAAAAGAAAAATAAAACATTTTTGGTAGAAATTTCTTTTATATAGAGAATTCATTTTTAAAATTTAAAATGTGCGACATAGGATTATATGAGCTTAATTCAAGCACCAAATCCTTCTCCATAATTCCATTTTGTATCTTTTTTTCTTTTTCTCTAGGATATAGGAAGTTTTATTATCCTACTTAGGAAAGATTATTCGACCAAAATATCATAAATAAATATTAAAAGTACATATAACATAATCTTATTATAGGTATATAGTATGAGGCTAAAATGTATAATTATATGTACTTGAAATATATAATTATTGTTACCATGTGCCATAAAATATATAATAGATTACATAAGTATGTACATACTCGTATGTTGAAGATGGATAGTAAAAAAATACATTTTTTTTTTATTCTTTTTATTGCATGAGAAAAATAAAAATATGATATTGACAAAACACATGTTCTTCTGATGAAAAGTATTATTAATGCCAAATGGTTCTAAAAGATACACTTTAATTCAATATTTTTTAAATAAAATTTTCTCCAACTCATTCTGTTTGTACAATGTACAACTTTATAAATCTATAGGATCATAAGGTCTGATGTTTAACAATATTGCTTCTAGTACTTTTTTAAGCAAGCAATAAGCATACATACTCGTACATACATACATATGTAACATTGTAACATATATATGTACATACTACTTTTCTCATTAACGTACCACTACGTAGCGGTATCAGTTTACTGCATTTTTGTTACATGGAGTTGGAGATGAGAGAAAAAGTTTGAGGAGAGTAGTGGGAGTTCAAAAGGAAAATGTTGATGGATCCATTTTAATTTTAAACTTCTTTCGATTATAACAACAAGAGAGGGAGGGACAGATAAAATGGAGGAGCGTTCCACGATTTGAGAGTTATATTTATAAATTATTGACCATAGCTTTATATTAGCAAGTCTCAAGTATTAAGATTAAATAACTGTCTAAATTATTTCCTTTAAGAAAACAGTTCATTATCTGAACTTTGTATAAGACAACCTAATTCCCAAATTTTTCAAAAGTTGGCTGTATTGTAAATACTTCTACTTATCTTTTTTCTTTAGCTTTAGTTCTGTGTGTTTACCGAAAAAGGATATAAATGAATTTTAATCATTTGATAAAAACAATGACAAAAATTTCATATATTGTAATATACATATATTCACTTTCTATTACATTTATTTTTTCACAATAAATTTAGACAACAAACAAAAAATACTTGAAATCAAAAACAATATGTAATTAAAAACTGTTCAAGCTTTTTAAAAAAAAATACTCAACACACGAAACAATCAAAATTCAAGTTAATTATCCCTTAAAAGATCTTATCATTCATTTTCATTTAACACAAAACAATGTTAAAATTGTATTTTCGGTGCTAAAATGTCATTTTCCAGTACATGGATTTTCTTTAAATATTAAAATACAAAGGAGAACAATTTATCTATGGAAAAGTGTTATATATTTCTACTATATTAAATTTTGTTTTGTCATTTTTTTTTCTCTTACACTTTTGTTTAAATTTTTATTAATGTATGCAACTCATTAACATATAAAATATAACAAGTTTGTATTTGTATTTGTTACATACATACATATATAATATATTCTCCCTAAGGATCTAGAACACATATTATTTTCATTGTCATTGTTTAAAATGTCGTATTCACAACTTTGTAAGTATAAAGACAATTTTCAACCTTTTCATTATTTTTTTCCTCTCATTTTACTTATTTTTTTCATTTTCACTGTCTTTTCACTTAAATTCATTTTATAGTCTTTTATCTTATTTAACTATAAGAAAACGTACGTACATATATCTCAAACTAAATCTTATAAAAGATAAAGTTTAACAAGAGTGAAAAAAAACCGATTTTTTTTTTCAGCTACAAAAGCTTTTTCACTAACAAATTGTAAATAAATGCAAATGAAAAAGTCGCAATTAAATTTTTGTAATTTTTTAGTTTCAATTTTGATCCTTTAAATATTTTTTTTTCTTCTTTCAAATTTAAACGTTTTGTATTTACGATGAAATAATCCATTTAAAGGACTTTTTTTTCTTTTTTTTTTTTGTCTTTGAAAAAAGGAAAATTTAAACAAAATTCAAATGATGTTAACTATCAAACGATGTTAGTTTTATTCTTTTTTTTTTTATCTCAGTTTGTAGAAGTTACAAAAAACTTGAAACGTGCAATCAAATAAAACATGATATACATATTATGTATGTATGTATATAGTCACACCGTAATCAATACACAGGCTACACAATTTCACCGTAAAATTCAATTTAATTCAACACATTTACATGAGCCTTTTTTTTTTGAATATTTTTCAACTTTTAAGTTTTTGAACTTTTGTTTTTAATTTTGTTTTAAATTCGAACATTTTTTTAGTCTGGCCTTTCAATTCGTTTATTAAATCAACAAATTTTTTGTATATTATTTCAAATTAAAAAAAAAATTGTTTATTTTTGTATTTTAAAATTTTTATTATTCTGGCAAATAAAAACCAATATAAGATTATTATTTTTAAAGAATTTGATAGATTCAATAGAGTTTTAAAAAAGGAATAAAGTTGTAGGGAATTCAATTCTTCTCTCACGTCGCATTACAAATGTTGAGTTGTTTTTTCGGACTATGGTTTATCAAAATATTTTTTTGAACAAATTATTCTTCACATCCCCATCTTCTTATACTAATTCTTTTTTTTTTTTATGGTAAATTATAAACATATGTATAGTATATATGTATACATACTATGTACATATATGAAAACACATTAATAAATTTGTAGACTGATTTAAGGATCGAAATAAAAAAAGGGCCGTTATCAAAAGAACATAAATTGAAAATTCTCATTATGATGGGTGTTGTTTCATTATCGTTATAAAAATAAAGCATAATTTTTATTAGCCAATCTACAATTTTTTATATAAAAAAATTATGTTTGTAATAAAAACAATGTAATTCAATGAATATTTATGTTTATGTGGTCATATGAAAATATAATTTTATGGCTTGTAATACAAACTACACAACCTTAATGGAGAAAAACATAACAATCATGCAAAAAGTGAACCAATCAAAAATTGATTGTATACAATATCGAAAATCAATTTACACTTCTCCTCAATCCGTTTTCCGGTTTTTAGATTTATTTCATAGAAAAACCTCCTACAATTATTTTAAGGATCATTTGAAGTGAAGTGAATAAATATGAAAGAAAAATGTTTTTACTTCACCATTCACAGAAAGAAAATAACAAACAGCAAATTAAAATGAAAATTATTGAAAATTACATGATATATTATAAGAACCAATAAAATTGTTCTTTATATTTGTAACAGGTAGATAATAGATTACCTGTATTTTAACTTCTTTATTTTGCATTTCAAGCAAAAAATTACAATAAAATTATGCAACATTCAGAAAATTTTAAAGTACTTTTTCACGAAAAAAAAAGAAAAAAACTACATTTATTTAAAATTAAGGAATTTTCCAAGCTTCATTGTAAGTGAATACTTTTTTTATTGTATCTTTTTTAGTACTTTCGTAAGATCATTTTTTTTAAATATTTTTAAATGTTATATTTCTGTGTGCAAATAAACGAGATTTTTTTCACATGTAAATTTTGGCTTTAAAAATGTCTTGATTTTTTTCCTTTTAATTGCATCTAATATTTTATTTAAAAAATAATAATAAATAAATATAACAAAAAACAAAGTAATGACAACTTATTTATTTAAAAGAGTTTTAACTTATTTTTTCAAATCAAGTTGTTAAAAATAATTCTGTAATTCTTTCAAGTTTGCATATTTTTAGGTTCCCTAGATCTAGATATTATATTATAGGGTGAGTCATCATCCATCCACGAACGAATATTATTACATATTATATCCCTATTGTGAAAAATTCAAGTATGTACTTTCGAAGTAATCTATTCTACAAGTAGTTTATGTAGGTTTAGGCGCCACTACTTAGATGAAAATCTAATATATTTGAGAAGTAATTTGGTAACTACATATATATTCAGAGCGAATTACTTTCTTAGAAAAGTAATGCCCAAAGTAAGTAATTCAATAAAAACGCGCAATATTGTGAAATTCCTTTTGTCAGAAATTTTCAGCTTAAATTAGTACCCAAACATTAATTACGAAACTAAATCATTAGAAAGGTAGATAACTCATAAATCCTAATGAATGTTAATGTTATGTAATTGTTAATGTAATTGTAATGGGAAAAATACATTAGTTAGATGGTAATCGTTCGCCATTACTATATGATATGAACTATACTTACAGAATCGATTGTTTACTTTTCTTTACAGCTGAAAATTGAAATGCTTTAAAAATATTAAAGTATTTATCAGTATATATTTACTTATCTATTTTCTTGCAAAAATGTGGGGAAAATGTGAATAAACAAACTTTTGTTTCCTGTCAAACAATGCATGTTCAACATTTCTGTAACTTATATTTTAATCTATACATTCGAACTCTAACTACCTACTTACATTTAAGTTTACATTTTATTTTTAAAAGTATCTTTTTAAAAAATAACCAAAGAACTAAAATCAGAACCTTAATTTTTTTCAAAATTGAAACAAATAATTGCATTGAACATTTATGACATTTGAACAAAATTCTTTTAATCTGAAAAATTGAAAAAGAAATTATTTATAAATTTATTAAAATATAAAAAGTACATGTTCTACTTTAGAAAAAACAAATTCTTTTAAAAAGTTTTTTCAACATATCCATATGTATGTATGTAGATAATATAGTGCAAGCATTTTTTTAAATTACAGTATGCCTTTTTCATACAATAATGAAGAAAAAATTACGGTAGACATTATATATGCTTTCAAATTCACTGTTTGTTTTTAATTTTAATATTTTTTTATCATTCACTTAAACTTAAACTTATTCTATAATTTTTTTTTTTTTAGTTTTTTGTATAGTTCTTTTCAGAAAGGAAAACTTTTATATGAAACTTTAACAAAATGTGTTAGAATACGATAATGTTCCTTTCAACTTTAATTCAATATTAATGGAACGTGAAAATTCTTAAAGATCTATTCAAGTTGAATTGTATAAAACACACACATATGGACCATTAGTTTTTAAAGTATATTTAGCACACTAACTTTCTCTAAATACTTAGGTATGTACTAAGAAGTTATATGTAGGAAATCCTTTTAAAATTTCAAAGAACAAAAATAAATTTTATTTTAAACGTAACTTTTTAAATATTGTGTTTTTTTTTTCTCTCTCTTCTTTTAAGTTTTTGAAAGTTTTTATTAAATGACGAAATTTGAAAATAGTTCAAGTATGAATTTCAAATGATAAAAACGTTTAAGCAAAATGAAAAAAAAAAAAAACAATAATAAGATTCAAGAACGTTTATAAATTGAGAAAAGTAAAAAGTTTTGTAATGGAATTGTGCCTATACTATACGATGGAATATATCGTTTTTCTCCTTCTTTCGTTATTTCCAAATTATTATATGTACATATTTTTTCATACATACATATATAGCTACATATACCTTTATTGTGCAGGTAAATTCTGTGCAATTTTATATCCTAAATTCCAAAATATTTATTATTTATAACAAAATCCTAAATATTTATATTTTGTGGTGTTCTTATTTTCTCAAGATTGTGAAATAAAATATTCAAAAACTCATTCATTAGATTTTCGTTTTTGTTTATTTTATATCAAAAATTTAACAAGATAAAAACAACAAGAAAACAAAGAATTTCAGGAATATATTGGTATACCAAATGCCCTTATGCATAAAAAATTGATAAGTTCTCAATGTATGAAGAAAATTTTAGTATTTATTTCTTGTAAAATTCTAATAAATTTAAAAATATCATGAAAATTTAAACCAAAATATCTATCTATATAGATATCTATCTATATATATATATATATACAAAACTTTTACAAACACCTTAATTTATTTATTTTACCTATGTAACTAATTAGATTCAAGAATAATGAATCCACACATATAGCTGAATCTCTTGTTCCACGTATAGATAATAAAACATAACTATTCTATTTTAATGTTAGTCTAGTTTTTGCATAAAACTTTCTGTTGATATTTGTTCAAGCAAAAATATATAGGAGAATAATTTTGAATTTTGATTATTTGATTACATGGAAATCTCTGAAATTTTATGGAAGAAAACTTCTTTTTCATACATCAGTGAGTATTTTATTTTATTGAATTTCCAATCGAATAAAAACAGCTCCATAAATTTTTCTAAGCGATATATAAATTTAAATTTAATTATTTTCTAATTTCCTAACAACTCTTACACACTGGCTGAAACCTTGTAAAATCGTTACGAAGACTTGTGATTCTATTACATTACATTTAGATTTAGGAACGCTTAAATGTATCTACTTTATAACGAAAAAAATGCTTAGAAACATAATTTCATTCCTGTATAATACAATGAGTCAATTGTAATGAAAAATAGGCATTTCATACTATCAAACCTTAAATATTTTAAAATAAGTATTCAGTTGGCAAAAAACTTTATGTGAAATACAAATTTTAATGTTTTTGGGTCATACATTAGATACTTTTATACCTTTAGAAATTATAGAATTGGCCAATTTTTTAGTTAAAATTTGTGTAATAAATAATATTTTTTTAAATTTAATAATTAAATTAAAATAAATACAAAAAATATGTACTGAAATTTTGAATGTTTTTTGTTTTTCATATTTTCAAAATTTTCAATTGTTTTCTATAGAAAATATAACTTTCTCATATTAATGAGCTTAAACATAATTGAAAAAAAAATTAAAAAAAGTTAACTAAATAAGTTTAAAATAACTCTTTATCTTTTATACTTGTTTCTTTTAAACTAACAATAAGTGTTAATTTTTAAAAATTTATTAAACGTTTTTACTTTTAATTTTCAATTATGTTATCCATCGAATTTTTTTTCGAAAAAATTTAACTTAAAATATGTTTTTTAATAAAAAAAAAGTAATAAAATAATTGAAAAATTTGAAACGAAAACACGATAAAAAATAAATGTACGGAAAACATTCCCTGAAGCAATAACATCCATGTTATAATGAAAAAATTATTTATTGAAAAACTGCAACAGAAAAATACCAGGGAAAAAAATAAGAACATAAAAAAACGTATATTCTACATAAAAGTAAAAAATAAAATGAAAAAAAAAAAAAGAAGAAAGAAATAATTTGCAAAAATGATTTTCTTTTATAATTTTTCTTGTTTTGTTTCTTTTGTAGAGTATTTAATGCCTTGGGCGCAATATTATACGAAGATGTTTTTTTTTTGTTTTATTTATTTATAAGAAAAGTCTGTACTTAACGATTAAAATTATTGTGGGCTAAATTTATGGGGAGATACAAGTATAAACATAAGGTAAACATTAAAGTCCTTTTTGCTTTCTTTTTAAATTGAAAAATTAAAATTGTTTTTTTTTTTTATTCTTCATTATTTTTATGAAGTTAAATGAACGTTAGAACATTTTTCGCACAAGTATGTTTGGGATAAAAATTACTCAGAAAAAATATACAATATATTTTTTTCATGTTGTTGATGATGATTTTGCTTACAGCAAAAATATTTCATCCTTTTTTATACTTTTTTTTTTCGAGTTAATGGTTTTGAAAACAAAGTAATATTATTGTACAAAATATTCATGTTTTTTGTTCTTTTGTCTTTATAATTTTTCTCAATTTTTGATAATTTTAATTGAAAAAGTCTTTAATAAGTTAAAATACAGTTCTTTTATTCGTTACTTTACAAACCATAAAGTTTTTCAAGTAGACATTCAGGGTGATTCTTTTAAATTGATGGAGTGATATTTTTGGATAAAGTTTTTCTTAACTTTCTATTTGATCTTACATAAAATGAGAATAATATTTAATGTATAAGTAATTTATTCACAAATATACATAGATACAAATTTTGCATATAACCCGAAAGGATTTTTTTTTTCCGAATATTACAAAAGTCTTACCTCTTTTATTTTGTTTTTGAAAATTTCCATAATGTGATTTTATGTGTTACGAAAGTTTAGGAAAATTACTTTCACGAACCTTATATCGATATCGCGTTAATGTATATAATGTACCTTTGAATGTAATATAAAATCTAGTTTTTATTGATACACATGCATATACATAAGTTATAATTTAGAAGATTTCACTTAAATTTTAGATTAAATATAGGGTAAATATGTCTGTTTCAAGACACCTTGGTAAACATGATTATTTCATATCGCTTTTATTTACGATATTTTAGTGTTCATTATACTCAGGTGAAAAATATAATAAAGATACGTTGATGAACGAAAAAATTACATTTTTTAAGCCAAAAAATGTGTGCCAATCTTAGAAGATTTCAAAAAAAAATTTTTTTTTTGTTTTTGACGTTGATACATATCTCTGAAAGAATATCTGTAAATTTTTTTCAAATACTCTTCAAATTTCAAACCTTTTTAAATGTAAAACTACTGAACACTATAAATCTACTTTTTAAGCTTAGATAATGTTAGAGTACTTACTTGGTTTACTTTTTATTTTTTTAAACATTTAAACAGAATCAACTAGTCTTAAATATTTCTTCTACTTTGTCACTTGATGTCACAATTAATAAAAAATTATGACAAATTTATATTCAAAGAATATTTGACATTAATATATGTATATTCTTTATAACAAATTTTTTGCAGTTGATATATTTTCTTTATATAATTAAAAAAGATATAATACAAGCTCAAGCAAGTAAGCTCAGAAATGATACATCTACCCTATAGCATGTTGGAATCAAACATCAAACTCAATTCAATTACAATTTTTCTTTTACTTTTTAATATTTTTTATTTGATTTCAATAAAGTCACTTTGATAAATGTGATTAAGAAATTAAAAAATCTTTCGTTTGCTGAAAATCGAAAAAGTGGAAAAAAAATGAAATCTAAAATTTATTTTAATTTTCATAAATCATTTTTTGCAATTATGTTTTTTTTTTCGTATAAGAATTTCATAAAAAAGAAATTTCTTTGGTTTTTCTAGATTTTTATAGTTTATTTGCCAAATGAAATTGAATTTTTTTCTTCTGAATGAACAAACATTTTTCTGCAGTAAATTATATTTAAATTGTATTAATTTCAAGTTAAAACAAACGAATGAAAAAAAACACACACACACAAATGAAGAATAATATTTTCTTTTCGGTTAATTTTTCATTTAATTTGTTTTCTTAGTTATGTTTTCAAAATGGTAGACTTGTGGGTAAATATTGCAAATTTAATTTTTATTTTTGGTTTTCTCTTTCAAAAAGTTATATTTTTTTGTTTGAAACTTAACAAATTGTGCAGACAAAGGATAGGTTAAATTTAATTTTGCATTGAATAAAATAATTTTTGAGAAAATTCGGAATTTATATTTTTTTAAAATACGACACACAAACTGAGGCAAATAATTGAAATAGTGGAGTTATTATTTTCCGAGATTTATAAAATTTTATTTCCACTAATATATCGCTATCTAACATATCGACTGGACTTGCTTCCTATTAGCAAACAGTCAGAGCTACTTAACGTAACCTATAACTAAATTACAATAAAAACACATCATACATCATAATTTTAGCGATTTTTCTAACTGATTTTTTGTTATTACATAGTAAGTTCTTAACCTCCGAGAAAATCACTCATAAAATTCCCATACCATATTGTATCATTCGGACAACTTTAATCAAACTATTGTTCCTAGGCTGTCACGTTCATTTCATATATTATGGACATAATATGTATGTACTGTGGAACTTTTGGAAAAAGAAAATTGAATGAGCCAACAAACAAAAAATGGGTTATACATATATCCTAAAATATTTTAGTTAAGTTTGTTCAAGATTTTTTTGACAAATGAAACAAAATTGTTTTTTTTTTAATTCATCAGTTTTTTATATTACAGTGATTATATGTAGATCTCAATTTCCTTTTTTAATACACCTAAAAAGGATACAAAAAAGTATGTATTTTATTTTCAAGATTTGTCTTAGGAAAAACATATAAATTAAATAACGTACAGAAAAAAACTAAAATAAAATTTAAATTTAAATTCCAATACAATCAGTTTTTTTTTTTCATAGCAAATTTCAAAACAATCAATGAATATCATAATATTATCCTAGATCCTTTCAAGTTCTTATCTTTTTTTAATTTTTTTTTTGTTTTAAACACGTGTAAACAAAAAAACCTTTTTAATATTTTTTTTCGCTTCATTTAATAAGAAAGACATTACAATAAAATTCTATTTAAAAAAAAAAAGAAAAAAAAAGAGAGGAAAAAAGTTCATAGAATTCTTCATTCTGTTCCTTCCTCTAGCAAGTACACAAAAGCCATCATTGAAATTGAAAGATACAATCGATAAATTTTGCTTATCAATAAAGAACATTGAATTAAATCTTCAACATTAGAAAGCAAGATAATCTGGAATGTATTATATGGTATTAATGTGTTTAATCTTCTAAAGAATATCCTTTGTTCTTCAATTATACATATGTACAATGATAACAAAACACATTAAAATTATATATCCAAATACATGTATGTACATATACAAATATGTATGTATGTATGTATGTACAAACACATGTATATGCATATATTTATGTATACTACATATTTCAGAAAAACAATAGTGTCTGGAACAATATGTCCTTGCATTTAATATTGTATATTATTTTGTAAATTACATAAAACACTGTAAATGTGGGGGAGTCAATCAGCTAAAAAGGATACATGTAGGTACATATATATTTGTGTATCATACATATAATATGCATTAATGCATCAATAAATACATACAGTTAAGTGTTAAATAAAGCAATATACAAATTCAATAAATATAAGTTTACACGTCATAAGTATTAAAATGATTTTAAATAGAATATAATATACTTGTATTACATAATGTATATACTAATGGTCGTTATTGAATTTTATACATATGTATATTTTTGTTGATTTTTATCAAATGGAAATTTTCTTTTGAAGGTATTGAAATAAAAGAAATTTGAAAACTATTCAAATATTCAAATGCCAAAAAACAAAAATGTATTAATGATTATATTTTTCAATTATGGTTTTTTAACTTAATAAAAATTTCACCCTTTTCAAAAGAGTAACAAAAAAAAAAGAGCATATTATATTCCTGATAATTTTCTCAATCAAATTAATTAAAAAATTCAAACAAAATTTCTAGTAGGTATATGTATGTATTTGAAAACAAAACAACAAAAAAACACACACATCAAAAAAAAACGTTGACTAACTTTCACCCTCAGGAAGCTTCGAAATAAAAAAGAATATAAAAATGCAATGAATTTCCAATTTCAACTTATATTTTCAATATATTATGTATGTACCAGCCATACATATGTACATATATGACTTTGTATTTATTTTATGTACATAATACGAAATCCTTTTTACATATTGTGATATCATGTCAAATGCAAAACATATGTATCGTACGAGAAAAAAAACTTTTTTTTAAAAGCAAAAAACATGATGCATACATGGATAAAAAAAATAAATGCCACTAATTGAACGATTTCAAAAACAAAAGTTTTTAAAAAGAATGGTTGGACATACGACCGCACAATCGTAATCAAACTTTAATTGCCTAACAATTTACCATTTTGTATGATGCGTTTACGAGTAATTGAACTTTTATAGCCCAATGAAAAACTTCGTAAATCCTTTTTAATTTAAATGCTCCTTTTTGTTTTGTATTTTCATTCAAAAGTGCACATTAAAGAACTTTACACTTTAATTTCTTTTCAAGATAATTCTTTAAAAGAGAGTTTTGTTTTTTAGCAGTTTAAAAGAAATTACTCACATGTTTAATAATAATTTATAAATTATTCTTCAAATAATTTTTTTTTCCTGTTTCTTTTTTTATAATAGAATTATAATTTTTTTTATTGTATGTAAATCAAAAATCATTAAAAAACACCTCAACTCAAATTGAAAAATAATTATAAATATATTTATTTATCCCCTTCATATAAGACTCTGATATGTCTTATGCAAGTTTATATTTAAATGTCACAAAACATTTTTTATCTTAGAAATTTTTTGTCCGGAATAAATCTAAAATAATAATTTGCTATTTTCTAAAACACAAGATGATACAAGTATAGAAATTCAAGTTTTTATAATTAGGTATCTAAAACACTATTTGTAGTAATACACTTTTAAATAATCAATTTTTATTTGTTTGTAAGAAATAGCTATTTTTTTAATTCAATCAGCATGATCATAAATCTCATATTTTGAAAAATTTTCGATTTAGCAGTAGTAAAAAAATATAAAAATTGCGACGACCGTGACAGGACTCGAACCTGTAATCTTCGGATCCGAAGTCCGACGCCTTATCCATTAGGCCACACGGCCGATTGGTAAATTTGTGGCAAATAAGGTTTAAGGTGAATGGAGTAAATAATATGCCTATTTTATAGTAAAATTCAACCTCCAAAATTATGAATATTACCATTGTATATATGTAAATAAACTCCAAAACAATGTAAAATATAATAAAAAAAATTATATATGATCCTGTATATTTTTATGATAAATATGAATAAAATGGACTATAAAAAATATGCAATTACATATCACTTTATCTTAGGATAATTTGAACTTATTACTTTAATTATCAGTTTCAAAAATTAAAACTAATTTATTAATTTTAACTTTCTACTCCACCGGAAACATACTTTTTTTAATGAACGAAAATAATAATTAGCTATTTTCTAAAATACGAGTACCTACCTAGGTAATATATAATTTTTAAATTCTCATTAGTTTTTATACTTAAAAAAAAACACTATTTGTGGAGAAAAACATTTGCAGTAGTCCTGAAGATTCCATTAGATACACTTTTAAATAATAAAATTTTTGTAAGAAATAGCTACTCCTATTTTTTTTTTTAAATTTAATTTAGAAATACCAAAAATTAAAAAAAATAAAAAAAACAAAAATCGACGACGACCGTGACAGGACTCGAACCTGTAATCTTCGGATCCGAAGTCCGACGCCTTATCCATTAGGCCACACGGCCGATATGTAACCTTGTGGCAAATAACGTATTTTCACTAACTTTCTCTATATTTTATATGGATAAGCATTTAATCTGCGAATGAAGTAAATATGGTAAATACATACAGTGTGTTTGATTTGATATAGACCGATTCAATTGTGCAATACAGTTGATCGGATCTACTAATGGTCTGAATCCGCCTCCGGAACTGGTACCATTCTGTTTGTTGCTCTTGTTGCCTGTTGGTGCGCTTCTGCTGAGCGCCTATCAGGCGCCCAGGAAGTGGAAGAGCATTCCACCCTCGAACAAGACTGTCGGGGAGTAAGAGATTGTGGAATCTCATCCTCCGCTGTCGCTTGATCTACAGGCGGAAGAACTCTTCCAGACCAACTTTTATTTTATCGATCTCCAAGCCCACGGTCAACAATTATCCTCAGGTGCGCCTAATGAGAAGTAGATGATTTTTTGTTAGATCACAAGCTTCTCAGCCACCATTGAAAGAAGGTTGACGCTTGGAGATCAAGTAAAATAAAATTGTGAGCAAAAATTGAATCAGATGGACATATTACTACACACGCCTGACCGTCCTAACCGTGTTTTATTAAACGTTTTCCAATATCGAATTTCAGACTAGATATTACTTTCATCATATTTTTTTCTCTTGTTTTAAGGAATTAGAAACGTATAACTAAATTTAATATTATTTTCGTAAAACGTTTTACAGGCATTAAAATTTTAATACGTTTCTTATTTAATACTGGTGTTAGAAGATTTGGTAATGATGACACATAAATGAATAGACACATGTACCAAATGAAGATGGTAAACCTGTAAAATCAGCTACTGGTGGATGTCCAACTGCTCCATATGTAATTTTGTAAAAGCTAAACATGAAGACAAAAACCGATTATTCCTTTTTTTTGTTTTGTAATGATTATTCTTGAAGTTGATATTAAATATAAAAAAGAAGAAAAAAAAATTCGAACTTTAAAAATTCTCTATCCACTTATGTTTTTTGTACATTAAAAAATGCGAATGGTCCTAACAGCATTATAAATGCAATTGTTGATAAACGATAAACATCTAAACGTGATGAAGTATGATTTTCCCAGCATGGATCTGCATCTAATGAATCACTGTACCATTCGTATTATTTGACGCACTGAAATAGAATTATTTAATTCTTTAGTTATCAGAACTATTATCAAGTACATAATATTTGGATCGTTGTGAAAATAGAGGTGTATGTTCAATACTTGCCGAATCGATAACAATTGATGGTAAATTAGCAGCGGCAGTAAATGTTATATGAGCACCTGTTCCTGGATGACGATTATAATCTATAATATCACCATCTAATATATTATTATCAGATTTATTATCATCATCATCACTATCATTATAACCATCATCGTTATGGATGACTGCATTTGCACATGCAATTGTTTCAATTACAAATGTTACAGTCATATAACTAATAAATGCCAAAAAGATGACGACAAATAAACGTAATACCCATCCTGCTTTAAAGAATACAGCTGGCAGTGTTAATGCACCAGTTCCAACAATTAAATTAAAATATGAAAAATAATTTTACTTTTTACCCAATTTGGATATTCATCTCTGCGTTCTGTTCTGTACGGCATCTTTTTTTTCATTGTAATTCAAATCAATAACATTTTTTCTAAATATATACCTAAATAAAAAATAAAAATGAATAAGTAAAAATAAGTTTGAATTTGAAGAAAGTATACAATTTTGTCCAGAAATAAATAATAAGAATTAATATGTAATATTCATCTAAAGTAAGTAAGAAATTAGGATAAAACAATTAAATTATGAAGGCCGCCTTTCTGACTAGCTATTATTGATATTAATTTTTTTTTCTCTTTATTATTATTTCTATAATATTATTAATTTTATTTATTTATATTTGGAAATACATATTATTTTATATAAATCATTGATTTTTCTTAATCATTTTTCTAATACATAATTATTTCTTTAAAATTTTAAGGGTTTTGGTATGATTGTATGTCACTTTAAATTTACGAATTACGAGTAAATATTAACAAAATGTAATGTAAATGTGCTTATAAATCGAGCACACACAAAAACCTTTAAATTCTTAATAAATCGCGTAAAATTTTTTTATTTCGAAAAAATAGAAATTTTAAATAAGATTCGTTTAAGTACTTACCATTATTTGTCGGTTGTCCCTGTATTTATTTTAAGATAACTTAAACCGGATAATAAATCATCTGTTGCTCCACCAGTTGATGGTACCTACTAATGTTGAAGTATTGGAGAATAAATTCATTTGATTTGATGTTGGATTTGAATTACCAAATAAAAGATCATTTGTGCTACTATCCGTTTCAGATTTATTTGTAGCTGGTGCTGGTGCTCCGGTAATTACAGAATTGAAATCAGCAACGAAATCATTGTTATCATTTTTCTGATCAGTTGTACAAAGTGATTGAAGTGTTGTTGTTGCTGATAATGATGACGATGTTGTCATTGTATCAACAGCACCAACAGTTATTTTATTAGCCATTGATGAAGAACATGTTTAAAAAGATCATCCAATACACTTTTATTATTATAATTATTATTTACAGAGAATAAATCTTCAGTTGGAGTATCACGATGTGTTGGTGAATGTATACCGCCGTATTCTTTTGTTGTTGTTTTTGATGTTTTACCAAAATTTGTAGCAGCCCCATATCAATTTTTTTTGTAGCTGTTGATATTGATGTTGATTAGTTTTAGATTGACTATTATCTCTTTTTATAATCATTTTTATTGTTGCTCCTGCTGCTGAAACAAAAACAAACAAATAATGTTTAAATATGTATGTTTTGAAAAATTAATAAAATAAAAATACCTTGGACTTGGAGAATCAACGTCTGAATCATCAACATTTGAACATGATGAAATAATAATAATAATAATAATTTTATTGTACATAATAATTCTTCACTAATGGCGCCATCAAATATCTCATTGACTTGACATTTTTTTGCTAAAAATTTGACAGCTATATTATATGAATTACAAGAACATATTGTATAATTTCTCGACAGCGCCACCTATGGCCTGTTCGAAGTTATTTTTTATTCCATCTCAAGACCATTTCCATTTGCCATCTTAGGGGTAAAATAGACTTGGACTGCTGATACCGTCGCAAACGAGTTTATAACCGGTTTTAACAACTCCTGAAAATACACTTGATGGTGGCACGACCAAGTTGTAACGAGTATAAGTGTATTACAACCGTCAGCTAAAATTATTTTAGATTATTCTTATTATACCAAGTAGGAAAAAAATTGTTACAACTAGCGCATTACAACCAATGTATTTTCACCCTTAAATCACATTTCACCACGGAAAAAAACAAGCATTTACTTTTTCTGTACACCACATGTAGGTGTCGCTATAAAAATCAAAGAAAAATTTTCACGTTACTTTTGATTTTTAAAAATAAAACAAAATCAAATGAAAAAAAAGTTTATAAAAATAAAATTTTCAGTTTTCAGATTTGTAGACAGTATTGGTAAATTTTTTTTGGCTTTTTCCACAAACCTTGATTGTTTTTCCCACTTTTTCCCTTTTTACAGTATTAAATTTCTCTTATTTTTCTCAAAAGATTTTTTATAAGTAAATTATTCATAAATATAATATTTCAAGATTGTATTTAAAATGTAAAATAAGTTCTAACGTTTTACTTAGCCCATTTTTTAAACATTAATATTTTTCTGCAATGCTTAATAAAAATAAGGCTCGTTTATCAAACAATAACACCAACGATTTTAGATTAATCTTATTATCCGCGGAATGAATAAATTTCTATAAAGAATAAAGAGCAAAATATAATACTGATCTTCTAGAGAAGATAGATTTGATAGATCAGGTTTACATCAAATAAATACGTAGGTACATATCGTCGGCCTAATTCGCAAACCTCGTAAGTCTAATTTTTTCAAAAATAACTTTTTTGGTTTTATTTGGTAAATTTATAAGTTTACGCAGCTTTTTGAAACATCAGGCCTTCCTATTACTTTCTATTTATTGAGTAATTTAAAAAAAAGAAATGCTTGTTTGTATGAACGTATATGGGTAAAATGAACAGTTTTTTCTGTCTTCTGTAAAATTTACAAAAACTCACTTACGAGGTTTGCGAATTAGGCCGACGATATGTATGTATGCTACACTTGTGCACTTTTCAAAGATAATGTATTTCTTAAATTATATTTTTTAGAAATTACTGAAAACCAATTCAGTTTTATATGTTCTCTCGTTGACGACGAAACAATAAAAAGTTTTTCAAGTGAATTTTATAATGAATTTTTTAATTATTAATTATTATAATTTTTTATTATTAATTTTTGTGTGTTGTGTTAATGCTGCGAATGAAAGTTATAATGAGAATATTATAACGAAAAACATGAGTCAACGTACACCATACATTCAAATTTCAAACTATGGTATTGTCGAAGGTTTTGTTTCACACACGACATGGACAAAAAGACCCATTTATAACTATATGGGTCTAAAATATGGACATATTCCTTATGAAGGACGATTTAAAGTAAAAAAGAAAAACAAAACAAAGTGGAATTATATAGTTTTATCAACTTTTTTCACAGTTAGCTCAACCGGTCCCACCATTATCGAATAACATTTACAATGCAGTTCGAATTCCAAGATTTTGTCCATCATTTCCAAAATTAAATCAAATTTCTGAAATGGATAAAAATGCAGAAGATTGTCTTTTTTTAAATGTTCATTCACCAAATGTAAGAAAAAATTAGAAAAAGGGAGCGCCATATTGGAAAAATTCATAAAAACCTTGTACATATTTACTTTTTTTTTTAGTTGTATGGAAAAAATCCTGTAATGTTTTACATTCATGGTGAATTTTTCTTCGATGGTTCGGCTGATGAAGCAGCACCAGAATATCTTTTGGAAAAAGATATTATTTTGGTATCTGTTCAATATCGTTTGGGTCCATTTGGTTTTCTTTCCACAAAAACTGAAGATATACCTGGAAATATTGCTGTTGCTGATATTGTGAATGCATTAAATTGGATACGAGAGAATATTATAAATTTTGGTGGAGATCCAAATCGAATTACAATATTTGGACAAGGTGCCGGAGCAACAATGGCACATGTTTTAACGATAAGTCCATCTGTATATTTTTCAAATTATTTTATAATAAAAAAAAAAAAACATTAGTACCATCAATTTCTACATTTTAGGTAGATCAAACACTTTTTAAAAATGTAATTCTTCAATCTGGCTCAGCTCTTAATCCTTATTTGTTAACAACTGATCCAATTAAACATGCCAGGGGTATTGCAAAAAAAGCAAATTGCCCACGTACAGAACACATTCAAGATTTAAATTTTTGTTTTATAAGCTTAAGTACAAAACGACTACTGAAAGCCTTTCATCATTATTGTGTAATTTTATTTCATTTTATTTTTAATTTATGAATTAAATCGTTCTGTTTTTTTTTTTTTTTTTTTTTTTTTTTTTTTTTTTTTTTTTTTAATAGAGAACTAATGAACAATTTGGAATTAAACATTATGGTGGTTTTCAATTATCTATTGGTGATTATTTTGGAATTTTACCTCAACATCCAGCAAAATTAACACAACAAGATAATTTTCATTATCACCCGATGATGGGAGGTGTAACAAAACATGTTGGAGCACATTTATATACTTCAGGTTTGTTAGAATAACTGTAAAAAATTAATAAAAAAAAAAATTATAATATGAAACATATGTAGCTATAATTATTATTATTATTATTATTTTTTTTTTTTTTTCAAATAGCAATTTATTTACAAGTGTCAAGAGCTCGTGATTTGGATGTATATGGTAAAATTGATCTTGTACTTCAATTAATTGCTGGAATCGATGATGAATTTGGTTTATGGAAAGGTTTAACTGTTGATGATCTATTCACAGAACAACAAATTCTAAGACGAAACATATCACCAGGTTTAGTTGATGTAAATTTCAAATGAATTTTATTTATTTATTTTTTTATTCGACATTTAAAAATTAAAAAACATATATATATATATATGTACATATGTATTTTTCAGTTGTGCAGCATTATTGTGTACAAAGCTCCATTACTAGAAGCTTTACAACAGAATGCACAAAATCATCCAAATGAAACTTATTTGTATACTTTCGATTATCAAGGAACATATAATCGTTATAATTTTAACAAATCCGTTTTAGATTATCAAATTGGTGTAAGTTTAAGTGATGAAAATATTTATTTATTTCCATATCCTCCAGAAGTTACAAATTTACAAGGAGATGATTTAAAAATTGCAAAAATAATGATCGATTTATGGACATCATTTGCAACTGATGGTATACCAAAATCACAATTATTAGAAATTAATAATTTTCCACCGATGATACTTATCAATGGCCCTTATTTAAGAATAAATAAACAATCAACAGTCGGAGATGATTTTGTTAATGAAATGGCAGTAAATAATGCTCAAAATATGTCCTAGTAATTTAATGTGAAAAAAAAGTACTAAATTTTTTTTTTTTCTGAATAAAATTGGAAATAATAAAACACTTTTGTAAAAACAAATAAATTTTGCATTTTTTCTTTTAAAAATCAAATTTAAAAATTCTTCAATTAAACGAATAATATGCGATAAAGATGAAATCTTGAACTTTATCTCGAATTTATTTCATACAATTCATCTCATTATACTTGAATTTGACCTGATTCAAATATTTAAGGGTCATAAGACATGCAACATTATTATAATTATGTCATTTGGTAAACTGATAAAAACAAAAATTTTAATGTTTTAATATATCAATATGCTTGCATTAATAATTTTAAACCAAAAAATAAATGAGATAAGTTTTACTTTTAATATAATGTGTATGATAATGCCGCATGTACAGTTTCAGTATCAGTTTTTGTTTTATTTTTCTCTTGAAAAGTATTCAGAAAGTACATAAAAATAAATTCTTGATAACCGAAAATCAACAAGTCAATAAACGACTACGATATCTGAGTGAATTCAGTCTAGTTTTTGAAGTACTAACAAAATGACTAAAAAAATATCATTTTTTTGTACAATTAGTTTTGCATTTTATTTGATTTTAATTGTAAATTTTGTATATTCAACTGATGAAAATTTTGTATTTTTAAATATTCCAAATCAAGGACCAGTTCGAGGAATAACTGGAAAATCAGCATGGACGAATGACATAATAATTCAATTTATTGGTATTCCTTTTGGTGAAACAACATCAGGTGAAAATCGTTATAAACCACCAAAACCAAAACAACCATGGCATGAAATTTTAGATGTGATTAATGAAAAAATACCATGTCCAAAGGCATGGTTTTCAAAATCATTGAATGAAAGTGATATTGAGGATTGTTTACATCTTTCTGTGTACACAAAAAATGTCCGTTTTTAAAACATTTTATTTTTCTTGAAAATAATTTTTTTAATTTCATAAAATTTATTTCATGTGTTTAGTTACAAGGACTTACTCCAGTTATGGTTGTGCTGCATGGTGAAATGTATTATGATTCGGAACCATCACGTCAACCTCCCAACTACCTAATGTCTAAGGATATTGTTCTTGTTGTACCACAATATCGAAATGGTGTTTTAGGTTTCCTTTCAACAAATACAACAGATATTCCTGGAAATGCTGGTGTTTGGGATGCTGTTTTAGCTTTGGAGTGGGTGCAAAATAACATTCGAACATTCGGGGGTGATCCAAATCGTGTAACACTTGTTGGCCAATCAGCAGGTGCTGTTATTGCTCATGTTATTAGTATTAGTCCAAAAGTAGGTGAACAACTAAAATATATAATTTTTTACATTGCATATTGTTATAAATAATTTATTTTCTTTTCTTTTCTTTTTTTCAACATATAGATACCTCAAAATCTTTTTAATTCTTTAATTTTACAATCCGGTTCAGCCTTGTCACCAACTGTTCTACGTAAAGATCCTCTTGAATATGCTGGTGCTTTATCCTTATTATTGAATTGTAACACACAAGGCCGTTTAGAGGCACTTAACTTTTGCTTATTACAAACGCCTATTGATAAATTAATTGAGGCTGCTGGAATAATAGCTTTTGTTGATATTGATGATATTCCAGATAATTTGGGAGTAAAATTAACAATTCAAGATCCTCTTGGTTTACTTCCAGAAAGACCATATCAATTGATGAAATCTCCAAACTCGAAAAAATATCCTTTGATAGCAGGAGTTACTAAACATGATGGAGTATTTGCAGTAAACGGTATAAAATTGAATAATTTTAATTTTAATATTTTTTCATAAATTCAATCTGATAGACGATGTTGCTCTCATGACTATTAGTAATGCATTACAAAATGAAACATACGTTAAATTTGACTTAATATCAACATTTCTTCTCCGTCTTGGAGTTGAAGATTTCACTGGTGGCTTAAAAAATTTACTTCGTTCAAAACTATTTTCACAATATTCACTTTTGAGGGGAGATGCCTTCGAACTGATACCAGATCTAATTGATGTAGGGAAAAATTTTTAAAACATATTCTGTTATAATTTTCAATTCCTTTTTTTTTCGTATCACAGTTAGCTGGAATGGTAACTATGAAATCACCAATTCTTCAAACAGTTCAAATGAATTACAAAAAACAGCCATTAACATTTTTATATTCCTTCGATTATAAAGGACAACATACAAGATTTGGTTACGGAGAAGATAAAAGTTCATCCGCTTTTTATGGTGGTGTTTGTCATAATGATGAAAATATTTACTTATTTCCAACACCAGAATATGCTGCAAATTTGAATTATGATGATTTTTTAATTGCAAAATTAATGGTTGAATTATGGACATCATTTATTAAAAATGGAACCCCACGAGCATTTGGAATTCCTCAGTGGATGCCTGTATCAAAACCTAATGGACCATATTTCAAAATAAATCGAATTTGTGATGTGAAAGAAGATTTTATTAAAGAATACTTTGTCACAACATCCGATGAATTCGAAGGATTAACATTATTAAGACCTGAAAATCGTGATAAACTTGGAAAAATTCCTTGAATTTAGATTTAAAGTTTAATTATTTTGTTGTGAGTATAGTACACAATACATACGACTATATGTAACATACTAATATATATTTCGATTTTACAAATCAAATAAATTTTATAAATTTTACTTTGAGGTTGTTTTTCTTAATTAAGTACTCATAGAAAAAAAATGTATACATATTACTATATTCTAAGGCTAACCAAGCTCTTCAGTTTTTTAGAGTGTATTGCAAAAATAAGTATAATGCACTTTTTAAACATTCTTATATCAGTTTTTCATCTATAATGAAGGTCTATGGTATGTACAGTGGTGGGAATAGCTATAAACTCACTGTGAAAATTTGTAAAATTTTAGGATAAACGGAAGAAATGGAATTATTGCTTGTAGTTTTAGTATGACCGATCAAAAACAAAACTACACTAACTATCACATTGATTTATCTCCTAACGGTATTTAATAAAATAAGCAATTGTTTAGAAACAGGTATTTGAAGTTGGGAATAGCTATAAACTCAGTTAATAATTTCAGTTATGTTAAATTTATTGAAAGGATAATTATAAAAAAGGGTTAATATTTTGTTTTATAACAATTTTTTGCAATTTACATCTAACAATCTTTTTTTCATACTTTTAAATAAGTTTTTTAAAATTCATTTTGGGATATTATTCCAAGTTGCCAAAATCCTTGCTTTAAATTCGTTTAAAATTGTATATGTGTTAATTTATTTTATTCATTTAGGCTTTTAATAAATGTAGATATTTCAATTAAGCTACGATCCGACGCAACCTTCGCAGATTAGCTATATTGGCTTTTTCTTCAATACAAACTTTACCACCAAAGGAACGAACAGTAAAATTCGTATTCGTACATATGTACATATACATGACATTGTGTTAGTGAGAATAGTCTCATGTTGACAATAAAGTTTTTAATTGTGTGACTGTGAATATTGTAAAGTGCAAAAAATTCTAAATGATTTTATATACCAGTTCTAAAAGGAATTAGATCAGTAAAATTACAATTGGAAATAAAATAACCGATTTTACAATAGTCTGAACACTAATTATGAATTAGGTGTGTGTTAGGTCATAACTATGTGAATCATGACTGAAGAATAACTTCTTCAATCTGAAATCTGCAAAATTTTTTTTTTTTTGTGTTAAAAATTCATATACATACCTAAAAAGATTTTTTTGAAGTGGACAAATTCACTTTTTTTTTTCTTTAATGTGATTTTGACTTTTTTGTTATATATGCAAAAATGTTAAAGCAAAAAACAATAATATTCCGGTTATTCACCTTTTATATACAGATGTATGTAGTTTCACTGATAAATATATTAATCTAACCAATTTCAAATTCTTTTCTTTTTCTCAGTAATTATTACAACCAGCTGAAAAGAATCTAATTTACATAATATAACAAAATATACAAAAAAATAAATAAAAAAACTAATAAAAATTCTAAACTTGTAATATTTTTAAAAACCTTTTCTCAGCCAATCTTTCATTTTAAAACTATTTCAACTTTCAATTTGATCAGAGCTTATTTAATTATAAATTTTATTTTGGTGTCTTTCAATAGAAATGATTTATTTTGTTTTTAAAATAATTACATTTTTTGAAATTATAAATGTAATTTGTAGCCAAAAATCACCAATAGTTGAACTTCCTGGTCTTGGAAAATTACGTGGTAAAACATTAAAAACAGCTTGGACTGAAAGAACGGTTTATCAATTTAATGATGTGAAGTATGGCGAATCACCGAGTGGTGAAAATAGATTTAAGGTTTGAAAATAATTTAAATTAAAAAATAAAAAAAATTCAATTAACTTTTAAATATTGTACTATAGCCACCTATTCCGGTAAAACCATGGGAAGGAATAAAAGATAATTTAGAAAGTGAAATTGGTTGTCCATCAGTCCTATCAATCAGTCAAATTGAAGAATATTCAAATATTCAAGATATGGAAGATTGTCTTACTTTAACAATAACCACACATAATGTAAAATAATAATTTTTTGAAATGTTTTAAATTTTAATTTAACTTTTAAACTCAATATTTAGCTTTCAAATCATGCTAAACAACCTGTGATGGTTTATCTTCATGGTGAATTTTTCTACGACGGAAATAATCTTGAAGGAAGCCCAGAATATATTTTGGAAAAAGATATTGTTCTTGTGGCTCCACAATACCGTTTAGCTCCTATTGGATTTCTATCAACACTAACACGAGAAATACCTGGAAATATGGCAGTGTTTGATGTTATTCTTGCTCTACATTGGATTCAATATTTTATTGAATATTTTGGTGGTGATCCAACACGTGTTACCTTATTCGGTGAAGTTGGTGGTGCTGCTATTGCTCATTTATTGACTTTTAGTCCAGTTGTAAGTTAATATCTATGTATAATAATTTCTTTTTTTAAATTTATTGTATGTGATCGTGGAAATTTAAATTATCATATATATGTAGGTTCCTAGAGGTCTTTTTCATCAAGTCATTTACCAATCAGGATCTGCATTGATGCCGTCATTTTTAACTGATGAACCGATTGTGTTTGCAAAAGATATTGCAGAAAGAGCAGGATGTAGTCCAGAAAGTATTGATGATTTGAATACTTGTTTGAAAAAACTTTCAACACATGATCTTTTAAGTGGATTCAAATTGCATATTGTAGGTTTATATAAATGAATTTAGAAAATTTTTATAAAATTTTCATTAAAAACGTGTTATTTAAGCAAGAAAAAGCTACTGAAGGTTTAGGCAAATACGGTGGAATTCAATTTACAATTGGTGGTCCCAGCGGAATACTCCCATATCATCCATCTATTTTGTTTTTACAAGATCGGAATATATCATATCCAACTATTGCTGGAACACCAAAAAATGTTGGAACCAGAACTTTAAAAGGTGAAAAATTTTGTTTTTATTTTCAAAAATAAACAACTTATTTTGTCTTGTCTTCTTTTAGATATTTTCAGAAATGATTTCGGTGGAGTTATCCCTGATGGACTTTATAAAGGAGAAGATTATATAAAACATATGATTATTCAAAGTCTTGGTCATGATAAAAACGGTATTTTAACCGAATTTTTATCACGTAGATTTTTTACAAATGAAATCCTTAAAAATGGAACCTTTGAAGCCATGTTACCTGGTCTAATTGATGTAATGTGTAGATTTTATTAACTAATTCCTCTAGAAATATCAAACTTTTTCTTTTTTAAAGATGATTGGGACTATAGCTTTTCATAGAAATAGAAAAGTTAATAAAATAAAATTTTAAATTATTAAAAATATAGATTCTTAATTATTTCAATAAATAAAAATAATTATGTTTGTTAATTTTAAGAAAGTTACTGTAAATATACATACATGGTACATATGTACATATGTATATTTTTTAATTTATCATGAGTATGATTCACATGTTCGTCTGACGTACATAGATATGTATATTTTTTCACAGTTGAATACTTAATAAAGAATTAACCCCTTAATTAAGTGGAAATGACGAGTGTGAAATTTGACATTTACCTCGTATATGTGCATCGTTATTTCGCATTAACTCACTCCGTCTCGACTAAATACGGATGCATAAACCAAATTTCAAAACGCATTAAAACTCTACGACGTTTTGAGTAAATACACTATTACTATTACACTACTAATTAAAGTGTGCATATACACTTTCGTTTTAAGTAATTGTTATTACACACGCCAGGTGTTTAACGTTTTGAGTGAAAACGAAATGTTGTATTAATTATTACGCATAAACACCAATTAAAATGTATTATCTCAAAACGATGTTTAAAACGTTTTATCGTGAAAACATTTTAACCTTTGTGCATAAACAAGGTAATTGACAAACTTCTATAAATCTGTTTTATTACAAATGAAATAGAGTCCATATTTATATAGAAATATATTTATTAAAATTGAAATAGGTTAACTTTACTTTGTGATAACCCCCGGACAGAGTTGCATTAAAATTAATTAGTCTGGCAAAGAGTTAAATAATATAAACTAAAAATATTTACATATGTATTTTACAAAGTTATACATTCAGAACAAAAGAATAAGAAAACGTACAAATCATATATGTATGTATATTTATGAGAAAAATTTCAATTTTCTTGCTAATATTTTTTAATTTTTCAAATAATTATATACTTTATCTTGATTTTTCATTGTTATATCAGTTTTCAAACACGTAATTTTATGAAATTTTCTCCACAAAACCGAAATATTTATAATTTATTTTTATTTTTAAAAAGAACTTCAATTTGGCTTATTTTATGTATGTATATGTATATTCATTTTGGCCACTATATAAAAAAACTAACTAGCTGTATGAAATTTGAGTTGTTCAATTTTACAGTTTTTTTAAACTACAAAGTAAAAAAAATTTGTTTTAATTTCTAAAGTGAATAATCATTTTATTTCAATAAACTATCGTTAAAACTTGAATAAGTTTACACCTAAAAAATTGAAAATGGAACAATTATTGAAGTTATGTTAAAATTTTTGAACAATTTAAACACAATTTTATTGAAATTATTTAATTAATATTTACATTTGTACAGCTACAAATTCTAACTCCATTGAAACAATCCATTTTAGATGTACTGAAAGCCAAATTAGAATATTCTCCATGATGCACTTTTTTTTCTCAATTACACAAAAATTTCACAATTCTACTGAATGGTGAAAAAGGAAATATTGTTAAAAAAGAAAAATAAGACGTTTCAGGAAAAATGGCTTATATTTATTTGATTCTATTGCAATTTCATGCAAAAATAGACATCAACTATGATGCACATTTCAAACTGCTTCATCAAAAAGAAATTAGTGTTACAATTGAACCATTGAATCTCAAATATCAATAATGATTTATTGACAATTTTTTTTTTCATTGAAAAAAGTAATTCCCATCCAAATAAAAACAAAAAAGTAAATAACTAACGTTACATGTACAGAAACAATGACTTTTGACGAAAAGAAATATTTTGTTTTTCATTTCATAAAACTCCATAATAATTAAATTAAATTTTTATAAATCATTACGACCATCTTTTAATTTTTGCATTTAGGTATTATTTGCATAAATTTTTTTTACCAAATTTAATCATGTAGTATTATACTGTTATTTTTGAAATATGCTAAATATATTCTATAATACCAGTTTTGCATTAAAATTAGGAAAAACGAAAGACAAGAAAAGAAATAAGAGGTTTCATAGGTTATTGACCATACTAACGAATATTTTTATATTTTCTATTATTCAATAGACAAAATGTTTAAAAAAAAAGTGACATGCAAATTTATATTTTTGCAAAAATTATATTTTTGAATTTTAGTTTATAAACTTATCTCGCTCAAGATGGTTCAAAAAATATTCTGGTTATTAATTTTAATTACAATATCATTTTGGATTTCATTTACATTAGGACAACGTCAAAAACAACAAATTCGTCAACAAATAATTCAAACAGATATTCCAGAATTGGGTAAAATTAAAGGTAGAAAAATTGAAAGTGCATGGACAGGAAAAACAATTTATCAATATTTCGATATTAAATATGCGGAAGCACCAAGTGATGAAAGAAGATTTAAAGTAAGTTTTTTATAAAAAGTGTTATATAGTAAAAATTAAAAAACAAAAAAGAACCGAAACATTGAAATTCAAACTCATAATTAAAATTTAAGCGCTCAGTACCTGTAAAACCGTGGTCAGGTGTGAGAAATGCATTTGTCCCTAGAAGAGGATGTCCATCAATACAGGAACTTGATGTGGTCAAATTTATAGAAGGGAAAAAGGATGTTGAGGATTGTCTTACATTGACAATCAGTACAACAAATGTATAGTTTTTTTTTTACAATTCTGAATAGATAAAAATAATAAGTAGTTTGTTTATCGTTAGGTATCTGTTAGTTATCCGGTTATGGTGTATATTCATGGTGAATTTCTTTATGAAGGAACAAATCTTGAAGCAGCACCAGAATATCTCTTAGAAAAAGATGTTGTACTTGTATCAGTACGTTATCGTTTGGCTCCATTTGGTTTTCTTTCGACTTTAACTGAAGAAATTCCTGGAAATGCTGCTATTTTTGATGTAATTTTGGCTCTTGAATGGATTCAAAAGTACATTCATGCATTTGGAGGTGATCCAAAAAGTGTAACATTATTTGGTCAGGTTGGAGGTGCAGCTATTATTAATGTTTTAACACTAAGTCCAGTGGTATGTATATCAATAAATTGTTATTTATTTATTTTTTCGGTTCATATAATTTTGATCCTTAAAGGTTGCTGAAGGACTATTCCATAAAGTGATTTACATGTCAGGATCTGCTATCACTCCAGCATTTACAACTTCCAATCCAACTGTATTCACAAAAAAAATTGCTAAACGTGCAGGATGCACAAATACTTCGTCAATTGAAATGTTAAATAATTGCCTTTTAAAGATGAATGTTTCAACTCTTTTAGAAGCATTTAGTGAACACGGAATTGCTGATGGTGATAATGGAATCGGTACCTATGGTGGTCTACAATTTTCTGTTGGTGGACCAAGTGGTATATTACCAGATCATCCAGGAAAACTTATTCGTGAAGGAAAAATTCGTTTTTATCCCACAATGGGAGGGGTTACTAAGCATGCTGGAACTTTCATATTAAAAGGTACGAAAATTTAATTTCAAATTACGTTGCGTTTTGTTTAAAAACTTTCTTTATTTTTAAGAAATTTTCGAAGATAACTTCAACGAAACGATCCAAGATAAAAAATTCAATGGCACAACTTACATTGATTATTTCATTTCACAAACAAATGGACCAGATCCTAGAAATGCTTGGAAAAAATTTGTTCAAGATGAATTTTTCACATCAGAAGAAATTCAAAATGGCACTTTTGCCACTTTGCTTCCTGGTATAATTGATGTAAGTCGCTGTGAAGCATACCTTCTTCATTTTACTTCAACTAACTTTTTTTAGATGTGCGGAACAATTCCATTTAAAAATCCTATTTTACTTGCACTTCAAGCAAACGCGGAAAAACTACCAAATAATACTTTCTTGTATTCTTTCGATTATGCAGGCGAATTTAATAGATACTTACCGGATGAGGATGAAAATGGATTTCCAAAAATTCCATTTGAATTGGGTGTATCTTTAACTGATGATAATATCTATTTATTTCCATGGCCACAATATGCTTTATTTTTAAATCAACGTGACACAAAAATTGCAAGGAGAATGGTGTCACTTTGGACATCTTTTGCAAAAACAGGTATACCTCGAGCACGTAATGTTGAATGGCCACCAATGACTGATAAATCAGGACCATATTTAAAGATTGACACTATTCCAACGATTGGAAAAAATTTTATAGATGAATTTTCAATTGCTGTAAAAGATGCCCGAAAAGGAAATTCATTAATTTTAGATGAATTTTTTGAGGCAAATCATAATGTTGAAGACGATGAGGAATTAGATTATGATTATGGTTATAATGAGAATTAAAATTGAATATATGTATAGCTACATAAATTTTCTAATAGGAAATATATTTGGAAGATCTTTTTATTAATATTCATATATACATACGTATTATGTCCAATATTTTTTTCATTTTATAAAAAAAGAAAAATTTTTAAAATAAAGAATTCTTGAACTAAACTAAAAAAAACTTTTCTTGTATGAAAATTAATTTTTTCATTTAAAATAATACTTGAAAGCTAAGCTCCTTAAACCATATATGATAAATTTGAAAGAAAATTGAAGAAGGGTCTGTGAAATAAAAATTAACGATCAATGGCATAATGCTGTATAAATAATAATTGAATTGATTTATTAAATCGAGTTGACATCAGGCATATCGAATAAATGCCAACAATTTAAAAATTTTAAGAAATCCTTATATTTTCTTGAGTATCGAATTGAAAGGATTCGTGAAATTAGAAAATTATATACATATTTGAAAATCGCATACTATTTGATTTTAATACACAAAAAATTACGATTACATTGTACGTAGTTTTAAATAAGGCTCTTTTTATTTTTTATAAACATAATGTCATAATACAAAATTATGTACATACCTATCTATTTTCAATAGTAAGAATTCATAACAGATTTAATAACAGATAACAGATTTTTAATTTTATTTTAAAAAATGTCTACACTTTTTCAACGGCTAAATAGTTCCACGACATTTTTCATCTAATTTTTTTTACACATTTCAAAATTTCTAATGAATCTTTAGATGGCGCTAATATTTGTAGCGAACACCAGAAATTTCTCTTTGGATATTTTCTTTATTCAATGAATTCCAATATGGATATGGAGGATGGAAAGTATATCATTCTGTGTTTTATATATTTTATTGGAACTTGAGAAGTTGGAAGTTGGAAGCTAAACTGATGTGAGCACGTCTCACTTTCTCACTTCCAATAAAACAAAACTTATGTCCTTATAGAGTATACGCTGTGTCCGTTATTTTGAATATTTAACCAAAAAAAGTAATCAAATTTTCATTGAAAAGAACTAAAATGTTACACTTTACTCTTTTAGAATAATTAAAAATGTGAAGAATTAATTTAAACAAGCTACAATTTGGTAAAGGACTTTTGATTTACATACATATATATGTATTCAATAATTGAGATTTCTTTTTAAATGTGATATAAGTCACTTTTTGTTTTTTCTATTACTTACTCGAACTCATTTTTCTCAAAAAGTGACTTTTGCCACTTTGAAATAAAGGGTTCAATTCTTTGGTTTTTTCAATCATTTTACCACCACTCAGTTGATTAGTATTTTGAACACAATTCAAGATAAAGCAAAATAATTAATATACTTTGACATTCTTATACTACAATACTGCGCATTTTTTTGCATTCACCATTTATAACCTTTAACATGACCTTTCATCTCCTGATATATACATAACTGTACGTAATTCGATCTACCTATACCTATACAACAATGAGGAATTCAATACTCTAAAGTGTATTTCTATTGACAGGATAATAATATAATATAAAAGAATACCAAAATTTTCACACCATTTTTATACAATATAATAACAAAGAATAGAAAATCACATACCTAAAAGGACTTCGAATCCAGGTATATTTCACTGCTGAGTAAATTAACAAAAAAAAAAAAAAATGAGCGCCTGCAAAAGAATATATATTTTTCACAAAACTAATACGTGCAAATATATTAAATGAAAAAGTGGAAAAAGGAAGTGGGCGTTCTTGCAAAAAGAAGAGAAAAAAAACTATTGCTTTTGACACTTACTTTTTTAATTTCTTATTCCATTCTTAGTTCCGTTTTTGTTCTTTCTTTGTATGAAATGAATTAAAAAGTACAATTTTATAGGTATGTAGAATTTGAACAAAACTCAAATGAAATAAACAGTTTCTTTGACATTGTTGTCAAAACTCATGTACTTCTAACTCTATACATACATATATATGTATGTACCTACTACATACGTAATTATATTTATGTCATATAATGTGCATTATCATTTATTTTTAAAGAAAAGAAGAGAAAAAAAAGTACCCATTTATGAACAATTTTAGTATATTATTATTTTTATTATTATTCACTCACATACCGGTTATGTTATGATTGATCCACCCCTTGGATTTATTGTTAGAGGCTATCATTATCGCCGCTGCGGTTCAATTGTTGAACCAATGCGGGGACATCCCACTCTTAAATTGTGTGTAAGAATAAATTTCTTTATTTTATTTTGTCTCTCCTGTATTTTGCATTCTAACAGAAAATAAACACACAAATTGTTTAAACAGAAATTGCCATTTACACCAGGCAGGGTGCAAAATAAAAAAACAATCTGTTAAAATTTCATTACTATTATATCCCATACATATTATGAACATATGTAAAATCATTTTTCAACAATATTAATAAAACATAAATTAGCACTGACTTCTGAATGATGTTGATTTTTTTAATGTTTCATTTTTAAATATAAAAATTAAATTTTAAAAACAAAAATCTCATTTTTTGTTGTATTTTTCACTTACACTTTTTCTACTTAATGTAAAAATCTACCAAAAACAATTTTAACTTTTTCATTTTTTAATTCTGTTATATTTTTATTATTATTATTATTATTATTTTTAACCTCAAAGTGAATTTGTGGTTTTGTCATTTTGCTATAGATTTCGATGGCATGCTGTGAGTAAGGGTGGCTTATTTTAAGGATATTTTTCACTATACTAAATTTTATAAATTTTATTTTCACCCCCATATCAACCAAATTTTATCTTTAACTTTGTAACTTTTCATTTTTGTTTTTCGTTCAGCATGAAAAAAAGAAAACACATTGAATGTCAAAAACACACGTGTAACAAATGTAGATAGGTATACTAAAAATAAGTTTCATTTGAAAAAACATTCAAGTATTAATTATTTATATAGAAAAATTTATTTTCTTGGTCAGTGACAAAAATTTACAATAAAAAATTCTGAACAATTTTAAAAAAATCGGTTCCAGAAATACAAACTTCGTAAACACAAACCTTATTTTTTTTTTTCAAAGAGAAACCTTCAAAATATGTATTCTTGTAAAGGAATTTATCTTATGATAAATAATATTCAGAAAATTTCAATTATAAAATCAAATATTCCAACTAAATAAATTTCCTTATTTAAATTTGTGACATACTTGAAATTTAACATTAAAATTTAATTACAAACAAGCACACAATTCCATTATCCTTGATGCCAACAATTAATATTAATTTCTCATATTTTCATTTTTCCTTCGAAGATTTGTATATACTATGTGTCCTATGTATTCAAATGCATTATAAAATGGAAATGAATCATTAAAAAAAATTTTTTTTTTTATATAAAACTGTGTCATCGTCAATTTAAAACGCAATCGACCATACTTCCTTTTTCAATCTTCCACAAGAGTGTTTATTGTAAAGTTTAACATTTTCATCGAAAAAAATTTACTTCGTCATATCCTTTTTTCTTTTCATGTGCTTTTTATTGGAATTATTATAATTGTAAACTGTGATGTAAAACACAGAAGAAAAAAATCCATCAAATTCTGTATATATTGTATAAAAAGTATAATCACAAAAGTCCTATACACGCATCGTTTTCTTGATTTTCTATTTACTTATTTTTCTTTTTTTCCTTGCCTTTTTTTTTCTTCATTATTCTTTTAGAAAATGACTTGCAAAAATTTGTCTAACAATTCATCAGTTGTTTATATTCTTGTTTTTTATTTAATTTCATGTATGTGTGTATGAATACGTTCTATACACAACATGTGTATAACACACATACAATCATTCTTTCATTCATGAATCATGACATATCCTTCAATATTGAGAAGTTTAATCGAAAAAATCTTTTAACAATAGGCTCTAACAATAGAAGGAGTTATAGCATCCTTCAATTTCGATTAAGATTTCATTTATCTTTACTAAAAATCGTCAATATATATACATACATACGAGTATGTATATATCGTACGCAAACAACAACAAAAAACTGTTGTTCATATTTCATTTATTTTCGTGTTTTGAATTAAATAGTCTTTGATTATTGGAGATGGTGTTTTAATTTATTTTTTTTCAGTAAACAAAAAATAAGAAAACAAAATATTGATAGGCACTTTTAATTAAAAAGGAAAAAAAAGTGAACTATAGAGTTGAAAAAAAAGACAATAGTAGGTGTAAGGAAAGCCTGAAAACTGAAAAGACTTTTATTTTTTTATTTGAAAAAAATATACAAGAATAAAAAATTAGAACAGAAAGATTCGAATCATAATTCTAATTAAGTGAAATGTTTGAAAAATAGAGCATAAAAATCGAATTAGAAAAATTGTATACCTTTTTTATTCAATGAAATTGTATTTTAAAAAAACAAATAAAATCAAATTGTTTAGCACGAAATTTGTTAATTAGCATGTTAACGCCGGCGTGTAGCATGGCCCATGGATAGGGACAGGGACGTCGCGATACCACCGATACTATTGAGGTATCGATACCTTTGATCCGATACTACGATACTGAGTACTCGATACTCAGTCTCCGATACTTTTCAAAATTTCGACGTCCCTACCCATGGGTGCCTCTCATTTTTTTTAAAAAAAATGTTCGACTTATTGTAAACTAATTTATTTATCGGAAAGTTCAATTAGGAAAAGTATCGATTGGGTGTGTATTTCATTCTATATAAACTTTTCCATCATATTGAAATTCCTAAGTATATACTTCTAAATTAAAAAGTGTGTAAATTTCTCTTTATTTCGCATTTATTCGTGAAGTTTCGTTTTTGTTGTCCTGTATTGTATTGCGGAAACCTACATATTTCATAAAGGTGCGTTTCCACTGCGGTGACCGCACTGTGCGCGCACAAAAATTTGAAAGAAAAAAAATTTAAACGCACTGTGACCGCACATGTTTCTGTAGGTGTTTCCACCAAATGATATGTTTTTCATGTTTGTGAACATTGGTGGAAACATTGAGTGCACTGTGCGAGCACAGTGTCCGAACTTTATTATTGATGGGGACACATACTTCGTGTGCGCGCACAAGTTTCCTTGTTTCCCACATTGTGTGCGGAAACATAGCATGCATATCATTTAAATATTTAATTTAGTTCAGCTGAAATTTATCAGTGTTTAAATAAAAAGTGAATTTAAAAATTTCTGGAGAAATTATAGTAGGTAATGCTGCCTTTCTTTTAATGCAGTTTATGCAGATAGTTAAAAAATAGATCCCATTCCCTTAGTAGATTTAGGAAATTCACACGGATGTCCTCAAAAGATTCCATATTATCCGTCTATTTTCAAATTCACAAATTAGCAAAATAATTTTCTCATTTGACCATAGTGAGAACTGCACTAAAAATGTAAATTCCTGCAAACCAATTAACTAAAATCAATAATGTTTCTACAATGTTTTCCAGATTGAACGGGAAACACAAAAACTGTGACCGAACACAAGGAAAACATCAGAAACCCTGTATCCACTAAAATAAGAGTGACCTCACTGTGACCGCACATGTTTCCCTGTTGTTTCCTAATTTCTTTCTTTGTTTTCAAAATCGTCTCCACTAACGCAATGATGTTTCTCTAGTGTGCGCGCACAGTGACTGCACAGTGCTCGCAACATTGATTTAGGTGTAGACGATTATTTCATTTTTGTGCGGTCACTGTGCGCGCACATGATTTCGGTGGAAATATTAAGGTTAATATATCAAATGTAGGAAGTGATAAAAATATTTGGAAAATTGTCACGTCAGATTGAGCAAAACACAAAAAATACCGCTGGCGTTAATTATCTTATTTTAAAGTATCTTCCCAAACAAAAGTTTAAATAAAGGACTCTTTTTTCTAACTTTTTTATGTTACCTCTAGTTTGTCTGTTTGTCTAGACTTTATGTGCTTGTAAACAATCAATTTTGTTTTTTTAATTTTCTTTGCATTCCACTTATTCCAAATTACATAAACATTTTTTAAATAATAGTAATAAAATGTTTAACTGCATTGCAGAATAGAGGACAATGACCTTTCATTATATTAATAGAATCTTAAATAAATTTCGATTATGACAGCAATATCACATAAAAATTCAATTTATTGCTATTTTATAATAAAATATTAAGAAAATAAAAAATATATTTAAAAATTTATTCATTATTTTATGCCTTATGTTTTTTTTTCATATAAAAATGTTGTTATTTTAAAAAGAAAGATAAAATAACAGAAAACACTTTAAGGACCAAAAATTATTGTAAGAAAAAAAAAGATATTTTTAAGCAATAAACTTTGAACAAAACCTAAAAATAAAATAATCATCATGAAAAAAAAGCTGAAAAAAAAACGGAAATAACAGAAAAATTTGACTAAAAGAAAACTGTAAAGTTATATCGTTATATGTTTCTATTATTATAATGTTTTAATACACATTATCCTTATTTTATTGTTATTTTTTTCGAATTGTTATGTTAATTTTAATTACGCTATTTTGTTTTTTCTGTGGGGACAAAAATTCTTGTTTTAGTCTTTTAAATTTCTCTATTTCTTTTTAATACATTTTCAAAATAATAATGTTTTGAAAAAGATACATACATATTTACGCATATGTAAGAATATTTTCCATAATACATAATTATTATACCGACATTAATTCAAACTCCAATTTCATGAGGTCGAACTCCATACATTTATATTCTACCCATTTTTATGTCTATATAGCTCCATATGTTGTATGTGTATAAGTTGTGTGTGAATTATCACACAAAATGGGAGTGATGCCAAATAATAATGCGTTTGACTTTTGTTAGTTGGGGACATTATGGATGGTACGTATGTACACAACAACTTATTATCATAATTTGGGGTGTGTGTGTTTTTTTTTTTAAGAATATGTAATAACAAACAAATAAATAAAATAAAAAATAAATATAGGGTCTTCTTTTTGTTGTTGTTTATGTATTATTGTGTGGTTAATGTCTTAATTTAATTGTTTATTTGCGGATTTACTTAAATCATATGCTCATATAAATTCAATTTTTATTACCATTATTATATCATAACTATTATATACGATATATGTATTTATTACTTCATTTTTGCCTTATATGGATACTTTATGTCGTCATTTATATTATTGTTCTATTACAATATAGTTAACTATTATTGAAAGAAAAGAAAAGAAAAACTATAACATAAATTGCATCATTTATAATTTCGATATTAAGTATTATGAAAATTAATTTGTTATAACTAGCTAATCTCATTTTAAAAGATTTATGTTCAATATAATATTTCCTTTATTTACTATATTTATTTATTTTTATTTTGTTTTTTTTTATGAGAATTTTATTTTAAATAGATTTGATTTCCCCAGTGAATTTTCTTTTAAGTTTTTTGATAATATACATTGATGAAATTTCTTATTAATTATTATTCCAAAGTTTATTTCTTAAATTAATTCTAAATTATGAGAATATTTTATGAATATATATAGTGCATAATGCACATTTAATTCACACATTCGTTTACACTGAAGAAAATAAAAAAATACTTTTTTAATTTTTTTCTTTAAATTTAAATCTATCCAAATAAACTTTACATTACCGGGTAATAGTTTAAGAAGTTTGAAAAAGGATTAAATTATAAGCAATAAATTGGTTTGATTTGAGCATTTTGTGGCTTAAATACCTACATACATACATAGGTATAATCGTATAGAAGCAGAAAATTTATGTTGGTAAATATGTATGTACTGATGTACTTGGTAAATTTCTTAAATCTAAACTCCTCTTCAAGCTCATCATAAAGAAAACATTATATAAAACTCTAATTAGACCAGTATCAGTAGCGACATATAGGCACATACAAGTAAGTGTGGAATTTGGACGCTTAAAGAGAAAAAAGCTGATGAACTTTGAAAGAAGTATCCTCGAAGGAAAGAAGAAGAAAAGTTTTTTTTATCGAACAGTTTTCATAATTATAACAACCTATAATAATTTTAGCTTTCCATTTTTGTACGAAAACAGTGTACATACCAATCTAACGTCAAATTAATTCATGATCTTCCTCTCCAAATTTATTCGTGACTTAACTATGATATGACTTAAAGATGATCATTGATAACTAAAGAATTTTATTTCTATCCAATTCATTCTTATGTCCATTAAAAAATTCTTACGCAATCATTGAGAAAACATTTTTTCTCATATAGTATATGTATATTTGTAACATATACATACATACATTACATAAATGCATCTATAATACGATATATACATATAGACTTCATTTTTTTCTTCTTTAAATCATTATTATTTTTTAATTCTGAATGAAATAATTTCATAATAATATTTTTAGATACTATTTTAGAAAAATATGTAAACTATATATGTATATGATACAATATACATACTTGTACATATTTATACTCACGGGAAAATTTTTTCTCAAGTTCATTAAAGAATTTTAATAACAAAATGAATGAATAAAAAAAGTAAAAAATGAATGAATGAAGGTGAAAAGATAGATTTCTTAATGATGTTAACTTAGCATATGAAATACATTAAATATACTAACTAGATTGCCAATCAATTGTCCAGTTCATGAATAAAATTTAAAGTACTTAAACTTAAAGACACAACTAGACATTTATTAGAATATATCTACTTAAAAAATAATATAAATATCCTTCCTTAATACATTAATATATAGGTATACATATATGTGTATGTATGTATAGCTAAAAAATATGTGATACATACATACATATGTATAAACATATTCAAATATATGTATGTATCTATGGCCTTTGCTATGGTTTGTGTACATATAACCAACATAATTTCTGTAAGAACAAGCAAATCGAATCGATAGAAAATTATAATGAAATGAGCTTATAAGCTGAAAGGTGGAAACATAAAACACTTCATTCAAAATAGTTCTAAAATGATTTTGACTTTTATGATTTAACTATAGTAGGATATATGTATAGGTACATATGTGGTTAATACTCCTATAATTTTAAAAGAATGTAAATTATGAATTGTATTTTTGATTTTGAAAAAAAAAAAATCAAACATAAATGTCAAATAAATTTATAAAAAAAACATTAAAATGAATATTTTGTTGAATTTTAAGAAAAGATACAACAAAATAACAATAATAAAATAAAAAATAAAATTAAGAAATGTAATTTATTGAAAATTTGATCTTGACATCAAGTGTTGATGAGCAATAAATTTATTATAATGAATAAATAATATTTAATTGGATATATTTTATTTTCAAAAAAATATATATATAGTTTGTTGAATGGGTAATCAAGTATACTAATTATATTTATTATATTTATTTTAATATAATTTTCATATTGTTATAAATGTCAAGGTTTCAACACAACATACCTATTTTTTTTTTTTTTTTTTTTTGTCTTAATGATGAGAATATTCTTAAATTAGTGTTTTGATTTTTTTTCTTTTTTTGCAATAAGTTCAAAAAGAAAATGATAAAATTTTTGTTGGAACGAATTAATTAATTTTGTTATTCATTATTTTCAAATAAAATAATTTTTATAATTATGATACATACAGGGTGTTCCGTTTGGTTTGCTTAATCTTGATACCAGTGGTAGGTCTCATCGAGACAAACAAAAAATCGTATCGGTGGGGGGGGGGGAAATCCCAACGGTTTGGCCGCCAGAGGGCGTTGAAGTTTTTTTGCTCTTTTTTCACGGTATACCGTATACCCTATAACTTTTAACAAGGGCACTCAAGGGTCACTTTGTGTTAAGAAAAAATGTAGAGGACCATTTGCCCTTTCCAACGATATCTTACTTGATCCTCTTTTTTTAAATGTTAATGACAATTATGCATTTTTTGAAAAAAATAAAGATACATAGAAAATCGATGCAGAATCAATAGAGTTTTCATTTTCTACAATAAAAACTTGGGGTTAATTTAAGCCTTTTTTGAGCAAAACAGGGTTAAACACAAAAATTTGGGAAAAATTCACAAAATTTTGACTTTGAATGCGTCTAATTTTTTAACATTTAAAAAAATAGTTCCCATGCGAATGTCTTCTTTGTATTCGCCTTATTCGTTATATGTCTTTCCTAAATTAATGAATTTTTATGAACCTGAAAACTATTCTTTTTCTAAATTCGCTAAGATTAATAAGATTACATAAATTAATTCGAATTTAAAGTTGTTTCAGAAATATTCTACTCCACCCCTTCCACCGCATAAAAAATTTATAATTTTTCAGTATTTAAATCACAAACTTATTTTTATTTACTATTCAGATGCGTCCTATTTAGAGATGAAAAAAGCAAAATGCCGATTTTTTCAAAATTGTTTTTTTCCGTTTTTTTCATATTTTTCCGGATTTTTTCGTAAAAAGCTGCTTTTTAAATGCTTTTTTCACAAATGAAAAATACATTCACCCGTTGCTTTTTATCGGTTTTTTTCCAAAAAAGCGGAAAAAAACAGGAAAAAAACATTTGTTTTTTTCAAATTCATAGGAAATTTATATTATATTCAGTAAAAAGTGAAAAAAATAATAAAAAATAAAAAATAATTTAATATTCATTGTCTTTTAAATATTTTTTTATAACAGAACAAATCCTTATACCCAAATTCTATAAAAAATCATTAAAAATTCTCTTTGCTTCACATATGGTAAAAATTTGTACCTGACTGTAGGTATTAATATTTTGTAGAATTTTATAACACCATTGTTTATTTTTAAAAAATGCATTTAAGTTGAATGAAGTGTTACTACAAATTTTTTATATTATCCTTTAAAATATTTGTTGAATTGAATTTAAAATTTACCTACTTACTTTAAAAAATTGAAAAAAAAACCCGTTCAAATGAATGTAATATAAATTTCCTATGAATTTGAAAAAAACAAATGTTTTTTTCCTGTTTTTTTCCGCTTTTTTGGAAAAAACCCGATAAAAAGCAACGGGTGAATGTATTTTTCATTTTTGAAAAAAGCATTTAAAAAGCAGGATTTTTATGAAAAAATCCGGAAAAATATGAAAAAATCCAACGAAATTGTTTTTTTCATGGGTTTTTTCATCTCTAGTCCTATTAAGAATTACAAGAGATATGAGATATAAAAGGAAAATCGCAAAAATTAGAAAAAGAAAGACAAGCTACATATTACGAGCTAGTTGAGGTTAAGACTCTATCACACGAAGAAATTTTATTTATTATTGTTGCTCTTTTAAAAATTAAGATCAATGCGATAATAGCCCACTAAATTTTATAGAATAATTTAAACACAATTTCCATGTTTTTCGCGGTTTGAGGAGTTGAATAAATTCTTCAAAGTTTTAACCATATAGTAACTTAAAGTCCTCCATACATGTTTTGTTATTTGTGTTTCTGAATTTGAATTTGCTATTTGTTTAATAGATCAGCATATCGTGTTAAAACTATAATTTCTTCCACATTTCAATTTTGCATAAAATTCTATAGATATATAGCAATTTGGGTACTATACGAAGAAAATCTCCATAATTTTTCGTATTTTTTCCAAAGAATCGGTTAATAGAGTAAATTACAACATACTTGCTTTGAGTGAAGAAGGAAAACAGAAAAACTAAGATCTTTATATAATGTACATATATATATATATATAGGTATACATACATTACATATGTATGTATGTAGGTATACGTATTTAAAAAAATATAATAAACTATAAATGCACAAAATATAAAAACAAAATTTTAGTAAAAAATAATCCTTAAATAAAAATAGTCAATTCCTCAATCCTATCCCTACATGTTAAAATTTTCAAATTTAATATATAAGTAAATTTTCATAAGTTTCATACAAAATACGTTAAAAACAGAAATATGTATACTTTAAAAAATATTTCACAATTACAATATTTCTGTAAAACAATGAAAATCAGAAAGCATAAAATATGAATAAAAGCAAATAATAAAAAAAAAAAGTAATAATGAAATAACAAACAATGAAACAAAAACCCATTTTATAATTCAAGTCAATTTTGACTTTTTGCATTCTTATCCCATAAACAAAAATAAAATACATAAAGTACCTACATACATATATACATACTGTGTAAAACAAAAATAATAAAATGACTTTATTTTTTATGAAGCTTGGTTTTTTATAAATGAGCAGATATGAAATTTCAAAGAGATTTCATTTGAGAAACCGAAAAATTATAAATGGAAATTTAAAAAGAAAAAAAAAGTAAAAGTACAAGCAATTACAAATTTATAATGTATAAAACTCTTGTATTACATACATATATGCATATCTATGTATATACATAACATATATACGTTTACACATATACTTCTAGACGCATATACCTTTAGGCACATATTATTGTATGTAAGTAAGTACATTTGATTGCAATTTTACAGCTTTACATACCTACATACATACAAATGACATACTTATATTTATCAATTCAAATTCAACCCTACTGTTCTGTGGTCATACAAAAACCGTGGGATCCTCTTAATGTATACACGTCTCCAAGAATATTGTGATATTATGGTTAAGTGGCCTCTCATTTCATACTTTCCCTTCAAATCTAATTTCTTATAAGCAAAGAACAAAACTAAACGAATATCGAAGAAATATACATACTACATAATTGTCCTATTATAAACATATACATACATACGTCATCTATTACAAACGAGTACATAATATATAATAAAGTGTTGTTTTTCTATATGAACATTTTCATTATTATGTACTTATGCTAAACGATTAAAATTTCGTTGTTTTTGCGATAAGGGTAAGTTTTATGAAATCAACTTCAGGATAATAATTTAAAATCTTAAGGACATGACTTTTGAATTTTTTTAAATTATGGGTTAATGATTGATGGCTGACTGAAGTGTCTATAATATAATTTTTTTAATATTTTTTATTTTTTTATTTTATTAAACTTATATTTTCTAAAGTAAACTCTTTTGTTATTGAATATATTCATATAAGATTGACGACGTTTATTTAAGAGCACTTGTATAATTGCATATGAGTACTATAAAGATTTTGTTTTTCTCATTACAGTGTTGATGTTATTGATTGATGTGAAAATATAAAAATCTCCAAAAAAAATCATATCTTCACATATTTTTAATTTTAAAATTTCTAAATACTATTCAGCTTAAAAAATCAAATGAAATATTATAAGTTGAATTTAAATTCAAAACAATCTGATTCCTGTCTCAATTAAAAATAATATAGAAGACGAAGAAATACTATATATTATAACATGGAAGTTGCCATTCAATCAAAATTCAGATAAAATTATTCGTTAAATCACAAGATTGCATTTACCTTCAAAAATTGAAAATTAAAGTTACATTTTCCAAGCACGACGTGCTTTTAGTCGCTTATTAGTGTCTTTTAAATAATAAATGTAAATGTAGAGTTGAACACCCAAATTTCATCAGTTAAGCGTTTGCTAATAGCTTAAATTAAATGATTTAAATATGTTCTTAATTTGTCACTAAAATGTTGCACTTGCACACAATGATAAAACACCTTTTCAGTTTCAGTGGAAACAATTTTAACATTTACAAAGGTCTTATGTCGGTTGGAATAGATTGCATAAATATGTAGTTGATTTTTTTGAACAAATATTTAAATAGGTACATACATATTTAACATTTCATAAATAGGTATTTATAGCATTATATGTTTATGTATGTATCTACGCAGATGTTCCATCAACTTTATTTTCTGAGTAAAATACATAGTATATTTTAGAATTCTCTTCAACTTCTGTGAAAAAGTTAAAAAAAAAAATCGTTTTAAACCCTCTTGTGCCACTACACATCCTCAAAAGAAAGATATTTTTTTGATTTTTCTAATCAATGAGCCATGACGTAATGATATTCCTTTACTAAGTATGTATATTTCAAGCAAAGATAATATATTATTCTATAAGTTAAGAATAATAGTCCGTGCTTCAAATCAGCACAGAACTACTGCAAGAAGATAGAAACTTGTGTTGAAAATATCTTTCATAATTATATTTTTCCCTTTCACCCACTTTGGACTTTCGAAATATCTCCAGTAAAAATTATATTTATTCTGATAACTGAAATTTTTTTAGCTATATGTATGTATTTTTTTTACAAACAAAAAAAGGAAATAATTTTTTCTCAATTGAAAATATTGATTCGAAGAATTAAAAAAATATACGAGTATGTATATTCCCTTTTTCTATTTTTTAAATGAAAATAAAAAATACAAATTTTTTAAAATGAGTTTCTCATTTTCTAGGAATCCATTTAACCTGCTCAATTAAACTCATTATTACGAGTGCATTCGATTTTGGTTTTTCTTGTTCTCTTTGATCTTGTAAATATTTTCTTTGAATTTTATTCTTACTTTTTCTTTTTCGCATACAAAAGGAACAAAACTCATTGTAAAATAGAACTCTTTTTTGTATGATGAAAGAAATCAAAAATTTATCAAAGGATTGAAATTCAATGACTTTGTTGTGACATCGCTTTAACTTAATTAAATTTCTTCGATTTTATGTATACAATACAAATACAAAAAGTAACTTATATTAATACATATATATATATATGTACGTATACATTATATGTACTACATACACCTAACAACAAAACAATACTTACATAATCTTTGAAATGATTAAAATTAAAAACCATTACCACCAATTATTTCTGTAAAAGGGTGCTATAAAAATTTCATCATGTCGTCACATGGAAAAAAAAGTAAAATATTACCCTTTGCCGTTGTCGATATCGAAATGTTTTCTATATTATTTTCTACTTTTTCCTCATTTCTCTTCTTCCTTTTTTTCCAATTAACTACTCAATCGATTCTATTACACAAACATTTCATTTCATTTTCACTTCGTTCTTTTGTTAACTTTTTTTTTTCTTTTAATTTTGATTTTTGATTTTATGTACTTTTCATTTTCACGTAATTTTTAAGCAAAAAATTTACAAACCACCATTGTGTGTGTATACCTTTCATTTTGTTATCTAAATAATTTATAGTATATACAACCTGCATAATATACATTTTTATTTTTATTCTCTATATATGCTGAATATCTTTATAGAGTTTATAGATTTGCCACCTTATTACCTTATTATTTTATTTACAGATGTACATATAGATAGAGTTGTGCATACATATACCCGTAGAATTTTTTTTGCAAAGAAAAGTACTAATAAGAACATTATGACGTACCTGCCACATCAATTTTCTTTTTTTTTACTTTCAACTTAAGTGTGAGAGATTTTAATAGGTAAGATTTTCACTTTATTTTATTCGTTAATTCAGAAATATACATACCTACACGATAAACAACCACCTTCAAAAAAGAAGAAGTCATAGCGAAATTATACAGCTTCACATTTCATCTAGAAGAAAATATATCACAAGTTTTACTTACATATAGTTCTGTTGATATTCTCTACTATTGCTAATGATATTGACAAACCGCGAACGAGGTGGTAAAAATGTATTTTCTAAAGAAAATAAAAAGCAGAATGTTTTTTTTTTTCACTTTTATCAACAAGTTGAAAATTGAATTAAATCTTTACCTGTAAATAATATTGAAATGTTTATATATGTACATATGAATGTACCATATACATAATATATTTAATTTACAATTGTTTACAATTTCCTGTTTATTACATTAAATTATTATATGTATATATATGGGGAAATTCATGGATGTACATATGATATATAATAAGTGTATACGTATATGTACTCGTATATGAGATACTTAAATTTTTGTTTAAAATAAAATTGAACAACGCAAGAATATGTAAATACATTCAACATTTTTATTTTTAATTATAGGATGTTTTTTAAGTTTATTTGAGAAGTTTATAATATTGAATCATTTAGTTGAAAACAAATTTTAAATTTTACAAATTAACTTTTAAATTAAATCAAATACATATGGTATTTTGAGGAAAAACTTTAGAAATGTATAATTTATAAAATATTAAATTATTCATTTTTTCAATTTGGAAACGGCAGTTTGAGTTGTGTTCGGTAATAAAATTTAGCCTAAATATAAAAAATACCAGAAAACATTTCTAGAACTAAAAAATTGTTAAATCTGGGGTTACATTAACTAACTGACTATATGTACATATGTATTTTTGAAAATGACTGACTTATATTAAATTTAAAAAATGTATGTAGACAAGTCAAGTACATAAACACACTAAGTATATACATATAACATTAATCAGCTCTCTTGTAAAATGTCGAAAACACAAATAGCCGATTAGTTTATAAAGTCACAGATTTAAATTAAGTCTAGTCTATTTTATTTCTGACTGCTTAAGGATTTCTACAGGACAAAACCAAACCCTTAAATTGAAGATATTTCGCAATCCATATACTATCTCAAAATCAATAGAACTTAAATTTGTTTCCCCAAAAAAAAAAAAGTCAAAATTCTTCAACTCCAGGCAATTGTAAGCAATTTTTTAAATGAGAATTTCAAAGTTTAAAAACACAAAAATTAAACAAATTTTTTTTCATATTGTTTTTTCTTTTCTTTTTTATAGTTGCGCTTTTTCAAATGACTTTATTGATGAAACGTTACAACTAAAAACAAAAACATAAGTTCTTCAAAAAAAAAAATTTTTTTTTTTAAAGTAAATTTTAATGTAACAAATAATGTAACAAAATTCAATTAGTTTTTTTAGTTGACCAAGTTTAAAATTTTCTTTGAAATTCTGTAATAAAATTTAAAATATTTGTAAATTATTAAAAATTGAGTGTAACATTCCTTCTATGATACAAAGGAGTTACATAAATAAAAATTCTTTATTTAGTAGAAGTAGAAGATTATTCTATAAAATAAAAAGCCATATATAATTACATACAACGGAAATTCAAATAAAAAAAAAAAAAAAAAAATCTTTTGGCCAAAGAAAATCAAAATTTAGTCGACAGCATGCATGCTTTGAAGTGCTTTGATATAACTCTTTAATATCAAAATTTCGAAATTCCCATTTTGAATACATTCTATATGTATGACATTTATATTAGGTTGGCGACAAAAAAAGCAATACAAATTATTTGTTATTTCTAAGGCTCGAAACTCGACTTTAAAACAGAAAATAATGTATATATTATGTATGTATGTATATCACTTTTTAGAAGTAAAACAACTATAAGACTTCTCCCCCTATTCTTTTTCGATATCATTTCACAACTACTACGAGTATTTACCAACTTTTTATCTAAGGATTCACTGTCACAACAGCATCAATTGTTTTTTAAAACAATATCTGGACCCAATATCTTAGATGAATACTTATTATATATTTTAACGAAATAAAATCACATGAACTATTAGATTATTTAAATTTTAAAAAAGAAACCCCACTTTCTAAATATCTCGAATAACATAACAACGTCAACATAATTATGATCACGTTTTTTCAATTCACCTTTTTTGTATATACATGACGTTAAATACACAAACAAATTGAACAAGAAAGGGATTTATACATATTCTGATTGTTCTGTATATAAATCCTATCATTAAATAAAGTAATGTGTCATGATTAAATATTATGTGGTCGATTTGCAAGTACATTATATTTCTATTTACCTTTTCATTCTAACAGAAGTTTTCTTAATGTTATACATAAATAACGAAAATAATCATTCTTAATTGTTGTCAAATAATTTTAAAGAATTTAACAATACATTAAAATAGACAACAAATACGAGTATATAAAGTGTAATCAACCCAAAGGCAAAGGAAAAAAAAGAATGAATTAAATGAAATAAAATGAATCAATGAAAAAGAATTATAATAGAAAAGGATATCACTTGAGGCCACTTCAGAATTTATTGTCCTGTAAAAAATTCAATTTTCGCAATACAATTCAACAACATCATCAATTTTTTTATTTTTTTCAACGTATTTATTTTATGTTATTTAGAGGAAAAAAAAAAATTTTTATTTTAAGGCATTTTCTTGAAATTAATAAAATGACATTAAAATACGGCTTGTATTTTTACACGTATACTAATTTTAAAAAAAAAATGTAAAAAAGATGAACATTTTATGAAAAATTTTATTTAAAGGAAAATTAAATTCAAACTGAAAGATTTTTATACCATTGATTGAATGGGAATTGTTGACAATTATTTGCTTTTTCATATTTTCATTATCATTATACCATTGCATTGCATTGATATGAATTATAGTCCTTGTTAGAAATATTTTTATGAGTATCGCACAAAAAGCACGTTTGACAGATGTCGCTTTCTTCAATTATATGAAATGATCAAAGGAAGAAAAAAAAAGGGATTCATTTCATGTTTGGTATTTTCTTTTGTGAATTTCTTTTTTACATTCATAGAACTTGATGTTCATTCAATTCATAAAAGGATATAATTATGAATATTGACTATTCTAAATATTGACAGATCACATCACATTATATATTTCTTTTTATTGTGTTTCAATTATAATTTATTTTCCGCACAAACAGAACAAATCAATGAGTTACATTATGAATGAATTGTCCAAGTTTTATTTGAGAAAAATAAATATATTCATGACAAAAGCAACTATACGTATATATTCATGAATAAAATAAGAAAAAAGTACGAATGTACACTTAGTTACAAAATAAGAAAAGGAATTTGATTTTTTTTTTTTTTTCATTTAAAATACTTGAACAAAAATAATATCATAAGGACTCTTCAAAAAAAATAATTCATTTATTGCCGGAAGGTATTTGTTCTTTTTACTTAATTTTTTTTTACTTTTCTTTATATCATTTTGCAAGTTAATAATTGAAAATTCAGTATTTTTTATGACGTTTTAACTTATTTCTCATCAAAATAACACATTGTATTTAATTGTTATATTTTCTTGTATACTTTTTATTCAAATGTTTTGTATGTCATTCAATTTATTTTTGTATGTACATATCAAAATAAATCTTGGCTAACCAGAAAAAACACAAATGTTTTGCTTTCAAGACTTGAATCATATTTTAGAAAAATATCTTGAGATTTTTTATGAAATGTATCAAAAGTATATTATTGAAAATTAAATAAATACAAACGTTTGTTCTTGTTGTATTTCATAAAAGAATGAAAAAAATTTTTTTTAGCTTCTGCAAAAATAAAATAAAAGCCAAAACCTTTTTTAAAATGTAGGTACAAGTTTTTACATTGAAGAAAAACTCTCAAGCAATCATATATAATTATCATTCCTCCGTAGCCTGCTCTCATAGTACATACCTTCAACAAAAAAAACCATACTCTGTTCATGTGTAATTATTTTTCCAAATTCATAAAAAATGTCTTCAAAATAAAATAGAAATTATGTAAAATACATACATATACAATATACTTACATACGTATATTCAATAAAATATCACATTTATTTTTATTGTACAATATGTATTAGAAAATTTTATTTATGACGCATAAAATACGCAAATAATAAAATTTATTCAGTACATCATTGAGTTGTCTAAAAACGAATGTTTCTTTTTTAAAACTAAAAAATACAAAACGAAGAAGAAAAATTTGAAAAAAAAAAATAAAATAAAATAAAATTTAAAACATTAAAAAAAATAGAATCATAAAAACATTTCTTTTTTCTTCATTTTTTGAATTCCGAGTAGATTATAATCAGCTCTACATCATCGCCCCACAATAACCCCACAAGTCCTTTCTTTCTGTTTTGGAAAAAAAAAAAGAAGTGACGATATGCAAACAAAACATAATAAAATAACATTTTTAACAAATACTGTATATTTTTCGTTTTCATTTTTTCTGAACAATATTTTCTATATTTTCTTCATTATTCTATTCCATTTTTTTTTTCACAAGCTCTATACAAAAATGGAAAAAAAATACAGAAAAAGAAAGAAAAAAAAAACAGAAAAGAACACATAGAAAAGGGCCCCAATGGGACTGCTTTTCACAAAGATTTTCATCAATATAAACCGAATGTTTGCGTAGATATTTGTTATAAAGACTAGAAATATATTTTTAAAAAGAGAAAATTGAATAAAGAAAAGAAAATTTTCTTTAAACGAAAAAAAAAAATTGGAAAAAAAGAAAATTCATTCAAATTTCATTTTCCCAATGTTTATGTTATTCAAATCGAAATAAAATTCCCAAGTGATTTGCATATACTGAGCTTTGTTATTCTGAGAATATCAAATTTTTTTTTGTCATGTTTCTTAAAATAAAGTTTTTAACCTTTTTTTTCATTTTTATTATGATGAATTTAAATAATCTTTTGATATTGAAAATTTGTAGTAAATTTATTTGTGAGAAAATTTTCTAATATTCTACTAAAAATTTCAAATCAATATTGAACGAATAAGAAATTAAACTTATTTGTTATATTTTGTTTTTTATAATATTGTGGTCAAAAATCATGAATCAAATTACGATACGACTCAGATACAAATATTCTTTCATGTAAAATACTTTTCTCGTCTATCATGGATTATGAAGCAATACAAATTAATTAATATTTTTAATAATTCTAATACCAAATTTTTTCTAATAGATTGGCATTAGTAAAGTATAACGATTTGTTCTGTCCTGGATTGTTCAAATTAACACTAGATCTCACAAAAGTTATTCACAACATTTAACAAATTAAGGTGAAGGTATTTTATTTGATTCAAATTTTAATCATTTTTATTCCGACATAAGTTTGAAAAATAATAATAGATACTCTTTACATTCAACTTCAAGTACTCTAACCCTTTTTAGGTTATATTCCACTATAGTTCCTTGTGTTTCTTATTTCTTATCAAATATTTATTTTTTAACTTCTAGATTTTCCAAAATTTACTTTCGAAAACTACAAATTTCCTTATAAAAAATCCAAAAGAAAAATTTTGGAGCTGTCAGATCTGAATCGAAAAATAACCAGCCACCACGCTAAATAAATAATTAATCAATAAAATGTTCCTCAAACTCAATTTTTTTAATCATGATTCACAATGCGTACGAAGACCCCTTTTATATGCACTTCTTATGAGCACACCTCTGGTACATACATATGTATGTATGTATTAGATTGAAAAATAAATGGGGGTAGGTTACAGGGGAAAAGAAAGAAAGTGGTAGAAATGCCTATGAAGATAATTTATTTCTAATTAGAGTAGCTCACGTTTGTTGCAGTTCACTTTTTTTCATTTAAATTTTTTAAAATTATAATTTTCTTAGAATAAATTAAGTTTTAAAAATGTATCACTTCTCGTCCACATAAAAGACATTCAAGACATACATACATGGGTATGAATTTTGATAGTGGTGTAAGTCCACCCAATTTTTTTTTGATCTATTTAAAGTTTGTAGTCATACATATGTAGTTTTCATATTATGTATATATTCAGTTTATACTTAAAAAATTATAATACTATATAGATCATATTACACAGAAACTTCAATTTTATTTCTGAAATTTACTTTCGCTTATTTTTCATAAAAAGTTAACTTTAAAATACTTTTATAATAAACCATCCAATGGATATGTGTTAGACTATGGAAAATTCACCAATTGCTTTTCTTCAATGCAATTTTAAAAAACTTATTTAAAATTAATGTATTCTGTAGAAAAAATATCCAAGGATGTTGAAAAAAAAATATTTTCATTTGAGTCGTCTCAAAATAATTCAATAAATCAAAAAAAAAAGTAAGTAAGTATTAAAACAAAACCATTGCAAAAGAATTCCAGTCAGTACTTCATTTTTATTAACTCATTATCTATCAGAACATCCCACATTCAGATATTTTGACTTTTTCAATCAAAAAATTTTTGTAAATATGTATGTACTTCAGAATCTTAAGTACCGTAACACATATGTTACATAAATAACCGAAAAACCTTATTGATTCTAAAAACATTTTTATTGTTGTTGTAAAAGTAGAAAAATGAGAATAAAAAAATTGTTATATTAACTGTTATATTTTCTATAACGATGGATAATTACTTCCCTCAAATAACACCCCAACAATGTAACAATAATAACCACTTGAGTCCATCATAAGTCATAATAACAGGAATAAACTCTAATTTTTTCTAATATTATTTTTTTTTTTTTCATTTTTATAACAAAAAAAATGAAAAAATTGACAAAATAAAAGAAAAATAAAAAGGGGAAATTTGTTGTATAACATATATGTATGTACGTATGTATATCTACTATGTGAATATGTATTATAAATATCTGGTTGATGAATATTTTTATAATGGAAAATAAAGCCTAATATGTATAGAGTATAATGCATCTTGTTAAATTTTTCTTTTTATTTTAATGGAAAAATTTCATGGATTTTTTTCCGGATTTTCCGGCGGATGTTAAGGGTGAAATTCTTCAAATTACATAAATCATGTTACTGTTATTATTTTGTTTTTCTTTTATTCATATATACTTTATTATTGGAAAAAATTGCTAATGTACCGCATTTCATTTTATTGTATAAATGATATACATACATATTTTGTTCTATTTTGTTGAAAAGGCAACAACAAAATATGAATACAATCATGTGATTTATTTATTTATGATGAAATTGTGCCATTTAATAAATAATAAAAGTGACAAATTGTTTATTTATTTAAAAAATTTACATAAATTAATAATAAAAATTATTTTTTACACTTTTCTTCTGAAATGTAGTCCAATTTTCATAAAAAATATCTCACACTTATTAATGATTATATTTTACATTATTCACTTAACATTGTATCTTCAGAATTATAAGAACTGCTAAGTCATCACTTTCATTTTCAGCATTATTATCTATATTATTTGCTTTTCCCCATAATAAAAAAGAAAATCCACTAAAGTATTATCATAAAAGCAGGTACTCCTTTAACGGACAATAACAGAGGTCATTTCCATTAAGTGAAAATCCTATTTTCATGATTTTATTAGAAGAAAAAAAATGAATGATTCAATGAAAAAAAAATGAATCGTTTTGACCCCTATGATTACATTGTATTGTATTTTCTTTTATTTGGATACAATAACTGACCGACCTCAGTATAGGGATTCATTCGAATAATGTATGAATAATAATAATAATCATACAATATATAGAATATATATTAATAAATAATACATATATAGTACATACATATGTATGCAACATATTATCCTGTATATGCAACTATACATAGTAGATATTGAGTCTTTTTTCATTATTATTATACATTCATACACTCCAACGCTCTCTTCATTTATCGAGGATTCATTCATTTTGCAATATCTTTTTCTTTCATTCTGTATTATGTAGATACATAAACATAATATATACTCGTAGTATATGTACTTATAAATATATATTTTTTTAATTTATTCAATATACATATTTACGTAAAATGTATCGATTGATTTTCTTTTACCTTCCTAAATAACATTCATCTGTATTGAAGAATAACATTTTCCCATCTATATAAACTCATGTGATTCTAAATAATAATAATAATAATAATAATCCACCCGCACAAATACATTATTTTCTTTCTTTCTTCTTTTCTTTAATTTTTTTTTTTTTTTTTGTTCAATATGCTTATTTTTTTCTTTTCATTTTTTTAAGAATACAAAAAAGTCTCGTATCCGCTTTTCAAACTATTGTTTGACCCCTCTTTTTAACTTTACATACTATTTAGTTCAAATTCTATACATATAGTAAAATGAATTGGATTTCTATGCTTTTGTATTACCAATTCTTCTGAAGATTTATTCCTTTCGATTATTATCCTTAGTCAAATTTAAAATCGAATAACGTCTGTTGTAATACATGCATATATTTACGTACAGATCCTACAAAAAAACAAACATATTGTACGTGATGATTTGAATATGGTTTAGATTTGCAAAAATGATAGTTTTCAAAATCAATAGAGTCAGCAATACACTCCCTATATACAGTAGTTAAAAATTCTATGAGAGAGATTTTTTTTTAACAATCGATCATGATGAATGGACACTATCCATGTGTCATGGGAATTGATATTTTTAAAGAAAAAAAATTAATAAATAAAGAGACTTTTTTCAGTTGAAACTATGCATTTTCTTAAAATTATAATATGTGAAATACTTAAATGAAAAATACTTTTGAAATGATATATATGTTTTTTATAAAAATGGTAAAAACTTTAAAATTAAAAGTCTTTTCTTTACAAAATTAAAGTTACTAACTAATTAACTAACTACAAAATAATAATTTAAAAAAAATTTGTAATCGAAATTATCTAAATTCTTAAGCAAGGCATTATTTTAACATTAATTTCTTTACAAAAATGTTTTAATTACCATATATACTTACTATATGGGTGAATCTTCGGAAAGTGTGAAATCTGTGGTCTCCGAAGTATGAAAAGTTAAATTTTCGTACAATATAAAATAAGTTACTTTGAAAAGTAAGAAAAGTTTATATTTTATTCGGTTCAACAGATATTTTTAACCTATTTTTGGAATTTATTTGAAAAAAATTATCTAGAACATGCGTTTTGTCATTCCCCTGGTATATGTCTCAGACAACATGTTACTATACTATTTAAGAATTTTTGTATTATAAGAGTTAAATATGATTCTACTTAAATGTGTATTCAATAATAAAGCAACAATAGAATGTAAAAAACAGCATTCTTAATTCTTATAAAAATTTTGGATGAATTGAGGAGATTTCAAAGTGTGTCGTTAAATGGTCATTCCCCTGTCAAAATTTCAAGTTGTCCTAAAATTAATTTTGGTTATGATAAACCGTTACTTGAGTTTTCTCTGAAAACAAAAACAAAATCCCATATGACTGAAGGAGGTAAAAATAATGCGTATTTCTTTAATGGAAAATTTCCGTATATATGAGCGAAAGCACAATATGATTATTCATACTAATACCTCTCCAACATAGTTTTTTATAAACGCATTTTTCAAAATAGTCACCTAAATATGCATTAGTGTTCGTGTTTTTTTTTATATAAGCTAAACCGCATATAAGATATATATGAAACGCATACAAGCATATAGCATATAGAAACAGGTTTGTTTACATTTATTTATAATGGGAAATTTTCCTTTCTTACTTAAAATTGTGAATGTGTTCGTGTTTTATTTTTTATTTGTAAATATTTACGTTGCATTTCTTTTCAGTCAATGAAAAAATATTCCTATCACCTTTTAGCATTTTCTCAAAAAATGTGAGAGAAATAAATTAAAAAACAAATCTTCGGCTCTCAGTAATCCTACTATGTAAGTTCTTCTTTATACTCTGGTTGTAACTTTTAACGAGTTAAATTTGTGAGCATTGTTATAATATGGTGAAATACCAAATACCAAGTAGTCACACTGAAATTGTCATTCTTCTGATATGTAATAAAAAGTGAAAAAAAATTTTTTTTTTAAACTTTTGATCAAATTGAATGTAAATCGGCATGCTTTATTTCATTTGTAGCGAAAAATTCATAGTTTGTATTTTTAAATATAATAAATTTAAAAAAAAAGTACAAAAACGTCATTCCCCTGGAAAATTTGAAAATTTATATGAAGGAGAATTTTGAAATTTCGACTTCATTAGAAATTGAGTCATATTAAACAAATTATACAATTAAACATATTTTCAAAACGAAAAATTAAATATATTTTAATTTATAAATCATTTTCTGCAACTAAAATTATTCCACTATAACAAATTTTCATAAAATTAGCAAAATAACAGTAAAAATTAAAATTTGAAAGTACACCTTTTTGGTATCGAATATTGAATTTATTAAACATGAGTTCATGCAACATTTTTGCTAAAATTTGATAAAAATTCGCTGGCCATTTTTACCTTCGAAATTTCACACTTTCTGAAGAATCACTCATATGCGTGCAGATTGGTGTACTATTTTTCAATTTTACTGAAATTTCATTAAATTTTCTCAATCTAATTTAAAAATGGAATTTGAAAAGATAACAAAATTATTCGAGTCGATTTGATCGATTGATCGAATTGTTTTGCGATTATATTAAAAAATATTCTTACGAAAACGAAAAGAACTTGTAAGAGAGTACAGGACAAAAAAGGATATTTCTTTGAAATAATATCATACATACACATGAAAATTTATTGAAAATTAAAACCCAAATTAATTCTGATAACACTACAACGACTTTTTTTCTATACAAAAATTTAAAGTGTTCAGTAAAAAGTGTCCTTGAATCTTCTATCTTTTTGAGAATTTTTAAATATTAGATCTGACATTCGTTATCGGTTTAAAATACACAACAAACACATCTTTTAGTTGTAATTTTTTTAACTAGAGCATAAGATAACTTTTTACAAGGTAAAAATGGAACAATTCACATAATGTGAAAACACATTTAGCTTTCCCGATTTTTTGAAGTTTTCACCTGAATCATTAGATGTTCTTTACATGTATCATATTGTCAATATTTGGGATTATCTTTTTTGACTAATCTGATATTTAATGGAATTTTCAAATAAAATATAGGTATATGCTTTGTAAAAAGAATGCTTATTGTTCAATTTTTAGAACATGTATAACATTTCAAACATCAACTCTTTTAACTACTTTATGCAAGAAAAACTAAAAAAAAAATATCGGACGGAAGACTAAGGAGTTCTATAAACTTTACTTTTTTGACGTTGGTGAAAAATCATAATCTAATATTCAGAAAAATTTGACATTACATATACGTATACCTCTACTTAAAACAAATCCCTCATAAAAGTTATTTATTGGAAATTGAAGTAACAATTTTAAACAATATGTAAATATTAACACGAAATGACAAACATAAAATAAAACATATTAAGTAAATCTGTCTTTAATATACAAACATTTTCTAAAATAGATTCCTATAATTGACATTTTGACATACATATCAACAAACCAAGGGGTTACACTTATTGTAATTGAGAAAAATAAATGAAAAAAACATGTTATCACTGTTATTTTCAACAACTATAGAATTTCTAAATAAGGACATTGTTTTAAAAAACAATGTACAATGTACATAATATATAATACTCGTAATTATCATTGAGGCCAAGGACGTTTTGGAATATGTACTAAAAATAATTTGGAAAAATCTTAACAATAAAAATTTATGTCTCAAAATGTCCACAAGCTATATTTGTACATATGTATATACAAATTTAACATTGTACTGATATTCAAATATAAACTTATTATGATCAAATTAACAAGATTTATATAAATATTTATTTAACATCAGGTAAAATTTACATACATACATACAATGAATATTTTTAAATAATATTTGCCCACTTAAAAAGTCAACTATTTCACTATTGTCAAAATTTATATCTTATAATAATAAAAATATTTTTGAATATTTTCGAACTAATCTCTATGTCCTTATAATTGAAATTATGACTTATGTTTTTGGTGTTTTTACCTATTTATCAGGTAATTTCATTTTAATATACGCATATACCAGTGAAATACAACAAAAATTTCACTATAGTATAATATATCCATTATCCCTTTTATTATTTTTATATCCTTCCTACAATAACCTTTCTTTGAAATCTTTGTACATATTATTACAAACATTTGTTTATTACCTCTTATAATCATGAATATATGTATATTATGCTTTTATTTTTTTTTAAAATACATTACATACATAACCATATAATCTTATAAAAAAACAACAACAACAATAAAATAAATTATCCGTATAAATTAGTACTTTCATATGCATACTTATATGTAATTCTATAAAAGTTTATGATAATTAGGGATACAAAATTCTTTGAATTTATGCGGTATAATGTCAAATTTTTAAATGTTTTATTATATACGTACAAAATACAAAAACGGTAAATATGTAGGTAATATTTATTTTTGTTCATATTTTCTTCGAATGTTTTTTTTTGTTTTTACGATAATTGCAGTCAAAATCAGATAATACAAGGACAATGCAATAAAATTTTGTACCGTCTACACCTACAATTTCAATTCTGAGAAGAAGAAAAATCTAAAAATTGGGAAAAACAAGAAAATTAAAAACCTTTCCAAAATTTTAGTTATGTTTATTTTAAAAAAATTCTACATTCACTGTTTATCAGAAAATCATATTTTTAAACACGTACAAAAATTTTTCATTTAAAACAAATGACATTGAAAGAAAAAACACAGTTTTTTATAAATTTCGATGTGATAAACTACAATTTTAAGATTTTTCAACTATAAAATGCTACATTACATTATGTACTAAGCTTAATTAAAAATGTTATAACTTTTTTTTTTAAATTGAACAATATTTACATATTTTTCATACTCTTCAAACCTTCGAAATATCTTCTGTTTACTTTTAAATTGTTTTTATGTTGAAATTGGGATTTAAATTGTGGTGAGTAGCTCTGTTTTTGCAAAAATAATATTGTATGTACATACGTACGTATGGTATGGTGTGATATGTCGGACTGTTTGCTTAAGGGAGTTTGCAAATCCATTCGGAGACCTAAAGACACATTGAAAATGCCCTTCGATTAGTCAGTGGTAGTAATCTTGGCCTATTCTGAAAACCATCCTGATTTTTGAATAAATCTGTTCAAGTCCTTTAGTGCTATCTCAACTACGTCGTTTAAACCATCAAAAGACTTTACACCAAAACAAGGGGACTTTCGTTCTTTTAGAGCTGAACACTCTTAGTACTCTGGTGTACCTCCTGCTGCACTATTTACTCTATTTTTTCTTCATATCTGCAGCTTCTGCACAAGTCAGTTTCCTTTGAAAAGATAGTAGAGCCCTTTTGACATTTATTTCCGGCCACACGCTTCGAGTTGTAGAGCGACCAAGGTATATATAGACAACTACATACAAGGTATTCTCTTCCGTATATGAAAATAAATTTCTCCCTCTTTTCAGCTGATTAGATTATTGACATCATTTGGTTACAATTTGTTTAAAGGTTTCGTTGAAATTTTGTTGTGTTCTTGTATTTTACTATTATTTTATGATACCTAATTAAAGAAAATTTAATAAATATCTTTTAAATTATAAAATAAATGATAAAATGAAAAAATTGTTTACATAAATTAAACGTGAGTTTATTATAACGTAAAATGATAATAGCTGCTTTCGATTTGTTATTTCCAAGTACTTGCGAGTACTAAAATGTGTCTTGGGTAAATGGGTAAATCGAACGACACAAAAATTTTGATAGGTGTCAAAACCTAAAAATAATTTTTATTTTGTCATATATATGTACATACAAAAAAGAAAAACACATCTAGTGCTCTTAGTTTTAAACTATAAAGCCCTCTGTGGTAAAAATTGTGCGTAACTACTTGCATCTACTTAAAAGATTTTACATGAGTAGCTACGAGTAGATGATTTAGCACAGACTTTCACCTTATCTACTCGCAAGTACTTGAAAGTGGAAAATCGAAAGCAGCTAATAGATATCAATTTTGAATATTCTAACCAAGTGAGGTCATACGCTGAGAGAAGAGAGCGAAGCCCGGGAGAGGATACCTTGTAGTTGTCTATATATCTTGTGGGGCGACTATTACGACCATATTCACCATCAAGTCATAACTTTTGACAGTCATAACTCTATTCACCATCCTAGTTTATGACCGTCATAATCAATAGTTATGACCAGGTTATGACCACCCATATACAAATATAATTAAATAGAAATATAATATAATAAAAATATATAATTGAAATATAGAATTGGGACAAAATATGAACATGGAAAAAGTGAATTTTATTTGGATTTATTTGATAGTTCTTCGAAGATTATTAAAATCATGCCGAAAGAAGCTTTTCGGTGAATACCGATTTCAAGTGATAAGTTATGACCGTCATAAGTTTATTACCAACTTATTACCTGTTGGTGAATATGGGTGTTAATGTTGTTCAGCACCATTCAGCTCTCTGTCTTCTGCATTATGTCTTCGAAATAACGTTCTATTAAATATTTTGCCGTGTTGGGAGGCGAGTCTACTTGCTCGATATAAGTGTCGGAGTTTGTGTCGGATCCTTTTCTGGGAAATTCGTTGGCTTTTTCATTTCCCTCCACTCTGACGTGACCTGGAATCCAGCAAAGTCGAATCCTGTGGTATGTATTCAAAGATTTACATATCTAATATAAATGTACATATTCTTCCAACCTTTGAGATATCTGTTGCCTGTAGACACACTTTTTTTTTATTCCATAAGAATTTATTTGGAAATATTTGTGATGTCTAGTTCGTGTGGAATATATACATATGTATATACGAGTACATTACCTGTTACCAGTACTTTTTGTACTTTATTAGAAAATACAATTTTATCGTATGTTATAAATTCTCTGAATAACTAAGAGGGAACTAATAACTTAGAGGAAAACGTACCTATAACTGCAGAAGAAAGAGCACAATCTAAAATATTTACACACAACCAACCTTTTAGCGATTCGACTGCCGGAATCGGATCAGAACTTTGTGAATCGACTTTAGAACGTAAGAATCAATTTTTAAATCGAAATCGGCAAAATATTTTGTATTGATGAAATGTGTTCAATATATTAAAACACCAAATGTCAAATGGTTTTCTTTTTCATTTTCTTTTTTGGAACCGCAGTAGTACTTCATATAACAGATTAGGATTTAAAGAAATCGCCTTCGTATAACATATTCGAAAATTCCAAAATTTGTCCTTTCAATTGTCTAACTCTTTCTTACCACTCAAGTCATACAATCTTAATCAACCCAAAAGGAAATATAAAAACATATTTTTTACATATTCTCGTAAGACATGTAGGTATATGGTATGTGCATATAGTCACAATTTGGTAAGTTTTTCTCTGTTATGCAGTTTCAGTTTTAAAAATTATCAATTTAATTGTGTAATAGTTACCTACAAAATAAGAAAACAAAATAATCGTTTAATAATCATAAGAATACATAGAATTTCTATTATTATAAAACAAATTTTGAAAAAATTTAAGTGTCTATGAAAGAAAAGAAAAAAAAACAAAATATCTATGTTTTAAAATATGATAAACAAAGCAAGAAAATCGGCAGAAACACATATATTACCTACTTTTAAAACATTTTCATAAACATTAAATTTTTCTTTAACTTCAAATAACTTGGACTTTAAAAGGTCAATTTTTTATTTTTGAATAATTGAAACAATAATCGTACTTCGTTTAAGTCATTTTTACAAATGCAGTAAGGAACAATCTGGCGAATGATACTTTAATTGAGAAAAAGATTATCCTGAAAAAGATTTTATTGTAGTTTTTATATTTATATCCTCTCACATTGCATTGCACTTCTTTAAATTACACTCTCTTCAACATTTAACTCTCTCTACACCAGTGGCGGAGCCAGTAGTATTTTTCCGGGTGTTCAGATTTCTAAAAGAAATGAAAGTTATATTTTGTTTCTATTCAAAATAATTTAAAACACGAGTTTCCACTCCACCCAAGAGGTATCGCTGTCAGAGCGTTAACCGATATAAAGTGGTCGGTTTCCCTAAAGAGAAAAATGTGTAAAAAATAGAAAGAAAAACTCAAAAATCCGTTTAAAATTTCCAATTTTTCATTAGGCCTATCCCACTTAAACAACTCAATAAAAATATAACAAAAACAAAGCATAAAAAAATATAAAATAATAATATACATTATTGTATAAAAAATACAATAAACGAAAATATCACTTTTTTTGCACTTCAATGTTCATCTCAAATTCAATTTTTCTTGTCCTTTCGCAAAATTTCTCAATAACTTTTTCGTGAAAATCTGGCCTAGTTCTCAATTCTTTTAATAATTTTGTTTCAATGGATATCAAAGCTAACTCCGTCAACCTATTTTGTGCCATCGAATTTCGCAAATATGTTTTAATTCTCTTTGAACAAGAAAAAGATCTCTCAGCGCTAGCTGTAGTTACGGGAATAGTTGTAATTAAACAACTTAATTTGAAAACTTCGGATAACGTAGCTTTGAGATTGTTGCGTAAAATATTTTTTTAAATTTCAGGTACTGGTAGGTTAGAAAAAAAGGAATTTTTATTATAAATGACAGTAAGTTCATTTTGCAATTTTAAAAAATCAAATTGTTCTGGGTATGCAGCTATTAACGCATTTAATTCAGTTATTGGGAAGATTTCAGAATACTTATGAAATTTTTGAACGTCTAACAACTCAATAAAATTTAAATCTTTCATATTTTCAAAGCGTACTTCCAGTTGCATAATAGTGTCTAAAATTTCATTGAAAAGCTGCCTTTAAATTTTCCACAATATGCGTGGGTCTACTGTTTTTAATTATCAACGATTTATCTTCTATGTTTTGTCTTGAAAAAGACATACATAAAAGATTTTCAATGACGCAATTACAAAGAGAAGCATTTTCCGCGTTCTTATCCATCTTTACAAAATTTTAAAAAAAACTGTTTAATTTTTCATGTGAAATATTTAATATTCAAAATTTTAAACTACCAACGACAAAAAATTCCGTTTCAAATTCGAACTATTTATTTTTTACCTTCCAGCTTCAACTAAAAGAAATTTTTCACCACGACACACACAATTTGAATTATTATCTAATAAAAAAGTTGTATTAATTTAAATTTATATGAAATTGAATTTATTAATTTTAATTTTCTTCAAATAAAAAAGGTAACATCTAGTAAGGAAAATAACAACGTTCATTTTCAAAAAATGAATAGTATTACTATTTGAAGGATAAAATAGAAAGGAAACGAAAAGTAAAAAAAAATATTTTCTCATAATATTCTACTATGGTGTTCACTTTAAAATATGAACACCTTCTATATAAAATTATATGAAGAAAAAAAGAGAAACAAAACGAAAATGAAAAAAAATATTTTCTCATAATATTCTACTATGGTGTTCACTTTAAAATATGAACACCTTCCATATAAAATTATATGAAGAAAAAAAGAGAAACGAAACGAAAATGAAAAAAAATATTTTCTCATAATATTCTACTATGGTATTGGTGTTCACTTTAAAATATGAACCTGTACCTGACTGATGATGTATGAAAAAACGAGTTTGAAAAGAGAAAAATATTATTGCTTTATATGGTGTAGTGTGTACTATGATTTTCCTAATGTTCACTTTAAAATGTGAACACCTTGCATATAAAATTCTATGGAGAAAAAAGAGAAACGAAATGAAGTAACCAAATATTATTCTCTTGTAATTTTCTGTGGATACTGTATTGTACATTTTGTACTGGGTTCATTTTAAAATATGAACCTGCCTGACTGATGTATGAAAAAACGAATTTGAAAAGAGAAAAATATAAACGAATATAATGGTGTAGTACGATTTTTCTAATGTTCACTTTGAAATGTGAACATCTTGCATACAAAACTCTATGAAGAAAAAAAGAGAAACGAAAAGTAAAAAAATATTTTTGATAATTTTGATATATTATGATGATATTACTAATACATATATTAAAAAATTACTTTTCTTGTTACAAAAAAAAAATTGTTTTCGAATGTAATTAGAAAATTTTAATGATCAGGTTCATAACAATTTTAGGGTGTTCACTGAACACCCTGAACCATACCACCCTCCGCCGCTGCTCTACACTCGTTTTTCTTGAAATACTTTTTTATATTTATACATTTTTTTTACATTCGTTAACACTTGACAGTATTAATATTGCCTGTTCAAATTTCTCTCTCACTTATATACTTATATTCCCCCACTTTATTCATAATTCCCCTAACTTTAATATATAAATTAATACACAATGAAAGAGATAGAAACTATTTGATTATCCTATTGGCGAAAATCCACCATATTTCAAAAGCAAAACATTATAAACTAGGGCGTCTTTTAAAACAGGAAAACATTACTCATCTGAAAAATTCGACCAACCCCTCCATTATTAATTATTTCAACTTTCATATATTTGTTTAAATGTAGATATATGTTGATTGTATAGTGTAGATACATTTTTATACATATATACAAGTATACTACATATATGAATTATTCAGATACATTATATTTTTGTAGGCCATATCAATTTCCATGACAGTGGGCAGGTAATACAAAGCTGTTTTATTTTTTCTCTATACACACTGTTAAAAATCGAGTGTTAATTTCGCTTTTATTCGACGATTGTATGAGTAGAATCATTCTATTTGATAAAAGCGATAAAAACATTTCCCTCACTTTATTTTTGAAAAAAAGCATATTATTCTCTTCTTGGATTGAATTCAATAGAACAGAAATATTCTAGAATGTGTATTGTATCTGTACATTCGAATTGAAATATAATATATGCAATTGTAGGTTTTCAATATATGTATTTCCACACATTTACAATTGTTTTGGAGAATTGAATGAGTATGTGTGTTATTTGTTACCTGTTCTTTTATTTCAATTTTGCAGATAAAAACAACAAAATGACCTATGAAAAGATGAAAAAGAATATAATAAAAGGGATGTGAAACGTATATGAGTATATGTGTATATAAGAAAAATAATGGATAACTTTTATTTGGTGAGAGGAATGGAAGAGACGTAGATGATGACGATTATAATGATGATGATCATCATCACCACCATTGAAAAGACCACAGTAAACGTTTAGTCATATGGTAGTGTTCAGTTATTGATGTTGGGTTAATAATAATATTAACAGAATAGTTTTTTTACGAAAAAGTAAAGCAAGCAAACTGAGATTTTTAACACCGGATGATGACGAAGTTGATCTTCGGTTAATGATATTGTTCACGCGCCTATTCAAACTAACAAAACGGGTATAGTCTTTCGTTTATAACCAATTATTTTTAGTCAGGTCAGTCACGGAGTTACATTTGAAGAGTTCAGTTCAATATATTTTTTTTTATAATTATGAGAAAAAAAACTAATATAATAATTAACCGGTATTGATTATATCATTGTAGTATTTTAAAAGCAGATTGTGTTTATCAATAGCCTTTTTATAAAATAAATGAAAAAAACAAATTGAATAAATTGACAACAAAGAGTATGGTGTATTGAATTATAAGTGAATAAAAATAATTTAGCTTTTGAATTTCTTCTAATTTACTGAAAAAATAAAATAAATAAATAAATAAACAAACAAAAATATTAGAAAAGTTTTAAATATTGTGTTATGGATTAAAACTTACAATTGAGAAATAACAATTAGTGTCTCGAAAAAAATAAAATAGAAAAACAATTGCATAATTTATCTTTATAAACAAAATTCAATTTTTTAAGTGTTGAAAGATAAATTTTCCAAAATTGCTCCAATAATACCAGACTATAGTAGGATGGCGACATTATCATCTCATCCGCATTATGGTTTTCAGCTGAGTGGTGGATTGGAAATACCACATGGAGATTATGCTCCACAACCCACAATGAGTCCATCAGAAGTTAGTATGAAACGTGCTATGCAATTTTCTCAAAGTGGTAGCTTAGCAGCTGTTGCAGCAGTAATGGGTAACGGTGGTACTGTAACACCTCATTCAACAACATCAAATAATTCATTGATGGGAACTGCTAGTATGGGATCACATCATACTTCATCACATCAGCAGCATGGTACATCTCCAGGTCAAGATGGTCATATTAAACGACCCATGAATGCTTTTATGGTATGGTCAAGACTACAGCGACGGCAAATTGCTAAAGACAATCCAAAAATGCACAATTCTGAAATTTCAAAAAGACTTGGCGCAGAATGGAAATTACTTACAGAATCACAAAAACGACCATTTATTGATGAAGCAAAACGTTTACGTGCACTTCACATGAAAGAACATCCAGACTATAAATACAGACCACGAAGGAAACCAAAAAATCCATTACAAGGTGGTCATCCTCAATCACTACCAATGGGTATGCAGCCAGGCAAGAATCATCTAAATGCCGCCGCATCAGCATATCCATTCCACCAACTACCACCATATTTTGCTCCTGCACATCATTTAGAGCAACCATATCCTGTACCATATTTTGGTGGTTTTGATCCACTAGCACTTTCTAAACTTCATCAGACACAAGCTGCAGCAGCAGCGGCAGCAACAAATCAACCCTCCAGTGCATTGGAAGCACAAAAGGCTCCCCAATTACCACCAACAACACTTAGTTCATTCTATTCTGGTATCTATAGTGGAATTTCAGCACCATCATTGTATGCAGCACATTCAAATGGAATTTATAACACTTCATCAACATCATCAACATCACCTGGATCTAGCCCCGGAACATCAACACCAAACACAGGAGTCGATACCATGGATACTAGTACGATTCGCCGACCTGTACCTGTACTCTATTGAGAATTGAGATATTAACAATTTGTAAGTTGAGAATTTAATTTAAAAAAATTGTAGAAATAAAAATAAAGTGAGTTTTAAAAAATGTGCTCTTCATCGTGTAGTACAATTTAAAAAATATATATTACATAATATAAAATAACTAAAATCCGCTTATTATCACGGTAACATGCCTACAAAGAAAATTCATTATTATTGAATTTTAAAGTGGGTTCTCAGCCGTTATTGTATTTGTGATTATATACATTTTTATTATTATTGTAATTATTAAATTGATTGTAGTATTATTCTTATTAAAACTCATTTGAGTTGATTCATAATTGTATTTATATATTAATTATATTGTCACATTAAAATTTAAAAAAAAAGTATATAAAAACATATTTTAGATATAATTTATTATTTTGTCTGATTTTTGTTTGTAGTTTTTATTCAATTTTCATTTTTAAAAATAAAAATATGTTTTTTTTTTTTGCAAAAGTAATGTAAAAGGTATGAAATTAATTAGAATAATAATAAAATTGTTGTATTATTAATTATTTTTAATTTGAATTTAAAATTATGAAAAATTTTTAAAACGAAAACAAAAACAGAAAGAAACAAAAGACAAATTATGTAATATTAAGAGAACAATTGTAAAATTGAAATTTAAAAAAAATTGTAAATAAAAAAAAAACGAAAGTTGCATTATACTTAATTTACTTAATTAAATACAAAAACAAAAATGAAAAAAAAATTATAAAATGATGTATTGTAATTCAACAAAAAAAAAATATGACTTGTAAATAAATTTTTTTGTTTTTTAAATTATTTTGGTCTTGAAATTTATTTTTAAAATTGCTATTTTCAATTGCAAGTATTTAAGATTCATTGTTTTAATAGGAAATAGTGTATATAGTTATATAGTTTTTCAAGCCAGAGGAAATCTGGTGTGCACCTTCTAATAGAGTTTTAAGATTTATTAATAGCCAAAATCTATAAGAAGCACGGGCTGTACAAAAGAACTTTACTGGTCGAAGTGCAATTATAGCCCATTACACATATGTATATCTATTTTTATAGTTAAATAATTTGAATTATTTTCTATACAAGACATAAAACTAAAAAAAAAAATTTGTCTCTTTTCGAAATTTCCTATTTAGATATAATTTATTTTGTTGGAAAATTAATTAAATCTGGCTTTAAGTTTTATGAAAAAAATCATACTTTTAATCAGGAATCAGGAACCAAGGATGTTTTTTTAATGCCTATTATTTCCTCGTGGAAACTTAATGTTTCAAGTTTTTACTTGAGTTTTCTTTGACACTTTTTTCTGTCACACATTCACCTACAGTTTAAAGTGGAATGCGAACCACTAAATTTGTTGGTAGAGAACGAATTTTATTCATATGACAGGGCTGCATTAATATTTGTGTAGTGTTTTTTTTGGAACTTGCTTATGATCAGTATGAATAGAGCCACCAAACTACTTTAGTTCCGAGCACTTATAACCAACTCAAAGTGAATTGGTGGTACTCATTCAAAACTGAGTGAACTTAGGCAGATTCAGTCTCGAGACCTTCAGCATCAGAAGCCAGCATTCTACCGCTTCGGCTAATGGCCGCCCAAAAGAAGGATGTATATAGTTTAAATTTCTATGAACGCAAAGAACTTAGAAGTTCTCTGTCTATTGTAATTGTTCGATTATAAAAAGTTGATACAAAGAGTGGAATTGTTGATTATTGCTACGGAATATCATTATAAACATGACTGAGAAACAAAACCCATTTTGTGAGGTATAATATCACATCCCAACAGGTTAGAAATTTTGTTATTTATAGAAATTAATCCTGACTTTTTTTTTTTTTTGGTAGAAACAATTTATTTTTCGAAATTTGGAAAATGCACATTTTTATTTTTCAATTTTATTCTCACCATATATTATTATATTTCAAGTCTTCATAAACGTCAATTATTAAGAAATACAATACACATAAATGTGCTTTAAATTTTTCCTTAAAAATAAGAAAATATAAAAAATAATGCACAGTGAAGAAAAAAAAAACAATTTCTGAATATACTTACATAGGTATATTAAATCATACAAAACCACAATATCAATTTATTTTAATTAATTTACTTAATGTATGTATCTTTTTTTTTTTTCATTTTAAAAACAAATCTTTCACATAATATTCAGTTGTAATTTTTATTGAAATTGTCTTTTTTTTTTTTTAATTTTTGTCATCCTAATTTGAATTTTGTTGCACTTAAGGAAGTCTTATTCTTACTTAGCTCATAAAATGCAAATGAAATTAGAGACATTGTTAACATATTATCTACACTGATAGAAAACGTTACATATTAAATACATTTAAATATTTAAATAATAGTATATACCAACAACATAATTACAATATACTTATTACTTATGTATATTGAAATTATCGACCAAGTGTTCTAACTTGAAATTTAGATTAAAAATGGCATAATATGTATATCAATGTATCTTTTTATTACACGTATACATATAATTCTTATATTTTAAAATGTACTCGTTAAGTACCTACCAATATGCTTTTGATTTTGAAAACCTTAAATTTTCATTTTCCAAAAATAACTCCACTGAAAATACAACAAACTTCTGTAAAGGATATCTACTATATTCTATATGTAGTAAACTATAACACTATAGGTACCTATAGTTGTGTCTTTTTATCATTATATTAAGTATTTGATTTACTACATAATTACAATATACGTTACAAAACTTATTCAAAATGACCACAAAGCTTGTAGTCTTCTCGGCCAATCGTCAATTGCAGTACGGAGGGGTATTGAACTCACTGCACTTATAAATGATCGTTTTAAAGCTTCAATATTTTTATGGCGCTTTTAGCACATCCTGCTCTCCAGTTCAAACCATAATTTGTAGTATAATGGGTATGAGACCCCTACTATATTATCACGAATACCGGATGATAACCCTTTTCTATGCTTGGAATCAGCCTGGGATCTTTTTGTTTTTTGCTTTGTAAAAATTTTTTCATCCTTTGAAAAAAATTGTTTGAAGTCAGTTCGCATATGTATGAAAAAGTCTTTTCACTCTAGCTTTTCTAATTTTTTTTAAGGCCTCCGTTAATTGTTGGCCAGTTTGTCGGCGGTAATAGATATCGCGATATTATTCTTTTTGAAATACATGTTTAGCTACCTTGACATAATTTTTGCTTACGAAGCGGATTTCTGTTTTCAAAGCAGCAGCAGTTCCGGACTGTTCGTGAGAGCCCAGATCTTTGCATGTCACTAATTCTGGTGTTCTTGTTTCACCGTTCCATGATGCGATAGATCAATCTTCGTGTAAGTCAGAAAGGTTTCAGAGTTTCAACAATTTCCAACTCCATCTTCACTCTTCAAAAGGTAGAAAACTCGCACTTCAAATATGTATATATGCCTCACGAAGAGCGTGGTAATATTGGTGACAATATTAATTATGGCACATATTCAAATCATATTTAACATACTCCTTCTTTTTAGCTCAACTTCATTTGAAGTCTTTCAAGATTTATTTTGGATTTTTTGAATTATAAATAAATTTTTTCTCAGTGTACATCCACATACATATATGTATGAGTAAATTTCATGTTATATATGTATAGGTACATATACATGTATGTTAATTTTTTTGTTTTTTTTTGTTTTATTAAAAATAATTTTGTTTTGCATACGTAGATAGATATATAAATTTTTCGAATGAATAATAGCTTAATTTTCTTAAACATGACATACATACATACATATATGTACATATATATTTTCTTCCAGTAATTTTAGTAACAAATTTCATTTTTAATAACAATGCACGTATTCGCCATAAATTTACTAATAAAATTTTTTTTAATGAAGACATTAGACAAAAAATTAGCGAAACTTTTAACTAACTTAAAAAAATATTGTAAAATAAATAAAATAAAAATTCTAATTAATTCAAAAGCATACACACGTGCATGCTTGAAAATATTCTTAAATTTAATCAAATGCAAAAACAAAAACAATAACAAAAGCTTATAAATTAATTTTTATAAACAATGAAACAATTATGAATTGCTCTTTTCATTAAAAAAAAACCTACATACTCGTATATTCAAATAAATATACATATTACTAATAAATAATGAAAAAAAAAAATACAGATATTAATTGCAGTAACAAAGTTTTTGTTGCTTTAATTTATATTTAATATCTAAACATTTTTGAAGCAATTAAGAAATTAGGCCATCACACGTTGATATACATACATAAGTATATTATATTTTTTTTTTGTTATCAGCTGCTCAAACAATCTATATAATTTTTAAATTAATTTTTGTTTTTTTTTCTTTTTTAACTTAACAATATATGTATGTGTCTCAAAAATTCTACAAAATTAGGATTCTGATCACTGAAACAATATATTTTTTTTAAAAATTAGGTTTAAAAAATTTTTTAAGTTTTATGATTAGCAAATTAGCAATTTTACTAATTTTTTCTGTCTAACTAAATAACTCAAGAAATTTCTACTTTTAAAGTAATGTTACATGCTTTTTTGGTTTTTAAGTTTTTATTTTTAATTAGCTATTATTTGGTTGTTTTATAAATTTATGAGTTGCAGCAAAGAAAAGATGAAAACTCCATGAACATTGCACAAGTTACTTATAATATTGTAACATAATAGCTCTATAAAAAAAATTACAGAAATTTTGATGTAAAATGTAGGTATACCTCAGTAAACCTTGTATACCTTATATCGCAGAGAACCTATTTGTTGGAGTATTTGGTTTATGCCTTATGTGGTTTAACTCTAAGTGAATTTTTCTACCGTATCCACATAGCTTTTATACATATATATATATATATATATATATATATTTTATTTCACATTATTAACAGTATGATGTTTTTTTTAGTAACATGAACTATCTAATTGATTTTCAGATGAAATTAGAAGACTTGAGGTAAATTTGTATTTCTCGAATTGAATTGGGCTATGCTACGCAGACAACTTTAAGTAAAAAATGTGCATTAGAGATGGTTATTTTACCAACATATTTTGACACATATGGTCATGGAGTATGTGAAAAAATATATGTATGTACATACATATATATATATAATATTAAATAAATAATACCTTTACTTCAAATTATACTATTACTTCTTGTCACATATGTAGATACATTTTGTACATTTGACACTTTCGATGAGCTCACATTGAAGTGGTGATAGTGATTATTAAAACATTGAAATAAGATTTTGGTGAAGCAGTGTTCAACATAAGATGTTAAACATTGGAACGAGTCCTTTAATTATTTTTCATATAGGAATATTTTTTGAAATACATATATTTGTTATTTTTGTAATAAATTTTGATTAAACTTTGTACAAAAATTTTCAAAATATAATTTTTCACCCAAAAAAATAAATACTCGTATAGGTATCTTTACACTTCTTTCTTTTTTCTCTTGGAATTCAATTCTATCCTAAAATTTCATATTGTATACCCAGTAAGTTATACAGGGTGATTCCGTAACGTTGTCCGACCCTAAAACTATCTCTTACCGTTCACTTTAAATTATAAGGCCTCAAATCCAAAACTTTGTCATTTTTTCACCCATTTTTTGACTTTAACCATAATTTTCTCGAAATGTGCTCGATAATAACCCTCATTTTTTATTGCAAAAAAAGAATGCTCAATTGATTCTCAAAATTAGCATTCCTAGCACCTACTTTTAAATTCAAAGAGTAATAAAAGCACGTGTACAATAAAACCAATGAATTTTAGACTTATTTTTCAGTTTTTTCAAAAGGTCTTCCTCAATATCTCAAAAATTATCTTGAGCCTAGCATGCCCCTGTAAATGAAATAAGGAAAAAGTACCAAAAATCTTTCTCCCCCTCTAACTCCGTAACGTTTGAGATTGACCCCCCTCCCCCCATCCATCATACGATTTTTTGTTCACCTCGCCGAGACCTATTCGTATACTTACGAGTCGGACACCGTAACGGAATCACCCTGTATGTATGGTATGAGTGAATTTTGCTCTACATTTAAAATTTTTTAAATAAATAATGTTAAAGTTAATTTTTGTTTTTTTGTTTTTTGAACAAAATATGCAATTATAATTTTTACATAATTTTTTACAATGAAAGCGATGTTATAGTTTTTTTTATTTGTTTTTTTTTCTACCGTATATGAACTCTTTATTATATTTATCTTAAAAATATTACATGTTTTTTCGCACTTATAAAATATTTAATTATATTTTATATGAATGCATAGGCGTAAATTATTTATTATCTGATTTCCTGTTTTTTTTTTTTTAAAAATGTAATTCATTAAAATTTTCATCTATTGTCTGTTTTTTTTTTTTTTTGTATTGCACACAAATGAACACAATTATGTAAATGACATTTAAGCATGCAATGTTAATGTCACTGTTATATAAAATTATTCTTTTCTATTACACTCAATGCATTATTTTCTAATTAAAACAATTTTTTGTCAATGTAAACAAAAACAATTTTTTATATAAAATTTTAAAATCTTTAATTATTCTAATTTTTACATTTTATCTATTATTTTTTAATTGTTTTAAATGCAAACAAAAAAAATGAAAAAATAATTATAATACTTTATTTTTACGTTGTTTAACAAATTTATACTTTATTTCAATTTATTAACCAAATTATTTTCCCAAAAACAAAATAAAAGAAAGTCACCAGTGATGGGCTTACCTTAACCTCTTAAGTGTTTATGTCAAGTATACTCATCAATCATCATATGGAAAAAAAATTCTCTATTGCTATTTCCCGTAAAATTCAAGTAAAAAAATTAAGTAGGTATACTTAATATTTGTAATTTTATCACATTAAATAAAATAACTAGAAAAATTTATCATTTTGTTATAATATGTAATTTATGTAAATTTTCAAAATAATACAATATATTTAAAGGGTTATTTTTTTTTTCTTTTTTGAAAATAAAAATTGTCCTGTTGTAAAAAGAAAATTTTGGAAATATCTTATTGCAAAGTGTTAAAAAAGTTTCTACAAAAGCCATCTAAATTAAATTTTTTGTCCAGGAACAAATATGTAACATACATATTATATGTATGTATATGATTTTCCAAAATAATTCTGTTATTTTTCTATTAAAACTAAATTTCATTGGATTGAAGATGTAAATTTTTTATTATCATCTGGAATTTCATTTCAAATCTTTATAAGTCTTCTCTCTGAACTCTGAAAGTATTTAATTGTAACTTTTTTGGTCTCCTAGATGTGACTACATACAAGATAAAGTAAGGTGAATTCTTGTTACACTTTAACCAGTTTTAAACTTTAATTGCTTTATGTTGCTGATCCGGAGCATAGTCCTGCTGAAAGCAGAAAATTATCTATCCATGCATTTTTTTGATCTTTGGCAGAAAATGTATAGTCAAAATAAGTTGAAAATACTAACAATTGTTTTAGTTACACTTTCTACAACAAATAACAGCGACAATTTTCTCCTATTGGACCCCAGTGGACGAAGCGGTAGAGTAGTAGCTTCTGATGCTGAAGGAGTTGGTTATAAGTGCTCGGAACTAAAGTAGTTTGGTGGCTCTATTCATACTGATCATAAGCAAGTTCCAAAAAAACACTACACAAATATCAATGCAGCCCTTCATACGAATTAAATTCGTTCTCTACCAACGAATTTAGTGGTTCGCATTCCACTTTAAACTGTAGGTGCATGTATGACAGAAAGGGTTTACAACTGATTAGACAACTGCGAGGTGTGTCGGTGTATGGTATCAAAACGGCAAGGGTAGTGCTGTTTGGGTCTTCGGAATCATTACAGAATCCAGACAACCGCCACGTATCAACTTTTGAACAATTTCACAAGTCCTTTTAATTTTTAAATATAACTGCATAATTATTTCTCGTTCTGTGTCCATTTTTAATGACTGAAATCGTCTGCTGTAATGAACTTGAAATTTTACATGTGTGTGTTGACGCGGGCCAGGCATCCACGACAATTTTGCATACAGATATATTATGTACAATGTACATTGTACATACATGTTATGTTAAGAGACCTACAAACTGTGAAGATACAACAGTCATTTTTATGTCGCTAATATAGTACATTTACGGTGAACACATATTTGTTACACCCTCTAGAAATTTAAAGCTAGGAGGATCGCTAACAACACCTCTGCTCGGAACTGATTATTTTCTTATATATTCGGTTTTATCTTAGAAATTTCATGATGATCTAACGTCTGTTTTATTGTTTAACCAAAACTAAACCAAAATAGGTATAGAACAAAAAAAAAAGCATTTTCTACAAAATAAAACTTTTTTTTTTCAATCAAATTATAATTTACTGTATAAAAAAAGGATCTATGTATCTCATACATCTCATTTTCTACAAATTGAAAGAAAAAAAAACAAAACCAAACCAGCATTATAAAATGATCTCTAAATTAATATTTCAAATTGTCATTAAATTAAAGCTACTTTTATTCATTTTTTTTTTCCTTCATTAATGTGTAAATTTTATGTTTTTATAACGTTTTATTTTTTCATATTCATTTTAAGTGAAAATTTATTTATCCAAAATACATAATTGTATCATTTTTCCTCATTTTTAAAATTTTTTTTTCATATTTAAAATAAAACTTTTATTTCTTTTCATTACATAGTACCTATATGCTTTTTTTTTATATTTTTCATTCTGTATATACACATTTTGTTTCTGTTTTATATTTATGAATAGGACTTTTTTTTTAAAAAAGGATGCTTGTATTTTTTTTTTATATTCACATACAGTTTATTACAGTTTATTATTTTATATTTTATCTGCAACTTTTGTTTGTTTTTGTTGGTCTTTTTATTCTCTTTTTTTTTATTTATTTTCCATATTTTTTATATTTTTCATTCATTCTATTGATGACATTTTCATTTAGTGAAAAAGTTTTCATTTTCTCTTCTGTTCTTTCTCTATTTTATTATATAATTTCTGTTATTTATTCGCAAGTGATATAATTTCAATGTGTTTGTAACTTTTGTATGGAAAAAATGAAAAAAAATATAAATGTATAGATATACATACTCGTATGTATATAAAAAACCATGAAAATAAATAAAATTTTTAAGCACTTTTTTTTTTTTATTACTGAATACAAAAAAAAATAAATAAATAAAATAATATATATATTTAAAATATACGTACATATGTATATATTTATACGCATATAAGTAAAAGTAAGTAGAAAGTATGACTGTTATTTATAAAAACTCAAGAATAGCTACCATTCATATATATTTTTGATATTATACAATTTAATTGAATAGAATATATTTTTGTAGCTGATGATGTGGTTATAAAATGATGATGATTAAGGACGAAAAGATGAAAACTTCATCACATACATATGTATGTATGTATGTATATTCTCGTATATGAAAGTTTATACTATATATAAATGTTTTATACAATATATTGAATACCATTTGGCATATATGTATATCCTTGTTGGCGGTGTGGCGTAAGTAACGAACTATGTATATAAATTTTTTTTTAGTGTGTATTGTATATTAAGACCAGACTATAATAAATATAAGTCATATTCAAGGAATATAATAATGAATTATATCCTGAAAGCGCAATAAATAATAAAAATGGACTTACGATTATGCATACATATGCATACATACATACAACATATACATATATGTACATTATGTATATACTAGTCATATTTAAATTATATTTCAACTACAATATCAAATAAAATAGGCTTCTTTTCATAGCATTTGGATACTTGAAAACAATTACGAAACGTCAAGTATAATTGAAAAAAGAAAAAAGTGATTTTTGTAAAAAAAAACAGAAATTAAATTAAATATAATGATGATGATTGGATTTCAACAAATACGATAGTATACAACTTTATATACAAATTATATTAAAACTGATGCTGTTTAATGCGGAAATGAAGTATTAGAAGTACAACACAAGAGAGTCATTATATTACATACAAAAAGTATATTTGATTTTAAGGATATTTTATACATATTGCGGTGTATTAAAAGTCCATGTTTTTTTTTTTTGTCATAATGAAATGAAAAAAGGGATAATCTGACGACGAAATTTTTTTTTTTTTATTCCTTTTTTTTTTTCAAATTGTATACAATGGTTTCATGAATACGAAAAACAGAAAGAATATAAAAAAAAAACAAGAATTCCTATTTCAATTAAATGAGGTGTATATTACACTTTGAGTGGCCTGAATTATATTCCTTTTGAATGCAATAATTCTAAAGTATGCAAAAGTCAATATGGAAAATATAACAGTAAGGGATTTTAATTGAAGTATCAAACCTTTAGAATTATTTAACTGTTAACTCTTGTAATTGCTATTAAATAAAAGAAGGAAAATAAAACATTTAAAAACGATAAAGTTTAGAAAAAAACAACAATCTTTTCATTTATAAAAAGATTAAATTTTTTAATATTGAAATAAAAAAAAAATGAAATTTTTAATAAAGAAAAACATTTGAAAGTTTTTTGTTTCATTTTGAAAATTATTTAAAAAGTCATTAGAAATTGCAAAAATAAAAGTATGATGGAGGGTCTATTTAGATTTTTTTTTTTTTGTATAAAATTTCTGAGTTATGATGATTAAACCATTTATTAATTTTTAAATTCGTTAATAAAACTTTAAAACGTAATAACTTATGTTTCGTATCATGAATTATATTCAAAGCATTAAAATAGAAACGATTATGCAGCACTTGAAGAATGAGTATTACAATTGGTATAGTAATTATTCGAATAGAAATTTTTTCTTCAGAGTAATTTTTCTTTGTTCATGTAGATATTATTTCAGTTTTTCTAATACTGTGCTTGACAAAAAATTTCCAATAAATTCATATTCTATACATGTCTTTAATCCTAGAATAACCCCATGTATAAAAAACTAAAACATAAACAAACAGTTTTAACAATTTCTTAATTTAATTACAATACTTTACGCAGATTATTTATCCAAAATCCTATATGTACTTGATTTATTAATCGAAGTCAGTACAGGCAAGTTAGGCATACTTTTCTAAACTCTTTTACATTTCGTTTGTATAAATCTGTCTCGTGTGTGGGGTGATCAGATCTCAATTTCAATCGAGGGAAATCTTTTAAATTAAATATTACCAAGGCAAAAAACTCATCGGGTACTGCCTCCATAAGCACAATACTGACATTTATAAATCAAGTATATAGTTTACAATCTTTTTTTCTCCTTAAAAGAATTTTGTTTTTCAGCTTGATTTACATTTTCTTTTAAAAGTAGGTACTTTTAGGTGGAACAATCTATTAAATTCGTACGACAAGGTTGGTGCTTCATGTAGATATATGCAGTATTGTAGTTGGCTTTGTGTACATAGATGTACATATGTAGTGCATGTTCGAGAACGTAAATGATCGTCAATTGACGATATTCAGCTTAAAACGTTGTATTGCTGAATTTCGTCAATTGACGATCATTTGACGTTTTCGAAGATGCAGGTACTTATTACTTCAGTACTAAGTACGTTTGATATTCATTCAAAGCTGAGCGGATTTTGAATACGAGATTTGAAATTTCAGAAGCCCGCACTATACCCACTTCGACCACTGACCGTCCCAGTATTCAGTAAAACTAATTTGGTAATTTGGTAGTCACATTATTGAAATATCAGCTCTCTAATATGTAGATTGAAAAAGATAACTTATGGTTTAAGTTCAAATTTAAAAGACAGAAAAAATCCTTATTAGGAAAATTTTCCTAATATATAGGTAAATTCTTTCCTTTTTTTTACAAATAAACCTTTTTTTAAATTTTCAACCTAAATTTTAAAAATTCTCACAAAATTATATTATACTTTTTTTAAATTTATATAAAAACCACAAAGAGAAAAAACAATCATCATTAATAAAGAAAAAAAAGCACACATTCAAATATAACAATATAACGAATCATGATCATGGAAAAACAGAAAAGAAAAACAGATCTAACTGACATTATTATTTTGAACTGACATAAATAATATACAATAATATTTAATGTACGATATATATTATAAAAGTTTTAATAACCGTGCGTCTTTTTTTTTTTTTTTTAACCAAAAATATGAAATATTTTCAAAAGTCACATTTTAACTCTCAAACGAATCCATTCATCAAACACCTATTCAATCAATTATTGTCCAAAAAAAGCTTCAAATTCTTTTTAAATTTGCCGACGTATAATCAACAAAGATGATAAATAATAAATTCAATTGTATTTACAATGAAAAAAAAAAACAAAATTCATATGTATATGTACATAATATTCCACATACATAGTATATTTTGTATTATCTGGTTGTAGAGTGTACTTGTACATAGACATCTCATTATATGAATTATTACAGAGATAAAAAAAATATGTATGTACTTTTTTTTTTGTTAATCTTTTCATAAAAATGATCAATTATTATTGTAATACGTGTGTATTACCATCATGTTTCGTGCTCTCTATATTATTTCATTTATTTATTTTTTTTTAAAAAAAGTAATAGAATAAGAATAAAAAAAAAAAAACATAATATTAAAGATAGATACTTTAGTATACTTTAGTAAGTAGGTTTCAAAGTTTGTACCTATTTTATAATGAAACCGTTAAAACATTTGTTAGTAGTGCTTTTATTATTTTTATTCCGAACTTTTTGAAAATGGTTTTGAAATAGGTACAAGGAAAAAAAAAAGAACAAAACAATCCACTACATTGTTTTTAATAGAAATACGTATCTTTTTTTTTTGTTTGTTAATACTTTCATGAATAAAAAAAGAATTATTTTATTTTTTTTTTCCTAATGTATTGAATTAAAAATTGTATCTATTCTATACGGTTGAATTGTCAATCTAATCAATGTACTTTCAATATCAAATACCTATTATAATATTGTTCTATATAAATATACATAATACTCATTCAAATTACATAATCGTTTTTTATTTTACTTTATTTTGTAGTTATGTATTTTTTTTTTCTCTAATCATTATAAATAAGTATACCACGCTGCGTGATTAAATTGACACAATAGTTTAAAAACGAAAAATAATAATGAACATTAAATTGAAATTGAAACATTTTATACAAAAGCAAAATAATAATAATGAAAAAAAAAAAAAAAAGTCAAAAAAGTTAGTTCATTCACCATATCATCCTGATTTTGAACAAAAGCTGAACCTGATCTAATGAATGACTTAAATTCCTTTGAATTGAAAAAAAAAAAAAAAAAGAATAAATAAATAAAATTGTTCATTTATAGTGTATTTTTGTATCGATATTCAATCGATCGTGAAAAAAAAATTTAAATGTCATTTAAGCTAAAGATTTGAAAATAATCTTGTTGCGGTATTCATTATATATGAAATGTATCTAAACATATTGACATATCATTTCCTGCACTTTTTCACTAATAAAACTCGAAAAATATATAAAACTTTACGTAAAGACTAATTAATCTGATTTTAATATAAACAAAATAGTTAAGACAATTTAATCAACAAAACTACATAATTGTAAAAGTTCCTTTCTTTTTTCAAACTATATCTTGTTAATTAAGACCTAGGTATCTCAAATTTTTTAATTGGATTTAATTCTTTTCATTTGCTAGCGTTAAATTTCATTTTCTTCCTCTCCCTATTTGAAAAAGTAAATTGTAAACCGTCCAAAGACATTTAATAAAAAAAAATTTCTCTGTTTTCGATCGAAAAAAGAATTTGCATGTGAAAACGAAAGTATCAGAATCAAAATAATAAATTATACCACTATCGTTCCTGCTCTCTTTCAAAAAGTAAAAAAATCACCAAATCCTTGAATATACATTTATCTGCAAGGATACAACAATTTAAAAACGTTTATCACTCGTACACACACACATATACATACATATATTGTACTAAATCAAAATATTTTTTCAATGAAAAAAGAAAAGCAAAACCAAATAAATGAATAAAAGATCACTTACTTTAGTTGATTGATAAAGTAAATAAAAAAATTAAAAAAAAAATACAACTCATAAAAAAAAGATTTTAAGAATAAAATAAACAGAAACACATGTCGTAATTGAGTGTCGATAAAAAAAGATACACATAATAACTTATATTAAAGTTACATAGTATATTTAATCGTTGTATACTCCAATTATTTTATATACAGAAATAAAAAATATTTCTATACAGATTTAAGTGTACTTCAAAAATTTAAAAATTACAATAAATTCTCGAGAGAAAAAAAAACATCAACTGCAAAAAAATATATATAAAATGTACAATAAAGAAGAAAAAAAACCCTCTAAACATATCTAATTTTCATTGTCCTGTAAATCATTGATCTAATTCATGATCCAAGTTTTTTTTTTTTTTTTTCATTTCATTCATAAACCATCATTTTATTTTTCAAAATACACAACAACAGTACCGTGTCAGTGAATTTTATTGTGTTGTGCTGTATTTGAGGATATGAACTGAAATATAGATATATTGAGATTTAATTACGAAAATGTGAAATCCTGAAAAGAAAGTTTAACTGCGAGATAATTTTGTTATATGTATGTACATATTATGTATATTATAGTATATTGAGAGCTAATAAGCTACTAACCTGTTAGTTAACAGAAAATGGCCTACTGCCAAGTATCAAGACGTATAATGCTCATTTTGAGTATGTGTTGGGTGTACCAAATTAACATGACAACTTTTTTTTAATCAATTAAAACTAACAAGTGATTAAAGTTACATGAAAATTATGTTCTAATGATATGTAGAGAAGATCCTAAACTTTATTGTCACCCAATATATTAAATATTTATGAGCAACGTAAATTAAAGAAAAAACGTGATAAATTTTAAGTAACACAAAACTGAAAATCATAATCAATGTTTTCTGATTTTCGTATTCTAGCAAATGAATCAATAGGTGTTTGAAGTTAGAAAATTCTCTTAACTAATAGCTCCTGTGGATAAGCTATTATGTAGACTATTACGTTGAATAGTGAATGAATATAAAAATAAATAAAAATATTTGTGAATATAAAAATAAGTACAAAACAGTGCTTTTGAATATAAAAGTGTTTAAAAAAAATTTTAAAAATATTAAGTAATAAGATAAAAAGATAATAATGCTGGAAGAACTATTGTTTCTTACATTCAACTACATTGGATTAAAAATGAGAGAATATTATAAGTAAAATTTGAATAATAGTATAACTTTTTATTAAAAGTCTACAAATCTCTTAACTTATTAACTTTTTACAGTCTACAGACTCTATTAAGTATAATACTACTTTCTACTATAGTAACTTCTTAATTAGAGGTTGAAAGATCTATTACCTAGAATAGGGGCCATTTATGTATTTTGAAAAATAAAGTTCGAAATCATAAAAACTAAAAAGATTAAAATGAAGCTAGGCTTAGCCTAGAAGATTTTAATTTTTAATAACTGAATGAATATATAAAATTGAGAAGTATCCCATAATTTTTCACATGGTACTGTATATTCAACTTTTAATATACATCATTTACTTTTTAATTCCTTTTTATCCTGCTGTTATAATAACGCGTATTGTTTGTGCTGATAAACGATATACAACAACCTTAATAGCTAAAGGACCTCTTAAAAGACCTCATCACAAAAAAAAAAAAGTAAACGTAATGATAGCATTAAAATCATCCAGTTCTTTATAAAATGGGTGCGTAAGAATACATACACATACTCTATTTATAATTGTTTGAATTGTGCGATTTGCACCACATTGTAAGCACTTATGTTTTTTATTTATATAATGCACAATTGTTATTTATACATGTACAATAAAAAATCTTTCCTCCGCATCTATGTGTTATCATATCCTGCATATAATGAAATTAAATATAAATTTGATTAAAACTATCTGCTTGAGTTTTTTTTTCAATTCACAACTTTTTTATCTTTTTTATTTTCATCGAGTTTTTGTTATTTTTTTATTGCAACATCTTTTTTTTTAATTTTATTTTTTGTCCTTTATTTTTCAAACAATTTATATCGAGAAGCCCTCAAACTGCTTCATATAATGCGAAGTCCTATCATATGAATGAGGATCAATTACGTATATAAAAAAAGTATATAAAGCAAATTAATTGTACTAGGTAGTTCGGATGATTTAACTTAAAATGATACAAAAAGTATCAAACACAATTATAATACGAAAAAAAGGTTTTTGGAAAAGTAGATTACAAAAAAAACGAATTTTTCTTCTATACCCCACTAAACATCAACGTTATTAAATTTAATGCAAAGAAATGAACAAAAATCATGATTTTTATAACATAAATTAACACTTCCTACATGAAATTTGATAATTTATTTAATTACAGTTTTTTTGTTTTCTACTATACTTTATAAATTTTTCATGTTTTCAAACAATTAGACTATCTAAACAACACATACGATACACATAGTAGTATGTACAATATGTATGTATTTATGGCTTTGACAGACAAACTAAACCTTGTAATTTGTTAAATCAAAATTCAGATTTTATTTAAGATTATTTTTGAAAATTCATCAAAGCTCAGACAAGCCCAAAGCATACATTAGATTTCTACTTTTAAAATTCGAAGTTCTTTATTCTCATTCATGCATATAATTATGTATATTTGTACACATACAAATGTATGTTAAAAGCAGATCAAACAAACTTTCAGTATTGCTTTTAATAAAAAAAAATTAAATAAAATATAAATCCTTTGAACTTCAAAGAAATATCAAAAGATCATGTTTATACGATGCATAAACTTAAGCTTTTTTATTTTCCCACATAATTTTTGCCAAACCTTTTGATATTGAAAATACTTTTTTTTTTTTTGTAATGCAAAAGGTAAAAAATATAATTTTTTACAGTGCTAATTTACAACCTCTCATCTCTTATGAGGTGTTAAATTTGTAAAAGTGATGCAAGTATGCATACACAAGGAGCTAGTTTCTTTTGCCACTTTTTTCTTTTTTTCAAACATATGTATACATATGTAATTTTTTTCACGTCTTTATTATTTTTTACACATTATGATTTTGAATTTTGAAAACATAATTTATACATATGTACATGAATATATCCTTTAGATAAAATATCATTAAGAAAATGTTACTTTATTTTTAACTTTCAAAAAGTTTTTAATTGCACTTTTAGCATTTCACGAGCATTAACTTAAACTTAAGGAAACAATTATTCTAAGGACTGTTGACATCTTAGAGAAGTTGTAGACTGTTTATTTTTATGTTTATAACAATTAATATAATAATTACTTATTACTAAAAAATAAAACAAAAAATTTTATAATGTATCACAAAAAAGATAAATTAAAAAAATGTATAAATTTTTCTGTAATTTTTTTCAAGTAGGTATCTTTAAATATTTGATAAAACTATTAACAAAAATATTGTACTAATGCCATAGTATTCATCAAATAATCCTACATAAATTTAGCGTAAGAAATTTTTACCCTTCTTATCAAACAACGATATTTAACACAATTGCATTAAACTAATGCACTAATAAAAATCAAATAAAATTATGACAAATTTATGCAAACATTAAAGTAATAAAAATTACCCTATAACCCTGGTGGTGGATAAATTTCCATCATATTAGTGTATTTCTTTTTTTCTTCCCCCTTTATACACAAATATACATATAATATGTATAAAGAAACGTACAATTCTATATTATATTTTATATGTGATATACAATAACAATTATCCGGACATGGTGGCAAAGTAATAAATAAAAAAATTTTAACAAAAACTATTAACAATAGACTATCATCGAATAGGACAATAAAAAAATGATAGAAGTAATATAAAATGAGAACTCATCTCTTGAATTAAAATCATCTTCAGATTTTTATTATCACTTTTTTTCTCTAAAATATGTATCTATATAAAATTAAGAAAAAAAAATCTTGTAAAAATAATGCAAATAATGATGATTTAATGAATATAATATTAATCAAAGCTACTAGCATATAACAGTGAAAATGCATATTTGAAAAAAAAAATTCTTTATCCAAGTGAAAAATTATCTTTATGTCATCTTTTTTTTTTTATTAATTTAAATTCTTCATCATATCATTGCAATTTTACTCTTAAAGAACGACAACCAGAATATTTGTATGTATAATTTTAAATTTTAAATCTCCCTTCTCTTACTATATATGAATAAAAAAAAAATATATTTGAAATCTAGCTATAATATACAATATAATAATAATTGTTATATGTATGTTGTTAAATCACTAGAAACATATTGTTAAGAATTTGTATTACAAATATAATAATTTCAGGACATTACCATGAAAACGATGTGACAACATCATTAATCATTTTACTACGAAAGTGGAGAAGAAAAAAAAAAGGAAAAGATTTCGTCAGGATTTATTTCATATTTTATTTTATTATTCATCTATTATTCCACCCCATACTTATATTATAATAAATGATATATGATATTGTATAAGAATAATTTCTATTTCATAGCACAAAATGAAAAGGCAACTTTCAAGGACATGTCGATTATTATGAAAAAAATATATTACGCTTATTAAAATATTTATAATACTATGCGATGAATATGAGAATATATAGTATGTAGTAGGTACGCGCATAATATAGGAGTATTATGGATATCATTCGCGGTCATCCATTTATAATTTTAACAAAGGAAGTGAAACCGCGTGAATTATTCATTAATCGCGAAATGAAGAAGACTTGATACATTCTAAATAAAGAAGTATAAGTATGTATACTTGAAAATATGAAAAAAAAATTTTTTTTTCAAATATTAATCGATGTTTTATACAACACAACACTATGAATACAACACAGAGGATACTATATACGAATATATTGTACAAGTGTGTGAACAAAACTACTATCATTTAGAGAGTTTATAGCCACAACCCAGGGGGTTAATCCTTTACGTATTGTGATTTTCTACATGAATTATAGATCCTTAGTGATGAACAAGATTATTAGAATATAATTGTTAGTAACTAAGCAATTCAATTGCCTTCACTTCAAAATATGTATACATATACAATATACATATTATGCATATTATGTATACGTTTTTTACTATTAAATGTCCTACTAGTAAAATAGAAAGGATTTTTTAGTATTTAAAATTGAAGAAAACATTTTTAAATGCACTTTAATTCTAGTTAAAGCATCTAAAATGTTCTTTACTTTGAAGCAATATGTAAGCTTCTATAGTCAAAATAATATGAGTTGACGAATCTCGCGCATGTCTTACATGTGTTAGTAATCTTCTTGTGTATACATATACGAAGGAAGAAACCTCTTTCTTAGAGTTTACAACAACAAAAATGCATGTGTGTAAGTATATTTTCTTCTGCGCATAGTTTTCTAGTATAATACGATTTGGCATCTTTTCTAAATCGAGCTATATCTTTTGACATTTTTCTGTCTAATATTAATTTTGAACCCTTTTAGAATTTATTCTAATAGTACGAACAAAAGTGCACAAGATGGCTGAATGTCGAAAATAAGATCTATCAGCCTCCTATTCAACATCCTTCGATTTTCCATGGTAGTGCCGTTAACCTTGTAAATAATTATTCTCGGAACTTAAGAAAACAAACTACAAAGACAGATTTCGGTTTTTCAGGTTACACCTTCACAATGGAATAAATTGTATATCACCCATTCCACGCTGGCTGTTACATCAAACCTAACAATTTTTTTCACTTTTTTTCAAATAAATAGGGTAAATAGATTCAACAGGTATATATTTCACTACTGCACGTTTGTTTTGTTAATAAAGCTTGTTATAAAAAAAAATCAGGTACATAAACATAACACACACATAACATAACACCGACCTTAAGTAGATTTTCGGGGGCTATTTTTGAGCTGAAATAACTAGTTACCAAATGCATTTTATGAAAAATATTACAGTGTTGTTTTAGCTTCACAATGTGCATTATCAAAAAGAAATAAAAATAAACTATTTAAAAAAAATTAATTTCAGTGTTTAATTTTATCATTTTCTTGTTTTTTTATTAAATACTTTTCGGACTTTTCAATTGTCCTGTCCGTCATGCATGGAATGAGCGATATATAAATGAACCCACTGAAAATTTATTTTTGTAATATACAAACTCTGATAATGGTTGTACATATTTGCCAAAGGTCTCTCAATTTTATTTTGACATGAAAAATTACAAAAATACTTAAAAAAATAAAATATTCCATCATTTTACACGCATAATCAAGCAAAGTATGAATACAAATAGGTATATACTTAGAATAGAATTACGTTTATGCAAAATCAATTCTAATGTTTTTCAATTGTCAAATTAACCACAAAAAACCTAAATAATATTTCACGAACAATTTAATTTTCGGGAATTTTTTTAAATAAAAAAAATTCAAATAATATCTTTTTATTTAAATTGAAAAAATGCAGATGTCCATTATTATACATATCCATGATTCTTGATTCTTGGTTCTTTTTTAAACCACTATGATGCATTCTTTTGTATTGATTATACTTTTAAAATGTCTTACCTACATTGTATTTTCTTTCACCAAAGACCTCCCAAAATGACTTCATTTCGTGACAAAATTTTACAAAAAAAAAAAAAAAATCTACAAAATGTGTAAAATAAACTTGAACATGCAATTGTTTAACTTTTGTGTAATTTTTTTTTTCACTTTTAATGCATGCCAATAGATCTTTTATTCAGAAGAAGAAAAAAAAACAGTAACATAGTATAACTTATTTTCTCTTCTATTCATTATTATTTTGTTCATTTTTCGTTAAATGCATGTACTAAAATGACAATTATGCCTTGTGTTATAATGAAAGAACATTTTTTTTTTCACTAAACAAAAAAAATAAAAACAGTGTACCATATTTATGAAGAAAAAAAAATTGTTTTTTTTGTTAAAGAAACTTACAATACAAACATTAAAAATGAGATGAATAGAATGAATTTTATGTGTATATTATTTAAAAAATAATAGTTAAATGAATTCATCATTGTACCTATACTATACAAGTATCGAATGCTTACTAAAATCATTTGAAAAAAAAAATGAAAATAAAAAAAAAACTATATATAAAATAACCATTCTTTTATGTTAGGCACGTTACACATTAGGTCATAAAGGTAAAAACATATAATAGCATACCCAACCTTGTTTAGAATATTTACTATAAAAGAAAACAATACAATACCATCAAATATGTTATAAAATTCTGGTGCAAAATCATCATATACCTATTTTTGAAAAAACAACAACAACAGCAATAACCACAAAAAACGAAAAATCATATTTAAAACTGGACATAAGTTTCTAAGAATTCAGAAAAAAAAAAAATTAATGTTACTGATGAGTACTTTAAAAATTATACTATATTTTACGGAATTTATTACAGTGTGCTGTTATAAAAGTATATTTCCGAATGCGAATAGTCAAAAAAAAAACCAACATACATATAGGTACATATAATATAAATATCTAAATTTGTTCAAGATAGTAATCCTTTTTTTCTGAAAAAAGAAATTCTGAAAAAAAAAAGAATTTCATATTTTATACTCAAAAAGCACATACGAGTATACTAATAAATAAATATTATTGCAATTTTTAGTGTTTTATTGGTGATCGATCATAAAATTTTGAGTTTCTAAAAGGAATTTGTTTTTTTTTTCTTCACTTTATTTTAAATTTTTTTAATGTATATAATGATACCCTTTTCTTAAGATGTACAATAACCGGAAATATCACAAAAGGATTACGATTTATGAGTAACACTGAAGCAAATATTCTGTTGTAAAGTGTTAGTTTATTTGTAAATTTGTTGTGTGATATGTATTTTCATTTTTTTTTTAATATTATGCATATTATTATTATGTATTGTTATTCAAATTGCTGGGAAAATATAACTTCTCAGCAAGTAGCTTTTTTTTATAAAATGTATGGGTTTGTTTTTATCACATACAATTATTGATTTTTATGATTTTAACTATGTTGCACTTTTTTGTTATTTTTCTTTTTTTCCATCAACATCTTCTAGAATGTGAGGTGCATTATTGATTTTCTATTTTTATAGTTATTTTACACATTTTGTAAATAAAAAAGTTGAATAACGAAAAAAAAAAAATAAAATACTGAAAAAAAAATAAAATTCATATTCAAATTAACAGAAGTACAGGTATAATGTACAATATGTATTAAAAAATAACTTCATTTGAACGTGACTAATGTTACAATACATTTTATAAATGCTAAAATACCTGCATAATATAATATGTACCTATGTACTTATTTAGTGAAATAATACTTTTTTTTTTTACAAAATATTCTTGTCAATAGTCATATTTTTGAACACTTTTATCATAATCAATATGATAAAAAAAAATTTCTTATTTAAAAAAACAGATAATTAGTTAAACTGAAATGAAATTTGTCATTTTGATTTCATTCCCAATTATAAATACATATTATGTAGATATCATTCTACCAACAGGGTTTTCATGCCAGTTTTAAGACCTTGTCATGTATATATGTATACATACATACATATATTTGCTTGTAGTTTTTTCAATGTTCTTATTAGGTGCTATTGAATTGAAAACTTTTTATTTTCAAAATAATAATAAAAACCAATTTTTCAACGTGTTGAAAGTAGAAAAACTGATATTGTTCACCATCAAGGTTTAAAAATGGCATTAAAGGATATGGCTTAAAGTGATTTTATTAACATAATGGTTGTTTTTTCTTTCACTTAAAAATACATATAGTGAAAAAAATTACACTTACCCTTCTGGGTCGTTCAGATATTTTTTATAAGCCAAAGATTTTAATTATTATTTTTTATTGCATACCCGCAATAAAAGATCTTAATCAAAATCACACGGATTTCATTAATTCCTAATCCTAATATCCTAGATCAAAAGCAAACTTTTGTTTAACTTTCCAAACAACATTAATGAAAAATCTAAACTCAAAACTTTTTCGGTTAGAACGAACAACGTATAGAAGAGTTAAAAAAAGGAAATTTATAATCAAGTTTCATATCTTAATTTCAACCATTAATGTCAAAATTTATTCCTTAAAAAGCTCGAATATTAACACAACCACCCTTTATGTATGTGATTTAGCTTTTCCACCACCCACATGATACTAGAATTTAATATGAAACCGTAGATAAATGCATTATATGTTACTTTATACTTTTATCTACACCTTTTAAGAATTCATGAATATTGCGCATTTATAGATACACAAAGTCTAATTAATTACGTTTTTTTTTCTCCATTAATTATTCGAATCAATAATAATGACAAATAAAAATTATAGGTTATTTCTTTATTTTATTTTTTCATTAGCAAGTTGAGATAATTATCAATATTAATTTTCATTACATAAATACTTTTTTTGTATAAATATTCTATATAACAAAATACAGTATATAGGTACTTACATTGAAATTTTCATAATTATATTTTCCATGTATTTTCATATATCTTTTTGTTCATTGACAACCATTGTATGAAACTTTGTATACAACAAAACAAAAAAAAACATTTGATTGCAATACGACGATATACGCATAGATATATTTTATGTTAGTATATACATACATATGTTCATTATATACATACATATATATATTGCGCATACATTATATATACAATTATACATATATGCATATATGTATTATATAATTTTCGTTTATATAATATAAAATGTATCTTATATTGTGTATAATGTAAAACAATACCACAATAACATTAATTGTACCTTCCTATTATTATGACAATTTTCACCAATACCTATATTATAAAACATATGTATATAGAAATATAAATATGTACACTGTACATACAATAGTGACAACCCCCAAAAAAAGTTTTATTATAAATTCATAAGGGTTGAAAATTATGTTGATATATACAATCTCTTATAATATAGTACATATAAATAAATTTTATATCTAATATTTAATATAGAACATATTTCGTATGTACATAATACATAGAATTCAGTGACCATAGAAATAACATTGTATAAAACATAATGAATGTTGTTTCATATTCAATTTTTAATTTTTTTATACACATACATATATACATATATAATACATACATATATGTATATAACTTTAATGTGTATGAGCTGTGGCTTTTTTATCTTTTTCTAAATCATTCCAACAATATGCTAATAAAAAATGAATTTAAATTAATGAAAAAGATGGCTTTGTACACGATTTTTTAGTCACCCTCTCATAATATATACATACAGTGCATACATATAAGATAAAAAAGACAAAAAATAAAATGGAAATAATCCCTACATTTATGACGCAAGTACCATAGAATTGTTTTTTTTTTAATTCACCTTGTTTCAATGGGATTAAAATACAATAATAAAAAATAATAATGGCATTCATGAATAACTAAATGTGAAAATTTATAACAAGTAATGTGTAATATAAAAAAAGAAAAATAACAGTTTAAAAATTAATCGGAATTCTAATTTTAAATGGTACCCTTTCAAAGGACATTTACAATAAAAACCTCATGACCTTGCTAATTCTCTTTATAAAAAGTATAATTATAAATATTTTCTTTTCTTTTCTAGAATGAAAAATCAATTTGCAAAAAAAAAAATACATATTTCGACGTCAAACTTACAATTATTTGTTATAGAAAAAGTTCATATTACAAATCAACTTTAATTTTGACGTTATTTTTTGTCTAATTTTTACTACGCTAGTTTAGATTTTTGAATATAATAGAATTTATATTTCTATGACATCAGATACGTTTCACAATAGAATATTTTGTCGTATAGTTTTATGAAAAAAATACTAGCACTGTCACTTCTTTAGATTAAAAATTAATAATGTATTTCAATTTAAAACTAAAACTTTTTAAAGTAACAAATCATTTCGACTTAGGGATTCTCAGAGATATGTACCTATATAGTGAGTTTTCACAAAACGACTATAATTTATCAATAGCGAAATAGCTATCGAGATTCGAGAATAATTATAACTATGTATACTATTTTTCTTTTTGGATGTCAGTACAGTACAGGCAAGATAGGCATACTTTTCTATATTCTTTCACAAATTGTTTGAATAAATCTGTCTCGTGTGTGGGGTGATCAGATCTCAATTTCAATCGAGGGAAATCTTTTAAATTAAATATTACCAAGGCAAAAAACTCATCGGGTACTGCCTTCATAAGCACAATACTGACTTCCAAAAAGAAAAATACTATAGTTGAAAAGTGTTTTTGAACTCACATTTCATAAATAAAACATTTACTATATAAAACATTTTGAGCTTAATAAATTTAAATGTACAGACGTCATTTGGAAGTCACATTAAAAAAGCTCAGTAGAAAACATTTCTATAAAGCTTTTTTGTTTGAGGACAGGTCACTTCCTCGCGGCTAAAGCACATTCTGTTCAATAAAACTGCTGCAGCAGTATGCTCATTATGCTCATTTCTATAGGAAATAACAGGCTATCTTCAACTGTCAACCCTTCTGACGCCTCCTCCTTGCCGTTTGACCACTACTCATACATTACATTAGGTAACTTTTAACCCTGTTTTTCTCTTTAAATAAAAATTAAAACTAAAAATTAAATATTATAAATTAAAATCAAAAATAAAACAAAATTTTTTCCTGTAACATGGTTCTAAAAAGAGGTATAACCGACCAACAAATTTTTTATCTCTGTAGCACAAGTTTACATAAGTATATACTTATTCTATAAGCTTAGGTGTAATATTTTTTTTTATTCACTATTGACTATATATAATCTTAAGAATAGCCTCTAAGAATTTTTTTAAGCATTGGCATAAGTAGACTTAATTAGATGTAACTTCTAAGTGATAAGATTCTTTAGATACGCCGATATAGTCTAACGACCTCGGTTATTTTAATTAGGTTAAGATACTGTAAGTAATTAGTTTTTAGCCTAATTCTTCAATAATAATAATAATGACAAATAATATGTTGAAGAATTATTATTTCGCATTTTTAGCATTTTAGCGTATAGGAAATGTCCTATACGAAAACCCTTCATCAACCACTTACGAAAAGAAGATATTTTTAATTTTCAATTACTAAGTATAATGAATATTTTAAAATTATCACATAAATTTTCCTGACATCAAATTTAAATGTACTGAATTGAAATCTTGAGCTACATATTACAATTTTTGGATATACCTTCTAACCTATAGTTTATAATTTGAAATTGAATACATTAACGTTTTAACAAACACTTTCAAAATCTATAAAGTTTGGTTTTTCTTTTTTTTGTTTTTTTTCTTATATTCCATTTTTTTAATTTGAAAAAGATTATATAATTTTTAAATTTCATTTCTAAAATGTAATCTTTTTTTATTATTATTATTTTTTTCCATGAGATACATACATATCTATTTTAGTTTACTTACATGGATACATGAATGAATAAAAAAATATATACATATGTATAATATAATTAAAAGCAATGCAAAAATTTCTCTACAGAATTACACTTGAGTTGTAAATAAAAACAATAAAATATCTACAACACATATTCCACTGACTACACATAGTGATAATATTTATGTTCCATCATATTCGTCATTATGATTTCAGAGATATGTACAACATGTTCCTGTATATACATTATTTTAAAATATATATTTTTATTCAAATTCATACATAGATATCGTACCTATCTTACATATGTACGTTATGTACTTATATATTTTTACAAGATGAGTACTTGAGAAATTTTTAAAAATATTTCAGAATTTTTTCTAACTTTTTTTTTATTCTTTCTATATTTCAATGCAAAATGCATCATAAAAATTATCGTATCATACCTATATATATATTACATACATATGTTGCCTAAGTTGTTCGTAATGAAAATTCATACAGGATTTGAAATCAGGATATACAAATATGTATGTTATGTATGATATGATGGAAAAAATAAATTAGTGAAGTGGAAATATTTTTACGCACGACTTGTTCATCCAACTGAAAGCTTTCCTACTGTTTAATAAATACAAAAAAGAAAAATATAAATAACAAATAATACAAGAAAAAAATTTGAAAAACAAAAAAAAAGTAAATAAACAAGTAAAAGATATATAGAAAAATTATGGTAACTTCGAAGAATCATAAGGACTTCAGGTCAAACACTTTTTGCTACATCTCATCAGCTCTATTTTTTTTTGTGTAAATAATATTTTTTTCATTACAATGATACTAATATTAATTAATCAGTATAAAAGCAATAGTTCAGTGGAATGTAAATAAAAAATGAAGTTTAAAGTGGAATATGTAATTGGAAAAAATTAATTTGTGATTATGAGCATATAAAGTGATTTCAATAAATTGCTAATATGTATACGATACTATAATCCTATTACAAATACACAGGAGTTTACCTACAAAGTTTCACGTAGCTATGAGAAAAATTTAGAAAAAACATGAGTGTATTTTAAAAAATAAATGATTTTTACTTTTCTAATTATTTTTTTTTTAATTTTCCCTCTAACATCATAAAAAAAAATGTTATATTATAAAATTGATACAATTTTTTTTTTTTATAAAGAATTCTAAAGTCATCATTAAATTCATCTGTCATACGCTTTCTATTTTTCAAAATACTTAAAATATATGCTTCTGAAATTTTGTACATACTCGTACATTTATGTTAAAATAGTCTCATAATGTTTCTACTGTTACATCTTTTGAAAAGATATTGGACTACCGCAATTGTATTACAAATGAAAATGAAATGAAAGAAAATGTTTTTATACGGTAATTAACTTTACAATAATATAACTTATTACAAAAAAAAGGAGGTTACTTATACAATAGTAGTAATATTTATATGCCTTTATAGACAAAAAAAATAATAAAAAAATAAAATAACTTAGCCACTGGTAATGTTGAAAACACTAGGTTGCTAGCTTCCAGATTCAGCACCTTTCCACCAATCTACAAAAAAAAAAAAATACTACTATATTTTTTTTGTTTTGTTATTTCATTCTATAACCATGAAAATACGTGTAAATAACAAAATGTTACGTATTTTATGCTTAATTTTTATTTTTTATTTTTTAATTTCAATATTCTGAAAGTTATCTGTATCTAATTATATCGTATAATATTCGTATACCGTATAAAGACAGTAGGCGGTTTTCTTTGCAATAACAATCCGTTTCGGTATCATTTCAAAACAATGATCATTTCACAGTAGGTTGTCTTAGATCTAGTGTAAAAACACTCCCATATATAATACTCGAATTTATTCAAGCTTTTTCTTTTATACATTTTATTAGTATATTATTTTTATACATCTTCACATTGTGTATCTGCATAGTCATTCAATCGTTTATATAGATACATACGTTCATACATATTATATTATGTGGTTATCAATTTTTTTTTAAAATGCATTTAATATATACATATATTTTTTTTTTAAATACATATTATACATGTACAATTTTGTTGAAACTATACAAAAGTACAAAAATGAATTCATATTTTGTTGGACGTTCTCAATCTTATTTTTAAATTTTATATCATTTATTGTACTTATACAATTCGTATATTGTATGTACAATTATATGGTTATATACACGTAGATCTCTAACATATCCATATCATACTACAAAAATCTTACTTTTACCTTTCATGCTGTGCACACTAAATGGTGAAACACAAAAATCTTTAGAAAGACTTTGAATTAAAAAAAAAAATTATTACCATCAAAAACGATAGATGGACCACATGTTGCGATTTAAATTGCTACCGAAAATGAATTTTTTAATAGCAACAGCAATATGAACTATATTATTATACTTTATATTTAATAAAATATGTATGTATGTGTACCACAAGGCACGAGTTTTACACATATATTTAATATACATACATACGCGTACATCGGAATACTTATATATTGTATATACGTATTTGAGTATTCGCTTTATGCATAATTTGTCGTGATATTCATTGTTTTTTTTTTTTCACATTAATTGTGTTTGCAAAAAAGAAATAAAAAAAAAACAAAAAATAAATAAATAAAATAAATTTGTAAATTTTGAGATTAGAATTATTTCTAAGAATTTTAATCTACATAAAAATTATTAAAATCTTAATTTATTATGAAACCCGTAAGACATCTAAACAAAAAAGTATATGAGCAAATGTTGATTTTGCCGAGAAACGAAAATAATTTATAATAATTTTCAGTTTAGTACTATTGTTTCAATAAATTTTTCGCACTGAAATACATAAAAGGATTCTGGTATCAAAGTGAAAATCGTCAAGTAATAGATCATTCACAAGTAAATGACATACATTTTATGCTAAGGACAGACATCTAATATCTTTATCATGGCATTGAGTTCTCTTGTTTTTATTCTACAAATATTAATGCACTTTATTTCGAAACAAAATATAACAAAGAAATGTCCATCTGCGAAAGCTCTGAAATTTATAAAAACTTATGGGGTAACACTAAAAACTTTTGTACTTCGTATCTTCCACAGATCTCATTTTCAATATTTTACGGCCATATTCACCATCAAGTTATAACTTATGACAGTCATAACTCTATTCACCATCCTAGTTTATGACCGTCATAATCAATAGTTATGACCAGGTTATGACCACCCATATACATATATAATTAAATAGAAATATAATATAATAAAAATATATAATTGAAATATAGAATTGGGACAAAATATGAACATGGAAAAAGTGAATTTTATTTGGATTTATTTGATAGTTCTTCGAAGATTATTAAAATCATGCCGAAAAAAGCTTTTCGGTGAATACCGATTTCAAGTGATAAATTATGACCGTCATAAGTTTATTACCGACATATTACCTGTTGGTGAATATGGATGTTAGTGTTTTTTTTCTAAATAGCCAAATTATAGCGATATTAAAAAATTGAGACAATTACAATTAATTAATATCAGAATAAGATGAATGACAATTTCAATGGTTATATTAGCGTTGAAAACATTTGAGTTGGTAACTGTATAGCCAACGTCTGTTTTCCCATCTCTGATATAGTATATCTCTAATAAGTTGTTATATATAAGGATTTACTGGCTCACATACAGTTGCGAACAAAACATTTGCAACGAACCCATAGTTTACATTCAGATGCAATTATCGAGCCAAAAATAAAATATTTCAGGTTATGTTTTTTAACAAATTTATTCTTCATTTTATTCTCTAACATCTGGTAAAAAAAATTATTTTCGAGTTATAACTAAAACGAAGGAAATCAAAAAATAAAAATTTATTGTCAAAATTTACGTATACAAAACATTTGCAACTATCTATAATTCTAGAAAATGTTCTATTTTGTTAGTATTTTATATGATGGTCCTTTTGTTTATAACTAAAGAGCATCCTTTTGACATTGAGTTTATTAGACTATTAATAAATTTCATTGGTACCTTTTTTCTTTCACGTCTTATGACCCTGTATAACTTTTTTTATTGTGGAAAAAATTTGCCCCAAGTTTTTTTTTCATTAGCTGCCAAAGGTTCTCGATCGGGTTGAGATCCGGCGATTGTGAAGGCCATTTCATTACATTTTAGACTCATCTGAAAATAAGACGGCCTCATAAATGTAACTATGGGTTCGTTGCAAATGAACTTTCACTTTTTATACATTTTAATAAAATTAGTTACAAATAATTTGCAATATAAAAATAAACAAACCCACCCTATTTTAAAATAAATTTTAAAATTATGATAGTCGCAACACAAAATAAAATATTCCTTTTACGTTATCTATTATTTACGCAACATGTTATCCTTTTAACAAATATATATAATTTTCACAGTAAAATTTTGACAACCATAATGACAATATCACAACAAAATTTTTTAATAAATACCATTTTTTAAAATGAATTCATATTTTTATTATAATAATGTGTAACTAACACAGCTTGATTCCAAAAGCGAAACAAATGCTTTAAAAAAAACAAACAATATTTATAATAATTGCTTCATTTATCTATTGTTATATTCTTTTGTTATAAGAATCTATAGCTAAACGCTTATCTTTTATTATATTTTTTATATTTTATATTCTCATAATATTGCAACACTGTATCCATTAAAAAAGATGAAAAAAAAACAACATGAATACCATTGGAATGTATCATCTATTTATTACTTTGCGCATCATTTGTTTCGGCCCCTTTGTATCAGAGATCTCTTCAAATTGTCAGTTTAGCGATCAATGAGAACAAAAGATACGCGATTATCTGATTTCATTTCCCGTTTAATTCTTTTTTGTATTTTTTAACGGAAGGTAAAACTCATTGTAAATTTCATTTAAAAAAAAACAACAACAGCAAAATTAAACTTTTACAATAGATACAAATTAAATATTAGATTTCTAATGAAGGCTAACACTGAATGACCAAAAAAAAATTCTGAAACAAAATATTGTTTTTTTTTTGGAAATAAAAATTTCTGTACTTACTTTAAGAAAATTGATATTTTGTATAATTTATTCTTTTCAATAATGGGAAGTTAATTACACGTTCATAAAATAATTTCGAATTTACTCTAGCAGTTTTCTTAACAAAACGCAGACCCAGGTGGTTTTGTGTGTTTCAGGGGCTAGTTTAAAGATTCTACTCAGTGGCTAGCTTTCTTCTATGGAGCAAAACCTGAACAAATTACAAATTAGTTTATTTATTGCATAATTAAAATTTTAAAATTATTTTTGAGACCCCGTAAGTATTTTTACACATATTTCCCATAACAAATAAACTAACACAAACTGGATCTATTTCCAGAAAACATAATGTTTCGAAATTTTTTGATAAAATCTTGTTTACACTAACATTGGACCGAGTGCCTGTTAAATTCAAATATCCTAAATTATGTTCAAAAATTTTCAAAATATCTTTAAATTTTTTATGGCGCAAAAATAAATACATATATGTATGTATAGTGTATACAGTTACGGCAAAAAAATAGCAGTGCTTGATGCATGTCTCGTTTGATGACCACTATTTTTTGATATTGACAGAAATTGATATTAATAGGTAATTTTCAGGATAAGAATAGACTAAATAAACTGAAAAAACCAGTTTATATTTCTAATATTAAGTATAAGAAAAATAGTGGTCATCAAAATATGCCTGAATAAAATACATAATAAATGTACATATTAGACTGTCCCTTATTTTGTAAACTTTCAGATTCTCAGGGTCCTACCCCCTAATTTTTTTCGTTCTTCAATTTAAAGTAGAAATACCAAAAAAACAGGTAAATTGAACATCATTTACCCGTGCCGATTTCAATGTGATTTTTTTGTTTTTTTCAAAAAATGACGATTTTGTGCACTTTACCCTCTACCTTTTGCCCTAGTTAACGATTTTTTTTCATTCGTTTCGTTTGTGTGGAAGAGAACCTTTCAAGGAATATACTGACCAAATTTCAACTTCCTACTACTTCGGGAACATATTTTTTTTAAGGCACTAAATGGTTTTCAAAAATTTTTCAACATATATGGGAGGTAGTAAAATTGAACATATGTTAGTATGTTAGCATGTTTTCTTCAAAAATCAGATATAAAACTTGAATATCTCTGGATTTCGTGATCCAAATAACTTGAAACTTTTGCAGGGCGTTCTTATTGTCATTTCCTATAAATTTTTCTTTCGAACAAAAAAGATCCCTGAAACAGGGAGTGAGCTACAAGGCACCAAAGAAAAAAACTCCTTCCATCTTTGTTAATGAAATTTTTATAGACCTTTTCGTGCCCTTGAAAAAATATGTTCCCAGAGCAGTAGGAAGTTGAGTTGTGGCCAGGATATTCCTTGGAGGGTTCTCTTCTAAACAAAGTTTGAACGAAAAATATTTGTTAACTAGGGCAAAAGTTATAGGGTAAAATGTTCAAAATCGCCATTTTTTTAAAAATTAACATTTTTTCCCTTCTACTGAAGGTAGGACCCTGAGAATCTGAAAGTTTACAAAATAAGGGACAGTCTAGTACATATACGTAAGTACCTACCACACTTTCAATGAACTGAGAAAATTAATTTTATTTTTACTTTTCAACAAAAAACATTTTTACATAATTATTATTGTTATCAATACTATTAGCATAGACTAGTATAGATGACTCAGGATTTAATAAAAATTTCAGTACAATTGTGTACAATAACACCCGACAATAACACCCAAGCTTTCATCATAACACCCGAGCTTTACTTTTGAAAGTTTCCAATCAATATAAATAAGTATTATACATTAGTATTGCAGCAATGACACCCAACAACAACATCGTAGTATTGATCATAACACCCGAGCTTTACACACTGAATGGCCCAAACCAGACTAATCTTCTTTCAGCAGCGGTTTTTAGGAGAGCGATGGCGAAGTGTAGTACATTTTATCCAAAAGTAGGGAGAAAAAACCGGTTGTTGAAGCTAAAAGAAGACTAGTCTGATTTGGGCCAATAGTATGTATATGATTCAAATAAAATTAAAAAATATTGTTTTGCACACTTTGTATTGAAAAAGAGAACCGTTAAAATGTGCGTGACGTCACCTATATAATTTAAATAAATAAATAATTCAAATTTCATAGTTTTTAAATACACCTAGGGGAAACACTCAGTAACGAGCCGTTGGCTTTATTTTATTCTATAACTAAGATATTTTTACAAAAATACATTTGCTATATATGTATTTAGAAAAATATGTTATCTTTGCAATGCGTGGATGGTTTATCATTACAAATTCTTTTTTTAAATGTAATTCTAATAAATGTAAAGTGCTACCAAAAATGGCATTTTTCTTAACGTTTTCGTTAAGGAGATGAATATTTATTTCCTTTATATTTTACTAACAAAAAGTGATACATAGCTTATTTTTTTTATAATTACATTTTATAGTTAAAATTTTATTTTTAAGATATTTTATTTTTGAAACGTTTCGTACTGGCTCAAATATTGTATTTGAAATTCAGTAACGAGCATAGGGCTTAATAATTTTATTGAAATAAAAACATATTTTTTTTATTATACTTTTACCGTGGTACAAGAAAAAGGTCAAAAATTTTCCTTAAGGGGGCTCGTTACTGGGTATTCTACCCTATATATATACAATATTCAAAATAGAATGAAAATTTTATGCTGTATGTCACTTACTTTGTTTATGCACAAATGTTAAAACGTTTTAACGATAAAACGTTTTAAACATCGTTCTGAGATAATACATTTTGATTGGTGTTTATGCGTAATACAACATTTCGTTGAAATTTTAAAAGCGGATTTAATATTGTATTTACTCAAAACGTCGTAGACGTTTGTGCATAAACAAGGTACCTATATGAAATTTTAATTGTAATCGCTTTTTACTTTAAACATAAAGTAGTTAACTATATGTATAACTATACGATGTATGTACATACTACGTTGTGTATGGCTAGAAAATATATGTATAGCATTACTATATATTCATATAATATGTATGTATGTATGTACATATATCCTATTCAGTGTGTAAAATTCGGGTGTTATGATCTTAAATACCGACGATGTTGTTGTTGGGTGTCGTTGCTGCAAATTGCAATACTAAATTACTAATGTATAATAACTACATACATATATGTATACATAATATAACATTTAAAAGCTTCTCGCTTTTTTTTTTTACTTTTTTTTTCAAATTCGTTCATATACGAAAAATTTTGTTCAAACTGATAAATCTAGATTAGTTATCTATGCTATTAGTAATTTCCAATAAACAGAGGTATTATTCAGGAACTCTACATATATTGCCAAAAAGTGTATTACAACAGAATATAAAAAACTTATCCATTCAAAAAAACAGAGAAAATTGTTGAACTGATTTTTATCACATTGAAAGCAATGACTATATAAATTTCTACCAGACATTTTATCGCTGAACATTAAAATAACAAATTTAAAAACAGCAAAACGGCCTCCAATGTTGAAAGCTGGCCTCCAATCTTAAAGCTGTTTAAGCTCTTTCTTATTCTCAGGATTTTTTTCTAATTTCTCTAATTTTAAAGTATATTCTCTTTTCTATCTATTTTCCATGCAATACATACAAAATATTTAAAAAAATTTGAGAAATTTTAACATTTTTAACACAATCATTCTCATGTTTCAAGCATTACAATATACAGAATCATATGAAAACAGCTTTTCCTTTTCTACATATATTCAGTATACCTACCATTTGGTTCAGTATAAAAATTTGTATGAGAAATTGAAAATATAGAATATAGATTATATTGCTCCGTGTTGAAAGTTTGTCTTCCAATCTTCAAGCTCTGGGACTTAAGCTGTAACCGCTTCAAGCTCTTTTTTCATTCTTTTAAGTTTTTTCATCTACTTTTTTAATGAATTCTAATTTTATTTTGTTTTTTTAAATACTTTTTGATAATAATAAGTAAGTTACATTTCCTTAAACAATGAGACCTTGAGGCATTTGTTACTTATCGTTAGTCGCTGTCTACTTGACAAAATATCTAACTTTTTAAATTTAAGTTTAAATTACGAAAAAAACTCTGATTTATATTCAATTTTTTTTCATCAATCCAAATTTATACTTCAATTTTCATGTTGAACATTAAATTCCTTTTATAAAATAATTTTAGAAATTAACTGTAAATTTTATATAAGGATTATTTTATATTAACTTTAATCTAAATAAGCAATAGATCTAAAAATTTCAATGAAGAAAAAAAAAATCAAATTTGTTTTGAATAGTAATTTTAATGTCAACTAGAACTCTCCTGATTATAATTATAAAATTAAACATTAAATATAAAACCATTATTTTCTTGTTTTTTTTCATTTTCTTTTTTTTTCAGTAATACTTACATACATACTTTTATTTTTCTTATTATTACCTATAATGTCTTCACATAACAATAAGAATAAATATTACCTACAAATATGTGTTATAATAAATGTGGTGTTGTAAATTAACTCCCACTCACAAGCATATATTTATATGATACATCACTCGTATTAAATATACACAATACTCTGGCATATTATTTTCAAATTTGCATATATTTATTTAAAATATATTATATTTTTTTATGGTTTATTCTTGTTCAGTCATTCATACAATAATCACATATCATATACATACATACATATATGTAAACTCTTGTTATCATTATCATCACTTCTATAGTCTGATGTTTTCAATTCTTATTCTTTACAAAATCTTGATTTATAATTAACACTGGTACAATATCGCATGACTAATTTTCTTAAAATGAAAAATATGTACCATACATATATATGAAGTATGAGAAAATATATATATGTATATACCTACGTATACATACTATACATATGTAACATATGTATCTGTGCACGTATAAATTTTATGTGATTTTAATATTCACACAAAACAATTTTCTAAATAAGTAAAATCTTCTTATCTCTATATATGAATAAAATAAATATCATGGATAAGTAATACAGAAGTCAATAATAAAATTATATTAATTTGTTCAATCAATTATTCAATAATTTTCTAAATGGTAGACCATGCGTTTAACAAAAAGTGTTAATAATATTTATCAACAATTATGACGTACCTATCTATAATTATGTATGTACATATTACATATTATTTTTTTCTTTGTTTTTATTATTGTTATATTGATACTAAAATTCTATTATCGTCATCACAAAAATATCACTAAGGCACTTTCAGTCTCATCATCCACAAACATGGTTTTTTTTTAGTGAAAATCAACAAGAAATCATACAGGGAATAATATGATCATCTAGATATACAAGTAGGTATATATTTTTTGTAGATACATACATATTTGTTGTCAATACCATATGAACATATTATAGTAAGTTTAAAAGTAACCCCTGTTGTAAAGACATCAAATACAACAAGTCTGGTCATATTGACAATGATATTGTTATAATATTATAAGAATAACTTACACTGGCTAACAAGTCCAGTAAAATGAAAAAAAAAGCTAATATATTTTTAACAATAACTAAAGAACAACGGCGTCTACTCATAATATTCTATTAAGTAAATGAATTGTGTCAGAAAAATGAGATTTTTTTCTTTCTTGAAATACATTTTAGTAAACATTTAAAATTTAATACTCACCTATGATTTTTAATACATATAGCTATAAAGATACATTCTATTTACATTAAATTACATACATTGAGCTTGAGCATATGATTAAAACAGTAAACAAATGAAATACGTTTCTCTACGAAACAGTAGTTATCGGATTAAAAAAAAAAAAACAAATCAAAACAAAAAATATTTTAAATACACAATTCATCACTTCTTTGAAAATTTAAAGAGAAAAAAAAATTTTAAAACGTCCATGTCCATCTCAGTTCAACTTTCAATATACAAGTTCAAAATACAAGAATTTTTCAACAAAAATCCCAGACATTATTTGTATGGGTCAGTAAGTCCAGTGGCATTTTATGATTTTGTGTTAATTACTTCTTCGCTCTGTTTACAATTACAAATTGTTTATGTCAAGCTTTTGAAGAAAGAAAAAAACAATATTCTTATAAACATGATTTTTCGTTTCTATAAGAATTTGTCTGTGCGTATATAGTTAAAAAAAAATTATTTTGTTTCCACTTGTTGTTGATTTAAATAAAGAGTAACACATTCAACGTACATTTTAAATTTGAGAAACAAAAAAAAGAAAAACAAAACAGTACAGTTCATGTTTATTTAATTATTTTGATAAATTAACACTTTTTACAGAAGTCATGTCAACAACATTTTCATTTTTCAAATGATTATAGGTGTACAGAGAAAGTATTCAATCGAAAAATTTGAAATATTGAGGGTATAAGACTTTCATGAACTTTTCATAATTTTTATGATGCAAAAAGATTTGAAATTCGAGAAAAATACATTCTAAAATTTTCAAATAATAATTTTTTGTACGTTCTTTTAATAAAATTTAAAAAAATTATTTGTTCTAAAGAAGTTCTGTAATTAAACAAATTAAAGAGAGTCCATAATTGTAAATGACAATTTCATAGAGGTCACTTCAATAAATTGTATACGTTCGGCGATTTATGTTTTTTGTTGTCAAAAAACGAATATTAAATCCCATACAGAGTTTTAGTTTAGAAATGTGATTGCATAGAAATCTTCAAGATGGTGAAGTTTCAAATAGTTTCTAAATAGTATACATGAAGTTTATTTTGGGGTTGAAAGGTTATTGTGTTTTATTTATTTTCTCAAATATATGTATAATATAAATACATACCTAGAAAGTCAGATAAAAAGTTTTTAAAAAACATAAATGTACCATGTATGAAAAAGCTATCCAAAAGCTAATTTTTCTGTCTTTCGAATGGAAAATTATATTTTATAAAAAAAATTGGAGATCAGTAACTGAAGTTTTGAGCTTAAATGTTTTGGGTAGCTTAATTTGAATAAGTGAAGGATTTGATTATTGACCACAGACAAGTGAACGAACCAATTATAGGTTCGCAACTTCTTTAAAACTAAATATATGTACGTATGGCATCTATGAGTTATCATATTCAAGGAAATCTCAAGTAATTTGAGGGGTTAAGTTTTCGTGAAGTATAACAAGCAAACTCAAAATAATATACTGTTTGTTCAGTGCAGTGAACTATATGTTACATATGTATATCTATTGTAAAATTAAAAACTTTAGTATTGTTTACTATTTCTTAGAATTTTTAACTTGTATTCCAGTTTTTTTCTTTCGGAAAGTCTAATTACAATAAAAGAGAAATAAATTACTTCACTTGATACAAATAAAAAGAAATTTTAACACAGTAAAAAAAACTGAAATAGAAAAAATTATTTTAAAAAAATTCTAAATTTTTTTACTTCATATACCAATTTTATTTCAGTATAACACATATACAACACATTTTTGTTATCATTTATATATCAACAAAAATCTTATTTCTATTTTGAGTGGCATTGACATTGTTATCGAATCCTTATATTGTATACGTTCATGTTATTATAAGACTTCCAGATTAAATCAGTAAAAAGGAAATCAACAAAAGGAAAAAAATAAGAGAAATATTGATAAAAAAAAAAAAAAATTGTAGCTTTTTTGTTAATTTTACTCTTTATTATTATTTTTTTCTTCTTTTGATATAAAATCTACTTTTCTTACCACGTGTCCTGAAAAAGAAGAAAATTTTCAACATATTTTTGTACAATAAATTCGAATATGATTTAACAAATTTTTTTTTTCAATTATCCTTCATAAATACAGTAATACCTTCTTTTAAAAAAAATAATAAAGGCAATCCTGTACGGTATTATGTGAAACATACTAAAATGATAAATTCAATGGTTGTACTGTTTATATTTTGTATTGAAGACATAAAAAAAGAAACATACAGGAGGTACTCATTTCATGTTTCTGTTTTCAATTTAAAATTGTAACAAAGTTACTAGTTAGGAAGTTTACTTTATATTTATTTTGAAAAAAAATTTAAGCTTACAATTACTTAATTCAATCTTTTTCTTGTTTTTTTTTTTTACATTGTTCTCTTTTTTTCTCTGGAAAGGACAGAAAAAAAATAGAAGTTCTTCCTCAATCAGTATAGTACAATGTTTCATCGAGAAAAAAAATAATACGAGTAGATGAATTTCTTTTTTATTATTTTATTTACTTACGTTATTTTTTACTTTATAAATAAATAATATGTATACGTAACAGATACAAAACAGAATAAAAATAAAATCCTTAAGTATTCTAGTAATACACACGAACCTTTTTCCTTTTATTGACTTCATAAAGAAATTACTAATTCCAAAATCTTGTAAATTAACAATTAACAAGGGATTAATGTCATATAACTAATTGTGGGTGATTACATTTATCTGTAACATGTCATACAAGAACATATGTTTGTTCATTTAGGAAATAAAATCGACAAAAGATACGTTGTTGTTAAGTTATTATCTGTTATTTCCGGAATTACACAATATTATGAATTATTTTTCAAATGTGCAAAAAAAAGGATATACATACATATGTATGTAGTAATCATAAAATCTTGTTAAATATTTCTTTAAAAATTGTATTAAATTGTTTTTTGTAACCCTTACAGGATTAACACAACAACAAAAAAAAAAAAATTTCATTACTTTCTTTATTAGCTGGTTCATGACTTACAAAACATATTTCCTAGAATTATAAATTGTCCTGTGGAACAATTTTCTTCTAGCTTCATCTGTTAGTTATTGTTAGTTAGTTTTCTGTTCATTTGATGAAATCTGAAATTTGAGTAAAAAATTATTGCTTTGAAAACAAATTTTTATCAAATTTTAAAAATCATCAAAAGATATTTAATTGCAAGTTTTTTTTATTATGAAATTTGATAATAAATTTAAACTCAGGTTGAACAAATACTAAATTAATAATATTACTTCAGAAAGAAAACATTCTTCTCTTGACTATTTTGTAGAATAAGCCACCAAAACTAATTATGTACTATTCGGTCGTATAATGAACTGTTTTATTAATAATACATATAAGCATTATCATTATCAAAAAATAAGAATTTTCATTAAATACCGAATGTTTACTAAATGAAACATTTTAATCAATTTGCATTACAGTGAATACATACACACATACATACATTTATTTTTTGCCATTTTTAAATTTACTCTTACACGAATCCTGTATTCAACACCTTGAGCACACTACAAAATCAATGATAAACGATGAGAAAATCACAATTTACCTTTCGAAATTTGTTAGTTTATTGAGAATTTCTGTTAAATTGTTAAAAAACTCAAAGGAAATCTACTGATAAATAAATAAACACTTTAGAAAAGGTTATTGCTCGTTTAGAGATGACTGAGAACTTTGAAAAAGTTTTATTGTTCAATGTTTAGAAATAATTTAATTTTTTTTTTTTTGTTTGAAAATGCCGGGAGAATAAAGATAAAGAATTAACAGACATAAAAAATTGAAAAATTGTTGATCTAAATGAAATGTGTTTAAGTCAAAGTCTAGTGTGTTATAAAAAAAAACTTTTTTGGGAAAAGGTAAAAAAAAATTTGCCAAAATAAGTACAAGGATTCCTCTTCGATGTGCTTGCACCTTGTCGTGGTGGAGAGGCTTGCGTATATCTGAGAAGAACTGAGCTGAAGGCGCACTGTTCAGGGAACGGTACAACAAAGCCAAGTTTATACTTGCAAAGATTGCAAAAAACGAGGCAAGTGGTACCATTCATGAACGAGACGCTGAGGATAAAAAGAAATACCTAGCCGTTGTCGAAGATTTCGAAAAACGGCTAGAAGAAGCCAAAAACGATTCTGCGAAGAAACAGGAGTCTTCTAAGCGAAATAGGTCTCGTGAAGAGACGAACCATAAGGCAAAGAAAAGGAAAGCTGCTAACCCGCAAGGGCACACAGAGCCTATGCCCAATGGTTCAGCAAAACAAGCAAAGCGACTGTTAGGTGAGGTGGTTAGAGACCACCTGCAGGTCGCTCTGGTGGATGAACTCTCCACTGGAGGATCTTTAACAGCGGAGGCTTGGGCTTCAATTGAAGCTCAACTGTCGGAAATGGTCATAGACCATCTCCTGATAAGTAAAGGAGGAGCTATACCGGCCTACGACTCATCGGAAGTGGTCAGAGGCTGCCGGGTCATCAAGTGTGAGGACTAGTTTTCAAAGGACTTTCTTGGTGAATGTGTCGCTAAGGTTGGTGACAACTGGGAGGGCTTGAAGCTCAAGCTTATCCTAGCCAAGAATTCCGAAGAAACCAAGGGCTCGAGTTTTGTTGCCCAAGATAAATTTGGAGACGGGGAAACTCCTCTAAGTTCTACAAATACAAAACCCTGAGGCTGGATGGTTATCAAAGCGGAGGAACCTCAGACAAACAGCCAAACTTATCTGCTCCTCATCAGCAATAAGAACCTAGAGGTACTAGGCAAGCAGGAATATAGGCTGAGGTTTGGCATAAGACATGCCAAACTGATAGTCTTCCAATCCAGCAATGTGGATAAGGGCGAAGAAGAGGCTCTAGCCAAGGAGGCAATGAGTCTCTCTATCGAGGAGAAGAAGGGAAAACCATTCAGCTGATGAAGGTTGCTCAAATTAACCTTCGACACTCAAAGTGTGCCTCGGATAACCTGTTGGTGTTCCTGAAGTAAGAGGACATCGACATAGCTCTTATTCAGGAGCCGTGGGTTAAAGATTTAACCATGATGGGTTTCCTGGACAAGCAGTACAACCTGTTCTACAGCCGAAAAAACTGGGATTCTAGTAAGTCAAGAACCTGCATCCTTGCTAAGAAGCACATTAAAGCATTTCTGTGTTCTAATCTTAGTTCGGCAGATTTGACATTTGTCAAGATAGACAATGCTGGGGAAGAGGCCTATATCACGTCCGCATATATGGCCCATGACAAAAGCTCTCCTACCGAAGAATTCCAGGAACTACACGACCACGTTCTGGCAAGAAAAGCCGTTTTGCTAGTAGGAAGCGACGCCAACGCCAGACACACGCTATGGGTTAGCTCCGAAAACAACGAGCGTGGTGAGCACCTTTTTGATTTCATCATTAGATCCAACCTGCTAGTGTGTAATAGAGGTAACATGCCAACATTTATTTTCCCCAGCACGGATACACGTGCAGGGTGGAAAGAGGTGTTGGACGTTACATTACGCACAGACAGCGACAATTTCAGAATAGACAACTGGAGAGTATCGGGAAAAGACTCATTTTCCGACCACATGTATATACTGTTCAGTGTGAATCTGAAAACAGAAATCCTGAACCCTTCAGGTATCCAAGAAGAATCGACTGGAAGGTTTTCAATCGAGTCTTCAGTCAGAAGCAAAGTCAATCTGACCGAGAGCAAGACAGACTGGAAACCGCGAATGAACTGGACACAAGAGTAGAGTCGTTTGAAAGAGCCATGAATGTGGCATTCAAATTTCGTGCCCAGTTAAACACAGCAAAAAAACTTTACCGCCATGGTGGAATAAAGAGCTCACAGTCCTAAGAGAAAGAACGAGAAGACTTCAAAACCAGCTACAAACATAACAACTGGCAACCTTATAAGGATTCCTTGAAGATATACAAGAAATCCCTTAAGAAGGCCAAGGAAAAAGGTTGGAGAGAATATTGCCAATCTATTGAAAATCTAGGAGATTCATCCAAGTTATGTAAGATCCTGGCCCTTATTGTGATTTTCGTCAAATGATCGAACAGCGTTCGATTTCATATTTTGGTATTATGATTTTCGATTTTTTTCTTTTTATTCGATTAAATCGAACAGCTGTTTCGATCACTTTTTTACTGACGAAACACAATTTGTCATACGAAAAATATGAAAAAAAGATGGATATTTCAAAGAAAATGTAACTTTCAATGTTTTAAATGTAATAATAATACTAATTAAATGTGTTTTTATTAATTACTACATACATTAATTATTATTTTAATAGGAAAAATACGGTAATAAGAAGCAATTAGAAGAGCTTGTGAATATCATGAAAATTCTGACATAAATTAATTTTTCTCACAGAAATCCCCAAAATTGTTACAAAACAATAAAATACTTGCCTTACTAATAACATTTTTTTAAAGTCGAATTTAACAAATGTCGACTCTAAAAACTGAGTATGCATTGAAGTTCTGTACACGAATACATACTTGAAAAATTAAAATCTTCAACATATTTTGTAAAAAAATGTTATTAGTAACTTAAAACAATTTATTCAAATATCTTCAAATTTTAACAGCTGAAAAATCGTTTAACGAAGAAAATATTCACAATAATTCACGATAATGACGCTTGTAACCAATGTGTATGATGCAACGCTTTTTGGTTCGTTCGATTGAGTTACACAATATCGAAATTAAATTCAATCGAATCGAAGAAGATTCTTCGATCAACCTACGAATCGAAAATCACAATAAGCCCCCCTGTCTAAAGAGAGAACATGTCCTAATTTCATCAGAAAGGAGGACGGGTCGTGGACAGAATCTGCGGAGGAATCCTTAGAAACCTTAATGAAAACTCATTTCCCGGGATGTGTCAGCACTCAAACGGAGATGAGGGTATCAGAGAACCAAAATATGACACGGGCTAGTATAGGAAAGCTTATTACCAGGGAAAGGATTTCCTGGGCGATAAGCACCTTCGAGCCTTGTAAATCACCAGGACCAGAGGACATAACCCAATGAATTTTTTATAATCACTTTTCCAAAACTATGTAGATTCACTTCAAAAACTAAAACTTATAAAATAAAATAAAAATATTTTATAAAAACCAAAAATAGTCATGTGTAAGTTAACAAAACAAAAGTTTCAATGAATAGTAGAAAATAAAATTTTTAATAAAATATTTTAGATGCCAAATTTTACTTGCTCTTCAAAAATAGGAAAAATTCTTCATGATATAAAATTAATCTTATAGTCCTAGATAAACATGATGCATGACATTTCTTATTAAAGGTAAATTTAAACAAAACAAAAATCTTAAACTCAAATATTTATTTTTACCGTGAAAAAATTTTAAAAATGTTTAAAAAAAAAATCTAATATATAAATGAAAAATCGCTAAAGATCAGTAGCAATATTTATTTTTCATTATACTCAATATACGATAAAATGTAAAAGAAAAGGAAGAATTGGTTTGAGAATAGGTCTTTTCTAGAATTATATGTAATATTTCACATATTTTTGTATATTACAATACAACACGTGTAAATAGAGAAATTCAAATAAAATACTTTTGTACCTTTTCATATGAAATGAAAAAATATATCTTTTTGAAATTTTCACATAAAAATTATGTTTTGATTATAAAAAAAAGTTTGTATTTGTTTATTCTATCATTCCTTTTATTTCATCTTGTTTAAGTTCAAGCCTTAAAAATTTCTTATAATTATTGTATCAAAAAATTCTAATTTCAACTTATAGCTTGAAAATCTTTTTTTTTTTTTAATTTTCCCTTGAATACAAGGACATTTTGTTAGTCAAAAGACGAAGAAAAAAAAATGTCTCTTTTATTGTTATTTGTTAAATACACAATTATCTGTTATGATTTATCTAACCCCTTTTTTTCTTACTCATTCTTTGGGGTTTCTCATTCTATTTTTCCAAGTGACCAAATCCTCTATGACCATTGACCTTATTATCATACAAATAAGAAATTATTATTATTATTTTTTTTTTTTTAAATTTCAAATTAACAAATGAACATAATAATGAAAATCTTGTTATGAAATCAACGATAAGGAAAAGAAGAAAAAAACCTGAAACAAATCGTTATAAAAATCCTTTTATTTGTTTTTTTTTTATAAATTAGCATTTAATATGAAAAGAATGATACTGTCGCGAAATTTAGAAGAACAAAAAAGAAAAGAAAAAGAAACACAAACAAAAAAAAGAAAAAATTCACAAGATTTATAAAATTAGATGATATATGTACAATTGAACTTTATATTGTATTTAGATAATTGTTATTCTTACAGAGAAAAAGAAGATATATTTTGTAAAGATTTTCCAAAACAACAAAAAGAAAACAAAATCTTTTTTTTTTTTTTTTTTTTTTTTTTGATATTATAGAAAGAAAACGAATTTGCACATCTGTACACTCGAATAGATATTCTCAATTATATATTGTATCCGACATTATCATTTTGATGTATCTACATAATCTTCTGTTTTTCAGGATACATGAACAAATTTTTTGGAAAATAAAATATAAGAAAAAAGAATTAAACAACATCCGAAAAAAAAGTAGATGACGGTCACATATTATTATTATTATTATTGAAACTGTTTATCTCATGAAATGAAACAGAATTATAGAAATCATATAGGGCGATCTTTAAAATATGTAGATATGTATATGTGCATATATGTATAAAAAAAAAAGATATTTTATAATACATACATGATGGAGTATAAGATCTGCTTGTCTGATCAAACTACGCTAATCTGCAATGAATTTAAATCAGAGATACTACATAAAGGGATTGTTTTTTCTTTCTCTTTATAGTTTTTTTTTTTCATTTTTCCTTCGTTGTTGTTTTTTTTAACTTTTTTTTTTTTAAACTATACTTCTGCTAATACTATATTCATATTGTATTATATTATTTTGTTGCTCTGTACATGATAGATAAAAGTAGGTATAAATATACCTTTGGTTTTTCTCCCTTTTATTACTATTGTTATTCAAGGATCAGATTTGTTTCTGATGATGTGCCCTTATTTGCTGATTTCATTTTTTTTTTAATTCTATATATACACCTTTAATTCTATTTTATTGTTTGTTGTTGTTTTCCTGTCCATTTTTTCCTATATAGTATATCATTTATATATACATAATATGTAACATGTATGTGAAATTTTTATTGTATTTTATATTAGTACAATGTTTTTAGTCCCTTATCATACATATTGTTTTTCAATGTTACTAAGCCCATTGTGTTGAAGTTATTTAGCGGAAAGTGTGTTTATCCTGTTTACTTATTTGAAAAATCAGAAAAAAAAAGTTAACAGAGAAAATTATTTCTTTTTTTCTTTAAGCTAAAATGAATTTTATTTCAACGATTACATATCTGCCGTACAAAGGACAATCGCGTCAATTACATTTTCACTCATTTTGACTTAGATATATTTATGATATAATATATAGTTATACATATGAACTAGTGGAAAAATTAAATTATATATATAATATATAATATATAGACATATTTTTTAATAGAGAATTTTTCCTTCAGTTCATATATATAACTATATATTATATCATAAATATATTTAACTCAAAATGAGTGAAAATGTAATTGACGCGATTGTCCTTTGTACGGCAGATATCATATAACTCAAATTTACACCTTGATATATATTATCGAATTTTTGTTGCATACTACTCATATATGAAATTTGAGAAGTTATTTAAATATTTTTAGACGAAATATTACATAAAAAAATTTGAAACAAAAAATATTGAAAGTGATGAAATTATTAAATTATTTATTTGAATTTGAAAGTATTAAATTTTCAAGTTCCAAAATAATAATACAGAAGATACGGTATGTATATATGTATGTACAATCATATTTACAATTGTGGGTAAATCGAAGATTTTACAAAATACCCATACTCGAATGTATGTATGTGAAGTGGGTATTATGGTTTTCCTTTTTTCTCATTCTCCTAACAAAAAAATATATATACACTGGAATATATTATATTTTTTCGGTGACAACTTAACAATAAAAGTTTTAGTTTTCATCTATTATTTTCATTTATTGTTCCTGTATGTTGTCAAGATATTTTATTTATATTCTAACAATAGTTAAATCGCCCATTATATATTTATATGTATATATGAAATCATCAGTAGTTATTTTATTTTATTATAGTTTTTTTTTTCTCAATCATTCATTGTATTAATACATAATTCCATTGTGCATCCTTTGCAATTTATGAAAAAAGATAAACTACTCCAATTACATTTAACACGATTTCAAGGTAGATTTACCGTGAATATAATATTTTCATACTAAATTAACAATATATAGAAATATGTATACAATAATTTTTTTTAACAAAAAAAAAAAGATACAAATGACAATTTAAATATTTAAATTTTAACAACTGCCACAGTTAGACAAAAAAAATCAAAAAAAAAAAAAAATATATAATTGAAAAAAAAAATTCATTTGAATCTTCTACGCTTCATACTTACTATATTTTTGGAATTTTTATGGTTGAACGAGAGGAAATTAAAGTAAGAAAAATATTGTTTTTGGATTTTTGTTATATATTATTATAATTTTTTGATATTAAAAAAATTATGTAGAAAACTAAACAAGCTACTTGTTTTATTCTGTAGTCTAGTAAAAATTTAAACTGAAAAATGTATTTGACATATGTAATTCAATAAAAAAATGTTCAAACAAAGTCTAAACAGGAATTTTTAAAATTTGTTTCGAAAAAAATATTTCTATCAATTTCGATAAAACACTTAGAAAATTATTATTAAACAAAAATACTTAGTATCGTACATTCGCGCTCAGAACATTTTTAACAGAATTTATTCTTTGTTTTTATCACTTCAGCACATCTTTTTTGGATTGACTTAATTAATTTTGTAATATATTATAACAAATAACACTATGTTTGAAATTTTTTTCCATTCTTTCTTCATACTACTATACTAATTGTACGGTTTGTACCTATAGTTTATTTATTTACTTATTTTTTTTTTAAACTTATGCCTCCAACTTTTTTTTTAATAATCCGGTTAAATCAAAATATTGAGTGTAGAAAATTTGAGTATTCTTCATATCATTGTTTACGTAGTAAAAACAGCAAGCGACATGGCATTCGATGTTTAATTGGTAGAATTGATAATTGATAATTTGTTTAATTTAATTTTTAGTTTAGGTCTTGGTAACTTCTCATGTGAGAATTTAAAAAAATTAATAAAAAACAAAGAATAGCAAAATTTCTTATTTTCGGTTGTAACTCTGTAAAAAAATTTTAATATTTCCGTATTCTGTAATTCAGTAAACGTTGAGTTTCAATACACGCATTGAGAGCGTTGCGTTTTGTGCGTTAAATGATAGCTAGTAGAAATAAGCTTTTCTTATGAGAGCTGAACAAATGGTCATCGCACGCAACGCGCATAACTTTCAAAAAGTTCAATAATTTTCTACTTTTTTGTGCGTTATGAGCGTTGATTGTCACCTACGAACAAAACGCAACGCTCTAAACGTGTTTATTGAAACTCAACCTTAAATCCTTGCATGTCTACAAATATAAGCAATTTTTTTTACATCGGATGAGTACAGACAAATATACATATACACATCAAATTAATATGTGACATGTAAATGTGACTTGTTAAATTTGAACAATTATGTTTTGGGCTATATCGCACCTATTATTATCTACAATATACCTACACTTTTTTTGATTTGAGTGATGAAAAATTTTCTGTTCATTTTTACTTCTTATACATAGTAGGCAAGTTTATTTTGATGCAAATCCTTCAAGGAACACCCTGTTCAAGTTTACACTTTCACGGGAATAAACGTAACAACATTTGTATGCATGCGTGTACTAATTCTTGAATGAATTATTCGGACTGTTAATATTTTTTTTTTTATTATTATATTTATTTTATTTAATACTAATAAAAATACTAAAATACGAGTATAACAGGACTTTTTCAATATATTGATTTTTTTTTATTCTATACACTGTATGATGTTCATGGTTCTTTTTGTTTTTCTTGAATTAAATATTTAATATATTACAAAAACAGGAAGAGCAAAAATATAAAAAAAAACTATAATTCATTGAAAGACCTTTTGTCATCATTGTCCTTTATCTTATATATTGTTGAAAAAAAAGAAGGAATTTATGAAAAATTACTAAGCCAGAAAAAAAGGACAATAATAATACAACAACAAAAAAAAACAAATATAATAGAATAGAAAAGATAAATGCATACCTTGTGAATTAACAAAATGATACTTTGAAAATGAAAAAAAAATAACAAAAGACTATGTTGTACTCTTTTAAAGAAGCTATTTTGATTTGGTGTTGGAGTTAAAGGTGGAATGGACACAATTAGTCACGTTTTAAAAAAATTCTTTTGAAGTTAAAACTGTAGAAAAACGAGATATATGGATTTAAAGAATTCAAGAAACCACACGTCGTATAAAGGATTTAGGCTTAGTTGGTCTATGAAAATTCTTCTTTTCATTTTTTTTTTTTTTCATACAATGGAATCTAGAAAAATTAACAGACATTATGACGCGGATTCTCTATAATGTAAAAATAGCAAAAGAAAATCAATCGAACAAAAAAAATCGAATTCAGTACAACGTTCATTCAATTTTCACACATTTGAATGAAACGGTATTCCAGGATGTGTTAAAAAAATTTGTGAATATGTGAGTTAAAAAACTAAATAGAACAATTCATATTTTATATAGGAAATTCTTTTTTAATAATTTCTATCTTTCAATTTTTAAATTCAATTAATTTTTATTTTTAAAAAAAAGTGTAAAAACCACAAACCTTGTTATTTTTCCTTTTTCCTAAAAATAAAATATAATTTTTCCCACGGAACTTTATTTTGAATATTTTGGTTGAACAACATACTTTAACTCTTTTTCAATCATCATATCATTTGTTCTTGTTATTTTTTTTCTATTTAACAAAACACTAACCCACAAACACATATATTGACTATTGACTTTAATCAAAAATTATAATCAGTTCAACCCTTTTTTTTTATTATTCGAAATAACTTGAATTTAATTTTGCGTTTGCAAAATAATAAAATTTAACGAGAAAATTCACACAGCCATAAAAATTCAATTTTTCTCAAGAACTCATCATCAATCGCAATCAGGAAAGAATGAACATTCGATTGCAATATGTGCAAAAATACAAATCTAAGAAATTGAGGTGAAAGAGAAAATATTTCTTAAAAAGAAAAAAATAATTGTCATCAACCCTTATCTGAAATTATATTAAAAATTATAAGAAAATCTTTAAAAAATAATATTGAAGTGATCTAGATCAAAACCGATCGCGATTTAAACAAAACAATGTGACAATTCAAAAATGAAATTCGAAAAAAAAGTATATGACATGTTCATGATCTAATCACAACCCTTTCTTTTATTATTGTCAACGCACGTAAATCCTTTTTTCAAATGACATTTTCTTTTTTTTCACTTTCCTTTATTTTATTTTTTCTTCTATTTTTTTGTATCTTGATCGAATGTAAATTTGCAAAAACCCCAATCAAAATGAGTCGAGCAAAAAAAAAAACACACATAATTAAAAATAAAGGGTTACTATCATCATGTATAATACAATGTCGATATATTATAACAACAAAATAAAAAAGGTACAAAACTTTGATTACCTGTTTCAAAACTATATCAAACAAATACAACAAAAGGTATCGAACCTACCATTCATCTTTTATTGAAAACTATTATAAAATTTCTGCATGAACACATCAATATTTTGCAGAAAATTTTTCAGGTGAGTGTTCTAAAAATGAACACATCCGTAACGTAAAAATTTTAACATGAAAATATAGGGTGTTCTTATCACTCAAAATGTTGGATTAATTAATTTCGGTTGATATGTTCAAAATGCGAAAGAAAGGAATCGAAATTTGACTGAATAATTCATGGGATACCAAATTCATTTATACATTCAAAGCCAAGGTCTTGCTTGCCTCAATACTATTCCAAGAGCGAGAAACTTTGTTAAGTTTTGACAATGGGTACTCTTTGAGTTATTTGAAATAAAAACGGAATCTATACTTCTAATTCTTTTTTTGTTCTTTTACTTTTGGTACAAGGTTAACTGTACGACTATTTCCCAATAATAACAAATTAAGTGAAATATTGGCTTGTGTTGTTTTTAAATTTCACTTAATTTGTGTAACTCATTTGATTTTGATTAACTTGTATGATTTTCAAATACGCAAAATTTATTCTTAAAACAAGTAAACACCCTATTTATAAACAACAACAACAAAATAGTTACGCTAAATTAAATATTAAAGGTCGAACACGTGAGATAAATTTATATTCATTCTGTTTTTTTTTCTGAATTCACCCCTTTTACGCTTGCGCAAATTTCTTCATATTGTGTAACGTTCTATAAGTGAAGGAGCGACCCCCTGTTGAGTGACTTACGACTGCACCAAAACTACCTTATCGCATTGTATTAAAGCTGAAAACGAAAACACAAAATTCATCTATTTTTTTCTTTCATTTTCAAATATAAAAAATAGAAAAAAAAATAAAGATTCTTTTTTTGTCAAAGAATGTCAGACTCTTCACAGTAAAAGGATAACATCGGCTTAATTTAATTGAATTTTCATAAGCGGAAAAAAATGTTTAAAGTGCAGAGGATGTACCATATGAATTTTTTTTTTTTTTTTATTCATCTCCTTTTTTGATATGCATAAAATCAATAAAAATACATAGTAATAATACAGTCTATAATTTATTTTTTTGTATTGATATATGCGTGTATAAAGTTTGAAAAAGAAAGTACCTTGCACCCTTTTATTTTGTTTGCAGTGAAATTGATTTGCAATTTAAATTTTTTACAAATATATTTGCTTGTTGTTTCAATATGCAGATTTTGTCGAAGAAAATTTGAATAGTAAAAGAAACTATTCTTTATCTTTTTTTTAATAAAAGAAAATATTATATTGCAAAAAATAAATTCTGCGAAATGAAAATATGATCGAATTGCATTTTATTGTTAATGGGAATAAATAAAATGTTTCACAACTCATATAATTTCAATTTGAATACATGTCATTTATTCTATTCAAATTCAATACCAAAAATTAATATTATAAAAAAAAGTAAGAAGAATCCACCAATTGACAATGATTCTTTTCTGTTTGGTTTTTTTTTTTTTTTTATTTAATTTAAAAGACATTCATATGTAAAGAAGAAAAGTCCTTCCTGAAATTAAAGAAGAAAAAACGGATTTCTGAAAATGTAATAAGATATTAAAAGAAAATAAAATTATATTCAAAATAGAATATTAATTTCTGTGCAACAGTTTCATGTAAACTGAGAATTTTGTTATTGAATGGAATGTAATTCTTCTGAGAATAGAATTGTAAAACACTCCTTTATAATCTTCTAGAATGTAAATTACATATGAACATACATATTACACATAATAACATCAACGCGTATTTAAATCCTTTACACCGATAAGAAAAAATAATACAGCAAAAAAAAACAATTAAATTAAATACTTTTCCCAAAGGATATTACACCCACAATAGATTTTTGGGTTTTTCCAAAATTTTAAAATACATACTTAAAACATTTTCAAGAAAATTCATCTAGGTTTACTGCCAGACTGTTTGTCACCATATCTTATACATTTTACTTTTTTTAAGAACAGACTGCTTGGCGGCATCAAAGAATGAATCAAAGAAATTTACCATTTATAATCCAGGATTTTTGAATTCATTTTTATTGTTTTGCCCAGATGTTAATTATTTAAGTTGGTTTACCTGGACATTTGTTTCATTTGAAAATTTTCATTTCACTTAAAAAAGAAAAGAAAAAAAGTAAGCGAGAAAAGTGCTTTAATCATTCTTACAAAAAAAAAAAAAAAAAAAGAACCTATATTTTCAAAATATTTTTTTCTACTTTTTCCACACGAACTGAAAAATACAAAACAAAAAACAAACATCATGATAATATCTTATTAAATTTTTCTTCTTAATTTTCTACATGATTCATCAGGTAATTAATTTCTTTTTTGTATAATTAATTGTTAGATTATGACCACCATTATTGCAAGTATGTCAGAATTGTATGAGAATGAAATGTAAAGAATAAGAATTATAATCATTCAAAATATTAAAGTGATCAATTATTATCAAGATATATGCTCACTTAACTTGAAAGTATCTTAAAGTCTGATCATCTTTTATGAAGCGATCATAACACTCAAAGAATGTCATTTAAAGAATTTAATTTATACATTTTATATGTATCTTTTTTTTTTCCAAATTTAGTTTTCTTTTTTAAAGTTGATATCAACAAGAAAAAAATAAAACCTACCAAAACTATAAAGAATTTTCAAGCTTAAATTTGATATTATATAAAGTTAAATTAGTATTATAGGTACTCCTAACATTGAAGGGAATCTTATTACAACGAAATATCTAACTATAATAAAATTTGAATTTTTCTAAAATAAAAAGCCATTCTCTATACAATTATGTATCTTGAATAAGATATGTCACCCTTTTTTTTTTACTTTAAGTGCGATCTCAAGTACGATCATAGATGAATGAAAGGTTTGGTCTCTCATTTGGAAATGATATAATAACACCAAAGTATAAAAAATGAAGAAAAACAAATAATTTAAAAAAAAAAAAATGTATATTAAACAACAAAAGATAAAAAAAAATAATCAAAAAAAGGAATAAAACCCACACCGACATTCTGTTCGTTTCTTTTAATATCAGTCAGTGGCAGCATTTAACGTAAGAGGATCGTCTTTTGTTATATTTAACTTATCCGTACATAACCAAAAAAAATTACAAAAAAGAAGAATTATAATTTGATCCGTCACTTTTTCTCTTGTAATGTATTTATGGTGTGATATGCATCATAATATTAGTTTTTCTTCATTTTTATTATATTTTTTTGATCCAAAAAAAAAAAGCAGAAAATATTATACCTCCTGATGATGTCAAGTCTGACCACACCAGACATTCTGGCACCAAAAAATCCATTACATACACACCAACACTAAAATATTTTAGTGAAATATTATTTGTTGTTTGTGCATATTATGATAATACACTTTTAAAAAAAAATATATACTATATATATACAATATACATATATATAGGTATATTGTTTGATATTTTTAAAATTTACCTGATGGTCACAAATCTCCCTTTTTACACCTCTTCTTTTAACTCACCTGGATATTATTTTTATGACACTAGACACCACTCATTGTTGTAATATGTATTTTATAAGTAACACATGCACAACAAAAAATAATACAATCATAATTCTTCTTTTTTATTCCTTTTATAGTTAAAGCATTCCTATTAAGAGATTTTTGTGACCAAAAAACCATATTTTTATTGTTATTAAAGAAAAAAAAATTATCTTCCTGTTCGTTGTACTATTTGTATTTTTTTTTCTTTTCAGAAATTGTTCATACATAGATAAATTTCAAAGTATTAATAATTTTTTTTTTTGTTTTTCATTCTTCTCTATCGATTCTTTTCTTTCTTTCTTCTCTTTGTATTTATTATTTCACAAGAAAAGAAATTGTTTCTTTAGAATATGATGATGATGAGATACTCTCTTTTTTATTGTAACAGAAACAAAAAAAACTAAGCAACAATATCTTCATGAAAATACAAATTCTTTTTTTTTATATTTACTTTAAGTATCTCCAATCCCCATTATGTATGTATTCAAAATAAGTATTTTCATTTGTATTTTGAATAAAATTTGAATTTTTTAAATCCGTATTATTAAAAAAAAAAAAATTTTGCAAAAATTTTAAAAATAAATAAATAAAATGAAAAAAAAAAAACGTGACTATAATAAATTTTTACCATGGCTGTATTATTTTTTTTTTTTGTTCAACTTTAGAACAAATGCTACTGATTATAAAATATTTTTATATTGACACCACGTGAAAAACAACAAATTCAAATATTTTATTAAAAACTTTAAAAAAAGAACAAAAAACAAAACAGAAAAAAAAACAAAGATGATAAAACAAGAAAATATTCTAATAATAAAATTTTTCAAAAGAACACCTTTTGAACAGTAATTTGTAAAAGGATCGCACATTATATGCATTTTATAATCTCTATTGATTTTTTGTAATATATTTTATATTATATACATATTTGAGACATCATGCTGAGATCGGAATGTTTAGCAACATAAATTAAAACACATCGTTTCAAAAAAAAAAAAAAGATGGTGTTTTTTTCTCGTGTTTAATTTTTTTTTTCATTTTGATTTTTTTTTTTTTTTTAATTTTAATTTTTATATAACTTCTTTTTTTCCAGAACGGACATATCAATGATCAGTTTTATAATCAAAATGACTTTAAATAACCAGCAAACAAAACGAAATAAGACATAAAGAACTAAACACTTAAAAGGTAATCTTCCAATGATTTACTTTTGTTCTGTAGATCCTTATCGATCGTTTAAATAATACCGCGATCTATTTAATCTGACAGAAAAGTGAAGAAATAAAAAAAAAAAAATTTATTATTTTATTTAATTTTTTTTGTTTTTTACAATACCAAAAAGAAACGTATGTGACGTGTTGTGTTTTAATGTCCATCATATAGAACAAAAACTATAGAAGTGATATAATGATGGATTTATATTTAAATGAATATTTCACATATGATAAAACTTAATGTTGTCAATTTTATTGATATTAAAAGACAGTTTCGAGAAAATATTTCATGATGGGTGAGATATTTTTGAAAGAATTTATAGAATATTTTGTTGTATCTTTTGACTTATTCTTCATTGCATTTTAGTTGAACCGGCAAGGGCCGTTTGTCGACCTTAATAAAGTCTTCAAGAAGCTTCCTCCGTTCGAATCTATTCAACGTCTTGTTCTTCAAGCTTGTTACGCTTCTTTCATGTCCACTAAGATTTCATTCTTATGCTTTTTCCTTAGTCTTCCCCTTCGTCTCGTTCTTGTTGGCATACCAATAAGATTCCTTTTTCGGTGAGCAATCCATCTAAGTCTCCCCATCTTGAAAGTTTTAACGATTTCTGGAGCTTTAAACAGTTACTTGGTGCAAATCATGGTTGTATCGTCTTCTCCAGGTAATATTTTCTTTCACAGATCTTTATATTCTTCTGAGAACCTTTTCTTAGAAGCATCTTAGTTGCTTTATATGCTTTGTTCTCGATGTCCAAATTTCAAAGGCAAATATTAGGACCGGTCTAAAAAGTGTTAAACAATATAAACTGTCTTCTTCGTTGTTCTGCTCAATACACGGGAACGAATTTACTTCAGTAGTCCAAAATATGTTTTGCTTGCCAGTGTAAATTCTTCTTGTCACCCATGATGCACTCCCCTCTGCTACATTTATGTATTTGCGAACTTAGGTATACAAGTTTGTCAATGACTTCGAAAGTTGTATCGTGATGATTTTCCTGATTCTTTCTATTTTTTGTATGACCACGTTTAATTATTATCTTTAGACCCATTCTTTCCACTGCTTCTTCTAATCTTATGAAGATAAGGACAGTAGTCTTTTAAGTACATTTATGCTCGTCCTTTCATGAATAGCTATTTCATCAAAAACCAATATTTGTGTGTAGTCTCAAGCGCTAAGGTGAGGAAGATGCAAGACATTCTATTTGTTCCATAGTCTTTGAAAGACTGTTTAGAAAGCTTTTTAGAAAATGAAAAATCATTAAATTTATATTTTTTTCTCAATTTAGTTTTGCGATTTTCCATTTAGAAAAATAAAAATCCCTAAATCAAGAAAAACGTTACAAAATCAGGTAAAATATTTCGAAAACATTTATTTCAATTCATTTTTCTTTTTTAATATTCTTAAAAATGGGGTAGATAATTTCCTATTCTGTGCGAATCTTTTGAAGGAATATTCATTTTAAGTTTAAGGGATATTTCCGGTTATAAATTAATCCTTTCATAATCCTTAACAGACTCTCAAAAGTACTCATATTCTTTATAATTTACACGTTGTGTAAATAATATTAAATGTAATTTTTCGAATTTAGTTGAATTTATTTTGATTATCGTTTCAATTAATGAATTTTCTTAAAAGGAACAACTTTCATCAATGCTATAGGATCTCTTTTTACATCATAAAAGATTTGATTTTTTAATATAAACTTTTAGAATATTTTTGGTTCGTTTTGGTTGTTGTTCATAATTTAGGTGAAAATAAGTGAAAAGAAAACGGCAATAAAAATTTGCAATTTACCTAAATATTTCCCCTTTAATTTAAAAAATCTTAGTGTAACAATAACATGATTTAATATTTAGAAAATATTTTCCCTTTTTCTCAAGGTAATTCTAAAATAATTTTTTTTTTTTTTTTTTTTGGCTGTCATATCTTAAAGTGAGAATTCCACAGAAAGGGCACTTCATTAAACTTTTGTAGAATTTTTTTTTCCATCATATTACCTTTCATAATTTTCAAATATTTATATGTGTACCAAAAAGATTATTACTATTACACTTTTTTTTTTCATAATTTTTTTTTTAATATTCTGCCATCAACATGTTGCACTTATATGGCTTTCATATTTCCCTTAGTTTGCTTAATCTGACATTTTAGAACCGGATTAAACAATGAAATAAATAAAAGTATGATATTAATGAAATAAAAATATAAGTTGAAAAAAATAAAAGAGTATATCATCTAGAGAACCCATCTTTTAAGAGCAAAAAAAAAAAATTAAATAAATAAAAGTTACATACATATGTATGTACATTGAATTCATTTTTAAAAGAAATCGAAATTAAGTAGATGATGATGACGATGATGATGATGACGATGATCAAAAAGAAGTAGAAATAATATTTTTTAGTTTTTACCTATATATTATGTTCATACTTGAAATATTCTAAGAGTTCTGAATATATAAGTATATTTATTACTATCATCGTCATCATCATCATCATCGTTGTTGCTGTTAATTTTATTTTTTTTTTACTTTTGATATATAAAAGTATCTGTTATATTTACACTGTTGTGTTGTTGTTCAAATGAAATAGTTTGGAGTGGAAGTATCATGAATCAGTAATAAATTAGCATTAGCGTATTGTATATGAGACATTTCTTATAACCAAACATACCGGTGATCATGTACAATCAAAATAACACACCACTGTGAATGGTATTCTTATAATAATATAATAACCATGATACCCATAAGAAAACTATTTGCATTTAACAAAAAAAATAATAATAATTCGAATAAAAAAAAATAATAATAAACGAAATTGTAGGTAGTAAAAGGTATAACCAAAATATTATTAAATATGAATATATGTATGTATAATACATACATTTACATATACATACATATGTATCTACTTATACATATGTGCGATTATATCAGAAGAGATATCGTAGCTTTTAATATATGAGAAGTTTATCATTTAAATTTCAAACATTTGAAAAAAAAATTAATAATAAAAAGAAAGTAAAATTGGTAGACTTCTTTGACATAAATGAAAAAAAAAAAAAAAAACTTAAGAAAAATTCACATGTAATGAATAATAAAAAAAAGAAAGATACATACGAGTATCATACAAAATTTAGCCTCATATATTTTTTATTCATTCTTTACACATATTATTCCTTCATACATAATAAAAAGCACATGATACATAAAAATCTCAGTACCTAATATGTACATATGTATATATGTATGTGTATATGTATGTAAAAATGAATATTATATTACATAAATATGAACAAATACATAATATTATTTGCTTCGGAAGAGACACAACTTTTGTTCAACATCGACAGAGTGTAAATCAAATTTAACATTTCAAAAATTTATCGCTTTATAAATTATAATTTATTTAATTTAGTGGGTTAGGTCAGATATTTTAGATATTTTGTATGTTAAAATCATTTTAATAGCCATTTGATGCATTGGATACACATTTACCACACAACAAAATTTTATATCTATAAATTTATACGTGTAATAATTTTTCTTTTAATCATAAATTTTATATGACATTATAAGAAGTTTCGTGCTTAAATCTTTTGTTTTATACTATTTGAAATTGTTATTATTGTGATACAACCAGAAAATTTGTATATTTCTTCCTTTTAATTAAATATATTTTTTTAAAATGGATCATTTTTTTAAATACTTAGAATATGTTCGATAGAAATTTAACCAAAAACATAAGCATGTCAATAGACATAATATGCTATAAATGTAATTTTTAAAAGATGATCACAAGTGCAGATGATCAAATAATTATCCACACACATTTTGTCTTAAATAATTTTTTTATAAAATTAGAAAATAACTAATAAAAATATCATTCTATTTCAATTTCCATACTTCTTGCTTGATTATGGAAATTTTTACGCTTAAATCTTTTGTTTTGTATTACATATTTGTTCTTGTGATGTAACAAGCTATTTTTATTTTTCACAGTACTCGCGACCTGATAAACTTCTGGCAAGAATCTCACCACAAACACCGTCGTGGAGTGGAAAAGGGCTGTAAAATCTTCATAAATACGAGTTCATGCAAGTATATAATATGTGAAGTGCAATTAAAGTGATTAGATGGAAGTACTGTATGTAGCGAAAAATGTCAAGTGTAGAGTATCGGAAAACATTTCACAGTGGATTGTTACCAGTTCAAAAAAGTCAATATGGCTCCTAGCGACTACTTTTTACATTCAAAATTGAAGTCTAAGCTTAGAGCAAAATATTTATAATCGCTAAAGAAGTTCAATAAGCAGGTTCGGCTCATTTTGAGGACAAAAATTCTGAAAATTAAATGTATTTCAATAAAAAGAGAATATGTATCGATGCAGAATCAATTGAGCCTTCTTTTTCTGCAATAAAAAATGAGGGTTAATTTAAGCTTTTTTTGAGTAAAGCAGGGTTAAACACAAAAAATGGGTAAAAATTCACAAAATTTTGATTTTGAATGAGTGTAACTTTTCAACAGTTGGAAGAAGACGAACAAGTAAGGTATCGTTGAAAAGGTCAAAAGGTCTTCTACATTTTTTCTTAACACAAAGTGACCCTTGAGTGCCCCTGTAAAAAGTTATAGAGTACATCGTGAAATAAGAGCAAAAAAACTTCAACGCCCTCTAGCGGCGAAACTGTTGGGATTTTCCCCCCCCCCCTCCGATACGATTTTTTGTTTGTCTTGATGAGACCTATCTATGGTATCAAGGTTAAGCAAACCAAACGGGACACCCTGTATATTGAAAAATGAAAAAGAAATTTTTCAACTCTGGTTTTCCCTTGTTAAGTAGTGATTACTTGGAATGCACTACGTACATACATACATAGGTATATAGTGACCGAACTAAATATAAAGTCGATGGATTTTTTCTCGTCAAAACGAAGTGGTGATAAAAATTAGTTTTTTATTTTTCAAATTTAAAATTTTTGATATATTTAAACTTAAAAGCAAAAAGAGATCATGAATTTGTCTGTTTTTTGATTAAAAATTTCAAGAACATACTCAGAATCTGGTATAACAATATGCGAAATAAAATTAGGTTATTTCATATTATTACTTTTAAAATTCAGAAATTAGTTAGAAAATCGAAATTTTTGCCTTGAATTATAAAACTTTAATCGTTTTTTTTCTTTAATTTTCTACCGCTATATGTAAATATATTTGGATACCTTTATTCTTTTTATTTTTCCTTCGGGTGTTAATAATTAAGATAAAGCTAAACAATTTTGAAAATATACATTTGTACATACATAAAATTGATGATGCATTAATCGAGTTAAGCTACTACCAAAGACTTACATAATATGTATTAACTTTATTGATAAAATTCTTTTTTTTTTTTAAATTATTACAGAATAACATAAAACTTACTTACCGAACTTCAAATTTTTATACACAGTCAAATAGAAAAAACTGTATAATAATTAAGAAACAAAACTCAAATTATTATATTCTTTTCTTCAGTTCTTTTGTTTGTTTGTATCATATTAAATGCATAAGCATATTTTTAAAAAAAATATTTCTTGACATGAATCAATTTATTAAATATTTACAAATTTACTCAACAAAAAAATTTATTTAAAAAACAATTGAATAATAGACTCATATAATATAATATACAATAATATATTTAAAAAAATCTACCATAAAAACACTCATCATTCAAAATGTTATTATAACTGCTATATCGTAGATTTTTTTTTTTTTTTTCAATATTTAAAAAAAATCATTTAACAAGATAGAAATTTATAACTACTGACTGGGATTTATTAAAATTAATTTGCTTAGTGGTATAAGATAAATCGCTTTTGGCATTTCAATAAAAAATACGGCTACCTCGCTCATTTACACTTTAATTAGGTGTGTAGGTTGATAATATAATACTTTTTTTTAAATAATTCTATCATATTCTGCACACAAAAAAAAACTACACACATATACTAAATATATATTAAATTCCAACAACTTTATCTTTAACACACGTCAAATTTTTTTTTCTTACCTTTATTATTTGTCTTCATTATGTTGCATGATAAAGGTGTTCCCCTACAATATAGCATTTAGATGAAGAAAAAAAAATAATAATAATAACAATAAATATAATACAACAATACTTAAAAGCAAAACAAAATAAAATTTAAGAAAAAAAAAAATTAATAATGGAAAAAATGAATTTAGTCATAAAGGTAATATCTGAAATATCTCACATCAACTACCGCATATTATTATAATCAAGTTATGATATATATGTAGTATGTACTGTACATAATATATTTTTAAAAAATTAAATAAACATCCAGAGCATCCAGACATGAAATTAATAATATGTAATACAACTCCATCTTCTCCAACTTAGCCAGAAAAATGATCTTGTCGCGCACATGGTTTTAATAGATGCTTATAGAAGATAGTTCACGTTTCTTTAAATTTTCATTCAAATTTGGCGTGAGGTATGAAACATTTTGTTGACATTCAATTACTACGCAGATTGTTGTATAATAACATTTTTCTTCTTTTTGTTTTACTGTCTTTTTACCTTGTGCGTTTTTTATTCTTCTTATCTTGAACTGCTGTATTTTTTTTCCTTATTAAATACAAGAAGTGTTACTGATCATGTTCTTAGATTTTTGTTGTTGTATAATTTGATTTTTTTGTATTTCATTTTTACTGATATTAGATAAATAATACACATGTGTACATATTTATATGTATAATTTATTCATTCATTATATTAACATAAAAAGATTTATAATAGAACATCATTTTTAAATTCCATTGAATTTACCAAAATTTACATAAGATTTACATATATTAAATTATTTTTATAGAAAAACGTCATTATTTTGAAAATCTGTAGATTCTAGATTCTAGTATAATATGAATTTGGACTATTTCTTTAAAAAAAAAAAAAAAAATGTGTTTTTACAAAGTAAGTTTGAAAATTTATCAAAAAACTGGAGCTGAAATTGAAAGAATTGTAATATATACATAATATGTAGGTTTTCTGATATTCCTAAAAAAATAGTGCTGTTTAAGTAATATATACTACTACTTCAAAAATATTAGAATTCATCAATATTGAATCTATTAACGTCAGTGTACTTCGAGGTTATTTGAAGATGGAACTTAATCAATTTTGATTAATATTTATTAGCTTGTTTCAAGTGCTTATTTGTTCCAATAAGTTCATAAAACAGTAGTTGTACCAAGTACACTAAGCCGAAGTGTACATGAAAAAACGAATAATTAAAAAGTAATTATTGTGTCTCTAACAAGTTCTATAAATCAAAGTTACTTGGTAGTGAAAAAAAAAAGTAAAGTAAAATTTACTTTAAAGCAGCGATGCATTTTTGAAGAAACAATTTTAAATTAATTGTTTTTTTCTTACTAAAACGAACAAAAGCATAAAATATTGATTTCAACCTAATTTCCAATAAATAAAAACACGTTTTACTAAATAAAAAAACACCAAAAATTTAAAATAAGATCAAAACTCATAAGCAAAAACCAGAAATACAAGAAGTCCTCAGAATTATTCTTATCAGTAAGAAAAATGAACTATTCATTGACCTAATCGAATTGATTTGATTCAGTTTTTTAGTTTTCTTGTTTTTTTTTGTTTTGTTTTGATACTTAATTAATGAATTAAAAATAATATTCCAAAATACAATAGCACAGAAAAACAAAAAACAAAAATAGAAATACAATATAATATGTAATTTAATTTTATTCTAAATACACAATACTTTTATTATGAAAATATTTCATATACAAAAAAAAAACAAAAAAATTCATAATCAAAAATAAAAACATTATTGAAGAATATATAATAATGATAATAATACATCAACCGAATAATATACACTGAAAAAATTTACATTCAAACATACATACATATGTACGAGTATGTATATGTATATAGCAGTATAAAATATAACTAACTGAAGTGTGTGAAGAAATATAATAATAAAGTGATTTATCACTTTAGTAATTCATAAAACTTGAATAACAATAGTCCATAATGTACTTTGACAAGATACTACAATAGATTAAAGAAACAAACCTTATTTTGAAGTCATGGAATATAATATAATATAAGTTATTTACGTTTTTAAAAATAAAAATTTATACAAAAAACATATTTATATACATATAATATTATTGAAGAACAAAATAACACACATAGTATACAATACATGTACTGTAGATACCATATTTATAATACATAACATTTTTACAAGATTCAAAACTGACCCTTCATCTTACAGTTTACTGTGTGATGCTATATTATGAATATAAGAAAACAAATAAATATGAGAGCATTTATTATTTCTCTTTTATTCATATCTTCATGCATAACATCAACTATACATATGCGTATGTATGTATATTCTTGAATTAAAAAATTAAACAAAAAAAATTTATTAAAAGTTTATAGCACGGAAAAATAAAAAATCTTTAAAAATAAAATTAAGATGAACGAGCGTTCAAATATAAAATGAAAATAACAAAAGGCCTAACGATAGATCCTATTGGAATATCACACATTACCAGTGGAATTACGAATTACGCGCGTCTATTTTTTTTTATTTTCGTTTCACACTTGCGCGTTTTTCAAGTAGAGTATCAAATAAGTCGAAAAAAGATGCGATAAAGAAAATGAGTTCTCAGCAGGTGACAGTCCAACGTCGCATCAAAAAACATTATATGTATATGTTTTTTCTTATATTCCACTTACCCTATATGCTTATAAGAAGTATTCCATTTTTTTTTCTTTTGCATAATATTCGTTAACTGATATTTACTATACCTAAAATAATACAGGTATGTTTAAATAAATTTTAGAATTTAGAATAAAAGTTTGACTTTTATAACGCCTTACGTCAACCATAAAAAAGCCGACAAAACCGACACTGTTCTAACTTTAAATACAAAAATAACAAAAAAGTTAAATATAACAACAACAAATACACGAATAAAATATTTTGGTTATAAAGAAAAAGGACTTGCATTTTAAGAATCAAGTATTTTAAAAATTTTTATGTGGGGGACAACAAGATATCTATAGATAAGTAGATAGATACTATAGTAAAGTATGGAGGTGTAAAGGGAATTTCTTGATTAACACAAGACATAAATTGTTAGTCAAATCATCTTTCTTTATTATTTGAATACAAGTTTAATATTAATAATGAAATAATAATATTAACAAAAACAACAATAATAATACAACATCAAACAAAATAATGAATGTAACAGGAAAAGAATTGATGAACAGAACGACCAAAAAGATTTAAAAAAAAAATCAAATCATGTACCTACAACAATACAAGCATTTATTCTTCATTAAAGTTATTTCTGTGTTTTATCTTTCGTTCAGGAATTTAATTCTGGCCTTTTTTTTTTCTTCTTAAAGTTTAGATTGAAATTGATGACCATCCATTGGATAGTTGTTGTTAGACTGTATGGCGGTTTTAAAGTGATTCTTTACATGATTTTTATACAACATAGATACTCTTTTTTTGTGTGTAAAATATTATTCTTTTTCAGTTGATGGTTTTATTTTATTTATTTTTTTTTTTTCTACCTTCTGAGGGCATTTCTGGTCGCCATAAGGTCTCGGAAAAACCAGACAGAATGGAACCATGCAGTGAACATTTAGATTTAAAATTGGTTTTATGTTTGAAACTTTAAAAAAGAATGATCAATGAGAATTTAACGTGAGTTTTTCATATATTTTTTTTTCAACGTTTTTGTCAATTTAATTTTAAAGAAAACAAAATTATTTCTTTTATACTTGTCAAAACTGAAAATAAAACATTGTCAAGGACAGAATTAACTGTTTTTCTTAATAAATAAAAAAATGTTTTTATATAAAAAAATATACATTTATAACAAAAAACTGAATAATATCATGATTTTATTGATAGAATATAAATTTTATTTATAAAAAATTTTTAAACACAAAACACCTTGATAATTCATAGAACATCATTTTTTTTTTCGATTGAATTATTATTATTTTTTTAAATTTCGTTACTAAATTCAATTTATTTTAAAATGTATGGAGAATAGTGTCACTAATTAATTTCTATTCAACTCTTCCCCACATTTTTAATTGATTTGTAGTTTTTATCATTTGATATTTTTTTAATAATTTTAATTTCATTTCTTTTAAATAACGCTCATGAAATTCAACAAAAATAATAATTAAATTTTAAACATAAAAATAGTTTTTTATTTTCTTAATCAATTCAAAATTTATTTCGTAACGGATATTTTTTTTTTAATGTTAAAAATGAAGCTGCAAAATTGTTGTACAATAAAAATAAATTAAATGTGATTTGATACATCATCTTTTCATAAACACACATTTATTGTTTGTAAGAATTTCTTTTCTTTTTTTTATCTTTTTTTTTTTTTTTTTGCTTCTTGTATTCAAAATAAGATTATTGTCCACTGTGTTAAATAGAAGTAATATTATTATGCGTGACATGAGAAAGTTTAAACAAAAACAAGATTTTTTATAAAGCTACTCTAAATATACTACATTTTCAACATACATACTCGTATATATATAATATAACTATTTGATTATTATTTTCATTTACATTTACTGACCCTCCACTTTCCCTTGGTATTGTAAATCTTCTTTTTTTTTTCATCTCTCTGATTTTATTTTATTCTATTTTTTTTCTTTTCTTTTTATTATTATCTCATATTAAGAACAATCACAGATCTGTCAAAAACAATCAAAGTAAGACACGTCAAAATTTCACATTCATCAAATTGAAGAAAAGTTTTTTTTTCCTGAAAATTCAGTTATCCTGTATGACGTATATAATACAATAAAATTAAACTGACCCCTTTCTTCTAAATAACATAACATATACAATTCCCATCATTTTTAAGATAATTTTCATTTTGAAATGGTATCATCTTCACATCTTTTACTCTAAAATAAAGAGACAAGAACACAAGGACCAAAACTACAGGATACACAACAGAGAAAAAAAAATGTATTTGTGTGTATTATAATTCTTATACAATAAATAGAACAAACTGTCCCATAAGTGAATCTTTTTAAATGAATGATATGGAATTTTTTGAACCGGAACTGGCATGTTTTTCTAATCCTACTTTTTTGTTAACAAAGTACAAAAGATACAGTACACAGTACATTAAATTAAATCTGAAAGAAAATAATATATATAATTCATTTGTATGACCTAAGTAAAAAATTAAACATACATCATATATCTAATTCATGAGACCGTTAAGAGTCCCAAAAGTAGACCATAACTTCTTTGATTATATCATTTTTTTTTTTTTTGCTCTATAACTTATAATTTATCCTATTCGAAATCCCTTTTTTTTGTTTCTTAAGGACAGAAATCATATATAGGGACCATAAACTAAAATTTTAAAACGTTTAACACGTGAAATTAAAAGGGGTAATACATTGTACCAGAAAACTACTTTTGATTAGATGTGAACAAGAAAATTGTTTATAAGTGCAAAAAACAAAAAACAAAACAACAGATAAGCATTACTGGTAGACATCAAAAACTACCCCAACAATTTTCTAGATTTTCTTGTTCTTTTAATTTGGGTAATATATTTAAAGAAAAGGTTAAAAAAAAAACATTATTTTATTTTATCTTCATGGCATCGTCTAGGGTTGTTGCTTATATTCTCAATTGTTTTTATAGCCTTTGAGCTTATTTTTTGTGTATTATTATAATGAAAAGGGTCAAATCCTGATTTCAGGTGTTTTACCTACCTACATAATTATTTTAATAGAAATATTTCTTGTAACGATTTATAAATTTATATGTTATGATAATCTAATACTTTTTTTATATCCTTTTATATTATTATATTCTTGTGTATGATTATTTAGAACTATGTAATCTTTTTTTTTTCTGTTTTTGCCAGCATGACTTTACAATTTCTGCGATGATTTAGTGTATTACCGCGTCATTAGATCTGATACGATTGTCTCAAAAAATAATTTTTAAATTTCATATTAAAATATGAAATACATATGTAAAATTTGAAAAAAGGAAAAGCGTAGAGAATTAATTTTTTATTGTGAAAATTACTCAGAACTGCGAAATAATTTATTACACAAAAGGTCTAAGATAGGTACATACTCGTATATATATTCTTCTTTTTTTTTTTGGTTTTTTTTTTTAAAATCATCAAGAAATAAGTTTGAATAGCAATTTATGTATAAAACGTTATATAACTTTAAAAAAAATTATGTGAAAACAACATACAACAACGTAATTATCATAATCATTAACATGTTGATGCAAATGATTGCTATTGGCGTCCACCATCCTTCAAGAAATTAGTAATCAAACAAAATAATCTGAACAACTAAAGTTAAAAAACAATCTTTTATAGTAATATCAAAAATTTCAGAGTAAGATATAAAAAAAAACTTTCAAAATAAAAGAAAAGTTTTTGGCAATTCTTAAATTAAACTTAATTTGAACCCATTTTTGTTTTTCAAAGCACACTGGAGATAAAACCAGTTTCCATACCATGAGGAAAGATTGCATGTATTAGAAATTTTACTCCCTCTACAACAGGGTGTAAATTAGTTTATAATTCTAAATACAGGAATATTGGTATAGAATGTAGTCTTGAGCAATTTTTCTTGCTCATCATATTTTTTCAACAAATTATAACACATTTTACCGCAGATCTATATGCATGTATTTTTCTTATCCCTCATCACAGTACCTTTTTGGTTAGTTCAATGAAATTTCTTTCAGGACAAATCGTTTGTAGGATATCCGGTAGTATTTGTCTATTAAAAGGCAATATACTTAGCAAACAAACATTTAAAAATTAATTTCTAGCATTTTTAAAAACTGCTTAACTATTCAGAAATTCAGGCAAGAATTTTAGTTAATTTACATCATTGTTTCATTCTTAGTTGTTTTTTTTTTGTTACTTCCTCATTGGCTCAATTAACTTTAAAAATTAAAATTTAATTTGCATTGAGACATACATATAAGTATGCATACATATGTATCTCAATGTTTTTTTATAACTGTCTTAATTTCGGTTAAAGATTAGTTTTCGTTGTGAAACCAGGCATCACTTCTTTATGAATTACCCTAAAACTACAAAACTGTTAAATATGATACCACCGTGTGACTAAGTATTCTAACTTCTAACCATTACTTAAAAACATTAAAAGCACATAAGTAAAAAAAATAATGACGATCCTTCAGGTTTATTTCAACATTTTTATAAAGAAAATTCAACAGAGCACTTTTGTTCAAAGACCTCTAAGTTTTTAAAATTTTTATAAAAGCTTTCTAATTAATTATATCTTCTTCTTTTTTTAAAAAAATTCGATAATTTGTCTCAGATTTTAAAACTTTTGGTACAGTTATAAAAAAATATTACTTTATTGTTAATCCATTGGAAAATTAGACATTTGTATTAAAAATTACGCCCAAATTTTTTTATTGAATTATATACTTATATCAAATCTTTCAAAATTGAAAATCCAATAAAATTATAGCCTAAAACTGATTGCTCTAAAAATGACTTGTAGTAAAAATATTCAACAAAACTTAAAATATTAATACAGTTCATTTTATTTTTTGTTCAATTAACAAACAATTTAATTTTGTAATTTAATTCATTAAATTACAAATAATTCATTCAATTTTTTAAGAAATATAGTTAACATTAAAAATATTTGAAAATTTGTAACTTTTTTATGCTTCATATTTTATTAGAAAAACAGCTATCTACACACTAATAATAGGTACCTACATATATATATATATATATACTTAGTTGCTTTTTTGTCAGCTAATATAACATAAAATTTAGCTCAATCTAATTATTATTAGAAAATTAGACATAATTGAATTAGCTAACTTAATATAGTTTAAAAAAAACCTCAAACCAATATAAGAAAAATATTATGAATACTTAAATTGGTAACAAGAATAATTTAAATGAATGACTTAACAAATTAAAAAACCAAGAAAAATTTAACATTTAAAGTGTTTTGGAAAAATTTTTACATTTTACTTTTTTTTTGTTCTTAATAATTTTTTTTTATTTAAAATTTTAATAATAAAATGGCTTTTTATAAAATATATAAAAATGCATACAAAAACCATTTCGAAAAAAAAAGTAAAAAAGAAAAAAAAACCTGTTTCTCAAATGCAACCACGCCTCATGGAAACAATCATTAAATTAAGCACTTTTTTTTCTACATATAATCAATGTAACATGGGGTATTAATATTCTTTTAAGACACCCCGGAAAAAAGGAAATATTTACGTACATTTTTGTTTTTAGTATATATGTATGTGTTTACATATTTTGTAACGATATCATAAATTTTCATGCTGTGTCTTTGAATTTAATTCGTCTTTTCAAAATGTAACTTAATTCATTCAAAAGGTGTGTAATATCATATACGCCAACACTATTTATATACTTATATGTACATACATACATACATATTTTATATTTAAATGCATCAGGTAGAGAGAGATATCTACATAATATATAATATGATATTTGAATGTATCGGCCTTAATCGATTCCAGGTGACAAAACAAAAAATAAAATGAACCCTAAAAAGAATACATTATACCGCATTTCATTCTTTTATTTTTCAACTATTCTTCAGTTCTCATTTTTTTTCTAATAGATAGTTTTCACCATTATTATTATTATTATTAAATTTCTTTTAATTTAAAAAAAAAAAATAAAGGATACTCAACAACGATGGAGATCAATAAAATTTGCCTGTCATCTTATATTCAATTGCTATCTTTGTAAGGAAATAATTAATTGTTCATGCTTTCTAATACAATTTTGAATTAAATTTATAAAATATGTAAAGAAAAAGATATAATTAGCGTGTTTTTCAATTATATTCCTAATTACATCCACAAAACATTTATTTTTACCGTCTTATTTTTCTTTTCTTTTGTCTTCTCAGCACACAGATGTTGGTTCAATCACATTTCATCAAGTGAAAATAATCCAAAATTTACTTAAACATTAACAAAAATTATTATTAAAGTACCAATCACCATACATCTGTTGCGCCTTGAATATTTTAACAAAAATAAATAAAATCCTTTTTTTTTTTCTCTGAATTTTATTTTCTCAGATTTTTATGTATTTTCATTTAATCGGACTTAACATGAAAAACAGATCAAACATTCAAATCTACTAAATCTCGGTGTCAAAAGAAATAAAGGACTTTTACTGATTTAATCTTATAAAATACAAAAAAAAAAAAAAAAAAAGGATTTCAGTTTTTCGAGATTACATGTTGTAATCCTTTTTTTTTTCTTTTTCAACGTAAATGTATTCAACAATAGATCCTTAATATGTACAAAATAATGATAAATTCTACATTATTTTTAAAAAGAAGAAGAAAAAAAACACAAAGAAACAAAAAAAATACATTTTATTCAATTATCTAAAAACTTTAAAAGGACAACAAATTAAAAATTTAAATATACTCCTATTTAAAATCATTCTTTTTGACTGACAATAAATTCAAATGGAAAAGATAAAATACAAAAATAAAAAGAACAAAAAACAATATAAATTTTTATTCTTTTATAATTTTAGAAAAGAAATTGTGTGCAAAACAATTAAAATGATTCTATTCATTTTCATTACTATATAATAAAAGCCTTTTGAAATTCATTTAAATTTTTTATCATTCATCTTGAATATCTTAAATAATACTAAAAAAAAACAAAACAAAAGACAATTAAAATTAAGAAAATTATATGATATAACTTTTTCTTCTATTGAAATAATATACAAAATTCTTTTCTCATGAATTTTTAATGAGTTTGCAATTTTTGTTCTACATTCAAAGTATGTATACTCGTATATATTTACTTTTTTGAATGGGTTCTTATGTATTATGTTCTTTTTTATTAACAGAATTATGTAATTATTTCTATTATTACGTAACATTTTATTTTCAATGTGAATATAAAAATTATTTTATTTTTAATTTGCAGAAAGATCGTTTCGATTTTTATATGAAATCTTATTTTGCTTTGCAATCAAAAACAAGAATTGAAGATTAAGATAGTAGAACGGTTAGAAGATACCAATAAACCAGGAGACCAGCAGATCTTGTGTAAATTGAACATTTCTAATATTCAAACATTCAAGAGACCTGAAAATATGTAGAAAATCAGAATTCTTTATGATCTCTCATTAAACTTTGGAATCCGGCCATGTAAACAGCTTATGTGATGGTCTCCACTCTCCACTGCTAGTTCTGGTCTTCAAAGCAAATTTTCATCTGAATTTTAATTTACTTATGCTATTTTCAAAATAAACGGTTTTTTTAATTCTCAATCTCTTATTCTCCAGAAACCAGTTTCAACATTTGAGGTCTTTTTTTATATAAAAAGTAAACATTAAAACTTTTGTTAGTATTTTATTTTAAGAAAAAAATTGTTAGAAATCTCAAAGTTACGAAAAGATTTCTTCAGTAAAGTAGTGATTTTTTTTCAATTTAAGGTCTAATTTTCACAATTTTTTTTACTTTTTCACTTATCTGTTTTCCTATTTTCTTAATAGAGTAAACATTATGTCCTTTGATTTTTTGTTTTTAGTTAGTGGTTTAACCCTTATCCTCTTTTTATTTTTATTTTTTTTTGCTTCTGTTTCTTACTGATTTGTTTTTTTATAAATTTTTTTTAAATTTTATGTAGAAATTTAATATTTAGTTAAACTTCAAAATAGTCAAACTTCAAAATAGTCAAACTTCAAAGACGCCTGTTAGAACAGCAAATATAAAGAATCTTATGTTAAAAACAGCTTATTTCTGTAAACATTCCAGAGATCGATCTCTATAAGAATGGCGTGTTTTATTTTCTCTTTCGTAATTTTCGCTTATTTTTTTTTATTAAAGAAGAAATGACAATTTGTTGTTCAACAATAGTTTTATCGTGTGAACATAAGAGAATAACTTCAAAACAAAATACAAAAAACCATCAAACAATTGTCGTCCGTACCGTGTAAAATACGTCAATTCATTTACTTTTTAGTCTCTAGACCAAAATTTTGGAATACTAGAGATTAAAATTTAGCATCCTATGAAAAACATGGAGATTTTGATTCAGAGATCAAAAGTCTCTTGTCGTGTAAACCTACCATTATATTAGAGGTGGTAAAATCACGTAAAAGTATAAAAATACTATCCATCTGACACCTTCAAAATAAATCAAATTACAAAACTTGAAGAAAGCTGTTTTCTCTATTACGCAAATATAATGAAAATTCATGACAATATTTTTACCAAAAAAATTCTACTAAAAAAAACCAAGCGAAAAAAAAAGAGCTAAAAAAGTAAACTTTAAATAAAAGACATACGAGGACAAGGAAAATCGATTCGAAATAAATGAGATAATAAAATAGGAGGGAAGAAGAAAAAAAATTTCGTTCATAAAATTTATTAATAACGATAAATAAAATGAAGTTCTAAGGAAATATTATTCAATTTGGAAAAAATACAGAATTTTCTAAAACTTATATGTATGTGTAGTACAATTCAGTTGACCAAATTAAATTGTCCACAATTTGATGATTAGAAAACTTTAATTCCAATAATTCAACTTCAAATTATAAAAGCAAAATTTTTTCGAATGTTGCCCAATGAAAAATTGAAAAGGACAATAAAAAATCTGAATACAACAAACGTTTTAATGTGCCTTAAAAAGTACAACAAAAAAAGAACTTATAACATCACTACTCAAAATTTTGATGTATTAAATCCCCTAATATGCATATTTTTATATCTTTTTATATTTCCTTTTAGTAAAACTTCAATTTATCCTTTGAACCGATTATATTGGCTTTTTAATAAATATGTCTTTATACAGATTCTTAATATGAATAATATTGAATGCATAAGACTAGAACGCGTGAAACTTTTCTATCATAGAAAAAATGAAAAATTCTTTTTAAACTTCTTTCTAAGTAATCGGTTGTTGTTATAGAAACTTTTCTTTAAGAAAAAAGATTTTTTTTTAACTTTTTCTTTCTTTTTTTTTTTTTTCACAAAAAGAAAATCTACTCACACAATTGTTTGCTCTTTTGAGCATAAAAAACTTTAAGAAAAAAAATTATTTATTACATGTAAGAAAAAAAAATTCACATCAAAAGGGAATTATTTCTTACAAAATAAAGTTGATTGCTAATTTTGTGAAAAAAAGCACAAATATAATATACATACATATACATATATAGTATAGTATATGGAGAATAAATGTATGTTTTAGAGATAATTTTTGATAAAATTATAAGAAGGTGATTCTCTTTAACTTTTCTTCATTTTTCCAATAATATTTACAAAGTATTTTTTAAACACTTTGCCATTTAAATTTCTTTATTTGCACCTGTAACGTACGAAAACTAAATATATCATTTTCGATCAAATACATTTGTTTCTTCTCTTACCTTTTTTTATAAACTTTTAAATTTTTGAATGAATGAATTTGCAAAAAAAAAAATTTATAAAAAACGAGTAAAAAATTTTTGTTTTCAAAATCAAAAAAAAAATAAAATAAAATAAATAAACTATGAACAACTTTGTGAAATAAAATCAACTGTCAACATTTTTTATACAATTGATTTTCAAAATAAAAAGAAGTCCCAGAAATGTCTCTTCCTCATTATATCTATCACATAGGTACACATAAAAAAAAAAAATCTCTTTGTAGATAAATTAGTTTTGGCTATTATTAGACATTCAATGAAAGAATTCTATAATGTTATTTTTTGCTTTTTATTTTATTTTATTTCTGTAGAATCCCTATAAAGGTATGTTTGTTCTTGAATGAATAATACATTACAATAGATACTAAAGGACATATATCAGGATATATGTTATTTGTATTTTATTCAATAGTCTTTTAATAGTTTTGTTGTGCACTGAACGCTTCTAAAAATAATACATAATTGTTATTCTTATGAATGAAAGATTTTTCTTCTTTTTCATTTGTTTTTTTTTTCTTCAATGACAGTAAGATATTTTTTAAAAAGCCATAATTTGGTATCAGATACATTTAATACACAATTTATTGAAAATGAAATGAATGAAACAGTGGGGAGTAGTTAAGGATATTCTTTGAAATAATTCTTTCGTTCTATATTATAATTTTACTGAAATTTCTCGTTTTCTTTTTTAATAATTTATACGAAATATAATTTATTTTGTTACACTTTTTATGGTTTCAGAAGCAATTAAAGAATATCACGATAAAACATCACACAGAATACCTTTTTTTTTTTATTGAAAAAAAAAAATGTAATATATTTAAAATTTTTAGGTTTTTAATTAAAAACACCTAACCATAAAATATCTACAGAATACAATTAAGTTAATTTTATATCAAATAGGTGCTTTAAAATACAATAGAATTCTACTCCTATAATCTTAACGCACTTTTTTTTTTAATTCAAGCTATGTCTATAATTTAAAAAAAAATAAGTTAATTTTCCTACACATACTTTTTTTTAATTGCCCATTCTTCTCACATTAATATTACAAAAATGTCCTGTTACTGTAACATACACACACAATTACATTCGCATTCAGGCTTTGACGAAACAAATTTTTTTATTCCTTTACATTTATTATATTATATTTGAAAATTGGATATCAAAATTGCGTGTAAGCATGTAATCTTTTATCCATAATCCGATTATAAGGTGACCATTTCACGCATCGAAAAATTCACTTTCTTTCTTTTTTCTTTTTTTTTTCTTCATCATTTTTGAATGGTCACATCCATTTATGCTTCATTGTATACATAAAAGATTTTGTTCGTATAAAGGGAAATTAACAAAACAACGAAGAGAAAAGAAGAAAAAAATCAATCTCCAAGACATTTTATTAAAAGAATTATAATGCGTAAGAAAATAATATGAAAAGCAGTCAGCTTTTATACTAGTCAAGAGCTTTGTATTATTTTCAATTTCTTTTATATAAATATAAAATGGTCAAAGTCAAAGCTTAAGTTATAGCTAATATAAGGATAACGTAAAGATTTCTTATAAGGATAAAAAAAAGTATAGGGATTTAAGTATATTATGTACATATGTCTTTGGTTATCGATAATATTCGTCATTTTGTAAAATAGTTAAACGTGATTAGACTAAGATTTTTATTAATTGAATAAAATAGACTTGAAAAGGACACTCTGTATAAAGTCACTGTATAAATAGGCGAACAAGCTGCAAATGATTTGACTTGTGTAATTTGTATAGTAAGAATTATTTCAAAAAATAAATACATAGTACAATTTTTCGGAGACGGTATATGATGAAGTTATCTCGGACACCTTTGCTTTAACGATCCAATATTTGACATATTACCAATAACTTTGTTGAAATGCCACATTTTCGGTCAATCAAATAATGCAGTTAATTGCCTGAAAATTCCTAAAGGACTTGAAAAATATTTTTTTACCATCCAACTTTGTCATCATTTACAAAACACATATCCACCCTCGTCTTTAAGGAGAAATTCGAAAATTCACCGTAGGGTAAGCACAATTTTGGGGCTGCTAACGTATGGTAAACTAACCAATATGGTACGTAATCAAATCAACCATTGCCAACCAAACAACTTTGGTGAATTATCGAATATTGTAGATTTACTTTATTTAAATAATAAACGATGTAACAATGACAACCGATGAATTTTATTTGAAACCAAATTCTGAGCGTATACTGAAATATATGATTATAGTCAATCTTATAACAGTCGACTTCTAAGATTTCTACTGCATATGTGATGAAATTTATACAAAGTGTGCAAGAATTCTTTTCTCCTAATATGAATGTAAAATTTTAAAAATAATTATTCAAATAAAAAAGAATTTTAAATATAGCACATTTTCAAGACGGACTAAAAAGTATAAAATATATAATTTTTCCTAGCCCCATACTGATTCTTAACCTTATACAGATAATCTTGAAAATTTGTGATTCCGAATTTTAATAGCTATGGAAACACTTGTAAGATTAAAAACGAAAAATGTGGGACACTACTCTTTACACTTCTTCTATTATCTTGCGAAATGTTTGCATCTCCATCTTCTTTTTAATTATTATACGTTTTGTTTTTTATCCAAGCTTATTTTATGTAACTTCAATTATTAAAATGTAATTATTATATTTGAACAAATAAACATTTTGAAAAATGTATTAAATTGCTAATTTTTTTTTCTATTTTTATTTTTCTATCTGAAGTGGAAATTGAATTATATTTTTCCTCCTTTATAAATTTCTATTATATGTACATTCATAAGTTTACAAACTACACATTTTATAGACCAAATAAATTAAAAATAAAAAGAACAAACTCTTCATGATCAATTAAATGGAAAAAATATATATTATTATGAATATCAATTTGTAACGGTTACAAAAAATTTTTGCGCCAATAAAAAACAATTCCATTGAATATTAACTCTTTTAAAAATAATATAAAATAGAATCCTTTGTAGACATATTCAATTGATAAGTCATAAATAAGCAAATCATTTCAATTCATGTGAAAAATGCAAATTTTAATTCATTCCATTTTATTGATTCTTTTATAATAATTGTAATTTACAAAATGTGAAATAGATATAAACGACAATCTAAATATCTTTCATGTTTAGAATTATCATGTTTGCAAAGATTCTTCATTGTGTTTCTTAGAAAAAGATTTTTTATTTTCATTACGACAGATGCAAACAAGAAAATTCACGTGAACCGATTTACACAAAAAAAAATCCTTGTGATGAAACTGATACTTTTTTTTTTATTTTTGAAATCAAATTTTAAATTGAATTAAAAATAGGTTAAGTGCTTGTATGAAACGAAAATTATTCTAAGCGTGAAAATGCAAAGAAAATAATTTGGAAATTTGTATTTATTCAAAGTGAAAATTTTGTTTTAAAATTTTAATGGTATATAATTTATCAACGTAAAATTATTTTAAATATGTTCAGATATGAATGAAAATGAAAAATCATTTTTTCATTTTAAAAATTGTTAAGTGGATAAGTAAGCTCATACATGATCATTTTCGGAAAAATCGGAATATGTTAGTAGGTTATGTGTGTTAATTTTATTGTAAAATCCGAAAGTTTCAACCTTTTTTCTATGTAATTTTCTGACAATTTCGTACTAATAAATAAATTACAGATTAATAGGTCAGTTTTGGAGAACTTTAAAAAAAATAAAGGTCAGAACTAAAAACAAAAATCCCACAATAAAAGCTAAAAAATGCATTATTTTGAAAATTCAAAAAAAAATAGTTAACTTGGCACCTTAGGATATTATATTAAATTATTTTCGAGATTTTTTTCTAGAGGTTTGTTTCCTCTCAAGTAACTTATTTTTTTTTTTTGCACTGATACGATACCTGATACGCACATATGTACATATACATATATACGTTTGTAAAGAATAAAATATTGTATTGTTCTTGCTGTTCTAGAAAAGTTATAGGTGTGCCGAAAGGGTAAAAAATGTATCTTTTTTGAATTCCAAACGATCTTTTATGGCAAAACTTTGTTAAAATACCATTTTTGACCCTTTCAGCACACCTATGATCCTTAATCACATGATAACGGATAGCACTATTGAACTGAAGTTTTTTTGTTTTATTATACACAATAATAGCTTTCAAAATAAATATAAAAAAAATTTTCGGTAGGGAATTTTTTTTTTCAGGAGCCCAATTAATTGAGAAAATTTTTGGAAAAAAAAATTTCACGTTTATGATTTTTTTTTCTTAAAAATGAGATTATTACATACAATAAGTAATATACCAAATGAAAGGTAGTTTTAATAGCCATTTATAATAAAAAGAAAACTTTCGATACATGAAGTGCAAAAAAAGTTACAGGCGATTTTGTGTTGAAAGGTCTTGCATAAAATTTATAATTTTGAACACCCTCTAGCGGCGAAAATAGACACGATAGAAAGTTTCACTACTATAATTTTTTTCATGAAATAGTCCAAGGAGTATCGTGGTACCACTCTTGGTAGTTAGAAACAAAACACCCTGTATATGTATGTACTTATGTATACATAGTTTGCTGCACTTATAAATAATATATAAAAGCAATTATTGTATCTTTTATATTTTTCAAGCATTTAATTTATTTTCTTTACTTTTTTTCAATATAGCAAAGTATTTTCAAATTAAGAAATTATACAAATCATTATAAACTATTAAGATCAATAAATATCCGATAAGTTCAATTTCATTCATTTGAAGAAAAAAAAAATTTCACTTTATTCACCTTCTGTTATCTCACAGCAGGATGTTTTATTTTAATAATACATTATACCTATATCATTTTACAAAATAAAAATAGAAAAAGGAGAGAAAAAAAAACCACATACATACATATCTTTCCAGTAGCAACTTCAAAAATGATAGGATCTACTGAATTTCTTTATTTTCCATTTATTTCATTTTAGTTTCACACTACCGTAAAAAAAATGTGAAAGCTATTAAGATAGACAACATGACGCCTTGAAATCAAAATGAAAGTCATCTTTAATTTTTTTAAACATATTTAAAAAATAAAAAGTAAAAAAAAAATAATAATAATAATAAAAATAAGTTGCAATATTATATTTGTTACAGTTTTTGTAATAATACAAAAGAAAAAGCGTAAAATTTAAATAACATAACATATTGATAAACTAAAAATTTTAATCATGAAATTTTCACCTCTTAAAAAAAAAAGGGAAAAGATGTTCAAAAATGATGAAAAGAAAATGATATTGCAAAAACTTTATGAGTGCAATTTTCATTTACCAAACAACAAAAAATTGAATAGTAAATGAAAAAATAATTGAACGTATTTGTTGTGAAATATTCAAAAATAATTAACTTAAAACAACAACAACAACAACAACAACAAATTAAAGAAACAAAAGAAGAACAAAACAATTAAGATTTTAAAAAATTAGTGTGATGATTGATTATGTTATATCATACAGGAGTACCTATAATTATTTATTCTTATAGGTGCGTCGAATTGTTTTTTTTTTTTTTAAATTTGAAATACAATAAAATGAAAAAAGTCATTTCTACCAAAGAATGTCAAAATCAAATTAATTTGACTTTGTTAGAAAATGTTTGATTAAAGTCGAAGCCTTATAGAAAATTTTACAAACGTCATGTGTTAGAATTTGGATAGCGGTATAAAACATATACTCTAGTGAAATTAGAGAAAAGAATTTATACACCAGGTGAAAATAAAACCTATTGTTGTTGATGAAAAATATTAAATAAACAATACGTTTTTCTCTCATTTACAAAAAAAAAAAAGGAAATTTATACACAGAACATCATTACCACAAGAATTAACACAAGTATGTATGTATACCTGCAAATATGTTATAATATACAGAGGTACGTAGGTTTACACCTTTTGCATTCAATATGATTTCAATTTTCCAACAATTTTCACACCACATAATACAATTATGTATTTCATATGTATACGTACATATATGTATGTATGTATTTATATGCATTTCTAGGTACTTTTCAATTTATGTATGATGTTGGCATCGCTGCCTGCAAACAAAGTCCTTGAATTGAATGACAAAAGAAAGCGCCAAACTGTATTTATTATATTAATAGCGCATTTTTAAAAAGAGAAATGGGAACGATACCTTATATATGTTGCCTTAGATTTTAGAAAATATCACAGAGAAAATATTATAGAGGCTTTCACTTACCACCCATAATAAACACTATATACACTTTACATTCTTTATTATACATACATATTATATCTACTATATCATATACGCATATATCGACATACATACATATATGTATCTATTATTACATACATACATATATCATACACAAACATACATACATACAGAACTCTTATCTATACATACATATGTATGTATGTATGTGTGTTTATACAAAACATTGAATGAATATTATAAAACGAAAAGTATGGAAAATGAATTGTGTTATGTGTTTTGAATATATTCAGTCGGGGATGAAAATGCCTTTTTAAACATACAAAGAATATACTGAAATTGTGAAAAATTTAAAAAAAGAAGAAAATTATACATACATACATATATGACAGCTATACATATACATATGTACATGTATATATGAATAAATCTATAAAAAAAAGTATACATATAACACGAAAAAAAATTGAAAATAGGAAAAGGAAAATAAATATAATGAAAATAACATAGAATAGAAATGAGTGAAAATGGAAAAATGGCTGCATTTTGAAATTTTTCTTTTACGTTTTTTTTTTCTTCTTCTTTATTTCTATTTTTTCTATGTGTTATTGTACGTTGCAATGCACTTAAGTGCCGTTTTTTGTATATATTCTTTTCTTTCTTTCCTTTTCATATTTGTACTTTTTATTTTATTTCCTTTTGTATTTTTGTATAGATTTTTTTTCATACTTGTTTGTTGGTTTTATTTTTCTTCACTCTTCATATAATAAAAAACTTTATATTGCATAAATATGGAGAAAAATTTATACATAATACAATATGCAAGCATCCTTTCTTATTCAACAATATTTTAAAAAGATATTATTTTTATATTTTCATACATGGAACTTTTATATTTTTAATAATAATAAGTTTTTTTCTTTTTCTTTTTTTGTTAAATTAATATATTTTGTATTGAAAAAAACAATAAAATAATTTAATAATAATTTAAAAGAAATGAGAAATTTTACTATTATAAAATTTCATAAGATACTATTGTTATTACATTTATAATATACATATTTAAAGTTAGATTATACAGAACACCTTTTAAATCAATATTAGAAATTAAAATACACAGGGTAGTACAAAATCTACCATTTAAAAAACAAAAATTTAAAAAAAAACGTAGTTCAAACTTGACTTGAATTTTGGATCATAGCTAATTTCAAAATTCTTATTTAAGCATTCAATTATTTCAACTTTGTGGAGCATAGCAATCTGAACCTAAAATGGTTCTAATTTAAACATAAGTTTTAAAATTAGGCACTACCTAATAAGATTTTTCATTCAAAAATAAAAAACTACATACTATATACATATACATTGTATATGTTCATTTTTTGAAATTTAGTGGAAATTTAGAAATCATTTAGTGGAAAAATTGAAACCTTGACTTAAAGAACTAAATTGTAGCTTACAAACGAGCTTTTTATTTCACAATAATAATAAAAGCATAGTTATGCTAATATGACATGTTTTGAGATAATTCATACTTTTTTTCCATTAAATAAAAACAAAAAATCGCAAATTAAGTGTTCATAGTTTTATATTAAGTACTAAAAGTAGCTTTACACTACTTGATTTCTCATATCACTATACATACTATATGTCACTGGTAAAAGTTTGACAGCGTTTACACTGTCTGATTTTATTGGGAAACTTTCTCATACGACTTTACACTCGACATATCATGAAAATAGATTTTTTCTAATTTCGTATGACATTGGATTCGACTTCGTAATATTTGAATTTTTTTATTTCAGTGGATTATCAGCATTGTGAGAAGTCGTATGACAATACATATTTAAAATAACATACATAAAGTGATATGACAAATCAAGTATTGTAAAGGTACTTTAAGGAATGAAAATTTATGTGAAATATAATATAAGAAAGTTGTTTTCAACCACCACTACAGCATACACAATATAAAAGAAAATAAAAACGTTTTAATTTAATATAAAAAAACAGGAACTATAACGGTTTAATATTAAGGGCTAAGGATTGTCTATCTATGTATGTATATGCATATAGACATATACACAAATAATTTTAAAAGAAATAAAATATGGAGAAATTACATTTTCAGATATTTTTTTTATATCAGATACTCTTTACGTGTACAATATTTTCAGCAGTAATAAAACAAAAAGAAACTGAATAGACCTATCTAATGAAAATTATTTGAAATTTACCTCTAAAACATCAAAAAAGAAAAAAACATTATGCATATAGTATCGGGAATTAGTATATAATTTTCATTAAATTTCTTCGAGTAGTCATTTCTAGAAATATTTTTTATCACGAAATATTATTTATTATATTGTTATTGACTTTAATTCAAAACTATACCATATGGTATTGTCAATATGTATTATGTAAATGTATGTACATATGTGTACGTACATTATTGTATACTCAATTTTTTAACCGCAGTTCTGTGGAAAATTACAGATAACATAACAATATGTACAGCTTATTTAGTCGCACGATTCAAAAATCTTCCGTTTCCTCTATTAGTTAATTTAAAATTTAATCATTGTAAAATTAAAAAAAAAAGAATAAATAAATCTATTTACTTGTACACTTCACTAATTGTGAGCAACTACTACCATACGAAGTCAGGTTGGCCGAGCGGTCTAAGGCGCCAGATTTAAGCTCTGGTTCCCGAGAGGGAGCGTGGGTTCGAACCCCACACCTGACATTTGACGAATTCTTTTTTTTTTTTCTAATTTCGTTTTTGCATCAATTTAAATTTTATATACTTACTTTGCTTTAAAAAAATTCGTCAAGAAAAAAGATTTTTATTAAGTCTGATATATGTACTTATATGTATATACATATTATGTACATAATGTATATATTATGGTCAACATAATATCTAGATTTATGCTATTATGTCTCGCGGTAAAAATTTAAAAAGTGGATATGTTTTGAAATTTTATAGAAATTGAATAACTAAATTGTTCATAATTACTTACTTCAATTTATAAATAAATAAATCGTTGTATAGCTGCTGCCAAAACTGTCTAAATGAAGAAGGAGTAAATTTATCAAAAAAATCACTTTTACTTGTGCCGAAATTTATAAATAAACTATACAAAACTTATAAATTCACTCACCTGAATATTTTTGTTCAACGTAGAACTGATTCTTTCCAATAAGTAACATTAGAATGACAATATGGTATGTTTTTCATTCGGTCAATTTTGCCAGCCTGCAACGATATTTTTAAAAAAAAATTTTAATGCAATTTTTTTATGTTTTTTTCTTTCTAATAAGCGAAGAATTTTAAATTTAAATTCAAATATTATCAAACAAATGCATAAATTAACGCTTATTCTATAAAATTAAACAGATGGTAAAATTAATTCAGATTATGTATGTACATACATAGGCATATATGTAGAATATGTTACATTATCCATTCTTTTTTTTTTTTTTCAATATTATTCTTTATATAATAATAAAATTACCCTTTCACAATAAAATTAATAAACAATTTTTTTCATGTTATAAACTATGCAACTAGATTCACAATCAATCAAATGATATCAATTTATATGATCTTATCTATTCAAAATCAATGATATTACAACTAATAAATATTATTTTAGATGTTAATTTAAATTACATACAATTATATTTTATTTTAATAATACTTTTTTTAACTTTTCGCAATAGATACAGTTGTTAAAAATTTTAGGCGTTACACTTTCACATCATCATTTGAAAATATATAAGAATAAAATTGTTATAATTTACCCTATCATTCTCAAAATATGTAGGGTAACATTCTTAAATTGTGTTGTATTTTTTTTTTATTTTCAACTTTTTTGATTCTTATTCAATTTAAAGCCATAAAAATTGGCAAATTGATGTTTTACTTTGTTGCGTTTTTAAATTATTATGATATTAGTATATGCCACTGTATCCACCCCATTTAAGAAAAAAAAATAATAATAAAAAGGAAAAGTACGAGTATGTATATTTTTCTTTCTGTTCATTTTCTCTAGACTCTAAAAATATTTTTTAAATTTATAAATGATCGATCATACATACAAAATGAATTAAATAACTTCATTAAGGTTTGATTTACTGTTTAAAACTTAGTGAAAGGGTTATTCATTTGCCCAAATAAAAACTATATAGGTATATGTATATAGTTCAATTAATTTTTGTTATCCCTAAAATTTTCATTTTAAAGGTCAAAAGAAAAATTTTAAAGGGTGGATACATATAAATATATTTCATTTTACAATTTATTGTTAATTTTTTTTTTTCAAATTCATACAGCATCTATATTTTGTAAGAAAACCTTTTTTTATCGAACACAAAAAGAAAAAAAAAATTTAAAGGATATGAACAAAGTGCTAAATAATGTCATCGACATGCTCTGCATTGATTTTTTTGCAATAGATTTCCTGAAAAAAGGAGGATAGATAGTGGGTTTGATAAAATATAGTGTGAAAATTAGATATAAATATATATAAATTTTTTTTTTATTATTTATTATTTTGTTTGTGTGTAAATGTATAAAAGGGTTTATTTAGAAAAAATATACATAAAAAAGAAAAAAGAAACATTTTAAAAAATAATAATAAAAATTTACAATTTATTACTGCAATGCCTTGTCATGAGAAAATCTGTGAAAAATTGATTTTAAATGCTTGTTTCAAAAAATTTTATTTTATATGTGGTAAAGGGTTAATACATGTAAGAAAAAAGAAGAACATAAAAAAAATTGTATCTAATTCAAAATAAAAACTTTCTACTTTTTTTAACAATTGTGATTTTACAACAAAGAAAAAAAACATCTTTGCCAATCAAGGTTTCTCGTATTTTATAGTCGTTAGAAAAAATTTTATACCCAAAAACCAGAAAAAGTTGTATGTAATCATCATTTGTTTTTCCAGAAAACAAAATAAAGAATTGCATGTACATTAGGTTTTTTTTCTTTTTTCATTAAAAATTTCTCCTTGAGGTGATAGTGATCGGGGACATTTCACATACTTTTTAAAAAAGACATACATACCTATATATAAAAAATAATTTTGAACCCTTGTTGATTTGAAAAGCTAAAAATTTATTTGTAGGTAATTCACAATATGTGTTTCCAATATTTTGATATAATTTTTGTTGTTTTCGAGAAAAAGGTACTATAAATAAAAGAACGTATCTTTTCAGCAAAAAACCAAAATAATTCACTTACAGACGATCCCGTATCTTCGAGCACTTCCAGATCTCATATAGAATACTGCGCTATGCTCTATTTTGTACAGAATTGAGATAAATTATTCTAAAATTCTCAATTTTTTTGAATTTACTTAATTATTTTTCCAGTACCTATAATAGTTATTTGTCATACAGGATTTTTCACAGTTCGTGTGCTATACTTGATGAGAATTGATAAAAATCGTATTGGAGGGGTGGGAGGGTATATTCTCAATGGTTACCGAGATAATCAAGGCCAAAGAAAATTTTTTCGAGAAGTAACTGGTTCACTTTCTGCAACCTATTCCATAGTTTACACAACGTGGATGGCAACTGAGAATTTGTTCAAAAGAGAACCTTCAGAACTTTCAAGAATCATCTCTTATGTATCAAGTTGTGTTTCGAATAGCTCAAAATTTAAATTGCAACTCAAAGTCAAAAAATTACGTATTTTTATGTTCAACATCGAATATCTCGAAAATTTGCCTTCCAATACGATTTTTTTCATTTCTCATCGAGATCTACCACCCTGTTTAGTTTGGCGCACGAACTGCTGTGAAACACTTTATATATATTATATATATATATTTTTTTTTTAAATAAAAACCTCTCATTCTTTATCCTTAGACAAACATTTTCCTGAAAATTTGAAAAGGAAAAAAAAAGAAAAAACGACATTGAGTTTGAATAATAAAATAAAATCTGTTTTAGAAGTATTAAAATTTTATTTCAAAATATTATGTCTTTCTTTTTATTTTATTAGTGAGCATTTCCAATTCTTAATGAAAACATAATTTCAACAAAATTTCAATTATCAATTTCGATGAATTTATATCAATTATATCATAAACATTTATTGTTCATTCTCAGTATAATTTTTATATACGTAGTATACTCATACGTATGTATGTACTGTATTACTTTTTTTCTCTTATTTATTTTCACCTACAATCAAATTAGTTCAAGTAAGTAAGTGCTATTTTCAATTGGCTTAAAAGACGCGACATTCTAAATAAAAGAATATAAACATGGTCTTGTTTTTTTAAATACTTATATTTGCATAAAAGTTTTAAAATTCAACATTTTTTTTTTCAAAAGTACTACTATACTTTCAGTTAGTTGTAAAGTAGGTACTTAATTCAAAAAAAGAAAGTAAGATAGAATAAATTTTGAAGCAAAAAAAAAACCAAAATAAAATATAGTAAAATACTTAGTATGTTTGGAAATATGTTTTAAGGAGAGGAGTAAATACAATTTTTTTTTCAATTCCTTTTGGAAAACCACTCTTAAAGAGTAGAAGATATATTCTCACGCCTGTTAATACACTATAACTGTTTTTTTTTTATTTAAAAAAAATGATAGAAGTTACTTTTCCCCCATTGTGTAAATCAAAATACTTTCGGCGTCGTTGTTGCTTTTGTATCTATTTTCTTTTTATCCAATTAGAATTCCTGTATTAAACATAACACAAAAAATTATATATGTATATCTATATGAGAAATATATCTACATAAATAGTAACAAATATATATGTATTTCACTTAGGAATTTTAGATACTTTACAAACTATAATATAAACGTACATTCTACATTATTTTATGAACAACATTTACAACTTACCTTATGCTTATATCCTTTATAATATTTGTTTTGTACCCCTAAGAAAGAGATTATGTGATGACTCCTTTCTGGTCGAATGACCAACAATTGCACATGCGGTTTAAAATGGGGCTTCATATTTTATTTTAAAAAACGGATAGTTATACATATGAGAAGAAGAATGGTTTCAAAAATATTCAATATTTTGATATCTTAAGTAGGAGACAACACTAACTTAATATTCTAATAAAAACAACAACAAAATCATACATGTACAATGTACATATATATAATATATTTCCCCCTCATATGGAGAAGTTTTATTTTTTGAAAAAAGATACCTCCCACTTTAATTCCATTATGTTGTTTATTTATTATGATTTTGACTTTTTCTCTTTATACCATCGATTTTTTATTTCAATATCTTTATATCTAGATATCACATTAATTTATAAAGGGAACGCCTCTACAAACTGCAACCATAGAAAATGTGCGATAACAGCAGGTTGTATCTTGAGATAGAAATTTTAATAAAAACCTGCTGCTGTTAATATATAAAAAAAAAATTAAGTTTACTTGCGTATACTGAAGATATTTTTTAAGGGGAAAAACAAGTTTCTTTGTATTGTATATTTAAAATTTGACTAATACGTTAACAATATTGAAAAAATTCAAATATTTTTCCGTTCAAAAAATATTTATATAAATTACAGTTGAAGAAAATTTTATATTAAACAACATACATATAGAGGTATTACAAAAAATAATGTTAACTGAGCATAAATGAGATACAAAAATTATCCTCTATACACTGACAAAAAAAACTCAATTATTACTCAAACAATTTTTTCAGTGGAGTGGAATTGAGTATGTATACTGATCCCCAAGCACGCGCATTTCAATACACCTAATTCATTTTTGTAGTTTTAAAAGATTGATTACTTACAATTGTATTTTAAGAGACGAAAAAAAAAAGTAATAATCAAGCCACGTGAACGTATCATATAAATAAATTTTTTTGTTTTTGCTTTTGTTTTTTTACTTTGTTCGTCTTTTGATATCAAAGAAAATTTTCTCTGAGAAAATAGGTATGTGAACGCGAGTAAAACTTTCTATGTGTACTTTGCATCTTTTTAAACTCAAAATACGGCGTAAACTTAAGTTTTTTTTTTCTTTTTAATCTTATTTTTTATTTTCCTTTTTATAGTTACTGTAACTATATAATATAAACAAAACTTTAGAAGAAGAAAAAATGAAAATAATAAAATCTGAAAAATTTATCATACTTAATGTTTTATAATGGGCACCAACATAACAATAACCAATCGAATTGTAGAGCCAATCAGAAAAAAATATTAAGTAAAAAACTTTTGAAAAAGAGACAAAAACTTTTATCTGATGCAATGTTTTCTTTTATTTGAATTTTTTTTTTCTTAAAAAATATATATTTTTTTTTCAAATTACCTACCTATATATTTTTCAATTTACAAATTTAAAGTTTTTCTTAAAAACGTGATTTCAGGTTTATTGAAGAAAAAAAAAGTAGGTACATTAAAAATAGATAATATCTGAATTGGTACCTATATCAAATATTTTTGTCGCGTGAATTAATTTTATATTTGCAATATATTTTTATTTATTCTACCTGTATCTATATAATTTATTCTTTTATTAATTGTATTGGAAACAATTCGAATTTATTTCCATTTAATGTAAATTTATTTTCTAGACACGTGTTTTTAAAACTATAATTCATCTTAAAATAGTATATCTACTTAACAGAATGTTTATATTTATTTTTCGAATTCTATAGTGAAAATTTAAAATTATACAGAAAAATTTAATTTACTTCGAAAAATGTGATATAAAGTTCAACATAACCAAAATAAAACTTATAATTAGAGTCCATTAATGTTATTTTAAAATAATTGTGCATAAATACTTATCACTTTAAAAGTATCTTTTAATAAAGTTTTCAAATTTTTACACTTGTTTATAACATTGAATGTGTGGGTGATATTTTTTGTGAAATAATTTTAATTACTTATGAAATAAAACATAACGTTTTTGTTTTTTTTTTTTTATCAATTATTTTAATAAATTCAACATACTGTAAAAATATTTATAATATTGTTTGTGTACTTCATTTTTTTATTATTTTTATTTTTAATTTTCTTATGAATAAAAAATACTCTCACTTACACAATCATACACATTTAACATACACAACTTTAAATATTTTCTTATGTGGAGATATACGATTTTAAATATAATATTATGTATGTACTTAGGTGGAGCTCTTAAAATAACGACAAATAGAAATATCAGTAAGGTTGAAGGTTTTTGCAAGCTTAGATGTGAAAAATTTTTTATATCGTCAATAATATATTACACAATAAGAACAATTGAAAAATAAAACAAAAACAACAACAACAACAACAACAAAATACAAAAAAGATATTTAAATATAAAAATTATATATCTATTGTTTTTTTTTTCTTTTTTTAAATAATTTCAATATGATTTTCATATGAAAATTTTATATTAATTAAAATGATTGACTTTCTAATAAAACAAATACGTGAATGATTTTATTTTTTATTTATTTATTAATTTATTCAGTTTAACAAAAACTATTCAAAAAGGAATAAAAAAAAACGGTTTAAATTTGTGTTAAAAATGTTTTAATATAGGTACTTACCTAACAATGTGCATATGAATGTAGAAATTTGTAAAAGTGTTGAATCTGAATGTGATTATAAAAACCATATATCTAATTTTTTTTATATACTTCTTGTTCTCCTCTTTTATAATATATTACATTATGAATCTCTTCTAATCAAAAATAGAAAGAAGAAAATAAAAAACAAACAAAAATAAATTAAAATACATAATAAGATATTTTTTTCTATTTCATATTGAACGTTAATTTTTTCTTATTTTTCATAATGTAAAGTCAATTGTGATTTAAACAATTATTAATTTTGACAAAATCAACGAACGTGTTTTAATTAATTCAAATAATTATTGTGTTAAAAATTTTTTAGCTTAACTATTTCATTTGAATTTTTTTTTTAAAGTTGACTACAAAAAAAACAAAAAAAAAACAAATAGTGTGCCTATTTTTCCGACAGTTTTTGGTATAGTGATTTGTAGTATATAGTATATGCATATACATATAACATAATATACGTAAAACTGACAAAAAAGTAAATATCTTTATACTTACTATATTTTTTAAAAATAAAATAAAATAAAATAAAAAAAAGAAGAAAACATAAAATTGATATGTCAAATAAAACAATAATTTTTATTGTTAATATTATAAATATGCTAAATATGTATATATTAATTATATAAAAGATTTGGTGCAAAAATTAAGTGAAGACAATTTTAATAGTTAAAAATTTAAATTTTTTATTGACATTAATCAGATTATTTAAAAATATAAAATTTGATTTAAAATATAATTTAATTTATAAACCTAATAAGTCATCACTTTTGACTTCAATGGATTTTTATGAAATTATTTGAGGTAATAATTCTTTTAAATTGTTACTTTTAGTAAAATCCTATAAATTTAGATACTAGCTATTAATCTAAAAAAAAACTATTTATTTTATGTAAATAAGCATGTTTCAATCAGAAAAATTCAATTTTATAAAAATTCAAATTGGATTATAATTCCACACTTTGTTTAATTGAAAGCAAAATAATTTTTATTTGCCGTCGGTTATTTAGGTATTATATTCAAAAGAAGAACATAATACATGATGGTATAATGTTTTGAAATATTTCACATAAATTAATTATTGAAATTGTCAAATAAATTCAAAGATTTTTCATTAACAAATGAAGGTCTCGAAAGTCTGCAGCAATTATATTTTATATTATTCCCTAATACCAATTCAAGTCAAATGAAATGTATCAGATCGAAAAACATTTTAAAAATTCTGTTTGTTTGACACTTGCGTATAAATAGGAGAACCAATGTCTTTTTGAGTCCGAGCGATCCCTTAAACAAGTTTTGGTGTATCCAGAATCCAGCGGCACGTGGATTTTTGACACACAAATTTGATTTATAAAAATCCGTCAAAAGAAAAATACTCTTCTTTCGCGATGATATGCGTTTATCGAAAATAAACAAGAATTTGACATAATCAGTTTCGAAACGGTTAATTATACGAAAAAATAAACCAAATTTTATGAGCCAAAATATCACCACATTTCCAAAAAACTAATGGTTTCTGAAATAATTACGAAAAATTGAACTATAATTGATCCTTTTAAAATCACCATCCCGTAAAATTCTTTTCCATACGTGGTGCAAATCAGAATTTTTAAGAGTTCGTATGGTTGAATCTTTCTCAAATGTTTGGCCATATTTTTGTTTAATTTTATTTTTCACGAGAATATGCAAGATTTTCATTTAAAACAACCTTATTGAGTTTAAACTTAATTATAAGAACACTTTTCAGTTCATGTTTAAAAACATTGGTTAAAAAGTTTTGCTTTTGTGAATAAATGCTCGAATATCATCACCAAATATCTTTTTACTAATTAAAGCAAGAAACGCTTTCTTATAAAACTAAAAGTAATAAAATTAACAATAATGAAATACTGAATTTTTGAGAACAGCTTTAAAATAGTTTTCTTCTTTTTTTTTTGACCACACAGTCACTTTGTACATATGAAAATTGGCTACCCAGTGCATTCACGTAGAAATTGTGTATACCTATACCTTGAATATTAATTTTGATAATAATTATTACTTTTTTTTATAAAATCACTTGTTATATCACTATTGCAGTTAAACAAAAACTGAATCATCCGAATATGAGTGTTTCTTTCAAAAGAATTTAAAGTACATATATACATAGTACATATTTTGTACAGCACAATAACAATGCCTATGGTAACAAATTATCCAGAGGATTAAGCTCGAAATTAAAAGTTGGAAATTTAAATTAATGTTTTTCTATAATCTATACTACAAATTTAATAAACTCAGAACCAACTGAATAGTCTAGAACCTTCTTTTGTAAAATAAATATTTTTTAAAAAAGAAAAAAAATGAAATTTTATTACTATTCAAACTCTGACTATTAATTAAATTTCTTAACCATAAAAAAAAAATTAATAACCTCCTTTTAATTTGAACAATCAAAGTTCACACATAAAAAAAAATTGTTTTTATTTTAAATTGTTATTCGTATCCAAAGGATTCTAATAACATTCATGCTTTTAAAAAAATCGTTATACACTTACTATATATCAAATAGATACATTCGTAAAAATTAAAAAAAAACTAAAAAAATTACTAAAAACAAATTATTCAAATTAAAATCATTGTAGTAAATTATGAAAATTTAAAATACATAAATAACTCTTTTTTTTTCTGTTGTCTGATATTCAATAATTCCAATGTTAAAATAGCACCTAAAACAATAGCCTTAAGTCTATATAAATTTTTATATTTGAGTAATATATAAACCTAACTAATTATAATTTTCTTAATCTTCTGTCATATTATGCTTAATACATAATTATAATCAAAGTTTAGTGTGTTATTTATTTCCAAATTAAAGTTACTTACGTATAGGTATAAATACTAATTAATGTTGAAACATTAAAATAATTTAATTTACATGTTGTAATACACACTCTCTGTATATATTAAATGAGCTTAATTTGAATTTCAAATTCATTTTAACTAATTCGATTATGAAAAATAGGAAAAAAAAAAACTAATAACAACTTTGGCAAAAAAAAGCTTAAAAAATGTACGATATAAAAAATAGTAATATAAATTTTAATATTATTAATAAAAATAATTATTTTACTATACGGTGTTTTTTCTTTCTTTTTTTTCAAAATAATTTTCTTGTTTTTGACTTTTAATTAGAAATTACGTTTATATTATGGAAGTATAAGCTCAAAAGTCTTCAAAACAAAAAAAAAGACCAACTTATACGAAATATTTTTTATTTTTTGTAATATTGCACTTTTTTGTGTAAATTTAATAGGTTGCTTAATTACACCACGTCATAAAAAAATAAATTTTCAATATGCACGTGTTCCGTGTGCACCATATTATTTATTTTTTCTATGTTACACGTGTATACAAAGCATAATGTGGTGTGGTTCGTTTATTATTTTAAAAAAAGTGTAGATACCTACTACGTACGATAAGTGACACCAAAAGTACCATTTCATGAAATGTCAAGAGCAAAAATTCGTTATTTAATGGAAAGTTCAATTTTATCTTAGGACATATATGTATATATGTATACTCGTATACTATTTAAAATGAATACCTCGGGAACCATTTACAAAAAAAAATAAAATAAAAAAAAATAAAAGGTAATTTAAAAGACAGAGTTCAAATCGAAAACTTTATAAACTATTTTTTCATTTTTTTTTTAAATTATAGGAATATTAAAATTAAATGAATAAAAGCAAACCTACAGTTTGCATCATAAAATTTTTTTAGAACATGCAAAAAAAAATGTTTATTACTCTTGTGGATTTAGCTTTTTTGGCGCATATTTTTCAGATAATTTTATTTTAGCTTTATTATTCGATGACAACTTTGATGACTTATAAAATAAATACATTTCATTGACTATACTTTTTCATCTTATATGTAGGTACCCTATGTTATCGAAAGCAATATGAATATCAGATTTTGACAAAATGCTACATTGAAATGAAACAATTCACTTTAGTTAGATTTTTCTCGGACTTCATATACCTACACAACTTCTGGGAAAACGACTTTTAAGGGTGATTTTCCTGAAAATGTGGCGATATATCTTCGAATCTTTTAGATTTTAGAATATTTGACAATTAAATTTTTAAAGCCATTTAGAAAATCCACTATATTCAATGCAACACCTATACATACATATATGTATAAAACACTTTTCATACGAAAGTATTTCATATCTTCAAGAAAACCAACTTACCATTTTCTTAAACGTCGAAAACGAATATCCATAAACTTTTTGACGTTTATATTACATGTTTTTAAACTCAATAATAACGCATGTGATTGTCAAAATTCGTGCAACAACGCAGTCGATCTATAGTGAATGCAATTTAATAAAATACCAATTTTGTGATGTTAAATAGAAAATGAGAAATTTGGAAGAATGTAGAGGTAGACAATTGAATCTATTCATTTCATTTCATATTTAATCTCTAGTCACTTCAACAACGATAGAATAATGATACAAACTTAAGCCTGTAGCCATCAGCCCTACACTTTTCTTATTGTTCTAAAACGTCATACATAATATGTAATGCTGCTTGCATGCTTTTATCTTTTTATCACTTTAATCAATTGATTTCCTTGCAAATTTACTTTAAGGAAATGGTCATACATACATATCTTCCATAATTATAGAGTTTATAATAAGAACTCTATTGTGGTATTGCGGTTTATCATTTCTTTTTTACTCTTTATATTTTATTTCATTTCAAAATAAATTCATCCACGAAATATCATATGAAAAATAATTCTTTTGAGATATCCATTTTTCTTTAATATTTTATGTAATAATTCAATGATCGATTGGATACATTTATTAAAATCTAAAAATCAATAAAAATTTTGATTTCTATAATTTGGTGGCTAACCATAAATTATTTTAATCTCTTTTTAAAAAAAAACTCAGTAAAAAATGAACAATAACAACACATATCATATATTTAATTTTTTTTTGTGAAAAAATCTGCACATTTGTATCTTTTATACAATAATTTCCTTGTTAACAAAATTTTGCAATACCTAACGAAATTACAAAACAAAAACAACAATAATAAGAAAAAAAAAATCACATATGTATTTATATAAACTATATAATCTCAGTTGGATGCAAATTTCGAAAAACGGATTGATTGTATATTCCCCACAAAATAATATTTAAAAAAGTTAAAAATAAAATCACACCTTTAAAATTCTCGTGAGTAATATAAACTCAGCATGAAAGTAGTCACTTGTCCAGACATGGTCCTCAGGTAAAAAAAATACACTATTTTTATTATTATTTTTTCGACATTCTACATTTTTCTGAATGATCATTAAGAATATGAACTTTCATATATAATACATTATATACATACATACATATGTACTCGTATGTATGTACGTATATATTCTCATTCTCATTCGTAATATTTTTTGTTTTGTTTTGTTTAATTTTTTTTTCTTTTTTGAAAGCCACTCAATTTCGATGACCAGCAGCCCAGTGGTCAGTCGTCACACGCGTTATCATTCTTTTACTTACTAACCAAATTTACATCGCCGTTTTGATTGCGGAGGTGCAAAAATTGTCCACCAGCGGGATATGTTAGACACATGTAGTCACACTTATTTAAAAGTACAAATTACATGTATAATACTGTATTCTGTATACATATGTATACATGTACCTACTCGTTTATCTATATAAATTTTTTAACAACCTGTTCTTGCATTTGAAACGGATGAAGATTTGAAGCTAAAAGGTAACCAAAAACTGAAGATTTAAAGTAACATTTTTTTGACAAAAAGAAAAAAAGAAAAAACAGAATATAATCCACAGATTATTCAAATATAACAGAAAGAGCTATTATGTATACACAACACATACATATTGTATTTTTCTCCTTTAATATGCTGCTGGTTCTACTTCTTTTATAATTAAATTGGTCATTGTTATGAGTGTGAAAATATTTAATTATGTTTGATCAGGTGATACTCAGCGGGATAAATAAAAAGACTTCTTTTTTTCTTGTTATTAGTTTTTTTTTTGTTCTTTTTTTTTTTATTTAAACAGATAAAATATGCAACAAAAATTAAATTCGAAAGAAATTTGGAGTAGAAGATGTCTATTTTTTTCTTTCAAATATTTTTAATTATATATTGATTGAAAATAAAATAGTAAATACAATCAACGTTAACAAAAAATAAATAACGACAAAAACTGAGAAAAAAACAGACTTATCACATAAAAACTGAATTTATTTAAACACTAATTTAAACAAAAAATTTTAATCATTCCAATAAACTGAAAATAATCCTTTAATTCAACTCTTGGAACAATTATTAAATTCCTAAATAACGCAGAAAATATTCATTGTTCGAATAAAGGTTCAAGTACCAAATTTACAATATAAAATTTTCATAAAACTCATTCAAGCTACGTATCGTAATTAGGTTTCTACAATTGATTAAATTGGTCGAAAAGCCTATATCAATAAATTAAAATTATTATAAATTTAGAAAAATTCAAAGGAAGAGGAAACTTTTCTTTAGCTTTAAAAGTGGGGTATGGGGATAGTGGCAGAGGAGCTCTCCAGACCAATGGTAGCTCCAACTCTCAAGAATTGTAAAGATTACTGTGTTGTCGTTTGGTATAAGCTGAAAGTGAAACTTTCTCTGATAAATAAATATAGAACTCCTCGTGATAAATAATAATAGAATGGGGAGATTCGACCCTAGGATAAATCTGAAAAAAGAGAAGATAAATTTAGAAAAATTGCTATCACTAATAAAACAACTACAACAACAAAATATTTAAAGTTTTTAATAAACAAAATTTGATAACTGAAATAAGAGAAAAATAATGCTCACGAAAATTACACTCGAATCCCATGTCGAATGTCCTAAAAAATGTTTATTAAAAATTTCATTACTTCAACAAATCACGAATCCATTGTATTCATTACTTGATCTTGCTAGCCATATCCTTTCTACAGTATTCAATACACATAAAGAAAATGTTAGACCGTATCTACTAACTGGAAATTCATTTTTATCGGATACAAGGACCGATCTTATGATATTTGTACAGCACTAAATTCCCAGTTAACCTAGAACATATTCTTGATATATCAAGTCTGTCTGATGTCCGCTTCAATCGGCAATTGTCGCCATACGATCGGCCTCCGAAATTAAGAACACCTGAATGAATATATGGAACATATTCTGCATATGTTCTCTGAATGTTTTTAGAATGTATTCATAGTAGATATTCTGAATATGTTCTCTGAATATGTTTCGAATGTATTCATAGTACATATTCTGAATATGTGAAAATGTTATATAGAAAATTCTTTACTTATAAGTGAGTTAAATAGAGAAATATAATAGCCATTTATACCAATTATATTGAATTTAAATAACATATTTATACCTATATGTATGTACATATATTGCTTAAATTCAATTTATTTGGTAAAATTGGCTATTATACTTCTCTCTGTAACCCATTTAATTAATTTATTAAGATAAAAGTCCAGATTCTTGTTTATTTTCTAACATTTAAGCATGGTCATAATGTATATACTGTCGGTGCTTTCCGAGAGCAAAGAAAATTACCCGAATAAAAGTGTTCTAAAAGAATATATGGGGTATATATTCCTATAGTATAAATGGAATATGTTCAGAATACATTTCTTATTTATGGATAAGAACACATACTGTCGGTGCTTGCGAAACCTTAGAATAGCACCCGAATAAAAGTGTTCTAAAAGAAAACATAGGATATATATTCCTATAGAATAAATGGAATATGTTTAGAATACATTTTTTACATATGGATAGGAGCATATACTCACGATGTTTAGCGTAGCTGAACGAAAAGCACCCGAATAAAAGTGTTCTAAAAGAATACATAGGGTATATATTCCTTTAGGTTAACTGGGTTAAGAAGAAATATTTTGAGGCATACTATTACATATTATGTACATATATGTATTGAATGAAATAAAGTTAATAGATGTGGGTACAATACGTTTTAAAGTCGTTAATTATGTACATCTTACAGAACCCAATAAGCAAAAAACAATAACAAAAACAAATTTAAGGCTGCTATAAATTTAAAAAAAAAAAACATAAACTTTAAACCACAAACTTTATAATTTCAATAAAAAATTGCATTATTTTCCTTCCTTACACAAAGTTTTTTTTTTAAATTTATGAAAGCTCATATACAAATTAAAATTGAAAATTGTTCACATATGGGTTGTGTCTGCATACTTACATAAGTATGTATGTATATTATACAAACTTCTCTTTTCACGATATATTGTAATTATATAAAAAAATATACATTGTAACAAAATAAATATAAAAACACAAAAAAGCAGTATATTTTTATTGTTGAAACTTCATCATGTGGTTAATAACAAATAATTGATTTTTTAAATAATTATTTCTGTGTGTACTATTCTTAACAATTAATTCTCAAATTTTTTATGATTTTTGTTGTTGTCAACGTCAAGTATCAATTTACATTCAAAAATAAATACAAAAAAATATACTACGTAAACGCATGAATGCAAAATGAAAAAATTAATAAATTTATATGATTTTGTTTTTATATATACGTATGTATGTAAATTGTACATAAATCTATGTATACAATATACGTATGTACTCGTATATACACTTTGTATATATTCATTTTTAAATTTAATGCTTACATGTATTTCTTAACTGCATTATAGAATCAATTTGCACAGGCATACAAACAAAATTTATTTTATTTTTATCAAATTAACACGTTCATACAATAATAATGATAATAAAGTATGTATGTATGTATATGTATAGACAAAAAACATAATATTGTTGTTCATAATAAAAATATATGTTTTTTAAAAATTTATTTTTATTTTTTTATTTGTTCAAATAAATTAAAATTCAAAATGGCGACAAATTCTAAAAGTCTTCACATTTTCATTTTCTTTACCTACACAAAATGTTCAAAATATTTGAAAGTTTAATTTAAAGTACCTTGTTACAGTCCTCACAAAATTGCATGAAGTGAAAGTATAGTATTTTAACACGTTCACGTAAATAACATAGCTGTTATGTATAGCTATACAAATATCCGATACTCCTTGATATAGGTCCTTCGTTCTTAGGATAGTTATGATTGAAAAATAGAATTTAATTCTGCAAATATGAAATTTTGATAAAAATCAGTAAAATAACAAATTTTACTAAATTTTGCTTTTGAAATTTCACATTATTTACAAAAATTTTCAATTTTAGTTTTCTTCTAGAATTCTCTGGTTACAAAGAAGGTTATACGAAATTGAAGTGCAAATTAAATTTATTCGAAATCTCTTTACTGTTTTAAATAAATTATTTTTTAATTGAATCTTGAAAACATTATTCAAATTTTCAATTAAATTAAATTTATATTTGAGATGCAAAACTTTTCCTAAAATCTACTAAAATGAACTTAATTTTACAAAATTCGAAAATTCCGTATAAAAATTTTTAAAATAGACGAAGTAAATTATGTAAAATGTAAAAAATTAAACAATATTTTAAAACAGTTCAAAACGCACATCGTGCACTATTTGTCCAAAATAATCCAAATTTATTCACATAATAATACAACTGTTTGCTCAACACGAGAAGCTTCATGTCTTCAAATTTAATATATCTTGAGATATCGACCTTAGGAAATAGTAATTTTGGTACTCACTCACTGACAGATAATTAAAACTAATTATCTAATGATTTAGAATCATGATAATCGGGAAGTTCATAATTATAAATACGTATTAAAATTTTTTTGGTGTTTTCATTCAAATTCAAAATTCAGTACTTTTGCAAAGCCAAGAATTACCGAAAGAAAACTTGGCCCCATTTTTATATTTATGTTTTTAGTGAGATTTTATTATTAGAGAAACTACTACTTACAACTTTCCCAAAGTTTTTAGTTTACAATCATATACATTTTTTAAATTTCAATAGAAAACTTCAGGAGCTTTGAACTAAATTTTTAAATTACAACAGATGTATGGGACCAAAACGATGAAACATATTAATTTTTTCATTTATTTTTTCCAAGAAAAAAGCTATTTGGTATTTCAAAGTAATTTCTAAATACAAATTTAACACATAAAAACTTTAAAAAAAGCTTAAAAAAATTTATAAAAAAGTAAACCTTTCTGCCTATATATCAAAATCTTAATGTACATACCTATAGTTATTTCAATCTTTTTGTTTGAATCCATTAGAACAGATTTCAATTCTCTAACATAGGTTTTTTATTTTTCGCAAAGTAAATTTTTGTAATCATAAAATTTCAAAAATTTGTTCTTAAGAACTTTTAGCCATATTCTTTTTACTAAGGAGGTTTACTATATTTTTCTAAATTTCTTCATGTGCCTCGAAATGCACTAAAGTAAATATTATGTGAAAATTTAAAATAAAAAATGACATTTACACCAGCGCCAATGTTTTAAAAATTTCAATATTTTCGATTTATATATTGTTGTATATTATTAATTGATTATTTTTCTTCATCAATTATAGAGTTATCGCAAAAGTATTTCGTTAAATATCTTTTTACTCTACATGAAAAGGATTGCTAAGAAAAAGGTACATTTACAATCTTTGTATTCGATTTTTATAAGAGTTTTCAATTCAGAAAATGGTTTTCTAAATTTTTTTGTCGTATTGATCACCTTAAATGGAAAAAAAATTATAAAAAATCAGGATAATTTTTTACCTTCTTTTTTTCAACCACCTCAAACATTATTTGAATTTGAATATCATAATCACAATGTATAAGTATCTTCATGTATCAACAAATAAAATGTCATATACTCAAGAATATTTATCCTTCTTCCAGAACATATTATTCTTATGTCAATCCTTTTAATAAATTCTTTTCTTTTTCAAATTTTAATAACAACACATATTTCCATAAATTTTTTTTATTTTTAATTTATTTTATTTTATTTTTTTTTTTGTAAATATCAAAAATACATACAACAAGGTAATTGTCCTGACGTATTTTCCCTTATCACTGTCCAGAACATAAACTTTTATTAAACATATAAACATACATGAACAATTTTTACTTAAGTTCTTTTAATATTATTTAACCACAAAATAATATTATTTATTTAAAGAAACATTCGCACAATAAATACTTTACACTTCAGGGAATCAAAAGGAATACAAAATTCATACATATAAACATTGCACATTCATGCTGAAATTTAAATACATACATATATTTTACATTTTAAACAAAAAATAATATGTAATAGTATATACTTACACATATAATCCTTTTTTTTAGATTTTATTTCAACACTTTTTCTAATACTTACATACTCGTATATGTATATAAACATTAAAAGAATAAATAAATAGATGTAAATACTCATCCCTTTAATCCATTAGAAATGAGAAATACATATTATAGATCTGACACGACCGCATAAAAAGCATTTCAAGTACTTTCCGGATAATGAATTTTCCGGTTTAATAATAAAATGTGAAAAAAAGAAAAGTAAAATAGAAAAAGCTTTCTATACTTTAAAAAAGGGTTGAAAAATGGACTTTAAGTGGATTTGTTTGTTTATGCAATAAAGTCTCTGATGGGTGTAAAATTAACAAAAAAAAAAATGAAAGACAAAAACAATAATAAAAAGGAAAAAGAAAGAAAGAAAGTAAGATAATTTCATAAAAATTGTTAGAACAATTTCTATAAAAGCTGATTTACGAATACTATTGTATATAGAATATATTTTATAGTCAGTAAGCCTAAATCAGTTTTTTGTTTTATATTGTTTTTCAAGGGCTTTTATTTTCAATCAATTAATTAAATTAATTTTTGAAAAGAATTCTAAGAAGTTTTAATGAACTAATATTTAGTCATGTCAAATGGAATTTACAATGAGTGGATTTAGACATTTTCATTGTTTATTATGTTAAATAACAATAAAAAAAAACGGATTTCGTATTTAGAAATTAATTGTAAAATTACCACAATATTATACCTATACAAATACAATACACATAAATAATTAATTATTTATTTAAATTCATTTTATTTAAATTTTCTTAAATTTTATTTTTTAACTTACATATTTTTTATTTACAGATCAAAATGATGGATCGTATACCATCTCTATCGCTCTCAGGGATATCTTTAACACATCCTTTATCTATATCGACGAGCCAAAATCATCTATCATCATCACCAAGTGCTTCAGTTATTGGACAATTAAATTCACATTCACATCATCATTCACATAATCAATTATCTTTAAATTCTTTAAGTTTACACGCTCAACAAAATTTACATTCATCATCATCATCATCTGGTATATCTGTGAATTCTTCATCTGGTGGTGGTGGTAGTGGTAGTTCTGGATCATCATCAATTGTTAATTCTTCAGTTACTGGAAGTGCATTAGCAGCAATATCATCACCATCATCAGTTTCTAGTTCATCATCCCTTCTACACCATCATACAACGGCACATCATCATTCGCATCATCATTCACAAGCAGGAAATTCACATCATCATCACCATCATCATCATCATAATTCGTCGTCATCAATGACAAATTTGCACCAAAATATGGGAAGTCTTATGAATAGCGCAAATAGTGCAAGGTAAATATTATAAATCATCAAAATATACACAATAATATGCTAAATGTGTAAAGTACTCGTATATCATATAGCATATTATTATCTTTTGTAAAATATCTCTTTATTTGAAATTGTAATATGAATTTAAATTGAATTATAATACAAAATCAAAATAATTATGTTTAATAATTGTTTTTCGGCTTTGTTTTATTTTTTTGAATTGTTTTTCATTTTACTATGATTTCTTGTAAATCATATTTTTTTGAAAAATTGTGATGACAATTTTTGTTCTAGTGATGTATTTTTTAGTTTGATGATACAGAACACAACGAAACGGCAAAATGAAGAACATATAAAAAGACCAATGAACGCTTTTATGGTATGGTCAAGATTACAAAGAAGGAAAATAGCTCAAGATAATCCAAAAATGCATAATTCTGAAATATCAAAAAGATTAGGTAAGTCAAATAATTTTAAATTTTCTTAATAGAAAATAGATTCTTTTTTTTTTTAAATTTTATTTTGTTGTCTTCAAAACTTACCCCAAGCTTCATTACAAAGCTTAAAATTAAAATTAAAGAAACAAATATCTAAAATCTGTTCAGTTTTATTTTACTGAATATTTGTTTAAAAAATAGCAATCATTAATTTCAGAATATTTGATATTTTTCCTACTTTTCTTTTTTAAAAGGAATATTATTCAACAAGAATTCTCCAAAGACTTATTCTTGAATGGTAGTGTATTGACTGTTGAGGACTCTAATTCGTTGATCTCGACCCTGAAATAAATTTTTTTTACATTTATACTTGTATTTTCTTTATAAATCATTCTGCAATTTTTTCCTGATTCAAAAATTCTTTATATTCTTTTGAAAAATCATTATGAATCCTTTGTGTTTTTCAAAATGCTTTTAAGTGGCTTCCTATATTCTAAAAATTAATTGACGAAATTCAACAATACGACTTTTTAAGCTGGAAATCGTCAATTGACGATCATTTGACGTTCTCGAACATGCAGTATCACTTTAAAATTCACAATTTTATAAAACTTTAATTTATTGAAACAAATTATAATTTTTATCCTTTTTCTTATTTTTTTTTACCAACAAATTTTAGATTTTACATGATATTGCCTAAAAATGTATATAATGTATATTAAAAGCAACTTGCTTGATTCATTTTGTGAATTGTGTTACTATATACTGTATAAAAAAAGACACATCGAATTTCAATACTCCATATCATATCATAATTCGAGATTTTTCAGCTTCAGTTTGAAAAAATCCTACTTTTATTTTCGATCTTTTTCTCTATAATTCCCTCTGTGTGTCCAAAATAAAAACGTTAGATGACCTTTTAGCAAATACAATGCAAAACTTTTCTTTGAAATCTGGACAATTTTAATTTTTTAATTTATTTTAATACTTTCATTTGTTTTCATGAATTTTCCTGTACTGGCAGTAATATTTCATTCAAATTTCATCGGAGATACAGAATTTCTAAACCAACAGAAAAAAAATTATTGAACGTTTTGTTAGATAGAAATACTTAACAAACTCATATTCTTACTGGTTAATTGTAATTTCATCATACGCAATTTAGAATTTAGAATACTTGAATATTTTGAAATTTCATCCCCTTTAAATTTACATCAATATTTTTACTTTTCAATTAATGCTTAAAATTTAAAATATAAACATAAATGAAAGAAAAAAAATCATTAATTCCCCAATAATGATGAAAATTCAATTCTATTCCGTGCACCAATGAAATGACAAAGTAATCAAGAATTTTCAAATTAATTCAAAAGAAATAAAATGAAGAGAAAAAAAAATGAGCTGATTTCTATTGTTCTTGCGTGTTGTTGAATTATTTTCTTCTTGTTCTCGTATTGTTTTTAATTTTTATTTTACATTTTTTTTTCTGTTTTTTTTTTTTAACATATACATATTCTTTTCTCTTTTTTGTGTTTTACTTTTGTTTTTTATTTTATTTTATTTTCATCATTTTCTCTGCCGTTTTTAATCATTCATCAATTTTCCTCTCTTCTATATGTTATTGATACATATAATAAACAAGAGAATATTGAAAAGAAAAAAAACAAAAGTTTGATTACGGTTCACTTGATGAATAAATATATTGAAGATAGATTATTCTTTTCATTTTAGTATATAAATGTATAATGATGTCGACAGGTATCCTTCTGCTGCCTCTTGAGTATACTTTTTTTTTCCTTTTATATCTTTTTTGTTATGTTGTTTACTAACTCCTCCTTCTTTATATGTGGGAATTAAATCGAAATATAAAAAAAAAGAAAATTATTTTAGCTTAGGTTTATTGTTTTCTCATTGTATTGTTTTCTTATATAATATGTCTAGAGAATTTTAATGACTTCGATTTCATATTTAATTCATTTTATTCAATCTAATTTAGAAAAGATACTTTTTTTCTTGCTTAATTGAAAAATAAATGCAATAATTAAAATTTCATACTATACACAATCTTTATTTTTCTTAATTTTCTTTCCTGAATTCTTTGAAACTATAAAACTTTGAAACTAACTCATTCCATGACACTACAGCCCATATACAGAGCCTTTGCCTTATTCAAATTGAGTTCTCGTAACTATTTTCCTGTCATCCATGAACCTACAATTTTAAATGGAATGCGAACCACTTAATTCATTGGTACAGAACGAATTTATTCACTGATGTTTGTGTAGTTGGCTTCTGTACTTTCTTATAAAGTCAGTAAGCAGAGCCACCGAACTAATTCAATACCATGCACTTATCTTTAATTCAAATGAACTTTCAAATTCGTTGAAAGCTTAGTAAAATTTGGCAGATTCAAATTCAAGACCTTCAGTTCCAGAAGCTTTACCACTTCAGCCACCGACCGCCCATTATGAAAGCTTAATAACAAAATTTTCTTAAATCTGAGCATTCAAAATTATAGTGTCTTAACTCGGTTTTTATTGCTTAGTCATATTTACAATTCACTTTTAATATTTCTTTATTATCTTATTATTATTTATTTATTTTTTCTTTATTTCCCTAAGCTTACTAATAAAATACAAAATTTGTATAAATAATATAAAAAATAAAACTCACCCAAAATTTCTTTTCTATAACAATAAGCACAACGACGACAACAAAAAATGATTTGTTTAACAGATGTATAGCCCAACAGTTTTTGCTATTTTTTTTTTCTCTTTTTTTTTTTTTTGAATGCATTTTACCTATAAATTGAATAGATTTTCTGAAGGATTGACATTATAATCCTTATCAAGATATGAAAATCTTTAACTTATAAACTTGTTTCATACAATGTACTTGAAAAATAAATTGAAAAAAAAAAATGTTTTTTACCAACGAACCGGATAATCGTAAATGTATCACATTTAAACAAGCCACACACAGATACTTTAAAGCTTTAAAAAAAAGTTACACATTTTACTTATTATATTTTATGTTTCATTTAGAATTTTGTTGATTTTATATTTCGATTATGTATTTTATATCGCATCAGTGTCACACGATTTTAACAATATGACAGTATGTCAGGAACAATATGAAACAAAAATAAGATGAATTTTCTTGTTAAAAATATAAAAAAAGTTATTGTTGTTGTTGTTGTTGTTAAAGAAGGGTTGGTTCACATATCAAAATTGATGCTGATTAACAAAAATATATACGAGTATATAAATACATAAAAATATGTATCTACAATATGTACATACATATATGTACGCATATATATGTACGTATATAATCATGTATCAAGTATAGTATAGTACGTATATATATTTGTCATATTACATCGAAAATAAAATTGTATCTTATAAAATTGTAGCCGCATACTTATGTATTACATATGTATACATTTGTTGTATAACAATATTGTACATATTTATAAATACACCTTCAATAATTCTATAACAGTTTAACATCCTATTATCAATATACAGTTAAATGCAAGAGAGAAAAATAAATACAATAAGAACAGATTTAATTTAATTTTTGAAATCAGATTTTGAGGTGAATTTCCTGAATTTTTGTGGACAACTTATCATTAGGGGGTGATTTAAATTAAATATAATTGATTTCTGTTTATATATCATACCAGTTAAAGTTATAATAAACAGCAATGCAGAAATCTAACAACAAAAAACCAATTCTAATCTGAGTTGTTATAAACCAACCCTCTATTTTATCAATGAAATTAAATTCAATACACACACACAGTCTGATTGTATTTTGGGGTTGATTTGAAAATGTTTTGACAATAATAATTATATTTCAGATATGATCTTTTTTAAAAAAAACTATGTGTTCAGTCATGTTTTAAAGTTAAAATTTAGAAAAATAAAGTATTAATATATATTTTTACATTGAATTTACGCAATAAGAAAAAAAAAGAACAAGTTAATATAGGTTTTTTTTAATACAAAAACTTACAATACCGAATGTGTATAGTTTTTGTTTAATATAAAGACAAAAATTTTAAAAAGCTAAACTATTTTTGGAGATTAAGAGACACTTGTTGTAAGGTCCTGAACGATTCCCTTTTACACATTTCTCTCTCGACATTCTTAGAGTTTCTCATTGAATAACTAAAAATAAAATGTGGGCAGAAGAATAAGAAAACAAACCGTAAATAATAAGCTAGTATATAGGCAGAACCTGGGGACTCAAACCACAGATGATGTTCTGGGCATATACAACCATTATCAGCTACGCTGCTTTGGTCTGGTTGCCAAAAACCAAAGAGAAGGCAACCCAAAGTAGACTCCAGAAACTACAAAGGCTAGCGTGCCTAAATATCACAGGTGCCATGAGCACCTGCCCTACAGGAGCTATAGAGGCACTGCTTAACCTACCTCCCCCATATATACAGTCGGGATCAAAATTGAGAGGACACCTGTTTAAAATAAGGTTTCAGAAAAGAAATTCTGATTTTTAAAAAAAATAAAAATGTTTATTGTAAATATTATTATGAACAATAAAAATATAAAGGTTGACCAATATTTATGTTCAATAATAATTAAATTCATTAACCGTTAGTATTTTTAGAAAATAATAATAGTTTTGAAATGATAAAATTTAACTAGATCATAATTGAGAGGCCATACCTTTTAAAAAATAAAAATAAAAGAAAATCTGAAAATTAATATTTTGTATGTCCCCCTTTAGACTTTATTACTGCTTCTCAACGTCTTTTCATACTTCTTACTAATTTTTTCAATAAATTCGATGATATGTTCTCCTATATTGTATTGAGTTCTTCGAAATAGTCTTTTTTTGTCGTTTCTTAGTTTTCTTTTCACTTTCTGTTGCATCAAGGCCCATAGATTTTCTATGGGGTTGAAGTCAGGGCTTTGAGGAGGCCATTTCAGAACTTTTACATTACAGTCTTCAAAACATTTCTTTTTTTTTTTAGCTGCGTGTTTAGGATTGTTATATTGTTGAAATATGAAATTTGATCCTAGTCCCATTTTTTAAACTGATTCCTCAAGATTTTCATTTACAATTTGTATGTAGGATTCAGCAGTCATTTTCCCTTCTATAGGAACTAAATTTCCTACGCCTGAGAACGAGAAACATCCCCATATCATTAGCGAACCGCCACCATACTTGACTTTAGGACAAACAAAATTTTCTTGAATAGATTTATTAGGTTCTCGCCATATTCTTTTTCTTTTTCGACCGCCAAACAGTTCAAATTTGCTTTCATCGCTCCAAACAACTTTTTTCCAAAAAGCTAATGACTTATTTTTGTGTTTTTTTGACGAGAACTTAATAATACTATTCAAGAAAATTTTGTTTGTCCTAAAGTCAAGTATGGTGGCGGTTCGCTAATGATATGGGGATGTTTCTCGTTCTCAGGCGTAGGAAATTTAGTTCCTATAGAAGGTAAAATGACTGCTGAATCCTACATACAAATTGTAAATGAAAATCTTGAGGAATCAGTTTAAAAAATGGGACTAGGATCAAATTTCATATTTCAACAATATAACAATCCTAAACACGCAGCTAAAAAAACAAAGAAATGTTTTGAAGACTGTAATGTAAAAGTTCTGAAATGGCCTCCTCAAAGCCCTGACTTCAACCCCATAGAAAATCTATGGGCCTTGATGCAACAGAAAGTGAAAAGAAAACTAAGAAACGACAAAAAAAGACTATTTCGAAGAACTCAATACAATATAGGAGAACATATCATCGAATTTATTGAAAAAATTAGTAAGAAGTATGAAAAGACGTTGAGAAGCAGTAATAAAGTCTAAAGGGGGACATACAAAATATTAATTTTCAGATTTTCTTTTATTTTTATTTTTTAAAAGGTATGGCCTCTCAATTATGATCTAGTTAAATTTTATCATTTCAAAACTATTATTATTTTCTAAAAATACTAACGGTTAATGAATTTAATTATTATTGAACATAAATATTGGTCAACCTTTATATTTTTATTGTTCATAATAATATTTACAATAAACATTTTTATTTTTTTTAAAAATCAGAATTTCTTTTCTGAAACCTTATTTTAAACAGGTGTCCTCTCAATTTTGATCCCGACTGTATATATATTAGGAAAGAGGCTGTAAGGTCTGCCCTCAAGCTACAGGGTACCGAAGACCTAAAACCCGGAGATCTCAAAGGTCGCCTAAGCATGTTGGAAACAATATCCTTGGATGACTATTATAAAATCTCTGACGTTATGCCAGCTAGAATGAACCTCGGTATTAATTACAACATTCTACTGACACAACGACAAACATGGAAAACTGGCGTATCAGTTTTCGAGAAAGGCTCGGTTATTTGGATTGCACCACTACTTTGAAAGAACTGGCAAACAACAACAGACTAACGACAGGCTGGGTGATAGGGAACGAAGGCATAGCAGGAAATGAGGAGGCTGATCGCCTGGAAAATTCAGGAGCGGAAGCCATCTTCATTGGACCAGAACCTTTCTGTGGATTACCCAAATCGCACAGAACAAACTTGATCAATGAATGGGAGGAGCAACAAAAGTCCTCGCACTGGTCAACAACACAAGGTGCCAGACAGGCCAAAAAATTCATAAAAACCAATACGGGCAAGGCACTGGAATTTCTAAAGCTTCCAAAAAATGAACTAGGGACACTAGTGGGACTTTACACTGGACACTGTCCTCTAAGATACCATCTGACAAAGATGGGAATAGAGGAAAATCAAAATTGTAGATTTTGTGAAGAGGAACCGTACCTATGTACCTAACACCGGACGAAGTGTGGCATCTATCACCTAAAAAAGTCTTGGATTTTGTCAAAGACCTGAAACTTTAGGACAAAACCAGCAATAGGGAATTACAAAAGATCCAAACGGGTCGGAGTAACAAGGGAACAACATCCCACCTCTAAGCTGGTTCTTAAATCTAATCTAATCTAAGCTAGTATAGGAGTTGTACAATATCTACAAAACCTACTTTTTAATTAACTGTTTCAGTAGGAAAAAAAAATATTTCATCTTTTTTATAAATACTTCATGATTATTTTCGAATTACTGGCAATAATGAAGTTTTTTAAAACCGTCATTTTTTCACAATAAATCAGCTGTTATTCTAAAATCTGTTTTTTTTTTTTTTTTGAAAAATAAAAAAAAATATTTAAGGAGTATTAATGCAAATTCATTTGTGGAAAATTATATTGATAACTTAAAAGTCAACATTGAAACAATGACAGCACGAATTAATTTTTTTTTTTTGAAAATCTAAAAAGCAATCTCGCCTTTGTTTGCCTTACAAGTCAAAATAAATAAAATCATATACATATTATGTATATGTAGTTACTATGTAATTTTTTGGATTTGCTCATATAAACTATAAATGCAATTATGTATGCGCATATATGCAATATTGAAAAGAACCTACTTTATGCTAAAGTATTAGTTAAATATTCATTGTATGTACATAGATACATATGTATATGTATGTATATTTGAATACAAATATAATCTTTTATATTCATATTTTTTAATAATAAACCACAAAGAAAAGAATATTATATAAAAAACACATGTCATTATAAAATTCATTTTAATAATATCTGAAATTGACAATTTTTCTTTTAATACAATATAATAGTGTTTCACGTACAATAGAGATTTACAAAATTCAAGTAGTATTGACAACCGCCATTATATTGTATAAATTCCTTTTTTTTTTCATATTATAAACTTTTTCGCTTTTTTTTTTCTTTTCTTTTTTATACTTTTTCCTAAAAAAAAAACAACACCATACTTTCAATATAAAATATTCACTATCTTTTTTCACCCTATTGTCAATTTTTTAGATTTTCTTTTATTACTACCTATTGTTGTTTATGTGATTGAGAGAAAACATCCCTTAATTGAATGACAACAAACAAATGAAAAACACAGGGATGAATTGGGATGTCAATCTCGGATGATGATGATGATTGAATGAAAAGAAAAAAGAAAAATAATCTTTATTATTATAGAATATGTATATTATACTATATGTGCCAAAATGATTGTTTAAAAGTTGAATTTCTTCGTTTAACTTATTCTGTAGGGATCAAGTGAATTGATAACGAATGAACGAAAAATAATCGTTTGTTTTCTTTATTTTTCTTCAAATTTTACTCCTTAACTTAATCCGTCTGGTAATGATGAGTATCTGATGAAGTAAAATAGAAAGGGTATACAAGTACTATACTGGTGAGCTTATTTCAGAAGTATTATACATATATTCACACAAAGAAGGTGGTAACTTCAATAAAACATACATACATACTTATATATATGTACATACATAGAATATCGTATATGTAGTATATATGTATAATAGAATCTTATGATAGTAAGAAGGATAAAATAATCCTTTCTCCGTAAAATCATACACTACTATTGAAAAGATTCAGAAGAAAAAACAACAACTTGGAATATGTAAATATAACAAAATAAAAATACTCTAGTACCATATGCTCATATAGAAAAAAAAATTTTTTTTCAATATGAAAATGATGTATGCCACGTGACTTTAAATGTGATTGAAATTGAGTGAGAACGTGTGTCTTCAAATTATCATTATGATATTTAGAAAAAAAGTTAAAAATAAAAATTAAAATAAAAGATTAAAATAATCTGAGTAGTTTAAGGGTTAACTATAGGGTGAATTTGATCAGATTATTAAATAAAAATTTGCAAAACGTTTTAAACTTATTAAATTCCAGAATTAGTGTATTATAAGTTTTACAATTGAATGAATGTGGCTACTAAAAATTTAATTGTACTGTTTGTCAAATAAATGGTAATGAAAAAAAATGTATTTTTTTTTTTTGCCTGAGAAAAATAAATAAAAAGTTTTTGAGAACATTTAACAACAATGAACAAAGTAAGTAATTGAACACCATACTAAATTGTGAATTCTTACTATTTGTATTTTGAATATAAAAAAAAATATAAATTTGCACATTGAAACAAGATATGTATCAGTAAAAATGCAAAGCAGTTTCAATCCATAAACAGATAAAAAAATGTATAATAAAAAACAAAACAATTAATATATGGAAAATACAACTAAAATTAAAGAAGTCTACGAAATGCAAAGATTAAAAAGGTGACTGGTTAGGCATAAAAGTAACTTTTTTTTGCTAAAACTGTATGAACTGATTTTGTTAATAACTCTACATACTCCTCAATTAGATTATACCCTAGTTTTTCTCACTAATTGAAATTGACAAATGACCTTTACAAAGATCATATTCAAAGTTTTATGTTCTTGTCTTTTTTAAAATGTTCCACCCACTTATACAATTTTTTTTTCTGGTGCAACAGATTCTAAACTTTTGCCAAAACATCAAAAATGTGATTTAATTCCCGATTGAATTTTAATAAAAAATTTCTAAAACCAAAAATTTTCTATTAATGAACAAATACTTGAAATTTCAAACACCTGAATCTTTAATCATTCTAGTCGTTTTTCTTGTTTTTTTTTTTTTTTCTTATACGTGATACCCTTCGATAATATATTTGTGTATGAATTTATATACAAAGATAATATTAAAAAAATTAAAAAAGCTAATTCTAATTGGCCTTCGAATGATTCGCTATTTCTGAAAAATTGATTTTCATTAATAGAAAAACCAATTTTATGAATCATTTCAGGATTAATTTAACATTTCTTAATATTTTTTCAAACAAAGTTTATGCCATTTTTAACTTTTTTAACTCATTTCAAAAAACAAAAATATTTTTAGTTACAAATCTTTGACTTAAAAAATATTTCTCATCATTAAAACGATAACTCTATTTGGAAATAATAATAAACATGTAAACAAAACTGGCGAAGAATTGCTGGCGATGAATTTTCCTAGACCCAAACAAAACATCCTATAGGCTTTTTGTTATAGGTTGTACCACATACCTCTCGTCTTCATGGGATCAAATACCATTTACAATATCATTTCGACACAAGACCTCTTGTATTTTCATTTCCTTTTTTTTTTCACTTAAATTATTTTTTCTTTTATTTGACTTTTTTGTTTTGTTTTGTAAAATCTATAATAAACAATTTAGAAAATACTTTTCATAATTAAGATCTTTTACTACATACGCCATTTATATCAATTTTAATAAAACGAAAAGATATACATACATTTTAACATTAGATACATCATATATTCCACGTGCAAACGTACATATTACAAAATAACGGCTATGTTTTTTTTTTTTCATTAAAACAAAAACAAAAAAACTGTAATAATATATTATGTACAGGAAAATATAATTTTCACACTGAAAAGGGGATTCCATTGTTTTCTTCCCTTCGATAAAATAAAAGATTCTTTTGCAATATTCATAAAATAATAGCTACCTTTCATCATTTTTTACTTAAATTCTCATTCCAGATAATGTATCCAACATTTTTTTTCCTCAATCAGTCTGCTCAATATATGTATGAAGTAGATATAGCAGCTATAGGTCCTATTGTAAATCCATACCATATTTTTTTTCTTTTCTTTTTTTTTTTTGTCTGCATCATCAAAACTTTCATTGTCCGTAAAAAACTTTACTTTTATTCACATGTCTATTTCATGTTTGTTTCCATTCAGTTTAATAAAGAACAATGAAATATATTTAAAAAAAATACATAACAAATAAAATAAAGGAGAAAATAAGTTGAAATTATAATAAATGAAAAGTAATTTAAAAATAAATGAAATGTAGTTATGATTCGCGTACTAAAGATTAAATACCTAAATACTTAAAATATTAGTGTCAATATTGTTTTTTTAGACTACAGGACATCTCTATCATTAAAAATTTTTTGTCAGAATTTTATGTTGGAGAGTGGTTTTGAAAATAGACCTCTGAAATTATCAATTTTGACGCTTTCACATACTGTAACTTTTAGAGTACCTAATTAAAATTTTAAAAATTACGAATAAAAACTTTGCAATGAAAATTTATAAGTTTGGGGCAAAATATTTTTGTTTATTTAGGGGTATCATCCCAAAATAATCATTTTATTAAAAAATATTTTTTTATTTTAGGAGCAAAATCGAAAAATAATGTGAGTGAAATTAAAGTCTCTGAATTCTGTATAAATTTTTGTTTAAAAAACAAACAGACAATTTAACAACATTAAAAAGGCTAGGGAACTCTAACGTTCAATCTAATAAAAATTCAATTTAAAATTAAACTTAAATACTGAATTTAACGCAAATACCTGAAGTTCAATTCAATTATAAAATCTGCACTTGAGCTATATGCTAATGTTATATGTATATGATACATATACTAAGTATCGTTTAAAATCATTTTCATAAAGGTCAAATCATTTAATATTTTACTCAAAATTTTAAGATTGTCCTATTCGAAAATTTCAATTATATTGTTTTCGAATAAATTTAATGCATTCATACATTGTTTGGAGTGCAATTTATGAATTTTGAATATGAAAAGAGGGTAAATTTGTACATACATATGATGATGATGTTTTCCTATATCATCCCTTAATGATTTGTATTAAAACGTATGAATTGGAATACATGATGTATCAATAGAGATAGATATCTTACACATATGTATACTCCAAATATGTATTTTATATATGAATATGAATTTTAATAAATGAAAAAGGGATAATAAAGCATCCCTCTTGAGTATTGTTTTCATTATATTTTCATTTGTTAATGATCGATTTTTATATTATTATTTTTTATATATACTTTTACAACAATATAGTAATTGGACATATGTTCTCGATATCACTTGCCTTTAGTTTGACATTATATTAAAAGTAAATATTTGAATAAATTTTTTGTTTTTAAATAACAAAAGAAATTGATAGTACACGAGTATTCATATGTTTATCATTCCATATAGTGAATATTTTGATAGAGGAAAAAAATTAAATAAAAAAATATCTTCAGTTTGGATTAAGTACTCGTATATTATTTTAAAAAACTCAATATACGCTTCATTTTCAAAAATCTAATTCATATTTTATATAATCTACCTTAATTATCTTTTTAATAAAAACAATGACATAAACAATTTGAAGCACAAATTGAAACTGTTAAAGCAAAGATAAAATTAATGCGATGTGGTTAGTAAAATAGTATGATGGTATTTTCATAATTTTCTGTATAAAGATACATTGTATATATTTAATTTTATTCGTTACATATTAACAAAAAAAAAATAAATAAATAAAGAGTGAAAAGGAAATCATAATATCTTTCTTTGATCAACAATTTCGTGAGGGTGGAATTGAGTAACTTAATTGCAGACACTTCTGGAAGACGTTTCAATGTGTTTAGTTTGTATACAATCTCTAAAAGACGATGATGATGATGATGATGATGATGATTGTGATGTTTCTGATGATGAAAGGTAGAAAATCTCTTGTTTACTTTACATTTATGAAATATCGTATAACAATAAACTTGAGGATTTGTACGTTATGATTGCTCATTGCTTTGTGGCCTGATTTGTCACCCTTATAAACTTGAAGTATTCTATAGATAGACACCTTTTGTATAAGATCAAAGATAATAAGAGAATTATAAGTGGCAAAGAATAAATATGTGTGTTATATACAAGATTGTGCACTTGAAGGACATTCAATTCAATTTGCTTTTACATTATTAATATCAAAACAAGAAAATGGCTAAATATAATTGTTTGAAGAAAAAATTGTAAAATTATATAATAACATATATTATTAATTTATTAATAAATAAAACACTTGTTTTTTAGTTTTCCACAAAATAATTTTGAAAATGAATAATGTTTTCTACTACAGACCAAACAATAAATCTTTAAATATTATTAACAAAATTGTATTTTAACATGTAATATTTTCTATGTGTTTGAACTAATTTGCAAAAATTGAATTAGAAAAAGAATAAGTTTGAAATTCTTGAATAAGTAATTTTGAAGATAATAAATTAGTTCATTTAATAAAAATTAAGAAGGTCAAAGATCACTTCTCTTCCGTCATTTGTATACCCATCGAAAAAGTATTTAATACAGAAAATTTTCAAAATAATTATTATTCGCCGTTTTGTAGACCAATCAATATCGTTTTAAATTAAAAAACAAGGATATTTTTTAATTTAATAACCAATTAGATTTTGAAACATATTTTCGTAAATAATTGTAAAATTATTAAATTTTACACATATCATTTCTTGAATTATTCGTCAATGACTCATAACCACTATCACATTAGTATAATATCTAATAATAAAATCTATCCCTTAGAATTATAAAAACATTGAAATTATTAAAATATGTAGTTATTTTCTGACAAACGGTAATGAGTCCAAATATACTAAACTCTGTGTATACTATATGTAAAACCAAAAAACGAAGAATAAAAGTTGTCATACGTCCTGCAGATGTTTTCATAAGTACAATTACATGTTACCATCAAAATCTATTTACAGTCCAGTAAATATATGTAATTACATGTTGTTTTAGTCTTAACAAGAATATCCGCAGAAAATATTTTCCAAAACTAGAACATTGAATACCATACACATACATAAACATATTAAGGGGATTCACTCTTTGGTGCAAATAGGTATTGCATCGTTGCATTCAGTGTATCGTAACACGAATTTACAACGATACAACAACAATTTGCAACGATACAACAAAAATTCGTGCTACGATACACCGAATGCAACGATGCAATACCTATTTGCACCAAAGAGTGAATCCCCTTATTATGTATAGTTAATATGTTTACCCTTTTGGGTACATTTAACAGCATACTGCCAGTATTTAAGTAGTTTTGGTAATTATTCTTCTTTTCAGTATTTAAAGTAATTACTCCAATACTTTGAAAAAAAAAAGTTACAAGTTTTTAAAGATTTCAATTTTTAATAAAAATATTTTTTTTTATTCTTAAAAATATTTTTCATATTTTTTCACTTTAGTTGACATGTTTTTGAGTTCAAAATAAAAAAATAAAAAAAGCAACAAATATATAATACAGGAAATCCTATTTTCCTTTTCCATACTTTTCATAAATAAAAAATAAAAGTTTTATCAAGTTTTTTTTTCATAAAACATTTTTTTTTCTTATTTTAATTGTCCTTATTTTTCTTTTCTTTTTTTCGTATCTTTTTTTTACTTTGAATTTTTTAATTTTCATTATTCAAATACATTTATGTATGTATGTACGTTTGTCGAATGTTTGTTTTTTTCTTCTTCATTTTATAAACATCCTTGTTCTCATTTTTCATTTATTTCATCTTATATATGTATACGTACATATTTTTCAATACATTTTTTTATTTATATTCATGCACATATTTTTGTATATGGATATTTTTTTTTGTTTTGTTTCTCATAATGACAATTCTGTGCTTTGCAATGTACAACACATACAAAACACATGTAATTCTTCTATTCAAACTATTGTTTTTAATCATAATGACTAAACATCGTACTACAATCATTTCAAAAGCATTTTCATTTTACATAATATTTATCTCTTTATACCAATCCAGAGTTTGTATATACGAATATGTACATAGATATATTATTTTTTAGCTGATACATAAAAGTCCAAACCTGAATACGTCATCACTTATGAAAAAAAGTTTATGTACATTCCATGATATGATTTTATTGTGTACGTACATTATATCTTTTATTTCACCCTTTCTACCACCCACCAACCAACAACAACAATAATAATAATAATAATCATTTATAAAATTGTCATTTACTTTATTCTACTGATGATATTTTCTCTTTTTACTCTATTGTCCTACATATATACTACATAGAATGTATCTTTTTTATGTAATTTTCTATGTTATATTATATAGGTACAATTTTTTATTTTATTTTTAAAATTTCGACAAAAGCAACAATAGTAACATTTCAGAAAATAAGTAGGATGTCTATCAACATTCAGTCCCGGATAACTCACAAAATATGTATAACAATGTCATAAACAATGATAATAATAACTATACAACTACATACTATGATAATACAACAAAAAAAAAACATATGACAATAGTGTATATACAATAGCAACAAAAATATCCTTGTTGTTGACAACACAGAAGGAAAAATGAATATTATATGTTTGTATGTTTTTTGTATATATGTATGTATGTATGTATATATATACAAACAATATGCGCACTACATAAAAGCACTCAATGCATACAATAGATGATATTTTTTCCCATTTTATGTTAGATTTTTAGTCCTGTACGGCTGTACCATATATTCAATATCTATTATATACATATGTATGTACATAGAATTTTCCTACAATTATATTTCTATCTCTTTTTCTACATGGAGCTTTTTTTTTCTTCATTTTGTTAACAACAATTTCTACATACAATTTTATTTTTAAGTTTTATGTATATAAACAAAACAACAACAAAAAAGAATACAAGAGAATGAAGAAAATCGCTTTTGTTATATACTTTTCTGTTGTTCTATGTTTTTTGTTTGTTTTTTTTTTTTTAACTTTTGTTCTATTTATGTTTTTGAACTACTACATAATACATATAATACACTCTGTTCTCCTATTGTTATTATATATTGTTATTTTCTATTTTACTATATACCTATATTCAATTCTTTATATACTCAATTCAAGCACACTACATAATGATTTTCTTTTATTCCTTTTATTCCATATTTTTTTTAGTATATACTATGTATGCTTTTTTCTCACAATACATTTTCTTTTTTCAACAAAATGAATAAAAGAAGATAAAAATAATTTTAAGAATAATGCTTAAAAGCTCAGATTTTCATTTTTATTTTTTATACTCGCATATGTACATATGCATGTACGTATGTATATATGTATGTATATTTTTATATTAAATCCACCCACATACTATGTATATACTTACATATGTATACGTAAACGTAATAATACCAAACATACTATCATTATAATTCTAAATTGAACCCTTTTTTCTTATTTTTTTTATTCATTTGTAATTGTTACTAACGTTTAATCACACATGTGTATGTATGTATGTTTTTATGCTATATATAATATTATGTATGTTGAATTAAACATAAGGACATTTTTGTATATTCATTTATTTTACCATGACAACTTCTTATTTCTTTTATCTTTTTTTTTTTTTTAGTTTTAGAATGACATTTAAAAAAACCAAAAATTCAAAAAATGAATAACTATTGGGGTATTATTGTTATAGGAAATACAATAACTTTTATATATGTATTAAGTGTGTAATTATATAAATACATCAGTTACATACAATATGTATGTATATTTTAAATAAATCTAAAAATTCATAAAGTACAATAGTAAATATACTTACTTGACTATATAAATATCTTATTCTTAATGAAAAATACATACATAATTGTACATACTATATACATACATGTATGTGTATAATTTGTGTTCCTAAATTTTGAAATTTAGTTTATTATTTTTCCAACTATATAAATGTGTACTCACTTACACACACATACATTTAACTATTTTTCTTATTATTTTTCTTCAATGCCTTACATTATTTAAACTTCACAAAAAAAAAAAAATGAACAATGTAAATCCTTGAAAACATATAAATTTCTACTTTTAAAAAAAATTACAATTTTTATTCCCATTCTCTTGAATACATCCTTATTTCCCTTTTCATGTTATTTCCTTTTCTACTTTCAACTTTTCTCTGTTTTTCTCCCTTTCTACGTTTTATATTTTTCCTTTTATTTCTAAAAATTTTTCGTTGAAAACATATTTCCTTTAATTATTTTTTGTCATTTTAAATTTTACAAAACTGTTCATATTTTTCATTCTTATTTTCTTTTCTTCTACTTCTCTTCTCACATCATCTCCCTATATACATATTTCCTTTTTCTTTTCTCTTATGTTTTTTTTAATTCCTTCTTATAAATTTTCATTTATTCTATTCATCATTATTATACCATTTTAGCTATTGTTTTGTATTACCGTTTCGTTTAATTAAATGTTGTTACCATTGTTACCGGAAAACGTAAGCATACATACAATTATAATATAAATAATACGATGAAAATACACAATACATACTACATACATAATATGTACATATTATGTACGTAATGTATATTTTCTTTTATTTGTAATATTTGGTTGTATTCAATAATTAAAATAAAATATTATAATAAACAGGCAAATAAATGTATGTATTAATTTGATTACATAAATTTTTTCCTGTTTTATTTAAATTTTGAATAATGAAATTTAAATTAAATAAATTTTATTACTTTTTTTAATTAATTGATTTATACTTAAGATAAATTTTTAATTACAAAATTAAAAAGTAGCATTATTTCTTTTCTTCCTCACTAAATTCCTTCCTATTTTCTGAAATTTAACTTTAAAAAAACCAATATCATTTTTTTCCGTCTTCCTCAATAACATCTACCTATCTCGTTTTTGGTCTTCTCGGTTTCTTTCGTCCATCAGGCCTTGAGAACAGCATTCTTTTAGCCGTAATATTTTGTATTCTCATCACATATCCTCTTAGTTTGTCAACCTTGATCTATTTCACAATTTTCACATCCTTACACAATTGATTTAATTCTTGGTTGCATCTCATTCTCCATTGACCTGTACTGGACCCAATATTTGCCCAAGAATTTTTTTCTCAAAGGATGATACTTTGTTTTATTCAGCCCTATATTGAGTTTCCACGTTTCAAAAATATGTGTCAATACTGGTAGTATAAGGGTCTTGTATTTTAAGAATTTCACATCTCATGTGAACGTCATCAGCCACTTTACTTCTAAATACGCCTTATCTGCTCTTGTTATTATATTATTGATTTATTCAACATCTTCGTCATTTATTATCAAACGTTCTCAAGAGTATAGACATAGACAAATTTGTTTACTATCTCTATTTTGTTTCCCTATGGTTAAATTGTGCTTAATGAGCTTTTCTTATTCATAAATTAAGTGGAAATTATACATTTTGTTATTGTTTCATTAATGTTGAACTCCATATCATTTTCTGCTTCGAACAAATACTTCCTTTATTACTTGCAAAGATCTGCTAATTATATCAATTTTGTAGGAGAAAAAATAACACAATAATTCAATTTAAAAAAATAAGAACTGAATCCTTGATACTGTTGATCCCGTATATATTACAATTTAAAAATGAGACTTCAAAATGAGCTTATTTTAAATGAATTACACTGTGTAAAAATAACTTCTGATGGGATTTATTTCATTTGCTTATTAGGTTTTACAAGACTATAAAAAAAAAAGTAATTCCAACTCAAAAATAATTAATTGAATTAATAAACAGGTGAATTAAAGTTATATAACAAAACTTTAGTAATAAAAGACTAAAATTATTATACTCGTATAATATAATTATTAATTAAAATTTTTTTAAATTTGACTAACGAAATTATTTTTTAGGTGCTGAATGGAAACTTTTAACAGAAGATGAAAAACGTCCTTTCATTGATGAAGCAAAACGTCTTAGGTAATTATTTTTTCTTACATATACTTATTTAGAAAAGAGAAATATATTTGTATACCAAAAAATAAAGTACATTAACTTGAACTCATAAATTTCTAATTTATTAATGGAAATTTCATAAATTTTATCAAATAAGACACGAAATTTAAATAAATACCATATTAAATAAAAAGTATTTAATATCTGAAAAAAAAAAATATTCACATAATCACTGTAATTACTTTTACAGAGCAATGCATATGAAGGAACATCCTGATTATAAATATCGTCCCAGAAGGAAACCAAAAGCATTAAGACGTGACGGATACCCGTATCCTATGCCATATCCTTCAGTTCCGGTAGAAGCACTAAGAGCTGGTATGTATATACAATATGTATAAATAAGTATATGTAATTCTAATAATAGGTATACATTCAAAGAAGATACAAAATATCAAAAACCCAAGATTTTTTCGTTTTGTTTTTTCAAGAATAATAAATTGTTATAATAAATAATACAAAAATGTTTTAAAGAAAACAAAACAAAAGATTTTTCTTTTTCTTTTTTTTTTTCATAATTTTCTGTGCTGTTGTTTTTTTATTAAATTTGCAAAAAAGAAAAACATTCACAAATTAAAAATGATAATTTTAATCCCTCTTCAAAAAAGAAAAACTATGTGAAAGAATCACTTTTTTATTTATGTATGTTTTTTTTGTTGTTTGAAATAAGAACGTTGACTTTTTAACAAAAATAAACATTATAAAATTTATAGGTATGACAGAAAGTTTTGAAAAATATTTTATAGATTACATTTTCACTTTTAACTTAAAAATAAACAAACAAAAAAAATGGTTTTTAAAATACAAATAAAATATCGTGTTCGGTATTCATTTGTCTTCAACAAATAATTTAGTTCCGTCATGTTTTTATATTTTCTTTATTTTTAAAGTTTTATTTTTTTCTTCTTCTCAATATTCTTATTCTTCTAGAATATTTAAATTAAAAAAAAAAAAGTAGGTTTGGCTTTTTAAGCTTATGTTTAAAATAAATGAACTTTCAACTTAACATTTTTTGTTCTTTCTTTATGTCTTTCACCATTTGAATATCCTCATTTATTCATAGCATGTTAAGGAAATTATTGAAGTACTATACATACCCTTAATAGAAATGCAGAAAAAAAAAAGTTTTTTGCTCATATATCATTAAAAACATTTTACAAAAGTTACAAATTACCATTAATCATGTAGTTTTGTGAAATAATAATATCAAGAAGAAAAAAACACTGAAGTATAAAACTTACATAGTCCTATAAAATGTAATAAAACTTTTTTTTTTCACGACAATAACAAAAAAAAAAAGCAAAATATAAAAAGGAGACCCATCTAATCTAACTTAACCATCATTTTTTATATATATTTTATTTTTATATTGTATTATATTGTAATGAATGAATACACTGTAATAACAAGAAGTTTCACAGTTTTATGTTTTCTAATTAGCATTCAACAAAGTTTTTTTTTCTCTCTCAATTTTATTTTATACTAAGGATTATGCAAACAGGCTAATACAATTAAATATATACTTCATAACATTAATATATGTATATGTGTATAAAAAAAAAAAAGGAAAAAATTACTTTTTTCTTGAGAGCGCTTTTTATGATTTTTCAAGAGTTTTAAGTCAATTAATTAATATTGTATACATATACCTATATAAATTATGTATGTGGCTATGTACTATATCTACATATTATATAATGTCTAATATGATGTCTTTTTTTTTTTTTGCTTGCTCGTTTTTATTTCGTACTTCAAAAAAAAAAAAAAAAAAAAAGGTGTATGAATAAAATATAACAATAATAATAAAATTACTCTTCTTTTTTTTAGTATTTCACTCAATTTTCTTTCTTTTTTTTTATGATTATTATATTTTTCTTTTATTGTTGCGAAAATTTTGTTTTGTTATTATATTTCAGGAAATAATTTTCATTGTATTATTTTATTAAAACAAATTAAAATGAAAAATAAAATAAAAAATATAAAATAAAAATATAGTAGTACGATATTTTACATAATATTATCATATATTATCATGGCCAATAAAACAGTTTTAATATTTCTTTCCGGAATTAATTTTGTTTTTTATTGAATTTTCACTGTTTCTTATTATATTTATATATATACATATATATTATATATATATAATATACATATATTTATTTTTTTTGTAATTGAAAATAAAATGGTAGCATATAAATTTTATTATGCTATTAAATAATTTTGTATATGTATGAACAAAATAATTGAGTGAAAATTAAAATAACAATCACATTGAGAAAATTTAATAAGAATAATTTCATTTAATTTCAATAAAAGCAACATTTATTCTTTCAGGAATAACACCAAGTTATTTTGCACCAGGACCTGCATATCATCTAAGCAGTCATCTTTCACAAACAAGTCCACCAACTTCACAGGTATATATATTTTTTATTGATTTGATTTTATCATTCCAACATAACAAGTATTAATTAAAATTAAATATAGGTACCTACCTTTAATTTAATAATAACATTTCCTAAATTCAAAAAATAATAATAATAATAATAATAAAAAACCACAACATTAAAATAAATTTTCAAACTGAAATAAAAAAAAAAGAAAATTTTTCTCAAGTCATAATTGTTTACATAACTATTCAACCCCTAAAAATAGTTTAACTTCCTGTTATTTTTCAATTATAAAAATAGATCATCACCTGTTAAAATGAAAACATTAATTCAATTCAATCGTTTTTGAAACATCAAATTTGAGAGAGAAAAAAAAAAAAGAAAGAATTTATCCAATTAACTATAACCGTCGTTTCATTGTACAATACCAGTCCTGTAGGTAACAATCTTTAAATAATTTTAATTTTTTTTTTCTTTTTCAACTTTTTCAACGGACATTCAATTTTATGATGTTTATCAATCATTTCATTGGCACGCCTTTTTTTCACCTTTCTCCAAGACAAGAAAAAACTAAAAATTATAAAGTTTATAATAATTTGATAATTGAAAAAATCAGTAGGAAGACGTCAATTATTTTTTTTTTTCCCATAATAATTGATTTTGTCTAATCATAATCAAACATAGAATTTTTTATTTTCACATATTTTCCCCTTTCACAAAAATTATTTTATGAAATTCAAAAAAAAAATTTTTTAATAATAAATTTTTTAAACACAAACTTCCTGATTATAAATTGAGATCATAATTGATATAAACACAAACCACATGTGTTGAAACCCTCATTATGTTGTTATAGGTATATGTAATTTTTTTTTTTTTTTTTTCAAATATAGAAATAAATTTATTTTTATTTAAATAATAATTATCAGCTACTGTATTTTAAAACCTGAATAATAATTGTAATGAATTTAATATGAACACTATTGGTCAATAAAAGTTATATGTACATATATATTTTTGTACAAACATGATTTTTAAAATTATCATATGTTTTTAAATTTTTGAGGTCATTTTTGTACGTCATAACATTGACCATTTGAATATTTTGTATTGAAATTTTTCAATTATTTCAATTACACATAATTTTTTTAATTATGAAATTATATATTTTTTATTTGCTCTTCAATCAAATTTTTTAAATTTGATTTTAATTGAGATAAATAATTTCAAAATAAATTAAATCGAAAGTACAAATCGAAATTTTTATCACTTACATACTTGATAAAAGGTACTTTGAATTTGAATAACTTAAATATTCAATTGAAGAGGAAATTATAATATTTGTAATGTCAAAATGTAGAAAAAATTATTTTTATCAATTAATTATTAATTTGTTTCACACATCATATATTAATCCATTTGCATTAGAAGCAGATATATCCAGTCAGCTAATATTAAACATGAAAAAATTAATCGAATCATAAGTCACACGGTTTTGATATTGTTTTGTTATGTATGATAACCCAACTAATAATTTGTACCTGAATGTGTCTAGACACTTTTCTTTAACACAACAGGCCACTAAAGGCCCTAAAGTCACAAAGTAGATACAATTCTTTCATGGGCAATATTTCGTAAACAAATGATGTGAGATGATTGATATTTGGTATATGTATGTATATTCCCTTAAAAATTACTTAAATTAGCAGTGGTATATAATGAAGAAGGCTACCCCGGCTATTCCGAGAACTTAAAGACCTCTTCTCGTATTTATATTCTCGACAATGTCACCATGTTAGATCGCATCGAAATCAGCTTAATATCATTTAATATTCACTATAACATTGCACTCTCTAGCCCTGTTTTACAAATACTATTATAAAGGACCATGGTAGGTGTTCTAACGAGATTCAGAACATTTCCGAGCAATACAATGTACATACTTCTGAAAAATCTATGATTTTTATCTGAAGCCACCTTCCGAGCGTATACTGAAATCATATGAATCTCTTATCAACAAATTTCTGCCATCTCATGTGGCTTTCCCCCTTTTATAATCTTCAGACATTCAAAAGAACTATTCGCCAACATTTTCTTCCTTTTACATTATAACTCCCATCTACTTTTTTCCATCTCCATGTGCAGTTAAGTGCAGTAAAGAGCCTACGTTTTAGTTTAAAATAAAAAAAATCATACTAAATATTAAATAATACAAATACTATAAAACCGATTTTTCAATACGCTTCTTTGATCAAATCCTTTTCCGAAGGACCACGATACATAATTTTCTTTTAGCAAGTAAACTTCTTTAATCAAACACCGAAATAACCTTACAAATAGTGAGGTTTTCTTATGAATTACAAAATAAAAGAATGAAATTGAAAACAGCTAATTAAAATACTTCGTCCTAATTTCTCAAAAATAGGATTTTTTTAAATTTAACTTTTGATTTAATGTTTTATACAGCCACAAATGATTTGTTTCTCTACTATAGATACTCAAAATTATAGTAATACAAAAATTTACAAAACAAATTCATCAAAATTAATCATTTATTCAGAAACAAAAAATTTGACAATGCAATCACAAAACAAAGATAAATGGCAAACAATTAATAATAATGACAAACATCATTGAAATAACTCATTTTCCTTTAGAGAAAAAGATTTCCAAAAAAAAATTTCCGAAAAAAAATTTTTTGAAGACATTTTTCTTTTTTAATTTTTGTCTTTTTTTTTTTGGTTTTTTTGTATATGAGTTATGCGGTGTTTTGAAATTGTTTTCAAAAAAAAAATTAAATTACATCTCACGTTGTTGCTACAACAAAACAAAAGATAAAAAATGTCATTTCAATATTTTTGTTTTTGTATTTTTATTCGGCATGTTTTTTTTTTTTTTTCTTAATAAATATTATCCCTCAACATCAACCAACTCATCACATTTTACTTAAATATAAAAATTTATATTAATGTCATAGCAGTTCACTTATAGATCATAAACCTCCAATCTTCCAATGTCCCATCATGCCCATCATCATCAGTTCACAACCCCATGTTTATTTAAGTCCATCATTCATCTTACTTTTTTATCTTTTTTTGTTTTTTTCCTTTATAAGAATCTTTTGTGATCTTTTGTTTGCATGTATTCTTTATTTAAATAAAAAAAAAAATAATATTAAAGAAAAAATTACAATAATATTTAAAATGTTTCTTGTTTCAAATACCGCATGACCAAATGTGAGAGAACAAAAGCAACAAAAATAAAGTAGGTACCATAGCAAATACACCCGCCGGCAAACACCTTGAAAGTTATGCTGCTTTTATGATATTTATTACGGTAACATTTATATAGCAGAAGCGCGGAGGTTTCGGAGGTTCTCTCTTTTTTTTTTTTTTATTTTATTTTTTTTTTTAAATATTGATATAAAGAAAATAAAAAATTTGAAGAAAAAAAAAATATGCTAACTCGTTAAGACTCCATTGTCTGAAGTGTTACATGTTGATTGTTATTTTTCTTTTTCTTGTTTCACTTTTTTTTTCATTAAAAAAAAAATAAGAAGATGAAAAAAACAACAACAACAACAAAATCATGTTGTCTACTGGCTTCATCTACATGCTATTATTTAATAAATAAAAGAAAAACCTGCGATAAATTGAATGATCATAATGAAAAATCTTTAACTTTTGATGGTTTGATTATCATCAGATACGATATTTAAACAATTTATTGATGAGAAATACTATGCTTCATTTTCTTTTCTTACATTTTTAAATTGTATATATTTATTTTTTTTTAAGTTTATACTAACTTATACTGAGTTTGTATATTCATTTAAATGTATTTTTAAATTTTTTTTATTTATACACATTTTTAAAGAAAAAATTAAGGAAAAAAAAACTTTTATTTTAATTTCATTCTTTACACAATGCAATTTCAATCTTAACTGACTGCCTTATTTCGAATTGATTCAATGAACCATGCAATTAAGTCATTTTATCTTATCATCATTATAGTCAGCCAAAGCAAATTTACAAAAAGATAGATAAAATTTAACATCGTCCACCTGTAAATGACAAAGCAAAATCATTGCAAGTTGATTTTTTTTTATATTGTATTATTTTTTTTCTCGTTTAATTTGTGAAGGTCTTAAACACTGTAATTAGGGACGTGCCCTCATCAAATTGTTAACTACCTTCGATAGTTTCAAGAGAAAAAAAAAACAGAACAAAAACTAATGAAAAATATGTGGTAAAATTGATTTGTCTGAAAAAAAAAACAAAATAAAAATTTTAAAAAATTATTGGAATGATTTCTTTTATTTTATTTATTTGTTTTATTATGTATGTATGTACATATATATTGAAAAATTTAAACAGTTTTAAAGACAAAAATAAGAAACATTTCTGACAATCCATAATTAAATAACCGGTACTTAAGTTGAGAGGAAAAAAAACCTTTTACCTCATTTTAACACCTCCAAATAACATGTTTCAAAATAAATTGATAATATGTACTATGTTTTTAATTATTCAAAAAATAATATAATAACATTTTTTTTTTTTAATAAATCATTTTCAGGCATCAATAACAAGTCAAATGGATGTTTCAAAATTTGCCTTGGATCGAAGTTCGTATTTAAGTTCAGCTGCTGCTGGTTCATTATATGATACATCAAAAGCTCAAGCGAGTGCCTATAGTGCGTATTTAGATCCGACCGTCCTAACAAAGGCATATTTCGATTCAAAAATGTATCAAGATAGAGCTGCAAATTATGCATTTGATATATCAAAAATTTATGGTACACAACAGCAATCACAAGCTGCCGCTGCAGCAGTACATCAACAACAACAACATCAACATTTACTTAATGGAATATCAAGTTTAGGAAGTGGTAGTAGTAGTGGTGGAGGTAGTAGTACAGGTGTTGGAGGAGGAGGAGGAGGAGGAGGTGGTGGTGGTAGTGGAACTGGTAATGCACCAAATAATACAATCGATGAAAGAGAAACAACACCACAGCTTGATTCTGGTGATAAATCACAATTAACATCATCAAATGATAGCCAAATTGATTATGGAGGATATCCACAGTATTCACAAGGAGGTAATGGTGATTTTCGAAGACCATTAACCGTCATCTTTTGACCAGGAAGGAATTAAAAAAAAATATGAAGAAGAGTTTATGAATTTGAAAAAAAAAAAAGTAATTTAATTACAAAAAAAACTTATATAAAAATAGATAATTAAATAATTTTTATCTCATTTTTTTTTTGTTTGCATATTAAAATTGGTAATAAAAAATAATAAAAAAAATAAAATAAAATAATAATAATAATTTATATATTATGCATTCAGTACATACCTACTTAAATAATAAAATGATTTATAAAATCAGCAAAAGAAAAAATAAACAAAAATTAAATAAATAAATTTGTTTGTTAACAAAATAATTTGCTTATTTACTATTTCTGCGCTATATACCAATTTGATATTTGTATGTAATTCAAGTTTTTTTTTAAATCTTTTAAATTCGAATTAATTATTGAATATAAAATTTTTTTGTGCAATTAATATTGTTAAATTATTTAGGAAAACATCTTTTTAGTGCAATGCTTAATTTTTTTTTTCTTTTTTTTTTTTTAAAGTCCATCACAAGTGTACAAAAAATTGAAAAAACAAAAACAAAACAAAACAGAATTAAGTAAAAAGTAGAGAACATCATTCATTATAATGATGCAGGGATAGAAATTTTACTTTCAAAGTCTAAACAGTATTCATTTAAAATTTTAAAAATTTGAATAAAGCGAACTTAAAAATCCTTTTATTCAAACACATTCGATAAAAAAAAAAAGGAAACACATTTTACATGCACATTTTATACATTTACAACAAAAATTTCATTTTTTACTTAATTTTACATATATAGCCTTTGTGATATAATTATTATTTTTTTGTTTCAATTACTCATAAGGTAATTTCTTTATTTTAATATTTCATTTATATTTCTTGTTTTTAATTTCTAGTTTACAAAAAAAAAAAATAAAAATAAAACAAAACATTATTTTGTTATTTAATTGTATAAAATATTACACAAATATTCAAATTGTTTTATCATAATATATTGTACAATATAATGTACCTATTATAATTTAATAATTATGTATTTAAAATAAAATTTAAAAAAAAAACAAATAAATAAATTTTAAAATTTTTATTGCGCAAAAATAAAAATAAAAACATCTTTTGAAATAGAAACCAGTACATGAATAATAATAATAAATAAATTATGAATTCATTGTAGACATAAAACTAAAAATAATCTTGTGTAGTATGTATATTAAAATATAAAAAAAAAATTTTTTTTTTAATTTTAAGATAGATGAATAAAAAAATATATTGAATTAAATGAAATTAATGGAATAAAAAAATATATAAAATAATTATAATTACATACTTTTTAGGTTGAACAATATTATAAATATTATATAAAATATGATTATTGATATAAAAACAAAAACGAATATTGATTTAATAAAAATGAAATAGCAAAAAAAAAATTATATACATATATATTTTAATTGATTATTATTAGTTTTAAACTATCTTCTCATACATTTCATACTTTTTATTTTTTTAAAAAGTCTATTTTGTACCATTTAAATTCAAAATCAATAATTTAACCTGTATGAAAATTTATATGCAATGCTGAAATTTTTATATGAAACTTTGATATGCGAGATGTTTTTTTTTTAAATTTTGAAAATGTTAAACATCATTTCCTCCAGGAAAAACAAATTAGTTCAGAATATGTGAAAGTGTAAAGAATAGGTGAAAGGTGAAAATTAATGAATCTACTCAATTTTTTGTACAATATTAACGTCAATATACATATTATCTTCACACAAATGCCAAAAGAATTAGAGCACGCACATTCACACAAATTTCGCAGAAATTAATAAAAGAAAACATTAAATATTTTAAAAGAATGCAAATACTCGTATAACCTATTCCACTTTCGAATTTCCACCTATGAAAATGCTTTTTTAAAGATTTTTTTATCCCAAAGATATATTCTAAAATTGCGTTTGTGTTAATTCTAAAACACCTTCATATTAACATTTTCACGACAAATTAAAGTATGCACTGATTTTTCGTCAAAAAGTAACTAAAAAAATAATTCTTCACTAAATTACAATATTTAATGAATTTAAAAAAAAATCCAAGTAAATCTTGTATATTTTTTCTACATACATTTGTATGTTTGAAATAATAATTGTTATAAATATATTTCATAAAATTCAATTTTGATTTACATTAGATATTGTGATATTTCTTAAAATTAACCCTAAATGCAAAAATAAGAAAAAAGGTATAAATCGTCGTCGTCATTTTATAAAAGCTCATAAAAGATAAAAGGGGTGGTAAAATGAGTTAAGTATGTAATGTAAACCCAAAAAAAATCCCGAGACTTTGAAACAAATTTGAATATATAATATGTAATTTGAATCAACTTTAAAGTGTTTTTAATAATTATAGTTTGAATTTGAAATTTTCATAAATTTGGATTAATCTTAGATGATACACTGTTTTACAAAAATATAAATTTTTTCTCTGAGCCGACCTAATAGAATTTTTTATGAATAAAATTTTTCAAATTATTATTAGTCTTCCATGCATATGATATTTTAATTCAACAAACAAAAACTAAGCAGTCAAAACTTCAACTACTTTTTAATTAATCAATATAAATCACTATAAAAATAATTAAGTATAATTTTAAAATCTAAAAAAATAAGTCATGCATAAAAAATATATATATGTATATGTATGTATGTATTATATACATACTATTGTACATAAAAGAACAACAACTAGCTATGTTTTTTTTATTTTTTGTATATTTTGCAAAATATCATTAGAAACATTTGATAAAGTAAATTTATTCATATTTTAAAAATAACAAATTTTAATTAAAAAAGATGAAATGAAAAAATAAAAACAAATATTTGAAAGAAAAAAAAAATGAAATTTCAAAGAAATTTGTCATGTGAAATAAATTTCGTTAATTTGAAAAATCCTCAATCATTATTAATTCAATATCATATACATCATAAGGTATAAGATTTGGTTTTTGTGGTTGTTTTTTTTTTTATTTCTATCAAGGTTTCTAATTTTCCACTATAAAGAACATTTTCCAAGCAATCTCGTTTAATAAGTTAGCACTTTTAGTGCCAAATAAGTACCTTCTTCATTCTAATAAACAAGTCATTAAATTAATCTGCACCAAAGAACATTAATTATGATCGACAAGAAGATTTTTTAATTAGAGAGAGAAAAAAAGATTGTTTTTTTTTACTCATTTTCAAAATACGGTACTTGTGTATATTAATAATTAATATTTAATTTGAAATGAAACATTTGAAAAATACACTTTGGTCAACAAATTTGATAATAAGCACGAAATGAGTGAATTATTTTTGTTTTCTAAGAAAAATATAAATAAACAAAGTCAAAGCAAAAATTTATTTTATCGTTCTTTTTTTTTTTTTTCAAAAACCAACGCAAAACTGGAATTTTTAATTAAGAAAAAACTACTATGTATTTCACAAGAAAATAACTATTAAAGAAACACGTTAAGATTCTAATAATATGTATGTACAACAATAGCAAAATAAAATAATAAAGCGCCATCTCTTATTTCATAAATAATAAACAAATATCCTTGTTTTTATCCTTTTTTTTCAGATTTCCACGTACCTTTCTCACATTTACTTTCCAATGTTTCCAATCTAATGATTCATGAGGAAAAACAAACGTTAAATTTGAATCTTTATTTCTAGAAGTTTAGACATAAACCAACGATCAAAGTTTTCCAGCAATTTCAGTACTTTTTCAAATATATTTTAAAAGCTAGCAACAGAATTTTAAAAATTTTTATTAAAAAAACAGTTGAAATATAAAGTAACAAAAAATATATGAACAAAAATAATAGAACACAATAATCTATATAAATGATATTTGGTATCAGGGATCATAAGATATCAATTGCGGCATATTATTTTTGAATATATTATGTACATGTATAACAGAAAGAGATTTTTTTTCTAATTTTTTCAAATTTTTAAAGTATTGTTCGCAAATAATATAGGAGACAAACATAGAACTGATACGAAATTTTAATTTTCCACCATCATTTAAACCACGAACAATACGTGGTTTCCTTGTATATGCATTTTATAAATAAATTCATATGCAAAGATGATATTTAGTAGATATTGATACTACGTGATTTTTCGTAATATTAAAATACTCGTTAATGTCCTCTGTTTCAATATTATTTCAAACACAAAAAATATGCACGATTTTAAACATACATAATTTTCTTTTATACTACAGTACTATTTGTCTGTTTCCCATATAACACTGTAAATTCTTCATCCACCATAAAACAACAAAACTTTGAAAACTTTGAAGAAATTATAAAACTGTTAAAATTCTTTTCAAAATATGTACTACGAAATCATGAAATAAAAATTAAAGTGCTCAAAAATCCTGCTAATCTTCTGTTAATAATTCTTAACATTAATACAATGAATAGGTGAAATATTCACTTAAATTATGTTTTTTTATAACAATTCTGAAAATTTTTTGAAGCGATCTGTCTTATTTCAATTGTTAAAAGAGTGTATAAAACATTTACGTTTACGTTTTTTATTTTATCTTGAAAACCAAAAAAATATGAAAATATGTATAAAAAATACCGGAGAAGACAATACTGAAAAGAATATTTTGATAAATGTTTTAGCATAAAAAAACTAGTTTGTAGTTGACGGGAATGCTGAGATACAGATCTTTAAAGTAAAATTTAAGTCAAACTAATGTTCGCATTTGTAAATGTATGAAAATTGTTCTAAATTTCATATTGAAAACTATTGTACAGATACAAGATAACCGTACAGGATACCTGGATACCGATGAATATACAATACATATGCATTTATATAATTTTCATGAAAAAAAGCGGCAAAAATTATAAGTGCGCCAGGCTCAAAATTATTAGATCCGGTCATGCATTTGTCATTAGTTTTTTAAGCATAAAACCCTTCAAGAAATATTCTGGAAATTTCAACTTCCTACTCCCTCAAGAACATACTTTTTCAATGACAACAAGTACGCGCGTAGGTAAAATTTAAGCGTGCTAAATTGTTAAACTTATAATAAGTTTCCGCGAAATACACTTCCATCACTAAAAAAATAAGCTCTTCTTATGTATACATACACATATAGCTATATGTACATATGTATATGTATATTTTCTATTAATACATGATATTTTATAAAATATACTAGCCATAGTATTAATTAAAATAATTACATCTAATTCATTCCACTTAACTTTTTCCACACACTTTTTGATTTCTATTCTTTTAATCCTGAATCTTTTATTCATTTCTATTCTCATTGTCACAACACAAAATATTAAAAAGTCCATTTTTCATAACACATTATATACTTCAGTATCTTTTACCTTCAGGATATATTTTTATTATTATTTTTCTTTCATTGACTATTTTTACTCCCCATACAACGTTCGATTCATACGATTAACGAATTTCTTAACCCTGAAGACAATACGAACACAAAAGGACTAAAAATAATAATGAAAAAAAAAAAAACGTACTATCGCTTAGTACCAAGGAATATAAAATTGAATCTTTTACTGACAATAAAACAAACAAAACATAGAATTCATACACATAAACAAAAAAATGAAAGTAAATACATATAAGTAAATGAATAAATCGACACTCTTGACCATTTCCCATAAATTCAATTTTCTTATTCTATATTTTGATAAGCTTAATGTCAAGAGAAAATCAATTGATTAAAAATGAAAAAAAAAAAAAGAAAAACACCATAGAAAAACAAAACAACAAGCATTGTTCCAGTAAATATAAATACTATGTACTGGAATATAACAGAAAGAATAAAACAAATATTTTTATTTCTAAAATAAAATTGAAATAAGAATGCTTTTTCATTATCCCTTTTCTTTTTTGTAATTTTTTTCAAATTTTCTGAATGAAAAACAATTTATCGCTACACATCATCAGTTTATTAGGATCAATTATATAATTTTCCAACTGCTGGCTGCTACAAATTTATTCATAAATTAAAGAAAAAATCTTGTAGGCCAAATTCTAAATCCTCTTATAAATTTATAAATATTGTTTATTACCCCGTTATTTGTTTATATTCCCTTCACCAAAATTATATGTACCTATATACATACATATTATATTAGAATTGTATTACAATAACAACAACAACAACAAAAGTCCTCTCGCCGTGTTTTAATAAAATTGTTATTTTGAAAAGTCAAAAAAAAATAATAATAATAATATTTAATGTTGCATTTTATATTTTTATATAGAAAGACAAAATATTGTACGTAATAATAGAGAAATGTTATATAGGGTAGATGAGATGAAAATAATGGGACATAATGTCCATTATTCGAAAACAAACGACTATCGTGTGTTATTCTGATAACAGTATACGGCACACGATATCATTCAGATTCTCCATTATACCATAGAGAATATTTAAAAAGAACAAAAATGAGTGTAGGTATTATGAATTTTGTGTCTGTATGAATTGTGTATTAGAATAGAACAAGTGTTCTATAATATATATACTAGAAAATTTTTAATAATAAATCTGTATTATAAATGCGATATTATACATTTTATACAAAAAAAAAAAAAAAATACTAGATATATTAATATGTGTATGTATGTATGTTTATGTTCATTGAACATACTAATAAAGTCTCTAAAATTTATAATTTCATATAAAATTTCGCGTATATAAAAAATTTAAAGGTTGTTCCAAAATTTTTTTATTGAAAATTTACAAAGAAGACCTTCAAAAAAAGCTTTCAAAATTATTAGAATGTTTCACGTGTCACGGAAAAAGATTTTTCACATTTTTTTTTATCTATGGTTTCTATGGTTGTTGCAGTTTCGATTACCAAAGAACATTTCGCGCTAATTCCGTAAATACGTTTTCAAATATTTGTATAGATTCCGACTTCGATTTATTTGAGGTATATATGGAATTTTACAATACTTTTTTCAACATAAAAAATATTGTTGCAACAGATCATGTGTATCAAGATTCAAGATATAAAAACGTACCACTACACAAATATTCATTTTGAAACAATTAGCAACTTTTAGAACAACCCCGTGCATTATATTATACAATAAAAGATTTCAGCAGTTAGATATCAAATGTAATAATAAGTGTCCTAGATATAAAAAAATAAAAAATAAAGAAAGGACATATTTTAAAGAATAATGACTTTTTTTGACAGCGACAAAATATATTATAATTAATAATTCCATTCAGCAGAAATTTTCAACTTTATTACCTTGAAAAATCTTTTCATAAAAGACTTTTATGAAAATAATAAAGAACAATTGGAAAAATGTTTGGTTTAATTTCAAAGAGAATATTATCCGCTCCTTAGCAGATGAAGACCAAAACAACATAACCAACATCTTTAAATTCCTAAATGAAATCAAAATCTATAATAAAATATGAATAATTTAAAAAACAAACTAACTATACATATGTATGTATATATAGTAAATATAAAATTAAACCTATGTATTAACTAAGTAATTGTTAAAAATAACCTTAAATAGTATATATTAAATATAGTATATTATATATAGTTAAATTAAGAAAATATGTACACATAATGTAAATGTATAGAGATTAATAGGAAATAGAATAAACGGCCTGATATAACACACTATTGTTGGTAGGCCAAAAAAAAAAAAAAAAGAGAATATTAATATTTTTATTCACGTTGAGAATTGCTTGATTTTATTTTCATTATATTTTTTATTTTCTTTTTATTGAACGAAACTTTACCGGAAACTCAAGATGACATCTAGTCAGAATAAAAAATAAGCAAACACTATAAAAAACCAAAACGGGTACGTCAAATAAAACTGTCGAATGTAAAATAAAGTTTTATAATATTTTTTCTCAATAAAATAATAAAAATTAAGCAAACGTCTTCGGTTAAAGATAATGTTTTCAATTTTTTACGTTTAGGTTATTTTGTACTTGTTTCTTGAAAAAAAAGCTGTTAAAAATCTTTTGCCCTCTCCAAAATGACTTTCTACTTTAAATATAAATTCATGTACGAAGCTTTCTATACGCACAATTATAAGGGACATGGCCCTTGAAATCAAGTTTAAAAAATATGTATTTTCCAAATAATTTTAAAAAAAAAAGGCATAAGTATTTTTGAAAACTTTCATTGTAATGTGCCACTTTTATTCCATATAAAATATATGTACTTGAGAAATCATTTTTACCGTAGCCTTAACTTTCATAAATCTTTGAAATTTGATGTTATGCTATGATGTCCATTCATTTTTTGTTCTGTAAGGATTTTTGTGAGTAGACAAAGTGTTTTAGAAAATTAGTGCATTTTTTTTTTAATCAAAGTAACCATTTTCCAAAATTTGATGTATAAAACCACCACAGGCAAATACGAAAATTACCAATACGTTTTCAGATTAACCATAAATGTATTATAATATAATATATCGCCCTTTCCACGTGAGGTGTTACATTAAACCTAACTAACAATTTTTTTCGATAAATTTAGATTTAATAGGGTAAATAGGTTTACCATCAGGTAGTATATTTCACTACCAAAGCCACCACTACTACTTGTTTTGTTACTAAAGCTTGTTTTAAAAAAAATTAGGTACATAAACATAACATACATATATCATCGACCTTTTGGGGTACTATTTTTGAGCTTTTTATGACAAGTACAGTATTGTTTTAGATTTACAACGTGCATTATCAAAAAGAAATAGAAATAAACTATTTAAAAAAATAATTATTCCAGTGTTTATTTTATTATTTTTTTTTTTTTTTAAATGCATTTGAAATTTTTCAATTGGAGAATTAGACAAATAACAAATTTAAACAAAACAACAAACAAAACTAAAACAAGAATTCTTGGAAAACATCTTTCTTTTCGGTTTGGTAGGTTTTTGTATGGATCATTATTATTTAACTGGAATACATTTGAACTATATCAACGTAGAAAAGTAATAAGCTTAAAGGTTAAAAAAACTTTTATAACATATACTTTTTAAAAATTGATTATAAAGCCTCTGTAACTACGATGATATTCAAGTAAAGAGTTGTTCGAGGACGTTTCGGAAGTTTCTCAGTAACTTTCTCCGTTCTTTAAATTCATATTTTTCGAATATTCCATCATATTTAATTATTTTCAAGAAAGGGATCGATTCTAGACAGGAAGCATTCTATTCACTCATCCCAAATCCGAAAACCCCATGTAAATCCGTTCACGTTTACTACCCTAAAACTCTTTCCAAAATTTCAATTACGTCACGAGGAACACTCTTACCCACAAAGGAAAAAGTAAGTGGATAAAAAGTATATAATAAAAAAGATTCAAAAAATTTTTCTTCAATGTCCCGTCTGTCATGCATGGACTGGTCAATATACAGATTTTGGTATCTTTGCTTTGTCGGTCAGTGTCCGAAACTGTGTAGTGCTGGTCCGTGAAACTTAAAATCTTGGGTGAAATTCGATCGAGTTCACTCAGCTTCGAATAAGTAACAATTCATTTTTGAATTGGATTTAAGTGCTCTATATACTGAAGTATGTAGATTGATGGCTCTCCTTACTGACCAGACCATAAACAACTACATAAAAACCAACTGCACAAATATCATACCAGCTCCGTCATGACTGTCATACGAATAAATTCGTTTTCGAACAACAACGAATCTAGTGATTCTCATTCCACTTTAAACTGTAGAATGTATATGACAGAAAAACCGTTATAGAAAACTCATGGTAACTTGAGTATGACCTGGCTCGATTTGAGCTGTAGGGCCATCGGAATTGGAATCATTATTCAGAGTCGCTCTACAAAAGTTTCAAAATACATACGTACATACATACATATATGTATGTTCCATATTACATAATTACAAATAACGAAAATGCTTACTAAAAACACGTTCGTCAGCTTTACAAAGAAAATAATATTAAAATTAAATTAAATTAATTTTCACTGATTAATTGTCTTTATTTTTCCAGCTTAAAACAATATCTACCCATTATTTCTTAATAACGAAATACAAAATAATTTCCAAAAATTCATCTAAAATTTAAAAAAAAAACACAAACAAAGTAATTACATTTTATAAAAAACATGCAAAACAAAATTATTTTGTCTTCAAATCACGCACACCATATAATTTAAAATGAATTCAACTTCAATTTATTATTTTAAAAATGTTAAACTTCTACAAAAAAAAAATATACATAGTATGTAACAACGAACAAAATAAGCATAACAAATGATACTGAAATAAAAAAATAATAAATTTCCATAAAAACTAACTGCCATTCAAATATTTGATTCAATTTCAATAATGTTATATTGTAGTACATGTAGCAATGTTCAAACCAAAATTATATTGTTTTCAAGCCAAAAAACAAAAACAAAACAATAAAAAAATTAAAAATAAGAAAACTCTACGAGAAAAATAATGTACATATAAAAAATCTAACAAACAAATACAAAAGATTGTCGATTATCCTTTCTTGCTTTTCATCAAAATAGAATAGAGAGAATAGAAAATCAAAAATAATAACCAAAGAAAAGAAAAGCGAGAATAGAATCAAAATATCATCATTTTTCCGATTATATGTATGTACATATACATACAAAAAGAATATACTAAAGATATTTTTTTTATGCATACCTACATAATATAAAACACGCCTAAACCTTAACAACCTGTTGCGTTTATGTATGTGATGATGATGATGATGATGACACTAAACAATAAAAATTCCAACAGACTAAAGCTTTTTCAAGAAACAAATAACAAAACAAAACAACATGTGAAAAAATCAAAAAAAAGAAAATATATGTATATTTTTTCCTGATTGTCTTTAAATACAATTACAAATACAAGGACTATATATGTATGTAATTAATGAAGTATGAAAAAACCACTCCTGCTAAATATAATCATTGGCCAATTTAAAATTTTATGCGCATGTCAATGAAATAAAAATTGAATTTTCTCCATTCTTTGGAGAATACAAAAATATAATAATTAGAGAAAAAAAAATAATAAAAATGGAAAAAAAATATAAAACATATTTTTTATTATTCTCTCGGGAAGGATGCGCATGAAATCTATTAACATGTACAAGAAAAATTATTAATAATAATGAAATAGAAAGTTTGTAGAAAAATTTGAGAAGACCTTTTACAAAATTTCAGTTTCAAAAATAGGATTTAAAATCGGACCTCGCTAATAATATTTTATTTGCGATTTTTATTTAGTTATAACTTGAATACTTCTGTGATTTCAAGTTCTAACTAAATAAAAATAGAAATTAAAATTATATTACTTGTACTGCCCGAAATGTTTTATTTAGAATATTGGAAAGTTTTTGAACAGATCTTAAGGCCTGTGAATTTTATATCAATGTCATATGGTCATATTATATCATTTGTGAAATTTCAACGACTTTCCGAGCAAATAAATCCTTACACCTTCTTTGGATTGTCATTACCTGCAAAAATGGCAAAGCGATTAGAATTCTGGTCTGCCTCTGCTGGCAACCCGTTTTCGTCCACTCCTTGCCTAATTTTGTATGGATCCAAGGATGTCTTTTATTCTAACAGGGTTATAAACTGTTTGCTGGGTAATTTTTTAAATTTTTGTTAATTATGATGCATAAACTCCACATTAAAATTTAAAAACCACTTTTGATAAAAAATATAAAGACATTTCTTTGATTTTTACCATTTTGCAGCATTTTTTATTGAAATTCTGAACAAACAGAATTTTATAAATAAGCAGAAAACTATAATTCAATCACCAACTTTGCTGTAAAAATAATAGTCCAAAACTGAACTTAACTTAATTTCGTTTTTTGTAAAAATACTTTTGCCATGGTAAAAAAATCTTTGTTTTATTAAATGGTCACGTTTAACCGTTATTTCTCCAAAAACTATTGATCATCTGGGCATGAAAATTTGCACAGTCTTTCTATGCATCTCATGTGAACAAATGAAAAAAAAGTCATTGGAAAAATACTTATGCCCACCACTGTATATAATAATAACTTTAAAAAGTGTGAACAGGCAAGCTCATTCATCACCTTCGAGGTATAATTTTAATTTATAATAAAAGTTTTCCAATCAATAACATAATTAATATTTAATTTATAATGAATAAACTGGGCAAAGGTGAATAAATTGCCAAATATATCCCGAATTATACCTAATTTATCACTGTTTATAGTGAAAATTTCATTTAAAAGAAACAAATCTCTGATTTTAAAATGGGACACTTTTATTATTTAACATTTTCTTTAAACAAATTTACATGTATGAAATAAAGAAATATCACTTTATCTCCATTAAATTACTTTAAACAACTGAAGAAACAAACCATAAATACTTTTTAAGAAGAATACTATACTTTTAAAACAAAAAATAAAATAAAAATTAGCCTCTATTATTTTTGAGCTTTATCATACTACATATTTCCATCAAAGTTTAAAAATTAAACTAAATCTAAATATTTTTATCTCAATTTTCCAATATACCTACTCTGTTTTTGTTTTTGAAATTTTTTCTGCTAATACATTTTACAAAAATTATTTCAGACTTTGAAAATTTTTAATATATACTCCTTAATTTATCAAAAAACCATTTATGTTTTCCATGTATATTTTTTGGCGGGAAAATATATTCTACAAAATTATCTTTTTTTTTCTTTTTATTTTTTTCTCTTTTTACATATAAGGAAAAGCACAATAATTTCATTGAGACTTATACCTATACTTTCACCATATAAAAATAATAATAAATAAAAAAAAGAGATTTTCTTAAAACGGAATAAACAAATCCATCCGCATAATTCTACAAGGATCGCACCAATGAATATCATGATGATATAAAAAGAAAGGAAAAAAAGGATATATACTCATACTTTGAGATATAACAAATGCACTTTTATTCTTTGTGTTCATTTGTATTAGTTTATATTATTTGCTAAGCGATAGAGATAAGATTCATTTTGATAATAATGGTGAAACGTGTGTAATTTAAAATTTAATTTTTTTTTTTCGTAAATTTTTATATATGTTTCTTATGTACTTACATAGTATATTTTTTTTTGTATGTTTATTATTTTCTGTTTATCAAAAGTCTGTTTTTTTTCTTTTTATTATTATTATTTTTTTCCATTTCATGTTATTCTGTTAATATTTGTTATTGACAATTTTTATATTTATTTATTGTGCGTGTATATACGAGTAGTATATAGTATACATTTTCATTTACGTATATAGGCAATAATATTTTTTAGAATGAATTTACCGGCCAATATTTTTAGTTCATTTTATATTTGAATTTTGTCGCGAAAACACCATCGTCATAAAATTTTATTATTTTTGATTATTGTTTTTGTTTTTTCGAGAAAATGACTCGTGTACAATTTTAATTTTTTTTTTTTTAATATCAATATAGTAATTATTAACAGTGTAAAAGAATTTTGAAAGTATAATTTTATAAATAAATTAAATACATAACAATAGCTAAACAGAAAAATGTATTTTGAAAATATAAGTGAAAAATAAAGATCAAAATAAAATATCTTTTTAAAAACATAAATTAAATAAACCGAAATTGATCTCAGTTTTTAATTTAATTTAAATAAAAAAGAAACTCTAACTTTCGAGAAAAAATTATTTAAAAAATAAATTATTCGTATTTTTAATCGGTAAATTTTGAAAATTTTTATTAAGTTTAAGTTTAAAAAATAACTAATTTTTTTTTTAGATAATTAGATTTGTTATAATTTATGCGTATAAGTGTAATTAGAATTCTTTTATTCCAAAAATTTGTTTTTTTATTGAAAATATAACTACAACAAAATAAACTTTTATTTACTTTTTTATTATTCAAATTTCAAAACGGACTGCTTTTGATAAATATATTTTTAATTATTGATTATACTGTTTAGAGAAAAGTGTTTTTTTGTTTTTTTCTTTTTTTAAATTTCAAAAAATGACATTTCAAAAACATTTCTCAAAATAAATTCAAAAAAAAAAAAAAATTTAAATAAAAAAGAAAACTAATTAAAAAATGTTTAGTATCTTTTTTGAGTACTAAGTTATGAGTATTTTAAAATATCATATTTCTTAATTTTGGTAGGTTGGTTGTAGTTATTCTTTTCGTATATTTTTAGAATACAGTGACAAAATAAACACTTGATTCCTTCATAAAAATTATATAAAGACAAAAATGATAAAAATAACAATTGAAAAGAAAAATCAGAAACTATAATAAAGTGTTAAATTTCAAATCAAAAATTGTTTAAAAAAAAAACAATTCCTAATATGCCATATAAAGTTATTTTATAAGAAAAAAACCATTTAAAAACAGGAATTAATTAAATAACTAAATAACAAATTTAAATATATTATGACTAGTATAATTTCAACAACTCCATTATCACAGCCAATTACAATTACACCTATACAACAAAATACAATGACAGGTAAACAAAATCATCCTTCAGATCATATAAAAAGACCAATGAATGCATTTATGGTATGGTCAAGAGGACAACGTCGAAAAATGGCACAAGATAATCCAAAAATGCATAATTCTGAAATATCAAAAAGATTAGGTGCTGAATGGAAACTTTTAACAGAAAGTCAAAAACGTCCATTTATTGATGAAGCTAAAAGATTAAGGTAAATTTTCTTCAATATTAAAAAAGATAATAAAATTAAGTAAATTCAATAGAATCGACATAGCTCTCTATATACACACATATATATGTAATTTCAAAATTAGAACAAATATTTATTCAATTTATCATCAAAGTAAATTTCTAAATAAAAATTAATAAAAAAAAAAAATTATAGAAAGATATCAATTTTTTTTTTATTAATATTTTCTTTTTTTTTTTGTTACCTTTGTTATATATTCAAAAATTAAATATAAAATCAATGACAAAGGAGAAAAAAAAACATTTTTGTTTCTTATCAAAAGAACAATATTTTAATTCTTATAAAAAAAAAATATGATTAAACATACATACATAAAAAAAACAGAAATCAACGATATAAAATTAAATGACCAAACCTTCCTGTTTTCTTAAGGAAATAAATTTTATGATCATATTTTTATGTACATAATATAGGTACATCTTTCATATCTCTTTTGATATCTAATATTTAATGTATATTTTTTTTTTCTTTCAATGATAATATCACTTATTGATATCATTATTCCAATAATATACTCGTAACTGATCATAAGTATATGACAACCATCCTCTTTATGATACAATTATCATTTCAATTTGAAAAAGAAAAAAAAATGAATTGGAAAGCTTTAAAAAAAAAAAAACATGAAAAATTTCACTGGAAAATTTCAAATGATTTGTTCACGTATGTAATATTTACATTTTATATCATTTTATATTGATTGATTTTTCTTTCTCATCATTTCGTCAAATTTATTAGAATAAAGGTAAATTTTGATAATAATATTTCATACACATTTTTTTTATGTTTCAATTCAAAGAAGAAGAAAAAAATCATTATAAAATAAATACAAATGCTTATTCATCGGGTGTTTCATTTTTTTATTGATATCAATGCGAAAATAATTCTTGTTTTTATTTTTATTATGTTTTATTTTATATTATTTCAATCTTATAATAAAATATACTTATATACATATATTTTTTAAATACTTCTATATGACAAAGGTACACACAAAAAAAAAAAACTTTTTTTTATTTCCGTATATGCACATATAAAGATACAATGTATACAAATTATCTGGTATATTATAAGCACACCTTAAGATATAAGGCACCATTGTCAAAAGGTGATAAGAATTTTTTTTTATTATTTTTATTTATTTTTTCTTTTTTCTTTTTTTGTATTTCAAGACCATTATGTACATTTTGATAACCTAGACAGAGAACATTATTGATTTAAAAATTTTATAAAGGATAGCATTGTTAAAGGAATATAATAATGTAAATAAATGTGTTATAATAATATGAATATGAGGGATAACAATATTTATCAGAAGCATTTTAAGTGCTTTTAAATATAAAATAAAGGCGGGAAATATTGTTACACAATTATACATTTTATTCAAGTATTTTAGTGTTTTTTTTTTAAAAAGCAAAATAAATTGTAAAAATATGACTAAAAATAAAATTAATTTAACACATTCTAGAATTTTTCAGAATATCATTATTATACGTTGTTTTTTTGTTTTTTTGTGTGTGTGTATTTTTTTTTTTTTCATTTAGAGCCTTACACATGAAAGAGCATCCAGATTATAAATATCGTCCTCGAAGAAAACCTAAAACATTAACAAAATCACCAGTACCATCACAAAATCAACAAAAAGAATCACCAATTCCACATAAATATACATTTAATAATCCATTAGAATTAACATTGAATTTACCGCAAAGGCCGCCAACATTTTCACTACCACATTATTCTCAATTGGATCCAACAATTGCATTAGATCTTCAAGCAAGACTTCAGGCAATGTATACCGGTGGATTATATCATCCATGGAGATATTTTGGTTGTTCACCAGTATTAACACCAGAAACACCACCATCACCTCCAACTGTTCCACCAATATCTTATGTATGCATTAAACCACCAAAAACATCTCCAAATGTAATTCCAGCACACCAACCAAATATTATATGACCTACTCCGTTGCGCTATAGCGCTACTGAACATACAGTATAAAATTATTCAATTTATGAAGAAAAAAAAATTTATTCATAGGTATATTATATCGAAAAGCAAATCATTTTCATGGATTTATACATTCATTTTTATTTTTTTTTTATTTAAAATTAACTTCTTTAAAGAAAATAAACCATTAAACTACGATATCCAATAAAAAATACGTAATAGAATTTTTGAAAGTCTTATGCTAAAGTATGGTATCTATATATTTAAAATTACATATTTTTAATTTATTGAAATAGTTTTTCTTGCACATGAATTATTGTTTTCAAAATATTAAACACCAATTAAATTTCTCTTTATAATTATTTTTATCTTCATAACATATTATGTATATCTGTAGATACGATTTGAATTATTTACATATATATAAAAGGAAGAGAAGCGCTTCAAAATAAAAACCTTTTGATTTTATTTTATCATTTTTCTTTCACGGATAATAAACATAAGGCTATAGAAAAATAAAATTTTCAAAATTCAAATTTTTATTTCCGGGCTATAAAACATGCTTTTTGAATCAAACGAAACGATTTCCTATACTTAAAGCCGTGTTTAAAAAAATTGCGTCAAACTATGTATTTTAAAACCCAAAGTTATAGTCATTTTCTAGACAAGTTTGACTTAAATCAAAGAACTTTTTACTATGTTACTATATATAGTTGTGGCGACAAAACATAAATTTTACATGAAAATATCAATTTATTATTAAAAATCATGAAGATTTTAGGAAAGTTACAAGGTGTTTAGAAGATATTCTTTCTTAGAAAAAATAAGTATATGAAAATTAACTTTTTTAATTTGTAATTTCAAGTATTATGTTTTATTATCGCTTCGATCATATGTATAAGGTAATTTTTCACTTCAATTAACTGTCCTCTTTCGATGGAAATTGTCACAACTATATAATGGATTCCACTATATAAATAGCAAGAACGAAATGAGCCGTTGTTTTTGAAAGTGGTGTAAGTCCACATTGATTTATTTTGAGATATTTAATGTTTTTTATTTCAGTTCCTATACAACTTTCATATAACAGCTTAATTTCTGGTGAAAAATTTTGCAACATAATAATCTACAATAGCTTTAATATTACAAATAGTTGAAAGGGCATATCAATCTTCATTTGAAATTTACTCACTCATTTTTCATCAAAAGTGGACTTATACCACTTTCAAAAAAAACGGCTCAAATACCAATTAATTGTTAACATTTTTTGCGCTAATTGAATTGATCAAAAAATTATATATATTTTCCAAAATTTAGTCGGAAATTTACTTAATAGTGAAGCTCTGTAAATTTATTCACTTTAAACAATAGTCAGCGTTCAAGAATTCTGATTTATTTACTTAACTTTTCAAATAATTACTTTTCGATTCACCGAAAATACAATTAAATAAGTAGGTACTTAATTTTCTATCTAAAACAGTCTAACAGGTTTTTTATTAATGTTACATCTTAATTATCAACATCGATCAGTGTGATCGAATCAAACACCTACAACAAATCAATAATTAGGTTTCGCAGCTCTCAAGTAAGTAAAAGTGGCATTGGAAAATATTGAAATAATATTCAAAATTTATATTATATATGCAGCCATTTTAACCTGACCATCAGTCATTTACGTTAAAAGAATCTTTAAATTATAACTTTTATTTTCACAAAAAAAAATTCCAATTTTATTAATTAATTTTTTTCAATTCTTAAACTTTTAATTTGTTACCCACTTTATTAAATAAAATTGAATAGTTATCATAAAATTATATATGTAAATTTTAAAATAATATTTGTACAAAATGTGATAAACGATAAATCATATCAAATTAAAATTCATGACATTAGGTACAATAATAATAATAATTTGTATGATAGAATTTAGAATAGTATATTATATACATACCTAATGAATTTCTAGTTATACGATTTCATATATTATAGTAAGCACATTAAAAAGAATATGTAATTTAAGAAAAAAAAAAAACGAAATGAAAGAAATAACATTTATTTTTTCGTTTTCTTTAACTTTTCTTAATTGAATGGAAATTAAAATGAGAAACAATTAAAAAAACGTAGTTTTAAGTGCAATAAATTGCAGTAAAATATTTGTAAAAAAAAAAATTATAAAATAATAAGAAATATTTTTTTTTCCTTTTTGTTCTTGTTGAAAGTTATGTAAAAACAAAAGTGAATAAGTAGAAATACACTTTTTTAGTAAAACAAAATTGATTGTTTCTTTTTTTCAAATCTTTTTTCCTAAATATTGGAAAACATTTCAAATAGAAAGCTTCGAAATTACAAGCACTAAATTCAATTTTACATAAAAGTATAACTTCAAATACCGGCCTTTGCTTTGATTTCTTTGTTTGTATTTGGCACGTAGCATACTTATCAAAATAGATAGCTGAAAAGATTCTAGTAAAGAAAAAAAGAAAACATTTTGATTTTTAAAATCGTAGAATATTGCAAATTTTTAAAACTGAGTTGAAGATCCGGAAATGAACAAATAAAATATAAAATGTATTTTATAATTTTTCAACATTTTTTCTGAATATTACTTGCATTATACAGTATTAAAAAAGGCAGACAACTTTTTTTTATACAAAGTACGTTACTCACACTTAAGAATGAGGTGGTTTTGATCACAGCACTATTGTCGGTATTACACACGTAAAAGTAAAAAATTTGAATTTTATTGCTGACATCGAAGCTTGATATATGTATGTATGTACGTACATACATACATATGTATATACCTAGTATACGTAATATGTATATATGATTTTGTATATATGAAGAAAATAATAAGGAATACTGAATATCAGTATACAAATTTAATCACAAAATAATCGATAGAAAGCCAGTGAAAAAAGATTGAAATCTTTCGAAAATATCATGAATGGTTCAGAAAATTAGAAATAATAAATTAATAATTTTAAAGTCTGGAATAGGATCAACTTTTTCATATTAAATGCTAAAGTTTCCAATAATTGCACTATTTTTTTTTTTTTCATTCCTAATTTAAGACAAATAATTCAATAAATCGCACCCCTTTTTTTTGGAAAATTTATATTAAACATGAAATTTTATTCTGATTTTATTCTGTAATCATTTTATTTATTCATGCGAAAATTTATACACATGTATTAAATATTATAATATGAAAGAGTAAATTATATCAAGCCTCTTCACACTTCCCTTTTTTCTTTTGTTAAAAAATAAATTCAAGATAAAGAAATCACTAATCACATCATAAAGAAAATCATGTATGCTGTTTTAGTTTTATATACTTTGATGATTTTATAAGTAGTATTTAAATCTCCCCTTTTTTTCAATCAAAAAAAAACATTTATCTTTTATATATGACACATTTATCTTTTATTTCTTTGTTTATTATTATTAATAATAAAAATACAATAATATTTATCTATTAAAATACATATTTTATTTGAATGACAAATAGTAAATTATGTGTTGAATACCTTCAAAAATCGAACATTTTTAAAATTTAAAATAAAATCTTTAATAAAGTTAAATAAGAATAAAGACTGGAATTGCTTAAATTTTTAGAAATAATTTTCTAAAGATTTTTTTTTTTTCTTTTTTAAATTCAAATATACAACAACTGAATCCTCTTATTACAAAATATTAAAAAATGTATAATTTTATCATTCATAAAGAAAAATAAATAAAAAATTAAAAAAGAATCAAATTACGGGCATTTGTAATAGTGAAATATAGTACATATTTATGAATGTAACTTTGTGTACATATATATGTATTTAAAAAAAAAACACACAATTCTTTTTTATTCATAAAAAAAATAAAAGAAATCATCAAAACACCTATACACAAAAGCACAAAATAAACATCTCAAATAATAACACTAAAAATCTAACAAAGGACTCTTTTATTTGCTCATCATCACTCCCATTCAATTTTCCACCCTATTAAAAATCATTTTATATAAAAGATGGAGTGTGTCCATTCGTTATAAATAGTAATCATCATAGCAAAAGAAATAAAAAAACAAAAACAAATATAAGTATTCAGAGAAAAAGAAAAAAATAAATATGTATTTATAAGAAGACCAAAGCCAACTTTATTATCGCGCCAAATGTTATCATTATTGAGTTGGTCGTCAGCTCTTTTTTCTTGGAAAAAGAAATATCTCAAAACAGTAAAAAAGAAAATTTTCATAACTTTCTTAAATTTGAAAGTAGAACAAAAACAAGAACATAGTATAAAAATATGTATTATATAGCGACAAAAAATAAAGTCAATTTATCTTTTTTTTCATCTATATAAGGGTAATTCTATATATTATCGACACATTCAGCATACATACATACGTAATATAATACATAAGTATTTAGATATTTGTAGGTAAGGGTCATGAGAATAAGATGAAAATTTGTAACGACATTAAATGAAAACAATGTCATATTTATTGCGGAATGTCTTTCTCTTTACCCTCTATAATTCGTTATTTATTCGTCTTTGGACTGAATGATAAGAAAATACACAACAACAACAAAAACCAAAAAAAAAAAAATATATTACTAAAAAGAAGAAATGTGAAAGTTTAATATTTAATATTTTGGAGAAGCAAAAAAAAATAAATAAGGGTGAATGTGAGGTTTTAAAAAAGAATTACAATATCTGAACCCACCTAAACCACTGTAAATACCACAAGGTTTATTTGTTTTTTTTTTTCTTTTTGTCTCTCAATTTTGTTCACGTTATCAGTTGTTTATTTTATTTTATTTTTTCTACAGTATCTAAATTTTCAATAATACTCGTATAATATATGAAGGGTGAAAAAATTTTGTATCTGAGTGAAAATCGTAAAAACGAATTTTTGGAAAGAAAAAAGAAGTACCTAAATATGAAAAGAAAAAGAAATAAAATGTAAAAAGATAATGCGAAATTATCATATCCTTGTGCATATCAAAGATTCTTCTTCTCTTTTATATTTCTTTTCTGTTCTTCATAAACGTTCTTCATTTTAAATAAACGCTTAATACGTTCAAGACTTTTTCTAAAATTATGTAGAAATATAAATATGTATACATATATCGTACATATGTATATGTATGTGTGTACGTATAAATATATTTTATAAATTTTCTTTACATTATGATGTGATACTTGAATTTCCTTTGAAACAGATGAGTTCATGGTAATAATTCTAAGATAAAAGAAGGTGTTAAATAAATGTGTACAACATTTAGGGTGACTTATTATCAGACAATAAAAATGTTGGTTTTAATATCGAAAGCCTAATCAGATTTCCGTATGTTGTCTTCATTTATTAAGATTTTTTTTTTAACACATGCTGTGTATACGTGAAAAATTGTAGGTAATAAATATAATCGTATGTATGTATGAAAATATACAATATGTAATAATTTGTTTTTAGAAATATTTTTTCTTGAGTTTTAATAACAACAATTCTAAATTTTAACTTTTTTTTTTTAAGAGTAAATTCAATTAAGTAACTTTGATATGCATAACGTAATTGATTAATTATATTTTTGAATAGGTTACATCTATGTCAGTAGTAAATTACCTATAGTCTAGTGGATTGAATTGTATTTAAATAATGTTTTTTAACCCTTTACATTCCAAGCAATTTGAAATATACATATTATGTATGTATGTTGTTATAGTGAATTGAAAGATTTCTGAATGACCAAGAACTTGCAATCATCTATTTTCTTTTTTAAATATTGATCAAAAATTAGCATCTATAAATGACAAATTTTATGGAAAATAGAATGGAAAATGGTATTTGTAAATCTTAATTCAAATTAGACAGATATTTTCTAGTATGGTGACGAATGATTTACTTACCACTAAATGATTTAATCTAAAAACAAAAAGTGTACCAACACGACATATGACAAAACAGAATTTTTTCGACAGTTGATGAAGTCAAGTCGGTAGTAGTTGACCAAAATATTGGATTAAAATGTATTGACTCGATTAAATGACTTTACTAAACTATATGCTTAATTATGTAAATTAGACTATTCATACACGTTTAGTTTCTAAATTTCTTGATACTTGACTGAAATATTAACATAATCTCGATCAAGTTTAATAGTGGAACCGTAATGCCTCTAACCTGGATTATAATGACCTTCAAATATGCAAGAGCAGTATTAACTATACTATATATGTACAATGTACATAATGACTTGCCTTGACTTGCCTCATTCTTTGTAGAGTTTCGAAATTTTTCGTTATTCTTCACTTTATACTTTAGTTATTAGCTCTAGCCATTGACAAGTTTTGGAATTTCTTTATTCCTTTCTTATTTCAATTCGTTTAAACTCCTTAAAAAGAACAGGGTCATTAAAAATAAATATTATGGGTAAGTTAAGACAGTTAAAAAATATAATTTTTAAATGTATGTACCTACATATATGTATTTATATTTCTTTCATTTGAACAATCATTAGAAATCATTTTTATTTAGAAGATTAAGAAGAAGAAGAAGAAATTAATATATTTAATGTTAAATTAACTTATATTTTATTGTCCATTGGTGAAAATCCTATATGAAATGTTATACACAAAAACGATACTCAAATCAGCAAGTACTGGCAAAAAATTACCATGACCTTTAGACGAACAGATTTCGTGGCCCATACAGTCTCTGTCATACATACATACATATAGGTTCCTTTTTCTCCAGGAAACTTATAATTTGAAAATAATTTGAAAAAAGAAAGGTTCATATACGAAAATCAAACAATGTTCTGTTATATAGGAATTCAAGTTAGTTCAATATTTCGGTAAGAAAACAGAAAGAAGTGAATAATAACCACCACAACTGTATTATTGATACACAATCTGCAATGGTATAATCCAATATATGACACTGTCATCGACAATTTTTGTTTTGTCATATAATTTCTTTATCTGCTAGTGCTATGTATAATATATTCTTCTTTACAATAAAAATAAATAAATTAATTTTAAAGTTTTTGTCAAAAGATAGAGTAACAATTTACATCAAAACAACAGCAAAAAAAAAAAAAAAATACACATACAGACAAAATGGTTCTTCATTTCTACCATAATCCACACAATTCTATAAATATTTCCATATCTTTCTAACATTATAGAACCACTCCATATTTTTCTTCACAACACTATAAAAATTCCATCAATATTCAAACTTTCTAATCCGACAATCAATAAAAATTGTATTCAAAATTCAAGTAATTTTTTTTTTTGTTTCTCGATCTATTATAGAAAATAAATTTCACCCTCTATATGCATATGTATCTTGAACAAAGATTGTAATGACAATTTACAATTTAACTGAATAAAAAACAAAAACTAAAAAAACAAAATTATTGTAAAACAAAAAAGCAAAAAACTGTACATTTATGTAAATCTGACATGCTGATCTAGCATATATGATCAATAATAATTAACAAACAATCATTTTGCAGACTGCATATAAAAGTTAACACTTTTATTTCTTTTTTGTCATTCACTTTTTTTCCATTCTTTCAAATGAAAAAATTGCATTGGTTGTGAATTTTTTTTTTCAGTTTTCTAGTTATCCTTTTTTGGTTACCCCAACGATCTGATAGATGAATGAATCAATTCAATAAAAAGGGCACGTTCCTGACAAACAATGCAATTTGAATGCAATTCAAATATCCAACGAAATCCATTGTGTGAAAGTGTCTTTTTCAAAAAGCCAATAGTCCAATTCACAAGGGTTAATGTATGTTTTATAAAAGTGATGATATGTATGTACCAGAACTTCCGAGAGAGAGAATACTTTTTAAAGCCGTGAAGTTGTCATTGTAAATGTATAGATGTGTATTTGAACACAGATTTGTATATGGTGAATGATTGATTAATTAAATTTATAATAATTTAACAGCTCCATCTATCGAATAGCGTAACAGTCCAATTCGAGCCTTGGCCTCCTCAAATTGAGGATTCGTGTCAATATTTCTATCATACATGCACCTACAGTGGAAAAACTACAAGAATTATTAGTACCAAGCCCCGCCATACTAATAAAATTCGTTCTTTACCAACGAATTTAGTGGTTCGCATTCCACTTTAAACTGTAGGTGCGTGTATGACAAAAGGGGTTACAACTTACAACCCTTTGACTGACAACTGAGACGTGTGTCGGTGTGTGGTATCAAAACGGCACGGTTAGTTCTAATTGGGTCTTCGGAAATAATCCAAAGAAATGCCACGTCAACCAACCAACCAACAGGCAAGTACCCGAAAACTAGGAAATTTCCTATGATTTCTTGCAGCGTATAGAAATTTATTAGAAAATATATTACAAAATTACAATATTTTATTGAAATTACATACTCGTATGTAATAATATTTAACTCATGAATTGTGATATTTTTTGTTTCTTTTATTTCTTTAAATAGAGTTTGTATTAATTTGTTTATTATTACTATTCTACTTTTTGATTTTAAGCGAAATAAAAATATATTAAAATGTTCATGTTAGCTTTATATTTCCTATTTTGTTTGTTTTTTTAGTAAAGAATGAATTTTAATAACATTTTTTTTTTTTTTGGTTTTGGAAAATAGACCATTTTCACATACTTTTCTCCAAAAATAATTTTTTGAAGTAAAATTCGCATTTTTCGTATATAATACCATGAAAGTATCAAGAACTTATACTTTGGCTTTACATGGTGAGTAAAGTTGTCTTACTTCATGGCTTTGAATAGTATTTTTTCTCTCTTTCTCGGAGGTTTTGTATGGACATATATCTGTACATAATATGTCTAAAACAAAACATAAAGTTTAGAAGAAAAAACCAGTGACAAATTATAGAAATACGTGAATACAAATCAATTGTAATTGAAATATAATAAAAATTAAACTTTAAATGCAAATAAAATAAACGATTTTTAAAATATAACTATAACAACCTTACTATTCAAATTAACCGTTAACATTTTCTTCAAATCCAACTATGTACATATTTTCCAACTATATTATCATATTTTATTTTGCTAAAATATATTTAAAAAATCTATACATTCAACCAACAACCAGAAACAATACAATTTATTATAATACATATTCGTTAATTCGCATTCTAACCTCAAACCAATTTTCATAAATTGAATACTACAGCATAAATATCACAATAAAAAGTCAATAAATCAATCATCAATAAATTTTTACAATATTCAAAATTTTGTTGTGATTCGCTTGTGATAACGATGATGTTTATGTTACTTTTGTTATTTGAAAAAAAAAAAAAGATATATGTATAGGTACGTATATATGTATACATATAATATCCTACTCATACATACTCCTATAATATCTATTTGTATAACAATATGAATTTTAAAATAAAAACGTTTTACTAGAAAAATATAAAAGAGAGTCCAACCAAAAATCTGCATTCATATCGTATAAATAATAATTTTATTGTTAACCATGTCACGTTTTATCTTTTCAAAATACAATGGAACTTCGGTCTAATAATGAAGGAAGCGGGTGTCAGGACATTTATATATGTACATATACATTTGAAAAAAACATAAAAAAAAAAAGGGATTCAAAACACCGAAAAAAAGCAACAACAAAATTACCCATACAACAATAAAAAGAATGAAATGAAAATTAGGAACAACACAGCAAAATAGAGAATAAAATAATAAAATCAGAGAGGGGAAAATTAGTTTCAACAACAATGTCAATAATATATTCCTTTTTATTAATCAAAAAAACAAAAAGTTTATGGTTAGTTTTGGTTCACATTTGGATTTTATATTTTGGAAAATTAGAATACACTTAATATGTGAAAAGGGCAATAAAAGATCAAAGGAATTTTGTGAGCGATTTAAAGATTTATAAAATCCAAAAATTTATATTTTGAAATAAAAAGAAAATAAGATTAGTAGGATAAGATAAGTAGGATTCGATATTTAATAAAAACTGGTCAATTTTCAGTTTGATTCGTGTTCCAATTCTTCGAAATAAACTATGCCCCCTCCCCTTCCCGATTAAACATTATCAAATAAATAACTTTGTCCATGTATAATAGCAATGTACTGATATATTTTTGGTGTCAGTGTTTTTATTTTTGTTGTTCAACTACATTACATATCTGGCAATAGAGATTTTGCCAAGAATTTTGAATTTAATGGTTTTGACCATCAGGTAACAAAAGTTATATAAAACTTAAAATTTTATTCTACCCCATAATTTAATGTAAAGGTAATTAAAAATTTAAAAACAAAAGGACAGCCCTAATTTACACTAGAGAATTCAATAGGTGCGACAGAAGATTCAAACTCAATCAACCATCCCACACTAGGTGGTTAAACCGGTTATTTAACGCTAGTTGTAACAATTTTTTTCCAACTCGGTATAATAAGAATCATCTAAAATAATTTTAGTTTCACGGTTGTAATATACTTACACTCTCGTTACAACTATGGTCGTGCCACCTTCAGATGTAATTTTAGCAGTTGTGAAAACAGGTTTTTAAACTGGATTGCGACGGCTGTAACAACTACCTTATGTGGGATGGTTGAATTAGCTGATTTTTGTTTGCGTTATTTCGCTTCGTGGTTGTGCATTATCGCAACTGAGTTTTGGGAACATTAACAGTTTGACTCTCATACACAACACCGGAAATATTCAACCAAAACGCAAACTTAAAAATAATAACCCTGCATCTTACCTTTCATTTTCATTTTATTATACCTCATCAAAATAATGATAAATTTTGTCGAAAACTTATAAAAACAATAGTCTTTATATATACATATATGCACAGTACCTAGCAATTGAATTAGGACTGCTAATCAATTTTTGTATTTTAGAAATATTTCTGGATTTTCCACAACATTCGTCTTTGCAATGTTTTCTAACGTCCTATTTCCGATGATTTAGAGTAATTAAGTAATTTCGTAAAATTAGGTAAACTGGTAATTCCCTTACTAATTCATTGTTTTATTTCAAAATTGTAAAGAATTTTATTAGTGTATAAATTTTTCTTTTTTTCTTTATCTTCAACAATATTACTGTTGTTGAACATACACATAAAAGATTTATGTATATCTTACAGTGTATTGTATTGAAAATATATTGAAAGAAATAAAATAAATAAATAAATATAAATTCATTAAACATTGAATTTAAACCAGTAAATTTTTACAATTATTAGTGAAAGTGTTCAATAGGTAAACAAAAAGATATTTATGAAGCTAAAATGCCACTACAACAGCTATAACTAACACAAAAACGTTTTCTTTACGAAAAATATATCAAATGGGAAAAGTTTTTTTTATTAAACTTTAAATCAAAATAAACGATTGAAACACCAGAAGGACGTAGCAATTGTAAAGGTGTCAGAAAAACAACTTCACGAGAAGACCGAATTATAGTATTATTCGAAAAGCAATGAAAGCCCGTTTTGAAACTCTTAAAAGTACTATATGTATTTAAACCCTTGAAAGATGAAGGTATTAAGATTTCACTGCGACCTTTGAGAGACTACAATTTGCAAGGACGACGACCGGCTAAGAAGCCTATACTGACTTCACAGATAGTTAAAAAACTTTCGAAATGAGCTAAGACGTTTAAAAACTACGATATTGAGGATTTAGAAAAAAATAATTACATTTTCAAATAGTTTAGAAGAAATCAATACTAGTAAGTTTCTATTGAAATTTGTTTTTATTTTTAAATTTCAGGTGATTTTCAGTGATAAATGAGACTAGAGGCTGTTACGGAGAACCGTAACTTTGTTCGAAGAAGACTTGCAGAGCGTTATTTCAAAGAATGCGTAGCAAATCAAGCCAAACATCTACCATCAGTTTGTGCTTATATTTCAATGGAAATGTACATATGAATTTTAAACAATATAAACATGTAATCAAAAATAAGCTTTTGCCTTATATTGATGACTTGTTAGTTTTAGGACGAAACGCCTTATCATAAACATCAGGCCAGTAGCATTATAAAATTGTTAGAGAATTCCAAATATCAGTTTTGCCATGACCAGGAAACTCTCCAGATATGAACTTCATAGAAAATGTGTAGCACATGTTAAAAAATTAAGTACATATATGCCAAAAATAATTTAAAAATATCAATTTTAAAAAAAAATAAACAAAAAATTTGTAATGAAGACGAAAACTTAAAGAAATTTTATAAGAACTTGCATAGCACGTATGCCTGAAACTGAAACAATAAAAACATTAGACTCTGTAAAAGGTAAAAATTCTAAATATTCATAAAAATTAGGATGTAATTTTTCATTGCTTTTTATTACAATGAATAATATAAAAAAAATAAATAAGAAACTATTTATTCTATTTTCACTAACTTTAAACTATTTCCCTGAGTGAAGAATATAAAAATACAAAAATTTAATGGGCAGGTACTGTAATGCGTGTAGTCAGAGTTCCAATTCATTCTGTAGGAACTTTTTTTAATAATCTCGAATAGTTTTCATAAAATAATTAATTCTCATAAATGTTTTATCAAGTTTTCTTCGGCGTCCCTTTTAAAATCAACTACATAAGTATTTATGTATTTATTTTAAGATTGCCTTACAAAAGAAACAGTAGTGTTTTATTATATGTATGTATTTTTTAAATAAAACAACAAAATAAACAGATAAAATAATCTCAAGTAGATACTTTTTTTAATTTTCATTAATATCTAATTAAAACATTGAGTATCTATTTCAAATTAAATTAGTTTTTAATATTTGTAGCTGCTAACCGCTAACAAATATCAGCTAGGAATCTACATTAAGGTAGATAAAATGGAATTTGGAATGAAAATGTAACTATGTATATATTTAGAGTCATGTAAGATTTAACATTTTAACATGAAATTAAAATTAGATATAGGTTATTGAAGCATTTTTTAAAAATTTCTGGTTTTCCAAAAATAATAATAATTTTGACTTTAAAATCTTTTAATTAACAAAATTCTTACCACCTATATTGTAAGAGTTATAGTTAGGATTATTTTGGATTGGCCATCATACATTTTTATTAATTCTATCAATGTTTTTATTTCATCAGCTTCATCTTCAGCTATTATCGTAATTCATAGCACTTTGATAGAAGAATATTATCAATAAGACCAGCTGGAAACAATCAGAGGATTTTAGAGACAAATAATTTTTTTTAGGAGAAATATTCGAAATTTGCAAATAGGATTAGAATTAACAATAACAAGTACAGTTTGAGCTACAGGATAAAAACTAAAACAATAACTTTTTTATTTTTACTGGTAAATTTCTTATTGCAACGTAGCACAAAATTGTACTCAGAAATCGATTTGAAGTTGAAAAGCTCATACCTAAGATGTATGTACATACTTAAGTATGTATGTTATATGCTTGTTAATTTTCTCTACTCTAGATATCTAATTATGACATCGTATGTCATACACGTGTGTAATTTTTTTGTAAAAGATGTTTGTACACACCATACTTATCATATCACTTATAACACACAATTTTATACACATTCCTTATTTCTTAAAAAATAAATATCTTCTTTTTTTTTCAAAATTGATAAAATAAATAAAATAGATATATTAAAAACAAAAACAAAAAATAATAATAAATGAATACACATACATAAGTTCACTTCAAATAGACATAAATATCAAAATGTTCTGTGATAACAAAAAATCATTTCCTTTTGTTCCCATCACAAACAATTCTACATTTTCTTCTTTTCCTTTTTATTATTTACCTTTCTTTCTTTTTATTTTTATTTTCTTTTTTTTTATTCATTTTCCCAAAGAAAAATTAAACAACCCCAGAAAAAATAATACAGAAACATAGAAAAATATCAGTAGTTAAAATCGTATTATATATTATAGTCAAGGTTACTGTGGTTTCTCTTTACCAGAAAAACAATATCAATTGTTGACTTTAACAAAAGAAAAGGGAAGAAAAAACGCTTTACTTTTTACAGCCATTGAGCTTTTTTTCTTTTATACTTATTTTTCTCATTCTATAAAAGCTACTTGTCAACAAAAAAAAATAAAAATACAAAATAAACGAAATGATATCAAAATAAAATGAAAAAACAACCAACAAACAAATAATAATAACAGACGACAGGAAGAACAAAGACGGGGGCCACTACATATACTGTATAAAATGTTAAATATTTCCCACAAATACAATACGAAAAAAAGAAAAGCAAAAATAAAAAGATCCTGATAACATCTCCTTACAGTATATACATACATACATACACACAAGAAACCATGATGGAAATATTCGAAGAAGAATTTTTAACCACAGTAATATCATCTACCACTTTGTATTTATACATATTACATACATATATAAGAAAATGCTCCATCGACCCAATTCAAAAGACAATCAACCATAAAAATCATCGTCCTGTCTTCAAGGCAAAAAAGAAATAATAATAATAATAAAAAAGAAAAAAAAATAAACAAATGATAAGAACATAAGAAAAAAAGAAATCACAAAAAGAAAATTTCTCAAGTAACATTTGAAATTATACGTTTTTCTTTTATTATTTTTGTTGTGTGGAGGTGGTATCAATTTCCAGATAGAGCGGTCGAAATTGGGGAGATAGTAGAGCTTCTGTTGTTGGTTGGTTGGGTTATTTTCTTTTTATTCGTTTGTTTTGTAAGTATGTTAATAGTATTATATGTGATGATGATGACGATGATAATATAGCAACTACAAACAGAATATTTATACAATATACATATACTTATGTATACATACCAGGAACAATGACATTCATCGACCATCCTGGAACAATTGCGAAAGAACAAAAACGATGAAACGACAAAAGCATTTTTGAGGGAGTTTTCATTTTCATAGTATATTGTTATTTCATTTCTTCAAGTTCATACAGATAAGGACGAATGACTTTGTTGTTTATTATACTTTCATATTCTCTGTATAATAATAATGATATAATACCACCAAGAAGCCATTTATCCCGGCTCCATTTTATATTTCCGTTTAATGGTACTATTAAGATACTTTTCTTCAAGGAAATCAAAAAATTGTTTTTCTGTTTTTTTTTCCTTACAAATGTGTTAATAAATAAAATATTTTTCGTTCAAATATAATCTTTATATTCCATAAAAATAATTTAGAAAAAAAAATTTCTTTCCTTTCGAATCGAACTAGGGAACAAAATCATCGGTCTTAAACTCGTACACATACATATACTCAACATTTCAATTCAAATATAGTACAATATTTTATTTTTGAAATTATTATCAAAAAGGCAAAATAAATGGGTTAAATTTAGTTACCATATATGACCGGATATAGAAAGATCATATCAAATATATGAAAAAATGTCATAACAAGAATTTCATGAAAAGTTTAAAGCTATATGAATAATTGCTTTATATTGAATTTCTTTGTGTGTATTCAGTATACAAAACAAAATCATCCAATTGTAAAAAGTATTTTTTGTACGAAAAAATTTAGTAAATATGAAAAAATATTCACGAAACATATCAAGTTAATTTGAGGAAGCCAAGGCTCTAGACGGTCTAAGTATAGCACTGGAGGAAGAAATACGAAAAGACAACACAACACATATTGTTTTATGCATATGTATATAAATGTATTATAGATACACTGAAATAGGTAAGTGTGTCTATCAGATGCAAAAGAGACCTTTGTCATGTTAAGTCATTTTTAGTTATTAAGCAAAATTGTTTCTGGAAGAAACTATCAATAAATGTAATCAAGAAAGTGGACCAAATTGCTAATTATCACTAATAGGACCATGTTTCAACAAAAAAGTAAACAAAATAATAATTTTGATCGATTTATCGAATAAATTAAAATGGAAATGATCCCTTTTGCAACTAGCCTAGTATTATTATACTAGAAAAGAGTACAATTTCGCATCAAAAAGTACTCTTTTCCAGTACAATATTTTTGCAGTAAGAGACTATATTTACTGAAAATTTGAGGAAAGGGTATCGTTTTGCAAATAAGCTCATATTTTGGTGATCAAAATACGGAGGAACAAATATTTTTTTCTTTTAAAAGTAAAGTAAATAAGTAGATTTTTAAAAGACCTTTCAAATGACGTATATAACTCATTTTTTCCAAAATATGTAGGTACATATGACAAAAGGCCCTTTTGCAACTGATAGACACAAGTATAAAAAAAATCTTTTTATTAGAAACCTTTATCATTATAATAGAAGAGACAAGTTTCACTTTTTATTTATCCAAAAAAAATATTCGTTAGACTTGAAACGTGTAAAAATTAACCATTTTTTTTCTAATTTACATTTAAATAATTTGTATATGGGCAATTCGAAGCAAACCGACCACTTTTAACCTTAAAATTCATACGAATAAAGCTGGTTTGGATAAAAATGAATGGTATATATGAATTTTTGGTGTATCTAGTATTAAATTATTTACGATATTACTATGGAGAACAGTATTAAAAAAATTTTTTGCTACTTATAAGTAAAATCGTTTCGCTGTCACGCCCGTTACAAAATATGTCACACCCGTTACATTTCTTTTTTTTAATTATGAAAAAAGTATTACATTGTTCCTCGTCAAATTTTTCCAAAAGATTCGTTCAAGTGTCTACAGTATAATTGAAAATATTTTTTGGAATTGTTTGTATGAACATTTTAGTATATGCACTGAAATATACGGAAATCCGTGAAATTGGAAATCGTCAGCGTCACACCCGTTACGCTACTAAAATGACGATTCTGATTAAAGATATTTGAAGTTTTCTGTTTTATCGTAATCGCCGTTTGATTTCACTACAAAAGGCATATAAAAAACATAAAAGTATAATCAGAATGCAATTGCTGTACGAGTTTTTCAATATTTAAGAGTCAGAATGTCACATCCGTTAAAAATGGAATTGCCATATGCTTTATTTTATATACCTATTTTTGAATTGGAGCCCAATATTTGTCTAGTTAATTAAAACTTTATTTCTGAGGATATTTATACTGTGTAAGTACTTGTAAGTATATTAACTGATGTTTTTGACTTTACTTTTTTGTCAAACAATTATACAACAGATAAAATTCTTCTTTTATTTATAGCTCTTCCAAGCAACATTCTCACCAAAAATATCCAAAGAACGTTCATACAATAAATATGAACAATTATTCTAGAGTCATTTATTGCAGTTTGTATTTCAAACTTAAAAGGCGCGTGTTGTGTTGTAAACTACTGATAATTTTATATTCAATTCTCGATTTAGAAGATATTTTCGTCAAAAATCTTAATTTAATTTAATTTACTTTGGGATTTTGTAGTCCGATTCATTTAAATTTTCTGCACGATATTTTTGTCAGTTCTCTTTGGTAAGGAGAAGATCCTTGCAACAGAGCACAAGTTACAGCGCTTTCAAAAAATTTGTTTGATCTAGTGCTTTTCATTTGTAATACGGCCTGAGATACGACAACCTTGAGTTGATAAGTCCCACATCTTTCTATATAAAAAAATCTAAAAAACAAATTTAAAAAAAGATATGTGATCTAAAATTTTTCAAATTTCAACTTCCTATCTTACTCAGAAACATACTTTTCTAAAGAAAATAAAATATGTCTATAAATATTTATGTAACCGTAAAAATATAAATTTCTAGAGACTTTTCTATAAATAATTTTTTGAGGAAAAAAATACTATAAAATACAAAACAAAAATGATATAAAACATGTCCCTTAATTTTTTTTTTTAATTTCTTCTACTTGCTTTACGATTTTTGCATAGAACCCTCTTATAATTTTTGAAACATTTCCACCGACAAAAAAAAGAACAAGAAACATTAATTTTTCTAGCCAAAGAATTGAACACTACAAAAAACACACGAACAGGTATGTAGAATTTTATTCAGAAGTTCTTGTGCTCCGATACCAAATTTTTACTATAAGTAAAGCCAAAAAAGTTGAGGTATTCTCCCGCATGTCTTACATGTGTTAGTGATCTTCTTGTGTATACATATACGAAAGAAGAAACCTCTTTCTTAGAATTTACAACAACAAAAATGCATGTGTGTGCATCTTTTCTTCTGCGCATATTTTTCTAGTATAATACGATTTCTCAACTTTTTTAGTTCAAGGTATATTTGAGTTTTGATGTTTTTTCTCCACAATATTTGAAAATTAAAGGACAGTGAGATAATAACAACAACCGCCTTTAATTTAATTGGCGCCAGCGGCCAAATGAATAGCGAGATAATATATAATTCAAAATTAGATAGAGTGTTGACTTCTCAAGTTCATTCCATTTAAATTGGATATCATATTCAGTTCTGAGTAGATGTTTGGCGGGTCTGCTTATTGACCATAAGTAACTATATCTGCACATAAAAGCCAACTACACAGATATCAATGCCTGACTTGTTAAACGAATCACGAATGAATTCGTGTTCGACCAACAAATTTAGTGGTTCGCAATTCGCATTCCACTAAAAACTGTAAGTGCATTTACGACAGAAAAACAGTCTAGCATACTCAAATCAATTTAAATAGATGATCTTGTAACACAACCATCAGGCATAACTATAACAACATAATATGTACTATCGTATTACAAATATAATAAGATTTTATTCAAATAATTGTATTCTTATTTGTGATACTCTATATAAGAATTGAGGTGATTTACAGGTGAGGTGAGAACCAAATGAAAAGCTTTTACATGAACAAAATCTTGAAACAGGTCTTCGTCTATCAATGAGGGTCAAAAATTAAAATCTATATCTTTTTTAATAAATAAAAAAATAGGATTAGTCAAATTTCAAATACATACGTACGAGTATACGTGTAGTTTATTATATAACTTATTATTTTAACGTTGTACAATTAATAATAAATCTCAATTCATCAATTTATCCAAAAATATTTCACAAAATTGTAAATTTATGAAATAATTAATAAATAAAATAAATTAAATAAAAGTCATTATTTATGCGTTTAATTTTAAAACATCATAAAACAATTTATGTAAATATTTATACATACATTTATGTAAAGATTATTTGCACTTGTCTAAATCAAATCGAAAACATATTTATGATGACACCCCTGGGATCAAAAATAATAACCACAAACATTAAAAACAAGAGGGAATTGAAATTTTTGTTATTCTACAACAGGTTGATATACAGTACCATAACCTTCAATATTTTTAAAAAAAGGGGAGGATTATATTTTGAAACGAGGAATATAAACCTTTTTTTTTATTGTTTTTTTTATAGAAATATCTACAGTATTTTAGATATGTATATATTTTTAATGCTTTTTCAAATTCACTTATACATTTACGTTTTACAATCAAAAATTAATATAATTCTAATGTATATTATATACTTTTACCATAGAAAAAACAATTGAACCCTTAGGGAATATCATTATTTGAAAATTTTTAAAAAAAAAAAACGATTTTTTCTCACCGCAACTGAATTCAATTTTAAAATGTTGCTAAATTTTATTATCGTCAACAATTTACCATTTTACCACCCATTTACATTACATCACATCAGCACCAGGGCGTGTTGTATACATAAATACATATTATGTATATATCTACTCTAACTCTTACCGCATTCTCTGTATATTCAGTCATTTTTCAGTTAAACATATTCGTGGTTCATTGATTTTAATTTATAAAAATTTCCGGTAGTAAAATTGCAGTTACATCAAATTATACAATGATCATCATCAAAAAAAATATATAAAAAATTTAACAAGAAATATGAAAATTGAAAAAAAATTATACTGTAATGCATCACACATCATCAGGTAAAATAAATTTTTTATACGTTATTATATGACACAAAGCTATGTGATTTTTTTTTTCTTATCTTACTTTTTTTTAATAAATAAAATTTAGATTCCATTAAAATATTTATACAATTAAATTAAATTTACACTTTGTAAAAAAACACGAAAGATTTAAATTTGAAATAATCGAAGTTTAATAGATACATTTGTATGTATGTACGTAAACGTACAAATTAAGATACAAATAAAACGGTATCAAGATCCTCAAGGTAATTTTTCTTTCAAGAAGAAAAGCAAATTTAAGAAAAAAAAAAACATTTGTATTACAAAATAATTTATTTCTTTTTTCATCTAAATTTTTTCCTTCTTATTCATAATTTCTAGCCTTTATATTGAAAGAAAAAGCTTGAATAGAAAATCTTTTTCTCACAAAACTAAATATAAATACACAATCAATCGAAAATTTCTTTTATATTCTGCATCAGTATACCGTATTTTGTATAATAACAAAAAAAAACACTTTTACCGCAGTATTTCTTTTTTTTTCATATGCATATACAATAATGACGTATACGTTTAGATTGTACAAAGAATCCAGAAAATCCTTTAGATTTTTTTAAGCTACTTCCTTTTTACCCTTTTGTAACAAACATCTACCCATAGCCATACTAAATATGTACATATATGTATATAGAGAAAAAGATACGTGAAAATACTTCATTTCTAACAGCAAATAGTCGATATACGAATATGTATTATGTACATATGTATGTATTTCTTTCAATTGAAAAATCAAAATCCCAAGAAAAAAGATTTTGGTTTTTTTTTTTTTCTATTTCCACCTAACACCCAATTTTTTTCTTTATTTAAATAAAAGAATTGAAAATAGTACTGATGAGAAATTGAAATTGCTGCAAAGTTGAAATGAAATAGAAGAAAAATATTTGAAAAAAAAAAATAAATAAAAAGATGATGATACTTTTGTGTAACAATACACTATGTTATACTTTTGTACGCCTTTCTTCTTTTAGATTTCATTTTCAGCAAAAAAAATTCCTTTTTATAAATATTCTATTCAACTCGTATGAATGTTAGCTTTTCAAAATTTTTGTGTTATTTTTTTTCTTGTATTATTTTTTTTTCTCTTTACACCTTCGTTTTCTTATTATTGTTGCACCTTAAGGCTCTTAAGGTTGGTATGATGTTTTGTATATATAAAATAGGACTTTTATGCTTCAACTATTTTTTCAATGATTTCTTTATTGATGAAAAATAGAGAAACGTTTTGTATATGAAAAAAAAAAAAAAAAAAAAAACATATTATTATCATTTGAATAGATATAAAATACAATTTCAAAGGATAACTGTATATAAATAAATCGGAGTGGTTTGAAAAAAAAAAATTTTATATAATTTCTTTCTTATAAATTTTTTTTTACCTTTTGGTATGATTACAAGTTTTCATGAAAAGCTAGTTCATATAAAACGGATATGAGATTAATAAAATAATCAAAGGGTTTCATTTTCTTATTTTCACAACATTGTAAAATAATAATTTATTTCGTTTTTTTTTTTTATAAATTTGTTAAGTCCACTATACAAAGTTTAAAAAAAAAAGCCAACAAGAAATTTCTTTAACTTGTTAGTTGTTACAACTTATAAAACTGTAAAAGAACTCATACTTTTTTTTTTTTTTCAAAATAAATGATCCTTTTAAATTTCCCATAAAAGAAAAAAATTACTTCCTTACTGAATTAAACTTTTTCTGCTTGTAAGTATCATTAAGAATATAAAAAAAATTGTTAATGACTTAAAAGTTATTATTTTCCACAAAATACAACAAAACAAAAATAATAATTAATAAAAATTAAATTCTTGTACAATACATTCTATCATAATTAACAAGAAATTTTTTCATAAAAACAACAGGAAAAAAATTTTTTTTAAAAGTAGAAGAAAACAGAAAAAAAACCTTTTTTTTCGAAAAGGAATATGCACTTGATAACAACAACAAAAAAGAAGAAGAAGAAGAAGTATTATGTATATCACAAATATTTGAACGTAAAACTTTTTGACTTTATGGGGGTTATGTTTCTATACATAATGCGGTTATTTAAACTTTTTCGATATATTTATATCAGATGATAGTGTAGGCGTTAAGAAAACATTTTGTAATAGGAAAATATTTCAAATATTACGCGATTTATTTATTTATACATAATAACTACAAAAGTATACATTACATAGTACACACATACATACATTATATGTATAGTTTTGTTGTTTGATAATGATGATGATGTTGATGATGATGACGATGATAAGGATAATAATTTTGTTGTTCAGAAGAAAAGTTTTACATGTTAAATTGTAAAGTTCATTACAAGAAAATTAACTTTGAATTTATATACCGGAATATATTCTTCATTTTAGCTTTATTAATTTTAAGTTGTTTTTTTTTGCCTATTTTATATCATCACAGTTATTCAAGTATGTACTTTATCTTATAAAAAAGTTTTATTAAGTTTTCAAGTAAATTTTAAGAGGTAAATAATCAAGATTAAATATAAGAATTCTATTTGTAAAATTTTAAATTTCTTTTAAATACAAAAAAAAAAAAGACATAGCACTTAGAAGTAAATTAAAATTGTAAGAAAAATTGTAATGGAAAACAATCGTTACTCAGTCAAAAACTTGAAATAATTAAATTGAAAAAAAAAAACACGTAAAATATAGGAAAAACTTTTATGTAATAAATTTCTACTTCAACATGTAAATTATAAAATACATTTACAAAATAACAAAAACTATAGTATAGTTTTGTAAAAATAGCAGTATACTTTAAACTTACAAATAAAATTAAGTCAAGGAGAAAACATATCCTTATTAATTTAAAGTTTTTAAGAAACTTAATGGCATTTTTTTTGCCAAAACTTTTAATTAGAAAAATAAAAATTTAAATTTCCTATAATTTTTCAGTATTTTTTAAATTAAGTATGTACTTGAAAAAATAATATTTTAATTAGAGAAAATTTCATTTCAATAGAAAGAAAGCTTTTTACTGCTTTGCAGATTTATCAGTATAAAAAAATAAAAACGTTGATAAGAGGGAAAACAAAACCACCAAAACCAATTTGTATCACTTTTAAGCATTCAAAAATAAAAGAAGACTATATTGAAAAACCATATGCAAAACATTGAAATGAAGAAAAGCCAATTTTATTAAAATCATCCATGAGAAATAACTGAATAAAACACGTTTCAACAAAAATATTTTTTTCTTTACAAAAATAGAATTAAAAATACAGAAAACAACTACTATGTATGTATGTACACAAAATAAAAGAAAATACAAAAACAAAATTTAAATCTGGTGGAAAATGATTTTTTTCTATCTCTTTTTTTTTTTTTAATTCAAACAAGCTTTAGGCTATTAATTTGTTTCAACACTTTTCCATTTTCAAAAAAACAAAAAAAAAAAGCAAGTAAAAAACAAAACAGATACAAATATTACATTCGTGTTAATGTTAATTCTTTTATAGTGTAGAACAACGTTAATAAAATCGTAATAAAAAAAAAAAGTAAAAGAGGAAAATAAAAAACTACAACAGAAAAAAAATGTACGAAATTTGTATCCCTAAAGCAATCGAAAAACAATTTTTTTGTAAAAAAAAAAAAAAAAAAGAAGAAATGAAAAAATGTACACAAGAAAATTAAATTATAGTCCAATTATTTTTGACGGGTATGATAATTAAAAATGTAATAATAAAAAATGGAAAAAAAAAATTATGAAAAAAAATATATATGTATACATACATATGTACATATAGTATAATATATATAATACCATACGGCATACTGTATGAAGAGTATAGTTATTATTTATAAAAAGAATTACATATTTATTATTGAATACTTTATGGTTTTACTCACAATGTGTATTTTTAAACCTTTTATAAATTATGGTTAGAGTACTGTTTTTTTTTTATTTGACATTCTAAACAGTCACACTTTTTTTACAATTTATTTTTTTTTTAGCAATTTTAATTCGTTTTTAAACGCTTTCATTTTAATAAATACACAGAAAAATTGTCCCTATAATTTATTTTTTATTTTCATGTACACAACAAATCTCAAATTCTTCTAACAGAGCAAAAAAAAAAGAAATTTTTTTTTTTCTTTTTTTAATTTTTCTCTTTTATCCAAAACAGGACTATGTGTAAGAAAATATTTAAAAAGAATTTAGGAGAAAAAAAATCATTATTATATCATAAAATAGCTATCCTCATTTTTATGCAAATTATATTGAAGCTATTTGAATTGGTGACAATTACGAATAGAATGAAAATATTTAATAGAAGAAAAAATATCCCCAATATTGCCTAATGAGGCCAAAAGAAAAATTCTAAATATTATTCATAACAAATCTTTCTAATTAGATTTTTTACAAGGAGAAAAAAAGAAGCAGATTTTACGTATATATTTGTAGAGAAAAAGAACTTTTTCTTCTTATAAAGTTTTGAAATCAAAAAATAATAACAAAACATAAAAAATAAATTTATGCAAGAAGAAAATATGTAGGTATATCTTTTTTTATTTTTTATACTACATAATTTTAATATTTAAATATAAATATATAACTTTTTACATAAGTATTCATATTTTTGTATATTTTATCATTTTATAATATTTTGCTATTTATTACGAAGCACAATAAATATATGTATATACATAGTTATTTTCAAATATTATATATTCAGCTAATCTGGGATACAATTATTTCCCTTTTATGATATCATTTAGAATAGAGCTATGAAAAAGAGATTTTCATTTTTATTTTACTTCTCTATACAAGACAATTTCCTTTTAAAGACAAACACAAGATGAGGACATAAGATTTTCCGCAAATTTCTATTCCTTTTTTTATATACATATAAAAACGGAAGACAATGAACCATTATGAATGTTCATCTTGTGACACAAATTGGCCCACTATTATACAAAATTTTCTCTTATCAAACCAGGAACACACGTCATATAGCCGGCTTTAATGATAATACAATGTGTACTTCTACTTTCTAGATATGTATGTATGTATACACAATAATATAGCACATAAATGTAAAAATATAATAATAAAAATACATATACATATGTATGTATGTAATTTGTGCATTATACGATTCAGAAGAAATAAAATGTGTTTAGAATAAAAGTATGTTTTTTTTTCGTTTTTTTTTAAATTTTTGTATTTTTCTTTATTTCTAATATGTATAATCTGATTTAGAAATACACAATGTGAAATCATTTAGATTAAACAGAGAAAAATTTTAAAATTCAAGAAAATGTTTTAAATGTGATTTTTTTTTTTCCTTTTTTACTTTTTGTTTGTTTTAGTAATTACATATTATGAGAATATAATTTTAATTAAAAAATAGGAAACCTCAAATTATCACACTTCCTTTATTTTATTTTGTGTTCTTTTGAATAATACTGTGTGATAATTGAATGTAATCGAAATTTCATTCACCAAACACCAAAATGAATATCATAATGTAAATCTATATTATTTATATTTTATATACATATATACATATGTTATTGTCTATACCCTTTAGATTATAAGCCTTAAGGTAACTAGATTTCAATATAAACGATAAAAAAGGACTAATATAATAATATAGTTTGTATATACACCATATATACAATATTAAATTTTTACTCTTGTTTCCTTTTCTATAAATATATACATTGTTCATACTTACGTATATAAATATGTACGTCGTATATACATACATACACTGGGTACTTGTACAATGTACGTATATATTATCCTTTTTTTTATTTTTATTTTTTTGTGTACATACTATATTATATCCTATCATTTTGTCATCCAATAGCATATAATATATAATAAAATTGCTTGCTTATACTCTTTTTGCACTTTTACAACTTTTAAACATCATCATCACGATGATGATAAATAAAACGACAAGAGGATTATGTTTTCCATTTCAAATTTTTCATGGCCAATTAACCACATAACACCTCGTTCAACATTTTAACAACAACAAAACATATACATACTGTGAAAAAAAACTATTATCCTTTTAATTTTCCATGGAATAAAAATTAAATTATTTCCCTATTTTGATAAGTATTTGTCTGTAACTTTTATTATTTTTCAATCTTTTTAACACTCTCTTCTTTTATTATTTCATTTTATTTTTTACATCGTTCAAATAAGATAATCATAATTTTTAATTTTACAGAATATAAATCTATTTTTTTCCTGTGTAATGGTTTTTTTTTTTTTTAAATGTTAATTTAAAATTCAACAATCAATATGGTTTTGTGATTGAATATTTTTTTTTTGAAAATTTATGAAAATTACTTTTTTATTCATTTTAAAGATTTTATACTTTATTCAAGTCATCTCTACAGAAAACGATTTTTTAGTTCAGAAATTTAGAAAAAAAAACTGATTTATTTTTTTTTTCTCCAACTTTTTCTCCAAATGTATCAGCTAATCACAAGAGCATCAATTTAACCCGTTTAGGAAGAAACTAGGAACGTTTTGCTCTAGATGTTAATAAAAGAAATTTTGTAAAAATTTAGCATTAATTAGTTGCAGTGCAATGATATGAAGTTTGTTTTTTAAACGAAAAATTCTTCTACAATATTATCGTTCATCCTCCGTCATTATCCTCCATCATACGACTGTACACTTATTTTAGGGAAAGTAGCAGTAATTGGCACTCGTGACAATAGTAATGCTAGTTTCATTGGATCTGACCTGGATTGGATTTCACTGGATTGGACCTTTCTGTGGACTGCCAAAGTCATAAAGAATAAATATTATCAACAAATGGGAGAAATGAGGAAGATTAAAATTGCAGATCCTGCGAAGAGGAGCGAATGTAAAGGTATAACACATCCTTGGCTCAAACACATGGAACAAATGTACCTAACACCGGACGAAAGTGTGGCATCTACCACTTATAAAAATTCTGGGTTTCATAAGAGCCCTAAACTTTTAGGTCAAAACCAACATCAGAGTTTACAAAAGATCCAACATTAGTCGCAGTAATGAGGAAACTGAACATCACATCTCTAAGGCTACGAAATATCTCATAGTTGGTAACGAATGGGTTAATGTGCTGATTCGATTAGAAAATCTCCGTTTTAAAAGCTTCGAATTACTTTCAATTATTTTTTTTTTTTAAGATTATTTGTTTTATGTTTTAAAATTTTTAAACACCTTACTTTTCAACTAAAAACTTATGAAAATTTCTTCTCAATTTCTCATGAGAACAAAATGAAAAAGAAATTACGTGCATCAGTTTTAAAGTTACAAATGTTTTGTTCCCTTAAAAAAGTATGCTTCCAGAGAGTAGAAAGTTAAAATTTAGTCAAGATAATTTTTGAGAGATTTGCTATGGTAGAAATTCATTCTACTAAGTTAACAATATTTTTTATCTCTCCCCTTTATTTATACATTTATCCTAGAAAAGTGTGCGTGACAAATTTTGATTTGTTTATCAATCTTCTGTTCTTTATTTCACTTAAGTCGATACAACACAATCCGAAATATGATAGTAACAGCCCAAATTTAACAAGTCACATTCCCTACCTTTTTAATTATGGTGACCGTTATAATTTGATCTTAAATAATTTCTGTATGACGACATCCAACCTTATAATAATTAAAGTTCAACAGCTTATTAAAATCCAAGGTTCAAAAGTATATGTACTTATCTGTTTTCATTCTTTAAAAAAAAAAAAAATTAAAAACAATAGCTTCACTTCAGTTTATAAAAATTCATCTTTATCACCTTTCTCGTAAAAACAAATTAACAATCCATTTAAAAATCCATTTTAAAATAAATAAAAACTCTTATAAAAAGTTTAACAATAAATAAAAAACAGAACACCCATTTCATTTCACACTTAAGCTAAAGTAGCTCTTTTTGCTACAAAATCTCTTGATTGTTTTTCTTTGTTTGTGAACCTTGCATAGCTACGTAATTAAAATTTTTAAAAATAAATTATTTAAATTTAAAAAATATGGAAAAATTCAAATAAATTAGAAAAATCATTTATCATTATTTACTTACGTTTTTTGATATCTTAAAATATCATTAGGACTTAATGACGGTCTCGTATTATTAAGTGCATCAATTAAATGATTTTGATTTATTATAATTTTATCTGGTAATGTCTGTTGAGAAAATGTAACATTAATGGTGTAAAAGATGAAAATCTAATTTGCTAAAAGTGAATATCTTACGTTAAAAGTAAAGTAATAAGTTTTAACTTTACTCTTAATCTATTTTCAATTATCAAATTATTATGTTATATATGTACTTATATTTCTTTATAATTTCTACAATAGTTTCAATGTAATTGTAGATGAAACTACTGAGAACTAATAACTATTAAGAAAGAACTGATAAATTATTGTACCACTTTGCATATTCTTTATAATTACGGAAATTAAAAACAAATATTTGTGTAAATGTTAAATTAATATTCTCATACCTAACCATGTACCTAAATAACAAATTATATAATTTTGAAAATAACTTACCTCAGAATTACATTGTTTAATAACTTCTTTAACAGCAGTCATATTTGCTGTTGTTAAAATACTTTGTATATCAGCTCCAGTAAAAGATTCAGTTTTTTCAGCTAAATAATCAAAATTAACAGATTTATCTAAATGTAATGATTTTGATAGAATTTCAAAAATTCGTTTTCGTGATATACGATCAGGTAATGTACATTCAACAAGACGATCAATACGTCCAGAACGTAATAATGCTGGATCAAGTAATTCTGGCCGTGATGTTGCTGCAATAACTGTTACCCCTTGTAAACCTTCAACACCATCTAGTTCTGTTAAAAGTTGATTAACAACACGATCAGTAACACCAGTTGAATCATGCCCTCTTTTTGGTGCAAGACTATCGAATTCGTCAAAAAATAAAATACATGGTTTTGCACTACGTGCTCTAGAAAATTTTCAAATTCAAAAGAAAAACAAAATTGAATTAAAGATTTTTTGGTAATGAAATTCAAAATTGTTAAGAAATTCTTTTTTATTACTTGGCAAATATTTTTCGAACATTTTCCTCGCTTTGTCCAATATATTTTGCTAATAATTCAGGTCCTTTTACAGATATAATCCGAAGATTCCATGAATGAGACATTTTTGATACTTTATTTAATGAAATGAATAAATAATCTAATTTAATAAGAGTATTTATTAAAAAACGAAAAACAATTATTTGTACCTAAAAATGTTTTTCCTGTTCCTGGTGGTCCAAACAATAAAACTCCTGCTTGATTTCTTAATGGTGAATCATCAAATATAGATGGATACTAAATGAATAAAATAGCAAATAATTTTTAAAAGATTTTCCTAGTTTAAAATTATTACAAACACTTTTTTATTACCTCTGAAGGCCATCTAATAACTTCTTCTAGTACATTTACAACATTTTCCAATCCAGGTATTTGATCAATTGTCAAAGATTGATTATCATCATGATTTTTTGTTTTATGATAGCTTTTAATTCCTTGTAAACAATATGAATTCGTATTTTCTAATGATTTTTCAAGAAGTTCACCACTAAGTACAGGTGAATTAGGATCTAAATAAAACATAGATTTATTTAAAAATAAGTAGGTATAATAATAAAATTAATTTAGATCATACTCATTCGATATGCATAAAATATAGCACGTTCAACAAACTGAACTAAATCACCAAAATTATAACCTTCTGTTAAATTTGAAAATTTCTGTATATCAATATTAACATGGTCTAAATGTGAACATAATTCTTTTAAAATTAATTCCCGATCAATACGTTCTAATTCTGGTATTTTAATAATTTTATGAAATAAATGACGTCCACGTGGTGAATATAAACGTGAATTTAAATGTTGTATACGTGATACTGTTGCAATAACAGATATAGGATTTGAATTTGTATATTCAATAATTAAATGTTGTATTGTATCTGAAATACGATTAAAATATTCTGAATCTTGTGTTTGTTGTTCACCAACTGCATGTGCTATAACATCTAAATTTTCTAAAATAACAATTGATGGTGCCTTTTTTAAACTTTCTGTAAAAACATTTCGTAAATCTTTTTGTACTGATTCTACCTATAAAATACAAATTATGTCATAAATTTAATGTCAAAAATAAATGATAAGTTTCTTTTTTACCTTTCTTCCTTTACTTCTCATACAATAGAATATGTCATAAAAACAACAATATGGTTTTCGACTCAATTCATCAATTATTCTTTCAGCAAGAACGGTTTTACCAGAATTACGTGGTCCTAAAATTAATGATTATTTTTATTTTAATAAAAATATTTCTTTTTTTTTTACAATTTCTATATTTCACCTGCTATTAAAATATTTCCTTGCTGTATTACTGAATTTCTTTGATCTAAACATAAATTCATAATTAATTGATTTTTTACATTATCAACAATTTCATCAAAATTTTTGATTTTTATCAAATCTTTAACACTTATTATTGTTTCATCATATGGTTCAATATCTATAATTTCATTAACATTACGTATTTCATCTTCAGCATAAATTTTACTTTCTTTCAATATTTGTGAATCTAATAAACAATATTTAAAATGTTCTGGTATTATATGTACAGTTATATATAAATCATCATTATCATCATTTTTTAATTTTATTATTTGATCTTGATTAAGTAATAAACATGATAATTTTGTATTGTCTAATAAATAATTTTTAAATGATTTTTCAATTAATTTATAACTAATTCTTTTATTTGAATATAATTTAATTTTTTCAATAAAATTTAATATTGTCAATTTTGGTTGTAAGATAATTTTATCTAATTCTTTTATATTTAATAATTTCATTAAATTTTCATTTATTTCAATTGTATTATGTATATTATTTGGAAATGTATCATTTTCAGCAACAACTTTAACATTAACATAATATTCTTTATCATCAATTGTTTGTAATATATAAACTTGTTCTAAATCCATAAATTCTGGTAAATTATTTTTTGTTACAAAAATATCTGAAATTTGATGTGATTCTTCCCATTTACCAGTTATAACACGAAATTCAAAATTACGTTTATTCTCTTTTTTTAAATCCTTAATTAAACGTTCTAATATTTCATTACGATTTATTTTATTATAACTATTAGTACTACTACTTGTACTACTGCTTAATCTTCGATTTAAAATATTCATATTTCCATTATTATTATTAAATGTTTCAGGTAAAGTTATTGATCGTATTAGAGATGATTGATTTGATGGAAATTCAGATATTGTTTTACTTCTTGATATTAGTGGTGGTTTATTTTGTATATTATTAGTAGAATCTATTATAGGTCTACTAATTGAATTACCAATTAATAAACCATTTTGAAGTGGTACGTTTGGATTTATTATTAATTCTGTATCATTTTCTATGCGTCCAAAGGATGTTTTAGGTTTAACGCGATCTAAAAGCAAAATGTAGTTAAATTTTTTTTGGTTAAAAACATATATATTTTTTTTTAAAAAAAACTTTAAAATTACACAAAATTGATAAAAAAGTTTTATAAAATTGAAAAGACTCCAATACTGTACAGTTAGCATAAATTAAAACATAATTTTTATTTTCCAAATGAGAATGAGTACTTTCTCCAAATTTTAATCATGTATCTTAAATTTTGTGTTAATTAACTAAAAAGAATATGTAACACAAATATTAACTTACCTACAGTAAGTAAAACATGCATTGACCTATTAATCCATACAACAAAAACTTCAGCTGTATTTATAATTCTTATTTGATCTAATACAGTTTCTTCAATTTTTTCAGTGCTCAATTCCTAAAAATAAAAATAATTAGATTAACATTTCAAATTAAATATTTTTAATTTAGTTACAATAATTTCCCAATCTCTTGCAGTAACTGGTGTTACATAAACTGCACTTAAATTTAATGTATCCTGAATAAGAGCTACTTTGACTAATTCATTCTCCTTGAGGCCTAAAAAACAAAATAAATTACATGAAATTGAAATTAAATATGTCAAGCCAGTGACATATCTATAAATTCTTTAGTAAAATTACGAACCAATTTCTTTAGCTACTTTAGCATTTATACCAATTTCTGTGTCTTTAATTTGACCACCATATGGAACCCAAGATGCACAGTGGCAAGTATTTCCATATGTCATAGATATACATCCATTTTCCTAATTTAAAAAATAATTTAAATTATAAATATGTATATCTACTTAAATAGATTTTATACAATACAATTAGAAGGATATTATTATCTATTTTAAATTACTTCCATTTAAGGAAAGTGAAAATGCAATTTCATAAGAAAAAATCACTCACATAAGTTGACACTAAATTGAAATAATTAGCTGGTAATAAAATGAAATTATTTTTCATCGGACGATAAACAACTTTGAATGTCCGTCTAAACATTTTGTTAAATCAATTTATATGAATATTTTATTATTTTTAAGTTATTTAATTTCTTTCTTAAATAAAGCAACTAAACTAAATCCCGCCACTACCAAATAAATATAAATACCGATGACGGCGATGAGGATGAATATGAATGATGACATATGACCAGTGATGGGAAGTCTATTTATTTATAAGTAGATCTACTTATTTCAACCACCTTCGGCACCTTCTACTTACTACTTACCAAACCTCTAAATTCTACTTATTTTGGTGTGGGTTAAATAAAAAATTAATTCATTAGTTTTTGTAAAAAAAAAAAAATGAGTAATGTGAACTTGTGAAGTAGAAAAATGTGGTTAGAAAATATGTAATATAAATTAAAGTAGATTGCATAAACAAAGTAGTTCACTACAAAATATCAATTAATTTTTTATTTTGAAGTTGTGTATCTATTATTTGTTATTGTCAAATTTGAATTTGACTGTTTTAAAACAATTGGTTAGTGAGGTCACAAGGTGATTCTGTTTATTTTCGTGTTTTTTTTAAATTTTAAATTAAATTTTATATTCAATTCTATACTATGTGCAACAAATCGAACTTTCTTTTAGGCTTTAAAATGGATAGATTTGTTATAAAATCATCATCATCATTTTTTTATTTTTTTATTTTGTTGTTTATTTTAATATGTAAATAAAATTAAATTTTATATTTTTAATTTTAAAGTTAATTTAAAATAAAAAACTAAATGAAGTAGGATATGTGTATATTATTGTTTATTATTATTATTTACACATTTTTGGGAGAATAAAAAAAGTATGTTTGGCCAATTTTTGATTCCACTTACATAAATTTACTTACTTCCATACATCTACTTATTTTTGAGTTCCAAATCTACTTACAAAATTTTTTTCATGTTCCCATCACTGCATATGACTGACTGCTGATCAGCGTTAGTGATGGGAACTATCGGTAGTAACTATCGAATAGTTCGAATCGAATAGTCAGCTCAAAAATATTCATTCGAATATCTATATTGGTACTAATCGATGTATTCGAATGATTGATAAATATTCGAATATTTATGTTACTGAAATAAAACACAACAAATAATTGATCGATCGATCGAAATTTATACGGATTTTGGTTTACTCCCAATTTTTTGTGGTATAAACTCGATAATTCGGATTTTGGCTTAAGCCCAATTTATTTGGGTTTAATCCCAACTTTTTTATATGTATGTGTGAGGTAAAATGCAATATGGCGGACTCTAATTTTTATGGTGAAAGTGAAGCTGTCACGTTCTTCTTCTTTTTTTTTATGTGGAAGAAGAGTAATATGTATACTATAAGTGTATAAAAATATGAACGTTTGCATGTAATTTTTTAATCCCAATTTTACCGTTTCTACGCTACTCCCAATTTAATCCAAAATCCGTATTATTTTTTCACCGTATAAACTGTTAAATATATACTTTTTGTGGACTGTACAACTTGTTGTTTCATGTGGGCTCAAGACAAATTTCGTTAATTCCCTAAGAGTGAGACATGTATATGCATTATTTTCGTTCAGTCAATCACCCATCTCAATTTCACACATTGATGTCAAAGCTGTCAAATTTAAATATATGTATTTAAATTTAAAAACGTTGAAAAATCTCCCATTAAAATAACGTAATTACAAGTAAGCTACTGATTTATTTAAGGACAATTTGATTTTTATCGAGTTAAAATTTAATTTTAATTCAAATCCAGTTAATTTCATTTTAATTTAAATGAAAATTGTGCCTCCATCTATCTTTTAAAAATATCAAATGTTTAAATCATTCTTCGTTCATTGAAACATGACGAATTCCCTAAGAGTGAGACAACAATATAAATGTTGTCCCATTTTTACAGTATGGTGTTTCCTACAGTTGTTCCATCCAGTCTATTTATATTTATAGATCATTGGATTTTTCTGTTAATTTTTGGTACCAGATACCAATTTTGTCTTAGCAGGTTTTTTTACGAACTGTCAAAATTTTGTAGGTAGCAGTGTTAGCACTGTTTGCAGTAGTTTTGAAAGTTAGCATAAACCCTATTCTATTTACCATGGCATAAAACTACAGGGCTACAGAATAGCTCCCAAATTTTTTTTGCTAACAGTTTTTTCAGCTAGACTAGTTGTTGTTGTGATGTTATTGGTATTAAATAATTTTTCACACCAAAATCAACACCACTTGAAAAATCACAATTTGGTTTACTTGAATCACTTAAATTACCATTTTTCGGTAATAAAATATTATAATTATAAAGCTACAGAGTCATGAGGTCAATGACTAGAGCTACTAGTGTGTTAAAGAAAACGAATAAGTAATTTAAAAAAGAAAACAATTTAATTATCCAATGTGCAATAATTAGATATTACAAAATATACATGATTTTATTATTTTAATTTGTTATTAATTATGTCGATGATATTGCCCAGCCTTTCTTTGAATATACTTTTCCCATTCATCACTAAGTTTATTATAAACTTGCATGGCAGCTCTTGCATCTTCAACAGAATTATGTTCACCTTCTTGAATGTCAATACCCAAAACAGCTTTTGTTACACGTTTTAAACTTGGTGTATGTCCATTTGATACTATTTTTGATAATGGACGATAGCTTGATGTGTCACGAATTAATATATATGGATGTTTTATATATAATACTCTTAAATCATGTTTAATTGCATGTCCAACAAGTATTTTACCTTGAAGTAATTCAACAACTTCTTCTTGTACCTTTTCAAAATCTTCACCATTTTCAATATCATTAGGTCTTATACCACTAACACTTGTACGATAATTTATAACTTTTTCTCTTGGTTTTACATATTTATCAAGTAATACATGACCATAACGATTTACAATTGATACTCTAGCAAGCATATCATCTGTACCACAAGGACCAATTCCTACCATTTCACAATCCATCGCTACAAATTTTGTTTCACTTTTACTACGTGCTTTCATTTTCTTTTTTGGCATTAGAACTTTATTTTTCTCTATTTGTACTTTATCAGTTCCACTGGCTTCTTCTTTATCTTGAGTTGATGATGAAACACAATTAATTAAACATTTTTCCTTCATTGCTTTTTCCCAGTTTGATCCAGCTTCACGACGAGATAAATTTACATCTCTCTGCTTCTTTTTGACCTTATGTTCAAGATTTTTTGATGAATTACCTTCATTTGTTTCTAAAAATGATTAGAACGAATGATTTTTTAATTGTTTATATGTAGTTCTATTTATTATTTGAAAGAAAACAAATCACTTACCACTCATGTTTTGTAGGTACCACTTATACAGTAAATACAATAAAACAAATAAAAAAAGAATATCATACATACAAAACTAAACTGCTTTTTTCAGAAAAAATAATTTCTGTTTTTAAGTTCTTTTTTAAGGCACAAAGAATAAATTTTAAATTTTTGTTTTTAATTTCAGTGATGTCAATTGATATTTGATTTTGATAAATGATATTCAATCAAAACCAATGATATCAGTATCAAAAATCCTGAATTCTAATTCTAATCTACTTTATTTTACTCCGAATTGAAATTCTGTGAGTCTAATCTAATCTGGTTTGAGTTTATATTAGCTTTAAATTTTTTAATAACTAAAGTGTACTTCACACAATCCCACTTAACAATTTATCATATGACTCAAGGTAATTGGAACACTATAAGGTAGTATAAAGAATTAATGAGAAATGAAACATGACGTCATAAAGACTCAAATAGATATTTTTGAGGCATTTTAATATGAGGAATTAGGAATTGTTAGAAAAAATACTGATTTTTAGTTTATTGTTTTGATTATTTTTTTTTTATTTTTCACATTCCTGTTTATGTTTACAATTTCTTCAGTAAATTCTAAAGCATAATCTGCATTTAAAATAAAGGTTCAGATTTTAAATCAATTTACGTATAAGTAATTAAATTCTTCAATTTTTTCAACATTATTTGTTTTTTATTTGTGAAGTTGATATCTGACTGACGAAAATTAACAATATCAAATTCTTTTAGATCTTTATCGTTACATGATTCCTTATACTCTAATAAAGCAGCAGTTGGAAACTCATCTGCTGAACGCAGTTTTGAAATCCAAAGGAGGGCAAACAAAGTATTAAATACATATTAAGATCTTAAAGTAATACCTACTCGAATTTTTTGTATTTTTATTTTATTTGTATAATAAAAGAAACATTTTTTTGGTGTACATTCACTTTTAAAATTTCCAATTTATCAATTAAACAATGATGTTCTTCAGTATTACTGTTTTCAATTGTTCTAATTTTTCATATATAATTAATGATTTATCCTTTTTTTCATTTTTTCTAATTCCAAAATACATATTTAATAATTGATTTTCTTCATCTTTTAAAATTTTCACTTCATCCATATATTTATTTAATTTTTCTAATTTTGTACTTGTCTTTTATTGATTTTACCATCTTTTTTGATTTTCTTCTAAAATATTTTTTTATTTTTTAAATGTTTGCTTTGATTCATTTTCCACATCGTTCATATGATTTTGTATGGCCATACGATCTTACTATCTTACTGACTAAATGTAAAAACATTTAAATGGCGCTCGACAGTTCCGATTGATATTACCTATATAGTATATAGTGTTCCGATTACCTTGCAAATGACTATACTATTTTTCTTTTTGGATGTCAGTACAGGCAAGATAGGCATATTTTTCTATATTCTTTCACAAGTTGTTTGAATAAATCTGTCTCGTGTGTGGGGTGATCAGATCTCAATTTCAATCGAGGGAAATCTTTTAAATTAAATATTACCAAGGCAATAATAAATAATAATAATATTACTGCCTCCATAAGCACAATACTGACTTCCAAAAAGAAAAATACTATAATGTAATTTGTTTTTGTAACAACAAATTACACTATACTATTTTTCTTTTTGGATGTCAGTACAGGCAAGATAGGCATACTTTACTATATTCTTTTACATTGCGTTTGAATAAATCTGTCTCGTGTGTGATCTCTGGGGTGATCAGATCTCAATTTCAATCGAAGTAAATATTTTAAATTAAATATTACCAAGGCAAAAAACTCATCGGGTACTGCCTCCATAAGCACAATACTGACTTCCAAAAAGAAAAATACAGTAGTCATATGATCAATCATATGATAAATCGTTAAAAGTAAGGCGACCATTCGTCCCGGATTAGGCGGGATTGTCCCGGATTTAACACCTTTGTCCCGTGTCCCGCTGAGCTTCACAAAAGTCCCGCATTTCGAAAAAATGTCCTGGATTGTCCCAATATTCTATCTATGGCTATCCTAGTTCATTAGTTTTTCTTCCATTTTATTTTGTTCAAACGTTCAAACAGTATTTAACAGTTTTTGTTTTTAGACAATTTTACCTATATACTTACATTAAAATACATTCTTGTATGAACAAGTACAAGAAACACTGATGTTTATTGATAAAGCTAACAATTTCTGTCTCATACGTAGATGAAAACCAATTGTTCGACGAAGTGTTATATGTAAACGATTTTTGCTCACTTGAAAAACTAGAAGAATGGAAAATAAATGCCAAACTGTCAGATCAACGGTAAATTGAAATATTTGATTATTTTCGGAACAAGAATATCAACTTTAGAAATATTAAATTTATTGTGGAATTTGCACTTTGCATTCCAGGGTCCATTGCTTGCACCGAAAGAGTCTTTTCTTTGATTAATAAAATATGGACAGACGACAAAACCTCTTTGAAAATTGAAACCCTCCAGGAATTTAAATGGCAAGAGTAAATTTTGGAATTTGTGACGAATTTGCGAACTACTTAGAAAATGACAATGCTATGCTGAGCAAAATACAGAGTGTAAAGAAATACGCTACTTTACCTTAAGTACCTTTATTAATCATACTTAATATGAATTTTTATTTTTTTTATTTCATTCGTTTTTATGTTTCTTTTTTTAAGTTTTCATATAAGTATTATTCACATATATAATATGTAAATGTAGTATGTAAATATCAAGAATGTTTTGTTATATTTTTCTTCATTTTGTGTTGTTTCGAGAAAAAATAAATAAATTCGTCTTCTTTTTTTTGAATTGTAATTATTTTCTTTTCGTTGAATACACCCTCTTCCAAATATTTTTAATATCCACCCCCCCCCCCCCTCTACACTCGCTGTATTTCATAAATGTCCCGGATTGGGACTTTTGAAAGATGGTCGCTTTAGTTAAAAGTACCTTTTACTACTTGATTTTGACATATGACTTCACATACTTATATGTCAGTGGTAAATTTTACACCAATGCAATGACTTTATATATGCATATATCAGCGATGGGCACGTCAACAATTCTACGTCAATAATTGTAAATTTGACGTGTCCACAATACTAATTGTTTACTTAGCATTGTTGACACTGAATGTTAACGTCAAGTTAACGATTTCATTTTTATTTAATAACTAGCGGGCCCGGCAGACGTTGTTCTGCCCTTTCGAGTAGGTGGCAGTTACTGCTGATGTAACGCCCCATTTGATATTGAGTGATTTCATCGTTTCTATTTTCAGCAGCTACTTCAAGAACGGCCAAATCACTTCCTTTGTTGACATATTTGCAAATGTATTTTATCGATTTTACTGAATTACAATACTCAGCGTTTATGTGGGCTTTGTACGTTTTTGACAATAATGGTGAATATGGCACAATCCAACGATTATCAACTTCAATGTCTGGATTTCTAATTTTGACAGTTGCCGATCTTAAATATTTATATTTATTTATTTTTGACAGTTAAATATTTTTTTTTTTTTTTATCAATATCAACATAAATATTTTTAAATTGATTTTTTATTTATACGCCTGCTTCGTTAAAAAAAATTTGTTTCAATGTACACTCCGCGTCACTTGATTACGGCCACTTATTTTTTAAAGTTATTTTGGATATTACTATAAATTTTGGTACGTGGGTATTAGTTTTTATGCTTGTATTTGAGAGTACGTTCTGTTACGAATATAATCACGTAAAAAAAATTTTAAAATATAGTACCGTTATTTGTGTAGTACTCATTAAGTACAATCTCTTCAAAAAACATGCATTTTAAATGCGTCACTTGATTACGGCCAGTATTGAAAAATAATGTTCTAACTACTATGACGAACAATTTTTCGACTTTATTCAAAATTATTTCGTTAATTAAATTGCTAGTGTTCATTAGCTACCAAATTATTGAATTTTTTGAAGAATGGGTGCAGAAAAGACATTGTCAGAAAGTTAAAAGGCAAAAATCGAAGTTTTGAAGCAAGAAGGCTCTTCAAATCACCAAATTGCAGAAAAAATTGAAAGAAGAAGAATTGTAATTGGTCTTTTCCTTAAAACTATTGAAAATTATGGACATAATTGAAGAGAACGAATCGCAGAAGCTTCAATTTCTCAAGCTAAACGAGCAATTCTTGGCACAGCCTTAAACTCAGGCCTACCAGCAGCAAAAATCAAGGCTAAAACCGGAGTTCCTGCCAGTTTATCAACAGTACATCGCGTAATTAATAGTACCACGCATCTACAATTTAAAAAATTGAAGAAAAAAATCTCCTTTGAATACGTAACGTAAAGAAAAGCGATTGGAATTTGCAAAAAATCACATGTCGTTAAAGAGAAAGTAGAAACGAGTTGTGTTTTCAGACAAAAAACAATTTAATTTGGATTGTCCTGATGGTTTTCAGTTTTATTTTCATGACTTAAGAAAGAAAGAACGATTTTTTAACAGAAACCACATTATACAGGGTGGTGTCATGGTTTGGAGAGCTATTTCATTTAATTGCACGATTGATTTATCTTTTCAAAATACGAGAATGACTGCAGTTTCATATAAAACCATACTAGAAGAAGCTTTTCCAAAGTTTATTGATATGTTTGGTCCTCTGGCTTTGATTTACAAACAGGATAATGCTCCGATTCACACCGCAGGACGCGCTACACAGTTCATCGTAAAACAAAATGTGTTATTGCTACCGTGGCCACCACATTCGTCGGATTTAAATGTCATGGAAAACATTCAAAAATGGCTGCCAAAGGACGTCTATGAAGGAGGAAGAAAACTTAAAGATAAAACTTCACTAATAGAAGCAATAAAATCTGCCTGGACAAAAATCTCGCTAAAGTACTTGACATCGTTATACAATTCGATGCCATCACGAATTTTCGAAACAATTCGTCACAAGGGAGGCAGCAATTATTATTACAATTAATTGAAAATAATTAAAAATTAATAAATTTCATATAAATAATACAAAAAAAGTTGTTTTTCATTCAAATTTTTCTTTTTTCCAGACATTTTCAATACTGTCCGTAATCAAGTGACGCATTTAAAATGCATGTTTTTTGAAGAGATTGTACTTAATGAGTACTACACAAATAACGGTACTATATTTTAAAATTTTTTTTACGTGATTATATTCGTAACAGAACGTACTCTCAAATACAAGCATAAAAACTAATACCCACGTACCAAAATTTATAGTAATATCCAAAATAACTTTAAAAAATAAGTGGCCGTAATCAAGTGACGCGGAGTGTATATGTGATATTCTAAATGACATTCAATACAAAAATTCATGTATTTCCAAATTTCTTGAATTTTGAACAACACCAACCACCGTAAATAAATCAAACTATGCCTAAAACCTTCCTCACAATATAAGCAACATACACACAAAATTTCATCAAAATCCGTCGAGGGGTTCGCGAGTAAATTGGCTGCACACGAACGGACATTTCAGTTTTATATATGTATATAGATATTCCATAAATAAAAATTTCAAAACAAAGGAAGAAAAAATAAAATTTATAAACATAAAAAAATTCTTTAAACATAACATTTTTAGGACGTCCAACCATTTTACAACTAAATGATTTAGTTGCTTTTATAATTTATAGTTTATACTTTATATTTATAAATTTTTATTCTTATTTTATTATATACATATAATTAATATATTATACATATACCTATAAATTATTAAATATAATCACTTCAAATTTTCAGTTTTTTTTAAGGTTAGGTTGGCTTAGTTAAAATAATTTGATTAGAGATTAGACTTACGTCAGTTACGTTACGACTTACGGTTAGGGAAAGGATAGAATTGGTATTCTCGATTGTTTTTGCTCTCGCAAGTAAGCAAATTAACCGTCAAAATTTGCGATCGCAAAGTTGGTGTCGCAAACTCAGTTAACAGAGCACATAACCTCAAATTTCTTATAAATAAGTAGAAACTCAAACCCAAATACTTATGTTATCAATATAACTTGAATATTTTTTTCTTGTAATGAATAGAATTGGTCAGTGAGACCATTGTGTATAAATTATAAATTTATATAGATGAAACTGTAGAAATTATTAAAATTGAAAAAAAAATAGTTCATGATGAACAAAACAATTTCGGTTATGATTTAAAATTTTAAAATTTCAAAAATTTGAATAAAAAAAACGAATTTTTAACGTAATATAATATAAAATTATAGGTTATGTATATAAAAACTTATTCAGCAAAAGTGCTTACAAAGTAAAAATGGCTAACTCGCGATTACAATCGAGGATGTGATTTTTTGTAATCGCAAATCCGCCATATTTGCTAGTCGCAATTTGCTTAATTGCTAGCCGATCGAAGATGTCCCCCTATATTCATATAAGCGATATCAATGACCATAGAAACTAATAAGACTTGGCTTTAGTACAAATCTATGAAAATAATTTTTTATTCAAAAATTCGTCTCGCATCCCAGTGAGAGCTTTTATTTTTCAAATCTAAAGCTTTGTTAGCTTAGAACAAAACCATTATAAACTTCATTTGTAATGGCGAATACAATAACAAAACTTTGACGTTACATATTTATTTTTTGACAGTATTTTATGACGTCATACATTATTATGATTGCTTTGATCATGTTTTTCCAAATTTCTGTTAAAAATTTTCATTTTTTACACATGTATAACAAAAATTAATAATAATTACATTGTTGCCGTTATTTATATTTTTGAATTTTTTTTTATTTGATCAAAAATATATATTTGCTTTGAAAAATTTTTTTTTGAAATATAGAATATTTTTTTTTTTCATTCATTCAAAAATTAATAATGATTACATTGTTGCCGTTATTTATATTTTTGAATTTTTTTTTATTTGATCAAAAATATATACCTACATATGTATGTATTTGCTTTGAAAACATTTTTTTTGAAATATAGAATATTACAGTATGACCTCTTTAATCCGGACCTCGAAAATCCGAATTATCCAGTAATCCGAATCGATTTTCTGGATACACGTAAGTATTCTGTAGTCCGAAATAATGCCCTCAAGTATTCTATAATCCGGATCATATTTGTTAGATATATTTATTGTGAAGTGAAATTACGAATGTGGAATATGGTCGTTGTGAAGTACCGTAATTCTGTCTGTTTTTTTTTTTCGTGAATAAAATTATTTGATACATACTTCATTGAAGTGCAAAACAATTGTTTCTATTTTAAAGAAAAAGGTTTTTGTGAATATTCTCAGTCTCGAATCACAGAATTTTTCATTTAATTAAAAAATTCTAAACATAAATTGTATATATGCATTATTAATGAATAAATAATTTTCAAAAATAATGATGTTTTATACTGTTAAATACATATCCAGTAATCCGGATAATCGATAGTCCGGATAAGGCCGTGCATTAATTTATACTGTATTTTTTTTCTATTCTTATATTATACTTCTAGATACTATATACATACATATATAAATATATATCTCGCCTATTCCATGCATGACGGACGGGACATTGAAGAACATTTATTTGAATCTTTCTTCTTTTTTACCTTTATATAGTTTAAATGTATTTCAGTTAAATGTAAAAAATAATGATCCACCCAAACACCTGTCAAACCGAAAAAGAAGATGTTTTCCAAGAATTTTGGTTTTAATTCTATATGTAGGGCGATAAGGAACTATGACGGATGGGACATGAAATGATACTCGTTTTTACACTCATAAATTCAACAGTATTTTTCTTCGAAGTATATAACTTCACACCTCCTGTTTAATGGTAAATTTTTAGGATGGTAGTCTTTTATTTGATGGTCTCTATTCCTTTTGTTGTATTTATTCGTCAGTAGTTTTCCTCCATCTCTGGTCCAGGTCCTTCATTCTACTTATATGACCTGCCCAATTCCATTTTAATTTTCTTGCAATTTCTATAATATTTTAAAACCCGTTTGTTTTCTGATTGTATTGCTTTTTATTTTTTGTAATTTTTTTAACTTCTAGATAATTTCAATTTCTTTATCTGAGGTGTTTATTCCTAATTTGAAATTTAATAAATAATTTATTAAAATATTATGTATTTATATCTTCCGATTCTTTTTTATTATAATATATTACCACGTTTTTTTGTCTATTGTTCATTTCTAACCTATTAATTATTTTACTATGTATGTACTTAAAAAAACATTTTTTTGTTCTCTTATTTCTAAAAAAATGTTCTTCAATGTCCCGTCCGTCATGCATGGAATGGGCGATACAGTGATGTTCCAATAATCCGTATACTCTAAAATCCGAATTTCCAATAGTCCGAACAATTAAAAAATCTCTATTATGTATTCTATAATTCGAATTGAATGTTTTCTTTAATCCGAATTGATGTAAAATTAGAGAAACATTGCTTTTTTTTTTTTTCTTTTTTTTTATATTTTCTATATATACCTAACTGTTATTTGTCTGGCAATATCCCGTTTTGTGATATTTTTAACTTTGTCTGGTGCACTTTTTATTGTATTGTAGTATTCCTTACTAGTTACAAGTTTGCCGAAAGGAAAAAAATTAATATAAAAAGAGAGTGAAAATGTAGATTAATAAAAAGCGTGCACAAAACATTAAATATTTTCATCGTTAATGATTTTTTGTTCATTTTTAATATAATTCAATAGTACTCTGTAATCCGAATATTTCACAAATTCGAATGAGGGTGTGCATTCAATTATTCGGATTATTGGAATATCACTTTATATATATTTATGTATGTATATAGTATCTAGAAGTATAATATAAGAATAGAAAAAAAATACAGTATAAATTAATGCACGGCCTTATCCGGACTATCGATTATCCGGATTACTGGATATGTATTTAACAGTATAAAACATCATTATTTTTGAAAATTATTTATTCATTAATAATGCATATATACAATTTATGTTTAGAATTTTTTAATTAAATGAAAAATTCTGTGATTCGAGACTGAGAATATTCACAAAAACCTTTTTCTTTAAAATAGAAACAATTGTTTTGCACTTCAATGAAGTATGTATCAAATAATTTTATTCACGAAAAAAAAAAAACAGACAGAATTACGGTACTTCACAACGACCATATTCCACATTCGTAATTTCACTTCACAATAAATATATCTAACAAATATGATCCGGATTATAGAATACTTGAGGGCATTATTTCGGACTACAGAATACTTACGTGTATCCAGAAAATCGATTCGGATTACTGGATAATTCGGATTTTCGAGGTCCGGATTAAAGAGGTCATACTGTAATATTCTATATTTCAAAAAAAATGTTTTCAAAGCAAATACATACATATGTAGGTATATATTTTTGATCAAATAAAAAAAAATTCAAAAATATAAATAACGGCAACAATGTAATCATTATTAATTTTTGAATGAATGAAAAAAAAAATATTCTATATTTCAGAAAAATTTTTTCAAAGCAAATATATATTTTTGATCAAATAAAAAAAAATTCAAAAATATAAATAACGGCAACAATGTAATCATTATTAATTTTTGTTATACATTTGTAAAAAATGAAAATTTTTACCAGAAATTTGGAAAAACATGATCAAAGCAATCATAATAATGTATGACGTCATAAAATACTGTCAAAAAATAAATATGTAACGTCACAGTTTTGTTATTGTATTCGTCATTACAAATGAAGTTTATAATGGTTTTGTTCTAAGCTAACAAAGCTTTAGATTTGAAAAATAAAAGCTCTCACTGGGATGCGAGACGAATTTTTGAATAAAAAATTATTTTCATAGATTTGTACTAAAGCCAAGTCTTATTAGTTTCTATGGTCATTGCTTGAATCGAGTTGTTTGGCTAATTCTTCAACAGTTACTGCTGGATTAGACTCCACCAGAGTCTTCAAGGCGTCCTTATCAAAGTCAACAGGCCTACCTGACCTGGGTTCATCCGAAAGGCTGAAGTTTCCACTACGAAATTTTTCAAACCATCTGCTCACTTGACTTAAACTTATTACACCCTCTCCATAAACACCATGAATTTGACGACAGGTTTCAGCTGCTTTTTCACCTTTATTAAAGAAAAACAATATAATGTGGCGTATATGCTCTTTTGACACTTCCATCGTTTTCTTTGCTAATGAGCTCTTAAATTTGTTTTGAATACTTCAAAAGACAGATTTAAAATGGAAAGGGATTACTTTTGTCACATGCATCTTTTTTTTTGTGCAGAGGTATCAGGTATTGAAACTCGCAACCCTTATCGCCATACCCAATAAAAAATTCGCATTACTTATGGGATGACCTGTAGAAACGAAAAAAATTTAAATTTAGTTTGAAAGACTTAAAAGCTATATTTAATGCTTATTCGAAGCCAAATATTTATGTATGCTTTTATGTTCTTGATTTTTGAGAGAGCTTGAGATTAAATCTCCATAGTAGGAATATACAGGGTGTTTCCGTTATCTCCGACCAAAAGGATACCATAGTCTCAGCCAGATTTAAAAATACATACTCAAATATCCTTTTTTTAAGTTTGTTTATTAAAACTATATATGTACATACATAATACAATACATTAATTTCTTTTGTATTAAAACTTAAAACACTAACATTTTTGGCAGTTTAAAGACTTTTAACTTTTAATAAGTAGTGTGTTGAAAATATGTTAATAAAAACATGGTGAGCCAACTTCAACCCAGGCTTCTTGATCGATTTCATTTAAATCATTAATTGCAATATCAGTTATTGGTAACCTGATTGACTTTTCTGTTGAATAATGCAATATAGACTTTGACCACTTGTCTTCACGTATCTAAAATATAAAAAATATATGTATAACTATATTTTTATTCAGAAAATCTCTACAAAAATGTTATTACTTTGCAACCATCTTCTAAAACACCATAACGAAGACGTAGAGGTCCATCTGATGTCAATTCCGCATCATTCCAAGTTAGAAGTTTTATGCCTTTCCTATAAAATAAAAAATAAATAAAATAATTTAACTACCTTTCTAACATTTAAATTATTGCGTAATTAAAGTTGTACTGACTTATAGGTATTTTCCTCTTCATGGTAGTAAGCTACTGATTTTTTACAATGATAAGTGATATTTTGTACTGCACGGGAGGATAGTAACTGTATAAATGTTATTTGATTACTATCTGATTTATAGTTCATTTTAAATCCTTTTGACATTTCTCCAAGCCAAATAGCATCATCTTGATTTTGTTTCTTAATTATTGGACTTTTATTTGGCTGAGGGATTAAACAAGTTGCTTTATTTTCCATATCACAGTACACAACAATTGCATCTCGAATATCTGCCTCATTTGGATCAATCCAATAATTTCCTGATTTTAGTTCTGGATGAGCTGTTGCTAAATCTCTGCATGTTTTTGCTGGAGCATTTTTCTGACCATTGGGTTTTTTGAAACGTTCAAATGATTCTACTAAATTATCATATGCTCTTGATACAATTTCACGCATTTCATCTTCAGTTAGTTTGCTCTTGCCAAATTTACGAAGTGGTTCATCCCCTTGTGGATCAGGGCCTTTTGTTTGACCCGCTCCTTGTGCTAGTAAAGCGGCAAGTGCTGCAGCATCATAACCTAATTCCCCTGGTGGCCCAGGTGGCCCAGGAAGACCTGGAGAACCAGAGGGCCCTGGTTTTCCCTCGCTTCCAGGAGGCCCTCTTGGTCCTTGTGGACCTATAACTCCTTGAGCACCAGCTGACCCATCTCGGCCTGGTAAGCCTCTAGCTCCTGATTCCCCTGTTTTACCTGGTGGCCCTGGTATACCAGGACTTCCGATATCTCCTTTTAATCCAGGCTGTCCAGGAAGACCTTGCAAACCAATTAATCCTCGATGACCTTTTGGACCCATTTGACCAACCTCGCCTTGAGTACCTTTTTGCCCTTCTAATCCCGGAGGCCCTGGTTTTCCTCGTGGACCAGCAGGACCGTCAACACCCTGTGGTCCAGCTTCACCTTTGGCACCGCGTTCTCCTGTAGCACCTACCTGTTTCGATGAAGTGAACAAGTTTTAGTTTTGAAAATAAAAAGCTCTGGTAACAAATTAAAATACACTACCATTCCAACGGGACCCACTGAGCCTGGTAAACCAGGCGGTCCTGTAAGCCCTTGATTTCCTTGTTGTCCTTGAGGACCCTTATCTCCTGGACGACCTGTTGTTCCTGGCGGTCCAGGTTTACCAATATGTCCTTGCGGTCCCGCTTCTCCAGAAGGGCCTTGTGGCCCTGGTGGTCCAGCTGGACCGACAGCGCCTGAAACTCCGTCTCTTCCTGGCTTCCCCGGTGCTCCAGCTTCTCCTGCTTCACCTCTTAACCCTCGTGAACCTACACTTCCAGGCGGCCCGGGAAGACCTGGAAGTCCTCTTTCACCGTGGACCCCTGGTGGTCCTTGGGCCCCCGACGGCCCTGGTGGTCCTTCACTGCCCATTTCCCCCTTTTCTCCTTCAGGTCCTGGATTTCCTTGATTACCTGGAGGACCAGGCAATCCCGTTCGTCCGTGATCACCAATACTTCCTTTTGAACCTTGAATACCTGGAGGTCCTGGAGTTCCTGGATTTCCTGGTTGGCCCTAGAAAAAAATGTGTCTTTGCTAAAACTTTTATTCACTTAAAAGAAGCTATTAATATTTGAGGCTAAATACATTTTTTTCCAATATAGTTTTTTATCTACTGTATTGTTCGCTTTTCAATTTTTAATTTACATAATTTGGTGTTATGGTATTTTTCGTAAAAATTATTAACAAAATATCTTACCGCTTGACCGGGTTCTCCAGGTCTTCCTTGTGGTCCCATCAATCCACTATCTCCCCGTAATCCAGATTCCCCACGAGCTCCTTTTGCCCCAGTAAGCCCTATCGGACCTTGAGACCCTGATTCTCCTGGAATTCCATGTGGCCCAGTCGACCCCTGTTCTCCTTTAAGTCCCATAAAACCACGATCTCCTTTTGCTCCGGGTATTCCAGCTAAACCTGGCGAGCCAGGAAAACCTGGAAGACCTTGTGGTCCTGCCACACCGCGTTCTCCTGGAGATCCAGGACTCCCTACTTCTCCTGGAGGGCCAGCAACACCCGGTTCACCTCTTTCAGCAGGTTCGCCAGGTGGCCCGGGTGGACCCATTAGACCTTGAAGTCCTCTTTCCCCCATACGTCCAGGTGGTCCTTCAGGACCCACTGCTCCAACGCTACCCCTCTCGCCTTTGTCTCCCGCTGGCCCCAAAGGCCCTCTTACTCCAGGCAGACCAATCATTCCCGGTGCGCCTTGATGGCCTTTTGCACCAGGTTTACCAGGCAAACCCTAACAAAAGAATTTTTAGTGAACTTTAATATAGTAATAAAATTGCAATTGTTAACTTTTTTTGTTTTTGTACAAAGATGAAAAATATTTGTATACAACAATTCTATAACTTACTGGTGGTCCATCATTTCCAGATGCCCCAGGTTCTCCACGTCCTCCAGGAGTTCCTGGTTGACCTATGGGCCCACGTTCTCCTGGAAATCCTCTCTCGCCTCTTATACCGATTGGTCCTGGTTGCCCTGGTTGACCTGGTAGACCCTGCTGACCATCTTTACCTGCTACTCCAGGACTCCCATTAACCCCTGGTAATCCCTATAGCACTGGCGTGTTAATATTTTTCAGTAATATTTTTCAAAACCTTTACCTGAAAACCACGCGGACCAGCAACGCCTGGAGGCCCTCTGAGACCATCCTGGCCAGGCGGGCCAGGTGGACCTTGAGATCCTGGAAGTCCATCTTTGCCGGTATCACCTCGAGGACCTGGTGGGCCTTGTGGACCTGGTTCTCCATCTTTACCCGCTTCTCCCGGAAAGCCCTTATCACCGGATAACCCCATCGGGCCTGGCAAACCTTGAAGACCTTGAGGCCCCTGTTCTCCCGGTTTTCCATCTGCTCCTGGGATTCCCTTTTCACCTGTTGCACCAGGAGCTCCTGGAGGTCCTATTCTTCCAGAAAGACCTCTAAGACCCTGAATTCCAGGTGGACCAGGTTGACCAACATCACCAATATTTCCTTTTGGTCCAGGCATACCTTGTGCTCCTCGATCCCCAGATGATCCCTTCGGTCCCAATGCACCGTCTGGTCCTGGTAGCCCAGGGGAACCTACAGAACCGCGTTCACCTTGTGGGCCTGCAGGACCTGTAGGACCACGCATTCCTCGTTTGCCTCTCTTTCCTTCTGGACCTACAACACCTGGCAAACCACGTGGCCCTGGAGGACCTATTTCTCCTTTGATCCCCAACTCTCCTTTAAAACCCTTTTCACCAGGTTCGCCTGGATTACCTTTAGCACCCTGCTCTCCTGGACCTCCATTTAATCCTGGCGGACCCCGACTTCCTGGAAATCCTTGCGGCCCTGAGACTCCTGTTGCTCCAGGACTACCTTTTTCACCCTGTAAACCATCTTTTCCAGGAACTCCTGGTTGCCCAGTTTCACCTGTGACACCTGGTCGGCCGGCTTCTCCGCGTGGACCTTGAAGACCGATTGAACCTTTAGGACCCTGAGCACCCATATCTCCTTTAGCACCCGGACTTCCAGGAAAACCTGGCGGACCTGGTTTTCCTGCGGATCCGGGAAGTCCTGGCGGTCCAGAAATGCCATCAACACCTCTTGTCCCTGGAGGACCTGGTGCTCCTTCTCTGCCTCTTTCGCCCCTGGGACCTTGAGCTCCCTGAAAGTTTCACATTTCAAAAAACACATATTCCTACCAATACGAGAACAACTGATGTGAAAATTTCATTCATAAAACATACATAATCACCTCTATTGTAGATTCCAATCGAAAGTTAATTACGTTCGAATGAATACTCAAATTATCGAATAAATGCTAACAAATGGTAAGTAACTTTCTTTTAAATATCTAGTTATGTATGTATTTTAATGTATGCATTTTAATGTTTTATTTGAGTGCTATCGAAAATTATTTACATATCTTTTTTCCGATCGAATGAAATTGTTAAATAAAAATTTTAAATCATACATACATAGATTACCATATATTTTGAATAAAATCTACAATAGAGGTGAATAATAGACTATAATTACTTATTAATCATCGTTTTTAAACAGAGCTGTAATATTTAAAGTATGGAAACATTTCATTGAATTGATGAATTCATCAAATACGAGTCCCATCAAGAAATCTTCAACCACCAAAGTAGACACTTAACAATGACACTTTACCAGTATTTTTAAGCTCAAAATTTCAATTTGAAATTTTTTAACAATAATTCAAACCAAATTTGATGGAATACAGAATATTATACATACTATTATATTATTTCAAAAAAATTTTATTAATTTTTTTAAAAAACTTCAGTTAAATGTTGGTAAGATTTGTTCGAATTTGTATAAGGACTTTCTAAATACAGACTATTCAATCAGTTGTTCTTCTTTTTTTAAAATAAATTTGTCTATACTTACCATTGTACCTGTTGGGCCCATTGGGCCCATAGATCCCGCTAAACCTTTTTCTCCAGGTGTTCCAATTTCACCTTTTGCACCATCTAATCCTGGATATCCTCTATGCCCCTTAACTCCCGGCATACCTGGCATTCCTGGCAGACCTCTAGGACCTGGTGGTCCTACAGCACCTGGCGCACCTGCCTCCCCATCTTCTCCAGCTTCTCCGTCTTTTCCTGACAGACCTGGTAAACCTCTTGGTCCTGGTTGTCCTAAAGCTCCTGGAGGTCCTGGCTCTCCTGGCTCACCACGTGCCCCATGAAATCCTTGTGGACCTGGTAGTCCTGGGGGTCCTGGTGGACCACGTGGGCCAACAGGTCCAACCTGCGCTTGAAGATACTGAAATTGTTCTGGAAATGAAACGGTTGCGGGGCCCTTGTCAGAACTAGATAAAACACTCGCTAACTGATGAGTATAGAAGCTCATGTCCGGTAACGGGCCTGGAGGTCCTGGTGCTCCTGGTATTCCAGGTGTTCCAGGTACTCCTGGTTCACCCGGTGATCCATTATTTCCTTGTTCACCAGGATATCCTTGGTCTCCACGTCCACCATAAGAAGATATGATAATAGATTCATCATTTCGTGGTATCGTAGTTGTCGAAGGAGTTATTGTTCTTGGGCTTGTAAAAACTGTTGAAGTAGTTGCATTATAAGAATATCTAGGAGTTGTTGAACCACTGCGAGTAGATATATCAACGTTCAAACGATGACATCTACTCTCATCACAAGTCACTCTATTATCAATACATCGACATGATGCACAGTTATTCTCCCCTGATGTAAATTCTTCATTATTTCTATACCACTTGCCATCGAAATAACAGGCAAATGCACCTTTCAGGTAAACCAAAATTAGAGATAAACTTCAACTTTTTCAAAAAAATACATACCAATAATATTTTCACTAGCAAAAGTTGATGTAGATATCGGAAGTGCTACAAGATCATAATAACAAAAAAAAATATTAAAAATAACTCAAAAACTTAACACTTACTCACCTGTGGGGAGCTCATCAACAAGTTGATTGAAATTCTTAGTAGTAAATGCATCTAAAAGCAATTTAAAAGTTGTTTAAAAAATATAAATTATACGTTATCATTTTATTGAAAACTGTAAAAATGATTAAATCTGTAACACATTTTTTTTTTCTATTTATAACTACAATTTTTATTCATTAACAATTTTGCGGCATTTCATTAAAAAATATAAACATGAATATACATACATATGATTATATAGTAAGTCAAAGATCACACTCGTTAAATCATTGAACTAATTCATATCAATATAAATATCAACAAATTTAAAATTCTTGTTTTAAATTAATAACTGACCTATCTTGAAACACAAAAGATATTCTCTATTACAGTTAAATGTGTTAAATACATAAAATATGATATTCTTATGATACATACATTTCAATGGAAAAAAAAATTCATTTCAATTATGAACATAAAGTAATTCCATTCATGGTTTTACATTTTATTGGAAATAAATCAAAACTATATAGTTGATTGCAATATGCATATTAATCCAAAATAATTGATCTAATAAAACAGAGTGTGTATGAACATATTTTTATGACGGTGAACGTTAAATATCTATATCACAATCAAATATGTAATTGTATTTTTGCGTATTTTAAAAATTTTAAGAAATACATATCAAAAAGAACATTTCCAATTTCATAATTTGAATAAAAAAAAATTATTTCTAAATTTATATTTTATTTCCGTTTAAGATTAACTTTCTATAATACAAATTCGTTTAACTTATTATCTTTTTTTTTTTTAATTTTTCAACAGTTTAATCCACATTCTAATTTATTTACTCTTATCGGCAACTGGGCATTTACTAGACACATTTCGACTGGTAGATGGAATCAATTGTTTTTCATTTTCAATTGAAATTAGTTGAAAATTACAACTATATTGAAAATAAAAATTTTCTAATTAACATAAACGTCTTTTCATTTAGCTGTTTAATTGAGTTTAATTTCCTTTTTTTATAATGTTAATATTTAGAAAATATTTTGCTAGTGATTAACTGCTGGCACAAATTAATTAAAATTTTGTTTAAAAAAAAACAGACAATTAGAATAAATTTAATCAAAAAATGTATATTCTTCCTCCTTGACCTTTCATTCGAAAGAATGAAATGAAAATGACAACAAAATAATTTCTACTGATAAAATTCATTTATAAAAATTTTTTATTGTAGCTGTAGGTACAAAGTTTTCTCCTCATTATTTTGAAGAGAGAAAAAAAGATTAAAGGAAAAATTATAGTATATTAAGAAAAAAAATTATATGAATCTTATGTAATTTTAGATACCGTAATTTTTATCTACGTCATCATAATCATCTGTATCTGTATAAAAATCATCATCATCATCACCCCATTGTCCTTGTATTGGTGGTAAATCAGCTTGTGGTATTGTTAAAAAATCCGTTTTTTTAATGTTTCCATTATTTTTCTTTTTAGATTTCAATTTTTTTAATCGTTTTTCTTCACCATTACTGACCACAATTGTAATCATTAACAAAATCCACAGACATAAAAAATATCTTTTTCTTTTCATTTTCAATTGTTTTGAGGAAAAAAAATGATTTCAAAATATCTTATTTAATTTTATAAAATCATATAACTCATTTTGATGTAATTTTATTTAATATCCTTTTTTAACAAACAGCAACAAATAAAGATCTTAAAACTTCATTCCAACATTCACTGCACTTTTTTTTTTTAATTTCTTTGCTACACTTTTGACCGTTATTTTTAAAACTATATCCTTCTGAAGTCGAGCAATCAATGAACTAAAAATTTCTAGATGATAGCCAATTTATATTTTTAGAAGAAAAATGATTCTCTCATATTTTTTTTTAATTCTAATCAAACACATTTAAAAAAGCCTCTCTTTTGTTTTATGATTTCAAAAAACAAGCATTAAAATTGATTTCTTTAACATTATGTAGAATTGAATCAAATTTTAATTAATCTAACAGTATCAGAATTCGAATCAACTCAGTAAAAGTAGTATGCAGAAGCTTTTTCATTGATAAATTTTGAACAAATATTTCTATATTACTCCAAATATGTATGTATAGTAATTTATTTATTTAACACCCATATAAAATTTCCATATGGTAAATATTCTGGAATAATTATTCGTATATAATATAAAAGCATATACATATTGTCATTGAAGAGAATATTTTTATTAATATCGGCAATTATGAACGATCGCTGAAATTGATGTCATATAAACAACAGATAACAAAAAATAGTTTTATTTTTTCAATGATCGATGATTTCTTTTGATTATTAAAGATGCAGTAGCCAATGTGATTGCAACGTTTAATTAAAGAAATCGCATAGCTTTTTCAGTTATGTTTTTTGAATATGTAATAAAAACGAATCTGTGAATTCATATTAAAGAAAAATTAGTCAATCAATGAGAAGTCTATTACAATAACGGAGAATGATAATTCATCTCAATATGTGCAGTTTTTTTCTTAGGTGTGCCAGCCTCTTTCCATCTGCTATTACTTTTAAAAATGTAATTTAAATTGCAAACTAAATAAATCATAATAATATGTAATAATAATAATAAACTAAAAATTCATTACTTCTTATTATCAAATCTAGTCTTACATAATTTAAGAGTTCCAAAAGCTTTGAAGTTTTTGAAAATGACCCTTAATCTTAGTTTTACATCGTTTTTGCTTTTTGTTCATATTTTTAACCAATGAAATTAAAGAGTGAATTTGTTTTTATGAAATCCTTAATATCATTTTTCTTAATTTATCACTAGTATATTTCTTCTATATTAACAATTAATTGTTTATTTTCTCATTTATCTTTTGTTAACAAAAATTATACATTATATAATAACAAAGTTCCAGTTAATAAGGAAAAAAAGTTAAATATTACAATAAAACACAGAAAATTGAATATTCTACTATTCATCGTCTTTTCATAGTTTTATAACAAATCTTCAATTTTATTTAATTTTAATCAGTAATTTAGTTTGAAATATTAAAATTTATTGAATTCTTAATTACTTTTTTATTATCAGTATATCAGCTTAATTCTCTTTTTTTATAAATTTCAGTTAGCATGAATTATAAGTTTTAATGATGCAATCCTCATGTAATGGATTTTTTTTTCTAATGAAAACTATGAATAAATATTTTTGTTGAATTTAAATAATTTTCTATCATATTCTACCTGATCATCAAATTAATAAAAAAATGCAAATGAATCCTGTAAAATAACAATTATTTCTACGTTTTCTTCATTCTTTAGAAATATACAGCGTGAGCTATTGAAACGAAACTTTTTTCTAACGGTACTCTTTAACGTATCATATTATGTCCTTATTGACGAAAATTCTATTAAAAATTTTGTGACAAAATTGGCATGTTTTGCAAAAACCGTTATTTCTCTGTTTCATATTATTGCAGAATAACAGATAATAAAGCATTCTAAAGAGAATTTATTCTGTCTAACACACTTTATTTAACTTTTATCGTATTAATGGTTCTTGAGATATAAAGACTTAAAGTCAAAATTTAGTGTTTTTTAAAAATAGATTTTTCAACTACTTTTGATAACTGTATATGTAACTGTGTAAATTGAAAGAAGTCATGTATGTTTTTCAATATCATATTAAAAATTTCTTTATCCTCTTTACAATGTTTTTCAGTTTAAACCACGTAGAAAAATAAATTTAAAAAAATTTCGAAAAAATGCTAATTTATTTTTAAATATTTATCTAACTTTTCCTAAATAGATTTGAAGGCTAAAAGAATTGATTTACTTGGAAAATGATAGCTGAATTTTTTCAAAATTAATGGAAATTATGGAATTTTGTACTTTATTTTCTAGTAGTATACACTAGTACTAATGGTCTGAATCCGCCTCCGGAACTGGTACAATTTTGTTTGTTGCTCTTGTTGCCTGTTGGCGCGCTTCTGCTGAGCGCTTATGAGACGCCCAGGAAGTGGAACGGCCACCAGAGAACAAGACTGTCGGGGAGTAAGAGATTGTGAAATCTAATCCTCCGCTAACGCTTGATCTACAGGCGGAAGAACTTCCAGACCAACTTTTATTTTATAGATCTCCAAGTCCACTATCAACAATCTTCCTTTGACGCGCATAACGAGAAGTAGATGATTTTTTGTTAGATCACAAAGCTCCTCAGCCACCATTGAAAGGTTGACTCTTGGAGATCAAATACATGTTACACCTGTTAGGTAGTTGTAACAACCGTCGCAAACTAGTTTAAAAACCCCTTTTTACAACTGCTTAAATTACATCTGAAGGTTGAACGACCAGTTGAGAGAGTTTGAGTATATTACAACCGTGAAGCTAAAATTATTTTAAATGATTCTTAATACCAAGTTGGAAAAAACTATACCATTATTGTTACAACCAGCGTTAAATAACCACCTAATGTGTAGTACTTGGTGTTAAAAAGTGGAGCTGCTCCTTTCCATTTCTGATTTCCAACAGTAATAGAAGGATTAACAATATTAACATGAATAAATTCCCTAATTCTAATAACATGACAAAAAATTGCTCCAATAATATTAATTTCATATATCTTCTCTCCCGCCATAATAATTAGATCTATTATATTCTATCAGTATCAGTATTAATTGTTTTTTCCTTAGTGTATTTTACAATCTTAATTAGGTATATACTTATTTTTTTTTAATAATAATTTTTTTCATAACGAACTTTTTTTCATAAAAAAAAACTCTGATCAACCATGAAAGTCAACCAGGATTTATACGTGCTTTGTAAGTGAAGTTGGCTCAGATTTCAAAATTCAAAATTAGACAATAAAGAATGAAGTTAGCTCAGGTTTCAAAACTAAACATTAGAAGTGAAGTTTGTCTATTTATGCAAAAAAATGTTCAAATTTCCATATGGAACAATGGACATTAAAATCGCAGGCAAGTTAAAAATAATTGAAAAACATTGAATTATTGAAGAATTATTGAAGTGAATATTTAATTAAGTATTAAAATCTTTTTTGGTTCAGGTATGTATAATTACTTATAAATTAACGAAATCTTACAGAAAGGGTGACTGCCAGAGGAAAAAGAAGGAAATGAATTCATCACAATTTCTAATTCTAATTGCTTCAGGTTCAGATTGGGATTCGAAAAGAAAATTCATTTTGCACTTTAGTCGACATTGCAATCGAAAGTCATTTAAAGTTAGTGAATATTTAGATTTTGATAGTTATTAAATTAGAAATCATTATTGTATGCGGTTAGGACGGTCAGGTGTATGTAGTAATATGAATATGTACTGGTACATCTGGTGGATTCAATTTTGCTTACAATTTTATTTTATTTGATCTCCCAGAGTCAACCTTCTTTCAATTCAATGGTGGCTGAGGAGCTTTGTGATCTAACAAAAAATCATCTACGTCTCTGGTACCAGTTCCAGAGATGGATTCAGAATTTCAGACCATTAAGGGTACTACTCAGCTGAAAATAAGATATTTTGCCTATACAAAACCTAATGTAAAAAAAACCAAAATAAATGGAACCGAAAAAATTTTCTGTTTCGATTTCGTAAGTGGTACTCAGCTGAAAATAAATAAGAGTTGAAAATCTAGATGTTCACAGATGGCGTTGGCTGTCCTTTGGAGACGTTTTATTTTCATATCCAACCGAAATAAATGAAGTTCCATTTATTTCGTCCGGAAAATGAAAATAAATTGATTGTTTGACATTTTTGAAGTTAGGTAGTAACCTAAAAATCGTTATTTTTGTGATTTGTGATTTTTTTATGTGAAGTTTTTTTCATCTGTGAAGATTTCTTCTTATTTTTGTAGATTTTTTAGTTTGTTCCGAAATAAATAGACTTTTTCCAACATAAAATTTATTTTCAGCTGAGGAGTACGCTTTAGTATGTACTAGTGTATACTACTAGTAGCACTCAGTTTCTCTATTCGACAATAGAGGTCACTACAAAAAGTATCGATTCTTCAGTGTCGTGAATAAAATTTTTCATCAGTTCATCAGTTTCAGTTTACCAGCTGTTTTTGATGGGAAAATAACATATATGGAATTGAAGTTTAGGGTTATCGGTTATCCCATGATTTGTAATTCGTATTTTATATATTTTCTTGAATTGTTTCGTAATGTTGGATTTTTTTCAGTAAAATTTATTCAATTATGTAATTTAATTTTTTAACATGTTTTTTTTGGATACTTCATGTAATGTTATTTTCAAGAAGAAGATAATTGTGTTCGGAGAAAAACTGAAGTGATAACAAAGCACTTCATCAGTTCCAATAAAACACAGCTAATGTAAAAATTTTCAAAAAAATTAACTACAATCTATTTGCTCTACTTAGTTTTTTCATTAACTCTACATGTTTTTACTGATTGTATCAGTTATTTTATTACACCCCTATTGAACTAAATTTTCGTTCGCTTTGTTTTTGTACCAAATCCATAACTGAAAACTGAACTGAAACTGATTCGACATTCGTTGATTCGTTGTTTTTCCGCCGTCGTAGATTGGAGTGTAGTCATATTTTGGGTGGAATTATTTTTTTAATTTATTCATTTTTAATACAAAGAATTTGTTTATTATTTTATTTTTTTTTGTCTTAAAAATAATGTGATTTGTCTATTTTATTCAATAATATAAAAGTTGAATAAATTTAAAACAATATTCAAAATTTTGTTTACAATAAATAATGCCTGCAATAATCCAATTGGACAAAAATTAATTTTTTTGTGTTGTATTTCGTTTTATGTTAGTGGTTTTTTTTTGTACATTAGTTAAACATTTTTTTATGTTTTTTAAATAATTTTCAAGGTTTAATTGTGTTATTGCAATATGTTTTTATTGTTTGACTAGAAAAAAAAATAGAAAATACTATGAAATTTTTGATATTATGTTCACTAATTCATGTACAATTCAAATTCAGTAAATGTTTTTTTATCTTCCTCAATTTTTAAAATATATAATGTACTTGAAACTTGAGTATTCATCTACATATGAATATAACAGCATATAATTAACATCCTTCTCCCTTTGTGTGGTTTCATCTATATGAAATTGAAGAATTCGTGGAAATGCATCATCAACATCAACTGCTATAGCATCTGCATTTCTTTCTCACTCCAACGACAACAAGTCGACATGAATAAATTTTTACTTTATTTTGTGTTTTATTTATGTTTGTAGTTTTTGTATTAAAAATTAGAATTTCGAAAATAAAAGATTCCATCCTTTTGAAAATCATAGATAGTGAAAGAAAAATGTGCATGTTTTTGTATTGTGGATGTACTTAAGTATAACGAGTGTAAAAAGAAAATTTTTTTTTTAAAAAAATGATAAAATTCAATACCAAAAATATAATCAAAAAATGACGGAAACTAGGGAAATATGTTTTATATAAAAAATCATAAATGTTTTTATAAAATTAAATATTAGCATAAATAAAATAAAAGTAGTATAAAATTAAATAAAATCATCTGTACTGAGTTTATAAAACAACTACTGGTCTGGATTTCTTAAGTCTTATACAAGGGCAACTAATTAGTTGCGCCTTTTGCTGTCGAACATCTCGAAATACAAATAACAAAATGGGAGGAGTACGTTCTCGTCCCATTGGGACATCAGATTCATTATCTGATGGAAATGGATCAATATTAACTAATCAAAATCAAAATAATACAATTCAAAAGTCTCAACTTCATCATCAGATATCACCACAAAGTTCAATTATATATAGCAATCATATAAGACAACCAAGTGTGCGAAGTAGATCATCTCAGCCGATGCCAGGTCCAAGTGAATTGGATAGAAGATTTGCGAAAGTTTTGGTAAGTACATATATTATCAACTTTAATTTATCCGATATTTTTTATTTTAATTTTTTGTCTTCTCTCTATTGTTACTAAGTAGTTTCAATTAAAGAAAATATTTCTTCTAAAAGGGTGATTTCAACATTTTCTATAGAAATTGTACAGAAAATACAGATGGAGATGACTTCGAAGCTCTCTTACTTTGTAATTTATTAACCTTGGAACTATGTGTCGAAGAAATGCAATTCTATCTTTGATATATTCAATTTATTCGATCAAGAAATAATTTATGGATCAATAAAAAAGTAAAAATCAACTTTTACTTAATTAAAATAATTTTGCATTTAATTTATTATGCACATTAAATTATACCTAAATAATATCAAAATTTTGTGACACAGAAATATGAAAATAAAACAAGATTAAAATTTCATTTAAACAGGAATTCTACATTTAATTTAATTAAATGAATCTAAATATTCATTTTGAGGTCAATATCATATATCTACCTACTTTTGAATTAATTTGAATAAATTGTCCAAAGAAGAGTCAACCGAAAGATCATAAAAAAGAAATAAACATAGAAAATTATATTAAAATCACTCAATTTTGAAAATTTATTCAATAAGTCCGTTTTGAATTAATTTACTTACACACTTTTTTTTAAAAGAAAACAACAACAAAAACGAAAAACGTGCTAAAATTGTATCATTTTAAGCAAGAAATAAATTTACTAAAATTTATATAGGTAGTAGATAAAAACCGTCCTTGTTTAAATTATAGACATTTTACTGTTAGATTGAAAATAAAACTTGCAATTTTGAATAAAATTTAATTTTTATTTTAAGGAAATCGTTTAAGTCATTTAATATAATAAAAAGCAATTTAAGACTAATTGTTTTTTTTTTCTCAAATTTAGTTTTTTGTCTCTTTAATCACTTAGAGATTTCCGCATTTTTAATCAGTTTATTGTTTTGCTAATTTGAAATGTCATGATATAAACTACCTATACCTACATTTTAAATGCTAAAATAATCTTTTTTTTTCTTTTTCTTCAAATTTTAAATTGCATATTTATTTCTTTTTTTCTAAATAGTTCATTTAAATCATTTTTAGGAAGATAAAAAAAAAACATTCATATAAAAAATTTGCAATAAAATGTATCAGATATGTATTTGAAATTTTCTAAATTTACTTTTTTTTTGTATACATATTTACCTATATAAAAAAGAAAAAAAAATACGCGAAAGTCTTAAAATGTAGTCAAACCAGTATTTTATACCTACATTATACTTACTTTTATTATTTTATTTAATAAAGATTTTTCAGACATTTATAATGTTATTCTCTAATATGTACAAACTATGAGTATGTAGATACATCTATATAATCTTGAACTGAATTAATATTACAAAATTTACGAGAGAGTATAATAATATAATAATATAATATTGTGAAAAAAAGGTGATGTATAATAATAACTCGATACTTGTTATAAAGTAATAATTCATGTGATGTGAATGACTCATTGAACATGGTTGACTGGTTGATGTTAAAGTAGTATTTTTTTTCTTCTTGTATATACATATATATGTACATTTTTTCATATTTAAAATGAATATAATATATTTATATTAAAAAAAAAAGAAAAAAAAACAACATTATGGATGACAATAAGTGAAGATTGAAGACTGTTCAATCACAAAATCTTCAATTGAAAAAAGAAAAAAAAACAATTTATTTTTACATACGTTGACTGTGACAAACCTATAGACATGACATGATATGGGTGGATATTGTAATACATGCTTACCAATCATGCTTACATGAAAACATTTAAGAGAAAATAAAAAGTAAAACCATGACAAAAAAAATCATAATATATACTTTCTTTATATATTTATTATTATTTTTTTAATTCCCGGTATACCGCAACCATATATATATATATTCTTTTAATTAAATTTACAAAAATAATAAATGAATATAAAGGATCAAATGGTGTGGAGCCGCACACTATATATGACTCTACAATCTACATACATATTCTTTTTAACTCAAGATATCAAAATAACACGGTATTTATAATGAATTATAAATCATAGTACAGTATGTAAGTAATTATAATATTCGGACTCATATATTGTCGAAAGAAAATTAATAATTTCTTTGGAAAAGATAATGTCATCATATTTTATTTCATTATGTACGATATAACTATTCAATTGCGGAAGTGGTAGGGTATGCTTTTAAGTATGTACATATTATAATGATATGACTTTAGTCTATAAAAGAATAAATCTAGGGACACCCAACATTAAAAATTTATTTTAAAAAAAAAACTTAAATATGTATGTATACTTAATTAAAGTCTATTTTCCTTGCAACAAAAACAATATTAAATTTTTATGTTAGAAATATAAACAATAATCAACAGCAGTAAAAACAGAAAGTTGAAAAAAAAAATCTCAATCTAAAAATAGGTCTGACTGACTATATGTATTTTGTCATTAGATTGAACACACATAATTTCCATTTATTAACTACATATATCTATATATATTTTTACATCTGTTTGTTGTATATTTTGTATACTACACACAATATATATGTACAATCTTACTATTATAATAAATTCACAGAGAGCGTGAATCACTGAATTATTAAAATTAAACAAGAGGTTTTCATTGGAATTAAGTCTTATATACTATATGTTATGCCTTGTGAGGTCATTATTATGCTCAACAAAATATTTTAATGAAATTTCGTTCAATGTCATTAATTCAGGCATATTTAGCTAGGTACCATGTTCCAGTAATATCGCGTGCTATTTTTTTATTTACAGTTTTTTTTAATTTGTTATATAAACTGATATGAAAAACAATTATTAATTACATTTAAAAAAATTGTAGTTTTCGATAATTTTTACATGGTGTTTTGATTTACAAAATAAATGCAATTTGAAGAACTATTTCATTTATATTTGAAAACCAATCAGAGCTATGAAGTCTAATCGTATTTTTAACATTTAAAATTTACTTTTTAATGTAAAGACCTAATTGTTTAAGTAATTTTTGAATTTAATGCACTGATGATAACTAACTGAAATAGAAAGTCTTTTCAGAAAGGAAATCTTTGATTTCGGTTTTTCAAATACTTTTTAAAGAAATTTTTAGCTACCTAAATTACTTTTGTTCTTACAGGGTTAAATTGTCAGTCTAAAAGTTCGAAAACACTGCATTTCTTTTCTATTCCCTCAAATTTTACAAGAGTTAATTACGATATATGTACATATGTATATTATCTAGGACTCAATTCATTTTTTAAAGGCGAAAAGAATAGAAGCAGACTTATTAGATAGACTTGACTATTACATCATTACATGTGGTATTTTATTCTTAGTTTTTAACAAAGTCAAAATTAAAAATGTAAGTATCTAATTGTAGAAAGATGACTGTGACATTTACTTTCTGGAGTTTAGTCATTGTTAGTTTTTTAAGAATAATATAAATGAAAAATAAAACACCCTATTAGAGATTTCTTTCTATTACACACACTAATGACCTTATATAACAAAATTGATTTTAATTGAAAACATTTTAAAAACAAAAATTAGAAACTTTTCGTAATCACATTGAAACAGAAATTTTTTCATTAAAATATCAAATTACATATTATGTATATTAAATATTTGTTTATTTACTGTCTGTTAAATTTCATTTTTAATAATTCACAATAGACGTTATTTTAGAATTACTTGTTTCCTTGTTTATTTTCATTTTTGTTATATATTTCTCATAAATTTCTATTTTATTCTCTCTTTTAAATCATAAAAATTATCTAATATTAATATATGCACATAAATAAATAAATAATGTATTTTCATTACTTGCACTCTTCAACATGATCATCATCGTCATCATTATGAAAAGATAATCAGATTGTTTTTAAATCGGTCATTGACATTTCATAACATACTTATAACATAAAATAATAATCATTTTGTGTTCAAATGCACATAATATACAATATTTATGTTTTAAAAAAAATGTATGTAAGTAAAACAACGCTTATTCATTCATTTCTTGGATGCGTTACAAAATGTGCGAAAACATTTATAAATGTTGTAAATTATTATTTTTTTCTTTTTCTTATGAAATTCAACTATGTATATGAAAGTGATAATCGCGCTGATCACGCAATTTTTGATAAATTAAGTACATAAAATAAATTAAAAGGAAATATAAATTTCATTTTTATTTTACGGACAAAAAAAAATTCAAGCAAAATCTAATTCCTATACGTATTCGTTTATATTGCAGTTTTATGAATTCAAAATAATGAAATTGGAACACTTTGAGACTTTTGCTAAAATAGCTGACTTTTCGTTTATATGCAAAAGTTGGATTTAAAAATTTTGAGTATTTTAATAACACATGTAAACACTTACAAGTTACAATGAAACCTTTTTTTTTTTTTAACTTAAAATCCTACCAATACATACTTTAATCCGATAGATTTTGAAGTAGTTTTTGTGATCTTTCAAGATCACCTTTAATAGAATTAAAAAATTTTGTAACTGAAGCAATTATTACTTGAACCAATCGGTAAATATTACGAATGACCTTTTCAATATTTAATTAATTTTTCTTTAAAGCATCGATAAAAACATAATTTTATGTCTAAAAAACTTCAAGGTTTTATAGGTCTGTAGGGCTCATAACTTTAAAAACAAAAGAAAAAAAAAAAATAATTTGAACAAACAGTTTATACAATGAGGCGTAAAAAACAATATCGTAGTACTGTCTTGCTAAAAAAAACATGCTATAGGCTAAGCAAAATCATAAAAGTTGAGGAATCGTATTATACTAAAAAAAACATGCGGACAAAAAAAGATACTTTCAATATATATGTATGTACATTAAAATATGGCCAATCTTTTATAAATAGGTAGAATCTTGTACGATTTTCCATCTTATATTCCCCCTCCCACAATCTATACAAAAATTCAAAGGGGACGTCCGCCGGCTTAACTCTTACCATCCTAATTTCCATCTACATACACTATAGCGCTTTGCTAATCGAAAGTGCAGTATAAGAATGTTCCTACACTATAGTAGCTTTTAATTAAAATAAAAAAAAAATTGAAAAATCTCTTTAGAGTTGAATGTAACTCCACTTATCAATCGCCCTTGGACTTACTAAGGAGCCTTGTGATTACTTGTATACAACCAAATAAAAAGATTACCGGTGAACTAAACAAAAGTAAGTTGTACTTACATGAAAAAAAGCAATCATTTTTATAGATAATTTCTAAACACCAAATTTTTCAACTACATAAGTAGATAAGATGTCTAGATTCAGAACCTTGAAATTATTAGTTTCTGTTTTATTTCAAATCGAACAAAAATGTTGTTAATAAATTTAATAAATTCTACAATAATTATTTCTTCTTTCCTTGCTTAGCTTACTTCTGTATGTATCTACATACATAGGTATGTAGCTACTTTTTTTAAACCATAAATTAAAAAAAAAAATTTCTAGTATTATTTTTACGCTCATTGTAATCACTATGAACGTGATTTAATCCACATTTTTCAATTTCTTTAAAAAAGAAAGAACTGTGTTTTTCATCTTTTCATTTTTCTGTATTTTAAGGGATTATTTCTAATAAGGCAACAAAGAAAAAAAAATTTTTCTTACCTTTCATATCATTAAGTTAAAATTTATAGGAAATTTGTTATGTATTTTTTATGTCTTATAAGAAATTCTTGAATATTAAGATTTTGTTTTTTATTACAAATAATCTTGTTAAGGGATTTTTTTAAATACCTATAATGTGATTTTTTTTCTTCTACGATGTGTTAAAAATTCTTATATTTGCCTACATAGACATGGTTAATGTTTGTCCCTATTTAAAAATGAATATTGAAACAATGTAGAAAAACTATCTGTTAAAAAAAAATAATAAATCAGTAATATTTAAAAAGACAAATCACCTTTAACACTCGCGTCTGTTCTCAATTTAAATACTTAAACGATTTTTTTTTATTTAAAAAAATACATTTATTCTCGTGGCCCGTGGGACTAGGAAATTGAAATTTGATCAAGAATTTTTTTTAAGGATTCACTACAAAAAAGATTTTTGTTTGATAAAAATCGTTTTACTACGACAAAAGTTGTAAGAAAAACAGCCAACAAAATCGGAATTTGAAAAATTTTCGAAAAAATGGTTTTTCTTTTCGTCTGCTACTTCTCCGCTTGGTTTAGCATATTTTGGTTAGGAATTGATCTACTTGAAACTCTCTTTTTGGCTTGAATCAATTCAAAGTTTAAAATTTTGTATATTTTGTTATATGTATAGACAAATTTATGCATTTAATTTCATAATTTCATATGTGAAAAGTAGTTTCCTAGTCCCGCAAAGCAAAGCAAAAAGTATCTACAAATGTAAAGATAGTACACAACACACGTAGACGCTTATAATTTCTTTTTATGTATATTGCATTTCCTCGTGTCTTGTGCCCCTTGTTGCAGGCATTTTCTTTTAGAGAATGAAAACTATCTTGTTTGGTAGCAAAGTTCTTTGATGGTCTGGACGACATAGCCTCAGCTATCTCAATAGCACTAAAGAACTTGAACAGATTTATTCAAAAATCAGAATGGTTTTCAGGATAGGATTCATGTTTACTCCCACTTACTAAGTTACAAATCGAAATTACTCACAATGAGCCTTTCGGCCTCCGAGTGGACTTGCTTCTTATAAGCAAACAGATACTATACCAGTGATTGTAGAGAATAAACTTGGAATAAATTGGATAACAGAATTCAGAGATATTCAAATTTAAAATTAATTTTAACTTTTTTAATTTAATCTAACTTTTTTTCAAAATATTTTTTGTATTTTAGGCATCAATGGATCTACCACCGGACAAAGCAAAATTATTAAAAAATTATGATGATGAGAAAAAATGGGACATTATTTGCGATCAGGTTTGTTATTATTCATAAACAACATTTTATATCAATTTTATTTTATTTTTCTCATTTATTATTATTATTTATTTGTTTCAAAAATTAAAAAAAAAAAATTCCCATTGAGATCATCACTGTTATCGATTGTCATCATTATTATCATCATCGACATTGCTATTAAATATTATTAAGTATATTCTGTGTCAACTGGTTAAACAAAACTGGTAAACAAACACATATGTACAATTTAGCAAGACAAAAAATTATTTGAAAAAATAAGTGGAATTAAGAAAAGCAAAAGAAAAAATTTAAAAAAAAAAAACAAGATAAAATTTTATACGCTCCCTCAAAAAATATGAATCATCAACTATTTCAAGTTGGAAACAATAAATCTTTTCCCATAACTCACTTTTTTTCTTTAAATAATGTTCTGTTTTTTTTTTCTCCTCTGTAATCGTGTTTTATTTAATTTCTTTATTATTACAAATTAAATTATCTTTTATTTACAATGAATTATTGCATAAACTATGTGGAAGTACGTAATCTAATGATTAAATTATTATATTAATAATTATTGAAATATTTTGTGTTTTTTTTATTTTTTAATTTCTTTATTTATATATTTTGTTGTATTGAAATTTTTGTCATGTATGGTAGATAGGTACTTATGGTATTTTTTTTTTTTTTTTTTTTTTTTTTTTTTGTAAATGCTGATTTTGAAGACGATGATAATAATGATAATGGTTCTTTTTTTTCTTCAAATGGTGTTAACCTTTATAAAAGAAACATGTAACTTGAACCGTATAATCAGTGTGTAGGCTTTCATTATTCATTTTAAATGAAAAAAATAAATAAATAAAATAAAAAATCTGGGAAACCAGTTTCTATCAAGAGGAGGAATTTTTAAAACTTCTCTCTATGACTTTTCTTTTTATTTTTCTGTTTTTATTTTTATTTTTAGTTTTTATATCTTGTTCCCAATAATAAAGAATAGGTATACTATATGTATATATAAAAAATCCAATAGCTATAATATTTTGATGTTGATATACGTATAAGAGGTTCATTCATTATAAATGCAAAGACGTGAATTACATACCTGTCTACATAGGTTTATTTTATATGCGATATTTGCAAACAATAAAAACATAATTAAGTATTAAGGTTCAATTATTTAGTAGATCCGATCCGATGCATTACTTTTTCATGGAAAATTCTATTTGAAAAATTTTAATATAAAAAAAAGAAATTTTATTCAATAAATTATTACCTGTACGATTATTTAACATATTTACATACACACATACATACTTAAAGTTTTTTTTTATTAATTTTTACAATTTTCTTCTTTTTTTTTTTTTGTACAATAAAAATTTAAAACAATGAGTAATTTATAATAAAAGTAAAATAAATAAGTATTACTTATGTACTCATTTTATTTCTGGTATTTTAACTTAACTTTATACAACTTTCTATACCACAAATTTTACAAGATGCTATTAGTATAGTTCACATTTATTTTATATTTTTTTATTTTTACTTTAATTCCAAATTCAATTTTTTTTTTTTTAAATTTATTATGTACTAGTTATGGTAATTTGCAATTTCAGCTTAAACAAAAACATTAAATCTAGCAAATATGTAGATATGTAGTTTGAAAAATCAGAAAGAAAAAAAAAACAAAAAATGTGTGACCAATTTTATAACATTGTTTCTTTTCTTTTAAAAAGAAATCATTGTAAATTCATTTTCAGGTTTTATTTTTATAATTTTATATAATCGATTAGTTAATAAATTTTTTTAATGGCACGTACCTGAATGAAAAAAAAGTATAATGTATATATACTATTTATGTACTGTATAGGTTGAAAAATTACTCTTACTTACAATTATTTTTTTTTTTATAATATCATTTCGTGTTACTATGAAATTTTTATTTAACCTTTAAAATATGTAATTTATACTTTGTGCAGGAAATTTATTCAGTGATTATACATAATTGTAACGAACATTTGAATACGCGTAATGTATTTTTTGATTTATTATTATTTTTTTATAGTAAAAGAAATAGAAATTAAAAACTAGTCTTCTTAAATATGAATGAATTTCGTTAAACAAATTAAGTAAAATTATGAAAGTTATGTACAAACCACTCTTACTAATTTGTAAAAATGTACTTTTAAACAATACAAATCGTAAATTCATTATCTTGATGTTTAAAAAAAAATATAAAAGTAATAGCTATCTTTTTAGCTGGGCTTTATTACCGCGTTTTAAATTAAAAATTGGAAGTTTAAATTTTTGAAAATTTAACAAAATAAAAGAGAAAAAAAAAAACACAATTTCTTTAAACACACATTTGAATGGTGATTTGAAGCTTTAAGGTAGCCATTCACTTACAGTTTTTCGAATGATCTTAACTGCAGATCTAAACTATCAGTTTGAATTTGTCCTTGACCACACACTACAATTCAGTTTAAAACTGCAATCAAAGATTTGCCAGTGCTAAACTTTCAGTTATCTGAAAATTAACCATTCAATTTATTAATTCACCTACAATTTTCTTACAGTTTTTAACTGAAATCTAGACAACAGTTCATATTTGTGTCGATCAGCTCGAAACTGCATTCAAAAACACTACAATTGTGGCTTATAAATATCATCTGCAGATGATCCTGTTTTTTAGATTTTGTTACTTTTTTGAGTTCCTTACGAAATGCACTTCTCAAATCGTTTATTTTTTTTTAACTTTTAACTTTCCATAGAGCTGGATGTTTCCTATATATTTCAATAAAATCACTTATAAAATTTGTGTCTTTATTCATTTTGACCAAACAATATTTTAACACAATTCAAATAGGACTGCTGTATAAAATATCAAATTGATTTAAAAATTCTGCCTGACGTCCAAATCGTATAAAATGTATATAGTTTTTCAGATCTACAGTCTGTAATCTTTCGTTTAACTGTGTGTGTGTGGTCTAAATTAGAAATCTGCAGTTCATAGACGAACGAATTGATTGAAGTCTACATCGTTAGACTTTTTACTTCACACACAGTTTTCTTGAACTGCAGGCAAAATCGTCCGATATTAACTGTAGGTACCTTATATGGTTATTATGCGACTGAACTGCAGTTAAGATCATTCGAAAAACTGTAAGTGAATGGCTACCTTAACGGTTTTATGTAAGAACATCTTATCTTTTTAATAAGGCCATAAGCTCTACTTAACATCTGATTTTTTTTTCGCTAATTTCAAAATATGTACCAATCAGGTGATTTTCATAATTTTTATGACTTAAATTCTGTATGTACAAATTTTTTCTAATAAGTTTTTTAAATAGTGAAATTGAATGATTCACATAAAAATTAATATTAAAAATAAATTTAAAAAAAATATGAAGCATAAATTATTCATTCTTAAGGTGTTGCTTGTGTTTCGTTTTTTTTTTATGTAGGTACATTGTGCATTGAATAGAGCCAAAAAATCAACATTTCAAGAAGGATGTTTTTTTTTTTATTATTTTGCAATTTTTAAGCTCTTTTATGTGTTCTAAAATGGCAACATAGCTTATTCATTCAAATTTGCATTCAAAATTTAAAAAATTGTAAAACGGAAATTCCAAAATACAAAAGAAAATCAAAAAAAGTTCCAAAAAAAAAAAAATGTACAAATTCCATAACTTCATAGTTTTGTTTGTTAATGTTTTATTCAATTACGATTAATTTTAGACATTAAAAGATACATACATACATATATTCAATAATAAATTTACTTAATTAAAAATCGACTAGAATGTATCTAATGGCTTAATGAAAAAAATATTTAAAAAATTGTTCCTCATACATTTTTTAAGAACGCTCAATCGAGTACAAATGTTTAAAATTTTATATAATTCGGCAAGGATATTTCTCGAAAAAAGTATATCTAAAGTTATATTTTAATTTTAAACTGGCCCCGGTCATTTATACCCTTAAATAATTTTCGTACGAATCTGTAGAATCATTTTAATTTCAAAGTAAAATAAAAAAAAAATAGTTTTAAAACGAAATGAATATACATAAATATATATGTACATACATAAATACATACATTATATGTATGTATATTTTTAAACTTATCACGAATTTAAATATTTATTTTTTTTAGGAAAAACTGTTGCGACTTATGTCAGTATATTTACTATCATGCTATCATTTGAATAACGAAGAAAACAAACAATTTATCTCAATTTCGATTCTTAGAACATTATATTGAGGGTGTGTTAATAATAATTGATACTGATACATTATTATCTATATACTTACGAGTATATATGTATTATAAACATATTATATCCGGACAATATATGTATATTTAAAACAAGTATACTCGTAGATATTAAATTTCTTTTTTTTATATAGACGTTTAATCCTAATAAAGTTCACTGATTTTAAAAATATTTTAAAGACCGTTAAAATTATTAAATTATATGAAATATGATATATGTATGTATGTATGTATGTAGAATATAACATAATTTATAACCATGTCTAAAATGAATTAAAATAAGAATTTATTGTATAATACTTTTATTAAATCATTTATTCAGATATGTACATACATATATGTATATCTTTTTTAAGATCATATTATGTACAAGGTCATGCTTAAGTACTGATGAATATTTATATATTTATATATATATATATATATAGTATCTACTTTTTACTGTACGTACATATTTGTAAAATATGACCATATAATCTGAATATTTCTAGACAATGCTGTATTTTTAATATACGTACTTAAATTGTATTGTATTGTACGTATATATATGTATCTATGTACCTTTCAACAATAATACAAAGATCATATTTCACATTTTTATTCTATTTTTTTTTTCTCTACATTTGTCTAGATAATATCTTAATTCTTAAACTAGAAGTAGAATAATAAGGGATTTTCTTATATACATATAGTAATTATGTATGTAGTATTTACATCTCCTACATGCAACATTACGATTTCAATTAAAAAGTAACAAAAAATGAAATAAAAATTTATATAGGTACATATGTATACACTTTTATTTTATTTTGTCTCCTTGATTTGAAAAGTAAAATTCCATGTAATGCAACTTTTATTTTTTTTTCTATTTTTTTTTGTTTTTTTTTTTTTTTGTTTTTGTTAAACTATAAAACTAGAGAGAAAAAAATAAACTATATATTTAAAAAAATCAGTAATACATACATATTTGTTTTCAATCAGTACTTAAATGTATTTAAACGTAATTATGTTTTTTTTCATCTACTTTTTGCGGAAATTACCCAGATTTACCATTTTGTATATAGGTACATATTTACCATGTGAACACTTTTTTTTTTTCAGATTGATATTTAATTTGTAAACGTGTAACGAGCGCAATGAATATTATATTGTATATTGTATGCCTAAGTATATATTAATGGTATAAAGTCAGTCAACCTTAAAGAATTAAAAGTTCTTTCTGTGGCTTTAACAAATATAATGTGGCCAACATATATACATATTATAATAGTTATGTATATGTATAAATTATAGGTACGGTGATTGCCAATAACATTTATAGTGGGATTGTCAAAGATGGTCGTTCAAAGAATGGCAACAAATTTATTTGAAAATAAAATAAAATCGATTAATACAAACAAATAAACAAAATTAACAAGAAATAGGCATTAACGATAACGATTATATCGAATATAATAATATGTGATTACTGTCCATATAATCATCAATCTTTATAGATAGTAATTACATTAAATTAAATAATTTTGTGGAATATAAATTTTGTAGGGCAAACTGATGATATATATGTACTTACAATTTTATTATAATTTATTTAATCATTAAAAATATCCAAAATTTGTTGTTTTTAATTAATTTCAATATTTATTCTTCATTTAAAAAAATATATTTAAGAAAAGTAATTAGATATATCTGTCAAATTAATTATGCACCGTGTATATTTTAATGTTATTTTTTAGTTTTATTTTTCATTGTCTTATCTATTAAAATTCTTAAGTTAGCTACTTCTTTTTACCTATGCAAAACATGCTTGTATGCAATTTCAATTTTTATTTTGCTATAGCTATGTGAATTATAAATAATAAAAAATGAAAAACAAAAATGATCAATTTTCTGCTATCATTTAAAAATACGTGCGCGTCCAGTTTATCCAGCTTTTTTTTTTTCTCAATTATTCTGTATTAACTGTAAAAAAATAAACCTACAGTAATATATATGCATTATACATAACATTTACTTATGCATGCATATTCGTATACATACTTTTAAAATATCTAATTACATCATGAAATAGTCATTTGAATGATATAAAAAATTAAAAATAAAATTTTTTCAATTTTAGTTTAAAAAACTAAAATTTAAAAATAAAATGAATAACATGAATTTATTATAGCCGCGCGAGCTTATCAATTTGATAACATTTCAACGCCATATTTATTTTTATGAATTTTTTTTTTTCAAAAAATATTTTTACAAATATATATATATATCGAATAATATACGATTAAATTTCGTAATTTACAATAAATATAAAAATTATTTTATCATAGGGTGTATAAATTTTTCATTAATTAATTATAATTAATCAGTCTTAACTTCCACTACATATTTTCAAAAATATTTATAAGAAAACACATAATTTGGAATTAAATTTGTATAAAACTAAATATATACCTACATAATATGTACATATGTATATGTTTTTCATCTTTACACAATATTATTAAGTATGATTTTTTTGGTATTACATCACAGAATTAGAATCTTTTCACATTATCTTTCTTGCTCGTCGTGAATGTGAACCCATATAACGTTCTTGAATCCTTATAGAATTCTTGGTTTCCCTCTCTATCCATTTTAAAGTATATTCCATATTTTTTTTCTTGCATCTATGTATCTATCGACAAAGCTACTACTAATCTTTTCTTGTAAACAATCCTATAATATTAGTCGCATATTCAAAAGATAGAATTTTAGAGAAAAAAAAACGTGCAAAAACAACATGCAAAAAAATAAAATATGTAAAATAATTATTAGAATATAAATTTTATGAGACTTTAAAGGAAGAACACTTGATAAATCGTAATTTTTATATTTTCGGCTTTTTTTTTTAAATTCATTTGATAATAATGTTTCAATTCTAATGAAATTTTAAAACAAAGCAAGGAAGCTGAAAAAATAAAAACAAATACAAAATTCTTTTCCGTTTTTGTTTTTTAAATGTTAGTTTTTTTTTTCTATTATGCTTTATCTTTTTAACAACATTTAAATCAGGTCGCCCTATAGAAGAAAATTTATATATATTATCACCGCATCAAATGCATTTTACTTATTTGAAATATAATGTATTTAATATAATAATATTAAATGTTATTGTTATCATCATTTTTATTTTATTTTTATAGTTTATAATGATTATAGTCTGAATTCGCCCATTATAATATATACTGTGAAATAATGTATAATAAAAATAAAATTGTGAATAGAAATAAAGGGTCAACCACACCACACCACATTATTATTTATTATTATCATCAAAATTCATAATAATATATAGTGATGACCACAACGACAAATCAGTTTAAATAAGCTTTTGGCAAATTATTAACTTCCTGCCGATTCTTTTCTTATTTTCAAATAATAATTTCATATATACATATGTATATATTTTATTGTAGATACAATCCAGAAAAAAAAATAAATAAAAAAATAAAGATAACTTTAAGAAATTAAAGAAAGAAAAAAAAATAGCAAAGTAATAAAAGAATATATTCAAATTTTATTTTTGGTGACATTTTATTTAAAAAAAAAAAACGAAATTTATAATTTAAGAAAACTAATGTGGCATTATTTTTTGAAATTGTATTTTCAGGAAATGGTGCATGCAAAAGATCCACCATCACATTATTTAACAAAATTAAGAACATATTTAGATCCAAAAGCATCCCGAAGTCATAGAGTAAGAATTTTATTTTATTCTTTTTTTTTTTTTGAATTTTTTTTTCAAGAAAATTATTAGAATAGTTTATTATTATTTTAAATGATATTGAAAATGAGACTATGAAATTTATCAGTTTTCCATATTTTTATATTTACCTGAAATATTACAGAAAAGAAAAATAGTTGGTGAATCAACATCAACACAAGTATTACGTGATTTAGAAATATCATTACGAACAAATCATATTGAATGGGTTAAAGAATTTTTAAATGAAACAAATCAAGGTTTAGATGCATTAGTTGATTATTTAAGTTTTCGTTTATTAATGATGCGTCATGAACAACGTATACAAGAAGCTAAAACAGAATCTGAAGAACGTTTAAATAATGGAAATAATTCATCAAATATAATAAATACAACAGGAACAGGAAATAATCATAATCATAATAATCATAATAATGATACAAATAATAAAGGACAATCGACAACAGTTAATGGATTTTTAAGACCATCATTAGGTGATGTCCTTGATAGTCCAAGTATAAAAAGAAGATCAAGACATATTGCTAAATTAAATATGGGTGCATCAACAGATGATATACATGTATGTATAATGTGCTTAAGAGCTATTATGAATAATAAATATGGTTTTAATATGGTTATACAACATCGTGAAGCAATTAATTGTATAGCACTTAGCCTAATACATAAATCATTACGAACAAAAGCATTAGTATTAGAATTATTAGCAGCAATATGTTTAGTAAAAGGTGGTCATGAAATAATATTATCATCATTTGATAATTTTAAAGAAATATGCCAAGAAAATAAAAGATTTCAAACATTAATGGATTATTTTACAAATTATGATGTATTTAATATTGATTTTATGGTTGCATGTATGCAATTTGTTAATATTGTTGTACATTCAGTTGAAGATATGAATTATCGGGTACATTTGCAATATGAATTTACAGCATTAGGTTTGGATAAATATTTAGAAAAATTAAGACTGACTGAATCTGAAGAATTACAAGTTCAAATATCAGCATATTTAGATAATGTATTTGATGTTGCTGCATTAATGGAAGATTCTGAAACAAAAACAGCAGCATTAGAAAGAGTACAAGAATTAGAAGATGATTTAGGAAGAACATTAGATCGTAATGCTGAAATTGAACGTGAATTTATGTGTAAATTAGCTGAGCTGGAATCAGAATTAAGTCAAATACGAAATGAACGCGATGAATTATTGCAAGTTAAAAGACAAGCTGACGAAGAAGTATCAACATTAAGAAAAATTTTAAGACAAAATGAACAAGAACTTCGAAATCGTGAATCAATGCTTGAAAGTAAAAATCAAGAATTGAAAAGTCTAACGAAAGGCTTACCAAGTGGCGTTGGAAATAGTAATAGTAGTAATGGTGGTAGTATTGGTGGTATTCATATGAATGGTCCTGGATCACCAGGAGGAACAACAACAGGATATGGAGAAACTAATTTAGGACTAGCAATTTCAGTAGCAGCTCCTCCACCACCTCCACCTCCACCTCCTCCGAAACCAATGTCAGCAACATCGAGCCCACCACCGCCACCAGTTCCTCCACCACCTCCTCTTAGTGGTATGACAATGAATGTTGATTGTACAAAAGAACCTCCAAAACCTCCACCATTCCTTTCATCATTCATACCACCTCCACCAGTAGCCGGATTTATGCCAGCACCTGATGGAGCAATGACTATTAAACGAAAAGTTCAAACGAAATACAAATTACCAACATTGAATTGGATTGCTTTAAAACCAAATCAGGTATATAATGACATCTTCTCATTGAAGAAAAAATTCAAATTAATTTAAAAAAAAAAAACAATTATTTTAATTTTTAGGTTCGTGGTACAATTTTTAATGAATTAGATGATGAAAAATTATACAAACAAATCGACTTTACTGATTTTGAAGAACGTTTTAAAATTGGACTTGGTACACTTATTGCAAATGGTACTTCAGAAACAGATGGTTTATCTTCATTCCCAAGTAAAAGATTTAAAAAACAAGAGAATATTTCTCTTTTAGAGAATACGAGATCACGAAATATAGGTAAATTTATATTTTTAAAAACAAAACGTCATAAAACTCCGTATAATACAATATGTTTTAATTTTATGATTTTTTTTTTCTTCCGTTTAGCTATATCTCGTAGAAAATTAGATATGCCAATTGCTGAAGTGATAAATGCCATTAATAATCTTGATTTAAAGAAATTATCACTTGAAAATGTTGAAATATTACAAAAAATAGTACCAACTGATGTTGAAACAAAAGCATATAAAGAATATATTGGTGAGAAAAAAGATCAAACTTTATTAACAGATGAGGATAAATTTATGTTACATTTAACTAAAGTTGAAAGAATATCATCAAAATTATCAATTATGAATTATATGGGAAATTTCTTTGATAGTTTACATCTAATAAGTCCGGTAATTATATAGTTTTAAACTTTTTCCAAAAATTCTAATAATAAATTAATTTTTTTTTTTTTAAACAAATATCCTACAGCAAATTTATGCCATAACAAATGCTTCAAATTCATTAAAATCATCTCGAAAATTTAGAGCTGTTTTAGAAATTGTTCTTGCATTTGGTAATTATTTAAATAGTAGTAAACGTGGACCAGCATATGGTTTTAAATTACAATCATTAGATACATTATTAGATACAAAATCAACAGATAAAAGAATGTGTTTATTACATTATATTGTATCAACAATACGACAAAAATTTCCAGATTTATTAAATTTCGATACAGAATTATTTTGTATTGATAAAGCAGCACAAGTATCATTAGAAAATGTTATAACTGATGTACATGAATTAGAAAAGGGTATGGAAGTTGTACGTAAAGAAGCTGATTTACGTATAAAAGGTGTACAAACACATATATTAAAAGATTTTCTAAATAATTCTGAAGAGAAATTAAAAAAAATCAAACAAGATACAAAACATGCACAAGATGTATTTAAAGAATGTGTTGAATATTTTGGTGAATCAGCTAGAAATGCTGATGCAAATGCATTCTTTTCAATGATTGTTAGATTTACTAGAGCATTTAAAGTAAGTAATTTGAACAAAACAAAAAAAAACAACTTATAATTTACTTTTTTTTAAAAAAATTATAGACAACAGATCAAGAAAACGAACAGAGAAGACGTCTCGAACAAGCGGCAGCATTAGCCGCTAGTAAAAAGGAGAACGAACAGGTGATCCTTAGAAATAAAGTTAATCAGAAAAAACAGCAGGTAAGTTTTTATTATTATTCTTTTTTTTTTTTAATTTTAAAAAACTCAAATTTTTTTAAAATTGTTTTTGAATTTCCCGCCAATACAATTAAAAAGTTAAATGTCTCAAAATGATACAATTAAAAATGAAAATTTCATTTTAACTTATTAGAAAAAAATAATGAAAATTAACTAAATTTTATTGTTAACAAGTAGAAATTTTTTTTAGTAAATGTGTCCTGTGAAACAAGCTTGTAATTCAACATTTTCGAAATAGTGTAAATAAAAAGTAGCAACATTTTGATGTATTTGTAATTTAAATTGTCTTTTTTTTTCTTTTCTATAAAATTATTATTTTTTTTTTTAAATAATGTACATAAAATTTAAGTAATTTATTAATATTTATTGGTTATTTTTTATTTATTTTATTTTTATTTTTTCTTTTATAAATAGAAATTTGGCTATATGACACCAGATAAAATTTTATTACAAAAGCAACTGATTAAAATTGTTTAATCATGAAAAATGCTTAAATATTTAAAACGAGAACAAGACTATCTATTTAATATTTTCTATAAACGTAAAATAATTAAGTTTTTTTTTTTCCTTTTTTATAATTTTTGAATTATGATCATTTTATTTTTATTATGAAATGGTTTTTAGTCAAAATATGATTGCACATAAAAATAATAAATTTTGTTTTTTTTTTGTTTTGAAAATGTAAGTTTTATTTTATAATACTTATTTTTCTTTTTTTATATTAAAAATGCATGTAAATTTTGTAACTAACTTTTCAATGTGAACAAAATTGAATACTACTTACAAAATTTATGTTCAAATGTTTTATCTAAATTAATCAATAATAGATGCTTTTTAACTTAACTAAACAAAAAGTATTCCTATCATTTTATTAACATGGAATAAATTCATACATACATATCTATTTTTTTGAAAATTTTTAATATCATTATTTAAAAAGTCGCTTTTGGTGGAAGAACGTCAAATTTAAAAAAAAAAAAAAGTTTTTGAAGACGGTAGTTTTAGACTATTAAATGACTTCTGCAGAAGTTGTAGTGTAGAGATGAAGAAGAGATAGAGTCAATAGCGCATTTACTATTCAAATGCCCAGCTCTAAAAGAACGAAAGCTCCATTGTTTGGTAGCAAAGTTCTTTGATGGTCTGGACGACATAGCAGCTGAGATAGTATTAAAGAACTTGAACAGATTTGTTTAAAAATCAGGATGAGCTGTGTTGTCAAAAGGCAATTACAATGGGGGGGGGGGGGGGGGGGGGTCTATACTGTTTACTTTAGAACACTAATGAAATTTGAAATAGACTTGCTTGGAATATTCATACATATATGAAATTATTAAATTTTGAACTGTAACATTTTTCCACCAAGGGAGCGAAATTTAAAGATAAATCAAAAAAATACATCATAATTCTCTGGTTTTTATGAAATATGGTAAATATTAAAATATTAAACAGTTGTTCAGAAGTCTGTAATTTTTTAATATTTAAAAATGTTTTTAAAAAATACCTATAAAATCAATTAAATTTCACAAACAAGAAATTTTGGAATGTAAAATTTTCAAAGATAAAGAATGTAAATGAAAATTTAAAATCACGAGTATTTGTTATTATGTTTCACCGAAAGTAATATAAAAAAAAAACATATTAAAATATTATAAATACATACACTAAAATGGGTCTAGGAAAATTCATCGCCAGCAATTCATCGCCTCAACAATTCATCGCTACAGCAATTCACCGCCGAGTTGCTGGCAAAGAATTGCTGGCGGTGAATTGCTGTGGCGATGAATTGTTGAGGCGATGAATTGCTGGCGATGAATTTTCCGGATCCCCACTAAAATAAATGTATTCAAACAAAAAAGATTTCATCATTTGTCATTAAACAGTATTTTTCTGTAATTCGAAATTCTCTTTAACAAACCCTTAGTTTACTAACCTCAGATAATTTAACACTATTTTATTTACATTCTTTGTGAAATTTTTGCAAAAATCGAAAGTTTTTATTTTGAAATTCTAAACTTTAGATGTTTTCGCCTTATAAATAAATTTTTTAATTCAATATAAATTTAAATTATTAAGGAAATGATTGTTTTTTAAAATTTATATTGAAAAATAATAATGAGAAAAAATGCAAAATTAAAAGAAATTAGAAGTTTTTTCAAATTAAATATAATAAACTTAAATTGTTTGTGAATCATTAAAGTATTACCCTCATTCAATTGATGAATCAAATAATAAAAATTGTTTCCAAATTTGTGCAATCGTCTAAAATTTAACTTTGTGTTTTCTTATATTGCTTTATTATTACCCGAAATATCAAATTAATGCTTACTAACATAAGCTTATCTTTTTTGTCCGTGTCATACATAGTAAAATCCTTAAGTTTATTGTGTTTCCTTATTCTTCCACAGAACATATCAAATTAAATTTGGGAAAACTTAAAAAAAAAAACATTAAATTAAGATAAAAAAATAATTACAAAATTTTTGTGTTTTTATTTTTTCTACTTTAATATTAATAGGAAGCTGTTATTAATGAATTAAAAAGTAAAACAAATTCTGTTCGTGAGAAGAAATTACTTCAACAAGATGAAGTATATAATGGAGCATTAGAGGATATATTATTAGGATTAAAAAATGAACCATATCGAAGAGCAGATGCTGTACGTCGCAGTCAACGACGAAGAATTGATAATAATCGATTATCTAAAACGATGGAAGAACTTGAAGCTTAAATTAACGAAAAGGGGAAAAACAACAAAATCTAGAATTACTATTGAAAATTTTTTTAAAAATAAAAAAAAAAATTAAATGAGAAATAAGAAGAAAAAAAACAAACGTTTTTATACTATAAACACATATCAAAGTAACACATTTGTATTGTATGTATATTTGCGTACTAAAACAAAAATTTAAAGATAAATTATGATAAATTTTTTATATTTATAATATGAAAGACAAGAATAATAATGTGTCAAAAATTAAGAAAATTTATTCGTATATGTAACTGCATTTTTTTACAAGAATTTTTAAAATAGAAAAACAGTAAACATCGACATTCCTTTTTTTTTTTTGCTTATACATAATATATTATTATACAAACAAACAAAAAAATTATATCCATGTCACTAGCATAGCATTTATTAATTAAATGCTTTGAAAAAAAAAAAAAATGATAACTACACTCTTAGAAAAGCACAAAAACAATTTTTGAAAATTTTTTGCCGTCGAATAAAAAAAGCCTTTTTAAATATCAAAAAAAGAAGAAAAAAAAGTAATAATTTATTGAAAACGAAAACTAACTTAACACACCGAATTCGTGAATAAGAAAAAGAAAGAAATAATTTTCTTTAAAAATTTCTTATATGCTAAATATTATTGTATACATAAAAAAAAAAAAATTATTCCTAAAAGAAAAAAAGAAAAAAAAAAAGAAATGACTTTTTTGAAATATGTATGTATTTTTTAATATATTGTACAAAATTTATAACTATTGTGTATATGAAAATGAATAATGTTTTTTACATGAAAAGAAATTAATAATAATAATTTAATTTGATTTAAAAAAAAAACGATAAGTAATTTTTTCATTTTTATTTTAAAATAAAAATTTGAAAAAATTGAAAATTAAAAAAAAAAAAATATTTGTAATACATTTAAAAAATATATATATTGTGGCCTTCAGTTTTCAAAACGAATTTTGTAATGATAAAATTTAAGAATAAAATGTAATGCAATATTTGAAAAAGTGTCTTTTTTTTTTGTAATATCTGAAATAAAATAATTGTAGAAAAATAAAAAATAATTAAATATATTGGCATTTTTAAAAATAAATGATGATTATAATGTATTTAAAAAAAAAAAAATCGGATGTTGAGTAAAGAGTCATGTTTTACATGTTTTAAAATTATTTCAATTCAAAATATTAAAATTAAATTTGATGGAAGTGTGATAACAGCATATATTTTGTGTTTAACTTGAAAAATGCAATGATTCAGCATGAAACACAATTTAGTGTTATACTTTTGAAAAAATCCTTTGTTTTTTCTAAACTATTTTGAAAGAAAAAAAAATATTAATAATTAAGTTTTATTTTGTCATCTTAGAATTCGAAATTTAAAAAAAAATTAACCTTCGAAAACACTTTTTTATCAAATTTTTTATGTAACAGTTTGAAATTGAATTTCATCAAATTATTCATTTGTGGTTTTTATATTAAAGATACACTGTTTTTATTTGTGTTATATTACACACATTGTTGCTTTTTATTTTAAATGTTTTACAATGATTTTAAAATTTTAAATAATTGCCTAATTGCATCATTCGATTCTTAAAACTTCACGAACTTCATTTTTGAAGAAAATTCATTTTTGTAAAAATATTTTTTTATCTATTAAAAATTTAAAATAAAAATTAACTGTACATAATTCCAGCATTTTTAATCTTTAAAAAAAAGACACTGCAAACAATTTAAAATGTAAAATCGGTAGATTTTTTTCTTCTTTTAAATCCAATCAAATATGTAGAAATCAATTTCACAATTCTTAATTAATTTTTTTTTTCTGTAATTATTATAATTAAATAACAAAACATTCTTTTTTTTTATTTCCTTTGTAATTATGAAAGACTAAGTATGAAATGAATTTTTTTGTAAATTCCATTAATAATTAAAAAATGAAAAAACCAGAAAAAAAAAGTAATTGTAAATATAAAATATGAGTATATTTTTAAGTGATTAATTAGTTTTTATTGTATTATTTGAAATATTTGATTTGAAGTTGAATATTCTTTAAAAAAAAAAACATTTCAAATTGTTTATTATCCATTATATTATTGTTTATCGCTTTTATATAAAGAAAAAATTATGTATTTTTATTTTTTTTGCAATTAATTATTAAAATCTTTATTTAAATTTAGAATTTCAATTACATACTAAAAAATAATGATAATATAAAATTTTAAAAATGATAAATTAGTTGTTATCCATATACTGACATTTATAGGTTCTTTTTTCCACTCTCTCTTTTTACTTTTGTTATATATATCATTAAAGTTAAAATATGGTAATAAAATTGATAATGAAAATATAAAAGTTTTTATTAAGTTTAATTTTTTTATGTGTATTCTTAACTCCCGTAACCTTCAAGAAAAGGAATGCATTAGACTTTCAGCTAACATTTCCAAGAAACTATGAAACCTCAACAAGAATGAGTTAAAGACCATCACGAGTCTTTCCACCAACGTACAACTAAAATTACTTTCATGAATGCGTCGACGACGCTGACGGCGTAAAAATCATGTTCATAAATGACTTTCCAGTGCAGTCGTGGAATGGTATCATGTTCATTACCGGTACTTTCACTAATGCGTCGTCAACCTACGTCGACGACTCGAATGCACTGGAATTGTAATCAGAGTCGTCAACTGTGCAAGCAAGCAGTTATTAGAATAAATGAACATGATTCGCCATCTTCAAATATGACGTCAAAATGTTTATAAAATTTAATAATTTTTAATTAATTTGAATCTTATTTTAAATTTAAAATCGAACTAAATAAATATCAGAAAAAAAATGTACAACACTATTCGTTTTAATTGAAAATAAACATCGCAGTCGCCTGAAAACGATTGAGTAATTTCAGCCGACTGCGCTGCATGCTTGAATTAATGAACATGATACCATTCCACGACTGCACTGGAAAGTCATTTATGAACATGATTTTTACGCCGTCAGCATCGTCGACGCATTTATGAAAGTACTGTACTTCAAGCATGCAGCGCAGTCGGCTGGAATTACTCAATCGTTTTCAGGCGACGGCGGTGTATACTTTCAATTAAAACGAATAGTGTTGTACATTTTTTTCCTGCCATTTCTTTAGTTTGATTTTTAATTTAAAATAAGATTTAAATTAATTAAAAATTATTAAATTTTATACCTGTGTGATGAAGTAATTCTTTAAATTTAAGTTTTGATTATTTTTTAATAATTTTTGTTGTTTTTTTTAACATACATAAAATATTTATAAACTTGTATTTTTTCTGTGCACCCTATAAACGTGTTTCAATTTCCAAACCACATGTGGTTCTGTTTCCAAATTTTATATCTCTTTCTTACAACTTGCAATATTTATTACTATCGATTTTTAGCAGAAAACACAAGGTCGAAAAAATAACGGTACCAAGGTCACAAAAAAATTTTGTAACACGTGCTAAGTGTCCTATCTTATATTGGTTGATCGTTGCTTTCCACTGTCCACTCAATTACCATATAAGTAGAATGAGGCTACAAGAGGATGACAAATGCAGATTATAAAAAATAACCTCGAAACACATTCTATGTGAATGTGACTGTGACTTGTGAGACATTGGCATTTAAAAGAGTGCTGAGAAAATATGGAGCGCACTTTCTATTGGTATTTTAGGATTCATTAACAGCCTAATCTATAAGAAGCACGGGTGGCACAGAAGATCGTTACAGGTCGGTCGAAAAATAGCTCCTAATGATATAATGTTGTATTCTAATTGTCTACTCACAAACGAAAATTGTTTTGATTTTAATTATTTTAAAGTGGAATTCACAGTTGAAGTGTATTATCCTCATTAGTTACAATTGCTCAATACGAATATTTCTACTATTTTTAAAGAGAAAATAACTCTCAAATTTTGTTGTTTTTCTTATAAGTCAAATGCTATTTTTATGTATTTTAATTGTGAAAATTATTCCATTTGAAAATAAATGATTACATAAATTTCAAAGTGAAATTGTGAATTTTTCTTGAGCTATATACTCATTGATCAGTGGCGGAGCCAGTAGTATTTTCCCGGATCATAGACCGATTCAATTGTGCCCATACAGACACAGTTGCCCATACAGACATAGTTGACCGAATCTACTAATGGTCTGAATCCGCCTCCGGAACGAGTACCATTCTGTTTGTGCTCTTGTTGTTGGTGCGCTTCTGCTGAGCGCGTATGAGGCGCCCAGGAAGTGGAAGGACCACCAGAGAACAAGACTGTCGGGGAGAAAGAGATCCTGGACTCATCCTCCGCTAACGCTTGATCTACAGGTGGAAGAACTTCCAGACCAACTTTTATTTTACCGATCATCCTCAGGCGCGCCTAACGAGAGGTAGATGATTTTTTGTTAGATCACAAGCCCCTCAGCCACCATTGAAAGAATGTTGACTCTTGGATTTCGAATAAAATAAAATTGTGAGCAAAATCGAGTCAGATGTACGTATTACTACATACACCTGACCGTCCTAACCACAAAATCTAGACCGATTCAATTGTGCAATACAGTTGACCGGATCTAGTAATAAAAACCTAATAAGTCATGTATCAGTTTTTTCCTCAATAAATATACACATATAATAAAACAAATTGTACTTTTTTCTACTTTTCTTGTACTACTTACTTGTTCTGCTCTATATACACTCCGCGTCACTTGATTACGGCCACTTATTTTTTAAAGTTATTTTGGATATTACTATAAATTTTGTTACGTGGGTATTAGTTTTTATGCTTGTATTTGAGAATACGTTCTGTTACAAATATAATCACGTGAAAAAAATTTGAAAATATAGTACCGTTATTTGTGTAGTACTCATTAAGTACAATCTCTTCAAAAAACATGCATTTTTTTTCGTCACTTGACTTTTTTTTTATAGCAGACAAAAAGTTTTTTTCTTCATAGCAATCGTCATAGCAGACAACCACGGCAAGGCATAACCGCTTATGTCTAAAAATGCAACTTTAGGTTTATGCGTTTATGCCTTGACAACATAAAATTACTTACCGTAGTATGGTAGTAGCAGACAGCAACTATCAACTATGATTTCTATTGTATTGTTCTTACATCCCATCATTCCCATCCCAGCAGCGCCCTCATCGATGACAACATAGATGCTTTTATCGATGACTATAACTGACCAGTGACCATAGCTGACTCTTTCGATGACAACATCAAAATCTGTCTTCTGCGCTACAAGAGAATTGATCAATAACAACACAAATCAAATAGTACAAAGAGCATAGCTTGTCCCAAAATAAAAACGACTTTTTCGTGCATGCTATATAAGAACTAGGGCCTCGCAACAATTGGAAATGCTGCTCTGCTCTAAAAAAAACAAAGTATAGTAGGTCCGAAGATTCTATCATGTGAATTGAAATTATTTTTTTTCGCGTGAGCTGATCCTTCTGTACGCTTGTTATCTCGTCAGCTTAAATGTATGAAATTTGTTAATAATACCATGGAGGTTTATAAAAACGCTCATGAAAAATAAATTTTACACAAAATCTGGAGCAATATTGTAGTCTGACACCCAGAAATAACACCAATACAACTTTATCTAGCAAGCAAAAAACAAAAACCTTTTACTCATTGCGACCTATGAATCTTTAAAAAAAAAAAAAAAAAAAAATTGTTTGTGGTGCGGGCCCCCTTGTGGTGCAGGCCCCTAGGCTGCAGCCTATATAGCCTATGCTTAAATACGGCCCTGCTTACGTTCATTGATGACAACATTGAAGAAAATGTCATCAATATTAAACATCGCCGCTGGGATGCTCTTTTACTTCGAAGAGTTTATGGCCCCTATTCTGCTATTCGTATCACTTTTCGATCACTATCACGAGATGTATCACTGAAATTCAAAAGAGGTATTACAGTAGTCATGTGATAGTATAATATGAAATTCTAAATAAAAACGTTAACACTGTTAGTTGACGTTTAATTCTTTTGAATATTTTTTTTTTATTCAAAGTTTAAGTGTGATTTAAAAATAAAATTTACTAAAGTTTTAAACTGTTTTCTATTAGGAATTTTCTTGCTTTTGTGAAAAAAGTTTATATTATCATAAAAAGAAGTAAAATTTAGTCTGAATGTATCTTTTTTTTCTTATCTTTTGTTTAAACTCATCATCTTCACTTTGATTTTTTCCGTGATTAAATAATCACCTGAAACAGATAAAATGACAGTTCTATGTGAATACCAGAATAGCACAAATAATCGATTTTGTGATATTCACCACTTGTCGATGTTTATCACTTAAATCGAATACGGTAATACCATATACGTAAGATCACATCACATAACAAGTGATACGACTATCAGAATAAGGGCCTATATATTATTATATAGTCAAAATAATACCCTACTAACCATCGATCATCAGTTTTTCAATTTTTCGAGGGGTCGGGTACGAACGAAGCAGAGGGTAAAGTGTTGTCTGCTACTAGAAACAACTTCTCCAACTTTTTTATACAGCATTTACTCATTTTAGTTTATGCCCGGATGTTCAGATTTTTTTTTTATTAATATAGAGCTTCAGTACAAAAGCACAAAAATATTCTTTTAGCTACAATTAGAAAAGACATTGAAGGGATATTTGGTTTCTATTCAAAATAATTCAAAATATGTACGAGTTTCTACTCCACCTAAGAGGTATCGGATTCCCTAATGGGATAATTTAAAAATGCTGTGAAATTGAAAAAAATTATCCCCCATTAAACTACATAAATGTAATTAATTGAAGAATTATTAACTTTAATTTCCTTTACATAAAAAATCAAACACTGCACTGTAATGCACAAGTTAACACCTATGGTGTCTATTGCGGTCATCGATTCGACAGTCGATTGAAGAACTCTTTTCGATTCGATTAAATTAAATTTACTTTTGGTATTGTGTAACGCAATCGAATAGGCCTAAAATTGCCTCATGTGAATTTAAATTGCATACATATTAATTTTCTAAATTATTGTGAATGATTTGTTTTGACATTTCATTAACTCATATGAATATTGATATTGTGTGAATGCTTGATTTTAATTTTTTATATTTTTTTAAAGTAATAAAATAATTGTTCTAAATAGAAAAAAAAAACAAATAACATTTCATAAAAGGTATAAATTAAAATAAATATTTCAGTTTAGTTGAAAAAAAAACAAGTAATATTTTTTAATTTCTTATTATAGAACTAAATTAAAATTAATAAATAATAATAATTATACTTACATCATTTTAAAACCAAAAAATTAACAACAACTTACAAAAAAGACTTTTTAACCAAAAGATACACCACGAAACAAAACTGTCAATCGAATAACATTCGTGAAGAAAAATACAATCGAAACGGGTTCGACTGTAATCGAACTTGCTTCAACTGCAATCGATGCTCGCAATACCAAATTTTTCGATTGACATTTCATCGATCGATTGGTGATATTCGCAATAGGCACTGTATTTAATTTCGGACTTTTAATAATACCGTTCATGGTTTACAATAAAAATCGAAATAAACAATTTTTGGTAGCGTTATTCAACGATTTTCTGATTTTCTGTTGAGAATAAGAAGAAAATTTGCGGGAGTTGACTGGAATTTTAAGCAATTAGAATAAAACAATTGAAACGATTGTTTCTTGTCTGTCATAAATTAACGAAAAAATTCGGTTTTTATGGTATTTGACCAAATTTTTAAATCTTTCATTTGTTGAAAAAGTTTAAAATGAAAATTGGCTATAAATATTGTTTATAAACACACATATAAGTATCTTGTAATACCTGATTTAATCGTTTTTTTTCTAAATAACATTCATAAAACAACAGATACCAAACATATCATTAAAAAAAAGACAAAAATATTAAAGATTTGTAAAACAAAAAAATTATTATAATCTCTATAAATTTGCTCACACATTCATTGCACATCGAAATCCTAAATTACCAGCTGAACTATCTTCAGTATTTTGTGATCGAGCAGCACATCTATATCGATAACAATATGATTTATGACATAAATATGATCCACCTTTTTTAACTCTATTCGGTGTATCTGAATTATCATTTTCATCCCATAAATTTGATGTCCATTCCCATACATTTCCAACAATATTATACATATCATAGTCATTTTGTCGAAACTCATTTACAGGACAAGTAAATTTGAATCCATCTTCTGCAGTATTTTCATTAGGAAAATTTCCTTGCCATATATTCAACCTAAAAATATTTTAAATATATTACTACATATACAGAATAAACATAATTATATAAAATATTAAAATTGTACCAATGTTCATTTTTAGGAGTTAATTTATTCCCCCATGGAAATAATCTTAGTTTTTTACCTCCTCTACATGTAACTTCCCATTCTGCTTCAGTAGGTAATCTTTTGTCTAGCCATTTACAGTATGAAACAGCATCTCTCCATGATACATGTACAACTGGATGATCCCATAAATCTTGATCGTCATACAAAAAATAATAAATTTTTAAATTTATAATTGTAAAAATATACTACTATCTTTTACCATTAAGATTTGATTCAGGACCATATGGATGTTTCCAATTTGTTCCATTTACTTTATACCACCAAGGAGCACGTACAACTCGAAAATTTTCATATTTCTCTCTCATTTCTGGTGTTAATAAATCATTAAATAGAAAACTATCACCAAATTTTTCAGCATCAGTATTATAATTTGTTGCTTCAATGAATTTTTTAAATTCTTTATTGGACACTTCATATTTATCCATATAAAAACTATTAACTTCAATAGTCTTTTCCGGTGATTCTTGATCTGTTTGAAAAACAGGTTCATCTGTTCCCATTAAATATGTTCCACCTGGTATAAGATACATATTTTCATGAGATTTTTTATTTATATTTTCAGCATTACAATACTGTTGTTCTTTTTTTAATGTTTTATCATTTTTGGTATCTCTTTTTAATTGATTGCAACCACAATCTGTACTAATGAAATTATTTAAATTTAAAAACAGGATAATTAATAACCAGAATGTCATTTTTGTGTGGTTTGTTAATTAATTGATTTATCCAGATAATTACGTATTTCTCTTCAAGAAAACGAATATTTAGTTTCAGAGTGGCATTCCCAATCCCTTTAAATTTTATTCAATCTTATTTTACCAAAGTTGAAAGCAACTGAAACAAGAGAATGGCGTAAAACAAACAATTAATTTAATGTTTTTTGTTGTTTAATTTGAAATAAACTTTTAAATTTTTATGAATTTTTCTTTGCAATTTATTATAAAAAACTTTATTCAAATTTTAGATGTTGTACTCAATCAATGCAGAGACAGAGAGTAATGAAAGTTTGTTTACAATTTACATTACAACTTTACAAGCTCATCTTCTTCTTCGTTTTTATTTTATAGCAAAAATCGGCAATTCAATCTACGTGTTTATGCCTGCTCCGAATTTAATACGGATTTTGGTTTACTCCCAATTTTTTGTCGTATAAACTCGATAATTCGGATTTTGGCTTAAGCCTAATTTATTTCGGTTTAATCCCAATTTTTTTATATGTATGTGTGAGGTAAAATGCAATATGGCGGATTCTAATTTTTATGGTGAAAGTGAAGCTGTCACGTTCTTCTTCTATTTTTTATGTGGAAGAAGAATAATATGTATACCATAGTATAGAGAAATCTAGTAAAATCACTTTTTAATTTTCCATACAAAATTTGATAAGAAATTTTGAAAAACTTCAATGTATGTGTAAAATGCAAGTGTATTTTGCTAGAAATAGTCCAAATAATAAAATCTATTTCACCAAGCGAGATGCAAAATTCCACATGTTCGTGGGGACACAACTACTCTAATGTTCGAGAATTTAGGGTATAGCGGCTTGCTAAAAATTATTGGAATAAAATAAAAATATACATATGTATAGTATTTTCGAATAAGAAAATAAAGCAATACAAACTAAAAACTGTACCTTACTTCTTCACTTATAAAAATTTTAAATATTAAGTCCAGTACAATTTTGAAAATCTTAATTTTTTAATATTTTTTATTAATTCAACTTCACTAACTGAGACAAAATTTAAAATAAATTACATAGGTAGATCAATCTTTGTCATCTATCCCCTATACAAACAATGTGGTAAACAAAATTTATATGGTACAAATACACCTAAAAAAAAAGGTAGCAATGATTTACATACGAAGAAGAAGAAAAGACACGTACGTGTGAAAGTAAAGTAATAAAACTGAAGAATACAAATTAACATGAACTAATACATTCTCGAAAAAAAGGTAGCTATCTTAAACTCCATGCATATCAAAAACCTATACAATAATAAAATATCATGTAGGTATATACTGGGGAAATCGAATGAAATTGTGTGCAGTTTTAAACACACTTTTTATCTTTTGCTGTCATATGTAATTTTACATTAGAAAGGTGGTTCGTAGAAATATCTCTTTTGGACATATGGAAATTTGTGACGTCATTTTTTGGGGAAATGATTTAATTGCTTTTTAAGCAATTCTATTGGTGGTTGTTTTTTGCAGTACCGTTATGCGAAAGTGAACTCGCTTTATTAGATCTTTACGCTTTGATGTATACTATAAGTGTATAAAAATATCAACATTTGCATGTACTTTTTTAATCCCAATTTTACTGTTTCTTCGCTACTCCCAATTTAATCCAAAATACGGATTATTTTTTCACCGCATAAACTGTTAAAATGACTTCAATGTTTTATTTTGAACTTATAGCCAAAGTAATATAATGATCTATATAGTAATTATACGATCTTTGATATAGCTTATAAATTCCCAAAAAAAACACCAAATTCATAATTAGATTAAACAATTTTAGAATAAGACTTTATTGCTTTTTTAACATTTTAAAAAATGAATTAGGTAAACACTCCGAAATTATTGTAAAAATTTATTGCCAACGGATAATTTAATTTAATTTTTTTCAGCATTGCCAAGATAGACTTAATTTTTAATTTTAACGCCATCACTATCGCGTATTTCTTCTATTTAAAATAAACTCCATCATTTTTTCAACTGCGGTCAACAAATAACAATTCATTATTAAATTTTTGCGTATAAAGTATAAAACAAATTACACAATACATTGAATTGAATAAAATGAATTTTATCGAGGTAATGCGAATCCGCCACTCCAATCCAATTTCATCGCGTTCGACAGCGAGAGCGAAAGCCGAAAATCGCATGAAAAATCATGTGTAAATGTACATATGTGTTTCCACATTTTTTGACTACAATTTGACAATTGTTGTCATTTGACACATTTTTTTATTTTTTTGAAGTGTCAAGTCAGAGTCAGACGTCAGACACATACTAGGAAAAAGATAAAGAATAAGAAGTACATAATAGAAACGATTTGAAAATCTAATAAACAGGAATTCTGTGATATATCAAATAATCCAATTACTTTTTTAAAAAATCCATTTGAATTAAATAAAAAATCTAAAATGGAAAAAGCTCCAGTTAAACAATATGATCCGTAAGTATTTTCATAAAAGTATAAATTCATGGAAAATTTTCATAATTGAGGTTATTATGGCGTGTAAGATTTTTAAGAAAGTACTTTTATTAACATAAAAATAAAATAATTTTTGTATTTTAGAAAGTTATGGCCAGACTTAGTTGATAGTGATGAAAGTGATATCGAAAATGAAATTGACGTTGATAAATTAGCTCCATTAGAAATTGGACCAAATGAAAATAGATTACAATTTCAATATTGCCTATGGTTTGCACGTAAAGGTACACATCGTGCAACTGATTATAGTAAATCCTTGCATTTTGTTGGACGTTGTGCTACTGTTGAACAATGGTGGTCATTATATTGTCATTTGGTACGTCCAACAGCATTAAAACCCTATAGAGAATTAAGCCTTTTTAAACATGGTATTAAACCAATGTGGGAAGATCCAAATAATGCCAAGGGTGGACAATGGGTAATACGTTTACGTAAACATAAAATAGATCGAGCATGGGAAAATGTTTGTATGGCAATGTTAGGTGAACAATTTCTAGTTGGACAAGAAATATGTGGAATAGTATTAACAACAAAATACCCGGTAAATTTTATAATTTTTTCTCTAGAGTTTTATTAAATTGAATTTTTTTAGGAGGATAGTTTATCTGTTTGGAATCGTACAGCTACTGATCAACAAAGTACAGCCCGTATTCGAGATACACTTCGGAGAATATTGAATCTACCTCTGGCTACTCCAATGGAGTATAAGACACACTGTGATAGCCTTAAATATGTAGCAATGTAAGAATTTTTGTTTCTCAAGAATATAATTATTATTTGTTTATTTTTTTTTTCTTGGAACTTCCTTTATAGGTCAAAGGGGCCTTTGAAAAGCTGAAATCAAGCAATTTCAATAATTTCAATAGACAAAAAATAAAAAAAATAAATTTAAAAAAAAACACAAAGAAAAGATGTTTTCATATATAGAACTAATTTAAAAAAAGAAAAGAAAGAGAAAAGATGTATTATTTTTCTGCCATATATTTTTTTTGTTTTTTGATCTTTAAAACAAAACATTTTAAAAAAAATTGCTTTTCAAATTAGATGATTAATGTTTTCTGATTAAATTAATAAATTTTTACACTTTTATGTAAATAAGACTCATATATTTAATTTTTTTAAAACTTTTGGAGTTCATTTCACATAATTATAAAATTATGTGAATTTCACTATAAATATATTTCAAGATCACAGAATGCAAGACAGAAGATTTATCAACCAACGCATAAATTTTGAAAACAAAACAGCGGCTTTTGTAATATTACTTCTTTATTTGCTCCCAAAAAGATATTTTTAAACGATATTAATCAAGCGAACTTAAAAATCAAATAAAAATGTTAAACGTTTACTTGAAAATCATACATTTCTAAATTTTACCCATCATTACCGAAAACCGTTATATTAGACCTTTTAAAAAACCTATCTATAGTTTCTTATTTAGTTCGAATACCGAAAAAGGGATTCTACAAAACCCTGAAAAGAAACAAAAATGCCGGTGTACGAGCCAGAATACATTGGTTGTAATGCACTAGTTGTAACAATTTTTTTCCTACTTGGTATAATAAGAATAGTCTAAAATAATTTTAGCTGACGGTTGTAATACACTCACGCTCGTTACAACTTGGTCGTGCCACCATCAGGTGTATTTTCAGGAGTTGTTAAAACCGGTTATAAACTCGTTTGCGATGGAACAGAGGCATAAATATGGGAATTGATATGATTCACATTGTTCTTGCTGGAGTGCAAGGACAACCACGACATCCCGCTTTTTGCCCTAACTTCAATCTACAAGAACAATATGATAACTTACTCGTGTTCAATATACTGCATAATGCTGAAATGATCGAACCTGAAATACTTGAAAGTGATGATTCAAATTACGTTTTCCTAAATTTGGAATTCGATGATCACGAATATTACTTTTGGCTATACACTTTCTTTTCGTGTGATCAACTATATCAACATAATTGAATCTCTTTAAGCCCAATAGATGAATAATGAGAATGAAAAATAAAAAATAAAAAATAAAAAATAAACAATAATGCAAAAAAATATTGTTTTAGTAGAGTTTGTTAAAAATTAAAAGCGAATGATCTGCGCATGCAGATGTTTATATTGTGTATTAGTGTTTTTCTCTCTTTACTAGAAGAAAAAAACCACTACTAGTGCAAAAATTCTCTAGACCGATTCAATTGTGCCCATAACAGACACAGTTGCCCATACAGACACAGTTGCCCATACAGACACAGTTGATCGAATCTACTAATGGTCTGAATCCGCCTCCGGAACGAGTACCATTCTGTTCTCATACAAGAAAAGTAGAAAAAAAAGGACAATTTGTTTTATTATATGTGTATATTTTATGAGGAAAAAACTGATACATGACTTATTAGGTTTTTATTACTAGGTCCGATCAACTGTATTGCACAATTGAATCGGTCTAGATTTTGTGGTTAGGACGGTCAGGTGTATGTAGTAATACGTACATCTGATTCAATTTTGCTCACAATTTTATTTTATTTGAAATCCAAGAGTCAACCTTCTTCCAATGGTGGCTGAGGGGCTTGTGATCTAACAAAAAATCATCTACCTCTCGTTAGGCGCGCCTGAGGATGATTGTTGATATTGGGCTTGGAGATCGGTAAAATAAAAGTTGGTCTGGAAGTTCTTCCACCTGTAGATCAAGCGTTAGCGGAGGATGAGTCTAGGATCTCTTACTCCCCGACAGTCTTGTTCTCTGGTGGTCCTTCCACTTCCTGGGCGCCTCATACGCGCTCAGCAGAAGCGCACCAACAACAAGAGCACAAACAGAATGGTACTCGTTCCGTAGGCGGATTCAGACCATTAGTAGATTCGGTCAACTGTGTCTGTATGGGCAACTATGTCTGTAATGGGCACAATTGAATCGGTCTATGAAAAATGTATGGAATAAACCTATAAGAAGGTTAGTTGCACCAGAAAAGAAAGCAAAATAGAAAAAGTTATTGATAATAACGTCCGTAAAATTAAAATTCAAAAAAAAATTCAAAGGTTTGTATTTTTTTTTTATCTCAAATTTTTAATTAATATTAATTTTTATTTCTTCAATATTTTTAGTGATTTGGAACGCAAGGAGAAAGTTCAAAGAATCTATGCCGAAGCTGCAGTTCAACAAAGTGAACCTAATGCTCTTTCAAGGAAACGTATTTGTGACTGGAACCTGACCGGATGTGTTTGAATCGACCTTAAAACTCCATTTTATAGAAAATTATCTATTGTAATATAATAAAAAATCATTTATCCTTAAAACCTTTTCTTTTTTTTTTATTGAAAACTTACATTGGAATTTTCCTAACCATGTTTACTGTTACTAGTTTACGTGCAAATAATCCAATACAATCTAAACCAGTACCAGCTACAGCTAAAATTCGCTTTTAATTTTTAACAAACTCTAGTAAATCAATGATTTTATTTCGAATATGAAAGTTTATTATTATTATTATTATTTAAAAGCTAGTATTATTTTTTATTCATGAAAATTCGTAAGATCGAATAAATAAACATTTGAAATGAGACAATCTCCAATCTGTAAAAAAATGAAAAATAAACTAAATGAAAAATATACTTAAAATTTTTTAAAAAAAAGCAAACTTACAGCTGGTGAAATTCCAACTAATGAATCAGCATGTCCATAAAATTCTTCTTTTAATGAAATAACAATTGTTTGTAAATTCGTTGTATCTTCACATATAAATGATGCAACTTTACCAATATTTGTATTATCAAGAGCGGCATCAATTTCATCAAGAACAAAAAACGGTGCAGGTTGATAACTGTATGAAAAACCAATATTTTAAAATAAGAAGAAAGAAAATGTTATGTTAATTTTATAATAAACCTGTGAATTGCGAATAAAAGTGCTAAAGCAGCAATAGTTTTTTCACCACCACTTAAATTACTCATCGGTTGAAAACGTTTACCAGGTGCAACACAATTATAACTAATACCATCTAAATATGGTTCTTCTGGATTATCTGGTCCTAAATATGCTTGTGCAGCTTCATTACGTGATAATGATTTATAAATACCATCAATTGCTTCAGCAATATGATTACAACAACGTATAAATTTATCAGCTCTTTCATTTTTAATTTTTTGAAATGATGATTTTGCTTTTTTAGCTTTACGGCGAGCATTCTCAAATTCTTCATTTGTTGATTGAACTTTTTCAGTAACTAAATCTAATTTTTGCATTGCTTTTAAATTTGGTGTTTGAATACGTTCTAATGTTTCTGAACGTTGTTGAAGATCTTTTTGTAATTCTTCATTAGTTTTTTTAAATGTTGAATCTTCTTTAAATTTTAAATAGTCACGTGGTAAAGATGAAAAATCAATTTGAATGCTGAAAAAAACAAAATATTTAAAAAAAATTCAAAAAATAAAACAGAGAATTCAAATAAGCTATCATACTTGTTCTCTTTTTCTAGAACCATTGATGCTGGTGTAACACTTGTTTCAGAATCTCCTTGTCGTACAGCATCATCTAATGAACCACTCAATAGAGGAATATTAATGCAATCCATCTACAAAGGTTTTTTTTAATTGAATTAAATTTTTTTATCAAATAATATCGATTAACCGTTTACCTTAGACTGCATTAAAAGATTATGACGTTCATTCTTTTTTGACTCAATTTTTGCTTCAACGCCTGCAGCTTGACTACTTAATGCATGAATTTCTTTTGCAAGTATAGCGACTTCACGACGAGCCTAGATTAAATGTATAAAAAAAAGGCTAAATATAAAAATTCAATTCAATTCTTCAACATTTCCTCAACAAATGTTATTTTAAAGAAACCATCTAAAGAACACCTCTTAAGCAGAATAATTCAAATAATCAACATGTTTTTATAACAAGTCTCTTTAAAAATTGAAATTTTCTCGCGAAGAACTTTAAAAGCTCAAGAATCACTTAAACACCAATAATAAATTTGTTTAAAAAAATGAAGAACTTTCTTACTTTTGATATTTCATCTTCCATTTCATCCACAGCTTGTTTTTTACTTTGTTTTTGTTGTTTTAATTGCTCAATTTTCTCCTTATCATTTTCAATTTCTTTACGATAACGTGCTTCAGCAATTTTTAATCCTTCTAAAGCATCTTCTTCATCCTGTACTGTTCTTTCCCATTTTTCAACGTTTTCTAAACAACAAAAAAAGTGGTAATTTTTTTAATTATGAATTTTTAATTGATTAAACACTAAAATTATGTGAAAAAGACAAAATGAATTAGAGGACTTTAAATTGATTCTTACTTCTTGTATCCTTTTGTCTTTCGAAATCTAATCGTGTATTAATTGTATCAATCTGTTGTTCAAATTCAGCACGTTTACTTGCACGTTCTTGTTGCATAACTAATTCTCTTTCTTCATATTGACGAATATTTTGTACACCAATACGTCGACAAAAATTTGCAAATACCTTATCTTCAACATTATTCATATTTTCTTTAATTTCTTGAATTTTTTGATCTCTTTGAAACATACGACGTTCAATTTCACTTATTTTTGGCTATAAATTGTTTAAAATAAAAACGACAATTTAAAAAAAAAAAAAATTCATTAAACTAAAAAGAAATTTATTTGTTTTTACCCCAAATTCATCTAATTGTTTTTGTAAAATAGCAGTTTCTTTATCATATTGAGCGATTGCTTTTCTCGATGCTTCCAAATCGATCATACTGTATTTTAAACGATTTTCAAGACCCTTTAATTAAATCACAAATATTTTTGTGTGATTAAAAAATAATTTGATTCATTATAAAATTTAGACAAAAGTACATTTAGTCTCGATAAAAAATATTAGTTATTCTTTATTGGTACCACTGTCTGTATTAGTTTTAATGAAGAAATATAACGTAAAGATATGAACAGGAACAGCATTTTTCGAAACAAAATGTTTTTTGACCACAAAATTTAATTTATTTACTTACTTTTATTTGACTTTCTACTGTTGCTAGCTCACTTTGTTTTCTTGATTTTTTTATTAATTCTTTTAATTCTTCATTTAATTTTTCTTTTTGTGTTTTCAATTGTGCCATATGTTTTTCATCCCATCGTTTTGCTTTACGTGCTAAATCATGACTACCACCAGATATAATTCCAGATTTTTGATAAAATGTACCATCTAATGCTAATGCATCATAACGACTACGATCAATTTCATATGCAACCTTCATAGCATCTTCTGGTGTTTCACAAACTAATGCATTATTTGTTGCAAACAATACAGCACGTTCAATTTCTGGTGGATCAAATTTCAATACATCAAATACTAATTTCACATTTTTTGGTTCAGTAATATTTCTAAAAAAAAAAAAAAGAGAAAAAAGTGAAATTATTCAACAACAAAATATATAAAGCTTACCTTAATCGTTCTTTTAATGGTTTTATTTGTAAATAATCAAGTGGTAAAAATGTTTCAACTTCAAGCATTTGCTGTTTTAATATCTAGAATAAATTTGGTAAAATTAATTATAAAAATAAAATTATTTTACTTCCTTTAAGATTAAATCTTCTACTACCTGAATACAACGTCTTGCTGTTTTTTCAGTATCAACAATTATAGCTTCCATGTATTTACCTAGAACTTTCGTCACTGCCACATTATATCTTTTATGAGTTGGCTGACACATATTTATCATTCGATCATACTTGGAAATTTAATTTTAAAACAAATGAAAATTAAATTTTAAATTTAGTACAAAATTCTCTTTTTACTTACAACTCCTGGTACTTGCTTTTTAAATAATTCAACAACTTCTTGTTTCTTTTTACGTCTTGAATCTTCATGTTTATCAATTTTAGCATCACCTAATTGATCTCTAACCATTTCTAATTCACGTTGTTTTTCAGCAATTTTTTCTTTTGATGAACCAACATCACGTCGTAACTCATCTTTAATACGATTTTGATCTTCTAATGCTGCTTGACTTGATTTAATATGATCCATTAATTTGTCCTTACGTTTAATTGCTTCTTCACATTGTGATGTTACTTTTTTTAATGATTCTTCAATTGATGCTTTACGATTTGTTTCAGAATCTAATAAATCTTGATCAGATTTTTGTTCACGATTAACTGAATCTAAATTTGAACGATATTGTGTTGCTGTTGCTTCAGCTTCTTGTTTTAAACGATCATATTCCTGTACTAAACCTTCTTCCATATGAACATTACTACCACGTTTTTGTGAATCACTTTCAATTTCTTCTTCAAAACGTTTTTTCATTACTTCAACAGCTTCTAATTCTTTTTCTAATGCTCTTATATCAGCTTGATGTGCTTCATCAGCTTTTCTAGCTTGTTCTAATGTTTTCAGAACTGATTGTAATTTCTTTTCACAATGTGATACTTTCTCTTTAGCTTTTATAAATAAAGGATGTTTTTTACTCATTTCTGTTTCCTAAAAGTAAAACGTTAAAGTTTTTTTTTTTAAATTTAAGTTTTTTAAAAATTTTTATAAAAGCTTACAACTTCACGAATTTCCTGTTCAACTTTTGCTAATTCACGATTCAATCTTCCAGCCTCTTTTTTCTTATCTTTGAGAACTTCATCAGCTTGTTCTTTCTTCTTTTCGACAACTTGTATTTCTTGCCTTTTTGTTTCTAAATCTTCATTCAATTTTCGTATGATTTTTTCTACATGATACAATCGAAATAGCTGATATTGAACTTGTTTTTCAGTCTATAAAAAAATAAAATAAAATTTCATGTTGTTATTTTTCGAATTTTAATTTTAAATCTTTCTTACGTATTCCTTCTTTAAACGAGCATAACGATCAGCTTCCATTTTCTCATGTTTTGCTTCTTTTCGCTCGGCAGCTATGCCCTTCTTTTTATGATACGTGAATTGTGCTTCTTCTTCAGCTTGATGCATTTCTTGTTTAAGACGATTATATTCATCTTTGAGTAGACCAGATCTACAAAAATTATAAAAGAACAAAATTGTTAGCAACAAACTTGCTGAAGATTATAAAAGGTTCAGACAACACACCCGCTTATTTCTTCAAAAAGTGCAGATCTTTCCTTTGCACTTTTCATTGCTATATTTTCTACAGCACCTTGAAACACCAAGAAATTTTTTGCCTTCACATTAATACCTAACTTCTCCAACTCAGATAAGTAAGTTGAACTGGACACACTCTGAATATAAATACAGAAAATATTATAATGAAATAAGCAAAAATTTTTTGAATTCGCATAATCTATTTCCACTTGCATACCTCTCCGTTTATTTTATATTCTGATGATGAAGAAATTACACCTCTTTGGAAGTCCATTGGTCGTTCCCTGTTCTCATCATCAGTTAATACAAATTTTGCTGTTACAGAACATGATCTTGAAACTGGTTTATTAATTGATGCACCATGTATTAGATCATTTAATCTGCGAACTCTTAAACTTGAAGTTTTCTCTCCCATTACAAAACTTATGGCGTCCATAAAGTTTGATTTACCTTGAAATTATATTTAGGCTAATTGGATTTAATGTATTTAGCTATATAAGTGAATTTACCTGAGCCATTTGGTCCAATAACAGCAGTAAATTGTTTTAATGGACCAACCACAACATGTCCTTTGTAGGACTTGAAATTTTCCATTTCGATAAATTCCAAAAATGCCTTCACATTACTGGACTCCGGCATTTTGATAACTCTACTTTACATAAAAACTAAATAACTTGTTTGTGAATAACGAAAGCAAGCGTCCCTTATAATTATGATACGACGGCGCACTTTTTTTGCTTTCTTTTTTTATTTAACGGATGTTATTTTGACACTTCGTTTCGAAGTTCGAATTCAGTGCTGCCAGAAGATCATTTCAAAATACCCAGCAACTACGAAAATTTTACAATTTGCGAAAGAAAAAAAATTCATCAAATAAAAGTAAATTTAACACGGAAGATAAATGCTAACATGGGTCATGGATGCTATCAATAAATTTCCACAAACAAATCGAACAAATGTTTCGATTGAATTCAACGTTTTATTATAATTTTTAAAAAAATTGAATTTAAATTGCTATTGCAATGGTAATATAGTTCTATAACAGACCAATTATTAATTATTCCAATATGTTAAAATAGTAACAGCCAAGCAGCCTCTAATTTCAAGGCTTGGCCTCCAATCCAGTCTGAAAGCAACTGGTCAATTCTCTGGCAACGCAGAAGACATTTTTGTAAGAAATTTTGTTAAAAATTTTTTGATAATAGAAGTGTAGAGACTTGATATTTCTACATTTATTACAATTTACCTTTGCCTTTAAAACTGTATAGCACATTTCTATTTTTTTGACCTTAAGGTAAGTATTGTGTTCATGGCGGAATTTCGTTTTTTAAAATACATGTAAAAAAAGGTGGCGGAATTCCGTCAAGACAATTTTTTCGTTCACTTTTTGTTTTGTAGTACTGAGTTCGTAACGGAAAATAAGTTTAAATTGACTTTGCTAACATTTCTAAAACTCTTCAAGAGGTGGCGCTGACGATCACTTTCCACTAATTTACCGCCACTATTGAAACAAAATAAATGTACAGACATTTATTCCGACAAGCGATATGGTAAATTTGACAGTTGTTATCAACAACAATTTGAAAAAACGCCTGGCCGCCTTGTGCCTGGGGTCACCTGCGGGGTGGTAGGTGGTACATAGTACGTAACTTGATCTCAGTTGTTTCGTTCGACTTCAAAAGAACTCGAAACAAACATTGTACGACTTTATACGTAATCCACTTTTAATACGGATTTTGGTTTACTTCCAATTTTATGTGGTATAAACTCGTTAATTCGGATTTTGGCTTAAGCCCAATTTATTTGGGTTTAATCAATCCCAAATTTTTTTATATGTACATATGTGTGAGGTAAAATGCAATATGGCGGATTCTAATTTTTATGGTGAAAGTGAAGCTGTCACTTTCTTCTTCTTTTTTTGTGTGAAAGAAGAAGAATATGTATGCTATAAGTGTATCAAGTATCAACTTTGCGTGTACTTTTTAATCCCAATTTTACCATTTATACGTTACTCCCAATTTAATCCAAAATTAGGTTTTGTTTCGGATTTTTTTTCCCCCTATATATTGTCTAATTGATTGGTAGTTAGTACGTAATTCGATCGACAAGTGCAAATTTGTGTTCTGACCAAGTATGTATGTATTTTGTATTTGTATTTTGTAAAGTACACATATTTTGATTGAAGGTTATGTTTTGTGTTTATTTTAAAATTTTTTCAAGTTTTTAAAGTTGAGTGTACGATTGTAAAATTTAGATGACGCTATTTTTCGACTTTTACTCCTAAATTTTTATCAAATATAAATTTTTATTTTGTTTAAAATCAATTCAAAATAACTTCAAATAAATATAAATGGTTTTTACTTACATTTTTAATACAATGCTTTTATTCACGGCATACACATAACAAGGCAATGTAAATATTGTAGTGACCGTTAGCATTGTGACGTCATCCTGGTCGTTTTATATGAAACAAATGAATAAAATTAAAAAAAAAAAATTTTTAAAAAAATTTATATGCTCACGACCTGAGTGACGTCACAAAACAAATGAAAAAATTTCTTTACATTGCCTTGAAATGTGTATGCCGTGGCTTTTATTTAAACTTCACAACACGAACACAAAAAGTATCAAGTATTCAGAGATTCCTTCACGAGAAACGTATGAAATTCATAATTTTTACATTTTTATAAAAATTTATCTGAGAAAGCTCAAAAACTGGTCTGAGAAAGCTCTAGTCTGAAGCTCTTTCGAATTGAAATTGAATAGAATGAATGGGGATTGATGACTGTGTTTGTAAATTGCTTTATGATCAATACATATATGAAAAAAACAAGAAAAAACAAAATCATTGTAAAAATGAAACTATACATATTTATATGTTGTTATACATATTATATGTATATCTACATTATGCTTAAAACAAATGATTTTAGTTGTTGTGTTTTTTTCTTTATAGTTCTGTGTCATTTTTTTTGCAGCTGAAAAAAATTATATTTGTTGTTTCGATATTTTTTGGCTTGATTTTTTCTTTGCTTTTATGTTTTTTCTTTTTTCAAGCATTTTTTATTTTTGTTTGCTTATTTCGATCCTATTCTTGACCTACCTCTACAAATCTGTTTTACATTGATATTTAATTTTATGGAATTATTAAATGAATTTATAATTATAATATTTTTCGTTGGTCAGTAAAATTTGATAATATAAAAAGATAATTTTGAAGGGGCATTTTTAAAATGTCAAAAATATTACATTTTGTTTCTAAAAATTGATGAGAGGAAGTTTTATATTTGGCGCCGTATAACTTGCGCCCTGTTGCAGTAATCTTTTTGGTGTCTTAGGGAGTTTTGTAGAGAATAAAAAGCAGAATATTGTGCAGAAATTTTAAGTCAATGCCTTTACAGGGTCCCGAGATATTTACCTTTCAAGTCGGATGTTTTTACGAAAACGATCAAAAATAGAATAAAGTGTTAATTTAAATGTTTTTATATTTCTTGTCTTGTTTTAAAATTTATTTTGAAAACAAACAAAAAATACAAGAAAAGCGTAAAAAAGGATAATTTTAAAAATGCCCCTTCAAAATTATCTTTTCATATTATCAAATTTTACTGACCAACGAAAAATATTATAATTATAAATTCATTTAATACCTAATTCCATAAAATTAAATATCAATGTAAAACAGATTTGTAGAGGTAGGTCAAGAATAGGATCGAAATAAGCAAACAAAAATAAAAAATGCTTGAAAAAAGAAAAAACATAAAAGCAAAGAAAAAATCAAGCCAAAAAATATCGAAACAACAAATATCATTTTTTTCATCTGCAAAAATAATGACACAGAACTATAAAGACAAAAAACACAACAACTAAAATCATTTGTTTTAAGCATAATGTATACATATAATATGTATAACAACATATAAATACATATGTATAGTTTCATTTACAATGATTTTGTTTTTTCTTATTTTTTCATAATGATCATAACATAAAGCAATATACATTAAAAATCTCGAAAAGGGAGAAGATATAATATAATATATTTTAATGCTTTTTGTGTATATAGAATAGAAATACACAAATAATGTAAAACAGCTGTTTTCGCTTGCGTGTGTGCATTTAATCTTCAGAACATAACGTAAAACAAAATTAACTATTGAAAGCTTTTTCTTTTTCATAAAAAAGACAAATGTGATACCTCCTTCTCTGCCCGCACAGGGCCTGTTTACGGTTTTGTTTCATTTCCTTTTCGCATCTCTGTTATATTTTTATACTTTTTGCGAACAGCTTATATCATGGTAAATAGAATAGGAAGGTATACTGAAAAGGGGGTTTTAACCTAAAATAAAAAATATCAGTTACAGATGACGTAGCTGCGACGACTTTTTGAATTTTTAGAAATAAAAACTGTTGTATATGCTATTGTAAGTTCACAATAATTATACATATATGTATACATTTTTAGTTTGCAATTCTTCAAAGTTTTTTCATTTTCTGTTCAGATTGCTTTCAATTAATTAATTGTATAAAATTTATACTAATATTTTTCTCATCATTTCTGTGAAATATCGAAAGTATACATTTTTTGCTACCTAAAATATTTTATATATTTTAGGTAGGTATTTATATACATTTTATCAGAATCACATCCTCATATCCCATACTTTATAAGCTCATATTATAAAAAATCTAAAAATAAAATATTTGTTTTAATTGTGTAAATTTTTCTTTTTCATTTAATTTTATCGTTTTTATTGTACCATCACGACCGCTTGTCTTCAAATACAAGCAATCATTTATATCATCTGAATAATTAATTTGCATTAAATGTGTCACACCAAAATGATTATGAAGATTTTTTAAAGTATATTTCAATTCCACAATATTATTTTTTAATGAATACAAATAAACATGTCCTTGACGGTTACATATTAAAAACCAACGATTTTTTATAATTCCTGCCGTTGTAAACCATTTTTCTTTAATTGATGATGGTAATTGAAAATTAATATGATACAATGGATTTTCAATATTTTCATATGAATTTATATAAATACAATTACCATTATCATCACATAATAATATTTCTTTAGTTTCATCACATATAAAAATTGATTTAATATAACTTTTTGTAATTTCAATCCACTTCTCAAACATATTTTTTTCAGATGGAAATCTGAAAAATTTAACTTTTTCTTTTGTTTTTCCTGTATAATTTTTACAGGACATCACCACACATTTAACCATTTTAATAGATTTTTTTTTTCCAATAATATATAGTCAATTATAGTTTTTAAATATATTTAAATTCACTTTATTTATAAAATAATACAATTTTATCACTAGCCACTATGCAAACTACATATAAAAAAAATGTAAACAAAAACTTTTACGTCGCAGCTACGTCATCAACTTATTGTAATGTCACTAAAAAACGAAAAAAAATCTCCGCCATATTGCTTTTCAGCATACCTTCCTATTCTATTTACCATGCTACCAAACATGTTGAAACTCGAACGAAACAAAACTCGAATCAAGTTAAGTACTACCACCCCCGCTTCATAATTTGTGGATGCTTTTTGAATTTTAAAATTTAAATATAAACAAAAATGTCGTTTAATCTACGTTTCTCCAAATATCACACTACACAAAATTTTTCCGTGTAGAAATAAATAGCAAAACAAGAAAAATTGTTTCGACATGAACACAATAGGGGAGAGCGCCCAACAGTGAGACACTTTTTTTTTGTTTGGCTATATCTCAGACACTGTTTAACATTTTCAAACGAAATAAGTTTTGTTTAAATTAGTACCTAGTTATCTTTACTAATTTTAATTATTCTCAAATTTATCTCTCACTGGCAACTTACAATTTAAAAAAATTGTGAGCTGCCTATCTTGTATCACTGTTAGAGACAGGCTTCATACAGTGAGACACTACAAAAATTCACTTTAAAAAATACAAATTTGTTTTTTTTTTTAAATTTTTATTTCCATTTCTAATTAATTTAAGAAACGTCCAAAATAAAATAACATTTTAATAGTAGGTACAGTGTCTCACTGTTGGTTCATTTAGCGTGTCTCACTGTAGGTGAACATGTTATTTTACATTCAATTAAAATTCTTGAATTTTAAATTATTTCTAACCACTATTCTAACGTAATATAAATGTAAAATACACTTCAAACTTTAAAATTATTAAGCAATTGTATGTAATACATTTCACAGTTTTGACTTATATCGATCACAGCAACTACACAAAAAAAAAACTTTTGACAATCAAATTCTTTTAAGTGGTTGTCAACGATGCGATTCACTTCGCAGGTGCAAGCAGCCTAACAGAACTAGTGATGGCTGCTAATAGCAATAGCAGCTAAAAATTAGCTGCTAATGGTATTTAGCAACTGCTAACTGCTATTCATTTTAAAAAATAGCTGCTACTGCTAATTTTGAATCAGAATGAAACAAATATATGTAACATGCTGGCTGCTAGCTGCTAACTACTAACTTGCTTTGCTTGCTTGCAGAAACTGCCATTTCTAATACTAATATCTTTTTTTTTTATTGATGGGAATTGGGTGATGCTGATGCATCAACTCCTGTAATTGTAAATTTGTACCTGCATAAGTAATATGTAGGACAGGTAGGTCTAGGTATAGTACAAAAATTTGGGTATGCTAATTGGTAAATGCTAATATTTTTTTTTGATAAGTAAATTTGTACCTACAAATCTGCAACGTTACATATTTTGAAATTAGAATGATATCAATTATTTAAAATTGAATGAAATTTGACTATATGACCTGTATGTTGTTTTTATGGGTGTTTAAAAACAAAAAGGATACTTGGATTGGAAAGCCCAGATTATCCTTTTTATTTGAAATAATTTTATGAATAAGACTTTTCAAATTCATAAAAATATTTTATACCTTATTTTTTTACTTTAGATAAGTATAAGAAAAATTTGGTTTCATGTGTTTCAAGTGTAAAAGCAACGAAACAAGAAACAATTCAAAAAAATATGCATTTAGCAGTTAGCAGCATGTTACATAATAAATATAATTATATTTGTTATATTCTAATTCAAAATTAGCAGTTACTGCTAATTTTAGCTGCTAACTGAAATTAGCTGTTTTCGACATCACTAAACAGAACAGTTCTGTATATAGACAAACAATAAATTCTTAGTTGTGTGAAACATGTTCGAACATATCGTATGAAAGATATTGCAGTTGTCTCACTGTAGGAACTGTCTCACTGTTGGGCACTCTCCCCTACTGAGCTTTATGTTTTAAATTTGGTGCCTATTGCGAATATCACCAATCGATCGATGAAATGTCAATCGAAAAATTTGGTATTGCGAGCATCGATTACAGTCGAAGCAAGTTCGATTACAGTCGAACCCGTTTCGATTGTATTTTTCTTCACGTATGTTATTCTATTGACAGTAGTTGTTTTATTTTCGTGGTGTATCTTATGGTTAAAAAGTCTTTTTTGTAAGTTGTTGTTAATTTTTCGGTTTTAAAATGATGTAAGTATAATTATTATTTATTAATTTTAATTTAGTTCTATAATAAGAAATTAATAAATATTTCTTGTTTTTTTTTTTAACGAAACTGAAATGTTTATTTTAATTTATACCTTTTATGAAATGTTATTTGTTTTTTCTTTTCTATTTAGAACAATATTTAATATTATAGGGTCTCATAATATTAATTTCTCAGCCTTTAAAAATCAGACATAATAAAATTTATAGATTTGAAAAACTTTAATCAAGATCCGGTAGAAAACTTTTTCTCTCAAATTAGAGCACGAAACCCAAATAAACGTAATCCATCTTTATATGAATTTGGAGCCGTATTTGCTAAAATTCTGTCCATTGAATTTGTTTTCTTCAAAATTTTCAAATTGTGAAAAAGATTTAGATGAAATTGTTGATATGTTGAACATGTAGATTGGAATACAGTAGTGCAATTCACTCGGAAAATCAAGAACACATAGCTGAAACCGATTATAATGATATCCAAACTAGATAAAAGTTTTTGGGAGGAAATGTTCACTAAATATTCTAATTGTGAAAGAGGTGAAGAAGCTAGTCAAGTTGTTCAGGGAAATAATGAAAATGAAAGTTACTTCTTTTTGCAAAAAATATAATAAATGACGATAATTATATGAGGAATATACATATGTACGTGTTTACAAAGTGTTAAAAAATTTTATATGGATGGCACATTTCAATACTGTGCTAAATATTTTTATTAATTATATACTATTCATTGCTTTGCAAACTTTAAAAATAAGAAGTGCAGAATTAAATATAGGACAAAAAAAAACCGTTTATAAGTATAAAACAACTTATGAACCTTCACAACTGAACAAATTTTTAAATTCGAATTTTTAAAAAAAGTGTCAACCTTTTTCCTATAATAGTCTAAAAAGTTAAAATAGTGTATGGTATAGTATTGTATATTGTCGGTACTTTCATTAATGCGTCGTCAACCTACGTCGACGACTTGAATGCACTGGAATAGTAATCAGTAATCATTTCTGTTTTCGATCCGTCAGTGAAGATGAAGATTTTCTTAATAATGTTATTGGAAGTTGTTCATTCTTATCTTTGAGGTATGAGAAAAGTGTAGGGTTTTCTAAAGTCATATTTGGTTTTTCTATAATCGGTTCTGGGTGCCTAATTTGATTAAAGGTGTCCAAAATGAATTAATGTCCTTTGTTCTCCAAGCTAGTCTTTATACTGAAACTGTTGAGGTAGGATTGTGTCAGTGTGTTAACATTAACAGTTTGCCACCGGGCCAACGTATCGGTCTGACAATCGCTAAATACATCCAGTGTACTCAGTTCACAATTCTTGCAGAAGGTTCTCTTGCATGCATAGAAAGCATTTAGCAATATAGTTTAACCGTACTCCTCAGCTGAAAATAAATTTTATGTTGGAAAAAGTCTATTTATTTCGGAACGAACTAAAACATCTACAAAAATAAGAAATCTACAAAAATAAGAAGAAATCTACACAGATGAAAAAAACTTTGCATAAAAAAATCACAAATCACAAAAATAACGATTTTTAGGTTACTACCTAACTTCACAAATGTTAAACAATCAATTTATTTTCATTTTCCGGACGAAATAAATGGAACTTCATTTATTTCGGTTGGATATGAAAATAAAAGGTCTCCAAAGGACAGCCAACGCCATCTGTGAACATCTAGATTTTCAACTCTTATTTATTTTCAGCTGAGTATCACTTACGAAATCGAAACAGAAAATTTTTTCGGTTCCATTTATTTTGGTTTTTCTTACATAGGTTTTGTATAGGCAAAATATCTTATTTTCAGCTGAGTAGTACCCTTTAGAGTCGAATATTATGCCAAGATATTTGTCTTCGGAGGAGAGTTTAAGAGTGTCAGCTTGGAATCTATGTGAATTCCATTCAAGGTATTTTGTACTTTGTAAAAAATTGAAAAGAAGCAAATTATGTAAATAAAACTACATAAATAATATTTGTGTATTTTTTTTTTTTATTACAAAAGAACATAAGTAATACATTTTAATCATAATTTTATTTTATACGTTTTTATTACAATATATAAATGTACTAAAAAAATTTTATTATTTATATTATTTAACTGTAAAATAAGTAAATAAAAAAATAAAATTAAAGAAAAAGAATATAAATGAAATATTTAAATTTGTACTATGTTAAGTTTTTAATGTTTTATTTGAAATTGCATCAGTATTTTTTTTTTTTTTTTTTGACGAAATATACGAAACAAATGAATAAGAATTATTTTATGTAAGTAATCACTATGTTATTTATTTCTAAAAAAAAAAAAAACTAATTTCTAATACATATAGAAAGAAAATAAAAATAAAGAATAAAATAATAATACATAACCTAAAGTTAAAATTTTTAAGGAAGAAATTTATTTTAATATAATAAAGAAATTTTCATATATTTCTTATATATATAATACATTTAATCTACTAGTATTTTATTGTAATAACTAGGCGTCTTATTTATTTAAATAATTTTAAAAAACGAAATGTTTTATTTTATTTTTGTATGGTATATAAAACATTTGTTTCGTTTATTTTATAATCAAATCGCAATTAATAGATTTTTTTTTTTTTAAATCTTAAATTTAATTTACACATTTACGAAAATTATTAACGACACTGCGTAATATTTTCATTTATTATTTTTTTCTTTCTGTTTTTATATTAATTAAATTAATTGTAATACTTAAGATTCAAATTAAGATTTGCATAATATAATATGTATTATGTATTAAATATTTTAATATATATTGTAAGTATAAAATGAATGTTATATTTTATAAATTTTGTTTTAAACTACAAAATTCTACTGTTTTTTTTTTAAATATGTAATTATTATAGTTATAAAATGTTTTATATGTATTTTTTTTTTTATTTATGTATTATTATATATTTTAATTTTTTTTTTAAATTCTAATAATTTTTTTTTATCTTAAGAAATTGAATATAAGTTTGTAAAATGTTAAAAGATAAAGAATCTGTTTTTTTTTCTTGTTTGTTAGAATACTGTATTGGCAAGTATAAAAATTAAATACATAATTACATGATTTTTTACAATATTTTATTTATGTATACTCGTATGTATGTGTTAAAGATGAATAACGTACATATTTTATGAATTTGAATGAATTATTTTTTTTATATATATTTAAATACGATTTCTCACTTAGTTATATCAGAGAAAAAATAAAAACGTTCCAATGAAATGTAAATTAAATTAGAATTTCATGAATTAGATAATTTTAATTTTGAGCACTTCATAATATGTTAAGATTATTTTGTGAAAAGTTAAATTTATTTCAATATTTTTCAACTGATTTCATTATAGTGTACGTGTATATTTAGTGAATAAACATTAAGGAGCACACAAAGAAACATCAATAGATTAATCTTAACGAAAACAATGTTTGAATTAACATCGGTGTTACATATGTATTATGATGGACTGATGATATGAAATTATCTGATTACATTGTAATGCAAATTTTTAATTTGCAGTTTGTTTCATTTTATTCATCATCTTACTTTTTTTTGTATTAAAAAAAAAACATTGATAGTTGATCATAGTTGATGTTCGTTTGTGCTTGTTCAATATGTTTATCCACCAGGCTTTAATTAATGTAAATTGAAATTCACAAAAAGAAAAAAATAAAGAAAGAGAAATTATACATTTTATTTTTACTAGTTTTTAAATCATTAAGAGCCCTAAACTTCAAAAAAATTAATTCTTATTCTAATTGAAGTAAAATGTATCTTTATCTCTTAATAACGCTGAAACTTAGTGTTAGTTTTGGCTTCGAGATAATTCTTTTTCGTACAGTCATACAACGAATTTATCCGCGCAAAATATTTTCTTTTAAAAGTTATTTTACTAAAAGTTTAGTTCGAAATTGCACCAGTAGTTTTTTTTCGACACTGATTATTCATAATGCAATTAATATTTCGTATAATTAAAAATATTTAACTTTAATAATCTTGAAAAATTTAATTAAATATTACGCTTAATCGAGTTGCAACTAATATTCTCGTATTAAATCAGTCGTGTTTTAACGGTTGTAAAAAGAATAAAATAATAAAGCATGAAACCTTTGGTTTTGATTGAAGTGGTACCTATATAATTTAAATAATAACATAATATTCAAATGAATAATAACGGGAAAAAAAATATAAAAAATGTGTAATTTCTCCCTCTTGTTTTTTCTTTCATAAAATTTTATATTAGAGATTATTCAATTTTTTTTTATTTGGATTATCACTAAAGAATTTTTTTTATCTCCACTGATAATTCAAATTATTATCGACTTGTTTTCTGTTTTTCTATAAATTAAAACAGAAGCAATAATAATATAATATTAATAATATGCACTTTTATAATAGTTATTTTCTTTAAAAATTTACTTTTAATATTTCCAATTCAAATTTCTTACCTATTTTTCCATTGTTGAACTGTAATCATGTATGTATTTTTTTTTTATAAACCAATCCTTTTCAAATTGACTACTTACCACATTATTTTAAATATATTTTTCTATAGGTATACCATATTCTTTCTTTTTTGTTTTAGAAATTTTCAACACCATTCATCCCTTGTTTCTCAAACTGAAGTGATGTTTGATTTAATTAGGCAAATCAAATAACTTTTAGTTTTTCTTTTCTCAAAATAAATCAATCTTAAATTTTCTTCGTTTTTAAATTATAATAAATTTGTAGTAACTAGTATATACAAAAAAAAAAAACTAAGTAAAATAAGTATAATTGAAAGTAAAATAAAATTTTTTTATACATAAAACTATGTAAATTCATTTTTGTAAATCAAAATAAATGAGAAGCCAAAATCTTTTGTTTGTTCATTAAAAAAGAAAAATTTTGAAATTTACGAAAATTACAAAATTGACAATTTACTTAGTAAATAATAAAATTTTCTTATTTTAAAACAAAATCACGTACCTACACATATTAAAAATAAAATATGTATATTGGAAAAATTAAAAATTTCACAATTAACGCTGGTTTCTTTAAAATTTGCATTTGCACACTTAAATCCCAATATCGTTTTACATTAATTGGTTTTTTTTTTGCATTATTTTGGATTTTTATGCTATTCGATTTACAAGTGGCATTTTGCGACGATTATGATGTGTTGTTGTAACATTTTGTTGCTGTTGAATTCGTTGTTCAAATATTTCAGCTGGACTTATTGAATAATTTACATCCAATCTTGCTTTTTTTGATAATGATGATGATGATGAATTATGGATATCATTGATATCAGATGATAAATCACAATTACGTTGATGGTGTAGCTGTAGTGATCTATGAAGAGCATCCTTATCATCCTCTAAATCAATTGCATCATAAATATCAGTTACCTAAATTTGAGGAAAAAAAATGAAAATTCGTTATCCAAATTTTTATTAATATAAAACTGTTTTTGAATAATTTAAATAATTTCAACATACCTCAACATCAAATTCTTTATTATCATCATCAATGCCTGCTCGGCCTTTTCTTTTCATTGTTCTATTATGTTCATCATCTTCTTCATCTTGTGTTTCAACTAAATGTTCATCTAAATCATGTTCTTCATGTTCTGATTCACTGTTTTCTTCATTATCTTCAGATTGTACATCATTCTCTTCACTAATTTCTTCATCACTATCACCAGTACTACCATGTTTCATTTCTCCACGTTCTAATGCTTCTAAATTTTCTGGATACACCATTGCTTTACGTATTGCCATTGGATCTTTACGAGACCATTTCTGAACTTCTTCATCCATTTTTACTATTTTAGCTGGATTCATTGCCCATAAGCAGCCTTTACGTTGACCACCATTTGTTATTGGTTTTTCAATTTTTTCAAAACATTTATTTAATGATAAATTGTGTCTAACACTATTTTTCCAACCATTTGGTGCTGTTTTAAAATATGGAAAATGTTCACACATAAAACTATAAATTTCTGATACTGGTAATGAACCGCTGCGGGAATTTTTTAATGCCATTGCAATTAAACATGAATAAGAATATGCAGGCTTAGGATATTCATGTTCTATGGGTTTTAATGATGATGATTTTGTTGTTGTCTTTGTATTCGATGATGTGTGATGGGAATGATGCTGATGATGATTATGATTATGGTGAAGATGATGATTTGATGTGTTTATACCATTTCCCATGTTATTTTTATTATTTTGTACTAGAATACTTCTTGAAAGAATTTTATTTGATGTTGAATTTTGTTGTTGTATTACATGTGTAGTTGTTGTGTTGCTATTATTTTCATTTATCATAATATTGCCACTGTTATTTAGACTAGTCAATAGCTCTTTTTGATTATTTTTAATTGCAATATTACCATTAGCAATACCATTCATTCCTCCAGATAATTTAACATTATTCGATTGTTTCAAACGATTATATGAAATACTATTTGAAAATGTTAAACCGCCAATACCTGGACCTAATTTAATTGTATTTGTTCCAGTACCAGATGATAAAATATTTGATGTTGCAGTTGTTGGTATTGCTACAGATGATTTTTGATTATTAATTTTAATTGATAATTTATTATCATTTTTTAAATCAGTTGATGATAGATCTTTTTTAATATTTTCAACAAGATTACGATTATTATTATTAATTGATGTAACTGTTGTTGCAAGCGGTGATGGACGTTGATAATATTGTTTATTTTCATGTTGTACAACAACTGAAGGAACTTTCATTTGATGAGGAGAAAATGTTAAATGGCTTTTATTTTCTTTAGGGCTTGCTGGTGGTGAATTATTTATTTTTGAATTTGTTGTTGTTGATGTTGTTGTATTTAAATTAATTTGAGCTTTTGATGAATTTAATAATGATGATGTAATCAAAGGCATTACAGAATTTGGATTAACACAAGCACCAACATCTGCATAAATATCTGTTGTAGCTGACCATTTTGGTCCACTAAGCCATGATAGTTCACCATCATTTGTACCTAAATCTAAATCTAATGATGTTGGTAAATCATTAAGTAAAGATGAAAATTCATTTGAACCACCGCCAACAACTGTTGCAACTTCTGACCGTATATCAATATCCAGCATATCTTGCATTGAATCTGATATATAAAAATCTAAAATCGGACCAGACGAATCCTGTCAAATAAACATATATAAAGAGAAAAATTATAAAAATTGGTCCATAACTATGAATCTCAAAAAAATAAATTAAATTTAAAACTAAATTGGAATATTTTCAAAACTACAAAACAAAATGGTTAGAAAAATGTTTGTTGTCTTTTTTATTATTGAGATCTGCTAGGTATCAAATGAAATTTATTATCTTTTTAAACTAAAATAATTCAACGGTTATGAAGTGACTTATTTTTCAAAAACACAGTGAGTACACATTTTGACATAAGTATGTGACTTTTTCTATAAAATTTTATATCGATTACCGCCCCTGGATTTATAACAGCACGACAACACCATTATTATTCAGACTCCAAAAAATTAAGAGAATTTCCCAAAGAATAAGTGAGTAAAATTCCCCAACTTCCCATCATCCCCACCTTCATTTCTCCATTCTCCAGCGATTATTTTATACACAAAAAACACACACATCTACACCATACACACACATCCTCAATTCTCCAAAACATCATTTTTATATATCATAGCAATTTCAATGTGTGTACTTCACCATGGCGGAAACAAAAGTACAGTCGCGCCAAAACACATCGGGGTTGAGATTTGTTGGTTCTTTTTTTCACACCCTTTTTTCTGTCTCATTGTCATTTTTCAAAAAAAGAAAATTAAATAAAGTAAAAAAGAAAAAATTCTTTTTGTTTTTAGCTTAAATATTTTAATAAAATTTTCATTTTAATAAAAATAAAGAAAGCAATTCACATATAAAATGAAATTCATACATGAAAATATAAAGAATTGTCTAAAATTGAAACTTCTTGTTTTTTTAAATATTTTCCTTCATTTATGTTGCTAAGTAAAAAATTTTAAAAATTAAAAAATAGAAACAATCACAAAGCACAAATATGTGTACAGCTAAATCATAATAGATAAATATAAAAATCATTCATGAACAAAATGTTTTTAGTACTTAGTATGATAAAAATAAAATAATGTTGAATCGAAAAGCTTCTGCTTCTCTGGAGGAACAACAAAACTTATCGCAATGTGTGTAGTGACAGCCATTGCTGTTTAGACAAATAAACTCTAAAAACTTTTGGGAAATTTTTACAAAGTCGAAATAGGTACCGTGTAAAATTTTAATTATGAAAAAAATGGTAGATTATTGTGGTACTTTTATGAAACTTTTTAATTATTAAAATTAAATATAACAGAAATGATGGTTTTATATTACCTACAATAAAAATTATGTACATACTGCATACATATAATTATAATATATAGATATACATAGGTACTAAATTTTGTTTTATAACAAAGGTTATTGATCCGGAATTATTTTATTTAAAGAGTAATAGAATTTATACATTTATGTACCTATAGGTATGTACATATATACATAGGTACATCTAGATAATACTACATAGTACATAAAATATTGTACCTACTTGACTAGATACAGACTGACTATAGCGTATTGAGAAAAGTTCTGCGGTTGAGGTAGAATGGTAGAAACTTTAGATAGACAATTTGAATTAAAATTTGAAATCGTATTGAATAATTCCAGTCCAGTATACCCAAATTGTAAGAGAGCAACTATCGGGTGTTTCAAAGAAAAATAGTAATAAACGTATTTATTTACAAATATGTACATAACAAATTTTTCAAAATAAGTAAGATTTTTCTTGAAAAAGATTCACTTTAAATATACCTATAAGAATTGCCACTTCGAAAACGTCAAATGGTCGTTTTACTGCATAGTCATGTATTCGTAAACATATGCTTTGTGCAAATTACTGCAATGGCAATGCAGTTCCCTATTCGTAAACGTCAAAATCACGTCAACGTCATGCAAAAACTTGCCAATACGGCAGTCGGCAGTGAACAAAATTATACTGCAGCCAGAGATGCCAATAAAAATTTCAGAATCCGGCTAAATCTGGCCGGTTTAGCCGGAGAAAATTTACTTCAAAAAAGCTAAAAAAACAGCTAACAATGTTTTTGCCCATTTCCGGCTAAAAAACAGGCTATTACATATATTTTATTGAAACAAACTGGGTAATGTTAAATTTTTGAACTCGTGGTGTTTGTCTTGCATATTGTTGATTATATAAGGAGTAAAAATGTTAAGGAAGCAAAAGGTTTTTCTTTAAAAAAATAAATTCGAATGAAAATAAATTCATTAGTTCACTTTATTTGAATTAATATAGTAATTTAAAAAAAAACAAGAAAAAATTCACAAAAAATGAATAAAATAAAAAAAATTGACAAAAAAAAGGAACGTTTAGGGTTCATTTGAAATCGTAAAAGTATGCAATGCGTAATTTTACGATCTCGTAATTCAAAGTGACGTGAAAGCAACTTGTAAAACACTAATCGTAATTGTAACTTAACTCTTCAAAAATTTGTTTATTTGTTTAAATATAGCCGGAAAACGGCTAAATTGGCATACCTGACTGCAGCATTAAAATCCAACTTTTTTGACATATGTACGACTTTTGTTGTTTAAGAAAAAAAATGAAAGAAAACAGTTTACATAGGTATTAACTATGTATGTATGTACATATTTTATTTAGGTATAATTTTTAATTGTTGTATAGAAATTTTTCACTTTTCTTATTACTCTTTTTTGCAATAAAACTAAAACAATATTATTTCTAGCACATCTTTTCTATTTGAATTTAACACGCAAATGTTTTAAATCTGGCCTTGCTCAGAATTTTCATTTTTTACAATACATTATATACATACATACATAATATCAAACATTATACATTATACAGTGGAAGATAACTCATTTTTATTTCTTTGAAAGTTAAGATCAAATACGTATTGGGGAACGTCAAACAACAGATAATAGAGGTGATGCAACTATGACATCAATTTTGATGATGACCAATGCTAACGCAGCGCAGTTCGATCGATCATCAACTGACGATAAATTTTTACCGTCAATTTTATTTTTGTGTTTTTCGAGGTTTTACGAACAAACAAGTACAGTTTAATGTTTAGTTTACCAAAACAAGACATTCTTTAGTTGAAACTAATTTTAAAATTCTCAGTTCTTTATAATTATTAAGCCGTTAACTTCTAGATAAAAATAAAACTGTTTTTGAATAATTTAAATAATTTCAACATACCTCAACATCAAATTCTTTATTATCATCATCAATGCCTGCTCGGCCTTTTCTTTTCATTGTTCTATTATGTTCATCATCTTCTTCATCTTGTGTTTCAACTAAATGTTTATCTAAATCATGTTCTTCATGTTCTGATTCACTGTTTTCTTCATTATCTTCAGATTGTACATCATTCTCTTCACTAATTTCTTCATCACTATCACCAGTACTACCATGTTTCATTTCTCCACGTTCTAATGCTTCTAAATTTTCTGGATATACCATTGCTTTACGTATTGTCATTGGATCTTTACGAGACCATTTCTGAACTTCTTCATCCATTTTTACTATTTTAGCTGGATTCATTGCCCATAAGCAGCCTTTACGTTGACCACCATTTGTTATTGGTTTTTCAATTTTTTCAAAACATTGATTTAATGATAAATTGTGTCTAACACTATTTTTCCAACCATTTGGTGCTGTTTCAAAATATGGAAAATGTTCACACATAAAACTATAAATTTCTGATACTGGTAATGAACCGCTGCGGGAATTTTTTAATGCCATTGCAATTAAACATGAATAAGAATATGCAGGCTTAGGATATTCATGTTCTATGGGTTTTAATGATGATGATTTTGTTGTTGTCTTTGTATTCGATGATGTGTGATGGGAATGATGCTGATGATGATTATGATAATGATGATGATGATGATTTGATGTGTTTATACCATTTGCCATTTTGTTTTTATTAATTTGTACTAGAATACTTTTTGAAAGAATATTTTATAATCTGGCTTTGTTCAGAATTTTCATTTGTTATAATATCAAACATAATACAAATTAACCCTAGGATCGCCTGATCAACATTGTCAAATTCCGAATGTATACATTTGTATACGATCAGGCAATCCTAGGGTTAAGTGGAAGAGAACTGATTTTTATTTCTTTGAAAGTTAAGATCAAATACGTATTCGGATTCGGAAACGTCAAGGTGATACAATTCAACTATGACATCAATTTTGATGATGACGAATGCTAACGCAGCGCAGTTCGATCATCAACTGACGATAAATTTTTACCGTCAATTTTATTTTTGTGTTTTTCGAGGTTTTCCGAACAAACAAGTACAGTTGACTGTTTAGTTTACCAAAACAAGACATTCTTTAGTTGAAACTAATTTTAAAATTCTCAGTTCTTTATAATTTTTAAGCCGTTAACTTCTGGATAAATAGGTATATGTAGTTTTAAGATCAATACTTATTCTTGAATCTTGATCAATCTAATCTTGAATTTTGAAGAAAAAAATATATACAGAACTATCCTAATAAGATTTTCAATTTTAAAACTCAATCAAAAAAAAATTCCAATTTTCAATCACCTTGTATCTTTATACCTTTCTCAGCAAAAATAAAACAAAATACCTATACATATAATACATAAGTAATTTTCAACTATGTAGGTATCTGAATAAAATCAAAAAATTTAAAATAAAAATTTAACCATCTCACAAAAGGATGGAAAAATTCTAAGAATTTAAATCTTTATTTATTTATTTTTTATTTTTATCTTGAAATGACTGGATCTACTATTTCTTTCTTCCCGCCATTTTCTTCCTTGAATAAAAATAAAATGTATGTGCGTACATAATCATAATATATGTAGCTCTAAAGTTAAAAGTCTAAATTCATAATAATAAAATGCATTTTTTTATATTTTTATTTATTTTTTTCGTTGTAGAGAGGTCTGTTACATATTATTATAACATAGTGTGTTTTTGTTTTGAAAACTCGTTCCTTTTAAATGAACATAAATAAAGTATGTATGTACATCAGGAGGGAAGAAAAGGCTACAATATATAAAACAAACCTTTTTTTCTTCTTACACTTAAACTTTTTTTTCTGAATTTATTTTTTTCTTTTTTAAAGTGAAGTGAATTGAATTAAAACTGGAATTTTGTTTCCCATACGAAGAATTTGTAAACATCATGATCATATAAATACGTAACATGTGCGATAGCGCATATTATTGTTTTTATTGAACTTTCTGTATATTTATACAAAAAAAAACTTATAGGTAGTTATGTACATACATTGGTGTAAAAGATATAAATGCATGCTTGTATGTACATATTGAGTTAAATTGCATTGTGCATTGCAATTCACAGTGGATTACAAAAAATTATTTATGATAAAAATATCGATTTATGTATACAATTTCTATTGTACTCTTTTTTATCGTATGTGTACCTATGTAGATATTGTTTAATTTAAAAAAAATGGATAAAAATAATCATTTATAAATTATGAAATTCAAAGTTGTTTTTTTGTAAACAGAGATTGTTTTTTAAAAATATTAAAAGCCAAAATAAGAAATTTTTTTAATTTATTGAGCATGAAGTATCTACTTACTGACATTGAAATTTTTATTTAAACCAAGTTTTTAATTTTACATTCATAATTAGAAAAAATAAAATTAATAAAAGTATTATGAACATTCATTATAAAATTTCCCGCTAAAAATATTATTTTCTATATAGAAATAAAATAAAAATGTCAAAGACCCTCATATGTACGTAATTCAGACATTTTTACAGTTTCTTTCTTCATATCTCATTCTCAACATTCAATTTTATTTTATTTTTATTTCACTTCACTTCTTTTTTATTATTTTATTTATAGTGTCTTGTCTACAGTCTACACAATTATAATTTTATACGTCCCTGTCCCCCTTCAGAAAATTAAGTTATGTATATACATATATATCACACATATGTATGTACACGTAGTACGTATTCGAATATATACATTTGGCTGTACAGTACACCATTGATGTATATACTTTCATTTCCCACCATATACCTTCTTGTTTAATATGTATTTCTCAAAAAACAGAATGCAACAAAAAGGAAAAAAAAAACAATTTAATATTTTTTGTCACATGCATATACATTGATGTATGTTTCTTTTTCTGTTTTTTTTTTCTATACCATCTGCTCCTACCAAAAGTAAATATAAATGTTATTATTTGTTGTAAGTGGAAAAAGGATAGTTCTAACAAAAATATAATTTGCCGGCTCACCTAAATGAATATATTTTCTTCGAATTCGAAATATGTGATAGCTATATTGAGGCCTGAGGTACACAAACTTTACACACAGTGCTACAAATACAATTGCTTTATAACATATCTATATAAACATTGTATTGTATTGTATTATTGAAATATTCCCCTCGCTCTTTTATTCCTTTTTTTTCTATTCTAGCCTTCTTAGCCAACACCCGGCATGCTTTACAACTATTATTCGGCAGATTGGCGCAATTTAATAAAACACATTTTTTCAAAATATTTTTTTCTTCGTTTTTCACTTACCGTATATTTATTTGATATTATATCATGAAATCCAGCACTTAGATCCTCGAATTCAAACATTTTTTAAATTAATTTATCAAAACACTGTCCTTTAAAAATTATTTATTTATTGTTTTTAAAATTTATTATTGTAAGAAAAAAAACTTTCTAGTTCCACTACGCACCACACACCCCATGCAACTAAATAAAATATTGGAGAATTTAAATTATCAAAAACAAAATATCTCCATACACATACTAAAAAAACAGTTTGTTTATCATTTTTATTATTCTAAAATCCAATCCAATTCGAAATGTTAACACAACACAATTAAAAATTTCAAAGAGAATATTCACAAGAGAAATCCAAAGCCGTTACACTTTTTTTTAAATTTTTCGTCAATTTTATTGGTCTAAATAGCCCCACGTGACTTCAAGTTCTCTTTATTTCATACCGTTTCTCTTTTAATATTTGATATACCGAATTTATTTTCTTGTTCTCCTTTTCTCTTTCGTTATAGCATGAGAAAATCCAATAAAAAAACAAAAACACCGCTTTATTTAGTTGTATTGTATTGTATGTTGTATGTACTTATTATAGCTTCTGTTCTGTCGTATTCGTTTCGCCGATGGAATAAAAATTGTCTCCTCTTTTTACCAACACATTTTACCAAATTTCAAACACTAATATTTTTTCTTCTATTTATAATAATATAAAATTGAATATTCCGAATCGAGATAGGTATAAATTAAATTATGAAAAAACGAATAGATTGATTTATGGCGGCAAAAATGTAAAATAATTTATTTTTCTCTCTTGTAATTTAATTCAAATTCGAATTTACTATTTATTTGCAAAACTTTCGTAGTTTTTTAATGCACTGTTCAAAATAAATAGCACTTTTATTTTTTAAATTCCACAAAATTTTTTAGACTATATACATTAATTTTTAATTTGACCGGGAAAATTATGTGTAAAAAATAATCAAAATGGCCAATTGCCGGTTAAAAGAAATTTTTATTTTATCTTCCAAATTACAAGATAAATAGAATTTTTTCTTTTGAAAATGTTCTTTTTATTTAACTACAAAAATTATAATTGTATGTAACTGTTATATGTATTTCAGTTTCAAATATTTTTCAAAAAATTTTTCAATTTCGAAGAATTATAGTATAACAAAACCACTTTCTGTTCGTTATGGCATATAGATAGAAAGAAACTAGGCAGAAAATTAAAAATATGGTAGAAGCAAAACCATCTATAATAAAAAAATACATACAATAGTATGTGTTTCATTTTCTTCTGCCTACTATATATATATATTACCTATATATAAGTTGTACAAATATGTGTATAACATATATACATATATTTATATTATTTTTATAATTTTTAATCATATATTTAATGTGAACGTAATACATATATATACTTCATGGCAGCATTTGTTTGTACGTATCTGCGCATGTATAACATCTTATCGACCAAAAATTATAATTTACCTGAATTATTACAATTGAAAAATTTTTTTTCATTTGAATTTTTAAAATCAATATCCGCTTTTTGAATATAAAGTTTAGGTGGAAAGGTTATTAAAATTCAAAAATGTATTTATTCATTATAGAAACTTTTTATTATTTTTCATATATGTGCCTATATAGTATAATATCGATATTTAATTTAAAAAAAAAAAATAAAAATAATGGCAAACATCTTCAAAGATGACACTGAAATTAACAAAATTTTTCAGAATTTCTTAGTTTTATTTTTTAAATTAAATAATAACGAGAAACTACTTCATAAAAAAACAATATGTATATAAAAAAAGCTTAAATTCAATAATCGCTTTAAATGCTCAATTTTAACTTCTTTGTTTAAATTATTTTTTAATAATAATTGAAGCGTTCTTTATCTTTTTTTTGCAATAATTGTTTAGATGTTTCACGAGGAATTTTATCATTTGATGATGTTTTCTTTTTGAATTGTAAAGCTGTCTCAGAAATTGTATCAATAGCTTGTCTTTTACGTTTTTTTCCAGTTAATGGCTGCAAAAAGAAATCTGTACCTGTATCATCATCTGTTGATCGTCCAATAGGAATTCTTATTAATGAACCTACACTTGAAGATGATTGCAATTCTTTAGAATTTTTTACCCATGATGGTTTCGGTGGTACAGTTGTTGGTTCAGATATGATTTTTTTATTTTTTTTATTTTTATTTTTATTTAAAGTTGGAGGCTCTATCTGACCAGCTGACATTGCCTTATTTAATTTATGTCCTATGGATTTTGAAATATTTATAGGCTTTATTTGTAATGGTTCCTCATGAACAGTTCCCCATGAATAATCTTTCATAGTTTCTTTTTTATTTTTATTTTTTCCAACTTTACTGTTTTCGGATTTTTTATGATATTCATCAATTTTGAATTTATGTGATTTTGGAGTAAGTGGTGTTTCTTTAAAACCATTTGATGATGTTTCATTTGAAATAGACTCTTCTTTTACTATACCCCATGAAAATTCTGATATTTTAATTTTATTGTTTTTTGAAGAAGATGGTAATGGTTCTTCATAAATTAAACCTGATGGATTTTTTATTATTGCTGTAATATTTCTCTTTTTCTTTTTAACTTCATCTTTTGGTTCTTCAATAGATACATCTGAAATTTTACGTTTACCTTGTTTAATAATTACATCATCTTTTATTGATTTTTTTAATGGACTAGTTTTAATTGATTCTGCGAAAAAAAAAAAGAAATAATTTTACTTTTGGAAAAATTAATGATAAAATACTACAAAAATTACTTTTATTTGTGTTTTTTTCTTTGTTTAATTGTGATTTATTTGTAATAACATTTACTATTTTCTTTGGTGATGGAGTTTTAATGTTTTCTTCTTCGGAGCTCTTTAATTTATGAAATACAAAAATAAAAGATTTAGAAAAACACATTATATTCGTATGTTTAATTTATATACAACGAGAAAACAAATTAAATAACTTACCATTGGTTTACTGTTTTTAATTTTTTTCTGCAGTAATTTTTCACTAAATTTAAGTGCTTTTTCTACTTGTTTTTCTAGAATTACAAAGTTATTTAAAATAATATTAAAAAATTCTAGTTTTTTATAAGTGTTGTTTTCACACATACCTGGTTTAAGAGATTTTGGAGTTTCTTTCTGATCTTTCTCTTCAATTTCTTTTTTCTGTTGTTTTAGTTTCTTATTTTTGTTAGTTTTTGACTGTTAATAACAAAAATAAAAAAATAAATAGTTTGCATACATTAAAAGTTGAAAAGTATTATTTTTTAATTATGTACCTTATTTTTATTTGGAATTTTAACTTCATTCTTAGTTTGCTCTAACACTTCATTACATCGCTTCATGATACGTGTGATAAAATCATCATTACCTCCGCTTTCCTCTTGTGATGTATTTGTTTTATTATCCTTTGAATCTTGTAAATCATGATGAATTTCAGTTTCATTTTCATCAATATTTTCATCAGAGCTATTCTCGTTTTCATTATCACCACTATTATCATTGTTATCCCCATCATCATTATTATCAGCTTTATCATCATCACCATCAACATTTTTATCAACATTATTGCCAGAATCACTATCATCATCATGATCATGATTGGCATTATCATCATTGCAACTATTTTCAGCATTATCATTATTTTCAATCTTATCACTTTGGTTTTTGTCGTCGGCATTATCAACACTATCACTATCACTACCGTTAGAATTAACATTATCTTCTACAGAACGTTTTTCAAAAATATATTTTAAATTTAAAAATGATATATCATTAGAATTTCTACAAGAATCTTCAACATTAGCATTACTAGGTTTCTCAATGATTTTTGAATAATCATTCAGAGAAATTGGCAATGATTGATGTATATCATTTTCATTCTGTGAAGATTCTGAATCTTTATTTTTAACACTTCCAGTTTGATCTTCATCATGTTTATCATTTAATTTCTTTGATATTTTTTTATTATCTGATGCAATTCTTATTTCTTTTTCTTCACTCTTTGTTTCTCGATAATTTTGTGGTAAATGTAAAGACATTCTTCTTGCTGGAAGACTCTGACGTGTTTTTTTAATTGGAAAAATCTGTTTCTCAATGTTTATCTCAGAAGTTACTGTTGATGTTACAATACTTTTATCCAAAGAAATTTTATCTTTTTTATTTGAATTTATTTGATCATTGTTTATTAAATTCTCATCTAGAGAAGATTTGTGATCGGTAGTAGTTTCTAAAACATTTACAGACATAAGCAATTCACCTTCAACTGTTTCACTTAAATCATCATTATTTATAGTATTTAGTTCTTCTGATGATTTTTGTGTTGCAGGTTCATCATAATTATTTTTCAAAATTGCTGATTCTTCATTTTTATCATTATTTTCTGCTTCGTTATCTAGTTTATTTTCTAAAATTCCAGTAACTACAAGGATTTTTTCCTTCTCTTCTTCATTCTGGTTTTCTGTTGTAGATTTCTGTTTTGTTTCATCTTTTACGTCTTCTTCTTCGTCCTCGCTCGATGATATTATTTGTCTTGATCTTCTTTTCTTTTCGAATTCCTTTTTTCTGTTTACATTTCCACTTTTAGACTCATCATTATCATCATCTTCATCAACGGACATTTTTGCCTCTTCACCTTCTTCCTCCTCTTCCCCCATATCCTCTTCATTTTCTACTTCTTCTTCATCAGAAACAATAAATGAAGCAATTTCTTCATCAATCTCTTCATTATCACCATCACTTCTATCATTATCAGTATCTTGTGATCCTAAACTTTCACCCCGTTCTGGTACTTCATTTTGTTTTAAATATTCTCTTTCTTCAGAATCTAAAGAATCTGAATCACTGACCTCTTCTGCTTCGTCATCAATAAATTCGTTTTTCTCTTTAGACTCTTCTTCTTCTTCTTCTTCTTCATCTTCTGATTCTTCAATATATTTTTTCTTGAAAGACTTTTGAGTATCACTTTTATTACTTGTATCATGATCTTTGGAATCATTATTGCTTATATTTTTCTTTAAGCCAAAAGAATCAATTGTTGTATCTGCAGTGCCTTTAATTGATTGACTCCATGATTTCGCAAAATCATTACAACGACTTTTTAAATTATTCTCATCTTTTTCTTTGTTATTCTTTGAATTATTTAATAATGATAATGATGATGATTCAGATAAATTAAGTATGCCACGTATTTTTGAAGATGACACTGATAAATCCGTTTCATTTAATGATTTATTTTCACTTTCTTTGGTTGATGATGATGATTTATCATTATCTATTGAATCATCATCATCTATAATACGACTTCTAGTTTTTGATGGTATTGGTGTTTTCGGAAATTTTGATGACTTATCATTGATAACTGTTAGATCTAAAATTATGACATTTTGCCGTTTCTTTGATGATGAATTATTATCAATTTTGTTTAATGAATTTTCCTCATATTCCACTAATGTTTCTAATTTCTTAATTTCGTCTTCCTTATTGTGTGAAACCTCTTTTGTAATTGAACAATTCTGTTTCTCATCAATCGATTCATTTGTTACTATTGGTGTACTACTGGCTGTTAATTCAGAACTCATTCTCTTTTTGAAAGGAGTAATTAAGTTTTCGATACCATCATTGTATTTAGATTTCAATATTGCTTGTGCAACAGTTGTTGTCGTTGGTGTTGCTGTTTTGTTATTTATTTCAATATTTTCCTTATCACTTTTATCATTTTGTGCTATTTCATCAACAGTTTTTTCATTTTCAATAATTGAATTATTGTTCTCAGTTTCGGAATGTTTGGAATCATTCAATTTGGTTGTCTCATTGAAATTATCTGATAATTTTTCTAAATTTTGATTATTTGATTTTGAAAATATATTTGTTTCCATATCAAGTAATTCATTGGATTCTTTATCTTTTTTTTTTGAAAAAAATACTTCAACTTCAGATATGGTTTCATCTACTTCCATGGGTTGAATCGAATCATTTAACTTCGAATTATTATTGAATTCAGATATTTTATTTAATTTATGTAGAATATTTCCTCCACTCAAATTTAATTTATTTATTTTACTTGTATTTTCAAGGATAATTTCATCGGTCTGGATTTTCTCGTTAAACGACTTACTTATTTTACCTTTTTCTATTTTATTATTTGATTTATTCGAATTACTTTCATTAATATTTTCATTTTCTATTTTATCAACAGATATCTCATCAATTTTTAGAACTACTAAATCATTTTCTGATCTTTCTGTAAATTCTCCTTCATTTTTATTTTTTTCGGAAACAATTTTAATAGATTCATCCTGATTATGATTTATTTTATCATTATCCTTTTCTACTTTGCTTTCATTTGTTACCAATTCTTTTTCATAGTTATTCTGAGATGCTTCTTTTGATTCCACATTAAAATTATTTTTTTGTGGTGTTTCATTTTCTTCATTTATTGTATCCAAATTTATTACATTTGGTGACTTTGAACGTGATCTTGTACACAATGCTGGAAATAGAGTATTTGCATTATCATTGTTTTGATCTTGCTTTTCAACAGTAGACAAATTATCGTTTTCAACATCTTCCTCTGGAACGCAAGTATCAAGCAATGTATTTTTCTGTATTTTCATGGTGATTACTTCATCTTGCTCTTCTGTTGAATTCATACTATTTCGTCTTCTAGTTCTTCTTGAAGGACTAGAGATCAAAACTGGTGTTAATTCACAAGATTCATTCAAAAGTATTGAAGAACGGCGAGTAATTCGTCGACCTGGTACTGGTGTTTGTTGTAGCTGTTGTTGATTAGTAGCTGATGGTGATGGTGATTTTGTTTCTTCATCATGACTGATAACATCTTTACTGTTTTCATCTAATAAAACACTACCGGCTCTTCTAGTTCTTCTGCGTGAAGGACTGTTTACTGCATCTAACAATTTTATTTCACTTTGTGTTCTACGGGTTATTCTTTTTGTTGGCGTATCTATTATATTTCTAAGATTTTCTTCAGGACTGTTCACTTGCTTTGTTAATAATGGCGGCGTTTCTAGAATTTTGTGAAGTAGTTTTTTTTCAATATAGGTATGTATTAATAAAATTTGCACTTCTACATAATTTTAATATTGAACACTTACCACTTTTTTTAGAATCCAAATCTGATACTGATGGTGTATTTGATCTTTCTGAATTATCACTGTCTATAGATTCAATGCGTCTACATCGAGAACGTGTTACTGGAATAAATTTTTTTTAATAAAAAAGTTATGTAGGAAAATTATGTAAGGAATTTTTCTTTTTGGAAAAAAACTAAACCAGAAACACATAGGGAAAAAGTGAGAAAATAAGTGTACTTGTATTTAATTATAATAATGTTTTTTGAGTTGATTTGATAAAAATTATAGGTAGACATTTTATTCATGAAATTAGGTATAATGAGGTGAATTTGAATACATGTGTATAAGTGTTGACTCAGTGCACCTATTCTAGAATATTGATTTTTCTGCTATATTGGACCTATTTTTACACTTCCAAAATATAAAATAATTCATACTATTCGTGAAACAATTTATTTTCTTTATATTGCATGTAGTAATTGCATCTATAAAGTCACATGTTCCAATACGTACAATGAGAAAATTTCAATGTTCAATTTGCCGGCTAACGTGAACTTGTTTTTTATATGTATTACTTTCACTTTGAAAGTTTTTATAATTACTGCATTTTAAAACACTAACGATATTCTTAAGAATTTATAAAAATGGATTCACACGGATTCACATTTTACTTCTATAATGAAATTGGGTTTGCTGGATAACTAACTATATTCTAGTTCTCATACTTAAGTAAAATTTGAAATTTTTAATGCGCAACGGTTTTCTTGGCAACTCAATGTGAGAAGAAAAAAAACTAATGGCTGAAGAGCAGCTCTCAAATTTTAATAAGTACTCCTGGAATTTTTTAATCTAATTTTTAATTTAATTAATTACCTCTTACAACCGGATTCATTTTTATACCTTCTTTTGGCATTTATTTTAACTTTCTGACATAAAACTAAAATTAAAAACGCTAATTAATTTGAAGCAGCCGAAAAAACTTAACCTTTTTCACCGATATCATAACTTCATAACTCATATGCTTTCAATTTGACAAGTAATATGTGTTACCAATGAGGCTGGTTTTACAATTCGGATAAATTATTTGTGGTGTGCAGTGCAGTAGATTAGAAGTCGACGCTAAACAAAATAAAAGTCATCTTATTCACCAAGGTATAGTTTTTTCCGAATCATTTAAAATAATTTTAGCTGACGGTTGTAAAACACTCATTCTCTCGTTACAACTGGTTGTGCCACCTTCAGATGTAATTTGAGCAGTTGTAAAAACAGGTTTTGCGTCGGTTGTTACAACCATCTAAGGTGTACATGATGATTGACTATTTTTATTTTTAATACGCTTTTTCCACACGACCAATTTTAAATTATAGCTCAGTATCAAGGTTAATATAATATAGGTTACATCTTCCCATAGGCATTACCTACTTACAATAAAAAAGTGATCAATGTGACGTCCCAAGTATCAAAAAATTGACATAAAAAACAAACAAAAATTTCTTTCATATATGGGAAGATGTAATCCCAAGTATCAAATAATTGACATAAAAAACAAACAAAAATTTCTTTCATATATGGGAAGATGTAATCCAACGTTAATATAATATATAGGTTACATCTTCCCATATATGAAAGAAATTTTTGTTTGTTTTTATGTCAATTGTTTGATACTTGTGACGTCATATTGATCACTTTTTTATTGTAAGTAGGTAATGCCTATGGGAAGATGTAACCTATATTATATTAACCTTGGCTCAGTATTGTGTTCATCGCAGAAAATTTTTCTTTATTTCTAAGCGGAAAAATTTTGTCTAGAGTGACGTAGAAATATTTGGAGAAACGTAAATTAAACAAAATTTAAATTTAAATTTTAAAATTAAAAAACCATCCATAGAAAATGAAGCAGGCGTTGTTTATCAAATTGTTGTTGACAACAACTGTCAAATTTACCACACGGAATATTGCTGTTATGATACGGTATTAATACTATTGGAAATTTTAAGTACAAAGAAAGAGATAACAGATTTGAGAAACAGAGACACACTATCAAAATCAGCTGACATTTTCTTAAAGTTGTATTGCCGGTATCTCTATTCAAAGTAAATGGCAATTATATAATTTAGTAAATTTAACAGTTTATACGGTGAAAAATAATCCGAATTTTGGATTAAATTGGGAGTAGCGTAGAAACGGTAAAATTGGGATAAAACGGATAAAAAAGTACATGCAAACGTTGATATTTTTATACACTTATAGTATACATATTATTCTTCTTCCACATAAAAAATAGAAGAACGTGACAGCTTCACTTTCACCATAAAAATTAGAATCCGCCATATTGCATATAAGAAGGATATTGGAATTTGGAGAATTAGGAGTTATTTTTTGACATTTTCAGTATTTAAGGGTACTACTCAGCTGAAAATAAGATATTTTGCCTATACAAAACCTATGTAAAAAAAAACCAGAATAAATGGAACCGAAAAAATTTTCTGTTACGATTTCGTAAGTGGTACCAAAAACCATATAAATACCATATAGACAGACCAAAATGAAAATTTCTTGAAAAAAAATATTTTTCTCCCTGCAGATGGCCAGCCAAGGAGGCTCTGATAGAAAGAATAATTTTTGTATGAATCGAAATCAACAGTATGAGTGTTGAGTGTATAAACACAATGACTATATAATTACATCATAAGACAGCCCACTTGTCCGTTACTGACAGTTACATTTCAAATCAGCATAACTTTTATCATTTTAGCGATTTCTCCTTGTCCCCAAGTAGTTGGACATATAACTAAAATTTTTGTGTTTGTGTTTTTACATTACAAATATGTATTTATTAAACCATATACTGAGGGTCTATTCTGTTTCGTCGAAAAAATGAGAATGAGAAATTTCCAAAGTTTTTCCCAGTGTTCCGATTCTAATTCAATGAGAAAATGACAAAAACTGTCAAATTATTTTCATATGAGAAAAAAAGTTTCATCACTATATCAGCGTATGAGAATTCTGAAACCAGTGTTTGAAGTGCATTTTTAAATTAATAATTTAAAAAAATAGTCGATTTGGTAACGAAGAAGACATTTTTTATGAGAAATTTAACTAAAAATTGTTGGATAATAAAATTAGAAAAAAAATATTGAATGTTCTCTGAATTTTATTTTCAAATATCAAAAAATTCATATTCAGTATTTTTTTTCTCTAGAATAATTATTAAATTTTTAACTTCGATGAAAAACATTTCAATAAAAAAAAAAAATAAAGAAAGATGAATTAGGTAGATTCTCTGGTAACGCAGAAGACATTTTTGTGAGAAATTTTATTAAAAAATTTTCGGATAATGAAAGTGTAGAGACTTGATACTTCTACATTTATTACAATTTACCTTCACTTTTGAAACTACATATGCTTATAGAACATTCCATTTTTTTGACCTTTTGTTTTAAATTTATCTGAAAAAAGGCGTTAACGCAAAAGACTCGTACACAACCTTATTAATACATTCTTAATATTCCCTTTAAGAATTCTGTAAATTGTTAAGTATTTAATAATTGTCACTTTTACTGAAGAAAGTGAAGATTTTGTTTTCAATTTACAAAGAATTGACCAAATACATAAATAAAACAAAATAACAATTTTTATTTTTATTAAAATAATTTTGAATGCAAGTAATGTGATATATTTCATATTTTTGTAATTTATTAACTACATTTTCTATAATTAAATTTTTAAGTATTCAAATATTTCAAGTATTATTTCAAGTACAAAAATGTAGTTAATGTATTACATTTTTACAAACCGATCAAGTAATGAAGTAAATAATATAGGTACATATCTAAGAATGTAAATAGTATAACCTGCTGTCAAATGTCAAAATTCCAAAATCAAATGAGAATTCCAATATAATTCCATTCAGCTGGAAACTCAGCAACAATGTTTCATTATGCAAAACAGAATCGCTTTAATGAGAAAAATGAAAAAATAAAATGAGAAATTGGAATGAGAAATGAAATGCGAAGTTTTTCTCATTCTCATTTTTTCGACGAAACAGAATAGACCCTCTGTACGTGTGAAATTATTTTCTTGAGCATGTGTGTATTTTTGTTTTAGGTCGATTCTCTGTTAACATCGAAGACACTTTGTGAGAAATTTTATTAAAAAATTGTTGGATAATAAAAGTATAGAGACTTAATACTTGTACATTTTTCTATACCTCACTTTTAAAACTATATAGCGCATTTCTATTTTTCTGACCTTATGTTTTAAATTTATCTGAAATGAAGGCGGCAACGCAGAAGACTCGTACACAACCTTGTTAATACATTCTTAATATTTTCTTTAAGAATTCTGTGAATTGTTAAGTATTTAATAATTGTCTCATTTATAGTTTTATTGTAACACATGTCCTTTAAAAAAGTATTTTATAGAAAACTCATATAATTGATCTTTTACAATATACAATTAAAATCTATGAGGACATTTCAGGCAACGCAGAAGACATTTTGAAGTAATTAAAAAAAAAATAAAAATGTATATTGTATGTAATATTATACTAAAAATCAATGCCGATATCAGGTCAGCTGCCTATAAAAACAAAGAATTTTTTTATATTTAGCTATTCTTCTCAACATTTTTACTGAAGCAAGTGAAAATTTTGGTATAATTTTACAGAGAATCGACCTTTGGTTTTTCGTTAGCATTTTTTTCTTGTTCTATAATTTTTAACAGTACCAAGTGCAAGTTAACACTTCGTTCTATTTTAAATTTTATACCCTCGAATCAATTTTAAGTAACAAAATGTAACATTTTTTGATTCTTTAGAAAAAAATGTTCCTGTGGAGCTAGGAAGTTGAGATTTGGCTAGAATATTCTTTGAACGGTCTAATATTGCATGAACTTTGAAAGGTTTAAATCCGTTTACTAGGGAAAAAGTTTAAATTTAAAAAATTAAATATGTAATTCAATATTTTTGAACTTTTACATAAAAACCTTTCAACCTTCAAACCTTTAGAAAAAACCTGTAAAAAAGGTGGCGGTATTCCGTCAAGAAAATATTCCGTTCCATTTTTGTTTTGCAGTACTAAGTTCGTGACAGAAAATAAGTTAAAATTGTTTTTGCTAACATTTTTAAAAAATGTTCAAGAGATGGCGTTGACGATCAGTCTTCACCAATTTTCTGTCGCCATGAAACAAAAAGTAAAAAAAAAAATGTAACAGGTGTGACATTTTTTGTAAAAAAATAAAAGATAAATATCAAAATGATGATGATGAGGTCTGTTCCCGTACCTTCAAAACTTTACTAAACCTTTTTTCTGTACTCCATAATAATGAGAAATAATCAAATTTCAGCTGGCTGGAGTATCAGACCTATTAATTTTCTGCTAGACTTTGATTGCGTTCGAACAAATTGGTCGTCAGCTTTTGAAAAATTTATTGGAGAACAAATCAAACTAATCTTACTAATTTTTTAATACGAATAGTAATAACCAAATTAAATTACATGATGAAGTTATTTCAAAAATTCAAGATCTGTATTGTATAAGTAATTTTTAAAAAAATGTTGAATGCATGATATAAAAATGTTTTTTAAACATAATAATGAAGATTTGCTTTCTTTTTTGCTTGAACTTCCATAATTGCATCCATGAAATCTTCATGAGTAACCATAGTTGCCGATCTTCGTAATGCTATCATACCAGCTTCTACACAAACTGCTTTACATTGTGCTCCATTGAAATCATCTGTTGATCTTGCTAATTCCTCAAAATTTACATCTGGACAAACATTCATTTTACGTGAATGAATTTGCATAATACGTGCTCTAGCTTCCTCATTTGGATGTGGAAATTCAATTTTTCTATCCAATCTTCCGGAACGTAATAATGCTGGATCAAGTATATCAACACGATTTGTTGCTGCAATTACTTTTATATCAGCTGTTGAACTAAATCCATCCAACTGATTTAATAACTCTAACATAGTACGTTGGACTTCACGATCACCAGCTTTTTCTGAATCAAAACGTTTCGTACCAATTGCATCTAATTCATCAATAAAAATAATTGCTGGTGATTTTTCTTTAGCTAAAGCAAATGCATCACGTACTAATTTTGCACCATCACCAATGAACATTTGAACTAATTGTGGTCCAGCTAATTTTAAGAATGTTGATTTTGTTTGAGCAGCACATGCTCGAGCCAATAAAGTTTTACCAGTACCTGGTGGACCATAAAGTAGAACTCCTGAAAATATAAAATTTTTCTTCATTAAGAATAATTTAAAAAATGTAAATTTGTGTACCTTTCGGTGGATGAATTCCCAAATTTTTAAATTTATTTTTATGTGTCATTGGAAGTACAACAGCTTCGATAAGCTCTTGAATTTGTTTATCTAAACCACCAATATCTGAATATTGTTCAGTTGGACGTTCATCAACTTCCATAGCTTTTACTCTTGCATCATATTCAGCTGGTAATGTTTCAAGAATTAAATACGAATCCTTATTAACACCAACTAAATCACCAGGTTTCAATTTTTCAGCATCAACTAAACCAATTACTGGCAGAAAGTATGCTTGTCGTGTTGATGTTTTGATTACGGCACATTTCCCTTTTCTTTGATTATCCAATACCAAAACAGCACCGTCATCTTCTTCCTCTTGTGGATCAACGTCAAGTAGTTCAATAACATTTGAAACCAAATAAGGGAGCGTTTTATTTACCTACAATTATTTAATTAGACATTAGACCATTGAAAATCATATAATCAATTTAATATTACCTTAATTTTCTCAGAATTATCTTTAATTTTTTCATTTTGAGCCTGAATTTCATGAGTAATTCGCATAACCTCACTTTTCATAATTTTTATTTCATTATCCATTAATCTTGTACGGCTTATAATCTCGTCTGTTGACATACGTAATACTTCTTCTCCCAATGATTCTTCACCATCCTCCCATATTGATTTATCTTCTAACGTTCCAGCCATAATTTTTTCTATAGAAAATTAGTTTAAATTGTGAAGATAATTTAAGTTTCTTAATAGTTTTAAATTTTAATCTTCTCCTTTTATGATACACAAAGATGAAAATGAAATGACTTGTAATTTCTATCCAGACAGCAAACAACAGCTGTCAACAATCAAAGTGCCCAGGGTTGACGGTTTAGCTCTACCAAGTACTATCCAGTGCTGTCGTTAGACACCTATCGGAGGATTTTACTCAATTTTAATAATCATACTGCCCGTACTAATCCTCTTTCACAAATTTTTACAAATGCTTTTGGATCAACCACAGAATTTAGACTTCTGAAGCACAATAAAAATTTACAACTAGACCTTCCGATAGCTGTTGTTTGATACATTCCTTGTATCGAAAACTAAATAGTAGCTTATAAATAACAAGCTTTTTGTTTTAGAATGATACAAATACAATTTAAATGCAATAATTACCTAATATTTCTAATATTCAAACTGCTTTCTTCCATTTTTTTCTAAAACAACAAGTCTCTTGTGTCAAACAAATTAGATTTGAATGTTGCAGTATAATTTTTTTCATTGCCGTATTTGCAAGTTTTTGCATGATGTTGACGTTTACGAACGAACGAATTGACGAAATTCAGCAATACAACGTTTTAAGCTGAAAATCGTCAATTGACGATCATTTGACGTTCTCGAACTCGCACAATTTTTATCAATTTGAGTTGCATAAATCTATTACACTATAGGGCCTTACTAATAAACATTTTTTAGTTTTAAAACTAAAATAGTTTCGGCTTGAGAATCAGAGTGTGCATTGAAACTCTATACAAAATTTGTTAAGTTAATATTTTATTTCTCCATTTTATAAAGAATTTGAAAGCATACTCTGATCCTCAAGCCGAAACTATTTTAGTTTTAAAACTAAAAAATATTTATTAGTAAGGCCCTATATTTCCAAAATGTAGCAGATTTTACTACGTCTGAAAATCACTCAGCTGCAACACTGTTTGTCAGTTTCAAGTTTCAATTTTGTTTGTGTACTCTGTCTGATTGATTTGACGTTAGTTGATGTTGATGGAATTTACAAAAGAAATCTCGTTTTATAGTAAAGTAGAATATTTATAATTATTATAACTTTAAAATGGAAGAGTCCCTTAAAAGAAAGGAACGATTGAAAGAACTGAGGAAAAAAGCAGAACGTTCTACTGAAGCGAACAATTCAAAATCTGAACAACTTCCAAAGTAAGTTTAATTTTGATTATCGTTTATTTTTCAATTACTTAATTATTTATTTAATTTATCATTTTTTATAGACCAGTATTCCGAAGCTATAAACCACAAGACGAATCAATTCTTGAGAATGTTGCTGATACACAATTAGGAAATATTGAAGAGGAAGTAAAAGATCAATTAGAACTTCTGAAAACACCAATTGTCATAGATGATATTGATATTGCGAATTTGGCACCGAGAAAACCAGATTGGGATTTAAAACGTGATGTTTCTAAGAAATTAGAAAAATTAGAAAGACGAACACAGAAAGCAATTGCAGAATTGATAAGAGAAAAATTAAAAAATGAAGGGAATATTTTCTCTACGTCAACTAATATTGAAGCAGTAATTAAACAAAATCAAGTCGAGAATGATTGAATATAAATTTGTGTTTTTCTTTATTTAGATATTTTGTAATAAAACTTATTTAGAATACTTATCAAAGTGTGTTTGTGTTGGAATTTTCTATGATATACTAGCTAGTTAAATTTTTATTAAATTCACGGATTTCTGTAAAAAAAAAATTATTTAGTAAAACCTACAACTAGGTAGTTAGTATTCAGTATATAATAAACTTACTTTCATTATATTTATTTTCAATTTTATTTGCTAAATGTTTAATATTTTCTAAATGTTCATAAAATTTTTCTGATTCATTTCTTATATTTTTTATTTCATTTTGCAATTTTATTAATTGTTCATTTTGTTTTGTGATTTCTTTATCTTTTTCATTAACTAAAATTTCTTGTTTTAATGCAATTTCAGTTCTCCAATCAATTGAATTTTTTAATTTTGCTATTTCATCTTTTTGTTTTGCTATTATTGAATTTACTTTTGCAAGTTCTTCTGTTGCTAAATTTAAAGCAGTTCTTTTTGAATGGCATAATTTTTTCTCAGCCTCAATTTCAGCTAATAATTCTGACTATATATAATAAATAATAATTATATATAAAAATGGTAATATAATTTATATAATTCAATTTACCTTAATTTTATCGTATTTACGTAATTTTTCGTGCATTTCTTGAAATTGTCTTTTCAAATCATTCATATGAATTTCATTTTTTCTTTCTAAATTCCTCATCGATGCATTATCAGCGCTTAATTTTTCATTTTGTTCTTTTAAATTTGCAACATTCGATTTTAAAATACACATTTCTTCATTTAATGTTTCAATTTTTTTCGTTAGTTTCCTAAAAATAAATATAAATTAAAATTAATTCCTGGTAGACAAAAAAAAAAATGTTGAGATAAATTAGATATTCACATTTTCTCTTGATGCATTTGTGAATTATCAATTTTCAAATGTTCTATTTCATTTTGTGAATTTGTTATAATTTGTTTTAATCGTCTCTCTTCCAGATTATATTCTTCTTTTAATTTTCTAATGTTATCTTGTAAATGATATATTTCTTCTTGATTTTTCATGGTATTTAAGTTTTCTTGTTCCTTAAGATTTATTTTTAATTTTTCATTATCTTTTTGAAGTTGTGATATATGCATTAAATTTTTTTCAATTTCTTTTTGACTATATTCTAAACTTGTTGAATAAGTATCATTTTGTTTCTGCATTGAAAAAAAAAATGAAACAATTATATTATGTATAAGAAATTAATTTGAAATGAATTACTTGTAAAAATCTTAACGTTTGATTCATATGAAACAATACAATTTGAAGTGGCGCCTCACGAATTGGTAAACATAAATGTATTAAATTTTTAAACGAACGCACTTCATAAAATTGTAATAAAAATTGATTATTTGATGATCCTTTATCACGAATTAAGTTTATTTGTAGATTTCCTTGTTGACATTCATTAAAAATTTTTATTAAATTATCAACAAAACCAGAAAATGTTACATGTAAAGATTGATCTTTTTTTAATTGTGTAAAATGTGTTGTATCTATTGTTGAAATAAACATTTTTGTTTGATCATCTTTTTCTGCTAAACGAATTTGCTGCAATTTAAATTAAAATAATTTTTTTTAAAACAAATTATAACTGAATAAGTTTCTTGTTTTACTTACCACTAATCCTTTAAAATCAATTTTTTCAGCAGTAATTGAACTTTGCTTTTTAACTATTGAATCTCCAATTTTATAATTTACAGTATATTCCCTCGTTGGGAACATAATACTTGCAACATTATAATTAAAATTTTGAAATGCCTCATTATTTTGTTCTTCTGAAAACATAATCACGTTTCGGTTGAATTAATTTAAAATTTAAACGACATTAACAAAAAAAAAATTAAATTGTGGGCACGTTAAAATGTGCAATGTATTTTTAATTTGAGCCATTAAACGCAAATCTTGCGTACAGTTTTCAGTTTATTTGTGAAAATTAAACTTGTTATCTTCAAAATAGTACATTTATTTCATTAATTAATGATTAGAATTTATCAGATGACGTATAATACATATAATACAATTTTATTTATGTTGCTCAAGGTTAGATTGCTTTATTAATTATTTATCAGCATTAAAAAAATATGTTTTGAATTCGGTTTGGGACAATGTGGAACGAATAAAAATCAAAAATAGCCACAACATAACTTCCACAAAACCAAAGCTAGCCACTAGCCAGCCAAAACATCATAATTTCGCTTTCTTTTCTATCAAATTCAAATGGCAATTTGAGGTTAGGTTTTTCTTGCGCTTACCTACCGTACTCTGGCGTCTTGTCTTTGTCTTGAGTCTTCTCTTCAGTTTAACGGCTATAGTTTTGGTATTTGGACGTTTTGCACGGTTTTTTGGTGGACTGGACTCTGGAGTGGAGACACTAAAATTTTGTTTTACAAGTTCGGCGTTCGGCGTTTGTTTGTTAATTTATTTGAGTTTGAATAATTTAGTTTATCTTCATTAATTTAAGAACTAATCAATAAAAATTTAAAAATGAGTAAAACTTACATATGTCTTCAAAGTGACCATGTTACTGATGTATATGATTTCCTCGTAAAAGCTCAATCAAATTTATTTGATGCTATTGCTATTCCAATTGTTTGTCCATTATTTTATCGTGAATTTGATTATGAACCAACAAAAACAAATCATATTGCATTTTCTAGATCTGATTTAATTTTAAAATCAACAGATTGGTATCATAAAGTTATTGCAGTTACCACAGATACAATTGATTGTGATTCAGATGATATAAATATTCAACGACAAAGTGAGAATACCTTATCACAAGAAATATCTTTTGCTGAACATGTGGTACAACAAGGATATGTTATGATTAAATTGAAATCGATGAAATCTATAAATCTCGCACGTGTTGCTTGTAAATCAATCAAAGGTTAGTTATCAAGATTATAAACTTTAAACAGTTCATATTTAATTTATATATATACTTATATACTTCTAGGTGTCTTAATTGCATCAGTACCATTGACCGATCCAAAAATAGCAAAAAGAACTTGGAGACGAGATATAAATGATCAAGATGAAGAAACAAATTGTGTTGGTGAGGATACATGGAAATGGTGGAATCGTTTTCATACAGCAACTGATTTTCATTCAAAAGTTAAAGTTGCTTTAGAAATTACTGAAGATATACCATCACATGAAATAATACAAAGATGGCTGGGTGAACCTATTGAATACATTATTATACCATCAAATATTTTTATAAGAAATCGTAGTAATTTTCCAGTTTTATCAAAAGGACATCAAGAATTAATATCAAAATTTATAAATAATAAAACTGATTTGATAATTAAATCTAATTTAGAAGATATAAGTTTAAAAAATTATGCTGAATACATGAAACATATTGTTGAAAAATATAAAGTAGTTGATCCAATGGAATGGTAAAATAGAATTATAGTTTTATATTCAATAATTATTCCGTAAAGTAGAAGTTTATTTTTATTATTATTATTTTTTTTTTTACTTTAGCTATGAAGATCTAATGCAAATTCCATTACAACCATTATTTGATAATCTTGATTGTTATACATATGAAGTATTTGAAAGAGATCCAATTAAATACAAATACTATCAAAATGCTATTGAGCTAGCTTTAATTGATAAAGTGCCTGATTCAGAAATAGATAAAAAAACTGTAAGTGTAATTTAAATAATAAATAATTTTGTGTTCAGGTGTTATTTATATTTATTTATTTTTTCTTCTAGGTGATTATAATGATATTGGGTGCTGGACGTGGTCCATTAGTCAGAGCTTCTATAAATGCATCAGCAAATACAAAAAGAAAAACTAAAATTTATATAATTGAAAAAAATCCAAATGCAATAGTAACATTAATTGCCTTAGTTAAAGAGCTCTGGTCAGATAAAGGTTTGAATTTACGAGTATTTACAAAATTATTTTTTGAAAATTTATATATTTATAATGATAATTTTTTTGTTCATACATAGATATACATATATATTCACGTGATATGCGTGATTTTTCACCACCAGAAAAAGCTGATATTATTGTATCGGAATTATTAGGATCATTTGGTGATAATGAATTATCACCAGAATGTTTAGATGGTGCACAAAAATATTTAAAAAATGACGGTATTAGTATTCCATGTAAATCAACATCATATATAAATCCAATAATGTCATCGAAAATTTATAATCAAATACGTTTAATATGTGCAGAACGTTCTACACTAAATTCAAATAAATCTCACAGTGTTATTAATCAATATGAAAATACATATGTTATTTATTTAAAAAATGTTTATCATATTGCAAAACCAAACAAATTATTTGAATTTATACATCCAAATAAAAATAAAATTATTGATAATAAACGTTTTAAAACTTTACATTTTAATGTAACACAAGACTGTGTATTACATGGTTTAGGTGGTTATTTTGATTCAGTTTTATATAAAGATATAATATTAAGTATTAATCCGGAAACACATACAAAAGGTTTATGTTCATGGTTTCCAGCATATTTTCCATTTACGGTTAGTGCTAAATATTTTATTTATTCATTTATTTAAAAATGATTTTTGTTTTAATTTAATTTTTATAACATACCTATATGTATTTATTTTTATTTTTTCAGGAACCCCAACAACTTAAAGCTGGTGATGTGATTGAAGTTAATTTCTGGAGATGTGTTTCATCTCATAAAGTTTGGTATGAATGGAATACAACAAGTCCATTCATTTCACGTATTCATAATCATGATGGAAAATTTTGTGGCATAGATAAATGATTTTTATTATTATTAAAAGTTATTTCAATTGAATGTAAGAGCTAATTTTAAATTTTAACATTTTTTTAATAATAAAGATTCTAATGAAATTCATATAGTATATATTATATGTATTAGTATTTGTTTGATAATGGGCACAAAATATTGTGAATATCCGATCGAATTTAACAATAGGGCTCCAATAACCAGCTATTAAAATAGAAAATAACAATTGTGAATTGTACCTAAAAAGTGTATGTGTTGGTGATGAGTGACGTGGAGAAAATTTGTATAATAAATGATTGATACAACAAGGGTATAATAATACCCTTACCATTCGTAGAAAACAGAATAGATCAAAATGGGTCAAACAATAGCTGAACAGAAAGGATCTTAACCATGTCACATCCAAAGAAGAAATGTGGTGATATGTGTAAATTTTGAATTCTTTCTAAATAATACAATTAAATTATTAAAAATAAAATTCATTATCTTTATTTATTAAAAAAATGGTTTAAAAACTTATTCGACAGTAAACAAAATTTTGTACCTACTTGAAGTCAACACTTACAAATAATTTTTCAAAATTGTTTACCTTTTGATTCGTAATTTTTGTACAATTGTGGAATGTAATCGTAACAGCCATAACAATGGACGGAATGACTTACTTAATTACAAAATAATAATATTTTTTTTTTGTGTTGCATAGTGCCTTCACACATTTTTACTTAAAAATTACCAAAATGTAAAATAGATTTGTCTTTACTTCTTTTCTTGTTTTCAATGTCAGACTAAATTATGACTTTCAAATTGTTTAATTGAAAATGAAAATACTTATTATTAAAAAGGGTAAAATAATAAAATTAATTATATTTGATAATTGAATATTTGGAGATTCACTTGCTTTATAAAAATCCCAATCAAATATTTGTACAAATTGTTCAGTTTCAACCCATGGATTTTCTCCATCATCAAAATGCATTGGACATTGGTCACGTTCACGTTCATATTCAACCATATCAATTGAGACTGCAGCTCCTTCTGTATAATTCCATGATGCAACATCTTGTTTTAAACCACAAAATGCTCCAACAGCTTAAATTAGACAAAAGAAAATTAATATTTTTAATTTTACATTTCAATAAAATTTATACCTTGAGACATAAGAACTCGATTTAAATCAGCTCTCTGATATACCCAACATCGATATTTTGAAAGCGGATCCAAATCATCATATGTTATAAGGTATGATCTTAAATTTTCTTTCCAAAATCCAATACATTTCATTATGTAATCAGGATCACCTGAAATATTTCAAAAAATATATTAATTTGTTAAATTGTTGTTTTTCTAATTCATTACTCACTGTAAATATCGACTGGACGTCCAAGATAATCGACTGAGAGGCAATAATTCTCATCAATTGCCATTTCTTTTTGATCTTTATCACACACTGATAAATCAGAAATATTTTGTTTACATCTTAAATCTGGGCGTGGACTTAAAGTAACACCACCAAGAATTCTATATTTAAAAAAAAAAAATTTTATCCTCGGTTTATATTTTAAAATAGTAAGAAAAAAATTTAAAAATAAAAACAAAATCGTACCTTGTTTTAAATGGATGTTCACCTTTTTGTGTAAAATTAAATTTACCAGCAACTGGACATCGGACTGGTACTGGATATTTAGCTAAAAATAATTCATATCTCCATTCTTCCTTATTTGGAAATTGTACCCATGAACAAACTGTACTGAAATCATCAAAAATTACTGCTAATCCTTTACGATAACGAATAATATTGTGATGGCGTGGTACAAAATCAAAGCATACATAATCTTTTTGACTGTAAAATAAAAAAATTAAAAAGAGTCACATGTATATTTTAAAAAAAATTCATACTTACCAACCATCTACAGTTAATCGTGCCATCATTATTCTTGTATCTCTTTGTTCACGACAAACATATACTGTTCGACGATAACGTGCTTTATCTGGATAATATGTTTCTATGATATGTGTTTCATTAATAAAAACATCAGCATCAATATTAGCTGTATTAACCCATTCACCACTAAAATTTTGTGGTAAACGGCAACCAGGTTCAACAATTTCAGCTTTAACTGGTGTTAAATTTAAACGTTCTGGTGAATTTTCTGGTGTTTTTAATGTATTACATTCTGCAGTTATTGAAACACCCAAATACAAATCATCATCACGATTTTTCAACAAACAACGGTATTTTTCATCTTTTCGGCTTTCTTTTGTATTCGCAACAGCAAAATAGTGATTTTTACCAATAAACCAATCACCTAAACAACTATATTCAACGATGCCAGTAAAAGTGCCTTCCATTCCTTCACATGAATGATATGATATATTGAATTTTTGATTTTGTATCAAAAATTGAGTACCAGCTGTTTGACATGATTGTATTCTAGCTTCTGAACGATCACAAACACCAGTAAAACGAAAACGATTCTAAAAATTAAAAATTAATTAAAAAAAAATAAAAAAACCAGACAGTGTACTGATTTGTAATTTTATTGTAATTCATTCAATTCTTACTTGATATGTAAAGTGCCAAACACCTTCAAGTGATGATCGACAATTAACTGGAATGTAATTTTCGTTAAACAATGTTATTAGAGCCTGGTCTACTTTTAATCCTTTACAAATATTTTCAACCGTTGGTGCTTCACCATTTTCAAGACTAACACAAGGACCTTAAAAAATAGATATACATAATAGTTATGTACAATTTTTATTTTAATTCTTTTTTTTTCTCAATGCAAACTAACATACCTTCGAATTTTTCGAAGACGTTTAGTGTCCTTAAAAATGTTTTAACACAATGATAACAATTTTCATTTCGTTCCTTAAACACAAATGTATAATCAGCTCCATGATGAGTCATATTTACACAATATCCTCGACCAGACATTGATATGGCATCAAGAACTGTTGTTGTTGGTCTTCCACGTTCCCAAGAAAACCACGATCCTTGCAATAGTTTTGGTATTGAACAATGTCCATTCGAGTAATTTACTGCAGTTATAAATTTGAAAAATAAATAATAAAATATTTTTTTAAATGATTATTTTCTTTGAAATATCTTAAATTAAATTATAACTGGCGTTCAGTCATTAGGGTGTGGTGATTCAAAGTGTAATTAAACATTTAAATACTTACTCCAACTTGTTAATAAAATAAATAAAAATGTTAATATATATTTAAAATATAACATCATTTTTGATTTAAAAATATATTTAACATTAAGCTACACTTAAATAAATAAAAATTTCATACGAATATATGAAGACTAATGTTTAAAAAAAACTTTAAAAAATAAGAGTACAACTTGGAACACAAAAATGTCAAGTCAACCTACCAGTGTTATGAGAGATAATTATTCATTCAATTTAGCCACAACCACAACACAATCCACATATCGTAATTTCGTAATATTTGAAATCTTTGTTTGATGTTTGATCTAGCACAATTTTATTTCAAAATTTATGAACGCTATAAACGGTAAATTAGGATTAAAATAATACATGCAAACGTTGATACTTTTATACACGTATACTATACATATTTTTCATCTTTAACACAAAAAGAAGAAGAAGAACGTGAGCTTCAATCTCGCATAAAAATTAGAATCCGCCATATTGCATAATATGTGTGAGGAAACAAAAATATACAAAAATTGGGATTAAGCCAAAATCCGAATTAAAAGCGAATTACGTATAAACCTGTACTAAGACTACTCTACTAGGTTGTTGTTGTTGTGATTGGGCATAAAAAAGAGACGCATATAAAGAGTTTATACGGCACAAAAATAATCCGAATTTTGGATTAAAAACTCGTACATAGAATAGTGGTTTGTTCTGTTGTTTGTTTCATCTGAATTTCTACTATTTGCAGTGATGTTAACTCTCCATGACTAAATTACTGTCTCTTTTGTATAAAATTACTGTTTTTCACATCAAATTACTGTACGCACAGAAGAGATATATATTAAACAAAAGGAAAAGTCAAAAATTATTTTTTTTATATTCTAGGAACTTTATTTAATCAAAAAAAAAATAATAATAATAATTCATAAAATTAAAAACGAAAACAAAAACTTTAACAAAACAAAAATAAAAACATATTTTTCCCAAGTGATCTAAACACTTTGTAGAAAAAAAACTAATTCCATTATGTATAATACATACATATGTATATGTATCTACATAATTTTTTAATTTAATTTTTGTGATCATAAATCATTTGATTAAATTTTTTGAAATGATTATCTTCAAAATTTCAATTTTTAATTTCTTTTCCTTTCAAAAAAGTTTTCGCGTAAATGATTCCTTCTAAAGTACTTGTGCTGAGTCGATTCGATTCATTATTTTTGTTTTGTTACGATTTAAAACTGAAAAGAGTATTTATCACAGAGTATACCAAAAAGTTGTAGTCAAGTATGAACATGAAGTAGGTAGTAGAGTCCTTTCGTTGCTCTAGAAACTTTTTAGTTGTTAGATTAATTTTTTTTTTCAAATTTAAAATAATTACTATCCAATTTAAAATGGTAAAATCTAAGAATTGAAAATTACTGTACATTACTGTACGTTTTTTAAAATTACTGTATTTTTTGCCTGAATTACTGTTTTACTGTTCTGAGGCAAAATTACTGTACAAAACAGTAATTACTGTACGGTTAACATCACTGACTATTTGTCTATTTTTCATTTTTCGAGATCTTGACGATTTTGTTTGTCAGTTGTCTTGTCAGTTGAATTTGAAGTATTGATTGATCAGCTGGTTGTGCAGTGCAATTTCTTATATCATTTCAAATGGAATAAAATTTTAGTTTATTAGGTATATAAAAAATGTTTCTTTTTGGCTTTTATTTTCTGAATAAGTTTTGAGTTTTTGAAAAAACAAAATAAGTGATTTACGATTAGGCACATTATTTCCTTTTTCTGAATAAAGATAACTTATTTTTGAAGAAATCAAGTAAAATGTACATGTATCAAAATTTATATTTTTATTATTATTGAACAAAAAGAAGAAAAGCGTGATCAAATCCTCATCATCCAGATAATCTCCATAACAACACTTATATTTTTTTTAAATATTTGGTTATCATCATTTTATTTCAACTTCAAACCATCAAGAGTTTCAGTGATAAAAAGTAAAAGTTATATAAGTTGTGTAATACCACATCATATCAATATATTTTTTAAATTGATAATATCGAAAAAAAGGTCATTCTCATCTTATATTTTGTACATTCACTAAATTTAATTTTTCATAAATTTTCTTCATAAAATACAAGACGTCAAAAAAAAATAAATAAAATAAAAAAGGAGAAAAACATTTATATTTGAGGATTTGAGGTAAATAATATATATCTATATTTTTTTTTTAAAAAAGATTTATTTTCTTTTATAATTTTAAATACTTTAGTTGGAATTTTTTTTTAAAATTTGGTTCACGTTTGTCTTTACATTATTATTTAAGTTACAATATACATAGTTTTAAAAAACTTTCTCTTATTCACAATTCATGCATTACATATTTTCACACTGTAACTCTACGTAAGTAAGTAATTGCAATTTATGTAAATAAATGTATTCTATATGTATATGTATATCTACAGTATGTATGTATACAAAAAATGTATAATATGTTTATAAAATTTATAATTATTTATAAGCATATACTGTTGCATACTAATTATTTAATTTCAATATTGTTCTTTTTTAAAATATTTTGATAACTAAAAATGAATTATACCTACTTGAAATTAGATATAAAATACCTACTAAATAATTGTAAATAGGTATGTGTATCTATTTTATTTAATATTTCTACTTATCATTGAGATAAAATTAAAGCTGATTAATCTTTTTTTTTTTTTTTATTCAACAAAAGTACATTAGTGAGATGATAAACGTTATTTTTTAAAGTGTTCATAGCGAATGAAATAAAACAAAATAATTGCAATTAATCTTTGAACACAACTAGCAAAAAAAGAAGTAATAAGTAATTGGTTAATTATTTATTCTTCAATATAATCTCAATTAGGGCAAAAATATAATAATTGATGTATGTATTTACTTATTTTGTATTGAATAAATTCAAACAGTGATAACAATTATTATTAAAAATAATTAATTTCATTAATTTCTGTCGTTAGTTTTTTTTTTTTTTTTTTTTTTTTAAATATTTCTTTGCTAAAATGAAAGTTAAAATTATAACTAATTTATTACTTATTATTGTTTTTCTTTTTTCTTTATCTTTTAACGCAATAAATTTCTTTAAAAAAAATATTGAATTTCCTGTTATTGTATTTTATATAATACTTACCTGTCTCACTTACGAGTAAGTACCTATATTACAATTTTTAATATAATGTAGGTATTTTTATTTTATATGCATGTTTCTGTAAAAACAAACATGTTTTAAATATTGAAACATGAAATATTTCGTGTTTTTAAATTTTAAACTAAAAGTTTGAATATAAAATTGTATTATTATTTTGTTGAATTGATTTTAAAGAAAAAATCATATTATGTATCTACATTTTGAAGGAAAAATAATTACCAACAAACCATTAGCTAAATTAAATTTAGTAAGCAAATTGTAATCGAATGATGTTAATAATAAATAGGTATCAAGTTACAAAATAAAATTAAATAGTAAGCACTTTTATGCTGTACAATATTTGTCCCATGATCTTTATACTGAGTACTTATGTACATATATTATTTTTTCATAATGGTACATGTAATTTTAATTATGCCAATCAAATTTTTAAACAGAAGTTCATGAAGTTCAAATTTTTTTTTTTCTGATAGAAGATTTGTTTTTTTCTAAGTACCCAAACATTTTTAAAATGTTCATTTAACCCTTTGGTAAATATTTGATTGTTGAAAAAAGCATTTATTGAGCATTGAGTTTTTGATGTGATACACTTCACATCCTGCTAAAAATATGTTTACAGTTTGTTCATTAATATAGGGTTAAATTTACTTGTATTGTTTTCAACTTTAATCATTGTTTTATTTATAGATTTTAAAGTTGATTTAAGATTAAAAATTAACAAATCAAAATACTTCAACCATGTGTTATTTTTTATCCAATCCAAAGTTTATTATATACATATATATATTCTGAATCTTTCAATTCAGACCTTCTTTTAATGAACAAAAAAAAAAAATTGGTTAAACATTAGAAAAAATATATGTATGTACATAAAGTTTTCTTTTTCTATTTGAAAACGAAAAATCTAGTTGTTTACATTTATATTTAATTTAATGATTAATAAAATTAAATTTTAATAGCTTTAAACATACACCAAGGAAAAAAATGTAGTTATTTTGAGTTTAGTGGAATTTATTATTTTTTTCTTCAATTTAATTATTAACTAAATAAAAATTGAATTTCTTTTTGAAACTGGGGAAAACATTTTTTTCTTTCTTTGATGTTATCTACCTTTATCATTATTTATTTTTAAAATTAAGTGAACATATGTCGTTTAACGTATTCTTCTCTTTTATTTTATTTCATTCTACATCAAAGAAAATCTTACGTATGTATTCTATATTTTTTTAGAAAAAAAAAAATGTATAAAAAAAGTGATCACCTATAATGTATTTTGTAGACCTAAATATGTAATTTTAAAAGGAAATAATTTAAAACATTTGTAAATTTGTTATACGAACAGCAAAAGTTAGAAGGTTAAGTTTTATTTTTAGATCTTTTCAATGTAAAAATAGAAACGAATAAAAACTAAAGAAAAAAATAAATAAATAAAAACATATAACAATTGATTTTAAAAAGAAAGTATGAATAGATATTAAGTAATTTCAAATGCAAGGAAATAACATGCTTTTAATCTATTTATACTTTAAAATGATTTGCTGAATTTTAAATTAAATTTTCGAAACATCAAAAAATAATAAAATAACAGTTAATTATCAATTCTCAAGAATATGTCTTTTTCCTTTAAAAAAAAAAAAAATAAATAAAAAAACAACAACAACAATGATTCAATTGTAAGTTTTTGCATAAATTTTTTTTTATTTTTTGGAAAAAAATTCAATGTGTATTTAGAATTGAAAAAATGAATTATGAATAAATTGTGTACAAATAATTTTGTATTTTTTTGAATGAAATTTATCTTTAATTATTTAAGATTCTGAGAAAATAGTATATGATCAATTGATTAGAAAAAAAGAAATATTTTTTCCATATAATAGGTACTTATGAAATGAATTTAAAAATTTTAAAAATTGACTTTCAGGTCAATTTCAGATAATTTCCATAAATAAAAAAACCTATAGTTTTCTACATAAGGAATCATAAGTCAGTTCTCAATTTTAAGTGGTTTTAAAATAGTTTTTCTCAAAATTATGTATTAAAAATCACTAGTTAATACATATACATACATATATTTGAAAAATTAATGAACTGAATTATCTTGATTCTAATTTCAACAATTACTTAACATTTTTTTAAAACTTAAAATGCATTGGCAATTCTTATAAAATTTCAGACATGCCATTAAAAATATTGTGTGTTGTCAGATAAATTATTCTAGTAAAACTTATAAGATGTGAAATCTTCTTTGTTTGTCATAATATGTAGTACAAACAGCTAAAATTCTAATTTTTCAAGCATTTAAGTACCTAATATGCTTAAATATGTATGTATGTACGATATATTTTTCAAAAAGAAAAGTAAAGATCTTATTCTAAGTTGACTTAATCTTTTAGGAAAGTTTTTTTCTTTTGATTCAATGACAAAGGTTTACGATTATACGTATTGATTCATGAGAAAATTGAATAGATATACCTACTTAACTATATATATATACATAGTTAGGTACTTGATTCGTCTTTTGATAAAACAGCACGTGAATGCTTTCAATTGCGAATATTTCAAGTACTAAACTTGTATATGGAGAATTTTAAAAGTTTAATAGAAATTTTGTTTACATACGCGTTTATGATCAAAAAAGTATCAATACAAAATGGAAAAGTAATAAATAATAATAAGAAAAGCTCTATTATTTTTTAAGGACTTTTTACTTTTTTTTTTCAATAATAAAACAATAATAAGATTGTTATTCTATTTTTTAACTGTACTGTAAAATATACAATTTATTGGTATACATATTTAAAAAAAAAAAATAAAAAAAAAAATAATTTTAATAATCATGTTATAATTTCTTCTTCTTCATTTATCTTCTATATTAGTTTCAAACTACTTACATAAATATAAAATAAGAGAATTCAGTTGAAAATTTCCCGTTATAAATTTACAAAATATTCATTATTTAAACATTTTTAGTCTTTTCCCCATTAACTTCCCCCATTAATTTTCTTTAATCCTTATTAGCTAGCGTTGTTTAATGCAGTAAAAGGACATCCATAAATCGTGACCCATAAATAAATTAAAAAAAAAAAAATTTCTAATTAAATTATTATGAAAAAAAGTAAAAATTTCAACTACATTATGACATTAACATTCATTAACATTTTTAAATTTATAGTACGTTCATTAAAAAGTTGTAAATAAAGGTTTTTTTTTTGTGAAATTCTTCAACCTTAGTACCTACCTAAGTACCTACATATTATATACATAATCAGATTTTCCAAAATAATTTCACAAAACAAAAAAAAAAAACATATGCTTTTATAATATATGTACATTGTACATATTACGTATACATAATATATGTACCTTTGTATTCGTATAACAGATGTTTAAGTAAATTAGTTTTTATACCTATATGTTTGCTCAGGTAAATTTTTCATTTAAAATGTTGCTAACATTCATAAAATAAAAAAAAATAAATATTGAAAAATTATCAAATTGAAAAAAATAAAAATTACAATTTAATAATGGATTTTTAGAATGAAGATTTTGATACGACACGGTTTCATGTCACATCATATGTTGTAAACGTGTTCAAAATATTTTGTAAACAATAATGAGTAATAAACATTTTTAAGTATTAAATCAATTAAGGGGGTAATCATTTTGAAACTATAAATTTAAATTCATTATTTATTAAAATCAGTTTTTCTTTCTGCAATGAAAAAGAAAAAAAAAATAATAAGCACATTAACTTGATTTATTTATATATTGAATTTTTTACTTTCTATTTAGAAAAATTTTAAGTAAAAATCTAAAAAAATCTCTTTTGGATAATTGTGAAGTGAAAAGGACTGATTTAGATTTCTTAAAATTCAATAATTCAAAAAAAAAAAAAAAAAAACTAAATTCAAGAAGATTGTCTGTCGTCATAACTCAAAATAAAAATACAAAAGTAGCGTCAATATTTAAGAAGAAAATTGGGATAGGTACGGAAAAAGTCGATTTTAAAATTAATTTTTTGAACTTCAGTTGACTAGAAAACTTGAATGGATCATTTGAATTTGGTAGGGATTGAAAAAATCATTTAAACTATGTATGTATGTGTAGCATAAACCTAGTTTGAACAAAATTTTTCGATTAGTTTTATGGAGATCGCGGGCATAAGTTCAAAAAACGTACGTTTTTGTTTTTTGAGACTGGTGGTGGTGGCTCAGTTCCAAATCGTCATAACTTTTATATTTTCAACTATTTAAAAAAATATTTTTATATTTTTATTTTTGAATAATTGTAGAAAAATAATATGTAAAGGTTTGTTGGATATTAGATTTTTATTATATATTTTTTTAAAATTTGATTAATTGTGAATTTACAATGAAATTTTAGTGAATTTTTGGTGAAATAAATTATACCTATATATATTTTTAAACAACAGCAGTCTGTACGTAAATTTATTCGCAAAATTTTTCAGAAAAATTTAAATAATCTTTTGCACTGTGCCTTTTTTTAAAAAAAAAATGAAAAAATTTACATAAATTACACTGTTGACTGCTGCTATAGATATTATGAACAGATTTTGAATTTTGAATAGTTTCGTGACCTTCATTTGTGATTAAGTATAATCTTTAAAAGACGATTCAAAACTCATGTTTCATCTAAAAAAAAAAAATGAAATGAAATGTTTTTGAAATTGTTGCAAAATTTTCATTAATATTGATTTAACATAAATTTAACGCTTTCTTCACATTCAAAAAAAAAAAAAATAAAAAAAATGTAAAAAGAAAAATTGATTTTACTAACATTTTCTTACGCAATTTTTTCTTAGTTAAAACTGAATGGGGCGCTTTACTTGTTCATCTTAATCATTATAATTGTAAATACATATTTAAAAAACAGCTGTTGTATTGTGGAAGAGTTTTTCAAATTGCTTACCAAAATCAAATATTTTCATTAAAATCCTATTAACCAAATGTCTTCTGGCTGGTTACTTTATAATTTATTTTTTTCTCTTTTAAATATCTACTAAAAATATGTAGGTATATGTTTTTAAAAAAAAAGATACAAGTTTTTTTTTTTTTTTTAAATAATTTCATATTATTTTAAATTTAACAAAAGGCCATAATTGCATTTGAATTACTTTGATTTGAATCATGAGAATTTTTTCCATGTATGGTTTACTTTTATTTTAAAAGCTTTCTGTAGTAATTTTTTTTTACATACATGTATTTAAAATTATTTTAATATAATTTTTAGTTTTCCTTGATTTTGTTGTTGTTGTTTATTTTTTCTCTTGTGTATTATTCTCATTATACCGTAAAATTACGATATAATAATAAAACAATATTTTAAAGTGTTAAATTGTTATTCCTTTAAATACCCGGAACTTTATAAAACAATTACGTAGGTATATAAATTTACGTAAATATACATAGATACTATGGGTACTATAATAATATAATACTTATATATATTTATAAAATTATATACATTGTATAACAAATATAAATATTATTAAATTGTATGTAAAATAATTTCACTTAAAAAAACTCTATAGTCATAAATACTCTCGACTACTATTTGAATCTAAATCTGTGAATGACTATGACTAAAACAAATTAAATGTTTCTACAATTTGTATTCAATTCTTGTATATTAGGAGATTTTTTTTTTTTTTAAGTACATACTAACATAATTGATATTCATGTGTGTACATATATATATATATATATTTTTAAAAATAATATGTAGATATGTTATAAAATTCCAAGTATTTTGAAAGTAGGTATGTACTTCTTTTTATTTTTTTTATTTTGAAAATAGGTATAAATTTTATTGAATTGTTTCATATAAAAATCAGTTGATTTTAAACGAATGAATTTAAAAAAAATAAATAAATAAAAATAAAACTATATGCATTTAAAGTATTTTAATTTATTTGTTGGCTGTTTATCAACAACTCTTTTTAAAATAATTTTTTTTGTATTGTTAAACGCTTGTTTTTTCTTCCGTTTTGTTTTTTACGTCTGACTTACTAACATTTCTCTTTTCCTTTCAAATTTTCACATTATTATTATATTAAATTGTAAATACATTAAAATAATAATGATAAATTATTTTTATTGTTTTCATTTAATAATTTCAGATAACGTGCGACCTTAAAAATAAATTATAGCATCGAACTCTGAAAATTGAAAATTACCTCCGCATTATTAGAGGATTATTATAAATTATTATAAATTTTTATCTTGTGTTCATTATTACGCATTCAAAAAAAATATAAAAATAAAAGATCAAATTAAAGAAAAAATAAACAACGGTATAATAAAATCATTTAAATAGCCATCAATCACTATTATGATCGGTAGATTATTTCGTGCACACGGTGAATTCTGTGCATCTCATCCTTGGGAGGTGATTGTCGCATTACTAACAATTACAGCATGTATATTAACATTTGATAAGGCATCCACCACTGATGGAACATCATCATCAACGTTTGGTTCATCACCATCATCATCATCGTCGTCGAGACATCGACCATGCCAAGGTTGGACAGAATCATGTGAAGGTCTTGAAGCTGAATATAATGCAGCAGATGTAATCCTAATGACAATTGTACGATGTTCTGCTGTATTATATTGTTATTATCAATTTTGTAGTTTACATAAGCTCGGTTCAAAATATATTTTAGGTAAGTGTGATCTTTTATATTTAAGTATCTATTATACATTTTATTTATCTTTTGTAATTTTTTGTTTTCATTAAAATTTACGTAATTTTACCTGAGTTATGCTGCCTATGCATGAGCTATCTGTTATTTGATAATAGTTATTTAATTTTTCATTTAAAGATTATATTTCATCTTACACAATTATAATGAGATGCAAAAAAAAAGTATAAGAAAGACATGGAAAAAAAATTAAAATAAAAAAACTAATTCATAAGCAATTTATTTTCCACTAATTTGAATAACTGGAATGAGCTAAAAAAAATTTTTTGTTTGTTTTATTAATATACCAGTTATAATTTTATTGATTATACCCAACCCAAAATAATCTTACCTAAGGTCAAAGAAAATAAAATATACGAATACTCGTACATACCTATATGTATTTTAAAGTCGAAATAAAATATTGAGAAAGACTTTTACTCTCTTGATTAAAAATGCTATATAATATTCAAAACGAAATTTCATAAAAAAATATTTTTTAAAAAAATTTATTATCATGCATTTATGACGAGTTTTTGTAGTTTTTTATTTTAAATTATACTACATTGAATATTTAACTAATTTATTTTTTTTTTAAGAAAACATTTTTATTGATTACAATATAAATCTTTTAATGTTCGAGAATATTTTAGCTTTCTGTTTTTTTTCTTCATCAGTTTAATAAACAATTCTAGAGTTTAAAATTATCATAAAATTACTATTCCTAGAATATTTAAATAAATAAAGAAAAAAATACCAAGTACATTGTACATATACCATATGTATAATATGTATGTACGAGGGGCTTGACAAAAGTTCGTGCAAAAATAGAGAAGGGGTAATCTTTTTTGCCTCTAACTTCACATATAAGTGGAAAGACTTCTTATTATTATCTAAATGTAGTTTCAAGTCGCTGGCTCTGTGTAATCATGGAAATGAGAAAGAGAAAATTAGGTGAAACAAGTCGTAGTGTAAATCCACCACCAAGTGAAGAAAAATCACTTACGAAATTTTGTACAAATTTCGTTGGAAGTTATGTCCAACAAAAATTTTCATAGAGTGTGTAACTGCATTTTGTGATAACGCTCCGTCCATATGTACCGTGTACGAGTGGTTTAAAAAATTTCAAAGTGTATATTTTAGTATCAAGGACGAGCCCCGTGAAGGTTCTTTCAAAACCTCCACTGATGTGATGACACAAATATTACTGCTGTGAAGATAAGGATCCACGAAAGATGGAGGAAACGATTGCTTACACCTGGGAGAAAATGTCATGGCAGTATCAAGAATTTTTAATGGCAGTCTGCATTATTGAGTGAAGAAGAAGAGGCGGCTCGTGTACAATTAACAATTCGCTCAATTTTTCCTAGAAAAATTCAGGGAAGGTCAGTCCACGGATTTTAATAATACTATAACGGGTAATGTGACCTAACTTTATAATAGCGAAACCGAAACAAAACTACAATCTTCTGTATGAAGTTGAAAAAGTCAACCTTCTCCAGTAAAGCCAGATAACTTTTGTTAAGCCCCTCGTATATATAAAGAATTGAAGAAAAATATAAGGAAAATATGAAAATGAATTAAAATACTATAATAAAAACGTTGTAACATTGACTTTGAATTTTTAATATATTAAACAATAATTCATGTATGTTTTTTCTTGAAGATATTTTCATTCATTCATAAAAATACATGAATAATTAATGAAGGTATGGATGCTGTGCAATGCACAAAAAATAAACGATAAAGTGTATTTGGAAATTAAATATACATACTTATAATTTTTTCTTATGTACGAGTAGATTATTTATGTTGAGATGAAAAAAGAAAAAAAAAGAAAAATAAGTAAAGGAAAAGTATTTGTTTATAAAAAAAAAACACATTTTTTTATATATGTCAAGGTATTAAAAACAAAAATCCATTATTAATTGAAATTTTTGATTTTTTTCTCTTTGTTTTTAATGTTGCTATAAAATTTCTTAATGTAAAATCAAAGTTATTTATATAAATTTCTTAATTGCTCTTTTTGATGTACAAAATTAAAAATCAAAAAAAAAAAAGAAAATATTTCTTAATCATTGCATCTGGAATTTATCTTAAGAAATGTCAATCATAAATGCATTTCTAAATTTATGTATTGTATATTGAAATTATAATAGATGATAGCATGCATCATAGTGATGAAAATTAATTTTTCAACAAATCAAAGTTCAATAAAATATGATTATAATGCTGGAAGAGTTTTTGATACAGTGTCTTACAATGAAACTCGTACATATTTTAAATTTTTGTAATTTTTGAGAAAATTATTGGTTGAAAACAACCTGAATATGTTTTTATTGAATTTTATTATATATTTTTTCAAAATCAACTATTTTATCACATAGTTTTGATTAAATATAACATAAAAGATTTGTTAAACAATTCAATGAAAAAAATTTCCAATGCTGTATAATATTTTCTTCAGACCTTATCTCTTCTACAGGAACCACGGAATATACATATATCCAAACATATTTTTTTCAGCGAAAATTGTACTTTTTTAAAATTTTTTCAAAATCTCGTTGCCTCAACTTACATTTCTCCTTTGATCATATGTTTTTTATAACAGAAAGTATTCTACCAAGAACAAACTCTGAAAATTTGTATCCATCTATCAGACGAAAAAATGATTTCTCCATTCTATGTATTCATACCTATACTTCACAATTATAGATTTTATAAGGATCCACCTACTGATTTATTTCATGAGTTTCACATACTTTGTGGATACAATAAGTTTTAATCAGACTACTAACAATTTTCAATGTCATGCAGGTGCCAATTATACAAATATATGTACATACATAATTGTGCGATAAATGTTGTCAAAAACTAAACTTAATATTGCTTTTTAAAAGAAAGTTTTTCATCATTTTATTATACATAACTATGTATTTGATTTACTAGAATAATTACAACTAATACGGCACAAAAATTTTTTAAAATGACATCCTTCTGCTGTACACAAGCTTGAAGTCTTCTTGGCAAATCATCAGTTGCAGCATGGATGACACTTAGGGATATTAAACTCGCTGCTCTGATTTGATCAATTATCGTTTCAAAGCTTCAATATTTTGATAAGGCTTTTGGCACGCCCTGCTCTCTAGTTCAGACCATAATTTGTAGTCTAATAGGTTGAGGTCTGGAATTCCGGACGGCTAATACTCAGCACTTATGAACTGCGTTCGTTATTTTGTGAGCCGGTGCTGAATCCTGCTGAAATATCCAATCAACACCAGCGAACAGAGTTTCATTCAATGGCCTCACTACGTTCTCCAGGAAGACATCCTGTTGATAGTTCTTGGCCTTTGCTTTAATTCCTGTACCACGAAAATGACCCCCTCCTCCCCACCATACCATCACGAACGGATGAAGTGAGAGCACTTGATAATTTTGTGACAGTATTTATGGCACAACTAGGTACACACATTTATCTTGACGTTTCAGCTTCAGATTCAGAATCACCTTTGACCTTAATAATATAACAAAAACATTTTTTTATGCTTAGTAAAAATAATTAATTCTTCATAAATAATTAATATTAAATTGTTTCAAAGTAACTATAATTTTTACTCATGAGTAATAAAATTTTCATTTAAAATTAATAACAAGCAGATTTTTTTGAATAATTTATTTTGTGGTAAATAAGGTCATATTCTTATTTCTAAATAATCTAATTTTTTAAACCTAATGTAACTAATAAAACAAAATTTTCATTCTGACGTAAATTATAACAATTTATAATAATTTATGTGGAAAATTAAAATAATCTCATTCCATGCTATTAATTTTGTTTTCTTTATTTTTCAATAGATATTTTTTAAAATTTATACTTTATTTATGTTTTTGAAAAATCATGGCATTATTTACAAATGATTAGTTCAAATGAAAAATTGCATAAATAAAAATATACTTCTATATAAATATATAGGGTAAATGTGGGTATTCTTGGCCATCAAACTAAGAAGTTCAGATTCAATTGAATTTTTTAGATAAATAACTAGACATGATTATGGGTTTTATTAATGAAAATTGAAAATTGATTGATTTTCTTCCTAATTCTCTTATTAAATCCGTTGTTTTTGATATATTTTTACTTTAAAAAATTATTTCTGGAGTTGAAGTCAAAAAACCGCATTGTATCTAATCTTGGCCACCCATGTTTGTGATCTTGGCCACTATTGCTGGTAATCTTGGCTACCCCAAGTTTTTTAACGATTAAAAGGATATTGTCAATGGTTTTTGACGATTTTTAAATAAAACACTAATGTTTTAACATTATAAATAATAATTTTCTATTCGGTCGAGCCAACTCTCTATGTCGCTCCTTGAAACATTTGCGCTAGCATATGTAACACTTTCTGGTGTTCTGAAAATGATTTTCGGATGTCTTTTTAAATAACCATCATACCACGCTCTTCCCGGAAATCTTGCATCGCACATAAAAGGTCTTTTTTCCTATGAGGGAAACCTTTACTTTGGAATACGATGAGCCATTTCGCCGAAATTTCCTCTTCTTCAAAAGTAAGAATTGTTGTTGGACCTCTTTTTATGGTTTCTTCGGATTTTGTCAATCGGAACTGCAATGTTGATCGAGGAACTTTGTAAATTGTAGTAGCTCTAAAATATATTTCAAGATATTCACTTCATATTAAAATGTGTATTAAATAATACACCCTTAAATATACTTCACAAGGTTTTTTTAATATTATTTACCATAACAAATTTTTAAAACGAAATTTAAAAAGCGCTTCAATTAATTTTTAATGATTTTTTTTTTTAAATTTACATTTTATCGCAGATTTCACTAAAAATTTCTGTGGTAAAATGTAAATGAAAAGTGGCCAACATTAGAAACATATTGTTTTTGATCTTGGCCACCATCACTTAACTAAAACAATATTTTCACTAATGAAATCACCTTTAATTTATTCCGATCTCTTTCAAATACAAAAATTAAATGATCCTTTAAAAAGAATCAGGATTATGTATCACTATGTGATAGAGAACAAAACTCGGTAATTTTACATACACTACTGCACGTCTTATCAATACAATATTATAGTGGTTACTGGTTATAACGATTTGAAGTTAGGTGGCCAAGAATACCAGCTATGCCAAGATTACCAGCATTTACTCTACACTACAGATGTTTTAAGTATTGCTTTTTTGCTTTTTTTAAAAATAATTATTCATGTGAAAGTAGAATTTGGTTTTTCAATCGATAAAATTAAATTAATACCCCAGTGTGTTAAGTATACGGATAAAAAAATTTTTAATGTATTTATAAGTAAACATCAGAAACAAATTTCTTAAAAATTATTTAAAATCTCGTGTAATGCTGATGGAAAAAAAAATGAAAAATCTTTCAAGTACGATTGATTATAGCGAATTATAATATTTATTGCGTCATATGAGAATGAGATGGTGAAAATTTTTCGTTTTTTTTTTTTAAATCAATATGTAAATAATGCTTTACACATTTTGCGTGAATTTTACATTTATATATGAATGTATATACATACGTAGATACATACATACCTAATATTAACTTTATTATTTGATGATAGATATTATTTATTCCCAACCCTAAATTTCTTTCTCAGAATAAATTGTGAGTTTTTGATCTTTTAATATATAATGTACATACATTATACAATGTTTTCGATATCTTGTGGTGTTGTATAAACTTCTTAGTTATATCACAGTGGAATAATATAGATTCACTTTGGTTATATGTTTTCGTACATATTCATTTCACGACGAGAAAAAAATATTAAAAAGAAATTTTGGAAATTTATGGATTAATTTTATGCGGAAATAATTTTTACCAAAACTAAAAAATATATAGGTACGTACATATTACATAATTGAGTGAGAAGAACTTTCAAAAAGTTCATTGTACTGTACTTCCAAGTTAGCTACATATATTCTAGAATAATACTTATAGTTATAGGGTGTCTCAATATCGTTAACTCAGTTTTTTAATACATAATATGTACATATACATATGTATGTATACTAAAAAATTGTTCCACAAAATCCGTTTTCTATGATCAAGAAGTTACAGGAAATTATAATGAGATATTTTGGGTAATGGGAAAAAATAGGATTGGGAAGGTCCTGTACAGAAAAATTAAGAATGGAAATTTCAAACTCATATAACTAGTTTAAAATAAAACTAGGGAGAAGAAGATTTTTTGAAAGTTTCTCATAATTCACAAATTCCTGTCATAGAAATAAAATTTGTTCTCTATCAACAAATTTAGTGGTTCACATTCCACTGAAAAATTATAGGTTCATGCACATTGCAGTATAAAATACGTTCAAGTTGAGTTGATATATCGTTGAAGAAGAATAATAATAAAGTAGTTACCTATCTCGCATTAACGGTATTTTCTTTCTTAAACTAAAAAAGTGCTCTTTGCATATTTACTCCTTTAACTTTGTATTAGATATAATCAATCCTTTAATTGTTACTGTTTCTTGTTTTGATGTTATGAATCTTTACGAATTTTTCAATTTACATAATTATAATTTTTCTTCTATGCACCATGTTAATTTTCATTTACCATGTATCTACCCACTTATGTATATTCTTAACAAGTTATTTTCTTTCTTCTAATATATTCAAGTATAATTTTTTACTATAACCACCGGAAAATATACTAAACTTTAATTTAATTAAAAACTATAAATAACAAAATATGCAGCCGATGATATTTTTTATTTTTTAATGAAATTATAAAATTTTCTAAATTATTTATGCAGGATTTTTTTTTTCTTTAAATAATTTAATCAGTGAATTTTTAAAGTTTTATAGTGAAATATTTTATTGCTATTTATTTTTTTTTATTTATTTATTTATTTTTAAATCAGCATAACCCAAATAATAAATCAATATATAAATTGCTCGTGTAATTCGAAAGTGGATTTGTTTGCATTTATTGAACTGGTTTTTGTACATATTTTTATTTTTTATTTTGTTTATTAATTACGAAATAATTTCGTGTTAACGTCCTTGACTTCATTCATTTTGCAAAAGATATATGGACAAATTTTCTTTAGAAAAAAAGTAAAGTAAAATTAATAAATTAATAACCTTCCTAAAGTAACTTTGTGTACACATATTAAAAGTTGAATGAATGGAACATATGAAACGCATGTTAAGCATGTATGTTAATAGTCACATGATTATAATGATGATACAAAATACCTAATATAATAATGTGCACATAAAAAATCTATATTTATAATTATGATGTTCCGGTTCTTTGAAAAAAAAAAAAAAAAAAATAATAATTTATGTTTCTAAAAATTTTCTTTTTTTTTAGTATTTTTTTTTTAAGTTCATTAAACAATTTTATTATTAAAATATAATTTATTTACTTTTTATGAGAACTATTTTAAAATTAAAAAAAATTAAATGATAATTGTTATTTTTAATTTATAGGTATATCTGGATTATTTACAGTATTTTCAAGTTTTATATTCACTACTGGTATTATTAAATTCTTAGGAAGTGATATATCAGATTTAAAGTGAGTAGTTTTTTTTTTTTTTGTAAAGATAATTTTTAATTAATTTTAAACTTAATGTGATTATAAAATTTTAATTTTTATTTTTTACTTTTGTATTTTTTTTTTTCACAGAGATGCATTATTCTTTTTATTACTTTTAATTGATCTATCAAACTCTGGTACATTAGCTCAATTAGCATTAACTGGTTCAAATCAAGCAGAAGTAACAACGAATATTGCTAGAGGAATGGAATTATTAGGACCAAAAATTTCATTAGATACATTAGTAGAAACATTAGTTATTGGTGTTGGTACATTATCTGGTGTTCAAAGGCTTGAAATATTATGTACATTTGCTGTTATGTCAGTTATTGTTAATTATGTTGTATTTATGACATTTTATCCAGCTTGTTTATCATTAATATTGGATTTATCACGTAATGGTATGGATATTGCAATGGTTAAAGCAAGAGCTAAAGAATCAATATTAGTTAAAGCATTAAGTGAAGAGGAACAAAAAATGAATCCAGTTGTACAAAGAGTTAAAGTTATAATGTCAACTGGTTTAATGATTGTACATTTATATAGTCGTGTATTTTTTTCTGAAAAAGAATATAATAATGTAACAACATCATTAACACCACAATTACAACCTCATATGGTTCATAATCGTACAGAATCAGCTGAATTATCAAAATTTATAATAAAGTAAGTTTCATTTTTTTAAATTAAAAATTTTTATGAAATGGAAATTAATTTCTTATTCTTATTAATTTTTATAACATTTTTCGTTTAAATTTTACATAAGCACATCAATTTTAACACTTCCAATGTAGACATATTTTACTTCCTTAAAATAGTTTAAATTTGGCCAGGATATTCTTTGAAAGGTTTCTTACCGAATCAACTTTGAAAATAAATTGTTTCCCTTCTACTGCGACATCCTTTATTCATACACCTATTCTAAAAATAGTGTGTATTTCAATTCTCGAAGTCTTTTCTGTTTTTTTTTTTATTTGACTCAAACGGTGTACAATACAGCCCGATATATAACTTACGAAATCTTTCCATATAAAAATGACTTTTTTTACGTGACATGACTTTTGATGTTTGGAGCTACGTTCTGTTACAGGATTCTTTATGGTGTCAAAGATAATAAAGTAGTAAATGGCAAGTAGAGTACCGTGCAGAAACTTCAAGTCAATTGAATCACAGGATCCGGAGATATTTAAATTTGAAAATAGATTTTTGACGAAAACGTCTTAAAATAGAATTAAGTGTTTAAAGAGTCAATCGTTCCAGCTTCGTCAATCGTTCTAGCTTCTGCTAATTATTTTCCAAGGATATTTTTCAATATTATAAATTTATAAAATATTTTTGTTATCTTAAAGATACTTTTGGTATAAACTATCTTATCTCTTTACATTCTCACAAATTAAATAGTAATTTTTTCACTATATCTTTATTTTTGAAGAAAAAAAAAAGTGGTGAATGCTTAAGTAAATAAAAATACTTTAAAACTTTTTATAATTTTTTCCTTTTTAAGGCCGCTTATTAATTTATCGAATAAGCTAAATATATCGAGTTGTCTTAATCTTGCTTCTTCAGGCTAACAAATTATGTCTTAAAATATAATATTTAAAATTGTATTGAAAAATTTCTCAAATATTCTTTATATTATTATTTTAGATGGCTAACAATGAGTGCTGACCAAATCGTAATTCTTATATTATTAATTGCTTTAGTGGTCAAATTTATATGTTTCGAAAATCGAAATGAATTACAAATTCGACTATCAGACACCGAATCATCATCATTATCATCATCAACAACAACATTATCATCATCATTAACAGCGACAAAGCCTCAAATACATTTAAATTCAATTCCATTGCAAATTATGAATAAAAAATCATTGTTTACAATTGAAGAAAATATATTAATTAATCAATTTACACAAACTGATGAAAATAAAGATGAAATAATTATTAAAAAAATGAATTTATCAAATAATAAAGAATATCAATATGAAATGAAAATGAAAAAATCTACATTACCGCCAAGAAGTCTTGATGAATGTTTAGAAATTTTAAATTCAGAAACAGGAGCTGCAAATTTAACTGATGAAGAAATAACAATGATTGTTAAAGCTGGCGGTGGCCATTGTCCATTATATAAAATTGAATCTGTTATTGAAGATCCAGAACGTGGTGTAAAAATACGAAGAAAAATTATAAGTGATGAAGCAAAGATACCATTAGAAAAAATAAATGATTTACCATATAAAAATTATGATTATACAAAAATAATGAATGCATGTTGTGAAAATGTTTTAGGATATGTTCAAATACCAGTTGGTTATGCTGGTCCATTATTGTTAGATGGTAAACGTTATTTTGTACCAATGGCAACAACTGAAGGTGCATTAGTTGCAAGTACAAATCGTGGTTGTAAAGCATTATCAATACGTGGTGTATCAAGTTATGTTGAAGACGTTGGTATGACACGTGCACCATGTGTTAAATTTCCAAGTGTATATCGTGCTGCTGAAGCTAAAAAATGGATAACAAATGAAGATAATTATAAAAAAATTAAAGTAGAATTTGATTCAACAAGTCGTTTTGGTCGTTTAAAAGAACTTCTAGTTGGAATGGATGGACCACAATTATATATACGTTTTGTTGCATTAACTGGTGATGCAATGGGTATGAATATGGTATCAAAAGGTGCTGAAATGGCATTAAGATGTATTAAACGAGAATTCCCAGATATGCAAATCATATCTTTAAGTGGTAATTTTTGTTCAGATAAAAAACCAGCTGCAATTAATTGGATTAAAGGACGCGGTAAAAGAGTTGTTACCGAATGTATAATACCTGCGTCAGCATTAAAACAAATTTTAAAAACAGATGCAAAAACATTAGTTGATTGTAATAAAATGAAAAATATGTCAGGAAGTGCTATGGCTGGCAGTATTGGAGGTAAATTATTTGAAAAATCAGAATCTGAATTTAAAAAAAATTATAAAAAAACTGAAAAATAAATATTTATTTCTACTTTTTTGTTGTTGTGATTTTTGAATTATAGGAAATAACGCACATGCAGCAAATATGGTTACAGCTGTATTTATAGCAACTGGACAAGATCCAGCACAAAATGTAACATCTAGTAATTGTTCAACTGGCATGGAATGCTGGGGTGAAAATAGTGAAGATTTATATATGACATGTACAATGCCATCATTAGAAGTTGGTACTGTTGGTGGTGGTACTGGATTACCAGGTCAAAGTGCTTGTTTAGAAATGTTAGGTATTCGTGGTGCTAATAGGACACAACCAGGTGAAAATTCTAAAAAATTAGCACAAATTATTTGTGCAACTGTTATGGCTGGTGAATTAAGTTTAATGGCAGCATTAGTTAATAGTGATCTAGTCAGAAGTCATATGCGACATAATAGGTAAGGCGGAAAAAAAAGCATATGTATTTAAAGATTTTGAATTTAATACATTTTTTTCTTTCATTTTGTTTTTCTGGAAAAAAACAGAACATCTGTCGCTAATTGTGGCTCTTTTAAACCACCAATGATTACATTATCATCATCAACATCATTAACAAATATGAGCAACAGTAGTAATAATAGTTTAAGTTAATATAATTTTAGTAATCTCTTTATATAATTTACTTTTTTTTTTCAATGTTATAAAATTTACAAAAAACGCAGTTAATACCGAGAAAAAAAAACGAAAAACACAAAAATATATCTGTAATTTATTTTTTGGTTATTATTTAAATTTCTTTTAATTGTGTAAAGAAAATAAATTTTATTATTAAAGATGTTATTCATTATAGAAAATTTTTTTAGTTTTCTTTCTTAATTTTAATATAAATAAAAAGAAACATACATACATAGTTAGGAAAATCAGTGTAAAAAATAACAGTTAATAAACTAATTGATGATAAAATAGCATATTTTAAAGATTGTTACAACTTTTGTCTTAAGCTACCTTCTTTAAGTACATCATCATCAGCGGCGCAAAAGCTCGACGTGAGCCAGTGCCTACTTTAGTTAACTTTTAAAATTACTTTCCAATCACTATGAATTCAGTATGCAACCGCTACGTGATCGTGAAAATAAACTCATAGTGGGTTTAAAATTGACATTCACATAGTGAGTACATACTTTATTTACTTGTGCACAATCACAATGAACACAAAACGGAGAACGTGAGCTCACTTCACATTCACTTAGTGACTATTCACTAAATTGTTTATTGGGTAGAGAACGAATTAATTCGTATGACAGAGCAATAAGTTCACTAATAAATTTGTATACATGTAAGTATTTATTTTCCAGTATTAAAAAATATACATAAGCCGTTTATATTAAAACCGCATAATTTTAAAATTAAGTAGCCGAAAGTGCACATCTGAAATTTACTTTAACCCATTTTTTGACAAAAGTGAACTTAGGCCACTTTAAAAATAAACGAACATAACTTTTTCTCAACGTAAAAACCTTTTCAAATTATGTAAAAAATACATAATTCACTCTTTAGTACAATTATGAAATCAAAATAATTCTTTTTATACATCGTATTTTTCATGCAAGGCAAATAAAAAAAATTTTATTGAAATTCTAGAATTCAATTTATTTCAATACGAAAGCAAAATTTAAAAATAAATACTTGAGATTGTAATATTTAAGCATATTTTTCATGTTTTTTTTTTTAATATTACATATTTCAAATTTTTTGGAATTCTTTAAAATTTGTTGTTGATTTTCTACAATAATTAAAAATTTTAGAAATTTAGGAAAATTTAAAATGAAAATGAAAGAAAAATTTATAAGAAAATAAAAATTACTAAATTCATGTATTATAAAATAAAATCAATTTTCATCTACAACAACTGATTTTTTTGGACTTGGTTCATATTTATCATCTTTTTTATCATCATCATCATCATCATCATTAACATCATTTTTACTATCTTTCGATTTTTCATTTTCAGATGGTTCATTTTCTTGTTCATTATCATCAAGTTTTTCAACAGATTCATATTTTTGATTATCATTTCCATCACCATTTGTATTATTTTCTTTTGTTAATGAATTATTTTTACAATCTTCAATACGTTTTGATAATGCCTTATATAATACACCAATATCATCCGGTCTTGACATTATTAAAAACACTTTTATTTGACCAGTATTATCCATTGCTGTTAGTCTTAATGATTTTTGACTAGGTCGCTCAGCGACCATTCCATTCCAAACCTTTAATTAAAAAAATTATCAAAAAAAATATCTTAAAAACAAAATTTTTGATTTATAAAATTTTTATGAATACCTTTGTATTTACTAATAAACGAAGATTACCAGAAGTGCGGAATACAACTCGTGAACAACCATTCTCATCTTTTGAATCATTCAATCTTAAACTACCTCTCCCTCTTTCTTCCCAGTTACGATTAATAAACGCAAATAGCTTACAATTAATCTGAAATTAATTTTAAAAAATAGTTATTAAAAATATTTGAAGAAAAAAAGAAAAAAAAATACATTTTATTCGTTTGTAATATTAAATCTTAAAGATTGCAGACTAAAAGTGTGCTTTAGAGTTTCTTATTAAAATAAAGTACTTACATCAATAATATTCACTTCATTTTCTTCGCCTGTAAATGTCTCAACTTCTTCATATTTTCGTTTTTGTGCTCGGCTTTCCTCATATTCTCTTGCTACTTCTGTTAAACTCTTCTTTTGATTTTCATAGTCTTTTGATGTTGCACCTAACACATCATTACCACCTGATTTATTATTATTGCTGCAATTTTGAATAGCACTAGAGAATAATAGAGCATTTGTTGCTGAAGATGTTGAAGCGGCAGTTGCACCTTCTGCATCTTTAGAATCATCATTTTCTGTTGATTCTTTATTTGTTTCGTTGTCTTGTTTTGATGAGGTTTGTATGTTTTCCTAAAAAAAAAAAATTTCAAATAAAATTATTTGTAAATATTTATTACTTGATAAGAGAAAAAAAATAATAATACAGTAAACAAAAGAATAATTTAGAATTATTTTTAACGATAACAAATTTTTGATTCTTTTAAAATATTTAAAAAGAAAAATAAATTACTGCTGCTCCAGCAACTCTCTCATGCACATTTTGTCCAAAAACAAATCCACTTTGTTCTACGCGAGGTATGGAATTTTTTGTTGCAGCAAATAGATTCGATCTTTGTAATCCATTTTTTGATAACATCGCTAAAGGATCATTTTTCTGAACAAAAAAAAAAGAGAATTGAATGATTCTTGTTAAAATTATAATTTTAAGTAGGTATACCAAATCTTTATCATTTTTTTCATCTTTTTTTTCTTTTTCTTGATCGATTTCTTGTTGTTCTTGATCATCCTTTAAAAATGGATTAGAAGTTGTTGCATTAGAATCTGAAGGTCCTGATGGTAATTGTTTATCAGATGATTGAGTGTTAGTACTAGAATCACTGTTTGTTGTTGTTGTGAATAATGATGGCCTAAGAACACTTGTTCTTAAGGGAGCATTTAAACGCGAACGTTTACAAACTGAATCTCGGCTATTTGAATCACTATGATTATCTAAAAAATATAAGTTATAAAAAGGATAAAGTAAACTTTTATTGACAAAAAAATAATTAAAAATTAAATTTTGGCATCAGACAAGACAACAATAACTATACGTATAAATCAATTTATTCACCTTTAGCATCCGAATCAGACATTTTCCTTATACTTATTTAAATTGAAATCAAAGAAAAATCTTTTATAGGAAAAAATTTCTCAATTGAAATTATACTTTTTTCTTGAATATATTAAACTTAAAAAAAAACTTCACAAAATCCACGAGAAGCGATGCGAATTACAATGATTTAAAATTAAAACTTCAAATTCACACAGTGTGTGACAGTGTTGCTAGGTAAAAATTTTAAAATAAAGTAGAAGTAGAATGAGACCTAAGAAAAAAGTAGATGGTACTCAAATGGAGCTTCTATGAAACCTTAATTTCGTAAATCATCAAAATTAAGTAGGATTTCAGCTATCAAATTCTCACCAGATTTCGATTTAAATTTGAAAAACAAAAACAGGAAAATCAGCAAAACACAAAATACAACAGAACTAAAAAAAAATATTCAAAATTAGATTTGAATTTTGCGTAAACAAGCTAGTAGATTACTTTGAAAGTAAGTGATCTACAATACAAATATGTAAATAGATTTCATAACACTGATTCGACATTATCTTCTTCTTTTTTATAAATTACTTCATTCACAAGCTCACAAACTTACAATTAAGAACAATAAGAGCTCCAACACGTGTGCTTCAAACTTTGAAAGTTATAACCGTTTACCGCGTATCATATCGGCATAATGTGGTGTTGTGTATTTCGATTTCCGAATACCGTACCGCACCGCCTAGCCAAGATGAATGATGATCGATCGACGATCATTAATAGATTAGATCTTAGATCATAAATCTCGTTTTACTAGGTGAAGTGAATGCGTAATGCGTTATGCAATATGCGTACCGGCCGACGGCCGTATAAAACAAGATTCTCTTTCAAAAAGAAATTGAGAAGAAAAAACGCCTCAAATGAGAAAAAAAAACAGTTACGAAAGATAAATGGAATGGAATGGAAGGAAGGAAATAGAATAAAATTTTAATATAATTTATATTTTATAAACAAGTTTTTATGCACATAAAACATCACATAATCATCATATTCTTTTTACATTAATATTTCATTAAGCTATTACAGTCATAAATAATAAATGAATTACGAATCCTTTATTTAATTATTTTCAGTAGCAACTGGTTGATTTTCATCTCTTTGATCAGTAGCAGTCGTTGATGATGCTTGCTGTTGCTCTGATGATGATTGTGGTTCTGATGATGGTGCTTGTGATGGTGATTGTGTAGCAGCTGGTGCTGCTTGTGCTGGCGGACGTCTTGTATATATAATCATACCAAGAGCTAAAGTCAATAAAGTTATTAAATAAAGATCCCAATTTGATGCAATATTTTCATCCAAATGTAAAATAAACTTGAAAGGAGACTGTAAAAGAAAAAAAAATTTTGAAGAAGCAAAAACATGAAAATATTATTATTAAATTACGTACATTTTTCAATGCTTCCAATTTAATAAGAAATTGTAATTTCATTAATGCTAATGCAACGGGAATTTTAGCATCTGAATTTGTTTCTGCAGCTAAGTCATATAAACGTTTTGCTAAATGCCAATCTTTTTTCATTCCAAGACCTTGTTCATGCATATAACCAAGATTAAACATTGCTTGTGCATTATACTGTTGTTCTGAAGCTTTTCTAAAAATATGTAAAAAAAAATATTGTAATAGATGACAGTAGCAAAAATAGTATATAGGAAAAGATAAACATTTTCATATGTCGAAATGGAAGCAATTTTATTTTTGCCATTACCTGATATCAGGTGGCAACATGTTGAAAATTTTCATTAAACATTCTGCATACACTTCGCATCACTTGGATACATAATCAAAAATCTTTATCAACAATTTTCAAATTTTTGCAACACTTGATCATCGTCTATTAAATGGTAGCAGTGTAGGAATTTAGAAGAGACGGACAAAATTTTGAGGGGATAAGACAGCACAAAAAAAGGAAATGTTGCTTTAAATTGCTTTACATATAATACAAAGCCTCCCACATAAAAAAAAAGTCAACTTTTGAAGAAACGTTTTTGTTTTTGTACATATATTTCAATATTCGTCATTATATAATATCAAAGTTGTATAAGTAGAAGATGCCCAACGTCCATATATCCTCATGGCACTCAAAATTTTTGATCTGGGGCGTGATATCACACCCCACAACATGTTGCTTATACATTTGTTTCTAATAGTCATGTTTATAATGATATTCAGTAGCAATTATCAACAATTTTACTCATCGTATCAACATTTTAATCATGAATCATGCTTCCGTATCAGTACCGTAGTTTAAAAAGAAAGACAAAATTTGGTTAAAACTGGATTTCAATATAACAACAACAAAAATAAGAAAAACGAAAAAAATTTCAAATTTCTTCAAGTCAATAATAATAATATGGTTTTAAAAATGTTTACTTATAATTTGAAAACAACGCAAAGTATGGCTCGAATGTGTGTATGTTAGAATTATGTATGTATATAGCTATAGCTATATATATAGCGAGAATACCAACAATTCATATTTAATGTTACTTGTTGTTTTTAATTTTAATATAGGTATAGTAAAAAAATCCAAACTAAGCAACATTTGTGTAAAGAATTTATTCCTACTTTACCGCACTCTACTTGTGCGTCTGTTCTAAACTTTCTCGATTCTACTGCCTTTTGTTCATGATTAAAATGTTGATACGATGAGTAAAATTGTTGATAATTGCTACTGAATATCATTATAAACATGACTATTAGAAACAAATTTATAAGCAACATGTTGTGGGGTGTGATATCACGCCCCAGATCAAAAATTTTGAGTGCCATGAGGATATATGGACGTTGGGCATCTTCTACTTATACAACTTTGATAATATATAATATATAATATACTGCTTCACACAACAGCAACATTTCCTTTTTTTGTGCTGTCTTATCCCCTCAAAATTTTGTCCGTCTCTTCTAAATTCCTACACTGCTACCATTTAATAGACGATGATCAAGTGTTGCAAAAATTTGAAAATTGTTGATAAAGATTTTTGATTATGTATCCAAGTGATGCGAAGTGTATGCAGAATGTTTAATGAAAATTTTCAACATGTTGCCACCTGATATCAGGTAATGGCAAAAATAAAATTGCTTCCATTTCGACATATGAAAATGTTTATCTTTTCCTATATACTATTTTTGACAGTAGTAATTAAAATAGATGAAATATCGATTTCATTTTACCTATACAGTGATGCTGCTGTTTCATAATCAGTTGGTGTTCCAAGGCCATAATAATAATAGTCTCCAAGTTTAACTTGTGCTGCTGAATAACCTTGTGCTGCAGCACGTTTCCAATAATTAAATGCTCTTATTAAATCTTCTTGTCGAGTTTTAAATAAATTCACTTCATTACGATCTAATAAAAATGCTGCATTACTTTGTGCAACTTCATAACCCATTTCAGCTAAAAGTGCGTAATGCATAAATGATTTATCAAAATGATATGATTTATAATCTTGATATGCTTGCATTAATTTTTCACTCCAACGTCCCCTTTCTGCAACATTTTTAAAAAACTAAAAAAATAAAGAAAAAAATAAAAATTAAATTAAAAATAAACATAAAACAAATTATTATACCAACCTCAACTGCTGCAGAACATGATCTCAACATTCCTAATCCTAAAGCATGCATAAGTCCTAAATTATAATATGCTAAAACGTGACCGGATTGTGCAGCTAAATTAAAATATTTAAGTGCCATTTTAAAATCCATTTTTACACCATTTCCAGCTGTTATAATAATAAAAACACATATTTTTAAAAATTCAGTTTCAAGAATATTTGAATTAAATTGAATACATACTGAAATACATATTTCCCAATTGTAGTTGACCATCAACCCAGCCTTGATCCGCTGCTTGTGTAAAATAATTTAATGCTTTCATTGAATCCTTCGTAACACCTCGACCTAATAAATACATTATTCCTAGTCCACTTTGTCCTATAGGACTACCAAGTTCAGCAGCTTTTTTGAAAAACTATTGCAATAAAATAAAGTTTACTTTGAAAACAAAAAAAAACAAAAAACTTAAAACTGAATTATGTTTACTTTAAATGCAGTTTCGTTATCAGCTTTTAAATGTTCATTTCCTTCCAAATACATTTTTCCTAAAAATGCATAACCCACAGCATTACCATTATTTGCAGCCTGTGTAAAGTATTCGAACGCTCTCTGATGGTTACGTGGTGTTGCTCGTCCTCCTTGATAATATAATTGTCCAAGACCGATCTAAATGAAAAATAAGTTTATTTAATAAAAAATATATAGAAAAAAATGAAATTTAAAGCAGTAGAGAATTACTTGAGCTTGAACTTCTCCTTTATCAGCTAATAATTGATAATATTCAACTAAATCTGGTTCTGAACCACCTGGATTTTCCATTTCATCTAAAAGCCTAACACGATGAATACCTGGTCCACCAGAAAATGTTACTTTTGAAGCTACTTTCTTTGCAACTTTTCTATAATGTTCTAATGCTTTTTCACAACTTGCTGGTACACCTAAACCAGATAAATATCGATAACCTAAAGCCATTTGAGCCCATGTATTATCACCTAATGCAGCCATTGTATAGTGAACTAAAGCTTTTGATTGACTAACATTTAAACCAATTCCTGTTGCATACATAAATCCCAAACCCTTTAGAAAAAATTTAAATTATATTTCCAATAATAGAACAAAGTAATTGTTTTTTTTTACCATATGAACTTCAGGTAGACCATATTCAGCTAATTCAATAAAAACTTTTTTATGAATATCAAAATCACTAGAATGACCTAATAAATGTGCCCAAGCCATTTCAACTTTTGCATTTTTATGACCCATATCGGCTGCTTTTTTAAGAATTGAATATGCAAGTACTTTGTCACTTCCAGTCCTATCTAAGATTGCCATAGCATCTTTGTAAAGATTTTGTGCTATAATAAGAAAATTGAAAATTATCGTATACAGTTTTAAAAAGCTTCATATTTCCAGTACCTTCGATTTCTTCTGGTGTAAGTTGAACAGATTTTACTGTTGATTTCCTCAAATGTTCAAGTTTTTCAATTGCATCATTTATCTTTTGGATTGCCATTGCTCGTGTTTGTAATTTTTCTGTTGTTTTTAATTTTCCTGATAATTTATCTGTATTCAGAATAGTGCTCAAAATTTCATCTTTCAGATTTTCTATTTTAATATCATTAATAGAATTATCATCGCTATTGTCAGTATTTTTCATTTTTGTTAATAATTCTTCAAATATTTTTGCTGATTTTCTTTCATTTTGTAACTTTTCTTGTTCATCATTATTATTTTTGTTTTCTTCATTTTTATTTTGATTTTGATTATCATTATTTATTGGACCTTGTAATTCTGTTACAGAATGTCGAATTAAAATAAAAATTATGAAAATGTACGTGTATTTCATATTCTGGGAAAAAAACAACAAGAAAAGACTTAATAAGTATTAGCTATAGCTATACATACACGTACCGTACGTATAGCTAAAGGAAAATATTAAAAACATTGGTCACTTACCTATTATTTATTACGTGTCCTTTTTTATATACAAGAAATTATGAACTTTTTATAATAAACATAACTTATAAAGTTTAGTCTAGTAAGATTACACAAAGATTTGATAAATTTAAATTAGATATTTAATTAAATAAATCAATTTATTTCTTTTTCTAATTTACAATTCAAAAAGTTTAACTTTTATTTAAGGGAATGTCATTTATTTTTTATTTAATAGAGACCTGAGTTGCCAAAATACTGGTTATTATGAGTTTACTAGTAAGAGTGTGTGTGGAATCGAGTAAATTTTTACTACAGTAGTAAATTTTGACATTAGATTTTGTGGTAGAATAAAATTTACCGTGGTAAAAAAAAATTTTCACATTTGCTGTGCGTAATGGAGTAAATTTTAAAAGCTACAAAATTGTGTACTTGTTTCGATATTTCGACTTTACATTATTTTACTATCAAACTGTCAAAATTTATACTAGCCCCAGAGCCAGAGTAAATTTTGACAGTTAAATTCACCACGTTTTATGTCAAAATTTACTACTGTAGTAAAAATTTACTCGATTCCACACACACTCTTACTAGTAAACTCATAATAACCAGTATTTTGGCAACTCAGGTCTCTATTAAATAAAAAATAAATGACATTCCCTTAAATAAAAGTTAAACTTTTTGAATTGTAAATTAGAAAAAGAAATAAATTGATTTATTTAATTAAATATCTAATTTAAATTTATCAAATCTTTGTGTAATCTTACTAGACTAAACTTTATAAGATGTAACCTATATTATATTAACCTTGCACTAGTACTAATCTCTGGAACTGGTACCATTCTGTTTGTTGCTCTTATTGGTGCGCTTCTGCTGAGCGCGTATGAGGCGCCCAGAAAGTGGAAGGACCACCAGAGAACAAGACTGTCGGGGAGTAAGAGATTCTGGAACCTCATTCTCCACTAACGCTTGATCTACAGGCGGAAGAACTTCCTGACCAACTTTTATTTTATAGATCTCCAAGCCCACTATCAACAATCTTCCTCTGACGCGCATAACGAGAAGTAGATGATTTTTTGTTAGATCACAATTAGGGACATTAGGGTTGCCAGGTCCTGAGTAGTGAATGGGGGACAAGGATAGCTAAAAAGGGTGAAAATGGTGGACAAGGAATAAGGATTGCTAAAAAGGGGGGGAAATGGGGAACATTGAATAATTTATTTTTCGTGTATACATATGTATGTATATGTATATATATAAAGTTTTGTACATATAAATCTGTTTATCTGTATATACATTTAGCATTACTAAAACATAAAAATAAAAAAATAAAACAAAAAATTTAAAAAACGAAACAAAATTTAAAAAACGAAAACTTGAACAAAAAACAACTTATAAAATTAAAATAATTATTCAAAATAATCAAAATAAAAGCTTTATATCGTATTTACTCATTCGTTTAATTTATATTTATCATTCGTTTTAATGTTAGTTAATATTTCTTTGCCGATATCAGTCTCATGTAAAAATAGTTTGAAGTTTGAATTCCTCACAGGTTGAATTGAAATTGAATTTTATCATTAACTCGGCCTCAATAGTATTTGGTGCAGTTTTGTTTCTTTCATTTCTCCAACATTTTTCCATGCAGCTAAAAACTCTTTTGGAAGCTGGATTGGAATGTGGTATCGAAAACACGAAATTTGCAATTCGTTATAAATTAGGAAGATTATTACTTTTTAGAATATTTTGCCATTTTTGGGCTCCATTTAAAGGTTTTAATAATTCTACAGTATTTTGTAAATAAACTTTAAGATATACAAACTCTTTGAATAAATCGTCGTATTCTAAATTTTATTAAAAGTGGGACTATACGAAAATGTGGGAGGACGGCTAAAATTGAGTTAAAACGGGGGACAATCCTACCAAAGGGAGGCAACCCTACCACAAGCTCCTTAGCCACCAAAGAAGAAGGTTGACTCTTGGGACTTGGAGATCAAATAAAATAAAATTGTGAGCACATATCACTTCCTCAGATAAAAATAAAACACAGCAAATGTCAAAGTTGTTTTCGAAAACTCAAATTATTTTGGCACATCCCCTGTGACTTCTAACCTAAATTCTATTCGAACAACTTTGATTTTGATAATATTTTTTTTTGCTTGCTGTGTTACTGGGTGATTAAAAAAACAACTCTTTTGATTTGTACCTTCATTTTTTATAAATTAGAAATAGTGAAAATGTCTTGCTTAAATATAAATAATCCTGAAGAATATAGAAAAATTATAAGGTAAAGTATTTAAAATATGTAAAAAAAGTAAAAGAAAATATGATTTTCACTTTATAATTGTATAATTAATTGTTTAATTAAATCAGACATGATTGAGAATCTAAGCCTGAGCCAAAAGCCTATAAATGTGCACTACAGGCATCACCATTGTTGTGTTGTGCTTTTCGCTAAATTCAATTTTCATATTTTTTTCTAGTTCTAATAAAGTGACTGTGGCATTGTTTTCTGCCGAATGGGCTGAACAGTGTAAGCAGGTATTAGATGTAATGAAGGAGATTTCTGAACAAGAAAAAGATAAACTGCAATTCATTAACATACCAGCAGAAGATATGTCTGAAGTTTCATTAAAGCATCAAGTAAATAATTTTTATTTTTAATTTTGAAATAAATATCAAAGTTACTAATTTTTCAGATTGAAGCTGTACCAACTGTAATATTTTTTCAAAGTGGGACTGCACTAGATCGTATTGATGGTGTAGATATTGCATTACTAACATCAAAATGTAAAAAATATTCTGGTAAAGAAGGTGAACAATCATTAGAAGAACGTCTTAAAGCATTGATAAATAAATCTCCAGTCATGATTTTTATAAAGGGTGATAGAGATGCACCACGTTGTGGATTTTCAAAGCAAATAATTGCAATTATGAATGACACAGGGTATATTAACAAACAATATTTCATTGATCATTACTAATTTTCACTTTTTTCCCCTATTTTCCAGAGTATCATACGAAACATTTGATATCTTAGAAGACGAAGAAGTTAGACAAGGTCTGAAAACATATTCAGATTGGCTAACATATCCTCAAGTATACGTAAAAGGTGAATTAATTGGTGGATTAGATATAGTTAAAGAATTGCAAGCATCAGGTGAATTATTACCAACATTAAAAGGATGAAGAAATAAAAATACAATAGAAAATAAATTGTAAAAATTAAATTCATTCGATCACATTTTTACTTTCTTCATTACAGCTCGTTTAATTTATATTTAAAAAAAATGGTTTAGTAACAAGAAAAGAAATGTATTGAAATATTAAATAAAATAATGAATTCTAAAATTATCCTTGTTTTTTTTTTTTTCAAATGCAACTTAATTGTATAGACATGAGTGAGTGCTGAACTGTAAAATTAATGTGTTATTCAAAAATTGATTTTCAAATATAAATAAAAATTTCAGTTTTATGCAGCTTGTTTTGCCTGTTGTTGTAATGCAGCCACTTTTAATTCCATTACATCATGCACAGCATTTAAAAATCTTGATTTTTGTACCTGAATCATATCAATTTTTTCAATTTGTTCTTGCACATAATCAATTTTACGTTTAAAATAATCTTTTGCACCTTCTAAATCCTAAAAAATTGATAATTATAATTTAAATTTTAGAGTAATTTCAAAATTGAAATTTTTGATGTGAATTGAAAACCTACCTTTTCAGCATAATATCCAGTGCCTATGTCTATAACAAAATTATCAACTTTTTTGATTATTCCAGGTACATACATACTCTCAGTTAATGGTACTAGAATTTCTTTATTTTCCCAATCTGGTTTTATCTGTTCCAATGCATCTCGAGATGTTGCATATTTACCTTTACATTTGTACAATGTTTGCAAAGATTCTTGAAATACATTTAATTCCTGATATTACAAGAGAATGTGTATTTAAAAAAAATTGTTTTGATAAAAAGCGTGGGTGATTGATTTACTTACGGATTCAAATTCCATTTTCAATTGTTGTAGTTGTTGTAAACTTAATTTTGTTAAGTCAATTTGTTCAATTTTACCTTCTGATTTATTTGTAGACATTTTGTGCGAGTTTTGAATTAAAATTTTAAGAAAGAAATCACTAAATTTATTTAGTTCGATTTTTGTGTGATGAAGTTGTGATGAGATGAGTGTGTCAGTGTGATGACAACGAAAAGGAGTTCACTTCACTTCACGGGCTTTCGAGTTTCGAAATATACCTCGTGCTTCTTGTATCTTGCCTTGGTGATGGTTCACAATTTGAACAGCTCTTAATGTTGGTCCACTTTTTAAGTTAAGAAAGTAAATTTTATCTGTTTGTATCAGTTGAAATTGCCGATTCTTGAATATAATACTTATTGAAAGATTTTACAAAAAACAAGGTCGCGTAAATTCCGTAAATTTTTGTTAATTATTCGAATTTCGAAGTTATTTTTTTCTCTGGATATTTTTTGACATTTCACGTATTGGAAATGGGAAGATAAACATAACCTTCAAAGTAAACTTTTATGCATTGGAATTTGGAAATATTATAATCTTATTGGTTTTTAATACGGCGGGTGGTATTGTGTTGGGTGTTCGTGAGTTTCCTTCGCTTGTTATGGCATGTATTCGTAATTTGACTGCAATTAAAAATACAAGATCATCAATAGTAAGAACTATCACTATGTCAGCACAATTACGAGCCGAAAAAGTTGTTGAAGAATTGAAAGAGAAAAATCCATATTTTGAAAAATATGCATCTAAAATAGCAGCATTGCAAAAGACATCACCTGAAGAATTTCTGGCACGAGTTGATAAATTAACAGATAAAAATGTTAAGAAAGAAAATCAAAGGTATTTAGTAAAAATGTTGATTTCAGATATTAATTATTTTAATTCATCTTTTTTTTCTTGCAGAAACTATACCGAATTGCTTAATCCTAAAACAAATTTATCTGAGCCAACAAGTGAAATACCACATAAAAAATTATCCGATATTATGAAAGTTGAATTGATACAAGATAAAAATTCAGATGAAATTAAACAAATTTGGCTAGAATATCATAAAAATAAAGATGTTATCGCTGCAACAATGACAACTGAACAATATGATAAATTAATGAAACGTGGTAAAGAACATCCAATATTTATTTTACCTTTACCAAGAAGTGAAGGATATGAATTTATAATGTTACAATTTTCAGCAAATACTGTTCATTTTACACCATTACTTTGTTATCAGGTATTGTTTTGTTATGTTCTCTTAGTTCATTTTAATTTTATTACATAACTTTTGTATTTTTTTTTCTTCAAAGGTTCATAAAGAAAATGCTCCAGAATGTTTGAACATTGTTCATTATACTGATGTTAAAGACAAAGGAATCATTTTAATGAGAGGTGAATTTGATTTACAAGTTTTGAATGTTCAAGAAGCACAATGTCTTGCAAATCAATTGCAAATGTATTTTTGTAAAGATGATGAAACCAAAATAAATCTATTAAATAAATTTACAAAAAATCCAGACAGTTTTAAACATATGGAATTAATAAATGAATTAGAAAATATTAAATTATAATAAAAATAATAACATTTTAATTTTGTTGAATGTTGAAATAAAACTATTAAATAGAAAGAGAAAATGGATTTTTAAATCAAATATCAAATTGATTTTATATTCTTTTCACATTACCAATATCATAACGGTGAATTTAGTACCTACGAAAAGTATTTTCTACTCTTTCTTTGGATTGTACATTGTACTGTTAGGTTTCAGATTTTATGATGAGTAACCTGTACCTTGAGTACTTTGTTCGTTCCAACCTATGTACATGTTGTAAAAAATTAAAATGAACAATTCATCATCAAATAATAAAAAGTGTAAAATTGTTACAAAATTTTTAAAACATATTTCTAAAAACAGTGAGAATAATAATAGTAAAATTCCGTTAATGAAGATTCCATCACAATATAATTTAAAAAAGAAACATAAACGAAATAATTGTAATTTTGATAAAATTTGCCGTTCAACATTTCCTATAAGAAAGAATATAAATGAGTTAAATAATTTGGACGATAAAAATTGTATAAATCAGAAAAAATCAAAAAAAACAATAGAAAGTTTTGTAGATTTATCATCAGAATTTTTTAGTTGTCCTACATTATATGATAAATCATCAAAAAATAATAATAATAAAAAATGTGCTGTATCTGATATCAGTGAACAATCATACAGTAAATTTTTTCCAAAAGTTACTTCTACACCAGTAGTGTTAGAAAAAAAATCAGAATATATTTCAAAATCACAACCGAATCCTGTAAATCAAACTAAAGAAAAATGTTCAAACAATGAATTTGACATAAGTTTTAGAAACAAAAGTCTTTTTCATAATTCTCTTGAAAATTTTATCAATTATGAAAATCAATTTTCTAATAATAATAATAAAAAAGATCAAAATAATAAGATGGGAATTGTTAAACCTACAGTGAAAAATAAATCAGAATTTAGGTTTAAATTCCAACCAAAATTTTCACAAAATCGTACAAAGAAAGTACAAGGAAAATGTTTTAATGATAAATTCGATATAAATTTTGAGAATAAAATTTTTTTTCATAGTTCTTTTGAAAATGTTGGAAATCAAAATAATAAGAAATCAGAACACATTTTCAGATCACAACCAGCAGCTTTAAAAAATCATAAAAATTATATACAAGAACATTTTTTTAACAATGAACCTAATATAAATTTTGAGAACAAAAGTATTTTTCACAATTCTTTTGATAATGTAAGCAATCAACAACATGATCAATTTTACACTTATGATAGAAAAGATCAATTGATATTTAAAAAACCTTCTTCTGATTCAAAATTAATAATGAAAAATAATGATTTTCAATCTAACGAAGGATTTTTATTCAAAGAAAGTCATAGTATAGTAGAAAATACTAACATTACGATTGATGATTTTCGTACTACTGCAAATTTATCAAATTTAAATTTAAATTGGTCAAATGAGATAATTAATGATAATACGGAAAAAAGTTTCTATTCGTTTGATGATAAAAATGAAAAACAGTCTCAGTCAACATTTTCAATATATTCATACGATTTCAATGAAACGTTACATTTTGATGATGGGGAAAAATTTAAAAATTTAAAAACAATTTTCAATGATCATAAACGAATAGAATCCAGAAATGCAAGAAATCCAGATATTGAATCGCTAAATTTCAATGATGCAAAGTATTTTTCTGATAAAAAGAATGTAAGTTCTTCCAACATTACGAAAATGTTTGAATGTAGCCATGTCGATAGAATAAAAAGTCAGAAAATAAAGGGTACCAAAAAATGCCAATCATTTTGGAAAAAACAGGTACGTAAACTGAATTCTTTTGATTACTATGTATATACAGAATAATATTTCAAATGAATATACACGCGAATATACATATATGTATATATTTTTTAAATAGGAAAAATCTTCCTGTGAAAATCAGAAGAACATTTCTAAAGAATATTCACTTCCATTATGTTGGACTCATAATGAAGAAAAATGTAATAATAACTGTTGTACTCCCTGTAAAGATGAAGCACAAATAAAAATATCTCTTGATAAAAATTCAAATGAATTTAATGCAAAATTTAATTCAATTAAAGGAGTAGATAAATTACATTTTCAAGCTGAATTTAAATTTACTCCTTAAATTAAAAAGGTAAGTACTTAGGTAAGAAAATATTTATGTGTGTCCAATAAAATTAAAAAAGTAGTTTTCGTCATTGTTTTAAAAATGTCGATACCTATAATTATGAAATTTTATAAAAAAATCTCTTATTGATAAGAAATCTAAAAAGTGGAATATTTACAACATATTTTTTTCATTTTCTCAATATTAAGAATGAAAAAGGTTCTGTAAAATAATTTCAATAAATAAATTAAAATAACGATATTCTAAAATGTAATTATGTTGTTTCATAAATATGTATGTATCTCTAAAAAAATTGGATGACACTTAAAAAAGAGAGACCTACATTTTTTTTATTTCATTTAATTTCTTAATGATCAATTAAAATCAATGATAAATTCTTCAATTTTCAATTTTTTAAATAATCGTTTTAATTATACCTTTGAAAATAAATGGAGTCTTTTAATTTTTAAAATATTACTCATTTCTAGTGCTCTTGAGAAAATCCAGCATACATTAAAAATCGATAGATCTTTTAAATTTCTTTCTGAGAAAAGACATTTTAATGATTTTTAACACTTAAATTTACAGAACCTTGTTTAGTCATATTATTTTTTTCTTAGTTTCTTAATTCTTTGTCGTCTGCCATTGGTTCAATGATCAGTTTCCACTTAATACTGAAAAAATTAAAGAAACTATAGTTACTTTAAAAAAAACACATAATGCCTTTTATTTATTCTTAAATTAAATAATATTTTTTGTTTTTACTTTAGACTTTACAGAGGAATCTAAAGAACAATGTAAATGAAAATAATGATGACTAAATAACTCATAAATCCTAAGGAGATGACCTCAAATTGATTCATATACATATGTATATTTTATTGAATTATCAAATACATAAATTGTAAAAAAATTTTCATTATTAATAAATTTTAGAAATTTAATTAATGAATAAGTAAATTATTTATTAGTTCATCATCTAAAGATCTGGGGACTTCCGTTTTTTTACAAAACTAAATTCTCGTACTTATTAAATAGATAATGTATTTATCGGTTCAAGATTAAACAAGTTTTTTGTTGTTTTTTGTTTCCAAAGTCCGTCATAAATCAAAATGAGTTATCCTCAATCTCTTTGAAGAATACTAAGATAGATATACACGAGTATATCTAATTTACTCTACTTAATTCATAATGTAAATGTAATAAAAATATTAAAGATTAGGTGTAAAAACAGATTTCTCTTATCTTATTAATTAAATGTAGATATGGATATACCGTACCTCCATATGTATTATACCTATATAGTATCTACACATAGGTACATAAATACATACAATACAAATACTGAAAAGTTTATAAAACAGATATGAAATATTTGAAAAATAATTATTATTCATTTTGATTTTGAAAAGTTTATTAGTTACAGAATTTTGTATTAGTTTGGAATTTTTTTTTATGTTTAAATGAATTAGTTTAGAATATAATATTAATATTGTAGTTTTTATATATTTTTTTAAAAATTCAAATTTATAAAATGGTGTCAAAAATTCCTGAAGTGTTTGTGATTGATGAATCAAAAAATGAAAATACAGTGAATTCATTACAAAATGAAACAAAAATTAATGAGAAAGATGAAAATTACGAAGTGGAATATACATTTGAGGATGCCCTTAATATTATAGGTAAAAGATATAAATTTTAAATATTTAAAATCAATTTTTCAATTACTATGTAGTATTTTACAAATTTACGAAGGATCTGAATTAAAGATTTTAAGTATAAATTACTTTGCAAACATGTATTTATTCAATTCAATTGATTACCAGACTTTATCTGAATTTACTTTTGTTAAAATTTTTATTTTTCATCAATAAATCAGATAGAATACGTTGAAAGTTATTTCTGCACAAACTCCAAATATTCTCTTTAAAAAGGATCTTCAAAAAATATCAGTTAGAAGATTTCAAATTTTTGTCGATTTTTAAAAAGAGAAATAAAAGATTGAATTAATTAAAAATTTGATTTTCTATAGACTGTAAATTAATAAAAAAAATAATAAAATTAAAATTTTTAACTTCCGAAAGAACATAGGGGTGGGTCCTTTAGATTTTTTTTAAAACTTTGTTGGCTTGACATATTGATACAATTACTAATTAGTGTAGAAGAAAACTATTAATGGGTTTGGAAGCTCAAAAAATTGGAAACTTCTTATCGCAAAAAAACAAAAAAAAATATATATATAAAATCATTTAAGAGAAGTTGGATTTTCAAGTGGCGACATCAGCATCACCCTTTCTTCTCTGGAAACAGACATGACCTTTACCTGGTACTCATGGTGAAGCTCCCTGATAACTTTTCCTTACTTTGGGTGTTTGTTTTTGGTTTCCTTCTAAAAACCATATTTAATTTTCAAATATTTCCTTGAAATCTGATGAAATTATCTTTAAACTGAAAATAAACAATGTATGTAAATTATGTTTTTAAATAAAATTTTCATTTGAAATTATTACAATTAATAGGTTTTGGAAGAATTCATATTGCTTTATTTCTCATATCGGGAATTATTATAATGGCAGTATTTAATGAAACAATGGGTATGATGATTATTGTACCAGCATCACAATGTGATTTAAAATTAGGACCAAAAGAAAAAGGATTCTTAAGTGCTATTGGTTTCATAGGTTTTATAAAAAATTCAATAAAATCTATAAAATAAAATAAATAATTTTTCTACTTTTTTTTATAGGAATTTTACTTTCTTCGCATCTTTGGGGATACTTAGCAGATACGATTGGCCGTAAAAAAGTCATAATGTACACTTTATTTGGTTCAAATATTTTTACATTATTATCATGTTTTATTAGTAACTATTGGTTATTTGTGATAATACGTTTATGCACTGGAATATGGTAAACAGAATTTTTTTTAAGCTATGTACTCGTATATTTACTCTTTTGTTGCTTTAGGTTTTGCGTTGTGTAGCAAATGTTTGTCATAACTCAAAGCTAAAAAAGCTACAAAACAGTAAATACCACTGATGTTTTTCCATGTAGGTACAGAATATCTTTTTATAATTTCTCTATAGTATTTCTGGTCCATCAGCGACCGTTTATGCATACCTTGGTGAATTTAACACATTAAAATTAAGATCGGTTGCCATATCATGGGCTAGTGCATTTGTTGGTGTATCTACAGCATATATGCCAGGTATGTCAACATTAGATAGACAGATATCTACATATTTAAAAATCAGATTTTTATTTAATTTGATATAATTTGATAAAATGTGTTCATATACATGTGTATATTTATGTACAACTATACGCATATTCCTTGTATGATCTAATGACATACATTTAAAAGCGGATTTATGATTTATTTTATCAAAATATTTGTAACCCCCGATGAGTAAAGTGTCTAAAAATAAATATAATTTCATAAATGCACATAATATAATAGCTACGTACGTATGGGCAAATATTTGCATAAAAATATACTATTTTATAACGATACATACACTCATTACAATATGGATACTTGTATAATTATAGAAAGAATGAATGACACGATAAATAAATAGAAAATAATAAAAGACATTTTTCTAATAAATAAATAACAAGAGATAATTTTATTTTTCTCTGTTTTTAAATAAATACATATTTTCGAGAATTTTACTTGGAAAATATCATAAAAAATATTATTTGAAAATAATTATTTGTACAGTAAATTGATATTAGCATATGTTTTAGTTTTCAAAATTTGAATTGTTTTTTAAACGTTGTTAAAGTGTTATTTATAGTATGATATTTATCTCGAAATGTATATGTATACTCTTGAAACTTCCTTAATTATTAAAAGTTTGCAGTCATATTAAGAAAGTTTTATGTTTTTAATTTTTAGCATACTTGGTTTCACTCAATGCAATTTTCGTTTTATCCTATTTTCATTGAAATCACTTGATATTGAAACATAGGGCTCGTTTGGTAGAAGTGATGTTCAACATGTTGAACATTGAAACAAATTCATAACTATTTTATAATAAATTTCAAGATTTTGAAAAATTTTAATGATATAAAAGACAATAACTTACAATAAATGGTGTTTACAATTTTTCAAAAAAATTAAAAAATAATAAAATAAATTATTGTTTTCTATTTTAAGGTATTGCATGGTTAATACTCCCTCAAACATGGTCATTACAGATATATGAAGGATTAATATTCAAACCATGGCGATTATTATTAATATTTTATACTTTACCTGGTCTAATTGGAGCATTATGTTTAATGAAATTACCAGAAAGTCCAAAATTCAAACTTTCACAGGGTCAAGATATGGAAGCATTAAAAGTTATACATTGGATGTATGAAATAAATTCTGGTAGATCATCAAATAATTTCCCAATTCAAAAATTAGTAAAAGAAGTCGATAAAGAATATTTAGAAAATCTTGCAATTAAGAAAAATTTGTAAGTACATACTGAAACAATTTAGGTAAAAAAATGTGTTCATACATATATGTAGATTGTTAATATGCAAGAAAGTTTTGTCGTATTTTCAACAACTCTATCGGAAGTGATTATTATTTTGTTGTTCGTTATGTGATTCAGATCACTTTGGTATCAATTAAAAACTTACATTGTCTGGATTCTGGAATTAAATTCAGGTATTGGAGTCATTTTTCGATCTTTAAGTTTTTGAGGGGGAACATTTATGTTCAACAAAGAAAAACTCATTTCCGCCACAAAGTTTTATAAAAGTTACCATCCAAAGATGATTTGCAAAATTCAGACCATAGGTGACTTGAGTTTTGAAGATGATTCTCGCTCCGGAAGATCAAAGGAGCTTGATCACGATGTCCTAAGGACGTTAGTGGGTAACAAGCTATTGTATAGAGAGCTACTTAAGCAAGCTTAACTTGGATCCAATCGTAATAAATTAAACGAAAAAATCTCGCAAATTGAATTTCGGTTCCTTCTTCTTTTCTTGTTCGACATCAATATGAATCTTTTTTGTATCGCTCAATTAACAACAGTACCAGTAGACGAAAACAAAAAGTATTTGTCAAGACAAAGTTGCATTTTTGATTTGAAAAAAAAAACCAGTAAAATTTTTAGCATTTTGAATTATTGTTATTTGAAAACAAACAAAAAAATTTTAATTATTTTTAAAATAAAAATTAATAATACATACATATATTATTTTTAAACAGATTTGATATTGTGAAGTCAATGTGGAAACAAACAATTCCTCTCTATAAACCACCATATTTAAAGAATTTTTTAATTTGTTGCACTGTTCAGTTTGGTTTATTTTTCATGTAAGTTTTTTCTGGTATTAAATTTCAATTTTAAAATACATATTTTATTTTTTAAAGATCTTCTGGAATGGGTTTATGGTATCCAGAAATAATAAATCGAATAAATTCAATGGCAAAACATGTTCATCAAAGTGTTTGTGATGTAGTTACAATAACTTCAAATCGTAACGAAATTAGTAACAGCACATCATCACAGCAAGTATGTATTTGCACATGTGTGTACAAATTTTTATGTATACTTACAGTGTATATTTTTTAAAATCAATTTAAGGTAAAATACCCAGTCGTCATTACCCTATGCAATGATCGTTTTTTTTTGTTGTTGAAAATGTTACATTTTTTAAATGTCTAAATGATATGTTGCTATTGTCTAAAGAAAAATGGTTCAAAATTCTAACTCTCAGACAGTGTCTCGAACATTAGTGTTAATCGTGCTAAAAGTAAAAAAGAAATGAGGAAGCGTTGACGTGGCGGTTCGAAGACCCAATTAGCATATAGTGCCGTTTTGATAATGAGGAGGCGTATCAAAAATCATTTTTTATTGAGCATCTTAAATGGAATTTGAAAACTTAGTTTATGTATTTGTTGACTTAAAAATATTTAAATTTTATAGAAAATAGTGATTTTCATTGTTTTTGTGTTCAAATAATATATTTTTTCTTTTTAAGTATGAGAAAAATAAAAAAAAGGAAGAAAAGAAAGGAAGTCGATAAATAAACTTGTAAAATTTACCATTTTTCATTTTAAGATTCGGCCCCATTAATATAAATAATTAGAATTTCTTATTTTTCAAAATTATAGTCATCGGTTGTATATCGATAAATTATTTCAAATCATATCATTCACTGAAAACTCTGGAAAATAATAGTAATTTTAATCCTTTTAATTTCTTTTTTCATCTATTTTCATAAAATAACATTCAGCTTTGTCAAAATATACTACTTTTGCAATGACAAATAGATGAAATACTTATATTACATATTATGTCGATAACTGGGTATTTTATCCTATATATTTTTTTTAAATATAATTTAAAATTTTTTTTAAATCAATATCATATACTGTATATTTAAAGGTTTGTGATGATACGATAAATACACAGGTATTTCTTGATTCAATAACTTTAGGTGCATTTTATGTAATTGGATATGTACTATTGGCAACAATTATTAATCGTATTGGAAGAAAAATAATATTACCTGCAGCATTATTAGGTTCAGGATTATCTGGGATATCATTACATTGGGTTGTAGAACCAATTGCAATTGTAATATTATTTTGTAGTTTTCTAATGTTAGCTGGAATGTGTGTTGCTATTGTAAATGGTGCTGTTGTTGATCTCATACCAACACATTTAAGGTAATTTTCATTTTAAATTTGCCTTTTTAGATTAGTAAAGTTATATATATACATACTTTATATAACAAATTTTTTAATTATAATTTATATTTATCTTTTTGTTTTTATGTTGAAAAGATGTATGGCAGTTTGTATTTCATTAATGATTGGTCGTATGGGAGGTGTTGTTGGTTCAAATATTATTGGAAATTTATTAGAAATTAATTGTGATGTAACATTTTTCCTTTTTGCTGGATTTATTTTATGTAAGTATCATAGTATGTATATTATTTGAAATTATAAAAGAATACTATTTTAATATTACAAAATATGTGTATACAGGGTGATTCCGTTACGGTGTCCGACCGGGAAACTACGGATAGGTCTCGGCGAGGGGAACAAAAAATCGTATTGGTGGGGGGGGGGGGGGGCAATCTCAACGGTTTAGGAGTTAGAGGGGGTTATAGATTTTTGGTACTTTTTTCATATTTTACCCTATAACTTTTTACAAGGGCACGCTAGGCTCACCAACTCTTTTACATAATTGTGAAGGACTCCTGTGCCTTTCTATCAACATCTTACCTGCTGCTGTGTATCTGACCATTCAGAAGTTATAAGGCCTCAAATCCATAATTTTGTCATTTTTTCACAGATTTTTGGACTTTAACCCTGCTTTACTCAAAAAAGGCTTAAATTAACCCTAATTTTTTATTGCAGAAAATGAAGGCTCAATTAATTCTACATCGATTTGCTATCTTCATTTTTTTCAAACATTTTGTGTATATTATAGTATAGTATGCGCAGATCATTCGCTTTTAATTTTTAACAAACTCTATCATTTTCCATGGTTTTTTTGTCTTGAACTTAGCTTTCATTTCTTTTGTTTTAGCCAGTGTTCCATAATTTTCGCTCAGTTTCAAAAAATTTTTGACCACGCTATCTTCGCCCCCATTTCCTTGCATTTTCGCTTTTTGATACACCGTTTCTGAACAAAATTTTTATTTTAATCTTCTTTTCTTATATGTGAGAAATTTTCCTCACGCTATTTTGACTTTAAATGACGCTACCTGATCAGATTTAAAATTAAATTTTGTTTTTTTCGCATAATTAAATTTGAATTGTTTCAAATACTCACTTTTGTTAGTAAAAACTTGTAAAAAAAATGAGATAACTTGAGAAAACTTGAAATAGCTGAACTGCCATTAAAGGAATTTCGCTATCAAAAAACGACACTTTTCAGACAATCAGTAGAAAAAAAATAATTCAGCACAAATTGATTAACGCATGTCATGAAAAAATAACGGCTTACTATAACATAACATATTAGCAAAGTTTCAATACAGTAGAATGATTCTTTGATGAGTTACAGAACATTTTGTCAAAAATTCTATGTGCGTTTATAGAAATTTCGGTCACTGTAGGTATATGTAGGTATAAAAATACATACATACATGAATATGTATACATACATATATATAGTATAATATGCAGCTTGTTTTATCTTACTAATTTTCAATTATTTTTTTTTTATTTTCAGTTTGTTCATTTTTGACATTATTTTTACCTAAATAAAATTTAAGCTTTGTATAATTATTATTTATGTAAAGTGCATGAAACATATTGTTATTGTATGTTTAAGTTAGTTGAAATATTTTTTTGTTGACATAATGTAAAACATATTTATATTTAAATTGTCAAATAAGAAAATCATAGAGGAAGTCATACAGAAAATAATGTTGCCTGAAGCTACTTTTTAGCCGTATATGATATAATGAATAAGTTTCAAAGAGTTTGAGAAATGTAAAAATACAAAATTTTAAATTGAAATTTTGCCAGTTAAGAGTATGTATATTTACTTTATTTATTTACCAATTTAAAAGGAATGAGTTCAAAATATGACAAGATTGCCTCAAAATTGGGCAATACAACATAAGTTAAGGAATTGTTAATGATTTTCATGAATAAATAATAGTCAAATTCTTTGAACTTTATTTTTCATTTGTACATTTTATTTCACTATTACTATTCCCTGCTCCTATTCCCTATATATTTAAAATAAATATAAATTTATTGTTAGAAAGTTCATTGAATAATTGAAATTGGAAAATAAACTTCAAAATTTTGGTATAGCTCGAAAGAAATATTCACCATAATGGAGTAGGAAGTTTCACATTTAAAGTAAACTCGTATTAACTTCAATTACAATAGTAGAAGATTCTGGCAAAGGCTTTTATTCTCCAGAAATTCGAGATCGATTGGAAAATGGTTGATAAAAATTTTTGAGAAAATGATTAGAAAAAAATAGGAAAGGTAAAATTTGGAATTTTATTGAAATAATAATTTAAAGAAATTTTACTAAGTTTCTATTTTTCAATTATTTTATCCTTTATTAAATAATTTATTATGATTTTTATCAACTACATTCATATTTTCTTATATAGTGTTACAATATAGTATATGTATATATATATGACAACAACATACTTGTAATTTATATGTGCCACTGAAAAGTGAGTGTAATATTTTAAATTTTTATAAATTTTATTTTTGAATATTGTGTAAATAATTTTGAATAATATTTATTACATAATTATATCGAACAACTTTTTTTTCTTCTTTTTTTGAAAATTTTACATAATTAATGAATCAAAAATATACATTTTAATTGAACATTTATTAATATAGTTCATCTTTGTGCCAGATATTTATTTTGCCAATCTTCCTGTGTAAAAAATAAAATTTAATTTTTGAATTTAAGGAAAAAAAAAAATGGTGAGAAAATTCAGAAAAAAGCATATTTTTTCTGTTTAAAATTTTACCAAATCATTTTCATCTTGTGAACGATCTTTTAATATTTGCAAAAGGTTTGCACGTTTACCAAATCTGAAAATATAGAAATAAAAAGAAAAAAAAATTTAATGAATTATATTATTAGAAAAAAAAAAGTGGAATTTTTTTTTTAAAACTAAAAAAAAAAATTAAAAATATATTGGTTTCCGAAAAATTGTAAAATTGTCAGGTTCATATACATAGGTACATTTGAAACCCCCATTATCTACTTTTTCATATATGTACAATGTACATTGTACATATGTACATTATACTGAATTATCTCGTATGTTTTTTTTTTAAAACCAATTTATTCCGTAAAAGAGATTGATTTTGTTGTTGGAATTTATGGTATATGTATTTCGAAATTATTCAAAAACATGAAGAATTAAAATTGGCTTTGATTTACTTTGAAATTTGAATTTGAATGTACCTACATATACATACATATACGTACATATAGAGTATATAGGATCACAAAAAATTATACTTATTATTTGAAGTTTCAAGCGTTTTAGTATTTTTAAAATATTTATTAAATAAATTTTAATACTATTTCGAGAATTTTAATTTCATTATTAATTATTATCTGTGAATTGAACTTTGATTTGCTATTTTAGAAAAATTTCATGAAATTTAACCACATTAAAAACATCTCCTTTATATTTTCTGAATAATTAATTATATACTGATTTATGTATGTAATCAAAGGAAATTTGAAATTATGAAAAGAAATCTCGTTGTTGTATTTTGATTTGAATTTTTTTTTTTTTTAATTAATATACATATAAAGCCCCTCACCTGGGTCGTGAATGTTTCGAATATATCCTATCAATGGTTTCTAAACGTAACAATTGTATTGCTGTTTCAAGATCAGTATCTGTACCATAATCATCATATAAATCCTCATCGCTTCGTATTTCTCTACTACAATAATAGAAAAATCAAAATGCAAAATACAACAGTTTTTTTTTTTCTCATTTTTAATGATCCTTGAAATTACATATAAATGTAATATGATGATGAACAAAATATATTATTTTGATGTTGTTTTTTTTTTTTTTTTAATACTAAAAATTAATTGATTGATTTAAGTTCATCATGGATAACAAGAAATCCATGAATCCGAAAATTTTGATTATTTAAAAATAACACCTCGTATCGTATTTCTATCTACATATTACAAAAGCAGAAATAAATCGAAACGTAAAATATTTAAAATATTTTTTTTTCATCTCGAATATAATCATACGGTTTTTGTTGTAGAAATTGAGTAAATTTAATAGTTCATATAAATAAGTTCATGTCAAATTCTCATCAAAATTATGAAATGAAAAAAAAAAAAAGGTAAGTGCACATATTATGTCTCTACTTATCAATATTTTCACCTAAAATTTTCAAATTAAGTTTGGTAGAATTTGTTCCGATTAGTTTTTTCTTTAATATGAATTTTAAACCTGATCTCGCAATTACAATGAAATTTTTATAAAGATTTAGAAATTTAAATATTTTTTGTAATACACGTGTGTTTCATTTGCGACAATAAAAAAGAGAAGAAAAAAAGATGAAAATTAGAATACAAAAAATTGTTACGGTTGTTAAAGATCAAAGGTTATACATATATATTTTCAAATCATAATTACATCACTGTGCTTCATTAAATTTTGAAGTGGACATTTCTTTTAAAATTCTAAAAACGTAATTATTATAAATTTTCACCTGAAGTTGACATTTCTAATTAACACTTACATTAAAGACCTTTTTTTTTTAATTTGTTATTTTATTGAAAAAAAAAAAAAAAAAAAAAAAGGTAGAAAAAATATTTTTTTAATTTGAAAGAAAAAGGGATATACATACTACCCGTATGGTATTAAAATTTTAAAATATCTGATGCTTTTTTAAATATGTATCCCGCATTAATGCGAATGTAATTTTGCACATATGTACATTGCATAAATTAAATTTTTTTAAAAATTTTTTACATTATTACATTGAGATACATATTCAAAATTTTTCCACACCAGGGTGTATTTTTAATAGGTATGTTTTATGAATGTTTTGAATGCAAATTTATTATTATATTAATTAAGAACAATAATTTGGTAAAAAAAAATATTCTAAAATTACCTTGGACGTGCAACATTTGAATAGTAAGAATCCAATTCTTGAAGATATTTTAATGCATCTGCCATATTTGATACATCATTTCTTGGCGGACGTGACATTGTTGAAGATGCATGAATAACCAGTATCAAAAGACAAAATAAAACAGCAAATCGATTAGATAAACGTGGCATGTTGTCGTCCAAAATTCTGTTTCAAATAAAAAAATTTTTATTTTAATTTTTTGATATATGTATATTTTTTTTTGTAAAAATTATAATTTTATTTTTTGTTTGCTTAATAACAAAAAAAAAAGAAAAACTCTCTTAAGAAACTTTTTAAAATTTCAGTTTTTTAAGAGCTACTTTTAGAATAACCAAAAGGACGAAAATTTAATTTTTAGGTTTTATTTATAAGTACAGAACTTATATGGAAAATTAAAAATAATACATGTATGTACATATGTATGCATGTATGTACCCATATATGAAGTTTACGGTAAAATATTTTATTTTTTTCAGTCTATTATTTTTGTTACAACAGTTTTCCTGTTCATATTTTTTGTCTTAATCGCCACAAATTGTTCCAATGAATAAATTTAACATAACTTTTGCCAGCTTTAAAAATTTTTTTATTAAAAAAACGTGGCTTATCTAAGAATAATCAAATTATTATTATGAGTCTGTGACAAAGAATAGATGATATAATTATGATAATTTAAAAATAAATTTTCAAATCACATTTTCACAATACGATAGAATTTCTGTTAATATCTACTTGAAAAGTTTTCTTTAAAAATAAAATTCAGAGAAAAAAAGATTTAAAATACAAATGGTTTTTATTTTAAAAATAATTTAAAATTATCTTTTAAGCTTTTCAGAAGCAAATAAAAGTTTGACGCCACCAAAATTTAATTTATAATTTGTTTATTTTCTTAATTTTAAACTAAAGTAATTTTATTTTTTAAATTTCTTATTTTGCAATCTTATTTATTACACCAAAACTATTTTTATTTAATAATTATAAAACTATACAAATGCAAATTAGATTTACCTTTTATTATTTCTTTGAATTTTTAAAATTTTGAAACTAAATTTTTAATTTTTATTTCAATTATAAATTTTCACTGGCAAATGAAACTGAAGAATATACCGTATTATAGTTTACAAAATCAACTTTTAACACCTGTTGCAGAAATCAGAATGAATTACATGAATGTTGTTTCGCGTTTATATATACCCTCCTTGTAATTTTTATCACCTACGCAACTCATTTCATTCCATTTCTTTTTTTGCTTTTTATTTTTTGTTTTCTACTTTTTTGTTCCGTTATTACAGGTTTGCTCAAACCTAATTACAACGGTTGGTAGATTACTGAACATATTTGAATTGATGAAGGAATATATCCTTCAGATGGATGGAAAGTATATTTTTTTTGTCCCTTTTTTTTCTTCTGATTTTCTATATTCTGTGAAATATGACATCAGAACTTTTATCAATGCTTCTAAAATGTTAACTAAAAAAAAAAAAATTGTACTGGACAAATTGTCATTAAAAAAATGACTTTGTAATTATTTTTTTATAATATTTTCTGTGGTTTAAGGGTTGAAATGAAAGATTATTATTATTATTTTTAAATATTATAAAAACCAATAAACACATTAGCGGAAGATATAGCTCTTCGTCAAAAGGAATTAATACAAACTTTCATGATACTTATAAAAAAGGATTCTTCAATATTTCTTTAATATGGCACAGAATGATTTTATTACGCCATTATTAATTTATTTTCGTATTAATAAAATTATCCATTTTCAAGGACGTGTTACATATTAAATGTTATGCATTTTCTCAGAAATATGTAATTACTTTCATAAAGATAAGTGAAATACTAATGTAAAAACTTTAGATTTTACAATTAAAAAAAACCAACAAATAATTTGAATTATAATTGAAAATAAAAAGTAAGTAAGAAAACCAATCCTGTGGCAAAATGAACTTTGGGGAATACACTAAGAACTTCCCTGTTTAAACATTTAAATGCATGTTTAAAAAAATACAAATATATGTAGAGGTATAATAAATATTCTTTGACAACTTGTACTACGGATCTATTAAAGGAACTTTATCGCATTATTTGTTTTAGAGAAATCAATCAACAAAATGAATCTCAAATTCAGGCTTAATGAACATATAACAAATTTTCAATTTTTGAGGGGGAATGGAATTTATTAGTCATCAATATACTTGTGTTCTTTGAAAAAAAAAAAAATACCAGAAAACGTTTAACATTTTTTCTACGAAATTGTTCCAATAGACTTTTAGGTAGCATAAAAATTATTTATTTCTAGAATTCTATCCATTTCCATGCATTTTTTATGAGATCTTCTCATTATAGATTCATATAAATTTCACTTCCCCCCATTTTTGATCATATAATTTTCTTAGTTAGTTTTTTATGCATGAAAATATGTACATACGTTAGTCTTGAACTAGAAGTCAACCTTTATTTATAATCTCTTGGGAATTGTGTTTAATCTCTAAAAAAAACAACAACAAAAATTCTAATTTTTTTTAGAATAAAGAGGTATTTTATCTTCAAAAATTTTTGTATGATAAAGAACAATTTTCCAAGTATTTAATGATTTGATTAAATTATAATTATATATACGTAAAAGTATCAGTAAATCAATTTAAGCGAAATATACAAGTATGCGTTAATAAATAAACAAAATTATTTTTTTTACATGTATGTAGTAAATTAATTTTTACCATATGTTTCATTACATTGTGTACACTCTTATAATACAACAAAAAATTACCATAAAATATATTTCATTATAAATTCTGTATTATAAAAAAAATTATCAAAACAGGAAAGCAAACGTACATACTTATATACTTCATATCAAATCAAAACATACATATATTTGATAAAATGATAATATCATTTCCTGAATATTATTATTTATATTTTCCAAATGAATGCTAATCAGCAAATGAAATCTGTGTAAATTCAATAAACTAATTATCAAGTGTCAAGTCTTTAGCTAACATTTATATGATTTAATCAGAAGGTTGGAAAATGAATTTTCGATGATACATATTTATGCATACCGTTAATATTAGATAAATGGAAAAATATTTCTGAGTGGGTGTACAATTCTTCTATTGTTCAAAATTGTGATTATTAGAAAAAATAATATTTTTATGCTATTTTTTTTTATGACATATTTTTAATTACAAATTTTGCATTTTAAATTAACAAAAATTTCAAAATTTTTATATTTTCCTTGTATCGGATAGGGAAATTAAATTTTAGAAAATAATTGAAAAAAAAAAAAAAAATTAAGCTAAAACTTTAAATATACGTCATTAATTTGTTTTGTTTTTCAGTAGTGATTTTAGATTTTTGTTTCCTTAATTATTTCTTTTCATTTTTTATGCACATATGTATGTTATTTTATATTGTACGTATATTTTCAATACACTTCTGTATGTCCAGCAATTGTCATATGACAATGGTTAGGGGGAGTTATGGGAAAAAGTGTATACATATACACATACTATATGTATTTGTATATGTATGTTCATAGGTATTTGGGAAGTAGTGTGTATTTAATATTAAAGCAAAATTAAAGAGTACTTTTTCTCATTTTTTCAATTAAAAAAACTATATTGTTGTTTATTTTTCTTATTTCTCTTAGTAACTAAAAAACTGTTGTTCACGATTTGCTCTTTGTGTTTTTGAATTCATCATTAGTCCATTTAATTAACTTAAAATGGAGAAAACTTAATATTTTTTCTGAGGATATTTGTAATATGTAGATATAGTGTTGCATTTGCCATTTACCAAACAATTTCGCATTTTATGCCGTTGTTGGACAGATGCAGAAAAAAACTCTATGAACTTTTCTCCTCTTCTCCAAAGATTATTTACTTAGGAAAATATTATCACGAATCATCCCAATTTTAGAGATTAGGAGATAAACTCAAAAATTAGTAATATTTTAAACTATAAAAAATTAACATTACATTATAATATATTTTCGAAAATGATTGCTTTTATTTATGAGCCACAATCTATGGATATTTTTTTACCGTACTTGATTAGCTCAGCAATAGCGTAAAAACTGTTATAAAAATTAATGTTTGAATAAATGAAAAATTTTTTTTATAATTGATTAATTTAATTTAATTATTTTAAAATTTCGAATATCAAAATATACATAAATAAAACATTTTTTAAATAATTGTTATTATAAAATTGTTAATTTCGTTATTTAAATACATATTTTAATCAATTAGTTTTAAAAATGTTGTTGTTTTTGATTTTATTAAAGTGTAATGCAAATGTGCACGAAATTTTAAAACCGCATATAGCAGTTATAAAAGTGTATAAGAAAATACTTCAAAGGATTTTAAGTTGGCCAAGAAAGATATTTCTTAAAAATAATTCTAAAAGTTAGAAAAATATAATTTAGTTATAGATATGTATAGGTATATTGATTTTTCGAAATTTCTCATTCAACTAAACTTTGCTAGTTATATTAAAAAAATAAATAAAAAAACAGATTTTTGAAGAAAATTCTTTAACAAATATTCTGGTGAAAAATATTGGTTTTTGGTTTACAGATAGATAGGATACAAAAAACTCAGAAATTTCCAAATTTTGAAATTTTCAATTGTTTGATATAAGAATATGAACAAGATTGATTTGTCAGTTTTGTGGTAATATTATTAGAAAAAGGTCAGCTAAAATATAATATCTTATAAGAGAATCAAAAATAAAATGAAAATTTCATAATAATACAAAATTTGTAACGTTTCATTTTTCAATGCTTTCAACATTTTCAAAAAAAGATAAGAATGTCAATGAAATGAAAAATATCGTAGAAGTGATAGAGAGACTTTTCATGTTCATCAGCAAATACATAAACCGATAAGCTTTAATTTTAATCTAAAATCCGGTCCAATATGTGTATGACTACTACCAAAAAGATTTTAAATAGGAAGAGATAGCATGTTGTATAAAAATGTGTATCCGAAAATTTTTGTACTGAGGTACTGATATCAGTACCAGTGTTGCCACGGCCAAAAATTTTTCCCCTCCAAATTTTTGTGAAAAAACCTCCAAAATTAGAAAAAAAACCTCCAACGTAGAAAAAAAAGTATATTATACTATTTTTATTTTTGGAAGTCAGTACAGGCAAGATAGGCATACTTTTCTATACTCTTTTACATTTCGTTTGTATAAATCTGTCTCGTGTGTGGGGTGATCAGATCTCAATTTCAATCGAGGGAAATCTTTTAAATTAAATATTACCAAGGGCAACAAACTCATCGGGTACTACCTCCGTAAGCACAATACTGACTTCTAAAAATAAAAATAGTATAGACTGAGTTCAGTACAATTTTGTAATAAGAATAAAATAGTACGAAAAAAAAAAACAAGAGCAAAATATAATATAATTAATTGTTTTTATTTCTAAATTATTTCTTAAGTCGGTTTTAATAAGGTTTAAATTATGTGGTAAAGATAATAAGTTGAACACAAAATCAGACAGTTCTTTGAAACAAAATTGATCCAATCCATTTTTTAAAGAGCTAACACTTCCCCAAAAGTCAATTATATCCATATTTTTTTGGAGATCGTGATTAAAAAGTTGAAGTAAATTCCACTGCGATAATAAAGTTGATATTGATAGCTCAATTTTGACAAATCTTATAATTTTAATTTTTCGCTGCACTGTTGGTAATTGCATATGTGCGCAAAGAATTATAGAAGGAAGTAAGAGAAACCTCCAAATAAAAATAAAACCCTCCAACCCTCCAGGAGGAAAAAAAACCACCAATATTGGAGGGAAACCTCCACCTGTGGCAACGCTGATCAGTACCCCAATGACTTTATATATAATATGGACTGTACAACTTCTTGTTTTCCAATGATATAAAATATAAATAGACTGGATGAAACAACTGTAGGAAACACCATACTGTAAAAATGAGACAACATTTATATTGTTGTCTCACTCTTAGGGAATTCGTCATGTTTCAATGAACGAAGAATGATTTAAACATTTGATATTTTTAAAAGATAGATGGAGGCACAATTTTCATTTAAATTAAAATGAAATTAACTGGATTTGAAATAAAATTAAATTTTAACTTGATAAAAATCAAAATGTCCTTAAATAAATCAGTAGCTTACCTGTAATTACGTTATTTCAATGGGAGATTTTTCAACGTTTTTAAATTTGAATATATTCAAATTTGATAGCTTCGACAATCAATGAGTGAAAGTGAGATGGGTAATTGAATGAACGAAAATAATGCATATATATGTCTCATTCTTAGGGAATTAACGAAATGCTGTGAGAGGTCAAAAATGGCTTGAAACAGTTTGTGTTTAATAGTGTACGGTGTGCATACGGCCTATGTATTGAACTTGGCCGCGCACTACCGTACGCTTAGATATATAGTATGAGTATATAGATATACTATATACATACAGTCAGGATCAAAATTGAGAGGACACCTGTTTAAAATAAGGTTTCAGAAAAGAAATTCTGATTTTTAAAAAAAATAAAAATGTTTATTGTAAATATTATTATGAACAATAAAAATATAGAGGTTGACCAATATTTATGTTCAATAATAATTAAATTCATTAATCGTTAGTATTTTTAAAAAATAATAATAGTTTTGAAATGATAAAATTTAACTAGATCATAATTGAGAGGCCATACCTTTTAAAAAATAAAAATAAAAGAAAATATGAAAATTAATATTTTGTGTGTGCTCCTTTAGACTTTATTACTGCTTCGCAACGTCTTTTCATACTTTTTACTAATTTTTTCAATAAATTCGATGATATGTTCTCCCATATTGTATTGAGTTCTTCGAAATAGTCTTTTTTGTCGTTTCTTAGTTTTCTTTTCACTTTCTGTTGCATCAAGGCTCATAGATTTTCTATGGGGTTGAAGTCAGGGCTTTGAGGAGGCCATTTCAGAACTTTTACATTACAATCTTCAAAAAATTTCTTTGTTTTTTTAGCTCCGTGTTTAGGATTGCTATATTGTTGAAATGTGAAATTTGATCCTAGTCCTATTTTTTCAACTGATTCCTCAAGATTTTCATTTACAATTTGTATGTAGGATTCAGCAGTCATTTTTCCTTCTATATGAACTAAATTTCCTACGCCTGAGAACGAGAAACATCCCCATATCATTAGCGAACCGCCACCATACTTGACTTTAGGACAAACAAAATTTTCTTGAATAGATTTATTAGGTTCTCGCCATACTCTTTTTCTTTTTCGACCGCCAAACAGTTCAAATTTGCTTTCATCGCTCCAAACAACTTTTTTCCAAAAAGCTAATGACTTATTTTTGTGTTTTTTTGATCCCGACTGTATATACATACATATATTATATTAAATAACTCTATATTTATTTTAGACAGTATTAACTTAGTACTCGTAAATAGTTACGAGTGCAAATAGGCACTCGTATATTTTCGAATGGTTTTCATTCAAATATTTACGTATGCGTAACATTACGAGTGGTTTCGAGTTTCGAGAATAGAGTCCCTGGGTATTTTAGTTTATGTATGGATTTACTTTATTATGATTAAAGTATTACCTACATTTGAAATTCAACTGAAAATTTATAAATTCACAATACAGTGAAACCTTTTGTAACCGGACATGCGCGGTTTCAATCTTTTTGTCCGTTAGAGTTTTAAGGTTTTCTTATATAAAAAAGTACATATTGTAGTAGCTAAGAACAGAAAAAAACGACATTCGACTCGACTGGAAATCGAACCGCAGTCCTCTATCTTGCCGGGATAGTGCGCTTACCAATGCGCCACCGAATGTCATGCCGTTCACTGCTCTTAGTTACTACTTAATAAACATTGTTACTCAAATCTCCTACAATATGAAAATGAAAAGAATTCAAATACAACAATTCATGAAATTTATAATTTAGTTTTTAATTACTATAGCCGCCTCTCATGTGATTATGTATGAAAATAAGAATTTTACTTGAAAAAGTTAATTTTTGAGGAAAATATGATGGAAATGTACATATACTTTTTGAATATGTCTCATTGGTAAAAGGGAAAAGTGCATTTGAAATTTGTTCTTATGGTATAAAAAATTTTAACAAAATAAATATAAGCTGAAAATTTTTTGAAAATTTCATTTACACAAATTTACATAACTCAAGTTTATATGCATATTTATCTGAAAGAAGACATTTTATGATGTACACCACCTACTCCATTCTGTTCGATATAAAAAGGATCCATACAAGGCTAGAAAGATAAAAAATTTAATGCTATGCTATGAGATCTTTATTTGTATTAAGCTCATGTAAATACATCTTATTAATTTTTAATAGTTTTGAAGATACCATATTGAAAATGCGACCAATCTTTGTTGAATTTGCTGCATTTTCATTATTATTTCAATATTATAATAAAATTTGAGAAAAAAAGTTAATGACTTTGACAAACATGTAATTGATTTGGTTAACAATTAATAATTCAAGTAATTGTAATTTTTTCTTCGTGTGTAGTTAAAAAAAAATAGAAAAATGGTACCTATATTTTATTGAGAAATTTAGTTTCAGATTAATTACTTACATTTTGTTTTACTTTTTAAAGCTAATTATTGGTATTGTTGTCTCATATATACATACGTATAGCTTGTCCCAAAAGAGTTGAAGTTTCGTATTGTACTATTATTAATTTCGAATACATTCAACTAAAAAAAAAAACAGTTATTTTTTAAGGTAGTGATTTTTGTTTTTGTTTTTAGTTTTTAATAAAACTAAGTCGTAGGAGTATAAATTTTTCACTGTGATAAAAGATGATTTATAGTTTATTCTAAATTAGCCAAATTGTTGAATAAACTCTACGAATAACGATTTAAGGTGAAATTGTATGATTTTAGAGTAAATCCTGAAATCATTGTCAAATTTATAGCCAGTATTTATAAGGATTTGTTGAGACATTAGACATACATACTTATATGTATTATACTGTTGAGGTATAAATGACATATGACTTTTAAAATTCTCGATATTCTAATTTCGCGTCATTTTCCTAAATTTTTTCTTTTTCGATTCCAAGAACATTTTTAAAAGTGATTATGCTCATATTTAAATGTTTGCTTTTCAAAGAACAAAAATAATATTTTGTTCTTGTTTTCAATCGACAACGGTAAAGTTTCTTTTTTTTTTTAACAAGAAGAAGAATCAAAAACAAACAACTTAATAAACAAGAATCAAAATAAATAAAAGAAACAAAGAAAAAAAAACAACTAATAAAGTTAATTTTAACAAATACATAATTTTAAATCTTTTAACTTTACTAGCTATTTACAAGTAAAAAATCTAATAAACTATTTCTTCCACTCATATGTACAATGTACACAGTGGCGGATTTAAGTGTGATGCCGCCCTAGGCACTGTCCCATTTGGCGCCCTTGGTAGGAAAGTTGTGAGGTTATTCACAGCAATGAAAAGAGGTTTTTTTTTTCTGCTTGTTAGGATAAAGATTTATTTTTATATTAGCAAAATTTGCCGCCCCTAAAATTTTGCCGCCCTAGGCAAATGCCTCACTTGCCTAAGCCTAAATCCAGCACTGAATGTACATGTACGTATATTATGTAAAAATGCAATATAATAATTAAGTATCCACAAAAGAATAAAAGATTTATTTGTTTGAAGTTTGAAATTTAAACACATTCTCAGGTACGAGTAGATATCTGCCGTACAAAGGACAATCGCGTCAATTACATTTTCACTCATTTTGAGTTAAATATATTTATGATATAATATATAGTTATATATATGAACTGAAGGAAAAATTCTCTATTAAAAAATATGTCTATATATTATATATTATATATATAATTTAATTTTTTCACTAGTTCATATGTATAACTATATATTATATCATAAATATATCTAAGTCAAAATGAGTGAAAATGTAATTGACGCGATTGTCCTTTGTACGGTAGATATGTGGTACAAAGGACAATCGCGTCAATTACATTTTCACTCATTTTGAGTTAAATATATTTATGATATAATATATAGTTATATATATGAACTGAAGGAAAAATTCTCTATTAAAAAATATGTCTATATATTATATATTATATATATAATTTAATTTTTCCACTAGTTCATATGTATAACTATATAATATTATATCATAAATATATCTAAGTCAAAATGAGTGAAAATGTAATTGACGCGATTGTCCTTTGTACGGCAGATATGTACTAACATACGAGTATGTATTGTATTTAATTTTTATAAAAAATAAATTTATATAATAGTTAGTTAAGTTGGAAATTTATAAATCAGTAATCAGACCTGTTGTTCTATGATGATAAGTAATCGAAGCAGGGCCCTATTGTACCAACGACTTATCACTTATTAATTATCAACTAATCAAAAATAATTTTTTTGATAATTGTATGTGATAAGTATTGCACCAGAAACATTTTAATTTCTACTCACTTATCAATTTAAAAAACTTATCAATTTTTGCTCAGTTAAAATGGTAAGTATTGCACCAAAAAATTAACATGACTTATCACAAAATGATAAGTTTTTTTGAATTGATAAGTAATTTGCTATTCATTATTATTATGCCTATAGAATATTATATTCTACTATGTATGTATACATAAGTATATGTATTCATATTAAATTCTATAGATTTAAAATATCGAATGTTTTTATTGAAAAATTTTAACAATAAATTTATCCGTTATTTTGCATTTTTTTTTTTTTTTTTATATACTTTTTATCCAGTTACTTTATAACTTTGTCGGTAAGAGTGTTCCTCGTGACGTAATTGAAATTTTGGAAAGAGTTTTAGGGTAGTAAACGTGAACGGATTTACATGGGGTTTTCAGATTTGGGATGAGTGAATAGAATGCTTTATGTCTAGAATCGATCCCTTTCTTGAAAATAATTAAATATGATGGAATATTAGAAAAATATGAATTTAAAGAACGGAGAAAGTTACTGAGAAACTTCCGAAACGTCCTCGAACAACTCTTTACTTGAATATCATCGTAGTTTACAGAGGCTTTATAATCAATTTTTAAAAAGTATATGTTATAAAAGTTTTTTTAACCTAGCTTATTTTGTATTTTTGTACACAACAATTTAATAACTAGGTAGTTTGAATTGTTAATTTATTTTTTTAATTTATTAGTTGGTTTTTACAAGTAGTGTTTTCTAGTGATTTCTTATAAAATGAGCCGAGACTCAAAAGAGAAAAAATTAGCTGTTTTGCAAATGGTGAAAGAAAAAAAGGTAAGATTTATTTAAATTTGTTAGGTGTGTATTATTGAAGTTTTTATTTCTAGAACGTGTTATTTGCTTCTTTTCAAAATAACAATGTGAGTAAAGTAGAAAAGGAAGAAGCATGGAAGGAGATTCTTAAAAAAGCACAGTCTCTCGGTCACAAGAAAAGTCACAAAAATTTTCAACCCCTCGTACGCCGGAAACTGTTGAGATAAACTCCCCGCCACCCATAGGATTTTTTTCTTGTCTCAGCGAGACCTATCTGTGGTTTCATTTTGTAAACCTTTAAACCGGACACCCTGTATTATTATACTTTGAATTATTTACTTTAATTTTTCCTATATACATTAATTAAAATTAAGTAATATTAAAATATTCTTTTTCTAATTAAAAAAATTAATAAATTGTAGAATGTTACTGGTGTTTATTTCTTCGTCACCATCTCTTTCTTCCTGAATATTTTCAACATCTTCCATATCATATATCAATATCATCAAATTCAAAATTTTCCGCTGAATTTCCTCTCATCCTTATTGCAATATTGTGAAGAGTGCAACACACCAATATTACTTTTGCAGCAAATTCAGGATCCAACCGCAGATAATTAAGACAGGGAAATTTTTCTTTTAAGATTAAGCACATATTCTATTTGAACACGCATTAAACGAAAATCTTCCATTGTTTCCAACTCCAATGAGTAATTAATTCTTTTTTTAACTACACGATTTTGAAACTCTTTGGATTTTTCGTATAACCTTTAAAAACAAAACATTTTTTTGCCAATACAAATGTGCTTAAAAAACTACACTTGAAGTTTAAAAAAAAAAAAACACGCTACCAATGACACTCGAAATGTTTTTGAAAAGAGAATTTTTTCTTATCAATATTATGCTTAATTTATCAATTTAATTATTGATAAGTAATAAGAAAATACTGTTGGTGCAACAAGACAGTGAAAAAATGCTTAAAATTGCTAATCTTATCACTTTGCAAAAATACTTATCACTTACTCAAATTGTGTTTGGTGCAACAGTAATCTGAAAAATTTCCCAGTTATCACTTTTCAAAGTTGTACTGAGGACTTTTCAATTTGCTTATCAATTTTTGTTTTGGTGCAACACAATCTTATTCAAATTCTTGAAAAGTTGATAATTAATAAGTGATAAGTGGTTGGTGCAATAGGGCCCAGTTTTAACTTGATAATTAATAAAATTATAGCACAAACAACAAGAATCTTCTTTTTCTATAGTTAAGGTTTATTATCATGAAATATTCAATCTGATGAATAGATAAAAAATTTTAAGATGGCCGAGTGATCTGGAGTAGATGGATCTCTGAAAAACATTTAAAAATAACATAGGTATGGTGGGGGAAGTTCTTAAATTAATCAAGATTGTTGAACGAAGAAAATAGTGCGTAGATGTATTATTATCTACTGTTTGTTTAAATAGGATTTTCAAAAGTTGAAAAAGCTAAGAAATCTCTAAAACATAGAATACTCATAAACATTTTTTTTATTATCTAATGATCATTCCCAAATTTTTAAAATTAAAATATTGCATATATGTACATATCCACGTTGCGCCTGTCAGACAAATTAACGCCATTAATTTTATAATTTAAAAAAAAACATTTTTTCTAATATCTTTAAATCTCAAGTATAGAAAACCAGCTATTAATAAAAAATTATTTAAAAAATGTTGTTTTGATTTTTGCATTTGTTATCACTTTTAATTGTTTTTTGTTCGTTTGAAAAGTTTATACTCGTATGTCAGTTATAATTCGGTTTTAATAAAAAAATATTTTCAAATAAAAACTTTGTTTAATTTTTTAGAATTAAACTTTATTAAATTAAAACCAACTTAAAACTAAACTTATAATTTTAATTTTGTAATTAATTACATATACATATTTGAATTCAATAAAGGTAAATTAAAGAAATTAGCAAAAACGTAAAAATTTATTGCATTAACCGGATGCGCGTGTAGAATGGAATTTGAGTAGAATAGAAATCTATATATCAATTAGGTGATTAGGTTTGCATTGTTGTTAACTATAATGTTACTAACCTAGCAATGATGTTGCTAACTTAACTAATGTTGTTCCTATATGTTGCGCATACATACCTATGTATGTATGTAAAACCAGGGTACAGAGAAGCAGAGTATAGTCACTTCTGCATAACGGTACACAAAAAAATGACATCCAATCATAACGAAGAACGCAATCAAAAATATAAAAAAAAAATTAAAAAAAAAATTTCATGTGTCAGAAAAGAACACTCATATGACTAACCAAATATTTATATGAAGAAAAAATATACTTATCCCTATTCCACCTATATATAATACGTATTAGACGGCCCTATCAGGTGTAAGTGTGTTAGTAATCTTCTTATTCCTATTACTTTCATAGCAGCATGTCCCCACTCCCCACTATTGTTTTTGTGAGAAGTATACTAAAAGGCATAGGTGAGTATGTGTTAGTAAATATGTTTTTTTTGTTATTTTCACAGGTAAAGAATACATATATTGGATGATTGTTTTGATTTTTTTTGTTTAAAAATAAAACATATGGACTTTTATGTCAATAAAAAATGTACAGTATATTTTTCCCTATGATATGTAAGTTTGGTATATACAACGATAGGGAATTCGTTGTTTCTCTTGCTCATTCAAGATTTATTATGTGGACTATTTTCAGCCCAACCAGTGTATAGAGAAGAGTGTAGGGTCACTTCATACAAAATGTTGCTAGAAAAATTAGAAAAATATAATAGTATATGTAAAATACACTCACAGTTGGGCTAAAAATAGTCCGCATAATAAATCTTGAATGAGCAAGAGAGACAATGAATTCCCTATCGTTGTATTGTAACCAATTTACGAAACTTACATATCATAGGGGAAAACATACTGTACATTTTTTATTGTTTTAAAAATCTGGGCCGGGTTCTTATATGGTGATTGGTGATTGTCACCAGCAATTTCTGTTCACGTATGGTGACTGTCACCAAAAAATATCACCAAAAACTGTCATTTTCTTGGTGACAGCATCAGACCTGTCACTTTTATATATTTTGTATGGCGTTTGCAGTTCACATTTCATAAAATTGAAATTCCTGGAGTGTTTTTAAAAGAATTTAAGTAAATAAATATACTAATTAGTAGTTTAATATATTAATTAGTAATTTAATATATTAATTATAAAATATTTTATGATAATTTGTAGATAGCAATGGATAGTACACAGAAAACTGTAAAAAAACAATATTATTGTTAATAATCAAAAAATTGTCTTAAAATTTTATTAATGACTTTGACTTACTGAGTAGTTTGTAATTCAAACGGATAACTATTATCTCTCATTCTTCTCCTTATTACTTTAATTTCTACAAAAAAAAAAAAAGACAACAAACACACCTGACAGTTACAAATTCGCTACTACACTTCAAAATATTATCACTTTTTTGGTGATCACCATACAGGAACAATCACTATTTGGTGATCACTTTTTTACTATCACCATAGTGACAATCACCAATCACCATACAAGAACCCGGCCCTGATTTCAGTTTTTAAATGTATTTATTTCAGAAAAATTGGTCAATAGCTGCGTTTTCTCTGCCAAGATCTGATCTGGATTAGATCAAAATCAAAGAAAACGATTCGGATCTCTAAATTTTTTTTCTAAAGTTTGTATAACTGACAACTTGTCAAATATTAAAAAAAAATAATAGCTGCGTTCCATTGGGATTTCAGGCGTAGATGAATCTACTCCCATCCTTCTCTGTACTCTGGCCCAACTGTGAGTAAATTTTTAGCAACATTTTGTATGAAGTGACCCTACACTGTTCTCTGTACTCTGATGAAAACTAATTACAGGTAATTTTTATGCTTATAAGTTATTATAAGCAAAAACAGATATGTATGTGTATCATCAAAAATGAATCGTTGCTTTGTTGATGCGATGCTGATGCTTGTCACAAATTCAAAAATGCAACGCAACTTTTATGATGCGTTGTCACATGTTCGAAAAAGCATCGCATCAAATCAAGTATGTATTCGAAATTACTTGTAATATTCACGGCATACACATAACAAGGCAATGTAAGTATCGTAGTGACCGTTAGCATTTTGACGTCATCCTGGTCGTTTTATATGAAACAAATGAATAAAATTAAAAAAAAAATTTCTATATATTTACGACCTGAGTGACGTCACAAAACAAATGAAAAAATTTATTTACATTGCCTTGTTATGTGTATGCCGTGTGTAATATTCAGCTGTCATGTAATAGCGTTGCATCGCCAACTAAAAACTTTGCGTTGTCATAGCAACAAGTAATGTTTTCGCATCACGAACAAAAGAACATTAGCATCACCAAAGCAGCGATTCATTTTTGAAGATACACTATTTTTATTACTTCTAAAACAGGGAAAAAAAGATTAATAAACAAGAGGTACTTAATAAGGATTCTAAGCTTTATAACAAATGTAATCTAAAATGCTATATATAGACTAACAGTATGTCATGATAAAAATGTAAGGTTTAGCGTAGTTTTTGTTATACAATTTGTTTTTGTAAATACACGAAGGGTATAGCACATGTTTGCTTATTCATATTTTTGCGGAGATCGTAGAGGTTTCTAAAAATTAAAGTGAATATGATAAAAAAGAAGAGAATATAGTGAATTGAATTTCACACCATAAAGAAAAAGAAATGTAAAACTTATTTTTATACTTTTCAAATAGTCCTTGGATGCACTGCAAAAATGATATCATACACGTTAAAGTAGAAAAAACACTAGAAAAAAGAGGTAAGAAAAAAAAAACAACAGATAAATATTATCGCAACGTTGTAAACACGGTGGAACATCCAAACCCATTCAAGCCATCAGCAAAAGTGTAAGAAAACGTTCAATTAAAGCGAATTCGCCAGCCACAAAATCTGCCAAAGTTCCATTGCTGAACATAATATTGTCATATTATGTAAATTGTCATTTTTCGTCAGAACAATTGGACCCTTCTCTTTCCCTAATTTGAAGCACTTTAAATCAAAATATGTTCATCGTGTTCATCGAGAGTTCTCATTATTTTTAAATCATACTATAGAAACCACCATTTGATGTCATCAGAGCTGTAGCTCGTAATAGTCGTAATCCACTTAAAGGTTTTTCGTGTCATGTGCTCAGTAGTATTAGTATTCGAGAAAATATGATTTGTAAAGTAATAAACTAACAATTTCAAAAGCTTAAAAAAAATAAGATTTTCAATATATTTTGTTGGATTTATCTACAGACAATTTGTTTTTGAATTTCTTTACATCCCATCGACTAGGAAAATTTGTATTTTTAGCTTTTTATTTCTATTTATTTACTTCCTAAAAAAATTTATTTATTAAAAATATACACACATATGTCACATGTGTATGTAATATACTCGTATGCTATATAAATTTCAAGTAAATTAATTTTTAAGACTATGGGGGACATCTTCGATCAGCTAGCAATTAAGCAAATTGCGACTAGCAAATATGGCGGATTTGCGATTGCTAATTGCGATTACAAAAAATCACATCCTCGATTGTAATCGCAAGTTAACCATTTTTATTTTGTAAGCACTTTTGCTGAATAAGTTTTTACATACATAACCTATAATTTTCTATTATATTACGTTAAAAATTCGTTTTTTTTATTCAAATTTTTGAAATTTTAAATCATAACCGAAATTATTTTGTTTATTATGAACTATTTTTCATTTTTTATATTGATATTTGATAACATAAGTATTTGGGTTTGAGTTTCTACTTATTTATAAGAAATTTGAGGTTATGTGTTCTGTTAATTGAGTTTGCGACACCAACTTTGCGATCGCAAATTTTGACGGTTAATTTGCTTACTTGCGAGGGCAAAAACAATCGAGGATACCAATTCTATCATTTCAGCTAGCAAGTCTTACTTGCTTGCTTGCTAGCCGATCGAAGATGTCCCCCTATATTATGTTTTTAATTTTCTATTTTACATGACAATTATTGAATATTGAAAAAAGTCATCAAAAAATTATGAAAAAAAAAAAAAAAAACGTGGAAGAAACAACTACAGTTGAATAAACTTCCTATAGGGTTAAAAATGTCATGATCGTTAATTAGTGTTGTTTTCTTTGCTTGTTCTAATCATACTCAACAAATTGAATGCAAAAAAAAACAACAAAATATCAAAGTATAGTTATAAGAAAAATACTGTCTGTTACTATTAGCACAAGACAATTAATAACAGATACACAATTTCATATAAGCAAATTGTTGTACATTTGCTTGGCTATTGAAAATCTGATAGCCAAGTAAAAGCTTTTGTGTTTTGTTACTTGCCGTTCTTGTTCACCTAAAAGTTTGAAAATTCAAAATTTATATGATTTCACCACAGAACAAAGAATTACTTGGCTTATGATTCACCACTACTCGTGTTTCAGGCTGAAATTTTTTTTCATGTCGTTTTGTGTGTATTTAAATTTTACAGTTACATTATTATGCATATGGTTGATTCTCTAGTAACATAGAAGACATTTTTATGAGAAATTTTATTGAAAAATTGTTGGATAAAACTACATAGCATATTCCTATTTATTTGACCTTACGTCTTAAATTTATCAAAAAAAAATGTGGTAACGCAGAAAAATCACACACAACCTTATAATACATGTTTAATATTTCCTTTAAGAATTCTGTGAAATGTTAAGTATTTAAGAACTATCACTTATATAGTTTTATTGTAACTCATGTCCTTTAAAAAAGTACTCAATAGAAAATCTATATAATTGATCTTTTACAATAAACAATCAAAATTTATGAGGAAATTCCAGGTAACGCGGAAGAAAAATCACAGGTAACGTAGAAGACATTATGTAGAAATTAAAATCAAAAATTAAAATGTATATTGTACTTGTAATAATATACTAAAAATCAAAGCCGATAACAGGTCAGCTGCCTATAAAAAACAAAATTTTTTATATTTAGTTGTTCCTTTCAAAACCTTTTCTGAAGAATGCGAATATTTTGGTTTCATTTTACAGAGAATCGACTACCTACATATATGCATGTTTATTTAAGTGTACTTCATACTTGACGATCTATCTTATGATTTATTATTTGACTAATGTAATTTGTTGTTGTTACAAAAACAAATGATAAATCATAAGATAAGTCGTTAAGTGTGAAGTACACTTTAGTTTGCTGCTTTTGATCAAGTGCTATTTGTTGTTATTCGGAAAATTATTTTCAAGTGATCTGTAAATTAAATATTTAAAAATTACGTTGAATTTGTGAATTTGTTTTTACATTGAATTTGTGAATTTTTTTTACAGTTTTATTAAAACTGGTGTGGAAATGAATATATATTATAAAATTTTCCAAATTCCCCACAATTACCTGCTTTCCCTCGTTTGAAATTGAGATCTGATCACCCCCCCCCCCCCCCCACACACACACATACGTGACAGATTTATTCAAACAATAAAAATACTATAAATAATCTACATAATAAGCATAATAAAAATACTTTAAAATAAAAATTGTATAAATTAATTTATTACCATGTCAGCATCCCGTGGACCAAAAACTGTAATTCTTTGACTAAAATATTTGTTAAAGCATCCTCTTTAAATTTTTTTTTTACAGTCAGCTAAAATTATTTTATACTATTCTTATTATACCTGGTGTGACTTGGATGATAGGACGCTAAAAAGGAAGCAATACGTAAAAACACAAATTTGGCCGTGCATATTATACAAATGTATACCATACATCTCATATGAAAATTTTTAATTTTTATTTTTGAAAAAGTGAGATCTCAGCAATCCGTGGACCAAAAACCGTAATTCTTGTATTTCTCATACTTTTTGAGATAAAGTGCAACACGGTAAAAAAACCTCGAATTATCATAGATTTACATTTTACAAATTCAAACATTAATTAGGTAGAAAAAAAGAACATGTCGTTGGCCTAGTGCTTATTTATTCAATAGCTATTATTTTAGTTTTTGTTATCTTTTTTTTTTATTGCGACTTTTTTTTTATAAGAATGGTGTTAATTCAATTCAATTTTGTTCTATATCCCACTACTAAAAAAAGTATTTGTTGCTCATAGAAGTTTGTTCAATATCCAAACGTATATCTCTCTATATATTAATGAATAACTTTTAGAAAAACGGAAATTAAAATTTAAAAAAACGAACTAGGATGAAGCTAACCTATTGTTTTTCCCAAAAAATAATTTCTGTTGTTTTTTATTTTGTAAGGAATTTTACTGTTTCAAACTAAAATTTCGTTTTTCTCAAAACTTGATGCATTATCTATTGAACAAATAAGCACTAGGCCGACGATATATTTTCAACATTACGTAGGTCTAGGTATAGTTGCTTCACAAAAAAAAATTAAATAACTTATTTATGAATGACCAACAACAAAAACTAAATATTAAATAAACATGCATACATACATACATATCTGCCGTACAAAGGACAATCGCGTCAATTACATTTTCACTCATTTTGAGTTAAATATATTTATGATATAATATATAGTTATATATATGAACTGAAGGAAAAATTCTCTATTAAAAAATATGTCTATATATTATATATTATATATATAATTTAATTTTTCCACTAGTTCATATGTATAACTATATATTATATCATAAATATATCTAAGTCAAAATGAGTGAAAATGTAATTGACGCGATTGTCCTTTGTACGGCAGATATGTGGTACATGAAAAAAATTTCAGCCTGAAACACGAGTAGTGGTGAATCATAAGCCAAGTAATTCTTTGTTCTGTGGTGAAATCATATAAATTTTGAATTTTCAAACTTTTAGGTGAACAAGAACGGCAAGTAACAAAACACAAAAACTTTTACTTGGCTATCAGATTTTCAATAGCCAAGCAAATGTACAACAATTTGCTTATATGAAATTGTGTATCTGTTATTAATTGTCTTGTGCTATTAGTATATACATACTTAGGTACCATATTAAAATGACTTCCGTTTAAAATTAGAAATAAAAAAAAAAGGAGAAAGACTATTGTAATATTCTGCCGTACAAAGGACAATCGCGTCAATTACATTTTCACTCATTTTGACTTAGATATATTTATGATATAATATATAGTTATACATATGAACTAGTGGAAAAATTAAATTATATATATAATATATAATATATAGACATATTTTTTAATAGAGAATTTTTCCTTCAGTTCATATATATAACTATATATTATATCATAAATATATTTAACTCAAAATGAGTGAAAATGTAATTGACGCGATTGTCCTTTGTACGGCAGTATTAACGTCAATAAAATGTGCAAAATAGAAAATGTGGCTAGATGTTAAACCATAGATAACTAATCTAGATTTATCAGTTTGAACAAAATTTTTCGTATATGAACGAATTTGAAAAAAAAAGTAAAAAAAAAAGCGAGAAGCTTTTAAATGTTATATTATGTATACATATATGTATGTAGTTATTATACATTAGTAATTTAGTATTGCAATTTGCAGCAACGACACCCAACAACAACATCGTCGGTATTTAAGATCATAACACCCGAATTTTACACACTGAATAGGATATACATACATACATACATATTATATGAATATATAGTAATGCTATACATATATTTTCTAGCCATACACAACGTAGTGTGTACATACATCGTATAGTTATACATATACATAGTTAACTACTTTATGTTTAAAGTAAAAAGCGATTACAATTAAAATTTCATATAGGTACCTTGTTTATGCACAAACGTCTACGACGTTTTGAGTAAATACAATATTAAATCCGCTTTTAAAATTTCAACGAAATGTTGTATTACGCATAAACACCAATCAAAATGTATTATCTCAGAACGATGTTTAAAACGTTTTATCGTTAAAACGTTTTAACATTTGTGCATAAACAAAGTAAGTGACATACAGCATAAAATTTTCATTCTATTTGAGCAGTACGAAACGTTTCAAAAATAAAATATCTTAAAAATAAAATTTTAACTATAAAATGTAATTATAAAAAAAATAAGCTATGTATCACTTTTTGTTAGTAAAATATAAAGGAAATAAATATTCATCTCCTTAACGAAAACGTTAAGAAAAATGCCATTTTTGGTAGCACTTTACATTTATTAGAATTACATTTAAAAAAAGAATTTGTAATGATAAACCATCCACGCATTGCAAAGATAACATATTTTTCTAAATACATATATAGCAAATGTATTTTTGTAAAAATATCTTAGTTATAGAATAAAATAAAGCCAACGGCTCGTTACTGAGTGTTTCCCCTATGTGTATTTAAAAACTATGAAATTTGAATTATTTAAATTATATAGGTGACGTCACGCACATTTTAACGGTTCTCTTTTTCAATACAAAGTGTGCAAAACAATATTTTTTAATTTTATTTGAATCATATACATACTATTGGCCCAAATCAGACTAGTCTTCTTTTAGCTTCAACAACCGGTTTTTTCTCCCTACTTTTGGATAAAATGTACTACACTTCGCCATCGCTCTCCTAAAAACCGCTGCTGAAAGAAGATTAGTCTGGTTTGGGCCATTCAGTGTGTAAAGCTCGGGTGTTATGATCAATACTACGATGTTGTTGTTGGGTGTCATTGCTGCAATACTAATGTATAATACTTATTTATATTGATTGGAAACTTTCAAAAGTAAAGCTCGGGTGTTATGATGAAAGCTTGGGTGTTATTGTCGGGTGTTATTGTGTACAATTTTACCGAAATTTTTATTAAATCCTGAGTCATCTAGATACTAGTCTATGGTTAAACTATTAAAATAAAGGCAATTTAATAATTTAAATGTTTTTGTATGATACTTGCGTATATACATATATGTATATAGTTTACAAAAAAAAAAAAGTTTAAGGATGTATGTAAGACTTAAAATGTTTGAATAAGATATATAAATGACAAGTGACATATAGACAGCCTTATTGTAACAAGGTGTACTCAAACCAAACTTCAGAGTATGTAAATGGTTTCAGTACATAACAAATAAAAGTTTATCTACTATCTTTGGAGATTCAGTTGGACAGTGGAAATATGTTTGTCTGTTAAAAGGTAAGAAGCCCTTTTTTTCGGAGGACTTGTAAAGATATGCTGGAAAAATAGAAAAAACATTCAAGCTGTACCTATGTACATACTAGGGTTGCCAGATTTTTATAAATCTTCACGAGGACAAAGATAATATTATTTGGTTTAGCTTATAGTATTGGATTTCATTAGATGGATATTCTAAATGTGTAAAGGATAAAGAACGAGATGCCGTTAATACGTAATTTAAAAAAAGATTCAATTTTTCTCAGTTATTTATTATAATAAAAAAAATTATAATGGAAATATAAGTATTTCAAAAAAACATAACAAAAAAAAAGGTTTAAAATATGAATGACAAAAAATTGCTGAATTTCGTCAATTGACGATCATCTGACGTTTTCGAAGTCGCAGAATCATTATTAATATAAATAACAAAAAAGTATTACAATGAACAAATTCTTATGATTACCCATATTAAAAATTCGATATTTTTATTTTTTTAAAACATATTTTTCGTTAGATTTAGCGCATTGAATTAATTTATTTTCATTTTTACTTGTAGAATTCTATACACTTCATTGTGTTATTGAAGAAAATAATTAGTTTAGCTTTTATAAAATCAGGAAGAGATTTTTTTCGTTCATCGCTCCATTTAATATTCATAACACTGAATATTCGTTCAAAGTAAGCAGAACTACTAGGTATACTTAGAAAAAATGATATAAAGTTATATAAATTAAACAGTGAATCAATGTCGATTTTCGTCACATAACTTATTTCCATAGATTCAATCAATTCAAGAAAAATTTCAAAATCTGGAAAAATTTTCTTCTAAACTAAATTTTTGGTTTTCCTAGCAGGGCAAAAGATATACATATTATTTTCAATTCTTTCTTTTATTTACAATAATGATATATCAATAAACTTATTAAACACATTTCAATTCAGAATGCGCTTTTATAAGTAAGTAATATTCTTTTATAAGTTATTTTCCTCAACTTAATTTTCGAGAGGATTTTTAAGCCTTTAAGAGGGCAGAGGACATTATTCAAGTAAAGAGGACAATCCTCGTCAAAGTAGGACGCCTGGCAACCCTAGTATATACCTACATTTACAGTATTTTAATAATATACCAATCTCCGTAAGAGTTCATAGCTAGAATGTCACCATTATAATTTTTTTTATTGTAACACACAACATAAGGATACATATTAACTGCACTTTTGAAGATGGGAAAGTTGATGTATATAATAATCTCAGAAAACAATAGAAATCTTTTATTAAAATAATTTGTTCAAATACAAATTGCATTTATTTAATGTTCTAAGAGGGTTATACACTTATACATATGTACATATATGTATATTACATTCCTCTTTTACGTGAAATGTATGAAATACATGAAATTACGTAAAATCTGTAATCCAATTAACCTGTTTCTTTTTTTAATTTAAACAGATTTTTATAAATAATAAATGCTCTGCTAGTAGAATTTATGGACAAAAAAAAAATTAAAAGATTCTTAGTAAGAAGAATATGATAAATGTGTATCTTGAGGGCATCTATTATTATTTTTTATACAGAATATTATTTTTTCTAATTAAGAAATTTATAATACAATATTATAAGTAAAAAGTTCAAAAGGCATTCAGGCGTTAAAAATGCACACAGATATATTGATAAATAAAATGATTTTTTTTTTTGAAGAAACATTTTTTTATATTATAAATTTAAAAAACGTGTAAAATTAATGTTTAAAATGACGTTCGAGAAAAATTAAAAAAACAAATTTGTTTATCTTGTGTTTGAAAACATAAATTTAAATTTAAAATATGCACAATACAAGGGAATTTAGATAAATTAACTACGTAGATAGAATGTAAGTCTTAACAAATTTTAAATTATGTTATTATTGTTTTTAACTTTTTATGTCATGTCAATTAATTTTTTAGACAATATTAACCTGTTTCGAGATAATACAATACATGCGCTGACCGAAATACTGACGTTAAGAGAAAAATACATTTTTGTAAAAAAGGTAAACACGTATGAAAAGAAAAGAATAACAGAACTTCATATATATAAGTATAGTCTTTTTATATTTTTAATAGACTTTAAAAATAACATTTTCAATTTTATATTCTTAAGTATTTTGAAAAAAAAAAAAAATAATAATAATAATTTCTAAGTACCTACCTGTATAATTGAATTTGACAAAATTTTGGCTGTCTTATTCTTGTTTTTGTTTTATTCACGTGTTTTTTTTTTTTGAATTATTTTATTTTTCTATTTTTTGTAACCACGCGTCACATAACAAGGTAAGTAAGTGTTTTCTATATATAAAAAACTATTAAAAATTTTATAATAATGGAAATTACTAATATTAGAGAGCAGTGACATAGAAATATGACTTCTTTTGTTTACGTAAATCATTGAAAATTTTTATACACGTAAAATGTGTGAAAAATATATTCAGACATGTTAAACGTCAGCATTTTTTTAAATTGAATTTTGTGTTATTCAATATTATGAAAAATGATTTATTTATTTATTTTTATTTATTTTATTTATTTTATTTATTTATAAAAGTAATTAATTTGGGTAGTTTTTATAAAATTGTTTACTATGTCGTATTTATTTTATTAAAAATAAAAATGTATTGAATTTTTAATAGAAAGGTTGTTTTTAGTGTGGAGTCCATAAATAAAGATAACTTTTTTTACACAGGCTTGTAATTCGAAAGCTCTCATTGAATAGGTTAAGATGTTTTTTAAAATTTTTATTTTATATATGTACATATTTTTTTAAACTTTATTAAATATTTCTCTCTTTTCTTACATTTTGCATTAAAATTTCCTTCAAAATTCTTTTGATAAATATAATTCTAAATTCAAGGAGTTTTCATATCTGTATTAAAGCATCATAAACGCTTGAATCGAGTTAAGTCAAAAGTGAGTTTTTGAGCTTTTGTTAATCACTCACTATAGCCTAAGTCACATTAAATTTTTTTTAATTCAATAAAAATATACCTTGTCAAATTGTTGATAAAAAATTAATAATTTTTTTTTTTAACAGAATTTAACTTTCAAAACTTTTTATTGTAAAGATAGCTAAGCGGATTAAGTGAATCTTATTCAGAAATCTACAAGTTTCGTACTGACCTCCAGTTTCAGTATTTAATGAAAAAAAAATCATTTTGAATTGAGAATCAGAAATCGTATAAGAATGCTTTTATTGCTTGTTTACTATGAAAAATGCTTTGGTTAAAGGAATGAGCCTAATTACTTTATTATTATTAATAGGAATAGCATCATGACAATTGAAGCTATATAAATATATGTACATTTTTGTTATTTTATAATAAAATATTTGCACTTTTGTAAGAGTCGAAGCTTTCAGTGTTGAAAATTTTGTTATAATTCATTTTGTAAACTTACTTTAAATAGGTATATTTAAAAATTTTATTGTACTTTAGGAAAAATTTTAAAATGTTAATTTTTCTTCTGAAAATAAAACAATTTCATCAGAACTACCCTTCACGAAAAATTTTTAGTTAATACATTAAGAAATAAAAATTCTTTATTTTAGTATTTTTGCTGTTTTCTGTTTTTTATATCGTTTTTTATTTTTCTTAATTTAATTTGTCATTTGTGAGTCGTAATAAATAAATTTATTGACAGAAATATTATTATAATCGATTTAATTCTAGTTTCTATAAGGAAATGATTACTTATTGAATATTGACAATATTTAATTGCATTCATAATATAAAAAGCACTGCCCCATTAAATATTTACCATTAAATATTTATTATCTGTTCATATTTTAAAGAACAAAAATTTTCCAGACGAAAAACACTTTAATTTTAAATTACTCATATTATAAAAGACAAAAGGCAAAAAAAAACTTCGAATATATTAAAAAAAAAAATATATACATATTTCTAAAAATAATATATCATATTTATGTTATTTTTGTTTTTAATACGAAAATTCTTTTATTTTCGGATTACATATAGTCTTTTTTAAATTCTAAGTGAGATTTATAAATTTTTTTTTTTGGTTATTATATTGTAATTTTTTTTTGTAGACAATTGACGACAAATATAATTAATTCTAGCTAGGTATATATCTACATAGTTTTAAGAAAAATTAAGAAAAAAGTGTAAAATGTTTTTACTTTTACTTATTTCTTAATAATACATTACTCATTACATAATTAAGTTTTAAACTTTTAAATACTTATTATACTCGTAGCTACTTAAATTAAAATTAAAAATAAGATTCTTTTTTGCTTTGTCTCTTAGATTATTTATTTATTTTTTCTAAAAATAAGTAAACAAAATATAAAATATGAAGTAATAAATAAAACACAAAAATTATTTACACATACACACAATTCGTGTAAGTAAACATATTAGAATAAAAAAATTAATTTTCACGTAATTATATTATGGAATTAGACACTGTTATTAATTTATATGTGAATAATAATTTTCTTTTTAGTTTCTTAATTAGTTTGAAACATGATTTTAAAGTATAGTTAAATAATTTTCATAACTCGGTTTGCTGGTAGCCTCATGCAATTATGTGGGAAAAGGATAGTAAAGAATGGTAAAAGTCAATAGAGCATGCTGTAGTCTAACTCTGCGTTAAAATAAGAAAAACTCACAAGAGCTTCTAAAACACAATAAAAGACGCAAACAAAATGGGTCATTTCGAAAAGAAATTCTTGAGGAGAATATGTGGAGCAACTAAAATTAAGGTACGATTCCACTTAATTACCGCCTGTCAAATATTTGACATCTTTCAGTCAAATAATTGACACCAGCGTTTCCACTACAATATATTTTGATGTCAAAATCTTTGACTTGCAAATGGTCAAATAAAATTTTTGACTGCTTTATTTAACCATAGTTTACATTATTTGACAACAGCTTCATATTTGACATTTTATATTTGAAGACTATCGTGTTTTTTCAAATGAAAATTGTATTGATTCAATAAAAAAATGAGTAAAAGATCGTGAAAAATAAATATTAAATCTCGCAAGATAGTTGTTGTTGCATTATATTTATTGGAGGACGAGTGAGAAAATAAAAAAAGGAAAAAGTCCAAAAGTCAATTTTCACCCTTTTGTTTACTTCCTATACGTCCCTACATACCAGTGGTACACTGAGCAATAAAATAAAAAAAACTAAAAACTCTTTTGTTTCACCTGATCCTTAATAAACGTTTACTTCTTCGACGCTGTTTGACAACTGTGTTGTGTGGAATTGTACCTTTAGCCCTGAAGTTCAACGAATATGCAAGGAAAACAAACGACTTGAGCTACGATTCCACTTATTGACTACCTGTCAAATATTTGGCTAAACAATGTCATATATATGTCAGATACACTATAGCTTGTCCCAAAAGAGTTGAAGTTTCGTTGTACTACGTTGGCATGCGCAGAAGAAAAGATACTTACACACATGCATTTTTGTTGTTGTGAATTCTAACAAACAGGTTTCTTCTTTCGTATATGTATACACAAAGAAGATCACTACGAAATGTAAAACATGCGCAATGAACCTTCAACTGAAATAATATCAGCTATACGTCATATTTTGACGTCAAAATGTTTGGCTTTCGAATGGTCAAACAAAATCAGTGACTGACATTTAATTTATATTTGAAGATTATCGTGTTTTTTCAAATAAAAATTTTCGTGTATTATTTATTGATTCAATTCTACTCTGGACGTGAAAAATCTCGCAAGATAGTAGCAGCTGTTGTTGCATTATATTTATTGGAGGACGAGTAAGAAATTAAAAAAAAAATTAACTAAAAACACTAATTGATTTTATTTCCTCCTTATTCCACGCCCCATTTTTTCTTTCTTTTTTCTTTTTTTCTGTACTCAAATATTTTTCGGTTGTCAAATATTTCAAAGTTTTATGTCAAATGAAAATAGAGAGGGTTTACACATATAAAAATATTTGATGTCAAATCATTTTGACAGTATTTGACCAGGATTTATACATCTTTGACTTCAACTTTTTCAAATTTTTGACTAATGGCATACTTTCGTTAATTAAGATTAGATGGATGGAGGATGAACAGAACGGACGCCACAAATCCCTGTAAGGAACTTGTGATGAAAAACTTGGACAACCTAAAATTTCGCGGAAGACCTACAGAAATAGAGGGCGTGATGCAATAATTGACGGCATTAAGAGGTTATAAATTGAAGTCCTTGAACTGGAATCAATGGAGGCGAATTATTTTTAACAGCCAAGTATTTCTTCAGAACTTTCAAGCAATGAGAGAAGAAGAAGAGGAGTTTATTTGAAAAACAAATCATTTAGGATAACAAAATCGAAACAATAACAGATTTTAGCGTATATAAAAAAAGTGTAAATAATTTATCAAACGTATTTTTGATTTTATTCAATTAAAAATGTGTTGAATTGATGAGATTGATTGTTGTAAAATACAAATAATCAATTATTGTCTAATTAAAATTTAATTGCATTTATATTTTATTTAAAAGTGAAAAAAAAATTTGTTTTTGTTTTTATTTCAAAGAATTATAGTAACTAGTATCTAGTATGTTAGTTATTAATTTCAATAATATTATGTAATTATTAAAAAAAGCATAAAATACGACTACAAATTGTACTTTAATGACTTGCTAATAATAAGGGAAAAATTAATAATCATACTTATTTAGATGTAAGAATAGTAATTTTTCATTATACACATGTAATTTTAATTTGTAATCATATTTTTGCATTAATTTTGTTTTTTGTTTTACTTTTAATTTATTGACGATAATTTATTATTATTATATATTATTTTTTCCGAACTCTAGACGATGAACTTTGTTTAAAATTTTTATGGAATAAGATAAGTGCAAAAAATAAAAATGATTTGTCTTCTGATTATATTACTTTTTCTTTTACAATGAATAATGCAATTTAAACTAACTTTTTTTTAGTAAATAAATACGGGTTTTGGTTTTTTTTTTTTTTAATAGAGTATAAAAAAATTATCCAGAACTTTTGAATGTTTTTTTTTTTTTTTTTTTTTTAATCAATACATTCTGGTTTTTTATGTTCAATGTCTATTTAGTATCTTGATCGTTTGAAGATGATATAGAAAGTAGAAACTGATATTTTCGTCATAGTAATGCCACAAAAATCGTCAAAATTAAAACTAAATCAAGGTTAAAAAATCAATTTTCTGGAAATGTTTCACTGTGAATTGAAGATTCGGATGGTAATTGTAGATGATACATCTTCTGGTACATTTCCTTTGGTCGTCATTGGAAATTTACTGATGTTTTGGAAACTCTCTAAATTCGAAGAAAAAAATGTATCTATACCTCGTACCGTTTATTATAAAAGTGAACGGTTGAATGAGTATGTATATGCATCTGTCTTTTATTTACTTACTTACTTATTAAATTAAAAATTTTTATACTTTACATTTTTTCTGAACCTAATTGCCACATCAAATATGAGAAAAATTTTAAATTTTTAGGTTGAGTTTGAAAAAAAAAGCGACAATAAAACCACTTTTCCAAAAGTTCATCACTGCCATACTAAACGGAACAAAGTATGTATGTAAACACATAATTTAATTTTTTTTTGTTTATGATAAATGTTTTTAAAAATTTATAATTGGTACTTATTTTCTTATTTTAATATTTTAAACTTTCTACAAAAAGTGTATATATTTTTCAGTGGAAAGTTTGATTGTAAAAGCATAACTTGATAATGATCTTTCATGACGTCAATAAGGCTCGTGAAAAATTGGTTCTAGTTAAAAAAAGATGGTGTTAACCTCAAACAATAAATAAAATGAAAATATGAAATAATTGTTTCATTCAAGTTTTATAAGTGTTACCAAAAATGATTAATTTCCTAAAGTATTTAGTCAGATAAGACTTTATTTAGCAGACGTTATATTATTCATCTATAGAAAACTGTCTTGATAATTTTCACAATATTTGGTTGTTATATGTGATCCAGAATTGAATCACTTTTCTGCTTGGAAAACATTACACAATCCTTTTTCAATATCATTGAAATAACGTGAAATTGTTCATTTATTCTATCCTCATAGGTTTTTGGCCTTTTTTAAATTTTTTATAAAAAACATATGCATGTCTCCATTCCTCAGAAAATAAATGTTCCCAACAAGCTATAAATGTTTGCTAATGAGTGCATATTAAAATAAAACAAATTTGGAACTAATGCCGAAAAATAAAAAAAATGGTATTAACTGTACTAAAACAAAAAATAGACAATACATATTATGTAACTAAAAATTATGGTTCTTAATTTTTTTTCAAATGGGAAAATTTCTATCATTCGAAGTTTGTTTTATAGAGAAACCTTCGAGAAATATGCTGGACAAATTTAAACTTTCTACTCCTCCGGGGACATAATATATGTACTTTTTTAGAAGGATGAAAACGTCTACAAAAATTTCCTCAACATTGACGGGTGCAGTTTTTTTCTTTGCAGCCCAGCCCTGTAAGTTGCTTCATATTGGAGGTATGTATGTATATGTTTTTTGTTTAAAAGATAATTTTTTAGAGAATACGACAAGAATGACAGGGTTTAGAAAGTGTGCTAAAATTGACTCGAGTGTTATTTCCTTGGCTGTTAAAACTACTGTTTTAAGTGGAATGCGAAGCACTAAAATAATTTCGTTGTTAGATAACAGGGCTGGTATTGAAGCTACATAATTACACTTCGTTAATAAATTCGTTTATAAAATAAATATAGATATTTATTTTTCAATATTTAAAACATACATATTACATGTGTACATATACATACATACATATGTATATATATATTATATATATATGTACATACATATGTGTGTATTTATAAGGTCTATATAAAATTTACCTGGAAAAAATTAAATTTTCTGTTTTATTTTAATCATAAACAAAAAATTAATAATAAATATTACTAATTTGTTTGTTTTTTATTGCAAGATTGAAATGTCGTCAAGTATCATATAATATTTTTGTTTTGAAACTATGATAAATAAGTGGATAAATTGTTATTATTAAATTATTTTTTTGTTTGCAATAATTAAAAAATTTCTACGTAGAATGTAGAAAATTAAATGTTTTATAAATATGATTATTATAAGTAAGTATAGGAAAAAAAAAGTACATTATATACCACATATTTTTTAGATTCCATAGATTCAGAAGACAAAAAAAATAAGTAAAAAGGGGAAAATACTTTTAAAATTACATTGCAATTAGTAATGTTTTAATAATCATATACTCTGAAACAAGAAAACGACATTGTAACAAAAAAAAAATACATACATAGGTACTCGTATATACATATACTATGTATATATAATTAATTTACATATTTATTTATTTTAATTTTTTTGCAAAAAATGTTTAACAATTTCAGTAAAAATTTCATATACATACCTACACATGTAATTGATTGAGATTTTTTTTCATAAACGTACAGTACTTAATTTATTTGACATTTAAAACGTCATTAAAATTTAAAAGAAAATAGAAGAATTAAAATAATATCAATTAGAAACATATTTCTATATTCATTGTGAGGAGATTTTTATAACTACGAGTATGTATGCATATATGTATGTATGTATGTATGTGTACCTATTATTTATGTGTAGTAAATGCACAAGGAAGTAAGATTTACGCAATGTTATTGATAGAATAAATTAAAAAAACGAACCTAGAACACACTCGGTAAGTTCAATAACATATTTTTTTACTTCTTTTAGTTGAAATATACATATGTATGTATGTAGATACATAAGTAAAGTTTTCTTTATACAGGTTACCAATGAAATCATCTTTATTCAATTTTACCTGAATCTTTCTCGGAATTTTTAATTTAATAATGAATTATTACATAAATTTTTTTTAACATGAAAAACTTTCAAGAAACTCATTAGATAGAAGGACTTTGTTTATTGTACTATATATGTACATATGTGTATGTATAGCTTTTTTAAAAAATTGACTTCTGTGTAAATGATGCATTCATTATGTCAAATTTAAAATAAAATTCAAATAAATTTCACTTGGAGTGAATCTATTCTATTCGACTCCTCGTAGACATGTCATTTTCGATTTGCTACGTTTTTTCTACATTTTAAATAACACAGGTATACCGAAAAATAAAAAATACAAAATTTAATTTATGCGATACCTTTTCAAAGGTCGTACGATGTTAACTTTTGAATAGCTTGAAATATTCAATAAACTTTATATGAGTTTCTATAGAAGCAAAAAAAATTACAGGAATTCACACATAATAGCTAATTATTTCTAATGAATTTTGGATCACTGAACTTTTATACATGTGTTATGAAACATAGCTACACTGAAAGAAAAAAAACGTTTGTCACAAACGAAAAATTAAACAAACAAACTTCGTTTGGGGCATTCTTTTGTGACAAACATATTATATTTCCTACAAATGTTTTATAATTTGAGAATTTGCCTGAAAATATACCTAGTTAGCCCAAATTAGTAAAATTTTGATGAAAACGAGTCAATTTTGCCACAAACTTTCTTTGATTTTACATGTAAAGTTCTACAGTTGCAGTAAATGTTTTAAATAATTGAGAGTAACATTTTTCTTTTGCTGCAAACGTTTTCGTACTTTTGTTCTCGATCAGCTTTTGGATCAATGTCCATAATTTGGTTTAACGAGAAGTTTTATTGTAACGTTGTGGTTGTAGCCAATTAATATGCTCTATTAATTTTAACCAAATAAAATCATGTATGTATGTAGTCTTTGTAAAATATCTTGAAATTTTCAATTTTTTATTGTTTTAGCATCTCATGCCATCAGATTTTTTTCTTACTAACACAATAACTCTTTTGTAGGTGTTTCACAGTTAGAGTTTATTAAAATTTAAAAAAAAATATCCTTAATGATTTTATAAATTTTTATCTTATTAATTTTTAATTCAATTATGTTACAATGCAATTTAAATCTTTTATTAATTTAATTTTTACGTGCAAGACAGCTTTGGTATAAAATTAAGTATGTATGTATATATGTACATATTTTTTTCTGAAGATATATGAGAAAAAATAAATTAAATTACTTGACAAATTATAAAATTGGTAATTTGGAAAAAAATACGTATGTACGTGCTAGAAATCATGTCAAACTCAAATTTTGTTTTTTAAATTTTGTGTTGACTAATTGTTAAATTTTATGTTTTTAAGGTGAGTTTATTCATAAGTATCATATTACGGTCGCATATATGTATTTATCGTTGTATGATAATTGAACGAATCCCAAGAAAATACATTAAAAAGTAGTACTAATAAAAAAAAAACTAGTTTATATTAATTATTTCTTCTCTTAAAAAATAAATAATATAGAAAACGTGCAAAATAAATATATAAAAACCTGAGTTTAAATTGAAAATGTAAATTACATACATATGAGAAATGTTCTTTTAATGAAAAGATGACTTATACATCTTTCTGTTGAGTTATTTACTGAAATAACGTTTAGTAAAAATTTAAAACAAACATTATCAGAGATTATTATCAGATTATTTTTTATTGAACTGATTTTTATATACTTTAAAACTTAAAAATCTTTTAGACATTTACTATACATAGGACATTCAAAGTCTGTCATTGATCAAGTATCTAACCATATATAGACTATTTATTATTTACATTAATTATGTATACAGGATATTTTATTTTACTTTACTAATATTATAATTATTATTTTTAATTTTTCTTATAGTACAGGCCAAAAATATCCACTAAATGCCACAAAAGGGAAATTTATGTGTAAAATAATTATAACTCAGAACTTCCAAATAAGATGATTAAAAAATATTAATTAATATTAAGTAAAAATGAAAAGTAGTGTAATAAATAACTTGTTTTATTGTATATTGGTAAAAATTCTAGTGTAAGCAAACAAGAATCTTGAACTGACAAAAAGTACTGTGACCTTGAGAGGATATTTTCGTTTTATAAATTTTATAATAGTTTTAAGGACAAGTTTCTATTTATAAATACGGTATGTGCATATGTATGTATATGTATACCTTGAAGGAAGCTTATATTTTATTAATAATAATAATTGTTTCTCCTTTGACTTCGCTTGCGCGGTTACAAATTCATTTATATTCTCTATATTCTTGAAATAGATGCTTTATTGTTAGTGGGCTTATTACAGTTGCATATGGAGGGTAATAATAATATTTTATTTACGTCATGTACCTACTTATGTACAAAAATTGATAAGTACTACAATATTGGAATCCAAGGTTTTGAATTATCTTTAATTTATCTTAGTTCATTTGTGTCTGGTTGGTTTTTACATATTTCACTTCAGTTTTGATGGACTTTACTTTTTTTTTAAAAGTTGGAAATGAATTAAAGAAATCTGTTTTTCCGTTGGTTTTATAATGTAATATAAAAATATGTATGAATGTATGTAGCTTGGAGTATTGCATATATTTAAGTAGTTTCATAATAAGTATCACATATTTGTATACTTTTGTATATAGTCTACTCGTATATTTTTTCTACATATTTTGTCTGAGTGAACAAATTACTTGTTTTTTCATATTTGACTAAACGACCAGTGAAGACCTTCATTTATGTATAGTTTTTAAACCGTGTGGAAATTTTCTCCTTAAAGATGTTTCTTGGTGGGTAGTTTGGATGTATCTTCTTTAATGCAGCGCTATCTGTCATATATGTACCATGATGACCGTCATTTTTACAATATCAAAAAGCTTAGAAATCGCTTAGATTACTGTTCCAGAAAATTCCTTAGCTACATAATTTAAATTGAAAATACTACAACATAATACATCATACAGATTTCAGACTACATATATACAGTAACGGCCAAAAAAATAGCAGTGCCTGATGCATTTCTCTTTTGATGACCACTATTTTTCTTATACTTAATGTTAGAAATAGAAACTGATTTTTTCAGTTTGTTTAGTACTAATATCAATTTCTGTAAAACTGAAAAAAAAAAACAGTTTCTATTTCTAACATTAAGTACAAGAAAAATAGTAATCATCAAAAGAGACATGCATCAAGCACTGTTATTTTTTTGGCCGTAATTGTATGTATGTACATTTTGTACATGAATCTTTAGAATAAACCCAAAACATAACTTACTATAGTAGACTTAGAACTGTTTTTTAAATTATTTTCATAAAAAAAAGAAATTCCGTTTTGTGTGACATAGTACGTCTTAGGAAAAATTGACTTCCTTATAAGGAATAAGAATGTTTTATTCATAATTCAAGAGTATAATTAAATAGAAATAATTTAAAAAAAATAATATTCAAAATAAAAGAGTGTTTTTGAAAAGCATGGTATTGCAAAATATGTTACAAACTAAGCATTTTTGAAACTTTAATATAAAGTTTCTGTAGAGGAATTAAATACATACTAGAAAAAATAAATTTTATTTTTTTTTCTTTGAAAGAGTAATTTTTTAAAGCTCTTTATATCAGATAAAAAAAATGTTTGTATAAAGAAAATGGAATGAAAAATTACAAAAATAAATCAAATATTTAGAATTTATAAATTTCACTAAATGTTTTTTTTTTGCTTTGTCGGACATAAAAATACATATATGGGTAACTATTTTTTACATAATCGGTTAAAAAAAATCCCCAAAAAGAGTAACATTCTAAAAATAAAATGTATATGCATTTTTTAACCTTTCTAAAAAAATACTAATATGTATATCTGTTTAAAAGTATTTTTCATGGTAATTAATTCTTATTTAATTATATTTTTTATTTTTGTTTTTTAAAATTGAATAAATGAAATATTGGTTAAGAATTTTTTTGACACAAATTTTCAAAAGAATAATAAAATAATTCTTGTGAACTTTAGAAGTTTAAAATTAAATAAAAAGTGTTTAAAATCATGTTATCATATGATCTTAAATTTAATTATTCTTCTAAAAATAACATCAAATTATTTAAAAAAATAAAATTGGAGGAAAAAACTCTTTATTTCCTTTCACTCTTGATTTTGATGGCCGGTTTTCAAGATTTCTGTTTTTATATGGTTTAGTTTTTTTTCTTTTTCAAATTAAAGAAATAATTTATGGTTATTTAAAATACACGTGTATTAAAAATTAAACTTATATTTTCTAAATTTAAATTATACATATATATAAAATATTTAGTAATTAAATTTTTCATTTAAAATAATAAATAAATTTTTAAAAATAAAATGACAGCTGAAAAGACTTAAAAAAAATTTCAACAATTTTGTATACAAATTTTTAAATTTTGGCTTTGATAAGTATAAAAGAAAACATAACACACAAAAAATTTCAATTAGTTAAACTAATTTTGAGCTAGGATTTTGGAAAAAAAAGATTGTTTCGAAAAAAAGGTAATAAAGTTTCAAGGACATATACATATATGTATAAGTATCTTACAAAAACCATATTTAAAATAGGGTTTGAAGTTGACGTGTATACATTTGTATAAAATGTAGTTATTCTAGTAAAAGTTTTATATTAAAAATAATTCCGAAAGTTAAGTTAATATTAATTTTGTAAACTAAATATGATTTTCTGTATAAGGATGTACTTATTTGTGTCAAATTGCTTGTTACTACTTACTACTAAGAAGAAAACTATTTTGAAGGCCAAAATAGATAAAACAATTAAATAACAACACCTTATTGTAAAAGTTTTCGAAAATATTTACGACTTTTACCGTTTTCCGAGAACATTTTGGAAGTTTTTTTTAAAATTGTAATTGCAAGTATTTTGGATTAGTTGCATCTAGAAATTTATGCAAAAGAAATCGTGAAAAATCAAAAACAATATCTTTCTGGGAAATTTTTACATGATGGTATCTAAATACCCGTAAATGAAAAAAAGTTATTGCCTTTGAATATGTGTATTACTCCCAATCCCTTAGGTACATGCCGGAAGCATTAATATTTTTATCTATTTTGATTATTTCCGTATCAACAATAACAATAACTTTTCTATGGTTTGAAATCAAGGTATTAGCTTCCAAATGACTTTTAAGATAGTGTTCAATAATGAAGATTTTCTTTATGCTATTGGAATTTACTCTCATTGAGTAAATATGGAACGTAAAGTTGGTGTAAAATTAATTAGAATACAAAGAAAAATAATATATTGAAGAATGATGATAAAATATGGAAAAAAGTTGTTCTGGTAAGAACTAAAAAAAAAACTAAAGAAATAAAAAAGTTTCTGTTTATAATATATGGCTTTTGACTTTGGACTTCAAAATAATCTGAGTAGTATAAGGGAATATTTTTAAAAAAAGAATTTCGTTTTAAATGATTTGAGAAAAAATCTCTAAAGAAGATATAACTTATGTAATTCTACTGAATAGATAAAATAAACAAGTATTTTGATTTTATAACTTACGGTTGTTAATGTGCGAAATATCATATTAATATGATTAATATATCAAAATATTTAGATATATCTATTTAAATACCTATTAAATGGATGTGAGTATTTTAAAATGAAATATTTAAATTAGTTTGAATTTTTATATTCAAACTGTAGCCTTTGATTGTAGATTTAAAATAGATGTATTATATCATATATATAATATGTATGTATGTACATATATGTATATCATAAATAAAATGTGTTTAAGTTTTATCTATAGTATAAGATGAATGAATGTATATTAATTATTATTTGAAACAAAAAATATGATAGTATTCAATATAGTGAATTTTTAAGATTGAACATCGATCGATTTTATTACTTTTGTAGTACATATGTATGTACATATATACTTAGACAAAACGCTTTACCTCGTTCAAAAGATGATAAACGATGTCAATAAATCTTGACCTTACTTGAGGTTTTTAAAGTTAAGTATCTTTTTGATATACATACATATAAAATAAACCAAAAAAATGTAAGTATGCAATATGCAATTCCTTATGCATATTGATTGTTGCTACCGTAAAAATTGAGAAAAAAACACTTTTAAAAGTAAGATTTGTTGGCTTTTTTTCTATTTTTTTCCATTTTAAATGATATTTCATAAAAATTTTATTACATTGATATTATTGAAATTTATGATTTATATATAAAAGCTATTAATATAATGATTATAATATATACATTGGATACGTGATAATTTTGTACATAAAAAAGGAGAAATAAAAGCAAAAAAAACAAGGATAAAGCATATTTTATGATTATTTTTATATGATGCACCAACAAATTGACGTTTATAAATCAGTAATTGCGAAATAATAGAATAATGTTTTGTATATTTAATTAGGAAACAACAACAAAAAAACAAACATTATACTTTTGTTTATTAATTATAATAATTAGTAAAGAAATTCAGAAAATTTTCAAGGAAATTTTTATATTTGGTGTACTTGTATTTAGAAATTTTTTTTATTAAAATAAAATTATAGGAAGTCATTGGTATACATAACAAAATCAACACAAATATTACGAGTGTTTTCCTGTTTTTAAGTTTAAAAAAAAAACAAATACTACAACTTACATTTATGTACTTACATTATACTGATGGAGAACAACGCAATAAGGATCAGAGATCAAAAAAAGCTTAGGCGAGAGCACAAGTTAATATTTAAAAAAAAAACTGTTTTGCATACAAGGATAAAGCAAGTGGACATGAAATAAATATATGAATGAGTTTTTATGAATAAATTGTGATTCATTGACGTACATTTATTCGTAGATATTCTAAAAATTTCACCAAACAATAAGAATATAGGTATTTTTTTATTCTGAATATTTGATGTCAATGAAATTGTTTTTTTCCTTGTTTACTGGGATTAACCGCATTACTGTATTGTACTCGTATTTCGTATATAATTAATAATTTCAAAACAAAGATTATGATGACTGTTTTTTCTTTTATTTTGTACACATCCGTAATAATAATGTAAATACCAATTTCCTAATTATTGTGAATGAATTAGCTTATTTGTCTGATTGTACATGTCAAATATTCGTTTTTTATTTTTATTATTTTTATAAATATTACGCGTCATATACATATGTATATTGTATATATGCACGTACGTATATATAAAACATAGAACAAATACATTTACAAATAATTATTAAGTGTTAAGTTAAATAGAAATTCTTTATAAATTTTCTATGTAATTTCTAAAGGTAAAAGATAAATTATTATTGAAAAATTTAAATTAATAAAAATATGTAATATGAACTTAAAATTTTTTATTGCGTCTTTACCAAGAAATTAAAAAAAAAAATGGTTTGAAAACATGGCAGTTCTGTATTCAAGAAGGATAACCATAATTAAAGAACTGTTAACAAGAATGAAGTTAAACTAATTGTGCAAATAAATAATTTATAAAACAAAAAATAAAAAATACATAGCATTTTTGTTGGTGTCATCTTAATGAATTTATTTGATAAAAACGCCTTTTTTTACATTGATTTCGAATAAAATTAATAAGAAATTATTTATTTTCAATTGAAATTGGGATTCAAGAAAATTTAGTATAGAATTTGACTAGCCACAAGCTTTTTTTTGAAAATCTATTTTCTTTTTTAAATTTTTAAAATTTTTCAATTTAAAAAAAAAATTTAAAAATTTCAACATTTTTTTAAAAATTTATAAATTAACGGAAGATAAATTATAAAAGAAAAAAATTAAGAGCTAAAACAAATAAATGCTTCATACAATCACACCACTTTTAAAAACAAAATGGCGCAGATTATTAAAAAACTTGAACTCAGAGGACAAATGTATTAAAAGTCAAAATGATGAAAAAACGAGCATAATAAAAACAGAAAAATTGAAAATAAAAAAAAAAGTCCTGACGACATTAGTAAGTACAGTTAAAAAAAATGTTAATCGAATTCTAACAAGATAATTAACCTGCAAATATTCCTTTTATTTAAGTGCTTTGTCATTATGAATTTTGCTTTTAATTGATTTCACAAGTAAATAACTTTTTTTTTCTTGTAATAAAGCACACGTACATACATATTATTGTGTTATTCGTTTTTCTTGTGAATATTTATACTTTTTTCTACATATGCATATACAATACATATACATATACCTCTATGTATGTATACCTTAATTATATATTATATTCTGAATTACTCGTATTATAAACACGTGTTAATTAAGTTATTTAAACAATTACAATGTTGATGATTCCATAGTCTCGCACATACATTTAAAATGCATTAAAATGTGATATAATAATCGATAAAAAACTTGGCTTACATAAATATAAATTATCTTTTAGGATCATGTAAAAAAGCCGGCATACTTAAAGGAAATGTACTTTATTAACCCTTTAATTACTGAATTCGGTATGGTCTATGGCGAAAGTAGTAAAGTAAGTTCGGCTGAATTAGATGTAAGTAAGGAGTAGTTGGTGGTTCTGCTTACTGCACATCAGGAAGTACCTATACACACCTATAAATATACTTGTTCGCCCTATTGGTTGTACGAATAAATTTGTTTTTAACTAACGAATATACATAAGTGTTTCGCATCCCACTTTGACAAAAAAAATAATGTCAGAAACTCAAGGTAACTTAATTACAAATAATTGAAATTCTTCTCACTAAAAAGAATTTTCAGTTTAATTATTTTTAGTAAAATTAAATTAAAACAATAATTTAATTTTTAACGTTATAAAGAACACAAACAAAGTATCTCACAAGTATTGAATTATTTTTGCACCATATTAGATATTTAGATATGTATAACTCAACGGCGGAGGGTGGTATGGTTCAGGGCGTTCAGTGAACACCCTAAAATTAATATGAACGTAATCATAAAATTTTTTAACCAAATTCAAAAAAAAATTTTTTTTTGTAAAAAGAAGAGTAAATGGAAACAATACAATTTAAACTCTTTTTTAATTTTGCATACATAAATCATTAGGTTCATATAGCTGTTGAAGGTTCATTGCGCATGTTTTACATTTACATTCCGTAGTGGTCTTCTTGTGTATACATATACGAAAGAAGAAATCTGTTTATTAGAATTTACAACAACAAAAACGCATGTGTGTGAGTACCTTTTCTTCTATGCATGCCAACGTGGTACAATACGAAACTTCATCTCTTTTGGTTCAAGCTATATTTAAAAATGGACCCACAGAAAATTATAAGAGAATAATATTTGGTTACTTCGTTTTTTTGTCTTCATATAATTTTATATGCAAGTTGTTCAAATTTTAAAGTGAACACTGAACATTAGAATAATCCTAGTACATCATATATTCGTTTATATTTTTCTCTTTTCAAATTCGTTTTCTTATACATCAGTGAGGTTCATATTTAAAAGTGAACCATAGTAGAATATTATGAGAAAATATTATTTTTTTTACTTTTCGTTTCCTTTCTCTTTTATATCCTTTAAATAATAATACATTGCGTTCATATTTTGCAATGAACGTTATTGTTTTCCTTTCTATTTGTTTACTTTTTTAATTTATTTGAAGAAAATTAAGATTAATAAATTCAATTTTAATTAAATTTCAATTAATGCAATTTGTTTATTAGAGAATATTTCATATTGTGTGTGTGTTGTGATAAAAAATTTGCTTGAGTTGAAGCTGGATGGTAAGAAATAAATAGACCGTTTTTCTCGGGGTAAAAATTAAAAAAAATTTCGAATTTTAAACGGATTTTTTTATTTTTCTTTCTATTGTTTACACAATTTTCTCCTTAGGGAAACCAGCCACTTTATATCGGTTAACTCTCTGACAGCGATACCTCTTACGTGGAGTGGAAACTCGTGTTTTAAATTATTTTGAATAAAAACAAAACATAACTTTCTTTTAAAAATCTGAACATCCGCAAAAAAACTACTGGCTGCGCCACTGGTATGACTCATTTTTTGAATATTTTTATTTCATTAGAAAGTACAGTGCTGATATTAAATCAAGTTGAATGCAAAAAATAAAATAGTCATTTATTCATTCATATTTAAAAGTATAATTTGATATTTTTATGATTTTTAATATGAAATCAATTAAAAATAAAAAAGATAAAGAAGATCTGTTTTTTTTCTCAAATGATTTATTTTTTTAATTAAAAAAACAACGTGTAGAATGTTTTGAAGCCTTGGTAGTTTAATATGTATTTTTATAATTGTGTGAATATTATTGAATATTTAAAAATCATAATAAACTGTTTGTATAAATAATTCATAAATGGAATTTTGGGAAAAATATATATAATGGCGTTTAAGAAGTGTTATTTTTTAAAAAATGACTAATCTTTGAATCCCAAATGCTTAGAGAAATCCTCAGAATAGTATATGTACAACAACAAAAATGTATGTGAGTAAGTATTTTTTCTTCTGTGTATAGTTTTCTAGTATAATATAATTCGTCATCTTTTTTAAATCATTATATTATATAGAATTAATTGAATTAAATTAAATCCTCTGTGGATTCAATAATCAAAAATCAATAGTTTCGTCTTTTATAGTAATTTGAAAATTAGATTTTTTGATTAGACACGTGAGCAAGAAAGTTTTTATTTTCCATATTGTGAATTTTGTGCCAGCAAATAAGGAATCCTTTGATACATAATTTTTTGAAATTCAAATCCTTCAGATATTCTTTTTGAGTTGAAAGTTATCAGTTTTTAAACATCTAACTATGTGATATTTTTTTTTAAATTTTAGAAAACAGTTATCTGAAAAGTACAATTTAGATAACCAATTTTATATATTAAAATACAATCCTTATTTTTATTTATTTATACTCTTTTTTGCATTAAGTTCTAAGAAAAGTATACACAGTGCTTTTTTAATTCATTTTAAAAAAATTTTATAAATGAATAATTTATTTTAGATTTTATTTACAGTTGTTTATTGGATTCAGTAGAATTTCTAATAAAAATTATTTAATAATCATAATTAAGCTTAAAAAGTTTTCAATTCGTTATTAATAAAATTCTTTATGTATAAAAATATTTTCATAATTAGAAATTGAATTATTATCTGATAATATTCGAATGAATAAATTAAATTGTTCATGTACCTACATATATTAATTTAAACATTTTTACTTCATAACTGTTAAATAATTATAATAAATTTACATTATAAGATTAATCGCCACTACCTTATAGACAAATATGAGAATATAACGACGATAATGAAGTTATTAGAATTTGAAGAAAATTATAAACTAAAATTAAGTTATAAAAAATTGAAAATTTTCAAAATAGAGTTATTAAAAATTCTTACAAAATCATAAAATATGTTTCGTCATTTGAAAAAAAAAAAATAAAAAACGAAGTAAGTATGTATCTAGGTAGATTGTATTCTAAAAAAATAATTATTTTACGCGAAATAACATGTAAATTGACGTTAATTTCGTAAGAAATGGATTATTGTATATATGTTGACAATAGTAAATTACACTTTATTAATTTCAATTAAATTTAATGACCGGTTTAAAATATTTTATTAGAAAAAAAAAATTATGAACTAGAAAAATTAAAATGTAGAAAAACAAAAACAAAAAAAAAATACATATAGAAGAAAATGTATAAAAATTCACGGAAGTAAAAACGTGCTTTAGAAAATTTTCGATTTATAAAAAAATATTAAGCACATTTGTGCATGCATGATTAAAATTATCAAATACGCTAATAAAAAGTAGAGAGGTATGTATGTATATAAAAATGTGACCAGTTCTTTTAATTTTTATATTGTGTTGTATATTAGCAATATGATTGTTTTAAAAACAGGTATTTTAAAGAAAAAAAAAAAAAAATTTTAAACGTGATAGTTAGAGATTGTTCCGATTATATTTAACACAATTTTTAGGATTTGATTGACTAAAACAACTTCCGAGGAATTCAAAAACAAAAACATCTTGCCGTCCTCATCATGCTAAACATATTAGTTTTAGAAATAAAATTAGAATTACTTACATATTTCTAAATTCAAATTAATCGGAACTATATCTTGATATTACACATTTTATTAGATACATACAATGTTTCAATTTGTAACCTCAATAGAAACAAATAAGTAGGGTGGATGTGCAAGTTTTGAGTCTCTTGCCTATCTATTCACATATTTTATTAAATCCTTAAGTAGACTAATGTTTTCAAAAGATAGAATTTGATGGAATATTTTCTAGATAATAATTAATTTATTTCTATTCGAATTTATCATGATGTAAATTAAAAAAGATTCTGAATCCAAATGATTCATATTAATAAATGTAGGTACATCTTTTTTCAAAGACTTCTTTCTATCTTTATAAATTATTTCAGAAAGTATTTTAACATCTTCTTTTTTTTTTGCCAAACTAGGACGTAATTTGCAATTATTTTGAAAATTTCAAATTTTTAAATTATCAATTTTAAAATTCAAAGTCCAGTTCCTAGACTCCCAAATGGTATATTTACCCTAACTTTTTTTTTGTGTTACTAGATATATTTTTATATTCTTATAACTTTGTGAACCAATAAATTTATAATTAAAATAAGTAGTTTACATGTTACTGGATTTATTGTGAATTTAAATTACATAAATTGTTTTTTACTTTTAAATTTTCGAAAAATTATAAATTACATCGTACGTGTGCTATTGTTTTTTAATTTTTAAATAAAGAAGAAAATGATATATATGGGCCATTTCTTTTCTGATCGATAGAACTATTAAAAGATGCAACACCTCATATCTGTAAGGGTTTCTGACTCTTTAAGTCAACTTATGGCCGAATTACGGTATATGCTTGCTAAACATCATATGCCAATATTATAAAATCCTTTTTGGACTGTTTTTTAAACATTTAATTCGATATTAAGATAAATTTGTAGGCTTCGATTATTTAAAAAAATAATATTACATTAAAACTGTTGCCGAAAAAAATGAAATATGTAATTGTAAGATTAAATGAATTTCTTTAATCCAAAAAGAATTTATTTCCTTATTGTTCCATGATTAATTGTAGTCAACTAAGGGCAGTTAAGGAATGAAATAGTGTAACATAAGTATAATACTAGATACAGAATATCATGATTTTATATGTGGGTGTATTGAGTTCTAATAATAATAATAATAATAATAATAATAATAATAAGGGCAGCGCTCTGCTCATACTTTAAGAAAAAAAAGTATTTAATTTAGTGTTGGTAGAAAACTACATAGAAGTCACAAGAATATCTGGCAAAAATATTAGGTTAAAAAGGGCGTATTTCCTTGATTCTATTTTATGCATTTTATTTTGTATCATTAAATTTTAAAACTGTTAATTAATTTTCGTAGTTGTTGTTTTTGTCCTTGTTCTCATATTAATAATTTTGTAACAAATTGTGAAAAAGCTCTCAATGTTTTATTTGTTTATATTACTGTTAAGTACTAATTATTTCTCATTAATTTGAGGAAACAATATAAAAAAAGCAATTTAATGTTTTTGTTTTAACAATTAGGATTTTTTAGTAAATATGTATCCAACCAAAAACATAAAAATGTGAAAAACGGCCAAGTTCTTATTCGTTAACTGTTCGGCCAGCTAAAGTAATGAAATCTGCATTAATGCCAAGTTCGAAGAACTTTTTCACATAAAAAATTTCAATACAGAACGTTTAATAATTATGAACTTGACAGGTTTTAATTTTTAATTTCGTATTGACCGTATTTGTTTTCTTTCAAATAGAAGTAATATGAATGTATTGATATTCACTTACATTGAATAAAAACCTGTCAAGTTCATAATTATTAAACGTTCTGTATTGAAATTTTTTATGTGAAAAAGTTCTTCGAACTTGGCATTAATGCAGATTTCATTACTTTAGCTGGCCGAACAGTTAACGAATAAGAACTTGGCCGTTTTTCACATTTTTATGTTTTTGGTTGGATTTCAACTATTTTTGTTGAATTATAGACATTATTTTAAGGTGGTAAATATTTTTCAGTAAGCGCTGCTATTTTTTAGAACATTAGTATCGAACAGTACCTATATATTTTATGTGTCTATATAAAATTAATTTTAAAATTATGACATTTTTTATTTTTATTAAAGCAAGCTATGGAAACTAAATCTAGAGTTGTAAATGATAGAAAAATTATATAAAATGCACAAAAACTGTAACAATTATAGAAATATTTATTTGTCCAGCACACATTCGACAGATTTCGTAATTTTTCCTTGACCTACGCGTTAAACACTACCTACGTGTAAAATTTCATGGTTCTAGGCTCATCAAAAGTACCCTAGAGGTTTTGATTACCGGTCAGTGAGTGAGTGCCAAAATTTGCTTTTTCTGGGGTCAATATCTCAAGACGCATTGAACCTATATACATGAAATTTGATACAGCGGGCGGGACGAAGCACACTATTGCGTGGTTTTAATTTTGTCTGTTTAGCTTCAATAGACACTGAGCTGTGAGAGGTCAAAAATGGCTCGAACCAGTTCGTGTTAATAGTGTACGGTGTGCATACGGCCTATGTTGAACTTGGCCGCGCACTACCGTGCGCTTAGATAATTAAGAAAACTAATATAATTTCTAAATTCTAAGATAAATAATTTTTGAATTATTATAAATAACACACTATGCTTGCAAATTTCAACTTATTCTTTTCTCTCTCTCATCTTTAAAGACCATTTCTATTTTTCAATTTTGAGATTTAAATCCTATAAATCATCACGTAAAAATTTCCTTGCGGTCGACAATCCTGTTTTGTAATTTTCTAAAAAAAACACAGTAATAATCAACTTGCAAATTTTGTATTAATTTTTGGAAAAAATCATAGAATTTTTCAAAAATTGTCCTTATGAGTACAGGTTATGTCTTATTTTTTACGTAAAAACCCTGGCAAGAGTTATGGTTTTTTTGTTTATTGGACTTATTTTAGGCACTTTCTTTAGAAGAATCTTCTGGTTGTCTTTTACTAATTGTAAAAAATATGTCTTCTTTTCTCATTATCTCAGAATTCCAGGTGTGTATTCTTAATCTAGGAAAGGCTAGACAACTTGGGTCTGTAGTTCTGCACTTCCGCTATCTGAACCTTATTCAAAAACTTTGTAGATATACAGTCTTTAAGTTGTAAAGTGATGGTTAAACATTTTAAATTACTGTTTTTTTTATTTCGATCAATTTCATAAGAAAAAATTAAATAAGAAAAGGAAATTTTAATAAAAACTTAATTACTAATTTTGTGTATTACATATATGTTTTGATTAATTGCAAATGTAAAAGTCATATTTATTTGCAGTAAATAATTGACAATGTTTCAAAATAAAGAGAACAAAAAATTTAAAAAGTATCTACATGTGTATATCACTTCCATATATTTATTTACGTAATATAAAAAGTACCTTGAACTTATCATATAATATAATACAAATAATAAATAGAGGTTGAGAACATCAAATGCATCATACCTTTACAATTAATTAGAAATAATATGTAATAATCTTTATTTAAAAAAAAACAAATCAACTGAAATAACAAGAAATAATATTGTTAATATGTTTCTTAATGGACGTAAGCAATACAATAATTTGAAGACCTTTTAACCTTTTTTTCTGAAAAAAAAGAAAAAAAGAAAAGAAAACGTAATATCTATGTATGTACACACATATCTAGATAATATATACATACATATGTATAATTTTAGAATAAGAATAAAAATTACTTCATTTGTTCACTGTGAATTGCAAAATTTTTTTTCTCTAAATATTCTTCTTTTTTATGCTTGTCTTTTTATGATATTTATAGAAAACTGAATTTTTAAATAAATTTCATAAATATAATCAATCAATACTAATAAAATCAAAATTATATGTATGTTTTGTTTGTTTTATTTTATGTTTTAATGTATGTTTTTTTAAATTTTTATTCTTACTGTTTTTATTTTTGCTAAAAAATGAAAAAAAAAAAAAACAAACATGTCACACAAAATATTAAATTTGCGATAAAATGTTTAGAAAAACGTAAATACAATGTTATAAAGAAAAATTGAATTTTTGTAAAAGATTAAAACAAAAAAAAAAAAAAAAAAAAAAAGTGGAAAAGTATGTAATTAATAAGTGTGATTAAATTAACTTGTTAATTTCTATGATATCTGAATGAAAGAGAGAAAAAATAAAATACTTATTTACCTGTCAACAGGTCATTTAATGTAAACTTTTATTAATCTCTGTTGTAATTACACAAATTATCTTTTTATGTGTATGTGTGTATGTTGAAATAATTAATGTAATACAATCGTCAATCTGAATCATTCAATTATAACAATTTTTTGTTTCAAAAAAAAAAAAGCTTTTAAACTTTAGAAAATATTAGCTATCAAACACTTTTTTAATTCTAAAGTAAAATTGATATATACAAAATTATGGGGTTATAGACATTAGATACATATTATTGGTATTATGCATATATAATTGATCATATATCTTCATATAAGTAGTATAACGAAGTGAAAATCTATAAGATCAAACAGAAGTGAAGAAAAGTTTCATGAAAATAATTTTCAAATATTATACGATAATTTTATGAATATTTTATTGGTTGTTAAAAAAAAAAACTTTTTTAATCTCAGTGAATTTTTATTTTTTTTATGATAGATTAAGTATTTTCCAAGAGAAAAGGTAACCCAAAAAGTGTTCTATGTACATATTAAGAGATTGAGGAACGATCAGAAGGATTCTTAGGTTGCCTATTGGTATAAACAATCGTTCATTTTTATTTCCCCTTTACCGCAACTCATGTAGGTTTTATGGTAGGTACTATACTAAAAATCAAATTTCAAAAATTATTTTGTAAGTTGCAACAATTTATTGTTGAAAGTCAAATTTATATTAGTCGTTTCATTTCTCGTAAAATTGTCTAGATTATAGGTACACAGAGATTTGCGTCACAATGATTGATTAAAAGGAATTGGAGATAAATTTTAAAATATCTTTCCAGGAATTAATTTTTTAAGATCCTTCATCCCTCATTTTTGAGTTACAATACGCTTCTACTACGCACTTTTCACGTATAAGTTGTTAACAAATTCTTTATGTTTTCAAAAATTTTCAATAAAGGAATGGTTCTATTGTGCACTTGCATTTCAATAACTGCATCATTACATGATAAAGATAAATATATTAGACATTGGAAATTCCTAGTGTTAAAATTATTAACTTAAAATAATTATACTATCTATTAGTAATAATATGTATTAGTAACATAAATCTTGGTATCTATGTATCTATCGTGTCAACGTATACATTGTATTGTATTAAAAAAAAAAAAAAAAATTCGTGAAGTCAACTTAAAAAACGTCATTAATAAGCTTTTAAAAAAAAATATTCGAAAAACTAAACATAAATGAAAAATATATAACAAGTCAATGGCATAATAACCACAATTATAAAACTAATTATATTATGCATATACTTATATATATACACTACAGTCTACACACTATATAATAAAAGATTTTATATATTATATACATATAGTAAAATTAATGACGATTTCATATTCAACGAGATAAAAACAAAAAACGCATTCGTATCATAGTAAAAAAATAATAAACTTTAAATTTGTACATTTTATTTCGTCATCAAAGAAAAAAAAATTGTTGTCGTAAGGAAACTTAACGAAACACAATACTCTATACAATGGCGTTATAGCTATTATTATAAATGTAAAATAAACATATAAATGTGTATAGTATATGTAAATGTATAATAAGATAAAGTTTTTAAGATTAAGTTGTCTTTTAAGATTTTATATAAAGACGAGTTTAAATAGTTTTAACAATCATTTAGTTAAAATATTTTGAAAAGCGCGCCTTACTTGATTACGTTAAAAAAATTATATTTTATTTTAAAATACATTTGAAAAATTTTTCTTTTTTTTCGAATTAAGTGAATTTGTAGACATTTTTGTATTAAATTAAATTGAAAAATCAACAAAAATTAATGGAAATATATAAATAAAAAATAATTTCATTCTTGTGTGAAAATATTAAAGTTCTAATTTTTAATAGTAAAAACTTATATTTGAATAAACAATAACAGGACAATAAGTGACTTAAGAAATTGATTTTGAGAAAAAAAAAGTGAAAAAAGAAAAAACACAAACAGTATAAACAAAAGTGAATTATTTGATAAAATGAACTAAAGAAAACGACAAATTTAAAAATTTGAATTTATATTGTTTTGAATATTATAAAATACTTTTTTTTCGACAGCTTCAAAGGATTATTAAAAGGTTTGTAACAAATTATTTTAAAGTATATTTTCAAATAAATATATAATTATTCTTGCTAAAAAAGGAAAAAAAAAAGAAGAAGATTTTAATTAAATTAAAATGCTTTTCCCTTTTAATTTTTGTTAAATAAAAATAAAATCAATCAATATAATATTTTTATATAATCTGTTTTATTTGTTTTTTTCAAATCCCAATGTTATGCGATATATAAAGTTAATATTATTTATCTTCTTGTTTTTTTTTTTTGAAATTAATATGTAACATTACATGTTATAATTCAACTCATAACATATTTTTTGTTTATTCATTTTTGTATTTATTGATTTTTTGTAATGCAGTTTATCTAAACTTTTTTTTTTAATTTTTAAAATTAACATAATTTTTTGTGCATCTATTTTAAAATAGGTATTTTTTTTTCGTTCAAAAAAAGGTTCACAATCAAATTAATTTTATTATTCGTTAAATTTTTGGTACTTAAAAATTATTAATTTTTTCGATTAAAAGAACCACAAATAAAATTAATAAATAAATTATTAATGAATTAGATTAAATGAATATTAATAGTTCTGTTAATTTAATTACCTAAAAAAAGAGCAAATTTTGCATAATTTGAAAGCATTATTCAATATTATGTGTACTTGAACTTTTTTTTCTTTCAAAACGAGTAATAAGTCCTTGACTATTGCATCAGTTATGACGTTAGTATACGTATATGTATGTATATACATATACATATTTATTTTTATTGATATTTCGATACATTTTTTAAATTTTAGGTCTATAGATTGTCTTTGGTTCTTACTTCTATAAGTTTGTAGAGATTCTGAATGTATATTGGGTGTAGTGTTTAAGGTTTAATATTCAATATTATTTATTTCATGAAAAAAGACAAAATTTATTCTCATTAATTTTTTTAATTAATTATTTCAAAACATTTAATTTCCAGTCATTATTTTTTTTTTTAAGCGAAGTAATGCTTTTCCTCTGAATTTTTTTTGTCTGTTATATATATACATATAATATTTCAAAATAAATTTTGAAACAAAAACAAACGAAAAATGTCATTCATAACCCCGTTTTCTCAATTTTTTTTTTTAAATTTACCTTGATCTTGAATACAACACAGTCCATTGACTTAATATATTTACAAAAATATATACATATAAATCAAATGATTAATTATGATTGTAAAAGTACATTATAATGAAAAATATAATTTTATTAGAAAATTAAAAATAGAACAAATTAAAAGTTAAAATAAAGCTAAAACATTTAATTTGTTATCTATTCACAATACGAGACTAGAAACGTGTTTTTTTAACTTAATTAAATGTAATTTTTTATCTTATTGTTTTGTTGAAAAATTGTGTTTAAAAATAAACTTTATGGCCAATAACCAAATATTAAAAATTAAATATAGACAGTAATAATAAATTTTAATTAAAATTGGACTACAAAAAAAAAAAAATAATATAAAATAAAATTGTAAACAAATAAAATTTAAACTTAAAATACGCATAAAAACATGAGTTGTATAATTGCAATTATTTCAGTTATTATTGCAAAATATATATATTTAAATTTTAGCTTTTAAATATAGACTTTAAAATTTTTTTTTTTTTAAATCTAGATTTTTTTGTAGATAATAAAAAGAATAATTGAAAATATTTAATTACAACTATTAAAAAAGTATTTGTACTAACTATAGAAAAAGTAAAAAAAAAAATTAAACAATTATCAGATTCTAAGCACATATTCTATAATATAAATTTTTTTTTCTTTTCTTTGCATTATTTAACAATTCTATGCAAGCATTTCAAGATTGATTACTTTGATAAATATAGATTTTTTAGTACAATATTTTTCTAATTGCTCAATATTATTGATCAATTTTTTTTTTACAGTAAATAATTGTGTTCATTTAATTAATTTGAATTATTTAAAATAAATTATAAATAATAAAAAATAAAAAAAATACTGTAATGGAAGTAATCTTAATGAATAAAAAACAATTTCAAATATGTATATCAAAATAAATTTGATTTTTTCTCTCAATAATAATTGAAATTCAATATAATTTGATAGCTTGGAATTTAAAAAAAAAAAAAAAAATTGATTATGAAAACAAAGAAAAAAATTATTGATAATGTTTTTGATATAAACTATAACCTTTTTCATAATAAAGTATATAAAATTATCATTTATTAGAATGATTTTCGTAAAATTTTTTATACAACTTTTAATTTATAATCTTCTTGATGGTTTTTTTTATTGAGAAATTTCAATTAAATCAATAATTCGTAATAAGTAGATACTGAAGCGATTTTTTTGCGACAATAAATTATTTATAATATTTATGATAATTTTGATCTAGAAATATTAAATAAGTAAAAAAAGTTTCAATCATTTTTCAATATAATTCTTTTATTAAAAATTTTGTTTACCCAAATACATATAACGGAAATACGCAGAAATAAGATTAAAAAAATAAGTTAAAAAAACATCATTAAATTTAAAAAATTTTAATACATTTTATGTGTTTGAAGCAAAATTATCAATTCACTATGATTTTTGAAAAAAAAAAGTGTCGGTAAATTGTAAAAGTTATTTATGTATATTAATATTTAAATTTCATATACATAGATACAATATACATATTCAATATATACATATATGTATATGTATACGTCTATACGAGTATATTAATAAAAATGAACTATTCTATTCTTCATAAAATATTATAAAATCATTTGTTAGTTATAAAAGATCATAAATCAAAATCACGTTTACAAAACACTTAAAAAATCTAAGTAAATGTGATGAAATATAATAAATGTTTTAGAAGAACAAAAAAAGTTGTACATACTTATATTTGTATGTATATATAAGTATCTTGTTTGTGTATTATATTGGGTATACGTCAAAGTTCAATACTACTAGTCACATTATTTTATTTTCATTATTATCATTATTATTACTATTTTTTTTTTCAAACAAAATAATCTACACATTACATTGTCATCTTAATTTACCTATCCCCAGGTAAAATATAAATGTAGACGTATGAACATTATATAAATCTTTTTAATTAACTCTTTTAGACTTTAAATATATAAAAATAAACTTATTTTTTTTCGTTTTTTTTTGCTCATACTTATATTTAGTTTTTTAGTTTCTTTTTTTTTCCTTAGTGATTACTTACATGATACTTATAATGTCTATTATATTATTTTTATTTACTTATTAATTTTTTTTTCAAATTTATTTTCAGATTTTTTTTCCTCAAACTTTATATTTCAATATAAGAAGTGTGTGTCCCCGAATAAAGTGGATGATGAGTGTGAATTTTTAAAAAATTAAAACAAAAGATAAAATCGGAAAATACAATTTAACGAAGACAAAAAAAATACCAAAGTATTTTCTTTGCTGTAAATGACAAATTTAATATTTTGTTAAAATATTCGTTTACAAAGTTGACAAAAAAAACACTCACATTTTTTTTTTTACTTCAATACAAAGGAAAACATTTGCTTTGAAAAGCCTTAAATACAAATTTAATTTCATATTTTAAGGATAACAACAATAAAAATGGAACTGTTTACTGGAAAACAACAGAGGAGACGTGAGTATTTTTTTTTTCGCTTTTATTAAATACTTAATTTTTAAATTATTTGTTTTTCCAATTTTTTTTTTCTTCTTCAAAATATGAAATAAGCCTTGAACTTGAAATATTTTCGCGATAGACATTTAATAACTATTAATTTGAAATAAAAAATTAACATATAATTTAAGATGACTGGTATTATATATGTTATTGTCAATATTTGAAAAAAAAAACCTGATAGATGTGTGATTCTATATAGTTATAAATTTAAATACATCATTTAGTACACAAATTTTTTCTTCTAATGGTTTTTCCAAACATGAATACTGTAAACAAGTAAAATGAAATATTCTAATCTGAATTCAATAGTTTTTGTCGAAGTACAAATATAATGTTTAAAAAAACATTTTATGTAAAAAAATTTTTCAAAATTAAAACAAACCGTTTCAATAAATAATAAAAATTATTTGAATTTTTAAGATACTTCTAAATTAATTTTAAAAAGTTTTCTCATTCAAATATGTTTTTTATGTATAGAAGAAATGCATTTATTTTTTTTACTTTGAAAAATGTAAAAATAAACTCAAAGACAATTTTAAAAAAACGCTTTTTGCTTTGACAATTTTTTGTTCACATTCACATTTATTTTTTATTTTTTATTTTTTTTTTTATTTGACAAAGGCCCTTAGAGAGAATAATTCTGTTATTATAAGAGGTTATCTTTGTTAAGTAAAAATAAAAATAAAAACAAAATATTATGAATTAAATATACATATGTTTGTAAAATGAACTTTAGTGATCGTTTTAATTGGTAAAAAAAATAAGATTACGATAATAATATCATTTTCAGATTTTCTATTTTATTTCTTTTTATTTTATTTTCTTTTTTAATGTTTTAAATGTTTATTCTTTATGTTGTTGACTTTATTGATTTGAAAATATGATTCTGATTTTTTATTTTTTTTTTGTGTTCTTTAATAGAGAGAATATTGTTATTGTTATTTATTAAATAAGATTGAGAGGATAATACATAGAAGTAAAAGAAAATGTATAATAAAAGTGTGTACTTACAATTTACATACATATATGTAGATACATATTATGTCGTATATTGGTTTTATTTGTCTTTTTAATAAACGGAAACTTTAATTATATAAAATCATTTTTATTACATATAATTATATTGTGATAACTATAATATAACTTGTATGACATTGTAAAAGAGACTAAATTTATACATATGTATGTACATATGTATGTTTGTATTATGTGTATTGTGTAGAGAAAAAAGGTTATCGATAAATATGTAATATTGAATATTAAAAAAAAAACTAAGCATATATGATAATTCCATAATTCAGTTATTGAACTTGTACTCATTTGAATCTCTGAAGTAAATAGAAAAAAAGAAGATACAGATAAAACTGTGATTAGGTTCATTTTTTAATATTTTACGTCAAGAAGATTTATTTAATAGCTTTAAAGACATTAATTTCTTATTAATTATTAAAAATGAAAATAATATTTAATTCTAAAACATTGATAAGAAAAAAAAAATCAGATTTTCATAAGTGTAACGAAAGATGAAAAAGAAATCCTAAAAATCAGTTTAGATTCTTTTTTTTTTTTTTAATGTAAGAAATTAATCACGTGTATGTGTGTGTGGTTTATATAAAAGTAATAATAATTGAACATTTTTTTTTCTCTCGAAAATATCTGATTAGTATATTGTGTCTACTTTCATAAACCATATTCTAATATGATATGATATCTAATAACTCAAATATTACAAGTAATAGTATAATTTTAAAGAAGAATTTTTCTTATTTTTATATTTAGATTGTCTATGTGTGCATTTAGATAAACTATTTATATGTACATACACATTTAATTTGCAATGTAAAATTTGCATTTTTTAATAAAATGCAATTGCAAATGATATAGTTTTTTTTATATTTTTATAATTTAGCCTTGCTTTCGAAGATTATATGAAAAAAATATATACATATATACTTATAATAATAATAATAAGAATAAATTGTTAATCAATCTTTATAAATAACAGGTAACTCAGTTACACACAGCATACATACATTTATAGAATTATTGATCTGATTATTTAAGAAATGAATTTAAACAAAAATTTTTATTAATTACATGAATTAATTGTTTTTTTTTCTGTTTTTTTTTTTTAATTTTATTATGAGGTTATTATTATAATTAATGTAAAATGTATTATATATATAAACACGTGCATTTAATTGTTATACAAACGTGCTGATGGAAAATTATCAATTTTATTTTTTTTTTAAATTTTAATTTACTCTCATTTTTTTCTTTTTTGTTATTGTTGAAATGGTATTTTTTTTATTACTAATTATGTATAAAGTAGATGTTATTTTCAAGAAATAAGAATTTTAAAAGTACATTTATTAAATTATACTGTTTTAATTGTTTTTATTTTCTTCATTAATTTGCACTTTAACATATATACAATACTAAACAGATTGCTATAGTTCCTTGATATAAATTCTAGTAAATCAATTGACGTGATTGTATTTTTTTAAAATAAATATTCACATAGCATGAATAAATTATTTTATTACATCTGTTTTTTTGTTGTTTTGTTTTAAAATTGAAACAATTAAATAAAGTAATTACTAAAAAAAAATTAAAACCTTGAATTGGGTGTTTTAATACAATTTAATTTTTTGAGAAATATATGAAAATAAAATCGACCTTTTATAAAATTAAATTAAATAAAAAAAAAAATTTACATATCATTATAATTATTCTATTTATAGAACGAAAGGAAAGTTTAAAAAAAAAAACAAAAAATTCTTCCCTTGGTAATTAAATAAAAATTAACAGCAATCAACAAAATTTTACAATCAATTTTTTTTTGTTCAATAAACTTTTCTTAAAAAATCAAAGTTTATCTTAATTGATTGTTTTATAATAAAGCAAAAAAAAAAAGTAAATTGTGTAATTTTTATCTTTATTTCTCAATAAATTTATCTTTTTACAAACTGTTTAATGCATTTTATGTATGTCTAACAAAATTTATAAAAAAATGAACATTTAAAGAATTTGACACGAAAGCCTAAATTTTTTATTTGAGAAAAAAATTTAAATAATAACAGAAAAAAAAACAAAAACTATTAATTATAAAAAAAGAAAATATTTTAAATGGAATGTTAGAGCATTTTTTATTTTCTTTTTTACTGTAAGCTCTACAAAGTAGATATTGCATGCTTTGAAAAAAAAAAAGAAAGATGCATTCATAATCGTTGAATTGAATTAATTTGAAAAAAAAAGAAAAAAAACAGATAAATCAATATGAAGGCCGCTTAATAGTTTGGTAAAAAATTCTATTTAAATTATTTTGTAATAATATTCTAATCGGTTTTGTTCTCAGAGTAGTGTTTCTTCTTTCTTGCAAATATACTCGTACTTAAGTATAAATTATTATACAACATTAGAATGGAAATGAAATTACTAAATGATTCCTAAAGGGTGTTAGCACTAGCAACTTGGGCCATCGGCTAATATATTATGTTTTTTTCTCATCTAAATTTAAAAAAAAAAATAACTTGAACAGGATAATTTATTATTTTAAAAGTGTTAGAACCACTCAGTTCTTTAATGTTTGTTTCTAAGTATTGCATATAAACAAAAATCATATAACTACAAAGATAAACAATTGCCATATATCCTCATGTCACCATTAATTTTTACTTCTACACCTGATATCAGGTGGCTACATGTTTACTGAATGTTATCAACATTTTATACTTATGCAATAATTTTAAAATCCAGAGCAAACCAAAAATACGTTGATGTTGCTAAACATTATATGTACCCAATAATGTGTCTGTTTACCAAATATAAATAATGGATGTTGCTACGGCAACATAAATTACGATTTATACTTTTGAATTTATTTTCATTTTGAATAAAAATACATATTTGCTTTAAAAAAAATTTTTTTTTTAATTTGAAATATTATTTCTATTATACCTCTAAATACATACTATATACATACTCGTATATACAAATACTATATACAAAATACATTTTATTTTTCAAATTTTAAAAATATATTTTAATATTTTTCATCTTCATTGAGAAATATGAAAATTTTATTCGTAATGAATCAGGAGATCAGAATCAATAGGCACGTTATTTCATTTTCTTTTACATTATAGAATATCTAATGCTAGTTTTAGAAATACTGTAATGTTTATTCATTAAAATTTAATCTAAGCAAACTCTGATTTTCAAGTCAAAAATATTTTAGTATTAAAAATTCTTTTTTTTAAAGCAAATATGTATTTTTATTCAAAATGAAAATAAATTCAAAAGTATAAATCGTAATTTATGTTGCCGTAGCAACAACCATTATTTATATTTGGTAAACAGACACATTATTGGGTACATATAATGTTTAGCAACATCAACGTATTTTTGGTTTGCTCTGGATTTTAAAATTGTTGCATAAGCATAAAATGTTGATAACATTCAGTAAACATGTAGCCACCTGATATCAGGTGTAGAAGTAAAAATTAATGGTGACATGAGGATATATGGCAATTGTTTATCTTTGTAGTTATATGATTTTTGATATAAACCAAAAAAAAAAGAATAGCTTAAAAATTAATTATACCTTTGGACTTTGTCGTTCATGTATAAATCAAAAATTTTTGCAAAAAAAAAAAAGACGGAAGAAAAAAAACAAAAGATTTAAGCAAGAAACTTAATTGTGTTTTTTTCTGTTAGGTATTAGATATGTATACTATATAGTGAATAAAATTTATATAATTTTATTTAATAATTAAAATGCTTGAGAAAATATTATAATTTAAATTTGAATAAAAAATCTTAAAGAGTTATTTTTAAAAAAAAACTAAAATTGCAAATTGTCTAGGATTATAATTATTATAATTTACTACTTGTTTATGTTTTTTCTCTATTTTTCTTAATAGTTCATTTTTATTATTTTTTTATTTTATGTTCAAGTTTTTGTGAATTGAGGAATTATATGTATGTAAAAGAAATCATTTCATAATACAATATACACTTTTTTTTTTGACAAAAATAAAACACACAAAGTGCTCATATACAGAGTACTATTGTGCACAAGTGTAGGTCATAAGATAAAGCGAACTATCTTTTGATATGTACAAAATAATAAAAAAAAAAACGAAAACTTTACGTTGCATATTTCAAAATTGTTCACAATAAACCAAAAAAAAAAAATTATATAATGATCGTAAACATTATTTTGTAATATTAGTATCACAAGATAAACTTAAAATGATATGTTTTTTTTAATGATATCGAAAAAAAAAATCCTCTAAAAAGTTTACTGTTCGAATTTTTGAAATTGTTATTTTTGATTTTTTTTGTTTTGTTTTTTTACAATTTAAATATAAAAAAAAAAGATATTCTTTATTGATTGTAGTTTTTGATGCAATAAAAGTGAATAGGCTTTTTTTAAGTAAGAGCAAGAGATTGATCGCATATACGTCAATAAAAACGATCAAGACTAAAAATGATTAACGATTAATTATATGTATGTATGTATGTTTTTTTTATTTTATTTTATAATCGTTTCATTTTTCTTCTTCTTATCATTTTTATTTTTTAAATAAATATTTTTGCATTCTGTACAGTAAGTAATTGCAGAAAAAAAACTCTTAAAATATTTTTAACTCGTCTCCCTTGATATTTGAAAGATAAATTTCCTGTATTTATTAAATAAAATTTGAAAGTGCGTTACCTTAAATATATGAATATACATATATTCGTTTATAAATCACTTAGTATGAGTTTTTCGTTGATTTTGTTTTTTCTTGTTTTTTTTTAATGACAATTTAATTTAAGGTTTTATGAACTCAAGTAAACGATTAAAAAAATATATAATCAATAAAATAAAAAAAAAAAACATAAACCTTTACCTCTTACCAGTTATTAAAAAAAAAAAAAAATGTTTAGATAAAAATTTTGTCCGACATTGACATTGAACTACAAAAATATTCAGTCAGTAAGTCAGTCAGTTAATTTAAAAAAAAAAATGTATATTGAGAGATTATAAAAAGTTGAAATTCATGACAAAAAAAAAAAATGGTTTTCTGTGTATATGACCGTTTAACAAAAATACGCTATATGTATTGCTGATATAGGCGGATAACAAATTGTTTTATTGAAATCACTTAAACATTTGAAAATACTTAGATTTTTTATTCAAAAAAATAAATTTTTTTAGATAAAATTGTTAATGATAGTTAACAAACGAATACTTAGATACATTTTTTCATATGTTGTACATACTTATATCTTAATAATTTTAAATTAATAGAATATATTTTATATCGAATAAAAATTAATAAATTTTCATTGTATTATGCGGTTATAAATAAACATATAAAAAATATTCAAAAAAAAAGAACGACTAAAATGATGTAAAAATTATGATTCAGTTTATTATTTTATTACTATATCAGTTTATATTTCTTAGGGAATACATAATATACTTATGTGTTTTTTTTTTCAACTTTTGTTTCTTAATTTGACCTTTACAAGTGAATTTTTGGTATATGAATATGTATGTTAAATTTAAAATAAAAAAAATATGAGTTTTTAAAATATATAACTTTTTGAATTAAATAAAGTATTATTTCGACTACATATTCAAAAAAGATGAAATTCATATGTGAGATTTATATCTATATAATTTATTTGTTTATTTTTTTTTATTGCATTTGCGTGCATGTTTTATTTTCAAGGGCATATAATATTTAATTATTAATAAGAAAAATAAAAAGGTTATTGAACTAATGTCATGTGAAATATATACACTCACATACATATATACATATGTATACTTGCATAAATACTTGCATACATGAAGATGTAACAAGACTATCATTATGTATGATTTTGGTATTAATTTATAAGTGAAAGTTGTACAATAAATTTGGATTGCTGCTTCTTTCCAAAATTATAAAATTGCATTAATTGTAATTAAAGGTTGTTTTGATTGTAAGTTATTTCAAATAGATGGTATTTTGAATTATTTTTATTTTTTTAAGTAATTGATCATATTGATCATTGAATTAATTATATTCATTGGAAAAAAAATATTTACGTTCATAAATTTTTGTTTTTTTGTTTTTCCAAAATGTTTTAATTTTTCACTTTTATTTTTTCAATGCTTTAATTCTGCTGAACTATTTATTACGTAAATGCAAATTTTTACTAGAACTTGATTTTATTCTATAGAATATTGTCGTATTTGTTTTTCTTTGCTTATAGTTTATGTGTCTATTGTTTTTAATTAATTATGTATTTATTGAAAACAAGCAAATTTACAAGACAAATATACAATAATATAATTTACATAATAAATTTAAAATTTATTAATGAATCATGACATACCTACTTATAAATTTTGTTTTTATTTTTCTTTTTATGTTTTATTTGTCTTTTAGATGAAAAAAAAAAAATATGGTATACTCGGAATTTTAATAAAACAAGATATTCTACTACGTTTTCCGTTACAAAAATAAAAGAATTGCATTTTTTTTCTGATTTATTTTTGAATCTTTAAAAAAATTTGAAAAAGAAAAAAACAATGAATTTTTTTTATATTATTTTGAATATCTTGTTAATCCGGTGTAGTAAGTTTAAAAATAAAATTAAGTAAAAACGAAAAAATGTTTAATTTTAGATTTGTAATTTACTTGTAAAAAAAAATAAGGAAACAATTAAAAAATGAGTAGATACATTTTTTTTCTTCAAACATTATAAAACATAAAATTGTGTAATTAAAAATTATGATTTCGAATTAAAATTGTGCCTAGGGCTACCTTTTTTTTTCTTCAATTAATAAATATTTGTTAGAAATAGAATTATAAATTTTCTTTCTTTATAAACGTCACGTGGTTAATGAAGGTAATGGTTTTTAAACTACTAAATTAGAATTTTTATATATAATTATTGTATGTATTTACTTATGTAGTTAGTTAGTATTTTACACTTTTTTTTACATTTGAAATAAAATCATTTGAAATAGATACAACAAAAAAAAAAGGTCTTTTACGTGAAGTTCTTTCAAAATTTTAAGCAGGTTATTTTTTAAAATGTTATAGTTCTTAAATGCAAATTTTAAATAATATCATTTTTTTTCTTCTAGTTAGTTCACAATAACAGATAATAAAAATATGAATAAATTAATTAATTTTATTAAGCTTAAATATAAAAATAGAAAAAAAAAACATGTTGATATGTTGCAAAATTAGCTATTATTGATAATTTATTTTATTCATACATGTTCCATAGATTCTAATACATTTTTTTATACATCAAAAATGATATTTTAGAAAACTTTTAATTTGATAAATTGAAAAAAAGCAAAATTCCGTCCAGCAACAGGACATTAAAAAAAAATTAAATTTGTTTTTTTGGTTTAGAAAATTAGAAATTGAAATGATTAAAATGACAAGAAATTTTTTGGTAATTATATACTTAATTAATGTTTAACCATGAAAAATGCATAATTAAATATTTTATCATGCAAATATATGTACATATATAAGTATAAATGTATAAAAAAATAAAAAAAAATGATTACAAAATTATGCAGAGAATAAAATATCTATTATATGTTCATACATACATATTTATTAAACTAGTAGACCGAAACAGTATAAGCTATAATTTAATTAATTATTTTGTTTTTCTTTCAAAAAATGAAAGTTGACTTATATTTTTCAAAAATAATACCCAAAAGGGGGGAAAAAAATTTGTGAATTTTTAATCATGTTCTTATCACTTTAGATTGGAAATAATAAAATATTAAAATAAAATTTCTAGAAATTAAATAAATATCTATTCATTTTCAAGGGTAAATAATTGTAAGTTTGAATAAAATATTTAAATTGAAAAAAAACTCTTTATTTTTTTTTTTGCATTTCATTGAATAATTCATTCATCAAAATGATAATTTTTGTATTTAATATTAATTATGTGTTAAATACGAAATTAAAACAGTATGCCCTTAATTATTTCATTTTAGTTTTCTTTGTTTCGGATAGTAAATTTTCTTAATTTCTTGTTTTTTTCCCCGAAAAATAAAATTTTAGTAATTAATTAATTTCGGTTGTTTACTGAAAGAATGTTTTTTAATGAATTTGTATTTTTCACATTTAATTTTTTTTTATTTAGTTTTTGTTTTTCTAAATTAAAATATATTAAAATTAAAATAATAACAATTAATTTTAACACATTACATAATAATAATACAAAGTTGTATGATTTTTTATAATTTTATTTAGTTAATTAATTTAAAATAGCAAAAAAAAAATTCAATATTCTTAAAAAGAAATTTATTATAAATTCAATTTTAATTGGATTCCATTTCCCCCCCATTTTATTATTTATCAATTTATTATTTTATATTCTAATTGAATGAGTTATATTGTAGTTGAAAGTTTATGAAAATATCAATTAAATAATCATTAATTTTAAATTCAGTATATTGTGTATAATGAGGATCATGTGTTTGTAATATGAATGCAAAAATGTTTACAAATGAAAATTTATATTTACAAAATCAGTTGAGCGTATCTTTTGATTTTCATTTTTTATTTAGGAAAAAAAAGAAAAATAGGAGTCATCATAAAAATAAAAAATAAATAAAATTATATATGAAAAATTTTATAATTTGTTGATGATAAGCAATGACTGACACCGACAAAAAAAATTAAAAAAAAAAGTTTATTGATAAAATTTAGAATTATTTAAAAAAAAAAATAATATTGTTATGTAACTTAAATTGAGGAGAAGTAAAAAAAAAATTGTTTAATAAATGTTTTTTATTTATTGTAGGTGCATATAAGCTTGCACTAATTGGAATAGCGTTACTTGGTATTGGAATATGGGTGGCTGTTTTTGATCCTCTTCAAATGATTATTGATTATGTAAGTTTATTTATTTATTTATTTATTTTTTTTGGTTACTCTCAAATTTATTTACAAATTAATTGTTTTACATTATTACATTATTTACATTATTTTTTGTTATGCAGAAATTATCAATGCGACCAGGATCATTATTATTTAATTTATGGGAAAAACCACCATTAGAAGTTTATATAAGTGTTTATGCATTTAATATAACAAATATTGATCGATTTATGAGGGGAGAGGATAAAAAACTTAAATTACAAGAAGTTGGACCATATGTTTATCAGTAAGTACGAAATCAATTAATAATTGATTTTTTATCTTTTTTTTTTTACCATCAACCCACCTAATATTCAAAATAATTTTAATGTGTGTGTATTTGTTTTTTTATTTCTATTATAAAGGGAATTTTTAGAAAATCATAATGCAACATTCCATGATAATTATACATTAAGTTTTTATCCACGACGAAGAGTTGAATTTATACGTGAAAAATCTGTTGGAGATCCAATGACTGATGTTGTTACAGTACCAAATATTCCTTATATGGGTGTTACGACAGCAGCATCAAAAATATCTATTTTTGCTGCAGCTGCAGTACGTGCATTAATGAGAACACTTAAATCAGAAATTATATTAAATGTTACTGTACATGATTATTTTTGGGGTTATGAAGATCCATTAGTTAGATTAGCATCAACATTTATTCCTGGAATTATTCATTTTGAAACATTTGGATTATTAGATAGGGTAAGTTCAACAACAACAAAAAACTTATTAGTTTAACGATGAAAATTTCTAAATATTTTTTATTTGTTTTGCAAATCTGCATAGATGTTCGATGAAGGTGATAATTTAGTAACAATTAATTTACCAAGACCAAAAGAAGAAAAACCAATTAAAGATGATGAACCAATAACAGAAGCATTAAAAATGAATATGGAATATTCAGCTGCTGAAGAGGGTTTATTTAATGAAGTTTTAAAAGAATTTAAAAAATCTAAACCATTCAAAAAAGAACCATCAAATAGTAAATCATATGAACCATTAGTTCGTGATTTTTCAATTGATTCATGGAATGGACAGACTGGTTTTCCATATTGGGGTTATAAAGAAGGAAAACCTACAGGGTAAGTAAAAAAAATAAAAACAATATGATTTCTAAATTGAATTATTTAATTTTCTAGAAAATGTTCTTTAATTATTTTTAATAATCTTTGTTTTTTCTTTATACTTAAACAGAAACACAGAATGTAATACATTACGTGGTGCATATGACGCAACAATATTTCCAAAAAATATCTCAAAAGGTGAAATGTTTAGAGTTTATCGTAAACCATTTTGTCGTACATTACCAATTGTATATTCTCATCCAGGTTAGTTAAAATAAATAAAATGATAGGAGTATTATTTATTATTATTAAATATTTACATAATAATATAATTAAATATTTACTATTGACGTACAATGTTTTGTACAGAAAAATTAATTAACGTTAATTTTTATAAATATTTATTTAAACAATTTTCCTTATAATTGTCATACTATAGAAAAGCATTCAATTATGTAATTTTTAAATTGTTTGTAAATTATGAAAAATAAATAATTTTTTTTACTTTCTAATTACAGGTCAGGTTGATGGTGTTGATGCATATTTTTTCAAATTAGCCGAAAATGCATTCGATAGCAGTTTTAATGATTCATCAACATCATGTTTTTGTGAAAAAGTTTGTTTAAAAAAGGGTCTAGGAAATATAACACCATGCTATTACAGTAAGTATAAATTTTTTTATTTATAAGCAAAAAATGAAATAATTTTTCTTATCGTCTAATAGAAAAATATTTCTAATAAAATTTTTAATGTTTTAAAAATGTAAATAAAAAAAAAATACATACATACTTACATGAAAAATCTGATGATAATATTATCAATTATTTTGCGTAACATTTATGTGTTTTACTACGATTTTCAAATTATTTTTGTATATATGTACAAAATACGTATACAAATTTTTATTTATTATTATTTTTTTCTAGTAATTTGCTAATTATGACTTTGACAATGAATTTAATGAAAAGACAATGACATATGAAGATAACAGTTAAACATATAAATTATAATCTGTATTGAAAAAAATATTGATTAATTTGAAAACAAAAAACTTAGTTACATATATGAGTATAGATACATTGCGTTCAACAATATGATTATATGTACATACATACATATACATAGGTAATATGTACTGTACTTCGGAGGATTTTCAAAATATAAAAAAATGTACACACCAAAAACCTGTTTAAATATTGAATTAAAAATTTTTTTTCTTTTTTCAAAAAGAAAAGCTTTTATTTTCCAACTTTACAACTTTTCGTGACGTTTTTTTGCAATTATAAAATAATTTATATAAAAAAAAGTTGAAAAGATACAAAAATTTACTTTTTTTGATAATAAATAAATGGCCATGACCTAAATATTGGGCATTGAATCTACTTATATATTGAATTAATACGAAAAAATCGTATTACTCTTATATAGAGAAAAAAGATCATAGAAAATAGAAAAAATTAGTAATAAAATTTTTCTCTTATTTACACATACATATACATACATACATACATTTATATACAAACTGAAAAAGAAAAAAATAAACAAGAAATTGGTTTTTTTTAAATTTTTTTGTCTGATTTTATAAAATACCTATAAATTGAAAATTAAAATTTCAAAAAAAAATTAATTTTCATAATTCAATTTTGATATAATACTTATATTTTATTTGTGGTATTTATTTTCTATATACTCGTTCTGACATGATTAAATTATTGTGTTGTTGCTGTTGTTGTTGATAAATCGAGAATTTTTATGAATGAATGAAAGTGAAAGGAGCCTTGTTGACTTTTGTGACATTGTACACGGTGCCCTTATTAATGTTTTTACATGGGACAGATAATTTTTATGTATATTTTTTTTTAATTAAAAATTTTAGTTTTTTGGTTGTTTTTTTTTCAAAAATAAATATTTATTTGACCTTACGATCTATTTTTGATAATAATATCCAAAAGAAAATCTATTAATAATATGATGTTATAGACTGTGAGTGCGTAAATAAGATTAAAAAATCCACACGAAGAAAAACTTTGATATCATGTAACATATTCTTAATCAATATACAAAAAAAAAAAATTTTTTTTTTTTGATTTGAAGTGTGTAACGATAATCATTAAATTGATACAAAATAATTATTTTTTTGTGAAAAAAGTAATTGAAAAAAAAATAAAAAGAATAAAGATGGAAGGAAAAACTTTTATCAATAAGATTTTTTTTGTAATTTTGGTTTTCTATAGTAACACCAAAGTGTCAAAATTCGTTATTTATGTATATAATATTCATCTTGACCTTAAATTTATAGAATAGAGTAATTTTATATAGCGCCATATATTATTCTGTCGTTTTATCATATTTGAAATAATAAATGTTTTTTTCCGTAGTATATAATTCAATCATAAATTTCTTATCACAAACTCATAAATAATAATTAGGAATAAGAATATTAGTAAAAGATTTTCAAATAATGATCAATATATGTACATATATATTTTTTGTTTTATTTTCATAATTAAAATATCAGAACTTTTCGTAGTAGCTAATATGAGGTCAGATAAGAGTTATAAACATGTGTACATGCACACATTATTTGTTTATAAATCAATATATATATAGTAAAAATAAAAATATACTTGTACATAATATGTACTTAAATTTATATAGAGATTAATAGATTATGATGATGTTATTATGAAATAGTTAAATTAAATAATTTTATCGCATATATGTTAAATTAATGAATGAATTTTTAAAAAAAAATTATAATAATTGTTATTTTTTGCATTTTATTTACAGCAATTCCGGCGGCTGTATCATTTCCTCATTTTTATAATGCTGATCCAACATTATTAAATAGTGTAGAGGGACTTAATCCAAGTGAAGAGAAACATGGTTCAGAAATTGTTTTACAGCCGGTAAGTCTTTGAAATTTTTTTTGCTTTTTTACCCCGTTTTTTGGTTTCCACTTTTTTTTTTTAAATAAACAAATATAAAATTTGAATGAAATACAAAATATTATTTAAATATTTGTGACAAAAAAAAAAAAAAATGACCCTTATGTATTGTGCACCGTTGAAAAAGTATATAGATAAACACCAGACTTAATTTTTTTGAATCTAAATTATATTAGTCCGATTAATTTTAATTTTTTATTTTTTTTTCTCTGATGCAATCGAATATGTATACATATTTTATTAAAATTTTAATTTCTATCATACAAATCGATTTATTAGTTATTAAAGGGTCATTTTGGGTTTAACTTTTTTCTTTATTAAAATTTCAAGAAAAACAATTTTTTTTTACTTCGAAATTTCAGTAAGTGATAAATAAGTGTATAAGTCTGTGGAATGTTCCGTCTGGTCGGCATAAGTCATAACATAACTTGATGTATAGATATTTACTATGTACGTCGGCTATTAATCAGGAAAAGTTCCGCTATCGTTTGAACCAATATAGTTATGTATATTTTTCTTAACCAACAAAATGGTAGTTATCTGGAATAAAAAAAATTAAATTTGTCATATCTTCTTTGAAGTTCTAAATTTTTTAAAATATAAAATTTTGAAGATTTAAAAATTTATCCGTAGTTGAGACAATATAGCCAACAAATATTGAGTTTGAATTTTCACAGTATATTTTGAAGATTCATATTTTCAAATGAGATCAAAACACAGAAATCGATTTTTTCAAAATTTCAAACCAGATTAATTTTCAAGATTTTTTTTAAAAAAAATTAATTGTGAATTTTAAATTTATTATTTGAAGAAAGAAAAAAAAAATTAGTGGAAACAGAAAATTAGTTTCAAATTACTCGTATATTTTTTTTTATGATATTTTTTATTATTATTATTATTATATACTTTTTATCCACTTACAAACCCTTGACTAAATAACTTTGTGGGTAAAAGTGTTGTTCGTGACGTAATTGTGAAATTTTGAGAAGAGTTTTAGGGTAGTAAACATGAACGGATTTACATGGGGTTTTTGGATTTAGGATGAGTGAATAGAAGGCTTCCTGTCTAGAATTGATCCTTTCGTGAAAATGATTAAATATGATGGAATATTCGGAAAATATAAATTTAAAGAACAAGCTGTTACTGAGAAGCTTCCGAAACTTCTTCGAACAACTCTTTACTCGAATATCATCGTAGTTACAGAGGCTTTAAATCAATTTTTAATTTTGCATTTTACAGTGCATTTTATTTATAAAAAGTATTCGTTTTAAAAATCTTTTTTAATATTCAAGCTTATTTCTTGTTGTTTTTGCTAATTTAATTAAACTTGTTAGATATTATACAAACATATTAATTAATATTTTTTTTTTAAAATTTTTCTTTTTATTTTTTTTTAGCAACTTGGTGTTCCAATGAGAGTACATTCACGTATACAAATTAATTTATTAATGGGTGAAGTTAAATTTAATTCTGATATGAAAAAATTTCGTGATACTGTATTACCAATTGTATGGTTAGAAATAGCAGTTAAAAGTTTAACACCTGGCCTATTATTATTAGTACAATTATTATTTAATATATGTCCATATATACAAATAACAGCAATATATGTATTAATTATATCTGGTATATCAATAATGGGTTTATCTGGTTTAACATTCTTTTGTGAACAAAAGCCAACTGTTAAACCATATAATCCAAAAAAAGATATACGTTTTTCACCAATGTTAATAATACCATTTATGCGTAAAGAATTTGATAAATGTGAAGATTGTGAACAAGAACGTTTAGCTGATTCTGCATAATTTTAATTAATATAATAATTATAATAGTAATAATTAAAAGAACAACAACAATAACATTAATTAATTCTAAGTAGGACTATTAAATTTATTAAAAAAATACTACCTTTTTTTTAAATATCATAAAAAATTCCTTATTTTTCTATCCTTATAGTTTTTGTATTCATTATCATTTTATAAGTAAATAATTTTATTGAGAAATTTTAATTATATCTGATAACAATTATAATAAAAGACTGTTAGACTAACGTTTTCTGTTCAAATTTCATTATTGATTAAGAAAATTAAAAAAAAATTAATTACAATTATAATAGAAAAAAAAAATACCTAGATAAAATATAATGAAATTGTGGCAGAACTGTGATACTTTTAGATTTACATATTTAAAAAAAAATATTATGTAGTTTTTATGTAAAAAAAAACTTTTGTAATAAGTTATGTATACGTGTTGTGCTTTTTTTTCTTTTCTAGAGATAAAACTCATATATATGTAATTGTATTAATATATTTTGTGGAAAATAATAGTAATTTATAAGTAAAAAAAAAACTTATTTGGGAATTTTACAGTTAGTGCCTTAAAACAGAAACTATTTTAAAAAAAAAAGAAAAAAAGAAAACACTTGAAAATAACATACTTAATCATGTAAATAATAATGTAGTCATAATTGTGATTAGTTTCTACAGAGGTTTTTAAATATGATTTTAATTTTAATTTTATTTAAAAAAAATAATATTACATATTTTATTTGCTTTTATTATTTTTAATATTGTTTTTTTGTGGGATTATTATTTTGTAATTTAGATTTTTCATTTAATATTTTAAAATTTACATATAGTTACCTATCATTTTTACAGTTGGAAAAAAAAATATACAAAAATCTATAAATGAATAAAAATAAGAACAATCCTATAGAATAATGCACAAAATATGTAGGTACGTACATATGTGATTTTGTGCGAAAACATACATACCCGTATATAAAAATCAATGTGATGAGTTTAACAGAGTAAAAAAGAGAAAAAAAAAATTGAAACTAAGAATTAAATATTGAAGGATAAATAAAACTTAAGTTAAAAAAAAAATTAAAAGAGCACTCTTTATAGAAATACTCTGATAACTATTGAAAAAAAAAATGTTATTTAAATTATTTTTGTATTGTATAGAAAACAAAATATTTTTAAGAATACTTTTCCAATATCATTTTAGCATTTATAGAAAGTGAAAAAAAATAATATATATTTAAAAGGTGTTTTTCATCATTGCCATTAGAAAAAAACAATGTTATGTTTTAGTTAAATAAAGATTTTTTAATGAAATTTTTCAAGATTTTTTAAAAATTTTTCTTATTATTTTGATTGTATTGAATTACATGAAGACCCAGTAGTGTAAGGAAGTACTTCTGCAATAGAGTCTGGAATTAATGCAAAAAAGCTGTAACTACTTACTTCCAGTTTTAAATTCTCAATATATATAAATTCCGCATTACCTTTAACATGTAAATGTCATAGGAGGCAGGCAACCAATCTCTTACCTTCTGCATTACTAATAACCGATTGAATCATCGATGTGGCGAAAGAAGTGGTGATAGAATGAATTAGATGAAGTAGTTAGAGAACTAATGAAAAAGCAAAAAAAAGAAGTAGTTCTTTCAGTAGTTTTTCGGAATAACTTCTAGAAGGATAAAAAGTAAACACTTTTGTATTTCAAATTAAATTTTTATTTTCATAATTCATTTAACAACATTAATAAAATATAATAAAACCATAAGTAAAATTCCTTGTTTAAATTCCTTATGTACAGTACACAGAAACTGTTTTAGAACAATTTACATAAATACGTACATATATTGTCATCACAAATCTGATGTAATATTTTGATTTCATCGATTGTCTTTAATGGAAACACTGACTGTATTTCGTCCAAATTTTCATTCTGTCATCTTGATTGGAGTGCAAGCATTTGCATTATTTTTTTATTTTGATTTTCGATTTTCACTGAAATAATTTTATGTTTGATTAGTAATGTACATACCTACATATTTTTATAATTATTATAATTTTAAAAAACTTACCTTGAATTCAATATTTTCACAAATATTACCAAAATATGTATGAATTAAATATATAATATCACTTTTTTTTATTTTTATTATTATTTTGTAATTTACACTATATTCAAATCAAACTCACTCAGAATGATATCATCCGATTTCGAATTTTCCACTAAAAACATGAATAAACATGTCTAAAATCGATAAGTAACTTTACTTTTTGAAAGAACAATAAATTTCAATTGCATCGCGCATTACTTTCACAAAAATGTAATGCAAAGCGGAAGTGATTTATACCTACGTTATAAATCTCCTTATTTAATATGTACATTACCTTTCAGATTGCTTTCACGAAATAAGTAATCCATTATGGAATCACTTTCTCAGAATTTAAGTAAGCTGTTACAGGTAATGTGTACTGATGAAACTTGCACTAGTTCTAGAATCGATTCCATAAGGAAGTAAAGTACTACTCATTTACACTACTGGGGATGTATGATATCTCATACAAACGAACTTTTTGGCCTGTTTTAGAAAAGCTATTGAACAAAGAAGCTTCCTTTCCCATACACATTCACACAAACCCTCGATTCTATAGATCATTTAGAAATTTTTTCATACTTAAGTTGACGTGAGTTATTTAAAAAAAATTTTCTGTCATACATGGACTTACAGTTTTAAGTGGAATGTAAATCACTAAACTCGTTGGTAAGAATAAATTTATTTGTAATGACAGGTGTTGTTTTGGTTTTTATGTATGTAAAAACAGTGGGCCTTACTAATAAACATTTTTTAGTTTTAAAACTAAAATAGTTTCGGCTTGAGAATCAGAGTGTGCTTTGAAACTCTATACAAAATATGTTAAGTTAATATTTTATTTCTCCATTTTATAAAGAATTTGAAAGCATACTCTGATTCTCAAGCCGAAACTATTTTAGTTTTAAAACTAAAAAATGTTTATTAGTAAGGCCCAGTGAGTATAACTTTAGCAGTAAGCAAAATCAACAAATACTACTACGGTACCGGGTGGATTTGAACCCGAGATCTCTAATTAATTCCCATTCATTAAAACTTAATTTTTAAAAATTGTCTAAAAAGATTAAGGATATCTGACTTTCAATTCTGTTTAAAAATAAAAATAGAAAACAGAAAAAAAAAATTTATAATGAATAAGAACTTCAAATTGTTTCTGTGTAAATATCATTAGTCCTGTAATGATACGAAATGTCAATCACATTTCAAAAAGGCTACATCGATCACAAAACATTTACAAAAACCATTTCAAGTCTGAATTTTATTCATCATAGGAATTTTTGATACAGGACCTCGCAAAAATTAATATATAAAGAGATATACGTTTGGATATTGAATAAACTTCTATGAACAACAAATACTTTTGTTTTAGTAGTGGGATATAGAACAAAATTCAATTGAATTTACACTGTATTCATTTTGATTTCAAAAAGACGCAATAACACAAAAGATAATAAAAAACCAAAATATTGGATATTGAACAAATAAGCATAATAAGTAAACATAATATGTTTTGTTCAATGACAAATGGGATACAACATTACGCTCGTATTATTGAACAAATAACCACGGAAAATATAAACAAAATTGGTTTTTAGCACAAAAACGCAACTCTGTTTTTCCCGAACGGAAGCACCTAGAGAAATTCTGAGAACACCAATCCATTCGAAAGAAAAATCCGAAATTAGTATGTCTGGCCTGCATCAATAACTCAATTTCGGGGGGGAAAAATGGTCTATTGAACAAATAAGCACTAGGCAGACGATATGTACAAATTAAAATGTTTTCTAAATGAAACAGGACGGTTACATATAAAGATATCCTACCGGTGCGGTGTGCCATTTCCTCAGGTTACGCGAGTTGTGGCATCAAAACGGCACTCTCAGTGATAATAGGAACTACGGAAGCTTTTCAAAAACCGACACGTCAACAACCAACCAATAATCAAAACGTTTAATTAAATTTAATTTCATCAAGTTAAGATTTTGATAATATAAGATCGAACATTTCAACATTTCCTTCAGAACTTTTTTATTAGAAATAAAAAATTGAACAATTTATTATGTTTGATATTTGTTTTCTTTGTACATAAAATAATTCCGTGCTTTCTTAGTAAAATAATTTATAAAAATCCACGTTTTTTATCACTAAAGCGTAAATACCATATAAAATTTTCTACTATTTAATCTTGTGTTTCATTTAAAAAGAAAAATAAATACACGTTCCTGATTTTTGAATGTTCTAGTGTATTCTAGTTATTTCTTTTTAGCCTTTATCTTTTTTTTTTTTTTTAAAAAAAAGTAATACTATTAGTATTACATAGTTGGAAAACGTGTTAATTTTTTTTTAAAAACTCTTTTTAAATGTTGAAACATGTGTAATCATATTTTTTTTTATTAAAGAAAAACATAAACTGTTTTAATTAATTGAATATTTTGTTTTAATTTTCAATTGATTCGGGTTGATGATAGTGTCACGTGCAGAAATTTGATAAGAGCATAGACAGAGAGGGGACAAACAACTTTTTTTTTTAGAATTTCATAGAATGTTTCCATTAAGATAGAAAGGTTATATGTATTGTTTCTTATTAAATAATAAGAAAAAAATTATCTACACTGAAAAATAGTTTATTTTGAAAGTGGCTTAAATTTACATACTTTTGTCGAAAAATGAGTTAAAGTAAATTTTAAATAAAGATTATGGCATTTTCAAAAATTCAAGCTGTCACCTTGCATGTATACATGTATAAAGTAAAACCAAAAAGTATAAAAGTCAGATTTGCAAGTCTGTCTTTTTGCCATTTTTCAAATTTTGACAGAAAATCAGCGACTATATAATATGCCCTTTCACCAACTACATATTTATAATATTAACAGAAGTCACTTTCAAAATAAATATGTAACTGAATTTTTTCATTGAAATTGTTTTTTGAAGAATGACTCTGAGTTTCTGAATAATTTTAAAATAATTATTTGATTTATAATTTCCAGAAATTTTTTTTTGCATAGTTGTATAGTTGTTGGGCATGTAGGTATGCATTACATATGTGTTGTATGAATCGTTCAATGTTTGATCTGTAATTTAGATAATTTGTAAAATTTAATCACAAGATGTAATGTTGTGTGTATGTTTTGAATACGACTGATGAATTATCCAACTGTTGTGTAGTACGTATATTCATACATACATACATATATGTATATGTATGTATGTATGATCTTTTTAAGTTATACTTAAAAAAAAATTGTGTTTTTTGTGAAAATTGATGTAATCAGTTTTTGTATGAAAATATTGAACCTTAATACTTAATTTATTTCTGAAATAAAAACAAATAACACGTGGAGCTGTAATTATAATAATAATATACTTCTTTCCTTCATAATCAATTTTTAAAAAATGTTACTTATTTATAAGTACATATAACTTTTTATATATATATTTTTTCTAATTATAATTACATATATTATTAACAACTAATAACAACAACTAATTTATATTTATTTACTTTTTTTTCTTCTCAAAACTTAACATTAATAAAATACTGAATGAAATAAAACATAATTAAATTGAAACAATTATTATCACATACAAAATGTTTTTTTTTTCAACAACTTACATAAAATCTCTTAAAAATTTAACAAAAATTATATTAATATCGATAAAATATATTAGTTTATTTGATATAGATACATATTAACAGAAATGATACTACGAGAAGAATAAAACTCTACAAACTATTCTTTTTCTGTTTTTATTTTTTATTTTTTTTTATTTAAAGAAATATTTAAGCATCACTATTTATCGTATCAAATATCCATTTCATGTAATATGATGTTCTTGTATAAACATCGGGAAAACCTTCAAGAGCACATCCAGATCCAAATGATGTAACACCAGCTAATATCCATGGACCATTTTTCGTTAGACGACATTGTAAAGGTCCACCAGAATCACCCTAATGTATAAAATACAAAAAAAAATTTTATTTATATATTTATATTAATTTATACACTTTTATAATTAAATAAAAATAAAGAAAAAAGTGAAAGAAAAAACCAAATTGATTATGTATTAAGTAGTAGACTAATAAAACAACTTTGTTTATTGGCTAAGTGATAAATCTACATATGTTGACCACCATATAGTATATGGTTGTATATTATTCATTTATTTTTCAATCATTTTATCAATAAAGTATATTTTTTTAAATGTATCAGATTTTTATCATTATTAAAATTGCAAATATTTCCATAAATAAATATAGTATATACTTTTTTGTTATTAAGTCTTTGATATTATAATACTTATTACCTATTTTTTCATTTAACGAATATAAAAGCTCAGTTAACCCTGATCAGAGTTCAATGATTTTTATTTTAAAAGCAAAAAAAAATTCATAGTGGAAAATAACTTGTAAGTATGTAAGTATATAACAAAAAAAAAAGTTTGTTGTTTTTTAAATTATGACAAATTATGCGGTTTATTTAAATAAAGATAAACGTGTTTGTTTTCTTTTTTTATTTTATTTTTAATTTAAGATAAAACAAACATAAAATGAATATGAATTTACTAACCACACAGGTACCACCTTTTCCGTTTAATTTACCGGCACAAAGATGTCCTTTATGAATTTTTACAAAGCTACCATATGCGGAACGACATCTAAATGTATTCAAAAAAATAAAAAAAAATATATAGGTATGTATATAATGGATTGAATTGATAATTTTGTTAAATGTTAGTTTTTTAATTTGAACATTTTAAAATTAAATTTTTTATTATATTTTTTGTTGTTTTCATTTACCTTGCACTATTATGCAATGGTACATTTGTTTTTAAAAGTAAATCAGTGAGATCACCACTTAAATTAAATTTACCCCATCCAGTTGCAACACAATCAATATATGGTAAATCTTGATAATCTTGTTGACTAGCATGTTTTGCTTGTGTTAAAGGATCAATTGTTGTTAAATAATCTGTAAAACCAGCCATTAATTTATCATTTCTTCTTCTAGGAACATATGAACGTTCATATTTTATTGATTTTGTTGTTGTTCTTGGTGTTTGAATTTTTATTCTTGAAGATGTTGATGATTTTCTTAAACGTTCAATTATTTTTGTTTCTAATAATTCTTTCATACTTGGCAATTTTGTTGAATTTCTAGAACGAATTTTTCGTAAAAAATTATTATCCTTTTCTAAATATTCATAATCATCTAATGGTAATGATAATGATGATAATATTGATGATGATGATGATGATGATTGTTCTTCAGAACTAGATTGTGTATGTTCATCATATATAAATGGTAAACATATTTTTCTAATATTTGAATTATGTGTAATATCAGCTGGTACTGATAATTTCATTAAGACTAGATCATGTCGAAAATTATGATAACTTCTATGTAATACAATTTTTTCAACAGGTATACGTTGTTCATAACCAGATTCAATTGTACGATCATGTTCACCTAAAACTACGGTCCATAATGGTGGTAGTGGAAGATTAAAGAGGTCACTTGAAAAAAAAAGTAAGTTAAATAATTAATGCAAATGATAGTAAATTAACTTTTATAGATTTATCTTAACCCTTTCACTATACATAATTATGATTGTTTTTTTTTTTTTTTTGTTTTTTTGAAATTATGAAATTGCTTCACCGAATTCTTATTGTTCCCGGAAAAAATACAGGTTCTTGTTAAAAATTTTACGTCCAATCTATTTTATCCACTTTTCGGTCATAAAATCAAGTTAATTTGGTTATTGAAGTTCTAGAAAAAAAGAATTAACAGATTTATGTCAATTTTACAATAATGAGAACTTTATGATTTTTCCGAGTTAAATTTAAATTTGCTTAATGTGTATGACAATTTAAAATCCTGTCAAGTGGGCCACAAAATTAAGTAGTCATGATGATATGGACATTAGTCTCGTTTTTCTTTTGTACAATAATTTACATTACGAGAATTCTGTAATATTTTTTTCTTAGCAAAAGAATAAAGAAATTTGTGAAAGGGTTAATCTAGGCATTTTAATGTAGAAATGAATGATGGAACATTAGTTTTAATTTCTTCAATTTTACATTAAAATTTGAAATACTGACAAAAAAAAAATGTTTTAAATAGAAAATAAAGATTATTTTAAAAGTACTTGTGTACACAATGAGCAGCTGATAATATCCAATAACGATCAATTAATACTCCACCACACCAATGTCCAAGAAATCCCATTGATGGATGTAATAATTCAAGACTAGCCTGCCAAGGAAAATGTCCTTCTCTTGTTGGTGTTCCAGCAATAATTTTTGGTATTCGATCATTATAAAAAAATTCTTGTGTATTTGATGTTTTTGCACTTCTTGGTTGTCGTCTTACTGGTCTAACACCACAATCTATTTACAAAGAAAGAAAAAATATTAAAAAAAAAGAATGTATTTGTTAAAATGAATGAATGGAAAATTTTTAAAAATACTTGTATTTAAAATGTTAGTTAATTATAATCATTTACGTAATATAAATGAGCAAAAAATTGTCAGAAAGTGAAATACTTAATTACACTACCTACCTACGTGTCGAAAAATATATTTTTGAATTAATATTCACAAGAAAGGACAAAAAAAGTTATTTGTGATATGTTTTATGTTTGTAAAGATTTTTTATTTGAATAAAAGAGATACGTCATACACACATTAAAAACAATAATCCATATTTATTTTTTTTTTCTTCTTCATAATTTGGAATCTTAATTATTTTGTAGTATTTCTTGTTCACATAAAAACTTGCATTGAATAACCAGTTGTTTTTTTTTAACAGGAAGATAATACATAGATTTATAATGCGGTGTGGTTTTATGCGGTTAAAATTACAAACAACTTTAAACATCGTTGTTGTTAACACTTCTTTTTGTTAATAATGTTGATTTAAAATATTCCAAAGAAAAATCACAAACGTAAAAAATGTCAAAAAAAAAAAAAAAAGATGAAATCATAATAATTTTATTATTGTTATTAAATTGAAATAAAAATTACAGTTTAATGCCCTCTCATGCACATAACCAAAGTAAAAACAAAACTTCAAACTTTAGACAAACTAAAACAAAAAAACCAGAAATATTTGTTCTATTTAAAAAAAAAAAAAAAAATATGATAATTAATCATTGATATACTTTGTTTAGGTGAATTTGTATTGTTAAAATCAATCATATGTAAAAAAAAATGACTAATAAATAATTCTCTTATAAATTTTAGCAATATTAAAAAAAAACTAATGAATAATTAATTAATTGATTCAAAAAGAAAAAAAAAATCTTTGATTACATATACAGATAGATATTTATTAATATTCTCATTTCACACAGTAGTTTTCAAAATTAATTAATTTTATTCAAATGATATTAATTACACTAGGTAACAAATTTTGAACTTTTTTCGACAGCACGAAAAACATTGATTGGTTGGTTGGTTGACGTGGCGGTTCTTTGGATTATTTCCGAAGACCCAATTAGCACTAAACCGTGCCGTTTTGATACCACACACCGACACACCTCGTAGTTGTCGAGTCAAAGGGTTGTAAACCCTAAACGAAAAACATTATACTCGTATGTTTCTGAATACTTTAACCTTGAATAACAAAAAAAACATAGGCAATTATGTTGCAGCAATTTTTGAGATTATTTTAGTGACTCACAAAACATCGTGCGGATTTTAAACTGTGTATCTCTTTGTAAAAAATCTTTTTTCTCAAAAATTTTTTTATTAATAGTTTTTAATATTTATTTAATAAGAAAACTACTAAGAGAATGATTCACTGAACTAAAAAGTATACCTCGAATTTGAAGAAATTTGATGGTAACGCAAAAAACATGCATGAACATATGAAATTTTAATGTCTTTGAAAACTGTTGAACTGTTTAATATAATTTATTTTATTTTTTCCGGTATTAATAGAGTATAGTTGAATGATTAAATAACACTTGAGAAATTTCTGGTGGCTGACCAGACAAAAAAAGTTATACTAATTTATTAGAGGTAGATTTTCAGTACATACATAATATGTTGAATTTTTGAAACAAATTAAATAAAAATCAGACCTGTTTCGAAACTTTAAGGAACATTGATAATATATAGTGTTGTCTGATCTGCGTTCTCTAGTGTTATTATATTCTTCTTCTTCTTTTTTTCTATTTTTATATTCATACTTGAAATTTTTTTTGTTTTTTTTTTGTTGATTTTTAATAAATCAAAATTTTTTACAATGGTGTAGATAATATATATAATATACATATATGAATATATGTATATGTATGTACACATAACTATATTTGTACTTATACATAAATATCTACACAAGTACTATATATTCATTGTACCTATAGATCCGATACAAATTGAAAAACAAATTTTAAACGGTCTAATATGTTCATAAAGTCTATTTAAAGTTTAAAATCACGGAACTTTAGAAAGTAAAAGTGATCATTTCTTTTTTATAATTAATTTTTGTTATTTTTTTTTATATTTATATTTTTTGTATTTGTTTATAAATATTTTTAAAATGGTCAAAAAAATAAAAAAATGCTCATAGGTTTTATTTGATCATTTTTTAAAACACTTTTTCTACATAGCTAGATGCATTAATTTTTAAAATTTTTGCTTTCAGCTTTCTGTTAGTTAAAAAACAAACATTACATAACATAAGTATTTTAGACGGTATAGAAAATAATTAATTTATTATTGTAGGTACATATCTAATTGCAGTGAAAATTTATTAAAACTTAAAATTCAAATGTCGCGAATTAAGAGTATGTTTAAATGGTATGTCTAATCGAGAAGGTAGGGAAAAAGTTATTAATACTGTTTAGATAGACGATAATATCAAGGTGAGTTCGATTTTTTTAATATATCGTTATGAAATGCTTCTGTTAACCAGGTTGCTTTATGGTCTACTCACACAGTTATAGAGAAAGTCTTGTCCTAAGTGAAATTTTTTATCCTTTTGGGAAGAATCTTTATATACTCGTACATAGTATGGTACTTCAAACTCAGAATTATTATAAACTTTACTGATTTTTTCTAAGTAGAAAAAGCTTATTTATTTAACTTTAATTTTGTGTTCTATTTTCACTATCTGTCTTGTATATTTTTAAAAAGATTAAACTAGACCAAAATTCAAATTGAGAAGTCAAGAATTAAAACCAACACCTTATAAAGCTGAAATCAAGTTACGTAAAACCAAATATGCATTATACCGTGCTGCCAGCACTCGAATAAAAATTGATTTTCTGAATTTACAACTAACTATCAAAATTGATTCTTTTAATCTGTACCTGAAAGGATACTTCTTTTTTTTCTTGTGATTTTGTATAATATGTAGATTTTAAATAAAATTAGTAAAATTAGAACTAAATAACAGATAAACAAATAAAAAATCACATTTCTCACATTAATAACATTACTGTCATTTTAGCGTAATAATTATAAATTTTCATTTGAGCCTTGAAACATGTATTTGGTTGATTTGCAGAGATTTCCATAAGGACGGTACGTTAGAATTCTTTTTAACATGAAAATTTCAAGTCTTGAGTCTTCGACCACAAGTTGCGATGCAAGTGCTTCAAAAAAATATATATACTTATACATACTTATATATTCAGCAAAACTCATGAAATAGTATCTGAAATCATTTTCCGAAAACTTATGTAACACATAAGTATTATGTTACATATTGGAATATAGTCAATCTTTTATAAATACAACTTTTAAATTTGAAATGATCTTTCAATGTTCATCCTTAAATACATACTATGTACAATCATCAGTAAAACAGTGCATTAAATAATTCCTTTAATAACGTTACGTTATTTTTCAATTTTCTTCTACGGCAGCGCGTGTTGAGCATTCTGCTTATTTTATTTCGAACTTTTTTTTTTTAAATTAATACTATTTTTTTTTGTATTTCTATATTTTTGACATGGAGGAGGTAGTTTGACAAATTAATTAAATACAATTATTCATACAAAATAATTTTTTAAATTTACCATGTTCAGAATTTTTTATTCAACAAAACAAATAGAAATAAAAGTTGAAAATAAAATCCGAGAAAACAATATACTGAATTACTGTAGCTTATAATATCGCTAAAAAGGTATGTATACATGATTTATATATGGATACACAAATTATGTACATACATATATTGTGTTGTGTATATGTATGGTACATACATAAATATATAAATCACACATATGATGAGAATATGCGAATAAGTGAAAGTTTATTAGTTAATTTTCATTTTGATTACTAAATTTTTAGAAAACTTTGAATAGGTATATAATATAATAGACATGCTGTTACCTATTAATAGAAAATTTATTATAAATTAATATTGGTTTTGCTATTTATTACACACTAAAAATATTATAAATAAATTTATATACCTATAATTATTAAAAATATATTATTACATTATGTGTACATGTTATAATTTTATAATGATCAATAAATTCAAAAAAATAATAATAAATATGTTAAAGGTAATTAATAATCATTAATTTTCAATATTTTGCCTATATTGTTTATTTTATAATCTTTTTTGTTGTTGTTGTTTTCCTTTTGTCATAGTTTTTATAAAAGCGCAAACTTTTAAAAGCTTTAAAAAAAAAGGGGAAAAGAAAATAAAAACTAATTTCTAAATATACAGCTCTCTATAGCAATTTTGTTAGCAAATTTTTGCTGTTTTTTCGTATATATTTTTTTTGAAATTTTATTTTATTATTATTATTTTTTTTTTGTTATTATAGTTTACTGGACTTTTAACAATAATTTACGAATTAGTTTTGCAAAAATAAAATTTACCTAAAAGAAAATATGATAGTTTTTTTTCTTCTTTATTTAATAACATATGTCTTAAGCATAAATACCATATTTGTTCGAAATGACCGTTATGTTACTTTCTAATAAAAATTTAATAGTTCAGTAAACTATATTGTTTTGTTGAAAATTTATTTTTATAATAAAAAAACTTTAAAAAAGTCACTGTGCAATTCTATGTTGTTATTTTACTGAATATGTATTTAAAATAATTTTTTTTTTTTCACTTTTAAATGATTTCATAAAATTTAAGTTAAGCAATGATGATGGGTTTTCTTCAAATAACAATAAACACACATTTATATATGCAAGCGAAAATCATTACAAAAAAATACATATGATATAGGGTGATTTTAATATTGATGCAAATGATAAAAGTAGAAATCTAATATGTATCGATGAAATTAGCAAAAAATGTTGTAAAAATAATATGTCAAAAATTCGTGATCTGAAGATTCTGTCAAACATATGCGGACTCTATTAAAAAATCTTATATTTCAAAATGAGCATCCTGGAGAGCAAAGTTTAGCAATATCAAAATAAAAAATTCTGTACTTTTAAACTCTTCTTTTATGTTCAACCTTGGGAAAGAATTCGCGTTAAAGAGGATGGTTAGTTTCTCTGTCCTATCCCCTATGGACCAGTGTTTTCTGATGCATACTGATGCATATAATATTTATGATTTTTTGTTAATCTTGTCAAAACCTATTTCTCGCTTTCATTATTAATATGTTGACCATCCTGTACCTGCATACCTATTACCTATACTATATGTGAACTTTATAATGGATCACATTTTAAAATAAAAATATAATGACTATTTAGGTCTATATAAATATAGGTTTTACAGTCTGTCGGCAGTTAATTAATGGAAAAAGATGTTCTCTATTCTATTAATAGTAAATAAAAAATAAACATTTTAAAAACCTTTATTAACATTTAATATGTTTTTATTTTTTGAAATCAGTTTTTATTAACTAATTGATAATTTTGCCTTAAACTAAAAAATGTATTTTACCTTTTTTTTTTTTTCTGTATACAGGAAATTGCTAGAACTAATATCAGTGGATATAATCAAATTTAAAATTTTACCTGTTATTTAGAGTAATTTTTAATGATTTAATTCAATTTTGAAAATCAATTTTTTAGTTTTCATTTTAATTAAAAATGTGTGTTTTCAAAATTGCAAAATTCATTGTTTGGTTTTTGTTCATGTGTAAAATAATCATAGATAAATGTTATAAGTGGTCAGTCAAATTGAATTTTTTGTATAGTTTATATGTATGTCCTAAGGAATTGTGTAAAATGAAACACTCGTAAATATGTATAAAATATTACATATAGGAGAATTGTGTAAATTTGTAACACATTTCTTATATATACATAATTTTATTCTTCAATTAGATAAAGACATTTAAATTATGCTTCACTATTTTTTGATAGTGTTTCGATGTGGTTTGTTATTACAGATTTCTAGTGAATGTATTTTATTTTTCAACTTTACTTTTGTTTCAATGAAAATTTCTAAGCGGTAATATACTAAAACTTCAGACAACTCACTACTGGATTAACATGAAGCTTTCTAAGTTACGAGGGAGTTTATACAATGGTATATAGCTATACATATAGCTGCTATATGTATGTAGGTATATCATGTATACAATATTTACGTATTTCAGGGTGAATTTACGAGTATATAACACAGAGCATTCATTAGAACTATTTTTTTTTTCACCCAATCTTTCTTTCTAGATTTTTTTTCTTTTTTTACGCGTCAATACTGTGCTTTTAAGTAATGTGTATTTGTAGGATATCTTTACGTTTCGACACATAACAAAAAAAAAACCGACGAAGTACACATTAATCTTAACAGTTTTCAGCTGCAGCTAGAAAACTAGGGTATTCCGTGTTTTAATTCTAGAGATGAGTAAGAAATTAATTCAGTTTTATTATTACACTATATTGTGAAAATATTGAAAAATTTTGAGACACACAATTTAAGAATATTTGCTTTAGCAAATTAAACTGAAAAGCTAGAAATACTCAATATAAAACTAATAGAATGGTTTTCCTGTCTAATACTTGACGGTAGATAGAACAGTAAAATTTTATTCCTTAGATATCGAAAACTCGAAATCATTGTATATCAAGTTTCAATACTTTTCCGTAGGAAAAGTCTCAACTTCACCATGTCTAGTGGTGACCAAAAAAAAGTGGTCAAAGAAATTGTATACTAATTTGACGCACTATATTTTTCTCCTCCAAGAGTAAAAAAAGTCATAGTAAATTTAATTTCGATGGAGTCAGAGTTAAAAAACAAAGAGTAATGATTTTCTGGAAAAAAATTTGAATAACAACCATACCTTGAAAAAATTTCATTGTTCTTAAACCTCAAAAAGAGAGAAGAGAAGGTTAAAGCTCGATTTGCTCTGGAGTGCTATGAGAAAGAAAGGCTTTAGCAAATTGAATTACAATTCTCCGAATAAAAAGTAATGAAAGTGGTATATTACATATTTCCTAAGCAATAAAAAAAGGATTTAGTTAATTTTTCTTAATTTTTATTTCGAAAATAAATTTACTTTTCATTAAAATAAAAAGCTTTGTTAGAGTTTTCATACATATCTATCCTTTTGGAGGTCAAACGGGAAAAAAATACACAAACCATTCTTTTTTATAAAAATATGTACATATATTTTTAATTACAAAATTTGTCATAAAATATAAAATTATTATATTATGTTTGCATTATTATTTAATTTAATAATAATTAAAAAATCATAAAGTAAATAAAAAGATAATAATTACATTTATTTATTATAAAAAATACTAAACGAATCAATAGAAAAAAAAAAACAAATAATACCTACGTAACAAATTAGTTAAGAAATAATATGAAATTGTACTATTAATGTATGATAACAATTATATGTACATACATACATATGTATGTATGAGTGCATGCTTCGGGATTATTAAAACAAAAAATCATATAATAAATTTTATATATTTTATTCGTGTAAATTTCAAATATAAATTGCATGTATGGTACATACGTACAATGTACATACATATTGTATTGTACAATTGCAATCTATGTAAGTGAGTACCTATATGATAATCCTCTTCTGGTTCAATGGCATCAAAAGAAAGTGAAAATGAATGTAAAAAGCTGAGAATTTATACAATTTATAATGAATGTATACCTGCATGATGTGTAGTATACATATTATATATTTTATAAAATTTTTTTTTCACATACTAAACAAATATATATATTTGTACATCCATACATAATCGTATATTGTAAACTTGTATATTACATTGGATTTGAAAATATTCGTGCAAGACTAGATAATAATATAATTTATATATTTTGATTTACATGAAAAACTGGAAGTAAAAAATTATATATTGTACTTGTGCACATGTTTCAAATGAAAAAAAAAATATTTATAATAATAACGAAAACTGAAGAAAAAAGTAGAAGATAAATGAAAAACAAAAATAGTTTTTTGAATTGAAAACATGTTTTATGTCAAATGATTTATTATGTGTTGTAATACAAGTTAAAAAAGAAGAATATGAAAAAAAAAACATTAAATAACGATTTATTATCAATAAACGTTTTTTTTTCTTTCCAAAAATATTTTTTCTAAACAAAAAAAAATTATACAACATGTCTCTACATTTGAAGAGATTTAGAATTTTTTTAATCGAATGTTTCTTTTTTTTTTCTTGAAATAACATACGAGTATTATCAAAAGAATGACAGATATAATTGCGTGGTATGATTTAATGTTATCAATTAATAAAAATTCTAAAATGATACGTTTAAGACTATTTTTTGTTTTTCATAAAAATTCTAGATTAATGAGAATAGTGAACATATTACAGATTATAAAATACGCATGTTTTTTCATGATATGTATGATAAAATAATTATAGGTAATGTGTGAATTTTATTTTTATAAAGTAAAAAAAAAATTTGTATATGTATAGTAGTAACAAAGTTATTAAAAAATCGCGCTTCTGTGGGAAATTCAAAACTAGGAGGCTCTCCATTGGTACTCTAGTTCGGGACTGGTAACTCTTATCTATAATATATTACATATTTTGTGTAAATAAAAATAAGAAATTTATTTTTTTATTTAATTATTAGTATTTTTTCTGTAATCACTACTACATAATCATGATATTAATGAGATATTTATGACAATTGTTCAATTTACAGGATTCTTTACGAAAATAAAAAAAAAAAATACTGGCGTTTAATAAAAATTGGCAAAATAAAATTAAATGAAGAAATTATAGAAAAGAATTAGAATTGTAAAAAAACCATGCAGTACCTATGTTATTTTGAAAACCATTTGACCGATAGTTTTTATGCTCAAACTTAAAAAAAAACGAAGAAAATTAACTTATTCAATATTGATTTGGTTTTGTAGAGATTTCTTTAAGAAATATGTTTTTTTTTCTTCATTAATGAGTCGTAACTACTTTTTTTGCTTCAGTTTTATATATAAAAATTATCATTGGTACCAGATTAGTACCTACTTGTTTAATATATGAAATTCAATTTTTTAAAAATTAATTTGTACGAGTAGCTTTTTTCTCTATTAAAATCCTTCTTATGAAACTGTTAACTTCAACAATTTCTATTTTTGTTTTTATCAATTTAATAATAAACACAGTAATGTTATTTAAACTAAAATTAGATGGATATTAAATTTTCAAATACGGGAGCCGGCGTCATCTTTTATTATTATTTAGAATATTTATAAATTAGGTAAATGACAAAAAACACCTATAAATGTGCTAGCACACCGCACACGGTATAACTTCATTGTTTTTACTCATTTATGGTAAGAGTAACAAGGGACTTCGGTGAGCAAAGTTCAATCCAAAAAGGAGATTTTTACTGTTGTACAGGTTTGTTATTGTTATCATTCTCTTACCTATTAAACATTTTTTATGGGAATTTTAATATTCATACTAATTTATTTTTTCTGTTTTTTTTTTTTTTTTTAATATTTAATATTCACAAAAGAAAATTTACATAAATTGTAAACAATAATTTTATTGCAAATTTTAGTAAAAGCAGAAACTTATAATTAGTTTTTACACATGAAATATCCAAAACAAAATATAAATAATTTTTTTTTTAATGTTTTTTGTTTTTTCCAAATATTAAAAGAAAAAATTTCATAATCACGATAAAGAAATTCTCATGATGACATTCATTTTGAATGTATCTACTATCTATCATTTATATTACATACTATAGTAATATTGTATATAAGCATACATGAAAAAAACAAAAAGAAGAAATAAAAAACTATTAGTATCCATTTGAAATGATGATCACTTCATTATCTAATTAATAGCGTAATCGTATATTGAAAACATTAGGTATATGGCGCCAACCTGATGATCAGTGAAAGTGAATCGATATTTTGTTTTTTGTTTTTATTATTATTATTATTTTTTTTTGTACCTACATGTAAATCTATAGTCATGGAAGAAAATTATTGTTGTACCTGTTGTACCTGTATCTAACATGTTAAATGGAAGTATAATAATGTAAAGCATAAGATGTTAAAGATTAATTTATTTTATCTTCATAGAAAAAAAAGTATCTTCAATGTAAGTTGTCATTTTAAAATCTTGATTACTTTTAAGAAGTTTTTCATGGTTCATGGGACAAAGCATAAAATTTTTATTACTATTATATTATATGTATGTATGTTGTTGTTGTTGTCGTTGTTGTTGTCATTGTTGTTGCGTATGTACATAATATAATATAATAGAAATATAAAACAATAACAAAATTAACTTACCTGATGCTGAGCTTTGATGATCAGATGATGATGATGATGATATTGAAGATGTTGCAGCTGATGAAAACGTTGATCCTCTAAATGAGATGAATAATGTAAGAGTTAACAGAAAAGACATTTTGGCTCATTCTGATGCGACAATGAATATGCTGTTACTTGCTTTGGATACTAATGATTAATAAAGTACTTGTATTGTATGTAATTTATATATGGGTAATTATAAATATGTATATATATATTATGGACAATGGATTTTTATTCTTTGTTACTTTATTATTTTCATTATTTATAATTTAAAGTGTATCTTTTTTTTCTTTCTTTTTTGAATTTTCATATAGGTGATAATTTTAATAACTTTTGCCACTTTATACACTATATTTATGCTACATTATTTAAAGTTTATAGAGTTTATTTAATTATATTGTTTATTTTTTTCATTATTATGCTTTATTATGATTAAATTTTTTTTCTTGATATTTTTTTCCAATATTGTTATTTTTGTGCTCTTGTTGTATTCAATGTTTTTCAAGGGATTTTGTTATTTTTATTGTATTTTGTTTTTTTTTTCGTATATATTTTTGTTGATTAAATTGACCTTTAGTATGATATGAGGTATCATCATTATAATTTTCGGTACTAAAAGATTATAATTAAAGATTCAAATTTACAAGATTAATTATCTTAGATTTATCTTCTTATTATTATGTTTTTTCTTCATAAAAAATGTTGTTCTGCAAGTGTAAATACGAATAATATATGTACATATATGTATACGCTAAGTTGTAATTAAACGAGGAAATTTCCTCTTTGTGTGTTCTCGATTGTACAAGTTTTTCAAGATTTAAGATTTAAAAAGAACAATGAAGATTAAGAAGTAAGCACATATGGTTATTTTTTATTTTTTTTTTTTGAGGAAGTAATAGAGATTATGATTTTTTTGATTATGGAAAATAAAAGTTTTTGAAAATAATAAGTGGAAAATGAGGGAGGTAAAGTAATCAAGATAAGTAGGTGATATATTTTTAGTTAACTTTAGGTTTTTTATTATTTTTTGAATTTAATTATTGTTGTGAAGATTGATTCATTCAAATTTTGAAAGGAATTTTTTCATGAACAATTCAAAAAAAAAAAGGTAAATTTTACAAAGTTTATTTTTTAAGAGCGTTAATTTAAGATAGTTTTTCTTTATTTTATTTATTATTCTTCCTAGCGTTTACGTATCCGAGAGAGAAGAAGAGAATGTTAGTGTCTTTTTCTTGTGATTTACTTAAAATTTGATTAGAAAAAGTTTTTTTATTGTAATAATATAATTCAATTAACAAAATATGAATAAGATGCATACACACATCATTTTTTTATTGAAAATCACTCTGGAGGAATTTATATTTTTTTAAAATGTTTATATTTATTTTTTAAAAACAATATTTTTGTTAGAAAATTGCTTAATGTTTTTAAATTTTCAATTTCGATTTATTAATTGTTTGTTACACTCAAAAATAAAAGCACAGTTAAAGTTTAATTTCAAAGTTTTATTTGAAATATGTAGGTACATACAATATACACACTTTAATTCACATAATCAATTTTCATAATTTTTGAACACAGAAATTAACATTGAATTTTTTAAAATTTAAAAACAAAGAAATTTCTTTAAGCGTAATTTACAAATTCAAATAACAAAAAAATAATCACAGATTGCTAATTAAATTTAACGTGATTTTATTTTAGAAATCAAAAAGAAATCAGAATAATTTTTTCTTTAAAAAAAAAAATAAAAAAAATTCACCTTTGCTACTTTTTTAATTAGTGCAAAAATTTTCACTTTCAAATTACAAATTCAAAATACGAATACTTAATAAAGGTAACATTTTTGCATTTTGTTTACATTAACGTGGTTATTTATTTATTTATTTTTTTTTTTTGTGGTCTTATAATTGCAGTATAATGAACTTGAGGTACAATATTATAAATAGAAGATATAGATAGATTGTGGTCTATATTTAAAATTTAATTGAATCCACAGAAGTGCAACATTTTTTCTGTTGTTCTTTATATTATTATTATTATTATTGTTTTTTTTTTTTGAAAAAAAGTATTTACGTTATCAATTTATTTATTTTTAAATTTAACCTTCACTCACGTTTATAATTCACCTTTTGCGTCTAGTCAATTCCGTTTTCATTCCTAGACTAACAAATCGATTTAATATTTCCATCCGATTCCGATTTCTATAAAAAATTTCAATTTCCACCAACTTCCCGCCATTTAATAAATCTAAGGTGCTATATAACAAAATAACATATTGTATATATGTATATATATATTTTTTTTTCAATGTACATATCTTTCATTCATGGTAAATATATACATATACTATATAGTATAGAAAAGAAATAGCAAAAGGTAATTTGAACTTTTTTTTTTCTGAATGGATCTATATATACATATGTATAGAGTAGGTGCTGTATACTGTAGTAACCCATATTAATTGTTGTAAGTCAGGTGGTGGTACATAAATTCACTTGGTATATTATGCATAAAATCATACCTATAAAAGTTTTCTGTCAAATGGAAGTGGTATGTGATGCTAACAAAGCTTTGTTGCAACTGTTGAATTTTTGCGTTTTTTTTTCTTTCAAATTTTATTTAATTTTTATTTTTCATTTTACCATTTCAGATACTTTCGCCTTCATGTATATTATAATCTCAAAATATTTTGCCTTTGTGGACGAAAAAAAAAAAAATTAGCTGGGTACCTACATACATATTATAAAAACAACTTACCAAAGCAGTCAAAGTCATGTAATATGAAGCTAAAAGAGATTATCTTACCATCATCATCATCATCATCATCATCATCATCTGTAGTTAAAGTTTATATTGTGTTTGCTCATTAATTAATAGTGTGCTAATGAATGGTAAATTACATGACATTTACTTAAAATCAGAAGGCAACGAAATATTGTACAGAAGCAAAGAAGCATGATGATGTTGATGATATTTGATTGTGATAAGAAAAGAAAATTGTTAACATTTCATCATTGTCATGCAATATGTTAAATGTATTTAATTACAATATTGTTGTGGGATAAAAAAAAAATAAAACAAAATAGAAATAATTTTTTAGGGGAAGGAAAGAAAAATATGTTAAAGTAGACAATTTTTAGTTTTTAAAATGAAAATATAAAAAAAAAACATTGCTAAAAAATTTGAACCACATTGGGGATATTTCGATAGATAAAAATGAATTATTGTATTAAAACCCTTGTCGGAACCCTTTTCAAAAAATAAATGCCCTCTATTCAAATGTTATTTATTAATTTTTTCATTTTTTTGTTTGAATTTTTGTATATATTTACCAACTCTTTTTTTCTTCGAAGAAGTTTGTACTTTCATTCTGACTTGTCTTGATGACTTTATTTCTTTTCTTTTGTTTTGTTTTTTTATTTGACAACTTTGAGGATACTTATTCACATATTATAAACATATAAGTTTTTTTTTTTTCGATAAAAGTTCTCATATAATGCTTTTCATGTTGATAATTTGGTAAACAATCGTTATAAAGGTATATCTATAGATACATATAATGTGTAAAATTTATTGAATTTAGTATTAAAAATAGAAAAAAAAAATTATTTAATTCACTTAATAGTATCACACTTTTAGTTTTATGTTTTTATTATTTTTATTTTTATTGGTTTTGTTGTTGAATAAAGTGAAAGTAAATAAAAATTAATTCAATAAAAGGTTCTTTTATGTAACAATTGGTTGATTTAAGTATGTTTTTTGTTTTATACTTTTTGTTCTCTGAAGGATAATAGAAAAAAATTGTTTTTATTAAGAATATAGAATTTCAGAAATATATTTTTGGAAAGTTTTTGCACTACGAAATGATTTGAAAAGTTTTTTTAATATTAACAGAATTAAAATAAAATTTCAGAAAATATGTAAATGTATAATATATAAGAATATAAGTATGTTTGATTTAAATTATTGTTAAAAAGTATTTCAAAATTCTAAAATTCAAAGCTTGATAAGATCTTGATCATGAAGGATATTATAAAATCTTGAAGGTTATATATAATTGATAGGATATCTAGCAAAAATGAAAGAGAAAAGAGTACAAAGGTTGATATACAGAATAAAGTAACACGAACTAAAAGTGTTATTAAAAAGCTCAAAGTAGGTAATTAAAAAGGAAAATTAGAAAATGATGATAATTGAAACTGAAAGATGCTAATTCTGAGCCTAAGAGTAAGAAGAATGAATAGAAATTCTGTTTATTTCATTTTAGTTTTATTTTTATTGAGATACGAAAAAAACGATTATTTATCTGAAATTTTCTAAACAAAGGCTTTTCTTCCTTTAAGGTTTTTTTTTTTTAAATTTAATGTGTCACAGCATAGAGAGACCCTTTATTGCACTTTTGATAGCACATCGTTAGCGCACATGTAGATGGAAAGAAGGTAGAGGAAAGTTATAGGAATTAAAAGAAAAGGTGTTTATGAATGTTTTCACTTGAAGTTGTTGTTTCTGTAAGTTGTAAGAAGGTGGAACACGTAAGATTGTAGATATTTTGAATTGAGGTATTTCAAAATCTAGAAAACAAACAACGATTTTCTTTTTTAAAAAATATCCTTTAAAATTAGAAAGTACAAGTGAAATTAAGTTATTTCTGATTTGACATAACATGTTTTTTATTAAATCTTCAACACTTAAGAAATGCTCATTTTAAGAGCACTTACTATACATATTATAATTGCAAAAAAAAAAAAAAAAATGAACAGATATTCAAGACTGAAAAAGTAATAAAAATCAAATTAACTCAGTGAAAAAATTAAATAATGATTAAAAAAATTATAATAAAAAGTTTAAAATAAACTACGGTGATCATATATAGGCAAATAAAAAAAAAAAACAACTAAATTTGCACAAAAAAATCTCACTTAAATTTTTTTCCTCCTTTCAATTTCAATTAATTCGTCTAAATTTTTTTTTTGTTTGCATAAATTTAAAAATAATTGCAAAACAATAATTCAATGCTTTTTTGTTTGATTAAAAAAATATAAACCAGATAAATAAGTAGGTATGCGAAAATATTTCAAAAATAAAAAAAAATAAAAAATAGAAAAAGAAAAAAAGAAATAGGAAATGTTTTTTTGATGAATATTTTTTTTTTTTTTTTTTATTTCACACCAAATTTTTAAATATTTTCATGGTAAAGGTGATAGAAATGAGAAAGAAACAAAAAATGAGAAGTAAGAAAGAAAGAAAAAAAAAGTTATAAAATGATCAGTACAGATAACAAATATACATAAAATCAAATTACAAAGTTTCACTTTTATTTTGATTATTCCATAGTCCATATACTCGTGTATAAACAATATTGGAGATCTCTTGAATATCTATCTACATTACCATTATTATATTAGTAGAAAAATATATACATATACTTTTAAAATATACTTATTTGTTAGTTTGGAAATACCTATAAAAAGTACTTAAGAAAAATTGTATATACATATGTACATATTTATTAATAAGCAAATGAACGAACATTTATAACGGTTTGGTTTGTATTTACTATCATATTTTACCATAATCAAATCGTTGTTTTTTCTTCTTCTTTTTTCTTGTTGCTTGTTTCCTAATGTTTGTTGTGCAAAAATTTTTCTTTTTTTTGCTTAAATTATGTTATTTGCAAAATTAAATATACATTTATCTATTATTGTTATTTTAGATACGAGTATACGAGTACATGCCTGTGTATATACATATGTATATTATTTTAATAAATATTTTGTTTTGAAATTATTGTAATTTGATTATCATTTATTGAACAGGTACTCGTAGATACTATATATTTGCTATATTTAAAATGAATCGAATTAAAGTATATTAGTTATACTTAGGTATTTTTATTTATAATAATGATTAGGATTGTTATGTTTTTCTTTTTAAATTTTTTTATAGGATAAATACATATGTGTGTATGTATAAGATATACAAATATACATATGTATATACTCGTATATATAATAGGCGAATATTTATAATAATTTTTACCTTTTACCGCTATAATAAACTTCTGTTTAAAAGTGGTAATGATCTTAAATTGCTACTTCTACAATAGGATTTTACTTTTCAAAAAAAAAAAAAAAAAAAAAAAAGATCCATTATATTCGGAAATCAACCGTGAACAAATACAAAATACTGTTTTATTTGATTATTGATAAATACTTTTTTTTTAAAAAAACAGCTATAGTTAGATATTTTTATTTAATTTTGTATCGAATGTTTTATTTTAATTTTTTGAATGATGCAAATATTGAACATGGTATGTAATATGCATTCAAATGTCTAAATTGCAGTCTTGTATACAGAATAGTACATGGAAAGATTTTTTGTTTGTTTTGTTTCATATTTTAAATTTGTATATAAAAACGATTTGTGCATTTTATGTATGTACCTACTTATACATATACACACATATAAGTAGATATAAAATGAATTTATTTGAAACCTATGTTACTTTTTAGTAGATAGTGATAATAGTGATGCTGTAGTATATATACACATGTATCATACATATTATGTAGTGTCAAATGATTACATATTATGTGGCATATCGGAATTTTTCAATTTAAATTCAATGAATTTTGTTTTTTGTTTTCTTCTGAACAATTTTATTATTGAAAATACATGTGCCTATACATGAATATATTTTCTATATTTCACTTTTGTATGGATTTTAGGAGGATTTTAAAGGATTTGTAATGTAAAACACATGATACAATAGAATAATAGATAATTTATAAAACATTCGTTTCTATTTTATAGTTTATGCTATTGTAGTTAAATCGTTTTGAATACTTTTTTTTATTGATTGATGTAAATTAGGATGCTTTTGTTTTATGGTTTTTACATTTTAAATTTATTTTCCATTAGAAATTAGCAAGTAGAATTTGAAAAATTGTAATTGTGAAAAAATATGTATCAATTTTTAAAAAATCATACACATTTATGATGTTTTCTTGTTCTTCTATGGATATAATAGAGTAAGGGCCTGTTAAAGTTACTCTGAGCTTTCTAGATCATTTTTCTATCATACATGCATCTACAATTTAAAGTGGAATACGAACCACTAAATTCGTTGATAGCGAACGAATTTATTCGTATGATAGATCTGGCATGATATTTGTGAAGTTAGTTTTACATATTTGCTTATAGTCAATAAATACAGCTACCAAACTACAGGTATTTCATTTTATATACATATTTCCAATGAAAAGAGGATGTTAAAAGGATATAGGTGAACAAACTAATTTTAACAAAGTCGTTACGAATCAGAATTGCCGCGGATTTAAAAAAAGTATAACAACATTTTTGAAAAAAAAAACAAAACGTGTACTACAGCAGATTTTCGGTTGGTTGCTGGGAATGTTGAAAGAATGTTAAAGCTTTATTCAAGGATAATGTTTTTTTTTATTTGCATAAAACTTGATATGTTAAAATAATTTTAAATAGTTTCCACAAAGTTGTTTCTATTATAAAATTTTCCTCGCTATAAAAATACAATAACCAATTCCTTAGTAAATAAATTTTTACACAAATTTTAAAAATGAAAAAAAAAAAAAAGGATTTACATTTTTATTTAGGATATAAATTTGTTTCTATTTGAATTGTAAAATACTGTATTTGTGTGGATTTGTAAAATTTTTATTTTAAATAATTTAAATAAATAAACAACAAAAATAAATAAAAACTTAAAATCTTAAAATAAATGCAAATGATCTTTCTATGAAATTGTAATAAATGGAAATGTATAAAGAAAAAAAATTTTCAATGATAGTGAATTCGCGCATTTTAAATTACGTATTATAAATACATATACTTTTTATTAAAGTGCATGAACCTTAATAGGTGTAAAACAATACCTTTTTTTTCTGTAATAGTACAAGAAGTGACGATGTCGACGAAAACATAGGAAAAACACAATGTAAAATTATTTGAAAGAAAAAAATAATAATAAAGAAGAAAAAATGATAATAATTTCACTTTCAGATGTAACCGATCTACATGAGATGCCGGCAGCAAAAATTCCAAGAAGAACAAACACTTTATTTTTGTGCTCAGCTGGTGAATAATGTTAATGCTCCCTCATGGCGGGAGAAAGTTTTTTCATATTTTTTCGTTTTTCCTTTACCTTTTTCATAATGTTTTGTGTATATAATATGACAAGCAAATATAATAAAATAAGTTAGAAGACCATCATATGTATAGATTAAATTAAATTAAAGCATATACCTATTCAACTAATGTTTAATATTTTATGGTATAATAGTACACTACAGTCTACAGTACATACATATTTATACATAATATATACTTTTAAATTATATAGTTAAATTTTATAATGTTCTTTATAATATACAAATATTGTAGTAACTACCGCCTATTTAATACAAACACATACTTACATATTACACAAAATACACGTGGATATGAAAATATTACATGAGTTTGTAATTAAATAGTTATAATTACTGGCTGTCAATGTCATAAAAATTAAAGTAAAGGTGATAAATACGGTATCTTTAGGTAGTAGGTACTTAATTATATAAAATAGTACCTAATTATAACAGTTGAAAGCTTTTTAATTTCACACGAAATAACCGGTCATTTAAATTTGAAAATAGTAGCTATAATGCTACTTCAAAAATGAATCGTTGCTTTGGTGATTCGTTGTTGATGCTTGTCACAAATTCAAAAATGCAACGCAACTTTTATGATGCGTTGTCACATATTCAAAAAAGCATCGCATCAAATCAAGTATTCGAAATTCCTTGTATCATAATAATATTCAGCTGTCATGTAATAGCATTGCATCGCCAACCAAAAACTTTGCGTTGTCATAGCAACAAATAATGTTTACGCATCACGAACAGAAGAATATTAGCATCAGCAAAACAGCGATTCATTTTTGAAGAAGCACATACATGCATATATTACATATAATGTACATATATTATTGACCTGTTTGTCTATAATTATGTTCTTTAATTATTGTATTCTTTTCTTGATTTGTTAGACCAGAGTGATATCTTTTTTCCATTCGGATTATGATCTTCATTTCCATAGATCAGGTCAGTATTTTTGCGAACTCTTTCGGAGATATCGGTGAAATTGTAAGGTATAGGGTATTCTACTGTTTTTTTTTTATAGCAATAATATTATATGCAGATTTCAAGAACCCTATTTTAAGAATTACAGCTGTAAGAAAGTATCTTTAGAAATGTACATATTTTATAATATCATTTTTGCACTGTTTTTTTTTATGTTTCTAAATTTCATTTCAAGGATATGCAAATAAAAAAAAACGGTAGCCTTTTACAGCATGCCATCTAAAAATTATGGCGTTTCAGAGTTATTTTTGATTTATATTCTGTGACATCGTTTTTTTTAAATATTTCCTCAATAATTAACTTAATTTTTAATATTGTGAGATAGAAGTGTTACTGTCTACTGAAGTATTTTTTATCCTCTACTCTATATACTTATTTTAATGATTCCTGAAAGACGATTTTCTAGTGTAAGTGTTTATTTTGAAAACGGGAATTTGTTTACGACGTACATACGAGTACATATACATATATATATAAGTGTATCTATTTCAGCAGTAGCGGAAGGGTAAGTTAATTAATATTAATTTATTTATATGTAATACAAAACATTTGTGACTCACACACATCTTACTTACAACTCTATTAGTAGGTGCACACCAGATTTCCTCTGGCTTGAGGAAAGGCTGATGCATGTAGGACGTTCTTCTGGAGGCCAACGCCTCGCATTCACACAAAATGTGTTTTGAGGTTTCTTTGGCCTCCTTGCAGAATCTGCACTTGTCTTCCTCCTGTAGTCCTATCCTACTCAGATGGTAATTGAGAGGACAGTGTCCGGTTAAGAGACCTGTAATCAGTGCTGTCGTTTCGGATTTTTGAATTGCAGTAGATTTATTTTCAAATTGCAGTAAATTTCATAAAATTGCAGTAAATCACATTATAAACGGTTATTTCCATATAAATCTATTTTTTACATCCTTAGTGTTTAGTTAAGCACAGCCCTACCTATTATCTGACGTCTGTTCTTCTAATTCTTTCATATGTCAATATCATAATCATACGTTTATGATTATTTGTTTCTGGATCTAAAATATGGAGAGGTAAATATGTAGAAATTTTCTTAATCTTAATCATTTCAAAACTTTAAAAAAACAATAATTGCTAAATAATAATTGAAATGAAAAAGAAAAATTTAAAAAAAAAAGTTTTTTTTTCTTCTTGAAATATACGCCCATGTTCTGAAATACATAAGACAAAGCAATTAGAATTGGCTCAGAGATACATGAAAGAATCTGAACATTTTTAGAAAAATATTTCAAAGGCGGATGAGAGCTCTTTCTAGTACCCTAGCAGCTTTGGGAGAAAGTTCCTTACACCTCCTTTGGATTGTCCTTTGGATGATCTGATTTGCCAATAATATTTCAGGTGCACATGCAATCTTTTCATAACTTACTTCTGGATTTTCCCTCACAACACATAGTATAATTCTATCTTGAAGTCTGCTGGCAACCCGTTTTCGCCCACTCCTTGCCCGATTTTGTATGGATCCAAAAGTGTCTTTTTTTCTAACGGGACTATAGACTGTTTGGCGGATAATTTTTTAAATTTTTGTTAATTATGTTGCATAAACTCCACATTAACATTTAAAAACCACTTTTGATCAAAAATACAGAGGCATTTCTTTGATTTTTACCATTTTGCACTAGTTTTTAATTTAATTCTGCACAGACAGAATTTTATAAACAAGCAGAAAACTATAATTCACCAAATTACCAACTTTTCTGTAAAAATAATAGTCCAAAACTGAACTTAATTTAATTTCGTTTTTTGTAAAAATACTTTTACCGTTGTAAAAATACTTTTGCCCCATGAAGTGATCACGTTATACCGTTATTTTTCCAAGAACTATTGAACATCTGGGCATGAAAATTCGCACAGTCTTTTTAGGCACTTGATGTAAAGAAATGAAAAAAAAAAAGTAAAATGATTCATTGGAAAATTAAAAAGTTATGTATGTAGCTTTTAATTTCTACTACGATAAAAAAAGTCATTGTAAAAATACTTATGCCCACCACTGTATATGACATTGTTGATGTTGATTCGAACTTGAGTTTGTTTGGTTTATTCTTGAAATAGGATCGGTGTTAGCTGTGTGTGGTATAGTAACTTGTAAGTAATATAGTAAAATAAAACACGAAAAGTACCAAAGCATTAAAATTGCAGTAGATCGAAAACAATTGCAGTGTTGCAGCAGATGGACATAAAATGCAGTAAAAACACTGCAATTGCAGCAGAACGACAGCACTGCCTGTAATGGTTCTTAGCTCCTTTCTACTGAGGTTGAGTAGTTTTTTGGGTATACTAGCTGAAGGTAAGATGAATTCCTTTGCTTGTAGATTTCCAGGGGTTTTTTTTCCATCGGGAGATGCATTTTTCCATTTCCCATTTTCTGATGTTGTTTTTTGTGTGGCTTCTGGGCAGGCCGCAGAAAGGTTCTGGTCCAAGGAAGTTGGAGTTGGCACCTTTTTTTCCTAAGGAATCTGCCAGCTCGTTGCCCTTTGATCCTTCATGTTCCGGAATCCACATTAAATATACTCTGTTTGTCCTAGCTAATGATTTAACAGTTATTAAGCACTCCAAAACCAATCCAGATACAATTTTGTATGAGTTGATGGCCTTGAGTGCTGCTTGGCTGTCTGAAATTATGTAGACTGTGGCTTTGTTGAAGCCTTTTTTTAAGCATTCAGTAGCGCACATGTCGATAGCCATAATTTCAGCTTGAAAAACTGATGGATATTTTCCTAGGGATTTATATAGGCTTCTTTTGGGGCCTGCTACCCCTGCTCCTATCCCTAATTCAGTTTTTGAACAATCTGTGTACCACAAGGACGCACCTTTTTCAAAGGTTACTTTGTTATTGTGCCACGATTCTCGATCTGGAAACAGTACTTCGAACGGCTTTTCGAAGATATACACTGTTTCTATATCGTCAGTCACTAGCTGAAGCATATGTGAGTATGGGTCTTACGATGGCTGTATAAGACCACATTTTTGGTCATCCTTAGCTTTATTTTCACCGAATATATTAAATATCTATGAGCAACGTAAATCAAAGAAAAAAACGTGATAAATATTAACTAACATAAAACTGAGAATCAATTTTCCCTGAAATTTTTTTATTCATTTGTTTATTTCTTCTTTCAAAAATATTATTCATAAACAAGAAAAAATTTTTCAAGTGGTACTACATTTTTAGAGGTGGCTGTTAAAAATGAGAAATGAGAGAGATAATTGTGATTTTAATAAAAAAATTATCATTTTTCTTTAATAATTTAATTTCTTTTAATTTTATGATATAACAATGTTTGGGAAAAATGTTTATTTAATAAAAATCTACAAATTTGTAGAACATTATAATTTGATATTTTTAGTAATTTGGGAGATTTCAGGAAAAATTGATTTTCAGTTTTATGTTACTAAATATTTATCACGTTTTTTCTTTGATTTACGTTGCTCATAGATGTTTAATATATTCGGTGAAAATAAAGCTAAGGATCTTCTATACATTTCATTTGAACATAATTTTCATGTAACTTTAATCACAACTTAGTTATAATTGATTAAAAACAATAAATTGTAATGTTAATTTGGTACTTTCAACACATACACAAAATGAGCATTAAGTCTTGGTACTATAGGAGTCGTTGGCCCAACACAAAATTTATTTTTATTTTTAAAACACAACAACAAAAATTTATTTTTGTTAAATAATAATTTACATATTTTGGAATACTTACCGTAAAAAATAATAAAATTTCAATCACTAAACTACACTTATCAAAATTTCTCAATACACTAATCAAATCGGCGATAACAAACGAAAAGATGTTTTAATGCAATGCAAAATGCTGAGAAAATGAAAAGTATTTTCTGCAATAGGGCTCAGGTATACATTATGCCTTCTACATATTAATTGCACAATACATATTGCATATCTACAGGCGATAGATAGTTTTGCGAGATTTTATTAGTGAGTGAACTGTACTATCGATCAAATAAATTAAATTTTATAACAAATACATAATAGTAAATAATTAATCGTTCTCATCTAATTGGTAAGTAAAAAACGAAATTCTGAAAGTACGTCATATCCAATTACAAACTATAAAAACTGAATGAATAATAAACTTAACAATCGCTAAAAAAAAAAAAAAAAAAAAAAAAAAAAAATTTCTTATTTCATTGAACATTCATTTTATTTTTATATAATAATATGTTTCTTCATTTTATCCAACAATCGATATTAAATTTAATAAATATGAAGTCGAAATACATATTAAGAGTTGAGAGTTTATAAAGAATTTTTAATTTATTTTATTTTATAATAGTTTTAATTTCTTTTTTCTTTGTCTTTTTGCAATAGTTCAAAAAATGTTTAAAAAATACATAATATAGTTTATTCTTCCAATTTATTTTATAATGTTGATTATATGCATTTTAATTATAAGAAAGAATTACATTGGAAATGAATTTCGAAAAAAAAAACTGAAAAAATAGATAAGTTGAAAATAACATATTATTTATTATAATAAAGATATATATAAGTAAATATGTATATAATTTGTAACTAGTTTCTTTTAATAAACATTTACGCTATTTATTTATTTATTTATTATTTCAATTTGAGTGAAAAGATCTATAAAGTTTTGAGCCTTTTGATAGTACATATATATTTTTCTTTTTTTTCAAATTCATTTTTTCAATTTAAATTGACAATTATTTTTGACTTTTTCTCTATATTGATATGAAAAATTGACACAGTTTCTACATACTTATTATAGTCTACATACATATTATGTATAGTATAATTATTTTATAGGAGATATTTTTTTAAAATTTTTTTTTCTAGGAGCTTGAAATTCAACATAAATATTTTAAAATTTTTCTTCAATATGCAAGATAATGAATAATTGATTATTATTTTTTTTTTTTTTGGTTTTTAATTAAAATACGTAAATTGTTTTTGTCATATACTTAAAACAGGAGATATATTGGTAACAGTCACTTTTATAATTGTTATTTCTTTTTTTTTTTTTTGTATCTATAAATTATTTTTTTTGAGTTTTTTTTTTTAAAAAAACATTTAACATTTAATAAGTTGTACATTTAAAATTTTTTTTATATTTTATTTTTTCTACTTTACACATACATTTATATTTTTTTTTATATTTTTTAATTATACTTTTTCTTCACTAAATTTTTTTTTATTTTTATTTATTTTTCATAGTACTTTTCAGTTATACTTAGGTATCCTATAGAAATTTGAAATTTCATTTTAAGGATTTTTTTTATCGTTAATTTTTATTTAATTTTTTTTTTTTTTTTTTTTTTGCTTTTCATTATTATTATTTCCAAAATTTTCTTATAGATATACAAATTTTACAGAAAATTTCTGTATGACAAATATATGTATTTTTTTTGTATCAGAATCAAATTCGTTCAATGCAAAAAATTTTGTTGTTGTTTTGTTTTTATTTTTTGTAAAAATTGTGATTTTTATCTTCAAAATGAAGTTTTACCAAAGATAAAATTTCCAGGTGCATTTGGATCTTCAGCAGAAAAATATTCGGTCCATAATTTTGCAAATTGTTCACGTGTTACTTCTTCTTCACCCTGAAAGTTTTTGAAAGTTAATAATAAGTTTTTATTATAATTTTTTTAAATGAATTTCTAGGAATAAAAAAAATATCCTAATTAAAATCAAACTTGTATTTGGCCCCTAATAAACAACTGAAATTCTCTCTTCATATTATCACATTGTACATTAACAGTAAAGCTGTCAGAAATAATCGACGAATTTACAAATCGTCACCTGAATTTTTAAATGTTCAATTCGTCACTTTTTGTACTATATGAGTTATTCATCAGCTTATATAGTATTAGCAAAGACTATATAAATTACCACCAGACATTTTATCGCAGTACATTGAAATAACGAATTTAAAAACAGCAAAAATACCTCCAATGTTGAAAGCTGGCCTCCAATCTTATCACTGTTTAAGCTCTTTCTTATTCTCAGGGTTTTTTCTTAATTTCTCTAATTTTAAAGTATATTCTCTTTTCTATATATTTTCCATGCAATACATACAAATTTTTTTAAAAAATTTGAGAAATTTTAACATTTTTAACTCAATCATTCTCATGTATCAAGCATTACAATATACAGAATCATATGGAAACAGCTTTTCCTTTTCTCCATATATTCAGTATACATACATACCATTTGGTTCAGTATAAAAATTTGTATGAGAAATTGAAAATATAGGATTTGAGAGTATATTTCAAGTATTTCAAGAAGAAGAAGTATACAAGTAGCTAATTTGCATATGATCTGCACACTTAGATAGAAACTTTTCGTCCCTCACACTTCCCGCACAGGTCATCAAATTTTAAAAAGTTTGCCTACATTCGAGCCAGTACCAAGTGTTCCTCTATATATGTTGCTCCGTGGTATTAGTACACAGCCTTATTATCATTTTCATTTAAAGATAGTAATGGCGTTATTATAGTTACATTGCATTATGATTGTCGATTAAAGTGAGCTTAGTCGAAAACCGCTTTTAAGTGGTTTCCTTCGAAAGATGCTGCCTTCTGCAGGAAAAGTCTAGAGAAGCAGTAGCAGCACTGTATTCAAAAAAGTCTTGATTTAAAAGGGTCTTATGTTGAAAATTAAATTTTAGAAAGTCTATATTGTGGGTTTTATTTCATTAGTCCGGTTACTTTTTTATATGCCTTCGTATACTCATTATTGAAAAAAGTTCGTGAAATTTAAATTCATTTTAGAAGTTCCAGAGCATATTTTTAAAGTTATCAAGAAAAAGTTATATAGGTAGAGTAAAAAATTCTAGAAACTAAAAATAAAAATTTTGAAATATGTATATAAATTATTTTTCTCATACATACCCTAGACATCTTTTTGAATGCTTCTTCACATTCTTTTTTATCTAAACCATAACTAGAACAAACTATGGCAAATTCATGGCAATCAATTGTACCATCATTAGAAGCATCTTCTAAATCAAACATAAAATTCATATAACTGAAAATAAATAAAAAAAATAGTTATTTACCAATTACCATAAATTATGGAATGCAATTATCATTTTATAATTTTGAATTTTTTTATTATACATTTATTGAAATAATTATAATTCAAATTTTTTGTCATCCTTTGTAAATTAAGAATAAAGTAATTTTAGGTTTTCTTTAGAAGCTATACAAAATTTTATAATATCTCTTTTGTAATTTTGTTTTGCTACATCAATTATAATTTCTTTGATTAAATTTCAAATTATTTATGTTTTCGAATTTTTTTTTTTGTGGAAATTTATGTTAATTTGAAAATAAATAAATACTCTTTGTTTAATCAGCTTATTTTGTAATCCGATTGATTTTGTTTTAAATTTATTGTGACTAATAAAAAAAATATATACATATATGTATATGTATATTGTATATATTTTCAAATATCATAAAAAAAAAATTATTAAGGGAAAAGTAAATTTATGTGCCTAGAGGTTTAACATCAAAATCACAAATTTTACAATTTACATGCCATTAAAAAAAAATAATGAAAAATAAAACAAGGAGGAGAAATTTGAGCGACAAAGCAAATATTTAAATTTCGAAATTAAGGTATGTATTTAAATAATACATACATGAAGAAAAAATCCATTATAAATATGTACATGAATATTGAACATAAATGTAAACCATATCCAATTACAAAAAAAAAAAAAAAAAAAAAAAACAAGAAAACGGATAAAAAAATCAATCCTTAAGGAAAATTTATTGTTTGATTTTAACATGTAGGTATGTACATGTAGTAAAATAAAACGTAAATAAATTTATTATTAAAAATATTTGAATTCGTGTATTTTCTTTCATTTTTAAATTTATTTCTCAAATTTCCATATTTCTGCAGGACATTCAAAAACGAGTACAATGATATTCTTACATTTTGTAATTTCTAACAATTTTATATCACCATGATTCGTACATATCATGACAATTTTCATATTGAAATAATTGGTATACGAACACATTATTTGCACACATTTCAAATACACACATATACAATATTTGTATATTAAAGATAATAATTTTTATGATGAAATGTTCACTTGATTTTATATTTTATACCTACTATAAAATTTAAAAGATTTAAAAAGCATTTTCATTTTATATATGCACTCTATTACTACAAAAATTAAGTTTATCCTTTTTACTTGTAGTAAAATAGTAATAAAATTTGAAATTCCTTTTGAAAATGTTAAAATCATGTATGTATGATATATTTTTTGTTGTTTTTAAGCTAAAAGCAAATTAAATTAACAAAATTTTTAAAAATAAAAAATTTTGAAAAAAAAAAAAATAAATGTGCAAGTATCCTTTATTTATCATGGGTGGGTATTTTTCAAATTTTATTTATAAAAAAATCCAATTAACATAACAGTAATCCAAATACGTTATATATACATACAATAAACATTTCTTTTTTAAAGCTCATAATATTTATTTTCCTCACCTTTAAAATTATACGACGAACATCATGAGTATAATATACATACTTAAAATAAGAGTGACATTTATTAGCCTTAAATGAAAAATACATCGTAAAATTTTTTAATGTTCTTTAAGAACCTTCCACAAATAAAAATGAAAACGTGTCGTATTTTGTATATTTATTGAATATGTCTTTTCATGAAAATTTTCCTTAAAAAAAAAGAGAAAAAAAGACAAATTTTAATTTGCCAAAGGTAAAAATTTCTATTAAATTATTAGGTATACTTTTTTTTGTGGAATTTGTGAATTGTTTTATTTATAATAAAAAATGAAGAAGAAAAACAATTTTCGATGAAAAATTTATGTGTCAAGCATGTGTTATTTTTATGTCTTTATTATATTTTCGATTAAAATAATACACGTTGCATGTTCAATAAATCTCTTTTAAAAATTATATACATAGGTACAAAATACATATAAAATTTTCTCCTTTCTATGTAAATTTGGACTTTTTTTTCCAAATTTTTAATAATTTAAAAAATTAATTAAGTTTTTTTATGTCACTTGATTTTTTTATTGCACACCATTTTACAGATATTTTAAATAATGCCATCAGTCAATGAATGATAAGGATTTCTTTTTTTTATAATTAAATTTTCTTCTGACTTTTTTGAAAACTTTATGATGTCAATGTTTATTGTCTAACTCAAAAATAATGTTTTTTTTTTTATTATCAGATTGTCAAAAGGACAAATTAACATTACTGCATTTTGTTAAAAGCATACCATCTGATACCTCTGAAAGAAATAGAAAAAATTGAAAGAGATAGGAGAGTGCTTTAATGAATATTATGCTAAAGCTCAGTCGAAATTTATTTCAAAATTTCAGACAAAAATAGCGTTGTCACGTATTTTTCTTTTATTTTCATAAAGTGCTACTTTTAAGGTTCTTTACGATCCCTACTTTTTTATATTATAGAGCATGTCGTGAGAATGCAATAAAATGCAATTAATGCGAACCGCACTATCGCTTAGGCTTCTATTAATACGCGGATAAAATCAAATAAAAGATAGAAAAATTCCTTATTCAAAAATATACATACATATCTAAATCAAAATCATCAAAAATGATGTTACGTCGTTTGTAGTAGTAAGACGTTATTATAGAATAGTCCAAACTGTTGAGGAATTTAAAAATAATTTAAGGAGATTTTGTATCAAATACGCCGTTTTACTCAAAAGTATTTTCTAAATTTCGCCAATTAATTAGTTAGTTTTAAAGTAAGACATGAATTTGTTAGGAGTGCAACAACTCTCCCATCATTCGAAAATGACACGTTTGACGTTTTATCAAATTGTACAAATAAATGTTATGTTTCAATTAGAAAAAATATCAGCAAACTTTGCCATGGTTGTTTTCAACTTTTGTTTTCTTATTTTGTCATTTCAGGACGTTATCGACTTCTATAACTTTTCAAAGTTTTTCCAGTATGGTGTTTTGTTTTTATCAAATGAACACTTGTTAATTTGCAAAAAGTACACATCATACCTAATTTGAAAATTTTTTTAAAAATTAAAGTCAAAATATAAACTTAAATCTTTAAAAATTATATGGAACCATATTGTGTATATGTATACATTAATTCTCCACAGTAATTATGTTTTATATTGTTTTATAATTTTTTCAAAAATAATTTTCTTATTTTAAATAAAAAATTAAAATTTAATTATAAAATGTAATTGAAAATGTGTTAAGTTAATTAAATATTAAATTTCATTAAATGGTAAATGTTCTCCTTTAATAAAATTTTATAGTAAAATTGAAAAAAAAAAAATGAGAACGAAAAAAAGAAAAGAGAATAAACAAAACAAACATATGACTAAAAAAAAAAATTACCGTTGTTGCCAATCTAAAACAGTACTAGGATCTTTTGCATATGCATCCCACATGTTACACCATTCTTCAACTGATACCTGAAACAAATACAGAAAAAAAATCAATGCAAAAAATTAAACAATGGTATATGAAAGAAAAAAAAATTTATAAAATAAATGAAATTAATAGGTAACGAACAATATCGATTGAAACGTTATATGAACAATATTGAATTCTACATAATTGTATGTACCTACATATACCTATTTTATAGTTTATATTATACATATACCTGTAGATGTATATATAAAAACTTTATCTACAGAACAAAAATATACTGATAATAATAAATACATTATATGGCAGTAAAAATGAATGAAAAATAACAAGAAAAATGGAAAGAGGGAATAAAAATATCTGTTATAGAATGAAATTGTTGTCATTTGCAAACAAGAAAAAAAAAACAATACATTCTGCAGATAAGAACGAGATAAAGGCAAAATTGACAATTCCAATTTATTTCTTTATTTCATATTATATCATTATTTTATTTTCTTTTATGCTTGATAAATCATATTTGATAATAAATATTGATACAAGTTAAAGAAATAAATACCTTCACTTACTAAACATTTTATTTTTCTAGTTTTATCAACCAAAAATCTATTCTGTGAAATTAAACAGATAAATTTAAAAAGAATGACAACAAATTTACCTTGAAAATGAATTAAAGTCGTTATTTTAAAAATTTTCAATGTAACCTAATGTTTGCTTTACAAGTGCAAAACTAGAAATATTGACCTTGAAACCAAATTCGTCCTTGTGTCCCTTGTGTGCTTATACTTTCATTGCACATATCTTTGACCCTTGACGATCAAAATTCAAACTAGCATTAATTGTCGTACACTAAATGCCACGTTGTCATTATACTAGCAATTATAAACTGCGTGCTACGGTTTTAAGGGCACGTGGATATTAAAATGTTTTATCTCAAATAAAACAAGTTGTGAAAATTGTAAAATTTTATAAAAAAATTTTATTTCACTTAAGGTAAAATTTGATAAAAAAATTGCATCGAAAATAAAAAAAAAAATTATACAGAAGACATATCTATACGCTTATCAATTCGCACATGTTAAATTCTGCATGAAATTTAAACTTTGAATTCTCCAGAGAATTAAGATTCTTACAGCGAAATCAATATGTATATGCATGTATGATATGTATAGTATATGTAAAAGTTTCAAAAATTTATAGATAACATCTATTATTCTTGTGGTTTACTTATGTGCGTTATATAGATTAATTAACTTTGTTTTGCTATTATCATTCTTATTATTTATAAAAAAAACTTTTATCTTAGATCTTAGAAGTTACATGTGGTTACTGGCAAACAAAATTTTAAAATTGTATGTAAGTACATATACATTATGTATATTCAGGGCCGGCCCAACCTAATTTTTCGCCCTGTTCGAAGAACAAAATTTCGCCCTTATTCTGTTTAAATTTTTAATGAATATTAAAATGTTCAAGCCGTTTCCACACCACTCTTGGGTAGACTTTCAACTCACATTTCACATTTCATATTTTGAAAATAAATCAATTTATATACATAATAATACATACTTTCATATAATTCGAATTATATACGGAACTATTTATATACATACATACAGCCTTGAAAATAAAAAAAGTTATTGCAAACTGTTCAAAATAAAATCTTGCTCCTATAGTATTATTCGATCTTCATTAGAGATGAAAAAACCCATGAAAAAAACAATTTCGTTGGATTTTTTCATATTTTTCCGGATTTTTTCATAAAAATCCTGTAGTCCTGGAAAGGAATTTTTGTAGTTTGTAATTTGGCACAAGATGTGTGAAACACCCTGTACACCCAAATTTCATTAAATATCATAAATTTACCTACTTACTTCAAAAAATTGAAAAAAAACCATTCAAATGAATGTATGTACATATATCTTTTTCCTATGATTATGAAAAAAACAAATGTTTTTTTCCTGTTTTTTTTCCGCTTTTTTGGAAAAAAACCGATAAAAAGCAACGGGTGAATGTATTTTTCATTTGTGAAAAAAGCATTTAAAAAGCGGCTTTTTATGAAAAAATCCGGAAAAATATGAAAAAAACGGAAAAAAACAATTTTGAAAAAATCGGATTTTTGCTTTTTTCATCTCTAATCTTCATAAAAACAAACAACAACAAAAATGCTATACACACAGTATTAGGTTCAATTTCAAATCTTGCACAGTCTCTGCTTTATCATTCTATATGTTTCGTATGGGCGCTACAAAAACAACAATATATAGCAAACTGTTCAAAATAAAATCTTGAACCTATAACCAAAATAATTCAAATTCAAAATAATATGAATTTAGAAGAGACGGACAAAATTTTGAGGGGATAAGACAGCACAAAAAAGGAAATGTGTGTAGCATTTTTGTTGTTGTTTGTTTTTATGAAGATCGAATAATACTATAGGTTCAAGATTTTATTTTGAACAGTTTGCTATATATTGTTGTTTTTGTAGCGCCCATACGAAACATATAGAATGATAAAGCAGAGACTGTGCAAGATTTGAAATTGAACCTAATACTGTGTGTATAGCATTTTTGTTGTTGTTTGTTTTTATGAAGATCGAATAATACTATAGGAGCAAGATTTTATTTTGAACAGTTTGCTATATATTGTTGTTTTTGTGGCATTCATACGAGACTTATGTTCATAGTAGATGATTCTGTGGTCACAAGCACTAACCGCTTAAGTCTGAAGATGCTTATGTCGACTTAAGTGGTTTGCAAATGTGACCACAGAATTGGTTCACACAAAAATAAAAATCTATGTATATAAAATTTTAATATTATGTAAATATTTATATTGTTCTAATGGCGCCCCTCTAATTTTGTCGCCCTGTTCAGCTGCTCTGTCTGCTCATATGTAAAGGCCGGCCCTGTGTATATTTAAATGTTACCAACTGTGTTTACTTACATAGAGTTAGTAACAGTTTAAAAAAAACAAACAAAAAAACAAGTAAATAGAAAAGAAAACCAAAACGACAGTAAAATTGGTAAAATTATGATAAATAACAAAAACCTGAAAGTAATGGTGAAAACATTTATTACACACACACACCCATACATAGATATAATAGGTATGCAATCAAAAATAATAAGATAATTATTTTCAAGAAAAGGGTTTTCGTTCGTATATGATGAGAGAAATGTTTTTTGTTAAAGAAAATAAAAATGAAAAGAATAAAAGTTTTTAGAGATTATGTACATTTTAAATTTAAAAGAAAATGAAAAAACAAAAACAACAACAAAAAGTTCATTGTTTTCTTTACCTTCATTTTTAATAATGTTTTGGTTGGGTAATTATGATTGTAAATGTAGAATTAAAATAAAAAGCTTTTTATATAAATAAATAATTTTTCAAACGAAAAAAAAAAAAAAAAAAGGATTTAATCTGACAAAATGTTAATGTTTTATTTAATCCTTTAAAAAGTCTGTCTGTTCACATTAATTACATTTTATATGTCTTTAAAAGTAAACTTTGATGTTATGATTTTTTTTTATATTATTGTTGAGTATCTTAAAGTGATTTAAATCTTTAGTATGTACTTTTTTTTGTTTATAAATTAATTTTTGATGGAATTTTCTTGATGAATGATTTTTCAATTAATTTTTCCATTTGACATATTAATTCATAAAAATTATTTTCACTTCATTTTTTATTTAAATTTTCTTTTTAAAGTCACAACAAATTTGGTTCACACATTTTAATTAAAAGCAAAAGATATTTTGACAAATGACTTTTTGTTGTTTTATTATACTATACGTATGTGTGTATAGTATTTATACTATCGTATATGTATTTACGAGTATATACATTTTTTTTTTGGTAATCATAATTAAAACTTTTAAATTGGTTCAATTAGAAATGATTGATTCCTTATTGTTAGAAAATGTTAAATGTGTATTGGATATAAATATAGATACATATATGTATGATATTACATAACATTATGTACTATTCTTATATCATTATTGTAATATATTATATATCATTATTATTATAAGACACAAAAAGAAACAAGGACATGAGAGCAAAATCGTCAGATTCGAGATGTTGTAAGATGGGTTAAAATAAAATGAAGGACCTGGAGAAGAGAAACAATGTGGAAAGATGACAGACTTTCAAAAATTGCCAAAAACGGAAAACTCAAGAGCTTTAGATTACTTGGACAACTTTCAGAACGATGATATGAATGTTGAATAAATAATGTCTCAAGATTAAACACTGTTCAGAAAAACAGAAATAAGAAGTACTATACATATAGTTTTTCTCAAATTTTTATATTCTGGTATTCAAGCCGTTTACTTTGACAATAGCTTAATTTAATCTTGTTTGGTTTATGATATGTACAGTACATACATATTTAAGATGTTTTATTATAGTTTTCATATAGTTTTCACCTAAGAACGTAGATTTCGCTGGAAAATTTTAAAGGATAATGTCACATAATACGTTAAACATTTTCAATAGTTAAAAGAACACGTGAACAATTTTTATTTGAAATTCACTTAAATTTAGATCACTTTCAAAGTAAATGGCTTTTTTAATTTTATTTTTGAACGTACTTCGAATCGTATGCAAAAATCCTCGTTCCATTGATTGGACTTTTTCACAAATGTTTTCTTCAATGCAGCTCATCTATAAAATCGGAGAAAAGTACTAGATATAGCTAAAATTCTCCGACTTTAATTCAGGTATTAAATATTAATTACAAAAATGTTATAACAAAAAGTCTTCAGATTACTTTGGATACGTTTCAGACAAGTTTGAGTAATTCCAAGCTCTTGACAACGACTTCATGTAGATATTTCTTGTTTTTGATCAACACATTTCTAGGTAGAGTTTGTTGAAAATTAAAAGCGAATGATCTGCGCATGCTATATATTCTATACTATACACAAAAAGTTTACATACTAACGCAAAAATTCTCTAAAAAAAATATCATATTATCTCTCTGCGCATAGTTATACCCAGCCATATATTGAAAGACTTTCAATAAAACGCTTTTTTTGGGAACGGCAAAACAAGTTTTGAATGACAATATTTTAAGTAAAACGGCAAATAAATAAATGTACATAATGCTCTCTGATAAAAAATAAATTTAATGATGGAATACTAACATTCAAAGTAGAATTTAAAATAAGATACTGGGTATCGGTATCGGTATCGGATCTATGGTATCGATACCTCGATAGTATCGGGACAAAAGTATCGATAACCGATAGTATCGACCGATACTATACAAAGGAAAAGAGAAAATTCGATGAAAATATGAAAATAAGGTTTTTTTTTTTTTTTTTTTTGAGGATGTAGTCTCGAAATTAATAACTTTGTTGTTGTCTACAACGTACTCGTTCTCGTTTCCTGGTGGCTCCTTTATTTTATATAGCTTTTGTACCACCAATTCGAAAACTTAGCACTGCTGGTATCGGGTATCGGGAATCGGCCCAAAAGTATCGATATCGGTAAAAGTATCGGAGACTGAGTAGATTAACGAGTACTCAGTATCGTAGTATCGGATCAAAAGTATCGATTCCTCGATAGTATCGGTGGTATCGTGACGTCCCTGCATATGTATGTATATGTTACAGCGAAAAAATTACTTAATTTACTTATAAATTGTAACGTGACTTTTGGTCTACCCTGTGTTATCCTGAATATATGGAACAATAACAATAATTTTCTCTATTAATTATCATTTACATACTGGTATATATTGTATACGCACAATATTATTACGATAGTTAATTTATTAAGAATTTCATATGTATATGTACATATCGTTGGTTTGCAAGAAAAGTGGCACAACTTAAAATCGAAATTTTTCACAATCGAAGTTTTAAAATAATGATTCAGTTCAATATTGTATAATAATATATAATATATTGTGTTCAATTTAACAACTCATGTTATTAGTAGAGTATAATGTTAACAAAAAAAATATTAGACTGTTTAACCAGATACAATGCCTCTTTTTTTTGCATCCTCGAAAATTCACGTTTTTGAGATGTGCCACTTTTCTTGCAAACCGACGATATGTACTTACATATATACATACATTATGTACTACATACCTATGTATATCAAATATTTTCAATATATAAGTATTTCATAAATAAATTCATAAAACCACATATTAAATCAAAACTCATATTTTCTAGAATCAAAGAATTTATTAATCTTGAAATAATTCAATAGAAAATTGTGTGTACCATACTTTGTATAATTATTAAAACAATTTTTTTGCGGTAAAATATTTTTGTTTATATTTGCAAATAGAAATATAACATACGAGTTCTTATGTAGAAATAGACCATATGTACATATGTCGATACTTTTATAAGTACGTACTCGTATGTATTTATAGTATTTGTGAAAATTTTGTATCAAATGAAGACAAACTTGAGTGCGGGTCCATTAAAATTTTTGTTTATATGGTTATGCAGTCAACTATAGAAATTATTTTTCCCAAGTGGTTTACTATATCGTGTAGAATTAAAATAGAGATAAATGCATTTTCAGCATTAAAGATACAACATATAACAACCAATATACGAGTTGAATGTGACTAAAACAGAATTAATAGTTATAAAATAAAATTAAATATTGATTTTATATTATAATAGGTACATACACATACATACATACATATACATATGTATGTAGTGGGCATACATATGAATGTATCTGCAATGAAAAGATGATATACAATATTAAACATAAAATGATTCTTATGGTAAACGGAGAAGAATAAATATTTCATTTATACATATGAATGTACTCGTACATACATATATAGCAGGAATGTTGGTGTGTAAACTTGTCGATTAGTTGAGAATTGTTCATTTATTATGTGTTTTCAATTTTATAAAGGTAAAATTCAGTTTATTTAATGATTTGATAATAAAATTTAGAACATTTACTAACAATTCACAGATTTACATTATTATATTGTATGAATATCTATAAACCTATTTAAAAAGAAATAAAACAAGATGATGATGATGAGGATGTTGGTGACATTTATTATTATGTAAATTATTAAAAAGCAAAAAAAAAAAAAACATTCGTGTATGTATATGTATATTGATTTTCATTTCAAAAATAATTGTGACTATTATTAATTATGTACATTACCAAAATTTATGTACGAATTTGCATAATAATAAAGCAAAAAAAAAAAAAAATCCTTTTAAGTATTTTTCTGTTGTTATAAAAGTTATGAATAACTTTATTATTTTAGCTTTTAAAATGTTTTTTTTTTTCATAATACGAGTATAAGGTAAAATAGCCAATAATGAAATGATGGGAAAGAATGTTATTTTACGAAAACAAATATAAAAAAAGAAGTTGAAAGTAATAAAATTTTTCAATATACATACGCAAAACTTTAATGTACTACTATATTTTCCAAAATAATAATCGGTACACAATCGGGTAACTCTGAAAAGTTCTAATAAAACTATGCACGCCAGAGCTCATTATGTAAAATGATAAATTTTACAAGTTAATTGTCGCCGTATTGAAAAAAAAATTATGTATTTGAAAAGCCTTAAAATTACTATTTTCTCTCTTAAGTTTAAATTGTTTTCAGACGAACAAAAGAAATATAAATTTTACTTAAGTTTATACTTTTAAATTTTAGCATAGTTGAAAATTATTTTAACAAACGATTTTGCGGTCGATAGTCCACTCGTAGCTCTAATTCTGTTTTTATTAATATTTAGCAGCAAAATTTAAAAATAAAAATTTAAAAAAAAAAGGTTTCATAAAGCTTTGTGTTGACAATCGGGTATTTTACCCTAGATTGATTCAAAAAGTTCAACAAATTAATTGTTTTTGAGAGCTATATCAACATCATTACAGTGATATTTATGATCAAAAGTTAATGTAAGTATGTATGTAATTAGCATTAATTATTAATTAGAAGCACAATTATAAAACAATATTTCTTACCATTTTTTATATGTATATACACAATTTCTTAAAGGTTCAAAAAACCATTATCAATTTAGTTACTAAGGTTATTAAAAAAAATGTATTTTATAACAAAGTACAATATATGTGACATGTGTCATACTTATCTATCTAAATATTCTATAAGATCAAATCATTCTCATAAAAGAAACACTTCTATTTTCTAAATGAATTTTTTTCCTATACGGAATTTACAGATAAATTCTCACTTTGTACATATAACCTACACATACATATAGTATTTTTTTGTTGTATAAAATGTTAAAATACTTATTTTCCAGTATTTATCAAAAGAATTTATCTACTCTTATCTGTGGGTAATCTTATGTTGAATATACAGCAGTTAGTATGTAATGTACAAAATTGTGTATATAAAGCTTTTCACTTCAATATACTCGTATGTATATACGATATATGTATATGTATATCCTTAAGATTTAAATAATAAGAATTGTAGACCACAAAAAGTACATATTTTTTCAAAAGGCTCTTTTTTTATGGATCTCTTCATATTTAGTAAATTTATCGAATTTTTATTTTTATATGAGAACTTGACAACAAAACTTTTTCAATGTAGGATGTTTCGTAGAAAAAAAAAGGCAGAATACAACACAAGGATTGAAAGAAAAGATATATGAATTGAAAAAAATGGAATCTTTTGGTTTTTATGCTGCTTTTCAAAAATCGATTTTATAAACAGCCCCTTAATTTTCTTAAAGAATCTTTATGTCTGTAGTTATGTATATTACAGAAAGAAATTCAATCGTTTTAACACTTATCCGTCAATGTGAGTACGTTTTGTAGACCATTTAAATTTTTTATTCAAATATCTTTGAAACGTGTAGCTTAATTTATTATTAATTTACGTAGGATATTTCTTTTTTTTAATTGATACATCTTTTCTAAGTGTAAGGTACATAAACATACGTTTTTTTCGATATCGGTCAATAAAGAAGAGAAAAAAAAATAAAAAAAGACGTTAATATCCTTGTTGTCATGTAATTTGAATTTTTCCCAACAAATTCAGAAAAACAAAATGTTTAGTTTGTATTGAGAAAATAACACTTTAAATAATATTCTGTCAAAATTTCAACTTTTTACTTCCACGCTACTTAGATTTTTATATCTTTTTATTTGCAGGCATTCACAGGTATCTTTTTTTCCTTTGAAAGACTACAAGTAGATAAGGAATAGAAGTTTATCGTTGACATTAATATTAAACTTGTCTGCTAAATTGATGTTTTCACTTAAAAACAGTCTTTTCGAATGAGAAATCCATATTTCAACAATTTATTATTTAATTCACTAAAACGCACTGTTTGTATTTTAAACACCCTATGAACATATATGGGCTTAAGGATATTTTTTATATACATAAATAATAAAATCTAAGCACATACATACATATATAATATACATATCTTTCCCAAAGGAACAACATTTTATAATTTTACATATGGAGTTAATATAAAGCTCATGTACAATCTACACAAAAATTTAAGAAAGATTCTTTTTCATTTCATTTTATTTTCTTAACTTCATTCTTTTTTACTTCCGTTTTCTTTTATAGATTGATAGAATAAATTTAATATGAAATTTCATGAGACATTATTTCCTTTTTTTCTGTATACATATATGTGTATTTTTTCATCCGGACAACATTTTTTTCTGTATGAGTATGTAAACAATTTTTTTCAGTCTTAAAGAAAAAAAATTCTTTTTTTCTTTCAAAAAAGTGTAATACATACATATTTTTTTACTGAGAACGTTATTTTTTAGATTGTAGTGTAAAAAATAAAGAAAAAAATACTTTTTTAAATGACATATGTATATACAAACATTTTTATGTATTTTGATATAAAGTGCTGAGATTTCTATTGAAAAAAAAAAATTACGTAAATTTTTTTTTCTTTTATAATCGTAAAAAAAATTTGTACAAATATAAGAACATTATCAATCAAATAAAAATTTGAATATACAATTCGTTCTGTGTTTGTAAAAATCTGTGTAAAAATCGTCTTTTTAAACGAAAGAAAGGAAAAATTCAAGTAATGTTTTAATTTTTCACTATTAATTTAGAATTATTATACTTTTTACTAAATTTTTCTCTAAAAATTTAATTTTAGTTTTTAAATCTCAAATAAAAATGAAATTTATAAAATTGTTTAAAATCTTCTATCATAATTTTATTTTATTAAATTGGTTGAGCATAAACTATAAAGTATATTATTATAAAATTTTCATTTTCGTTCTAGAAAAACTATTGTTCTATCGTGGTAATATAGAGTTTTAAGTCTTTAAGTCCAATTTAAGACAAATTAACTTTATAAATTCTAAATCATAAAGTTTTTTGCCAGTCATGCGAGTCGGTTATTGGTATTTATTAAATTTTTACGAAATTATTAAAATTATAATCATCGCCACTTATTATTGTATTTTAACAATTTTTAACGGAGACATAATAATTATTTGATATTTAATCAATTGACAGTCATCAATGAGTCAGCTATGCATGTATTGTGAAATTCTTTACCAATTTGTAAGAAATTGCCAGCTAGAGTTAGCTCCTAATCATTAATTATGAAACTAGTTCTTTCTAATAAAAAAAGGTACTTCATGAATTTATACTATACCAAATGTGTTAATTGTAATGAACGGGAAAAATACATTATTAGCAGGTAATCGATTGCCATTATTATGAACTACCTTCAGAATTGTTTCTACAAGTACTTTTTGTTTCTATAAGATAATTTTTAGACAAAAGTCACTCAGCTCTTTTGAAGACAACCCTAATTGTTTATCAATTTAAAAATTCCTTAGCTCATTAATTAAGTAGTAGGGTAACAATAATTAAATGCAAACATTTTTAAACATCCATTTTGGACTTAATTGACTTCTTTCTTGCTGTACATTCATGATTTTGTGTATCTAAAAGTTTTCTAGTTTATAAATTTTCTATTTCTGTTAAAAACTATAATAGAGTTTTTCAATATAAAGTCAAGGATAATAAAAATTTCACTTATTTTATTTTCCTTTTTTTCTCTCTTATTTTGTTTTTTATTTTTTATTTTAGCACATAAAATTCATGAAAAAAAAAAAAATTGCAATAACAGAAACATGATACGTATGCTAGCAATTTTCATTTCGCGATAATATTTTTGTTTTTATTTTATTTAGTTCCTTTTTGTAAGTAAGGAAAAATGAAAGTGAGGAAGGGAGAAAAATATAGAGAAATAATGTTATTTTATTATTATATTCGTCTGAAATTGTTGAATGATGAAGTGTCATAACAAGGATAAGTTTTTCAGTTTTTATGATAGTTTTCTGTCATCATCTATACATATATGAAAGTCTATTTTAATAATAAACAATAATAATAATATTTATTCAAGGATACGATAAAATATATCATGATATATCCTTATAACTATTAAAATACATTAAAGAAAATATAAAACTTCAATGATTTATTTTCAATTTAATATAAAAGTGATAAAAAAATATAAATGTTTATGTTTTTATTGCAGTTTTTTAAATAATTTAAGGGAAAAAAATAAATGACATTATGTTGATGTAAACTTAGAAGTTAACTTTTTTTTTATGATATGCATTTTTATTATGTTATAATAAAAATGAAAAAAAAAATATAAAAGGTAAATTTGAATTATATTTCTTGAAAATTTATTTATTTATTTTTTTTTTTCAAATTTATTTAGCTGTTAAAAGGATGACTTCATATTTAGATATTTAGACTTTTTTAAAACATCATCAAAAATGTCATATTTTTGAAACACGTGCTTATTTTTTTTCTTTATGGAGGAATTTTTTATTATAATAATAAAAAATTGAACAAAATAAATCAAAGGTAGATGTACGTTGGAATTACACATTCAAAATATACGATAAAAAAAAGTGGGAATGGAGGGGTGAAAAACAATGATTTATAATGTATTCAAGAATGATATATTTCCGTTGGGAATTTCATCTTAATTATAGAAATGTTTATTATTATGTTTTGCATCAAAGTACATACTTAACAATTTTTTGTTGATAATGTCTAAATCAAATATTACGTAAAATATTTTCATGTAAATGCGTATATTTTGGTATATATTTCATTTTTTTTTATGTTTTTGCTCTTTCAAAAGATAATTTCTAGCAGAAAAAATACTTTTTTATGTGATAAATGTATCTTTTTTTTTTGTGTATGGTAGCTATATTAGATTTTATGAATCTGGTCATTGGAAAATCCATTTTATTTTGTGTATATGATCAACACATGCCAACCCTTACTTTTATAATTTTGATGTAATAAAATCATTTTCTTTTTTGCCTCAATTGTCTATATGTGTATGTGTTGTGTTTTTCGCTCATGTAAACTATAATGTGATGATATCAAGAGTTTGATAGGTATATGTGTTTTACAGGATAAGACGTGTTATCATCATCTAGAGATAAAAACGTGAATAACATTTACAAAAACCATAAAATGTGATATTTTATATTATATGTATATTGTAAATTTATATGTATTTATAATCTATAAAATCTATATGTATACATATATATACATATATAAGATATTAGATATCTCTTCATGATGAAACGGTTTATTGGCAAAAAATAAAAAAAAATAAAAAAAAGTAGTCTTTATGGTCCAGACGACATCAAAGTGTATATGTACTATTACGTATTTTCAAAGAAATCTTCATTTTTATACTGTTCATAATAGTGATATAAGAAAAATGGTATGTCTATCTTATTGAAAAAAAAAAAAAAACTAAAAAGAATTACAAAAAAAGAAAAGGATATCATGTAGTGTGATCATAATGAATAAAGATTAAAATGAACAACGAAGTGTAATAGTTTTTTTTCCCTTTTGTCATAACGTTTACACTTAATGGTTGAATCGAAGAAAATTTTCCCTTATAATTTCTTTTGTCACAGACCAAAGAGAAAAGCTGTAATAATAAAAAAAAGGTACCTCTATAATAATATGTATGTATGTACATAACAGAAAGTTTCTATGAAATAATAAGAAATTCTTTAGTGTTATTATACATGCAATGTGTGCTTGTAAGTGTAACTAAAGAGTTTACGGATGAACTCGTATATTGAAAGAAAAATAAAGCATGTGGTAATTTCAATAAAAAATTGATTGTAATTATTTCAGAAGTGAATGGCTTTCCTTTCCATTTTAATTTTTTAAAGTATGATATGTTTCATACATGTATGTATGTATAAAAGTAAAATGAAGTACCTATAATGATGATACTTATGTAGTTTATTTTTAATGTTGCCATCTGATTTATTTATTACAGTTAATAATATTTTGTGTCTTTCGAAAAAGTGTAGAAAATAAAATTTTAATATTAAATTTAAAATTGAGTGCAGTAATAATTTTTAATAAGCATATTGATGTTTGATAGGGTTAAATAACACTTTATATTTTACAGTTTTTAAATGAATAGTGTTTTGAGTTCATTTACTTACATGAAATTTCAGATGAATTATGTATGAGAAAAATTAGTAAGAAAAATATAATTTACAAATTTAGCTACACATAATATGTATTTTCGAAAAAAAAAACATCGGTCTTTCATATGTTAAAATGACATTTTTGAGAAGAAAAAACATCGATCGTCCATGCGTTAAAAGAAATTAAAAACACATTGAAATATATAACCAATATAACACAATTTTTTTAAACGAGTTAATAACATGTATGTATATTAATAACATCACTGCAGATTCGGAGAAAACATTCTTTTCCAGCTGGAGCATCCATTAACACTTTGTTTCTTCACACCCCTCTACCTTATGTTTTGCTAATAATTAAAAAAACGTATGTACTTTTTACATAATTTTCTTTATTCTATGTAAGTTTGTGTGGTGTCATTTTTGTCATAATCAAAATTGGATATGTTTTATTTCCATTACATTTCACGATTCACTTTGCTTTTAGAGGTTCTGAAATTTTGTTTGTTCATTTAAAAAACTTTCGAACTTACTTTTTTTGAAACTTTCAGGATGTTTGCACAAAAAATAGTTTTGAATTAGTAAAATATTATAAAAGTGGTTTTTCTTGTCATTTTCCAGGTCAGGTGAAATAATAGAACAAAAGAAAAATATGTTTTTATTTTATTTATATACATATTTACATAATTTCTTGTTGTTGTAGAAATATTATGTATGTTATACATACACTAAATATGTTTTTACTTGATAACTACGTAACTACAACTACCACCTAAAATATTATAACTTTTGCTTAGTATTGTTTAAATTATTAAGAAACAAACAATTATGACGTCAGAAAAAATTGGTGAAACTTTAATAATCATTTTATTTATTTATTTTTTTTTCAAATAAAAAAGAGAAAAAGTCACTTTGAATCTGTATGAATGATTTATGAGATAAAGAAAAAAAAAATAAATACGATAAATTCTTGAAAAATATGAAAATGAACGAAAAGTTTTTTAAATCTTTAATCATATTAAACTTTCAAAATTGAGCCTAATGAATTTTATAACTTAATTGAAGCATATAATTCAAATTAGATATTCCAATGTTAGGGTGAATAATGATTTTTTTCTTCTTTTTTTTTCAAGGGGAATGTTACGTTTTGTTTTTGAAATTAAGAAAAAAGGAAATTATGGAGATAATCCTATATTGAATTATGTATATAAAAAGTGAATTTTCTTAATTTTATTATATTTTTTGAAAAATAAGCACTCATTTGTCGTTTTCTGTTTTTAAAAATTTAGTAGATGTGAAATAAATATTTGTAAATATTTGTATTCTTAATTTTACATGAATTTTTCAAAAATTATTCATGTTTTCTCTCGAATTTTATTTTAAATATTTTTACTGAACTAAGTGTGTACGTACATAGTCTTTGGGTAATGTTGTTCTGAACTCTATAACGAATGGACTAAACTATTTTAATTTATGTGTATATATATTTTGTTCAAAAGGTGTTCTATTTTCACTAATTAAATTGTGAATTGGCGTTCAATGACCGAAGTGATAGAGTGCCGGATTCTAAAGTTGAAGATATCGCGTTAAAATTCATTCATTTTAACTCAGTCTTGAATTAATTCACAAATTCAGGTTGAATTAAGTATAAATTATCAGAAATGACATGTTGATGGCTTTGTTTAATGACCATAAACTAGCACATAAAAAACAATTACACAAATATCACAAATATTTTTATATTAACGAATTTAGTGGTTTGCATTACACTTAAAAGTGTATATAGGTGCATGTACTCGTACATACATATGTATGACAGAAAAATTGTCCAAAACCTCAAAATAATTTGAGTAGGTTTTAAATCATTTCGAGCTATTACACTGAAAATGATGAAATTAGTTAACGAAGACATTACAAAAAGTTAATAAATTCAATTAAGGTATCCATAAAAATAATCAAATTTCCCAATTTAAGAGTGTAATGTTTAAAATTTATATTTCTGACTAATTCAATTATTTCAAATGACACAGAAGAGAACAAGTTATACCGAATTAATGAAAACGGATACACACCTACATATATGTCATTGTGCTGAATAATTTTAAAAAGTTTTTTTTTCTGATGTATTAAATTTTGGAATTATGTATGTACAAAATTTCGTTCATAATGATGATGATAATTGTAAAGGATAAAGCTCTTTCATTACAAGAATTACATTTAAACAATAATAATTTAACTAGAATAAATCTGCTTATATTACATACATACTCGTATATGTACGTTTACATCTATTATGAAAATAAAAAAAACGTATATAAAAATATATTTAGATAACCTGTGCTTTAATAAATATTTTCTGTTTAAATTATGTGTGTATGTAAATTGTAAGTAGGTACATATGTTTGACCAAAAATTCGAAAAGAATGTTGAAAAATATGGAAATGCAAAAAAAAAAAAAAAATGAAAAACTAGGATTTTTGTTAAAATGCAACACACATACAAATACATGTATATTTATGTATATGTACATTGTACATTTTGCTAAAAATGTTTTTTTTAATGCACATGTACATAATATACGTACTGTACGTCTGTACATCATATAAAAAAAGATTTGGATTGTTGCCAGGTGACATTTCCTACTGGGCACATTTGGGTGTACAGTGTACACACAATAGAATCATTTAAAATGGTTTTTTGTATTTTCTCATGTTCTTTTTTTATATTATTTTCAATTGCACTTGCATCAATTTTTTGTTCATTTTTATTATTTTTTTAAAATATTTCTTATGCAAAATTTTATACTCATTTTAAAGCGTAAGTCATGCATTTATTACCATTGCCATATGATCTCCACAAAAAAACAAGAAACAAAACAATTATTTATTGTGTTGTTGTATAGTTAAAAAAAAATCAAATATGTAAAAATATTTTTCTTTAATGAAAATATAAAAAAAATATTAAAGTTATTGGGAAAGAATATTATGCAAATGTTTTTTCAAATATTTTCACAATTGCATCATAGAAGCATGAATGGTCCTTTTGAAAAATAATAATGTGGAAAAAAAAAACTTTTGAGAGTAAAAATTTATTTTGACATACATTCATATACATACTATACATATATATACGTAATATGTATGAGCAATTCCATCGTTACAGAATAAGGACTGACATTTAAAATTGAAAGATTTAACTTTTAGAAAACCTATTTAACACAATTTTGATACTTTGAATTCAAGAATATGGATGGATAGTAGGGGAGTTTTAAAAGTTAAAAAAAAGGTACATATACCTAAAATATGTCCAATAAATTTGAAAAAAATATATCAGTGTGATGAAAATACACTAGAACTATAAAAATTACTTTCATAATCTGAGCAATCCTCTAAAAGATCGCGAGATGGAGTTGAAGAGTTAGGAAGAAACGAGATCAGCTTCGGAATAAGGTCAGATTCAAACAAATTTGACAATTTTATAGTGAGAGATTTGGTGAAGGTAAAGAATAATTTTGGCCATAATTCTAGTAATTCTAGTGAGAATAAATAAAACCAAATTTTTGTATAAAAATTAAAAAGAAAATCTAAGAACAAGAACAAATCCAGAAAGGTTCAAATAAGCTAGATACATTCTCCTGAAAAAAGATGAAGAAATTGAACATTAATGAGTGAAAATCTAAAGTTTAAAAAAGAGGAAAACATTTTGAATAGTGATAAAAAATTTTCCTGTGTCTCTGATAATTTTATCATGAATTTAAACTTTACTTATTTTATTCCTCTATTTATTAAAAGACAAATTGAATAATATTTCCTTTTACGCAATAATTTGAGTATCGCATCATTCATAATTTTATGAATGGAATCAGTTATTTCGTTTTTCTGTAGCAACAAGTCTTTTAATATACTTGCATGCATACAAATATGTATGTATATACCTTGAAACTGTATAATAAAGAGATGCTGTTTTTTTGTCACCATTATTTAATATTTACTAAAATCAGAAGGCTAAAATGAAATACAAATCTGATTAGAGTGAAAGACGCTGATCCTTGAAAAAAGTTATGTCTAAATAGCATATGAACTCAAGAGATCTATATATGTCAAGAAATAGATGGTTTTTCGAGGTAATAAGGAGTAGTGAAAGTTTACACATAATAGATACAGAACTGGAAAAAGTTATAGTCAAGGAACAAAACGAATGGAGGCTAAATAATCTTTTTAGAACCGCAGCAACATAGAAAAAGAAGAGAAAAAAACATAACCGATATTCTATAGGATCGAATGGAACTTTGAAATTGGGTTATGGTACTACTCTTTTTCACCATCAGATTCATTACAGTAAAAATATGTAAAAAACATTATTTTTATTTTTTTTTTTTTGGCACGCAATGAGCTAATTATGTAGTTTAAAAATATTATGTATCCATGAATATCCTTCAAAAAGCTTAAAATACATTTTTAAATTTAGGAAATGATAATTAATGGTACAAAAGTGGCATGCATTATGGAAAAAAACACTCAACAAAAATACATAAAAAATGTAATTACATGTTTCATTAGTCTTATTTTACAAAAAAAAAAAATTATTATTGCTATTATTTAATTTGCCAGAAAATTTTAATACGTAGGATCTTTTTTTTTTTTTTTTGAAATTAATCGAAAAAGTTTTTTTGTCTTTTTTTTTGTCAATAGTATAAGGTACAAACACTATAAGTAAATTAAATATCTTCCATAAAAACTTCTTTATTAAATTCTTTCTTTTTTTTCCTGTTTAAGAAGTTAAGATATTTATTAAATGAATAAAGTTAAGAGTATATTTGTTATTTTTATACAGTTAATTTTACATACATATACTCGTAAGTTTATTTATTAAGTTCAAATTAAATAAAAGTTTAAGAAAACTTTGATTAAAAGTTACTTTTCACTTTTTTTTCTTGGAAGTTTTTGTTTCTGCTTTTTATTTGATTTTCTTTTTCCAAATTACAGTAAATGATAAATTACATTTAGAAAAAAAATGTTAATTGAAAATTTTAATTTGTTTGAAAAATTCAAATATGTATGTGTTTAAAAAAAATTTTTGGAGAAAAAAAAAACATTTAATTTTTTTATATTTGATTTCCCACTAAAACTCACAAAAATATAATTTTTCATTTAAATTTTTCAATAATTGAATAAAATCGATTTTTTGTTTTTAAAATAATAATTAAATTAATTAACTTTTATTGGGAACATTCAATTCATTTTCCCAAAAATAATTATATTTTAAAATTAATTAAAGTGTTAATTGAATATTTTCAATTTCCACATCACTGATAAAAATTTTCCAATATTGAATAAATATTGGTTTAAAAAAAAATGTAAAATTCATTTAAAATAATTACATAAATTAATATTTATTTTGTTACAGAAAAAAAATGTAAACAAAGAATATTTTAAAATCTATACATCTTTAGAAAATTCTCTAGTGTACGCCAAATGTTCATTGTATAATTGTTATTTGTTCTAAAATATTGACTTTAAAATTTTCTTTGAATTAATTTTGGATGAATTAATAAATCAGTTTTGAAATAACATTTTATGTTAATTATGATGTTTGTTTTGTTTTGAATTTTGAAAAAATTTAAAATTTTGTATTTCTTGATACAAATATGTTTATAAACAATATTATTTTTGTTTATAAACATTGAGGGGAATTAATGTTCATGAAATATTCCATATATAAGGTTAAATTTCGAATCTTTTATATTTTTATTCTTTAGAATAAAACGGTTTTATTAAAACCACGAATAACAACTTTTTATTAAATGTGACTTTTAAATCTGTAAAATTTTCCCTTTTTTAATCAGTGAGAGTAAAAGGATAACATGTTCATCAGATAACTAACAAAAGAAAGTGATTATTATGACTGAATAAGAGAAAGTAAAATATTAAAAATAATTTTATAAACTTTCATTTTGTCAATCATACTAACAGGGCCGGATCCGATGATTTAGGCGCCCGGCGCACTTTTAATTTTTGCCGCCCCTTGTTTTGAAAATTTTCTAAATACGTACCTAAATGTATAATGCATGTTCATTTCGTTCAACATATTTTTTAAAATGGAAACATACCTATTTCAAAGTTATTTGAAATAAATATTTTTATAATAATAATCGATCATTAAAAATTATCCTTTGATATTGACTTTTTAATTATTTAAAAACTAAAAAATTTATTTATATTGTTCCATTTGAAAAAATATGTAATTGTATCTTAAAATGAAATAAAATAATAATAACAATCCAAAACAACAACATAACAAATGTTAGTTATTAAAACTGAACAAAAATTATTTAAAACAGCTTCTCATTGAAAGTGATTATATCTTTCTTATTGTGATATTGATTAAAAATTATCATGTTTCTTGAATAACTCAATTTCTATTAATTTTATGATATAACAATGTTTGGGCAAAATGTTTATTTAATAAAAAATCTAAAAATTTGTAAAACATTATAATTTAATATGTATTTTTAGTAATTTGGGATATTTCAGAAAAATTCATCTCAGTTTTATGTTACATAATATTTATCACGTTTTTTCTTTGATTTACGTTACTCATAGATAATTAATATATTCGGTGAAAATAAAGCTAAGGATATTTTCTACATTTCATTAGAACATAATTTTCATGTAACTTTAATCACAACTTAGTTATAGTTGATTAAAAACAATAAGTCGTCATGTTAATATAACCAATAAAATAAAATTGAGCAATTCGTCTTGGAGCACATTTTTTACTTGTACCATTTCAACGCAAGTTTCATAGTAAAAGAGAAGAAAAGTGAGTATGCGATGAAACTCGTTATAATTTTTTGATAATCAAAAACGAGAGATGCGATGGCGCAAATTTCTTACTTGTACCATTTCAACGCAAGTTTCATAGTAAAAGAGAAGAAAAGTGAGTATGCGATGAAACTCGTTATAATTTTTTCATAATCAATAACGAGAGATGCGATGGCGCAAATATTTTTTTTGTACCATTTCAACGCAAGTTTCATAATAAATTTTAAAAAAATTGTGTACGCGATAAAGAACGATACAAATTTTACCATATAAAATTTTAATAGCGCTGGAGCAAGAAACTTTTCTGCTCCATGAGTTGAAATTGAAGCTGCTGCTTATGCACATTCGCATTCTGTTTTGACGTTATTTCTTCTTAATAGATAAAATAGTACCAATATACATAAATGCAAGTATGTACATAATATGTAGTTAAATGTATTTTTAAATGAATGTACATTATAACATATATTATATTCGTGCGTCGAATAAAAGGTACTTTTAGAAATGTTACGCATATAAGAATCTAATATGAATATGCATATTACATAATTCATATGTGTATATTACATACATAATATTTAAATTAGTGAACTTTGAAAATTTTTCACTTTTATATTATTTTTTATTACACAAAATTTAAATAAGTGAGCAGTTATTTCCAGCGCCCCCAAGTTTTAGCGCCCGGAGCAAGTGCTCCAGCCGCTCCTATGGTAGGTCCGGGCCTGATACTATAAATATAATAATCTTCGCTAATTGAAAAAAGGACGCTAACGAGCTTGAAAATTCACAATATTAATTAAGATTTAGGATCTTTGGTATAGATAATTTTATTTTTATTTTTGGTTTTATTTTGTCTTTTGCATTTAAATTAGTTTTGGCATCCGCTAGTCTACAACATAAGTTGAAGTTTTACTTTTAAAAATTGATGGTTATATTCAATATATTTCTGTTATTTTAAAACTACATATGTTTTTGTTTTGTTTATTTAAAAACCTACATATCAAAATATAAAATAACTTACTTGTCCATCATTGTCTTTATCTGCTTTTTGTCGTAATCCTTCCCAAATCATAAGCATTATTTCATGTGTTTCTTTATTTTTTGGATGATCATCTGGCCAACCTCTTAATGTGCATATTTTCTAGAAAATTGAATAATTAAAAGAAACATTAAAGAAAAATAATAAAATGTATATTTTTTTATTACATAAGCAATTAATATTACACAAATTTATTACAATATTTTTTTACACTTACCTCAATAGCTAATTCAAAATCTTTCAAATCTATTTCACCACTTTGATTAACATCTGTAAAATAAAATAATAAAAATTATTATAAATTTGCATAAAATTTTGTTTGTTTTTTATTTTTTGTTTTGTTGTTTTTGTTTGTTTTTATTTTAAGTATGTTATTTCTAAATGATGCATGTATGTATGTACAAGTATTTTCTATTTATTTATATAAGAATACCAAACAAATAAATAAATAGGAAAACTAAAAATATACTGTAACTTTTTAATGTTTACATAAAACTTGGAAATAAAATCCTTTATTTTATTTTATTTTACTTTTTCAAAACAATTTCACTTTACTTATGAAATGTGTGTAGCTTTATTTATATAGGGTAAGTGTTCCAGTTGCAAGACGCTTTATGTGGAGATTTGAATTTTGTCGTTGAAATTACGAATAGAATTGCAACGTTTTTGAGTTTTTTTTGCAGTGCATCTTTAATAAATTACTTTTTCAAAATTTTAATAGGAGGAAATGATCGTATTTACTAACTCGAAATTCTAATTAGAAAAATTGTTTAAATTTTGAGAAATCCTGAGTTTATTTTAGACTAATTTAAAGTCTACGTGTGTACGAGAATGTATGTATGTTAATTTTTGTCTAACAGTTTCTTTTAAACGAACGTACGATGCTATAAGTGGAAAAAAATTTTCTATTTCTGATATTACTTACTCAAAATTTGTCTTTAATTTTATTTAAAAGCTTTGCCAGATTAGAATCCTTTTAAAAAATTACTCTAAAGGAATTTCACAAGAAAAACTGATAGTTTTAAATTCATGTTTAATAATATGATAAATTCGAAATAAATAATTAGGAGTTGAACAAAAAGTGTCTTTATAAAAATTAAATATTGAAATAGCTTAAAAAAAAGATGAGAACGTTTTTGTACATGGGCCTCGCAATTGTTATACTTATCCTATGTTTATATATTTGTTCTGTATTCCACCCACACATGTGTGATAAATTTCTAAGAATTTTGTATTTTTAAAATATTTTATATAGTCATACATGAATGTTGCATTTACTTATGTACATATGTGACATAGAAAAATGACAACAAACATCAAAAAAAGGAAAACTTACAAAAGCAACGAATTTTTTTTTTCAAACAGTAAACAAAGACTTGGAAAAAGTGTTAAAAATTACAAGTCATTCAATTTCAAAGAGTTAACACAAGTTAAACAACTTCGTTTAAATCATTTTTTTTATATCGTTTCTAATTTTTATTTATATTTTTGCATTTTGTTATTTTAGTGAAAACATGTTTGTTCTTTGCTTGTTTTTTTATTGGTTGTCGTTTTTATATATTTTTAGTGTTCACACAAGTACATGATATAGTAAAAGGTGCATAAATAATCAACAAGTGAAAAAAAAAATAAATATGCATATACGTGTGACAGTACTTTTTTTTTTGTGTGTTTACATGTAAGAATTATGATGAAAAATAAATTTTTTTACTTGAAGGTTTTTCATTTTGTATATAATGTATGCACATACCCTAGAATGAAAAATGTATGACAATTAAAATTTACTTTGATGTTCCTTAATGTATAAAAAATATTTGTTTTTTTTTTTCTTTTAATTTAAAATGAAAATGTACTTTTGAAACTAATGAAATACTCACCAAAGAATACGTTGAATACGTATAAAAGCTTTTTCTTACGGAAATCTGAAATTGACATTTTTGCTGGATTATTTATTTATTGCCTGGAAGTAGAAAAATTGAAAAAAAAAATTGTTTAAGTTAAAATTAGCTTTTCTTCTTCTTTAAATAAAATATTAAAGTATTGCTAATTTAAATTTGGGGAATTTTTTCTCGTTTTTTTATTTATTTTATTTTTTAGAGAATTAAAGATGTTTCGATTAAATAATTCAATATTGAATTGTATTTGAGAATTGTTCAAGCGAAATAAACCATCAGAAATTACAATTTAATACGAGATATTCTTTAAATATCTATTTTATTTTAAATACAAATAAAATGAAGCTCGTAAGCAATTAATTAAACATCTGTCCTGAATTGTTTTTTTTATTCTTTTCTTTTTTTTCCAATTTTTTTTTTTTAAATTTTATCATCGATTTATTCTGTGATTATACACAAGACAAAAATATGATAACAAATTACAGATCTTAATGTTATTTTCTCACCTACATAAAGTCTGAAATGCTCTTAATAAAGTATTCTTTTAATATTCCTAATTATACAGAAGAATTCTAATTTCATTCATAATACAGCATGAGATTTGTTTTTGTAATTTGAATCTGATTTTTATTGCAAAGATAAGATAAAAATGGAAAGAAAAATTTAAAAAAAAACAAAGAATTTAGGATTTTATCTTTTATATTTTTCCGGTATCATGTCCGGATTTTTTCTCAACTTTCTAAAATTTTATTTTATTGTAGTTTTTTGTTTTTTTTTTCATTCTACCTTTTTTTCCAAATAAAGACAGACATATAATAAACAGCTTTTAGTCGGCATTCGGCTACATGATACTTTTTTTAAAAAAAAACTTTGTTTGTGTTCTTCCTTGAAAATTTCTTTTAGAATTTTAATGAAGCAACGTTTTTCATTTAGGAAAGTGAACAAGGACAAAATGTTATATTATAAAAGTGGAAAGTGTAGAAGTAGAAAAAAATATACTGTGATGCTTATCGTTAACTTAATTTAATTAAAACATTATTTTGTGCTTGTTTTTTTTGTACATTTGTGTGTTTTTGTTTTTATTCTTTTTATTTTCTTTTCTAAGTGTGGATCATTGTTATTGTAATGAAGAAGTTGTGAAAAATGTTTTTTTGATGATATTACCTTTTGATTAAAAAAGATAAATTTGATGATTTGAATATTATGGCACAGATTAAAAGAATTATTTTTATTTAAAGAGACAGAGAAAAAAAAAAGGAAAATTTTATACACAAGTTGACATTAAAAAAATCTTAATTATAATTTTCTTTTTAAAAATAAGGAAATAGATTCATTAAGTACATATTCTTTTCATCCTCATAAACTTTGCAAAAAGTGGACTATGGGAAAATTGTTATGGAAAAGAGAAGAATTTAATTTAAGAATGTAAACGAAATCTTTGAAACGTACGAAGTATTGAAATAAGTCATTTTAAAGTGTTTTGTCTTTCAGAAAATTTCACATGAATAAAATTGGAACGGTACTTAAAGATAAAGTTAAATAGATACATCAGAGTTTAGAGTTAGTTGTTAGAATAATTGAGTTCGTGTGAATTATAAAAAAAAATCTTGACATGTATCGAACCAGCCCGCATAACAAAAAGTAATTGTATAGAAACTCTATCGATATTCATTTCCCCTCCCAATATTGAAACATGCTAGACTCTATCGGAACATTTTCGACACTCGTTTAGTGTCGTTAGCCTATATTCTTTAGAAACTCTAGAAAAGCGATTTGAAATATCATTTAAATATTGTTTCTAAGTATCGGATGGGTATCGGATTTCATTATCTATACAATACCGAGTTCCAGATATTTAAAAAAAGTAAAAATGAATTTTAAATGTTTTTCTGTTCATTTTTCTGTTTTTCATTATTTTGAATATTAGCATAGTTCGAAGACATACTAAAAACACAAGAATTTTTTATTATTATTAACCAATTAAATTACCTGCACCACGGTTCGAACTCACGATTTGAGGGTTTCACATACAATATCTTCTCCCTAGCCGCTTCAGTCACATCACTGTGTTGTCGATTAAGATTTAATTTTGATTATAAGCTACACAGTTTCGAAAATCGGAATTCAATAGAAATTTAATGGTTACTGCTAGTAATGAGTTTTGATTATAGGTACTTATTCGATATTTAGCATACATAACTAAATAGTGCTTTATTCCAGTATTTACCCAATATACAAAGAGTATCGAAAACCGTAATTGTTTTTACAAAACTAATATCGCAAATCGATGTTTATCGGATATACTATCAATATCGGAATAAGATACTGGTTCTAAAAAAGTGAGATACGGTTTTCGTAACTTATTCAATATTGTATCGACATTTAAAACTAAGATAGCGAATTTGAGTTGCTGTAGACTATCGATTTTGGATACTGCTCACTCAGTATCGGCAAATTGTTATGCGGGAGGTGTCAAGGTAAATTTTATTATTATTTTTTAATTAAGTTGGTTCATTTAGTTTAATATAAAAAAAAAATGTTCAATCACGGTGTTATAATTTAGAATCTCTATTTTCTTTCGAAATTTTTCAACCTAATTTGAGAAAAAACGTAAAATAGCTTGCCTTTTATACTTTCATATAATCATACAAACTGTAGTTTAAATTTTAAACTCGGTTTACGAATTAAATTTACTCAAGCAGGTGTAAGTATTATATACATATATACATATCATACTTAATATAATTTTGAAAATTAGTCGTTTTTATAAGATACATAATTCCAAAATTGACTTTCACTCACCATGCTAGTTTTTTTTTTGTTCTCGGTGTTTATGAAGATAAAGTTCCACAGTTGGGAAATTTTATAGAACATTAAAATCACTTTATAAAATATTCATTTTTATAAACTTTATACATTGTCCTCAACAGAAAAACGTTTGTTTGACTAGAAAATAATAATGAAAAATACCAACTTTAAGCAGTATTTCCGTAGACTTGAAGAGGAGTAGAAAGGTACCACAAGATAGTTGTATTTTTGTTTACTTTATTACGTGTATGTACATATGTATGTATATTCATTTTAATAAGTCTTTTACTAATTATATATCAATTTTCTTGTTTTCACTGTAATAAGAAGAATAAAAGATGGAACGAATCATAACGAAGATAGATTTACATAATTGAACTTTAATGAAATTTTAATAAATGTTTGCAGATTTTGAAAAATATCTAATTTTTTAAAAATGTTTCTATACTTCATTTATTAATTGAAGTCAGTATTGTGCTTATGGAGGCAGTACCCGATGAATTTGTTGCCCTTGCTAGTATTTAATTTAAAAGATTTCCCTCGATTGAAATTGAGATCTGATTACACACGAGACAAATTTATACAAACGAAATGTAAAAAAATATAGAAAAGTATGCCTATCTTTCCTGTACTGACTTCAATTAATAAATCAAGTATAGGAAAATATTTATTTTCTAAATATCTATGTAATTTGAGAAAAATTCGGAAAAAAAAAAGATTTTTGAAAATTTGAAAAATTTGTATTAGTCATTCTCATCCTTTTTTAATTATTCTACAAACTTTAAATATTCTAGAAATTTCAAGAATAAAATGCTCTCTACATTTCTGTAGGCGAAAGTGTTGAAAATCATAACAGGACATCTATGTAAGTCATGGGTATTTTATTTTCAAATTGAATTATTTTTAGTTCAAACTTTCTAACAATAAGTAATTTTTTTCTTCTAAAAATTTTTAAAAATGTAGAGAAAGTAATTCAATTTATCAAAACAATGTGTGTTGTTATTGTTTACCTTAAAACCATTAAAATGTGAAAAAGTTCCTTCACGATTCATTAATTTCCATACTTTATATGCAATATTTGTTCCATAAAATTTATTATTTAAAATAATTGTTGTTTGAGTTCTATTTTTCCAATTAAAAAAAAAGTAATTACCATTATTAATTAAATTTATCAACTTTTTAACAAAATTTCTTAATTCAATAACACAGAAAATACATACATATATACATATATATGTATGTATGCACATAATAAAACTATTTATGTACATGGAAAACTTTATCTTACACCTAAAATAAGGAATATGTCACACCAAAATTTTAAAATAAATTTTTTAATGAGGATTCATTAAATTAAAATCAGCGGTAATATTATGCGGCTTTAATTATTATAATGTAATAACAAGTAAAAGGTAAAATTTCATTATTGTAAGCTTTTAATGATAATTTTCTAAAAATAATATAAGTTTTCAGGAAACCTTTTTCATGATGAAAAATATGTTTTTCATTGAATTGCCGTGATAAAGAGAAACCGCTTATAGGTAAATTTTAATTAAAAGAAGAAACAACGTTACAATATTGTATTAAGAAAATTTATATTGTTGGAATCTGTGTGTATCTGCCTTTTAATATATTTTGTACACTATTTTTGCTTGTTGTGAAAATTTCATTGTTGCTTATTAGAAGGGTAAAGTAAATGTATAAAATAGAAAATGCATTATAAAGTTTTTACAAGATACAACAGAAAATTGAAAAAAGGAAAAAAAGGGTATTGCTTTAATGTTTTTCAATCAATTTAATTTTCTTCTTTAGGTTGTTGTTTTTATTTTGTGTTACAAAAAAAAATTTTTTTCTTGCGATAACAAATTACAGTTATTATAATAATATACACAAAAAGAATGTACAATTTATATAGTATTTTTTTTTTCTTTACAAAATAAAACTTGCTGATACACAATGTATCCTTTTAAATTATCTCACATTATTAAGCAATAACTGGCTTCTAAGTTTTGCGTTACGTAAGGAAGGAAAATAAAGTTATAAATTTTATTGTGGAAACGAATCTGTAAAAAAACGAAGATTTTTAAAATCTAAAGAAAGATTGAAATGAACATTGAAAAAAGGGGGTAGAAAACAAAAAGAAATGAGATAATATTTTTCAAACACTTGTTTATCGAACCTTAAAAATCGAATTGTAGATAAATATTTAATGAACATTATTTGTATTCGTTTTTTCTTTAAAATACACGTGTTGTGTGTGTTTTTTTTTTAAAATAACAAAGTCAGCTAAGCTGAGATAAATTATTGTTGTTAATATTTTATAAATCTTTTTTTCCTTACAAAATTCCTAATATGTATTACATTCATAAAAATAATATTAATACAGCTTATATACTTAAAATTACCAATTTGCATCTCATTTAAGATCTTAAATTATTTTTTTTATCTTTTTGTTTCTTATTTCATAAATCCTTAACTCATTGTTTTGTTTTATTTTTTACTTTTCAAGGTTTAATACATTTGTTTGCTTAATAGAAAGCAGAAAAAAAATACAATGGAAGACAATTTGAAAAAGGTAAATTGTAAAAGTTTTACTTCAAATAAATTTAGTGAATTTTGACCTAAGTACAATTTATTTTTTTATTTTTATTTTTTTAATATTTTTTCCACTTTTACATTTTTTTGAATACCAAACATGTGATTTTTATACATAAAAAAACACTTACTCTTATAAAAGTCTATAATAAAATATGTACATATTATTTAAATAAGTATAATAAAAATGTTTTTTTGTTCTTTATTTATTTTTTGTAAATTGTTTTGTTTTTCTGCCATTGAAAGTAAGAAAAATGTAAAATATTCACAGACATTTTGATTGTATAAGCAACCATTAGGAAAAAAAAGAAAGAAGAAAAATATAATGATAGTATGTAAGCGTTTGAATTGTTTTCAAATGCAAAAATTCTTAAAGGAAAGGACATTAATTCGAAAAAAATGAATATTTGCATGAAATAACAAGAAAAAGGATGGATGATTATTTTAATATTAACTTCATGTCTTTTCTCAATTTATTATTCATTATTTATGTTCTTCAACTCGATGAATATTGCATTTTTGAATAAATAATGCAAAAAAAGAAAAAAAACACAACAACAATAGAAATTTATATTGAATTCATATTGAAATGAGCTAAATTTTTTATTCATCAAAGTATAATAACAAGCGCCATATTTAATAATTTTTCAAATTAAAATAAAATTTAAGGAAAAAAGAACAATTTATTATAAAGTGCAAAAAAACAAGCAGCTAAACTGATTTTTTTTGCTTTAGTTTTATTTTTATGATGATAATGCTTAAACTTCTTTCACAAAATTTTTAATGTTCTTTAACTTCATTAAAACAAAATAAGATGAAAAAAAAATAAATTGTTTTGTATTTTGGAGGAACAAAGTGATGAATATTTTAAATTTTAATTTAAAGAAAAAAGAAAAGTAAAAATGAACAAAAAAAAAAGTCATTTGCATTAATTTTTTTTATTTTCATTTGTGATATAAAAAACAAAGTTTTTCATAACTTTTGTTGGCAGGAAAAAAAAATTTATAGGACCTAATTATTTTTTTAAAATGGGCAATTTACGGAAGTTTTGTTGTATCTTAACTTTTTAAGTAAAAATGACTTTTAATGGCTTTTTAACATTTTAATAAAAAAAAAATTGAACCAAAAAGCCAAATTTGAAAATAATGGAAAATAAATGAATTGCCCTAACGTGTTTCGAAAATATGTATGTATATGTATCTTTTAAAAGTTACATCTTTCATAAATGAAATAATGTGTGTCACAGCGGTTATATTTCGGGGAATTATTACTGCAAGCTATATATTCCTATATAGGTACATACATTATATAGGTTTTTTTCTCAATTGTAAAGCCTTTCAACTGTAACATTTATAACTCGAGAATGAAAAAAAAAAAGGTATGTCCTTTATTATTTTTAATTTTTTTAATTGACTGCAGGCTAAATAAGTTTTAGGCATTTTTTATAAACAAGTAACTATGTATTTGTTTTTTTTTTAAAATTAAATTTCGAAAATAACATATAAGGGTGGTTTCCGGAACACAAATCAAAATTATTGTATAACAATTCAATTACTTAAATTGTACAAATTAAGTTGATGCTTCAAATGCGTTCCGTGGAGCATTAGAAGCCGATATTTTTTTTCTACTGAAATATTTATTGAAGGATTGTTTTCAAAATTGTGCTATAAAATATTCTTTTATTTTTTCTGGTTTTAAAGATAAAATGCAGTAGATGAATTGATGAACTCAAGCTCAAATGAGGCCCAAAATCGAAGTATATGTTGGATACGATCAGTCTATGTCTATTCTATACGGTTAAAATTTTTTTACTAATTTAAAAGTTTCTGTATAATTTTTCTTTTTACTTGGCGTTAAAGTAAGTCTCATCCTTCTCTGTTATCGTCCTCCAGTTTTACAAAATATGTACGAATATGTATGTGTATTAAGTTAAGTTAATGCTACACATGGATTTGGTTTGTTACAATACCTTTTAAACTGGAAGCTTTATCAAAGAAAAAATTCTGTTACAGTAATTACAACAACATTTATGTCAAAAGGATTTTCAAAATTATAAGGGATAAAGTATTTATGTTTTCAGAATTAACACTCTGTTTACAATGTTACGTACAAGGAAGAAAAAAAAAACATTTCAAAGTACAAATTGAATTTAATGTACCTATAATAAATTTGACATAGGTAATACCTAAGAAATTACAATTATAAAGGACGTACTGTAATCTAAACTAATCCGGTTTTGTGCATATGTAATTTATTTTTCACTATGTATAAAATTTCAATTCTGCGAATTGATTTTTCTTCGTTAAAGTTTAACTCTTTTGAAAATGCAAAGTAATTTTTACTTTATGAGATTTATTCGATAACACTGTACAAGTTTCTTACCTTGACTGGAACGAACATAAACTTTTTTCTTCTAAAAAATCGCATAATCCACAAATTTACTTAAAAATATATATGTATGTATTCGTATGAAATCTAAAAAATTCTTCACTTTTTAATACACTTTATTGGTCCCTTGTCTCAATGTGTATCTCATCTGAGATGTACGAGAATTATACTTTTTTTATTGTCGGAATAATATTTCAATTGTTTTGAGTGATTTTTAAAATTGAATTCCATTTTTTTTTTTTTTTCAAATCGGAAACTTTTATATTATAAATTTCATAAACAACAACTACAGGAGATTTTAATTTGGTACTTTCTTCTCTCTTGGATATTTAGAAATGTGTATTGTGGTTTTTTATTTTTGAATATGAAATTTATATCTGTCTTGAATACGTATAATCTGTCTATTTAATGTCAACCATTTTCTGTGGTAATTTTTCATTTTTCTTAATATTCCCATTGAAATTGTTGTTTTATTTGTATTTTATTTATGAAAATGAAACACAGCGTAACTAAAACAATAGAGTTATGATGAAAACTGACTAAGAAAAGGTATACATACATATACATATAGTTAATATACCATAAAAATGAATTAGATACATAAATACAAACACTTTCATAATATAATATGTATATCTAAAGAAATATAGTAAAATATAGGTACATACAAACTATGTGAATTTTATATGTAAATAATTCATTCTTAGAAATCTCTTTTCATTATTATTACCATTCTTATACAATAAAATGGTATCACGTAGTTTGTTATTTCTCTGGATGGATGCCGAGTTTAGATGTACATACAAAACAATATAACCTTTTGTTTTTCAGTTTTAATATTATCTTAGAATAAAAGGTAATATTTTAGATGATATCCATTAGTCACATTTTACTTTTAATGTAAGGATATATTGTATACCCAAAATTAAATGTGATGGTTCAGTTCAGGGACTGATTTGTATAACGCGAAAGTTTTAGATGTTACTTTATATACCATACATATAAATATAATACATATAAGCATTATTATTTAAACTATGTACATATACATATGTATATACTAGTACATGTAAATATGTGTAGGTGTACAATGAAATGCTTTTTAGAATGCAATATTCTTGATTCTTACATTGAATAGTGTTATTTTCAGTGTTGAGATGTTACAAAAATTTCCCATATCAAAATATTTCTACCAATTTAAAAAGCATTTTTTTTCGTACTAAGTAATCCATAGGATGTGATCCTAATTGTGTTTATAACGTGTTTGAAATTTACTCCGATTAATAAAAAAAACCGTTAGGGAAATTTAGCGGTAGCGATAAAATGGAGGCGAAATTCACTTTGATTATTAAATAAAAAACCGTTAAGAGAAATTTAGCGGTAAAATGCGAGACATACATACCTACATTATGTATGTGTGTTTGAGTTATTAATTCCACATTTTTGCGGTTTACCTTTTTTATCATTTGCAATTTACATTACAGTACAGTACATAATGCAGAATTTTTATTTAACGTGTTCGACTTTACAAATTGTGCTAGTACACAAATGTGCATCCTTTTCAACCGCCGATAAGTTTTTCATTCTTCCAAGCAAAATTGTCGCTTGTTATTCGTTATAAAAGTAAATGGATCGTAAGAATTAGAATAACTGAAGGTAAAAAAAAGGATGTAAAAAAAATTGCAGCTAAAAAAAAGTAGAAATTTTATCGGCGTGTAGCGTATCGTGATTCAAGAAATTTTACAAAATAATCGGGATCCGCTTCCCAGTCTATTAACCTCTATACATATTAGTTTTATTAGAAAAAAAATTTTCTTCTCAAAATATACCCTAACACTGTTTCCACTTTGTTACTGCTTCTAAAATTGTTTGTTTTTTAATTTTGCAGAAATTTTCATTCCTTTCGTTTTGCTATGCAATGTCAGTTTCAATTTGTTAATTTTCTTGTGTGTAAGATATACATTTTACCTATGTACATACATAGATACGTATGTAATAAATGTAAGTAGGTATGTGAAATTGTGTGTTTCGATGCAATAAAATATGCTCAACAACCTCAAGGTAAATTTGTTGATTAGAGTATATTCATAAAACTTGCAAAATCTGAAGGTAGTAAGTTTTACTAATGAATTGTAGCGAAATTTTTGTATTAAATAAATGTTGACGTACGTACAATGTACATATATGCATTTTATATGTATGTATGTACCTACTTATGTATGTATATGTACGTGTTTTTAGAAAGTTTTTAAATTATATAATAAATGTGAAATATATTTTGTTCAAATGTGTTTTTTCATCTTCTCTCTTTTGTTTTTGAAAATTTTATTTCTTTTTAAAATTTTCCTGTTTCAAGTAAATCAAAATATTAAAAAAATTACTATTTATTTTTAAAAAGATTTATATCTCTGGAATTATTTTAATAAAAACCATAAAACTATTATAATGTTATGGTTTAATACAAAAACAATGCGTTTTGTACATTTATGCACTTGGCACCATATATAACATTTTGGGGCTTATACAATCTCATCTTGCATAAACAATTTTCATATTAATAAAGGGTTTTGTTGGTTTATAAAATAGAATAAAATGTTAATGTAAATATGTATGTCTACATAATCTTTGAATACCTTAAAGATAATACTATGTTTATGTAATTTGTTGATTATGTGGTGTACCACGAATCTATTATACATATATGTTTTTTTAAATATTTTTTTATATTTTACAGTCTTACAACCTTACAAGGACATCCCTTTACGGCATAAATACAGCACTTAAACATGAAAGAAAAATAGGATAAGGGAAAGAACACTGTAGTAGGGTGAAAAAAAAAGAAAATTCAATTGGGCTTAACTTCCAAACACAGACTTTTACAAGATTTTTAAAATTTTTCGAAAATGTTTTCGTCAACTATTGTATTTATTTATGTATAAAGCAAACGATGTACTACTCTAATGCAGAATAGTTCGGCCAGTTGGCTTTTAAATCATGTATTACAGAAACACTTATAGCCAGTTTCACAGTTTAAGCTTAAGCGAAGCTTAAGTCTTAAGCTGAGTTTAATCACTTTTTACGTTTTCACAGTTGAAGCTTAATTGTTAAACTGGGTTAAAATTTAGCTAAACTTAAGCGGTCAAATTTCAGAGCTTAAACTAAGTTTAAAAATCAATCATGTTTTCATTGTAATTTCTTGAAAATTAGTTCTTAAAAAAGTTAAGAAAAAAATACAAGAAATGTAAAAGCAAGAAGTTGTTGATAATTTTATCATTTAAAAAAAAATATTTAAGAAAAAAATGCAAAAAAAAAGAAATTTAAAATCAGATTAACTGCCTTATTCTGCATCAAGTCATAACTTGTGACCAGTCATAAGTCTATTCACCAAACTAGTTTTATGACCGTCATAGTCAAGTTATGACCATAAAATTCTTTTAACTGTTTTGCTGACCTATTAGCTTTGCTACTAGCATTTTGAACCCAACTTTGAACTTGATTATGACGGTCATAAACTAGTTTGGTGAATAGACTTATGACTAATCACAAGTTATGACTTGATGTAGAATAAGGCAGTAAATAAAATTTAAAAAATAAACAAAAACCACTCACATATTATTATTCGTAAAAATAGAATTTAAATAAATAAATAAAATCCACAAAAGATATCACTGAGGATGTTTAAAAAGGAAGAAAAAAAAAAGAACATACATACATTTTTTTATTTTCACCAATTCCGTACGACATTTTTATATATTTTTACTAATATTTTTAATAAATAATAAAATACGCATGACACTTTTTATATTGACATAATAAATTTCAGAAACAAAGTAGCTGCAGACTTTTTTTTTTTGTTAAATTAGGTTTAGTTAAGCTGCAAAAAAAATAAACTGTGAAATCTAGTAGTCTTTATCTGAAGCTTAAGCTATATACAAAAGCTTAGCTAAACTTTGGCTTAAGCTTAAACTGTGAAACTGGCTATTACAGTTTTCTCTATTTTGTGTTGATTTTTGTAAGAAAAAAATTTTTTTATTAAAAATTCATTATGTTTATTTTTTAAACAATAAAACAAAAATAATATTTTTTCAATAATAATAATTAAAAAAAAATAAAAATAAAAAACATAAACAGTGCAGAATAGTTGGTCTACCATTATTGTATAGCAAAATAATATCATATTATACAGTGTGATTCAGTTTAGGTGTCCGACCCGGAAACTGCGAATAGGTCTCGATGAGACAAATAAAAAATTGTATGGTAGGGGATGGGTAATCTCAACCGTTACGGAGTTAGAGCTAGGATGCAGAAATAATTGAACTTTTATTTTTTGCAATAAAAAGTGAGGGTTAATAATGAGCATTTTTCGAGAAAATTAGGGTTAAAGTCAAAAAATGGATGAAAAAATGACAAAATTTTGGTTTTGAGGTCAGAATGACTTATTTTGTTTTTTCTTTTTACTGTAAAATGATAGAGCCCTAGATAATATTAAAAAGAACCCTAATATAATCAAATATTTATTAACACAAACATTCATTGTAAAAATGATTGTCTACATATTTTGTAGATAGCCTGATTTAAAAGTTCTTTTGTGTACAATGTACACATAGCTTTTTATTTGACAAGAGGCATATCCTCGATCGTCCAGCAAGCAGCAAGTCTAGTAAGACTACTAGGTGAAATCAATGAAATCGTTCCTCAAAATAAAAAAAAGTAAAAATACAATACGTATATCTGTTTTTAAATAGTTAAGGCCACCTAAATGGTGGTCATCATAATATGATAAATAAATATACACATTGATTTCGACGCTTAGGTAGATAAATTTAATTTTGTTTTGTAGAGATTTACAACCCTAAGGAAGATCCATAAAATATCCTGAATAAAACATTTACAAAATATCTAATTAAGATAATTAAGAATTGTATTCATACAAACAGTTATAACATAATTAGAATACATACATAATCACATTGAATTTTTTTTTCTCATTGTAATTATAATAATTATGTAAAAGTAAAACAATACCTTTACATGTAAATAATAATTAATAATTGATGATGTGAATATAAAATGATAATGGTTTGATAATAACTTAAAGATAATAATTAAAATCATTAGAAAGCAAAACAAACAAATATTAAACGAAAAAAAAAAAATATGAAAATGTCTTTTCAAATTAAAGTTTTAATTAAGAATAATGAGAAATAGGTATCTACTTAAATTAAACATAAAATAAAAAAAATTTAAATGCTTTTAATATTGATTAATTCATGTAGATGAAAGAAAAAGAAATATTTGGTCTTTTTTTTCGTCCTTATATACTTTTAAATCTGAAGATTTTCAATTTAATTTAAAATTATTTTACTAAAGAATTTGAGGTCAAGATTTATTTCTTAAAAAATGGTACAAATTGTTTTTATTTTTTTTTTTTTTGGCATAAGAATTATGATTTGTAATATTTTAATTTATTATTATTTTTGTTGTTGTTGTTTTAAATTAAAATCTCCCACAAAATGTACAATATAAAATATTAAAACAAGAAATTTCAATTATCCTTGTTTATATCATACTGATTATACTCTCAATCTATTTTGTCGTATAATAATAATCTTTATTGTGTTGAAACATCTTTATATACATATAATATGTATGCATATACACATAGATTAGGTATATATTATGTATATATTTTAATATATTAAAATCGTTAAATATTAATATAAACACGTATTAGTAGGTATTTTCCTCTGAACCAAAGAGACAAGAATAATATTGTATCTAGAATGAATTTAAAATGGATTTGATGCCGTTTATTTAATAAAATCAACATTGATAAAACTATTCATTAAAAATTATTAAATAAATGATGAATACATTATAAGATAGATATGTATGTGTATAAATTTTACCTAAAAGTCATTATAGTTTTTCGTGTTATGAATATATCTGCACGAATATTTAATATAAGTGTGCAAACACATTAAACTGAATAAAATTCAAATACTTTAATGATATTATCGTAATATTTAATAGCAGGACATATCTACTTTATATATATTTTTTTTGTGTATTAAATCCCTTTTTTTTTTCACTCCTCGAAAATATTGAAATTGAATATAATTTATTAGGTATTTTTGATTTATTGCTTTTATTTTTTTCTTTTTCTGAATAACTTTAATCGAATGCAGATATTCATGATAAGCATTTGTTTAATTTTTAATATGTATGTGCATATATTAACAATGTGCCATACATACAATAAAAACAAAATCTTATATGAATAATTAATTATGGAAATTGCTTTTAGGAAATTGAAATTTGCAATATTTATTCTATCTCAACTGTCCATATAATTGCAGTATAAATTGTATTTAAAAGAAAAAAAGTAATTAGAAATAATCTCATTATTTTAATTAAGCATAAATGTACAGTAATTTATCAATACTGTATAAAAAAAAAATTGTGAAATGAACATAAATAACAAATAAATCAATTTGAAAGTGAAAATGGGTAAATTCAAAAATTTCATTTGAATGCATTTGAGTGGGGTTTCACTTGTCAATTTGATGCTTTTAAGAAAACTTTTAATTAATACATATTTTCTTATTTTGAAAACTATTTAACTAAAAAACTAGAATATTTTAAATAAAGTTAATTAATTAAGGCACCGATAACTGTAATGTATTCACATTGCAATAAAGTTATCATTATAATACTGCATTGCTACACATTTGGAATTTACCCATTTTCTTTAAGAATTAATACGTTTTTTTGCTCGATTTTTTTTTCAATAAAAATTCCTCCTGAATCTTTGAGCAGAATAAATTAACACTTTTAGAAAATTAAGTTTAAGATAAAATATTTCTTATGACAAAATAAAAAAAAAAAACATACATGAAAAACTACTTTCATATTATATAGGACGAATTTTTAGAAAATGCAATTAAATCTTTCCTTAAATCTACTTTATAATTTTTACCTAACTTTTATTTATTTTACTTTTTTGTTTTTGTGAATAGTTAAATAAGTTTTCCTCAGGTCTGTGCAATTTTATGAATCAAATTCAGATAAAGATTGCTGCAGTTAAAAATTCGAAAGTCGAAAAAGAATACAAAGAAGAAGATATTATATCCTTATATTGAAATATTTATGTAGTCAAGAAGAAATTCTCTACTGGCTGTAGCAGAAAAATATTAAAATTAATGCCAAAAAGTTTTTAGACATAAAAGAAAATTCTTGTGATGACACAGTTATTGCTTGAAAAAAAATGTAGGTACGTAAAAAATTATAATTTGAAACAAAAAATAGATTCGTATTCAGGATTTTTTTTTACTATTTTTTGATGTCGATAAAATATGTAGTTTCAGTTTGGCATATCTTCTTTTTTTTTCTTCTTTTTTTTAATTTGGCTTCTTCTGAATATCGTATATCACTCAGGTAAATTAGAATAAATTTACATATTTGAGTACAACATGCTAATACAGTTTTGAATTTTTTTTTTTTTTTGCCATTGTAGTTTATTTTTATTTTTTCAATTTTTTTTTAGACAGTGTAAAAAGAGTGTTGTTGAATTTTCGAAAGTTGAAATTTAAAAATGAACTGCATAGAAAAAAATTTACATGATTGTTAAGAGTGAAGATACATGTATGTATGTATTTGTACATGTCATGTTTTCCCTTTAAATGTATTGCTTTTTTTTACTTTTATTGTTTTAGTAGATGAAAATTTAAATTTTCAAAATGAAAATTGTCCAATAATATTGTTTTGGAAGAATTTATATTGAAATTTAACGATTATTTAGAAAGTTCATCATACGAAATACGAATACAAGTATCTACTTGTGGTTCATATAAAAACACATTGATTTTCAATTTTACAAAAAGTAAGTTGCATATTATAGTACATAAAAAAGAAGTGTAATGTTTGCTTTCTCATATTTTTATATCAGATGTATTATAATATCTGATTGTGTGAAGTGAAAATAAATAAAAAAAAGATTCATTTTATTGGAATATTTTTTTTTCGTAAAATGAATGTGTGGAAGAACTTATAAAGTACCTTTTTTCATTGTTATCGGTATAAAATAGAAAGAAAAAAGAATTTGTTATTTCTCATTGATTTTAATTTGACAGGATATTTATTGTTATTTGTCAATAAAAATGTTTGGAAAAAAAATTCAGATAAAAAAGTAAAAATAAAAAAAAAATTGTAAAACATATTAAAGTTTAGTATATCTATTGAACAAGTAATAAAAAAAAACATTGTAAAGTTATCGACAAAAGAAAGTTCTTTTGAAAGGAAAGATAAATGATGTGGCACGTTTCTCACTTTGTTTAACGAACGTGATGAAATTTTGTCATGTACTCGTAATTCTTAAATCTTGGGAAGTCAGTGTGGTTAAATTGATAGAGACGATAGAGTACTGACAATTCTGTAAATTCTGTTCACATCCGCTACTGAGGCTTAAGTTTATGGCTCACTTAATTTATTTTTGAATTTTGCTTTTTTATGTATCAACCTGACTTGAATTTTTACTTTTATCAGTATATGTACATAATCGGAACGAAAGAAAGACATTAACTAGCTACTTTTTTTTATGTCGAATTCATGTCACTAGTTTTTAAGTCAATACGAGTATGGAGTTTAAGTTCAAACATTGTGCTGTGAAATGATAACGGTATATGTTACAAAAGAAAAAAAATGATAAGTGCATAATGCATTGTCTTTGACGAAGTCTTAATGTTTCATATAAATAAAGTCCTAAGGACAACTTCACCCAAAACACAAGTTCACTCAGTTTTAGACATAAGATATTAATTCTATGTAATAAGGCTCTTGTTTGTGGCAAAGAAAGTAAGTACAAGAGAAATTCTACATAAAACTCAAGTCTGAGACTTTTTTGAAGAGTAAATGTATATACATTTCCATGGAATTATAAATGCACCTGTAATAATGACATTTTAGAAAAGTTATGAGATTTGAAATTGTTTTGAGGACACAAAAATGCCGTATTCCCAGGAGGTTTTACTTTCAAATTTGAAGAAAAGTATTTCTTAAATTTATATTTAATATTTTTTGCATTTTATTTTGACTAGAATTTTTAAAAGGCCGTTTATAATTTCCCAATTACGAAATATTGAAATTCACCAAACAATTAAAATAGGCAATTAAATACTTTCTCTGTACAAATAAAAATAATTGTTTTTGACCACATTGAATTGAATTCACTTAAATTTAACACAAAACAATGAATACCACTAAATTTATTTGTAGAATAAATTATTTGAAATTTATAAATTAACGAAAATATTTACTATTTTGTGGCTATTAAAACATCTAGATACAGGTCAATGGGTAACCAAAAATCATGAAAGTATTTTAAGTTTTTTTTCTTTTTCTTTTTTTGTTTGTTGTTGTTGTTGTTGAAAATAATGTATTCCGGTTGTAAGTATGTATGGAAAAGAAAATAAATTAAATTTACAGTATTGTGGCTGAGTCAAAATGAAAATAAAAAAAAAATAGTTTTGTTTAAGAAGAAAAATATTGGGCAAAAAAGAAAAGAAATAAGCAAAAAAAAAATGAAAATAATAGTTTTCCTGTAATTACTTCTCATCCTTGCCTTGAAATAATTTTCTTGTGTCTTGTTTTTTTCTTCTAAATTTTATTCTTTAGCAGGACTTCCTAATAGTAGGTTTATAATATATATTGTGTGTTGTTGTCATGTTTTCATAAAATTTCCATTATTAAAAGAGAAAATATAATAAGTGAATGAAGTATAATTTTATACTTTTTCAAAAAATTTTATTTTTGAACAAGGAAATGGCTTGTTAAAAATTTCACCTTTTATTTTTCTTTTGTTCTTTATTTTTCTTATTTATTTATTTTTTTTTTTTGGATATATTTTAACCATAATTTGTTAAATTTTCATTTTATTTTACTCTAATTTAATTTGCTTTCTGTCATGAATTTTGTATACATATACATATTTTTCTTTAGTTGATCTATATATACTTTAAATTTTAAAAGAGAAAAAAATTGTTTCCTGTTCATCAGAATAACTCTTTTTTTGGGATTTAATACTATTATCATGCAATATAATGAAAAGTTAGAACAAAATAAAAAAGAAAAAGAATAATAATAAAGAAACAATAAGAAAAACAAAAACTTGGTAGTTTAAAAGATAGAAAAAATTTATATTTTTTTTTTTTTTTTTGGTGTATGATTATTATATTGTCTTCCATGATGAAAAAGAAGACAATAAAAACTTTTCACAGTACATACATATACTTATGTATGTATCAAGTGTATCATGGTAGTGTAAGGTGTAAAATGGAATATATACTACACAAATGAAATAATATTAAAGTTTAATTTCGTTTTTCAGTTTTTTGTTCTTTTGATGAATTTTTTTTAGCATTGTTATTGTTCACTGTTTTTAAAAATTTATGAAAGGTCGTCATAATTCATTTAAAAAACAAAAATATAAGGTTACTCTTTTTGCTTCGTACAGTATGTGGATTGCTAATTTTGTTGTGTTTGTTGTAGGTGGTGCAATTGTGGTAAAGATAAAAATCTGGTAAAAAATATGTAATTTAAAAAAATTGTAATAAAAACAAACGTGTGTATGTATACATATACTGTGTGAGGTATTTTTTTAAATAATATACAAAATGTTATAAAGATAGAGTAAATAATATTAAAACCACATGATGATATTGTCGTGTTGAAATTTTACTCAAAGGATTTGATATTGTTAAATAAAATTCTCAAGAGTCATGTAAAAAGGTGATATGTATAAAATTGTTATTCAGGTGAATGGATTGAAAAAAAAAATTATAAATAAATAAATATGAGTAACTATGGGATTTTTCATAATATGAGATTGTAAAATTTTTGTAGATATCACATGCATGGAATGGGGAACATAAATGAAAAGTCTGATAAAAATGAATCTGTTTTTTTTGTCATAAAACTCTAATGTGTAAAAATGTGAACGATACATATACTATACACTCGTAAATAATTCTTCAGATACCTATTGTATGTATGCAGAGTTTTATTATTTTTTTAAAAATAATAAATAATCTGCGAACGCATGAATTTGATAAATGTTCTCGAATGTAATAAAATATATCATGTATGGAAACAAATTTGTTGAGAATATATATGTAAGTATAATTTGATTGATTTATGTTGTGCACGATTAACAATAGAATTTGAATTGGTGAATTGAATGTTTTATTTTGATACTATGTTCAATTGAATGTATTCCATTTACTTTTTCCACAGGAAGAAATCATGGAACAAATAAAAAACCCAATTGAACAGTTAACATGAATTTTTAGAATGTTTCTTGACATCAAATTCAACATTCAATTGTCTTAATTCGAATTTAAAAGTTACCTTTTAATCTCTAAAATTGAAATATTTTTTGAGATTAATTTCCTCTAGAAAAGAGTGAATTTTAATCTACAACCCTTTAACTAATTCGAAACTTGCTATTATTTGGAAGTATTTGTAATGGCTTTATGACACGGTATTGATTTTGTGACTGAAAGAGATATAACAAGAATGCTTTATAAAAAAAGTAATGGGAAAGAAAAAGAGATCTGAATTAACAATTAATAACAACAACGTAAAAACAAAATCAATTTTCCACTAAGTGCGGAAAAAATAATGTATTTTGAATATTTTTCTTGCAATATTATTTTTGTGTTGTCATCGTGTTTACACATTATTGACAATTTGATATCATTCTCCACAAATTTCCTTTTTTTTATTTTTAATTTATTCTTTTTACTTCTCCCTTTTTTTAAACCCAACTATACTCTATCCACAAAATTTCTTCACTGCAGGTCTTATGGACATATTTTGTCTTGTTTCTTCTTTGAGTAATTACATAAATGTGTTTCTGATTTTCATCACTGGCACTGTTATCTAGCGTCTCATTGCAAATATAATAGATTGGGTATGAGTAGCTTAGTATACTACTATTAAAAGTATTAAGTGTAATGACACTGGATGAAATTGAAATTTTCCATAAGACCTGTAGTGAAGAAATTTTGTGGATAGAGTATAGTGTCCTTTTAAATAATACTTTCAAATTTCATAACTATATCATCTGATTTTGGTAGTGTTTCTTTGTTTTTCAATTCTATAGTCTCTTTTATTGAGTATACTTAAAATATTGCAATTCTTTAAATACCATCGCCATAAACGATTAATTTGCGTAAGGATCAAACATTTTATGGAGTTATTTTCAAATTTTTACCTTTTTTCCTTAATTGGAAATAGGAACAAGTAATTCTGTTTACAAAATAAAAAATTTATTAAGATTTATTTTTATTTTTTACGTGAGTTTCATTAATTATTTATTATAAAATTTCCGTTGCTTATGTTTTTTTTTACTTTTTTTGTTTACGATATTTTATTTAAAAAAAATTTTTTTTCGAAAGCTTTTCAAGGAAACTATTTAAAATGTTCGAAGATATTATTTAAGGAAGGTACATATTATGAGACTATGAAATGAATAGCTTATATTTACATTTGAATTACTTTTTAATGCTGATAATAGTACTTTTGAAATTTTTAGTGATGAATTTTTCAAAAGTTTTTAACAATTTCTTAATTATTTAAAAGAAATGTTATACAAAATGTTTTTAAAATATTTATTTCTAAGAAAATATATTGAGTGATTTAAAATATAATTTAAATACAAAAAATATAAATTGAAAAAGTTAAAATATATTTTTAATTTGCATTTAAGAGAAGAAAAATGTATATTCGTTAAAGTGTTTCAAATAATTTAAATATCCTTTTTTATATTTTCTTTTGTTTTCCATTTCACTGGAAGTAGTTTTTTTTTTGTATTTTTTTAATCTTAATTATGTCCTTTCTTTTCTTGTTTTTTGCTTTAAAACTTTTTTTAAATTCTTTTAATAATTTTTAAAAAAATGACACATATATTTTCTGGTCAATTGATTTAAAAAAAAATTTCATAAAACAAAATAGTAATTCATTGAAGGTGAATGAATAGGAGAAAATTTTTATGTTTTGTAAAAAAGTTGTATTGAAAATGAAAAACAGGAAATAAACGAGGGAGAAATCTTTTCAAACTTTTTTATTAAATTATAATTTTTTTTGTATCAAAATACACTTCTAAAATACTTTATCAAAATGAATTTCTACAAACGGTGAATTTTACTTAATACATATTAACAAGGACAATAAATTTTGTTTTTTTGTAAAACTTTAAATAAAATATTGTTCAGCTTTTACTAAATTATGATGGAAAGTTGATATATTGAGTTTCAAATTATTTATATTAAAAAATATTAAATTCTACGTGTTTTTAATTAAAATTTTCTAATTCTTGAATTTTTTATTAAAAATCTGTTTCAAAACGCTACAATCGAATTCTAACAAAGAGTGCAGTATTTACAGTTATACTTTACATTTAAATAAATTCTGTTGAAATTTTTTATAAACAACATCTCAATGTTTTGTTTTTTTTGGAGAAATATCTATTTATAAAGAATATAAGAGTAGAATTCTAGTTATACACAAAGGAAAAATCTTTCCCAATTTTATTTCCCATTCATAAATAAAAAGACTTTGTTCCGAAATATAACCTGAGTATCTGGAAATGAAAAATTCACACGTTCCGGAAAGAAATAAATTGTTCGATTCTTTTTGCTTTGTTAAATAGTTCAATATAACTGATAAAGTTCACAGTTTGCTGATTCAACTTTGATTTTTGCTGAAGCTCAATTCTTCTGGTATTCCATATAATATATGCTTGAAAAATTGAATTTAAATACATAGAAGCTAATGTTAGAATAGACGAAGGTAGTTTGAATTAAATAAATAAATGTAAGGCAAGTTCAACTTTGAATTTCATTGAAATTTTCATTCCAAGTCTCTAATAAATGAGGCTTTTGAAAATTATATTGTATTGTAATATTAAATTTAAATTCTTACGAAAATGTCTGACTAAAATATTGATTATAAAAAGCAAAAATATAAAACAAACAAAAAATGGCTTTCTGTCAATCAGATTATCAATATGTATTTAATTTGATTGAAAAACGAGTTAAATAATCCCAACTGAATAATTTTTTTACAGTCTTTTAGTGGCTTTTAAAAACATGTAATTCAACATATTTAAATAATAATAATAATAAAAAAAAAACTAGTTTGACGATAATTTAAATACACTTTTTATTTTCATAAGCTTCACTTATTTTTTAATTTTCATTTTTTTTTAAATTTTAAATTTTTATATAATTGATATACCTATAATAAAATATCAATTACAATATATTCTGATATATATTCAATAATATAAATGAAAGATTCAAAAAAAAAAAAACAAAAAAAGAACTATCACGTGTTTACATAACATTATTAATAAGAGTAAAAAAATATAATGAATTTTTTGTAATTTAAATTTTCACATTTATGTAAATGAAAATAATATCCTCTTATGCATAATAAATTTCATTTTAATAATTTAACTTTTCGTGTTGTATGTACGTGATAAAAAGTGGTACAACATATTGAATATACGTATATACATTACCATCTGATATGTTATTCATATTATTTTTTGAATTCAATTGAAAATTATCGTACACCATGGATCGTACACCGTGAATAATATTCACGTCATTTTCACAAATCTGGTATTATATTTTTTTTAGGCATTTTGTTTTTATGAAATTAAACATTGGCAAAAGAGTTTTATTTTTTCACGATGGTAATTATTGTATTGTAAATATTTCGAAATTATGAAAACATTATGGAGCACAGATGTATTTTTGCATTTAAAAAAAATATACATACATATATTTCCACAATAAAAAAAAAATAATTAGGGACGAAAAATATTTTTAATTATTTGAAAATAAATATCCTTTTTGAAATCCTTCAAATACAATCATTTCGTTTTAAAGCAGTTTTCCTTTTCTAAATTATTTATTGTGTATGATATAACTCTTCATAATAGATTTTAAGAAACCCTGTCAAACTTAATTAATTAATTTATTTTTCTTAAAAGTTTTTAAGGAAAAATAAATTTATTTGCAAAACAAAAACAAAAAAGAAAAGATATCCATATTTTTTATAATGAAAAATAATCATTTATTTTTATAGATTTAAATTCGATTTGTTAGTTTCATGATCCTTTGTTATATATCCTTAATAAAATTTATGTAACAGATGTTCGAAAATAAAATATATTTTTGGTTTTCCAAATAAGGGTTTTTTAAAAATTTTATTTAATTACAATTTTTAAGGATAGTGATCCTACAAAATAAACATGTACAATAATTCAAATTATATTAAGGTTAAAAGTTTAATTCAAAAAATAGTGTTCCAAATTTAAAGTTATTTATTGATTTAGAAAATGCCCAGAAAAAGAGCTAAGATTTATGTCGTAACTGGTTTTTTTTCTCTCCAAAATTTGAACTAAATACCAATTGACATTAATTTAAGTGATTATCTAATAGATAATAATTTTCTTAAAAAAGTTGTGTGTAATCGAAGAGAAAATTCAATTTTCACAGTACATAAAATTCCTTTTTTTGTTCAAATTCCTTTCTTGAGCAAAAAAATTAAACAATAGTTGCAATTTTATTTTTTTATGTGCTCGTTATTTTAAAAATTGTTTTGTTAATGTTTTTTTTTTTTATTAAATTTTTTGTTGTTCATCATTATGATTTTTTTCACTCAATAAAGAAAATACCGCAGTACTCAATTGACCAATAATACTTGACATTTTTTTCATAGAATATGTGCAAAAATTGTTAACACTTTTCTTTTTTAAACAATTGATTTTAAAAAAGCCTAGAAAAAGAGAAGAAAAAAATTGAGAAAAAAAATATACAATCGAAATATAGATGGTAAGAAAATTTTCAAGAATCTATTTATTGAAATAATGCAACTACATATTTCATAAAATAAGTTCATAAGATACATCGCCATATATGCATATGAAAAAAGTACATACACACAACAATTTCATGCAACATAAAGACAAAAGTAGTATATAATATTTTTTTCTTGAATAAAAAAAAACTACATAAATTTTTTATCTTGAATAGGAGATTGAATAAAAAATATAAAAGGAAAAAGGCAGAAAATAAAAAGGAACTAAGTAAAGAGTTTATTTTATATAATAATCTTCTTCTGTTTTTTATAAAATTGAAAAAAAAAAGTATTTTAAGACAAAATTTATATGGAATATAAAAATCATAATAATGTGTGATGGGAAGTACTCTTGATGATTTTAAAAGATTATGAAAAAAATCTTGAGATTTTTTTAAGAATCTTTTCGATAAGAAAGAATTAAAAAAATCTTTTAAAGTTTAAAAGTAGACTTTATTAATAAAACAAAAAAATAATAAAAAAATGATGTAGGTATGTATGCATACGTAATTATTTGAACATTTATAAGAATAAAGTCAGTTTTTTTCCGCTTTGTTCTAAATTTATTTGTGATTTAAGACATGATTTATTGTTTGAATGATATAAATCATTTTTATATATTATATACTTTTTTAATATCGTTAAGTGCACATACCCGTAATGTGAAACACATATAATAATAATACATAATGTGCGTATATGATTAAATGCTGTATAAGAATATAATTTAGGTTATATTGCGATATAAAACATAAATTTTCTTAAAAAAAAAATGATGAAGAAAAACATGAACCTTTCATAATGGTCCTCTTTTGGATCAATAACTGTTCTGGTTAATGTTTTTTTTTTCTTATTTTAAGTTATACGTTTTGTGACATTTTTATGTGCGATTAAAGAGATTATTTCAAATTTGTAATGTTTATTCAAAGTTTTTTTCGGTTTATTCACTTGGATTGTTATAGTTACTATACATACATAAAAGTAATATCTCCTAAGTGAAATTAAGAAAATTTTGTTGTGAACATGAAGACAGGACAGGTGATATTTAAAAACTGTTTCTGTGATGAAATTCACAAAATAAAATAATATTCAGAAAGCAAATTGTCCTGAAAGGATAATAATTTTATTTTGTTTGCAAAAATTGTAAAATTCTGAAATAAATTTACTATCTGTTATCTGATGTGTAAAAAAATCTTATAAAAACAATAGCATATTTTATTTAAATTTTTGTTTGCAAATAATCATAAAAATTTCCATGTCATTAAAAAATAATCCCAGTAAAACTTTCGTTTTAACAGATTCTTAATTTATTTTTATTTTTTACATTCAATGTTTTTATTTTACTTTTTTCAAACCTGTATAATAAACTATCCGATGAATATAATCATAAAAAAAAAAAATCCTTCATATGCAAACACAAAAATTGTAATAGAAATTGAATCCTTTTTATTCGCAATTTGATTTTAAAATTAAGTCATAGATTCACACATTAACGCATTATTTTTTTTTTTCCAAAAAAAAAAGCTTTTTCTTTCATAAAGCGCAAATATGTATACTAACAATGTGAATATCACGCAAAACATTAAATCTTGTTTGATGCGTAAATATTATCTTTTACTATTTCATTCAACTTGAATGTTAAAACGACACATTTCTGTACACAAAATGATTTGGAAATATACATATGTATATGTGGGTGGTTATTATTAATGATAAAAAATTGAATGACGATGTATGAAAAATCGTATTAAAAAGAAAATATATTGATTTCATATTTTCTTTTATTTCTCGATCACATCAAATATTAAATAATGTATAATTTTTGCATTATCATGTTTAATTAAAAAAATGTATTAAGGAATTTGTTTTCTTCCATTAATAAAATATTTTAAACGTAATTTTAACAAGATCCAAAATTTTTTAAAATTGAAGTTCTATTGTAATGTTATACTTTGAAAAATTGAGAAAAAAAATTATACACATTTTTTTTTTTCAAAATGAAAAATATTTTAAAATTCCTATAGGCAATGTGCTTGTTCATTTATGAGAAATTTACAGAAAAAAAAAAAACAAATTCTGAACAATAAAGTTAACGAAAAGTTTATAAATAAATTCATTTTATTTAAATTGTTTGTATTTTCTTTCTTTGGAATTCCAAACTTCAATTTTTTTTAAATGAAAAAAAAAAAAAATCGAAAAAAAAGAAGTAATGTGACGAGGATTCGTTCGTTGTTTGTTTGTTTTTGTTTTTATCTACGAATGTCAAGAATAGAAAACAATATTTTGCAATTTGAAAATAATTTAAAGAAAAATGAAGAAAATTTTAAAAACTTATAAATCAAGGAAATGAAATGAAAATCAAGATAATTTAAAAAAAAATTAAATTTATATTCATTCTTGAAATCATCTCCCTAGAAATTGGTAAAAATTATTTGTTGTTTATATATAACGTATTTTTCGATGTGGAAATATTGATAACAATAAGACGAATCAAGAATTTTAAAATAACACAAATCAATTGGAAATAATTTTTATTAATAAATTTGATTAGATTTTTTTTTTTTTTGTTAATTATTTTATATCAATTTATATTGACTTTCCTTAAATAGAAACTGTTTTTGTATAAAAAAAAAACAAGGTCAAGTAAAATTTTTAATTTAGGTTTAGCATTTTATGTTGAAAAATTGTAGTTTTAACCCTTTTTCATGAAAAAAATGTATTTTATAAAAAAAAAAAAAACTTTTTCTTTTCTACTTAGACTCGCCTTGCGGTCACATGAGTATTTGAATTTAATAAAATTCTTTTAAATATTGAAAACAATTTTTCTTCTGAGGATTCTATGATTCTATAGATTTATAAAAATTCTAATACCTTGTGGTCATGGTGATGTAAGTTATGACTTTGTTTCACAATTTTTCAATGATAAATTAACTTTTTCTTTTTAACCACAAGTCAGAGATAAAATGATATCAGAAATATGATTTTTTGAATAGCAAATCAAAATGTTTTGATTTTTTTTTATTGTGAATATGAATGTTCATCGTGTCAGTTTAACATTAAAAAATTACCCTTTATCTGACATATTTGGTCTTTTTCTAAATATTTTTTTTTGAAAATTTTGTAATAACAAAATTGAACTTATACTAAAAAAAATCATATAAATAAAAAATATAAAATTTTCAAGCATCAATGTATGAGATTTTTCAAAGTCGATAAATTAGTAATAATCTCTATATGCACACATAAAACACTTTGATTTTACCTATTTAACTCTATAAAATATATACGAACATTTATAACATAAGAAATTTGTATTCTAAAGCATCGTAATAATACCATTACGATGATGATAAAAAAGGATCCAAAGGATAAGTATGTAAGAGCTTGTTATTCTAACAACGAGAAAACAAAAAACAAAAAAACAAAATTATTGAATTTTCCTTTTTTCTGAATATATTATTATACAGGAATAGGATAAAAGTGTTTATAAGGATAGGAATTATAAAAATATATGAAGGAGATAAGAAAAATTACAGAGAATTTAATTTGTAATCTCATAATAATAACGTGTATTATTATAATGTATACATTGTGTACGTATTTTTCAAATATACAACATTTTATGATATAGATTTTTTTTATATGTATTAAATATTTTTACTTTATATGTTTCAGTATGTGGATTTTATATATTTTTTTCTATTCTAATTATTTTTATTCCATCTTTTCTGGTGTGAATGTTTATATTACACAAGTAAATAGAAAATATAACTCAAAACTTTTCCTTTAATAATATGTTCATACGAAATATTCATTGATATATGACTGTCTAGCATGATACTCACTCTAAGTGGGTATAAATCTTTTGATGATTGTGATTTATCATTAAATCACTTATGTATACACATAATACATATATCAAAAATATATATATGTATGTAAAAAATATATATGTATATATGAATGTGTATAGAAGTATATACATACATTGAATTTGAAGAAAAAAATTAGCTCACATACATGTGTAAGTAGTTAAGGAAAAAAAAGGAAAAGTAGGTTTAAAAAAGGATATCATCATAAAAAAAAGGTGATAAGCATTTTCTTTGAAAGTATAATAATTTTGAAGAAATATTTTATGAAAAGAAATACGTAGAATGTTTTTCGTAAGTACGAGTAATTTAGAGTGCAATATAAATTGAATATTGTATTATTTGAATTGTGTTTGAAAGTAAGCAAGAAAATTTAATATTTTTTTTGTGTAATTAACGATGTCGTCTTATGTTATTTTTGATAAAATTACATAATAAATTTTTTCTCCATAATATGTTGAATTACATATATTTATTATTATGATGTCTTGTTACTATATCGTTGCCACAGATTGCCAGTAGATAGAAAGCATCGAAGGATTGAAAGAAATATGGAAAGAAGAGTACGTTTAGTAAGATGGCCAGTATTTTGTTTTATTTTATCTGATCTAATTGATTAATGACCGGTCTGGAATCATTTGTACGACAGTTTTGCCTCAGTTTTTTTATATTTATTTTTAATTTTTGATTTTATGATGGTGATGAGTTCTACGGATCGAATTAATTTTTTTTTTAATGATGTTATTATGTGAAAAGTTATGAAAATTTAATAAAATAACCGACGTTTTTCATAAAAAAATTTATAATTTTTCCCACAAAATAATTTCTAGTCTATCTATTTATTGTTTCCTGATTTGCATTCTAAAGTGTACTTTACACTTAACGATTTATCATATGACTATACTATATTTAACAATTAAAGTCAGTATTGTGCTTATGGAGGCAGTACCCGATGAGTTTTTTGTCTTGGTAATATTTAATTTAAAAGATTTTTCTCAATTGAAATTGAGATCTGATCACCCCACACACAAGACAGATTTATACAAACGAAATGTAAAAGAGTATAGAAAAGTATGCCTATCTTGCCTGTACTGACTTTAATTGTTAAATAAAGTATAGTGTGATATGTCGTTGTTACAAAAACAAATTACATTAGTCATATGATAAGTTGTTAAGTGTGGAATACACTTAAGTAGAATATATTAGGTTTAAATTAAAATGAACATAATGTACTTGTAAAAGTGTATGTATGTATGTACATATGTATATCTTTAAGTATGAATAAAATTACATACTTCTTTTATTTTACATACTTTAAAAGTTTTTATATTCCTTTTTTTAAATTTTTTTTTTAAATTTTTATATTAATATGTTACCTAATTAACTTTTATGACATTATTCGTATTAAAAAGTTAAAGAAAATTTATTATTCAAATTTTATACAATAAATATTTTAAATAACAAATACACATATATGAAAAGGATTTATTTATTGCTAGTCCTTTATTTGCCTTTAAAATAACAATAAAATCACTTAAGTAAATATCACATAAGATAAAGTCTAACAAAATTATGATTTGTGTTTCTTGTGCAAGAAGAAAATTTAAGGTTTTTTTTTAAACAAATTTGTTTTTAATTAGTTTGCAAAACAAATTTGTATTTTGTAGTTTTTAAAACTTGATACGTGACTACTGGAATTTTCTTTTTCAAGGAGATTATTAAGTAACTAATATAACTTTCAACGATTTTTTATTTTTTTTTTTTGTAACACACTTTTGCACTTGTTTTAGTCTTTGTTACTGATTAGGAATTTTAAAAAAAACTTTTATCTCGAAAAAATATGTAGGTATATGTAAATCAAATACATACAAATTATGAAATGTAATAAATAATTAATTTTGTAACACGTACCTTACAAAAACTAAATTTCTAATTAAATTTGTTAACCTTTTCACACGAAAATAACGAATTGATAATAATAGTAATTTATTTTACATTGTGGTTTATTGGTTAGTATACTATGTACAATAAATTATATAGGAAATTAGATATACGATGTGTGTAAACATGTGAAAATTAATATAAAATAAATTAGGCATATTTAAGTTTTCCCAAAATGCATTACAATTCATAATTTTCGACAATACTCAAAAATATTTTGAATTTACATTTATTATTTAAATATGTAAAAGCCTTTGTAAATTTTTCATAAATTTTATCACAAATAAAATCAGATAAAAATATTCGTAAAATTGATTTATAAATAAAAATCAAAAATTTATGAAATTTTAATTGAAATTCAAATAATTTATGTAGATGTATGTTTGTATGTATGTATTTAAATATTATGTATCTAATAAAAATAGACATTCTGATTAAAATTAAATTCATAATTTTTAAATTTAAATTAAATAATGTATAATATTTATATAGAATTGTATGAATGTGATTAGGGTTAAATAATATTAAAAGAATTTTTGTAAAATGAATTAAAAAAAAAAAGAAGAAGATAAAAGATAAGTAAACACAGAGACAAGGCAAATACCTAATTATTTGCACATATTTTAAAGCATAATCTATGACATAGATAACATAATATAATTCACATATCCTTGAAATATTTTCCTTTGAAGATTTAAAGTACAAAAAATAAAAAATAAATTCTATCTAGTAGATACATAATCTAGATAAAATATTGTAACATATAATTTGTAATCAGTTACATTTTGCATATTTTTTTTTCTTTTTTTAAATTTTATTTAGAAAAAAATTTTTCAGGATTATTTTAATCCGAATTTAATTAAAATTCAGATTAATATTTTATTATAAATTTACATATAAAAATGTAAAATTTTTTTCAAAAAAATATTCTTATAACTCACCAAAAAAAATCTGTTTATATTCCTTTATTAAATTTTAAACGCGTAATATAACTTTGATTTTAATGAAAAATGTATATTTTCGTTTTTCTTCTTAAATAAAAGCTAAAATGTAGAGAAAATATAAAAATAACAAAATTAAAATGAAAATTGTAGCAATCAGTTTTTATTTTTTTGCACTATAAAATTGAATTTTCTTTTTCAAAGTACTTACGAAAAATAAATTTAAATAAAAAAACAATGTAAATCAAACAACCAATTTTGTTGCTCTATACAAACAGAAAAATGAAAAATTCACAATTTATGTGAAAATATTGATATAATTTAACCACGAATTTTAAAAAAACAAACTGATTTTTTCTGTTTTTATTTTGTTAATTAATTTTTTTTCCACGAAAAACTTTTGTAATAAAACACAAAATTTATTTAATATAAAATTCAGGATAACTTTATTACACAGGAGTAAAATTGCCCGTTATCAATGAAACGTTTTTGAAAAATGCACAAAACTTATCTGCGGTAACCGCTTTATATTGCGAAAATTATATATGTAAGTATATGAAAATTCTTCTTCTTCATAATTTTGTTGTTGCTTTCTTGTTTATTATACATATTTTCAAATGTTGAAACAACATCATATGTAGGTACAGAATTTTTTTTCCGTATGACGATAAAAATGAGAAATAAAATAAGCTTAAGCTTTTGAATCTTATCATCAAAATACATTCAAAAAATGAATATAAAATGTTTATTCAGGATATGATAAAAAAAGTTTCAGATACATTTTTCGATATTGTGTACAAGCAGTGTACAGAGAACAGTACAAGCAACATGAAAACTAGTAAAAACGGTAATCAAAAATTTAAAAAAAAAGTATACAGAAATTTGTGTTGTCGCATAGAGTATCTTTATTTTTATAATGATATAAAAAAATATGTTGATACATTTGACTAAAAAAAAAAAAAAGAAAATTGAAAGTGGGTTGAAGGTACTAAGCGGAATAAAAGCTTTTATTGTATCAGTATCTACCTTCAAGTATATTTCTAATAAATTTGAGCTTTTTAATTTTTTTGAGTGTAAAATGTACAACCAAAAATTAAACGATGCAGACAAGTAGTTTTTTTGTTCTTTTTTTTTTTTTAGAATCAAGAATAAGAGAAAATGCTGTACAAATAGTGAAAAGAAGCTACTTATTATGTATCTGTATCAAAATATGTATGTATGATTTTTAGGATACATATATACATATATATATAGTATCTATGATATACTTATCTATACAGGACAATGTTTGTATACATAGGTAATATAATTTATTTCAATTTCAGTGTCGAATACCGAAAGTTGTTGAAAGTTGCTTCCTTTTTAATATCACATTATGTTTAACTGTATCTTGATTAAAAATATACATACATATATCCTGAATGTTGATTTTACTATTTTGAATTATATTACTTTTATTTTACCTAGTATTTATTATTAAAATTGAACAGAAGAATACTATGGAAATTTAATATTAAAAGAAATGCGGTTTGGTTTGACATGATAAACATAAGTACATAGATGATATAGATATAAAATATTTTATTACCATTTATGTGTAGTTTATAGAAAAGATAATACTTTTGTTAAATAAAATATTACAGCAGGTGTAAAAAAATATAAAATATTTAAATATGTAAAATTAGGCTTTAAATTATTCGTTTACATATAAATTTCTTTTAACCAGAATAAAACGATTTCAAATTTTATTTCTCTTTAAAAATTTATTAATTTCATTAAAGTTTCGTTTTATATATTTTCCCTTTTTTTATTTTTTTATTAGCCTGTAACACACATGTAATAAGACGTTGCAAATATGGTTACCTTTCATTTATTATCAATATAATTTATTTAACTTTAAATCTTAAGTTATATTTTTTTTTCTGTAAAGAAAAATCCATAAATAAGAGGATGTAGGAGACATAATATTTTAGTTGGATTAAAATAGGCGTTACAAAAGTACTGTCTCATCTGAAATGTGTCTCCCTAATGACCTTTCAAGGAATTTGAAGGTATCAATATGTGATAGATGTTCTTGAATGATAACACACGAAAATTATTCTTTAAGAAAAAACAAAGAATTGTAATTATAAAAAAATTTTTGATTTCATGGAAACAATAAAAAAAAAAATAAAAACAAAGGAAAACCCTAAGCTAAGCATTATATTTTTCATACTTAGTGCCTTTTTTTTTTGTTTTTGTAAATTTTTTCTTTTATTTTCGATTATTTTACTGATGAAGCACAGAAATTAGAAAAAAAATTAAAGAACGTTTGTCAAATTAAAATAGAACAAAAAGTGTTTTAGTTTTTTTTCATAATTTATTTTTTGGCACGTGTACTGGGTATATTTTGTGCTTGTTTTTTTCCAAATTATTTTTATGTCATGCAATTTGTGTTTTATTATATTTTCGCTCACTACTGACTGATGCAGCTACTTTCATGAAAAGCTAATTTAATTTAAAATTAGATAAAAAAAGATAGAATGAAATAAAAAAAAAAAATCCTGAAAATTAGGTTTTTCTCAACAAAATTAATTGATGAAAAATTCTTAAAATATTTTCAAGCACAATCATCATTAAGAATTATTGCTTAGATTAGAATGTTCTTTTTCTTGTTTTCAAGAAAATAAGAAAAACGAAAAAAAAAATTAGAAGAAAAGAAATGACAGAAAAAAAAACAAAAAAATATATTCATCCATTAACAAATTATATTTATGAAAATGTATTAATAATTGTGTTGTATTTTGTATATGTATGTATGTACGTATGTTTGTTTTAATCAATATCATTTTTCATTTTATATATGATTTTTTTTTCTCAAATGAAATATGACAAAGAATTATCATTTTCTTTTTGTTTTGTATATTATAATAAATTTTTATGTTTTTTTTTCTTGAGTATACTTTTCATCATATACTTTCATTTGCTAATTGAAGAAAAAATAATTTTCTGCAGAATAATACCTTTTTTAAATAAAAGAAATGGTTGTTTGTATAGTTTCATTATGAAATAGGCAAAAAATCGTGGAAATTTTTTTTTTTTTTTTGTATAGATTTTGTTTAGATTAAAAATTTATTTGTATTTTATAGATAAAAAAAAAATTATCCTAGAATAGAATAGACATCATTTTCGAATTTGCTTTAAGATTATACTTACCTGCGTTAGCGCGCTAGCAAATACAAACACAACTCAATTCTAAAGTTAGGACTTGAGAACTACTTTGAAAACAAAAACCATTCTTCAACGTATATTCAAAACAAAAACTAAGTATATTAAAAGCATTTTTTAAATTTGATTTGATTACTGGGTGGAGTGTTAAAAAAAATAACAGTTCGCCTCTTTTTGTTTTTTAAAATTTAAATTGGAGAAATATGGTGGCATTGCTAGATTATTAGAGGCTATTGTTGCACTTTGACTCTTAAAGATATTTTGTACCGTCCTTGTTTCTAACAGTTTAAGATGGTTCGAGCAGTTATAGAACTACATTCTATGGTATACTACATTTCCATATTTTCTTATTCTGATACATTTAGCGAATTTTTAGTAGAGGCCAGTACCTCACATTCACAAAGTATACATAATATGTATGGTTCAGGTTTACTTGTCTTCTCAACACAATCTGAATTTGTTATCCTCCCTATTGACAATGCCGCGAAAGTGTGATTTTTATTTAATATAAAATAGAAAAAAAAAAGTACATAAATATCAATATCAATTCTATTGAACAAATTTTTCAATATAAAATACACATTTACCTTTCAGCGTATTAAGGTCTTTAAACACAAATTAAAGAAGAAAGGGTTTCTTTCCCACCGCCCGTATATCTTCTTCACGTGCTTAAATATAAAAAACAAACAAATACTTTGAAGAAAAGTTAGGGAAAATACAATTTTACAATATAAAAATTCAAAAACCAATCAGGTACTATTTTCTTGCTAAAAAAAAATATATATATAAGTAAACTGGGCAATATTCTGTTTTTGGTTACTCCCACACTGTTAATGGAGAAAGGGAGAAGTAAATTTATTCAAAGTTCACATTTTCAAGCCGGTTTAATATAAGGAGAAGTAATGCTTTTTACAATTTTCAATTTTAAAAAGTAGAATCTACTAGGAGTTTTTCATGGAAAATGAAATATAGAAGAATTTAAGAAGACTTACATATATTATTATGTATGTAGTTAAAAATACAGTAAATTTTTTGGAATATGTATATTGTAAACGAACCGCAAAACTTTAGTCTACATTTTTTCCATATCTTTGAATATTAATGAAATTTTAGTTGCTTTTACATAACTTTGACAAAACTATTTGTAAAACAAAGCAATTTTAATCTAAAGGGGTCATTCATTTTTTTAACGATAGCTAATAATTTATTTATTTTATTTATATATAATAATATACATAAATATACGTATTTATATAATAACTAAAATTAAAAACAAAAGAAGAAAAGATTTTCAAGTACTTCAACAATAAAATTAAAAATTTTTGTATTGAAATATCAGAATTTGACTCTGAATTGTCAAAATATGAATTTTTCAACCAAATAACACAAATCCTTAAAAGAAGCCTTTTGTTTTCAAATTTATAACATAAATTTTTTACATAAATAAAATACATACAGTAGTTATATATACATAAATATGTACGTATAATGACATTGTTAATTGTTATTTTAAAAATATTCCATTTTCTTTTAAATTGTATACTACACATTAAAATTAAACACACAACACAACCAGATATATACATATTCAAATGAAGAAAAACTTCTATTGTAATATTAGTATATATGCATATGTAAGTATGTACGAGTAGATATATACCTATCTTTTAACTATAAATTTACATACATATATACATAGATTGACATTTATGTAGAAAACTGTAATAAAATATGAAATTGATATTGAATGGTAATGAAGATGAATAAAATTGAAATTTAAACTAATAAGAAAATATCAAGTTATCATATCATATAATAGATACTTGAGTATAGTAATTATATTGAACAAAAGGGATACATACATATTTCAATGAAAATTATTATTCCAATGAAAATCATAATAAAATTTTAAGAATCTCAATAAATTTATATTTTAATGATTTTCATGTTGAATTAGGTATATTAAATAAAAATACATTTAGAAAATCCATACATACTCGTATGTATATAGTATGTACATACCTACATAAATTGAGAACAAGAGATACTACAACATAATGTGTATTTTATACTGACATGAATAAGTTTATAATTTTATCTTATAATCTTTTTATTAATTAATTTCAATTTAACAGTTTATACATACATATTTATATTCTGAAATTAAATTGTTTTCTGTTCACTTTTTTTATTTTTTTTTTAATAATTACTTTTCTCATGATTAAATTTTAATAGTTCATATTTAACAATTTAAATAATTTAAAAATTTCATAGTTCAAGAGTATATTATTAGAACAACAACTGTCGACTAATAATAACTTTTCCATAAACCAGACACCAAAATTTATCTAATAATTCATACGTGTAATTTTTTTATTCTATTTTTTTCTGTGAATTCTGATGTATGCTTGAATTTTAAATATATTTTGAAATTCTGATCTGAATATAAAATAGTAGAAAATAGAAGAAAACAGCTAATATTATAAAATATGAACGTATACATATCCATATATATGTATGTATATGATATATTTTTGGTGTATCTGTCATGGCACATACGAGTATATATACATGTATGTAAAACCTACATATACTACATATTTGTATACATATGTATGTATATTATACACGAACTATAACTCAGTTGATTTGAACAATTTTTTTGGTGCGAAATCATGTTCATGGGAATCCAAGGAAACATACGTTTTTCCATGATACTTAAGTATTATATGTATGTAAAATATATATTTATTTTTTTCTCAAATATTTTTTTAAAAGTTGAATTCTGTGAAAATTATTATGCAACAAAAAATGGGAATTAATTAAATTTCATTGGAACGTTTCAAAATATTTATTTTTTTTATATTATTTTTAATTTAATTTAATATTTCATTTCAACTATAAAAATTTAAAATTGTTTGCTGTTGTATCATAAAAAGAAATTCAAAGCACTAAATATAAATGCTTTTCATTTAAGAAATAAATAAAAGAAGACAAGAACTTATTTTAATTGTATTCGATTACCAACGATGCATTAAGTATTTTCCAAGACAATTGAATTGTTTTGTCTTTTGAATAAAACAAAAAATGAAACTTCATAACAAACAAATAAAGTTATTACGAATAATTCTTAAGAGAACATTTGAAAGTTAAAGAAAAGATGAATATTTTCTTTATTATTTGTACCAAAACGATTAGATTGTTCTTATTATAACGCAAAAGTCGATGTATAGTATGTACATTCATATTTTGTAACAAATTTTAAATTAGTTTTACTTATTTATTTATTTAGTTTTGATTTTTTGCAGAACGGTAAGTATAGGTAACAGGGAAAGATATTAAATAAAAAAATTGTACAATTTAACTCTGGAAGTATAAGTAAAAAAATTTATTTATTTTTTCGCCAAGTTACACAATATAATAAGACTAAAAGATTTTTTGTGTTTTTTTGAAGATACCGATTTTTATTTCTGTAGATTTTGAATCATGAAAACAGAGTATGCTTTTTCATAGTTTATCAAAAAAAAGGTCATATATACTTATAATGAGGATTTAAGCCAAAATTCATGGGTCAGTTCAATTTGGGGTTAATATGTAGTTCGAAATTAATTCAAATTTTTTTAATAAGATACAATTTTCTTCTTAGATGGCCTTACAACAAAAATAATAAAAGAACATTTTTTCAGTGTAATTAATGTAACTCAAGTTTAGTGCAAATAAAATTCCTATGATAAATGAAAAGCTGAATGAAATTCAGACTCCAAATTGTTTTTGTAAATGTTTCGTCATCAAGAACTTCAATCTTTTACTTTTTGAAATAAATCTTCTTCTGCCACTTTGTGTATAAGAATTTTCAACAAAAAAAGGCGATGAGAGAAATTTTCTCATATTAGATGTTATTGAGGTTTCGTGTCATTTTATTGTGATATTTGATTCGAAAAGGCTATTTTGACTACCAAACTAGTAATATTCACACAAAAACAATTTCAATTTTTTTTTAACTTTTTATGTATTGTAAGAATTTTTCCACTTTCTTATTTTTTTCTTTATTTTTAAACAGAATTGAGTTTCTGTCTGTAGTAAAAATAAAACATAAATTTTTATATAAAACATTTCTTTATTTTATCTTAGGTCTTTTAGGTAGGTCTTAGGCTTATATTAATTAGTCCTTACATTGCATTTCAAAAGAAGTAAATATATTCAGGAAATTAAAATTATAATAATTTTTCTTTAATTTTTTTCATACTTTGATGAGAGTTTAGGTAGCAAGTTATAATTATGTCACCCAAATCACCCATAAATTAGTTATACAGCGAACTATCACTTTTTTGCACAACATTTTTCTGTTTTTAGATGTGTGCTTTTTCTGAAAGTAGATAAAATGTTTCTTATCTACAGCAGAATATTTTTATTTTTATATGAAATTTAACGTCAAAAATTTATTAAAGGTCACCAACTGAATTAATTTTTATACATACATATTATATATTATCTTAGAAAATTTAAAGTAGTAAAGACTTGAATAAGAAATAAAATAAATATGAAACTGCAATTGCTGCAAATAAGTAGTAAATCGATTAAAAAAGATTTTGAATATTCTTAGTTTTTGATATGACAAAATAAAAATCAATTTTTGTCTCGTCATCTTTTATGATATGCACAACAATGTTTGATTACTTTTCAAACTCAATATACAACTATGTATGTGTATGATGTACTTGTATATCCTTGATTTACATTTCATTTTTTTCCATATTCAAGTGTACTGGGTATAAGAAGGTAACAACTAGAATACTAACTACTCAGGTAAGCTTAAGGTTACAATATTTCAAGGATAATAAAAAAGTATAGTATATAGGATATTTTTAAAGTTGTAATTGTAAACGTATTCATCTTAAACTCAATATGTTTGTGTATGCATTTTTAAAAATTTTTTTTTTATGTTTTTTTTTTCTGTCAATAAATTTACATAAGAGATAAACTTGTTATATAATATCTGTACGACATACATATAAGTAGTGTGAATATAATATCATAATATTTTAATAAAAAATTTTGACAGTATCAAAAATTTCATTCGATATTTGAATTTAAATTGTATATTTAAATATTATTATTTTTTAAATAAAAGATAACATATGTACATATGTAGATAATATTATGTATCATCATTGTCAAATAATAATGTAAATATGCTTGAATTTCACATATGAATTCTACTTACTTAATTTTCAATCATTCATTCATTTGATAACATTTATTTTCTAAAACAAAACTAAAACAGAAGATTTAAAAAAAAATATTATACTTCAATTATTAACAAAAAATTGATTTTCTATTTTCGAAATATGTATGTATTCATAAGAATTCTATTGTCATTAAACATTTTTTGTTCTGTTATTGAACACATATTAGAAAGCATGGATAATAATTGTCATTCAAAGAAAATGCATCTGCCTATCAATATTTTTGATAATATGACAGAATTTCATTTGTTCATATTCATATGAATGACTAGATAAAGAGTTTCTTTTTGAAAGATTTTGATTTGTAAAACATAAAAAAATGATATACCATTGTATTTGTACACACTATATGACATATCTGTACATGTATGTATGTATGTTTTCATAAATGTGTGAATTATTTTCAGTGAATGAATAATGAATGAAAAAAAAAGAAATTCATTGTTCAGGATAAACACACCAGGTATACTAATATACATAACTTATGTATATACATATATTTATGTGTGAATATACAATTAAATTACCTTCCATAAAAGAGCTTTTGTTTTGTATCTTATATGCTATATTCTATAATAGTTTTCACATAATACAATGATGTTGAGATCTTGTTGGTATTAAAAATTGCTTATTGTATTTACTGCAGCATTGTTCAAAATCGAAAATATTAGTTTAGTATTTTTTTTTTTTTTTTGTATTTTTTTGTTTTACAATAATTATTTCTAATTAACATTTATGTATATACAGTGGCTCCAAAAAGTGAGCGCTCACCTATATATATTTTTTTTAAATGATAAAAAATACAAATAAAATAAATTGTTATGTAAACTTTATTTAATAATTATATTACTTGAAAGGTATACAATAATAATATAGAAACAAAAAGTCAATATTCTACTTCATATAAATAATATGACAAAAAAATGTAATGTACTGACAATTTTTATCTCCAAAAAGTCAACGCTCATTTTAATTTTTTAAACAAAAACTTTGTATTATTTACACAAATAAAGGTTATTTTTGGTCCGCTGATTGTAAAATTTATTGAGTAGAGTAATACTCTGTATTTTTGTTAAATCATAGTTTTCATTCAGTTCATTAATAAAATAAATATTCCAATTATTCGATATAATGGCTGTTGAACGTAAAAAAAACAAATAAAAACCCACGTAAAGATAAGAAATCGATTAGAGAAATTGGTAAAATTATTAAAAGGCCATATTCTACTGTAAAAGATGTTATAGACAGATTTTTTAAAACAAATAGATTGGAAAACTCTGAGAGAAGTGGCCATCCATGTAAATGAAATCGTTTGAAATCGTTATTCAAACCCATTTTTTGAGCACTGCTGTTAAAATTTGCTTTCAACATATTAATATATACCTGGTGGTCCATAATACTATCAATAAATGCAAATTTTCATCCCCGTTGGCACTCATACAACCCCATACAAATACTCAACCACCATCTCTTTTAAATAAATTCTTTTCTAATAATTTCTTTTTTTTTTCTTCACACAATACACTGCCCATCTGATTTAAAGATATTATATTTAGACTCATAGCTTAATATAAGCCTATTCTGGAACTCTTTTGGCTTTTTTAAATATATCTTAACATAAGCAAGACGCTTCTTTCTGTTGAATTTATGTCCAACATTTAAAAGAGATGGTGGTTGAGTATTTGTATGGGGTTGTATGAGTGCCAACGGGGATGAAAATTTGCATTTATTGATAGTATTATGGACCACCAGGTATATATTAATATGTTGAAAGCAAATTTTAACAGCAGTGCTCAAAAAATGGGTTTGAATAACGATTTCAAACGATTTCATTTACATGGATGGCCACTTCTCTCAGAGTTTTCCAATCTATTTGTTTTAAAAAATCTGTCTATAACATCTTTTACAGTAGAATATGGCCTTTTAATAATTTTACCAATTTCTCTAATCGATTTCTTATCTTTACGTGGGTTTTTATTTGTTTTTTTTACGTTCAACAGCCATTATATCGAATAATTGGAATATTTATTTTATTAATGAACTGAATGAAAACTATGATTTAACAAAAATACAGAGTATTACTCTACTCAATAAATTTTACAATCAGCGGACCAAAAATAACCTTTATTTGTGTAAATAATACAAAGTTTTTGTTTAAAAAATTAAAATGAGCGTTGACTTTTTGGAGATAAAAATTGTCAGTACATTACATTTTTTTGTCATATTATTTATATGAAGTAGAATATTGACTTTTTGTTTCTATATTATTATTGTATACCTTTCAAGTAATATAATTAGTAAATAAAGTTTACATAACAATTTATTTTATTTGTATTTTTTATCATTTAAAAAAAATATATATAGGTGAGCGCTCACTTTTTGGAGCCACTGTATGTAGTTAGAATGTTCATTATTTTAAATTAACATCAAAGTTATTATCAAAAAATAATAATGGTATGTAGATACAAAAGTTTAAAGCGGATGTACTAAAAAAAAAGTTTTTGTAGCCTTCCGAAAGAAAAAGAAATGGAAAGCATACATATGTATATGTAATGTATGTATCCTCAATGAAGAGTTTATTGGAATTAAAAGGACTTTGGACAATTAAGAAATATTTTTGGAATTATTCTGAAATAATAATTTTCGATTATTATTAAAAATTGCTTAAGTTTTTGATGCTTAAGGCTAATTTGTCCTACACTCGGTTGCTTGTAGGGACTAGAATATGGGAGAAGAAAAACATTATTATTTTTAATTAACCGAGACCACTGATTATCATCAAGTTCCATTATATTAGATTTCATTCAGCCTATTCAGCTATATTCAGATCTTTTGTAATATTTTAATGCTGGATTTGGCATAAAAGTCAAGTGCTTTAACAAATTCCAAAACCTTTCTAGGCTGTAGGTACCGCACTTCGTCCCGTGTTAAGTGTTCAAACCTAGGATGTTTCATAGCTTTACACTCTCACAAAATGTGTTCTAAAGTTGTCGGTTCCTCATTGCAAATCTGCATGTATGACTTTCTTTAATCCCTATTCTTAACAATTGGTATTTAAGAGAACTGTGTCTAGTGAAAAGGCTCAAGAGTGCTCTTAGTTCACTTCCAAAGAATTTTAGAAATTCAAGCGCTTTGCCCTTGTTGTGTTTAATAAACTTTTTCAGTTGTTTAGCGCTTTGTACTGTTTTTCAATATGAGGACTTTTATTGTTTTTTTATACTTGTTAATAATATCTGTTTTGGAAAGTCCGCAGAAATGTTCTGGTCCAGTGAAGTCAATTTCCAAGATGTAGTTAGTAATTTCTAAAGAATAAAGAATAACCAACCGTCCATAAGTGGAGTAATTAAATACAAAATCGTCACCACTGCAATACTTAAATCTTAAACTGTGAAAATTGACGGACCGCACTCAATTACAGCGAAAAAACTTAAAAACTAACTTTAATTTGACCACTATAGTTGCAATTGTAAACAATGTTATGAGCAACCTACTGCTATTTACTAATCTAGTATACAGTAAAAGCATACCTCTACATTGTGGCACATTAAAAAAAAAAATGGAAAATAGGGTTTTTTTATTTTTGACGTCCTTATTTGTCGTCAGTAGATTGTAGCCGCTTGCCTCAAGTCTTCTTTAGCTCTGATGAAAATTTATAAAAATTGAAAAGTTATAGTGTGATGAAGTATACAAGTAAAACTAAACCAATTTAATCAGAACAAGATAAATTGAATGGTACTGTGGCATACATGTACTCGTTATTTAATATATGAAGATACATTATATATTTTTTAAATAAATAATTGGAGTTTTCTATGCCTCTTTTCATGAGATTATTTTTTTAATTTATTCCATGTAAAACTTGTCATTGAAAATTTGAATTACACTTATAAGTTTCTTCGAAAAACACATACATAGATATAGATTCAATCAAACTAAGATCTTATTGCTAAATTAAGAAAAAATTTTCTGAAAAAATAAATCAGATAGAAATGTTATTGAAAAAGTAAGAACGTCATAATGATTATAATTTTGATATTTAGAAATTTTTCTGGTGCAACCAATTTAAATTGTTATTTTATTTTATTTTTTTAATTCCAGATACAATAAGATTGGAAAAAATATCTACGATGTTAAAATGTTTTGCTTTGATCCTTTTTTCAAGTTTAACGTATCTTATCTAACAATAAGATACGTTATATAAGATTGTTTAAGTGTCAATTCAAAATGCTGACACAAGGTAAATTGAAAAAGCAAACCAAAAAAAAAAATCGTTTTTTGAATTTAAATGATTTTCACACACCCAATTTATAATAATAATCCAAAAAAAAAAAAAAATAAATAAAAAAAAATTAGGAAGAAAAGAAAAATTATGTATTATAAAATCAATTTTTTCCTCACTTTCTCCAATGTTTTGCTATCTCATCCAATTTAACTGTGCACATTGAACTTATTTTTTATTTTTTAATCTTTTTTATGTTCATTTTAATTACAAATTTCTTTCTTTTAAAGTTTTATTCTTGTTCAATATTACATTATCGTATCGATTTTAACATTGACATTTTTGCAAGTTTTCTAGAATATTATGTACATACATACATACATTACATACACATGTATTATGTATACATATGTATATTGTGGAAGTGGGATTTTTTAACCCAGCTTTAACTACGTTATTCTATTTTTTTTTGAATATGTACATATAGAGGTACTTTTTTAAAAAAAAAATAAAGATATATAAAGAAGGTTCTTTTAATTAGTACAAAACCATAAGTGACAGTTGGCAAAGGATATGATTTACATAAAAAAAAGAAATTATAATATAAAAATCAACAACCATTGAGGATAATATATGTACCTATGTACATACATATGTATGAAGTATGAATGTAAGAGAGAATAATGCTATGCACTTATGTATATACACATTTATTATCTATTAATAAAAAAAATAATAGAAAAAAAGGAAGGTAAAATAATCAAATAATGTAAAAAGTGTGTGACAAGGTATTAAAGTGGTTGTAATGACGTACATGTGGTTATTGTATTTTAGTAACAATAAAACTGTATATAGCTAATGCACAAAAAAAAAAATATCAAACTAAAAAATAAGAAAAAACAATGTTAATAAAGATCTATACATAATATATCTATTTAAAATTCTGTAACATTCTTGTACACATTGTGTGTTTGTTTGGATTTTTATTTATACATTTTTTTCTATTATTATTTTTTGTTTTTTATTTTTGCATTGCAATTCAACTTGTATATATAATTCTATTTGGTTGTCATTGATATTCACAACAGTAGAGAAATAAAATGCAATTTTCATTTTTAAATCGTTTTCATGTGTATATTTATACAGTATATAAAAAAGCCACAATTGTGAAAGGATTTTTTAATGTAAAGAAGAACACAAAAAAAAAAAAAAATAAGAATGCAAAAAAAACCCTAAAGCTTTTGAGCAATCCTACATAAAAGAAAAAACATTTAAATAGTGTATCTATACGATGTATCTGATCAACATTTCTAGTTAGTAATTTATTTTTGTTCCTTTTTTTATTTAAATTGTTATTTCTTATTGAAAATTTTTATTTAGATTTGTTTTTACTTTTGGAAAGAATTTAATGGATAAATAATTGTTCTTTAAATTAAATAGAATCGTTTTAAACAATTTCAACAAAGAAATTTTGAATAAACACCATTAATTTGTTCAATTGAAAACTTAAAAATTCTATACAAATGAGGTAAAAGCCAGTTAAAATAAGAAAACCTTTTTTTAGAATTTCAAATATTTTGGAGAAAAAATAATGTTCCCAAAAAGATCATCATGTGAATACTGACTGACAACTGGCTCATTATAAATCAGCTTTTACGCTAAACAGAATTCAAAATTACTAAGAAGTTTGTGCGTTTTCAAAAACGAACTTATTCGCGCCACCTTGCATGCATGAAAATAAGAAAACACGGAAGTATTTTCAAATTTTGACAGGAAATCAGTGCTGGCGCTATAAACATTTCATTAATTTGATAATTTTATTATATGTCAAGTGCTGATAAACTAAGTAAGATGTGATTAAAAGCAATTAAAAGTTAAAATTTAAGGTTAAGGTGATGGCTAGAAAAAGTAAAATTTATTATATGCTTGCTAAATGTCAAAAATTGTTAACTCACAACACTCACACGGTTACACATTTTTTTTTTCTTTTCAAAGCTTAGAATGCAAATATCATACTTCAAAATACTTACAGAGTTGGTCCAAGGCTTTTTTGCAAGCTTGATTTTATGAAGTGTTTGATAAGTCAATCTTGCGACAAGTTTGATCTTTTGAAAACGGCCTTTTATTTTTCTTTAAATTTTATTAAAAGTACTCTGTTACAAATTTGAATGATTAAATGGAAGAAAATACATTAACAAACATATGTACATACAAGCTTACAATAAAACTTACAAGTAGATAACATTTTGCATGGGGAACAAAATCAAAATTTTTACAGCAATTGAAAACAAAAATTTAAAAAAAAATTGGTTTTTTTCAATTGTTTTTTTTTTTTATCGCAAGATAATCTTGAAGCTTTATCGAAATAATTTGGAATTGTTCAAAAATAATATAGATACATACTTAAATATAAGTTTTCTCATATTAATTATATAAATTGAAATGTAATTACGTTAATTTTATTTTCACAAATAATGATTTAAAAATGATAAATAGAAAAATCAGAACAGAATTTGTAAAGAAACCAAAAAAGTAAGAACAAATTCATACATACATACATACATATATTAAACTAACAATGACCAGTTAATGATCCTTTTTGTGGAAACAAAAGTGAAAAAAGAAACAAAATTTTTATAAGGTTATTATCCTTAGAGGTTTACATTATAATACCAAAAGCTCAATTTAAGATTTGAGGTCGTATATTTTATTAAAATTCATTCAATGATTGTTTTTATTTTTTATTTTTTGCTTGTTTTGAATATAAACGATTATTCAAATTTTCAAGATACATATATAACTGCATTATGTATAATACAAGTAGAATGTATAGATATAGTAATATACATACATAATAATATATACATACGTCCGTATACATAAAAGTGAACATTTATTTGAATGTATTTAAATGATGATAAATGAATAAATGGTGCATGTACAGAGATGATATAGATCAACATACGATTTTGTTAGTTTAAAATGCAAATTAGAAAAAAAAAGGAAAAAAAAGGATGCTAACAAAAAGGTGTTTTACAGTACATCTATATACAATCGGATAATACATATAAGAAAAATACCAAAATAAAAATTTATTTGTATAAATATCAATTTCAATGAAAAAATCAATTAAATAAATTTAAACTTTTTTGGATTTATTTTTTTAATTTGAAATTCTAATGTTTCTATGTGAAATGAAAAAGGAAAATGTGAATGTGTTGCTATATACATTATTTTAAAAACTAAAGATCCTAAAACGATTATTTTGATTGATAAATTATCGTAATTTGTACAACTATAAATGTGGAAATTTGTATGTATATATTGTTGCATAAAAAAAAGAGATATCGTAGTTATTCTGAAATCTATTAAAACCGTTGTTAGAGATTTTTATACACTAATTCGGTTTTAAAAAATGTCTTTTCCCATTAACCAGAGGACATTTTTTTTTTTGAAAAGTCATCATGTCACACTTCTCTGGTAGACCTTAACTATTTTTAAAAACTGTTTAAAAATGCTTGAGCCTTTTCAAAATTCTTTTGCATGGTTTTCCTTCTGAAACCGTTTTAAGGACATCCTACCTCAAAGTCGGGATTTTATAAAATTTTGCACTAATTTTCTAACAATAGAATTTTTTTAAAAAAGTTCCTTATAATATAATTTCATTCTTTGGGATAGAAACCGTATTTATTTGTAACAAGTATTCATGTTTTCTGCAAAATGGTTCTCTATGTTGAGAGCGAAGATAATGTTATTAAAAAATACCTTGATAAATATGTAAGTATGTATGTACATTGTACATATTTACATAAAAAATAAACTGTAGAAAGTGTCTTTAATTGCCGGTTCCCTAGAAGGAAAATCAGTCTCACTGGCACTATTTTTTTATGGATATTTCAGGACTGTCACTGGGTAGATATTTAGCCTAATATTGTATGTAGTTTACTTTTATTTTGAATTCATAGTAAAAAAATTAAAATAATAGTTCGACTTCGAGAAAAAGCTTCAGAAAGATTAAGTTTGTTACACTTATATTGAGATACATTAGTAATACTTTCTGCTTGCTAGATCTGTTTTGTTTCTTGTCAACTGATCTATCAACAACTTTTAGCACACAGTAGTCCTAGACACTGGGTAAAAAAAAATAAATTTAATATGTAATGAATACGGGTTTCTTTTAGTAAACCTACTCACGACACTCGACAGTTATTTCGCATTTTCTCACCTTTACATCTGAACTGATACCTTTTTTTTTCTTAACTTTTAGAGGACCACAAGAAAAAGACACACGTGTTATACGGCAAGGAATTTTATAAGAATATGAAAAATACAAAATTAAATACTTTTTAATTTTCTTTAATCAAGCTGTCTATTAGCAACGACTTCTAAAATAAAAGTGAAGTACAATTCTATCTTATTCTTATATCTATACTTGCAATTTACTTTTAGTCTTATTTTTAAATTTTTGCTGACCAAGACATTATACTGTAAGTACATAGTAATTATATATTCACAATAAAATGTTGCAGTAAAATTAAGATGCATATTTCTTAGAATTTGTGTTGAAGATTATATTTCAGTTAAATTGTTGCATATAAAAATCGGACTCAGCATATTCTGTGAGAAATGTAACATTCAATAAAATATAAATTTTGATATGACTAAATTTGTTGTTTTATTTTATTATTTTTTTATTTTATTTTTTTTTTTCACTATAACACACGTGTGAAAAAGATAATTTTTTGTTTAAGCGTTTTTACCAAAATTGATTTGTTAATTTACTTTATTTTCCTAGAAATTTTAGAAAGACACCTTCTTTTTTAGTGAAGATTTTGAATCTAAACTAGGTGCTGCATCAACTTCTTCCTGAAATACATGTATCATTTGGTTTTTGTGTGCCGCTTGCATTCTCTAATTTAGGTTGTTGTTATTATCAATTCTCTAACAACTGGCCTCAAAAAAAATTTTTATACATATTTTTGTACCTGGGTTCAGTTTCTTTCAAAATATATAAGTAGCAATTCTAGCAGCAGCAGTAAGAATGGGTTAGAGAAAAAAATTTCATGTGGAACAGAATAAAGTGTTGTATTATTAATAAATCCTGAAAATAAAAAATGGTAGAACAAACCAATATAGGATAGTTTTTTTTATATCGGAATTATTAAATAGTTTAAGAAATTATTTTAAAAAGTTATCATATTCTTTTTAATCAAAAATTACATCATTGTGTATTGGATATTTTTAATATCGATTTCATTACCAAATTTTTGCTTTTTTTTTTGTATCTTTTTGTTATAATACTTAACTTGTACTATAAATGCCAGGCAATAGTCCTTGACAATTTCATTTACAAATTGGAAACAATTATTATAAAGGTTACACAAAAAAAAATGGTAAAAATTTTCAGATCATCAAAATGAATACACTTTTTTCCCTTCAAATACCATGTTGGTTTTTTGTAATTATAAGTGGAAGCATATAGGCATTCTTTTAATGTATGTACCTATACATTTTATATACATACATATACATATTACACATATATGTATGTATAGATAATAACACATATATTGTAGATTACAATACATGTATTATTGTTTTATTCACATATGCACTTGTAGTAATTGAAAATTATACATATATTTATAAGAGAGAAAATGATATAATATACTTGAACTGAAAATTTCTTGTATTATTGTAAATTAAGAAGATTTCAAGGCAAAAAAGAGGAAATTTTTTGGTCTATTTGGAATATAGCCAGATAGTACAATATATGGATTTTGTTGTATTGTATTAATTTTTGTTATGCCCTCGAAAATGTTTTTTTTTCTTTTTTGGAAGGAATATATATTAGGTGAACATTTATCATTTTCATTGTTTTATATGTATAATATATGTATATACAAATAGTATATTCGAATAATCGCCTTTTTAAATAAATTTCTCATATTTTTAGATTTTTATGTTTTTATCTACATATTATGTAACATAATTAAATATATTAGAAAAAAATTAAAAATAACAAAAACCAAAATTTAAAATATTTATAAGGTTTTCATGATTATTATTATTATATTGGCAAAATATTTGAAAATTTGTTCTTCTGTCCACAACATTACATAAATGTACACAATATTATATATTTTGTTACTTAGTTTATCACTATATTTTGGAATCGTTTATATGAAATAAAATAAAAGTGACCTAATTTCAACTACCATTAGTAATTTAAAAATGTCCCTAGTAATAGTTACTTTCAAGTTTTTCAAAGAGCAAAAACAAAAAAACAGAGTGAACATTTTTTTTCTTTGTCTATAAAACTTAAAGTAAAATTTGAAAAATTACCACTTGACATAATGTTACAAACTATCTAAATTTTTCATTCAGACTTCAAAACTAAAAAAACATCCTTTATGTGTTTTTATGTTGAGTCAGAATAAAAAAAAAGAAAATAAGAAGAAAGTTAACATATTTTTTATGTCTAACTTTTTTAAATTTATTTTTGTGTATTTTAATTCTTAGTGATTTATATGTAATACAACATTGAAAATATTATATTTTCTTTAAATAGAGTAAGTTAGTACTAACGTTTTTGTTTTTGTTGTGTACAAACAAACAACAGTTTCTATAAATTTCTTATATAAAACAACAAAAAAAAGTTTTAAGGATAATCAATGTATTTAAATAAATTACATTATACTCACAATGTAAATCCATCAAAATTAAACTAGAACAAAGTTCTTAGACAAGCATTAATGAATGTTATCCGAGTCATTCTGAATCAATAAAGTCCACACTTAAGATAGAAGAGAGTTTTTCTTCATTTTTCTTAAGAATATTTCTTCTGACTTTTTCAAAAATGTCCAAACTGCAAGTGAAAGAAAATTCCATGTTTTTTTTTTTTTAAGTTCTACTTTTTTCCAGCGTATTTTTCTATTCCATTCTTCTCTGGCTAGGGTCTTCTTTCAGTTTCATTCTTCGCTTTTCAAATCCATGTTACTATAAATTTTTCACTTTCCTTTTTTTTCCATGCCTAATTGGTCTAATTCAATTATATCTTGCAATTTGCAAACTTTGAAGTACATATTATTAAATTTTCTCTTCTAATAAGACAAACCAAAAATCATTTATTTGTGAAATATTGATGATCATAATTGTCCGAGTATATAATTATGTATTTTAAAATAAATATAAAATAGTACAGTAAGTAAAAAAAAAAGACAATTTTGGAATAAATCAAACTATTAATTGGGAACTTAATACATTCATATACATATTTCTAAAAAATTGACTGCAGTAGAAGAAACATATGCCGTACGTTTTTGCAAATGTTCCGAATATGTAGAAACTCCAGCGTTTGCAAAAAATTGAAAAGATCTTTGATGAATTTTATTTGTTGAAGTACTGAGAAAAAAAAACAACAAAATAAGTAATTAAGTTTTGGAAAATCATTTGTTTTCCATATCTGCTCTATACTGGGATTATATTTTGAAAATACCAAAAAATCAAGAGATAAAATTATTCTAAATTAATAAATCACAAAAAAAAAAACAAAAAAAAACACTATTTTACTAATTCAATCTGAAAGATTCGAATATTTTTTAGGATAATTTAATGCATTTTAATCCAGGGGAAATATTTGTGACATATTAACTGAATTGAAATAAATAATAAATGGCTACATATTCATTACAAGCTAAATTTACAACCATCGTTCAAATAAACTTTCTAATGAGCTTTAATATTTCGTTGAATGTGGAATATATCAGGTACACAAAACATAGTATATATTATTAAAAATGTTAAATAGTAGATGTCTCAAGAATAATTAAGGTATTATATTTATTCTATTGTTCCATTTATGAGATTGGATTGGAGTTTGAATCAAATTAGGATCTGTTTATGGATTCTAATGACTACTAACATCAAAAATCATGAGATTAATGTACTAAATTAGTATATTGATTTGAATGAATTTGCAGTAAAAATAATAATCAGTTCAATTCGAATAAAGTAATACTCATTGAAGGGGGTCAATGTGCTCCTATAACGTCAAAGTTCGAGTACTACTGTTTTAAGAAACCATTAAATAATAATAATATTTTCTATGCATTTTCTAGAAGTGGATATTTTATTTGATATTTATTTGAAAGTTCTTCGAAGATTATAAAAATCATGGCCGAAAAAAGCTGATTTTAATGTCCGGTGAATACCGATTTCAATTCATGAGTTATGACCGTCATAGTGTTATTACCGACATATTATCTGTTGGTGAATATGGTTGTAAGACCCTATTTTCAACAGTTGTTAAGAAAAATTCACATGAGCATAAATTCTATATGATTTTACAGGAATAAGTTTGGTTTCTTAACAAAAATTTGAAATTTTCTGTAACTTTGTAAAGGAAAATATTTTTTACAAATTTCGAATTCAAAAATTTAGGGTTTTTCAGTATATTGACGACCTTTTAAAGTTAATTGAATTCGTAGTAAAAATTGAATTTAGAACGATGAATTTTAAAAATAATTCGATTATTATATTACCTCTATAGCCCTATTTATACCAATATGATAGATATTTTAACGAGATCCGGAACATTATGTTTTTAAATATTATGTTTTTGAAATATGAAATATGGTCAATCTTTTTAATCAATAGAAAACTTAAATTGTGAAACGCCCTTCTGTCTTCCATCACGTTTGTTTTCCTTCTCTTGTAATCTTTGGAAGTCCAAATGTGAAATGTGGTATTCATCAACGCTTTCTTTCTTTCCCTTATATAATATGTATATAGTACATATGTACATATGTATTTTTTCATTTTCATATGTCAGAACTATGCATATTGAAAGTGCAGTAGAGAGATGAGATCTTTCTTCTTTGTCATGGAACATTGCAAAAAATGAATATTAAAAATCTTTGCATAAATTTTATAAATGCTCTTCTAAATACAAAAAAAAAAAAAAAAAAAAGAATCAATTCTAAGTTTTTAGACAATTTGTTTCTATTTTCACATTAAGTTTTATTTATCCACAAGCTCCTCATTTTCTTAAATTTTTTTTTAATCAGCATTCTACCATTTTAGTACTAAGAAACAAAATAAATAAAAATTAACATAGAAAAGTGCAATAAGAAAAATATGTTAATATGTACGTTAGAACAATTTTTTTTGTTCTCCACATTTTTTTCCATATTCATCTTCATTATTATTTTTACGTTGGCTTTATATAAATGTTACTTGTATTTAGAAAATATATTTTACTAAATATTAATTGAAGAAATTCCCTTTTGGTACCTTAAAGATTACGAAGTCGTATGTTTTGTGTCACTGAGATATTACTTTTTTTTTCTAAATGTATTTACATGTCTAATATTGAAAATGAAAAAAAGGTGAAATTATTTTATATTATGATTTTATATAAAATAAAAAATCTAAAAATAAGTATATGTATGTAAATATTCATGTTAGCATAATAATGAAATGGATTTCTCTTCATTCATTTTCATTATTTCTATTTACTAGTGGAATTACTATGTATAATACGCCAAAGGAACAAAGAAGAAAACAAGCAAATGAAAGAAAATGAATTTTTTTTTTCTAAAATATATTTTTTTTTCAACAAAATTCAGTGGGATATGGTAATTTTAAACAAAAAACTTTCTTTAAAAATAAAAAAGAGCTACGCGGATAATAACTAAAGGAATAAAAAGTGCATGTGAAAGAAAAAAAAAGAAAGAGTTAAAAACAACGGTTTTTTCCACATCACAAGTCCTCAAAATTTTAACAAGTTTACAAAAAATGTATTTTTTTTTTTTTGCATATAAAAATGAATTTTTAACAAAAAGTAAAAACCAAAATTTTATGCATTATTTACGTCAAAGAATCAAAAAAACACCTATTTTTATATATAAAAAAAAACAAATAATACATATTTAAAAGCTCATATTTTTTATTCAAAATATTATCATCATTTGGTAAAAAAGCTTCTTGCGGATCATGCATCATACGTACGTACGTACGTATATATATATATATATTTTGATATCGTATATAAATTTTTCCAACGAATATAAAATTTTTACCATGAAAAATCAACAGGTAAATAACATAAAATGAAAAATTAAAAAAAAATACCAAATAACAAAATGATATAGTGTACCACCTACATGAATAGGTTGTAGGTAGGCTGGTGAGTATTTGACTTCTTTAAAGCTTATTTTTCTTTTACAGTTTTTTTTACATATGTACTACACGTACTGGTACTATACAATCAAACATTAGGGAATTTATGTGTGTATGTATGTTCATGTGTAAAAAAAAAAGTAAGGACTTATTTTGTATATAAAGTCTTAAACAATTTCAAAAATGATAGCCAGTTATCATTTTGCCATGTTAGAAACAAGAAAATAAGAGTTTTTGTTGAGAAAAAAAAAGTTTAAATTATTTTGTAACGGTTTTTTTCGAAAATAATTAAAATTCTTATTCAATAACGTCGTAAAAGTGGTAAAATCGTGTTGGTTATTTTCGTTTGTTTTTTAATATATAAATTTTATATTTTAACGTGAAGGATTCAAATCAACAAAAAAATTTAAAAAAATGCATACAAAAAATGGAGTTAAATTACTTTTCGTTTTGTTCTGTCTTATTGGATTAATCAAAGGTAAAAAAAAAAAAAAGAATAATTTAATAATTTATAGTGAATTATTTTTTTTGTAATTATATAATATTTTTAATTAAAATTTCTAAAAGGATTTAATTCATATTCATCTTTATTTTATAGAATTTTACATAATTTCAAGCATGAAAAGATTAAAAAGGGTAAAAGATAAAAAAATTTGTGTTCAGGATTTTACATTTCAGTTAATCTTTCGAAATACATAGTTTATTACGTTTCAAATACTCGTTATCTAATCTTTTAAATAATCATAGTTTTTTATTTTATTTTTTATTTAGCAATTATTTAATGTACCTATATACCTAAACAGTGTCTGCAATTTACGTTTGTTTTTTCTTTACCAAATGCAATTTTACAGTGTTTAATCCTCTGGAAAAAATTGCAAGTGTTCTACAAACAGTATTAATTTGTTTCACTTTATTTATGATATTTACACATGTATTTAATGTTTTTTTTTCTTCTTTAAATTTTTTATACTGTTACATAATTAAAATAACAATCTAAAATCTACATAATGGTGAAGTGTAGTTGTTATCATAACCATAAAAATTAAAAAAATTAACATCTAATAAAATGGTTTATTTAATTACATGTCGCCAAACTAATAACTATTATAATATGTGTTTACTTAATAAACATTTACATGACGATTTACAGTTATCAGAAAAAAAATGTCTTTGACGAAAGACAAAATGACGATTTTGTTCAATAGAAAATAAATATTTTAAAAAACTTGATTAATTTTCAGTTTTTTTTTTCAATTTATGTTTTCTTTTTGTACCATAGTTTTGAAAGGATTTTAAAATTCATAAATAAAATACTTTTTTTCGGATAAAGAAAAAAAAATACATTATTTAAGGCATATAAGTAGTTTCGAATTACCCTTTTGGTTCTCTTTTCACGAAGAAATTTCAATAGTAATTCACGTGAGAATATTTTTCTCGTTGCAATTTCTTTCTTGAAAATTCACTGCATATAAATGGTTACACAAATTGGAAAAACAAAGATTTTTTCCTTTAAAAAGGATGTTTACATCACAGAATATTTACAAATAAAATTTCAAGTCTAAATTTTGTTCAGCATTTCATTCATCATTCTAATGAGACATTGCAGATTTTTATATAATTATAAATATCTAGAAAAATAATGTAATGTAAAATATAAAAAAAAAACATTTTAAATTACATATTCTGCTCAATTTTTTTCAAATTTCAAAGAAACTCTTAAAATATTATTAAATTATTTGATTTTTTTAAATTAAACTAATTTTTCAATATTTTTGGAAGCCTTATTCAAAAATAATGTATTTGAAGAAGTTAAAAAAAAACAATGTCCTTTTTCCTGTAGATCAAAAAATGGTTCAAGAGTACCTACTTGCAATTAAAATTAGAAAATTTTCGAGTTTAGAGGATAGACAATTAAAAATCCTTTTTCATTTTCTTCCATGCAAGTTGAAGGGAAAACAGTTAAAAAAAATTTATTCTAAAACACTTACAGGTTGTGTTGAGAGTTTTTAATTGGAACAAAATTCATTCTTGATAATGCCGAGTATTTTTTTTAGAAAATTGAAAAAAAAATATCAGAAATTACTTCAATTTGGTGGGTAAAATTTCAAAAAAAAAACTTCAAAATCATTATTAAAATTAATTTTCCTGAATTTTATAGATCCACTCATTTTCAATTAAAAATCAATTTCATAAGAAAAAATTCCACATCATAAGAATTAACAAAATTTAAAAAAAAAATGTTGATGATAGAAAATTGGAAAAAAAATTAAAATAACAATTAATAAGGAAGTTCAATATTCTTATATTTTTTTCCAGAATTATTCAACTGAAAATGAATAATTGCTAATTAAATAAACTTTGTGTATACTTAAATTGATATCATACACGTGTAATTTGAAATACATAATATTTTTCAGTTGGATTATTAGCATTTTTCGTAATTTAAAATATCTACATTACATTAGTAGCACTAGTTAAACTTTTAAATATTTTTACATACACATAAGGGCGGTATTCATCAACAAAGTTTAAAATGAGACACATTTTGACTGCGTTTTACTAACATGACTGAGACGTGCCAAGACATACTGGAATTATTCACGGTAGTGAATTAAAATAATATTTTTTTCTTTTTGGTTATTACCTTAAAAATACTTGAAAAACAAAATACTTATAATTTTTTTGTCCAGCAATTGTCAATTTCAATTTTGAAATTGAAATTTAATTTAACTTTTTATCAATCAATTTTTTTGTCAAATGTGACAATTGAATATGTAATAGAAGTTTAAAAGCGGATTTAACGTAAAACAGTTGATAGATAGCCGTAATTTAGAACTAAATTTAAAAATCTATGCTAATCTTAATTAGCAAATAATTTTACGACCAATTCAAGAAAAAGCGTTGGTGAATACCGCTTTTAGAATTTTTACATTTTTAATTTTAAAAATAGTACTATCTGATGTTCTTCTCAACAAACAAATAAATCCTACAATGTAATATTTTCATTATGATTATATTATGCTTAATGAAAAAAAAATGCATTTTATTTACTTTTTATCACTTTTTACTCATCAAGAAAAGAGTTTATACTGTCAATGCGTTGTATTATATCGAGATTAAAAAAAATTAGGCACACGCACAAAGTGTTTGTTGAGAATAAATAGTTTACAAACTAATTCCAAAAAATCAAATACTTTTAAATAACTAAATTAGAAATGAATTAACTACAATGTATCTGAATATCTGTAAAAGTTTTAAAAGAATTTTAAGATTAAATTTAATTTTTATTTTTAACAGCAACATTTTATACCTTGTGTGGAATTATTACATAAAAAATAATTCAAAATTTTTTTAAAACACGTATAAGAAAATAAATTGATGTTTTAAGAACGAAGTTTCGAAAATAAAATCAAAATTTTTCATATTGAATTAGAAAACTTTTCGTATTTTATTAGAAATCTTTATTAAAACCAAATTTAAGTTAAAAAATAAGAATTTTTTAAAGATTAAAATGGTATAAATTTGTATGGAATATTTATATTTCTGTCAGAAGTTTTAATTAATTTTTAAATTGTAATCTTTTTAATATTGAATTAAAAAAATTCAAGAATTTATTAGAAATGTAAAACTATGAACTTCTTGTTCAATTTATTTTCAAAATTAATTATTTAAAGAAAATTATTTTTAAATTCTAATAAATTTTACTGAAAGCCATAATAAGTAATAACTGTAGTTTACCAAACTTCATATTTTTCCCAAAGCTTATTCAAGGCAAGTTTGTTTTTCTTAAAAATAATTATTTTTGAAAGAATAAGTGTTTCGTTTCATACAAATTTTGGGTTCATCAATTTAAATAGTAGCCGAAGAGGTAGATCCCTATATAGGTTTAGAAAATTTGAAAAATTGAAGCCAATCTGAATCGGTGAATAAGTTAATTATCAACCTGAAATAATCCTCGTTTGTGAACACCTTCTTTAGATATAATTTATTGAGAAAATAATTCAAAATCTGTACTTTTCGAACTCAAAAAAAATTGTTCAAAGGATTTCAAGAAAAACCGGGAGGAAAGCTTAAGGTTAACTTTTCACTACCGTCTTCAATCAGACAAATCACATTCAAATGACACAATTTCTATCGAAATTGCACATCAAAAAATATCTATAAATTGTCTTTATTTTATTACAAATAACGAAACGTTTCAAAATACCCAATACATACATATGTACGAGTACATAAACAATTTAAATATTAACTTTTTAAAGTCTGTATTTTTTAATTTTATTACACTTGTTTTGTATATTTTCACACGTAGAATAAAAAAAAAATTTGTTCAGAATTATATAAGTACTCGTATAACAAAAATATCACATCTGTGTGATAACATAAAGGTGATATAGAAAAGAAAATATTACACCTACAAAAGCCTAAAGTCATTGAAAATTTGTTTAGATATTTTGTATGTAGATATATTATGTTGTTTTCTTTTGTAATCTTTGAAATTTATATTCTATAAAAATTTTTTTTTCATTATAATTTAAAATTTTTAATAATTTTCTGAAGAAAAATTGCGATCATCTGTTAAACTTTCAAAGATTATAAAGGTGAATTGCCTTTTAGAATTAAATATTAAAAAATATTATGTAAAATATTTTCTTACCTTAAAAGAAATGTGTCTTTCACATGTTAAATTACTTCGGCGAACGATTAAATACACATTTATTTCAGAAGTCAATATTCAATGATGTATCCTTTTTTTTTTCTTCAAAAAATAAATTTTGTTATTTTTTAGAAAACAAAAAATGTGTCATATTAATGTTAATCATTTTTATTTTTGATATGCGTAGGTACGTATATATGGCACAATTTTTAATAGAACAAAAGAACAAAAAATTATAATTTTATTGTAATCAGTATTATAAATCATTTGTATAGATACTAATTCCGGAAAACACTTTATTTTTTCAATAAAATTCAATTTTGTTTTTCAATATGTTCAATACAAAAAAGGAATAACAGAATGTAGAATATCTGATGTATAAGTATGAACTGTAAAAAAAATTAAATTGGGATTAATTTCAATGATAAATTATTATCTAAATCTTATAAATTACGATTAATTTTATTTTATTTCTTTTTGTTTTTATTTGTTTTTTTTTCTAATTATCGTAGTTTTTAATTTGTTTTTATGTAATTTTTCGAAAATAAATTAAAATACATATACACAATTTGTAGTACCTAAGAATTTTTTGTGACCATAAATTTATTTTTGAAATATTTATTAATAATGATAAAATTATTTTAGTTAGCATATTTTTCGTGTTACTAACAAAGTTTGGTTGTATAATTATTTTATTTTTCTGTATGAAAATGTGTCATGGTGAAAATATAAATTATAAAAAGGTTTGAAACATTGTATTCTTTGGGGAGGTGGAGTTTAATAATAATTGTTAGGTTGTTAATTTAAGGTATATTTGGAAAGCTTAAATTTTAAAATTTTTAATAATTATTTAGTTTTAAATTTTTCTAAAAATTCTAGCTTATTTTGAATGTCGTTTTGTTGTTGTTTTTTCTTAAACTTTATTATACTAATAGAAGAATTTTAATTTTAACTTTTATTTAGTTATAACTTAAAAATCACAGAACACTCTGAATTTCCAGATATCATAAAAAACATAAAAATATTCTATGACTTGAATTTAATATATAAACTCAGAGCGTTCTGCGATTTTCAAATTTTAACTGAATGAAAGTCAAAAGTAGTTTCGTGTATATTAGTTAATGCCCTTATATTATATTTTGTATATTTTAAGTTAAGTATTTTGTCTTCTTAAATTGAAAAAATAACTGAAATTACACTTTGAGTCAAAAGTGGATCAAATTGGTATTGAACTTAAAAATTATCTTGTACATTTTTTATTTAAAAACAATCTAGTTAGTAGGCTTAATAAAGAGTAAATTTTTCTTTTGTTAAAGTTTTGAAAAAACCAAAATTTAATATAATTATAAATTTAATTTCTTGAATTGTTGATAACATGTATTGAAATGTTGGCGCGTACATCCTTAATGACCATATGAAAAAAAAACGTTGTTATTTTTAATAACATTTATGAAATAAAAAAAATGAACATGTAAATTCAAAACTTTAAATTCATGTTTTTAACACAATAATTACTTTTTAATTTAAAATATGTAAGTTTTTAAATGAAAATTTAGTTTATTTTAATTTTTCTGCTCAGTATCATGTAGCAGATATCATATTGAACTTTTCAGTGTACATTTTTATAATTCCTAAATTTCAAAAAAAGTCTTGGAGCACTTTCCAACAGAAACAGCCATTTATTTTAACACTTGAATCTAGATGTTAGCATGTTTCCGGTAAAAATCAGTTTTTGAATTTGCATAGATCGTTGAAAGCGTTTTAGGTTTATCCACGATATTCCTTGAAGATTTTTCAAATATATGCAAAGGGCAGAATGCGGAGACACGTCGTTTTCTGAAAAACCGACTTTTTTCTCTCTATACTGTGATGTGATCTTCTTTATTTACACAAAAACAATTTTGTCATAAATATGTATATTTTATTCATTAAATACAAAATTTATACATATTACTTTTTTTTTTCAAAATGTTACATGAAAATATTGCCTTAACGTTCTGTACATATTTAAAATTTCTTAGTTGTTATTGAGTATCCTTTATAGAAAAAAGCAGTATTTTATATTTAAAAATTTTTTCACAATTTCTTGTAAATAAACCACGGGAATAAATTTCATCCAATAAAATCAACAAAAAATAACCAAAAACGCATTAGTGGTAGGACCTATGATTTGTTTTATTAGTTTTAGTAACACCTTTTTTTAAAAAAAAAAGTGATACATATTTTCAAATAAAATGTAAGCATTTAATACATTGTCCACATGCCAGTTATTCTGTAATCCTTTTAATGATTTTATGGTTCATTCTACATATTTTTTGGAAAAATTCCTGTCCTTTTTAAAAATTTTCTCATTCGGGATAGTCCTACGTAAGAATTTTATCAGTGGGAAAAAATAAAAAGTAGAAAAAATTTATTATTCCAGGTAAGTGCGGTAACACAAAATCATTTTAAAAGTACACATTTGAAGTGCATTTTAAATTTAAAATTGTTTTTCTGATAAAACATGTTGTATACACATAAAATACCTTAATAATATCTTCACTTTTTTGTCAATAAAATTACATGAAAATGTTAGAATTTTCTCATTTCAAAAGAATATTGGTTTATCTTGTACTCGAAAGAAAAAAGGAAAACATCCTATTGAAGTTTTTTTTTTTTTTAAATTTTAAAACCAATGTGATTTATTTATTATGTGTCTATTCACGCAAAGTGGTTTCTTTTCTTCTTTTTTTTTAATTTCATTGGTTGAAAGGAAAACGAAAAAATTGCTATTTACATGAAATAAGAAAAAATCAAAAAAAAACCCAATAAAATCAATAAATCAAGAAATAAAGAGAAAAAAACTAATTTTTACAAAAATGTCCACCAGATAATGATGAAATTTCTTATTATTATTTTTGGTTTATAAAAAAAATTAAAAAAATATATATTTTTTAAATTTCTCTGGAAAATTTTAGTGGGTCTTAATAAATTTAACATTTTGTTACTGGATGTTTAGAAGTGGTTGGAAGTGATAATGCCACTTGTTGTGATTGATAATTTTTTTTTCTTCTTAAAATAAATATCGAGTTTTTCCTTTAAAGGTGATTAAATATAAATACTAAAAAAAAAATATACGAATGAAATAAAATTGTAAATTTGTTTTTCTTTATTTTTTTGTTTTTCTAGGTTTCTTAAGCTAAAAAAATTTATTGTGGGTTGAATTTCTTTATTGTTTTTTTTTTCTTCAATCAAATGCTATTTCTTTTTATTTTTCTTGTTTAAATACATGTAAACGTATATTTTTTTTACACAACAATGATTGATATTCAAAAGAGTTATTGTGTATATTGTTAGAGAAATAATAGGATTAAAATTCAGAATACAGGTGGCTTATTGTCTATACTAATTCATGTCCAATAGAATGTGTATTCTCCTTTGAAGCCCTTTATACATATGTAGGAGTACATATGTATATATTTTATACAGCAAAGTAAAAATCAAATATTTTTTCCTTATGTAAATTTAAAAGGTTTCAGTATATACATACATGTAAATTTTTTTTCTTTAACTATGATTCCCTTTTTCCCTCTTTTTTTTTCCTTTAAAAAAAAGAGGTGGGTTGATACACAAACCCTATTTTTTTTCATACAATAATTCATAATGGCTATTTATTACTTTGTGTTATAGGGATGACAGAGTTCATAATGTTAATATTCTCATGCATCATAATTTCCTAACATATTATGTATAAGTTATAATATTCACTATTATAGTGTTTTTTGTTGTTGTTTTTTTCTTTTTTTTTGTTTAAAAAAAAAAAAATATATTGGAGCATAGTATTATGTATAAATTTTCTCTTAAAAATACAAGAAATTTTGTTTTTCAATTTTCTATGATTACACGTTTCCTTTTTTATGAAACTGGTGATGCCATTATGAAAAAAATGTAAATAGGTAAGTAATTTGAATAATGACGCCATTTCGCATATTACAAATATTTCCTATTATGAAAAATCTTATTTATATGTTTTTAAAAAGAAAGAAAGAAAAAAATAATCTACATGGTGTCTTCTAATTAAAATTTATGTAAAAATTATCTACCGGTTGTAGTTTCTTAAATCATACATACAAGTTACTTACATATTATTCACAATAAATGTTAAAACATCCTGTGGGAGCTTTTATAGTAATTATTTTTATGACCTTTGAATGATGTTTATTTCATTAAATTACTTTGTATGTGAAAATAAAATAATATTCTTAAAGACTTTTCTTCTCATTATCTAAAATATTTAGAATAAGGTATGATTAGATTTAATTGACTAAATAAAAATCTTTAAATGTGTCCTACCGGTAAATATTTTTTATTCTTTTAGACTAAACCATGGAAAAATATATTGAACATTCCGATTTTATTTCATCCTTTATAAAGGTTGAAATGTGAAAATTTTATTTGAAACACAAAATACGTATTTTTCAAAATAGTATTTTTTTTTGAGCTTACATTCAGAATGAACGTATAGCAAGAAGATATGTAGTATTATATGTACATATTTTACTTATATTACACTATTTTATTCCTTAATTTATTTTTCATTTTAATTCACGGTTTATAATTTATATCTTAAATTATTATATTAATAATTCTAAATATAAAAAACTACTTTATATAATTATGAGTAAAATCTCGTCTCGTCTCTCCATCTTTTTTTCTGTCTTCCCACAAGCCTGGTTCTATCAAGTGGTGTCTATTCTGTTAGGATTTTTGTCCATCTATTGTCGGTGAGTCGTGGTATATGTCCTGCCCTGCCCATCATGACCACTTGATCGACGATCACATCAGTGATTTTTGTTTTTTCTCTTTAAGAAGGGTTTTTATTCTTTCTTTCTTTCAGAATCCCTAGTAAAAATTTAAGCATATCTTCACAGTATTTTTGGATACCTACTTTTAGGGTAAATTAATTCTTCTTGACAAATTTTTAAAACGTTAGAAATACACTAAAGGTTAGTAAAGCGCAATAAAAATTTAGTATCTAGAATCTAGATGCTTTTAATTTGTCTTCCTTTTAAATCTTTTGCTTATATACCCGAACAAACTAGACTACTTAACACATGTACATCTTGAAAAATATATTTATAAGGTTGAAAATGTCAACCTGTGCACTTGTTTTTAACTTCTGTATTTTAATATTTTGTCTTTCTTGTTTTTAAATTTTACTTGTGAATTTATTAATTGATATATGTACATAGTTTGTAGACAATTTTTCAATTGCATCGATTTTATCATAATTCTTTTTTATCTATAAAAACACGATAATAAGAGTCAGACAGAAATGAAAAAATATCAATCAGCTAATCATAAAACAAAAAACAAATTCGATGACGTTTCGCAAAATAAAAACTCGTCATTTTCATGTGAAAATATTCAGAATTTCTTTTTTTTTCAACTGTTTGACAACATGGCTTCTTTAAAAAATATATTTATTAAGTATATTTGCTTGTGGTCTTCAAATTTAGAGTAGAGTAGGTAGAGTTTTTAAAAAAAAAGATTTTTATGGCATAACTTTTTGTTAGTTTTTTGAAATTATGTAATTTAATTGTGTTATTCGACATATTTTAAATCAAAAATTATCTTAATGTTTTAATTATTTTTGTTATAGCAAATTGTCTTAATTATGGACATTCATGCTGGGGTGCACATGGTAAAAGATCTGCATTACCTGTAGGAACAGTAAATCGACATCAGAAACCTTTATCAGGAAAATTTGGATTTCTTCAAGTTTTTCTAGGCAACGTAAGAATATTACGATAAAGTTTATTATTATTTTTTAAACAAGTTTAGAGTTAATATTTTTTTATGTATTTTTTTTTTCAAAGGAGGACGAGAAATTTAATAAATATAACGTTCCTAGAGTTGTACTAGAGTAAGAAATGTTATTATTAATTTTCATCAAATCAAATCAAATCAATCAAATTTTATTTAATTAAATTAATATTTTTATTATATACGCTATCTATAGACAAGTTATGCAGTCATCCGATGAGGATTCCAGTCATGATAATGAAAAATCAACAAGGAAATTATTTTTAAATAAAAAACCATTATCATTGGATACATTAAAAAAATTACATGATACATCAGTTAATGATAACAATGAATCAAATGAGGATAATTTGGATGCCAATAATTATAATTTTTTGAAAATGTTCAACGAAGATATTCAAGGTTAAAATAAAATCATAGCGAGAAGTTTTTTTTTTTTTTTAAACTCATAAAATTAGAACACTGACTGAAATTATTTAAGAATGTACAATTATGCACAATCGATAATGTTGAAAATCAAAATTAAATGCTATTCAGAAAATTTAGAAAAATTTAAAAACACATATTTAGTTTATTTAAAGATTGAAAAAAAAAATCTATCTCTTCAATGCTTGTTTTGAAATACATGTCAATGTTCATTGTATAATCTACAAATTATATAGAAGAAAATGAAAATAAAGATCAGTGATAAAATAACCATAATTATGTAAGAAAAAAAAAAGTTGATTTAAAAAATAAATATTGGTACATTGGCTGGATATATCAATATTTATTTTGAAATTACAAAAATTAAAATTGTACATATAAATAAATAAAAAAAATATACAGTTTAAATAAATTTAAATTTAAGGTACACCTTAAAAGTGCGTTCAATTTTGTTTTTGCCTCTGTTTCTATTATAGGTTCTGTTCGATAGAGATCTCTAAGCTTTGTTAAAACATAAAAATTAAAAAAAAAAAATTGAAATTGTCCATACGTATACTATGCACTTTTTTTTTTTAAATTTTAATTTTTTAATTTCTTTATAAAAGGACCCAGAACAAAATATTCATTCCAATTGTAACAAGTTGCGTTCCATGTATCATTATAGTGAACATTCTTAAAGTAACGCCTTGCAGTCACAGGCCAACAGTGTATTAAGTTTATACAGCAGGCAAACTTAGCAAATATGAAAAGAAGCATCGAAGCAATTTTTCCGGTAGGTACCAGTGATACATGACATATAAGGAATCACTCTTGGAGTATTTACCAGTAGTATGAACGTGTTTAGTCTCTGGGAAAAATTTTAAAATTATTTGAAGAATATTTATTTGATTTCGATGTTAATATTTTGCATTATTTTTGAGCAAACCCTAGTAACCATCTGTCCTACGTTGAGTGGTTGTCCAGAATATGTCCGACTAAAACATCGAACAATAATCCTTTTTTGTCCAACAGTATTACACCAGAGTATATTAGTTTTTCGTTTTACTTAGATATTTCTTATTTATATTCGTATTTTTTCCATACACCGGATAAACGTGAAAAGTGTCCCTTATTCAACCTACTTCTGCATTATTCTATATAAGATTTTTTCTGTTCTTTGTCTACAGTTCATCCATACAGCCCATAAAAAACTGTCGTGAACAAAAAAAGTCAGACATACTCCTTACTATGTCCGACTTTTCCCTAAGAAATTTCTACAGCTTTTTATTAGTATGGACATGTCCAACATTTATCTGATAAAAGTCCGGTTACAAACGGATTTTTTCTACATGATTTGTTCATATAGTCGGACGTTGCACATACAATGTACAATTTTTTTCCTACCGACGCTTACAAATTTAGAATTATTTAATTTAAAATTATAAATTTAGAATTTATTAATAAGCTGAAAATGTGTAGCTGTTAATATGTAGCTGTGATACGTATGTATTAATATTCTTGTTTTTCTTTCATTTGGATTAAAAGGATTCCATTTAGCAAGACCCTTTTTCAAATTCAAATTTTAAAATTTTTGCAATGCAGAATTTATTTCATTTTTCGTTTTTTCCAAAAAACAACGGATATTTCTAATTGTATCAAAAATATTTTATTAAAAAAAAAACAAATTACCTTCACACTATCACAAAATAAAACAGTATTCTATAATATGTATTTTAAAATTTCTGTACAATTGAAAATAACAAATAATTTTTTACATCAAAATACTATACGTACTATTTTTCTTCTTCATTTTCGTTTTTTTTTTTTAATTTAACAAATTATTTTATTCTAGCTGGTACTTCAAAACAAACTAAATCTTCTTTACCATCATTTAATGCCCAATGTACAATTAAATTAACAGATGGATAAAATTCTTGTATTCTGAATTTATTTTTATATAAATATGTTTCACCAGCTTTTAATGGGCAACCAAGTTTTGTTTTACCATCTTCTGAATATATATTATCACATGCACTTGTACCGTCAACACCAACAAATGGTAATGGCACATCTAAAATTATTGCATTTACATCAGTTCTTAAACGTTTTATATCTTTTTCTGGTTTCAATTTTATTTCTAATACAGCATCAGTACGACGTTGTAATATACATTTTCCTTTATTACAATTAGTTAAATTCACTTCATCACTTTCTAATTTTCGTGATTTACCTAAAATATTGAAATTAAAAAAAAAAATTAAATTAAATAATAAATTAATTAAAAAAATTAAAGTAGATACTTACTTCCTTTACATGGTCGAACTTCAGATGCTCCTGAAAAATATGTGCATGCGAATAAAACAAAAACAAAGCTTATCCAGTTTTTCATTTTGTTTGTATTTTTGCTAGAAATAAAAAAAATCAAATTGATAAAATGAATTTAAACATGAGACTTTTCAATAAATTACAGAAAGAGTTCAAAATGCAATTGAATTTTTAATTTTTTTTTTCTCAAGAGAATGACTTTCAAAATTTCTAAAAGACAGGTTTGAATTTTATTTTTTTAATTTTATTATATAAATTAATTTTTATTTATTGTATCTGATGACCAGTTATGTAATATGATTTATTAGTTTCAAAGAAATTATAAACGTGTTATAAATATAATACTTAATTCAAATAAACTTGTTTTCATTAATTCAATTCTCATGACAAAAATAATTAGTAATTAATTGCATAATGCAAAAAAATAAAAATAATAATAACTGCCTTTATTGTGTTCACACCTGAAAATTAACAGCAATTAATTTTTAAAGTTGATTTTTTTCTAGATTTGAATCAATGACTATAATGTGTTAATTCGGTAAATTTTTAATTGCTTTATGAGTGTTTACTGTTTAGGATAAGATTGGAAACATGTCAGTTTTTTTTTTAAATTCTAAAAATTTTCACAAAAGTCTGACTATTTTGTTAGAAATTATAGGGCAATTCTCTGGGAAGTTAAATCTCCTAGTGAAAATTTGAAAACGTAAAAAAATTTATAACTGATTTTAGACAAGACATCTAATTTTGATAATTTATATAAACATAAGAGAATAAATGTATCTAAATGTTACAATCAATTTACAATCAAATATTTCGCTAGAATGCGTAGTAAATTTGTACCTGTAGTGTGCATTACATCTAATTTTGTAGACTACGTTACCAGGAATTTTTTTGTTTTTTAATAATACACAAATCTGTTTAAGATATTATATATAATATTAAATACCAATCATAGAATATACCTGTTACCATAAAATTTTAATGGAAAATAAAAAGGTACATTTTCTGTTTTCGTGCGATGTAATCTGCGTTACATCTGTTAGAGTTAGTAACACAAAAGCAGTGTAATAAACATTCAATTTTAATTCATGTATGATATATTAATACTTTAAGGTATTGATCTAAAATATTGAAAAATAATCTTTTCTTAGTAGATGTTTATGAAACACACGTTAAAATGTCGTACGATATAGTCTGCGTTATATAGAGAATCGCCCAGTATCGTTTGATTTCAAGTCCCAATAGGTATATACCATTTTTGAGTCATTATGACATTTTTGATTGTATCTTTTTAAATTATTCAGATAATTCTAATTGTTTGAAAGTTCCATTAAAGATACTTTTGAGCCAAGAATCTCATTTTTTTAAAATAGAAAACCGTGGGTAAATTGTACAGAAAAAACTCTAAATGTATTCCAAAAATAAAATTCTTTTTAGCGTTTTTTTTTAAATTTCAGCGTTCTAAATCAAAACTTCGAATTTTAACCTTTTTCATGTAATATTTCTTCTGGAATATTAAACTCAGAAAAGAAAAGTTTTTAAGTTGTAACTGATCTTAAATAAATATTAAATTAAATTAAGAATAAATTATTAGGGGAGTTATAACGAGCCACAGGTAGTTTTTGATCAACAATTTTTTTAGTTTTTTGAGTTTTTTCCAATAATTCATTAGCAATTGAAATTATTTAAAAAAACATGAAGCAAAAACAAACCTAATATAGTTTCTTTAAATATTCCCAATGAAGTCGAAATTTTGTCTTAAAAGAATTAGCATACAAACTTCTTACATATTTAATTTTTGCACACCAACTGGAAAATTTTCTGTTGAAATTTGAAATTTTTTTGTATAATTCAAAAATTTTATGAATACGAAGCATGATTTGCAAATATGAGCTATTCACATTTCTTTTAAAAATTACGAATATGTATTCTAAAATCTTTGCAAATTTCAAGAAAAAAAGTTAATAAGTTTAAGACCTTTTTGAAATTTAACATTTGAAGAAAACTAATTTGTCAAATTTTAATTTATTCTTCTACTAAGTATGATTAAAATTTTTTTTAAGTAAATTTTATTTTAAAACTAATTTATTATTCTCTAGATGACATAAAGTGCGGCTTTTATTTATTTTTTATGATTTCTTAAACATAAGTTTGTTATTTAAATGATGCTAAAGTAGGTACATATTACAAAAGATATTGTTATGAAATTTTAAGAACAAAAATTACTAATACGTCTGATATTTTCAATTTGATTGTTTTTTTTATTGTTTTTGGTTGTGTTTTACTTTTCATAATTTTTTTCTATTATTAATTATAGTAAGTATTTTTAACTGTGATGATATTTAATAACAAGTCAAGTGATTTAGTTTAACTATCGGAATTATCTATGTATAGAAATATTAAATCAATTAGCATAAGTGGATATAATGTTTCTTTTGTTTTGTTTTTCTATTTTTTGTTATAGAATTTGCTATTATTATAATTGAATGTAAATTAGTTTTGAATTTCAACGTAATTATTTCTTGTTTTTAAAAATGTTTCTATTGGTTTATTACTAATAAAATTAAAACTGATTTTATAAATACTTAATGTATTGTTGGTTTTTATTAAAAAATAAACAAATTTTTATTATTTGTTTGGGTATAGTCGTTAGGAAAACAAAATTAAAGGTTTAAATTTATTTCGCAAAAAATACACACAAAATAACTCTTTTATCACGATCTTTCGGAATATTTTACATTTTTGTTTTTCTTGAAGGTTTTGATTTTTAAATTACCATTATCTGATTCATATCTATTTTGTGTTATCGCTGAATAATCATTGAATTATTGGCATAAAATGGTAATAATTTGTACGGGATGTATTGACGATAACCATACATACATAGAAAAATAATTGCAAATATTAGTAATATCTTCAGAAGTTTAACTAATTTCTATTTCCAATACCAGCTATAATAAACTTGGTAAAGATACTGATAACTAAGTATGTATAGTTGTAATATAAAATTGAATTTGAAAGCCAAATCGACTATATGGAGTGGCTTAGAATTAATTTAGGATAAAACTCGTTGGTGAATACCACCCTAAGAGATTGTTGAATTTAAACTTACGAAAGGTGTTTAAATAAAATATTTTGACTCTACTCCAAGTAAATAATAAATAACAAAAAAAAACGTTTTCAATTAAAATACCACTTGAAAGTTTGCACAAAAAAATGATGGTTTCTGCGTTATACCTCTATTTTACGTAAAAATTGAAAAATAATTCATAATATGTAGGTATGTTTGTTTGTATTTTTATAATGTTGTAAGTATCAATTTCATGAAGACGGACTAAAAGTATGTACATATATTGATGTTGATTGATAATATTGACTTATTATTTTTTTTTTCAATGTGTTTTTATCACACACTTAAGTAGAAGCTTCAAATTGTTTTTTCAGATGTAACAACAAAATCATGAAAAAAAAAAAAAACAAAAATCTATTACTTGATATGGTGAATTTAAAGCATATAATAATTGACCGGAAAAATTATTTTTCAAATTTAAAAAAAAAAAAACTGTGATAAACAATAGGCATTGTATTATTTTTGTTTCAATTTTCATATTTTTGATTAAAAAAAAAATTATAATATTACTACAAAAACAACATAAAAATGGGGTTTAAATTTATAATTTAATTAATTCCATCCATATATGTATTCAAATGAATATGTAATTTTTTGCATTAAAAATATAAAAAAATTTACAATTTAGCAACAAAACTGGTTATTTTTTGCGTAATGGAATAGATATAAAAAATTATTATTTCTTTAAAAAAAATGATTTTCTTTTTTGAATTTCAATTTTCAAACAAACAAAATTTTACAAGAAAAATAAAAAATGTAATAAGCTTTTTATAACTTTTCAATACATAAAAACCCCGTAATCACCATAAAAATTTTATAATCGGAATTTTGAAATATTATAATAATTATTATGATTTTAAATCGCAGTTATGCTAATTTGTAAAAAAAACAATAATCGTACAGTTAATCAGACAGTATGTGAAAATATTCTTCGTAAATTGCAATTTGCTTGCAATTTTTAACAATTTTAATACTATGCTTATATGTATTACTTTTCCATTATTACAATTTCCACATAAAAAAAAAATTTTTTATGTATAAAAGAGTATAATATAGTAAATATTTATACATTATCACTTACGTGTTAAGATTTCACTTTTTAAAAATTTAACCGGTATAATATTGTAAAATACTAACAAGAAGAATAATAAACACAAAAAACTTGTAAAAATTAGGCCACTTTGTGGTCTACACCTTATGATTGAACTGAGTAGACTGAGACTCCAAGATAAAATATGGTTGATTACTATTATTAAATTTATTAAATAGAAATATGTAAAACGAACATATCTAACCACGTCATCAATTAAATCAGGTGTGGGCATACATGCATACATACAAATATAATATTTAATGAATTTTTTATATATAAAAAATAAATGTGTATGCTAGTATAAATAAATATGAAAACAAAAACCTTTTGTATTTTAGCATTCTAGCGTTCTAGCGACAGAAAACAATTTAAAAAATATGTTATAGTACTGAAAGATTGCAAAGGTAAAAAAAACTTGTTTTCTTTTACAAGTAAAATGAGTAGTGCGAAAGGTCACTCTGACGTGAAGTTAAAGTACTTTTTTTAAAGGTCAATTTAATCAAAGAAGTTAAGAAGTTGGATATGATAGATACATATATATACCCGTATGTACGAATAAAAGTATGTAGTTGTCAACAAAACAGTTGCAATTTAAACGTGAGTGGATTTGTATTAAAAATTTTATGTGAAATGAATTTTGAATTAAATACTTATGTTTTCAGGAAGCTAGAAATCAAGTTCGCATTCTATGTGCATTTATTTAAATTTTTTTTTTATTTAATTATTATTTTTTGTGAAAAGAGTATGGTACATATTTTGAAAGTTAAAAAAATGTATATATACATACATATGTATTATAAATTGCCAATATAGAAGTTCTTTTAATGCTCTTTGAATGATGTTTAATTTCTTCCATTTTGTGGAATTTAATTTTACTATAAAAATCCTGATAGAGTGGAAATTAAGAAAAAAATGGAGTAGGATCTGGGTCAAAATATTTATATGTAAAAAAACAATGAGAAATATATTTGTTATTTGAACTCACATGAATTTTTACAATTAAGGCTTATTAAACGGTGCCTCAGGCTAGTTGTACAGTGCATGCGTTTTCGCACGAATTACGTTCGTCACAATTAAGGCGAATCATACTCGTACGAGTTTATGCGAACGAGATCGTCCACTTACTGCATTTAGTAAACGTTTGTTGTAATTGGTTTTTGAGTTCTTATCTTAAAAGAAATTTATAATGTATCAAAGTAAGTGCTCTGAGAGGCACTTCCACACCTGATACCTCATTAAGTCGCTTACACCTAGTGATGTTACATTACTACTTTTAAAGATTTGGTAAAAAAACTCCTAATGAAAGATAAAACGACAAAAGAAAGAAAAAAGGAATTGGTCCTTCAGCTTTGGCGTTATTAGAAAAACGACAAGATTTTATTAGAGACGGGGTATTGAGGACAAAATGGGCTCTCCTGTTTGAGAATATGTAGATGTCTGCATCCTCTCCACCCACAAACCAAACAAACCAAATCAACATACTTAACAATAATTGAACTAAGAAAAGTTAATTTTCAAAGTGATGAAAATTCATTTGATTTACAGTATAAAGTTTCTACATTTTTTGAATAACAAGAAAAAAAAATTTAATAAAAGTTTCAAATTTTTTTTCCTATAGAAAGTACTTATATATAATTATTATACTTATATAATAAGAAAGATTTTTTAACTTTAAGAAAGAAATCTTTAATTACAATTTTTATTTGTGTAGAATATTATCAAGTGCTTGGACACAACTATTTACATAACTTTGCTTTGTGCAGTGTGTTAATTTTCTCCTTTATTCATTATTTTGATTTTATAAAAAAAAAAAAGTAGGAATAGACAGTCTATATACGTATACGAGTACAAGGGTCATAAAAAAAATCAAAATCTGTAATTTACGTGATAAAATATTTGTTAACTTTTAATTTTGTTAGCCAGAACTTTTATTTATGTATCGTAATTGGTTTTTTTTTTGTTTGTAATCATTGAAATCAGTTTATGACAAAAAGAGTATCTTAAAATGTTAAAGATAAAATCTGTACACACTTTTTACAATGTGTTAATTTATGTAAATATTTTCAATAAACACCATTAATCGTAAATTGATGTTTACTTTGACATGAAGCTTTATGGGCCTTTGTAAATTGAAGTTCATGTAGGTGTAGACAGTTTATATACATATATACTAACTTAGAAAAGACATTAAGCAATTGTAGATACATTATGTATGTACGTATGTACTTCAAGAGTTGAAGCAAATTTATTCGTACACAGTTTGGTATGGATTCAAAACTCTAACTTAAAAAAAATGTGAAATTTATTTCCTCGTTCCCAAAATAATTATTTAAAGGAAACTTTAACTTGTTTTTCGTTTTTTAATTTATAGTTTCATTAACCTTGAATTACAAATACTGCATTGATTTCATGCGAAAAAATTACAGTATATAATAACTGATAAATATACGAGTATGTGCAATGAATTATTTATTAATTTTTATAATTTAAAATTAAAGTTTATTACTTGTTTTTTATTTTTTGTTTCGAATGCGGAAATATTATTAAATATGATCGATCATTTATTGGTTTGTAGAAGCATTTATTAAATAAAACTACATTTTTATACATGAATACTGAATAAATAAAAACAAGAATAAAACTAGTAAAAAGCAAGATTGCTAGATTTATAAAAGATAGAAGAATTTTGTTGGAAAATGTTTGAATAAACACTTTTACATAAAACAAATTCTAATTTTTGTTTTGAATAATTTTTTTAGATTCATTTCAAAATTTTCGTAAGAAAATTAAAATTCACGTTATAGCAAAGGTGATAGATATAACATGTACGAGTATCTATCATGTTTTCCAATGAGAATGGTTGAATTTTCATCCAAATAAGTGTTGAATAATCAATTTAAACCAATTAAAAAAATTATAAAATTGTAAAAGGAATAAAGCAGGCCTGATAATTGTTGCATTATCTTCGACACATAATTTTTTCAATGATAATTCTTTCTGTGGCGAACATTGGACGATTTTTGGAATGGTGCAAACTAAATAATTTTATCTTCTACCATCTTCCAACGAGTATTTTTCCAATAAAGTAGGAAAGTATTTCGGAATGTTCAATATATGTTTTTTTTTTTTAAATTTAAATTAAAGATACTACAAGATTAAGATATCTACATAGATGACACAGGATACATATACATGGTATGAAAACATTTATGTTTTTGAAATGAATTTTCTGTGGACAAAATATAAATACTGCTTAAAAAATTTATGTACTCGTATTAGTACACTAGACGTGTCGAATATAATAATAAATATAATTAATTGAAAAAACCCTCACAAATTAAAGGTTTCATTTCCTAGATTTTCGTTTTTTTTTTCAGGTTAAATTGTAATGACCTTGAATGTTATTTTTTTCATTATTAACTTTATTCATTCGTTAATGAACATAAAAATGTTTTAAAGATTGGAAATAGCTGTTTCAAAATTTTGAAGTCGGATTAAACAATTTACATTTAATATACATATACTCGTAAGATAATCTTACTATTATAGTATTCATAGACTTCAGTTATTCATATAATCACCATGTACTTTAATAAATATTGAAAAATTATGTCATTCTTAATTTTTGAGGTCCCCTCATAAGTTGTTTTGTAAATGACAACTTTAAAATGTTGAGAGTAAATCATTCCTCTGTTTTTAGTATTTTTACAATTTTTGAGATATTTTTCCAAAAGAAAAAAAAAATATTTTTAAAAACACTTAACATCTATGTCAATCAACTATCTTTTTTTTAATCTTAGGTCATTTTTATGATTTTTTAAATTTTTTTTTGGTTTACTTATGCCCCCTCTTAATTTGATTACATAGTTTGACATTCATAAATTTTTTCTACATTATTAAAACTTTTGCTGCAGTATACAAACAACATTTTTGAAAAACTTAATTTTGGTGCGGCTTTAACTTTCATTATTTTTATTATTAAAAATTATTTTTATTTGTTTTTGTTTTGAGTAATAACTTAATATTTCAATTATTTCACCTTTTATTAATATCAGTAAATGGTTACACCAGTTAATCAGATTGCCAATATTAAAAAAGCCGATAACAAAAAGATAAGTTTTGTACTTTTTCTAAAAATATATTTTTTTTTCGATTAAAAATTTTAAATAAAAAACTACTTTTGCGACTACATCGACAGAAATAACTATTTAAACTAAAATTGATATTTTATTCAATAATGTTTTTGTTTTTTAAACAAACTAAAAAATACATACATAGGTATTTCCATTGTGTGAAAAACATAAAAACAACTTACAACATTCATGATCAACATTCCGGTCCATGGTGAAACTAGAAATCTATATAGCCATATTTTATTATGCACTTTTTAATTTTCGCTCTTCATTGTGTACGTATATTTTTGTATAAAAAAAATTCATTTGTATTTGTTAATTTACAATGTAAAATATGTAACTAATTCAACAATGAAGAAAAAAAAAATCGAAAAATAATTTATGTGTGTTTGTTTTTCAAATATACATATGTACGTTACATTTTACGTGTTGAGATTTTAAATTTTGACATTGATGTTATTTGTTAATGAGGAAATATCATAAATCTGTGAAATTGATTTCAAGTATGTATAATTAAAAATTAATAATTAATTTATTATGGGTGTTTTCAATAATGTATACATTTTTGTTTGAATTTTTATGTGTATACTGTATCATACGATCGCATTGATGTACTATGTTTTTATTTTGCTAAGCTTTCAAACATGGGTATAAAAGATGATTTGTGTTGGTTAATGGCAATGTTAAATGCTTTTCTGTTGCTTATTCAGACAAAATAGTGCAAATTTAATAAACATTAGGGGTATTCACGATGTGGTGTAGTCTTATCAAAATTGTACGTTTACAACAATGTTGTATTAAAAATCATGAGCACATTGTTTTAAATACTGTTGTACTGGCAATATTGTAAATCTCATTCCGTCATATACTTACACTCCGTTTCATAACTATATCACCACCTCGAAAGTTATATTTTTTCCTATTTTAACGAAAAAATCTTGCATGTAAATTTAATAAATAGAATCAATACACCAAATACCCTTGTTTAAAATAAAAAAACTGTATTTATTTTAACCGTTATAAAAAAAATTAAAAAAAAAACATTTTTGTATCGTTTCATAACTATATCACCACTTAATTAATTTAAAAAATATGTAATAAATTTGAAAAAAAAAAAGTGAACAAGAGTAAATTTAGTAATTGGTAGGACCTTTTCGATTTTGAATTAAGGCAATTATGCGGTCAGGCATACTCCTAATTAGTCCTTGAAATTTTTTTTCTGGAAGAAAACCCCAAGCTTCTTTCACAGCATGTTTATAATCAGCAACATTGGTGAATTGTCTATTATTACCCTAAACTTCTCTTACTGAAATGCCCCAAAGATTTTCTGTGCGATTTTTGTCCAAAACATTAATCTCATGTTGCTCAAACCATTATTTTCAAAACTTCTTGTATGAACTGCAGCATTTTCTTGTTGAAAAATCCAATTTTCATATTTATGTTGTTGAAAAAAAAGGCAAAATCTTTGGCTCAGGAGTTCAGTGTATTCTTCACTATTACTTCTAGTGGGAAGGAACGCTAATGGAACAGTGCCAGCTGAAGAGAAGGCACCTCAAACCATTAGGCTTCTTCCACCAAAATTCCTTTTGGAGAAATACACTGGATCCTTTCTCATATCTCTCCAATAGTACTGAAATCCGTCTGAACCATCCAGGTTGAATTTTTTCTCATCAGAAAAAACTACCTGTAATAAAAATTTCCTTGGGAAACCATGCAAAAAAATTTGGTGGAAGAAGCCTAATGGTTTGAGATGCCTTCTCTTCAGCTGGCACTGTTCCATTAGCGTTCCTTCCCACTAGAAGTAATAGTGAAGAATACACTGAACTCCTGCGCCAAAGATTTTGCCTTTTTTTCAACAACATAAATATGAAAATTGGATTTTTCAACAAGAAAATGCTGCAGTTCATACAAGAAGTTTTGAAAATAATGGTTTGAGCAACATGAGATTAATGTTTTGGACAAAAATCGCACAGAAAATCTTTGGGGCATTTCAGTAAGAGAAGTTTAGGGTAATAATAGACAATTCACCAATGTTGCTGATTATAAACATGCTGTGAAAGAAGCTTGGGGTTTTCTTCCAGAAAAAAAATTTCAAGGACTAATTAGGAGTATGCCTGACCGCATAATTGCCTTAATTCAAAATCGAAAAGGTCCTACCAATTACTAAATTTACTCTTGTTCACTTTTTTTTTTTCAAATTTATTACATATTTTTTAAATTAATTAAGTGGTGATATAGTTATGAAACGATACAAAAATGTTTTTTTTTTAATTTTTTTTATAACGGTTAAAATAAATACAGTTTTTTTATTTTAAACAAGGGTATTTGGTGTATTGATTCTATTTATTAAATTTACATGCAAGATTTTTTCGTTAAAATAGGAAAAAATATAACTTTCGAGGTGGTGATATAGTTATGAAACGGAGTGTACATACATAATATATGTCAAATTTTTTATTAGATTTTTTATTTATTTATTAACTCCACAAATATTCACTTTAAAAGTTTGTTTATTAACCGAAACACAAAACATCAAATGTCAAATCATACAACATTATTATTACACTATTTATGTAACAGTGTAATATGAAACGTATTGTATACATCTACAATAAGATTGTACTTGGTCTGCCCGTGCAAAAAATTTACAATAGTACGTTTTTTGATGAAACCTGAGTTTTTTAAAACGGTCCTAATTAAAAATTAATGATTCTATAAAGAAAAATCCTAGAATCCTAAATCCTCAAAAAGTTATTCTATAATTGTCATTTCAATGTAAAGAAGTCCAAAATTAAGATAATTGAGTTTGAAACGTCATTTTTACAGTTTTTTACTTTGAATTGTCGATAATTAAGAAGAATATAATATATGTATATTTTTAAAATGTACTAAATACATGTTATCTTAAATTTAGCGGTTCGGAATTATGGAATTTCCAATGCTTTTTTAAACAAATTATTCTTCTTTATTAAGGTAATTAGACCTTTTTTGTTGTTGTTTTCTCGTTTAATATTTTGCTTAAAAAGCTCTTTCTTTATAATAAAGTTTTTTATAAAAACTTAACAACTTTATTTAATTGTATGGGAATTAAATGCATCAAGTTTTGGAATAAAAGCTTATTTTTTAAATTTGTAGTTGTATACAATAAAGTTTTTCGAAAATTGATTAACTGGTATTTTCTATTCAATTTTTTAAAGTTTTATAATAATTTGAATGTGAAAAAGTGATTTTTTTATTTGATTGAATTTTCTTTAAAATTTAGAAATGTTTTCAAAAAAATTTTGAATAATAAGATATAAGAAGGGTTACAAGAAAGTATATACATACATATTTTTCTTATTTTCTAATCAATGCTGTTGCAGTAAAAGATTCTGTTAATTTGTTATTTTGTAAATTTTTGTACAAAACTTTAACAATTTGTAAAAAAAATTTGTTGAAAAAATTGGTGAGGTCTCAGAAATAAGCGAAAAAATTCTCAAATATTTTTTCAACGTAAAATTTTCGAATTCGATGTTGTTTATGTTTTCTACTAACTATAATTATATTTTATTTTTCTATTGTGCATTTTACATTATATTGTTAACATTTTCTTCTTCTTCTTCTTCTTCTTTCTCTTCTCACTTCTATTTAAGTATATTGGGAGTAAAATTGTTTAATAGAATCATTGGGACTATTTCAAGTCTTCTTTATTGATGCTTTCTAATTTTTATATAAATTCTAATATTAAACAAAAATATATGTAGGTACTTTGTTTTTGTTGAGAATGTATAAATGATTTGTTTTTTCAGTTATATTAAGTAGCAAAAATAATAAAGATTATTTTTCGTTCTTTTAAAAATACCTTCCACACAAAACCTTTGAAAACTAATGGATGAGATTCTCTAAAGTTAGTAGATTTTTAAGGTTAGAAATTACCTAACTTCTAAAGTAGAGTATCTAAGCTGCTAATTTTCTTTTAATAAAGAATAAGAGGTTGAGAGACATTTTTCTCCAAAGTAAGTAGAATAAGCACGTTAATTGTTAATTCAACACCTTAACGCCATAAACACAATAACGAGATTTTCGTTGTCGGTTGGCGGTGGCGGCAGGCGTTGTAAGTTTTTTGTTATTGTAACCTACAATGCCTGCCGCCTCCGCCAACCGACAACGAAAATCACGTTATTGTGTTTTTAGTTTAAGTTATCTATCGGAATTGCCTACTATACAGGGTTATGAAAAGTCTACACAAACTGACGAATCAGTAATGTAAATTAATTAATTCGAGTACATCGCCAGCTTGAATATTTGACAATTTTTAAAGACTTTTTTAACGGCATTTTTTTCCAAATTTTCGTCAATTTTCTGTTATTTTCAAAATAGACATACACATAAACACTACCATTCCATCATTTAACTTTAGGCGACACTCAAATATTGGTTAGAAAGTAAAATTACAATTTAAAAAATGTTTTAATTTATAAAATAACAATTACTCATTTGTACATGAAAGATTACATGCATTAAATTGTTGTTCGTAATACTTACGAATATTTTGTTGTTATTTTCTCTACCATAGAAAAAAATATATAGTTGTGAACATTGTTTCAATTTGATAATTTTTTTCTTCAAATTATTTTGTTTTGTCTGTTGAATCATTTAATTGTGTTGGCCTTTACTTTATAATTGTATACTTGAAAAGAGAGGAAAAAAAATAGAAGTGCAATTTTTTTTATAGAAAACTTAGGTATATACAATTTAGACAATTTAGTTAGTTTTTAAAAACACGTACCCAAAAAAAAAAATTGTGTTTAGAGCATGGCCGTTAAGCTTGAGTGAATTGATTAAAACGATTGTAATTTACCAAACTTATGAAAAGTCATAAATTATTATTATTTTAATTATTGTGATAATTTTATTTAATTTTTTTTTATCTTAATTTGTGTTGATGTTATGTATTAATATCATATATGACAATAATATCAATTATGATACACGCGACCAATTGCATTTCCTGAATATTTTTTTAAATAACTTTAAAGTTGAAGAAAAAGAAAATATACGTTATATTATATTGTCATTTGTTGTTGTTGTTGTTGTTGTTGCTGTTGTGATAATAATTCTCACCAGTTTTTAATTTAATTTTCTTTGGTAAAATTATTTACAATAAAAATATTTAAACAAAAAAGAAAACAAAATTAATGAAATAAAATTAAAATTAAAATTTAAGAAAAAAAAACCTGTGTTACTGCTTCACTCCACCATAAATGTGTATCTGACTGAAGTAACAATATCACTGTTGTTGTTTTTTTTTTTTAAATTTTTTACTTCATGTTATTTATTATGTCGGATTAAAATAATATAATTTAAAAGCATAATGTAAAAAAAAATAAATTGGTGAAAGACTTTCATTTTCAAAATAACTTTTCTGATTTTGTTTTTACTTTTTTTTTCTTCTTTCTTTATAACTGAGTTTACTTTTCCTGAACATTGAAGTGTAGTAAGTCTCTTCTTTCTTTTTTGTAAATTTTCTTTTTTTAAATGAATGTATGTATAGTGATGTATGTGCATAGTGGAATATATATCTGCAATGTCTACTAAAATGAATTTTGAATGGAATTATATAACTTTGAAAGGTTTAAATAATAAAATATCAGGTTACAAAGATTATTGGAGTATCTTCAATAGGTGAGTAATTTAAAGAAAAAATTTCTTATTCTATAGAAAAAAAAAAAAACTTTTTTACACATAAAAAAAAGTACTTGATTCAATTTTCTGTTGAAATGAAGTAAATTTGAATTTATTTTGTGAGTAATTTTGTAAAAAAACAATTAAAAAAAATAATATTGACCATCATGTGTAACTGGTTATCAATGAAATAAAAATAAAAATTACCTTTTAATCTTGAAAATAAAATAAAATCAAACAAAAATTTTAAGATGACTTTGAAAAAGAAGTCAAAAATTCACCACAATTCATAGTCAAGTTCAAGTTCAAAAAGAAGAATTTTTCGGATACGAGTACTTGTTTTTTTTTTCCGTTGTTTTGTTTAGTTTAAAAAAATTGTACTGCTTTAAGGAAAAACAAAAACAGTTTTAGGAATTTTGTTTGTTCAATTTTTTTTCTTACAAAATATTATAAAAATAACTTTGTAGAAATAAAATTTTTAAGTTTAAATACTTCCAAAGTATCTGTATGCCAATTATATTCTGTGATATTTGTTTTTCATCTGAATTTTTTATTATGAATAATTTTTGAAAAACAAAAAAACAAATTTTAAAAAAAATTTTAATAAGTGACTAATATAGCTTAATTTGATCTTTTTATGTTCTTCCACACAGTTTTGGTTATATTTTATTTTTATTTATTTTTTTTTAAATTTACACTTGTCAGCGTTGAGTAGATGCTTCTACAATCTAGATTATTATCAAGTTAAAAAAAAGGATATTTTGTTTTTGTTTATTTTTTAATTGAAACTAGTTTCAGTCTTCAACCCCCAATTAAAGAATTTAATTTAAAAAAAAAAATGTTTTCTCAGCTCGAAACACTTCAAGATATATCATATTGATTTTTTTTTTTTTTTTAAGTTTTTATTTATATTTTTCTGGTTATTCAGTAGAAAAATAATTTTTTTATCAATTTGTTTTTTCTCTAATGCTTTTTGTTTTTTAAAGCTTAAATATTTGTTCACCAATCAAAAATTTATTTGCATAGAAGTTGAATGGGTACTTTTCTCAATATTATCTTAATCTTTTCTTAAAATCTAATAAGCTCAAAAAATGAATCTATTTTTTTTTTTATATTCCAAATCACTTCACAAATTATGAATAATTTTCAACCTTAATTTTTAATAATTTTTCAAGGAACTGTGACATTCACAATAATAAATTCAATAAGCATTTTCCATATTTTGTTTTACATGGAAGTGGTCTCAAAATCAAGAGCAGGACATCATTACATTATACCATGTATGATTTCTGGTTTTAAAAAAAATAGAAACTGTAAGAGTCTTACAAAAAAGATTTCAAATTATTATTTTCCATTATCATTCTATATCTATCTATCTCTATCTCTATGAATTAGATAAGAATTAAAATTCACTTTTATTTTTGGATATATATAGGTAGGTATCGTTATCCTTTGTTAACCATATATACTTATATATAAATATGTTTTCAGTATTTAAATTTGTATTTTTCTCAAAATACGCTTTACATTGTTATAAAGGTAAAAGCACATATTCGAATAAAATATGTGTCTATTATAATATGCACGAATAGTTGACTATACCTTATAGTTGCAATCATTCATATTATATTAACAATGAAGTATTTTTACCGTCATGATTTACTTCAGTTGGATTTATGCCGTGATTCCATCAACTTCATTTGAATTATAAAATTATACAAAAAAAAAAATGTAAATAAATAAAACAATCGTTTTATTGTAATTTTTTTTTTTTTTTTGTAATTTGTATGATAAACGAATGTACGTATTTTGTAATTTCGTCAAACTAAAATTTTAAAATATAACCGGTGAATTTATCAACAAATTATTATTATTATTTTTTTTTTTTAAATTTAGAAAAATTATTTGTGTTTTTTTTCTTGTGCAATGTTTAAGTATCTTTTCATATATTTGTAAATTAAGATAAATAATGATTTTTCTTAAACATTTTCATTTTCTTTGAATATTGAGAGAAGATAACATTTATGTGTGATGTTGAAAAGAAAATATTAGAGATTAAAAAAATGTGTTGAGTGTCAAAATAAATATTTTTTGAGTTTTTTTTTTAATGAGTGATTTTTAATAATAAAATCAAATTAAAAATATTTTTCAAGTGAAATAAAGGGGAAAAATTTTTTTCAAAAAAAAAAAAAAAGCAAAAATGTCTAAAGGAAATATAGATATGTATGAAAATCGTATAAACAATAGTAAAAGTAAATTTTTTAGTTGGGCAATTTATGAACCCGGACCGTGAGTAAAACAATTAAATATTTTTATTTGTATTTATTATTATATATTTTTTATTTTTTTTCAAATATGTATTTATAATGTATTTCCTATAGTATCTGCAAACGTGTTTGAAAAAAATATAATTTTTTTTGTTTTGCTTTTTACTCTAAGGTTAATAATTATTATAAAAGAAGAAAATAATATACAAAGTTAGTATAGTATCGTCATTATCGATGATAATGCCGATGATGATGATGATGATGGTAATGGTGTTGTTTTTTTATACCAGCACAGCAATGCAATGCAGTGTACATATTTTGATTTGTTACAAACATTACATATCTCTCTGTATTTAGATTTTTTTTTTTCCATTATTTTTGTCTAAACATAATGTCTAACTTTTTAGATATATACATAATGAAGTGGAACTAGTTTTTAGTTTAACATCAATTTTCACTTTTTATTTCGAGCGTAACTGTATATAAACTTACGTAGATTTTCTGCAGAGAGGTCAATGATATTGTGATTTTTCTTCTGCTTTTTATGATTCTTGTGTTTTTGTTTTATTGAAATCTTAATAATAGAAAAAGCAGATACATGTATATATTTTACCTTTGATTGAAATAGTTATATCTTTTTTTTTTTTTTTTTGTTTGTTGAAAAATACCTATAAATTTTCGCAAATTTCTAGTGAAATTTCTAAAATTATTTGTACCTGAGGGTCTCTATCTTTCTGAACTTGAAAACATAAAAAAACTTTTACTTGAATTCACGTAGAAAAAATTCAAAAACTCTTTCTTTTAAATTTAACAAAATCATAATAAAATAAATTTAATGAAAATTTCATCAACTCTGTGACTAATCATTATTTTAAGGTTTCAAGTGTTTTAAAAAGTTTGTTGTCTATTTTTTTCTTTTTCTTCAACATGAAAAAATTTTTATTATACAAATTTTTCTAATATGAAAGAAAGACGTTTCAATATATTTAAAATATTTTATAATATAATGAAAAAAAAAAACAAACTCAAACAATAGTTTATTTAATGATTTGATTTAAAAATGTGGTAGACAATAAAAAAAAAAGAAGATGCAATTTTAAATATGCTAATCACGTATGTATAAATGTCACTCCATAATAACATTAATGAATTGATTTAATAGTGATTTTGTTTTAGTTTTATAATTCTTTTTGTTTTTATTATTTTTTTCAAATTTAGTCTTGTTATTATTTTTATTTTTGCAAATATTGTCTAATAACCTAAATTTTATGAAACAAAGAATGAAATTTCAGCTGTTTTAGATAGAAATCTAAAATGTTACAGAAAATTAAAAACAAAAAATTTTTTTATATATTCTGTATACATATCTATTTTTTATTATTTCATAACAACAGAAAGTTTTTAAATAAAGTTAAAGATTTTTTTTCTAGTTTATAAAAGCTTAGTAAAGTTTTTTAGTTCGTCAGATTGTCTTTAGATGGCATTTGAAATTTTTGGCTTGTATAGTATCTTAGCTTAACGAATGTTATGTTAAAAAATAAAGGGTGATTTTTAAAAAAAGACTTTCATTGCACAAAATATCTGAAAAAATTGTAATTTTCTAATTTTAATTTCGATGTTCTATGTAGAATAATAATCTATGTAGATTGTAGATACATATATAATAAAAAGTGTCAAATCATTTAAATCTATTTATGTGAACTTTTCAGTTTTATCATTTAAAAATGAAATAATTTTGCATAGCTTTAAACTTGTTTTCCGATATTCTTGTGGAATTTTAAATATTTTGGACTTATTCAATTAAGCATCTGAAGCCCTCATGCTTTGATTATTTTTATTTCATAAACCCTTTGGTTTAAATAACTTTTATATTTTGATATGTTCTTTTTATATCTTTATTTTTAGGTTCTTTGTATTTTAAATGAAACTGTGAAATTCAGATGTTTTGTTTTAAATTTAGATAGTAATTGCATATACTTAATTTACCTTTTTTATACCTTTTAGAATATAAGGCATCAGAAAAGACTTTAGTAAGAAAATATATTTTTTCAATATTGATGTGTAATAAAAAAACATAATTTTATGTAGAATTCCTATGGTATTCCTATTTTTTTTTGTGTTTAACTACATCAACTTTCGAATCATATATGATTTATCTATAGATAAATATATTCTCGTCAAGTATTCTATATATGAAAAGTAATATGTACATCGCAAAATCTTTTTTTTTAAAATGAACTTGAACAAATATCTTCAGAACTTATACTTCTTAAAATATGTTCAAGTTTAATTTTTTTTTAAGGGGCATTGATTCTTAACAAAGAACCTCAAATAGTTGTAGCTAAAATATTTTATATTATAGCAGATAGCTATATATTAATTTAAAAAATTCATATAAAAGTCATAGAATGACTGGATGAGCTTCATTTCTAAAAGAACTTGAAATTGTTATTTATTTTATTAATTCCGGTTTTTCAAGTTTATTATAAAAAAAATTTATATTTTTATTAATAAACCCTTATGAATTTCCTTGAAGTCTATTTAATAATAACACTCACACTTTAATAGTATAGATTTATTTTAAAATTGTGCTTGGAATTCAATAGGGGAAAGTTATCAGTGTAGAACCTCCTTCTACATTTTTATCACTATTTTTCTAATTTGATAAAATATTTTTATATTAATTTTCATGTGAATTGGTCCATTGCATTGGTTTGAATTTAAACCATTTTTATATTTTATTATGCTTGTGAGTGAAAAATACATGGAAAATCAAATTCTTTAAAAGTTTAAAATAATAGTATTTTCTTTATATTGAAAGCAGAAATTAAGATAAATTTTGAGAAAAATTCAAAAAAAAAAAATTTGAAATAATTATTGTGGTACATGATAATAACAACTACAACAACAATTATTAAAAAGAAATTTTCCATAACAACTCACACTTATTAATTGAATAACTTTTATTTATTAATTTATTAATTCATATAAAATTCATGTTAAAATTATTCGTCTGACTCAGTCACGATTCCTTCGGCATATGCAATATCTTACTCATTAAGGAAATTCAAGGTGCCTAACGCGGGTACACGGTACCGGCTTTGCAACTTGTAATTTTCAACTACATTTATTAGGTATATTTTTCCTTCTGTGCAAATGAGGTTTCAAAGTTCACTTTTCAGTTATGAAGTTCACAAGAATGTACTGAATAAGAATTATTGATATACGAAACCCATTAATGTATTTAGAGTGGAATTTCTGTTATTTAAATCTTAAAATAAAATTAAAGATTTTTTCTATACATACATATGTATGATAAATGTTTTATTAACAGAACTCTTAAATTATAAAAAACTCATGTGTTCCCTTTTTTATAATCTATAAGGTTCAAATTGGGCTTTTATTTCTTTCTTTCTTCCCCCAAAGCTCATAGTTTGGCTCATTAAGAAAAGTACAAAAAAAAATTAACATTCCCGACAAAATATGTATGTCTCTTAGAGTCTTTAAGAATTTATTAGCGCTACCAGGTAAAAAAAAATAAAATAATGACTTATTATTTAAACTATCGGATACTAACTGTTTTATCAAGTGCAAATGTATGAGTTTACAGGTACAAAAAAATTATCTAATTTGTAATTATTACATGTTAATTATAGTTTTATAAACAATTTATACGTTTACAAAATTCATTACGAACAATGTGAACCAGTTTTTATTAAAATGTTTTAATAATGTTTCTGTCTATCTCTTACTACTTTTTTTTTTTTAAATAATTTGAAAATACGTATAAAATTCTCATAACAAAATATTTGCATTATAATTAAAAATCAATTATTTTCAAATGAAAATATTTATAAAGGTATTCGAAGTTAGAGTTTTTTTTTTTAAATTACAACAAATTAAGAAAAAAAAACCAGTCCTTGTTACTTTTAAAGTACCTACATTTTTTTTTTTTAAATATTTTTTCTATAACTTTCACATAACAAAAAACAAGGAAAAAACAATATAATTATATAATACATCAATTATTTTCATAACATGAAATTAAATTAATAAATTCATATTTAAATCTAAAAATTGTATTTAATTTTATTTACTTAGTTAATAGTAAAAAGTTGAAATCACATACATATGTATGAATATATTAAACACTTAGTAAATAAATGATCTAGAACTTGAACAGATACAAAGTATTGAGTTATCTTCGATTTAATAACAAAGTAAAAAATAATATACATATAAATATGTACAAAAGTTTTTCATATGTGTATTGAGAAACCTTGACCTTTTTCAATTATTAGGTTATTAAAATTGTTTATTACTATTTTCAACATTACACTTTTTAATAATTGAAAATTAATGAAAACAAAAAACAAAATTATTTTACTGAACAGGTAAATAATAATAATACCTAATTGATTATTATTATTTGAAAAGAAAATTTTGTTAGACTTTTTCTTTCCTTGTATGTTTTTGATTTTAAATATAAAACTGGATTATTGATTCCAGTTGTCTCGGTGATTCCATTATTTTTTTTTTGTTTCTTTTCAATTTCAATATCTTGTTAATTTTACTATTGTTTCACATTAAATGTTTTTGCCGGGATTATTTTACATACGCAGAAAAGTTCTCAGTTATTCTTCATAAAAATTCATTGGAATATGAAAATCAAGTCACGTATCTCAAATTTCTTTCTAACAATATTTTATTCTAGATTGTAGCTATTATCAGTTTTGTAGGCTAATTTATTGGAAATATTTTAAAGAAGACAATTATTTTTTTAAAAAAATAATATAATTTAATAAAGTAGAAAAAAAAAATCAGAATAAAACACGTCTGCTGTATAAATTATAGATCTTAAAAAGAGTCGACCTTGTTGTTCAATAACGGATGTCGATGACCGAGATATTAAAAAAAATGTTTCTAGATTCTTTCAAAAAAAAAAAAAAAAAAAAAAAACTTTCAGTTTGAAGATTTTGCAAAGTGTCGTTCTTGAGAAATAGAATATAAAACTATAGTAATTTTCTGAAAGAAATCTTTATGGTATAGTATTCAAATAACTGGCAATGAGAAAAAAAAGAATTTTTTAAGTAATTTGCCGGAATATATTTTCTAATACTTAAATTTCATAAAAATTTCAAAGTTTCGAGAAAATAAAAGATTATATTCAAGAATAAAATGAGGCGGTCTTAGTTGAGAATTGAGGTGTGGTAAAATGAACATTTTGATATTCCGAAGCGGTAGATTACTAGCTTCTGATGCTAAAGGTCTCGAAATCGAATCCGCCTAAGTTCACTCAGCTTTGAATGAGTTCCAATTTATTTGAGCTGAGTATAAGGGCTCGGCACTAAAGTAGTTCGGTGGCTCTTTTACTGACCATAAGCAAAGTGCACAAAACTAACTACAAAAATATCAGTACTATCATATAAATAAATTCGTTCTCTATCGAACGAATTTAGTGGATTGCATTCCACTTTAAACTGTAGATACATGTAGGTATGACAAAAATACCGTCACGACAGAAAGGGTTTACAACCCTTTGACTCGACAACTGCGAGGTGTGTCGGTGTGTGGTATCAAAACGGCACGATTTAGTGCTAATTGGGTCTTCGGAAATAATCCAAAGAACCGTGTAAACCAACCAACCAACCAACCTCTTTTTTATCCTAATTCCTGAATTAATTTTTATTTTTAAAAAGTGGGGAATATTTTTATATTATTTTCTAAGACATTATTTGTTTAATGACACTTCCATTCTATTATTTTTATTCATTTTAGGTACAAACGTTATTCAAAATGTTTTAGTATATCATAACACTATTTTATCTTTTTAAACACCAGCCACACCAAAACCAATACAAAAATTCATTTAAAAAAATATCAATAACATTTAAATATTATAAATGCAGACATGTCGTAAATATGATGTTTCATATTATTTAAACACAGACTAAATTTAACACTGTTTGTTTAATCATATATGTATGTAGGTATGTATGTACATATGTAGCCGTAATCGATTGCATCAGAGGTGAAAGTCGTTTCGATGTCCAATGCCATACGCAAGAATACAATTTCAAATCATATGTAGTACACGTATGAATAATGTTTGTTTTTTTTTTAGCGTATGATGTGTGAAATTGTTCATTTTATTGTAAAACATTCTGGATATCCTCAATAATATTAAATTATATTTCCTTGTACTTTTCATTCTGAAGGATACTAATTATTAAAAAAAAATACTATGCTTCTACACATTCTCATTATGACCATTTCAAAAAGTGACAGTGAGAGTATAATGACATAATGAAGAAAATTGAAAAAAACAAAAAAAAAAACTGAACATGTTTAACTCCTTTTTCAAAAATTTTAAATGTTACTTCATACGTTTCCTGACAAATACAAAAAAAAATGTTTTTTTTTTTTTTCAATTTACATAGTATTTTGTACATTTTTGTTTTTGAACTGGCCAGTTTTTGAATTGCATAATTTGAAAATCATACGTGCACTGTAAATACATCTCAGACTTTATTTACACTCGTTTTAAAAATATCTTTGGCATGTACATATCTATGTATGTATCTACAAATATATTTGCTTCAGTTTGTACTTGCAAAAGATTGAATAATCAAAAGTTTACGATGGTATTGGGGCTGGCAATCATGTTATTTAATATTATTTGAATTATAGTAAACACTGACTAAAACGTGTAACTAATGGTAGTAAAATTGTAAGAGTTTGTAGCATGTGCTAATTTATTTACATATTTATGTTTTTCTACTAATTTGTCCCACTTATTAGGTTTTAAAAAATTTGATTTAATTCATTGATTGATTTTTTCCAAATGAAATTAGATAAATCTGTAATTTTTACTTCAGGTTTAGAATTAAAAAAAATAAAATAAGTGAAATAAAAGAGTCTGTTGAATTTAACGCAATTTCGTTGGGTGTCTGCTTTTTTTTTTTTCTTTTTTTTTTTTAAATCTGACAAACTTTTTATTATGTGTGTGTTTACCAGTAAAAAGATTTTTTAAGAAAAAATTTTACTATCATTTTTATTATAGTACCTATACCATACATATTTCTTAATGATGTTATTATAGTGCATTTTATTATGTGCAATAGACCATATAAGCAATGTGATTTCTCGTAATATCTTCACTATCACTTTCACATCTTACTTCACACAGTATAAACGAGTATGAATGGATACAAGTATTTTGTTTTTCTCTTTTGCTTTCTTTAAATTGAAATTTCGAATTAATACGAAATATGCACATAGTGAGACTAGTGAGAGTCAAATGTATATACAATATTGTGGGAATGTGTACGAAAATGCTGTGAATTAACTGATTCATTTCATATATTTTTATTATGAAATTTATTCAGAAAAACTTTAATTTAAAAAAAAAAGGAAAGAAATACATATCATAATTTCTTATAAAAGAAAACTTGTATACAACAACAAACATTTTTTCTTTGGCTTATTTTCTTGTGGTATTATGCACCTACCACGAACCTCTGTATTACGACGTTTTAAGACGATGAATGCTCTCAATTGCGAAAAATCATTCGACTAAAGCCTAAAACTTGTTTTATTATGTAATAATATGAAATACTGTTTTTTGAACAACAAAAAAATAGTATCTGATATTTTATATTTTTGTATTAGATATTAAGTATGTGGTGTCTATGTTAAATGTATTTTGTTGTATAAAAGATACAAATTTGTAGGTTTCCATTTTATGTTTGCGAAGTGTTTTTTTTTCTAATTAATAAAATATTTATGATGACGTTGATATTATGATGATGACGACAGTGTTGTTTTGTATATTATATGGAATAATAAAATTAAGTGGGAGAAAATATCTAGTACATTCTTTTTAAAAGTTATCAAATTTTTTTTAAATGTTTTTTTTTTCTTATGCTACCACTTTATAGATAAGGAAAAAAAAATATGTTATAATAAATAACAGGTCTTCAAAGATCATTTCAGGTCATTAATAAGTTGTCTATTGCAACAGATTAAATTATCCATCTTCAGTAACAGCTACAGAAGAAATGTACATGATAAGTGAATAGGAAAAAAAATTAAAAAACCTATATAAGTATGTATACATACAAAGAAACATCACTTTTTTTTGTTTGAATTAATTGAGGAACCAAATTACACAGTATATATTTTTTTGTATATTTCTGGTGCAATTGGTTTTATTCAACAACATGAAAAAAGAAGAAAAAAAAAATGAATTTATAAAAAGCCGAAAATATTTTCAACATATCCGGGTATTGCAGAAGTAAAATTTTAAAATTAGGAGAAAAAAATCAGTAAAATTTTAAAATTAGGAGAAAAAAATCAGTAAAAAAATTAAATGAAGAAAACTTCAAGAATACCAAAGCAATGATTTGAAATAATATGTACGAGTATATACCTACATAGTTTGAAAGTATCATCTCTAATTTTTTCTTCAACAAAAAATAAAAATGTGACAAACTTAATTACTGTGAATATTTCAAACATTCAATTTTAAATAATACCAGTTTAAAAGGATTTTGTCTTTGAAATCAAAATTATTTTTTCTTAATAATTGTGATGCTGTGATTTTTAAAAAAATAAAAAAATCCGACACGTTACATTTAAAGAATGTTTTTTTATTTTTGGTTATAAAGAAAATTAGGAACAAAAATAGGTACAACAATAAAAAATGGACTATTCCAGATTTTTTCTCATAACTTTTAGTATTTGTATCTCTTACAATGTAGAGCAACACTAGTTACATAACATGTTTTGACCCCAATGACTCTGATAATTTTATTTAAAACTTTTTAAGTCCTGGTAATAATTTTATTTAAAACTTTTTAAGTCCTGGTAAAAACGATCGTCATGCTCGTCGCGTTCAGAAAACAATCTATATAAAAAGATATACCTGTAGCTCAATTTTTTGTGTTTAATACGTACTGACCCTATTTCAATAGGATAACATAGAATTCGAAAATAAATTAGGAATATTTGAGAATACAATTGAATAAATTTTGTACTTAAATTTCTTGATTTTTTTTAACTTATATCATTTTGGCGTCTAAATTTTAAAAATATTTAATAAAATAACATTTAATTGATAATAATTAGACTAACTAAATTATACAATATTGAATTTTGAGTTTTTTCCTTAATTGATAATTTTCAATATGTAGATATTATTTTTTTAAATTTGTGTATTTTCATTGAGGAAAAGTTTTGAAAATAGTTTTATAATTCTTTTTTTTTTCAAATTTCATAAAAAGGAGAAGAAAAATTACATTACTTACAAGAGAGACCACAGTGTATTAAAACGCTTCATGTAATTTCCTAATATGCAATTTAGACGGTTTTATTTTTATTAAAAAAATTGAAGTTAATTTCTAAGAAAAACTTTTTTTAACAAAATGGCTCCATGTCTGCTTTTTAAAAAATTATTGAACTCAAAGTTAAAATTTTGTGTAAATGAAAAATTTTCTGTAAAACTATTTCATTTATTCTACTATTTTTCATCTTGTAAAAAGCATGTTTTGGCTTTTTGTAATAACCCAGTTGGAAATGGAAGTCTTCCACCATGCATGCAGAAGCCTTCTTTGGAAAGTCAGAAGCCTTCCTTTCCGTATCCCACATAATATCTTTTTTACATGGGCATGTCCTAGGCTTGGAAGGTATATGTTCGGTTTTTCTTCGTTTTCTTCTCATTACCTTCTACAGAAGGTAAAAAGAAACCTTCCAAACAGATCTTAGAGAAGCGAAAACAAAAAAAATTGGTCAATTATGCCTTCCCAGGAATTTTTTACAATTTACTTTATATTTCAAAACTTCTACATGCCCTCCTAAGGAAGGCCTTCTGACTTTTCCAACTGGGAAGTAAATGGTTCTTAAGTACATATCGTCGGCCTAATTCGCAAACCTCGTAAGTCTGTTTTTGTAAATTTTACAGTAGGCAGAAAAAACTGTTGATTTTACCCATATACGTTCATACAAACAAGCAATTCTTTTTTTAAATTACTCAATAAATATAAAGTAATAGAAAGGCCTGATATTTCAAAAAGCTGGGTAAACTTATAATTACCCGAATAAAACCAAAAACGTTATTTTTGAAAAAATCAGACTTACGAGGTTTGCGAATTAGGCCGACGATATATTAAGATGTTAAGATACTTTACTTTACTTTAGAAATGCTTGTTTGTATGAACGTACACTCCGTTTCAAAATATAGCCTCACCCTTACCATGTGTGTATATCTCATATAAGGAGTGAATTTTTTACAAATCTTTGTTCTAGGATTTTGAAGGACCTGTTGTGTTAAGAAAATTTTTGAAATTTAATTTTTAGAAAATCCCACCATGTAGAAGAAAGAGAGGGAGAAAGTAAAATGTACAAATAAAAGCCGTTGCAAAATATAGCCTCACTATAATGTTTTTTAAAATTTGGTATTGAAAACACAAATAATTTTTGTTTTTTAGATTTTATTAATAAGGACTTTCTTTACCATTTTTAATTTAAATCTAACAAAGATGGTTATTTATGCTTTTATACAGTTTTCTGACATATACTTTTGGAACTCCATTTTGCTTCTTCTATATTACTTTTCTTGGATCCTAAACAGTTTCATACTGTTAGCTGTTTGAAAAAACTTTTCTTAATAAATATTTTTAAACGTTTTCTATTATATTTAAGTCCGGTCATTGTAATATTTGTGAAATTTTTCCAGAAAATCAGTTTTTAACTATACCTGTAATATGGATTACTGCATTATTTTGTTGAAAAATGAAGTCATCCTGCTCCAAATTCTTAGAGATTTTTATTATTTGTTTCTTTAACAATTCTCAGTATTTTCTGGAAGTATTCTTCCACTCATAAATCTAATATGAATTACTACTATTGAAAAAATGACATAAATTGGTGAAAGCAAACTGGAGTTTTTTTTAGGTATAACTTAGTATTATATTCTCCGACACCCCATATCATAACAGAATCTCCATCTATTTTTTTGAGTGCTAAGTAACTTTCCTTCTTCCTTAAATTATGTAAATAAAACCTTTAATCATCTGGTTCATCTAAATTAAACTTGTTTTCATCGGTTAAAACCACTTTGTGCCATTTTGCCTTACATAATATATGGTTTCATTGCAAAGTTAAGGCGATATTCCCTATGTTTTTTCGTGTAGCACGGATATTTTGTTATTTTTCTATGCGAAATGTTTCTATGTTCGTAATATTTTATAAACAGTAGGATTCGTGAACATCCGATCCTTATTTCTCTTTAATTTGATTCATTTTTAGTGTTGAACAACAAAAAGCATTCGGGATGGCTCATTTTTTCCTACGTGTTACTATTGGTGGTCGGCCAAAATTTGTTAGAACTACGTTTTATTTTTCATTTAAAAAAAAATTATTGATTGTCCTTGGACTTTGGCCCAGTATTTTCGAAATTTGTCGATTTGACTTTTTTCCACCTTTTAGTTACTTCATAATTTCAATTTCTGTTTTATTTAACAAATTGACCAGTGCCATTTTTTATCAAAAATCTTGAAAACTTATCACACAATAAAGAGATTTAAAAAAAATATCCAAAATCCCTGTAAGCACTTTGAAAAATTCACTTTGAATGGTAGTGAGGCTATATTTTGCAACAGCTTTTATTTGTACATTTTACTTTCTCCCTCTCTTTCTTCTATATGGTGGGATTTTCTAAAAATTAAATTTCAAAAATTTTCTTAACACAACAGGTCCTTCAAAATCCTAGAACAAAGATTTGTAAAAAATTCACTCCTTATATGAGATATACACACATGGTAAGGGTGAGGCTATATTTTGAAACGGAGTGTATATGGGTAAAATAAACAGTTTTTTCTGTCTACTGTTAAATTTACAAAAACTCAGTAGGCCGACGTTTAGTGGTTCGCATTCCATTTCACCTTAAAAAACTGTAGGTACATGTATGACAGAAGGGCTTTCACAACCCTCCAACTCGACAACTTCGAGATGTAGTATCATAACGGTACTCTTAGTGCCATTTGGGTCTTCGGAAGTAATCCGAGAACCGCCACGTCAATCAACCAACAAATCATAGATGTTAAGATTATTATTAAGATACAATTTGTTTTTGTTTTCAAAGCTTATTGTTAAGCAAAACAACAACAAAAAACATATATTTTAACTTCCTTTTGGTTTTATTACACAATTCTGCAATCAAAATTTTATTTTGTTGAAATTGAGAAAAAAAAAAACAATATGTAAAAATAGCAAGAGTTTCAGAAATAAAAAAACTTTTGTTTTTTTTTTTCATATGTGACGATTTGTGTTAATGTTAGTGTCACGTGTCAACATTATTGAATCGTACTTTGAACAAAATGTTTTTTCTTCTAATATTTGTTTTATAAATCTTTTGATTTTTTTTCATATCTTATTTTTGCAAATGTAGCTATTTGAGTTAAAATTAAAGTTCAAATGTGCTTAAACATGGGTGAAGTTTTTGCTCTGTAAATGTATACACATGTATCGACTGACATAAAGGGTCAGGGTAATATTATCATAAAAAAATTTAGAAGAAACAAAAAAACATGCCAAAAGAAAACAAGATTAATTGAAAATGTTCATAAGTTGTGTTTACTTTTTTTTTTTATTTTTTTTTTATTTTATGAAGGTGTTGTAGAAAAGTGTTAATTATTAATATTTTTACCAATGTTTGTCTTATCATTATATTTTTGACGTAACATACGACTATATGAACAATTGAACATTATTCAAAGCTTGTGTGCGGTAGGTTCGTTTTTCTTACATAGTTGCTATAAGAAAACTCAGACTTAATAGTTTATGTTTATTTATTTTTTTTTAAGTATTTATTTTATACATAGATCGAACATACGGAATTACAAGTGAAGAGCGTAGATGCAAAAAACTGAAATTTTATTGAAAATAAGTAGATATTGTATTTTAACAACAAAACGGGTTCTTTTTGATTTTGTCACTTGCGAAACTATTTTATATTTTGTTTTAGTTATGAAACTCGCTATATTTAAATCATCATGTTAATTATTAGAGTTACAACGGGTTATTGAAGGGCAAGTAATATACAGTCGGGATCAAAATTGAGAGGACACCTGTTTAAAATAAGGTTTCAGAAAAGAAATTCTGATTTTTAAAAAAAAATAAAAATGTTTATTGTAAATATTATTATGAACAATAAAAATATAGAGGTTGACCAATATTTATGTTCAATAATAATTAAATTCATTAACCGTTAGTATTTTTAAAAAATAATAATAGTTTTGAAATGATAAAATTTAACTAGATCATAATTGAGAGGCCATACTTTTTAAAAAATAAAAATAAAAGAAAATCTGAAAATTAATATTTTGTATGTCCCCCTTTAGACTTTATTACTGCTTCGCAACGTCTTTTCATACTTTTTACTAATTTTTTCAATAAATTCGGTGATATGTTCTCCCATATTGTATTGAGTTCTTCGAAATAGTCTTTTTTGTCGTTTCTTAGTTTTCTTTTCACTTTCTGTTGCATCAAGGCCCATAGATTTTCTATGGGGTTGAAGTCAGGGCTTTGAGGAGGCCATTTCAGAACTTTTACATTACAGTCTTCAAAAAATTTCTTTGTTTTTTTAGCTGCGTGTTTAGGATTGTTATATTGTTGAAATATGAAATTTGATCCTAGTCCCATTTTTTCAACTGATTCCTCAAGACTTTCATTTACAATTTGTATGTAGGATTCAGCAGTCATTTTCCCTTCTATAGGAACTAAATTTCCTACGCCTGAGAACGAGAAACAACCCCATATCATTAGCGAACCGCCACCATACTTGACTTTAGGACAAACAAAATTTTCTTGAATATTATTATTAGGTCTCGCCATACTCTTTTTCTTTTTCGACTGCCAAAAAAATACAAAAATAAGTCATTAGCTTTTTGAAAAAAAGTAGTTTGGAGCGATGAAGGCAAATTTGAATTTCTTTTCTGAAACCTTATTTTAAACAGGTGTCCTCTCAATTTTGATCCCGACTGTATGTATCTTTTAAAACTTTTTGTTGTAGAAGGTATTTTTTTCATAAATTTATTCAAAATGCAATTAGAGAGTTTTGCATCTATACTCCTCAAATACATTTGTGTGGGGACATTAAAATATTAAGTTGATAATTTTGTATATTTAGACATAAATACATTTTTGATTGAAATGTCCTAGAACTATGTTTATGACTATGCATTGTTGACACAATAATTATCGTTTAATAGTTACGACTTTGATGAATTTTCAGTATTCTATAGATTGAATTTTTTTTTCTTAAACAAAAAAGTAATACTAGCGTTCATTTTCAAAAAACAAAAAAAAAATTCATTGTATATGCAATTATTTTCTCTTTAAAAGAAAATTCTGTTTCCAATTTCTATAGGATAAAAAAGTTTCAATAAGCAGAATATTACTTGAGAAATTAACAACATACAAAACAAACATTAAATAATAAAAAAGATATGTTTTAATAGAACCAAAGTTATAAGGCAAAATAGAAAATAAAATCGACAATTCGAAAGTCCTCTGAAAAAGTTGACAATTTTTTATTTCGAGTCACTTTCCCATTGGACATGAATTGTGAGAAAGTCGTTTCACAATTTGGAATACTTTTATTTAACTTAAGAATAGTAGAGAATTATTTACATATTATATAAATATATCTCACACAATTTTTAAGTCAATTTTGTGCATTCTACTTCAATTTAATTTACTTTTAAAGTTCCTTGGTTTAATTAGAAAACTTCAGAATTCTGTGTTTTTTAACACATCAGTAAATTAAAAAAGAATCAAATGCATATAAGCTTTCTAAATACATACCATGTTTTTATGTAATTCATAAAATTTCTTTTAAGAAATAAATTTCAAAAAATACATAGGTATCGTCAAAAGATTGTAAAGGTATCGTTTTATCAATCTCATGACATTTTTTAAATGTAAATATGTACATTCATAAAATTGTAATATTAGGCTTTAAATTGCAAATAAGACTTTATTTTTCAATCAAATAATATAGAATAATTGTAGATTTCAAGTACATAAAATTCACGGACAATTTTTAATAACGATATTTTTATTTAATATTACAAAATTGCAAATCATTTTCATTAAATAATGATTACATGAAATACGTCTTTCGAAATTGATTTTCGTTCAAAGTCTACTTCTCAGTCAGTTGTGATTTTATCCTTTCATATCACCTGTTACTGTTATTATTATTATTTGTTTTTAATCAAAAGGCAACAATAACGAAAATAACAATAGAATTTTTGATGTAACTCATCAGCTCTGGCTGAATAAGATATAATATGTAAATTGTACATACTTGAACTGCAGGTGTACTTATTTCTATAAAATTCTTAAAAATTATTCATTGAAAAGAAATGTAGATTTGGAAAAAAATATAGATTGTTTTTGAATTAATAACAAAAAATTTCACCTACTCAATGTAATTAATTTATTAAAAATTAATTACTTAATATACCGCAATTTGTATAAAATTTAAAATTCTATCGACTGACCTTCAGTCTACTTTTTACATTCTATTTCAATATTGTATACGAGTATGTAATGTATACGTAATAACTTATATGTTCTTGCTTATTATTACATTATATTTAATGTAATTATAGTATATCAACATAAGTTTTATGATTGTCGGTTTTTAATCACTTTAAATATCAAACTACAGTTGTAGGAAAAGTTTTTGTTATATACGTAAATATGTACGTGACATGCGAGCTTGTACAACGTTTTTCTTACATATGGACATACATACATACATTATGTACGTACATATATATATATATGTATATATAAAATTAAATTTAAAAACATAATTAATTTATTTTTTTGTAAAATAGTTTGTAAATTATGAGTTATTACTAAGTAAGAAACATTTGTGTTATTCTAGAATTTAATTATTTATTTAAAATAATCAATTTTATTGATTAATTTTTTTTTTTCATATGATATTGTCCTATAAATTTTTAAAAGGGTTCAACATTTCTATGGAAATATGTATAAAGCAATGGCATGTGTGTCTACATGTGATATTGTTTTAAATTTATTTTTCCACTTAATAATTTTTTCAAATGAGTTACTACTATCAATCAATATTTTCAATAAATTGAAATATGAATTATTATCTTTTATTAATAGAACTCTTAAATTGTTAAACATTCTTTTATTTTTGTTCTCTATCTTATAATCTACTTCAGAAGTTCATATTGGACATACATACATCCATTTTCTTTCTTTCTCCTTCAATCCTCTATTCATTTTTTACAACCTTATTCGCTAGCACTGTGCGCTAATCTGTGTGAGTACAGTAAAAGAGGGATCAACGATATAGGGGGATATCTTCGATCGGCTAGCAAGCAAGCAAATTGCGACTAGCAAATATGGCGGATTTGCGATTGCTAATTGCGATTACAAAAAATCACATCCTCGATTGTAATCGCAAGTTAACCATTTTTATTTTGTAAGCACTTTTGTTGAATAAGTTTTTACATATATATACACCCATATTCTGAATTCCACTTTTTCGGAATTGAAGTTGCGGAAGTGGAATTAGGTGTTCTAGATTCCACTTTCACTAAATTTTCGTGAATTCAATTCCGCAAAATTTTTGTACGTGAAATTGAAATATTAATCATCTAATTCAACTGTGGCTTGTATTTGTATAAGTCGGAATTTTATTAGTAACATTTTTTTTAAAATATATTAAATAAATTTAATAAATAATGAATAAATTTAAATTTATTTTAAAGTTAATGCATATTATTATTCTAGTATAATTATGTATTTCCATAAATATATTTAATGTATTTTTAAAAAACACCCAAAAATAAAGAGCAGTTAGAAATATTTGTGAATTTTATAGACAAAAATTCTTAACTAATAAATAATTATCAAAAAAAAAAAAAGCAAAGAAGAAAATAAAACTTTTATGTGAGAATTTAACAACAGCTGATTCGAAATTAATGTTCGAAATACATAATTCCGCGTGGAATCTAGAACACCATTTTCCATTTCGCATGGATTTGAATTCGTATTCCACTTCCACTTTTAGCGGAATCTAGAACATGGGTGATAATCTATAATTTTCTATTATATTACGTCAAAAATTCGTTTTTTTTTTATTCAAATTTTTGAAATTTTAAAATTTTAAATCATAACCGAAATTATTTTGTTTATCATGAACTATTTTTTTTTCAATTTTCATAATTTCTACAGTCTTATAATTGTGTACAAATTTATAATTTCATATACAATGGTCTCACTAACCAATTCTATCCATTACAAGAAAAAAATATTCAAATTATATAACATAAGTATTTGGGTTTGAGTTTCTACTTATTTATAAGAAATTTGCGATTTGCAAATTTTGACGGTTAATTTGCTTACTTGCGAGAGCAAAAACAATCGAGGATACCAATTCTATCATTTCAGCTAGCAAGTCTTACTTGCTTGCTTGCTAGCTGATCGAAGATGTCCCCCTAATACGGTATTGAAGTTTAAAAATGTGTGTGGTTTATAAATTATTGACTGCATGACCGCAAGGACAATAGCCTTATCCTACGAATGATACGCCAACTTCAGAGGTTTTCAGGATGTTAATGGCGCTAAACACACATACTTCATTTTTAGTGAAGAATTGGTTTGAAAGTTAGAATATGATATGGCAGAAAAATGAAAAAAAAAATCCCAAACAGTCTTATCGAAAGATTAATTAGGACAGTGCAGTGTAAGAAGGGCAAGCTTAATTAATAAGAAATGTGTACATGCGCTTTGGTCATGTTTTATTAATAAAAACAATGAAATAAAACCAAACTTTTTCTCATTTGTCTCTCTGCATTACGGTAGACCGGAAAATGTTGCGAAAAAGTGGAACTGGTCCATTTTCGAAACAAAATTCTTTGACCTTGAATATCTCCGAATTAAATTTTTTTTACATACATTAATGTATTGCAAAAATTTGTATGTAGTTAGAGCATTTTTGCACTTCTCATCAGCATAGAAAAATAAATATGCGAGCTATGATGCGTGTTTACAAAAGCCATTCTATTCAAATTCTTCGACGAAATATTTATAATTATATCTACGATCAGTGTCTTTTGACAAGTCTTAGACAATTTTCTCTTTTTATTTTGTTATAATTTTAACTTTTTTTATTAATTTAATTTTTATAAAAAGAGAAGGAATAACAACAATAAGACTCTTATTTCCATTGAGAAAAAAAAGTAGATAGGATCAAAAGATTTTAAAAGATCACTCACTTCAAGCTCAAGGATAAAGCAAGTCAAAATATTTTCCAAAATATCTTCAATGAGAACTGAAATGATCGTTAAAGAAAAGTAAAATTTTAATAATTTCTTTCCTTATGCATGTCATGACTTTTTTTTTTTTTTTTTTTTTTAAAGAAATTGTATCTATTGTTTGTGCAACTGCTGTCGGTCAAGGGTAATACTATTTTATGATAAACGATTTTTAAATAAAACATTAGAAGCTTATCGTGTAAGATTACTTAAATTCACATTTCATATTCTTATGCAAATAAGTTAGACAATGAATAAATTATTTAAAAAACTTCCAGTTACAAATTCATTTAAGTATACACCTACATACTATAATACTTAGTATTGCCTATTAGCTTTGCTTTCAGACATAAAAAAAACCGAATCATTGAACGATGAACTGTTCATAACATAATATGTAGTATGTGGTTTATGTTTGTGTTTTTTCTTTCAATTTTACAAAACGAAAAAACAAAAATATCAAGGTACATGAATATTGTAATTTGAACCGATCAAAGGTACAATTCAAATTATCAAGTTAATATTTTTTGTTTCTTTAAAAATAAATATGAGTATTGTATCTTATTTATATATGACTGGTTTTATATATTCAAATATTTGTGACTGAAATTTAATTCGACTGAAAAATAATGAAAAAACTATTTTAAAACTATAGGAATTTTTTTTTTAATAGAAAGAAAAACAAGTCAATTATTCAACGACCATACATAGCATCTATAATGACTGACCAGACAAAACGCAATATTTTTATAAGTCGACAAGGCAAGTTTTCTTACTAAACACTTTGAATGCACATTATTCTTCTCGTACATATTATACATATATGTATATGTACGTATATATGTATACACACATATACATACATAGTGCGTTTTACAAGCATATATTTTTTGTTTGGAAGGGAGACTATATAAGCAATAAAGTTTACAACTTTATTTATTTCATAGAATGTTGACAAATAGTTTTAAAATTGTATTGCAATTAAAGTACGTATGTACGTGCATGTGTAAATATGTAGAATTCTAATTACATACCTATCTTATAGTTTTAAAAAAATGCATTAAAATAGAATGGCTAGTTGTGGAAGTTATAAAGTTCACCACAAATAAAATTAAATTTAAAAAATGAGAGAAAAGGTATTAATTACTTCGATTTTTGGAAAAATTAATGAACAATTTTCAGTTCCTTTCATTTTTATAACATCTTTAATAACTTTAAATAAATCCATGGCTTTTATTTGAATTCACGCGATATCATCCGAGCTTACATTGAATTACATACATACATATGTACATTGATCAATCTTTTATCAACAGAACTCTCAAATTGCGGAACGCTTTTTCATCTCATATTTGTTACCTCTCTTTATCTAATCTTCATAAGTTTAAATGTGGTATCCATCAACACTTTCTTTTTTTTCTTCTTAACCTCTCATTTTTTTATCGAATCAGTTACATAGTATGTGCAGTAGAAATTACTTCACAGGTTTTCTTAGGAATATCCTTTGTATTTGCTCGAAGGGGAATTTGTGGGAGGTTGTTGACAGAAGGTTGAGAAATAGAACTTTCTCCAATGCTGAGGACCTTTTTAACGCATTAGTAAATGAATGGAACAGCATACCGAAAGAAACACTATACAAAATTTGGTTGAGTTGGCCTAAAAGATGTTTTGCGGTTATAAATAACAAACAATATGCTACTGAATATTAACCTATCGTTTTTTTTTATATTATACGTAAAAAAAGCGGATAAGTTTTACATTTAAAGACAATTTTTTTAAAAAGTTGCTTAACTTGAAGGGACGACCCTTCAAAAATGAATACACTTGAAATAAATGTTGCTATTTTTTTTTAGATATGGTTTTTACTGCTCTGTGTTGAATTTGTTTTGAAAATAGACGTATTTTACTAAATATTCTGAAAATTTATTTCATGAGAAAAGAATAAATACTAAGAGATATACATTTTTGAATTAAAACGAAGGCTGTATTTCGAAACGTCAAAAAATGGGTATCGAATACAGTAGCAATACAGTATTGACACAAATGTGATACTTAATAGTAGTGATACAACATTATATACATACATATCCTGTCTACAAATCTAAAAATTTATTGGATTTATTCAAAAGAATATTAAAAAAATTAATTTTGAAAAACAAAAAAATCCTTTTTTATGTTTTACAATATAAATCAAATGATTTTCCATTTTAAAAATTAATGAGATTAATCAATAAATAATTGAACTGTACTTATTAAAAAAGAAAAGTTAAAGTGTGTAAGTAATAACATACTTTAACATATCGTCATATATACTTACCATGGAAAACTTAGTACCTATATGTATATGTGTATGTGTGTACAATTTTTTGATTTTTTAAAGATGTTTTTTTCCGTTTGTTTAAGCTTTTCACGACATTGAGTTTTATATACTATACATACTTAAATTTCTATGCATACATACAAAAAAAAACAGCAATCTTCTGGTTGTGGGGTAATTATAGTCATATAGTTTTTTTAAGTCTAAACTATAAAGTATCATAGATCCATATATATGTATCTATATCTTTAAGTGTAGATATATTTACATACATATATATATTTATATATTAAAAGTTTTTAAATAAGAGATTTTCTTGTTGTGTTGTTGCCGATTTATAAATGTAAAAAAAAATTATTTCTCATATATATTTACGTAAAACATTTTTATTTGTTGTGTTATAAACTTTAACCATTTTTTATAACAATATTTATAATTATGTATATACTCTACATACCAACATATACACCTGCCTCTTACTATACTTACCTTTTATATTATTAAACACATCAACAATTCAGTTGTATTTTATTACAACATGGTAGAAAAAAAAACACCTTTTGAAGATAGTTGTCAATTTAGCGAAGTTAGTTTATCTTGGACACCAGTACGTTTAGCATGTCCAAGAAATATTTATAATATAAATTTTTTTTTTCGTTTAATTTTGTATTGTCGACCGATAGAGATAATAATTATGGTGATATAAAAGCCATTAAAAAATCTATCTAATATTCGCATTTAAATCTTTTGTTTATAATTTTAAATTTTTATTTTGCAAAAAAATTAAGTGTAATTCAATCGAATTTGTTTATTTGATAAAAAAAAGTAAATCGTAAATTTATAATAAAAAAAGAGGAATATCCTGTTAAAATTTTAAAAATAAAAATAAAAACTTAATAAGAATTCGATACTTTTCGAATGTAAGTTACGTTTTTTGTTTGTTTTTTTTTAAATAAAATGTTTCTTCTTTTTTTTTTTTTAATTGAAAAATCGTTAATAGTTCAAAGACGGTCAATTTGAGTCCAGGGTCGAAAACTATTATAAAATTTTATATAAAAAATAAACTTTCGTATAAATTATATTACATTAAATATTAACTATAAAATTAATTAAATCAAATTTTGTGTTTTAAAATTTTACTCATATTGGAAAAGGAATTGTTGTTTTTTTACTTTTTGATTTTTTTTCCACCGATTTATTCGTACATAATTATTCTTCTGTGATATTTAAAAATTAAACTTAAATAAAATAATTATTATTTATTTAAAAATGAAAAATAAATTAATTATTAAAGTTGTGGTTTATTTGTTCGATTTTCAGTTAAAATTTATTTATCTTAAACATTTTGATATTTCAAATTAAATTATTATTTTTATTCGGTTTCTGGTCGTTATTGATAAAAATGATTGTTAAATTGAAAAACATAATTTATGTGGTGAAAAAAAAAAAAAAACAATAAATAAAATTAATTCAGAATTTTTTTGCTTGTTTTTTTTTTTTTTAGTGTAAGCGTGTACTACATGAAACATTTCAAAAAAATTAGCTATATTTATGAAATAAAATTTAATTATTAATTATTTAAAAAAATAATAATAACAAAAATTCATTACATGAGCAACCTTTTTTTTATCTGTTCGTTAAAATATGCATTCTGTGTGTTCTATGATATTTAATTTGAGTGTTTTTTTTTCTTCTTATAAATATAAAAAAAAGTTTCAACAAAAAATTATTCATGGAATTCAACATTTCTAATATATGGAATTTAATTAGTTTATCATCAATTTAATTGCGACATCAACAGAATACAAAAAACAAAAAAAAAAAAGACCAACGAATGGATTATATTTTTTTTATTATACATTATTTTCATTACGATTTAGAAGACCTTTAAATCGCTCCAATTAAAGTTTTTTTAATGATTTTTTTTTTCACTATTTTTAATTTAAAAAAAAATTTTATTTATTTGTAATTATCTATACTTAAGTTTTTTCTTCTTCTTTTTAATTTAAATTGTTTATTTTATTATAAGTATGTAATATGTATGATTTACAGCTTAATTACTTATTTACAACATGAATTTTTTGCACTTATTTGCGTTTTAATGTCATTTCATTTGAATAAATAAAATTTAAAAGACCTTACAAAAATATTAGAAGTATTAGAAGGTTTTCATTCAATTAAATTGAATTAATTACCTGTAATGATATTGATACTTAACAAATGCAAAAAAAGTTAAAATAAAAAAAAATTAAGGAAATTGAAAAAAATAAAAATAAAAAAAGCAACAACAGGTGAACAAAATGCATGCATATTTTATGTTTTTTGTTTACATTATCCAATATAAAACACATTTTGTTTTCTGAAAAATCAAATCTGAAATCGAAGTATGATAAATTGAAATTCTATAATCATTTTTTTTTCTTCTAAAAATATGTATCATCAGCACCTGTTAATAAATTTATAATATTTTCATTTATTCTCTTTTATCTGGAAAGCTTTTACAACTTCTGTGAACAAATAGAAGTTATGAAAGAAAATATATACATTGAAAAATTAGTAATTAATTTTTTTTTTCTACTAAATTAACAATTTTCAATAAATATTTTTATTGTAAATTTATACCATATGAATAATAATAATACTACAATGATGACAATAAATCGTTTCGACCTTGCTGGTATAAGCAAAACATTTTATTATGCTGTATTCATTTTACAAATATAACAAATCAATGAATATACATATGTATGTATGTGTATACGTATATTTGTGTAAGTAAATGTTTACATTAATTGTGTAATATAATTAAAAATTGGGATCCAACCCACAATATGCATATTTAAAAAAAACTAAAATTTTTTAAAATTTTAAGCTATGTCAGGGTCATTAGATTAGCAAATTTAAAAGTGAAATTGTTTTTTTTTTTTTTAAATGAAAAATCAACCGACGACTAAATATTATATTAATGATTTTAATTATTTAAAAAGGCAAATTTATACCTAATTTCTTCTTATATAATCCCTTAAAGGTGGTTGATTTATTAAATCATCGACATACATACATAATTGTATGCAATACGACAATGGATTATAATATGTTGGCAAATGTTTTTTACCTTTTTTTCTTATAATTTTTTATTATAGATTTTTGAAATTTTATATCTCGACAAAAATATAACTGTATACAAATACATACATTATGTATGTATGTACATATATTTAAATTTTCTATGACAAAATATGTCTTTTAATTAATATTTATGAGGAGGTGGTTTTTTCAATGAATGATTAGTAATTTTTGTTTTTATAGCGGGAAACTTTATGATTTTAACAATTATACGTGAGAAAATCATTTATTTCCACTGAAAAGAGACAAAAATAGAAATGTCAATAAGAATAACTGTGTTAGGTTGTAAATCTGTTATACATATGTATTTATGTATATATACATATCCGTGATATAAAATTACTTTTGTGAACGTTTTCCTCTTTTTTTATTTTGTTTGCTATTTAGCAATTTTTATGACTCATAATTTTTTAGGAGTATCTTTAGAAAAATGCAAGATTGCCTGTTTCCATGACGTCAAACATCATGCGATCATGTTAACTATGCTGGTTCGTTTAAGCAACCGACTCAATGTCGTAATTGGTTTAACCAAAATTCGCAATTATTTATTTCTACAAATTAACTTTTATTTTGAGAGAAAAAAAAAGTTAATAAAATAAATAAAGGATGTTTATAAATAATTTTCAAGTTTTAGCTAAAAATAGATTCTTAGTTATAAGAATGTTTTTGTCTTCCAAAATTTATTTTAAGTTCAATTTTTTTCAATTTTGAATGACACACCAAAAATACAGAAAATATAAATTTAATGAAACATCTAAAATTTAAATTGAATGAAATTGAATTGAATTGTTCGGATAATTAAACAAAAAAATCAAACCCCACTTCTGAAATTCATATTTTTGATTTTGTAAAATCTCTTTTGATTTCATTTTTCTACATATTCGTGCCTGAAAAAAAAAAACAACATTTTTTTATACAAAAACTATTAAATGAATTTATTATTAAAGTATGTATGTATAATTTTTACAATATTTATCATTATTATGTATATATTTTTGTTACATTGCATATCGTATTGTCCAATTTCTGGCATTTATTAAAGCTTCAGCTTCATTTGTTTTCCATAATTCGGCTACTTCATTTTCTAATGGATCATCTGGATTTGGTGAACATAATAATGATTGTATTGATAGTAATACAGTACGAATTTGTAATGCTGGACTCCATTTATCTTTTAATATATCTAAACAAATACGTCCTAGACGATCAATATTCGGATGATAAATTTTTGTTAAAAAACGTACTCTTGGTGCAATCATTGGATAATCTTCTGGTAAAAATAATTCTAATTTAAATAAACCACCATCGAATGGTGAACCTTCTGGACCAGCAACAATTACATGAAAATAACGTGAATTTAATTCATCAGGTGCAGCACTAATACCTGGTACTGGATCACGTAATAAACCAAGAGTTTCTTTTAAAATACGTTTTGGTAATCTACATTCTAATTTTTTATTCATTCTAATTTAGTTTTTTTTTTTTTTTTTTATTGTTCAGGTTTAGGTTATTTTAGAAGAATGCACTTTTTAAATTTGTATTTTTTTTTATATTTGCAGTTATGACTTTTATAATTTCAAACAATAAATTTATTCGAAATGTTTTTTTTTTTACTAAAAAATCTTTAAAAATTGACAAAATGTCAAATATTATGTCAAAAATTAATGGAAACGTTTTGTTCACAGTAATGCCATAAACACAATACAGCAACTAACGAACAACGACCTTTATTTATCAAAAAAAAAAATTTAAATGCACGAAGTTTCTCACAATTCGACGAACGACGAATAACGAATTTTTCGTTTAGCGAATAAATTAAAACTTATTTCTATTTTGGTCGTCGTTCGTTTGATAAGAACTTAGTATGCATTTATTTTTGACGTAATTTTAAAAAAAAAAACTCAGTTTGCACAAGTTCCTTTTCAAAAATCTAATATTTAGATTGTTAATTGCTTAGTTATACAGAGTCCAGACGAGACTTTTTTATGTCAAGACTTATGTCTTGACATCGAATATGTCTCATATAGACCGCTTATGTCTTGCAGACATAAATGGCAAGACATCGTTGTCAAGACTTATGTCTTTGCTATGATGTCTTGCAGACATGAGCAAACAAAATGGAGGTTTCATATGTTTTGTGCAAATGTATCAGATTTATCAGACTTTCATCGAGAGAAAAAATTGCAAATGTGAATTTTTTAATAAATTTAAATTAATTTTTAAATTTACAAAGTTATTTGGACAAAATTTCACAAAAATATATTTCAAAAATTTTACACTTTATATTCACTTATTTGAAATGGCAAGACATGAAATGCCCAGACATGAAAAATTTGGCAAGACATGAACAATGTCCTGACATAAGTCTTGACATAAAAAAGTCTCATCTGGACTCTGTATTACCAAAAATGATTATTTATGTATGATAAACAAACAATGACAAGACAAAGCAAATTTATCGTCGCATTCTGAGCATACCAACGACTTTTTGCTGGTCGTTGTTCGTTGTAAATTATTCGTTGTTCGCTGTATTGTGTTTATGGCATAAAAGTTTAATTAATGACAAATTTCAGTAATAAATATTGGGGTTTTTCCTATGTCGTGGGTTGTTTTTTTCACGATATGAATTCTTGAAAGTTGTTTATCTCAAAAATGCGAGTTCAAATTCTATCCTTCACTCACCATCTAGTCTACCACTGACAAGAATTATAACAATTAAATGTCTGAAGACAGACTCTGAAGTCTGAACTCATAAGCGGGTTTAGTGAATGTTAATGTGTCCTTGATAATCAAAGGTTCAAAGAGCAAGTCAATTACCTTTTTACGATTTGTTCATTCGACATTTGTATTTAATCTCAAAATTTTATTTTCAAGTTGATAGTAAATACTGGAAATAAAAAAAAAAAAAAACAAACCATTTCAACGTCAAATAAACCTCAACAAAATGCTTTTAAGAATTATTAAAAGTCCAATCACCTCATTTTTTATTTGCACTTTTACGTCACAGAAACTTTCATTCTCAGAATTCATAATGCCATTATGAGAAAAGTGATTGTACATATATATTCTCATCCGAATACGTGTAGCTCTTAGTGAGTTATTTGTGCTATGATTATCATTATTTTTTTTTCTCAAGCAGTAATTTAAAAAGGTTCATGTTGGATTAATAAGCTAAAATTTTTTCTTTTCAAAAAATTCATTGCCCCTAGCAAAATGTCTTTTTTTCTATCTTATTTATTACTAAGTATATTACTATTTTTGCTCTATTGAAAATCTCCAAAAGAATACAAAATAACTGTAATGTAATGTAACTGAAAATAATAATGGTAGGTAAATATCATTATGTATGTATTCACAAACATACAAAAATTTACTTCTATATACATGTCATTAATCACGATTTTTAAAACTTGATTGGAATAACCGAGTAGACAGACAATTTGATTATCTTAAGTGAAACCACCTCAATAAATTATGTCTTCACAATGAAAATAACGTATTCGCATAAACATATTGCATTTATGGAATACAAAAATAAACACAAAACACAAAGTTTAATCAATTTTATCTTACATCATATTTTAACTATAATATGATTTAAAAAAAGTTTTTTTTTTTTTTTCCTTTTAAATTTTGCAAATAAAGCAAAAATTTCATACTTGTTAAAAAATTAACAGATTGAAAAAAAATATAAAAAAGAGATGATGTGCTTCTTCAAAAATGAATCGTTGCTTTGGTGATGCGATGCTGATGCTTGCCACAAATTCAAAAATGCAACGCATCAAATCAAGTATTCGAAATTCCTTGTATCATAATATGCAGCTGTCATGTAATAGCATTGCATCGCCAACTAAAAACTTTTCGTTGTCATAGCAACAAGTAATGTTTACGCATCACGAACAGAAGAACATTAGCATCATAGATTCATTTTTGAAGAAGCACGATTTTATGTAAAAATTTGCAACCTTATGAAACAATTTTGAAAATGTCGCGAATACTTTAATAGGAAACTAGCAACATATAAATTTAGCTTGTACGGAGAACAATAGTGTCAAAAATTTTTCCAAAATATGGAACAATTTGCAATTTTTTTCAAAGATACTATACTTTTTGCTTTCACATACAAATTAATGCAGCCATTCAATATACATATGTACATGTATGTTATGTACAAACAAGTATTGAATACAGAAATGTAATTTAAATCTCTTCTAAAAACTTTTTATTGCAAGTGCCAACTTAAATTAGCTTGAGTTTTTTGACCTTTTTTCTAATAAAGTTTTAATTTTTGAAAAGGAGATGTTCAGGAAATTACGGTAGATATTTATTTAAGCGAATACTTGATAAAACCTTCTATAAAATAAACAAAATCAATTAAGCATATCATTACTTCAATTTACTTTTCATTTTAACTCCTACAGTTTGCTCCTGATAATAAAATACTTCAATATAATTACTCTCACAATAAATACATACATATAGTTTCTTACCCAATTTTTTTTTTCCACACTCAATAAATTCAATGTGAACATCAAATAATCTACTATAAAGGGCCAAATATTTTCTTCCTCATCTTAAATACTATACATATACATATATATATATACGGGAAAATTTTCTTATATAATTTTATTTTAATTGTTACTTTAATTAATTTTCATGTTTCGAATTTTTTAACAATAAATACTAATTTTTTTCTCATAACAATTTTCATTTTTTTTTAATAATCTCATAACAAACAATTGTTTGCAGATTTTTTTTTTTTCACTGTTAATCGAGTTTACTTTCAAATTTATTTTTAATATACCATAATCACTTTGTATCATATTATCAAAATTCAATTACTTTATAAAATGATAATTTTAAAAATTTATAAAAGCATGAGTAATGTTAAATGTATTTTATTTAATGCAAAATCCATTTTGAGATTACGAATTGTAAATTTGTTTCAAAAACATGTTTGAAAATATCTACAAAAACTAGATATATATTATGTAGATTTAGAAAAGAAGTAAAATGTTTAAAAATTGTCTTGTTACTTCCAAAATCTGAAATTTTCAAATCAATTTGTAATAATGATAAATTTATTGTAATTTTCTTTAGCAAAAAAAAAAAAATAAATAAATTACTTAAAAATATGGCATGATTTGCATACAGATTAAGATTTTCATTATATAGGTATTCGTTATTTTTTTTTTTTTAGTACGATGTAGTAATATTACGAGTATTTGTGATACATATTATATATTTTTAAAATATCTGATGCCAATTGGAAAAAAAAAAAATTATAAAATTAAAAAAAACATAAAAAAGACTTCAGCTACCATACCATAAAACAAATTATTATTAAATTCTCTTCCCCAAACGTCAACAAACCTAAAATGACCTTGTCCCACCTATCCCCACCAAATTACATATTTTATTCACTTTTATTTTCATTTCATTTCGGTTTTTCTTTTTGGGTTATTATGATATTATCTGTACAAAATAATATGCACATAATAAATTTTTTTTTTACGCAGCCTTATATATTGTTTTATGCAGTATGCACTCATTTCCATGTTTCTATAATATATACGAGTATGTACATATAACATAATGTATGTGAGTATGTGGTCAATTTCCATCTACTTGTTTGTTTATTTTTTTTTTGTCTTAACTTTATCTTTGTAATTTGGTATGTTTGTTTTATTTTTATCTTCTCTTTACATGATGTTTTTTTTTCCATCTCTTGCTGAAATGAAAGTTGTTTCCATTCTCCATCAGCAAGTTTTAATACTGCCTGCCATGTTTATAAATATTGTTTGAAAAAAAAAGTACATATCTATAAGTACCTTATATTTATAGTTACATACATACATAGATACCTACATACAAGGTAATTTTCTGCACAAAATCAAAAACTCTGATGGTGAAGTTGATGATTTTTTATATTGCTATTGAAGTATCTATGTATAAATCAAAAAATGGATAGATAATGTATATATGTATGTACAGGCTGTTACAGAGGTTACTATGTGACTTTTAAGAAAATGTATGTAAGTGGACTAGCCAGTCAGCCTCATAAGTACAATAATTTTTATATACACACGTATGTATGTATGTATGTGTCTCTATGTGTGTATAAAAGATGGATGAAATCATCATAAATATATAATTTGTGAATGGTTGCATTATAATATAAAAATAACATGTAACATAAAATTTCAACATAGGGGAAAATTATAAAATAATACATGAATATATACAAAAAGAGAAAATTAAGTTTTAATTGATTAGGTAATACCTTGTTGATAAATAATATGTATGTATGTATTCAGAAAATAATAATAATAATAGTTGTATATTTTAGGGTATTTATAGGGTACCTATCTTGTATCATATTAAAAAGGCGTTTTTTTTGGAAAATTTATGTAGATACTTTTGAATATTTTGGATTAAATTAAAATAAAATCTTTTATAAGTATATTTTAGTGTATTTAGAAATTTTTTAATTTTTTTCTTTTTTCTGTGTTGAGTTAAAATTGTCGATTAGAACTTTATCATGAAAACTTAATGGAATATTTTTAGATATAGTGAAACAAAAAAAAAATCATATTTAGTCCTGTAAAGATATACTAGACACAAACAGATTATATCTCTTTATACCTACATAATTTTGGTTTCTATCAATTAAGAGCAATTTTTTTACTGTTGTTGACGTCAATTGTTCATAGTACGAGTATCATTGCTTTTTATTAGCTCGTTTTTATCACTCTGTTTTTGTTATTGTAATAAGTTAAGAATTTTGCAAAACTCTTATAAAAATAATTTTATTAATATAAAGTATAACTACCTTGTGCGTCACACATTAATAACGATAGACGTCATTTTGTAGTTTTTTTACGTGATAAAACAGATAGGATTAAAATACATACATACATGTATGTATATTATTTTTTATTTTTATATTTTATTTTTTGTGGTTATGAATGCTTGAAAAAATTGTACTTTGAAATTATTGTTGACAGACTACAGAGTATAATTAACGATTATTCACTTTTATTACAAATTCTCCTTATGAAATTGTTTAAAAATATAGTTTTTCAATTTGTAATTTTAAGAATATTATACTTTTGCTGACATTTTTATTACTAAATCTTAACTTAGAATTTAAAATATGTAGTTGTTTTAGCAATTTCCTTGGAGTGTAGGGTCGAAGTTAAAAAAAAGTCTAAATGTCTATAGTCACAGCGTGTTTTTTTTTAAATTTCTGTTCAAAAAAAAAAATCCTCTTTAAATCCCAATAAATTAAGATACATAAGAAGTTTTTATCTCAAACACCCTGTACATATTCAATAATCTAATGTGTCAGTGAATATGACGGTTAATTTAGTTTTGGCAAGTCATAAATTTAAAAATAATTAGCTCACAATTAAAATTAATAATTTAATTACTTGAGCAAAAAAATAATTTATTTACAAAACATTATACTTGCAAGAGCAGATTTTTTTTTCATACATGATAATGTATGCAAAATTCCTCTTCAATCACATCTGTTTTTGATAATTTTATAATGATATAATACAAGACAAGCTAAAGATTTTGAACATAATCAGCATAAAATGTTTTCTTTTTTCTATTCTAGAAAGAAAAACCTTGAAAATGAATTAAAACAATAAAATTTTTGAAGGTATAACTTTGGCTGATTTTGCATAATAATTCTTTTTTTTTTTTTTTTTTTTTTTTTTTAAACGCTTTTTGCCATTACGTCAATATTTTAATGTAAATACTGAAATTATTATGTTATACCAGGAAAATAAAAAATTTTATGATGACAAAAAAAAGTTTGAATGAAAAAAAAACTGTCCACCTGTTACAGTGTGAATGGCTTATACATGTTATACATATGTACGTTGAAGTGATTATTTATGTATGTACCTACATATTTTTAATATAGTTATTTCGTTATTATTTATTATTTTTTTCAAATTCTTTGATATTTTCTTCTTATATTGTGCTTAATTGAAATTGTCATAGTATAGTAGTTATACTATTACATACTGATTTTCCAATGAAATTAAAAGCAAAACAAAGATTTAAAATTGTGGTGGTGCAAAAAAAGATACTGTTATATAAAATTGCATCACAATTAATCTTAATTAACCTTATTATTTATTTTTAATTTCATTTCCAAAGCATCTGAATTAAAAAAAAAAAGAAACAAAAACAAAGAGAGTTGAAAATAAAAACTGCATAAAATATGTACTATGTATATATGTATGTATCTTTAATATGTACGTTATATGTATGTGAAATACAACTTAAAATATTACATTTTTATTATTATATCGCGTGCATATTTATTGAATAAATCACAGAAAATTATTTTACTACGCATTTTAATTCAATTCGAGTCATACACCAAAAAATAAAAAAAATAATTACAAAATAAATTCATTAAAAAAAAAATATACATATATGTATATGTACATATGTAAAAATAAAAAATTGCATAGTTAAATAGAAATATTTTCAATGCAAACAGCATTTCAATACAAACAAATATAAATCATATAGAAATTCTACAATAATAAATGTGTGTAATGTGTAATTTTCTGATGAATATAAAATGATTCAAAATGTTTGTATTACAAAATGTAACACCATTGTAAACATTCATTAGTGAAATTTTCATTAAAAATAACATATGTACATATAAATACATATACATATATTATATATACTCGTATAAGTAATAATATCTAAAGTGTAAAGTCAATTTTTCAGTAGAAAATATGAAGATACCTACTTTGAATTATTTATTTGACGTAAGTTCAATAAGAATTTAAAAATTCAGTAAAATTTCAAAAAACAATATAATATACAATATTGTATGGAGTGAAGAAGACACAGGATATATAAATTTTTAGTAATTTTCCTTCACTTTTTTCAATTAAACTTTTGTTTTAGTTCAATATATTTTATTATTTTTATGAATATTTTTAACATGATACGAGTATGACCGTATCTCGTTCGTTTTGAAGATTGTTTATAAATTTTTACTTTTAGTTGTTTTTATTTAATTGCTTTTTAAGACGAAATGAAATGAAATACTTTGTAAATTTCATTTTCATCATATTACGTAAATATTCATGTTAAATTTACTTTCAAAAAAATAAACTTATTTTGTAGAACGCATGTATTTTTTCAAGAAAATTGTTAAAATTGTATTACATTGAAAAACATTTTTGTTTTCTTAATTGTATAATATAAAAACAACTTTTATGTAAGATATTTTTTGTTTTTATAAATTGTATCAACATATTAATTCATTGTTTTTTTTCCAAAACCAGAGTTTTTTTTTGTGATTTTTTTCAATGTTTTGGTTTTTTTCTTCTTAAATCATGAAATTTTATTTGAAAACTATTTTTTTCTATATTTTTTCAGAAGATACTTTATTTATTGCAAAAAAAAAAAAAAAAAAACAAGTTATGATTATAAACTTGTTTTGATGGCAATCATAAAACTATGAAAAAAAAACTATTACGTCTATGTGTAAACAAAAATAAAATAGTGTGAAAAAAAAATTTGATGTAAAAGTAAATTTATGTCGTTAACACTCCGATCTATGTTAAGGAAATTTTTGTACACCTTTTCGTCTCATTAGAAAAGTATGTTTCCGGAGGAGATGGAAGGATTTATTTCCCTGTTGCAGGGATCTTTTTTATTTAAATTGTATAATTTGTAGGGAATGACAAGAAGAACACCCTGTAGAAATTTCAAGTAATTCATGTCACAAGTTCCAAAGATATTCAAATTTGAAATCTGATTTTTGACGAAAACGTGTTAACATAGATCGGAGTGTTAATATTTTGTTTATTAGCAAAAGTTAAATATGAATTATGTATTTTACAGTTTCCTTTTTTATTAGATTTTGAAACTGAAAAACACAAAATTAATGTGTTATATTTGCAAGAAATTAAAGGTGAAAAAAAGTAGTCACATAAGTCGAAAACTCCTACATGAGGAGTTTTGTATCATTTAGCTATACTCTTCTTTCGCTAAATTTTAATTTAACTCTCGAACTCTCGAAAATCATTTTTGTTAAAAATTAAACATTTTCATGATTTTCTACGTATTTGGTTTTTTTGATTCATGGAATGCTATCTTTAGAATGCAAATCTTTAAAATCTTAATTTATTAGTGTTTATATTTACTTGTAAATGTATGAAACTTTACATTTTTAATGATTTTTGCATTTTATCTTCAAAGCAAAAAAAAAAAAAACGCATTACACAACTTTGAACTTTGAATTCTACAAAATAAGACTTTCAAAAATCTCATAAAAATGTTTACGAACTAAAAAATTTGTGTTTTTACAATTTTTTGAATTGAATGTACTGTGCTGCATATCGAACAGAAAACTAGAAATTTTATTCAATAACTTTTTTCTATATTTCTTTTTAATTTATCAAAGAATATAAAATTTGTGTAAATACTCGTATATACAAAACAAAATGTATTTTATTTCGAAAACTTTAAAAAATACTTGACTTTACTAATAATATACCTACAAGATACTTCGAAATATTTTTAATTAATTCTATAACGTAAGGTTTTAAAGATTAAGATTCAAAATTAATATATAATATTTATGTATGTACAAACGAGCATCTGCTCGACGATCAGCAAATTTTATTTAGTAATTAAAGAATTTCTAAACTCTTTTAAAAATTTATTAAAAAAAATTTTCCAAGGATTTTTTATTAGGTATAACAAAAAAAATTTAAAAAAAAAAATAAAATTAATTTTCTATTTTGAAAATTTGTCAATAATGTAACAGAAATCGAAAAATCGATTTTAAAAAGTACAGAATAAAAAAGTGAACAGAAAAAATAATGTTGCTCATGTATTAAAAAAAAATAATTTTTTGCTTAAAAAAAAAAAAGGTATTATAAAATCAAATATTGGATACTTTATTTCTCTTAGTTTTTCAACAACACATTACAATTTGGATTATCACTAGCAAAAAAGGATTTTATATCATATTGAAAAATTAAAAAAAGCCTTTCCCTATTTTGTGGGAAATATCATAAATTAGGATAACATGTTGATAACGTAAGTGTTTTAATTTAAAAAATTCATATACATATATAATATACATATAAACATACCTATATATACAGTAAAAATCTGGTAGAGTGAACAGAAAAAAAACTATGAAAATACAATTAAGTATTTTCATATTAGCAATTTTGTTAATGAATAAATTAATTTTGATAATTAATTAACTAACTAAGCTCAAGACTAAGTACTTATTCAGTTCAGTGAACGGTTTACGTAAAAAAAAACAATATTCTTCATTCTATAAGGAGAAAAATTATAAACTTATTTTAATGAGACATTTACTGCATAAAACATTCACTCTATCAATATGTTACTGTATATATGTACGTATTTTATTTAGAAGTAAGTAAATCATGAATAAAATTCATTTTTTTAATAAAAAATCAGACATAAAAGTGAATATTATAAATAAATCTCAATTGCTATTACGAGGGGAGTCTCCGGAGAATTTTAGCTACATTTTATTTAAAAACTATTTTTTTACCGTAGAGAGTAGATAATATATCATATACGTTTACTACCCTATTACTGCACTAAATTAGAATAAAAGAGTAGGTGAAGTTATAGGGAGAGAGAGAGAGAGAGTGGGCAAGTCTTTTTGTATGCCCCAACCAGTGTTGTCACCCTAGAGTTTTACCAGAGTGCCAAATTGGCTTTGTCTAGAGTGCCAATTTTGATTACAGATGCCAAAGTCAAATATCAGGAAAACATTCCTGATTTTATTACCATAATACTACTTTTGTTTTTGAATTAATAAAATGACAATTATTTTAGAATCAAAATGCATACAATACAATTCACTTCACTAAGAAGTCAGATACTTCACTAAACTGTCAAAAATGAAAATTACACAATACACCAACACTACACTATAAATTTAATACTGTGGTTTGTGGTAACCTGACTTTGCTGAATGTTGAAAACTAAAGTAGTAAATTTAATCAAAACTTTAGTAGATCAAACGTAAAAAATTAAAAATAATAAAATATACGTTTCTAGGAATGATTCAAAAAGAAAGTAATACTTTATTGTACTTCGAGGAAATAATGCCAAATATTAAGTGAGAGTGCCACAGTGCCAAAGCATACCGCAGAGTGCCAAATTTGGCACTAAAGTGCCATAGTGACAACACTGGCACCAACCCAACCCATCCCAATTGATTTTTTGTAGATTATAAAAGAGAGGAGATGTTCTTACATTTCTTCATTACAGAGTTCCACAATTTATTCCATTGTAAATAATTTATATGAAATTTTGCACATTTCATTTTGCATAGATACTGAATAAAGATTTTTTTTTACTGAATATATTCAAAGCTTAACTTGAAAAGTAAAAAATTTATTTGTAATATAGTACGTAGGCTATTTTTTTTAAATTCTCGATATTCAATTAACAACCAGTGTTGCTATCTACAAGTAAAAAACAAATACTGAGATATCTTATGTAATTTATTGCTAACAAATTGTAGTTGTATAAAAAAAGTCTTTTCAGAAAGAACTCACAAAAGTCTTTTACAGGCTGAGCCCGTACTTTCTCATTCCGAACCTATTTTGTGAGTACTTGGCGGTTTACGCTATTCTTTGCAGAATTGAGTCTATATTGAGAAAGTAAAAAAAATTAATATTTTTCATTGTTTCCGGTCATTACTCTCTTAAAAAAATCATATACTGAATAAAATAGGATGGTTATAAAAATCTCCTACCTGAGGTTAGGAGTAGAGTATGGTGTGTGGTTGAGGTATCAAATTGATTATGTCAAGGTTAAAGAGTATTAAAATTCATTCTCTTGAATTTATAAATTTATCATAGTAATTGGTAATAACAATCACATATACGACATGTATGCAAAAATCTAAATGTGAAAAATTATTATATAGTGCATTTGCAAAATTTTGTATTACAAATTTTCAAAATTTAATCATTCTTTTCGTTGCCAATTTTCATACATAGTGATAGTATACGTATATTTTTTTTTTTTTTGTTTTCAAGTGTTATACATTATTTCAAAACTATGCACTGCTTATTTAATGAACATGAAATTCATCATATAATATTTTATTAAGAAATAATACATAAAAATCAAGTACATACTAAAAATATACCTAAATATTTTCAATAATGTGAATTGCTTAAAATGCAATTCATTTAATCTATGATATACTATACAAAAGTATAAGCTAAACTATAATGTTTTTCAAATTATTTTTATTATCAATAGAAATTTTTTGTTTTACTTCAATGAATATTATAAATATAAAAATCAGTATTTATAAAGTTTTAATAATGAATAAAAATATTATAAAAATATCTTTTTAAAAAAACACGAATAATTTAATGGTTCGTTTACGTTACATTTCTTCATGGATTAATGTGTTGTACAAGTATTTTATAATTGTTAAATAATACTTGAAATGAAAGAAACAATAAATGAAATATGTAAGACAAAAATAAATTTTTCAATTGCACAATATTTAATAAAAAAAAAAACCAAAACTTCAAAATTATAAATGAAAAATTTACTCTACATTTAAAAAGGCAAAAAAAAAAAAAAAAAAACTTATTCGTTTCACCAACGTTGTTTTTCTTTGAATTTTTAACAACGATTTTAAAAATTCCATTTTTTTCTCAGTTCGAATTATTTTAAATTTGGCTACAACGTGTTTTTTTTTTTTTTTTTTTTTTTTTTTCTTATTCGTTTTTAAATTTCCAATAACCGAAAAATGTTTCAATCGATTTATGCATTACCTTTTAAATAAAAATATACATGTATGTATATAGGTAAATAAAATAAAAGCAAAGAACGAAAGATTTAAATGCTTATAATGCCAAAATTTATAGTTATTGTATGAACTTTCACTTTTCACATGAATTTCATAATAATTTTGCAAAATGAAATGAAAACACTTAAATAAATAAAAATATGTATACATATTTAATAAAGTTTGGTATACGAAAGAGATAGTAAATTCATAATAAATAATTTTATTATTATTAAAAAGAAAAGAAAAGGAAAATAAAAAGATGATGATGATTCACATAAAGCAGATAATGCAAGCATACACGACATAATATGTATGTATGTATAGTATGTATGTACATGAACTACATATGAATATTTATAATTTTAAATTACCTTGGAAATATATATGAGGAAAATAATATAAATGTTGAACATTATAATTATACTTAATAATCTAGGGTAAATTTAGGAAAAAAAAAATATTTGAAATTTTTCATTCATTCAAGAAATAGTTAGAAAAAAAAAGTACCTTTAAAGAGTGAAAGAGAGGAAATAAAATATTATTGCATGTCTGCACAACATTGCTTTGCTACTTGTTGATGGATTTAAAATTGTACGTTAATTTATTTCTGTATTTTTAATAAAATAACAATAATTGAGGTTATTATTTTACAAGGTAATAAATTGCATTCTGTTGTCTTGTTGTTTTTTTCTTCTTTTCATTTGAATATATTTCATATAATTTAATTTTTCCTTTGTAATGACTAATGACCTTTAAATGGAATAAAAATGATATTTTCTATATACTCGTGTGTATTAATTATTCAAAAAAAAAACTTAAAACTACAAAATCAGAAAAATTTCAATGCATATTTTTAACCTTTCAATTACCAAATTTGTTTCAATAGAAATATCTATTATAATAATTGAAAACAATTAATATTTATTTTAATGATAATTATGATAATCTGTCATGTGGAGTAGATAAACAATAAACAATTGTTTGTCATTTAAAATTATATTTCAATTGTGAAAATTATATTGATGTTGAAGATAGAAAGAATTTGAATTTTAATTGATTTTCAGTTATTCATTTCACTGTTCATGTAGAAAATCTAGCACGTTAGATTAGATTAGATTGAAAACAGGGCTATTATCGCACTTCGACCTTTGCAGATCTTTTGTATAGCCCGTGCTTCTCATAGATTTAGGCTTTTAACAAATCCTAATATTCTATTCGAAGGTGCGCACCAGACTTCCTCAGGCTTGAGGAAAAATTGGTACAAGTATCGCACTCTTTTTGAGACCAAAGCCTCGCATTCACATAGAATGTGTTTTGAGGTCTCTTTGGCCTCTTTGCAGAACCTGCATTTGTCATCCTCTTTGAGCCCTATTTTGCTCAGGTGGTAGTTGAGTGGACAGTGTCCAGTAATAAGTCCCGTGATTGTCCTTAACTCGTTCCTACCGAGGCTGATCAGTTTCCTAGCAATATTTCGTCGCTTGAAAATTGGTTTGCCGTATACGCCAATTTCACGATTTTTAGTTTATAATTGCTTTTATGGTTTTTGATGCCGCTGAATCGAATGGTGCACTCTGTTTTGTTGTACGACCGTTAATTTTTAAAATATTTTGTGTTCAATTTGCCGTATATCCAAGATATTGTTGAGTTTTAAAAATTGGGTTGCCGTTTGTAGTACAAGTATAGTTCATAAGGCAAAAATTCTATATAAAATAAGTCTTCAAAAATATTATTATTGGTTTGCCGTACGTGTCATTTTAGTGCAACAAACGGCAAACCAAAAGAAAACGCAATGCGCGATTTTTAGATACAAAATGCTACTAGTCCAGTTTCTATTGGTGTAGGTATATAGAAACATATTCAATTACTCATTTAATCTAGGTTTTATAAAAATAATAAAATAATTATCTATATATACATATACAATACATAATATAAAAGGAATTTAAATTATTTTTCATGTACCTAAAGTCAGTACTTTACCGTATGTGACAGAGTATCAGAGTTCTAAAGCAATAAATGTATTCTGTATTGGTTTACCGTACGTGCGATTTTAGTGCAAATATTATTAAAACTTTAGAATTTTTAACTCTAATAGCCCATATATTATTTGTCAATTATTTAGAAAAGGAATTCAAAAATATTTATAGTGAAAACAAAAAAAATTTATCGACTACATTTTTTATTATAACAATCATAACTTTAAAATGCTTTTATCTCGAAACCTCATTTTGGCGTATACGGCAAACCAATTTTCAAGCGACGATTTTTCGAAGGCTTAATAAACTCCTTCGCTTGCTTGTTACCGGGAGTCTTCTCCCAGCAGGAGATGCATCTTTCCATCTCCCATTCCCTTATAGAACCCTTGGTGTAGCTTTTAGGCAGTCCACAGAAGGGTTCTGGACCTACAAACTTAGAGCTGGCGCCTTTTTTGGCTAGGGAGTCCGCCAGCTCGTTGCCTTTAATTCCCTCGTGTCCCGGAACCCACATAAGGTAAACTTTGTTTGTTCTGGCGAGTTTTATTACATTCTTAAGACATTCCAGTACTATCCTCGACTCAATTTTATGAGCGTTGAGGGCTTTAATCTCTGAATCTAGCACGTTATATATAGATGATTTCAATTTTAATGTTGAATATATCTTTAAATATTATTAAAGAAAAAAGAAACTACATAATTAATCTTCCAAAAATGACGTTGCTGTCCACTCATAACAATTTAGGCCCTTACAATCTACCAATGAAAATGCCTGAACTTGAAAATTACTTGAAAAAATGTTCAAATTTGTAATTCACAATCAAATGTTTCCTGTATTTTTTGGAGTGCTATGATGAAAATAATCACTTTAAGGCTTGGAATATTTCAATTTGCCCTCACATTTATTATTATTAGCAAAATATTTTTCTAATCGCTTTCAAACATATGTACTTCATCGACATGAATATATACGTATATAAATATTAGAAAAGAACAAGAAATAAACCCAACTATCTCAATTTTCTTCGAAAAAAAATAAAAAAAATATTGGAAAGTCTTAAGAAACGGCCTTATTATTTGTTTAACTGCATAGTTTTACCACTAAGTTCTGCAAATTTGTTTTTGTAATTATTTACTTTAAATAAATAAAAAAAACTATTCTTCAGTTTCCATTTCATTCATAAAATGAAGAAAAATTATACACTCATGGGATTGCATTTTTTTCCTAAAAATTTATATTCTTATCAAAAGAAAAATTATATTATTTTCCGTTTTCGCAATTTAATAATAAAGCTATATTATTGTTATCTCATTATTTTGTTTATTATTTTCCTTTTTGGTTTCAATAGAAGTAAACTCATGAGTCATGGCACAAATAACATAGACACGCTATATAATTGAGTATTGAAGGCATTTGTAGGGTGAAAATTGATTTTTGAAAATAACATTTAAAAAAAAGGGCTACATATCTTATATACCATTGTGGGTTGGTCAAATTTCTTTACAGTTTTTTTCTTGTTCTTTTGTACTTTGTCCTGGAAATCATTAGAGCTATATAACAAAAAGCTGAATCAGAATTTAAATTTTAAATCATATGAATGGATATGGATCATAAATAATTTTGTTTCGTGCTTATTTTAAAAGTATATTGATAAGTATTTGAAAATTTTCGTCTATGAAAACCTGATTTTGATTTTTTGTAAAGCGATATTATAATAGAAGTGGGTGGAAACATAGAATGAAATACACAACTTATATTCCATTTCCATATCGAATATAATGACCCCAAAAATTAACTCTTTGAGGTTTTATCCTATAGAATGAAAACCAATTTTTGCACAAAACAATCATTATTGTCATTGTAGTTTTACTATTATTATATTTTATAATTTTCCCATGGCATTAAAATTCAAAGATTGTCACTTTAACTATACCCTGAAATTTTTACAAAATAAAAATATGAATTTCTGATTTTTCTTCCATTCAATTTATTAAATTGTATTAAAAATGAAAATATAGTTATAATTAAAATAAAAATAAAAATTTTTTGCAGTAAGTAGTATAGTTTTTTTTTTTCTTCAAAACTTTTAATTCCGGTGAAAGTATTTCCGTATATAAGAAAAAAGGAAACAAAACTAAACGAAAAAAAAAATCTTTTTATTTGCGAATACATAATATGTATGTACATACACGTGTACATATGCACAAATACAAACGATGTGATGAAGATCTAAATTTTTAATTGAGATGTAATTTCAGGAAGTTAAAACATTTACAATATAAACATTAAATCTCATATTAAATTTCATGTAATCTCTATTAAATCAACAAACTAAGTATGTAAATTGTAATGAAGATACAAACAACATTATGTATGTACAGCTAATAAGCTTTGTATCTATTTTCATATTCAACTATTCAAGTCAGGGCTTTTTGTGACAAAAAAAAAATGAATGTAAATATATAATAATTCAAAAGAATAAAATAAAAATACAATAAAATCAATTATCGTACTTTTTTTTTTAAATAAAATTTTAACCCCATCGTGGGAAAAATAATTATATGAAAAACTTATTTAATTTTTTACGCTCTAGTCACAACAAGCTCATTCTCTGAAAGATTGATGAAAGTATATAAAATATATAAAACGACAATATGTATTATCTTTGAATCTGATTTTTAATTTTTTTTTTTTTTTAAATTTTTTGGGTAGTTTAAATTGGAAAATTTTCGAAATAAAAACGTTAATTGAGTTTAGTCATGCTGTTACAACTTTGTTTTCTTCTATATTGTTGTAGTTTACTTTTTTTTCTCTGCGCGAAACTAGAAAAGGTAAAAAAAAAATATGAACAAAAAAGTTTTTTTTGGAGAAAAAAATAATTTTCTCTCATCTACTTTATTTTTTTTGCTTTATTTTATTGTAAAAGAAGTTTGAAATTTTTCGCCGATAAGATGATCATTAAATTGAGAAACTATAGTTAATTTTACAGTTAAGAAACAAAATTTGTTCAGATACAGAATAATCGTTAACTGATTGATATTGCTGGCACATAAAAAAAATTGCTTTCACTAAAATCTTATGAAATTTCAAATCATCACCAAAATGAGAATAAGATTAGGCAATTTACCTATGTTTTTTTTCTCATTTCCTAAATTTCTTATTAAAAGATGTTAATACACAAAAAGTATCTTTTTTCATGTATATACCTACATAAGTACAAAAAGTTTCTATAAAAGGTGGCTTAAAATTAGATTTTTTTAAATTGAATTTTTAGGAAAATTGTGAAATTTTTGTTATAATTGAGTATTGTAAAAGTACAGTTGGAGTAAAATTAATTAAAATACAATTTGTGTTGTAAACATGATTTTTCAGCGTATTTTAGAAATATTTTACGAAGTATTGAGCCTAAAGTTAAAATTAAGTGAAATTTTTAATGATTAATACCTGAATAGTTTTTTTATAAATAATATCTATAGTTATAGTATCATTTTTAAAGAAAAAAAGGAAAGGAAAGGGGTGTGAAATTTTGAGAACGACATGAGACTTTCTTCTAATAATAGCAAATATAACATATCGACAGCTTCATCAACAAAATAAACATTACCAGGGTGGCTTATGGTATATAGCATGGAATGGAATGGCTTTTTAACGTCAATTAACCGCATTTACGGAGAGGTTAATGAAGGAGAAACTTTCATTTTACCCATTATCTATGCAACTGTCAGCCCCCTGACAAAGTTGTTGCAAAGCTTAATGATACCTAAAATTCAGCGTTGAGCATGTAGTATAGTATAACTCCTCAACGAAAGGAGGTGGTTGAATCTATTATTTCCTACTTGTAAATCACAATAACTCCCTTAAATTACACAAGGTGTGGTATTAAAATTGCCAGGTCAACCAACCCACCAACTATAGTGTTATAATTTCGTAAATCTGTTTGATGTCATAACACAAGTCTAAAGTATCGTCCAGATACAAAAAATAACAACAAAAAATTTAAAAAAGGTGGTAACCAAAATCAATGGAAAGCAATATGTTATTTTTGTCCTGACAAAATTTAAAGCACAGGAGTTATTTTCTTTTCTTACACAAAATTTATTAAATAATAAAATTAAATAATCAAAATATTATGTAACAGTATAAACAAACGGTTATCACTTAAAATAAATTTTATCACGTATAAAAGAAAAACAATCATCATAATGAAAATGAATTCTTCAAAGATATACTATTACACATTCTTTTATCTATTTAATACAATTTCTTCTTTTATGTTGAATTATAAATTTAATTTATTACAAAAAGTATCTGATTTCGTCATATTACCTACATATTATGTATAGGCATATATACATATGTATTTGTATCTTACGTGAGACTGCCCAGTAGGAAAATGAATGCATTCAGAATTGGTTCAGAATAGATTCTTGTTATTAGTACTGATTCCATTTCTGATTACCATCCATAAAAAGAATCGATAACTTTTACACAGGCATGTCATAGGCAGTAATGAATTGATTGCCATCTGCATTACTTTGAATCAATTCTGAATCGATTATATGGAAGATATTCGGAATTCATGAAAAAGAATGTATTCCAAATCGATTTTATGGAAGGTATTCAGAATTGATGAAAAAGAATGTATTCCAAATCGATTTTATGGAAGGTATTCAGAATTGATGAAAAAGAATGTATTCCAAATCGATTTTATGGAAGGTATTCAGAATTGATGAAAAAGAATGTATTCCAAATTCAATTGATCACAAATTAAATGAAATTTTCTAATGAAAAAACATTTTTTAATAACAAAAAAATAAAAAATTTATTAGAATTCATTCATTATCCTTGAAAAATAAAAAAATACATTTTTTTTAAATATAAATTAAATCATAGAATTTGATGTTTTTCGCTCCATAAATACGCGTTTATCCCGTGAAAGGCTTTCCTAATTATTTTTGTATAATTTTCGTCACCATACGCTTCTGAAAAAAGATAAGAAATTAAATGATAGAAGATTTTTAAATAAGTTTATTTACTTTCAGTATTCGATTAATATTTTTCAAATGCTTAAAAGCGAGTGGCCTCCGTTGTAGTTGTATTCTAGGAAATTTTTTGCCAATATAATCTTCTAAAATATTCACAATGGAAGTTTCTGGAAAAGCAAAATAAAATTAATTAAAAAACAAACCTTGTAATAATTCTTTTCTAGAATTACCTAAATCAGATGAGAAAATACTCTCAATTATTTTCCTCTTCCATTGGTCTTCTATGTGACATGTCTGAAAAATAATATTGTAAGATAAAAATTACAGTTTATATAACTGTTTTTTTTTACATTTACTATAACCTTTGAATTAGTTTTTTTAATTTAAATTTTTTTAAATATTCACTTTAATTTATTATGATTTATATATTTTATAATTTAATTCAATACTAGATAATTAAACTGCACTTTACTAAATTTCACTTCACTTTAGCATAGAACAAAGAAATAAAACAATATAACAAAGACTTTATTTAATTATACGCAACTAATATTTCTCGATGACGAATGGAAAATTTCAACAAGTTTTATTACGTTTTTTAAATTTTTTCTACATATTATTTTTCTGCATTACTAAGAATCAAATGTGGAATCAATTCATTCTTACTGCATTACAAAGAATCAAAACTGGAATCAATTCATTCTTACTGTATTACTAAGAATCAAATGTGGAATCAATTTATTTTTTTTGCATTACAAGGAATCAAAACTGGAATCAATTCATTCTTTCTGCATTACAGGGAATCAAAAGTGGAATCAATTCATTCTTACTGCATTACTAAGAATCAAAATTAGAATTAATTGATTATTTTGTAATGCGATCCGAATTGATTCTCTTAGAATTGAATCCATTTTTCCTACGGGGTGAAAGTGTTAAATACATAATAAACATAAATACTTAGATGCATTTTCTAGAGATACACTTATTTGTTAAGTATGTATATATATTATAATACCATAATTATGATGTCATTTAACATTTCTTTCATTTAAAACTATAAAGAAATTGGAAATGAAATTTAATACAAGTAACTATTATTATTTCAGTAAATACAAATTATACAGGGTGTTTTGAAAAATATCATTATGTAATATTGAGAATTTTTATTTATTTGATTTTATTTGGAATTCTTATAAAGGTTTTTTATTGAAAATATTATTTTTATTTATTTAGCTTTGTACAATACATATATACATATATTTATATATGTGTATTTTGTTTTTGTTCTAACTACAAAATTAAATCAGTAAGATGTACAGATACTTACGAGCATTTTTTATACTTATTTTATGTTATGTATAGTATGTATGTATGTATGTATAGTTTTGTAATACTTATTATAAATGTTATTGGACGCCCTATATAATTTTTATCTGCTTAAATACCCACTTACATGTATTTAGTACAAATACAATCTGATACTTTTTGTTTTATTTTTAAATAAAATATCTTTGAAAAAATTCACTTAAATCTTTACATTTATTAAAAAATATATACATATCCCATAATATGTATTTAGTAATAAAATTATGTAATAACCAGTTTAGTGTCATTTTGGAATCAAATGATTTGAAAAAAAGATTGAATAACTATGAAAATGATGAAATTAAAAGCGACAAAGAGGTCATAAAACGCGTCAAAAATTTAGGTATTAAATACATAATATGTGTTGTATCTACGATATTTATCAAAAGATTATGAATGCATTAAAAATGTTATTTAATATATTGAAAAAAAAGGTAGTCTAACAATGATCATAATAATAATTTTTAAAAGAAAATCATGTAATTTATGCAAACTTGTCTCTCTTTTAAGATGTATTTCATATACAGATTTTTCATTATCATTCATCAATTATATTCAGCTGTCTGTATGAAAAATAAAAAAATCACGTAAAATTTGTAACAGGTATCTTCTACGTGTCTTTTTATTTTTATTTTTCATATACGATTACAATAAAAATTTGTTATTGCTGGTGGTTTGTCCTATATTAAATGTTTTTGAAAACTTAAAAATGTTCAAAAGTCTGAGATTAAAAACAAGTAAGTGCTATTTTTTTCTTTTTTCTTAATTTGAAATGTTGACAATGTAAACAAGGACATTTTAAGTATTAATTATATAATAACCAAACATTTTAATTTCTTGTGTACTTAATGTATTTTTTTTGATTATTATTAATTACATTTCCAGGGCTAAATTATATTATTATAACTTTTGAATGAAATTTTTGAACATTACATTACAATTATTGTGAGACCCTGTAATTCAAGTGTATATAAGTGCTCGTCACTGAGAAAAAATTTACAAAAATAAAATACTTAAATTATTAAAATGTAAAATTATTTAACATATTTTTCATTAATTTCAGGAGTAGTGATCCAGGGGTAGCAACTGTTGATGATGGTGGAACAGATCGACGGCAGCATGCAGTGTCCGTTCGTAATACATACAAGGCATACGGAAGTAAAAAAAATGCCAACCAAGTTTTAAGTAATTTGAATATGACAGTAGCCAAAGGGACAATGTAAGTCAATTTTTTTTTTTATTTTAAGTTTCTGTGATTTAAGGTAAAAAAAATGTAAAATATATATCTACTCGAAAAATATAGTATGTATGTATGTGAATGTACATATGGAAAAAAAAATTTGATTTGGTTCCCACTTGTCGTATATTATCGTCCTGTTCATGATGTAGCTTTTTATTTTATCAGAAACCTAATTGGTAGAATATTGATTCTGAAATTGAAATCTTGACTTCAAATCCATTCCAAGTTTATTCCGCTTTAAATAAGTACCAATTCGTTGAAATTTGGTGAAATTGATCTGCGTGTAGTTGTAGAAAGATTCTTTGTACTGATCATTGATCAATATGATCATAAGTAAACATATAGTGACAAACATACATATGTATGTAATATGTATGTATATCAACATCAGTAAGCATTCTGAGTTGTGACATACGAATAAAGCTTGATTCGGTTCCCTTCCATCTGATCATATTCAGGCATTTTTATATGTTTGTATATGTGATTTTATTGCATCTATTCAAACACATCCGACACGGCTCCCATCGCAAATCACATACAAACATGGTCAGAGAAAGGCCGGACGGGATTTTGAGTGCCGGACGTATGTGCGAAAGTAAAGTGTAAGGATAACAGACTAAGCAAACGAAAACGAACGAATTTGAAAATGTTTGTTCGTTTGTTTGGACGATATACAAACTAAAACGAATGCAAAAAAAATGAAAGCAAACAATTTCTCAGTTTGTACACCTTTTACATTGTCAACGAAAACAAATAGAGTTAAATTTAATTCATTTTAGATAAAATGTTGACAAATCTTCCAAAAGATATAAATTATTGAAACAAGCTTAATGATAAATTATTGAAAAATTAACTGAAAAAAAAACCTTTTATCCTTTTTTAGATGATAAAATACGTTTGTTTATTGTGAAATATTTTAAAATAGAGTCATTTTAGAACAAGTTTTATGGTTGTGGACTTTGTTTTCGAAAAATAAAATTCCTAGTCTACATACATACATACATAAATAAGTTTAAACTTTTGTAAAATCATTCTTATATAAACTTGATCTTTCTGTTTCTATGAAAGATTTCATTAACATAAATTTATCTAACATATATAAAATGAATGAAATTAAAAAAAAAAAGAAATAATTTGCAAAATTTTATTCAAATTAGTGAAATAAGTTTTCAAAACTTATTTTTGTTGTTGTTTTGATTTAAAAAATACTTTATCAATCAATCAGCAAAATACAGTCCTTATTTAATTCCATATAAAAAGTTTTAAATCTTTGAATTTTTAATTAAGAATCTGAAATATTTTTAGAGCATATTAATTTTTCATTTTATTGAGTTTTTTATGTTTTTCGTTTGAATTTTTTTATGGTTTTTTTTTGTTTTTTTTTATACCAGTATTCTCAAAATACATATGTTACTTATGATTTTAGAAGTTTGAATAGAATAAAAAAAAAAAGTAGAATTATTCGAAGAAAAAATGTTTCGAATTAAATTACCATAATAAATAATGGGTAATCATATTAAGGATCTAAAATGGCTTCTAAATAGATATTAAATTTTTTGAGCTTTTTGGCTAGAAACAAAAAGTTTCTCTGCTAGTTACATAATGTACATACATACTTATAGTTTTGTAGAGTAAAAAAATACTGTAGATGGTTTTTAATTATCATCCATATAGGTATGTACATATAACTATAAGCTATTATTAGTACAATTTTATAGATTTTATAGAATCCTAAAAATAATATTGGTTTGTTGGAGTATCCTTCAAAAGATAGTATGAGAAAGAAACCATTAATTTGACAATTTTGAATAAGTATGGTAAAAAACTATTAAACATTCAGTCCAAAATAACAATAACAATAGCAACATTTTCTTTCCCAAAAGTAATTTTTAAAATACATAATTTGTGTTCACATTGTTTGATTTTATTACATGACAACTATTGTAAATGAATCATATGGTATACATATACAATACGAAGGTAAAGGCGATTGTGAGTGTCCAAATTTGTTCGCCTTCTCCAAAATATGTATGATACAATAGATATATTCTCTATTTCATTATTATGTAAGAGTTGTTAGTCGAATAAATAACTCAGAACGCATAAAAGTGACTCATATTATAATACATATTTTCAAAATAAACTGTAGCGTTAATATGCCGAATACAACGACAATTATCGAAATTTGGAAAGTTTTTCTATCGACTGATATGTATTCGTATTTGAACTGAATTGAAACCCTCACGTAAACATCACTTTTTTAAAAGTAATTGACTACATTTGTTTTTTGCATCAAAAATTAATTCAACATGAAATTTCAACCTTCAACCTGCCTATAAACCGTCAACATTGTCTCAAAACGACACGGTTGACAATCAAGTTGATAGTTTATTTGACTGCATTAGTCTCCAGAAATTTCACAAAATACTAGAAATATTTCAAATAATGTCAAAATACAGAGTTTAAAACATAATTATTACATATGTTTGATAATGCTATTAAGTATCGAAAGAAGATATCAAGTAAATATTGTAGGTCGAAAAAAAATTGTATTAATAAATATGTTTCCAACAAATGAAAAAAAAAAAATTCACAAAGTTCATATTAAGTAATTTTTTTACATACAAATATTTTAATGTAATGTTTATGACAACACCATAAACCCCTCAGGTAATTAATTTAATTAACATCTCCACCATAATTAATGTTATAAGATTTTTTTTTAAGATTTATTCAGATCAGCACCTTTCTAATTTACAAACTCATTTCTGATTTATATAATATGTATGTATGTACAATGTACATATTTTATTTTCCTGTTAATTTTATATACTTAATTACTATTACTATAATATGAACTTTAGCACCATGTAACATTATAATGCTTACTCATATTACAAAAAATATTTGTTTATTACTTTTTTTTTTCAAGTGTAATGTGAAATATATGTATAATTTTATTAACATTCATTATTAAAAATATTTCTGTGGCTAGAATATATAAACAATAAAAACTTTTTTTTTTGTTCATTCTTATAAATTACACGTCTGTAACAAATATTTGCAGTGAAGGTCTTTTATCGTATGTACGTACGTATGTATGTACATATGAATGTATCATGAATGTATGTTGACTTTTTTTTTTTTAATTTTACATGCTAAAAGAACAAATTTTTTATTTTAAAAACATACAATCATGTGTGGAATTTAATTGTAAATTTCAAAATATTGCAAAAAATCTATTGACGTCATTAAGTAACAAATTTTGTCCCAATGTATGTAAGTATGAAATTAAAAAAAATTAAATCTTAATTTAACCTTAAGCTAGAGTTTATGAATATAAAGCTTACATATTTTAAGATGTTAAATGAGTTTTCGTGTAGGTATACTAAGTATAAAACTGGCTTTATAGTTTGAGAAAAAACATTAAAACATTTTTTTTTTTTTATTTGAATTTATTATTATACCTAATTAGTAATTATTATATTTAAAAAAAAAGAATATTTCCATTTAAAATTTTATACCTGTATTTCCTAAAACATAAGCACTATTATTTTTTAAGTAGGTACGAATTCTGTGTCATCATTATTTTTGTTTTTCATACTTATTATTTTTTGTCTTTTTTTATATTGTTTGAAAATTTATGATTTTAAAGTATAAAAAATTTTATTTGTTAACAATTGTTTTTCCTTCTTGGCAAAGAAGTGTTTTTATTTCCATGAGAATAAAATCTTGAATTGTGTTTTTTTTCTTGGTGTCCTCTATGCTATGCTATGTATAAGGTCTGACATAACAGTTTTAACCATTTTAAAACTTTTCCCAATAGTATAAACTTTTTTTCTATCGAAAATGCTATAATTTTTGGGCAAATTCTAAAGATGGTACTAGGTGATTGCTATCAAGTTTTCAAAGATCCCTAAAAAATTAACAATGTTAAATTTCAATTATCTGTTTTTTCCAGAGACAAGATTTAAAATAAATCACTAAAATCTGACAAAAAAAAGATATAAAATCACATATTAATTAATATACTTACATATATATGTATTTTCCAATGTTTTCCGTTTACCAGTTTTGAGCCTTTTAAAAGTGCAAATTTTAATTACATTTTCAAAAAACGTAATATTATAATTCATTTTTTTTTTAATTTTAAAAAAAATTAATTATTAATTATAGAAATATCAGAGAGCCTCGAAACTGGCATATGTAAGTATACATATGTATCTACCCTATTCCGACATTCAGTGGAATTATATATGAAAAATAAAAAAAGAAATGCAGGTTGTAAAATTAATGTGATAATTCTTTTTACCTTGCCTTTGGTAGAGATTATTAAGAGTTCACAGTCATAAATGATGTCTCTGATATATATTCAAGGTCTGTTGTCTATCATTCACGAAAAACAAAAGTATTAAAATTGCTCTTTCAAAAACAAGTTTCAAAAAAATAGTAGTTTTCAAGCTAATTGCTTGAACTTGAACAAATTCACTTAAAATTTTTTAAAAATCATTTTTTGCTTTCAATAAAGAAAACTCAAAATAAAATGTTGCATAATTTTTCGGAAATTTGTAATTGGCCATATTTTTTTCTCATTTTTCTTTTTTATGGTCAAAGATTATCCTTTTTATGATCAAAGAGACAAAGAATACAAAATTAATTTGAAAAATTGTTTTTTTTTTTTTTAAATGTCAAAAACCACGTACGAATAGCTATATATTCCGAAATTTATTCATCTTGAGTTTCAAAAGTTCATCTCATTATTGTGATGATAATAATAGCCACCACGTGCGGTGAGAATCTTATTTATTTATTATTTTTTTTTTTTTTTCAAAAATTATGAAAAAGAATAGATGGAAAGAAACTGATTTTATAAAGTTGGAAAAAAAAACACTAAATAAAAATTTTTGTAAACAAAATTCATAAGGCGTACATACAAAATATTTAGCAACATTTTTTGCTAAATTATTTTTATTGTGAATGTATATATGTATAAATTTATGTTTTTTTGTTGTTTGTTTACATTGTGACATTTTATTATATTTTATTTTTGTGTTTTTAGTTGAAAAATTAAAAATTACGAAAATACTAATATCTAATGAGTTGAAAAAAAAACCAAAAACAAAACTTGTTAACATTCAAATCATAATGTGTGAAATTTTTTTGTATTTTTAAATTTTATGTCGTTTATCTTTAAATGTATGCGACATAAATGATATACTAAACTGAATTAACTTCTTATTTTTAACTTATTTTAAGTCCGGGTTCATTTTAAATTTTTTAAGGTTGTATTTTGCTTTTTTCTCTTCAAATTTTAAACTCTATTGACATTCTATTTTTAATAATGTGTGATCGTTTTTATGTTGTGAATTTATTATGATGATGTTTATTTTTTGAATAATTTTAAAATTATGAAATTTTCACAATTAATAATTTTTATTTTTCATAATTAAAATACATACCTATATTTTTTATAATTCAAAATACAGTCATAGATAAAAAAAATATTTAATTCGATAACGGTATAGTTTTTATTCCTACAAGTAGCATAGAGTATTAGATGTTAAATTTAATAGTTCAAGGTCAGTTTTATATGTATATATTCGTACATGCGGTATATACAATATAACGGAGTATGTACATAATATGTATAATCTAAAAGTACCTTTACACTACTTGAGTCATATTATGATTTTACATACTATAATATGTCACTGGTAAAAGTTTGACTGCGTTTACACTGTCTGATTTTGTTGAGAGACTTTGTCATATGACTTTACACTCGACATATCATAAAAATAGATTTTTTTCTATTTTCGTATAACATTTGATTTGACTTCGTAATACATATTTGGGTTTTTTTTTATTTCGGTAGATTGAATGAAGTAATTGCTTTTAGAAAAAGTGATAATTTTAAATAATAGTAATAATAAATTATCCATTTTCATACTTCTTGACAGCATTTTGAAAAGTCTTATGACAACACATTAAAATATACCATACATAAAATCGTATGACAAATCAATTAAAGAAATTTAGTTTAAGTGTATACATGTAAACTACAAGAAAAGGTCTAAAAAGGTATTCATAAGAATCATAGAAGACGACAATAAATGCAGAGAAAACGATAGTTCAATTTTGTAGAAGAGGACTTTAGAATAATGAATAATAATAAAGAAGCTATAAGGTTCATTTTGAACTGTGAAAGATAGGGTAGAAGAAAGGATGACAGAAATATGATCTCGAAAACTCAAGGAAACTTAAGTAGGTTCTTTTTTGATGTAGGCTGTAGCGCCATCGGATACAAAAAATATTCATTTTCAAAAGGACTTTTTTTTCCTCTTTTTGGTTCATTTTTTTAAAAAGGTTTTTATAAAACCATGCACATATGTACATAATTTTAAAATTCCATTAATTTCTAAAGAACAAAAGCAAAGCATTCCTTTTTTCGATGAAAATATTTGAAATATTTACTAAATAAAAAATTTTTAAATTAAATTGAAAAATATTTAACTTTTTAGCTTTTTCGGAAACCTATAGGTTGTAGTGATTTAGTGTAATTAATGTAATCAATAAAAATTTTTGTAATAATGGATGGGAGTTATTACATTGGAATTTCTTAGAAATAAAATTTACATTTTTTTGTTGTGTAAATACGTAGATACATACTTGTTTCTATTATTATGTAATCCAGTTTCTAATGCGACTTTTTTTGAAATAACATAAAATTTAATTTTAGATTTTATTTAGAATAATCACAAAAATAAAAAAACAGTGTGGTAGACAAATAAATTTATGTAAGATATAGATATACGCGATACCTTGACATTTATATTTGTTTTGCATATCAAAACACTTGAGGAAATGATGTAATTTTTTCTCTACTGTTTTTTTTTTCTTTTTTTTTTATTTATTTAAGAAATCATGAAAAAAATAAAAAATTCTTTATTTCTCTTCTTAAAGAAATCATCAATAATTTGGTTCATTGGTCCGTATAAAAACTGTATTTCGAAATTCAAAGTACATAAAGTATCCTTGAAATTATATTGTTGATTCAAGTAATTTAACGGACATTCGACTGTTGCAAGATCACCTTCAATATTTTCAAACAACATATAGGTAATCTTCAATTAAAATTCTTAATAAAAAAAACCTTGAAAATGAATTTCTTGTTTAGTACTTATAAAATATCACATAAATAAATAAGAAGAAAACAAAATCGTTGAGACTGAAGACGTGTATTATTATCATATACATACATATTATGTAGTACATATAGGTACATGGAGTATTCTTTATAAACTTGTCCTTCAAAGAGGTTAATTTTATACCAGATTCAAGGAAAATCTAGAATTGCTTGTACTTTATATCAATATTTTAATTCATTTTTTTTCTCCTTGGTATTTTATGCACACAGAAACTAGTTTTAGTGGGATATTTTATGATCAGGTTTGTAAATGTTTGGATTTTAATAGAAAGGATTCATGTTGAATTCAATTTAATATTCAGAGATATATTTTCCAAATAAGATATGCAGGGTAAAAATGCTTTTTTTAAGATAACCTTTCCGATAAAAATATACCATTTATTCATTAAATCATATTTAAAATAGAGTTTTTATGTTAAAAAAAACCATTTATGTAGTATATTTTGTGTAGTTTTATAGTCTGAGTTTTAAATATATATGTATATACGTATAAATGAGCGCATATACAGATGTTAACCTTAAATAAACTGAAAGGTAATATTCGGTTTTTGTTTATAAACTTTCGAGGTTGTTTCAATTAATAATATTATATTTACTTAAATATACATATATAATTTAATCTTCATGCAAGAATTACATGATATTTTATTAATTTATTCAATCATTAAGTACTCGTATTATTTTCTATTGTTTAAATTTTTATTATCCAGAATTTTTTTTTTATTTCAGATTAATTTTTATTTCTTATTTTTCTCACTTTTGTTTTTTTATTTTAATTTGTCATCAAAAATGATTATATAACAACTTTTTGTAATTGTATAATTTTTTTTGCTTACATTAATCATTTCGAAAATAAAATTGTTGGAAAAAAACGTAAAAAAAATAAGGAAAAAAAACCATAAAAACTTGCTTAAAAAAAAGTAACCTCTTCAAAAATTCAAAAACCATATGAAATTACCTTACAAAAATAAAAAATACTATTGAATAAAAAAACAAGAAGCATATACGTATATATTCAAATAACTCAATGCTTACCTCAAAGATCTGGGTCAATGTTGATGGAGAAAAATTAAATAAATTAAAAAAAAAAGCTTATAATACTCTAAAATGAAACCGTTTTCACTATCTTTTTATTTTTTTTTCTTTCTTTTCAATGAAATGAAATAAAAATGTAGACAAAATTTCTTACCACATACGAGTAGATATACTACTAATACATTACATGTTATATCATAAATATTACCTACATATATATTACATATGTATGTACATTATTTAATATTTGATTAATGATGAAGATTTTGGTCAAAAGACAAGAAAAAATAAAAATAAAACCAAATTTTTCTATCCATTTCTTTTCAATATAATCTTTCATTGAATGATGAACACATTGATACAATATTGTGATGGAATGTGCATTATGTATGAAACTTTTATTTATTAAAATTTGTTATTTTTAAATACACATATCGACTTCCTTCATGATTGTTACATTATACCCGTTTTTCTGATAAAGGAACATTGTAAAGAGTATTCATATTCATAATTTTCATTTGTCTTTGTCTATAACACAGAAATATGGACATGAACAAAACCCAAATCTGAAATATAAATAATATAAATTATACACACATAATTTGTGCTGGTTTTCACCAGAAAACTTACGTTTCAAGTTTCATCTAGATCGTTTCGTAAACATCATTTCTACTTATGTAATTTATTCACTTTTTCTTGGACCTTTTTTATGAAGGGTGAACATCCTGTATACATTATTACATTGGTTAAAGTGACTTCATATTTACTTCATTTCATATTCACAATTGAAGTAGATCTAGATATAGTATAAGTAACTCGCAGATCAAACGTTTAACGTGCCTTTTCATACTTCGAAATGACTCAATTTTTCTTGAATTATTAATTAACCATATGTATTTCTAATTTGGTCTTGGAAATTTAATCTTTCAATTCAAGAGGATCCTTTCATATTTTATCTTTATACAAATTTTAAAACTTCTTTTAACCCCTATATGAGTATAGTAATAGATTTCCAAAATATACAAAATACGTGTTCAATTAATTATTTATAGTCTAGAGTATTTCTACTAATTTTCAAGTCAAGTCAATGGTAGGTACCATTTCGTTATTTTTCTCCACACAAATTTTGAACACCATTTCAACCCCTTTAGGGGGTGAATTTTGAAATATTTGTCGACACATTAAAGTAAATGTAATTTTAATGAACCAATAACTTCGTATGCCTCATTGACTTTGTAAGCAAATATAATTGTTACTTCTTTATTTACTTTTTTACCAATATAATTTTGGAGAGTGATCGTGATTTTTTAAAATTAAATACAAAAAATTTACTTTTTTATTTTTAGTATACCTATTAATTTTTATTTATCTATTTCACAAGACTTTTATCGAATTTAAATATTGATTTTCATTTAAATTATTATTTTTAAACATTTTATAGATATGGTCTTCTTGGTGCATCTGGCTGTGGTAAAACAACACTTCTATCATGTATTGTTGGTAGAAGAAGGATTGATGATGGTGAAATATGGGTACTTGGTGGTAAACCAGGTACAAGAGGTTCCGGTGTACCTGGTAAACGTGTTGGATATATGCCACAAGAAATAGCATTATATGGTGAATTCACAATTAAAGAAACAATGTTATATTTTGGTTGGATATTTGGTATGCAATCAAAAGAGATAATAGAACGTCTTGAATTTTTATTAAATTTTTTGGATTTACCATCAAGAGATAGACTTGTAAAGAATTTAAGGTAATTTCCTATATTTTATTTATAATTTTTTTTAGGTACATATTACTAATTTTTTTTTCAAATTAAAGTGGCGGTCAACAACGTCGTGTCTCGTTTGCAGTTGCCCTTATGCATGATCCAGAATTATTAATTCTTGATGAACCAACTGTAGGTGTTGATCCATTATTACGACAAAGTATTTGGAATCATTTGGTGCATATTACAAAAGCTGGACAAAAAACAGTTATTATTACAACTCATTACATTGAAGAAGCTAGACAAGCTCATACGGTATGTAATATATTCAATTGCATAATATTACGCACTTACTCGTATGTATATGTATGTATAGTATATGTATGTATAGTATATGTATGTATGCATATAGTATGCCATGCACTAAAAATTTTATATTAATATTGAATATATATATATGTATGTATGTAATATATATATGTAATAATAAATTTTTTAGTATTTTGTTGCAATATTTTTGTAATTGCAGAATTCAAGAGTACTACTTTTTATTTTATTGATTTATGTATTTGTTGCCAAATGAAGTACAGACACTAGTATTTTTTTAAAGGTTGAATTTATTTCATTTTTAAAAAATAAAAAAAAACCTTATTTCAAATTATAGTGTCATTAATTAAATGATGATATGTGAATATTACAAACATACTTAAGATTGCATACAAAAATTACAATATAAATTTTATTATTTTTGTTTTGTATACATAATGCATAACGATCTGTCATTGATCAAAATACTTTATAAAAAAATCAAAAATACATAATATAATCGAATCCACCAGCGCATATCTTTAACACACAACATGTATTAAATGAAATGCGCGATTTCATCAGTTGCGTTACGCGATGATACATGATGTGTATTTACATCGTTAATCGTTATATTATTATTAATATAAATACATCTATATAGAGATATTATATTCATGCAATGTTTTGTAATAATGATTGAAAGAAAATTGAATAATTGAAGAATTTAAAACAAAATTGAAGTTTTCTTTTCAATAACAATATATACTTACAAAGTACGATATGTTGTGTAATATGTAAGTACATATATGTATATATTTATTGATTAGTCGAATTAATTTCTTTAATGTACAATGCGCAAAATTGGTATGTTATTGTATTTTGTAAAATTTTTGCAAGTCATTATTATTATTACCAATCAATTTTTTTCGTTCTTGTTTTGAACACGAATATGAAGAAATATACAACATCTTAAAAATCAAAATAAATTCTTTTTTTTTATGAATGCAATTACGAGTATATTGATGAAATAAACAGTAATTTAGTTGTTATTATTGCATGTGATATGTTGATTGAAATGTGAGATAAATAAACAAATTTATATTATTGCTAATTCATTTAGTGAAAAAATAAATAGAAATCTAGAAATTTTGATTTGGCTATAGAATTAAATTGGAATCTGAAACGTAGATTTTTATTAAAAAATCCCCGAAAATTACAAAACAAACGACCTACATACATTCCAAATAAGGAAAATAAAATGTTCAATTTTTAAATACATATTAAAATTGGTCAATAAAAGTATTTTACATAATATATTCCTGATAAAGTGAAATTTTGGGGTTCTATTCATTTTAAATTCACTTATTTAAAGTAATTTATAAGAAATTGAATTCTAATTTGTTTTTTTTTTTTCACAAGAAAGTTTTTAAGATACTGAAAATAAATGAATAAATAACAAGTCAAGTTATAAACATTTACAGTCGTTATTGATAGAATATAATTTTTCAATTTTCATCCAAAAATGATTGGAAGCTAATAAATCCCTTAACAAAATCGGCTGGAGTGCAAAGAGTGCAAAGAAATGCGTTCAAAAACAAGACAATACAAGGATATTTTATGGCAGCTTTCAAATAGCAAGCTAAAAAAGGTCACATAACATATATTGTTCCATACAGTTTCCACATAAAACCTTAATTTCTTTAAGTAGTAGGAGTAGGAATTTGAAATCTGGCCAGGATGTTCTTTAAAGGGTTCTATTCAAAACAGACTTTAAACAAAAGAAATTTTTTTAAATTTTTGTATGGGAAAAGTGGGAACTATCAACTTTGGGCTTTTATATCTCAAGCTCTGTTGCACGGATTTAAGTCAAATAAAAAGCACTAGATCATATAATTTTTTCAAGGCACGAAAAGGACTACAAAAATGTCTTTAACACTGATCGGCGTAACTTTTTTTTGGAGTCTGTAGCTGTACCTCGCTCCCTGTTACATGGATCTTTTCTGTTTAAATGATTTGTACAGAATGACGAAAAGAATACCCTGTAGAAATTTCATAAATAAGCCATGTTTTTAGGCACCTTTGGGGCTTGATACCTCCCAAAGTCACCCTCAGTCAAGATTTGTAACCCCTAAACGTTTACACCCATAGTAGGTACAATACACTCAAAAAATTTTAGCTTTTATACTATAACGAATGTCTGCCAGGCGCTGGCTCTCACTCTAATAATTTTAAAGTAAAATTGTGAGATTTTAAAACTTAGGTGAATTTGATATACAAAAAAAAATTGAATTTGGAGTGCTACTCCTGTAAAATAATTTTCTGTTATTTGTTTTTGTATACCAATTTTAATTTTAATTAATTTTTTTTTTTTTTTTTTTTTAACAGATTGGTTTAATGAGATCAGGACGACTTCTTGCAGAAGAATCACCTTCAGTCCTATTATCAATGTATAGATGTACTAGTTTAGAAGAGGTGTTTTTGAAATTGTCAAGAAAACAGGCAACATCAAAAGAAGCAAATGATTTAAATTTTAAGTATGAACAAATGCATAATTTTTTTTCGATTTAATTTTTAATTATTAATTTTTTTACCCTTTTTAAAATTTATTTTTTAGAAATAATATATCACTTAATACATTAGGATTTGGTAATAATAAAAATCAAACAGTATATACAACTCAAGAAAGTGGTGTAGTTGGTTTAAATTTTTATCAAAGTAAAGAAACATTAGTTAATGATACGACAAATGGTTCAGCATTAACGGTAAATTTTAAATTATTTAAAAAATATATATACTTATTGTTTTTTGCTTTGTTTTTAATTGAAATAATTTTCTTTGTACTCCAAGTATTTTATATTTAAAAAAAAATTAATAAATAAATAAATTTATGTATTTTCTTAGATCGATTCAATACAAACCAAACAACCTCCCGCTTCACATGAATGTGGTGGAGATTTTGTAAATTTTTCAGATTGGTGTAGTGTAAGTTAAAATTCTATTTAAAAATTCATATTTCATTGCATAAGTACCTATACAATATTTTTTAATAAGAAAATAATTTTTTCGTCTTGTAGATAACATCAAGAGGTAAACTAAAAGCACTTCTAACGAAAAATTTCTTACGTATGTGGAGAAATGTTGGTGTTATGTTATTCATTTTTGCTCTACCTGTAATGCAAGTAATACTATTTTGTTTAGCAATTGGTCGTGATCCAACAGGCCTTAAAATAGCGATTGTTAATCAAGAAAAAAATGATTCGGTAAATTAAAAAAAAAAAAAAAAAAATTATATTAAAAAATAATTAAATTCAGTTGGAAAGGAAAGCAGAAAAATTAAAATACAAATATAAAATTGTTTATGCTTTCATTATTTTAGATCTGTAGTTATCGACCTGGTTGCCATTTTGATCGTTTATCTTGTCGATATTTAACATATTTAAATAAAAGCGTGGAGAAAACATATTATGATGAGCTGGATGATGCATTAAGTGCAGTAAGAAAAGGTTATTCATGGGGTGCCATATTTGTATCAAATAACTTTTCAGATGCATTTATTGCTCGGATAGCATTGGGTAAGAATCATTTAAAGGAACAAAAGAAAGAAAAATGAAATCTATATTTTTTTTTTTCAAATTTGTTTTAATTAATGTTAATTTGCCTTGAAAAACAAAATTACTTACAGGGAGAGATGCGGATAATGAAACATTGGATCAATCTGAAATAAAAGTATGGCTTGATATGTCGAATCAGCAAATCGGAATAATGTTAAATCGAGATATGCAATTAGCGTATAGGGATTTCGCACAAGATCTGTTGCTTGAGTGTGGGTATAATCCGAAATTAGGTGATGTACCTATACAGTTTAAACAGCCGATCTATGGTACACAGGATCCATCATTTACAGATTTCGTGGCACCAGGTGTTATTCTAACGTAAGAAAATAATAAAAACATACGCATATACATATATGTACTACATATATATATATATGTGTATGTTGAAGTAGAACTCAGGTGAATAAAATTTTTATTTCTTTTCTGTTCTACAGGATTGTGTTCTTCTTGGCTGTAGCTCTAACTTCTTCGGCATTAATTATAGAAAGAACGGAGGTAAGCAAACATTTCATGGAAACGGAATAAAAAATTTGTAACATATTCTGTATATTTTTTTTTAATATTCATAGGGTCTATTGGATCGATCATGGGTTGCTGGTGTTGCTCCTGGTGAAATTCTATTTTCACATGTTGTAACACAATTTGTTGTAATGTGTGGGCAAACGGCATTAGTATTAATTTTCATGTTAGTCGTATTTGGTGTAACAAATAATGGAGACCTATTTTGGGTTATACTTTTAACATTATTACAAGGAATGTGCGGTATGTGTTTCGGTTTTGTAATATCAGCAGTTTGTGAATTGGAACGTAATGCAATTCAACTTGCATTGGGCTCATTTTATCCAACACTTTTATTATCAGGAGTTATTTGGCCTGTAGAAGGAATGCCATTTGCTTTAAGGTAGATAATTTAAAATTTTCCATTCATTTTAATTTAGAAATTTTATAAATTTTGTTTGTTTGTATAATTTTAGATATATTGCTTTAGTACTGCCGTTAACACTAGCAACAACATCATTAAGAGCGATGTTAACAAGAGGATGGTCAATAATTGAAAATGAAGTGTATATGGGATTTGTAGCAACACTTACATGGATTATATTATTCTTGTTAATATCTTTATTAGTTCTAAAATCAAAACGTGGTTAGGAATATAATAGTTTATTTTTTTATTTTTCTATAGATAGATTAATTGAAAAAAAAAATGGCTTTTTTTATGTCTTATGACACAAATAAAAAAAGTTAGGATATTAAAACGAAAACAAAAAAAAAGTATTCATGCTAGAAAAATTTTTATACAGTGAATTTACTATCGAAAATGTAATTTAGAAAATCAATGCATGAATTTATCGTTAAACAAATTATTTTTTCATTTATATGTATATGTGAAAAAAAAAAAAACGTTATCTTTACCATATAATGTTTTATATTTTAATTATTTTTTTTATACATTATCATTTTGTTCTTTTCATTTAAATTTAAAATGAAAAAAAGGAACAAAAATGATACATGTAATAATGTCATTTAGTTTGATAAAATTAAATTTCAAATTTTAAGAAAATTATAATGGGAAATGGAGAAAAACAATTTTTTCTGTAAATATAAAATCAAATTAATTTTAATTTTCTTATTATTTTGCTGTATTTGGCTTTTATAATAATTAATTGTTCAAAAATATTTTTCTTTTTTTTATTTTGTTTTTTTTTCTTCTTCTAAATTCAAAAAACTAAAAACTATAAAACAAAAAATTTACAAAACACACAATTCGAACAGCAACATGAAAATTATATTTATTTATAAAATACAATATATAATCGTATAATAGAATTTATAATATTTGTATGTGTTATTCAAGGGATTTTATTGTCATTATATATTGTTTATTATTATTTTTTTATAATTATTGTAAATAGTTATAATATGCTTATAAGATTTTTTTTTATATATATTTTGTATTGAAATGTGTCTAAATCAAATAATTTGAAGAAAAAAAAAAAAAAATTCATATTTTCAAATAAAACAGAAAAAAAAAAACAAATTTGTTTTCACTTATTTTATTTGCACGTTCATGTAATTTTTGTTTTTTAATTGTATTCTCTTCGAATACAAATATGTAGTTTTTTTATTTTAATTTATCTTATATGTAATTTTATCATGCATTGTAAAATTCTGGAAGTTTTAAAATGCATGTTAAAGTTCCTTAGATAATAATGTTAGCTACTTTACTGTTAACTTCTTTTTTTTTTTCTTCTTACTTTTGTATGAACTGTGATTTTTTAAATTTGCTGATTCAAAACAATTTTTAAAGCCAAACGTAATAAAACAAATTTATTTTTTCTAATCAGTTTTTTTTTATAAATATGTAAAATAACAAATGAAAATTAAAAAACGAAAGAAAAAAAATGTCTAGATTCTTCTTTGAATTTAATTTCCTTTTTATTTGTAACTTTTTAAATAATGTTTAGGGAATCCGTAAATGTTTATAACGTTTTATTTTTAAGTATTTTTGTTTATTTTTTCAGTGGGTAATTTTTTAAAATTCTGTTCTAACTAGTTTAAGTTTTAATCTAGCTAGTTAAAGAAAAAATTAAAAAAAAATATGCATACAATATTAGTTAGCCAAGTAAATGTCAGTATATTATTAATGAAATAGAAATAAAAATCAAATAATAATTGAAAAAAATGTATATTGTGTTGTGTATTTGTAGTTAATTATAAAATATTAAAAAAAAAATACTTAAAAAAATATAATGATAAAAAAAATAATAGAAATATAATGTGAATGATTTGTACTTAGGTTTTTTGTATGTAAATAATTTTATAAAATAAAATAAAAATATATACTTGAAATAAACAAGTTAATAGAAATTGTTTTTATTTAAAAAAAAATATATATAATAGTGGTACCGCAAATGTATAATTTTTATTAAATATAAATAATATACAAGAAAAAGGAGGATTTTTTTCCATTTGTTTCATAAAATTCATTTTGGAGTAAACACACATCTTGAAATTTCATATTTTTATGATAATGTTTTGTATTGATTATCCATTCATTTTTCAATTTATCAAATAAACAATTATCAGGTCGTTGAGGGATTATTTTCTTTTTCCGTTCATATTCCAAATCATCTTCATACGCAAAAAAAATAATTTAACCATCATTTTATTTTTAAATCAAAAATGCAATATTCTTTATATGCGAAGTGATAAATGTAATGGTCGTATCCAACGATCTTTTGAATCAATTTCTCATTCGATACTGTTGTTAAGCATTCCCATGATGATAATTTTTCATCGGAACAATAAAGTTTATTTCTACCATCATTATCAATACCGTACACATAAAAGTAATTATTCAATGTGCACAAACATTTAATTTTAAGAGGAACATCTGCCTTTTCAATCCAACTAAAGTTAATTAAATCAAAAATTTGAATCTGTTTTGAACTGAAAGCATATACAAAAATTTTATTCTTTTAGTACACTCCTTGATAATCATGTGGTTCTTGCAATTTGGGGATATCAATCCATTCTTCTCTTTCTTTAGAGTATATTTTGATTTCAGTATACCAGTGCCATGAACTACATGCGCCATCGTCTAATATATGTTTTATTTGCTTCCGTATTGTTAGAAAAGAAGAACTATTGCCGTCTTCAAAACACCCGACTGTGGCGATTCCATTCGCGGTAAAATACAATATTTTGTTAAATCTTGCGTATTTGGATCAAACTTGTAAATATTCTTCTCTGTCACTACATGAAGTGAGTTTACGTTTGATATTGAACAAGCAACTGAAGAATATGAAGAAGAATTAATTTATTTATGTTTCACTTCACCGTATTTTCGGAAAATTTTTAAAATTTTGATTGGAAATTCGTTATCATCTATTAATTTCCCTGTTTCTAATATTTCGTCAGATATCAAATAATCATTAGACATGAAGTCTAATCTCAAACAATCAATTAGTTCTTTTGCATGACATTTTCTTTTTTCTTCGTCAAATTTAATCCATTTTATGATCATTGTGTGAAATTTATCCTCGCATAAATCAAACTCCTTTTTTTTTTCAAAATTTTTTTGATCGTATCAAAACATAAATTCTCAACACCTTCCGATTCAGCAACTAGTTCTAGATTTTCAAAAATCTACTTAAAACATGCATTTTTCAAATCATCAGTCAGCATTGTTTCACCGAATTTCAAGAAACTAAAAACGTTCTTTTCGGTAATTCCACCAATTAGCACTTTTGTCGAAAATTCAACCAGATCATCGAATCCCAAGAATAAAGCAGCATTGAAAATTTCCCTGGCATTTTCAAAAGTTACTTCAATTTGCCCCGTGTACATGTAGTTAATAATCTTTTCTAGATTTTCACCAGAAATATTATCCAACACCATGGAATTCTCTCTAGTTTCACGCATTCCTGAATCGAACATTTTTTCAAAGAATATGCTGGCTGAAATTAAAACATTTTTGTTAACTGATAAAATTTTACCATCGTTAGATTTTATTTTAAAATCACAGAATTTATCTTCTTTTCGGTACACATTTAAATTCTGTAACAATTTTGTAACTAAATTTGAATTTTTATGCATTGTTAGATGACTCATTTTAGTTTTTTCACTGTTTTACACTTTTTTAATTTAATATGAATTTAATTTATTGAAAGAGACACGTGATTTGAAACACTGAAGTTAAATATTAAATTTAATCAAATCTACGTAGTTTTAGTATATCAAAGAACCTGTACTTCTCTATTGTTGAACAAAGTTTAATTCTCTCGAAAATGAAATTATTTAACCCTTAAACGACCAAAAGGGTCCATCGGATCCACTGCGTAATTGAACTCATATAAATATTAATATTAATATTCAATTTGGTTAATGAATAACGGTTGGTGCCATTTACCAAGATATCAAGTTAAAAAAAAAAACGGACAATAAAAAGTGAAAATGTCAATCAGCACTGCCAGACAAAATTAAAAATTTTAAATTAAGCCATTCCTCTTGATTAGGGGGTGACATTTCAAGTGGTTGTAATCGATTCCATAAAACAGAGCAAGTTCCGTTCACTTTCCTGGATATTGTTGTACGTCCAACTCGAAATGAGTGCTCTAATGAACTGAAGCTAGCTCCAGTTGCTAGAAATCTAAAAAAATATAATGTTAAAGTACTTAATATACATATTATAATATGTATTTTTAATAATTTTTCGTTTTAGTGATTGATATTAAGAAAAAATGGAGTAACATCAGAGATTATTATAGAAAAGACAAGGAGCCAAGTAAAAGTGGAGCAGCAGGTGGAAAAAAAAGAAAATATATCTATGCAGATATTCTGAGTTTCTTAGATGAAATACTAGAAAGAAGACAGTAAGTAAAGGAGAATTAAAAAACACCAAATGATCATCAATTGAAAGTATTGAGCTTCATGTCTTGAAAATTTGCAATTGACGATTATTTGATGTTTTTGAATTCTCGTAATTTTAGTGTTTGGTTATAAATATGCTGTTTATTTTTGAGAACTGAAGGAAATGTTGATGATAAAAATGATGAAAATACAGAAGAAAACAATACTGCGAGAAAACTACCATCCACATCAAACAGAATAAATCCGGTTCAGTCAGAGATTTTGCAAATATTAAAAGATAGACGAGGAAATGCTAATAAAAGCGAACGTGCTGAAGCACACTTTTTATTAAGTTTTGTTCCTGAAGTAGAGCAGATGACTCCTTTGCAAAAACTAGAGTTTAAAGCTGGAATGGTGGATTTATTGAAAAAAATAAAGTATAGCACAAGTGTAAATGAACAACCGCAGCAGTCCCTCAATTTAATGCATTTCCTCAAATCATATACACAAATCGTATACACAATAATATTAACAATAAAATAAAAGCAAACGATTATACAATTTAATTCATACATATTTGTATAAAAAAAATTATTTTTCATTTCACAATAAAATTTTCCAACAAAATAAAGGCCTAACTATGGTATCTGCTTCTATCTGAAATTTACTTAGTATATGATTAACGTCAAAAATTCATTTTTCCAAAATCATAGTAATTTTAATAATCATATCTTCAGATGATACAGATATGTTGATAATGTGTTTGGTATCTGGACAGATACGGATAGACAGTTGGATGTCTTCCTTAATATAAATACTTGAATAAATTTGATGACTCCATAAAATTTACAATAAATATTTTGGAGAAGTTTTTTTTTTTAAATTTAAATTATTTATATAATTTTCAAGTTCCAAGTCCTTTAATATTTTTGCACTAAAATTTTCTTGGAATTTTCTCGGAATTTCTGTGGAATCTCCGTGGAATTTACGTGGAATATTTTGGAGAAGTTTTTTTTTTTTTTTTAAATAAAGGTTATCCGTTATAGTGATTAAACGGAAAAAAAAGAAAACATAAGAATTATATTCTTTGTGGTAAAAGATATTTCGTACATCATTTTTTTTTGTTTCTTTTGTATGTAATATTTCTATTCAAAAGGAAAATAAGTCGAAAATAAAAGCATTTTCATTTAAATACAATAAATAATTTTTAAAAAATTGTATCCGCCATGTTTGGTAAAAATGCATCCATGAAAGTTGCCGATAAAGTTAATATTACTACTTTGGGTCTTTAAAGTTTCTATATAGGTATTGTTACTAATTTGTTCCCACAAATGTGCCAATGAAGGAATTGTTTCTACTTTGTGACTCTAATTTTAGATAAATTTAAATTACTAAAATTCATATTTTTTTATAAATCTCAAAAAAAAAAACTTTTATCACGATAAAATAACTCTAAAATGTCATTCGATTATGTCAACAAGAATAACGTAGATACATTTGAGTAACAATATCTATATGGTCGCCAAAATATGTGACTATGTGGGTATTATTCCCACATCGAAACATTTCCTATGAAGAAATATTCTTGGTAACATTTACATTTAGGACAACTTCGTCATTTTATAGAAAAGTTAAATGTTATCAAAAAAATTTACTGGAAAATACATTTGGAAAAAGTTTATTACATAGAAATATTGCGTCAATTGTAAAACCAAAGCAACAAATATTAAGTTTTCCTATTAATAAAGAGCATAATACTAGTTTATGTGAAGAGTTTTCTTATTCTAGTGAAACTATTCGTCAAAATTCAGAAATTAATTTATCTAATGTTTTAAAGGGAATTATTGTAGATAGCCACAACAGTGATAATAGTTGTGATGATAATAATGTACAAGACTGCAATGATGATTTTGATTTTGAAAAAGTTGACAAAAAGTTATCTGTTTTGGAGGAATTAAGAACAAAAAATTTCACACTGTGCTTTGAACGATTTTTTAAGAATACTTCGCGAAAATGGTTTTAATTATTTGCCAAAAAATAGCAGAACACTACTATGTACATACTCCCAAATATATTTCAAATGTCACACAAATAGGCAATGGAACTTATTGGCATAATGGACTTAGAAAGAGCTTAACAAATATTTTGTCGCAAACTGTTTTTCTTCAAGAGGTGTCATTAACTGTTAATATTGATGGTTTGCCAGTCGCAAATAGTTCTAAAACAGAATTCTGGCCCATTCTTTGTGCTATCAACGAAATGCCAGATCTACCAATTATTGTCGCTGGAATTTACTGTGGAGAAAACAAGCCTTTTGTAAAAGATTTTCTCAGACAATTTGTTCAAGAAGTGTTATCGCTATTAGAAAATGGAATAATTATATCAGGCAAGATAGGCATACTTTTCTATATTCTTTTACTTTGCGTTTGAATAAATCTGTCTCGTGTGATCAGATCTCAATTTGAATCGAGGGAAATCTTTTAAATTAAATATTACCAAGACAATGTTACTGCCTCCATAAGCACAATACTGACTTCCAAAAAGAAAAATACTATAGAAGACAAATTTATTGGTTTATGCTAACTAGGGCTAGAATACGATATATGAACTCTTTATTCTGGGTCGTATTATTATAGAATATAGGTATAATATTGTATTATTATATTGAGGGTATTCATTTGAAATCGTAAAAGTACGCAACGCGTAATTTTACGACCTCGTAAGTCAAAGTGACGTAAAAGCACATCGTAAAACACTAATCATAATTGTAACTTAACTCTTTAAAAATATAACATATTATAACAATCTTCTCAAAACATAACCACAAATTCACTTATTAAACTCCAGTTTAATGGTAAAAATGAAAAGCTGTCAAAATCTTGGTTTACACAAAATTTCTTCACGAGGTTTATCTACGCGACTAAAAAGTTGCGTACATTTACGCAGAGTTCGTAATTCTCGAAACAAAAGGAAAAATTTACGAAGTCTCGTAAAAATACGAAGAATACGCGACTTACGCGAAATACGAGACTCACGCAATTTGAAATGAATCCCCTAATTATATATTTTTCTCCATACAAATTTTGAACACCTTTTTAACCCCCTTTAAGGAGGGTATTTTTCGGAGAATCGCCTTTTAGTGAGCTCAAACATCATAAAATGAAACTAATGACAAAATTTCATATTTATGTCTGTAGTAGGTGCAGGAATTGATTAATAAGGCGTTTCTCATTTTCATTACATCAGAATTTCTGTATATTTTTCACGTAAATACTTTGCGAACAATAAATATTACAACAGAATCGAACGATAAGGTAAAACAAAAGTTAAAATTTTACCAATAAATTCAAGAATTTAAATAAAATATTTAAAAAAATCATCGTATTAGATTTATACAGTATAATTCCTAGCTCCAATTTCTCAATTTTCTCATTTTTAAGAACCGATTTTTATAATACATATTTAAAAAATTTACGCAATGTGTGTTTAAATTTAAATGTTGAAAAAAAACGGTAAAAAACGTTTTTTTTTAAATTATTCGAACTTCGAATTATCTTTTGGTTTTGAGATTAGCTAAGATACAAAATCAGTTGATTTTGACGTTTTACGGTGTATTTGTTTTCCTTTTTTATTTTTTTTTAAATGAAATTGTTGACAGGACAGCCAAGCAAAGCAACAAAACAATCAAAATAGCGGAACTAGGAAGTGAACCAGAGAAATCAAACAGGTGAAGTGAAGTTTTTTGTTAATTTAAAAGGAAATCCTTGTCAAAGGATTATCTTATATTTAATATTTGAAAAAGTGATTTAGTTGTACATATTATTTTACAATGGAGAAATTAACGATTGTTAGTAATTTCACTAAATCAATGGACATTCTGCGAAACACAGATTGTGGGTGAGTAAAAAATAATGTTATCATTTTACTTCTATGTTTTTTATTACAATTATTTTTATTAATATTATTTCATATAAAAGGTAAATAATAAAATATAATACTTTTTTACTTTGTCATTTAACAGCAAAAAAGAGAAATTAACAAATTTCAATCAAATATCAGAATGTATTTTATCACCTTTCATGGTTGGAAATTCAAATTATATAAAACATTGCAGTAGTGCAATTAATGTTTTACTATTTTTCTGTGAAGATTTAGATTCAGTTGTACGAATGAGCGCTGAAGAGAATTTAAATAAAATAATTCGTTCATTAGAAACAAATCGTATAAGTAGGATATTTCTTGATTTGTATTATGAAATTAAGAAAAATGGAAATGAAAAGTATGATTTTTATTTATTTTTAAATGTTTTCTTCATACTGATTTATAAACACTTTATTATTTTCAGATCATTAAGGATTTGTTTAAATTTATTTTCATATTATTGTCCACGTATTAAAGAGAAAAATGTTAAATGGTATGCATTAAAATTATTACCGTGTCTTCAAGCAATCTCAATGAGAAAAGAAACTCTTTTAAATGAAACATTATGTGAATTTATGAAGAATTTTGGAAAATATTTACAAATATGTTTAAATGATAACGAAACATTCAAATTGATGGAGGTAAGATATTGAATTTTTATTGATAATTTTTGTGTGTCACTTAATTCATTTAGAAAAAGAGAAACCTTTTGAAATTTCTGTTTATGTTTCATTGGTTTTTCATAATACCTATGCTTTCTGGTTTCATAGTTCAATAATTTCAACACTTTACATACCACTTATGAATTGGATGTATTGATAAACAGAAAATTTTAACTAGTTCAAGTTAAGGTTGTCAATTGTCATCTTACTGTGTGATTTTACTAATTCGTCATTACTTTATGCAAAAAAAGAAAGTTTAAAAAGACTATATGAGACGTTCAAAAGCAAAAGTTGACTTATTCCATCTCAGTTTGTTTTGAGAAAAACAGGAAAAACGTATAACTTTTAAATTAAATGCAATTTTAATAAATTTTTTACTTTATATGAAAACCCTAAAATTCTGAATTTAATTTAAACATGGATTTTAAAAAATCAATGCTTAAGCATTAGTAAATATGTATTAGTAAACAAATTTTGGAATAGTTTAGTTTTGCAACCAAACTATGGAATAGAGAAGTTTTACATCTCGTTGAAGTGGAATAACGTAGTTTTGCAACAAATGTCTTACTAAGAAAAAATTTTTTTTTTCAATTGTTCGATAACTGTTGCCTAGTTCTTGCCAGTTATTGAGTTTTAATATGAGGTATACAATTAAAAATATTTATTTTAGGAGAAAAGAAATCTTGAAGAATATCTAACATAAAATTCAAATTTGTTAATACATATGTGCATTGTTAATTGAGTGATTAAAATTCAGTAGTTTTATTTTATCACAAACAGCACTCACACTCTGATTTTTTATGAATGTGTAAATTAGAAATAGGTACACTTATATTAATAGTGTAATAACTCAGAAGCAGTTGAAAATTTTTGAATGCGGTCAAAGGCAAATACAAAGAAAAGAGAATAAGCTTTTATTTTAAGATATAAAATATGTATAAAAAAATAAATAGCTTAAGCAAATTCTCGACATATTTTGCTTTGAAGCGACAATTTTACAATTTCGCAAATTTTGCAATTGAACTTTGAATGCTAATAATTTTTGAATGGTTTGTCTTAGTGCGATAAAATTCACACTGCTGCAAAGAGGAACTTGTTCCCTTCAATTTAGAGTCAACAACTTTTAAATATTTGACATGGTTCAATAGTTATCATACATAATAGTCTCAGCGAAAACTTGCCTTGCTAAACTTTTCAAACGCTCGTAACTTGTGAAACCACTTGTGAAACACTCGGTTTCCTGTAGAGGGAGTTTTTAAACTTCAACGGAATAACCCTTTTGCTACTAACAGCATGTAGGAATAAGGAAGTTTTGCACCCAAAGCCAAATTCTACAACAATTTTTCAGGGGCATTAATGCATGTTCAGAATTGAAATTTTTCAGATTAAAATCACTCAACACAATGAACATTTTGCCATCACTAACTCAATTTTTTCAAATAATGATCAACTTTTGCTTTTAAACGTCTCATATAAATTTTTAATTTTTTTAAACCAAAATTTATATTAGTTTCAAAACATTAAGTTAAAATAACGATTTTGACTAAATAGCAAAAAAAAAAGCCTATTAAAGGTTTATTTATACACAAATCAAATCACATACAAACCATATAAAACTATCTGAACTGTTTGTGTGACCATAAGTTTGGTGGATGAAGTGTTGAACAAAATTTCAATTACTTTAATTCTACAATAAAAAACTAATAAAAATGTGATCTGTAGGAAAATTTAAAAAAAAAAAGGAAAAATTTTAGTTTTTTTATCTCCAGTATATAATGATTTTATGAAACATTTTGATAAATGTTTTTTTATCATTAAAAAAATTTACATAAATTTAAATAAAGAAAATTTGGATTTTTGTTAAGAAATTACAAAAACCTAATAACTTCACTTCAGTAGTGCCTGAAGAAAACAAGAATTTTATAAAATGTTATTCAAAATTCAGTATTCTTTCTTGTATAAATTTTTCATTTTTTTTAAATACAAAAGCATTAAAATATTTTTGAATAATAAAATAATATTTTTAGGTATTTCTTTCGAATATTACTTCTGATTGTGCTGTTAAAAGAAGATGTTCAGCATTAAATTGCATGCATCTCATTGAAAATTCAAGAAATAGGACATCCATGTCAAAATATGGATTGAATAAATCAATTGGTAAGTATATTTTTGAATTTAAAATTTTTTGAAATTCATATAATTTATTTTTTCACAAATCATTGAACAGAAAATAATCTTTAATGTTTTTTTAATTTTTCTAAAAAGAATTCCTAATGAATAATCAGGAAGTAAATACAATTCTTGGAGTTTTAGGATTTCTTCGATTATTATTACCATTTACAATTTTAGAAAATATATATGATTGTAAACAAATAATTGAAATTTATGATGTTTGTTTGCATTTATTAAATAATACAAATCATTCAATTATAAATGCATCATTGGAAGTTATAAATTCAATTCTTATTCGATCAAATAGAGCACTTGAAGATATTTTTACAAATCATCAACTGCAACACAATGAGATTCTAAAAAAAAGAAAATCATTAAAAAATCAAATATTTCATAAAATCAAAAATACTCCCGATGGAATAACAATGACTTGTAATGCATCAGAGAAAGAAGATTGTGGAAATGTAAAAATGATAATGGAAAAAGAAAAAAATGTTGATGATGTAATTGAATTAAATAAAAATCAAACTTCAAAAAGTATTAAATTAATTCAGGAAACTGATAAAAATGAATTCAAATCAGGTCACAATAATGATATTGAAAATGAAGTCGATAAAATCCTGGAAGAAAGTAAGACGATGGGAGTGGGAAGAACAAGTACGGCGACAGATGAAATTTGTGACGAGATACGGGTCTTGCCAGTAAATGAACTGGAAAAATTTGATAAATCAGTTGAAAATCAAACTAAAGAAAATAAAGATGATGATCGTTCTGATTTTGCAGGAGATGAAAATGAATTACATAAAAAATGCAAAAATGATGGTAATGGCAATAAAGAACAACAATCTAAGGACATTATCGACATCAAAACAAATGATGAATTACAAGAAAATATTAATTTACTTAATGAAAGAATTGAAGATAAATCACAAGTTTTAAGCGATATCGATAATGAGTCTTTTAACAGTATTGATTTCGAAACAGAAATTACAATTGGTGAACGTGATAAAGAAAATGAACTGACAGTGAAAAATGACAATAAATGTTCAGATACGAAGTCCCAAAAATCGACAGATTCAATTGGATCATTCTTTAATAGCTTTCTTTCCGTGCCAACGTCGGGTAAGTAATAAAAATAATACTGTTAAAAAATATTATTGTAATAAAAAAATAAGTATGTTCCTAGTCTTTCAGTTCAGTTCATATTTGTTAAATCTGTACTTTGTACAGCATTATCAAAAAAAAAAAAAAAATCAAATTTGTTGTTGCATTCCAAAAATCTTACTCATCAAAATTAAAAATTTGTTTGTACATATTATTACTCTGATTTCCCTATATTTTTTTATAGCTAAATATTCTATATAATTTTTTATTAATTTAAAATAAGTTCAAAAAACATCTGCATATATTCATATTGAAAAAAGCTGTTTTTTTAAATGTTTTGAAAGCTATTTTGAATTTTTACTATGTTGGTAATTTATTTTTTAACTAAAAGATTTAATATTTTAAATATTTTTCTGCCCATTAAGTTTTTTTATTAAATTTAACATCATTAGAACCAATGGCGTCTCGTCAAGGTGTTCAAGATGTTCAAAGAATATCTTACTCACATAATTTAAAGCAAATTTAAGAAAAAATTTGAAAACGTCATAGCAATTATCATAACTTCAATAGAAATCTTAATGTGAAGAATGTAAAGCTAAAATTGTGTGTTTTTTGTATGTATGTGCTTGGCGTGTCAAATATGATTATGTTTAAAATTTTGTTCTAATGAAATGTAAAGCAAAGTCTAAACTTTATTTTCACCGAATATACCAAATTTCGAAAACTAGTGTAAAACAAGAAAAAAAAACGTAATAAGCTACAAAATTGTACATCTTCAACAAATAAACATTTTTCTCAAACTTAAGTCATAAAATTAATACGATTAGAATAATTTAAAAAAAATGATGCATTTTTTTATAAATCTTAGTAAAATTTGTAATTCTTTCTTGTTTATTAATTTACATATATGCACAATATGTGGAATATTGTTATTATCATCTTTCATGTATGGAATACATTCATTTGTTTATTTTGTTTTTACAGTAGTGGCAAGAAAAATTTGTATCTAAATGTAATTTCAAATTGAGACATAAAAAATGAATACGGTTAAATTCCCCTAAGTCGAAACTTCAACAGACACCAAATTACTTTGAGTAAGTGGGATTTTGAAAAATCCCTGATTGAATCAAATCAAATCAAAATTTAAATCATAAAATTGCCTGATCATAGACAAATGTATACGTTCGGATCTAAGCCTTAGTTTAAATATGATCTTTTTGAGCTAGGACCTTGAAGCTCCATCAATTTCTCCATTGAAAGGTTCTACTTAAACTCCTCAAAATCTTAGCTTAAAATCAGTAGAAAACCATACATTTTATTTAGAAATTTAAAAAATTTTTTTCCTTCAAAAATCTATATCCCAGTATCCCGTAAATAAAAGACCATAATTTCTTGACTTTGACTCAAATATTTGTTGCAGTGCTATTCAAAATTGTCCTGTACTGTTATCCTATGTATAACTACCATATTGTTCTGTATTGTTGTATTCCTTCTAATTTTCAAGACCAAATTTTTCATACATTCTTCTACATTCACAAACATCTACATACATATTCTTAACTTTGAAGATCTACAGGGTGATTCAGTTTAGGTGTCCGACACGGAAATTACGGATAGATCTCGGTGAGACAAACAAAAAATTTTATGGGAAGGGAGGCCGACAATCTCAACCATTACGGAGTTAGAGGGGAAAAAGATTTTTGATACTTTTTCCCTGTTTCACCCTATAACTTTTTACAGGGCCACGCTAGGGTCATTTTTTTCTTCTGCAAAATTGTATAGGACCGCTGTTTCTTTCCAACATTTTACATGCCTACGTACCTCTTACCGTTCAGAAGTTATAAGGCCTACAAATCAAAATGTTATCACTTTTTCACTCATTTTTGACTTTAACCATAATTTTCTCGAAAAGTGCTCGATATAAACCCTAATTTTTTATTACGGAAAATGAAAGCTCAATTGATTCTGCATCGAAGTGTTGTTTAAAAATTATCTTGTACCTCAAAAAAAGATACATACATTTGTACATATACGCACCGCCAGTTTTGTATCTTTTTTGTTTTTCTTAAGTATTGCGTCCTTTTTATCGAAAACTATGATAATTACAGGATAACCAATAAGACTATTTTGAAAAAGACACTTCAACAATTATTTTGAGTAACATTTCACTTTTACAACAAATCGATGTATGAGAATTTAAATTATCTGCCAATCTGCCCAGTCATTCAAAAGTTTACTGAGCAGATTGGCAGATGATTTCTACGAATAGCCAGATAGAAAAAGTAACTGATTACACGTAAGCAGACGTCTGGCAATTTTTGACTGCCAGATTTTGAGGACAGACATCTGTCTTCATCTGCCATAGTGATTACATGCATCTGACCACGAAAATTGGCAGATATCTGCCAATTTGCCAGATCGTGTAAGAGCATCTTAAGAATTATGTTTTTGGTATACATTTTTCTACGCACCGCCAGTTTTTTGAACAAAAACGTTTAATCAATCCTATATAGGGTTAAATAAATTGTAGTTATCTTTTTTTATTTTTTATTTGTAAATCATACAATTTTAAATACAATACTTTATAAAATGAATTATTTTTCACTGTTTATAATGAAGAGCACTAATGAGAATTTAATTAGCATTCCTTTTTAAAAAATTTATATTATATAAGGAATAGTTTCGTATAGAGAGTGTTCAAATATTCTATTACATATTTACAATTCAACGTTGCCATTGTCTCATTCATTAAGTTTCATTCCATTGTGATAGTAAATATGCTTTCATTGCAATATACTGTACATGCATTAACATTAAATTGCAATATTATATTTCATTTTATACCACAGAAACCATGACAAAACTCTTTCGAACATCAGCAAAAATAACTGCAGTAGATTCCTCATCATCTTCAGCAATGATAACACCAAAAGTAAAACAACATTTTTCTCATAACGAAAACGAGTCATCAAAACATCCAACATTATTATCGTCATCAATCACACAAACACAAACACCATCGCTGAAACTAAAAACATTATCGAAATCTAAAGTGGAAATGGATGATGTAATGTACCATTCACTACCCACAATAAGTAATGTTGCGGTGACAGATACATTAACTCTACAGGACGATACAATTTCCCTTGAGTCCCTAAACAGCCATACATCTTTGGGTAGTCACGTATCTTTGCAAAGTAGTACATTAGATTTTTTTAAAAATGAGCAGGACTTAGTTTTAGTTCAATTCAATGATTGCAAAAATGAGAAAATTACTGAAAGCTATTTAGAATCCTCACAAGAACAAGAGAAAAATGAAGTTGAGTTTGTTTACAATGATGTTGCTGTAACAAAACAAGATACTAATGAAGAAACTACAAGCAAGAAAAATGAAGTAAAAAAAACATTATTTCTTGAGGACTCATTCCATGCAAAAAAGCATAAAATGTCTGATGATGAAAAAGATAAAAATTTTGATGGAGTCATAAAATTTGATGCCACAGATATTGGAACAATTTATGAGCAAAGTATCATTGAATACACAGTTCGTTTTATATCGAGTAAATTTTTATTGGGTGGTAAACCACACGAATTAATTCCAGAAGCAAAAGTACGAGTCTCAATTAAAAGTTTATCTTTGAGTGTGATAGGTAATTGTGTAAGACTAGAACCAACGGTACTGGGAATTACAATGGAAATCAATAGAACGGAAATGAAAATACATGCGGGAGATGATGACTTTGATTCATCGCCAGAGGGTAGTAACGATAATAGTAGCATTGAAGTTCAAAACAGTTCCCAGATTGATGAGAAAAATCACAAAGAAAGTCAAGAACTTTTAAAGACGAATAACAATCAACCAGAAAATGATGGACTCCTGGAAATAAAAGACGACCATTTCGGTGAATGTACCACAACAATGTCATTACTTTTGAATTCACCGCTAAGTAAGAGCGCCGATGATACTTTAATAGCTCAATTGAAAAATTCAAAAATTTCTAGAACTAATCATGATTCGAAAGAAAGAAACACCAATAATTCTAAGTTGAGTAATCAACTTGAACAAATTTTGTCAAAATCAGAAATAATTGAGTCCAGAACAAATTCAAACAATCAAATAAAATCTGAATTTATATCTTCAATGGCGAAATCATCAAATTTATTTCGAACAAATCGAATTGGAGGAATTGGAAATGTTCAACAAAATACAAAGCATAATGACAAAAAAGAAGAATTAAATTGGTGTACGGGAAGTGAAAAACAATTCGTTCATGATATTTTATTATTTTACAATCACTGTGATCCAATTTTACGTGGGAATGTGCAAATAATTATTGGAAATTTCATCTACGGATCGCTGCTTTTCAACCACAATAAATGTTTATTAAATGAACCATGGAGTCTGAATAAGCTGTTCGCAATTTTGATTAAGGTAATTTGATATATAAAAAAAAACAAAAACATGAAGAATAAAACACAATGAAAACAAATTTGAATCCCTACTTTTGTTCTCGATGTACACATTTAAAAATACTGTTTTTTTATGTTTTTATTTTGTTCTGTTACATTAACTGTAAAGATAGTAAAAAACGATTGTAATTAAATTTTAAAAAACACACACAATACAACTTCAAATCTACAGCACGACAATTTTTTTATGCTTTTTTTACGTACCTATTCAGTTGTTAACATAAAAAGAAGGATGTCCTTGAAATTTTCCAAACAAATAAACTACCAAGAAAAAAAAGTATCTTTATCTGTTAAATCCTTTCACATGAAACCGTTAACGTATAATCTAAAATCTAATTCGTAAAAGTGCTTGAAGCGAGCAATCATTTTACGTTTTATCGTATTTCCTTGTTGTGTATATTTTTTCTGTTACATCTTTGATTTGAAAAACGCTAAAATTTCTTATTTTTTATCTCTTTACTTTTTTCTTATTTTATTATCGTAGGGCTTGAGGGATGAGATTCATACGGTAGTAGTTCAAGCATTCACCTCTTTTGAAAAGTTTTTTCCTCTTTTGATGTTCAATTATCGTAAGCTGCTGAATAAACAAATGGTTTGGAACGGAACAGACGTTGACACTGGTGATGATGATTATTGTGCGAATGGTGATGATGATGATGATGAAACTTTTATCGAAAAACTATTAAGACCAAAAATGAAAAATTCCAATAATCAAAATGAGGATGATGAAAATGTGAAATTTCCAAATGAAAGTGCTAAAATGACTTTTTATAAAAAGTTAATAACACCGAAATTACTTTTGGACCAACTTATTTTGTGTCACGACAACAAGTATTGGGTTGTTCAAAATAAATATTCTGAAATTATTTCCAATTTAGAATACGACATAATACGAGAATATTACGGAGATGATATTGGATCGTTTTATGAGGTACTTTTTTACTTTTTTACTGAATTTTTTAAAGTACATACGACTACATATTAGTATATCGATTTCATGAGGGTCAAATTGAAAAATAAAATGTCATTCTTATAATTTTTTCATTAAATTTTCATTCTATAGAAAATTATTCTTTTTAAATTTCTTTAAAATCTTTTTTATATTATTTGAATAGGAAACTTTTTTAAAACAACTCATTGAATTCTTGGGAGATGATGACTTTCGTGTTCGGGAACATGCAGCAAAATGTCTTTGCAATTTCATCGAATTGAATTGCAATAAAAATACTATCAACAACTTTGAACATAAAATTCATAATCCTAATTTGAATTTAGTTCGAGAATTTTTTGATTATAGAATATTTCTTGGAATGTCGAAAACGTTACGTGATTTACTGAATGATGAAAAAGTTTTTACTTCGGCAAAAGAGAAATATCTTTCACGAATTTGCTATATCTTAACAAATAAACTCATGGAGTTGAATAATAAAAATCAACAGGTATTTATTTTATGGCAATTTTGTTTTGTTTTGTGTTTTTTGAATTTATTTTGCTGTTGTGTTTTTGAAATTAATTCATTTTATTTGTTTCGAACTGATAAATGATATAAAAAAAAGTTTTATACTTGAATATTTCTCAGTGAAATTTTATTAAATATGTAAATCAATTTTATATGTCAGCTATTTTTTTTTTCTTTTTTCGAATAATTCTTGATATGACTTTGAAATATAAAAAATGAAATATTCAAAGGTAATTTTTGTTTTTTGTTTCTTATTTTCAAGTTCGGTATTATATTTGCTGTGAAAAGACTAATAAATCACTTTAATCCCGTTGATTATTTGGAAGCATGGAATGAATTTAATTTTGATGATATTTGTTTAACATTCGCTACTGAAAATTATACGATAGGAATGGATCTTCAATGTCAGAATGATTTAATTGAAATAACAACGAAACTGTTGGCAGGTTAGTTTTAAATTATTGAAAATTAACATTTTCGGTTGCACATACATAATGTGTATGTACTGTACTCGTATATTCATTATGTATGTGTGGTATGTATGTACATATACATACATATATTTGATAAGAGAAACAATTGATTTTATTTGTATAGAAAAAAAGTGTAGACAAATTGATATTGCTGTAGGGATTTTTAAAAATTCGTAATGATCATGTTACACAATTTTTATAAGTACAATTCATTATTTTTGCTTTATTAATTACATACGTACTTTTAATTGTGAAATTTATTTATTTATTTTTTCTTCTCGTTTCTTTTTTTTGTTTCAGCGAACACTTTGACCGGGCAAACTAACAATAAATTAATTGACCTGCAACTTTCTCATACATTAAAATTGTTGAATATTTATCATCATTTATTTTCAAATCAGAAACCTTTTTCATTCATGAAACAACACAAAGGTGATTTGTTTGGTAATACAAGGGAATCGATACAATCAAATGCTGTGGGATATTTTGGATACGATTATTTTTACATTAAATTTTACCAAGTAATGAAGAGTGCTTACGATGTTTACAAGGTAACAAAAATGTGAAAAATTTTTAAAGTTTCAAATTTAAAGAATTTAAAGAGTTTGAAGAATTTACACAAAATTTTTCTTATTTACAAAATACGAAACTGTAATGTATGAATTTTGATTGATTTATTGTCTTATAGATAACCATAAATCATGAATCAGGATTGAAAATATTGAACTTGCTTACAACAAGTCTTCGGGGACTTTCAACTTGTCTAGACATTAAAGAGCGAACTAACTCTTTACCTTGTTTAAAATTAATCGAAGAAATTTTAATATATTTAAACACTCTAATTAATTATGAACCAATTGGGACAATTTATTGCATACGACAACTTTTAAAATATTTATTCGGTCGAAATTATATAAACAGAAAAAATGATTATGAACCCTTCATTAAGTCTTATTTTTATGTCAAAAATGCAAATAATGACGAAAACATTCAAAGTAAAATTCGTGAATTATTTATGGGTTCAATGAAATTTCCATTAGGAAAAATGAAAAGTGAGGAGGATGCAGCAAAACACATTAAATTATTTGAGCCTTCAGTTGTTTATTGTTTAACGGTAATGAATTTTTAAAAATATAAAGTATGAAAATAAATCCTTTTTTTATATTGTATTATTTTTTCTTCAAAAAATAGCTTTTTATGAAATCAAATGCAACTGTTCAAACACCAATTCTAGAACTTTTGTCACAACTTTTAGAATTTAATGTAACTTACAGTATTCTAGATTCTAAAAATATAATATTTGAACAAGTGATGAAAAATTTAGAATTAATTGAAACTGGAGTGGCAAGGTTAGTAGGAAGATTTTACTGAAAATAGTTTATTTCATTATTATTTTTGTTTTTCAATTTTTGGTAATAGAAACGCAACAACTGTAATATGGGCTGTTATTAGATTTCTAGTAGCTTTAACAAGACAAAATGATAAGAAATTAATAACTATTCCAAAAATTATAAGTGTGATTAACAATTTATTAGCTAATAATGGCATTAAACTGTGTAGTGTACTAGCACTTAAAGCTTTAGTATTTGAAATATTTTTCACTCAAAATGCCAACGCAAGTCCCAATCATCCGATTGATGGCAGTAACACCTCTTTAAATGCCAAAGAATTAAACACACAAAAAGAGGTTATACGTGGTATGTTGGAAAAATTTGTTGGTAATATTGAATGTCAGAAAACATTGACTGTCCTACAATTATGGAGAGGTTTGCGTTTGGAGGAGCAATCAATTCCAGATACAGGAGTATTATCTATAGTGACCAAAGGAATAGAATGTGGGCAGATTAAAGTGGAAAACTTTGAAAGCTATTCTGTGCTGGATACTCTATTCAAAAACAGTGATAAAAACATTTTTCAGGAAAGTAACGAATTCATGTCAATACTTTCATTGTTTGTAACAAAGGTGAGGTGTTTTTTTTTTCATGCTATCGTTTGGTTTTGCTTTTCCATTGTTTATTTTATCTAAGTGTGTATCATATGTGTACATATTATGTACATACATACATACATACATATATATGTATGTGCATTTTGACTAAATATGTTTTGTCCGTCACAATTCAATTGAAGCTACATAGATTTTTTCTGTTTTGAAAACTAAAGATTTAGTAGTAATAATAATTTTGTATCAAAGAAATTCCATCCTAAAATGAAATTCAATATTCTTGTGCACATTACTCAATCACTATTTTGCGAAAGATTTTTTTTGTAATAGCATGAACATCTTCAGTGAAAGATTTTTTTTTAATATTATGTACCTATATCTTTTATTTTTGAAATATCGAAGGTTTTCGGGCGTTTTCGGCCTTCAAATATTATTTTTTTCTAACATTGTTTTTTTTTCTGTGATATTGTGTTATAATATAAATATACCATGTGTTTTTGTCATTAAAAATTTAAAAGAGTTTACAAAATTTCAAGCAATAATTCTACATACATATTTAGATTTTTTTTTCAACTTTAAGTCTTTAATTTAGTTTTGAAAACAACTAATCAGAAAACTATTTAAATGCATAATTAACTTCAATTTACTACCTCTTGCATCTTTTCTTTCTAAATTATTTAAATAAAATCTGTCCAACTTTTTTCTTTTACGTTATTTTGTCTATCATTTTAATATTAACGCAATTTTAAATTTCCATCTCATTTCCTTTAAAACACCTTTTAACTACAAATTGTATTCAATGTTTCTGTTTAGAGCATCGAAAATTTCAGTGATTTGTCACAAGTTACCATTATCTTGGATAATGTGCTTTTAAAAACCGAAAGTGTTCATTTAGCTAATCATATTAAGCAGTTTTTGGAAGGCAGCCAAATCAGTTCGCAATGTAATGAATTGGAATTTTTTGCAAAGATTCTATTTGAAAAATTGGAAACATGTTTTTCAACTTTGATCAAGCATCCAGATGATGACGATTATTGCCGTCTCGTTGTAAAGTACATAAAATCCATGTCGCATATTTGCACAATAGATGCACTCAATACTCATTTGAGAAACATTGTTGAGGAAAATTGTTTTTATGAGAAATATCAACTAACGAACCAAATTATGGAGTGTCTTCATATGGAACTTTTAAATTTCGAATGTGAACTGAACTTGGATAAGACGTTGTTGCTTTTACAATTCAAACAAATTGAGAACAAGAAAAAACGAAAAACTTTTATAAGAAAAGTTTGCAATAAATTTGTAAGTAAAATATGAGATGAGATGAGTCAATTTAACTATTGAAATTTTGTAATACAAACAAACAAATTCAATGTTGTTTAAAAATCTATTATTTATGGTTTTTGATTATTCAGCCTGACCCTCAAATGTGGAAAACAGAAGAAGTTGAAAACTTGTTTTCAATAGAAAATCTCGAAAGTTTAGTTGATGAAAGACATCGATTAGTTTCATTATTTCTTCAAATTAAGGAACTTTCAGATGTGATTATCAGGAAACTTCTAGATGGCATCAATATTTTCGAAAAAGTAAATATGCTTGAAAATTAAAACTTAATGAGCACCTGCTTTTCATTTATTTTCTAATTACATCAAATTTAAATTCCATTTTGATTAAGAAGGAAATACATTTTTTTTTTATATTTCGCAGACATCAATACCCAATCTAGTCAAATTGATTCGACGAATGAAAAATACTTCTACTTCAATTAAGGTTGAATTTTTATCGTATTTAAATGATAAAGTAAGAAATAATAGGGCTCTACAAAGATTAATTGAACATTCAATTCAAGAGGAAATTATATTGTCAGAAAAAATTGGATCCAATCCAGTAGGAATAAGTGGATCGATTTATGTTAATGGTGATGATTTAAAGAATGGTCATCAAGGAAATTCCTTGTACGTTCAATGAAGTTAAATTTTTTTTTTCATCTTCCTTTTTTTTATTATTACGAAGTAATTCAAGTGATGTTGCCCTTATTATTTTATTGTTTCCTTTTTTACAGCTTAGTGGTTTCTGAAAGATTAAATGAAACTGAAATACTTGTGGACGATCAGAAATTATTTGAAAAGCAAAATATTGATGAAAAATGGCTGATAGAACAGGTGAGTAATTTATTTGAATATCGTAATTGAAATATAAGTATGTACCATTAACTTTTCCAATATTTTCATTGACTTTTCGGGCGACCATCCTTTTTCTCTTATAATAATTATGAACAAGATTTGTTGTTAAATTTACCTTTATAATTCTTTTGCAGCTAACCAAATTTTCAAAAATTTCTCAACAGAAAGAATACGTTAAAATTTTATTGGAAATCAAATCTGAATTCAAGTTAAAAGCAATATTTTCCTTTATCAATTGCAACATAAAAAGTATTTTAGAAACTTGTATAAGAGTATCCTTCGATTCAATGATATCATCATTTCAAAATGACTGTGTGGTCTATAATCCGCACATTAATTACATGAACATGAATGCGTTGTTGAAGGTCTCATTAAATGCGTTCACTAGCGAATTACGTGATATTACATTAGAGCCGCAGACTAATTACTCACCAGGAGATATTTCAGATAAAGATATCGCTTTAATGGCTTCGACGATTACAACATTGCTACGTAAAGTTGAAGAACTTGAAGTGATAAGTTTAATGTATGTGGAGTATAAGTTCATTCAAAAGTTCATTAAAGAACAAATTTTAAAGCAGGAACAACTTATCACACTTCTAATCAATTTCTGTTGTGTGTGCTGTAAACGAGCACGGATTTTATTGAATTCAAATAAACTTGAAGACAGATATCTTGAAATTTACACCTTATACGAGTGCATAGACACCATCCTAAAGCAGAAACTTATTTGGTTAGAACTAAATCAATTTGAAAAATACGTGACATGTTTAAACACAATTCTGGATATGTTATACGATGGAATGACGAAATCAGTGAAAAACACAATTTTCTACAAGAGATACAAGATGCAAGCTAAAGGAATCTGTACTGATTCAGAAGACAATTCACATGGAAAAGGTGGTGGGAGTGGTGGTGAAGAAGAAAATACAGATAGAAATGTAGATTACATAAGAAAAGTGATTTTTATAGGAAAATTGATTGAAACGAGAACGAATGTTGATACGATTTCAAAAATCAATAAAGATAATTTTCAAGAGATGCAATGTGGAAAGATGTCAATGGTAAATTGAACATAAACATAAAAGTTGTTGAAATTTTCAAGATGCAAACTAAAATGAAATTCTTAAACGATTATTTTTCTTTGTTCTTTTCGTCTGGGTAGAAAATTCTTATTTCAATTGGAATTTCTTTGCTGAGAATAAATTTCTATTATGCTTATGCTGTTACACCGCTTGAAGTGTTCTGTAGTTATGGTAATGAAAGCAAATTTCCCAACTCTTCAAAATTACTTTCTATTCCAGTTGAATATCTGAGTGATGTTGATATCTTACAAAAGTTTGTAAAACGGTCAGTTTCAATATTTATAATGATAATAAGAGTTTTGATAATTTTGTAAAATTTAAATTTTGCAGATTATTCATTTTTGGTTTCTCCACTCGTCAACAATTTGAAGAATGTTATATGACGTTCCTTTTGTTAATCAATAAAGTGTATGACGAGAATATGGTAGATGAAGAAGAACAATTTCAAATAAAAAATACTTGTCTTGCGGCAATTTTAGAACTTTTAATTACCTGTAAAAGTTTTTCTGTTGTTGGAAATAGACTATCACGATTTCATCATAGTCCAAGATGTTCAAAAATAAAATGTGAAAGTATCAGGTAACACAAAATACAATACAATGTATGTATTTGTAATTATTTAGATTTTCTTTTTACTTTTTATTTTTTTATTCTGCTATTTTTGAAACATACATACATATTTATTCTGGATCTTTTGTGTCTTTAATTTCTGAATGTTAATAAATTTATCTAAACCCTTATATATATGTATTATATATTATGACTGTCGTTCTAGTTCGAAAAAACTTCACAAAGTTCAATTAATTATTCCTGGATCGAATGTATTTTACCAACCCAATTTAGAACGTAAGCTATCACAATATTGTGGAGAAAATGAGAAATATATCGCAAGCTATAATCATTATTCAGAGGATAATATAATCGGGACCAATATGTTTCAGCCCAATCAATATGGGCTTAATCATGTGTGGCAATTAATGGAAGGACTATCGAATGATACTGATATTAAAGAGGATTCAATAATAAAAAATTTTCGTTGTTTCATTGAAAATTCTGGAATTGATTTAAAAAGTAGTTTGCAATTAATTTTCGATGTTTTAATGCAGTTGATAGAGGTAGATACGCTTTGAGAATTTAAACACAAGGGAAACGTATTTTCTTATTATTATTAATTCATTTATTTTTTGTTTAGGATAACCATGTTTTAGCACTTCCGAATCTAGTGAAATTTTGTGAAATCTGTGAAAATCGTGATCAAATAAAATGTATTAAAGATAAAATATTTAAACTACAAGAAAGTATAGCAATCGATGATACAATATCACATCAAGTAAGTTGGTTAATAATGTTAAAAAAAAAAAAAAAACCTTTTCGAATAAAACCTATTAAAAAGAACTCTTTAATATTCTAAATTTGTAGTACATCATTTATTTATTGTGTAAAACTCAATCGGTACTAATTCCTTCCTCTGGAGATTTAGCACATTTATGTTCAATGATATCAACATATCTGAAGAGTACTCATGTATTCATTAGAAATGCTACACTATATGGTCTATTATGTTTACTCGAAAGTTGTTCTAAGACAAGCACTTCAATTGGTAAATTAAGTGAGGAACTATGCATGTTAAGGGATCTTATCATTGGATACATCAGTCGGCATGGAATAATTGAGGAGAGGTATGATATGCATTAATGTTAGACATTTATGATATTACCATTTTCATAGAATTGATGCTTATGAAAGAGAATAACAGAAATTTTATTCGAATATGAGAAGTAACTACATACATATGTAGTATGTACATATGTATAGATATGAATTTTGAAAACGTATTTAAAATTTTATGAAAATAATTGTGGAATGAATATTGTATGAGTTTTATTTTATTGTACAAAAATGATAACATCAAAGTGACATAATGATTGTAATTAGTTTTTGTGTTATTTCCGAAAATATCCTATGTGGTATTATGTGTAATTTAGTTTTAGTTATTTTAATGTATTCATTATAAATATAAACAATTCGAATATTTTTGAAATAACCACATATACAAATTTTATAGTTCAATACAATTCAGTGATACGCATACAAAATTGGTTTGGACGCTTAGTTTTAGTCTAATTGAGATGACATCGAAATTTGTTCCTGAATGTAATTTATTGTCAAATTCTATTATTTCGGCGAATAATCTACTAAAAAGGACAACAAATGAGGACATTTATCTATGTATAGTACATGTAAGTATTTTATGAGATATTTAAATTAGATTTTGAATTGGTGAATGGTTGAGTACAATTTGTATATGTAGATATTCTATGTGTAACATGATGGTTAAGTGTGTACTCTATTAAATTGTATGATAAATTGATTAGCTTTTTGATGGACAATTATTAAAATACGTTTTATGTCATGATGATGATATTGTGATTCTCTTTTATGTGGTCTCTATTCAATTTTCATTTGTATAGGGACTTGAACGTATTACAGTGATTAGCGGTATGACCGGAACCAGACAACCATTCGGTGATAAAATTGAAAAACTTGCTGTAGAACTGTGTAAAATAGAGAATGAGAGATTTTCGATACCAGCTTTAAAATTACTTATATCATGTATATATATTGGTAAGTATATGTATGTATATTATGTGGTTATACAACAGATAAATAAATTTGTTTTATCTATGTATGTAGCCAATATTAAAATTTTGTATTCGTTCGAATTTTAATTAGTTCTAATTATTAAAGAGAAATTTGTTTTTTGTTGTATTCAAATACAAACTTTAAATTCATTATGGCTTCAACATGCTTGTTATATACATACTTTCTGAAAAATCAAAAAATGTCTTGTGTAATCAAAGATATTGTAACTAAATTTTTTTAGGTAGGTAAGTATCTCTAGTGTGATTTGGAGAAAAAACGCAAAACCAAAAAAAAAAAAAAAACTTTTCAAATTACACCAAAATGCTTCGATTATTTCTTGAAAATCCTTTTTTCATCACATTCTTCACAATTTTTCTTTTCTTTTCTTTGTAAAAAGTTTTTTTTTGGCAAATATATATTTTCCGTAAAAAATGATGCCAAATAATAAAATTTTGTTGTGATTTGGTCTGCTTTTTTCGGCATATATTTTTAGAAATTTCAATATATTGACATGAAAGTCTTTTCCAGTTTTAGTCTACTAAAAACTCTCAAACCATTTTTACAAACTTTTGATTTATTACTGAGCTACTTACTATTCTTGTTTTCAAAAGTAAGCAGTAAGAAAAATTTTTAAAAAAAATTGCTATTCAGAATTAAAATTAGTATGTATTTATTCAAGAATATCACACTCTAATTTGTATAGGATCATCAGTACAACTTGAAAATACTGAAGATTCAAATGGTATCGTCCAGGATGACCCAGAGATAATAATTCAACATACAGAAAAAGTCGATGTATTACTTCATCGTATTAAATCATCAACAACAAATGCTGCTAAAATTTATGGAAAAGTTCTATGCCAAATTATCCGTGACTTAGTGCCTCCGAATGAAATTCTTACGAAAGTTATAAAAGAATTTTTAATAATAAATCAACCATATTCTGAAGTTATTGCTCAAATTGTACACCAGGTAAGTTTAATAGCCATAAAAGATTTAGACAAGTTGATAGCTAGGGATTTTTTTTTTTGATTATTCAGTTTTTATTTCCTTACTTCTTTTATTTATTTTTATATATTTAAACGATAGTTTTCATGAATTTTTCAAATAAATTATGAACCATATTTTCTAGTTCTCAATTTTTTTTATTTTTTTTTTTTTTTATTATTATTACTTGTTCGGTCTTATAGGTATTTAGGTCAGCGATAGATTCATCGTTTTTGCAGATGTTGCAAGATTGGTTGATATGTTCGTTGCCAACTTTTATAACACTTCCAATTGAGAAAGGTGTCTGGTGTTTGACTGTTATATTTTTATCGGCATCAATAAATTTGCATTTGATTAAATTATTTCCAATTATATTAAATGAATTTAAAAGATTCAATGAAAATGAAATTGAATTATTTGTTGTATCTTCACAAGATTTTTACGAAAAATTAAATGTGGAACAAAAAGAACGTTTTAAAGAGGCTTTCAATGAGAGTCCGTATAAGATTTATCAAGTTATGTTGAAAAATTTGTAAAATTTTCTTTTGTTATGATTGTTATGAATAAATATGAAAATTTATTTGGCTTTTTTCCAATTTTTTAAAAGTACGTAAGTAAGTAAGTAAGCAAAGTATATAATATAATGTATGTATTAAATTTATGATTATTACTGTTTAATTGTTATCTTAGATAAAGGAAATAAATTATTTTCATTTATATTAAAATGATTATTCATATTTATTGGTTTGGTTTGGTGTCGATTGTAATTCATTTTTTAAAGTTCAGTGAACTTTCAAAGGGAGTCTAAGTGTTTGGTGAAAAAATTGATGGGAATGTATTATTTTTGAGTATATTCAGCCGGGTATTTTTTTGTTCTTGAAGGAAATCAAGGATACAATTTTATTTTATATTTTTCAAGTTGAAACATGAGAAAAAAAAGAGTGTCATAAATGTACAAAAATGTTTCAACATGGTTTTTGGTGCTTTCAATATTTAACGAATAAATCTTAAGGATTTTGGTAATTTTATTCATTTTTTATATTTTATAATTACTATTATTTTTTAAATAAAAAGGAATTCCAACAGTGGTCATCCAGATACAATTTTTCTAACTGAAAAATCATTCATTGAATTTGCTGACTAGCTTCAAAATATTTTTAGGAGATTTTTGTTTAGTTTATTTTGATTAATAATTATTTATTTATGAAAAATTTTGTATGTACCTAACATGATCGAAAAAAAAAATATTCTACAATTTTTATTATTTATTAATTTTTTATTATTTTCATAGCTGAATGAAAGTCAAATAAAATCATTTAAAATTAAAAAAAGGAAAACATTAATAGGAACTAGGATAAAGTGTATACCTTATAATTCAAAATTTCATTCGAATAATTTTAAAAAGCTCATGAATAAAATAAAAATTTGTGACCCAAAAAAAAAAAAAAAAATAAAAAAGGTTAATATAAAATTGAACTGCTTTTCAAAATAATTTTCCTATTTCATTTTTAATTTTTTTTGTGTTACATGTGTGTACATTATATGAGAATAAACATACAGTATTATGAGCATTTTGTTAATGAAAAAGGATTTTTTTAAACGTAAACTGGAAATTTTATAGAAAAAGATTTTGATGTGTAGAGAGCGTTATATACTTTGTTAAAAGCAAAGAATAATAAATTGGAAAATTTCATTTAAAAAAAAAAAGAAAAGGTTGAATGCGAATAATGATTATATGAGTTAAAGAATAAGAATAAGATGAATATGTATCTATATGATAAGGATCATGTTCTATGAAAGTTTTCATCAGTATTATTGTACTAAAAGAAAAAATAATAATAAGAATATAAAAGGGCTAAAAAGGCTTTTTAAAAATATGAAAAATCTGAAAAAGAAAAACATTAATTAAACTTGAAATTTCTTCAATAATGCAGTTCTAAAAAGTTAAATTAAACCTTGCACTACTTATTTTGCCTCAAATAAAAAAATTTGCTTAAAAAATGGAGAGTAAAATGTAAAATGAATTAACTTCCTTTTTCTTACTATAAAATAAATTAATGTTTTTATGGAATTAAATTATTTAATTAATAAAAAAAATAAAATAATAAAATAATTATTGGCATTTAAAGGACCCGCTTTTTAAAGTGTCGAAATAGTAAAAAAAAAAACATTTTCACATTGTAGGTATCTGGTTTTTTTATTTTTAAATAATTTTCAATATTTTAAATGAACGTGTAAATTTGAGGTGAAAACGTTATGAATATATAAAATCTTGATGTTATCCAAGGATGTGTCGACACCTGTCTGTGCGTTAGCATTGGTTTTTTTCTGGTTAAAGCATGTAGAGGTTAATGGTTAATGCTATACCAATGCTATTCTGACCTTTGCTCATATAATATTATTGAGCGTATTTAATAGTATAACTTTTTTTTGTTTTTATACACTTTATTATTTTTTTCTTGTTCAACCTACGTCAATGAATCTAAAAGTGGAGATTCAAATAAATTATATACGCATGTACATACATACATATGTTGAATTTAAAGAACTCTTTTTCACATAATTCAGCAAACATTTTCAAAATTTTCTCCAGTAAAAAAATATTGCTCATGCGTACTTGTTTGAAATATCCCCTTTATCGGTACAAAAATGTCTGAATAATAGAAAATATTTTTATATACCTACATATGTACATATAACTATATTATTTTTTTTTTACTAAAATTGTTTTATAATTTTATGATAACGGATAACTTAGAAGAAAGATTTATAAAACTAATATCATATACGTTTGATGTTATGTTGTGTTACACACAAGTTTGAAATTGATAACGTTTTTCCATTTTTCTGTTTACATTTACATTTTCAACTTGAAAAATAAATTTATTGTTTTCATGAAGAGAAATGAAAAACAGAATTTTTTAATAGGGTCAATGTTTATAACATTTTTTAAAATTATTTAGAATATCTGATTTCGTGTGATGTGATTTTTTTTATTTTAAAAGTAAAAATTACATATTAATTAAATAGAATTTCATTTTTTCTGTATATTTTATAATTTTGATTTTAATCCTTTCCAACTATCGAAATTTTTGTGGACTCAAATCAAAGGTTTCAAAAATAGTTATTTTAATTTTTTGTGACAAAAAAATAATTTATTTAACGTTAAAAAAATTATATAGCTGCGCTTGTATGACATGGTGAGTTTTTTTATATAAAGCATTCTACACACTATTATTTCGCTTTATTTTAATTAAGAAAATCATTTAAAGTATCCTGTCCCTTGGATGAACTTCCCAAATGAAGTCAAAGAAATTTTATGTGATAATGACATCTGCAGCCCACTCATGAAAAATAAAACATTTACAAAATGTGTTCGTTATAACTGGGTCCACCTGTAATCGTAAAAAAAGCTATAAAAATAAATTGAAAATTAACTTTAAATTGGCGAGTTTTATAAGAACTATATTAACGAGAATATTTTATTGCGATTAAAAGTCCATGAAATGTTGAAAATTTCATATCTTGAATTCAAGTGTTCTACGTTAGTCTTTCTTTTTCATTAAAAAAAATTAACAAATAATAAAATTAAATAAATGACATTCAGTATACAAGTTGTTTTTTTTTTGTTTCGCTATGTACATTTGTTATGAACCGTATTTCATTTTAAAAGAATTATGAAAAAAAAGGGAATGAAACAAGAAATTTCTCGTGAAAGAATGTAAGAAGCTATACTAATGAATAATGCCATCATATGCTTTAGGGAATTCTTTGTTATGCAAATAAATCGTGGTAGACAGGAAGGAAATATTAAGTATTTCTTTATTTGTTTTTATTCGTCCTTTTTTAAAAAAAAAGGATAAAGAAGAAATTCTATTGTACAGTGAATGTCTTTAGGTTTTTTTTTTCAAACCTCAAAAACTTAAAGAATAAAATCTTATTTATAAAAAAAAATCGAATTTATATGAAATTTATTAACTTTTTTTAAAGTAAATAAATATAGTAAAATATTCTATAGAATTAAATTATTATTTATGACAAATAAAAAGCAGTTTTAGAGTGAAATGTAAGAAAAATTACACTTAGGGAACAAATTTTGTACTTTTGTCGAGAACACAAATTTTTTCCGTATAAAAGTATGTATTTAATATTTACTAAATAATAAAACTATTAAGAAAAAGATTCGCTGAACTCAAAGAGTCAAAGGTACACAAGGAGGATTGAAATATAAATACTTGATACTTTTTGGGTACATATTGAAATTCTAAGAAATTTGAAAGTAACGCAGGGGACAACTGCGAACTGTTTAACAATCTGTTTTATTTTTGTACATACGTATACATACATATTTTTGTATAATTATTGTGTATATGTTAATTGAGTAGGTATAGTTGGATGATTAAATAAGACTTGGGAAATTTTTGATCAACGGTCTGATGAAAAAGTCATTCTTATTTAATAGAGGTAGCTTTCCAGTATACAAATACATAAATGTCAAATTTTTGAAACAAATTTAATAAAAATCAGACCTGTTTCGAAACTTTCATGTTCACTTTTGAGAATAATGACCAAGAAATATTGAAAATAAAATATTTTGTCTGAGCTGTGTTACTAAAACTTTTTTATTTTCCAAATTTAAAGTTTTGAATTCAAATTTGAATTGTTTCTGATTCTTATATTTTATTATTAAATGAAGGATGTAAAAAGAAAATTTAAAATTTTTCTTTTTTGTTCTATTTTATAAAATACTAAGCAAAATGTACAAAAGAATTCACGAGAAGAAATAAACTTCAAAAACATTGGCACATAAATAAAAAACAATTGCTAATTGTGCATAGAATACACACAAAAAAAAAAAATCGGATTAAGTAGATAATAATTCTTTAAAAAGATAAAAGCCAATGAAATATTCACAAAATGAATAATTTAAATTATTTTTCTTTTCTCTTTAAATTGAGCTTGTCAGTATGAATAATAAATGAATTTTCTTCAATTATTTCATTCTATTAATATGTTTCTTTATAAAAATTATAAAGCATATCATATGTATAAAGAAAGATACAATAAGTGATTCGTTATATTTCAAAAATCAAAGAAATATGGAATTTATTTGCTAAGCACTTTTTTTTTTTATGAGAATGCAATTGAACTTATACAAAATTATTTAAATATTTCTATTGAAACATTTTTATGTGAAAGTACTCAAACAATGTTTGAGTTAAGAAAATATTCAAATATTTAATATAATAAAATTTAGATAATCATTTGGGAAATTTTTTCACATCGACGTTTTTGATCTAGTTGTCGGTGAATAAAAACTATATATTCTACTTTTTGTATTTTAGCTTTTACCACTTAAGATATTTGAATATGGCATAAGTTGGCTGTAAATTTGTCTGTAATTGATTTTGTTAGTTTCATTGAGCAACAAAATGTCATTTAGAACAGTATTGAAAAAAACTCATAACCTATTAAAATTCACATTTGAACAAAAAAGATTTTTAAATGTGCAAGAACATGTTTCATATACTTTACTTAATAAAGCTGGAATAAAAACTCCCAAATTTGGTGTTGCTAAAACTCCAGAAGAAGCTGAAGAAATTGCTAAAAATTTGAAAACCAATAATATTGTATTGAAAGCACAAGTTTTAGCGGGTGGTCGTGGAGTAGGACATTTTAAAAATGGTTTTAAAGGTGGAGTTCGTACATTAAATTCATTGCATGAGGCAAAAAGTATTGCTAAAAAAATGATTAATAATTATTTGGTAACAAAACAAACTGGTGAAGAAGGTCGAATATGTAAATCTGTAATGGTTGCTGAGAGAAAATTTCCTCGCCGTGAATTTTATTTCGCAATAATGATGGAAAGATCTTTTGGTGGTCCTGTTTTAATAGCTTCAGCTCATGGTGGGGTAAATATCGAAGATATTGCTGCAGAAAATCCCGATGCAATTTTTTATGAACCCATCGATATAGAATACGGTTTGATCGCAGAAAGAGCATGTGATATGGTGGCAAGAGTTGGTCTTGAAGAACATGCAGATGAAATTGCTAAAATGTTGTTGAATATGTATGATCTGTTCGTTGAAAAAGATGCTTTGCTCATTGAAATTAATCCATTTGCAGAAGATGCTAATGGAGGATTTTTTGCATTGGATGCAAAATTTCGTTTTGATGATAATGCTGAATTTCGACAAAAAAAACTATTTGAAATGCGTGACTGGAGCCAAGAAGATCTTAGAGAAGTTCAAGCGGCAAAATGTAATTTAAATTACATTGCACTTGATGGGACAATTGGCTGTATGGTAAATGGAGCTGGTTTGGCTATGGCAACTATGGACATAATTAAATTACATGGTGGTGAACCTGCAAATTTTTTAGATGTTGGTGGCGGTGCAACGGCTGAAAATGTAAAAGAAGCATTTAAAATAATTACAACTGATCCCAAAGTATATGCGATATTTGTGAATATTTTTGGTGGAATAATGAGATGTGATGTTATCGCTGAAGGAATTATAGCAGCAGCAAAAGATTTAAATTTAACAACACCAATTGTGTGCAGATTACAAGGTACAAAAGTCAAAGAAGGTTCTGAACTTTTAAAAAATTCCGGATTAAAAATATTAACACGTGATGATTTCGACGAAGCTGCAGAATTAGTTGTTTGTATATCGAAAATTGTAAAGTTGTCTCGTGAAGCAGATATTACGGTTAATTTCGATTTTATGTTTTAAAAATTTGTAAATTTAATTTTTTCTAAAAATTAACAAAACATAGCTGTACAAGCGTGCGTGTATGTATGTATGTATGCCACATTTCTAAATAAATGAAAGTCAAATATTTATGTAGAAAACTGTCAGATATTAATTTAGGGACGATTTTTACTTTTTCTTTTTTTTTCAATGTTTTATGTTGCTTCGATGAAAGTTTGGTTATTTGTGGTATTGTACATATTTGAATAATGGTAAAATTTTTGTAAAATGCTATGATTTAATATTCTACAAGTTCAAGTGCAAAAAATTGTTAAAAAAAAAATATATATACATAGATATACTTAGTACAATAGTATAGAAACATGTTCGTTAAGGCGCTAAGACCATTAATATTTTTCAAGCTTTTACTATTAAAAAGCTCTTAAAATTTTTATTTCCGCCTTTTTTTTTAGATATACTTTCTAACTATGCATACATATATACATATGTATATTATATTTACGAGTATGTAAACATTTTTGAGGATTTTGAAACACTCATTGTTTCTATGTATGTATACAGCTCTTGGAATTATTTTTGAATTACCTATACTTTTTCATGGGAATTAAAAAGTTTAAAAAAACTTGTAATTTCTTGTGATGCCATTAAGTTAAAAGCATTTACAAATCTCTTGAATTCCCAAATTCATGAAAATAAAATGAATATCTATTAAAAAAATAAATGCATATACTCGTATACTCGTTTTTTTTAAATAGAGATAAAAATGAGTTGGTTAGCTGGTTAAAGGGTAGTTTATGCATTTGAAAACTTCAATTTCAATTTTCTTTTAAAACACCCTATTAAAAACTTTGTAAATATTTTCAAGTATTTCTAAAATCAAAATGAAATAATTATGAAGAAAAACTGTTATATCTTTTAGAAACTTTTTTGAAACATTTTTCATGGAATGAATTTTAAAAGTGCATGATAAAAGCTGAATATTTAAAAAATTGAATTTATAATAGAATGAATATTTTTGAATTACATACCTACGTCTTTTTGCATGAATTAAATTTTCACAAAAAAATATAGGTACCTATGTACTTTAAAGTTTTTGTAAACATTTTGTTTTTTTTTCTTTCATCGTGCCTCATATTAAGTAAGTACATAAAAATATGAAAATTGAATCGAGTATGTAAGTAGATACATACAATACATAAGTAGATATGTATGTACTTTCTTTTTTTTGTTCAGTTGTGAATATATGATGAATAAAAATTTGTGAAGGAAACTTTCAAAAGAACAACAAGTAAAAGTTTTTTCTTCCTTATTTTCTTTTAATTGTGATTAAAAATGATGTTGTCACGGTAGCTTCCTTGTTGAATCTGTTGAACTAGAAAATTTAATTCAGTTTAAAAGTTGGAGTAAAAATATATGTTAGGTATGTAGTTTTCGGTTTGAAATAACAATACGGAAATAATTATGTGCAGATTCAATTTATATGATACAAAAAAAAAACTGTAGAAAAATTCAATTGAATGACGAAAACGAATGGTATTCTACATACAAGATTGAAAATGATATTTCATTACAATTTATATAGAGTGCTTCGAAGGAATTGGAGAAAAATTAAAATGGGATAAAAAAGAGGTCATCATTGAAAAATTATTCTATTGAGGTTTATCGGAAAAAAGTACTTAAGTACAACCACAACGTATGTATTGTACATTCACTGTGAGATGTTTTTTTATGTCTGTTGCAAAAACAATCGATTTTCATTTTTGTAAAATAAAAAAAAATATCAATATTGCATAAAGTGGGCACAAATGAATTATATAAGTTTTTACATGTGTAATAATGTTTGACACTTATTGAATAATAAAACTAGGTATTAAGAAAAGAAGTCGTAACGCAGTGGACATGATCATATACAGCTCGTTTGTGGATTTCGTTCGATAGAATATTCCTAATATTTTGTATCTTTATCAAATAAATGCTAATAAATGGTTTGTGAATTTTATTTAAAAAATCTACATATAGTCCTTAATCTATAATTTTAAACAATTAATATACATTTCAAATTGTATCTCCAGTATCTATACTATGTATATGCATACAATTTTCAAACTTTATAAAAAATATTGTTTGTCTTAAACCTTTAAAAGACATGAAAATCTTTTTAGCATTCTTTCTATTTCATACTATTGTAATTACAACAGAATAGTAATAATTATCTTTTTATTACATCGTCTTGTATGTACAAAATTAATTTCTTTTGGTTTTGTTCAAATACAGTACCAGTCAACTGACAAAAGAACATTTTATACAACTATAATACATACATATGTAAATGTTAAGTATACGTATAGGTAAACTTTATAATTTCGACAACGACTACGAAGTTAAAAACCAATTTTTCATTTCATTTGAAAAACTAAATTCCCTGGATTTTAGTTTAGTTTTACCTGGCATGATGCAATTTGTTTGTAAAGTCCTTTATTTTTCTTAAATTCTATGTTGTTTTAAATAAATGACATTTATTTTCTTACTTTATGTTTATTTTGAAGTAAAACTATTAAAATAATAAATAACTTCAAAGATCTAATTTAAAAAATATACCAACGTGAATTTTTTTCTTCGAAAGGTACTAGACTACATACATATAAGCTGTAAAAAACAACAAATTAAAATGTGTTTTTATTTGTAAAATTACCAAAATTAAATTTCTCTTCAACATTGAATTAACATAGCAAGTCACACTTTATTCAAATATGTGTGTATGTATGTATTTTTACTTTAAAATTTTAATTTATAAATATTTTAAAATAAATAAAAAATAATATTCCACATATGATTTGTATGAAATTTTATGAGAAAATGCATAAAATTCTTTCTGAAGTTAACTATTCAAACTTTTATTTTTTTCGTTTTTCAATACTTTTTGATGAAACATACATAAGTAAGGTAACAATACCAGTTTTGATCCGTCATACCAGCCGATTTAGATGCATATGTCAAATTTCTTTATTACTAGAATACTCGTATTTATGAATATTCTGGACGATTTAGGTAGAAAGTTGAAGTTACTTGAAAAGTACTTGAAAATCACGCGAATAAATTAAATATTTTTGTTTTCTTTTTTTCTGTTGTTTCTACAAAAGGACATGGTAAATAATTACACACCTGATTCAAATTTGTCCATAAATAACAGAGATATAGAAAAGTTCAAGACTGGGATTCCATTTCATATAGATCTCCTAATATAAATTGTATTGTAAATTTTTCAACTTTGTATTTTTTTAAATACATATTAATTATTTCTTGTGAACGTTTGCTTAAAAGAATGAAAATTCGGAATAAATAGGCATTATTCATTGAGACACTAATATAACATGTTGACATGCTTAGATGACGCCTAAATGCATCTTTTCTTAACCGTACTTTTCTTGAAATTTTTCAATTTTTGCTGTACACAAAAAGATTTTCTAATTTGTATTTATTTGTTAATAATAAAAATACTTTTGGGTTTTCAGATCCTTAGTAATTTTCTTTTACACTAATCATATCAATTTGGATAGGTCCTACATAACCAAATCAAAAAAAAAAAAAAAACTCATGAGCGGCTTCACACTGGTATCTTTACCCAATTTTTAAAATTTTTCAGTATGTTAAGTTAAGAAGAAATAAATAAAATGAAAATGAAGGAATTTTCTTTAATCTTAAGTCCATATAAACAGTAAATATACATTTATGTATATTGTATATATTGTGCATTATATAACATTATATTGTACGAAAAACGTGGGGCGCTATTCTTTACACTTCTTACTATTAACTTGCACTACTCTTTAAACTTCTTACTATTTTATCTTGCGCACCATGTTTTTCGTTTTTAATCTTACAAGTATTTTTATAGCTATTAAAAATTCGCCATGACAAATTTTCAGGATTATCTGTATGGGGTTGAGAATGTGTATGTGTCTAGGAAAAATTATTTTATACTTTTGAGTCCGTTTTAAAAACGTTTTATATTAAAAAAATTTTTTTATTTTAATTATTTTTTGCTTTTTAGTCTTATGTGAAATTTGTCAATCGATTTTATTGATATTATTTTATATTAAAAAACAATATAAGTAAAACTAAAAAAGTTTTTTTAATTTTAAAAAACAAATATATTTGTATATACATATATGTAAAATACAGTCGCTCTCAAAACATTTGCAACTGAATAAATTTAACGTGTGTAGATATATATTAAAATTGTAAAATTTTTTTACCTATTTAAATAATTATATACTTTCTTGGTATATTTTTGCCGAATGTTCTTTTCCTTTTTCTTTTTCTTGTAATAAATATATTATTTTATATATACACGTTTGGTATAGGTCATTGAACACTTGTTTAAAATTAACAAATTTTCAGTATTGTTGAAACCAACGACTCCTATAGTACCAAGACTTAATGCTCAATTTTATTTTATTGTTTATATGTGTTGGAAGTACCAAATTGACATCACAACTTATTGCTTTTAATCAATCATAACTAAGTTGTGATTAAAGTTACATGAAAATTATGTTCTAATGAAATGTAGAGTAGATCCTTAGCTTTATTTTCACCGAATATATTAAATATCTATGAGCAACGTAAATCAAAGAAAAAACGTGATAAATATTAAGTAACATAAAACTGAGAATCAATTTTTCCTTAAATCTCCCAAATTACTAAAAATATTAAATTATAATGTTCCATAAATTTGTAGATTTTTATTAAATAAACATTTTTCCCAAACATTGTTATATTATAAAATTAATAGAAATTGAGTTTATAAAGAAAAATGATAATTTTTTATTAAAATCACAATTATCTCTCTCATTTCTCATTTTTAATCGCCACCTCTGAAAATGTAGTACCACTTGAAGAATTTTTTTATTCATTTGTTTATTTTTTCTTTCAAAAATATTACTCATAAACAAAAAAAAATTTTTCAAGTGGTAGATACTACATTTTCAGAGGTGGCTGTTAAAAATGAAAAATGAAGCATACTAAAATATTTTTGACTTGAAAATCAGAGTTTGCTTAGATTAAATTTTAGTAAAGAAAAATTAATATTTTATTTGTTTTAGACCAAATTTGAGGATCGAATATCATAAAAAGTAAAATCTTAAAACTTTCATTAGCGATGTAATATTGCATTGTCATGCAGTTCTGAGCTATGTTGAAAGTTTCAAGTCTCTATCTCATCAAAAAGTTGGTTAAAAATTAAAAATCAAAAAAAAAAAAAACATTTTAAAATAAAAATAAAAGAAATAAAAGTAAACCAACAAAACATAAAAATCATGTAAGTACCTACATGGGTTTTCGATGTATTTACTATATATACATATACGTATGTACGTGTGTACCTTTTTGTAACATTATTCTCCGTTTTTTATTTTAAAAAAAAACTACAATCTCTTGATCCCTTGAAAATGAACTTGTAAAAATATCGGTTTAATATTGAAAAATAAAAATATACGACTTATGAGATTGTGAGATTTAAAAAATAAGATAATAAAATTTTAAACAAAAAACAAAATGCAATGTACATAACATGTTTGATATGCAAAAAATGGTGTTCGATTGTGAAAATGTGAACATTTTCGATATAAGTATTTACATAGATATTATATATTTTTTATCAAATCAAGTAAATCTCGAATTTATTCTCATCTTGGTTTTCATAATGTGATTTCGCTTTTCGGAATTTTTTTTCGAATTCTCTGAATTTTTTTAATTTATACTCATAATTTATAGTTTTATTGAACTGTTGAATAAAATAAAAGATTCATGAAGATAGAAATTTAGATATACAAAAAACTGAGAAATCCATTTTATTTGAAAAATGTTCGCACAGCTTTTAAAGTTTTCAATTTAAGAAATTCTAGAAAAATAATATAAATTTTGAAATAATAGACTAATTTTACAAATTTTTTGTAAATTTTATATATTATTGAAATAAAAAAAAACCTTCATAGTTTTAATTCATCATTTGGATAAAAGATAAAATTTATAAGTTTGGTATATTGCTTTAGTAATCTTTTCAAAAATTATTGATATAAAAGTAATTTTTTCAAAATAAATATAGCAGTCCAAAGATTTGTTGGAAAAATTTAATGTACTCGTATAATACTTAAGTATAGTATGTATTATGTATGTATATATGTACTTTGCATTGAAATTTTGCTAAAAAATGTACACATTTATGTTTTCTATTTAAGAGGCTAAAATTACTTACTCAACATGCATTTAACTGGAAATCCACGTAAAAATTGGCTTTTGGTTTGATGCATCTAAAACTGCTAAAATATTTTGGAAACATTTTTTATTAAAACACTTCTAAAATGTAAGAAAAAAATCGTAAAAGATGTTCTTTTTTTAAAAACGTTTTTATTAGCTTGCTTTCTTGTCTGTCTGTCTGTTCGGTACGAAATTAAAAATTGATTTTAAATCAACTTTTTGATGAGAAAGAGACTTGAAAATTTATACATACATAGCTCAGAACTGGATGACAATGCAATATTAAATGAATGTAAATTTCGCATATAAATTTTGGAACTTTCGATATCAAAAATCAAACTATTCATACTTCATTTTCAAACCGAAGTTTTTAGAAGTGTCAGTGTCAGTGAACTGGTTTTTTTTTTTTAGAAGAGAGAATCCGAAGTACATTTTATCCAAAAGTGAAGAGAAATGGATGAAAATTTTGTTGAAAGCAATTTAAAAAAACTATTTTTTTTTATTTTAAATTTTCTATACAAAGTATTATTATTTTTTAATGGAAAAGAATTTAAATAAAATCGATTAAAAAATTTCTCACACAAAACTAAAAAGCTGAAAATAATTATTTAAATAAAAAAGAATTTTTAATATACCACGTTTTTAAAACATCTGCCAATAAGTGTCAAAAAATTTCAGCTCCACGTATAACTTAAGCAGGTTAAACAGCATTTTTTTTAAGACATAATTTCAAATGAAATAAAAACTCGATTTTGAAAAATTCAATTCAGAATGACCTCGCAGAGTGTTCGAAATGTTTCAAAAAAATATATAGATATTGCTTCTTTAATAAAAATATTTAAAATTTCCACGAAAATTTCCACTTAATTTTTATTTTCAAATTAAAATAAAAAATATTGTATTGTGAAAGAAATGTTTAAGAAATATTTGAAAACTTTCAAAGTAAATATTTTATTTAAAAAAAAAAATATTGTTTATATACTTAAAAAATTAAACTCATACACAACTTTACTCGTTTTTTAATTTTAAAGATTTTAAGATTCATTTTTGATATTTTATCTACCATCAAATATATAAGCAAATAATATTTTGTGTCATCCAGTATTTACTTAATAGTTAGATTCAAAGGAAAACCATTCCATAGTTCATTCAATATTTAGATTGCTGTTGAACACGTTGCAGGACATGATGCTCTTCTTTGCATTTCAATGTTACTAGAACAATTATTGTACGTATGATATTTGGACGAAAAATGAGTTACCTAAAATTCAAAAAAATAGTGTGAATAGAAAGGAAAAAAAATTAAAAATTGAAAAAATACACAGATTTATATTTATAGTATATTTAATAAAATAAATACAATAGCTCACAAAAGTACATTATGGAATCGTTTAATAATAATTTTATAGAGAAATATGATTATTTCTCAGGTTTGGCCAACTGTCATGTATATTATTTAAATATTGATTATTGAAAATATATAATCTGAGGGAATTTAGGTTAACTTATGTTAGTCCCGTCCCGACTCACACAGATATGTTGCAACATTCTAAATTTTTTTTTATACAAAAATTCAAACAAAATATATAAAAAATCGTTTTTTCTTGTCTTTTTACATGTTTTTAATATATTTTTTATATAATCAGAAGTATCTCGATTCACTAAATGTTCAAACCTAAATTATTTACTAAACTTAGGACTTATTGTTAAACCGAACTCACTTTTGTTAAAAATGTTCGTTTTTTAATTTTATTTAAGAAAAGGACTTTTCCATATAAAAAACACCGCTTTTTAGATTTGAGAATTACAGCACGTAAACCATATGATCTATTGCATATTATATTCATAAAAATATTTCACAAAAAACGTTTTTTTTAAATACAAGTGTCATCTATACTACGATTAATGTCTTTCAGGAGTCGGAATTTTCGTGGTATTGTTGAAACTATAATATATGGTATTCATACTACATGTCTGATGTCTGTCTCTACTTTAACAAAATATAATCGAAGATATCACGTGCAAATAATTTTGTGAGTCCCTGTACATATAATGAATTATATTGTAATTTTTCAACTTGAATTTAGTTTTTTAACAAACAAATTTATGAAATGTTAAAGTAGATTTTTTTTCCAATTTTATTCGACTTTACAAGTTTTATATACATACATATACATATGTAGTATGTTTATGTACATATATATACTACATGTGTGTATGTATAGGTATAGGTATGTATGTATATCATGAGCATAATTTGCGTAAAAATAGGTATAATTTGAAAATATGATTTTCTTAAATAAAATCTCGAGAATTTTCACATTCATAAAATTTTCAGAATAATGAATACTTTATAGCCATTTAAAATTTAATTAAAAAATACATTTTTTTTTTTCGTTTTGTGTTTTTGTGTATTTTTTTTCTGAATTACGATCGAATATGTTTGGGTATTTCTATTTCCAAATATTTTACGGCAGAATTTTCATATAAATTGTGTGTCTATCGATGAAATTATAAAAAGCTATAGCCTATAAACATACATATAACAACAAAATATTATAGAGAATAAAAATAAATAGGCTTATGTACACAATATGTTACGAAAAATAGAGTTTTTGTTGTTTCTATTTTTATACAATAATGTGGTAATTTTCAATATTATTTTAAATTTTAAATATTTGTATATTATGTAAACAAAATAACAAAATTATACATCATATTATGTACATAACTTTTGTTTGTTTATTTTAAACAAGAAAGAAAAAAAAAGCGTTATTATAATTAAATGATTATTTTATCAAATTGTTGATATTTAAACACAACGATGGTGATGTAATTAAAAAAAAAAAACAAAAAAAAAAAAAAACAAAAATACAAGTATCGTAAAAATGTTTTCATGGATAATTACTATTTTTTTTAAAATTATTTCTCAAATTAAAAAAATATAGTAAAATTGAATCTTTTATTATGTATAAATTTTTCTCATAAAAATGTGTACTTATTAATGTGATAATCATTAAAAATTATTTTCCAATTAAAAGTTTTCATATTACTTAAATAAAAAATAGATAATAATAAATATACATTATACATACATGTATCATTTTGTTTTTACCTTTTGGAATGCTTTACGAAAATTTTCCGATAGGAATGCGTACAATAATGGATTAATACATGAACTTGTATAGGCCAGAATTTGTGCAATTATTTGTATTGTTAATTTAAATATTGAATCCACTTCATACAATCCAAGACTTTTTAATACGAGAATAACCTAAAAATAAATAAATTTTAATTCAAATGTAATTAGTTTATACTGGTATAATATGTATTTGAATAATTGTTACGTATTTCAGTAAATAAAGGAAAAAAAAAAGATTCCATGTGTGATAAAAAAACACATACAAAAAATTAATTAAAATCTTATCAAAAACTTATGTGTAAAGCTGCATACAAAAAGGTAAATAACAAAAGCATTAAATGATATTAAATTATAATCATTATTTTATATATTATACTCATACATACCTGTACTGGAAACCATAATGAAGCAAATGCAACAACAACAACAATAACTAATCTTGTTACCCTTCTTCTACCACGTTGTGATTCACTAGATACTCTTATTTCTGAAAATCTACGCCACAATCGTATTATCATTTTAATATAAAGTCCACTAATTAATAATAATGGTAAAAAATATGATGTTGTCATGAATGTAATATGAAATGTTGCCCATGATAAGAATTTATTATCTAAAAATCTACAAGCTAGAAAATTTTGACCAAATGCATTGAACTCCTGAAATCAATTTATAATATAAAATTAATTTTAATACTTGTGTGTGTGTATGTTTAAGTTTTACAAAATATAATTTATAGTACTTATTTTTTTTTTCTTTTTTTGAATATTTAAGTACATATTTATAAAATATAAAATTTACCACAAGTCCATGCACAAAAGCCACAGGTACTGATATTAATAGAATTGCAGACCATAAACATAAAATTGCTAATTTTGTTATCCTTTCAGTTCTAATTGTTTTACTTGATATTGGATAAACAACAGCTAAAAAACGATCTAATGACATTAAAACTAATGTATATATGCTAGCATTAGATGTAACAACAATTAAATATTGAACAATTTTACACCATATATTCCCGAATGGCCATTTTATTGTAATATAATCAGTTGCTGTGAATGGAATACAAAATATCACAAATAATAAATCTGCAATTGTTAAATTAACAATAAGTAAATTTGTTGTTGAACGCATTTGAGGATTAATTATAACAACAATTATCACTAAACAATTTCCAATAAAACCGGTAATTGCAATTAAACCAAAAAATATTGGAACAATAATTGCAACAGTTCGTTGAATTTTTAAAATTTCATCATCATTTTGATCTAAACTAATATTCATTTTTTTAAATTATTTATTTTTATTTACTTTTCTTTTTTTCTTTTCAAACTTTAATTTAAATTACAAAATATGTTAAAATTATTTTCTTTTCTTTTTTTTTTTTTAATAGAACCGATAATCGTTCAGATTTTCCTGATTGTATTTAAGAATTTTCATCTCGTTTTCGTTATGTTACAATATCAACTGTCGTCTTCATACACTTAATTCGAAAGTTTTTGAGTCCAAAATCGAAATAAATTTGTAACGTAGTATTGATTTTATTTTAGCAGCTTTTTCACAATTAAAAGATTGTTTTTGTTGTTTTATTTATTTTTGTGTTAATACCCACATGATGTTTATTTGTGACGCTTACATACCACACATACCAATATTTAGCGCCTCTCTTTATTATTTTATTTGTTTTTTTTTGAATTTTTTTCTTCACTGATTATTTTTAATGATCTGCTAACAAATCTATAAAAGTAAACTTTCAGGTATACTCCTAATAAATATTTATTTTATAAAAAAAATAGAATTAAATTTGTTGAAATAAATGTATTGAGAGAGAATAAAAACAACTGTGTTATTACAAATTAGAGTTATATTAGATACAAATCAAATACCTATGTTTCCATTATCTAGAAAAACAAAAATATAATTAATACAACAGCAAAAAGTATAAATCTAATGCACACAACAACAACAAAGAAAATTAATTAGTTTAGTTTTTCAACAGAATATGAATTCACAATGCAAGAAGGTGTACAAAATGTGTGTGGGTGTAATTGGAATAAATTTTTTTTATGAGAGAAACAGATAAAGCTAGCAAATTGAAACCATCAGTTTAACAGTGGGACACAAAACAAAATCTTTATTTGTTTGTTTTGAAGGAAGTAAAATAATCGTTTATGTGATGAATTTTGTGGTGTGTTAGTTAGTTAGTTAGTCAGAGTCAGTACTTCACTTCAGAACATATAATTTCGAAAAATAAAATGAATTCAATTACTGTAAAGGACATACAAAAGAAAAGTAATTATACTTATAAAATAAGGCTCAAAATCGTCATCGTACAATGTCGATAAAATATATGATGGTTTCATTTAGAAATTTTGATTTTTATTATTTTTTTTTTTTTTAGGAAAGGTGACGGCCCTATACCTTGACCATATAAACTAAAATACCCTATGCCTTGACACTGAAAAACTAATAAGTTAATTGTATCATTTATTTTTACATAGTCTAGTTGAAGACTGTATTTGTGAGCAAATTCACTAGATTTTTTTTAAGTTTCATAGGTTTAAGATTGTTTATGGTTTTGAGTTTCATTTATAAATAAAAAATTAATTATATGAACAACATTTTTATTGAAATATGTAGAATATAAGTATTTACCAAATAAATTTCATTTCATTTTTATGGTTTCCGTATTATGCACAAATAATTTAAAACACTTGAAGAAGTGTTTATTTTTCTAAATCTCAACATATGTATTAAAAGTTTTTTTTTGCGGAATCACTTTTTTATATTAAAAAAAGAAAGAAAAATTTAAGATCTACGTCACTGAACTGTACAAATTTCCATATGGCTTGCGATAAATAATAATTATTTACTCATAGATTTTTTTTATTCTTAATGGAAATTTGAGTGCAATTCACCTATATTTTGTACATATACATACATACATTACATGCAAACATAAATATTTAAATTTGGAATTCGAGAATTATTCAGTAAAAAGACATACAGATACAACATTTTCTGTTTTATTTTTAAATAGAACTGATTTCCTTGAATTGATGTCACAGTCATTGGTAACAAAAATATTTAAACATGAAGACGTGACACAGTGCACATAAAAAAATTGTCTATATTTAAATTCATTTTTATGAATAATTTTATTGATTGATTATCAAGTATTTTTTGATTCGAATTATAATTTGAAAAAAGGGCACTGAATAAATAAAAATTTTGAAATTTCTTTAAAAATAAAATTAGGTAGAAAGACGCCAAACGGTGCCTTGTCATAAGGCCGAACATAATAAAAATTTTCATCTGAAATGTAAACAGGTAATGGAAACAAAATTTAAGTTAAAGACAAACAATAAAAAAAATTTTACATGAAAAAATCTAAATCTCGAACACCGATAACAATTACTAACTTATGTAACACTTCGGTTCTGCCTAAATTTTAAAATTTTACATACAGTCACCAGCAAAAGTGAGAGCACACCTCTCTTGAAAATTTTCTTTTATGAATTTAAGGCCAATTTTTATTTAAATAAAAGACAATAATATATACTTAAATGAAAGTATGATATATATTTTATTTTATTTTATAACATTTATTGAAAAAAAATTCATATTCATTTAAAAATTAACAATTCAATTCAAAAAACCCGAATATCATGTTGCAAAAATAAGAGCACACTTTTAAATTATTCTAATAATTCCAGTTTTTTGTTTTATTATGTCGATAAAAACATTTGTTTTCTGTATAATCTAGTGTGTGGTAGTGCACATTTACATTTTTAGAATAATTTACTTGCAGTTAGTTTAAACTAGTCTACGTTTTTAGATCTTTATCAAAATGAGGGCCGAAATAGCAATTGTAACAAGAAAAGTTATAATAAATTTATCTAAAAATGGTAAAAGTTTAAGAGAAATTGCAAGTAACGTTGGAAGAAGTGTTACTAGAGTACGAAAAGTTATCGAAAAATTCAAAAAATTTAAAAAAAATAGATAATTTCAAACGTTCTGGTCGACCAACATTAATAAACAAGAGACAAGCAAGACAAATTTTTAAAATAAATTAGAAATAATCAAAGTACAAAAGCTGTAAAACTAAAAAATAATTTCAACTTGGAAGTGGAGAACACAAACAAGGTGCTAAGAAATCAAAATAAAAACTTTTAAAACCCGTCAGTGCTGTCTTTTAGTCTTTTATTTAAATAAAAATTGGCCTTAAATTCATAAAAGAAAATTTTCAAGAGAGGTGTGCTCTCACTTTTGCTGGTGACTGTATGCGCATCAACGTTGAGGACATTTTTGTACACCTTTTTTCCCCTTAAAAAGTATGTTTTCGCTGGCCAAAATGTTCCTTGAAGGGTTTTCTACCAAACATACTTGGTAAAAATTGTTGAAATCCGTCGACTAGGGCAAAAGTTATACGGTAAAATGCAAAATGTCGGATCACAAAATTCAGGAATATGTATTCAAATTTGAAAACTGGTTTTTGGCGAAAATGTGCTAAAATTGCAAGAAAATAAATCAAAATACAGTAAAATAAAATTTAAAAAAATTATATATCTACAGGGTGGTTCACATAAGACTGAACGATGTAAAACACAAATAACTTTTGCAATAATTATTATTTTTTAATTTTTTCTACTTTTTATGAAAATATAATTCTTGGAAATTTTTTACACCAAAATATGAAATCTTATATCCCTCAAAATGCCCTCCATTCTCTTGTTGCACCATATTGGCTCTTTCAAAAACATTTTCAATTACTAAACGTAAAGAAAATTTCTTATTTCTGCTTGAATGTTTGTTTTAAGTTGCTGGATTGTCTGAGGCTTGTTTACATGAACCAGTCCCTTCAAATAGCCTCACAAAAAGAAGTCAGGAGCCTTAAAATCTGGCGAACGTGGAGATCCAGAAAAATCTGAATTTCTTGAAAATAGTCGATCACCAAAAAGTTCACGAAGAGCTCCATTGTGGCTGTTTCTGTATGTGCAGTATGGCTCTATCTTGCTGGGTATGGTAACTTGTGACAAATCACTGAAATTTTCGATGCTCTAAACAGAAACATTGAATACAATTTGTAGTTAAAAGGTGTTTTAAAGGAAATGAGATGGAAATTTAAAATTGCGTTAATATTAAAATGATAGACAAAATAACGTAAAAGAAAAAAGTTGGACAGATTTTATTTAAATAATTTAGAAAGAAAAGATGCAATAGGTAGTAAATTGAAGTTAATTATGCATTTAAATACTTTTCTGATTAGTTGTTTAAAACTAAATTAAAGACTTAACGTTGAAAAAAAAATCTAAATATGTAGAATTATTGCTTGGAATTTTGTAAACTCTTTTCAATTTTTAATGACAATAACACATGTTATAACTTATAACACATTACACAATATCACAAAAAAAAAAAACAATGTTAGAAAAAAATAATATTTGAAGGCCGAAAACGCACGAAAACCTTTGATATTTCAAAAATAAAAGATATAGGTACATAACATTGAAAAAAAAATCTTTCACTGAAGATTTTCATGCTATTACAAAAAAAATCTTTTGCAAAATAGTGATTGAGTAATGTGCACTAGAATATTGAATTTCATTTTAGGATCAAATTTCTTTGATACAAAATTATTATTACTACTAAATCTTTAGTATTTTTTTTTCAAAACAGAAAAAATCTACGAGTATGTAGCTTCAATAGAATTGTGACGGACAAATCATATATGTATTTAGTCAAAATGCACATACATATATATGTATGTATGTATGTATGTACATAATATGTACACATATGATCAGTGGCGAATTTAAGTGTGATGCCGCCCTAGGCACTGTATCATATGGCGCCCTTTTTTTTTTTTTTTTTTTTTGCTTGTTAGATAGAAGTTTCAAACGAAACAAGTTTTCTTTTTTTCTTGCTTGTTAGATATAGAAGTTTATATACTCTATTCACAGCAATAAAAAGAGGTTTTTTTTTTTTTTTTTTTGCTTGCCGCCCCTAAAATTTTGCTTCCTAGGCAATTGCCTTACTTGCCTAAGCCTAAATCCAGCACTGCATATGATACACACTTAGATAAAAAAAAACAATGGAAAAGCAAAACCAAACGATAACATGAAAAAAAAAACACCTCACCTTTGTTACAAACAATGAAAGTATTGACATGAATTCGTTACTTTCCTGAAAAATGTTTTTATCACTGTTTTTGAAAAGAGTATCCAGCACAGAATAGCTTTCAAAGTTTTCCACTTTAATCTGCCCACATTCTATTCCTTTGGTCACTATAGATAATACTCCTGTATCTTGAATTGATTGCTCCTCCAAACGCAAACCTCTCCATAATTGTAGGACAGTCAATGTTTTCTGACATTAAAGATTACCAACAAATTTTTCCAACATACCACGTATAACCTCTTTTTGTGTGTTTAATTCTTTGGCATTTAAAGAGGTGTTACTGCCATCAATCGGATGATTGGGACTTGCGTTGGCATTTTGAGTGAAAAATATTTCAAATACTAAAGCTTTAAGTGCTAGTACACTACACAGTTTAATGCCAGTATTAGCTAATAAATTGTTAATCACACTTATAATTTTTGGAATAGTTATTAATTTCTTATCATTTTGTCTTGTTAAAGCTACTAGAAATCTAATAACAGCCCATATTACAGTTGTTGCGTTTCTATTACCAAAAATTGAAAAACAAAAATAATAATGAAATAAACTATTTTCAGTAAAATCTTCCTACTAACCTTGCCACTCCAGTTTCAATTAATTCTAAATTTTTCATCACTTGTTCAAATATTATATTTTTAGAATCTAGAATACTGTAAGTTACATTAAATTCTAAAAGTTGTGACAAAAGTTCTAGAATTGGTGTTTGAATGGTTGCACTGAATTTTTTTAAACCCATTATTCAAAGAAGAAAAAACAAAAAAGAAATACAATGTAATAAAAAAGATTTATTTCCAAATTTTAAAGTCATTTAAATTTTTTACTCAAAAAAAAAAGATAAAGACATTGAAATGAAAAATATTTTTTTATCATTTATCAGTTCGAAACAAATAAAATAGATTTATTTCAAAAACACAACAGCAAAAATTCAAAAAACGATATTGTTGAGGTTAGTTTTTTGACGTAAAAACTTTTTTATTATTCAGTAAATACCGTAACGTTCTCGATATTCTAAGAAATATTCTATAATAAAATAATTCTCGAAGTAAATTCAAATTAGGATTATAAATTTTATTTTCAAAGTTGTTGATAGTATTTTTATTGCACGAACACGAACGTCATCATCTCCCAATAATTGAATGAGTTGTTTTAAAAAAGTTTCCTATTCAAATAATATAAAAAAGATTTTGAAGAATTTTAAAAAGAATAATTTTCTATAGAATGAAAACTTAATAACAAATTTATAAGAATGACATTTTATTTTTCAATTTGACTCTCATGAAATCGATATATACTATGTAGTCATATGTACTTCAAAAAAATTCAGTAAAAAAGTAAAAAAGTACCTCATAAAACGATCCAATATCATCTCCGTAATATTCTCGTATTATGTCGTATTCTAAATTGGAAATAATTTCAGAATATTTATTTTGAACAACCCAATACTTGTTGTCATGACACAAAATAAGTTGATCCAAAAGTAATTTCGGTGTTATTAACTTTTTATAAAAAGTCATTTTAGCACTTTCATTTGGAAATTTCACATTTTCATCATCCTCATTTTGATTATTGGAATTTTTCATTTTTGGTCTTAATAGTTTTTCGATAAAAGTTTCATCATCATCATCATCACCATTCTCACAATAATCATCATCACCAGTGTCGATGTCTGTTCCGTTCCAAACCATTTGTTTATTCAACAGCTTACAATAATTGAACATCAAAAGAGGAAAAAACTTTCAAAAAACTTCAAAACAGGTGAATGCTTGAACTACTACCGTATGAATCTCATCCCTCAAGCCCTATGATAATAAAATAAGAAAAAAGTAAAGAGATAAAAAATAAGAAATTTTAGCGTTTTTCAAATCAAAGATGTAACAGAAAAAATATACACAACAAGGAAATACGATAAAACGTAAAATGATTGCTCGCTTCAAGCATTTTTACGAATTAATTTTAGATTATACGTTAACGGTTTCATGTGAAAGGATTTAACAGATAAAGATACTTTTTTCCTTGGTAGTTTATTTGTTTGGAAAATTTCAAGGACATCCTTCTTTTTATGTTAACAACTGAATACGTAAAAAAAGCATATGGGATATGTGTTCTTATTAGTAAATCACAACTTTCAATTTATATCAACTTTTTTTTAAAAAATTGTCGTGCTGTAGATTTGAAGTTGTATTGTGTGTGTTTTTTAAAATTTAATTACAATCGTTTTTTACTATCTCTACAGTTAATGTAACAGAAAAAAATAAAAACATAAAAAAAACAGTATTTTTGAATGTGTACATCGAGAACAAAAGTAGGGATTCAAATTTGTTTTCATTGTGTTTTATTCTTCATGTTTTTGTTTTTTTTTTTATATATCAAATTACTAGTGATGGGAACTATCGAATATTTTTGACTATCGAATAAATGAATAATGAATAGTTTTAACTATCGAATAAACGAATAATGAATAGTTCAAACTATCGAATATATCGAATATATTCATTCTTTATTTTTACACACGTTATTGTAATTTTATATAGAATCTTAAGCATTTAAAAAAAGGAAAAAAACGTAACAAAATATTAAAAAAGACATTTTTAAAAACTCAACATAACAGAACAAAACGAAAATAAAAAGAAAAATAATGATTTGCAGAAATTTTTCAACTTATTCTAAATTATTGCTCAAAAACAAAAGTTCATAATTTGTGTTCCCTGAAAGGAGGTTTTGTCTACTAGAAACCAGTTGCCCGGCTTTGGAGAACAATCTTTCTGATGATACAGATATTGCTGTAACAAATGCTTCTTTTAAATGCAATTTATACAATGTAGGAAAAATATTTTTATTATGCTGCGAAAAATGTAAGGGATTTTCTCTTCTTTGAATATATTTGAGACTTAAATAGCGTTTTAATTCCACATTGGCCGAGCCCGAAACGAAATTAGTGTTTTTTCTGAATTTTTTTTCAATTTATTGTCTATAATACTATTAGAATTAACCTTTTCAGTTTCTAATTCTTTTCGGTGATTTTTTTCGCCAATATTTATCGTTACCTCGCATGTTTGAATTAAAATTAACGATATTATTTCTTCAAGAAGCCATTCTTGTGCTTTTTTTTGCATTAGCTTAAATTCCAAATGAATGCTTTTTTTAAGCGAGAATCGAGTGAGCCGTTTGTTAATTAATTTGTTAATTAAGTTAAAGACGGAAACGCAATGTGTAGCTGTAGTATGTAGTTCATGTAGTACTACAAGCTGTCAAAAGTACAACAGTAGTGTGTAGCTGTAGTTAGCTGAAGCGGAAAGCAGAAATTTTTCTACTTTATACTACAACCTCACGTCACAGCTACACATTGTGTTTCCGTCTTTACTAAAGTTAACTTTGTTACGAAAGTTAAAGAAAGAAAAATATGAAAGAAAATGTAACTTTATGTCAATTATTTGTTGGGTTTAATTCCAGTACATAAATATTCGAATATTTATCAATCATTCGAATACATCGAATAGTACCAATATAGATATTCGAATGAATATTTTTGAGCTGACTATTCGAACTATTCGATAGTACTATTCGATAGTTCCCATCACTACAAATTACCTTAATCAAAATTGCGAACAGCTTATTCAGACTCCATGGTTCATTTAATAAACATTTATTGTGGTTGAAAAGCAGCGATCCGTAGATGAAATTTCCAATAATTATTTGCACATTTCCACGTAAAATTGGATCACAGTGATTGTAAAATAATAAAATATCATTAACGAATTGTTTTTCACTTCCCGTACACAAATTTAATTCTTCTTTTTTTTCATTATGCTTTGTATTTTGTTGAACGATTCCAATAATTCCAATACCTCTAATTCGATTTGTTCGAAATAAATTTGATGATTTCGCCATTGAAGATATAAATTCAGATTTTATTTGATTGTTTGAATTTGTTCTGGACTCAATTATTTCTGATTTTGACAAAATTTGATCAATTCGGGTACTCAATTTAGAATTATCATCATTTGTACATTTCTACAAACTTTATTCTCTGATGCATATGCATTACATGTCATTGTTATTTCAGTACTTTTGGTTTTATGACAAATTTGATTTTTTATTAAATTTCTTTTTGTGGAATTATCGTCAAGTGAATTTATAACTTTCAATTCCAAAGTTATAGGGTATACCGTGAAATAAGAGCAAAAACTTCAACGCCCTTTAGCGGCAAAACCGTTGGGATTTTACCTCCTCCCCTCCTCCTTCAAAATCGCCGGATCACAACCCGATTGAGAACCTTTGGCTAATGAAAAAAAAACTTGGGGCAAACTTCTACCACAATAAAAAAGAATTATACAGAGTTATAAAACGTGAATGGAGAAAAGTACCAATAAAAGTTATTAATAGTATAATAGACTCAATGTCGAAAGGATGCTCTGCAGTTATAAAAAATAAGGACCATCATACAAAATAGTAAAAAAATAAAACATTTTCTTTTAAAGAAGAATACGTAGTTGCAAATGTTTTGTAACAGTAAATTTTACCGATAAATTTTTATTTTTGTTTTTCTTCTTTTTAGTTATAACTCGAAAATAATTTTTTTTTGCTAGATGTCAGAGAATAAAACGAAGAATAAATTTGTTAAAAAATATAACCTGGAATATTTTATTTTTGGCTCGATAATTGCATCTGAATGTAAACTATGGGTTCGTTCGATGCAAATGTTTCGATTGCAACTGTATATATCAATATGAAATTAAACCCATTTTTATGAATAATATTTTGTATAGATAAATGGAAACATGCACTTACAGCTTTAAAGTGGAATGCGAACGAAGTAAAAAAATTTATATGTGGTAAAAAAAAGTGAATTAAAACAATAAAAAAAACTACTGTGCAACCAAAAATTTAATAAAAAAAGCTATCATTAAGTTTTCTTGGAATTCGCGAATTTGTCAAGTCATTCATCAATTCGTGCATCGAGTGTTGTTATAATAAAGGTCCAACAGGTTCACCCGAAGGTGAGTTATATGGAATGGATGTGATGCCTATTCCATTCAGAACACTTCACATTGATCATCTAGGTCCTTTTGCTAAGAGTACGCAAGGAAATTGTTACGTACTGGGAATTTGCGACGCTTTCAGTAAATACGTTGTTCTAGCTGCAGTCAAAACAACAAAAACCAAAACAGTTATCTCAGTTCTAAACGAATTGACCATGTATTTTGGTTTGCCAACCACTATTGTCAGTGATAGGGGCACAGCTTTTACGTCAACCAACTTTGAGAACTTCTGTTATGACAATTCTATTCGTCACATTAAAGTTGCTGTTAGAACACCTCGATCAAACGGTCAAATAGAACGAGTAAATCAGTCAATTCTTCATTTTTTACGTACGACTGTTCAACAACCTAAATATTGGGATCAACATTTACGCCATTTACAATGGACCATAAATACATCTCGAAACTCCACCACAGGATTTAGTCCTACTGAATTAGTTTTTGATTTTACTCTACGTGATATCATATCAAACAAATTGGTTATGGCTGTTCAACAAGATCAAGAAATTTCGACCCAACCTATTGAAATGAGCCAACGACGAGAAAAAGCGAAAAAAAACATAACAGCAGCTCGAATAAAGTGGAAGAAACGATTTGACTCCAAACACAAACAACCTCGAAAGTATGCCAAAGACGATCTCGTTGTCATTGAAAACTGTCCAGCAGCGACAGCGAGGACCTTATGTTATAAAAAAGGTTTTGAGATTTGATCGACATCTGGTGGAAGATATCGGTGATATAACTGCGAGAAAGCGACGTTTTAGCTCAATTTTCAGTAGTGCCAAGCTAAAACCGTGGTGTGCTATGAGTCCAGAATTAGACTCACTTTCCGACAATGATGACAGCGATGATGAAATCGGGACGATTCCAAGTCAGGTATAGTCGAGCTGTCAACCTGGCAATGCCAGCGAAAATGACGAGAGCTAGAAAAGAAAAAGTATTAAAGAAGTTAATGCCGCCGCCGCCGTGAACAAGAGTAGATGTGTATTAAGAAGCAGAAGAAATTAAGATAATAGGGAACTGACTAGTGACGCGAACGACAAGTAATACCGCCGCCGCCGATTAATGGAAATTATATATATTAAGATTAATAAAGTTAAAGTGCTTGTAATCATTAGTAGCGTATAGTTTAGTCGAAACTTATATATTTTAATAAAAGTATTAAAATAAAATAAATTGTGTTAATTAGTAGTTTTTATTGGTTAGAAAATGGACACCCTGACACTATTGTTAGATTTCCAGTGGGATATAAAATTTCTTTTACTCTCATTGGAAAGTCTTCAATTTCATTATAGAATATTCGGTGTGGTGAAAAAAAATTTAATGTGTTCTTTGTTGTTTTTGCTTTAAGTGTTTGTCTTCCTTTTGTTGTCATTTTTCTTTTTTTTATTTGATTAATTTTCTAGGATTCGGCTGTATTTTAATAGGGTCTTCTGGTTTGGGCACCAATTTATTAAAATTTTTTATTTACTGGCCTTTTACAAATTTATTTTTTTTTCAGGAAAAATAGGAGACAACAGGATGGTGAGCTGATCTTGCTTTTTAAAGGTAACATCATTTTAAAGTAATTTTATTAAAATTTTATTAATGAAGTTCTTTTTCTTTTTCCAGGTTTGTATCAATATTTTAACATCCTAAGAAAACATAAATTTCAATTTAAATAAAACAAAATTTATCTAAATAATTTTTAAAATAAATTATTTTAATAAAAATTTCGTATAAAGATAAATTTTTAACAATTTCTAGTAAATTTTTACTACATTTTTGGGTAATCAATTAAATTTTGTTTCCTCTAATCTATAGAATTTCTAAATTTTATTTTATATTTTTGCCAATTTTCGTAGATTTTTAATAATAAAAATGAATACTGGCATCACTGTTTCGGATACACATTTTTATACTACATGCTATCTCTTTCTATTTATAATCTTTTTGGTACTCCACTTTCACACAATTATCTTACAATTAATATGAGAGAAAGAGGACCTCACCAATGACCTGCAGAGTTAATAGACTTTCAAGGTTAAAAAGGTCTCTTCTTCATCTAATCCAGATTACCAAATTCTCTAAACTAAACTCACCACAAACTTTAAGCAATCAGCTGATTGCAACATTTATTACCTCTGCTAATTTCAGCTAATTATGTACACTTAAGAGGTTAAGAGGCTCTTTTCTAAAAATATTTTGCTTCGGTAAAAATATTTACTTACATACATATATATTTGAAGTCATTTACTTCCGTTCTCATACTGTCACAGCAGTTTAATAACCAAATAAACTTTACGTAGTTCAATTCATTTAAATGATTCTTTAATTATGTTATTTTAGCTTACACTTTTATTTGCTTAGCTTGTACATATTATACAATAAAAGAATTATACTGTTTTGCCTGACTTGCATTGAATATTGGTTATTTTTCATATATTTTTACATATAACTTTATTATCATTTTTGAACAATTGCATTTTTTCTTTACACATTAAATGATTTATTATTTTTATTGTTGACATTGCTTAATTTTTGTATTAAGGAAAATCGATTTATTGAATAAAGAGACAGATTTTACTTAACTATGAAGTTGTATATTTAATTTCTTCAGAAATTTTCAACCATTTAAGTACATTGATACATAGAATCAATTGTACATTTTCATTAAAGTCTAAGTACAAGAACCTTAGACTCAATATTAGTTGAAATATTCCAAATTTGTTTCAACATTTGGTGACCCTGACGTGATATAAGTCTAACAACAACAACAACAAAACATTTTTTTCTCAGTACAAATAAATTCTAAACTTGCTTATAACTGTAAATCCCAACTTTATGAATCAACAAAATGAAACTGGCCAAAATCTCCAGAGAATAATTAATCAGTTTAAAGAGGACGTTACGTCAAAATCTATAACATTGTAATCGTTAAAGGATTTTTTGGAACGGAGGCAGCATGGGACTTATTTGAAACAATATTTGAAGAAGAAATACAGAAGAATCCATTAAATGTTTTCAGTTGAAAACAGTAACATATGGTACCAGACCAGTACCATACCTTACAACAAAATGCTTGCAAAAATAGGTTCAAGAAGGAGAAGTATAATACCCATTAGGTGCAAGGATTTTAACAAAGGACTTCTATGTTGATGATGTCATCACAGGGGCTGACAGTCTTACATAAGTAATTGAAATACAATAGCAATTAACAAAACTTTTGAAGGAAAGTTAGGAAATTCTAATCAACTTCAATGATTGCGAAGATCAACAAATAAAAACTTTGGAACTAACATGTCACGTGTCACAAAACGAACGGTTGCATCGTACATAGCAAAATTATTTGATTCATTGGGGATACTTACAATTAGTCCTGTCATTGTTAGTGCAACATTTACAAGAGTTATGGCAACTAAACCTAGAATGGGATGACGAGCTTCCAATAGATTTACGACAACAGAGGTACAAATTTCAAGAAAATCTGAACAAATTGGAAAAATTTCAAATTCCAAGGGGGGTGATGTGTAACAATATTTGTAAACAAGCGCAACTTCATACATTCGCTGACGCTTCTGAAAGGGCATATAGGGCAGCAGTTTACATACGATCTGTAGACAAAGATGGGCAAGTTAGTGTCAGATTGCTATGTTCAAAAACAAGAGTAGCTCCAATCAAAAAAATTACACTGCCACGCCTAGAACTCTGTGCATGTGAATTGGCTGTGGAACTAACAGAACGAGTAATAAACATTTTAGAAATGCAGCAAGAACTCTCATATTTTTGGACTGATTCTGAAATAGTACTGTCATGGATACACTAGTCCCCATCAGACATTCTTTCTAGAGGAATGGAACCTCCAAAATTACATATGCAACATCTGAATATACGGTCCAATCTTTCTTTATGGAACCGAAGATAGTTGGCCTGCTGAATTTAATAACAAAAAACAATGCCCTTTAGAAAGAAAACGTAAGGCTTTTACATTAATTATCTCTCCAGAAGAAAATAAGAACATAATTCAACAAATCAACCATGGAAACTCCTTCCGCAAATTACAAAGAATTATCGGCTATTTATTACGCTTTGCAAAAAATCCTAGATGAAAATCTCGTCAGCCTGACAAAAAGGCGATCACTCGTAGTGAAATGCAAGAAGCACTACACATCATAGCAAAATTCATGCAGCAAGAATCATTCGCTGATCAATTAAGGCAACTACACACAAATGGAAATGTTGAAAAACAAAGTTCAATGAGCTCCTTAGCTACATATTTGGACAATCGTGGCATTATTCGAGTGGGCGAGCAGACTGGAAGCAGCATCATTACCTAGCTAGCAGTAGGCACCAGATGCTTCTTCCATATCCTCATGAGTTCATAAAAATGCTCATGACGGAACTTCACAAGGAAAATGGACATATTGGACAGCAAGGATTACTTTCTATTACTCGAAAACATTTTTGCCGATGAAAGGAAAAACAGTTACAACGTCAATTACTCAAAACTGCATCACATATTTTAAGTCAAAACCTAAAACTCTAAATCAAATAATGAGTAACTCACCATCCGACAAAATACAACCAGCTCGTCCATTTTTGAACTCAGGGGTAGATTTTTATGGACCTATATGGGTGCATTTTTATACAGGAGGACGCAAACCACAGAAAAGTAATGTGGCTGTATTTTGCTGTTTTGCAACAAAGACAGTTCACCTAGAACTGTGGTGGTCGTAGCTGATCTCACAACCCATGCATTTATAGAAGCTCTAAAAAGATTGATGGGACAAAGGGGAAGATGTAAACATATATACTACGACAACGCTACAAAGTTTGTAGGCGCTAAAATTCAACTAATGGAATTTTCTTACTCCATTTACAATGAAAGAGCACAAGAAACAATTGTTAGCGCATGCGCATCAAAGGGAGTATAATTTCGCTTTATTCCTTTTAGGTCACCTTACTTTGGTGGATTATGGGAGGCAGCGGTAAAATCTGCTAAGCATATGCTTGTGAAGATGATTCAATCAGCAAATTTGTCGTACGAAGAAATGGAAACCGTCGTCATTGAAATCGAAGCTATCTTAAATTCAATTCAACTTCTCTATCTTCAGATCCCAACGACTTGTCAGCACTAACCCCAGGACATTTTTAATAGGCGAGCCATTAGTTTCAACCATAGATCCTGAATCACAACCAAATAAGGCGAATTTATTAACTAGATGGAAGCTAGTAACGCATGTAAAACAGGGCTTTTGGAATCGATGGTCGTGTGAATACCTGAACACATTACAATACAGGTATAAATGGAAAGAAACAACTCAAAATCTTCAACCTGGGCTACTAGTATTAATAAAGAAATATACGACGAATGGTGAAAAATGAATTACCATACAATAATGTAGATGTCGCTGTCGTTATTTAGTGGAATGCTACAAATTTCATTTGAAGCATATAAAAAAAACAGTAAATGAATGCCAAACATTAATACATGATTATTAATCAATTAAAAAGAAAATATATGAATGTCGTTCAAATATAACACCAGTTGAACAAGAAATAATTGATTTATGTGATGAAGAAAAAATAATATTTGTGCTAAAAATAAAAAAAGAAAATTATTAGTAAATGGTCAAGTAACTGATTCAGAAATAAATGATGTTCTTGATTTACTTAGTTCTTGATAATTCATCATTATCGAGAAATTCTAAAAATCATAAAAAATCATCAAATAATATAAGTAAACAAACAAAAAATAATAATACAGATTTAAGCCTTAATAATGAATCAACATCAATTGAACAAAATATAAATAATATACAAACAGAATCAAAAAATAGAGAACATATTGAAACAAATGGTAATGTATTATCAAATTTAAATACAATGTCAGAACAATTAAATAATTTTGTTAATGATGAAACATCAACAATATCAAATCCATCACATAATAAACTATTAGAAACACAAGAAATACAAAATAATTCAACAAATGCAGAGGATAAACAAACAAAATCAGAACAATCAAATTCAAATTATGAATGTTTAGATAAAAATGTATCTATACTTTATTTATCAATTAAAGTCAGTACAGGCAAGATTGGCATACTTTTCTATACTCTTTTACATTTCGTTTGTATAAATCTGTCTTGTGTGTGGGGTGATCAGATCTCAATTTCAATCGAGGCACCACCATCACCATACTCACTCGAGTTGTCTCCTACTGATTACCATCTTTTCAGGAGCCTAGATAACTTCCTGCAAAATCGTCGCTTTGTAGACCGGGACTCTATAATTTTGGTATATGACGAATTTTCAAGGAGCAGAACAAAGGGATTTGTTAAAAAAAGCATTTTCTCCTTGCCAGAGTGTTGGCAGAAGGCGATCAATGTAAATGGTGAATACTTTTTTATATAAATGTTACTAAACAAAAAATTACAGTGTTTTACTTTACTTTCATATGCAAATACTTTTTTTTAATTTTTTTTTTTATTTATTTATATTTTCATCTGTACAAAAAGAACATAATGTATCTTATACTAGTTACAATAAAAAGATTATAGCTTAAAATTAATTTAAAAATCTAACCTAAGAGCAAAAAAAAAAAAAAAAAACGAAGAAGAGATAGAAAAAAAAACATAATAATAATAATAAATAAAAAAATAAAAAATAAAAAAATAAAAAATAAAAAACAAAACAATACAAAACTAAATAATAATGATGTAATAAATTTGGTGCACTAATTGAAGATTTTATACTATTGTTATGTTTGACAAAAATTATATGTGTTATTACTGATATATACCATATATATTCAAATAATACTTCTTTAAATTTGTTGCTGTCGTACTGCCGTTTAATGTTGAGAGGAAGATGGTTCCAGAGTTGAATGGTCCTGATGAAGAACTGACGATTCGAGCAGTAGTATTTATAGTTGAAAGGTACAATATTTGAAGACTGAGAATTTTTAATGAAATGTATTTTTTCAAACAAATATTCAGGTAAGCAGCTTGTAAAGATTTTTCGCAAAAATAGTAAACACCTGAAATCAAAATATTTCGGGAGTTCGCATCCAACAATATTATTTTTAAATTCAGAAACATGTTCATATTTTCTCAATCCATATACGTAACGCACCATTGCATTAAATGCAATGTGAAATTTTTGCATGATTGTGCTGTTTGCCCTCGAGTACATTTCGCATCCGTAAGTTATAATGGGAATTGCAAGAGGCTTAATAAGCTTAAGACGGGGTAACGTAACGAAATAATAAGCAATAACAAGTACATAAATGAAACAAAATATAGCTAAAAAAAGATAATGTTACCAAATATGTATATATGTATAATATGTACCTATACATTTAATTTATACCGAAATTCAAAATCAAATTCGTATTGAGAACATAATTTTATATATCAAATAAAAATTTTATTAAAACTAAAATATAAAATTAGCAATTATGTATAATACAAATACATATTAGAAATAATATATTTAAATTTAAAAAAAAATTAAGAGTTCTGAATATCATATTATTGTAATTTCACACTTTTTTACAAACAAGGGCAATACTTAAAAATTCAACATATGCGGCAATTCTGAATTATCAAAATTTTTATTATTATTATGCGCATGGGCAACGAAAAAAATATTTTAACAAAACCCCCAAGAAAATATTTGTATACATATTCTGCTAATCTGCTTGTGTCTGTCAGTAGTTATTGAAAATGTAGAATTGTAGATGCGCCGTTATCTTCATATTTTTCTCCAAAATTAATTTTTTAAGGTAAAAAACATGATAGTTGTGTCCCGCTACTTTGGTTTCAAATGTGTAAAGTAGAGTAAGTGCGGGTATTGTGGTATACCATTTTTAATATTAACGATATTTCGCAAACAAAAACGTTGAAATGTTCAATATTTTATCATTAAATAACATTAATAAAAATATTAATGAGAATACTACGAAAGGTAAAAAACTACGATCTTGAAACATTGCGGATAATGTGGTACACACCCGGTGGGTAATGTGGTATAGCATTACACGTTACACGAAGTAATGCCTAATTAAGTAGAAATAATAATATATTGTTACAAAATTGGCCTTGATGAGCAAGAATAGAGAAAAATGGATTCAAAAAAAATGTGAAAGAAGAGAAATAAGGCGTCCGAGAGGGATTTTTTAGAAGAGAAGAAAAAGTAGAAAAAATATGGGCCGAAGTGGCTTATTGTGATTTTCGATTCGTAGGTTGATCGAAGAATCTTCTTCGATTCGATTGAATTTAATTTCGGTATTGTGAACCTCAATCGAACGAACCAAAAAGCGTTGCATCATACACATTGGTTACAAGCGTCATTATCGTGAATATTTTCTTGTTAAAACTATTTTTCATGTGTGAAAATTTGAAGACACATATTTGAATAAATTGTTTTAAGTTACTAATAGCATTTTTTTAAAGTCGGATTTAGCAAAAGTCGACTTTAAAAACTGAGTATGCTATTTTACAAAATATGTTGAAGATTTTAATTTTTCAAGTATGTATTCGTGTACAGAACTTCAATGCATACTCAGTTTTTAGAGTCGACATTTGTTAAATTCGACTTTAAAAAAATATTATTAGTAAGGCAAGTATTTTATTGTTTTGTAACAATTTTGGGGATTTCTGTGAGAAAAATTAATTTATGTCAGAATTTTCATAATATTCACAAGCTCTTCTAATTGCTTCTTATTACCTGTATTTTTCCTATTAAAATAAATATGTATAATTATTAAAAACACATTTGATTAGTATTATAATTACATTTAAAACATTGAAAGTTACATTTTTGTTGAAATATCCATCTTTTTTTTGCACATTTTTCGTATTAAAAATTGTGTTTCGTCAGTAAAAAAGTAAACGAACCAGCTGTTCGATTTAATCGAACAAAAAGAAAAAAATCGAAAAACATAATACCAAAATATGAAATCGAACGCTGTTCGATCATTTGACGAAAATCACAATAAGGGCCAAAGACTGAAAAAATGGGAAATGATGACATAAAAGGCAGTTTTACAATTTTAAAAAAAAAATTCTAACATTTATTATAGATAAAAACAGAATTTACAAATTTAGGGTCTATTACTAAAATTCTAATTACAATGTAACAAAATGAATAAAATTTAAATGGCAATAAAAAAATTATCTAAAAGGGGGAAAAAAAATGGCTATGGCAATAAAGAAAGATGTCTGCTAGTGAAGTGAAGTGAACCAAACTATCAACTGAGTGAAGTGAGTCGAACTTACAACTGAATCTGATTTACACGGCAGTGAGGAAAATCAGATCGAAACCGAGTCGGATTCACTGAATCAAACTGACTTTCGGTTGAGAAGAATTTACTAGTCGGCAGCACCGATGAATTTTAATTAAAGTCAATTATTAATTCAGACGCTGTGGCAACACTTGTTCGCTTTGACAGATGTGTCTATCAGTTGCAAAACGGATCTTTTCCATATTTTGAAAAAAATGAGTTATATACGTCATTTGAAAGGTCTTTTAAAAATCTACTTATTTACTTCACTTTTAAAAGAAAAAAAAAATACCTTTTCCTCTGTATTTTGATCGTCAAAATATGAGCTCAGTTGCAAAACAGTACATTTTGTCAAATTTCAGAAACAATTTTGCTTAATAACTCAAAAAAATGACTTAACATGACAAAGACCCCTTTTGCAACTGATAGACACAGATGTTTATTTAACCTAATTAGGTGGTTAATTAATGTAAACAAATCTTGCGATTTCGGTTTGATTTGTTTTTTCTTTAATTTTTCGTTTAAATTAATTAATAATTCGGTTACGAGATTAGATCGGGAAGAAATAAAGAAAAACGAGAGTTAAAAATAATGAAATTTGATGAATAAAGACCGCGAGTGAAGAATGTGGAAACAAAATGTGTGTAAAAAAATTTTGTTAGAGTAAGTTAAGTGAGGTTAGCAAAAAAATGTGAATAAAAAAAATTAGTAGTGAAAGAAAAATGTGTATAGAAAAAAAAGGTGGTAAGGAAAAATAAATTTACGTACCTGTGTTTTAAATGTAAAAAGTGTTATGAAAATAAGAAAATGATTGTGTTAAAAAAAACTGTGTTAAAAGTGTTATGTACATACAAGAAAGTTAAATTAAACTTGAAAATAAAGATTTAAACTGTTTAAAAAAATTGACTTAAAAAACACTTGTGAACTCACTGTGGCACCTTTTTAAAAAAACTAAACTTGTTCTCTATCGTGGGTGCTTGTTTTTATAGTGTTTAGTGAAATTTCTCGAATCTTCTCTGGAAAGTCATTGTTACTTTCCAATATGAGAGAAGTTATTTTCTATCTCATATTGGAGTTTCAAAGAAGATTCGAGATCTTCGAAATTTTTTGTGTGAATTGTGTGTATTTGTGATGTGTTGTGTTGTTGTTGTGAAAAGAAATTTGGATGTGTTCTTTGTTGTTTTTGTTTTAAGCGTTTGTTTCTTGTGTTGTCCTTTTTCCTTTTTTATTTTATTTATTTTATTTTCTAGGATTTTATGGCTGTAGTTTAATAAGGGCTTCTGGTTTGGGCACCAATTTATAAAAGTTTGGTGTTCAATTGGAAGTTTCTTTTATTTACAGCCAACAACAACATTTATTTGTTTACATTATTTTATATAGCTTAAGTAAATTTTATTACTTACATTTCTAACTAATTTTCTTGTCTTTTCAGGAAAATAGGACGGCAGGATAATTTCATGATCCTGATGTAAAAGGTAACTTTATTTTTAAGTAATTTTATTAAAATTTTATTAATGAAGTTCTTTTTTTCTTTTTCAGGTTTGTAACAATATTAAACATTTTTTTTTACTTATAAAATAAACAAAAATTATATAAAACTAAAAACGAAGTTTCTTTGATGTGAAACTAACAAATTTGGCATATGAAAATACATAGTTTCTTAGGAATGCAGTTTTCGTGATCCCGACATTCGATTGAAAAACTTAGGTGTCTATTGTGGTCATCGATTCGACAGTCGATCGAAGAACTCTTTTCGATTCGATTGAATTTACTTTTGGTATTGTGTAACGCAATTGAATAAGCCTAAAAGCATTGCCTCGTGTGAATTTAAATTGCATATTAATTTTCTAAATTATTGTGAATGATTTGTTTTGACATTTCATGAACTCATATGAATATTGATATTGTATAAATGTTTGATTTTAATTTTTTTATATTTTTTCAAAATAATAAAATAATAATAAATATTGTTCTAAATAGAAAAGAAAAAACAAATAACATTTCATAAAAGGTATAAATTAAGATAAACATTTCAGTTTAGCTGAAAAAAAAAAAACAAGTAATATTTATTAATTTCTTATACTAGAACTAAATTAAAATTAATAAATAATAATAATTATACTTACATCATTTTCAAACCAAAAAAATTGGACAACAACTTACAAAAAAGACTTTTTAACCATAAGATACACACGAAAATAAAACAACTACTGTCAATCGAATAACATTCGTGTAGAAAAATACAATCGAAACGGGTTCGATGTAATCGAACTTGCTTCGACTGCAATCGATATTCGCAATACCAAATTTTTCGATTGCCATTTCATCGATCGATTGGTGATATTCGCAATAGGCACCTTTATATAAAATTAAGACATACCCGTTGATAAAGTAGACAAACAGAGCTCAAAAAATAAAAATACAAATGCTGGAAAAACATCTGTTGCGACAGCAAAGAACCCCCTTGATTTTTTTTAAAGATATTTTCGTACGCCGCTGTATTTTTACAGACGGTAGTACACATATTTTTTTAAATGTTTAAAATCGTACATTTATTGGAAACTTTCAACAAAATATTCCAATAAATGAACTGTAAATTCCAATTCCGTTGCACACGCGCAACATAAAATTTAATCTTGTTTTGTTCAAAAATTGAACAAAGATTTTTGTACTAATCACATGGATTATGACAAAAATCACGCCGTTTCGAGAATAATCCCATGCATTTAATACAAATACATGAGATTATTCCATATTTTTCTCGAATATAATCTCATTTTCATATTCTCTATTCTTTTTATTTTTCATATTACTAGATTATTATGCGCTTCAGTGTATTTGTAAATATTTAAATGCACTATATAAATTCCTCACACCACATGTGATTTATTCTCATATAAATCAATGTGTATGAAAAATCTATGCTACCACCTGATCCATACAATTGCATTATGACCTGCTTACTTAAAGTAAGCAGCATAATGTAATACAAATTTTCAAGTGCACACACACCTAGCCAGCATCCATAATCTTCATACTCAAAAAAATGTATCAAATTCGAATAGTCTAGAATACTAAACGATGATTTGTATACCTGCACGTTATACATAATGACGATGAATTCGATTTAGGCGTGCAAACACTACCACTAATTAGAATGTGTACATGAATTAGTGGACCCATTTAGTACATGTATAAACAGCAAACTCGTGCATTCGTTTTTTTTTCTCTCTTCGGCTCTTGAGAGTTTCTAAGTATAGATGATAACTAGACATTCTGATCTGGACTTTTCATGAATTGAGTCGTTTTTTTTGTGGTAATTTGCGGATGGTGGAGTTTTTTTTATATAGAGAAAAATCGGATAAACTAAAGTTAATTTTTTTTAAATACAATATAATTTATCTGGTGATTTTATCTAGTATGAATTTTGTGATTTGTGGATTTAACAAATAATCAATTCATTTAGTGTTTGCTTTCTCTTGAAAAAGAAAAAAAAAGAAAAAAACGTAGTTTTTGTTTGAGTATTGTTCTTTATTAAAAAGATTCAAAATTTGAAATTTAAAATTAACTTTGGAATCATTATTTCAAGAAACTAGAATTTTATCACTTGCATATTACGCATCACATTATTTACCACAATTCATCTATAGTGTTGATACATTTTGTAAACGCAGGAAGATTAAAAGGAGAAAAGAAGAAAAAATATTATTTTGTGGCAAAGTAAAGAAAAAAGAAAGAAAAAAAAAACAATTCGTGTAGAATGACAAATTTTTTTTTATAAAAATTGGGTGAATCTGAATAAATATGTCTATATATATATACAAAACAAAGTCCATAAGTTTTTTTTTTTTCTATGAAGTAAAAAGTGAATAAATATTGTATTTTTTTTGGTGAGTCTAGATTTATCTATATTATTTTTTTTGTTATATGAAAAAAAAATTAGAAAAAAAAGGGGTTAATAAAGATTGATAAATAAATACAGTGTGTTAAATTAAAAAAAAAAAAAAAAAAAAAAAAAAAAAAAAAAAAACAAGAAAAAGAAAAAAAAAAAGAAAAAAAAACAACAAAAAAAGAAAAAAAAGGAAAAGAAGAAGAAATCAAAAGTTGTAGTTTATAGAAAATAAATAAAGTAGAGTAAAAGGAAAAAAAAAATATAAAAAATTATAGTTAACCAATAAATGTGCATTCAACGTACCCATGGGTACCATCACTGCTTGGAAGCATCTTCACTCAACCACCGTGGGACGACTTGCAGTCTTTTGTTTTAAATTGCGAATTTTTTTTCATTAAAGGCATCAAAATTTGTATGTACATATTACTATTTGATTCTAGTATGTAAGAATTTTATTCGAGATATTGTAAGAATCAGAATTCTCTAGTAGCAAAATTTTTTTTTAAACAGCCAATAAGATATCATAGGACAATAGGCATATATATATGCATAAGTACACATAATTGTATACTCTTGGTTATGAATCAAAGTAATAAGACTCATAGAAATGTAGGTTTAAACAGCATGCTGTGGTATACTTTCCTTTTTTTTTCGTTAGAATACCGATGTGGTTCAGATTCGATAATTCCGATATTGGCTACATGCCCTACCGCGCCTATTGTAATAGATTCAAAAATATGATTTTTTTTTACGAATTAGAGATTGTTTTTATTTTGTGAGTTCAAAAGACATTCCATTTAAATAACCAGAAAAAAAAAAGAACAAAAGGAAAAGAAAAAAAAAAGAAAGGAAAGATATTAAGAAAGAAAAAAAATAGATAATAAGAAAAAAGAAGAGAATTATAAAAAAGATTAAATCAGGTGAATTAAATTTAATTTTTTTTTGTTTAACGCTTACACATATATAAATATATATATATATAAACATTTGCAAAATGTAGATACATATATCTGGTTCGGATGGAAAACCAAGAAAATTTTCATTTTTTTTTGTAATTAAATAAAGTATGTAGTATAGTTTCTACGTAATCCTATTTAGATTTGCCTAATCTTGTATTGAGGATATTATTATAAATTAAATTAATACATAATATTAAATGTATAAATAATATACAATAAATTAAATTTGATTGAAATAATAAAAGAAAAAAAAAGAATGAACGACTACATTAAAATGGACTTCGGAGTTTAAATAAGAAAAAAAAAGGTGTTTTGGTTCGGTGAATCCTCGACGACGGCATGGGGGATGTTTGACTCCTGGCAATTCACTTTCCTTTTCCTCTCTCAATAAGATTTGGTTTTTTTTTTCTCTTTTTCAGAGGTTTGATGCCTTTTTTTTTTGTTGCATTTCTCTAAAAATTTTTAGTTGAAAACCTATTTGATATTGCCGGTCCTTTTTTTATGTTGTCGTAACGGACCCGCTTCCGAAATGGTGTATCCAAAGAACCCACCCCGGCTGAAGCAGCTGGAAAAATTGACCGGCTGGGTATACCAGGAAGCAAGTTTCAAGCTTATTAGTTTTTGTTTTCATTTAAAAAATTAAAAATTTCAGTTTCATTTTGAAACTGAAATTTCCGTTATGCAACATCATATGGCGCCCAACGGCAGGCACACCTTCATCTAGTGTCTGTAAATTTCATTTTCTTTTCAGTATTTTTTTTGTATCTTCAGCTTCCCCGGTAACATGGAGATTTTCTGTTTAATGGCAACATTGAGCAGAAAATCTACCATCCACCCATCTAAAATTTTTTTTGTGTGAAAAATTCTCGTGGTTCAGTGACCGTAAGTCCGAAATTTTGGGACGGTGAAAATCCCGAAATTTCGTTGCGACGGCACTGACAAATTTTAGTAGTTTCAGTTTATAAAGGTAGTTCTAATTTCAATTACTTTTGTTATTAAATTTTGTAATTAACTTTATGCAATTTTCTTTTCGGTCTGAATTTTTATTCGATTTTTTTGACAATTCTTTTCTTTAAATTTCCCCGGTTTACTCAATTACAATTGCCTTTCGGTATTTAACAAATCATGTTCGGTTCAAAAGTATACCTGTTGAAATGACATAGTCGATTGTCAGGACGATTTTGCATGTGCAAGATCGAGCCTTTGCTCGCTATGTCTTTTCAACATCGCGTCTTGTTATATTCAGATCATTTAGTTAAAATTTATACTTTGAAACCTCCGACGTTTGTCACAGATTTTGGGGCATAACCCGAAATGCTGTTTGCACGCGGTAGTGTTTCAAAGTATGTATACACATTCTTGTATGTTGAACCAGTTTTATTTGAGAATTTTAAAAGAAAAAAAAAAGTTTTGTAATGGCAATCGATGTCGCGCGATTGTTCGATTTGAAGTCGCTCATGTTTCCGGTTTTATTTAATTACACATGAGTGACTCATCAATTCATCAATTTTTATGAAATTTAATTGAATTAAAATTTTGAAAACCCCCGTATGTCCAGAATATAGTGGTCAAATACACAATCTGATTTTGAATCTTTTTTTTATTGAAAGAGGAAACCTTTGCTGTTGTTCCAGATTTTAACAAGGTGGAAAGTCGTTTATTTTGACCCCTCTCCACCCGCGTTGAGGTTCACCAAGCCACAACACCTAAATGAAAATTAGAACTAACATTTGTTTTTTTTTGCATGTTTTGATTTTGCATGTTTTTGCTAAAAATATTTTGACTTTTTATATTTTTTTTGATGACAAAAATACTTTGATTTTTTTTTTGATTTTCTTTAGAAAAAAAAAACAAAACAAAGATTTTTTTTTCTTTTCTTTTCTTCTTCCTGTGAATAGACGGAATAATCCCAAAGATATTCGCGTCCGCGTGTTAAAGTCTTATAAATAAAATCGGTTTTTTTTATATATATACATTCATTTTCGTGATGAATTTTTAAGTTTTTTTTTGCATTTCTAGTTTTTTTTTGGGTCTACGTCGAGGCGTAGATCTTTTAGCACCTGAAGGTTTGATCGCTGGTCTCGCGCGGCTGAGTTTCGCGTTGAGCCCCGATTTATAAAAAATTTTAGAATATATAGTTTTTTTATATAAATTCATTGATAATAATAATTTTGATTTTTTTTGTAAATTAAATTACATTGATTAGATTTTCTAAATAACAACAAATTTTTGAGTGTCTTACTTAATCTCGGTTCGTAATATTCGCGAGTGATTTAGTGTTCAATTCAGTGCCAATTTTACAGTTTTTTTTGAAAAGGCTACTTAAATTCTGCTAAGATGGATCCCAGCTACCTGGACCAACCAGAATTTGCTTACGAATGCCAAATTAGAAACATAGATCCTAACCACCAGGACTCTCTCAAGACCTTGAGCGATCAGTTGGCCGCTGAAGCCGATGGACTAGCTGAACGAGCTGACAAGATTGTGTATTCTTTAAATAAGGAAATTGCTGTTCTACGTAGCCAGGCGGAAGGTTTGATTAATAGCCTGACTTCACAAGACCTTACATCCGACACTGATAAGTCTTTGCGTGTGCAAGCTAAGCTTTGGCACCTGCAACATCGTGTCGATCGAGTTAAGATTAGGAAACCTGAATTCGAGTCAGTCAAAGCCATCGATGACGTTATAAAACACGGATTTCAACTGTTAAAGCGCGCCTTGAGAGCAAATGATGCAGAATTAGGAGCGGTAGGAGGAGATTTGAACGTTTTGAACTTCGACAATATTCAGTCTATTGTGAGGAGTACCCCTGCAACTTCTATAGAGAATCTCAGCATCATGGGTGGGAAAGAATGACCTGCTGTTTTAAGTTCCATTCCTTTTGTAAGACAAAATGTTGTTAATGTTCAAAATAAATCTAAAAATAAACAAACAAAATCTCTGGCTTTCAATATCCCTTTTTCCAGCAAATCATCTGTAAACTTACACCAACGTGGACACGATATCGCCTCGCGATCTTCGAATCGAAATTTTGAAAACTTAAATTTGTCTAACACAACTCGGCGTGACATTGATAAGTCCAATTTCAGATTAAATGCTTCATTACCAACCACAACTAACGATTTTTCTCCAGTTGTTTTTGATAAACCCTATTCTCAAACAACTCAAAATATTCCGATCTCTTTTAATAATGATTTTAATCGAACAAGACAAGCAGCTAATCCTCAGCTTTCGAGCTTGCATTTTCCACAATCGCGTCCTGAAGTTTTCCTTAATAATACTCACCCAAATCTCGGTAGTACGCCTTTGTCAGCAAATAATACACGTTTTGGCTCCGCGCCACCCTTTTCCCAACAACCTAGACGGTTCTATAGGTCCACAAGTCCTCTGAAAAGATGGAACTTGTCCTTTTCAGGTAGTCGCGTTGGACTACCTATTGAAGAATTCCTGTTCCGTTTAGAATCTCTAGCAGTTGCTGACAAAGTCTCTGAAGATACCTTAGCTGCGCATGTGAATAGATTTTTGTCCGATAAAGCTCTGACGTGGTACTGGCTTTTCCGTCGTTCCAGTCCGCTTGCGACATGGCGCGATGTACGACGGGCATTGCTTGACGAATTTCGAAGTCAGACCACCGATTTCGAGATACGCCAAACAATGTTCGCTCGTCATCAAAAGCCTGGCGAGTCATTTAGCGATTTTAGATTGGAGATGCAGGGTTTGGCTTCACGCCTGAGGCATCCAATGAGCCAGCAGGAGCTTATCGACATTGTTCGTCGGAATATGAATGCGAGATTGCGTAATGCCCTTCTTCTACACACCGTGAACTCTCTTGATGAATTACGAGATCTTGCACGTCGTTTCGAAAAGTTGTGGTCAGAAACTGAACTCCGTGCTAGAACGCGCAATGTTTCTGAGCTTTATAATTCATACGATTCATGTGTTTTCGATGAGATACCTCATCAAAATTTTTCAAACTCTTACGATACTTCTTGTGACCTAGGTCACCAAATTTCTCATATGTCTATTAGTTCACCCCGAAATTTACATGAATCAAATAATCTTTCTAGAACGGACTTACCAATGTCGAACGCTGATGTTTGTGCCTTGAACAATTTAAACACGGAAAATTACATCTGTTGGAATTGTGACGCAAAAGGACATTCTTTTAGAGAATGTACTGTGGCCAAACGAAATTTATTTTGTTACAAATGTGGCCTCAAAGGTGTCATCACCCCAGTTTGTAAAAATTGTGCTTCGGAAAACGGAGTGTCAAACGTTTGCACTCCGGGGCACCGCGTTTGATACGTCGTTTCCCGGATCCGAAAACCCCGGCTACATCGAAAAAGACAACTTAGAATTGTCTGGTGTTGCCGATGGTTCTCTTGTGATGGACCGTGGGCCTGATTTGAACCAAGTTTAATATAGTATGATCATGAAAGAAAGTTAATTGTCCTGTTAGAGGAGATGCTATATTTTGTAAACCTAAATTGGCTCATGTTGACATTTGTTATTCTAACAAAAGTAAAATACTTTATATATGGAGCTTAAATCCATTGCACTAGTCTGCCATATTAGAAATTAATTTATCATTTTTGAACAATTGCATTTTTTCTTTACACATTAAATGAATTATTATTTTTATTGTTGACATTGCTTTATTTTTGTATTAAGGAAAATCGATTTATTTAATAAAGAGACAGATTTTAACTATGAAGTTGTATATTTAATTTCTTCAGAAATTTTCAACCATTTAAGTACATTGATACATAGAATCAATTGTACATTTTCATCAAAGTCTAAGTACAAGAACCTTAGACTCAATATTAGTTGAAATATTCCAAATTTGTTTCAACAACATACATATGTATATGTCTCGATGAGACCTGTCTATGGTATCCTTTTGGTCGGTGATAACGGAAACATCCTGTATACATGGTACTGATTTCTTTTTTTACCTTATAACTTTTTACCGGGGTACGCTAGGCTCATATACTCTTTGCAAAATTGTAGAAGACCTCTATGTCTTTCCATCAGCATCTTACATGCCGCTTTACATCTTACTGTACAGGAGATATAAGGCCTCATTTATATAAAATTTTATCATTTTTCCACCTATTTTTCGACTTTAACCCTAATTTTCTCGAAAAGTGCTCGATATTAATTGATTCTGTATCGATTTGCTATCTTCAGTTTTTTCGAAAAATGGATAATTTCAATAGCAATAAAATGAAAAAAAAGAAGACAAGAAAAAGAAAAATTTCGATACACGGGGTGCAAAAAAAGTTACAGGCGATTATGTATTGAAGGTTTTGTTTAAAACTAATAATTTTGAACGCCCTCTAGCGTCAAAAATAGACACGATAGAAAGTTTCACTATAGTATTTTTCTTTTTGGAAGTCAGTATTGTGCTTATGGAGGCAGTACCCGATGAGTTTTTTGTCTTGGTAACATTTAATTTAAAAGATTTCCCTCGATTGAAATTGAGATCTGATCACACGAGACAGATTTATCAAACGCAAAGTAAAAGAATATAGAAAAGTATGCCTATCTTGCCTGTACTGACATCCAAAAAGAAAAATAGTATAGTATAATTTTTTTATATGAAATAGTCCAGGAAATATCGTGGTATTACTCTTACAGTGGCTGAGCCAGTAGTATTTTTCCGGGTGTTCAGATTTCTAAAAGAAATGAAAGTTATATTTTGTTTCTATTCAAAATAATTTAAAACACGAGTTTCCACTCCACCGCACCCAAGAGGTATCGCTGTCAGAGCGTTAACGGATATAAAGTGGTCGGTTTCCCTAAAGAGAAAACTGTGTAAAAAATAGAAAGAAAAACTCAAAAATCCATTTAAAATTTCCAATTTTCTCATTAGGCCTATCCCACTTAAACAATTTAATAAAAATATATGTAACAAAAAAAAAATAACAAAAAAAAAAAAAAATAAATAAAAAAAATAAACAAATATAAAGTATAAAAATTTTATTTTATGCTGTTCATCATCCATGTAATTATTATTCTAATTGTAAAAGTCATTTCGTTAGTTTTAGGTTTTTTTTTTGTTTTATTGAATTCATACTGAAATACCTAGTTTATTTTTAATTATTTTTATTTTCGCTTGGAAATTTAAGGTGAACATTTTAAATTTTGCCATGTTTAATGGCATCAGGTAATATTTTCTGTGGAATTCAAATCAAGGCTTGCCGGTGTTATCAACATTTAAAAAAAAATTAAAAACAGAAAAATATTTCACTTGTCAAAGTTGAAAACATATTAAAATTGAGTTAGTTTTAATTGTGATGAGCTCACTTTGTCCCACACTGTACACTTTCTGCCATTTTTTCAACGATTTTGAATATTTTCTATCTAAACAATTATTTAAACCCTTTAAAAACATATTTCTAAGGAAACAGAAGACACAAAAATTGTAAATTAGGCCATAATTAAAACATACATTCTAGGAAAGATTCAGGAAAAAAAGCAGATTAATAAAATATGTCTGTTGTTCTAGTTTTTACTAAGGCGCTTTAATTTTTTCGAAGTAAAATAACAATATGTACATATATGCAATAAGCCTTACTAATAAACATTTTTTAGTTTTAAAACTAAAATAGTTTCGGCTTGAAAATCAGAGTATGGTTTACAATTTTTTTATAAAATGGAGAAATTCTCACTCTGATTCTCAAGCCGAAACTATTTTAGTTTTAAAACTAAAAAATGTTTATTAGTAAGGCCCAATAATAAATTTAAAGCGGCACATCATTTTAAACCTCAGAATTATTCTTACAAGAACATAAAGTCTTATAAATTTTAAAAACGATTTATTAATACATCCATTATGATTATATTTATGAAATTTAAACAGATGTGAACATTTCGTAAAAGATCTAGAGTAAATAAAAGATACGCACAAACACTTAAATAAAAATTATATAAGATATTATAAAATTAAACAAACATATAAAAAAAATTTAAAAATACACACATATGCATATATTATGCATTATGTTTATCAGTTTATCAAACATACACCTAACATGTGAGAATTAGGAAATAAATAGTTTTTTTTGGAAAGATTTTCAAAATTTATTTATCACTTCTATCACTTCTATATTCAATGTATTTTGTTATGTGGGCAATGCAAAAACTTTGTATTCAGCTTAGCAATAGAATTTATAATGACGTTTGAATATATGTATTGTTTCCTTCTTTTTCATAAGTTGTGTGTAATTAACATAAGAATAAATAAATTCACTTCCTTTTTTTTTTCGCTCAAGTATAGACGTGTTTTTAATTTCAACAGGTTATGGGCCCAGACACCCAGCCATTGTGAATTTTTTTTTAGAAATTTATATTCAAGTTTTTTCAGTACTTTGCATTGTGATTATTAGGAAATAATAATTGTGCGTATGTGCGGTAGATTTTGTGGAACGTTTTGGTTTTAACTACAGGTGGAATTGTAGTGAAAACGTAGATAATAATTTCTAGTACATACGGAGTTTTTTTTTGCAAAGGTGATTGATATTTGTATAAACTATTTCTTGTATATACAAATTATTAAAATGGACGAATCATTGAAAATTGAAAAACTTGAAGGAAGTGAAAATTGGACAATATGGAATTTTCAAGTTAAAATATTGTTCAATGCAAGTGATGTCTATGATGTAGTTAATGGGAGCTTGAAAAAGCCGGTTCGTGATGATTCTAAAAATGACGCAGAAAACGATGCACAACTACAGAAGTGGAAAAAAGATGACAACAAGGCTCAACGTATAATTGCAACAACAACAGGTCAACAACCATTGTTGCATATTATGAATTGTGTGAGTGCACATGAGATGTGGAATAAACTTGAAAGTGTGTATGAACAAAAAGCAAATACGAATAAACATCTACTTCAACAACGCTTCTATAGTTTTGAAAGAGACAAACAAGATGATATGGCTACACATATTTCTAAATTGGAATCAATTGTTCATCAGCTAAGAGATTCTGGAGAAAATGTGTCGGAGTCCATGATCATCACAAAAATTCTAATGACTTTGCCTTCAAATTTAATGCATTTTTTCTCTGCTTGGGAATCTACAAGCGAAGAACAGCAAACGTTAAGTAATTTACGAACAAGATTAATAATGGAGGAAGCAAGGATAAAAACCAATAGTGTTGATGAAATAAATGCTTTTGTAACTAATCGGGAATATGTTCGCAACAGAAATCGAAGCCATATTAAATGTTTTTTATGTAAAAATTACGGGCATTACAAACGTGACTGTCCAAAAAACAATGCAAAATAAAACAAAACAAATTTTAACTACAACCATGAAGGCAATGCTTTAGTGAAGCTTATTTGGCAAGTGCTTTGGATTCTTGTGACGATTGGTTTCTCGATTCGGGTGCTAGTAATCACATGACGAGCAGACGTGAGTGGTTTGTATCATACAAAACATTTGAAAGTCCAGTAAAAGTTCGAATTTGTAACGGAAATGAAAATTATGCTCACGGTTTTAGTGATATTAATATTTTGTCATACAATGGAAAAGAATATGAAGAAGCTTATTTATCCAATGTGTTGTATGTACCTGAACTTAAAGTAAATTTGTTCTCATCCAGTAGTACTTTGGATAAAGGTATAGTATTAAATTCGGACAAAAACAAATGTGAATTGCTTCGAGATGGGAAAATATCTGCAGTGGGAGTACGTCAACGTAAGCTTTTTAAATTATTTTTTAAAATTGTTCAAGAAGCTAAAATATTTAAAAGTAATGACGTAGAAATTGAAAAAGCCACTATAAATTTTTCTCAAAAAGAAGTGTTACCAGTTATGACTTGGCATGAACGTTTAGCCCATCAAAATATTGCTCAAGTCAGAAATTTTTTGAAGAACAATAATATTGATTTTATTGATGAGAAGAAGTTTTTCTGTGAACCCTGTGTGCTTGGAAAACATCACCGCTCAAGTTTTGGTAATTCAGAAAGTAAGACTACTTTTCCTGGAGAATTGATTCATTCAGATGTTTGTGGCCCAATGCATACAACTTCACTTGGTGGTTCACGTTATTTTTTACTTTTTAAATTTTACTCATTTTCGAACAGTCTATTTTTTAAAAGAAAAGTCAGAAGTTTTCACATGCATTAAAAACTATTTTCAAATGATTAAAAATCAAAAAGGATATGGAATCAAAACTTTAAGAACCGATATTTTTTAAAAGAAAATGGTATTGCACATCAAAAGACAATTCCATATACACCAGATCAGAATGGATCAGCTGAACGCGACATGAGAACCATAGTAGAAGCTGCAAGAACTATGATCCATGCTAAAAATTTAAGTACTTCATTCTTGGCAGAAGCCGTTCATACAACCAGGGGCGTTTTAAGGTTGTCGTAGGCCGTAGGCACTTTTGATTAAGAAGAGCAAAAAAAAAAAAACGTCAATTTGTTGTCTATGCACGGGGCCCCTACAGTAGTCTAATAAATTTTTTAACGAGCAAAAAAAAAACAAAAAAGGTCAATTATACTTTCGTAGGCCTTTGTAGAATCGTAGGCCCTAGGCACAGTGCCTATTGTGCCTATAGCATAAGACGGCCCTGCATACAACTGTGTATATTCTAAATCGCTCTGGAATTAGTTCACAAAAATTCAAAACACCATATGAAATGTGGCTTGATAAAGTACCAGATGTAAATAAATTTAAGATTTTTGGTTCAGATGTTTTTCTCATATTCCAAAAAAAAAAGAAAAAAAGAAATGGGATCCTAAAGCATCAAAAGCAATATTTGTTGGTTACGATGACAACGTTAAGGGTTATAGAGTATGTGTTCCTGAAAAACGAAGAATCGAAATTCCACGAGATGTTTTTTCAACAAAATTCAAATCAATGAAGTTAAATCAAATGAAACGAATGAAATAGTTATACATATTGATGATAATTATGAAAAAGATAAAAACACTGAACAACAAAATGAACTTTCAGAAACAAGAAATGAATCCGAAAAAGATAAAAACACTGAACAACAAAATGAACCTTCAGGAACAAGAAATGAATCAGAAAATGTAAACAATGATGAAGAAAATGAAAGTTTTAGTGATTTAAATGAAACAGTCGTAGAAAATACAACTGATCAGCAACGGCAAAATAATTCTGAGGATAATGACTGTACTTCGACAAAAAATGAAGTAAGGTACAATTTAAGAGTCAGAGAAGTGTTATTGCACAAATCATCAAACTTTGCATTATTAGAAGAAGGACATGCTTTTGTAGCGGAATGTAAAGATTCATCAACATTTAATGAAGCCGTGAATAGTGAAGAGAAAGAAAATTGGAAAAATGCCATGAATGATGACATAGATTCACTAATAAAAAATAATACTTGGTTGCTAGTAGACTTACCTGAAAATAAAACAATTATCGATAACAAATGGGTATATAAAATTAAATATGATTCTAATGGAGAAAAGCGCTTCAAAGCAAGACTTGTTGCGAGAGGTTTTACTCAACAGCATGGAATAGATTATTTTGAAACTTTTAGTTCTGTGGCAAAATTTACATCAATAAGAACCATACTTGCCATCTCAGCTGCTGAAAATCTAACACTTAAACAATTTGACAAAAAGACAGCTTTTCTAAACGGTGATATCGATAAAAAAATCTACATGAAGCAACCAGCCGGATTTGAAGATGGGATTAGTAAAGTGTGTCTATTACAAAAAGCAATATATGGTTTGAAACAAGGTGCAAGATGTTGGAATTTAACCTTCACAAAATTTATAAAATATTTCAATTTGCAAACCAGTAAGATGGACCCGTGTGTGTTTTACTCTATCAAAGACAATAAAAAAAATATTTTGGCCATCTACATTGACGATGGGTTGCTTGCAGTTACTGATGAACAAGATGCAGTTAAGTTACTTGATTATTTAAAGAAACAGTTCGAAGTCATATGCTCCAATGTAAGAAATTTTTTGGGATTTGAAATACAACAGCAATAAAATGGATATTTTGTCAGCCAGAAGCGTTAAGGTGGAGTTTCAATGCACGCGTTTGGAGCGTTGCGTTTCGTGCGTTAAATGACAGCTAGTAGAAATAAGCTTTTCTTATGAGAGCTGACTAAATGGTCAACGCACACAACGCGCATAACGCTCCAAAAGTTGAACAATTTTCTACTTTTTGGTGCGTTATGCGCGTTGCCAGTGTTGCTGGTATTATTTTTTGATATTAAGTGACAATGACAGCTGAAAAATAATTTTTGTTATTTAACAACACTGTATAAATTTCAAAAGCATATAAAGTTGGTCTTACACTATCAAAAAAAACTTACAACGTGTTTCATTTATATATACTAAAGCAAAAAAAAACTTTTATTAAATGTTCAATACAAATTAAATAGAAAAATATTCCTTTAATAATATATTATAATTTCTTTCTAGCTTAAATAAATTTATTTATATAATATTAAAATAAAAAAATTAGGAGTTTTTTTATAAAAAAAAATTGGATAGTGTAATACTACCAACTTAATGTCTTAATTGGATATTTCAACGCGACAAACGCTTTCATTGGGTCAGCAACGCCGTCAACGCTCCAAACGCGCAAGTGGTTGTCATTTAACGCTCCAAACGCGTGCATTGAAACTCCACCTTTATGCAACGAAAGTTCTTGAAAAATTTAGAATGACAACGGCGAAACCAGTTAGTACTCCAGCAGACTGCTCAGTGAAACTGCAGGATGGTCCAGAAAAAGGTGTTGCAGTAAAATTCCCTTTTCAAAAGGCAGTGGGTAGTTTAATGTATCTATCTGTTGGCACCAGACCAGATATTTGCTATGTAATAAGCTACGTGAGTCAACATTTAGAAAACCCATCACAACAAGATGTAGTAGCAGTGAAAAGAATCTTAAAATATCTCTTGGGGACACTTAGTGCCTCCTTTACACCTGTTAGAACTCGATGTATGCTGGTAAAAAGTTTAATTATTCCGTTATTTACTTATGCTTGTGAATTATTTGCGAATCTCGATGCTATGACTATGCGTAAGCTTGAAATAGCTTACAACGCCTCTATCAAATATGCTTTCGGGCTTAAGAAATATGATCATATTTCGAGTTACAAAAACGAAATTCTGGGCTGTTCCTTATAAACCTTTTTAAAATTTAGGAGCATTCTTTTTCTACACAATATTATTGTACGTAAAAGTCCATCTTATCTTTATGACAAAATCAATTTTTCCTCTTCTACTCGTTCACTTACGATCAAGACTTCCAGATCTAGATATCTGGTATTCGGTCGTCAGTTCTTAATTTTTGCAATCTTCAATTGGAATGCATTGCCATTGGGGTTAAGAAGGGGATGGGCGAGTCGTAGTTTCAGGAGTGATCTCTTCAATTATCTCAGAGACAGTTCAAATGATGCATGAATCTTGTTGTTTAAAGTACAGTTTCTTCTTTTATATTTTAATATGTATGATGCGTAACCCTGTATTTATTTATTATAATTAAGGTAGATGATTATTAAATTTTGTAGTCTAAATAGACATTAGTTAGACATTATTAGTTTTGTCGTTTAAGTACATTTCAATTCTCATTTTGTATTCACACTTGTTAGAAGATTACTTTAAGTATCTTATTTGTGTATTTGTAATCAGATATGAAATAAATAAATAAAAAAAAATAAAAATGATTTAGGTATATTTTTCTCAAAAAATGTCAACTTTTCTATATCTTGTTATAGCGATGCCGATTTTGCTGGTGTTGTAATTGATCGCAAATCAAGAAGTGGTTTTGTGTGTATGCTAGGAAAAGCTCCAATTTCGTGGTATTCTCAAAAACAAAGATGTACTGCTCTGTTTACAACTGAGTCAGAGTACATAGCATCTTCCGAAGCAACAAAAGAAATTATTTGGGCTGATGGTCTTCGTTCAGAGTTGGTCAACCATGAAAATAAAAAATTTATGCTTTACATCGACAACCAAAGTACGATTCGACTAATAGAGAATGCAGAATTTCATCGACGAAACAAACATGTTGACGTCAAATATCATTTTATTCAATAAAAAAGGTCGAACGGATGTTTTGATGTGTGCTATATACCAACACAGGAGCAATTGGCAGAATTGATGACAAAACCATTATTTAAAGATAAGTTTGAATTCTTAAGATCTAAGATAGGAATTATAAAGAAAGATATTTAGTAACAAAATATTAAAAAAAAAAAAAAGGAAAAAGGAAAGAAAATTTTGTAAAAGTGAGATTGTTGGAAAGATTTTCAAAATTTATGTATCACTTCTATCACTTCAATGTATTTTGTTATGTTGGCAATGCCAAAACTTAGTATTCAGCTTAGCAATAGAATTTATAATGACGTTTGAATATATGTATTGTTTCCTTCTTTGTGTAATTAACATAAGAATAAATAAATTCACTTCCATTTTTTTTTTCGCTCAAGTATAGACGTGTTTTTAATTTCAACAGTTTTTAAAGCCATCTTTATGATTGATATACAACATTATTAATGTTTCATAGAGTGGTTACTACTACTAATTTGGGATAACACGAAATACGTAAAAGTGGTTGAGTAGACGTTTTTACAATGATTTCCCTGCAAACACAGAACTAGTGTTGTAACTAGTCTTGTAACCATTTATACACTTACCGGAATAGAACCATTACTTTTCGTATGAATTTATTAAAAGCGTTCACACTTTTTCCTTATCTACTTTGTTATTTATGCATTAGTAGTTTGTGATATAGGCAGTGAAAAAGTTACTTAATAGGTTATTATAACTATCCAGTAACTATTAAGAGTGTAAAAACGAACTTTTATTGTATAAGTTACAGTATACAGTATAAAGTACATACAATACCTAATTATGTAACTACTAAAATTTAAGATGGTAACCTTTAGTGTACCAGTTACAGTAATAAGCTTAGTACTGGTAACATTCGTACTACAGACAGAGGGTTAAATATAGGCGCTGACAGTACATTTCGATTAAATCATATGGAGAATTCAAAAACATCGAATGATCGTCATTTGCAAATATTCAGCGTACTAAACCATGAAGCTGAATACTTGCAATTGACGATCATTTGATGTTTTTGAATTCTCCTATACTTTCTTGGTTTGTTCATGGTTGAATTTTATTCCAACTCTGAATACTCATTCAGCTATGAAAAAACGATGACAGTTCATTTTGAAAAATAAATAAAATTCAATCCATTTTAGTGATCATATAAAATAAGCAAAACAGATTTAATCCATAGTAATATAAAAAAACACAATTTATTAAAAATTCAATAGCAAAAACATTCTTTTTTACTTTTTAAACAAATAAAGTAAAAATTAGTAGTAATAAAAACAAAAAAGTATAATATTAATAATATTCATTCGAAATTATATTAAGTATGTTTTGGACTGCAATTTTCTTTGTCATTTTTTTCAACATCTATTTGTTTTTTTTATATCGATTATGAGCTAGATTAATCGCTTTTCGGATATTTCTTTCATATGTAATCGATTTTACCCATCATAGAGGATAAACATACATCTGTAACAAACAATAAAACTGTTAAACGTTAATATGAAATTATTTTATATGCAGAATCATTTGAGCCTTCTTTTTCTGCAATAAAAAATGAGAGTTAATTTAAGCCTTTTTTGGATCAAGCAGGGTTAAACACAAAAAATGGGTAAAAATTCACAAAATTTTGATTTTGAGGGCGTATATCTTTTTAAAAGTTAGGAATAGAGGAACAATTAAGACATTATTAGAAAGGACAAATGGTTCTCTATATTTTCTTTTAATACAAAGTGACCCTAGAGTGCCCCTGCAAAAAGTTATGGTTGTTTGGTGGAAAAAGTGCAAAAAAACTTCAACGTCCTCTAGCGGCCAAACCGTTGGGATTTCCTCCCCCCATCCAATACGATTTTTTGTTTGTCTCGATGAGCCCTATCTATGGTATCCTTTTGGTCGGAGATAACGGAAACTCCCTGTATAACGTACTTAAGAAAATTTTATTGAACAAAACTAAAGATTTTATTGATTTCTTCCCATGTATGCCTTCGTAATTAAAATTTATATAAACTTCATCGCTTGCTAGCGAAAAGTACTTTCCAGGGATGAACTTCCTTTTGTTTTCCTTAAATGCTTTGCCTATTACAAAAAAATTGTAATTTATTGTAGTTAGACCATAAAGACATTATTATCTTACAAATTTATCGGCGAAAGAAGAGTCTTCTAATTTTTTTTCTAGCTCATTTAATTCATTCATGGTATTAATTGGTAGTGGAATTTCAATTTCATCTAAATCATTTCGTACTTCACAGTTGAGTTTGTTAATTGAATTTAGAGTTGTTTGCGAAACTGCAACATTTTTTCTAATCATATTACTATCAGCAAACTGAAGAGCTCTATCTTCCAATGAAGAATCATTCTGAAAGAAATAAAATTAAATAGCAATTTTAATTGCTAAACAGTCGAATTCGACATGTGTTGTGAATAGAAATTAAAGGGCTTTTTAAATATCTTCTTTTATAGAAATTATATCTGCCTCCATGGTTTCAATTTTGTTCAACATTATTTTTTGGTTTTGCAAAATATGATTCAACATAGCAAAAATTGAAGAAGTCATATTTTCTGCACTCATATTGTGTATTGTTAGTTCTGTTTCTGAAAAAAAAACACGCAAATTTATTTTATAGAAGAAAAAATGATTTTATCAAGGGTTCATAAGTCCATCAAAGTCCTTCGAAAATATTTACCAGATTCCATAGGCTCACTAAATATTGGTTGTGAATTTTCAAATTCATTCTGCACATCATTACAAACTGGGTTATCTTGTTCAATTTGTGTTGAAGTTACGAATCCTCGGGAAATTAGCTCACTATTTAAACTGTTCATGTAGCAGTCAATAATCGGAGAAAGTGGTGCATATGTTTGTGGTTGCATTCCTGAAAATTTTTACAAATTAAATTTTAAAAAATTAATTTATTTCAATAAAAATCTCTCAACGTATACCTTTTTTAGAGTTATCCGCGGTCGACATCTTTTTTTTTATCATCCAATATAGTTTTGTAGTTGTACGAATGTTTAATGCCTAAATGTAGAAAAACAATTATGTAGAATTTGAATGAGGACTAATCCATCTTTATAAGGAATTGAGAAATAGGTATTTAAAAAGAATATTTTTTTCCGAGAAAATTTTTCTTTCTTCAGACAAATTTTTACTAATGTACATATATTCGTAAAGAACTTGATACTACCGGCTCAGAAAAGAAATATTCATTGTGTAGAAACTCATAGCCAAATACAACTTTTTCGCCTTCTGCTTTGCTAAGTCTAATGACTTTTATTGGCTTTCCATCTTTTATAAAGCAGAATGAGTCTTTTTCAATTTTGGAACTAATTTTGCATTCATTAAAAGATGAAAGCGGTACACGATACATAGTTACTCATATAAATTTCTTCCAATCTAAATATTGCATGAAGTTTTCAAATTTGTAAGCCGAAAAACTGTATAGAGGTCCATATTGGCCAACACAATCTGGTAAATGAAGTAAACAGTGAATATTGAAACTAACTTTATCTTCACCGTATAATACCGGAAATATTTTAACAAACTCTTCAAGCATTTGTTCAGAAATCTGTAAGTTATTTCTAAAGGACTTTTCACACAAGCATTCACATGCATTTCTAACTTACCCTTGAAATACTTGAGCTCTACTACTCTATTGCACTATTCAATTAATGAATATATTTTATCAAAAATATTAAAATATAGTTTTTTCAATGAAATAAAATCAAAAATATCTCAAATTTATGGGTAAAAAAAAACGAAAAAAAAACGGATTCAAAAGAATTTATGTGAATGATGAATTTTAAATTAATAAAATAATAAGTCTTTTATTTATTACACTGTTCACTATAAATGAATATATTTTATTAAAATTATTAAAATATAATTTATTATTATTATAATTCACGCTATCACTTCTATTATACACGAATTAAAATGAATGTTTATTGCTGAATCGGTTACGAAATCCGTTACTTCATTCCTACTGAAAAATTACAGTAGTGATTACAGGGTTGGTACAGTAACCATAGGTTACCGAACAAGTTACTGACTAGGTACAAGAACGATTACAAGTATTGAAAGTTCAGCCATAAGTTATCACACTAGTTCCTGCATTCGCTGTTGAACTAGTTACAGAAACAGTTACAAATATGAATACAGTAACCATAGGTTACACTATTTGTACTAAAGTAAAACATATAGTTACAATAACCGTTACTAGTATTTATATATAGTATTAGTAACCTATTCATACCATCACAGAATTAAAATAATAAAGATAGTGTGAAAAAATTTGCATTTGTGTTAACTAGTCACTCTGCGTTTGCAGGGTTACTATGTCTTATAAGTGTTGGATATATTCCCCAAACAACAAATAAATACATCTTAAATACATCGGAAAAGTATCGTTCAAACTTTGAAGTAAAAATTGTATGGCATAAAACATATTGAAAAAACGTTTCTGTAATTCTTCTACGACTTTCTGTGTTAGTTAGGCAGCCAAAAGAAAAAACTGCAACACACCATTAACATCTGATCACTTGACAAATTCCGTAAAAACAACTAATAAAAGGCAAGAATCCGAGACATCAGAAATCGTCAAAGTATTCAAATGACAACAGTTGAACGCAATACATTCAACGCCCGGGAGGATGTTTAAATTCATAGTTTTTAATATATGGATCATAGAATTGCATTTAAATCATTATTATAATAAATAAAAATAATTTTATTTTTTAATAATAAGTATACATTGTTCATAAAATAAATTCTTACTTATGCATTTTGCTGAATATGCACATTCTTTATTCAAGATAGATAATTCATCAGACGTAATCTGATATCTTGTTTGTCACATTAAAGAATTTAATATAGGAATAATATATGTGATTCTTTACAATGCAATGTAAGCATTTATGTTTTATGTGAAAATATTCTAATAGAATTAGGTATTTCTCCCACTTTTAAATTTGTATTAATTATTAGATTTAATTGTATATACTTATAAGGAACTATTTTATGAATAAAATTTAATTATTGTCAAACAATGAATTAAGACTTTTCTTCGTTGTTACCTCTAAGTGAGTGCTTAGAGCACTGTTTCCTTTTAATCGACTTTAATTTTGAGCATTCTATTGTAGCGGTAACAAGTGCCGTTTGCAATACCAGCATAAAGGTTAAGGTTTATGTGCCTTAACTCATTTGAAAATAAAAACATCAGATGATAAAAACAACAATATGAAATCACATCAATTCATGGATCTCATCACGTTGATTGTTGTTGGGCTAAAGATGATACAACTACAGGACCAGATACATGTATTTGTAGTTATAGACAAAATCAAGTTATCAAATTTTATAAAGAATTTGAAAAATTATTGAAATTTTACGAGAAATTGATTGGATACTTAGAAGAAGGAAATCTGGATATAATACATAATATTCCATTATTTTTAAATGAATCCAATACATTTTTTGGTGCAGAATCATATGGAGAAGTTGTTCTCATCAAAAAAGAAATTGAAAATGTTCGAGAATATTTAAGCAACAGCAAAAGTGAAGAGTTTACATCTAACGGCTATTATCTTGCATGTTCTAATCCTGAAGACAATGAAAATATTTGTGAATGCGATTTAATAGAAGAAAAACAAAGAGAAAAAGCTAATAGAGCTAAAGAAGCTATTAGACTTATAGATGAATTTCTTGGAACAATATATTATAATTATTTTGCTGATTATTAATTAATAAATAAAAACACTTGATATTCATTTAAAAAATTTTTTTTTGTTTTTTATTGATTTTATATGTATTTTATATTATGTTATTATAAAAACCAGGGGTGGTAGTACGTAACTTGATTCGAGTTGTTTCGTTCGACTTCAAAATAACTCGAAACAAACATTGATTGGTAGTACGTAATTCGATCGACTTTGGATTTAAGTGTTACCGTGAAAACTTGTATTCTGAGCAAGTATTTTGTAGTCAGCACCAGCTGAAAAGTACACATATGTTAATTGAAGGTTATGTTTTATGTCTATTTTAAAATTTTTCAAGTTTTTAAAGTTGAGTGTACAATTATAAAATTCAGATGTCGCTGTTTTTCGACTTTTACTAATAAGTTTTTATCAAATATAAATTTTTATTTTGTTTAAAATCAATTCAAAATAACTTTAAATAAATATAAATGGTTTTTACTTACATTTTTAGCACAATACTTTTATTTAAACTTTACAACACGAACAGATTATATGAAGTCGATAACAAAATTTTGTTCGACCGTAATTCTGACAATTCGAGTTTGTTTTGAACTCGAATCGACCTTACGTACTACCAAACATGTTCAAACTCGAACGAAACAACTCGAATCAAGTTACGTACTACCACCCCAGGTAAACTTATATGAAATTGTTGTGAATATTCATCATAATTTATATTAGCTTCTGTTTCTGTTGAATATTGCTAATCTGATTCTGATTGTACAGGTTGCTGCTCATTTACTGTTATGTATTTGCGGTAGTTGTTGTTGTTGTTCTTCTTCTTCTTGAAATTTATTAGATATAGGTAATTCGGTAAAGTATATACTGTAAGCTGTTTGAGACCTGTTACAGGTCTGTTTAAAGACCTTGACCACTGTGCAGTAATGACGTCATTTTGCTCCTGCTCCTGCGCCAGAACGTCCATATTTATACTACTAAGGAAATACCTGGAAAGCCATCTCAATATACTTAAGTTGCATGTACGGACTATATAAAGAGAAATTGAAGATTCACGTATACAGACAAATATTTAATACCGAATTTAATTTATCGTTCCATCAATCGAAAAAAGACTAATGTGACAAGTGTTATTTGTTTGAAATAAATAAAGAAAATAATTCTGAAATTCAAATCGAGGTACATAATCAACACTTAGAAGAGAAAAATTTTGTAAAAGCAGAACTTGATTTGATCGAAACAATATTGATTATAAGAAGGCGGTAATTTGTTACGATCTGCAAAATGTAATTTCCTTACTGAAATCTTACGCTACAAATTTTTATTATAAGCGTAAATTATCTGTTTACAATTTAACAGCGACGGTTATGATTCCTGGAAAACAAATATTTACATATTGCGGAATATGGCACGAAGGTCTGAATGGAAGAGCTGGAAATTATATCGCCAGTGCGCTCGTCAAAATATTGAATAAAGTCGTACAGAATTATCCAGACGTACCGTCATTTGTCTTGTAAAGTGATTACTGTGTACCTCAGAACAGAAATCGAAAAACCTTCAACGGCATTTCTGCAATTTTTGCACGACAACATCCACGTAGAACAAATTGAACAAAAATTCTCTGAAGTTGGACACTCAGCGATACAGGAAGTTGACTGTTTACACAGCACAATAGAAAAATATCTCATTTTACATTTTATTTTATTGTGTTGTTATAGTTTTTTTAATTTTTACTATAGTTAATATTATGTTTTCTGTTATTGTTATTATGGTGATTTATTTTTTGGAAATAAAATGAAGTGAACTTTATTGTTTTGTTTTTATTTGTATGCTTGATTTCCTCTTTGTGCTAAGGAATAATTATTAGGGAACTCCACTTTTTTTCTAGTCAATAAAAGAAAAATAAAAAGGTTAGAAATGACTGAAATTAAGTTACTACCTGGTTAAAAATTAGAAAAAAGACTTCTGAAAATTTTCTGGATTTAAGCGAAGCTTAAGTCTTAAACTGAGTTTAATCACTTTTTTCAGTTTCACAGTAGAAGCTTAATTGTTAAACTGAGTTTAAATTTAGCTAAACCTAAGCGGTCAAATTTCAGAGCTTAAACTAAGTTTAAGTAAAAAATATAATGAGTCAACCAAATGTCAACAAATATAAAAAAAATCAATCGTGTTTTCATTGTAATTTCTTGAAAATTAGTTCTTAAAAGAATTAAGAAAAAAATACAAGAAATGTAAAAGCAAGAAGTTGATAATTTTATCATTTAAAAAAAAAAATATTTAAGAAAAAAATGCAAAATAAAAAAGAAATTTAAAAGCAGATTAAATAAAATTTAAAAAATAAACAAAAACCACCCACATATTATTACATACATTTTTTTATTTTCACCAATTCCGTACGACATTTTTATATATTTTTACTAATATTTTTTAATAATTAATAAAATACGCATGACACTTTTTATATTGACATAATAAATTTCAAAAACAAAGCAGCCGCAGACATTTCTTTTTTGTTAAACTAGGTTTAGTTAAGCTGCAAAAAAAATTAACTGTGAAATCTAGTAGTCTTTATCTGAAGCTTAAGCTATGTATATACAAAAGCTTAGCTAAACTTTGGCTTAAGCTTCAACTGCGAAACTGGCTATTAATGAGTAAGTAAATATTATTTTCTAAGAAAAATCAATAATAAAAATAAGAATAATAAAGTATGATTCAAGGGTCAAATAAATATTCATTTTCCAAATAATATTTAATTAACAATATTTAAATTCCAAAGGGAATGTAATTAAAAGATTATATTTTTGAAATTATTCATTTTCTAAATAATATTTAATTAAGATTATTTAAATTCCAAAGGGAATATAATTAAAAGATTATATTTTTTGACAATAACAAAAACAAGATAACATATAAAAAAAACAAGTATGTAATAAAATGACGTTTTTAGTTTTCTTTTTAAATAGAATTTTAGAAATAAGTTAGTTCTAATTCAACTGTGAAAGTAATATTATGTTAAAGAATAAAATTTAATAAAGTATATTTTTTGTGTTTAATAGTTTTTTTTTATCATTTCTAAGTTTTCAAAACAAAACTGGTGCAGTCGGTAGGATGTGAATAGTGCTCTTTTTCGTAAACGCATTTTTTCTATTTTAAAATTTAGTCAAGTGAACAATTCTAAAATTTTACTAAAAAATTTACTAATTAAAAAGTGTTTTACCAATAATTTATTTTCCAACTAAAATAAAATTAGTAGAGATATATAAAAAAAAACATATGTATAAAGAGTGGTTCTTATTGTTAAGTTTAATTGGCATCTGCAAAGTATAAAATAACAAAAAAAAAAAGGAAATGTGTATAATAAATAATTAAATACAATACAAAAATTCTAAATACATATATCCAGTAAAAGTGATGAACTCCATACCATACAAAAGAGGAAATCAGAAGCTTAAAAACATCATCATCATCACCATCATTAGAACTCGAAGTTGAAGAAACAACAACAATAGCTTCAAGAACAACAGAAACAACAACAACAACATTAGCTTCAATAGCAACAGAAACAACAACAACATCAGCTTTAACTACAACAGAGTCACAGGTAAAAATGTCTTCTATTAATATTGAACCCACAAAATATGTAGAACGTCTTCCATTCTATAATGGCACTGAAGATCCTGGACACCTTTTAATATTTATTAATAAAGTAGAATTTTTAATTAAAAATATTGAAGATTATAATCAAAATTCAAAAGAATTTATTTTTGAAGAAATAAAAAATAAAATTATAGGAAAAGCTCAACACATTATATTAAGACATGAAAATATTGGGTCTAGGAAAATTCATCGCCAGCAATTCATCGCCTCAACAATTCATCGCCACAGCAATTCACCGCCGAATTGCTGGCGGTGAATTGCTGTGGCGATGAATTGTTGAGGCGATGAATTGCTGGCGGTGAATTGCTGGCGATGAATTTTCCGGATCCCGAAAATATTAACGATTGGTTAGGAATTAAGAAAATTTTAATAAATCATTTTGGAATTAAACAATCATTCAGTGATTTAATAATAAAAGCCAAAAGTATTGATAAAAATCTTAATATTCCAAAGAAATTTTAAATTTTAAATGATATACTAAGTAAATTAAATAATAAATATTATCTTAGCACAGAAAAGCTAAGTTATTACAGTCCTAGTTTAAATGAAAAATTTATTATGAAAATATTTTGCGAATCAATTTCACCCAATTGTAGTTCAATAATAATTAATTAATAAAAATATTTCTACATTAAGTGAAGCATATGACACTTTAAAAGAAAATTATCAAATTAGAGACGAAGATAATTACCAACAGAATTATAGACAAATCACCGATCAGACAAACAAAATCAAAATATAAATTTTTCTAGACGTAATGAAACAAATTTTACAAATACAAAACAGTATAGTAAATCAAATATCCCTTTTAATATTGGAAATCCTTTTTCAAATAATGGTTACTTTTTTAAAAATAATAATTTAAGACAATTAATATTTCCTGGTCGTAACAGTGGAAACTTTTCGCAAAATAGTCGAAATTTTTCACAAAATAATCGAAATTTTTCACGTAATAATTACAACCAACAATCTTATCCACAAAACAATAATAATGAAAAATCTCAACCGATGGATATCGATAATAATGAGATAAATTTTCAAATAACTGCCTCGAAAGAACCTTACCAATTATAAAAACTAAAATACTCGGTAAAAATTTATCATTTTTAATAGATACTGGTGCCGTAACATCCGTTATAAAAAAAAACCATATTCCCAGAAAAATATGAAAAACCAATAGGTAAAAAAATGATAATCTCTACCCTCTATGGTGAAATTTTTCACACAAATTGATACATTATCTTTTCATAGATCAATGTCTAATTTAAGAAAGTCTAAAACAGAGTTTACATTTTAAATGCAATTTTTGTAAAAGATAGAAGTTAAGAAGACATCGTAGAAATAAGTACAGTTTATAAAATAAAGATAATTCTAAAAAATTAAAATACAGGTGAATCGTGCTAGAGTGATCTCTTTGTATACTGAACACTCAGTAGAGTGAACGTCTAGAATTTTCTATTGACTACTCTATAGAGTGAACTGCTAAAACTGTCTAACACTCGGTAGAATGAACAATTTAAAGAAAATGCCATTTTTCGTTACCAATTTTTTTTTTAATGCAAGTTTTAAAATGTCTGTACTTGTCTATAGATCTTGCTGTAAACTAATAGGAAGAAAATATTGTCTATTTGTCTATTGGTCATTGTCACTCATATTTTCATTTGTGTTTATTAGAAGAAATTCACTTATATAATATTACATAGAATAAACAAATCAAGTTTTTTCTTAAACACACATTTTTTCTTTTGTTATATGACAGTGGCGCACAAATACTTTTTGCAATTCTAAATGTTCACTAAACCGAGGCCCCCTGAATCGGCTTGATGCAGTGAACATGCCTTGTTTTTTTGGGTTCACTATATCGCGATTCACCTGTATTTCGTTTTTTTTAAAGCAAATCAAAAATAGAAATTTAATTGGCGCAGTCGGTAGGATACCGATAGTGTTTCGTAATTGCTAATACAATTTTTTTTTTAATTTTCGAAATTAAGTCAAAGAACAATTTTTTTAATAAAAAAAAAAAATAATAATAATAACAACCAACAAAAAAATTTTTGAATGAATATCAAATATATTTTTAGTGTTATTATAATTAGCAATATTCCTTAATTAAATTATCAAAAAGAAATAATTAATTCGGAAAATAAAACGAAATACTTCTTATTTTAATAAGTTAAATCGGTATTCAGTATTAAAATATAAATTCTTAAATTTTTGGCGTTACTTTAAATGACAAAAAAAAAAATAAATTATAATAAACTTTTTTAAAAAAAAATAATGGTAATTACAAGAAATAAAACAAGAAAAATTAAAATTGTAAAAAATAAATTAAAAGAAATTTGCACAATATTAAACAAAAAAAAAGGAAACGCAAATTAACTACGTTGAATATTATCAATGACCATAGAAACTAATAAGACTTGGCTTTAGTACAAATCTATGAAAATAATTTTTAATTCAAAAATTCGTCTCGCATCCCAGTGAGAGCTTTTATTTTTCAAATCTAAAGCTTTGTTAGCTTAGAACAAAACCATTATAAACTTCATTTGTAATGACGAATACAATAACAAAACTTTGACGTTACATATTTATTTTTTGACAGTATTTTATGACGTCATACATTATTATGATTGCTTTGATCATGTTTTTCCAAATTTCTGTTAAAAATTTTCATTTTTTACAAATGTATAACAAAAATCAATAATGATTACATTGTTGCCGTTATTTATATTTTTGAATTTTTTTTTATTTGATCAAAAATATATATTTGCTTTGAAAAAATTTTTCTTTGAAATATAGAATATTTTTTTTTTCATTCATTCAAAAATTAATAATGATTACATTGTTGCCGTTATTTATATTTTTGAATGTTTTTTTATTTGATCAAAAATATATATTTGCTTTGAAAAAATTTTTCTTTGAAATATAGAATATTTTTTTTTCTATTCTTTTATTATACCTCTAGATACTATATACATACATATATAAATATATATCTCGCCCATTCCATGCATGACGGACGGGACATTGAAGAACATTTTTTTGAATCTTTCTTCTTTTTTACCTTTATATAGTTCAAATGTATTTCAGTTAAATGTAAAAAATAATGATCCACCCAAAGACCTGTCAAACCGAAAAAGAAGATGTTTTCCAAGAATTCTGGTTTTAATTCTATATGTAGGGCGATAAGTGACTATGACGGCGGGACATGAAATGATACTTGTTTTTACACTCATAAATTCAACAGTATTTTTCTTCGAAGTATATAACTTCACACCTCCTGTTTAATGGTAAATTTTTAGGTGGTAGTCTTTTATTTGATGGTCTCTATTCCTTTTGTTGTATTTATTCCTCAGTAGTTTTCCTCCATCTCTAGTCCAGGTCCTTCATTCTACTTATATGACCTGCCCAATTCCATTTTAATTTTCTTGCAATTTCTATAATATTTTAAAACCCGTTTGTTTTCTGATTGTATTGCTTTTTATTTTTTGTAATTTTTTTAACTTCTAGATAATTTCAATTTCTTTATCTGAGGTGTTTATTCCTAATTTGGAATTTAATAAATAATTTATTAAAATATTATTTATATCTTCCGATTCTTTTATATTATAATATATTACCACGTTTTTTTGTCTATTGTTCATTTCTAACCTATTAATTATTTTACTATGTATCATATGTACTTAAAAAACATTTTTTTGTTCTCTTATTTCTAAAAAAATGTTCTTCAATTTAACAGTTTATACGGTGAAAAAATAATCCGAATTTTGTATTAAATTGGGAGTAGCGTAGAAACGGTAAAATTGGGATTAAAAAAGTACATGCAAACGTTGATATTTTTATACACTTATAGTACCTATAGGTACATATTATTCTTCTTCCACATAAAAAAAAGAAGAAGAACGTGACAGCTTCACTTTCACCATAAAAATTAGAATCCGCCATATTGCATTTTACCTCACACATACATATAAACAAAATTGGGATTAAACCCAAATAAATTGGGCTTAAGCCAAAATCCGAATTATCGAGTTTATACGACAAAAAATTGGGAGTAAACCAAAATCCGTATTAAAAGCGAAGCAGGCATAAACTCGTGCAATGTCCCGTCCGTCATGCATGGAATGGGCGATACAGTGATGTTCCAATAATCCGTATACTCTAAAATCCGAATTTCCAATAGTCCGAACAATTAAAAAATCTCTATTATGTATTCTATAATTCGAATTGAATGTTTTCTATAATCCGAATTGATGTAAAATTAAAGAAACATTGCTTTTTTTTTCTTTTTTTTTTATATTTTCTATATATACCTAACTGTTATCTGTCTGGCAATATCCCGTTTTTTGATATTTTTAACTTTGTCTGGTGCACTTTTTATTGTATTGTAGTATTCCTTACTAGTTACAAGTTTGCCGAAAGGAAAAAAATTAGTATAAAAAGAGAGTGAAAATGTAGATTAATAAAAAGCGTGCACAAAACATTAAACATTTTCATCGTTAATGATTTTTTGTTCATTTTTAATATAATTCAATAGTACTCTGTAATCCGAATATTTCACAAATCCGAATGACGGTGCATTCAATTATTCGGATTATTGGAATATCACTTTATATATATTTATATATGTATATAGTATCTAGAGGTATAATAAAAGAATAGAAAAAAAAAATATTCTATATTTCAAAGAAAAATTTTTTCAAAGCAAATATATATTTTTGATCAAATAAAAAAAAATTCAAAAATATAAATAACGGCAACAATGTAATCATTATTAATTTTTGAATGAATGAAAAAAAAAATATTCTATATTTCAAAGAAAAATTTTTTCAAAGCAAATATATATTTTTGATCAAATAAAAAAAAATTCAAAAATATAAATAACGGCAACAATGTAATCATTATTGATTTTTGTTATACATTTGTAAAAAATGAAAATTTTTAACAGAAATTTGGAAAAACATGATCAAAGCAATCATAATAATGTATGACGTCATAAAATACTGTCAAAAAATAAATATGTAACGTCAAAGTTTTGTTATTGTATTCGTCATTACAAATGAAGTTTATAATGGTTTTGTTCTAAGCTAACAAAGCTTTAGATTTGAAAAATAAAAGCTCTCACTGGGATGCGAGACGAATTTTTGAATAAAAAATTATTTTCATAGATTTGTATTAAAGCCAAGTCTTATTAGTTTCTATGGTCATTGATATTATTCAATAAAAAAATATTTGTCTTCACTTGATGAATTAATAGAAATAAATTTCATTAAATCGTCGCCCTAATAAATGTTTGTCGTAAGTAACAATTTTCGATTTTGAGATATTTGAAGTTAAAGTTTGTCCTTTAATAACTTTTTTATTCGTCGATAGATTTGTCCGGGGTTTTGTTATTATTTTTGAAATTGATAAATGTATGTCTGAAAGAAATTTTATGGAAATCCTTACTATACAAATTAAAATATAGTCTTTAAAAGTTTTGATGAAATGTAACATACGACAAAATAGCGACCATTTTTCCAACAAATCCATGCACATACGACAAAATGTATCACATACGACAAATAAAGTTTTTCAGGATTTATTTATCGTAAGTGACGATAGTATTGAATTACGTACTATTTTAAAACTACAATCAATACAACCAATAAATAATTGTCGTATGTTACAATGATATGCAATATTTATTGGACATTTCTGGTATCAAGGTAACCTATGACAATTAAATATTGAAGAAAAATGATTGTCAAATCCGGAACAAATTTGTCGTATGTGTAAATTTTGGGCACATATAACAATAATTTACTGAAAATCTTCCAAAATAGGTTACATACGACAAAGTACACACTGAATATCTCAGAATAGAAGAGACATAGAAGAGAACTGATAAGTGCGAATGAAAGAGCATATGCCAAAACCTTATTATCTGCTTCTAACACAAAATCTTCAAAATGTAACATACGACAAACATTTATTGGGACGACGAAATATCAAGAAACAAACTAAATAAAAATAAAAATATAAAAATATAAGAACGGAGTGAAAATAAAATAAAAAAAAAGTAATAATAAACATAAATAAATAAAAGTGTAATGAACAACACGTACCTGCCTTACAACAAAGAAAGTTTTTCTATAGAAACACAGAGTCAACAGAAAGTACAACTACAACATCCACAATAACTACATCAGCTACAACATCTGTAATAACTACAACACCTACAACAAATACATCATCTATATAATACATATCAACAACAAAAAACCAGGTAACATTGTCAATTAATATCAACCCTTTAAAATATGTATAAAATTTACCATCATATAGTGGCGCGGAAGAGCCAGCATATTTAATAATATTCATAAATAAAGTAAAGAAACTTATAATGAAAACGCAAAAAACTATACTTTAGAAGAAATAAAAAGTAAAATCATAGATGAAGCCCAAATTATCCTTTTAAGAAACGAAAATATAAAAACATGGGATGAAGTAAAACGAATTTTAACATCCTCATTTGGAATAAAAGAATCTTTTAGTGATTTAATAATTAATACAAATAGAATTGAAAAACATAATAGTATACAAAGAAAATATGAAATACTAAATGACATTCTTAATAAATTAAATATTAAATATCATTTGAGTAAAGATAAACCAAGTCATTGTATGTCATTGTATACCCCTATCATTAATGAACAATTCATCTTAAAAACTTTTTGTGAATTTTTACCTCCAAGTAGTAGCTCAATTATCGTTAATAAAAACATATCTACACTAAGAGACCCATACATAGCTCTACAAGAAAATTACCAAATTAGAGACGAAGACAGAAATAAAAGAAATTTCAAATATGAAAACAAAAATTATAATAGAGACCAAACTAATCGACCAATGCAAAATAAGCCAAATTTTTACCAACCAAATTATTATACAAATAACAGAAAAAATCTTAGACAAAATAATATAAATATACCTCATTCAAATCAAAGTAGAATTAATAATAGAAATTATTATCAAAATAGTGGGAATTTCTCATGAAATACCAATTATAATAGATCTCAAAATACCTTCCAAAATAATCCTAATCAAAACAGAAATATTCATAATAATCTACAACCTATGGATATCGATAACAATGAACTAAATTTTCTTATGATAGCCTCAGAAAATACTTACCCATTATAAAAACAAAAATATGTGGTAAAAAATTATATTTTTAATAGATACTGGCGCCGTTATATCCGTAATAAACAAAAATATATTTCCTGAAAAATATGAAAAACCAATTACAAAACAAATGACAATATCAACTCTTTAAGGTTGTTTTTCTGTAACCAAAAAACTCACAATTCCTCTACCTCCAGAATTTAAAAACCCAAATTCTTTTGAAATTGCAGTTATAGAAATGAATAATAGAAAATATGATGGCATTTTAGGGAATAATATTCTTTACCCATTAAAAGCTAAAATTAATTATGAAAATTGGACTTTAACCATTAATGATCAAATCATACCTTTAGAAAAAAATACTGATCTCGAATATATTAACGAAATCTGTAAAATTGACTTTTATGCTACAAAAAGAGAAACGAACTATTAAGTAAACTTAATACAGAAAATCTTAATCCCGAAGAAAAGTTAGCTCTAAATAAAATCATTCATAATAATGTTAACGTGTTCTATAAAGAAGGAGATGTCCTAACTCATGTGAAAGATATCAACCATAGAAAAGAAACTACAGACAATAATCCCATTCATTCCAAATTATATAGATATCCAGAAATCCATAAACAAGAAGTTAACGAACAAGTTAACGATATGCTGAGACAAGGCATAGTTGTAGAAACCAAAAGTCCATATAACTCTCCAATCTGGGTTGTACCAAAAAAACAAGACAATTCGGGAAAACAAAAATGGAAAATTGTCATAGACTATAGGAAATTAAATGAAACCACAATAGATGACAAATTCCCAATCCCTAACATCGACGATATATTTGATAAATTAGGTAGAGCTCAATACTTTACCACTCTCGATCTCGCAAAAGCTTTCCACCAAATTCCCATAGAAGAAAAAGACAGATATAAAACAGCTTTCAGTACACAACTTGGACACTTTGAATTTGCCAGAATGCCTTTCGGTTTAAAAAACGCCCCTAAAACTTTTAAGAGAATGATGAATTTTGTCCTTAGAGATTATGTCAACAAAATTTGTGTTGTCTATTTAGACGATATTCTCATTTTTAGCACTTCCCTTCAAGAGCATATTGATTCTATCAATAATACTTTCAAAATACTATCACAACATAATTTGAAAGTTTAAATAGATAAATGCAATTTTTTTGCTAAACAAACCGAATATCTAGGACATATTATCACCACTGAAGGATTAAAACCAAATCCTGCAAAAATCGAAATAATAAAAAATATTCCCTTACCTAATACTGTGAAAAAGACTAAGTCATTTTTAGGACTCACAGGATATTATAGAAAATTTATTAAAGACTATTTAAAAGTCGCATATGGAATGGTGAAATTTCTAAAAAAATCAAAAGTATTAGATACGAATGATAGTGAATATGAAGAAACATTTTTAAAATTAAAACAATTAATTTCCAACGACACAATCTTGCAATATCCCAATTTCAATGAAAAATTCATTTTATGTACCGACGCAAGTAACTTTGCATTAGGAGCCGTCCTTTCTCAAAAAGGAAAGCCAATTTATTATGCTAGTAGATCACTCAACCATCATGAAAAAAATTATAGTACGATAGAAAAAGAGGGTCTAAAATTCTTCGCCAGCAATTCACCGCCAGCAATTCATCGCCACAGCAATTCACCGCCGAATTGCTGGCAAAGAATTGCTGGCGGTGAATTGCTGTGGCGATGAATTGTTGAGGCGATGAATTGCTGGCGAAGAATTGCTGGCGATGAATTTTCCGGATCCCAGAAAAAGAATGTCTTGCTATAGTATGGGCAACAAATTATTTTAGGCCTCACCTCTATGGACGTATAAGTTTCTAGTACAAAATGATCACCGCCATTTAGTTTTGTTGAATTCTCTAAAAGAACATAATTCCAAATTAGCAAGGTGGAAAATTAAGCTAAGCGAGTACAACTTCGAAATTGAATATGTAAAAGGCAAAGAAAACAACGTAGCTGATTTTTTAAGTAGGGTTGAGATCAACGTAAATGATCAAATCGAACCTATTAATAGTGATAGAGCTACAATACATAGTGCAATGGAAGATAGCAGAGACTATATTTCCTTGTCTGAAAAACCTTTAAACATTTTTAAAACACAAATAGAAATTAGTATTGATGAAAATTTAGAAAATGAAATTCTAACACTTTACCAAGGAGTAAGAAAATTAATTATTAGAAAAACCTCAAATATAATTCAAACCATAAAAGAATTTATACCAAACCAAGGTAATATTGGTTTGTTTTGTGAAGATGATAAAGAATTTTTAGAATTTCAAAATTTATATGTTCAAAATTTTAATGGGCAAAATAAAATCAAAATACTAAGGTGTATGAAAAATCTAAAAAAATATTATCAATCATGAAGAAATTGTAAAAATAATAAGGGAAAAGCACAACGAAAGAAATCATAGAGGTATAAATGAAACCTATTGGGAAATAAAGAATGACTGTTACTACCCTAAATTGAGAGAAATAATTAGGAGATTTATCAATAATTGTCATATTTGTCAGGAAGCTAAACATGATAGAAACCCTGAGAAAATCAATTTCGAATCAACCGAAACTGCTCGAAGACCTAATGAAATTATAAATATCGATATATACATCCCTTCACAAAATGAATATTTTTTAAATTTCATAGACAAATACACCAAACATCTATCAATATTTCCATTAAGAGATAGAAATAGTATTTCTATTTTAGAAAATATTTAACTGAGAATAGCCTTATTAGGAAAACCAAAAAAAAATAATTTACGATAATGAATTCAATACCCTTAATTTAAGAGAATTCAGTACTCAAGAAAACATAGAAATACATTATACTACACCCTATGTTAAAACAGGTAATTCCGATATAAAGAGAGTTCACGGTACTTTAAACGAACATATAAGAATTTTTAATGTAAAAAAAGAAACAAATTCATTAAGAGACAAAGTTATTAAAGCCACTCAAATTTATAACGACGTCATACATCAAACAACAAATAAAAGACCCGTAGATTTTATAAATAACAAAATTGACTTGTTAGAATTAGATAATATCACAAAAAGAATTGTCGAACAAAAACAGAAAGCTACAAAAAGATTAAATAGAAATAGAATATAATTTTCAGAACCAAACCTTAACGAAGAACTCTGTGTACAACCAACCAAGTGTCCCTAGAATAAAAAAGAAATTAGCCCCTAAGTATAAAAAAGTTAAAATTACAAAAAGAAACCATCAATTCTTTGCAAACAAAAGAAAAATACATAAACGGCAATTTAAAAGAAAATACAAATACCAAAATGAGAATATTTCTTTACAGGATAATGATAAGGCCTCCTACATCTAGCAATAATAACAACAGTCAAATCCGAATTTCGAATTGAAAAAATTAATAATGAAGCAGGATATATTATGGCCAAACAATCTCCAATTCAAATAATATCTAGTTACGACAAAATACTCCACATCATAAATTTAGACAGTTATGCCCTTGTAATTGACAAAATACAAGATGCTATACGAGAAAACCAAGAAATTTTTAAAGACACATATTTGACTACCACTTTAGTTGATTCCCTTAAAACAGTTAAATTCAAACTTGAATCCATTCTACCACACCCAAGAGAAACAAGAAGTCTAATCAATCTTGGCGGTAAAACATTAAAATGGTTGTTTGGATCCATGGACGAAGACGATAGACAAGAAATAGAAGAACACCTAAAATTTATAGACGAAAACAATCACAATATCATTACAACTAAAAACAAACAAATTTCAATTATTACACAACTCCAACAACATTTTGAACTATTAACTGACAAAATTAACAAACATCAAGACTTAATAAAAAAACTCGACCTTAACATTAGCTCTGAACAAAGGAAATTTGCAAAAAGTTTACAGAGACTACAAATAAATACAGACATCATGTTATTAAATAATGAAATTGAGAAACTACAAGATAATATTATATTTTCAAAAATTTAATATTACAATCGAGAAATTAAAAAACATTAAAAGTAATTTATTAATAAAAAATAACCATTTAGCATTCGTAATTTCAATTCTAAAATTTTCAAATAAAGAATATTTTCGAATAAAAGTAATTCCAGTACCAAATTCTTATAAATATGAAATTGAAATAGATAAATATAATTATATGCGACTGTTACGTAACGAAAAATTAAAAAAAAACTTTAATGAACAATTTAATGAAAATGAATAGAAATGCATGTGACCTTCATGGTGTTCCAGCCGGTCATTTTTCCAGCTGCTTCAGCCGGGCGGGGTTCTTTCGGAACACCATTTCAGCCTAGGGTCCGTCACGTAAACAAAAAAAACCGGCAAATATTTGGGAAATTCGCAGAGAGAAAGCTGAAGACAAGTGTTCAAAATAATTTGCAAAGATAAACCTGAAGAGAGGTCATCATTTTTTTTTTTTTCCTTGACAGAGGAGTCTCACCAAAACGATGAACAGGGGTTACAGGCCGTTCCACCCATCGATGAGGATTCCAAGTACAACACCTTTTATAACTTTAATGACACATTCTCAAATCTTAACGCGTGAATAAAAATACCAATTACCTTTTTTTTTTTTCTTAGTATATATATATTAATATATATATATTTTATCAAATTCAATTCAGTATTTACACGTTTCACATTTTGGATTATAATTTATATTTCTAACTTTATTCTCTATTATAGAAAGAAGAAAAAAAAAGCAAAAAAAAATAAATAACGCGACCGTATGCATATGCCCAATAGGACTTTTAATTTACCTTTAAAAATTTTTCTTCTTTTTTTTTTCTTTTTGTTTTTTTTGTTGTTGTTCTGCTTTTTTTTTTTTTTTTTTTTTTTTTTTTTCCTTCTACTTTTGATTAAATATTATCGAGATCTTATCAAACATTGGATCTCCTTCAATACATCTACCTAATTTTTTTTTTTTCTAATCAAATATGAAATTCTGCACAACTTAATAACAATACTAATCTCCCTGATTCATGGTTGCAACCCCTTTTTACATGACAATTACTCATTTTACTTTTGTTTTCTTCTTATTTTAATTAATATGTTATAAACATGACAAACCATAATAATAAAGAAAAAAAATACATATTCCTACTGAACCTAATTTAACTCTATCAAAAAAAATTAAGATACAATCATTACAATTTAATTAAAGATGAATATTTACGTTTGCAGCTTCCGGTCTTCTTAAAGATGAATATTATATTTGATGACCATCTTTTTTTTTTGTTTTTTTTTTGTTCTATGTTGCTGATGCAGATGATGCGGTTGATAATTTAAGCAATTATCTTTCACCAAAAAAAATTGTACATCTTTTAATAAATTTTTTTTTTTTCTTTCTTTTTTCGATTTAATTTAAATAAATATATATATATTTTTGGAATCTTATTATCATTTCAAAAAAAAAATTCTAATCTTGAGATACTAACATCTGTAATTAATGGAATACCAAATTATGTATAAAAATATAAGTATATACATATATATTTATATATAGTTATATATCGATATGCAAATTCGTTTTCTTTTCTTTGCCAAAAAAAAATGAGTTATTACTTTCTTTACATCATTTAAATTCAAATAAATTTTGTTTTCTTTTTGTTTTTTTTTTCTTGTTTTAGACTTATAAGGTAAACTAAAACTCAATGTTTAATTCACCAGAATGCAAAAAAAAATCACGTGTTCAACAGATTTTAAACTAAGTTTCTTTTCTTTTCTTCTCTTCTAAATTTACACAAAAATGCCACCTTAGCCTTAGTTATTAATTTTATTCATAATTTTCTTTTTTTCTTTTAAATTTACTTGTCCACTGTTAAACTTTTCTTTTACCCTAGTTCCACGTAAAAATTATATAAGATAGCAGCTAATAATAAACAAAATTCAAATTCAAAAAAAAATTTTTGCAATACGATATTTGATAATAAAATGTAAAGAAAATCTACTGTAAATTAAATATAGCATTTAAAGATAATAATGATGGTATTATATATATGTCATTTTTCCTTAGTTGTTTATTTCAGATTGCCCTTATCATTAAGAATTTTCGTTTACTTATTTATTTGTTAATCAGTAACTAATAATCATATATGTAACTTATTATTTCACCATTTATCAACTTATTATTATTATTGAATAAAACCATTATGAAGCTCATTTAAATCTTTATGCACTGTATCCTATTTTAAGACATTTTGTACACGTTCTAATAGTAACTTATGTACATTCACTCGACATTTTGATTTTTTTTTTTTCTCACAAATAACTTCAATTACTGCAGATGAATTTTAATTATTACCACTTATTGAATTTAATTTTGCACAAACTAATGAATTTAACTTTTCTTATATAGCACATAAGAAAAAATTCCTAACCCCCTTTTTTTTTTCTTTTACTACATTTTTTTTTCTTCTAAGTTTTTTTCTTTTTATTATAATTGAAAATAAATCACATTTTATCATTTAAAATTAACTTTTTTTTTCTTTTTCTTCTTCATTTGGTGATCGAGTTTCGCTTGAATTAGAGGGAAGTCAACGATTGAATTTACCAGAAAAATACAATAAGTTATCAGATAATGTGATAACAGGGTTCAACAAGGGGAAATATCACTTAATCAACTATGGTCAAGTAAGAAAAGCTTTGTTGCGACAGCAGATATGCCCCATTATTTTCATGTCCATATTTTCGTACGCCGCTGTATTATTACAGACGGTTGTACACATTATTTTTAAAAATGTTCAAAATTGTACATTTATTGGAAATTTTTCATAAATGCTTCATAATTCCAGAATTAAATACTTAAATATATTATTCACTGAATAAATAATAAATCGAATATTCTCGAGTGCTTAACGATGGTCTATCATATATACCTGCGCAGTATATAAAGAGGAGATTAGCTTACCGCTAAAATACTAACACCAATTAAAATGCGTAAAGAGATTAGCAGACACATTGGGCCTTACTAATAAACATTTTTTAGTTTTAAAACTAAAATAGTTTCATGTTGGCTGGAACTTTTTATCTTATGGTATATAGTAGTCGGTCGTGATTTATCCCTCTTAGTGACCAGACGTGCTAAAAATTATTTTTATCAATCTGTGTTTAAATTAAATTATTAAAGTAATGTAGGAAGAGTATGAAAAGAGAATTAAAAAATGAGACGAGTGAGTCAGTCTTGAGTAGACCACTGAGCTGAGACGACGTGACGACTGTTGAGTGAATTAAAACTTAATATTATTTTTGTATTAATCTTGTTAATTGAAATATTTTGTAATAAAGTAATAGTTCGTTTTTCCTATAAATTTTGGGGGCTCAACCGGAATATTGAAATTTATAATTATTGAGTGAAACGACGTGGAAAAAAAAAAAGAAGCTAAACGACGTGAAAAAAAAAAAGAAGCTAAAGACGACATTTTAAAAAAAAAAAGAGGAAGCTGACGGAAGCCGACAGTGAAAATTTATTAAAAGAAGATAAAGAAGACATTTTTTTTCTAAAAAAAAAAAAAAAGAAATAAGAAGAAGAAGACGCTGAAAAAAAAAAAAAAAAAAAAAGAAGCTAAACGACGTGAAAAAAAAAAAGAAGCTAAAGACGACATTTTTAAAAAAAAAAAAAAGAGGAAGCTGACGGAAGCCGACAGTGAAAATTTATTAAAAGAAGATAAAGAAGACATTTTTTTCTAAAAAAAAAAAAAGAAGAAATAAGAAGAAGAAGACGCTGAAAAGGAAGAAGATAAAGACGACAGTGAAAACGAAAAAACTCAACGAAAAAAAAAGAGGTGAAAAGACGATAACGAAAAGAAAAAGGAAGAAGATAAAACAAGGTATAAAGTTGACATATAATAAAGGTGAATTTAAATTTAATAAATAGTTGTAGTAGATTTAAGAAAGATAAATGTCAAACTTTGTACAAGGTAAATAAAATGTAATACCTGTCAAATGTAAGATGTAATAATTTTGTGCTAAATTATAAAATATGATACATAAATACAAGTAATAAAAAATTTAATTTTGTAATTATATTATATATATTAGATTATATATGATTTAAAGAAAATCTGTAATTTAAAAAAAAAAAAGAAGACTTATGTATCTGTAATTTAAAAAAAAAAAAAAGACTTATATATCTGTAATTTAAAAAAAAAAATTTAATTAGATAAACAGACATATTACATAAGAATAAATAAATTTAAAAAAAAAAAACAACAACAATTAAAACAATCATGGACAACAACAAAATTCAATTGGGCGATTTTTCAAATGCGGCATCAAGCATAAACACCATGTCAGTGAAATCAGCTACCAGACTTCATGAATTTATTTTTGAATCAGACGCTAAAAGAAAAAATAGGGCCAATCTTAGAAAATTTTCAGGCTTCACTTTCGAAATCGGATCACAAGAATATGAAGATAAATTGGTTTATGTTAAAGATAATTTTACAGATAGAGAATTGATCTCAATATGTGCTCATTTAAGTATAGAATCGGAAGAAACAGGAGATGATTTAATTAAAATAATATTGGCAAAACTGATAAATTTGGAACAGTTTCAACCACAAGATGATTCAGATGATGACGATGGGGAGAACGACATTGTGGAAACTTCAACAAATGGTACAAATGAATCTGAGAATGGTGATGATGTGATCAATTTAACTAGGGCTCAGAAAAAATCACAAAATTGCATGATATCCTACAGAGATGTAGAGGAGAATATAAGAAAATTTGATGGGAAAAGTAGCTATACTGTTGAAAGGTGGATTGCTGATTTTGAAGAAATGGCCAATATGCTTCAATGGAATGACCTAGAGAAATTTATATTTGGTAAAAAGTCGATAATTGGTAATGCTGAGTTGCATGTAAGATCAGAGAAAAATATCAGAAGCTGGGAAAAACTAAAGAAGGTTTTAAAAGACGAATTTTCAAAAAAAATTAGTGTTGCGGATCTACATAGAGAACTGAGCAAACGGGAAATGAAAGACGAAGAAGACGTTTATGAATACTTCTTGATTATGAGAGAAATAAGTAGTAAGGGTTCATTTGATGACAGATCATTAATGCAGTATGTTATAGATGGTATACAAGACAAAAGCATAAACAAAATGATGTTATATGGTGCAAAAGATTTAAATGAATTTAAAGAAAAATTACGACACTACGCAGAATATAGATCTGAATGTAAAATAAATAGAACCAGATTATTATTTAATGATAATTCGAATCGAAAGGAAAAGAAAGAAAAATCAAGTAGTATAAGATGTTATAATTGTGGACTTAAAGGTCATGTATCTAGTAATTGTAGATCAAAAAATTTGGGAATGAAATGTTTTAACTGTAATAAGTTTGGCCATAAAGCTTCTGAATGTAAAGAATTAATTGCATGTAAAAATAAAAACGCACCTGTTAATAATGTTATGTTACCAAAGATGAAAAACAGATGTAAAGAAGTTCAAATAGGAAATATTAAGTTAATATCTCTAATTGACACGGGAAGTGCTGTTAACATTATTAGAGAAGATAAAGCTTCACAGATTAAATTTAATAAAGTTATAAATTCGGAAATGGTTTTAAGCGCATTTGGTGGAAATGAAATCCGCTCTAAAGGATGTGTTAACACAACTGTTGACATAGAAGGCGAACAGTATGAAATCCAATTGCAAATTGTTCCAGTTGATGCTACACAATTTGAAATGATTTTAGGTAACACATTTCTAAATGAAATTGAAATGACAGTGACTAAAGAAGGAGTAAAGATTAAAAGACTACAAGATCAAACACCCATTATGAATATTAATATTTTTGAAGATAATTTGAAAGTAGACTTATCACATGTACAAAAGGAAAGTTACAAAAAACAAATTCAAAGTTTAATAGATGATTATAAGCCAAAGAAAGAAAAGTTTATTGATATGGACATGAAAATTATGTTAAATGAAAATACACCAATTTACCATAGTCCACGACGTCTTCCTTTTGCTGAGAAAGAAATTATAGATAAGCAAATTGATGAATGGTTGGCTAACGACATAATTGAACCTTGTATTTCAGAATTTGCTAGTCAAGTTGTTCTAGTTCGGAAAAAGGATGGTTCACCAAGAATTTGTATTGACTACCGGAAATTAGACAAAGTGAGTATGAAAGATAGATACCCGATGCCTGTATTAGAAGAACAGATTGACAGCCTACGCGATTATAAAGTATTTAGCACAATTGATCTACGTAATGGATTTTTTCATGTGAAAGTCGAGAAAAATAGTAGAAAATACACAGCTTTTGTAACACACAAAGGACAGTACCAGTTTAAGAAGGTTCCTTTCGGATTTTGCAATTCTCCAGCCAATTTCCAACGATACATTAACTACGTTTTTAGAAATTTGAAAAATAACAATGTGGTATTAATCTATGTTGACGATGTTATTATTCTTGCCAAAGATGACGAGGAGGCTATATCTAGACTAATATTAGTGTTTAAAACAGCACAAGAGCATGGTTTAGAAATAAATTTTAAAAAAAGCCAGTTTTTAAAAAGACGCATACAATTTCTCGGATATATAATAGAAGATAACCAGATTTTTCCTTCATTTGAAAAAGTCGCTGCTGTACTTAATTATCGTGAACCAAAAAATACTAAAGATGTGCAAAGTTTTTTGGGTCTGACTGGATATTTTAGAAAGTTTATAAGAAATTATTCACTGATTGCTCGTCCATTGAGTGATATTTTAAAACAAGATAGAAAATTTAATTTCTTAGAAGAAGAAAAACATTCTTTTGAAGTTCTAAAGAAAATTCTTTCCGAAAAGCCAGTGTTACATATCTATAAAAGAGACGCCTATACAGAAGTTCACACCGATGCTAGTATGTTTGGTTTTGGAGGTATTTTAATGCAGAAGTCCGGTGACGACGACTATTTACATCCAGTGTATTATTACTCTAAGAAAACTACAGAGGCTGAGAAGAAGTATACGAGTTATGAATTGGAAATTCTAGCTGTTGTTAAATCTTTGCAAAAATTCAGAGTATATTAATTAGGTCAACAATTTAAATTGATAACAGATTGCATAGCATTTAAACAAACCATGAATAAACCTGATATGCTTCCAAGAGTTGCCAGGTGGGCACTAGCTATTAGTGAATATGATTTCGAAATTCATCATAGAAATGGCGAAAGAATGAAACATGTCGATGCGCTTAGTCGCTATCCAATTATGACGATAACAGAAGATGGCACTATTGCTAGAATAAAAAACGCTCAGCATTCAGATGAGCATATAAGAACAATTTTCGAAGTTTTAAAGACTCAACCTTATGAGGACTTTTTTATTAAAGAAGATATTTTGTATAAATTCAAGAATGGGTTTGACTTATTAGTAATTCCAGACGGCATGCAAGAAGAAATTATAAAAAGAAGTCATAGTAAAGGTCATTTTGGAACTTTGAGAACGATTGAACATATAAACCAACAATATTATATTCCTAAGATTCATGAAAAGACAGAGAAAATTATAAAAAATTGTTTAGAATGTATTGTGACAAACCGAAAAGCTGGTAAGAAAGAAGGATTTTTACGTCCTTTGCCAAAGGGAAATGAACCGCTTTATACGTATCACATGGATCATGTAGGTCCATTGGAGAGCACTTCTAAAAACTACAAACATCTGCTCGTGATAGTTGACGATTTTTCCAAATTTGTGTGGATTTATCCCACAAAATCAACTACTTCAAAAGAGGTCATCAATAAATTAGAAATTCAGAAGAAAACATTTGGAAATCCTTGTCAAATTATATCAGACCGAGGAACCGCTTTTACGAGTGAGGAGTTTCAACAATATTGTTCTACCGAAAATATTTTGCATCACAAGGTCACAGTAGGTTTGCCAAGGGCCAATGGCCAAGTAGAACGGATAAACGCTATAATTATTTCTGTTCTCGCTAAATTATCAATCGATCAGCCAACAAAATGGTTTAGATATGTTGATGCAGTACAAAGAATGTTAAACTCGACGTTCCAAAGAAGTATAAATAATTCATCTTTCGAAGTATTAATTGGCACGAAGATGCGCAATAAAGAAGATCTGAAAATAAAAGAATTAATTGAACAAGAAATGATACAGATGTATTGTGAAAGTCGTAACGATGTCAGAAAGGAAGCACAAGATTTTATAAGTAAAATTCAAGACGAAAATAAAAAACAATATAATAAAAGGAGAAAAAAGGCAAGACCATATAAAGTTGACGATATTGTTGCAATTAAACGCATACAAATGGGTGGTGGAATGAAGTTGCGGCCAAAGTTTTTGGGTCCTTACCGAATTTTAAAGATTAAAGCTAACGATACGTACGACGTAGGGAAAATTGGTAACCACGAAGGTCCATCACGAACATCAACGTGCGCTGAGTACATGAAACCGTGGATAGGTACATCATTGGAGTCCAATGACAGGCAGGATGGCCGATTTGTAGGAAGAGTATGAAAAGAGAATTAAAAAATGAGACGAGTGAGTCAGTCTTGAGTAGACCACTGAGCTGAGACGACGTGACGACTGTTGAGTGAATTAAAACTTAATATTATTTTTGTATTAATCTTGTTAATTGAAATATTTTGTAATAAAGTAATAGTTCGTTTTTCCTATAGTAATAATATAAAAAGTTAAAAGAATAAAAGTTAAAAAAAAAAATAAAAAAAATTATTAAAAAAAAAAATGTTTCATATCGCTATCGAGTTGAATTGTAAAAAAAATGAAAAAAATGAAAATGTGATTAAGTGCCGTAAGTAATTAACAATGCAGTTTCATAAATGAAGAAAAAAAGAAAAATTATAAATACAAATCTATGTTTAAGTAATACGGAAAAGGGTGCATACAAAATTTTAAAATTAATAAGAGTTCATTTTTTGTTAAATACAAAGGTTTGGTAATTTACTTGAAAACGTTTAAAAGAAAATCTTTACAAAAAAAAAAAGAAAAGAAGAAGGAAAAAGAAAAATGAAATTGAATTTAAAGTAAAGAAGAAAAAAAAAAAACAACAACAAAAAGAAAAAAAAATGGTGAAACATTAACTAATTAAATGTATGTATGTATACGTAATTAACTTAAAAATTATCGGTGTGAATATTCTTCCATTTGCCGGTATCAAGCTTAGTGTATCGAACATGATTTTTTTTATGACGTCAATTTGGCAAATCTAAAATACTTATAGACAAAAAAAAAAAAAAAAAATACATTTTAGGAATTTTAGTGGTCATCCACCAGAAATTTTTGGTCATTTACCCTTCACAACAAAAAAAAAAAAAAAAAGGAGGGAAACATTTTATTTAATCATATAAAGAAGTTGTAGTTAAAATTACCATACATACGTAATAGTTTAATTGATTTTAAGTTTAAAGTAAAACAAAAGAAAAAAGGAATTTATTGTCTTTACCGATTTTATTATGTGTATATCAAATAAAAAAAAGAAAAAAAAAAGGAATCAGAATTTTTTTTTGTTAAATCAAGAGATGCATCAACCACAGGAAGGAATTTGTATTCGGACATCTGATCGACCCAGTAGAGTTAATTCGGAGAAATCTAGTAAATAGGAGAATTGTACTGTAAGTGTCATTATTGTATTATATTAGTAATTAATAATCAAGAATTCTGTAAATGGATCTCAAACAATAAAAACATTATATAATAAAGAGACATGTAATTGAATTGCGTAATAATGACGACCCTATGGTAATTTATTCCATATTTGAACTTAAATTGCATTAATAAATCAGAAAAAAAAATGAAAACCAAAAAGCATTCTTTTGGAATGCTATGGATGTCATTATTATCCAATTCTTTTCTATTCCTAATGGTACATGTAGGTTAACATCAATCAATTATCATTTAAGATAGATTAATTATGAAAAAAGATTCAGTAATAAAAAAGGCTAAAGAAAAATTTACCAAAATTAAAAGTTAAAGCAAAACTTATTCAAATTATTATGAACTAGTAAATTATATTATACAACTGCAGTGTATTCAAGGTCCTAATAATAAATATCTTAAAATGAACTATTTTTTATTGAACACATATAAGATGATTTAAATTAAGTTTACTGGAATAAATAAACAGAATAAAATAGGAAATCCATTGATGATAGAATTTTGGGTTAGAAGTCAAGCGATTTGTAAGGTTAAGTTTTTTTTATTATTTAAAGAAGAAAAAAAAATGAAAGGTCAATGATAGAAAAATTTCAGTACCTATGTAACTGTGTAGAATGTATATTTTATTTTTTTTGAAATAAAATGGATTTCACGAGCGAGTAATATTGGAAGAAAGTCGACTTTTTTTTATCAATGATGTGCTGTCATTAATTTACAGGGTGTTGTGGCATGGAGAGTGTCAACGTGGGGTGGAGATGTTTCCCTCGTTTTTTTTGTTTAGTTGGTATTGTGCTGGATCCCCCTCTTTCAATAAATATCTTTTCTGGTTTCTTGTGATTTTTTTTGAACAATTCTTTTTTTTTTATTGTGGGTCCAATTTATGTAGGAATAGTGAATCACTTCCGAAAGGGTGGACCCAAGAGAACCCCCCCCCCAGGCTGAAGCAGCTGGAAGATGACCGGCTGGGTTCACCCGGAAGTTCGGTCGAGTACAAACCTTCATTAAAATTCAGGTTGCACAAATCTGAATTTCAATATTCACTACAGCTTACAGTATAGACTTTACCGAATTACCAATGTCTAATGATGTTCAAGAAGAAGAAGAACAACAACAACAACTACCGCGAATAACAGTGAATGAGAAGAAACCTGTACAATCAGAATCAGATTAACAATATTCAACAGAAACAGAAGCTAATATAAATTATGATGAATATTCACAACAATTTGATATAAGTTTACCTGGTTTTTATAATATAATATAAAATACCTACATATAAAATCAATAAAAAACAAACAAAAAATTTTCAAAATGAATATCAAGTGTTTTTATTTATTAATTAATAATCAGCAAAATAATTATAATATATTGTTCTAAGAAATTCATCTATAAGTCTAATAGCTTCTTTAGCTCTATTAGCCTTTTCTCTTTGTTTTTCTTCTATTAAATCGCATTCACAAATATTTTCATTGTTTTCAGGATAAGAACATGCAAGATAATGGCCGTTAGATGTGAATTCTTTACTTTTGTTATTGTTTAGATGTTCTCGAATATTTGTAACGGAGTTACATTTTGTTCCCATTTATTTTTAAGAAATGTTCTAAAAAAGAAAAGAAAGAAAATAAATTTTAAGTGAAGCAAGGACTTCATAATGTTTAAACTTAACACGCATCCGCATGGAAAGTTTATTTTCCTAGACATTACCGCCATCAACGCCATCTGTTTTATAATAAGAAAACAAAGTTTTAAGTTTGAAAAAAAAAACCGTTTAAAGAATGTTCTAGAATAATTAAAAAATTAAAAGCTTGGAAATTGGAAACACGCAATTTCAAAAGTGTATAAATAGAGACGAAATTTTCATATTAGACGTCAGTCAATCATTTGATCAAGTAAAGATCAGTCCATCAGTGGTTCTGATCAGGATTCAGGATATCAGTTGGTTTTCATAACTCAAAGTATACGTTTCAAATTGAAAATAAAATTAATAAAAAGGTAGTAATAACAAGAGGTAAGAAAAAATAATAAAATAGCATAATTTTGTTGAAGATTTGTAGAAATAAGGATTTTCTCGTCTATCTGTGAAATTCACTTTTTGAAGTTGAGGTTAATCCTCTCGTCTCAAAAAGTAGTCTAGATAAGTTGAAGGTCCCAAAATATTCTACTTGACTTCAATGTAAATTGTGGTTATTTCGTTAGAATTAAAAGTTGAAGGTTGGTAGAAATAAGGATTTTCTCGTCTATCTATGAAATTCACTTTTTGAAGTTGAGGTTAAATCCTCTCGTCTCAAAAAGTAGTCTAGATAAGTTGAAAGTCCAAAAACATTCTACTAAACTTCAATATAATACGTGCGTGTATATTTCACAAAGAAAGGAAAAGTTGAAGACTAGTAGAGATAAGGATTTTCTTTTCTATCCGGAAATTCACTTTTTGAAGTTGAGGTTAATTCTCTCGTCTCGAAAAGTAGTCTGGATAAGTTGAAACTCCCAAACGTCCTGCAAGCTTCACTTTTCATATTTTTTTTTACAACAATAATAAAAAAAAAGACTAGGTAATGAAGTTTAAAAAGTAAACTTGTAAAGGAACTAAAGCATTCCTGAAATTCAGAAATATATTTTAAATTAGTGGAATTCGAAGAAATTTAAGTATAAAGGAACTAAGCTTTCCTGAGTTTTTAAAAGTATATTATATTTTGAGTTGAGTTAGGAGAATTCAAAAGAATTCAAGTAAAAGGAAATAAAGTTTTCCTGAGTTGTAAAAGAATATATTTCTGAAGTTATTAAAAAGTTGTAAAAATATTGTATTGTGAAATAAATTAAGTAAGAACATTGTATTAAAGTTTAATTCTAAAGATAAGAATAAAAAGTATATCAGGGAAAATTATTGTAAAAGATCAGGATTTTTGAAATAATAAAAAGTAAAATTAAGTTGTTAAAAATTGAACTTTTCATTAATAATTAACGACGAAACCTGACCCTGGAACGACGAGCTAACCCGTGCTAACCCATAACGTCGTTATATATTTTCAATTTCTTTTTTGTTGAAAATCACTTCTCCATATGATTCTGCACCAAAAAATGTATTGGATTCATTTAAAAATAATGGAATATTATGTATTATATCCAGATTTTCTTCTTCTAAGTATCCAATCAATTTCTGGTAAAATTTCAATAATTTTACAAATTCATTTTTAAATTTGATAACTTGATTTTGTCTATAACTACAAATACATGTATCTGGTCCTGTAGTTGTATCATCTTTAGCCCAACAACAATCAGCGTAATGAGATCTATAAATTAATGTGATTTTTTCCATGTTTTCATATTGTTGTTTATATTTTCAATAGTATTGAAGAGTTCTAATAGTAGAACAAAGATAGCTTTGTCTGTTAAAAAATCTGTGTAAAACTAGCTTTCAAAATACATCATTATACTTTGAATAATGCCGATTAACTGTTAATTATTTTGAGGATGAATTGACTTTTATTAATGATTATTTATTTGTTTAACATTTTCGATTTTCGTGCATCAATATACTCATGATCGGTTCTGTAGTTATAGTCTTGAAATCGTACGAGTTATATTTCACCATTGCTTAGAATTCGCTCTGTTCCGAATTCATAATATTCATAGCTTGATATGTTGAGTGTATAGGTTTTGTATAGTTGCTAACATACGTACAATGCTATATCAGTTTTAATGTTGAGACATGTTTGTTCTTGTTTAAAAAAATGAAAAAATGAAGTTTTTTGTTTTTCAGACGGACTATGCTGCGTTATTTTTTTTAAGTTCAAAAGAAAAGAATGTTAGCATTATCGATTATTAAGCTTTCAAAGTACATTCGAGAATATATATAACACATGTGAATTACTTTTTCACTTTATTGATTTCAAGACTTTTTTACCTCCTGTTAGTCAAGAAAGTGATTCTTTCTTAGTCGGTTTTATAATTTACAAAAAGGAAAATATAAGTGAAAATCAAGAAATTTTGGAGTTTCTAAACGAAATTTTGAAACTCACAAGTTGGAGTTCTAGAAGAACAAGAAGATTACAACATGGAGTTTCTGGATGAACACGAAGATTACAACAGCAACATCAACAATTCCAACATGGAGTTTTTAGATGAAGAAAAAGGTTACAACGACATCCTATATAAAATATGTTTTCAATATTTTAATAAATTTTTTGAAAACAATACAATACTATTAAATATTGTTTTGATTGTAAAAACCATAAAAACATGCCTATGAAAGTATTTAAAGTTTCAGGGAATTTTGAAACAAACAATAATTTTGTGTAAATTTTGTCAGCACTTGTAAGCTGTAGAAAAAAAATGGGAACAAGATTTTTGCCTTTAAATAGAGACAATTTCTTCAAACGGTATCAGTTTATCGTGTAATTTTTAAAGTGATTACTTAATTTTATCTCAAAGTTGATGACTAGACTAGATGACTAGATGACTAGTGTTAACACAACGGATTATTAAGCTTTCAAAGTACATTCGAGAGTATATAAAGTACATGTGAATTACTTTTATACTTTATTGATTTCAAGACTTTTTTACCACCTGTTAGTCAAGAAAGTGATTCTTTCTTAGTCGGTTTTATAATTTAAAAAATGGAAAATATAAGTGAAAATCAAGAAATTTTGGAGTTTCTAAACGAAATTTTGAAACTCACAAGTTGGAGTTTCTACACGAACAAGAAGATTACAACATGGAGTTTCTGGATGAACACGAAGATTACAACAGCAACATCGATAATTCCAACATGGAGTTTTCAGATGAAGAAGAAGATTTCAACAGCAACATCAAAAATTCCAACATGGAGTTTTTAGATGAAGAAAAAGGTTACAACGACATCCTATATAAAATAAGTTTTCAATATTTTAATAAATTTTTTGAAAACAATACAACTATTAAATATTGTTTTGATTGTAAAAACCATAAATACATGCCTGTAAATGTATGTAGAGTTTCAGGGAATTTTGAAACAAACAATAATTTTGTGTAAATTTTGTCAGCACTTGTAAGCTGTTGAAAAAGAGTCTTAATAAGTTTTTTGCCTATAAATGGAGACAATTTCTTCAAACGGTATCTATCAGTTTATCGTGAAATCTCAAAGTGATTATTTAATTTTATCTCAAAGTTGATGACTAGACTAGGTGACTAGATGACTAGTGTTAACACAAACGATTATTAAGCTTTCAAAGTACATTCGAGAGTATATGAAGTACATGTGAATTACTTTTATACTTTATTGATTTCAAGACTTTTTTACCACCTGTTAGTCAAGAAAGTGATTCTTTCTTAGTCGGTTTTATAATTTAAAAAATGGAAAATATAAGTGAAAATCAAGAAATTTTGGAGTTTCTAAACGAAATTTTGAAACTCACAAGTTGGAGTTTCTACACGAACAAAAAGATTACATCATGGAGTTTCTGGATGAACACGAAGATTTCAACAGCAACATCAACAATTCCAACATGGAGGTTTCAGATGAACAAGAAGATTTCAACTACATCCTATATAAAATAAGTTTTCAATATTTTAATAAATTTTTTGAAAACAATACAACTATTAAATATTGTTTTGATTGTAAAAACCATAAATACATGCCTGTAAATGTATATAAAGTTTCAGGGAATTTTGAAACAAACAATAATTTTGTGTAAATTTTGTCAGCACTTGTAAGCTGTATTTTGGAGTTTCTAAACGAAATTTTGAAACTCACAAGTTGGAGTTTCTACACGAACAAGAAGATTACAACATGGAGTTTCTGGATGAACAAGAAGATTACAACAGCAACATTAACAATTCCAACATGGAGTTTTGAGATGAATAAGAAGATTACAACAGCAACATCGACAGTTCCAACATGGAGTTTTTAGATGAAGAAGAAGTTTACAACGACATCCTATATAAAATAACTTTTTAATATTTTTATAAATTTTTTGAAAACAATACAATACTATTAAATATTGTTTTGATTGTAAAAACCATAAATACATGCCTATGAAAGTATGTGAAGTTTCAGGGAATTTTGAAACAAACATTAACTTCTCTTAGTAAGTTGAAAGTGTTAATATTGGTAACTACTAATTTTTGGAGAATTATCAAGCATCAAGAAAATTTCAAAATTATAAAAATTAGTCTTAGGTTAATTACAATAATTGTGTATATTACATACATAGTACAATATATTTTTTGAACATTAAAATATTGCCAGCCTACACTACGAAAATAGAGTGTTGAGAAAAAAAAACATTAGATAATGTAGTTACATTGATGCTTGGAACAGACTTATGCTGGATTTCTTCAAAAGTCTCCGCTGGATGGGTATCACCTAAGTGTAGGTGACGCCTAGCTAGAGGTTTGTATTTTTTCATTAAAAAATTCTGCTAACTAGCTGTCAGCTACATTTCTGATTCTCAACCCTGAAAGCATGAAATTTTAATCGAGACTCTAAAGCTTTTTAATGTCAAATTGATGTCAGCTGTTATTTTTAGAGTATTTTTAAAGTTGTAACGTATTATTTGAATAGCTTTCAAGCTGTAACGTATTATTTGAATATTTTTGAAGCTGTAACGTTTATTTTTTATTAATTTGATACAAAATAAATCAAATTAATTTAATTTTTTTATTTTTCTTATCAATTCATTGTAATCCTAGTATTTAAATAAATCTTAAAATAAATTTTATAAGATGCCTCATATCAAAACTCAATAGCTGGCGACAAATAGGCACGATTTTTGCTTTGTTTAACAACAGAATTTGAAAGCGGGTCCGACAATTGAAGTAACAATCAAGGAATTGTTTCGACCGATATTCATTGGTTGTGTATGTATATGAGAAACAGGTACCTTGTACTCGTTGAATAATGACGCATACAAATGTATTAGCACCTTCTGCATATGAATATTGATGGAAAAGAAGTACTTTACACTAATTGTGTTTGTGAGATCTTTTAAAAAAAAATCAACATCGTCCCAAAACTCAAAGTGATTTATTATTGGTCTCAATAAATATGGCCTTATTTCAAGTTCATCATCTTCATGAAAATCTAACATGCTACTATAAAGTAAAATGGAGTCACCAAAAAACTTTATTTTCTCATAAAATATTTAAAAATCAATTTCTTTTACTTCATTCGACAAGAAAAAAAAATGTAAATATGCGTTACTACCTAGTTAGGTAGCAACTAAATAAATAATCAGTACTTCATCTGCCACCTAAACTTAGATGGCAGTTAAGTGCTAATCAGAGGTGAAGAAATGCAAATCTCTTTATTATCTTTCTGCTAAAGTTAGGGACAAGAAAGTTGAGACTGAAGTAATCCAGCATTAGAGCCTTATAGCTCTCGTAGCCTTGTTGTAGGAAAATAATTTCAAAATCTTTTTTATAAACTGGATCCAAAGTATATGATACTGTCCAAAACGAATTTAAAAGAATAGCTCTTTTCAAATCTCTACGATTTGTACATATAAAGAAAAACTGAAATTAGTTTTAGATGAAATATTTTATGTTACTATCACCACTAATCCATCGACACAGAATCGTATATGAAAAACTCAAAATTATACTTAGCTATTCTCCAAGTCGAAACTAGTAATTTCACTGACCCTTACTTATAAATATTTTTGAAGTTAAATACTAAAAAAATTTCGATTTGTAATTCAGAATCAGAGTATGCTTTAAAACTTTTTATAAAACAGATAAATGCTACTGTAACTTACTTAATTAATCTTGTAAAGAATTTAAAAGCACACTCTGATTTTTAAGTCGAAACTATTTTAGTTTTGAACTTGAAAAATACTTACTCAAATATTTATAATTAAGACCTACTGAAAATAAATTCGTATTAATAGTTTTCTATTAGCTTTATTAAATTGATTTTATCTGTTTAAGGCTTTTTAGAAATTTTTAACTTAATGGAACTTTTGTGTAGTGACAGATAATCCGGCAAAATAACAAAAGCTGTAAATGATATTCATTTAAGAAACATGTTATAGTGGCTCACACTCTGAATTTGTTATGTGAAGATTGCTTTAAATTAGAAGAAGTATCTCAAACTCTAACAAAGTACAAGAACATGGTCACATTTCTTAAGTAAAGCACAAAGGCTTATGACAAGTTAAAAGATCTTGAAAAAATTGAAAATAAATCTGAAGATTACTTTGAACTTACTCAGAGTTGCCTAACAAGATGAAATAGTGCATATGATATTAAAAAACAATTATTCAATTAAAGAACATTATAATTATTGTACTATAATACAGTTTTTAAATGATTTTGTGTTTGCTTTTAAAATTTAAAAAAAAAGCAATTACATATGTGAAACATCAAGAAATTCTATCCAAATATCCTTTAGATCTTGAAACAATCGTGGGAAATAGAAAATACAATAAACAGATAAATAAATATATCCTAAAGGATACATAAACACCCATGTCACAGATTTCGACCGGAATTGAATTGAAATCGAAAGTCCATTTCGATCGAAATTGAAATCGGTGTTCCATATTTCGTTCGATTTGGAAACACTCAATTTCGTTCGAATTAGTTTTCGAAAACAGCTGTTTAAACTTCAATTCACAATTTTACATTCATTTGTTTGTGTTTTGTAATTTGTTTTAGTTATGGATAGTGTTTTTTTAAGTTTAGTGCTAGAAAAAGGCAAAAATATAATGAAGAGAAAATAAAAAGGAGAATGCTTCGAGATTAATCGGAAATTATAATACCTACTGTTTATTTTATAATTTGTATGACAAATAAACAAGTAATATTAAAATTTTAAAAAATTAAAATAATCAATAAAATAAATTTTGAAATACTTACATTGCTTGTATTATAATTAATAAATATATAAATAAATAAATATTTTATAAAATCGCATTGAAACACATGTCGCACTTGTACAAAACGTCAAATCGAAATGAATTCACATTAAATGACAACATCGAATTCATTTCGGGTGGTAATTCGATTATATCGAAATCTGGAACCCCAAATTCCGTTTTCGAAAGTTAAATTCGCAAAAATCGAAATCTGTGACATGGGTGAAAGTCTCAATGATCGTAAGGAAGAACTTAGTAGAAAGGCAAGTAAAAAGGATACATAAATATGTCAACTGATATCCTTTTTACTATCATAGTGATCATAGAAAGTATAGTATGTAAGAAAAAACGTCGTATAAATAACATAAAATAGATATTTGAAGATGAGAAATTTTTTTCATTAAAAATTAAGTTTTGAAATAAAAGAAGATATAATTTGTACACTAAAGTGAACGGTTTCCTTCGTTGTGAATCTGAACATTCACATTTTTTAAATAAAATAAGGTCTTTACATTCTAAAATAAATTCTCGGAGTTTTATTTAAAATAACTTTTAATTATTTTTGTTTTTTAATTGGCGCAGTCAATAGGATACTTCTCCAAAGAGTACATTTCAAGTGCCATTCAAACCCGTTGATTAAAAAACAAATAGTTCTATATTGGATCCCAAGTCATGTAGGAATCGAGGGCAATGAGTTTGCAGATCAGGTGGCTAAAGCCACGATTGACGAAGAAAATACTGCAAAACTCGTCCTCTAAATCCGCTGACAATAATCAAAACAGGTTTAAAAAGAATATATCACAGGTCGAAAATGAGACTAGCTGACAGTGAATCTTTTTCAATCCAGTACTACCTATCCATTAACAATAATATAAACAGCATCCACCTCAACAACAACCTTTTCAGATCCACCCAAGTCGTCCTACTCAGGCTGAGAACCGAAAATATATAATTTAAGAGAACGTAGAACGAAGTATCGTAGGAGATGTTAATTACCATTTAAATGAATTATGCGATTTTGATGACAATAAGTCCGCAATTTACTCCCCTGAAAATAATATTTTCATGAAAAAACAGATAATAATATTAAAAAACCGAATCAAATGTCTTATGACAAATTATGTACTTGAAAATAACCATAACAAAACGAAAATACTTGACAATCCTTTAAGTTAATACAGTAATCTTAAACATTTCTCAAGACAATCTGATATCTTCCAACATAATACAGGACAATATAAACAAAACTCAGGAAAATATAGAAATAATTTTAATAACACAACCAATAACTTCCCACAAAGGCAAAGCTCTTATCAGTTTGAAATAAGTACTATCGAACCAATGGAAGTTGAAAATATCCACAGAAGAGCTTCGAAAAATAAACTGCCAATCATCGAAATCATAATAAATGATCAAACATTAAAATGTTTAATAGATACTGGTTTAGAAACTAATATTTTGAACTTTGACACAGTCGAAGGTATCTCTGAAGAAATACTTGAAAAACCACTACTTTTTACAACGATTAACGAAATAAATAGCATACCGAATAAATTAGTTACCCCTTTTCCGCAACAATATGGCTCCCAAGGAATCATTTCTTGGAAAATTGTTATTTTAACGGGTCAAAAATACGACGCGAATATCGGACAAAATATTCTTATACCATTTAAGTCCAAAATTTATCTAGAGAATAAGCATACTATAATATTTAATAAAAAAACAGCATTTTTCACCTCTTTTGGACATTACAAACTCATTCGTATGCCATTTGGATTGAAAAGTGCACAAGCAAAATTTCAAAGACTGATGAATTATATTTTAAAAAAATACATAACTAATATTTGTGTAGTATATCTAGATGATATACTCATTTTCAGTACATGGCTAGAAGAACATTTAACAAATCTGAAAAAGATATTTATAAAATAAAGGAGCATGTTGAGAAATACAAATATGATAGATAAATGCAACTTTTTATCTAAAGAAACTGAATTTTTGGAATACATTTCAACTCCTGACGGCATGAAATTAAACCAAAAAAATAAAAATTATTTAGGATTTGAAATTACCCAAAAGGGAAAAAGAAATAAAATCTTTCCTAGGTACTAGAAGGTACTATAGAAAATTTATAAAGATGACTCGAAAATTGCACTACCTATGACAAAATATTTAAAAAACAATGTCAAAAGAAACCCCAACGACCCAGATTATACATACCTATATTTGCTTTTGAAAAACTTAATCAAATAATTTTCCAATGTCTTAAATAAGCTAAATTACGAATACAACCTGACAAATGTGAATTTTTAAAAAAAGAAACTAATTTCTTAGGTCACATAGTTACAACTGATGGTATAAAGCCTAATCCGGATAAAATTAAAGCTACCAAAGAATATAAAAAGCCTTGGATAATACAGAAAATTTATTAAAGCGAGTTTTTTTTGTTACAATACCGTTTTTATACACACCAGCAATTATGCATATAATGATTTATGTAACTATAGACAAAACCAGAAGAAACGAAAGTGTTTTCTGAAACACTTATGGTGAATCATAACTCATAAGCCAAGTAATTATTTGTTATGTGGTGAAATCATATTAATTTTATATTTTTAAACTTTCAGGTGAACAACAACGGCAAGTAACACAACAGAATAGCTGTTTGTTAGATTTTTTAACAGCCAAGCAAATGTAACAATTTGCTTATATATAAAATTGTGTATCTGTTAACACTATCGATTATTAAGTTTTTTATGATACATTTAAATATGTATAAAGTTCTACATGTATTTTAATTAATTTTTATTATTTATTAATTTCAAAAAATTTCGGCTACTTATCCCGTAAGTTGAGAAATAAGTTATATTCGAGCAAGAGCTTCTTATACAAAATATTATAAAATGAATTTTGCACGAGAAGAAGAAGAAATTTTGCAGTTTTTGGATGAGATTTTGAAAACCCATAACATGAAATTTCCAGAAGAAAATTATTGCAACAACATTAATTTATATATGGGTAAATTCTCCAGAAAATGAAACCAAATCGAAAAAACTAAAGTTTATTAAAAAAAAAAGTTTGGTACGTAATTGTTTACTTCATTAATCAAATTTAATTTTAGAAGACATATAAGAAAGATCAGTCACATTTACTTGTTATTTGTGAGGTTTTTAAAACTGAGAGTTAAGAACACCAATTTTCCTTATGAATATTTGTAAAAAAGCAATTCAATTATATATGGAGAAAAACATGATATTTTCCAATGAGTCAAATATGTGTGAAAATACAACATCTAGGCATCCCTTTTAAAAATCTATTAAAATATTATTCTTTATTTTAATACGTGTATTTGAATATATTACGTATGCAGTTTAATATGTAGTGTGCGTTACCACAAAAATGGAAAAAGTTTGGTAGCTTTAAAACTAAAAGACGAATTTCAATACTATTATAAATTTTATTTTAATTCTATTAAAGTAACAAAATTCTAAAATATCATTTAAATCTAACTGATAAAAATTTTATTTTTCACAATTAAACACTGTAGTGTGCGTTACTTGCTATTTGTAGTGTGCGTTACTAGGAATACCATTACATTATATTACCTAGATCTAACAGATGTGAGGATTACGTAGATATTTATGGGGAATTTTTAAGTACCTGTCCCATACTGTAGTTTAAAATATTTTTAATTAAAAATGGTCAATAGAATTCGCAGAATTTTTATTATCAATGTTGAAGATGCAAAAATTGAATTTTGTGCGAGTAAGTGCGTTACGTAGTGTTATTTTCAAATTATACTAATGATACGCTACAGAAACAAATAATATTTTGTGGTAGTAATCTACTAATAGTTTTGTATTAAATGTATAATAAAAGATACGATATACTCTTGAAATAATTTTTTTTTTTAAAGAAAAAGTTCGCACACTGTAGTGTGCGTTACCTGAGAATTGACCTATGTATAATGAGTTTTAATTATTTTGTTAAAATTTTTGAAAAAAATAAAAAATGTGCCTCTCATGTAGAAAGATTTTATTTTTCACCAATTATGACGAAATTTGAAAAAAAAAAAAAATAAAGAAAGAAAAAAAATTTAAATTTTATAGAAAATAACAGTTTAACCTGTACTTTATACTAAACAAAACATATTTGGAATTTACTGAGAATAAAACATATCTACATCTTTAATAACATTATATTTTATTTATTAATAATATTTCGAAGATTGAGAACAGCTTTCTTATCTTGTACTCGTATATATTAATATTTTTAAAATAAATTTAACTTGTCATGTTTTAAAATATCATATTTGTAAGTATGTATGCTACTACAAATATCATAAAAAGTTGTAGGTAATTTCCATATTAAGTTCTGAATATTATGTAATAAATAAATATGATATAATATTATTAAAATCAAAGTCATTGTTTTAATTTTTTTTTTCAGATATCCCCATTGTTGGTATACAATCTATTTCAAAGGAAGTGTTATTATCGAGTCATTAACATTATCATTATTATTAAAAAACACAAAATATCAACGGGGTACACATTGACAGATATCTATACAGTAAAATTCCTCTTATTTGAACCTTCAGCTTCAAAATTTCTCGAAAATTTCGACTTGAAGGAATTGACTAAAACCATGAGTAGTATATTGTCACAGCAAGTCGCGTACATCACAATACCTTAGACTTCAATGCTCTTTCGGCTTTCTTTATACATATAATTTACTATTAACATTTTTGCTTTGATCAGCAATAAAGATTTAAACTATTTCCTAATACTTCAACTATAATAAAACCTAAATAAAAAAGAAATTAAAATAATTCTTTTTAATTACTATTATATGTATAAACCTATAGATAATAAAGATTCAAAATATTTCTTTAAACTATATATTTTTAACACAAAACCTTAATAAAAAAGAGATGTAGCATATTTTACTTATGAGCATCAAGGATGTTCCTTGCATAACTGACTATTGCAATAAAAAGTAGAATCTATAACATATTTTTCGTATAAAGATCAAAGATATTTTGAACAAATTATTACTGTAATAAAAAAAAGGATCTAACATATTTTCCTTAGAGCGGGTTTATAAGGTCACTTTTTTCAATGGCATTGTCGCCCATTCCGCTTTGTTTGTATGTATTAAGAAATCATATTAGACAAAATTTACGAAGAACAAAATTTAGGTAAAATAATAAAAATTATGAGAAATAGAAAATATGAAGATTCTTGTATCAGACCAGAATTTAGAAAATATAAATATTCTAAAATTGAAAATAATAACTATAGTAAAAATAAAAACTATAACGAAAATAATAATCATAATAATAGAATTTTAATAATTAAATGCAAAAAAGTTATCAGAATAACAAATCTAATAAACCAAGATTTTATTATTAAATAAGCTTGAAGGTTAAAAAATTTTTAAAACATATACTATTTAAAAATTGATTCTAAAGCTTCTGTAACTACGATGATATTCGAGTAAAGAGTTGTTCGAGGACGTTTCGGAAGTTTCTCAGTCAGCTTGTTCTTTAAATTTATATTTTCCGAATATTCCATCATATTTAATCATTTTCACGAAAGGATCGATTCTAGACAGAAAGCCTTCTAGAAACAATAAACTAGATCCGATAAATATATCAAAAGTACTTACTCCGCATAATGATACTCACTACAAAGATTCCCGAAATAAATTTATTTATAAATCAAAATTGAGTAAACAAAAAGAAATATCAATAGTAATAAAAATTTCTTTCATTTCCCTAGGTTTTATCCTTTTAATACTGATTGTACCAACCTTTCAACAATTCATCGAAATAACAGAAATAAACAATGGAAATGGGTTCAACCTAATTCGACTTGACGAAGTCAAAATTATCCAGAATTATACTAAAGTAATTCATCAAGTTAATTTAACGGAACTTCAAGTTAGTATTGAATCAATCGAAAACATCATTATTAATATGTCACTACCAATCCCACATTCTTTTAAATATAAATTAGAAAATCTAAAAAATAAATTTACAAAATGATTACCTCACAAAATAAAAAAAAGAGGACTGATAAACATTTTGGGTAATGCCTTAAATTTTATCGCCGGAACAATGGATGCTGTTGATGCTCAAGAAATAGCAATTCGTTTTAAAGCAATTGACGAAGGTAACCACGAAATTATAAGAACCATAAATAGTCAAATAAAAATCAATTGCTCATTGAAACGCATAAATACCCAACAAACTCTAATATAGGGTTTTCCAATACGAACGTCAGAACTTTAAAAGAAATCACAATAATAAAATTATAAGTGAAAATCAAGTGACCTTTATTTTATTTTAAAGAGTAGTCATTTACATTATATTTTAAAAATAATATCATTCAAATGTCCTCCTCGGCTTTGTTTGGTTAGCTGTATTCTTTTGATCCAATTTTTAACCACTTGTTCACATATGTATATCTTGTGGTAAAGCTTCGATAGTGCGTTGAATGTTCTGTTTAAGGTCACCAATTGTTTGTGGCTTATTCTCGTAGTAGAACACGCATGCTGTGTAACCTCTTTTCCATGAAGTGCGATCAAGCACCTTTTGTTGCATAATATATATTAGCTAAGATCATAAATCATACCAATAGCATAATATGTTTTTACTCTTAACTGTTGTTATCCTTTAATCCTTTCTCCAGGAAATGCGATCAAACATATTTTATTACACAAATTATTTATATTAACTAAGATGATCATAAATCATACCCTTAACGGTTGTTATCCTTTAACCCTTTCTCCAAGAAATGTTACCAAACATATTTTATTACATAAACTATATTAATTACGATGATCATAAATTATGCTAATAACATGATATATCCTTACCTTTAAAGGTTGTTATTCTTTAACCTTCTTTCCAAGAAATATTGAAACTATGAATTAAACTGTAAAGTATAAACTGTATTTTATGTAACAGAGTATGTAGTATTATTTTTACTTAAGGAAAAAGTATATATAAGGACTTATTAGAAAATAAGATTGGAATTGTATTTTAGACTCAAATAAGTTAAGACTCTTTTTTGTCACTATATCGCTGCATAAATTTATATTTTTTAAACTTTGAATTTCGAGTTTTATAATTGGCGCAGTCGGTAATCCTACCGAGATATCCATCTCAAAAATCGTGAAATATCTTTTTAAGAAATTTAAAGAATAAAAACGTTTTTCGAATAAATGATTATAAATTCACTTGGAATCGTGATTTAAAGTGATGTGGTGCAATATTAAAAGCACCAAAGCTAATATTATGTATAATAAAACAAAATAAGTTTCAGTTCAATACCGCTATCCGTTATCATGTAATTAAGGATCATAGGTGTGCGAAAAAGGTCAAAAGTGTATCTTTTTTGAATTACAAACAATCTTTTGTAACAAAACTTCGTTTAAATAACATTTTTGACCCTTTTCGCACACCTATGATCCTTAATTACATGATAACGGATATCGGTATTGAACTGAATTTTTTTTTGTTTTATTATACATAATATTAGCTTTCTAAATAAATAAATAAAAAATTTTCGTTAGTGCATTTTTTTTCCAGGATAGGAGCCCAATTAATTGAGAAAATTTTAGGAAAAAAAAATCATAAATTTCAAGTTTATGACCTCTTTTCTTGAAAGTGAAATTATTACATACAATAAATAATACACCAAATGAAAGGTAATTTTAATAGCCATTTATAATGAAAAGAAAAACTTTGATACATAGGGTGCAAAAAAAGTTACAGGTGATTTTGTGTTGAGAAGTCTTGTATGAAACTCATAATTTTGAACCCCCTCTAGCGTCGAAAATAGACACGATCGAAAGTTTCGCAAGTACAATTTTTTTCATGAAATAGTCCAGGGAATATCGTGGTACCAATTAATGTACGTAGAAAAAATACACCCTGTATATAAATAAAATAAAAGAAAATAGTGAGAAATAGTTTGTGTTTGTTCAAATAAAAATTTTTTTTTGTGATATATATATATTATATGTTTGTGAAATTTAATTTAATTATTTTACAAAAAACAAAAAAAAAAAGGAAAAACACTAATTTTCCAAAAGTACAAATTTTATTAAATTGTAATAAATAAAAATTATACACTTTGAATTAATTTATGTCTGTACACCGTGAGATCCAGTGAAGAAGGGAAAATCAAAAATTAATTTACCACTAACACCCTAAATAAATTATTGTATATGTATGTTTTACATAATGTGCATAAAAAACTACCTGCATTAGAGGAAATAGTTATATAAAACGATATCAGCTATGTGCTTTTACAATTAAATTTTGCTAAATTTGAATTAGTTGTACATGTATCATAAAAGTTTTAAATGATATAATTTACCAATGAAAAAAAAATACGATTTTTAAAGTATGATAAAAATGCTATAAAGTGCTTGCAGTTTTTATATTATGTATGATAAAGTTTAAAAAAATATATATTTATTAATAATAATAATAATTTAATAATCAAAAGCAAAAATTTTTAATAAAAAAAAATAAAAAAAATAAAAAAAAATTTATGTGGGTGTCATAGTTAAAACCTAGGAAAAGTGAAGAAATCCAGAGACCTTCCCTCACAACAAGTTCCAGTGCAACAACTATTTCTACAATAACAACAGCAAAAACTATGGCGGTAACAACAAATACAACAGGTATGTTAAGTTTATCTATAGAACCCCTTAAATACCTATATAGAAAAATTGCCGGAATTCAGTGGTAGAACCGACGAACTGATAACCTTTGTGGATGCAGTAGATGACCTCATGCCAACCTTTTTAAAATATGATGCAAATTCCCAGAAAATATTATACACTATAATTAAGTCTAAAATTATTGGTAGGGCTAGAACAGTTATAGAAATACATACCACATAAAAAAGTGGATAGATTTAAAAGAAATTCTTTATAATAGTTTTTCAGACCAACGTACTTTATTTCAGTTATAGGTATGATGAATTACGAGGAATTAATTTTAAGAATAATACCTTAAGTTTTTATAATGAAATTCAATGTGTGCTTCGCAATTTGAATAATAAAACAAATATTGAGTGCAAAAACGCAAATGTATCTGAAGCAGACACAAAAGAAAAAATTAAAAATAATATACAAATAGGGCTCCAAATTTTTAAAAATAAAATAACGGAACCTATGAAATCTATATTAATAAGTAGAAATCCCGAATCTATAGAAGAAGCATTAAGGATTCTTAGTGATCAAGACAAAAAAAGCACAACAATGCAAAATAAAAGTAAGCAAAACCACCATCTTCAGTATCCAAGTAATGTAGCGCACCCTCAAAGTTACCAATTATCGCGTAATGTTTATCAATCTCAACCTGTTAATAGATACAGGAACGGGAGGGACAATAATTCAGCTTTTTCCAGAAACTCACGGTACAATAATAACCCTTTTAATCAATGGAATAATTTACCCCCTCCTGAACCTATAGATGTAGACCTTTCCACAAATTCTAGGACGTATTTGTCAAAGGCCTGTGCAAAAATTTTCCCTTAATTGCCTCGGAAACTTCCGACCAAACAGTGAATTACTTTATATAAAAATCTAAAATAAAATAAGGCCCTTAAAATTTATATGAGCTTGTATGAGCATTATTAATGAATAAATTTGCAACCCTAAATACATAATTAAAGCATATCCAATTGTACCAAAAACATTAAAACATTATGTAGTATGTGATAAGCAAGTAGAAATTCCAAGCTTTAATGAATTCGGTGTTAACCAAACGTTAAAATCCATGATAAATATGATGGTCTCATAGAAATTAATATTTTAATAGCCCTTGAAGCTAGTATAGATTATAAAAATAGATGTATATTAACAAAGTATAAAACTCGAATCCCATTATTCTTCAACAAAAATGAAGAACGTCAATATGAAACATATAACATTTTTAGTGCAGGCGAAGACAATCAAAGACATATCCCTATATCAAAACGTCCCTTGAATATATACAGAACCCAAACTATAATAAAAAAGGGAAAACAAAACCACACTGAAACAAACAAAAATTTCAATAGAAAACGTCTCATTTTTACAAGTATCGAACCCAACGAGAAGCACTTTTTATACATTCTTAATAACCACATGCCTAAACGAGGACTCGTGGGTGTATATACTGAAGAGTTGGACTTGTTTAAAATATTTCAAGAAACGTTCATTAAATGGAGAAACGAGAGAACTCCAGTTAGAGTACACAAAGTTTCGAAAATATTACACGACGTTAACAATCGATCATAACTTCATGAAAGAATACTTAAAGAACACAACAACAATAATCACAGGGGCATAAATTAAGTTTACACAGAATTAAAAAATTTTATATATTTTCCTAAATTTAAAGATGAAATACAAAGGGTAATCAATAATTGCCACGTTTGTAATCTTGCTAAATATGAACGTCATCTAGTTAAAATTCCATTTCAAAATACTGAAACTCCAGACAAACCCTGCCAAATAGTTCATATGGACATTTGCTTCTATCGAAAAGACAAATTCTATCTTACACTTATATTTTTTCAATATGCACAGGTAATCCCCATTAGATCAAGAAACTGGATAGATCTTAAAAATGGATTAATTCAGTATATAGGAATAGCTGGTAAGCCTCAAAAGATAGTGACAGATAACGAAAGAGGTTTTGATAGCTTAAATTTACGAAATTTTTAAAAAAATGAAAATATACAGATTTATTTTACCACACCTGGTCTACATACGGGAAATTCTGACATTGAAAGATTCCACAATACCTTGAATGAGCATATAAGGCTCCTTAAAGTTCAAGAAACGTTAAATAAATGCCCGAATGAGGAAGACTTAGTTAGCTTAGCATTAAAATATTATAACCATACCTGTCATTCAAGTACTGGACAAAAGCCTATAGATTTTCATACTGGTAAAATCTCGTGTGAGGAATATGCAAAAAATTACGAATAACAAAAATTATTTAAAGAAAACAGAATTAAATACCACAATAAAAGTAGGAAAGAAGTGGATTTAAATCCAAAATATGTCAAAAATCCACAAAGAAACAATAAACTAGATCCGATAAATATATCAAAAGTACTTACTCCGCATAATGATACTCACTACAAAGATTCCCGAAATAAATTTATTTATAAATCAAAATTGAGTAAACAAAAAGAAATATCAATAGTAATAAAAATTTCTTTCATTTCCCTAGGTTTTATCCTTTTAATACTGATTGTACCAACCTTTCAACAATTCATCGAAATAACAGAAATAAACAATGGAAATGGGTTCAACCTAATTCGACTTGACGAAGTCAAAATTATCCAGAATTATACTAAAGTAATTCATCAAGTTAATTTAACGGAACTTCAAGTTAGTATTGAATCAATCGAAAACATCATTATTAATATGTCACTACCAATCCCACATTCTTTTAAATATAAATTAGAAAATCTAAAAAATAAATTTACAAAATGATTACCTCACAAAATAAAAAAAAGAGGACTGATAAACATTTTGGGTAATGCCTTAAATTTTATCGCCGGAACAATGGATGCTGTTGATGCTCAAGAAATAGCAATTCGTTTTAAAGCAATTGACGAAGGTAACCACGAAATTATAAGAACCATAAATAGTCAAATAAAAATCAATTGCTCATTGATACGCATAAATACCCAACAAACTCTAATATAGGGTTTTCCAATACGAACGTCAGAACTTTAAAAGAAATCACAATAATAAAATTATAAGTGAAAATCAAGTGACCTTTATTTTATTTTAAAGAGTAGTCATTTACATTATATTTTAAAAATAATATCATTCAAATGTCCTCCTCGGCTTTGTTTGGTTAGCTGTATTCTTTTGATCCAATTTTTAACCACTTGTTCACATATGTATATCTTGTGGTAAAGCTTCGATAGTGCGTTGAATGTTCTGTTTAAGGTCACCAATTGTTTGTGGCTTATTCTCGTAGTAGAACACGCATGCTGTGTAACCTCTTTTCCATGAAGTGCGATCAAGCACCTTTTGTTGCATAAAATATATTAGCTAAGATCATAAATCATACCAATAGCATATTACACAAATTATATTAATTACGATGATCATAAATTATGCTAATAACATGATATATCCTTACCTTTAAAGGTTGTTATCCTTTAACCTTTTTTCCAAGAAATATTGAAACTATGAATTAAACTGTCAAGTATAAACTTTATTTTATGTAACAGAGTATGTAGTATTATTTTTACTTGAGGAAAAAGTATATATCGTCGGTTTGCAAGAATAGTGGCACAACTTAAAAAATGTGAATTTTGAGTTAATGATTAGAAATCATAAAAAAGGAATTAAATTTTGTTTACATTACATCGTCATTACTCTAACTTCACAAATAAAAAAATACGTCGTTTCTCCGCCCGTATCGAATTAACAAATGTTTGAAAAAAAAAGACACATATCAGTTGTGTTTGATGCGTAGAGTAATACAGTACAAATAATATGGAAAAAATAGTAGCTGAACAGAGAAAAAAATAAAACAGAAACCAGAATTGTGGAAGAAAAATATTGCAAAGGTTTTAAGAAATTCTGGAAAACAGTATACCTCAAATTCCAAAAGCCAAAAAACTGTTTTTGCAAAAACTTTTGGTCCTACTTGTAATGAAAAGTGTAGATTAAATTGCAAATTAAAAGTAAACGAAAATCAACGCAAAAAGATTTTCAATGATTATTGGGAATTGGGAGATTTGCAAAGACAACGCGAATTTCTTTTATTCAATATAGAAACCTTAGCAACAAAATACAGGTACGCACGAGAAGGGAGCAATAATTGCGAGTTTGCAAAACATTTTTTATAGGAACTCTCGCTATTACAAATCGAACAATAAGAACTGTTTTGGAAAAAAAGAATAATGCAATAGCCGGTATTACAGCTTTAGAATCGAGAGGAAAACATGATAAGCATTTTGTAATTCATGACACTCTAAAACAGGAAATACGTTGTCATATTGAATCAATTCCACGAGTAGAGAGCCATTACTGCCGAAAAGAATCAAATCGTGAGTATATTGAAGGAAATAAATCTGTAGCAGATTTGCATAGAAATTATGTTGAATGCTGCAAGGACAATAACTTGCCGCGTTGTAATTATACAATATATTACAAAATCTTTCTTGAAGAATACAACATTTCATTTTTTATACCTAAGAAGGATCAGTGTGAAGATTGTATAATGTTCAGCAATTCTTCAGAGCAAGAAAAAAAAAGATAAAGAACATGTCAGCAATGGTTTAATTGTTGCAGTGTATGACTTACAGGCTGTTTTGCAATGTCCAAGAGGAGATGTTTCTAGTTTTTACTATATTTCGAAAATCAATGCGTTTAACTTTACAATATTTGAGCTTAAAAGTAAAACAGTCGATTGCTTTTTTTGGGACGAAACTGAAGGTAACCGAGGTGTTAACGAGATAGGAACATGCGTTTTGAAATACCTTGAAAGTTTAGAACAAAGAGCTAATTGTACAGCAAATAAATGCGTTGACGTACGTAGTATTATATTCTGACAATTGTTGTGGTCAACAAAAAAACCGTTTTATGTGGTCATTATATTCTCATGCTGTTGAACATTACACCTTTATTAATTCTATTACACACAAATTTTTTATAAAAGGACACAGTCAAAATGAGGGGGATTGTGTACATGCAACTATTGAACGAGAAATAAAAAAGTCATTGAAAGGTGGACCGATTTTTGTCCCTCAACAATACGTAACACTTATTCGTGAAGCAAAAAAAAACAGGTGATCCCTATAAACTTACAGAAGTAAGCCATGAAATGTTTTATCTTTATGACCTTAAAAATTTGACTACAACAACTGGTTTTAATATTATTAAAGCCGCAGAAAATGAAAGCTTCAAAATTACTGATGGTGCAATAATTCGAATTGAAAAGGAATTTCCAACAAAAATTTTATACCAAACATCGTATGCCGAAAAGTATTACAAAACTGCGGAAGTTAAAAAACATCGCGCTTCCACGACCCTAATTACTTTAAAACAAGCTTACAATAATAGTCAAAAAGCTCCAGAAAATAAAAAACATGAACTCCTGAAATTATTACAGAAAAATATTATATTTAAGTGTAATTCATTTTTCTATGAAAAACTTTTGTAATTATGTATATATTTTTGAAAAGAAAAGCTGAATAGTATTATTTTGTAATGAAACACTTATTTTTTTTTATAAATGAATTTTTTTTGGTTTCTAAAACTTATTTTTGTGATATATATATGTACATATATATATTTTTTATACTCATTATAACTGAATTGATTGTTATTTTTTATTTTGTTTTCTCTATTTTCTTAAATTTATTTGTTTTTTAATTTTTTTTTTTTTTTTGATAATATATATGAAATAAAATGAAATTTATGAAAATTCTAAACAAGCACTGTGTTATTAATATCCTTCATCATACTCTACTAATAACATAAGTATTTTAATTGAACAAAATATATTTTTTAAAATATACACCATTTAACTGAAGCATTATTTTAAAACTTCGATTGTGAAGAATGACGTTTTTTGAGTTGTGCCACTATTCTTGCAAACCGACGATATAAGGACTTATTAGAAAATAAGATTGGAATTGTATTTTAGACTCAAATAAGTTAAGACTCTTTTTTGTCACTATATCGCTGAATAAATTTATATTTTTTAAACTTTGAATTTCGAGTTTCATAATTATAATAACGTTTTTTGCGCAGTCGGTAGGATATGGTTGTAAAGTTCGTGATTCTAACATCGTCTAAACTTTTCTTAGTAAGTGAAAGTGTTAATACTAGTAATTACTAGTTTTTGGAGAATTATTAAGTTTCAAGAAAAATGGCACTCAAAATGGACAACGTGATTAAACTAATCAAAAATGGACCATAAATTCATGGTGAGAATGATCTTTTTCCATTTATTGAATATTACAAAACTATTTTTAGTATTCAAATACACGAAAATTGTTCGCCTATAATGAATGCATTTAACTTTAGAAACAAAAATTAAAAGTAGGGCTAGGCAAATAATCGACTCAAGTACACAAAGTAATATTGGGATACAATAAAAACTACATTAGCTGCTAATTTAGCTAACTTAGCTCCCCTTTCAACTTTGACTGATGAATTAATAACTATACAAAATAAATAATCTACATTAGAATTTTACGATAAAATTTAAAAACGAACGTCTAGAATTCCTAATAAGTATCAGCTAGATAATCCTCAAGCCACTGATCAACAGATTAATGGACAAGGTACAATTAGACGAATTGCAATTTAAAAAATTTAGAGATAAACTAAGGGAACCATTAAGAAGTATTGTCGTTACCAGATATCCACAATCGATGAAAGAAGCTCTTCTAATTTTACGGGAGTCTTCATAAGAAAGAAGATGATCATCATAAGATCATGATGACAGACAAAATCATCAATATCATAACAACTATTCAAATCCAAGAAATCGTCGTACTTAATAATTGTATACAAACAGCATAAGCAACAATCAAAACTATAATAATTCTGGTAACAATGATGGTAGATATAATTCCAGAAATTTTAGAAATAATAATTTTAGAAATTATACAAATCAAAATAATTATACTAATAATTCTAGAAATCAAAATAATTTTAATAGTAATAATAATTCAAGAAATAATTATCAGATTAATCGTAATAACGATTCTGAAATGCCTAGGGTATAGCCTATAGGACCTTACTAATAAACATTTTTTAGTTTTAAAACTAAAATAGTTTCGGTTTGAGAATCAAAGTATGATTTATCATAATTATAGTTATAATAATTATAATATACATAGAAATTATAAAAAAAAAAATAATAATAAAAACCCAAATTTAATAATAAATAACAAAATTATTCAATAGGTTGAAGATAAGATTGATACAAATAATGAAAAATATTTGCATAAAATTTCATCTTGTATAATGTCACATCGAGCCGCTTATATCACGATACCTTAGACTTTAATGCCCTTTCGGCTCTCATATAATTTAAGTACTATTTCGCATGAATCAATAATAATATTTTAAATTACTTTTACTATAACAAAATATAAATATTTCTTTGAACTATTATTTTTATAATTAGACCTAAGTAATAAAAAAGGGATCTAACACATTTTTTATTATGAAGATCAAAGAGATTTCGTACAACTAATTATTGTAATAAAAAAGGATCTAACACATTTTTATTGTGAGGATCAAAGAGATTTCGTACAACCAATTATTGTAATAAAAAAAGGATCTTACACATTTTTATTGTGAAGGTCAAAGATAATTTATGCAATTAATTATTGTAATATTTTGAAAGAGATTTTTGTTAGTATTAAGAATGACTATAAATAAAAGTAGACTTAGAAATGTTCTGCAGTTGATTTTAGGCAGCTCCGTTCAACCAATAAATTACCACCAGACATTTTATCGCTGAACATTGAAATAACAAATTTAAAAACAGCAAAACTACCTCCAATGTTGAAAGCTGGCCTCCAATCTTAAAGCTGTTTAAGCTCTTTCTTATTCTCAGGGTTTTTTCTTAATTTTTCTAATTTTAAAGTATATTCTCTTTTCTATCTATTTTCCATGCAATACATACAAAATATTTAAAAAAATTTGAGAAATTTAAACATTTTTAACACAATCATTCTCATGTTTCAAGCATTACTATATAATATACAGAATCATATGGAAACAGCTTTTCCTTTTCTTCATATATTCAGTATACCTACCATTTGGTTCAGTATAAAAATTTGTATGAGAAATTGAAAATATAGGATTTGAGGGTATATTTTCAAGTATTTCAAGAAGAAGAAGTATACGAGTAGCTAATTTGCATATGATCACATTTGTAAATTCTGCTGATAATTTACATATCAAATTTAATCGTTTATCAGATCAAATATAATTTTGATATCAAAATGATAATAATTTTATTGAAAGAAAAAATAATTTTATTGATAAACTCGATCAAAAATTCTTAATTTTCTAGCATTAAAAATTATTTTTGCACCAGGCAATCAGAATTCAAAGAAACAAGTTATACACAAATTGCTTTACAATATAAGAGGATAAGAAATTGTTGTAATTTTCTTTAGTGATTTCTAAAGGATTTCAAATTCAGTATATGTACATACACATGTATATTTAATGTATTTTAAATGGGAATTTTAGAGTATTTGTGAAAGCAGGTTTTTTTTATATTTTGTTATAATAATATTCATTGATATACAAAATAATATACAAAATTCAGTATAGGAATGGGCATGGGAATGTACATAAAGTGGTGGAAATTTGTATAAACTCACCTCTATTTTTTGCAATATAGGCGTATTAAAAAAAAAATACAAATTATATTTAATTGAAATTTTTTTTTAACGTTTTTTATTTATTTGAATATTTTTAAACTTATGAAACAATTAAATTTTACATAATTCTCTTATAAAATATTTAAATAATATATTTAAATAATTTATTTAAAAATAGTTTAAAAATGCACCAAAAAAAAAATGTTATAGATACCTTATTGATACAACTGAAACACACAACAGAATGATGCACTTGTATTTCTTAACAGTAAATTAAAAAACCCACTTAACGATTTAAAACGAAAATTGACGAAGAAAAATAAAAATAAAGGTGAGTTTATACGAATTTCCACCACTGTATGTATGTGGGTACATATGTTTGTATATGAGAAGTTGAAGTGAACGATTCCTTCTCTTCTTTTTAAAATTTAGTATAGGATCTGATGATAGTTATAAAAAAACATTCATGATCATGTACATACATTATAAGACTGCTAATTTGCATGTTACCACATTTAAAATTCCTGATAATGATTTTTATATAAAATTTATTAATTTGCATATCGTTTATAAGATTTACCCCCCAATTCTACATAAGAGACTAAGAGACTCTTACTGCCTTATTCTACATCAAGTCATAACTTGTGACCAGTCATAAGTATATTCACCAAACTAGTTTATGACCGTCATAATCAAGTTCAAAGTTGGATTCAAAATGCTAGTAGCAAAGCTAATAGGTCAGCAAAACAGTTAAAAGAATTTTATGGTCATAACTTGATTATGACGGTCATAAAACTAGTTTGGTGAATATACTTATGACTGGTCACAAGTTATGACTTGATGTAGAATAAGGCAGTTAGCCTCTTAAATGCAATTAGCAGACAGTTAGCAGAAATTGCTATTCTAGGTAAGAGGTAAGAGATGTCACCAATCAGCTGATCTCTTAAAGTTTGTGGTGAGTTTAGTTAAGAGAATTTGGTATTCTGGATAAGAGGATAAGAGACTTTTCTAACGTCAAAAATCTATTAACTTAGCAGGTCATTGGTGAGGTCCTCTTATTGTTATTGTGTAAAAGTGGAGTTTTTAAAAAGTGAAGAAATTAAAAATTTAAAAAAAAAATTAATAAAAGAAAAAAATTATGGAAGAGTTGATGTTGATAATTTTAAATGAAATAGCAAAAAGGCTAGAAAGGAGGTAAATAAAATTATTTTTCTAATTTACAAAATAAAAGCTAAATACATATTTTTCAATATAGAAATTCGCAGTGAATCCCATTAAGGAATCTGATGTACTTCATACTTCATTCGTATGAAATGTTTGTATGATTTTATATAAATACCATATATAAAATAAATTTACCAGAATTTTCCATAATTTACTTTTTTTTACAACTTTTAACAATAAAAAACAACTTATTTAAAACAACAAATTTAAAAATATACGAATGTCAAATGACAATCAGCTGATTTTGGTGAGTTTAAAATCTCTTAGCCTCTTACGCCTGATTATCACCACACGTCTGCTATGTAGAATAACAATTTCTGCTAATAAATCTCTTATGATAAAAAGTTTAGAGAAGTAAGAGAAATAAGAGACTCTTATGTAGAATTGGGGGGTTATTATCAAAATGATACTTTTAGAAAATAATTTTATTCATAAATTCGATCAAAAATCCTAAATTTTACAGAACTAAAAATCGTTTTTGTAATAGGAAATGTTGCGACAGCAAATACATTTCATCATTTTGATGTCCATATATTTTCGTACACCTTTCGTGCTTTATGGTAAAATTCTCGAACACGGTGACGTAAGTCCAAGATTTTGGGTCAGTGTAAATCCCGAAATCTTGTTGCGACGGCACTGTGAAAATGTTTGTAGTTTCCGTATATACCAAAAGTAATTGAAAAATTCGATTACTTTTGCTATTAAATTTTGTAATTAACTTTGCAATTTTTTTTTCGGTCTGAATTTTGTGCGACTTTAATAGTTTTGTAATTTTTTTTTTCGGTAAATTCAACTCACTTTACCTCTTGGTATTTAAATTCAATTTCGGTTCGAAATTTATATGCTGAATGACATATACGATAGTCAGGACGATTTTGCATATGCAAGATCGAGCCTTTGCTCGTTATGTCCATTCAGCATCGCGTTTTGTTATATTCAGATCTTGTAGTTTCAATTTTATACTTCGAAACCTCCGTCGTTTGTCACAGGTTTTGGGGCATAACCCGAAATGCTGTTTGCACGCGGTAGTGTTTCAAAGTATACGCATTTTTTTTAATGAACCATTTTTTTTTGAGAATTAAAACAATATTTTGTAATGACAATCGGTGTCGTGCGATTGATCGCTTTGAAGTCGCTCATGTTTTCGGTTTTATTTAATTACACATGAGTGACTCACCAATGCATCAATTTATATGAAATTTAATTCAATTAAAATTTTGAAAACTCCCGTATGCCCAGAATATATTGATCAAATACACAATCTGATTTTGAATCTTTTATTGATAGAGGAAACTTTTGCTTTTGTTCCAGATTTGACAAGGTGGAAAGTCGTTTATTTTGACACCTCTCCACCCGCGTTGAGGTTCTCCAAGTCACAATACCTGAATGCTAAATAAAACTAACATTTATTTTTTTTGCATGTTTTGATTTTTTTTTGCATGGTTTTGATAAAAATATTTGGATTTTTTTTGATAATAAAAATATTTTGATTTTTTTTGATAATAAAAATATATTGATTTTTTAAAATTTGATATTTTGATTTTTTTTTTAGAAAGAAACAAAGATTTTTTTTTTCTTTTCTTGTTCTTATGAATAAACGGAATAATCTTAAAGTTATTCGCGTCCGCGTTTTGAAGAATCTATAAATAAAATCGGCTTTTTTTTATATATATACATTCATTTTCGTAATGAATTTTTGAGTTTTTTTGCATTTCTAGATTTTTTTTGTTTTTTTGTTTCGCGTTGAGCCCCGATTTATAAAAAATTTTAGAATATATAGTTTTTTTTATATAAATTCAGTGATAATAAGAATTTTGATTTTTTTTTATAAAGTAAATTCTATTGATTAGATTTTCCAAATAAAAATTTTTTTTCGAGTGACTTACTTAATCTCGGTTCATAATATTCGCGAGTGATTTTGTGTTAAATCCAGTGTAAGTTTTACAGATTTTTTTTTGAAAAGGTTGGTTGGTTTTCAATATGGATCCCAGCTATTTGGACCAACCGGAGTTCGCGTATGATTGTCAGATTAGGAATATAGATCCTAACCACCAGGATTCTCTCAGGACCCTCAGTGATCAGTTGACCGCTGAAGCCGATGGAATTGTCCAACGAACAGATAAAATGGTTTACTCGTTAAATAAGGAAATTGCTGATTTGCGTAGCCAGGCAGAAGGATTGATCAATAGCCTGACTTCACAGGATATCGCATCTGACACTGATAAGTCTCTGCGTGTTCAAGCGAAGCTATGGCACTTGCAGCATCGTGTAGATCGAGTTAAAACGAGGAAACCTAATTATGAGTCTGTTAAGTCCATCGACGATGTCATCAAAAGAGGATTTCAAATGTTAAAGCGTGTCTTGAGAGCAGATGATGCAGATTTAGGAGCAGTAGGAGGAGATTTAAACTTCGATAATACTCAATCTATTGTGAGGAGTACTCCTGCAACTTCTATAGAGAATCTAAGCATCATGGGTGGAAAAGAAGGACCTGCTGTTTTAAATTCTATTCCTTTTGTCAAACATAATATTGTAAACGTTCAAAATAAATCTAAAAATAAACAAACAAAATCTCTGGCTTTTAATATTCCTTTTCCCAGTAAATCATCTGTATGTAAACATACACCAACGTGGACACGATATCGCCTCGCGATCTTCGAATCGAAATTTTGAAAACTTAAAATTGTCAGAATATTCCGATCTCTTTTAATAATGATTTTAATCGTACGCGACAAGCAGCTAATCCTCAACTTTCGAGTTTGATTCTTCCACGAACACATCCTGAAATTCTTCTAAACAATACTCACCCCAATTTTCGTAATGTACCCCTGTCAACAAATAATTCACGTTTTGGCTCCGCGCCACCCTTTTCCCAACAACCTAGACGGTTCTATAGGTCCACAAGTCCTCTGAAAAGATGGAACTTGTCCTTTTCAAGTAGTCGTATTGGACTGCCCATTGAGGAATTCCTTTTCCGATTGGAATCTCTTGCAGTTGCTGACAAAGTCTCAGAAGATACCTTAGCTGCTCACGTGAGTCGATTTTTGTCCGATAAAGCTCTGACGTGGTATTGGCTTTTCCGTAGATCCAATCCGCTGGCAACATGGCGCGATGTACGACGGGCATTGCTTGAAGAATTTCGAAGTCAGACCACCGATTTCGAGATACGCCAAGCAATGTTCGCTCGTCATCAAAAGCCTGGCGAAACTTTTAGCGATTTTAGATTGGAGATGCAAGGTTTGGCTTCACGCCTTAGACATCCTATGAGCCAACAAGAGCTTATCGACATTATACGTCGTAATATGAATGCAAGATTACGTAATGCCCTTCTACTTCATACAGTTAATTCTCTTGACGAGTTACGAGATCTTGCACGTCGCTTTGAAAAGTTGTGGTCAGAAACTGAGCTTCGTGCTAGAACGCGTAATGTTTCTGAGGTTTATAACCCTTACGATTCATGTGTCTTCGATGAGATGCCTCATCAAAACTTTTCAAGCTCTTATGATACCCCTTGTGACTTAGGTCACAAATTTTCTCACATGTCTATCAATTTAACCCCAAATTTACATGAATCAAACAATCTTTCAGGAACGGACTTGCCAATGTCTAACGCCGATGTCTGTGCTCTAAACAATTTAAATACGGAAAATTTTAAATGTTGGAATTGTGACGCGAAAGGACATTCTTTTAGAGAATGTACGGTCGCCAAAAGGAATTTATTTTGTTATAAATGTGGCGTCAAAGGTGTCACAACTCCAGTGTGCAAAAATTGTGTTTCGGAAAACGGAGTGTCAAACGTGATGCACTCCGGGGCACCGCGTTTGATACGTCGCTTCCCGGATCCGAAAACACCTGCAACATCGAAAAAGACGAGCTAGAATTGTCCGGTGTTGCCGATGGTTCTCTTGTGATGGACCGTGGGCCTGATTTGAACCAAGTTTTTCAGGGCGTCTGTAAGTGTGCCACTGATTGTGACACCGTGACAAAAAACCCGCTTGGCGATGATCAGTATCAGGGCCCATCACAGGACGATACCGTCTTCAATGTCAGTCAATCTCTATCCTTGTCTGAAAAATCTGATTTGTCCGAAAATCGACCTGATATGCCTATTAATTTACCTGCTACGTCGATTAAATTACCTGATTTGTCTTTTAATGCAACCATGAGTTTCGAGGATCGTTATTTAGAAAAGTTGCGTAAATATAATGAATGTCGAAATAAAATATTCGGTACGGTTTCGAAAGTTGTATCAAAACGTATTTTAGAATGTCGTGAACGTTTCAAGAAACGTGTGCAAATTCGGAAATCGTTGGAAGTTCTGAATAATTTTTGTCCTTTTAAAGATCCGCGTCCGTACGCTTAAATAAAAATATACAGTTTAATGGATACAGGGGCTTCAATCAGTTGTTTGGGCAAAAACGCTCATGAAACATTAAAGCAAATAGGTGTCAAGAGTTCACGCTCGGCAGCACCTATTCAAACAGCTGATGGAAGCGCGCAAAAGGTTGAAGGCGTTATAGATGTTGAAGTTGTTTACAACGGTGTTTGTAGAACACTTCAGCTCTATATCGTGCCAACTTTAGCGCAAAATTTGTATCTCGGGATCGATTTTTGGCAAACGTTTAATCTATTACCAAAGTGTGTTTCAGAACTTCATGACGAAAGCGTTCAAGATCCGAAAATGCACGTTTTGACCGCGGAACAGCAACGAAAGCTGAATTTAATTAAAGCCAAATTTCCGTCGTTTGCTGTTCTCGGTTTAGGTAAAACGTCTCTTGAAACGCACGTAATAGATACCGGTGATACACCTCCAATAAAACAACGTCATTATCCTGTTTCGCCCGTGATTCAAAAATTAATGTACGACGAGGTTGATCGCATGCTCGACATGGGAGTTATCGAAGAATCTTTTAGCGCGTGGAACAATCCCGTTGTTTTGGTGAGAAAGCCTGGTAAAAATCGCTTGTGTTTGGACTCGCGAAAAGTCAATGCTGTGACAAAGAAGGATGCATATCCTTTGCCACACATTGACGGGTTGATCAGCCGCTTGTCCGACACAAAATATGTATCAGGGATCGATTTGAAGGATGCCTTTTGGCAGAGGACAGCCTTCACAGTACCTGGCCGGCCTCTTTACCAATTCACCGTGATGCCGTTCGGTTTGTGCAACGCTCCCCAGCGAATGTGTCGATTGATGGACAAAGTCGTACCGTCGGAGTTACGCGATAATGTTTTTGTTTATCTTGATGATTTATTGATAATATCGAAAGATTTTGACGCTTGAAAAAGTCGCAACTTGTTTAAGAATGTCGGGATTAACCATCAACGTCGAAAAGAGTAAATTTTGCCAAAAAGAAATTAGGTATCTTGGCTATATCGTCGGCGATGGTTGTATTAAGACAGACCCTGAAAAGATCTCCGCGATTGTCGATTTTCCAAGTCCGAAAAATCCTAAGCAAGTTCGCCGTTTCTTAGGAATGACCGGTTGGTATCGTCGATTTATTCGTGATTATGCGTCTCTTTCGGCACCTATTTCTGATTGTTTGAAGAAGTCGAAGAATTTCGTTTGGTCCGACGAAGCTCAAAACTCTTTTCAAAAGCTCAAGATTTGTATGACTTCCGCGCCCGTGCTAGGAAATCTGGACTTCACGAAGGAGTTGTTGCGACAGCAGATATGCCCCTGATTTTATGTCCATATATTTTTGTACGCCGCTGTAATATTACAGACGGCTGTACACATGATTTTTAAAATGTTTAAAAATGTACATTTATTGGAATTTTACATCTAAAATTTCCAATAATTGAACTGTAAATTTTGTTTCCGTTGCCCACGCGCAACATAGAATCTAATCTTGTTTTGTTCAAAAATTGAACAAAGATTTTTTTTAATAATCCCATGGATTATTGCACATCACGCCACTTCGAGAATAATCCTATGTAATTATACAATTACATAAGATTATTCCCTATTTTCTCAAATATTCTCCAATTTCAATTGTCTCACTTTTATTATCACATCATATTATGTACTTCAGTGTATTTGTTAATATTCAAATACACCATATAATTTCTCTCACAACATTTGATTTATTCTTATATAAATCAATGTGTATGAAAAAAATCAATAATATATCACATGATTGACATGATCCACAAAAATTGCATTATGACCTATTTACTTATGTAAATAGCATAAGGTAATTTCAATTTCAAATCCACGCACACTGAATCAATGTCCGAAAATGAGATCACATTACTCATCAAATACTACTCATTAAGTAATATATGGAATATGCGTTAATGTATAGTGATGATTTATGTACCTTAAGTACATAATATCCATGAGTTAATATTACCGCTCTAATCACTACCACATAGCAAATGTGCAATGGGATTAGATTAGCCGCGATGACGGGTATATAAGGCGGCGAAATTTTTGCTACCAGGTCTTTTTTTTGCTTCTTTGCTGCTTATTCTTGGATTTTTTCTTGGATTGCAACAATGGCTCCGTTTAGTGACGGTGGTTTTTTTTCGGTATTTTATTTCTAAAGTTTTTTTTATGAAAGTTTCTGAGTAGCATTTCAAGATGAAAAAAAGTTATTTTATAGAATCAAATTAATTATTTAGTGATATGAGAAAAAGAAAAAAAAATTAAATTCAAAAAAAAAATTAAAGATAAAAATTCAAAAAAACAAAAAAATTAAAATAATAGTTAGTTCGTTTTACAATGCACACGGAAAATTCTTCTGCGACAAAAAAAAAGGGGTGACTTATACTTTTTATTTCGAAGTTATAAATTAACTAAGTTTTATAATCGTATATGAAATTGTTTTTTTTGTATTAAGTAAAGAAATGAGTAAATTTGTCAATTTTAATTCTATTAAATTAAATATCAGGAAATTAGGAAAAAAAAGAAGAAGAAAAAAAAAAACAAAACAAAATATATTTAAATTTTTGGTGAAAGTTGAATAAAAGTAGAGTAAACTAAGGAAAAACGTAAAGGTAAATTAATTAAATAAATGATCGATAAATTATTAAGTTAATGGTTATGGTTTGAAAAAAAGGAAAAAGAAGAAAGAAAAAAAAATATAAAGAAAAAAAATATATGACTACATGCATACGTGTATTTAATATAAGGGTTGTTCCATAGTTTGAGAATTATGTAAAACAACACAAAAAAAAAAAATTGTACATGTGCAACAGTGCAAAGATTAAAAGATAATCTTCGTGGAATAATTTTTGTGTTAATTTTTTTTATTGTTTCCTTAGAAAAGAAAAAAAAAGGAAGAGAACAATAAGATTTATATTAATTAGAAGTGAATTCAAATAATATCAAAATCATATAAAATTTTACATTAGCTATTCAAAATGATTGTAGTTTAAATATAAATCAAATAACCAGTGTTATTACATATCTATTAAAATCACAACAAAAATATTATCTATCACACTTTAATAATGATTAAACAAAAAATATATTAATATCATATTTTACAAATAATTTATTTTGATTTCTTTTAAATGTCAATATTACATTAATTTTATTAGAATTCATTGATAATAATTATATAAAAAAAAAAAAAAAAAAAAGAGAAAAAAAAAAGATTTATACAGTTATGTGAAATTGATAAAACTATAAATAATTATTTTAGAAAAAGACATCAAATAAGTTCATTTAATTATTCAAATAATAAAAGTGGTAAAATAAATTTTCATGATTTTAATATAAATAAAATAAAAAGAAAAAAAAAGGAGATGAGGAGGAAGAGGAACTGGAAAAAAAAAAAACAACGGAAATGAAAGAGAAATAAACGGAGGAACCCTTGCTGTAATAACTCCCCGAAGAAATTACAAGTAAGAAAATTTAAAAAAAAAAAAAAAAAAAAATTAATGTGACATTTTGTAAAGATTAGGTTTAGCTAATGAATCAAATGATAGTAGACAAATTTTAAATATACTTAATAAACATAATTATATATACATTCCTATAGTAATGAAGAAAAAAGAATGGAAGAAATAATAAAAGAAAAAAAAAATAAAACCATATTGTTTGATAGAAGTAGTTTTAAATGCATTTTTTTTTAGGTTACGGGCCCAAATAGGTATTTTAGATTGAATCCAAAATGTTTAGATGTAACAAAAAAAAAATATATATATACATATATGAATAACAAAAAAAAAATTATAGGTATTGATAAGAAGGAAAAATCAGGATTTAGAATTTGTTCAATTTACTTTATGAATCTGTAATTATATAAAAGAGAAAGAAAAAAAAAAACTTAGACGTAAGAGAAATTATTTGAATTGAAAGGAATTGGTCGTAAGAAAAAGTAGTTTTTTTATTATATGTGAAATGAATAATAAAAAAAAAAGGAAAAAAAAAGAAATTAACATTAAAATACGAATTTTTTTTTGCTTTTGTTGTTGCGCTGGGACTTTAATTTTTAGGAAGCCTTGAAGGCATATTAATAGTGTTGTGACTTGGAGAGCTTCAGCGTTGGATAGAGATGGTCATTTTGTTGTGATCCTTAAATTGAAGATTTCTGAAGGTTACTCTATTTGGGATTTTTTTGCATACTGGTTTATTTCCTTAATCTTTTTTTTCTTTATCTTCTGGGGTTTCCTTTCCTAGCCTCATATGAATCTTTTTTTTGAGTTGATATTGCCGGTCCTTTTTATGTTGGCATAACCGTCAACTTCCGATAGGGTGTTCCCAAAAGAACCCACCCAGACTGAAGCAGCTGGAACCATGACCGGCTGGGTTCACCAGGAAGTTCCTTTTAGTTCCTTTTTTAGCTGAATTTTCATTCATATTTTCGTTATGCAACATATGGCGCCCAACGTGGGGCACAGACCATCTTGGGTCTCAATTTTTAGTCTGCCCTTGAGGCACAATGATTTTTTTTTTCAGTTTAGCTTCCCCGGTAACATGGAGATTTTCTGTTTAGTGGCAACATTGAACAGAAAATCTACCATCCCACGCGTCCTCTCCGTTCTCAATAATAACCCGGTTTTGAAAATTTAATTGATAATTATATTTCGTGCGCGATATATATATTTTTTTTGAATTATAAAATTCTCGATTTCAGTGTCGTAAGTCCAAAATTTTGGGTCGGTGTAAATCCCGAAATTTTGTTGCGACGGCACTGAAAAATTTAGTAGATTCAGCATATGAAAGTAATTGAAGATTTTCGATTACTTTTTTTTGATTAATTTGGTGATTAATTGTACATTTTTTTTGGTCTGAATTTTTTTTCGATTTTCAATAGTCTATTTCTTTTTGGTAATTTCAAATTACATTTTGCCTACTGGTATTTAAAGTTTAATTTACGGTTCAAGAAATATATGCTTGAATGTCATGGACGATTGTCAGGACGATTTTGGGTGTGCAAGATCGTAGCCTTTGCTCGCCATGTACATTCAGCATATCGTTTTGTTATATTCAGACCTAGTAATTTATCTTTTATACACTTGACCTCCGACGTTTGTCACGGATTTTAGGGCACACACCCGAAATGCCGTTTGCACGCGGTTGTGTTTTGTTGTATACCGTAAAACGGGGTTAGATTGGCCCTTTGCGGGTGAGTTTGGCCCAACATAATAAAAACATTGTAATTACAATATGTTCTAGTCTATTGCAAGTTCGTCAGTTTTGCTTTTACTGGTATGTTCGTTGTACTTTTTTGTACTTCTGTGCATGTCTAAACCTGTTTGATACATAACGGTATCTCTCTAATATCGCGAAAAACGATGTCAGTGTCAAGTTGAATTTTATTGTGGTAGTTTAAAATTTCCTAATAGAGAAGTATTCAAGACACCTCAAACATTGGTAAGTACTCATGTTTATTAGTATGAACCATATTTTTTGTTGAGAATTTAATGAATTTTGTAATGGCAATCTATTTCGTGCGGCTATGCATTTTTTTTTGGTATCACCCATGTTTAGGATTTATTTAATGATACAGAGTGATATCTCAAGTGCATAGTTTGAATGAGATTTAATTCGGTTAATTTTTGAAAACCCCCGTGTGCCCAGAATTTACATTCTCTATCTGCATATCTGACTTTTATATTCTTTTTATTGATAGAGGAAACCGCTGTGTCTTTGATCCATATTTAACAAGGTGAAAAGTCGTCTATTACGACGCCTCTCTGCCCACGTTGAGGTTCTTCAATCCACAACACTTTAAATAAATTTAAAATAAAGTTTAAAAAGAAAAAAAAGACTTAATTTGTATTGAATAATTTGGATATAAAAATTTTTTGATTTTTTTTTGATAAAAGTATTTCGATTTTTTTTTGTTTGTTTGCTTTTGATGAAAAAAAAAAAAAAAAAAAAAAGAAACAAATATATATACATATATAGATATATATATTTTGATTTTTTTTTTATCTTTGATACAAAGATATTCAGATTTTTTTTTGATTTTTTATAAACGGATATTTTGATTGTTGCTAGATTTGTTTTTTTTGAAATGGTGAGATTTTTTTTTGATAAAAAGATGTTTCGTTTTTTTTGCTATTTTTTTTTTGTAAAAGGAGATATCTTGATAATTTTTTTTATTTCTTTTGTAAAAATATTTTGAATTTTTTTTGTTAAAAGTATTATGATTTTTTTTTATTTTCGATATAAAGGTAATTTAATTTTTTTTTGATATTTTTTTTTTTTGATAAAACGATGTTATGATTTTTTTTTATAAATTTTTTTTTGATTTTTTTTTCTTTGGATTTTCTTGACCAAAAAATTTTTTTTTACAGGAGAATATTAGGTTAAAATAACAGGTTTTATGTGTCGCGTTAGGACAATTTATTTTTGAGTAAAGTTTAATTTCAATAAAGTATTTTAAATTTTTTTTTGATAAAGATAATAAAAGTTTTTTTTTGCGTTTAAATAAAAATTTAGTTATCAGGTTTAATATGGACGGTGGAAACTGAATTTTTTTTTAATTTTCTGATCTTGATTTTTTTTTCTTTTTGTATATACATAAATATATATTCATCCCAGAGGTGAATTTTTGAGTTTATTTCCCTTTCGTGATTTTTTTTATTTTGGGTCTGCGTCGAGGCGCGGATCTCTTAATACCAGATGGTTTAATCGTTGGACTCGCGTGGCTGAGTTTCACGTTGAGCCCCGATTTAAAATAAGATTTATTTTTGTATAATAATAGTAAAACATTTTTTTTTTCCACTTTACAATAAATAGATATAAATCTAAATTCAATTCAGTCTATCATTTTCATCAGTCATAACGTATAAATCATCATAATAGGATTTTTTTTTTTGGATTTTGCCAAAGTGTACGTGGACTTATTCCCCAATTGCAATGTTCAGCCCGGCTAGCCCACGTGTCCTGGCATTGAGACTTTTCTCAGGGTGTGGACGAGCCCCACATTGTTGTGATAAGGCAACACCGACCAATCTTCTTTTCGGTCAAAATTTCCTAGAGGGATTTTTTTTATTTTCTTTATGGATCAGTATCCTTCACGGAATTTACATTATTTTTTTTTGCTGCCGTGTTCCAACCTTTCCCACTTCGTCAGGTTCGTGGAAAAGTTTGTTTTGTTGCGACAGCAGATATGCCCCTGATTTTATGTCCATATATTTTTGTACGCCGCTGTAATATTACAGACGGCTGTACACATGATTTTTAAAATGTTTAAAAATGTACATTTATTGGAAATTTTCATCAAAATTTTCCAATAAATGAACTGTGATTTCAATTCCGTTGCCCACGCGCAACATGAAAATTTAATTTTGTTTTGTTTAAAAGTTGAACAAAGAAATTTTTCAATAATCCTATGGATTTATAAAAATCACGCCACTTCGAGAATAATCTTAGGTAATCTTTTTTTTTCTTCATAGAATACCTAAGATTATTCCATTCATTCTCAAATATTCTCTTATTTTTTTTACACCACCAAATTATTTTGCACTTCAGTGTATTTGTAAGTATTCGAATACACCATATTCATTTATCACACAGCATTTGATTTAGTTTTATATAAATCAATGTGTATGAAAAATCAATGATATCACATGATCCATATAAACTGCATTATGACCTGTTTACTTATGTAAATGGCATAATACAGTTTCATATTTCAAGTTCACGCACACCGTGCCAATCGCCATCATCATTATACTCATATACATTATTCATGGAATAATGCATCGAATATTCTAGACTACCTACTAATGATTTATATGCCTGTGCATTTTGTATACGTAATAACAATGTGTTAATTCTACCGCGCAATTAGGTACCAATACTAAATAATTTTTTTTTAAAAGAAAGACAGTGATTGGCACACGTAATGGGGATGAAATGTAAGACGGTTAAAATTTTTTATTATTGTGTACTCGCTTGAGAAAAGAATTCTGTTTTTCGGGTTACGAAGAGGAGTCGTTGCTGAGTCTTGTTGCCTGGTGGATGTCATTGTCATCATGGAGATAATTACGTACATTAAAACTTAAAATAATGTCTATATAAAAATTTTTTTTATACCCGGTGGAATTTATCTAAAATTTTTTTTTACCATGCACAGTGATGTAAAAGTGTATTTTAGTTTCTTCTTTTTTGAAATAAAAATAATTCTAAAGTTTAATGAAATGTAAAATTCTAAAAAGGAAGTGATATAACATCAGTGGGAAAAAAAAAGTATCTAGTTAATTTTAGAGCGTATCCTCACAAGAATTACAAAATATTGTAAGAGGATACATAATTATATCAATGAATATTCTTTATTTTATAAACGATCACAAGAGACACTTAAATAGAAAGAGAAGATATAATCCAAATTACTACTATACATCTTTAAAAAATAAGGAAAAAGTTTCCAGGCATATTACATTCTAAAACAAAAGTCGCAGTTTTTTCTTATTGCGCTCTATTTTCTAAAAATAAACAAAACCAATCACTCACAAGTACGAGTAAAGGATATGACTGGGCCTATTTAGGTAGACTTCTAGGGGAACATGGAAGTAATACCACCCATATTATTTGTTTCAAAAAATGGAAAGATTTAAATATTGGTTTAAAATCCCAGAAGATCAGTTGATGACCATATTCAGAGATATGCCAAAAAATTGAACATTGGAGAAATGTTCTGAAAAGACTTATAATCTTTGTGCAATATTTAACGGTTTAAAATTTGGCTTTTTTTAAAATTTGTTGAAACAGTAAGTAAATGTTACAAGAACATATACGTCACATCCAATCTGATGAAACAAATACTTTCTATCTTTGCAAAAACATTTAAAATGAAATTTTAGCTTTATTGTCAGGACGTACAATTAGAAAGAAATTAGTGGAAGAGATAAAAGGTGCTAGATATTATTCTATTATTATAGACTGTACTCCAGATGCAAGTAAAATACTCTTTAAATAAAAGGGTGTTTTTCAGGATTTTTAATTGCAAGTGATTGCACCGATTCTGGACTTATTGATTTGATTTCAAATGAAAATATTGAAAAACCTTTAGAAAACTGAAGAGATTAGGGGTACGATAATGGGACAATATTAAGGATAAAAATTCAGGTGTGCATGTAAAGATAAAATCCTTCGAACCGAGAGCATTTTATGTTCCCTGTTCAACGCATTCTTTAAATTTGATAATTTCTGATGAGGTTCAATGCTCTTCAACAGCAATTGATTTTTTCGATACAGTTGAGAAATAATATGTTTACTTTTCCAGTTCTTTTAAAAGATTGAACAGAATTCACCTTGCCTCACTTTGAAATCGCTTTGTACAACTCGTTGGGAAAACAGAATTTATTCTCTCAGACCGCTAGTTAGGAGTTTAGAACAAATAGATAATGCCCTGATAGAGTTGTCTGAAAAAGAAGACATTTTATGAAGAAAATATGGCAAAAACTCTTAGTAATAAAATTACTTCCTATAAATTTATTTTTTGTGTAACAATCTGGTATGAACTTTTAGATAAAATCAATATTTGCAGTCTTCTGATGTATGTTTACAAACAGCGGTAGGTATTCTCAATAGTACAAAAAAATTTGTATGCGAACTTTGATCGAATGAAAATTTTCAAAGTTTTCTTGATAGAGCAAAATTAGTTGCACAGTCTTCCTAAAGACTCTTAAGTCACACAAGATTTTACTGACTGTTTGAATATCAGGGTGGGACAGAAATATTTTTTTTCTCTTATGAGGCAAAAGATAAGCCAAGATAAAACGGATAAATTTTAAACCAGAAAGAAAAAGTTGAAGAATTATGTGCAAGATAAAAAAATAAAACTAATAGAAAAAATTTAAGTAAAAGTGAAAAAAAAAAATGAAAATAAAAGGTATACATAGAAAAAAATGCGTGAAAAAATAATAATTTATAGAATACATTTAAAAGAAAAAAGAAAGTGCAATGTACGTATCTGTGATATAAAAAAATAGTATGACAAATTGAAAACTAAAATTCGGTGTTCAATTTGAAGTTTCTTTTATTTATAGCACATCATCAACAAATTCAACTTTATTTATTTATTTAACTAATTTTCTTTTATTATTAGGAAAATAGGATACAACAGAATCATGTACAGAAGCGGATGTTATAGGTAATTTGTTTTCAGCATGATTTGAATACAATTTTCTATTAAAATTTTTATTTTGTATATTTTAGGTTTTGCAACACTGCCCCCAGCGAAAAATGCTCCGACTGAGCATTAACCCCATGCTCGCCGAAATTTATTCGTAGTCCTAGTCAGTATCTGTATTGTGTTTATTTTCTAGCTTTCTTCAACTCTAGAGCTTGTACTCTGGACACGGTGTCATTGGTGCTAATTTTTCATATTTGTGAGTCTTTGCTTTGCAAATTTACTCAGTTTCACCTGCGTGCGGTATCTTCAATGTTCTAGAGACATGATTCATGAACCGTAAACAAGTTGTAAAAAGATAATTAGTGCACTTGACAGACGTGTCTTTTTTCTGAACACTGTTTACACTATTACCGACTTTGATAAGTATTGGTAGCGAGGACATCGTGTTTTTTCAATATTTCCTGAAAAAAAGGTTTCTGTTGCTATTAAGTGAACGGATGCTATTAATAAAAGAAACTTTGATTTAGTTTATTGTAGATAGTTGTTGAAGTAGAAATGAGAATGGAAAGAGAAAGAAGAAAGAACGAAAGAAAACAATGAAAATAGAAAATCTGGCGAACTGGTCATCTTCTCTTTTACAGTTTTACAATAACATTTCCAGCAGCGTGTCGACGTCGCAATACTAAGCAAGAGTGCAAGAGTTTTTCAAACAAATGTAGGTACATGCTTTTATTGGTCCAGAAGACGAAAGAGGATAGAAAGGCAAGAATTGGTAATTATGATGTAAATTATCTAATTTTGTTTTGAAAACTTTAAACTTACATACACATACAATACGCCGATCTTATGCCTTTCTGTTTCTTATAAATAAAGAAAAAACTAATTTGTACTTTAATTTCTACAGAATATTGAAAGATTAAGAAGTAAGAAGGATTGCATAAACAGTTTTGATTTTATTAGTGAAGTGACGTACCTCATACCTGCCTCTTTTTATAACGAGGAACAGTCTGACGTAGAAGATTGTTTTAAAAAAAATGCTAATAATGAAGTAAGAATGACATGGACTCATAGTCACAATGATAGCGATGATGAATATGTTGTCGATGAATAAAATACAAGTGAATCTACATCAGAAAAAAATAATAATATTAGGAAAAAAATGGAATCATCTGGATACTCCTTCAACAAGTAGGGTACTAAGACATAATATATTAAGAGAAAAAACGGATCAGTTAAAATTACACTAAGTTTTTCAACAGTTGATACTTTACGTTGTTTTCTTAGTGAGAAAAATATGCAGCCTGATAATTAAGGGAAGAAATAGAAAAGCGTGAAACATAAATCAAAACAAAATGAAAATCATCCTGGAAATCCCATTGCGGTAGAAAACGATAAAAAAAGAGCTTGAATTGAGAAAAAAAAAGGTATAGAGCAGCAATGGCTGTGAACCGATTCAAAATAATTCTGCGGTTCTTGCTGTTACGTAGCGCTGCTCTATAAAACCTAACAATATTATAATATACCTAGAAAATAATTATCTTCTCCTAAATACATAAGTTAATCTCTTTTAAATGTATGTAACTCTCTCTAAATTTATATCTATTCTTTTTTCAAAATAAATAAATAATAAATAAATGAGTCATTTTGTTTTTTTAAAATATATCAATTAAAATATCTTTTGCAAATAAGTAATTGAGGATTTTCGTAATTACAAGCAAGTAAATGAACCAATTTGTCTTTCACACAAATTGATACATTATCTTGTTTTGCAGGTCAATATCTAGTTTAAGAAAAGACTCAAACAGAGTTTACATTTTAAATGTAATTTTTGTAGAAAGTGATTTCCTAAGAAGATCTCATAGAAAAAAGTATATTTTTATAAATTATATTAAATAAACTAATTTTAGAAAGCTAAAATTTTGTTTTTTTTAAAGTGTCAAAAATATAAATCCAATGGCGCATTTGGTGGCATACCGATAATGTTTCGTTATTGCTGATACATTTTTTTTATATTTTATTTTTAAATTAAGTCAAAGAACAATTTTTTAAATAAAAAAAATAAATAAAAATAACAACCAACAACAAAATTTTCGAGTGAAAATCAATTATTTTTAGTCATATTGCAAATGAGAAAATTCTTTTATTAATTATCAAAAAGAAATAATTCAACTGGAAATTAAAACGAAATGTTTCTTATTTTTGTATTAAATCGGTATTAAAGTATCAAAATCATAGTTTTTAGGTCAATGTCTAATTTAAGACAAGACTCAAACACAGGTTATATTTTAAATATAAGTTTTATAAAAATTATTCATTAAGAAGATCTTGTAAAGAAAAGAATATTTTATTAACTATATAAAATAAATAAATTTTTAAAAGTCATATACAGGGTGATTCCGTTACTCGAAAACTATCCATTTTTCTAAAAACAAAAGGATAGCAAATCGATTTAGAATCAATTGAGGTTTCATTTCCTGCAATAAAAAATTATGGTTAATTTAAGCCTTTTTTGAGAAAGACAGGGTTAAACACAAAAATTTAGGAAAAATTCACAAAATTTTGATTTTGAACGCGTCTAACTTTTTAACAGTTAGAAATAGAGGAACACGTAAGGTATCGTTATAAAGGACGAAGGGTCTTCTACATTTTCTCTTAGCACAAAGTGACCCTTGAATGGCCCTGTAAAAAGTTACAGGGAATACCGTGAAATAAGAGCAAAAAAACTTCAACACTCTCCTAGCGGTCAATCCGTTGGGATTTTCCCACTCCCACCGATACGATTTTTTGTTTGTTTCGATGAGACCTATCATTGGTATCAACTCTAAGCAAGCCAAAAAGGACACCCTGTATATATACATATAATATGTATATATAGGGTGTTTTGTTTCTAACTACCAAGAGTGGTACCACGATATTCCCTGGACTATTTCATGAAAAAAAAATTTTACTAGTGAAACTTTCTGTCGTGTCTATTTTCGCCGCTAGAGGGCGTTCAAAATTAAGAGTTTTATGCAAGACCTTTCAATAAAAAGTCGCCTGTTACTTGTTTTGCACCCCATGTATCGAAATTTTATATTGTATATAATGAAACATCTTTTGTATCTTTTTCGAATTACAAACGATCTTTTGGGACAACACTTCATTTAAATAACATTTCAGTAGTGAATTCTACGTCCGACAATCCATCATTATTTAAAAGATATTACGGATACGGTAAAAAAGAAACCAGGAATAATCACCTTTACCAATGAAAATAAAAGAGGCGTGGACAATATGAACAAAATGTTCATTGTCCACTTATTCTGCGAAGAGACGCACAAGTAGATAGAGTTTGTCATTTTTTAAGAGGATTGGAGAACATTTTGCATTGGAAATCTACTGGATTTCGAGAATTTGTTCTGTATACCGGCATTTATGTATTAAAATCCTATAATAAATTATTTATTATTAAATCATTAGATAAAGTTGTTCCTGTTGATTCTAACTTTGTTGATGTGATAAAAGATTCTGAAGTTCCTATTCAAGCATTCCGTGGAAAACAAATTGTTCATTTTCGGATATCGCAGAAACATTGAGACATGAAAGGTGAATCATATAATGGCTGTAGTTCGCTTCAAAAACGGACTGAAGAAGAAAGAAGAATCCCAGAATTGCGTCACGATCTCAAAATGAATAAGAATCTTTGGGCAATTTTTTTTATTCATTGACCAAATTGCTTTCACATTACTTGAGACAAGATTTATCTATTTGGAACAAAATATTCGAAACCTCAGTCATTTGTATCAACTGTACTGCGATAAAATGAAATCTGAAAACTTGAAGATTTTTGGTAGAAAATTCTTCACAAGCAGATTCAATCAAAAAATTTATCATTCAATTCAAAAATTTTCCTGTTGAAAGAATCTCACAACAAGCTATTAGAAATTATAATGAAAGATTTCACTCATCCATTAAAACAACTCCTTTTCTCGTACTGAATCATAAAATAGATTATAGCATAATAACAAAAAGAATAAAAGAAACTAAAGAAAAATTATTAAATAAAATAAATATGAACAGAGATGATTACGAAGAAAAACGATCCCAAGGATTTATAAAAAATTATAAAGCCGTTAAACATAAAGAAGAACCTAAATATAAGAAATCAAAATTAAGAAATATACATAGGTATAATAAATATTAAAAAAGCCTTAAAATTTTCAGATTTGGACAATAATATTCCTAATGACAATGTTGATAAGGCCAATCAAATGTCGACTGGAAATACATGAAATAAAAGAAAATAACGGTTTCTCTATTATAAAAACAGATATAGTAAAAATAGTTACTAAAACAAATATAATTTTACATGTAATATATCCATTAGAAATATAAAATTTAATAGAAAATCAAAAACAAAATATTCAAAATTTAGATATGATAATAAAGAAATATTAATTAAAGAATTAAATAATTTAGTAGATAAAGTAAAAACTATGATACCAAATAAAAGAAATAAAAGAGGTCTTATTAATATATGTAGTTGGAAAAGCATCAAAATGTTTATTTGGAACCATGAATGGTGACGATAAAAAAAATATTGATGAACATTTAAAAACACTAGAATATAATAATCAAAATGTAATAAATAGTCAAATAAAAATAAATATTCAATTTAACAAAACATTAATACAATTAAGAGATATTATTATAAAAGACAGATATCTAATACAAGAACAATTTGAATATTTAAAACCAATGATAAAACAAAACTTATATTATGATCAAATATTTAAAATTCAAATTTTAAAAGATAAGATAGGAAGTATTCAAAATAATTTAGTATCAGCCAAATCTGGCATATTACATCCAAATATATTAACAGATAAAGAAATAGAAAATTATGATATAGATTTTAATAAATTACAATACTCGTACATTAAATTAGGAGTTTGCACATATAAAAATGACTCACTAATATTTGCTATAAAAATTCCAAAAACTTTCACAAATGTACAATTAAAAATGATAATAGCTATCCCAAATATGTATCAGCAAGAAATTGAAAAACCTCAAGAAACAATATTTGAATATAATAATAAAATATACAAATATGAAAATCTAAAAACTATTAATGAATTAAAACTAAGTAAACATTGTATCTATTCTGAAAATTGTAAACTGATAACAAACAGTATAACAGAAACAATTGTACTAGATGATGGAACATTATAGTGATAAAAAATGCAAATAAAATACCAATATATCATAATTGTGATAACAGAAACATCACATTAGTTCAAAATAATCTAATACACTATAATAATTGTTCATCAAGAATTTTAGATAAAGAATTCTACAATACAAAAAATTATATTTATGATAGATTTTACTATCCAAATACTAAAGAGTATAAAAATTTTACAAACAAACTAACATTCGCTGATATAGTAATGACCTATACAAATAACATAGAAGAGATAAAAAACCTAAAAACAATTTTGACAATAATAATAATAATATTTATAAACAAACAAAGAACAAAAAAGATTACCCCTACAAGAAAGGAAAATAAGATAAAAGAACAAGTAATTAACTATATATAGTTAATGCCCATAAAGGAATTTAAATTTTAGTATAAATAAAAACAAAAATTCAGAAAAACTATCAGTTTTAAAATAACATTAAAAGAAAAATGGATAACTTCAATAAAGAACTAAAAAAATTACACATAAAGCAATTAAATAAATTATTAGATGAACTACTAAATTTAACAGACAATAAAAACATACATATAAAAAAATTAAAAAGTGAATTAAAAAACAAAAATTATGACAAATCAAATAAAAAAATAATATTATTAAATAAAATGAGAAAACTTATAAATAAAACACAAGAACTGTACATAAAAAATAATATACATACCTTTCTCATATGAGGAAATATTTTTCACAAAAACATACCTACATAAAAATAAAAAAAACGGAAGGTATGATTTTTCAAACACACAAGAAGAGTTAATACGATCAATAAGGACGACATATAAGAAGCTGATAAATAGAAAAATCAAGAAGATAATAACCAACAAAGAGATAAAGGACAACCTACATCTAAATCAAATACAGGAGTATTCGAATCAACGAAGGGAGGAGTTATATACAAATCCATTTTGCATATAAAATAGCTAACATGTATAATAAATAACCTTAACAACACTATGTTCAGTGGCGGATTTAAGTGTGATGCCGTCCTAGGCAATGTCTCATATGGCGCCTTTTTTTTTTTTTTTTTTTTTTGTTGCTTGTTAGATATAGAAGTTTATTTACTCTCTTGCAATTTATTTACTCACAGCAATGAAGAGAGTTTTTTTTTTTTTTTTTTGCTTGTTAGGCTAAAATTTGCCGCCCCTAAAATTTTGCCGCCCTAGGCAATTGCCTCACTTGCCTAAGCCTAAATCCAGCACTGACTATGTTTATAAACAATTGTTTATAAACAATGTTTAATTAAACTAAATATAAAAGCAAACATAATTAAATAAAACTTTGTACTATGAACTCTATTTTTAAACTATGTAAACATAATCTATTTATCTACAAACCAATAAATAAATTGAATGTGCGCCGCGAAAAACGTTGTAACTTAAAAGTTTGACAAAGTTGATTTACGATGGTAAAGCGTTGTATGTGTGTAGGAGAAACATCCAACAAATGAGGTGAGTGGAAAAACGTTGCAAGTATTTTGACTTCGAGTATACAACATAAACTTTTTTTAGATATCCAACTGCAAGTGTAACTACCATTGTTCATCATTTAGTGTACTAGACAGAAAGAGTTTATTTGATTCATTTTACAAAAAGTCTTATAATGAACAAACACAGTATTTATCATGCATATTAGAATTAACAGATCCAAAGAATAGATCAAAATTCGAAAGTCTATCTAGGCGCCAAACGACTGTTGAGTATTGTTTGTGTGTAAAAAACAGAAGACTTCGCGTTTGTCAAAAGATGTTTCGAGAAACGTTCGCAATAACATCTCGAAGAATCCAAATTTTGGTTGACAAGTTAAAAAGTGGAAATAAGCTTGCAGATAAACGTGACACACATTTGAATCGACCACATAGAATAAATGATTTGGAGAAAAATACAGTTAGGGAACATATAAAAAGTTTTCCGGTTCAACCTAACCATTACAGTAGAAATACAACCACAAAAGAATACCTTAATCAAGATTTATCAATCAACAGGATGTTCAATTTATATAAGAAAAAATATCCATATTCAAAATTATCTTACAACACTTATCGTGAAGTTTTTATTGAAGATTTTGATTTAAGGTTTGAGGTACCAAGATCAGATACCTGCAAATATTGTGACCAACTTTTCCTAAAACTAATTACAAGCTCAGATGAAAATCTTTCTTCTATAGAACATGAGCAGGAAATGCATCATAGAAAAGCAGAAAAGGCTTATATATGTCTCAGACAGAATGGTGAGTGTGCAAAGTCCAGTAATAGCACCGTTACTTTGTATGTAGATCTTCAACAAGTCATTTTTACGCCCAATTTATCACACTCTGATGTATTTTATCAGAGGCAATATTTAAATTACAATTTTGCAATCCACGATATGAAAAATGACGAGGCAACTATGTTCTTTTGGCATGAAAGCATTGCTAAACGTGGATCGATGGAAATTGCATCATGTATTCTGAGACATACATATAAAAAATAATTTTACATTTTGCAAACGGGTGAAATGCGAAAACTCATAATTTTGTCTGATCGATGTGTTGGTCAAAATAATAATTGGAAATTGGAATATGATTTCTTTGTGTTTAAATTTGGTATATACCAAGTATTTCTCTGAGGTGAATCAAAAATTTTTGGTATCTGGACATAATTTTCTGCCATGTGACAGAGATTTTGCAGTCATAGAAAAAAGAAAAAAAGTTTCAAAATTTTACGTTCCAGAAGACGTCATTGAAATGATAAAAAGTGCAAAGCCTTCGCATCCTTTTTCAGTCTTTCCAATGAAACAGGAAGAATTTCTTGATTTCCGCGTTATAACAGAGCAGCTGAAAAAAGATCCTAATTTAAAAATAACAGAAGCTCGTTGGATACAAATAAATGCGGATAACCCATTTGAACTTAAAATGAAAAAAACTCACAATATTTTGAAATCCTGGTCCACTTTCACTCTTTTAAAAAAGCCAAGAGGACGTAAAGGCCAAATATCATCTATTCCAAATATGCCAAATGATTTACCTCGTCTCTATGAAGATTTTTTGCCAATTACGGCAGAAAAAAAGAAGGATTTAATGGCAATGACAACATACATGGCGAATGAGTACAATCAATTTTATATTAACCTTAAGGAGGAATAAAAAAAAATAAGTTTTTTCTAATAATAATAATAATATTGAATATTATATTTACTAAAATAATGTGAATTTTTGAAATAAATTTTTTTTAAAGTCTAAATGATATATTATTTAAATTTAGCACGCATTTCTAGACGAAAAAGGTTGCAATTACATATTCATCTGAGTTGACTTTTATGGAAAAACTTTATATATAAGATTAACTTTTAAACTTTCAACGTTTTTCCACTATAAAAATTTGTCTATGAATTTTAAAGGTGCTTAGAATTAATTTTTTCAAATAAAATTTGTTCTATAAATCCAGGCTTACTATAAATTACTATTTTAACTTTTATTTTATCATTTCTGACTATAAATTTTAATATAAATTGTTTTTCGTTGTTTTTGAAAACTTGGATTTTTCACGTTACAACGTTTTTCGCGGCGAACATTCAATTATGTTATTGTATCTAAACATAATATACCTAAACTTTAAACTTTTTAAGATAACTTAATAAATTATGTCATCAAAATAATATTATATTTAAACATAAATAAACTTTGACCTCTTAAAAGATAACTTCTGAGTATATAAAGCTCAGAATATGTTAATGAGAGTTAGTTAATAAGTATTGAAGAAGAAGTAAAGAATAATCCCAGAATATTGTCAGTTAAAAAAAAGTTAAAATAAAAATTATATCCACAATCTACATAAAGTTGTTTTCTTTAAAATAAAAATAAATAAAATTAATTATAAAATTCGTGCATTTACTTTTTGAAAAAATAAAATATATATGTACATAATAAGAAATGGATAGGTAAAAAAAATTATTTTTGTCTTTACAAAGTATTAAATAAGATTAATTTTTTAGATATCTTACAAAAAGAAAAATAGCTGAGACTGTAGCTCTAAACTACAAAACCGTACAATGGAAAATTAACCTGTTTTGCCTTTGTTTTTTAATGTGGCTTAAGCCGTTCTAGCGCTGAGCGCTTCATATATGTATGTACGAGTAAATCATATACTGTATCGATTTTTTGGTACTTTTCCTCTAGTTTTGGTACTTTTTTCAAATATAAATAGTACGGAAATATTTTTTTGAGTGGCAACGCTGTTTATAAGCAATTATTTTTTTAGAAATTTTTTTTTTGTCTTCCATAAAATTTCAAAATTGTGGCTTAAGAGAATTTTTAGGCACACCGTCGATGTACTATGTAGATGATTGTTTCTATCATTTTTTGTTTTTGTACACTGCGTAAAGATTGCTTGCCGTTATCTATATCGGTATCTATATGTTTCTGCTGCGGAAGATACATATACTGAAACTACTAGTCAAAACTTTTCCAAATTTGGGTGGAGAAAAAAGTGGAACATATAAACTTGACAACATTTTACACTTGGCAAAATGTATATAGAAATAACAGGTCTTATAACATCATTTACAGCCTATAAATTTAAAAACTATTCAAAAGAATAGACAAATTAATGTATGATAATGAACGTAGAAAATCGGATAAAATTTTAAAACAACTAAACAATAAAATTATTACAAAAAAACTCATTATAACTTCACAAAAAAAAAAAGAAAATTAAAATATATCTTCAAGGTGCAGTAACATGTATCATTATGATTTATGCTGGCTAAGTTTGAAAAAATTTGACAATGTTTGCTGCGTTACTCGTTAGAGGTATTCCAGTAAATATCACACACTTTTTGCAACTGGACATAAATTTCGTCGTAATTTGACATAATTTTAACATTGACAAAAAAAGATCGATTCATAACATCTACGGAAATTATTAGTGCTTAAAAATTTAAAGATTAGCTTGTCAAGTGTCAGAAAAAGACTAATAAAAGCTGAAATATATGGCAGAAAACCCGCCAAAACACTTTTATTGACAATAAGGCACGTAAAATCTCGTTTGAGTAATCTCTCAATCCAACTCTTAATAAATAATTCAGAATAATTACTTTACAATGGAATTTTTCAGTACAATACAGAAGTTGTTTCAAAAACTCTTAATAGGTATATATACAGAAAACAGATAATTTTCTTATCTCAAGAGATATACAAATATTGCACACCATTCACTCATGAAAATGCAAACATTCCAATAAATTGTATTTTATAATTTTTATTATTAGAAGAATCAGTATTAAAAAAAAAACCTACTGTTAATATTGGGTCCGTCAAAATAGAAGTTTTCTAATTATTAAGTGTTAATTTAAGTGTAATGATCTTGCTGTAATATTCTCTACAAACATAATTCATTGAATAAATTATTTAATAAAAAAAATAATAGAAAAAACCAAAAAGCGAGTTTTATTTAAATTATTTTAATAGCGTTTTTATAAATGTAAGTACATAATATACATACTTATCGTCTTTTTAAAGATAGTCAAAGACAAAAGAAATATTTGTTCAATAAAAAATAATAATTGTATGACTGTTTTATGGTAATAATGAATTATTTTAATTGTTCTTGTTTTACTCTAAATTTAAAAAAAGAAATAACCAATTTTATATAGCTATGTAAAATATATGAAAAATTCGTTTTTAAATGGCTGTTTGGGGATCGCCTATAAAAATTTTTTTTCAGAAAAAAATTAAATTAAATTAATATATTTTCAAATCATTTTTTAACTCTAAGATTGCCTGATCGTATACAAATGTATACATTCGGACTTTGAGCCTTAATTTGAATATGATCCCTTTGAGCTAGGATCTTGAAACTTCACCAATTCCTCCATTGAAGGGTTCTTCATATACACATAATTTTCAAAGTCCTAGCTCAAAATACCCTTTTTTGTGCTAAAAACCCATTTGGCCGTGAGTATACAAATGTATACCATACATTTTATATGAAAATTTTAAAATTGTTTAAAGAAAAGATATCTCAGCATCTCGTGAACCAAAAACCGTAATTCTTTGACCAAATTATTTAATGTTTAAGTGTCCTCTTTGATTATGTCGAACAATTTGTTTTTTTAATATTTTTGTTATAATACAAATGATGAGTTTTATTACAAAAATATTTGGTGTTTTTGTTTAAAATAGTGTTGTTACAGACCGTAATATCTATACAGATAGCACAAATGCAAGCATATTTCAATTAAAAAATTAAGTTTTCTGATTTCTTTCTTAAGAGCTTTCAAAAGCTTTCTAAAGCTTTCCTCTTTTTGTTTGATTCTAGCATAGTAAATTATATAACAAATAATGTTGCTATGGCAACATTACAAATTACTATTTATACTTTTGATTTTTTTTCGTTTTGAATAAAAATATGTACATATTTGCTGTGAAAAAAAAAATTTGTTTTTTGAATATGAAATATTATTTTTTTCTATTATTTTTATTATAAATATTCTGAATACTATATACATAATATGTATATCATATATCTTAGTTTTTGTAGTTTGGGAGAAAAATATTAGTTCAAAATTGCCGAATATTTTCTTTATTGAATTTTTTAATGTCGAGATACATATTCAACTTTGAAAACGGTTTTTAGACGAAAACGGTTTAAAATATAATGAACTGTTGAATATCTAATTTTAGTATGAATTTTATTTTTAATTAATTATGTCATACAGAAATACAATATGCATAATTATGTATATTTTACATTCTTAGTACAAAAAAAATTGTTTGCATATTTTTTATTTTCGAAATAGTTTTTGTAAAACAGTTTTCATAATTGTTTTGTTTTTATTCGTAATTCATATAATATGGGACATTTTGTTTTTTGCAAAAAAATTAACTACAAATTATAGAAAAAAAAATTATTTTTTTTACTAACAATTATTTAAAAAAAAAAAAATTATGTATGATCAAAGTAATCAAAGTAATCTAAATGTATGACATCATAAAATATTCTAAAAATAAATGACGTAACAGTTTAGAGAAAGCTTTTTTATTAAAGCTTTGCAATGCACCTTTGATGAAAAAGTATAGCGAACAAATTTCTCGCTGTGGCATGGTCCTTCATCTAAAAGCTTTATTTTATTGTATGGTTGAGACATCTTAATATTCTATTATTTTTGATAAATAGTAATTTGTAATGTTGCCATAGCAACAATATTTATTATGTAATTTATTATGCTGGAATCAAACAAGGAGAGGAAAGCTTTTGAAAGCTCTTAAGAAAGAAATCAGAAAACTTAATTTTTTAATTGAAATATGCTTGCATTTGTGCTATCTGTATAGATATTACCGTCTGTGGTTGGTTGGTTGGTCTGTGGTATAATTATACTTTTTTTTCCATTGAATGTATATTGAAAATCATTGTTGCAAATTTTATGAAATGCTATGCTGTGGTTGTGCTTTAAAATAGGTACATGAGATAAAAATGTCATTTTTAGCAATAATAATATTTTTTTTTATTTCACTTTAAATTTTTTGCAAATATTTTAAAAATGTTTTGTAGGTATGTATGTAAAATATTTAAATGGACAATTTGTCATTTAGAGTCTATTTGAAAAAAGAAATTTTTCAGAAAATACTTTAATATATAATAAATATTTTCCAATCGTATTTTTTTAATACGTAGGTATTACGGTTTTGTTTTTTTATATATTAATAATATTCATCAAAACTTCTAATACATAGAATTTAATGTGAACAGACACAAAAAATAGCATGAAAAGAAAATGAATCCTTCTATTAAGAATTAAAATAAGTTAAAAAAAAACATGAATTTTGACAAGAAAAAAAAGAAAAAAATTTGCAAGAGAAAAATTTTTCATTGTTTCAAGAAACATCATTAATCAATTTTTATTATTTTAACTGCAGTTTTTCATTAATATGAGAGAATATTTTTCTGTGTATATGTCAAAAATTGATAAGATAAAATATTAAACATTTTCTACAGAAATAAAAATAAACCATTATATTAGTAAAAATATGACACGATTTTAATGACTTGCTGGAATTAAGAGTTAAACGAAACAAATGCACATATGTATGTAACGGGTAGGAAATTCTATTAGGTTGAATCAGTAGAAAAATTTGTATAGTTCAGTAGAAAAAAGTCGATCAAATTTTATACAAAGCCTGCTTTGTTTATATTAAAAACTTATAAAAAGTCTATTAAATAGAATAGAAATTCATAATCGACACCTATATTTGTTTTTGTTATTTATGTATTTATAAGCAAAAAAAAAAACGAATGGCGTATATGAAATATAAAAGTGAATTCAACGATAAATTAATATTTTTTGAAAGCAAGTGGTTTTTAAAGTATTTTTTAAAATCAACTGTTCATGTTGATTTTATAGCAAAAATAATTTTGATAATAATTAAAAATTTATTATCATCATTTTAAAGTCATTATTTATGAATAACATTTTTTAAAAGTCGAATTTAACAAAAGTCGATTCTGACAACTAAGTATGCTTTGAAGTTCTGTACACGAATACTTGTAGAAACAGAATCTTCAACATATTTTGTAAAGATTATCATAGCAAACTCAGTTTTTAGAATTTTCTTAAATTCGATTTTTAAAAAATGTTATTTATATGGCCCATTATGATTTCGAAAAACTCAAAATAACATGTTTTATTTCTTTTTTTTCCATATTTTAATAATTTGACAATTTACTTTGCAGTTGCAGTCACTTCTTAACCTATTATAAATGACTTAAAAATTATTTAAAAAAAAGAGTAATTTATTAGAAAATATTATTCAAGTGTAAATGATATCTTTTTGTTACCTGAGTATCCCGTTTTTAGGAAAATGTAGTGCTTCTTCAAAAATGAAACGCTGCTTGGGTGATGCTAATGTTCTGTTCGTGATGCGTAAACATTACTTGTTGCTAAGAAAACGCAAAGTTTTTAGTTGGCGATGCAATGCTATTACATGACAGCTGAATATTACAAAGCATAAGCTAAGCAAAGAATATGTGACAAAGCATCATAAAAGTTGCGTTGCATTTTTGAATTTGTGACAAGCATCAGCATCAAATCACCAAAGCAAGCACGTAGTTATGTTTATATGTATTACATACCTATATAAGAATATTATTTTCATATATGTATAAAAATATAATACTTCAAGATTATAGATAGGAAAAAAAACTTAAATAATAAAAAGTATTTTTTGCTTTTATTAAAGTTTGCACTTGATTTTTCATTGTTGTTTAATTCTCACTTATCAAAAAAATTATACAAATCTATAAGAAAAAAAACTTACTGAACTTGTTTATTTTATAACACTTCTAAAATAACTCGGTATTTTGAATCCACTTTGTGCTTGAAATTATAATGTATATTTAAATGAGGATGCTAAAACTTTGTTTTCAATTAATACATTTTATTTTACTAAATTACAACACAATCACTGTATCGATCGGACGATGGTTAAGGTTGATCAACCAATATCAAATGAATATAATAAAATGAGTCTCCTCGACTAAAAATCTGTATTATATACACGAAATTTGTTTTTAAACAATACCAAAAGGCAATGTCTCGTCTCGTCTCGTCTCATGGTCATGAGTCGTGATAAGTAGGTATAGTGTTATTATTATTATTATTTTATGATTAGCAATATACATTACCATAGCCAATCTCATTTTTTTACACATATTCTCGCATGCACCTATAATCACTTCATACCACTATGCTATGAGTGTTGCCAGTTCAGGTACTCTTTTTCGTAATGAAATGTTGAACTATTTTTTGTTATACATACTAATACAAAGTAAATAAAAAAGGAGTTGAAATCAGTGCTGCCAACCCTCTTTCCAATTTTTCCTTTCAAATCTATTTTAAATTCCTCAATTTTGGAAAAAATTCCTCAATTTGCCTAAATATACGTAGATGCAATAAGTAATACAAAAGATTGTATTTCTTTTCTCATTTTATTAATATTGAACATTTTAATACATAAAAATAACAAAAACACTTCATTGTATAAGTTTATAGCGTAAAAAATAATCCGAATTAAAACCGAATTTTGAATTAAATTGGGGGTAAGCTATAAACGTCAAAATTAGGAATTGGGATTAAAATAATATATGCAAACGTTGACACACCTACAACATACATATTTTTTTCTTTCTTCTTCTTCACTCTTCAATTCATATTGCATTTTACGTTACACATACATATACAATAAGCTTGAATATTTAAAAAAAACTTTTTAAACAAATACTTTTTATAAACAAAATGCAAAAGTAAATAATTGGTTATAAAGCCTCTGTAACTACGATGATATACAAATAAAGAGGAAGTACTAAAGGTTTCTCAGTAACAGCTTTTGCTTTAAATTCATATTGTCCGAATATTCCATTATATTTAATCATTTTCACGAAAGGATCGTTTCTAGACAGGAACCTTTTATTCTCTCATCCTAAATCCGAAAACCCCATGTAAATTCGTTAACGTTTACTACCCTAAAACTCTTCCCAAAATTTCACACTTTCGCCACGAACATCGCTCTTACCCAAAAAGTTATTTAGTCAAGGGTTAGAGAGTGGATAAAAAGTAAATAATATATAAAAATTGGGATTAAACGCAAATATAAAGAAACTGCACTTAAATAAACATTGAAAAACCCCATTATATTATGAACATAATGTCAAACGTCAAAATTACATTATTAGTGTTGACGTTGTAAAATACATTTATTAAATTAATGCTAAATGATTAAGCACAATTTCTCTCCTAAACGCGACCAAATTAATTGAAAGTTCTTAATTTTGTATTTATAACCAAATTCCACACAAATTCCTCAAAAATTCAATTCCACACATAATTCCTCACATAGATTAAAATTCTACAAATTTTGAGGAATTCTACTCAAACTGGCAGCACTGATTGAAATGTATAAAGTTTGTTTTACTATAGGATTATAAAAAAAAATATTTAGGTATGTATTAGATACTATTCTAAACATTGTTTAGCTAATAAACTTATCACCATACAGTATACCTCTTTTTTAAAATTATTTTCTAGATATTCAGATCCTTTATAAGTATCATATTTTATTGCTTCCTGTTTTTAGGTATAATACGATTTAAAAAAGAGGGTATTTCGTATTATACTAGAGAAACATGCGCAGAAGAAAAGATACTTACACACATGCATTTTTGTTTTTGTAAATTCTAAGAAAGAGGTTTCCTCCTTCGTATATGTATACACAAAAAGATCACTAACCCATGTAAGACATGCGCGAACCTGTGCCATCTTTTTTGAATCGTACTATAGTATGTTCGTTCTGATCTAGTAAGAGAATAAACGCCTTTCTTACAAAATACAACAAGATAACACGTAATCTTAATCTTAAGTAGAACCAAAGTTGTATAAGTAGAAGATGCCCAACGTCCATATATCCTCATGGCACTCAAAATTTTTGATCTGGGGCGTGATATCACACCCCACAACATGTTGCTTATACATTTGTTTCTAATAGTCATGTTTATAATGATATTCAGTAGCAATTATCAACAATTTTACTCATCGTATCAACATTTTAATCATGAACAAAAGGCAGTAGAATCGAGAAAGTTTAGAACAGACGCACAAGTAGAGTGCGGTAAAGTAGGAATACATTCTTTACACAAATGTTGCTTAGTTTGAATTTTTTTACTATACCTATATTAAAATTAAAAACAACAAGTAACATTAAATATGAATTGTTGGTATTCTCGCTATATATAGCTGTAGCTATATACATACATAATTCTAACATACACACATTCGAGCCATACTTTGCGTTGTTTTCAAATTATAAGTAAAAATTTTTAAAACCATATTATTATTATTGACTTGAAGAAATTTGAAATTTTTTTCGTTTTTCTTATTTTTGTTGTTGTTATATTGAAATCCAGTTTTAACCAAATTTTGTCTTTCTTTTTAAACTTGCAGGTATAAATGCATTTTATAATTTTCTATTTTCATTGAAAATTCGCATATAATTTTGAAAAAAAGTTATTTCATATCTTTTGTGGAAAGATATATAATTTGTCAGTTTTGCACTATTATATTTCGGACTTTTAAACTGATTTTCCAGTCCTTGAGTTCAAAAGCAAGTTATTTTTCTGTCATTGTGAACCCAATTATGCATTTAGCCAATTTTTCCAGAATTATAAAACTCGAAATTCAAAGTTTAAAAAATATAAATTTATTCAGCGATATAGTAGTGACAAAAAAGAGTCTTAACTTATTTGAGTCTAAAATACAATTCCAATCTTATTTTCTAATAAGTTCTTATATATACTTTTTCCTTAAGTGAAAATAATACTACATACTCTGTTACATAAAATACAGTTTATACTTTACAGTTTAATTCATAGTTTTAATATTTCTTGGAAAGAAGGTTAAAGGATAACAACCGTTAAGGGTAAGGATATATCATGTTGTTAGCATAATTTATGATCATCGTAATTAATATAGTTTATGTAATAATAATAAAATATGTTTGGTCACATTTCTTGGAGAAAGGGTTAAAGGATAACAACCGTTAAGGTTATGATTTATGATCATCTTAGTTAATATAATTTGTGTAACAAAAGGTGCTTGATCGCACTTCATGGAAAAGAGGTTACACAGCATGCGTGTTCTATATTGTAATATAGATCTTACATAAATGCTGATATAACTTCCCCATCCCTAAGACTCGACTCCTGGCGAGTACTGTGATCAGAAATTTTTATGTTTATGTTATTTTTGGGTTTTTTAATTTTTAAATACAAGTAAAGTGTAATTAATACTAAACTAACAATTATTAATGTATCAGTGGTTATACTTATATGTAATGTGATTTTATGTTTTGACTTTTCGTTTCTTTTATTTCTTTGATATTTTCAATATTTTGTACATGGATTTTTTCTATTGTATAATTATTCAACACTTTATATTGAATATTTTTTATTGTATTTGGTAGTATTATGTGCTCCATATATGTTGAGATTTTATTTTCAAATTTTACATTTTCAATATTTATTTCACAGTTTTCAAATCTTACTATATTGTTATTAGTAATATTTATTTCATATTGATCATTACATGTGTGAAATAATGTCGTTATATTAATATTTTTGGTTACAATTATATTTTCTGTAATTTGCTTTATTTCTCTTTTTTTATTAAGTTCAAAATTACAATTAATGAGATCATTGTTAAATATATTACTTATACACTTATCGCCTATTGGTTGTAGATATTTAATTACATTATTATTTTTTCCTGGTATTTTATATACCTTCTTATTTTCTATTAAAACATTCTTATATGGTGTTACAATTTGATAGTTTTTGTCTTTATTTGGAATTGGTTCTATTAACATTTTAAAGAATTTTTGAGTTGCAAAATTTGGTATCTGAATTATAAAAAGAATTAGGTTATTCATTTGTGCTACACTTAGTTTAATGTATTTCATTTTTTCAATATTAATATTATAGGTTTCTACTTCTTCGTACGTTAAGATATCTTTACTTAATATTTCTAACATACTTAACAATACTATTTCTTTAATATTTTGAACATAATTCATTAGTATATCAATATTTTCGCTTAGGTGACTAAATACAATATTTTCTTCAAACTTAATATCTAATCCATATAAACTTTTTTCTAGAACATTTATTTTGTTTTGTATTAGAGTTTGTTGGGTATTTATGTGTTCTGTTATTTTGTTCATTTCTTTTGATAATTGCTCATTGATTTTTATTTGACTATTTATGGTTCTTATAATTTCGTGGTTACCTTCGTCAATTGCTTTAAAACGAATTGCTATTTCTTGAGCATCATCAGCATCCATTGTTCCGGCGATAAAATGTAAGGCACTACCCAAAATGTTTATCAGTCCTCTTTTTTTTATTTTGTGAGGTAATAACTTTGTAAATTCATTTTTTAGATTTTCTAATTTATATTTAAGAGAATGTGGGATTGGTAGTGACGTATTAGTAATGGTGTTTTCGATTGATTCAATACTAACTTGAAGTTCAGTTAAATTAACTTGATGAATTACTTTAGTATAATTCTGGATAATTTTGACTTCGTCAAGTCGAATTAGGGTGCACCCATTTCCATTGTTTATTTCTGTTATTTCGATGAATTGTTGAAAGGTTGGTACAATCAGTATTAAAAGGATAAAACCTAGGGAAATGAAAGAAATTTTTGTTACTATTGATATTTCTTTTTTTTACTCAATTGTGATTTATAAATAAATTTATTTCGGGGATCTTTGTAGTGAGTATCATTATGGGGAGTAAGTACTTTTGATATATTTATCGGATCTAGTTTATTGTTTCTTTGTGGATTTTTGACATATTTTGGATTTAAATTCACTTCTTTCCTACTTTTATTGTGGTATTTAATTCTGTTTTCTTTAAATAATTTTTGTTTTTTCTGAATTTTTGCATATTCTTCATGTGAGATTTTACCAGTATGAAAATCTATGGGCTTTTGTCCAGTACTTGAATGATAGGTATGATTATAATATTTTAATGCTAAGCTAACTAAGTCTTCCTCATTCGGGCATTTATTTAACGTTTCTTGAACTTTAAGGAGTCTTATATGCTCATTCAAGGTATTGTGGAATCTTTCAATGTCAGAATTTCCCGTATGTAGACCAGGTGTGGTAAAATGAATCTGTATATTTTCATTTTTAAAAAAATTTCGTAAATTTAAGCTATCAAAACCTCTTTCGTTATCTGTCACTATCTTTTGAGGCTTACCAGCTATTCCTATATACTGAATTAATCCATTTTTAAGATCTATCCAGTTTCTTGATCTAATGGGGATTACTTGTGCATATTTAGAAAATTTATCAATAAGTGTAAGATAGAATTTGTCTTTTCGATAGAACCAAATGTCCATATGAACTATTTGGCAGGGTTTGTCTGGAGTTTCTGTATTTTGGAATGGAATTTTAACTGGATGACGTTCATATTTAGCAAGATTACAAACGTGGCAATTATTGATTACTCTTTGTATTTCATCTTTAAATTTAGGAAAATATATAAAATTTTTTAATTCTGTGTAAACTTCGTTTATGCCCCTGTGATTATTGTTGTTGTGTTCTTTAAGTATTCTTTCATGAAGTTCTGATCGATTGTTAACGTCATGTAATATTTTCGAAACTTTATGTATTCTAACTGGAGTTCTGTCGTTTCTCCATTTAATGAACGTTTCTTGAAATATTTTAAACAAGTCCAACTCTTCAATATATACACCCACGAGTCCCCGTTTAGGCATGTGGTTGTTAAGAATGTATAAAAAGTGCTTCTCGTTGGGTTCGATACTTGTAAAAATGAGACGTTTTCTATTGAAAATTTTTTTGTTTCGGTGTGGTTTTGTTTTCCTTTTTTTATTATAATTTGGGTTCTGTATATATTCAAAGGACGTTCTGATATAGGGATATGTCTTTGATTGTCCTCGTCTGCACTATGTATAGTAGCAGCTGTAGAATTTTGTTCTTGAATCTCATTGTTATTAATTTCTATTCTCGACAATGCATCAGCAACGACATTTTCTTTACCTTTGATGTATTCTACATCGAAGTTATACTCTTCGAGTTTAATTTTCCATCTTTGAAGCTTTGAATTTGGTTCTTTCAGGTTGCTAAGCCATTGCAATGGTTTATGATCAGTTTTGACTGTAAATTTCCTACCATAGAGATATGGTCTGAAATATTGAGTGGCCCATACTATGGCTAATAATTCCTTCTCGATAGCAGAATACCGATTCTCATGGTCATTTAAAGTTCTACTTGCAAAGCAGAGAGGATGTCCTTCTTGAGAGAGGACTGCTCCAAGTGCATAGTCAGATGCATCGGTTATTAAGGTAAAATATTTGGAAAAATCAGGATATTTTAAGATAGGGTCGTTTAGAATGAGTAATTTTAAAGTTTCAAAAGATTCTTTGTAATCAGAATCTTGGAAATTGATTTTTCTATTCTTTTTTAATCTCAGAGTCAATGGCTTTGCTACCTTTGCAAAGTCTTTAATAAATTTTCGATAGTACCCAACTAGACCTAGAAAACTTTTAATTTGTTTTACAGTTTTCGGGATTGGAAAATTTACTATCGCCTTGATTTTATCAGGGTTAGGTTTAATGCCGTCCGTGGTTACAATGTGACCTAAAAACTCAGTTTCTTTTTTCGCAAATTCGCATTTATTCAATTGAACTTTTAAATTTGCTTTTTTCAAAGTTTGAAATACTTTTCTTATGGATTGGACATGTTCAGCTAAGCTTGAACTGAAAATAATTATGTCATCAAGATACACTAAACAAATTTTACCTATGTGTTCGGCTAACACTGAATTCATAAGTCTTTGAAACGTTGAAGGAGCATTTTTCAATCCAAAGGGAACTCTTGTAAATTCATAATGACCATTGGTGGTACTAAAAGCAGTTTTCGGGATATCATTTTCTAAAATTTCAATTTGGTGAAATCCCTTTGCGAGATCTAATGTAGTGAAATACAGTGATCTGCCTAGCTTGTCTAAAATGTCGTCAATATTTGGGATAGGGAACTTATCGTCTACGGTGACATCGTTCAATTTCCTATAATCGACGACAATTCTCCACTTTTGCTCTCCCGATGCGTCTGGTTTTTTTGGAACTACCCAAATTGGAGATGAATAAGGAGATTGGCTTGGTCGAATGATACCTTGGTCAAGCATTTCTCTTATCTGCTTGTCTACTTCCCTTCTGTGTATTTCAGGATAACGGTATGTGCGTGTATATATGGGATATTCATTTTTAGTTTTAATTTCATGTTTAATTGCATGAGTAAAACTTAGGTTTGAACCTTCGTAAAAGAAAATGTTCTTATATTCCTTGATAATCGGAATTAAGATATTTTTTTCTTCTTCATTTAAGTGTTCCATTCTAAGTTCACTTAATATATTACTTTTTACTTTATTAATTTCATCTGGATTTGGGAAATTAGCACTAAAAGTATTATATATTTCATATTGACGTTCTTCATTTTCGTTGAAGAATAATGGGATTCGGGTTTCATTTTTTGTTATTATACATCTATTTTTATAATCTATACTAGCTTCAAGGGCTATTAAAATATTATTTCCTATGAGACCATCATATTTATCATGGAAATTAGTTTCTAGGAATTATAACGTTTGGTTATCACCGAATTCATTAAAACTTGGAATTTCTACTTGCTTATCACATACTACATAATGTTTTAATGTTTTAAGTACAATTGGATCTGCTTTAATTATGTATTTAGGGTTGCAAATTTTTTCATTAATAATGCTCATACAAGCGCCAGTGTCTATTATAAATTTTAAGGGCCTTATTTTATTTTCGATTTTTATATAAGGTAATTCACTGTTTGGTCTGAAGTTTCCGAGGCAATTAAAGGAAAATTTTTGCACAGGCCTTGAAAAATACGTCCTAGAATTTGTGGAAAGATCTACATCCATAGGTTTAGGAGGGGGTAAATTATTTCGTTGATTAAAAGGGTTATTATTGTACCGTAAGTTTCTGGAAAAAGCTGAATTATTGTCCCTCCCGTTCCTGTATCTATTAACAGGTTGAGGTTGATAAACATTACGCGAAAATTGGTAACTTTGAGGGTGCGCTACATTACTTGGATACTGAAGATGGTGGTTTTGCTTACTTTTATTTTGCATTGTTGTGCTTTTTTTGTCTTGATAAAGGTAACCACCATCACTGAGAATCCTTAATGCTTCTTCTATAGATTCGGGATTTCTACTTATTAATATGGATTTCATAGGTTCCGTTATTTTATTTTTTAAAATTTGGAGCCCTATTTGTATATTATTTTTAATTTTTTCTTTTGTGTCTGTTTCAGATAAATTTGCTTTTTTGCACTCAATATTTGTTTTATTATTTAAATTGCGAAGCACACATTGAATTTCATTATAAAAACTTAAGGTATTATTCTTAAAATTAATCCCTCGTAATTCATCATATAACTGAAATGAAGTACGTTGGTCTGAAAAACTATTGTAAAGGACTTCTTTTAAATCTATCCACTTTTTTATGTGGTTATGTATTTCTATAACTGTTCTAGCTCTACCAATAATTTTAGACTTAATTATAGTGTATAATATTTTCTGGGAATTTGCATCATATTTTAAAAAGGTTGGCATGAGGTCATCTACTGCATCCACAAAGGTTGTCAGTTCCTCGGTTCTACCACTGAATTCCGGCAATTTTTCTATATATTTAAGGGGTTCTATAGATAAACTTAACATACCTGTTGTATTTGTTGTTACCGCCATAGCTTTTGCTGTTGTTATTGTAGAAATAGTTGTTGTACTGGAACTTGTTGTAAAAGAAGGTCTCTGGATTTCTTCACTTTTCTTAGATTTTAACTGTGACACCCACATAAATTTTTATATAATTTATTTATTTTATTTTTTTTTTATTTTTTTCTTTTTCTTTATTATTAAATTATTATTATTATTATTATTATTATATATATTTCTACTTTTTTTTTTTAACTTTATCATACATATCATATAAACTGCGAGCACTTTATAGCATTTTTATCATTTAAAACTTTTAGGATATATGTAGTACAACTAATTCAAAGTGTATAATTTTTATTTATTACAATCTAATAAAATTTGTAATTTTGGAAAATTGGTGTTTTTCCTTCTTTTTTTTTTTTTTTTTTTTTTATATAATTCAATTTAATTTCACAAACATATAATATTTATGTATCACAAAAAAAAATTTTTATTTGAACAAACACAAAACTATTTCTCACTATTTTCTTTTATTTTATTTATATATACAATATAATTCTTTTTTATTATTATTATTATTATTTTTGTTTTTTTATATATTCGTCTTAATTGCACCACATCACTTTAAATCACGATTCCAAGTGAATTTAAAATCATTTACTCGAAAAACGTTTTTATTCTTTAAATTTCTTAAAAAGATATCTCACGATTTTTGAGATATCCTACCGACTGCGCCAATTATAAAACTCGAAATTCAAAGTTTAAAAAATATAAATTTATTCAGCGATATAGTAGTGACAAAAAAGAGTCTTAACTTATTTGAGTCTAAAATACAATTCCAATCTTATTTTCTAATAAGTTCTTATATATACTTTTTCCTTAAGTGAAAATAATACTACATACTCTGTTACATAAAATACAGTTTATACTTTACAGTTTAATTCATAGTTTTAATATTTCTTGGAAAGAAGGTTAAAGGATAACAACCGTTAAGGGTAAGGATATATCATGTTGTTAGCATAATTTATGATCATCGTAATTAATATAGTTTATGTAATAATAATAAAATATGTTTGGTCACATTTCTTGGAGAAAGGGTTAAAGGATAACAACCGTTAAGGTTATGATTTATGATCATCTTAGTTAATATAATTTGTGTAACAAAAGGTGCTTGATCGCACTTCATGGAAAAGAGGTTACACAGCATGCGTGTTCTATATTGTAATATAGATCTTACATAAATGCTGATATAACTCCAGCATACCTTTGTAAAGATCAGTTTTAAAATATGTACCTATGTACATACATATGAGAATTTTTAAAATTCTTTTTATCCAAAGTCGTTTTTTTGCAATAGATATATATGTATTTTAGTGTAAAAATATGACATAGGGAGAATACCCAGTAACGATCCCCCTTAAGGAAAATTTTTGCCTTTTCCTTATACCACGGATAAAGTATTTAAATAATAATTCCAACCAAGAGCAAAATAAACTTTCTGAAGGGTCTAGATTTGCAATTTAAAAATACCCAAATGGGTTGCAAAATAAACCTTAAATTTAAATTATGTATTTTTATTTAAAAATGTTACATTTATATTGAAATATAGGTAGGTGAGTATTTAATGAGCTTTCTACTTCTGTGAAAGTACATTAATTTTTGTATTTTTACTTGATATATTTTTTTCAACCGACCATGAACAATGCTTCCGTATCAGTACCGTCAGAAGGAATTCTAAAAATTTCTTTCTAAGTATGAGTAGCACATGGATTACTTTCGCAAAACCAATCGCTGTGATGTTCACTTTTGTTTGTAAATTCTATGCACTCTTCTGATATAAACTTTTTTATATTTTTAATATGTAATTGAGTTTTAAAAATTTTACTAAAAACCAAACAGTGATCTTTTGATACTTCAAATAAAATATCTGAAGGTGCATATAAATTTCCAAAGTCGCAATTCCTTAAGTAATTTCTAGAAAAAACCAATAATTCAGATGGTCGAGTTATAACTTCATCTTTTTTTCGAAAAGTATCTTCACAGGTGTCACAAACAGTCTTTGAGATAATTTTTTGAGCAATATACCCAATAAAATACCTCATTGATGACATTTCAATAGATGAATTGATATTATTAAAAGTATCATCTATAAGTGAATTTTGCAATTCATTTTCAATTTCATCGTATGTGCTTTCATCTAGTTCTACTCCAGTATCATTCTGATATAAATTCAAGAATAAAATTGTAAACTTTATTTCTAAATTTGACCGCAGATTTAAATTCATTTTTATCATATAAAGTTCCACTGTTCAAACAATCGAATATTTTGTCAACCTTTTCAAAGGCAGCAGTGGACTTTGTAGATATATCTGAATTTTTTTTAAAGGCGTTTGCTTCTCTAGCAGTGTCAATGCCTGCAGCTACACTTTTGCTAAAAATTTGAGCCGCATAACACACTCTCATTTTTTGAAATGTATTGGGTGCAATATGGCACTCAGTAAGTTTGCAACACATTTTTGTAATTTTGCTTTTTTCCAATTCATAAAGTTCTCTGATCACATCAAATGATACAATTCCATCTGGCGTGTTCATATTACGTGATAACCAAACATTTCGCAAAGATTTAAGTAAGTGTGGAAAATCAAAGATGGCTATTATTCTTTCGTTTTTCCAAAAAAAAAAGGCTTCTCTGGGGTTACTCCTAACTCCTTAAAACACTTTCTGTTACTGGAAGCTTGATCGCAAACAATTGCTTTTACTTTAAAACCCATTTCAGATTAAATTTTCAAATTTTCAAGTAATAATGATTTTAAGAGGGAACCTGTAAGACCTTTTTCACTAACAAAGTAATTTAAAATGCTTTTCCATTTATCAAAAAGACCTCGAACCATGAATACACCAACTTCTTTTCCAACAAGTGGACTTCGGTATAATCCTACGTCCTCTATTCCGTCAATCAGATCAAGTTGGCTATTATATGTCAAGTCTTTTCTCACAATTATTTCGTCAAAAACTAGGACAATTTGTTTTGACCTTTCACTCATTTCTTGGCATCTTTCAATCCGCAAAATAACCACACCAATCAAGCATTCAAAAAAGAATGAAATAAATATCGACAAAATGTGGTTGAAACTATATTTCAATATAACAACAACAAAAATAAGAAAAACGAAAAAAATTTCAAATTTCTTCAAGTCAATAATAATAATATGGTTTTAAAAATTTTTACTTATAATTTGAAAACAACGCAAAGTATGGCTCGAATGTGTGTATGTTAGAATTATGTATGTATATAGCTACAGCTATATATAGCGAGAATACCAACAATTCATATTTAATGTTACTTGTTGTTTTTAATTTTAATATAGGTATAGTAGAAAAATTCAAACTAAGCAACATTTGTGTAAAGAATTTATTCCTACTTTACCGCACTCTACTTGTGCGTCTGTTCTAAACTTTCTCGATTCTACTGCCTTTTGTTCATGATTAAAATGTTGATACGATGAGTAAAATTGTTGATAATTGCTACTGAATATCATTATAAACATGACTATTAGAAACAAATGTATAAGCAACATGTTGTGGGGTGTGATATCACGCCCCAGATCAAAAATTTTGAGTGCCATGAGGATATATGGACGTTGGGCATCTTCTACTTATACAACTTTGGTAGAACTAAGGTAACTGTTTTAACTGAAAGTTATCAAACTTTATTAAAACATGAAATGTCAAACGTCTATGGTAAAAATATTTGAGCTGATGGATTAATTTGATTGTTAGTCAATAAGTTGAAATGATTAATATGCGATTATCTTGGTGACACACAACCCAGCAAACGTGGATGTGATGAAAATAGTACTTCCAAAGTACTTACCAAACCACCACCGTTCTGCTGAATCTTAAATAGGAGTCGGGAAAATTTTCACTTATATACTTCGTGTTTGTAAATAAGCAAGACTGTTTCTGTCTTCTTTTTTCAGCGATAGAAGCACATTTTCAGCACTTCTTCTGCACTTTCGTTCACAAAGTTCTTTTGTTTGTAGTTGAATACATAAGACTCAGCACATCCACGTTTGCTGGGAAAATAGCATGCGAATTTCAATCCCTGGCTTTTTTTGTCAAAAATTTTCTAAAATAGTTTTTCATATATAAACAAATATAACTACCTATTAAGAAAAATATTCGTTATTAAAATAAAAGGTATAATTGAAATTTGAAGAAATTTGATGGTAACGCTGGGGGCATGGACGTACATACATACATATACTCGTAAAATTCCAATATCTTTTAAAACTGCGAACTGTTTAATAATTTGTTTTATTTCTATAGGTATTTCTATAGGTACAGTACATATGTTAAATTTTTAAAATAAATTAAATAAAAATCAGACCTATAACCAATTCTCGAGATTAAAGATCAACCAAAATTGATGTGAAGTAACGAAACGTAAACGACAAAAATAAATGCAATCTTCTGTTCGTTAGGTTTCGGTGAGTTTAAAATGTCAATTTTAAGGAATTTAAGGTGCCATAAACATCGCACATTACGTAAGTAAATTTTATAATGAAGGATGGTTATCTTTTTTTTTTCTTTGATGATTAGTTACAAGTATAGGGTGGGCCAACTTCGACTGACTGATTTAAAACGCTAATAACTTTTGCAGTTTCAAACTTTTATTATAATTTTTATTTTTAAATAAAAGTTTTCTTAAATTTTTTTTGACTATGAGTGAAAAATAATATCTTTTTCATGACCTCCACTTTCTTCCTGTCAATGAATTGCTTTTTAAATGCATTTTGCATTTGTTTCGGGCTCTAAATTTATTCGTGTAAACCTGTCTTTTTGAGTAGCACCACAAATAGAAGTAAGGAGCCGTCAAATCTAGAGAACGGGTGACCAAGCCAATCTGCATTTTTTGAAATAATTCGGTCACCGAAAAGCTCTCGAAGAATTTCCATTATCATCCTCGCCGTGGTAATAATTCTTGTATTAATTGAATCTTATATAGAAATACCTTGAGATCAAGTTTTAAAATTTTTCTTAGCGATGTTCTGGTGATGCCCAATTGAGTAGCACGTCGACAGTGGGATCATCGTTGACACCCTGTCGTAGCGTCTGTACTTCTGCTTTGTGAACAGGTCGATGAACGTTTGGTCGTGCTTGATCACATACTGCACCCCCATTCTCAAAACGAGTCACTAATAGGTTTTTAATCATGTTTGCACTGGGAGCTGCTGCAGAATTAAAATGGTTACGGTATTTACTTTGCATTTACTTTACAATAGATCGTCGGGAAAAATAATAAAATTTATTAATTTTGACCCGTTCTTGCACACTTTGTAATGTGGGCATTATAAAATTTTATAAAATTCTTTGTATTCTCCAAAAAAAAAAAAAAAAAAAAAAAATTAAAAACTCAAAAGTAAATTTTTAAAAACAGTCAGTCCAAGTTGGCCCACCCTGTACAAGTTAAATTTCATTTCTTTTTTCAATTTTGTGTATTTATATGTAAATACATAGGTACTATAGAATCACATAATTATTCAACAGAGAAAATGTTTATTTCCTTACATTATAGGTATATATATATATGTTATTTTCCTCCTTGGTTTTAAGAAAAAAAAAAGAAAACGTAATGGTGGCTATTCTAGAGAAATTTTGGGGGTCTCCCAAATTCTTTAGTTAGCGAATTTTTCTGCTAAAAAAGTTAGCAGATTCTTAAAAATTCGTATTCTGGTCACTACAATTTTTCGAAATCTTTATGAAGCTGTCAACAGAGATTCGAAATCTGCTAACAAATGTCACTTTGAAGAAATTTTTTGCCATTCTGCACTAAGTAGATAAACCAGTTTTTTTGCGTTTGTTTTTAGAATGTTGGTATAATTTTTTTCCAGCTCTGTAAGACTGTATACTAAGAATTACTAAAATAATTTTATCACGAAGATAATACACTCCATTCTAGTTTAAATTTGTCGTGTTAACTATAGATTTAATTTGATTCGTTGTAAAAGCATGTAGGTAAACCTACAGAAGATGTTATAACCACTAATGTTTATACACTATTTGTTGTTTACATTTTGTAAATACATAAATATATTTTTAAATGAAAATGAAAAATAATGAAAATCATAAGGTAGGTATTTCGTATTTATTCTATTTAATTTATATATTTATGTAATTACATTAAAAAAATTATACATTTTAATAAATTCACTATTTCTGTACTAAAACTTAAAAATGACAGAAGCTAGCAAAAAACTTAAACGATAACGAAATCGAAAATAGGACCTGCTAAGTTAACGAAAAATTAGCAGATTAGCAAGGTACCAGAATACCAATTTTTGTCTTAGCAGGTTTTACGAGCTGTCAAAATTTTGTATGAAAGTTAGCTGTTAGCAGAATGTCAAATTAGCAGAAACCTACAGAATAGCTCCCAATATTAGAAAAAACTTAAGAGAAGCTGAAAAATAATATAGTATACAAATCGTCGGCTGAGAAATTAAATGTTGTATGTTAATAGTTAGCGAATGGGACATACAACATTTAATTCCCTAGGCGACGAAATATAAAAAATTGGGTTATGTCAAAAAGAAAAGTAAAGCTACCGTGTAATTCTACTTGCTTTTATCTATGTACCTACACAACATTTCAGTGAAGAGGATCGCATTAGCATACACAATGTTTTTGGGGCTTATCTGATAATGAGAAAAATTCATTTTATTATAAATATATTAAAAAATGTCCAGTCAAGTGTCGTAAAATTGAAAAATTGCAAAAAACAAAATTTCAAATACTACTTGCAAAATAAAAATTCAATTGAACAATTAGTATGTAGAGAATTTTTTCTAAACACTCTGAATATTAAAGAAAAAAGAATTTATTATTATTTTAAAAATCATAATCCGATTAATGGCACTCCTTAGGAGAAAATGAAAAAATGTTAAAAAAGTTACAAGTACGAAAAAATTAATGAAGCAGTTTTCCTGTTATAGATTCCCGCTACTGTAGAAGCTCTTCAGAACGAAAGTATTTAGATTCAAATTTTTCACTTAAAAGATGTATGATTTGTATAAACAAAACGTGAATGATTCGGTTTCAATTGACGTGTATAAAAACACATTTAGTTATTCATTTAATTTGTCCTTTTACAAATCGAAAAAAAGATCAATGCAATAGAGTGTTTTATTTCGAAAGCAAAAGAATCCTCCATTAGACGACATTGCATAGTTTAATATGTACTCATAAAAATGAAACAAAAGCACTCAAAGCTGAAAGATATACATATATGTATGTATATGATAGAAACAATACATCTTCTACTGACGTTGTTGTGTGTTTTTTTGGATTTGTTTTTATTTTTTATTATGAAAGAACAATAAACGCATATAATTTAACAGCTACTGCGTGTTCTTATAATAAAAGCACAAAAGACTATTCCAAAAAAAATTTTTTGTGCAGTATGGGATGAAGCAAGAAGTGGGAGAACGGGAAACGATCTGGCAAGTGCTTTAATGTGTGTTTTAAAAAATGTTATTCATGACTACATATGGTAAAAGAAACACTGATAAGGTAATATCAATCGGAACTCTCAGGCGCCATTAAAACGTAAAAAAGATCGTATGGCAGTACAAAAGTATATGGACGATCTGAGAAATGAAATACAAAAGTATATGGAAATTTTACAATTTATTTTTCAAAATAAGATGCCTCAGCATCCTCTGAACCAAAAACTAATATTTTTGGATTAAAATGTTTGTTGAAGTGTTGCTTAAGAGTTATTTTATGCAGTAAATCTCTAAGTATCATAGTTTTCAACCAAAACGACAAAATACGCGAAAAACCATTAAGAAGTTCAACATTTTCAACCTTATTTTTCATTTTATCTCAAAAACTAAAAAAAATAAAAGACTGCCATAGAAACAACACTAAAGAAAACACTTCAGTGAAGATTTTAATATAAAAATAATAGTTTTCGGTTCACGGGATGCTGAGATACAGACCTTCAAAGTTAACTTTAGGTCTTAATTATGTTTGAATTTGTAAATGTATGAAAATTCAACGTTTTTTAGTATATTTTGCACTTTATATTATCTCAAAAAAAAAAAAAAAAAAAAAAGGGAACTGCAAAGCATAATACTAAAGAAAACACTTTGATAAATCTTTTAGTATAAAAATATTAGTTTTATATGTCTACGGGATGCTGAGATACAAATCTTTGAAGTTGAAAACTAAGGCCCTTATTGTGATTTTCGTCAAATGATCGAACAGCGTTCGATTTCAGATTTTGGTATTATGATTTTCGTTTTTTTTCTTTTTGTTCGATTAAATCGAACAGCTGGTTCGATTACTTTTTTACTGACGAAACACAATTTTTAATACGAAAAATGTGCAAAAAAAAGATGGATATTTCAACAAAATTAATTATAATACTAATTAAATGTGTTTTTAATAACTATACATATTTATTTTGATAGGAAAAATACAGGTAATAAGAAGCAATTAGAAGAGCTTATGAATATTATGAAAATTCTGACATAAATTAATTTTTCTCACAGAAATCCCCAAAATTGTTACAAAACAATAAAATACTTGCCTTACTAATAACATTTTTTTAAAGTCGAATTTAACAAATGTTGACTCTAAAAACTGAGTATGCATTGAAGTTCTGTACACGAATACATACTTGAAAAATTAAAATCTTCAACATATTTTGTAAAATAGCATACTCAGTTTTTAAAGTCGACTTTTGCTAAATCCGACTTTAAAAAATGCAATTAGTAACTTAAAACAATTTATTCAAATATGTGTCTTCAAATTTTCACACATGAAAAATAGTTTTAACAAGAAAATATTCACAATAATTGACGATAATGACGCTTGTAACCAATGTGTATGATGCAACGCTTTTTGGTTCGTTCGATTCAGTTACACAATACCGAAATTAAATTCAGTCGAATCGAAGAAGATTCTTCGATCAACCTACGAATCGAAAATCACAATAAGCCCCTAAGTCAAATTTGTGTTTGGTCTAGAAAATGTATGGAAAATTTTCGACTATTTACCTTGTTTTGCATTTTATTTCAGAAAGTACAAATACTAGAAAAAACTCGTACAGCATAATCAAAGGGAACACGTCAACAAACAGTTAGGTCAAATAATTACGGTTTTTGGTCCACGGGATGCTGAAATAGGTACTTTAAAATTACTAAATTATTTAATTATTCTGCATATGATAAAAATAATTATTACACACATACTCATATTCATGAGTCTTTCTTACGTTACGTTTCTTTTCTCATTCATTCTTTATAGTGTTTCTTTTACCACGATTCATAACTATTCATTAATAAACAAAATTACTATTTGTGGACAAAATAATGACCACAGCTTTGAAATTTTTTATGACAAAACATCGGAAAATTGAACGAATTATTCAAAAGTTTTCGAAACCCGAACATTTCTTAACCCAAGATGTGGACAGTGTTCATAGCATCTTGACCTAAAAAACGGGGAAATTCAGAGAATTATTTTTCTTACAAGATCACTGAAAGAAATAACATAGAAAAAAGAATTATTGAATGTAATTAAAATGACAGAATATGGTGACTTTTATTTATTTTCACAACAGGTGACATACCTAAATTATCGAACAGTACACAGCGTACACCAGTGACCAGTGTATCTATTTTTTTGAAAATAACTTGGAGAAGTTTTGGTACACCAAAGGAAATATTCTCTCAATCACTTTCAACTATTTCCAAGTCACAAAGTTGCAAAAGAAAAGATACGCGACATAAAAACTCTTCTGTGTTTTTTACTCAAAGTTGAACAAAAATTCTATAGAACTGTTCTTAAAATACAATAACCCCTCTATTCTAGGTAATAGACTAATAGCTATTAAGCTACTAACCTATTAGTTAACAGAAAATGACCTACTCTGTTCTATTAGTTAAGAGACTTTTGATCAGCTGATCTCTTAATTTTTTTAGTAGATTTCGTATTCTAGCAAATAAATTAATAGATATTTGAGGTTAGAAAAGTCTCTTAACTAATGGCTGCTGTGAATGAGCTATTAGTCTATTAAGTGAATAGAGAGTGGATATAAAAATAAATAAAAATTATTGTGAATATAAAAATAGGATGGAAAACCAGAGAATTGATAAGTAAGATTTGAATAATAGTATAATTTTACGTGAAAAAGTTTAAATATATTATACTATTTTCATATTTACATTTATTATTAAAAGTTTACAAATCTCTTAGCCTATTAACTTTTCACACTCTACAAACTCTATTAAGTAGAATACCATTTCTACTAACTTTTTAATTAATAGGTTAAGAGATCTATATTATAATTCTATTACCTAGAATAGGGGCCTAAAATTAAGAAACAACGCCAAGGAAACCTGTAATTTTTTTTAAATTCTGAATTATTATTATTATTATTACTTTTTTTTTTGTTGTTATGATTTTATTTTTTATACTTGAATTTGTTCCTTAGTTTTTCTTTTGAAAAATTTTTTTGTATTTTTCGAGAATTTTCCTGTTATTTTTGTTGTTTTTTATTCAATGAACATCTTAATAATATATTATTTGAATTTTAATTTTATGAAAAAACAATGGCCCCGAATCCACCGAAATTTTTTTCCCTTGAATTCAATTCTGAGTTCGAACATCATTTTTCTGTACCTGTTGGAACCTTGTTTGTAAATTTTTTTAAAAAATAATACAATTTTAATTATCAGATATTCAGCTTCTTGAATCGTTACTTTACCGCATATGACAAAGACAATGTCTACATTATAATTAGAAAAACAATTGCACGATATTGGTTTGCCGTATGTGTACTTTTCTTTTTTATCGTTTTTAAAATTAAAATTATGTACTATATACTATATAAATCTAATTAAAAATCAATTATTAAAAAAACACATCAAATAAGAAACTGGCGAAAAATGAGAAAATTTAATCCGTTAGATTTGTAGAAATTATTACAACAACTTAAAAATTTAATTTTCTCAAAGTAACATTTTGGCGTATACAGCGAAATAATTTGCGGGTGACGAGCAGCATTAGTATGCGAGATTTGTCGAAAAAGTCACCATGATCTTCGAACAAAATAAGTAGAAGAAGAATCTTCAGAAAATCTCCCACAAGCAGAGGGAAAAGGCGAGGAAGTTTCTTTACCTTCGTCTACCAGATGCATCTGCATCAGTGCTGCCGTTTATACTCCGATTGGCGTATTTTACTCCAATATTTTATTGTTGTTATTCCGATACTCCACTCAATAAATTTTACTCCCTTTTGAAAAAATTAAACGAATTGTATTTGCAACTGCAACTGCAAATTTTGTTTTGAGGTTATACGAGGTTTGATCAAAAAGTAACGAGAATTTTTAAGTATTCGCGGCTGTATAAGTCCGATTGTTACAATTTCTTGTTATTTTGTTAGTGCACTTTTTGTTTTTGATGTTTTTTTCGTTATTTGCAGTTAGCGTATTACGCTTGTTTTAATGTACTTGGCGATTTTTGATTTCCCTAAAAAAATTAACCAACGAATTTGCATTAATTTTTTTAATTTTTTGTGCAGCACCACATTTGAAATTGTGATTTTGGTGAGCCTACTTTGAGTAAAGAAGAGTTTACGAGTGGTACAAAAGTTTTAAAGAGTACCGTGAAGAAGTTGAAGATGACGACCGTCCTGGACACCCCAGCACATCAACAACCAACGAAATTGGATGGAATATAGAATAGCAAGAAAAGATTCTTCATGTCGAATTCGAAGTCGAACCATTGTCAATGTACAAGTTTATAGCTAATCCACTTTTAATACAGATTTTAATTTACTTTCAATTTTATGTTTTACTGTTTTAAAAAGGCTAATTTTCAATCACATGAAGCAGTAAGCAATAATGATTTTGATGAGGAGGACGACTTACCACTTAATAAATGGATAAAAGTTGGCACTGTGATTGGTATTAATTTGGAGAATTAGGACGATTACATCGAAGTTGATAATGATTTTCATATTAATGGAACTGTAGATGGTGAGTTTATTTCAGCCAAATAAGTTCCTGAAACTGCTGAAGTAGAGCTGGTTCTGACGACGAGGATGTCACAACGGCACCAATGCCAATGCAATGGTGTCCGATGAATGTATTATTCCTTCAGTTACTGAAGCATTAATTGCTGTAAACGTTATTAGGAAATATGTTTCTTTCAACTGTCCAGATGAAGAGGATTTGGTCAGAAATGTTTCAGCTATCGAGAAACAAATGGCGCGTATATTTATTGAACAAAAAGTATTATCACAGAAGAAAATAACAGATTTTTTCAAAAAAAAGAACTAATAAGACTAATGATTATGTAATTTTCTTGTTTTTGTTTCTTTAAACTTTCTTTGCATGTTGTTGTTACGTTTTTTTCTTTTTTTTTTAAATAGTTTGTTTTATTTTTTGTTTCGCTTTCTGGAGATTCAATTTTATTTTTATTTTACGAATATGTATATGGATTTAATTTCTTAATATAAAGCAATAAAAATAGAGGATTTTAGAACTGAATTTTCTCGTTTGTTTTTTATTGTTATGAAATATGTACTTATGAACTCTTGTAATCAATCTTAAATGCATTCCTAAGTATTCTTTGCTAAAAATACTTTTTTACACTCATACGTGCTTTCACGTTTGTATACTACGGTTCTTTTTAATTTTGAGCTGATTCGAATAAAACTTCGGATTAACGACTTCGATTTATAACGACAGAATCTACCAGTCCCTTGGGCCGTCGTTATAAGCGAGTTTCACTGTATACAAAATGTATATATGTATATGAAAAATATGTATGCATATATATTATTTGAATCCCAATTCTGAATTTTAACGTTTCCTTGTAATTTAATCTACAATTCGGATTTAATTCGAATTATTTTTGACGATATAAACCTGTACGTTGTCGTGAAGACGTCAAATGTTAATTATTGCCATATTATGTCGTTAAACAGAGATTTTAAATTACGACGCCTTAACTGCAGATGCTATGTATGTGGTGAAAATAGTGCATTTATAGTACCAGTTTCCATTTGATTAGATTTATAATTTATTGAAGAAAAAATGGAGCGGTAAGATTTTTGTAAATACTATTATTTGAAATAAAAGTAAAAAAATTGTATTTTTAGGTTTCTCACAAAATTGGATTATAAAAATCATAACAAAAACTAAAGCTTTAAAACAGAAGCTACCAACAAAAATTATGAAAAAAAAGTGAAAAAAATAAAGACGAAAATCCAAAAACTGTAAGTAATAGATAATAGTGACAACAAAAACAACAAAATAAATAAAGCAATACAAAAGTTTAGACTACATTGGTTAAAAGTCTTCAATTGTGTTAAAGAAAAAGATGGAAAAGCATTTTCTACCATCTACAATCAATTATTGTCATACAATGCAACTCATTTAACAAGACATGGTCAGTCAAAGAATCATAAAAAATTAACTCAATTGTTGAAAAAACAAACTGTAATTAATGACGAAAATCCAATGCTAAAAAAAAAAGAAGAACTTGTGAAAATACCGGAATTACAAATTATAATGTTTTTCATTGAATTTGATTTGGCAATAAGCTTAGTATATCCTTTTATTTCATTAATTAAAAGTGTTTCCACGGATTCCTCTATTGTAAAAGATATTAAATATGGAAGAACAAAAATGTCTAAAGTTTGTTGCGACAGCAGATATGCCCCTTTATTTCTTGTCCATATATTTTTTTGTACACCGCTGTATTTTTACAGACGGTTGTCCACATAATTTTTAAAATGTTTAGAAATGTACATTTATTGGAATTTTCATCAAAATCTTCCAATAAATGAACTGTAATTTCAATTCCGTTGCCCACGCGCAACATGAAAAATTAATCTTGTTTTGTTCAAAAATTGAACAAAGATTTTTGTATTAATCACATGGATTATTTCAAAAATCACGCCACTTCGAGAATAATCCCATGTATTTATATAAATACATGAGATTATTCCATATTTTTCTCGAACATAATCTCTTTCAAGTCTTCTCCAAATTTTTTTTTATCTCACACTAATAAATTATTATGTATTTCAGTGTAATTGACTATGTTCAATACACTACAAATTATTTCCATGTATTAGTTGATTAATTCTCATATAAACTATTATATGCAGCATCGCGTTTTGTTATATTCAGATCTTCTAGTTAAATTTTTATACTCGAAACCTCCGACGTTTGTCACAAATTTTGGGTCATAAACCCGAAATGCTGTTTGCACGCGGTTGTGTTTCGTTGTATACATATTTTTGTTTCATGAACCATTTTTCTTTGAGGATTTAAAATATTTTGTAGTGGCAATCGATGTCGTGCGATTGTTCGTTTTAAAGTCGCTCATGTTTTCGGTTTTATTTAATTACACATAAGTGACTCATCAATTCATCAATTTATATGAAATTTAATTAAATTAATATTTTGAAAACCCCCGTATGCCTAGAATATATTTTGTAAATTCACAATCTGACTTTTAATTTTTTTTATTGATAAAGGAAACCTTTGCTACTTGATCTACATTTAGCGTGGTGGAAAGTCGTCAGCTTGGACGCCTCTCTGCCCACGTTGAGGTTCAACATTTCACAACACCTAATTGATAAAATAAAACTAACAATTTTTTTTGCATGTTTTTGGGAAAAATATTTTGATTTTCTTTTGGGTTTTGATAATAACACTATTTTGATTTTTTTTTCTAAATTTTGATAATAAAGGTATTTTGATTTTTTTTTTTAATTTTGTTAACGATAATATTTTGATTCTTTTTTTTTTAATTTTGATATTTTAATTTTTTTTGAATTTTTGTTGAAGAAAGAACAAAGATTTTTTTTTCTTTTCTTTTCATCTACTTATGAATAAACGGTATAATAAAAATTTATCCGCTTCCGCGTTTTGAAGGTTCTATAAATAAAATCGGTTTTTTTTTATAAATATATTCATCTTCGTGGTGAATTTTTAAGTTTTTTTTTCTTTTTCGTGATTTTTTTTATTTTGGGTCTGTGTCAAGGCGCAGATCTTTTAACACCAGATGGTTACATCGCTGGTCTCGCGTGGCTGAGTTTTACGTCGTTGAGCCTCGATTTTAAAAAAATATATATAAATTTAGTTTTTCATATGAACATCATTAATAGTAAAAAAATTTTGATTTTTTTTTGTGAGTAAATTATATTGATTAGATTTTCTAAATATAAAGATTTTTTTTTGTGATTTACCTATTTTCGGTTCGCGGTATTCGCATGTGATTTTGTGTTAAATTCAGTGTAGATTATACAGATTTTTATTAAAAAAGGATAATCGAATTTTGTTAAGATGGATCCTAGCTATTTCGACCAACCAGAGTTTGCTTATGAGTGCCAAATTAGGAATATAGATCCTAACCATCCAGATTCTCTCAGGTCTTTGAGAGACCAGTTGACTTCTGAAGCCGATGGAACAGTTCAGCGAGCAGACAAGATTGTTCGTTCGTTGAATAAGGAAATTGTTGATCTACGTAGCCAGGCGGAAGGTTTGATTAATAGCCTGACTTCGCAGAATATCAAATCCGACACTGATAAGTCTCTGCGTGTTCAAGCCAAGCTATGGCACTTGCAGCATCGTGTTGATCGAGTTAAAACAAGAAAGCCTAATTACGAGTCTGTTAAATCCATCGATGATGTCATTAAAAAGGGATTTCAACTGTTAAAGCGAGCTTTGAGAGCAGATGATGCAGATTTAGGAGCGGTAGGAGGTGATTTGAACTTCGATAACACTCAATCCACTGTGAGGAGTACTCCGGCGACTTCTATAGAGAATTTAAGCATCATGGGTGGAAAAGAAGGACCTGCTGTTCTAAATTCTATTCCTTTTGTAAGACATAATATTGTAAATGTTCAAAATAAATCTAAAAACAAACAAACAAAATCTCTGGCTTTTAATATTCCCTTTTATAGTAAATCATCTGTAAACATACACCAACGCCACCACGATATCGCTTCGCGATCTCAAAATCGAAATCATGAAAATTTAAACCTATCGAACACAACTCGACGTGACATTGATAGGTCCAAGTTTAGATTAAATACTTCATTACCAGCCACAACTAATGATTTTTCTCCAGTTATTTTTGATAAACCCTATTCTCAAAACTCAAAATATTCCAATCTCTTTTAACAATGATTTTAATGGAACGCGACAAGCAGCTAATCCTCAGCTTTCTAGTTTAAATCTTCCACAATCACGTCCTGAAGTGTTTCTCAATAATGCACGTCCAAATTTTCGTAATGCGCCTTTGTCAGCAAATAATTCACGTTTTGGCTCCGCGCCACCCTTTTCCCAACAACCTAGACGTTTCTATAGGTCCACAAGTCCTCTTAAAACATGGAACTTGTCTTTTTCTGGTAGTCATGTTGGATTACCTATTGAGGAATTTCTTTTCCGTTTAGAATCTTTGGCAGTTGCTGACAAAGTCTCAGAAGATACCTTAGCTGCTCACGTGAGTCGATTTTTGTCAGATAAAGCTCTGACTTGGAGATGCAAGGTTTGGCTTCTCGCCTAAAGCATCCAATGAGCCAACAAGAGCTTATCGATATTATTCGACGTAACATGAATGCAAGATTGCGTAATGCCTTACTCCTTCATACTGTTAATTCTCTTGATGAATTACGAGATCTTGCACGTCGTTTCGAAAAGTTGTGGTCGGAAACTGAGACTCGTGCTAGAACGCGCAATGTTTCTGAGCTTGATAATTCGTACGATTCATGTGTCTTCGATGAGATGCCTCATCAAAATTTTTCAAACGCTTATGTTAACTCTTGTGACTGAGGTCACCAATTTTCTCACATGTCAATTAATTCGCCGCTAAATGTACATGAATCAAATAATCTTTCTAGAACGGACTTACCAATGTCGAACGCTGATGTTTGTGCTTTGAATAATTTAAATACGGAAAACTACATCTGTTGGAATTGTGACGCAAAAGGACACTCTTTTAGAGAATGTACAGTGGCCAAGAGAAATTTATTTTGTTATAAATGTGGCCTCAAAGGTGTCACAACTCCTGTATGTAAAAATTGTGTTTCGGAAAACGGAGTGTCAAGCGTGATGCACTCCGGGGCACCGCGTTTGATACGTCGTTTCCCGGATCCGAAAACCCCCGCGATGACGAAAAAGACGAGTTAGATTTGTCTGGTGTTGCCGATGGTTCTATTGTGATGGACCGTGGGCCTGATTTGAACCAAGTTATTCAGGGCGTCAGTAAATGTGCCACTGATTGTGACACTGTGACAAAAAACCTGCTTGGCGATGATCAGTATCAGGGCCCATCACAGGACGATACCATCTTCAATGTCAGTCGATCTTCCTTCTTGTCTGAAAAATCTGCTTGGTATGAAAAATCTGATTTGTCTGAAAAATTACCTGAAATGTCTGAAGAATTACCTGATTTGTCTTATAAAGCAACCATGAGTTTCAAGGATCGAAGTTTGAAAATGTTACGAAAGTGTAGGGAATGTCGAAATAAATTGTTCGGTACGATTTCGGAAATTATATCAAAACGAATTCTCAAATGCCGTGAACGTTTTAAGAGACGAGTGCAAGTTCGAAAATAGTTGGAAGTTCTGAATAATTTTTGTCCTTTTAAAGATCCGCGCCCATACGCGAAAGTTAAAATAAATAATGGCGAATTGTATGGTTAAATGGATACAGGGGCTTCGATCAGTTGTTTAGGCAAAAATGCTCAAGAAATTTTAAAGCAAATAGGTGTCTAGAGCTCACGCTCAGCAGCACCTTTTAAAACAGCTGATGGAAGCGTGTAAAAAATTAACGGCGTGATAGATGTTGAAGTTGTTTACAACGGTGTTTGTAGACCACTTTAGCTCTATATTGTGCCAACATTAGCACAAACCTTGTATCTCAGGATCGATTTTTGGCAATAATTTGAACAATTACCTAAATGTAATTCAGAATTTCATAACGAAAGTGTTAAAGCTCCAAAATTGCACGTTCTGACCGCGAAACAACAACATCATAAAGAGTCGCAAAGAGTGATTGTTGATTCGACCTCGCGCGCGTCTTGCGAAGAAATTAGTACGAGTTTAAGGTCGACTGAAGTCGACCTGAATTCGGAAAGTTTTCGTGAGGAGGATTATGTTCAATTAATTTCGTACGTCTCAGATAATCAAAGTAAACTTCCGGATTTGAAGATTCATGACGGTAAATTGTTCAAACGTGTCCGTTTTCGTACTTCGGAAATTCTGTATATTTAACAAATAACACAACTACAAATACTAAAATGGAGACTACGAATAATACAAATACACACGGTTAATACAAACAGTGTACATACCAATTTAACCCCTCCAATTATCCCTGGATTCAGTGAAATTTTTACCCAATTACCCAAGATTTACCTAATTTTGATGGTAACCCTCGTACCCTATACGATTTTATCAGCAATGTAGAAGAAATTTTATCTTTATTACAAAGTATTAACGGTACAAATTATGCTAGAATTATTTTAAGAGCTATACGAAATAAAATTACGGGTCAAGCAAATTAAGTTTTGAATATGTACGGCACTACGACTAAATGGGAAGAAATAATAACAAACCTTATTATACACTATTCAGACAAAAGAAACGAAACAAGCCTTATTCGTGATCTTCATCGTTTAAAATTTTCTATTCAAAAGTAATTGAAATTTTATCAACAATTTTAAATCATATTAAAGTTCATGAAACAAATAGCAGTGTTATACTTTCAAAACAAACCTTTTATAACGAAATGTGTTTGAATATTGTTCACGGCAACACTAGCATGTTCGAAAGTATTTTACTTTTTTGAAATTATTCTTTATTCTCTCTAGTGAGTCTGTCCTGAACCATCGGATAGTTAAGATAAACGAACGGATAGTTAACATATACGAACATTCCGGACATCTTGTTGCTAACACTATTAATTTCTGTTAATATTGGTTATATTTAAATAAATATAAATTAGAAGAATCAAAATATCAAATTGTATTTTTAGTAATTTGAATGCACATAATTTTTGGCGCTCGAGCAGGGACAGGAATTAACAGTAAAAATTAAAATTTTATGAAGTGATAGTGAAATCAAATGGATACCAATTTCTAAAAAATAAGGTGGTATTAATATCTATTATATAGTGAATTTATGGATATCATAATTAACAGAATAAAGTGGTATTAATTCTATATATGGAATTTTATGGATACTATTATCATAAAAAGGTGGTATAATTTAAAATCAGTGGATTTCATATAACGTGTCTTAACTATAAAATGGCTGACTTCGCTTTCAGTTTAAAACGTGTTTAAACAAGTTCATGTGAGTATACATAAAAAAGACGCGTCATGTTTAAATTTTAAATGAAAATTTATATACACATATATATCTGATTCACTCGTGTGTTAGAAGAAGACAGACAATATAGTAATTCAGAAAAACAAAAAGTGTAGTAGAGTAAAAAAAAAGTAGTAGCAGATTAATTTCGAAAATTAAGAAAATATTAATGTCAATTAAAACTTAAGGCTGCATTTACACTGTGTACTTAGTAACATAATAAGGCTGTGTTTAAACTCATCAATTAAAATTAAAAGTTGTTTAAATTAATATCAAATAAAATCAATAATTAAATAACAATAAAAATAAATCAAAATGAGTTTATTGAATTTTAAAAGAAAACGAGGTGGTGTAAAGTGTTGTTTAACCAGACTTGAATCTCAGGTGAAAGATTTGATGCTGAATCAGGGTGCGATTCTCGAAGAATTTGTAACTCGAAATAAAAGATTGGATGAGATATTCGAAGAATTTAGTAAAGTACAAATTGAAATTGAAATTTTGACAGAAGATGAATCGCAATTGGAGACAGAATATAGTTATCGAAATGATATTGAGGACACATATCTAAGTTTAAAAACAATTTTACAAAAGGAAATAAATGAAAGAAATGCAACAAATGATATTGTACCGAATGTTTCTAATGAATGGAATAAAACTTTGGAGACATTAACACAGAATCAAACACAGTTGACGCATATTATTCAAAACATGGCAAATCAAAATACTACTACACAATTAACATCAACTAAAAATTCAAGTGAATTACCAACGCATGCAAAAATTAAACTCCCGCAGTTACAAATACCACAATTTAATGGCGATCTTCGTGAATGGAAGAATTTTTCAGACATGTTTGAATCAATTGTCCATAATAACAACTCACTCAGCAATGTTCAGAAATTACAATTCCTAAAGCAAGCGTTAATAGATGAAGCCGCATCTGTACTGAAACATTTACCAACAACGGATTTAAATTATGAAGCTTCATATGAACTTTTGAAAAAACGCTACAATAAGGAAGATCAAATAATCGACTCACACTTGGCAACTTTGATGGAATATTCGTCGATGCGCAGTCCTTCGTACAAGGAACTTAGAGAGGTCGTAAATCTATTTGAAGAAACTTTTCGAGCACTTGAAGGAATGAATTTACCTGTTGAACATTGGGATTGTTGGTTTAATCATTTACTAGTATCCAAATTAGATCGAGAAACTCAGCAGCTGTGGCGGCGTAAATGTAGTTCATCCGTAAGACCTAAATTTAAAAAACTTCTTGAGTATTTGGAGAGTCGAATCTTTGAATTATCAGTAAGTCTTAAAGTCAACAAGGATAACAAAACTGTTCCAACATTTAAACCTGCAACCCAGAGGACCAAATTGGTACATGCTACAACATTAGAGCTTTGTTATTATTGTAAGATAGATCATTTTATTTATAAATGTCCAGATTTCTTGAAAATTAATGTAAATGATAGGCAAAAATTTGTATATTCAAAAGGTTTATGCTATAATTGTATGAGAGGCAAACATTTAATGTATAATTGTAATTCTATTTTTAGGTGTTTACATTGTAATAAAAAACATCATACGTTGTTACATTTAGGAGAAAAATGTAATGTAAAATCTGTAACAACAAAAAGTAATTGTAATGAGAATCAAATTGGAAAATCAGAATCTTAAAAATGGAATTCAAATAATGACCGCAACCAATACACCATACGTTGTATGCTGCATATTGCCAACAGCTACGGTTTATGTTGCAGATAGTTACGGTAAAAAACAACCATGTCGAGCTCTTCTTGATTCGGCTTCTCAAGCTACGTTGATAAGTGAATCCTTAGTGAAGCGATTGAACCTTAAAAGGCAAAATGCAAGATTTCCAATCACTGGCATTGGCAATGTAAGCTCCGATGTAACTACAACAAAAGGTAAGGTTGATATTACGGTATTTTCTAAAAATTCAACGAGTTCATTTAATGTCAATGCATTTACCCTATCAAAATTAACTGGTAATATTCCTACGGTGGAAGTTAATTCGTCCATAATACAATGGTTCAAGCAACTCGATGATTTGGCTGATGAAGACTTTGGTAAACCTGGTAAAATAGACATTCTTTTTGGTTGTGATGTATTTTGGGATAATTTGGTGGGTGATAAAATCGTCCATAGAGAGAGCAAGCTTCAAGCTGTTCAGACAAAATTTGGCAAGGTTGTTATAGGAAATATGCAAACTACAGAATCCCCCAGTCAGTCTTCACGTTTCAATAAATACGGACCAACTACTCAAACGTTTTTGGGCAGTTGAAGAAATAAAAACGGAATTGCCTTTAACTCCAGATGAGCAAGAATGTGAAAACCTATTCAAAGATACTCATCAGAGGTTAAATACGGTAGAATATATGGTTCGCTTACCTTTGAAAAGGTCCCCTACTATTATGGGAGATTCTAGTGACATGGTTTTGAAAAGACTTAACCCTTAAAAGCATAATGTAGCCAATTGGCAACAATGCATACTTTTCTTTATAATATGGCAAATAAAAAACTTTATGTATTACAGCATTTTTGTAGCCAAAAGAATACATTCTCTGCTAAGTCAAAATCATATATTTATACTCTTATAATAACTGTTTACTTGAGTAGTAAACAAACATTCAGTCCATTCTGGTAAGCGAAAGCGGACGGACTAGTGTAAAGTTATATAATGTTTTAAAGTGATTTTTCGTGCAATTTTTCAAAAATAAAAAATAAATTTGAGTTTATCAGAGTAAGTTTTACATTATTTTAGTTAATAAGTAAAAAAAAACTTATAAATTTTGTTTCTTTACGTTATTTTGGGTATGTAGACAAAAGGCTACAATGTGCAGTAAACCATCAAACAACATGGCTGATTTTAAAAAACCGTTAACGGAAAAAAAAATAGAAGACATTATTAACTCTAATTTATGGGACGAAAGTGAGGATAAAATAGAAAACTCCGAAGGTGAAGATGATCTAGACAAGTAGACAGTCTTTTTGATATAAATAGCATGCCAATTGATTTTGATGATGATAATATAATAAATGATACTTCTAAAAACTTGAAAAATATGCAAAACGAAAACTCTCCAGAAATAATAAATATAGAAATTAAAGTTCCAAGGCAACATTATCCGTTAGAAAACATAAAATACGAAAAACTTAACAAAATCACATGGAAGAAAAAACATCTAAACATAAATGAATCGGCCCTGAAATTTGAAGAAATCTCTCTACCTTCCGATATCATCCACCTAGAGACACCTTTTCAGTTTTTTAAATATTTTTTAACGGAAGAATGCATTTTAAATATTGTTGATCAAAGTAATTTGTATGCTCATCAGAAAAACATAAATAATAACTCACCAATTTCAAAATATGATGTAGAAAAATTGATTGGAGTAAGTCTGTATACATCCTTGTTGAAAACACAAAGTACCAGAAATTATTGGAGTACTCATTTAGGATACGATAAAATAAATCAGTGTATGACATACAATGAATATCAAAAGATAAAAAAGTTTTTACATTTCAATAACAATAAAATGCCTAAAAAACCAAAAGCAAACCATGACCGTCTCTACAAACTAAGGCCATTAATTGATGTATTAAATAATCGATTTAAAACAGTTCCTTTTGAAAGAAACTTATCAGCAGATGAACAACTTTGTTCAACAAAAACACAATCGTACCTTGAGCAGTACTTACCAAAGAAACCTCATAAATGGGGCTTTAAATTATTTGTTTTAAGTGGAGTGTCAGGCTTTATGTATAAGTTTGAAATATATTTCGGACAAGAGAATGAAGAAAGATTTAGATTATCTGATGAACCAAATATAGGAGCTTCTGGTAATGTTATTGTAAGGCTTGTACGTGAGGTACCTAAAAACAAAAACTATAGAATATATTTCGATAATTACTATACAAGTGCTGATTTAGTTATTTATTTAGCTAAAAGAGGAATATTGTCACTTGGTACTATTAAACGCAATCGTTTACCAAATTGTAAATTAGCAAGTGACTATGATTTGAAAAAATGTCCTAAAGGGACAGCAGTGGAATATGTTGCAACGGTAGAGAATTTAGAAATAAGTTCTGTTGTATGGAAAGACAACAGGACTATATCTTTTTTGTCCAATTACTGTGGGATTCTACCAGAAGAAAAAATACAGCGTTTCGACAGAAAGCAGAAAAAAATTGAAATAAATTGTCCTGCTGTAGTCAAACAGTACAACGCACATATGGGAGGAGTTGACTTAATGGATAGTCTCATTGGAAGAGCAAAAATTAGTGTAAAATCAAAAAAATTATATTTGCAATTTTTTATCATCTCCTTGATATATATGGTCATTGCAAATGCATGGTTGTTGTATAGAAGAAATCAACAAAACAACCCAAATCTTCCCAAATACACTATGGTCAACTTCAAAGCAGAGATAGCCTACTGTTTGACTCATTCTGCAGTTCCGAAATCTTCAAGAGGTAGACCATCTAATTGCTTAGAAATAGAAATTGCACAGAAAAAAGCACGAGGTCCAGCTGCATACCTTCCTCCAATGTCTCTAATGTCCTTACATTAGACGTGACCAGATTGGACACTGGCCAAATCATGAGAAGAAAAAACAACGATGCAAATATGGCTTTAACAGAACAAAATGCACAAAGTGTGGTATATTTTTTTATGTTTAAATAATAAAAATAATTGTTTTTTCAAATTCCATAATGAATGAAACTAATATTTTAAGTTTTATTTATTGTGGAATTTTAAAAGACAATTACTTGAAGTTTTTTTTTTTTGTAAAATTATGTTTTTTAATTTTTTTTTAGTTTTTGTTATTTTTTATTATTTTATTTTTTATGATGTTGTATGAATCTATTTTTGTTTTTTTAGTTGTTGATTTTTTATTTTGTTATTTTATAAAAATGTGATATTGAATTTAATTATAATTTTTTTTTAAAAAATTCATTGAACTAATAAAATAAAAATGAACTGAAATAAACAATTTTGTAAGCAATAAAAAGTGTTCTTAAATTACATTATGTATAGACAATTGGCTACAAAGCATAATTTTCTGATTATTTCCAGCAAAAACATATTTTGGCTTTTTCCTTGAACAAAACTTATTTCTATAACACGATCCCATTAGGAAACAATTATTGTATTAGAAAATAAAAAATCATGCTTTTAAGGGTTAACAACATGGAAGTTCGTTTTGGAAAAGATTCTGAATTAGAACATGCGTATACAGAATTTATGAAAGAATACTTAAGTATGGATCACATGAATGAATCAACATCAAATGATTTTCAGTCTTTAGCACAAAATTTATATCATTTACCACATCATGGAGTATGGAAAAGTGATAGTACGTCTACAAAGTTAAGAGTGGTTTTGGATGGCTCATGTGTTGCGTCTACAGGTTGGTCTCTTAACGAATTGTTACATACAGGACCTAAAACACACATTGATTTAATTGATATACTTTTGAGGTTCCGATTAGGAATAATAGGGTTTGTAGCAGACATAAATAAAATGTTCAGAAGGATACTTATACATCCTGAAGATAGGGGTTTTCTACAAATATTTTGGAGGGATAGTTAAGAGGAGAGGGTTAAATCATATTCTTTAAAGACTGTAACATATGGTACATCTTGTGCACCACATCTTGCATTAAGGACCCTTTTACAACTGTCAGAAGATGAAAAGGAATTACATCCCTTAGGCTCGACTTTACTGAAAGAGAGTTTTTACGTAGACGATTTAATGGTGTCATGTGACAATTTGAATGAAGCACAAGCTATGTCTCGAGACGTCTGCGCAATTTTAAGAAAAGGGAAATTTGACTTACATAAATGGGCATCCAATTCTCAGGAACTTTTGGAGGGCATATCTAAAGAATTATTAGAGAAAAATAAAAGCTTCGATTCTAATGATTTTATTGTGAAAACCTTAGGTCTTAATTGGCATTCTATAACGGATGAATTTTCTTTTATTGTCAATATATCTCAATGTCAGAATTTTACAAAAAGATCCGTGCTGTCCATAATTTCAAGAATTTTTGACCCATTAGGAATTTTATCTCCTTTTACGGTTTTATTGAAAATAACAATGCAACAACTTTGGTTAGTTAATACTACATGAGATGAGATTTTACCAATTGAAATCTCCGATAAATGGCGTTATCTAATGAATGAAATTTCATGCCCGAAAAATATACGTGTACCTAGATGGGTAAATACAACAACATCCTCATCCATACAATTGCATGGATTTTCTGATGCTTCCGAACAGGCCTATGCAGCTGTCATTTATTTGAGGGTTAAAAATGGAAGCAAAATTAATGTCAATCTTTTTATTTCAAAAACAAAAATCTAACCGATAAAGCAAATTACCATCGCTAGGTTGGAATTGTGCGCTGCTTTACTGTTAGCTAAGTTGTTTAAATTAGTAGATAGGGCTCTGAAGTTAAAGAATAGACATTATGAGTGTTTTGCGTGGACTGATTCAAAAACGGTGTTATCTTGGTTGAGCGATTTTCCAAGAAGATGGCATACCTTTATAGGGAATCGGACATCTGAAATTTCAATATGTATGTATGTATGTATATGTATGGTATGATATACAATGTAACTTACCTGATAATTAATATAATACGAATTTGTATTGCTTCAAATTTAACTTCACTAAAATAATAATATCACCTTCCACAATCAAAACAATTTGTACAATAAATGAAGTTAAATTTACAACATTTCTTCTTCTCGCAGCAACCTTTTGTAAACTAATATACGAGATGCGATGTTAATGCGGGGCTCGCAACGCATTATCGCATCGGATTGACGTAATAATGTATTCCGGCCTTGATACTGACTCCAAAGAAAGGTATTTTCTAACCATAAAGAAATTATTTATTTGTTTATTAGTTCTCTTTTAAGACTGACATATCAAAAATCTAAAAAAAATGAAATACAGACAACAAATATATGCAACTATAATTATTACTTTGAAGACACAGCGGATCAGTTTACTTTTTCAAATAATTCTGATTCTCCTAACAATGAGACAGGTATTTTGATGATGATGAGTGCAAGCAGTGTAACTGAGAATATAGCTATTCAAAATTATTGAGGTGAAAATGTATTTCCAGTTCAAGTTATACAAGATTATTCGTATGTGCTAGGTATGTACATTTTGTAGTGATGGAAAAAATAAAGTTACTGATCATTATTTAATTCTGTTTAGAGAAAATTCAATTTCTACAACAACAAGTGCAGAACGATAACATCACAATTATGACAGAAATCACTAAAATTAACGTCAAAATCGATAAAATTATGGATCTACTTAACGCCATGTGTGTTACAATGCCATCAATTAATGCACAACATACAACAGAAAATATTCCACAGTTTCCACTTAAAACGAGCGAAGAAGTGGACCAATTTGAAGAAAGACTAGCAGACCAAAATTTTCGCGTGCAAATAGTTAGTAATATAAATACATATTAAATTAATAAGAAACAATTATTCCAAAAATTTTTGACTTCGGCTGAAAAGGTGACCGTATGCACTCTAAGGTCAAAAATAATAGACAACAGATCCCGCTGAATTGTTGGTCCTTCCAAAATATTGTCGTTGAGTAAAACCCCAGAACTTGTTTTCGAAGAAGCGTCGAAAACAACTCGAATCTTTGAAATCGTTTTATCTCTGAAGACTGCGTGATGTGGAAAATAAACCGCTACAGATGCCTTAAATTCTTCAAGTGGAATCTGCTGCATGTGACCCTAATATTCCCTTATAAAGTTTACGTACTCGAACTTCATATCAGAAATTCTCTGAAATTTACGTTCTATTGACTTGAGACGCCTGTAAGCATTAATTTCTGATTTCCCAAATTCCCTTATTGAATCTCTAAAGGGTAATAAAACCACAAATCAACCATTTGAATCTCTGTGATGACTACTTTTGAAATGAAGTTCACACTGTTCTTCTTCCTTGCTAAGGACGGTGCCTAAAAAAGCAAGTTTTCTACAACCTCCCAAAAACTGCGAATACAGGAATCCAAATCAACCTGTATAGAAAGGTTGATGAGCCCTTCATTAGATTGTGTTGTTTGCTGCCCTGAAATTACCCAACCCAATTGTGTTTTTTGTGCAATTGGTAAATGTGATCTTGCCTTGATCTGACACTCTTCGAGAAACCCAAATAAGTAATTGGCTCCTAAGATGATATCTATTGGACCTGATTTATTGAAGTCGGGATCGACCAATGTTAGCTGATCGATGTGATGCCAATCTTTTTTTTTTAATTGAAAAGCCTATTTTGCATTTATTATAAGAAAATTTTATTAGTTGTGTACAAGGTTCTCATTTTACATAAGTAAAATTCTGTGGAAAATAATTATGGAAAAATTCCCATTTCCAGTCTGTTTGAAAAGAGCGTAATTCGTATAAAATAAAAACAAATACAAATTTCGATGTTTTGTTAATTTTAATATAATATTTATTGTAATTACAATTTCGCATACAATTTAATATGGTCTCCAATCACTATTATTATCAATTATAGAATTATTAGAATTATAGAATTCCACGATAGTATCCAAGCCGCCCGTAGATACGGAATAATCTTTCTGGCTTCGAATTATTTCTTCAATAAAATCAATGCATATCTAGATAATTAGTACTATAAATTTTTTTGAAATTTAAAGTTTTGTTTTTTTGTTTTTGTTTTTTTTTTACACGATTCAATACATTACATCATATTCGCTCATAAGAAATTTACTTTTGCTTCTTCTTCTTTTTCTACGGTTGGTTATATTATAGTTATAATAAGTATATTATGTGCGTAGTTTTAACTTTTCTTTTAGTCGCGTGTTTGGGAGTCATCCGTCATTTTTTGGGGAAAATTTGCAAAATTTTGACTTTAAATCCTACACCACTTGGAGCTTTTGGAAATATTTTTGTGATTGTATGCGATGTTGATAATTTTTGAAATTCTGGTGGTAGTGCTGTGCTGTAGGTACAACCCTTTTATTTAATGCTGAATAAATTAAATGCAATAGGAATTATGAATTCAAGCTTATCAAGTCTACCATCTTTATCTTGATCAGTTAAATTCCATATTCTTCCCAAAGTTTTTAATGGTAATTTTGACCATTAATACACCTTTAGCTTCATTACCATCTATTAAACAATTGATTGGATCTAACGATTCAAATTATTCTTCATATTTTATATTATCCGACGGATTCATTGGCCAATCTGTGCTTGAAGCTGGTACTGATTGTATGGTTTGTTTTATTAGTTTTGGAATTTCACTCTATAAAAAAAGATCAAAAGTTTAAAATTTAGAATATTTCATAATTACCACTTATAAATTATCGGAAAAATGGCGGACGGATGACTCCCAAACATGCAACTAAAAGAAAAGTTAGAACTACGCACAAAACATATTATAACTATAATATAACCAGCCGTAGAAAAAGAAGAAGAAAAATTACACTTCTTATGAGTGAATATGATGTAATGTATTGTATCGTGCGTGTAAAACAAAAACTAAACGACGGTGGAGGGAAGGCACTTATCCAAAAAAAAAAAAAAAAACCGGCATTAAAAAGATGGACTGGCCTTCACAGTCACCGGATGCAAACTCATTTGAAAATGCATGGGCGTTTATGAAGCATAAACTCCAAGGACTTGAAATAAAAAAACCCAGAACAGCTAAAACGAACACTACAAAAATTTTGGGAAAATTTTAGTTATGACTATGCTGAAAATTCAGCGTTAAGTTTTTAAAAAAGAAAATACGGCCTATAATTGATAATAATGGTGATTGGATACCATATTAAATTGTATGCGAAATTGTAATTACAATAAATATTATAATAAAATTAACAAAACATCAAAATTTGTATATTTTTATTTTATACGGAGCACGCTCTTTTCAAACAGACTGTAAATGGAAAAGTATACAATAGTCTTGTTTTTAGATAAACGATTGTAAGGTGGAGGTGAAAAGTAGATGTGCTGAATAGCTGATGTGCTGAATAGCGAGGTGGAAAGGAAAACAAAACGAGATAGTAGCTTGGTTAATGGAGTCGTGAATTACAGTCGTGTTTGTTTAAGTTTAATTAGAATAAAGGAAAGATTAATTTGTATTTAATTGAGATAATGTGTTTTATTTATCTAATTATGGTTTCTACATTATATCGTTAACAATTCGAACTTTACAAGTCAGAAGTGGGATAAGAACTCGAATATTTGTTTTAAACAGTGATTTTGTGTCTATGTGCGAAGCTTTAACGTGACTAGGTTATTGTATGCACGACGGCTATAAATTTGTGTACAAAATAAGGGTCTTATTGGAGAATTGGTTAAATTATTATAATGGCAGGTTATAAAAGAATGTCTGTTAAAGAGTTGCGCAACCGGTTGGGTGAATTGGGATTAAAAGCATCCGGGAATAAGGCGAAGCTGATAAACAGATTGGAAGAGGCAGATGAAATTCATAAAAATGGCGACGCGAATGTAATTAGGGAAGTAATCGAAAATGATGCTATCGACCATTCGAGATTCGAGACTCAATCAGTATTAACCACAGCTGGTGAAAAGAAGAATGAAACAGGTGGGAATAGGAATGTGACAGCTGATGGTGAAAAGAAGAATGAAACAGGTGGGAATAGGAATGTGACAGCTGATGATGAAATGAAGAAAGATTTGAAAGATGTTGAATTTCTCAAAACGGAAATGGAATTAATGAAACGTGAAATGCAACTGCTAGAACGTGAGAAATTATTATTACAAATGCAGAAGAACGAAATTAATGTACCAAGATTCAGTGTAACGGAGGTAAGTGGTATGATTCCAACGTTTAATCCAAACAATACATTCAGTATGAGTGCAGAAAAATGGGTCAACAAAATACAACTGCTTGCAAAAGCACATGGGTGGAATGAACACATTCTATTATTAGCGGCATGTATGAAATTGGAAGGTGCTGCAAAATTATGGTATAATAACAGTGTTGATGTTGCTACATCTTTCAACCAATTTACTGCTGAAATCAAGAAGGCTTTTCCAACAATATATAATTCAGCTGATATTCACCAAGAATTGAAAGAACGTAAACAAAGATTCGGTGAGCACTATTTGGAGTATATTTATGTCATGAAAGCAATAGCAGAAAAAGGTGAGGTAGATGAAGATGCTGTTGTTAAATATATTTTGAATGGATTAAAAAATGAAATGGCAAAAATGTTAATGGGATCAACAGCTAGAACTGTAAATGAAATAATTGAACAAATACGCTGGATAGATAAGGTGGGTGTCAAGACACAAACAGAACAGCCAAGACAACAGCAGAAACGATGTTATCGGTGTAATGGGGTTGGTCATGTTAAACGTGATTGCAGACAATCAAATAATCATCAGCAAACAAAAGAGAACGTGAACACACGAGAAATGTACATGATAACAACAGCAAAGTCAATGTATATTAAAGACGCGTATATTAATGATAAACCGTTTGTATCTTTTATTGATTTGGGTAGCGATTGTGTCACTTTAAAAAAGAAAGAAGCAGAAGATAAAAACATCAGTTATGAAACATATTCAATACTGCTTAAGGGTTTTGGTGGAGGAAATTGTGAAACACTAGGTCGAACATATGCTGAAATTAAAGTAGATAAATTGAAATCGTGGGTTGAAGTTTTAATAGTTCCAAATCATGTACAAACACAACCTTTAATGATTGGACGATCTTTGTTAGATCAACCACAAGTTAAAATTGTCAAGACAGCTGGAAGGTTGGAAATTTATGAAAGTGAAGATTTGTTTGTTAAAAATGTAACGTCAAAGTCGAAAATATTTGAACCAATCGAAATTAAAGACCTAGATGTAGGCATGATCGAACAAAATGAAAGTGATGAATTAGTTGATATAGTAACAGAATTCAGGGAGTGTTTTGCAAAAGTTACAAGCGAATTGGGAGAAGCGAAAGTGGGTGAAATGAAAATCGAATTAAAAACGGATGATCCTATTTGCGTTCAACCATATCGAATCCCTTTTGCAAAAAGGAAAATAGTTGATCAAATTGTAACTGAATATCTACAGCAGGGTATCATACGTCCATCATCATCAAGCTACAATTCACCAATTGTATTAACAAAGAAAAAAGATGGTAGTGAGAGATTCTGCATTGATTTTCGACAGATAAATAAATCAACCATAAAGCAAAAGTTTCCTATGCCAGTGGTAGAAGAAGTGTTGTCATCGCTTTCTGAATGTAATTATTTTACGAAATTGGATCTTGCTTCAGGTTATCACCAGATACGAGTTGACGAAAGCAGCAAGAAGTATACGGCTTTTTGGACATCAACTGGTTGTTTCGAATTTAATAAGATGCCATTTGGTTTGGTGAATGCACCAGCCGTGTTTCAAAATGTGATGAACATCGTGTTGTCAAAAATTGGATCAGATAGGGTAGCAGTAAATTATTTAGATGATATCTTGATACCTAGTAAGACTGTAAAGGAAGGTATAGTGAAACTTAGGAGAGTTTTAGAAGTTCTAAGAGACTATGGACTTACCTTAAAACTGAGTAAATGTTCTTTCTTGAAGAAAGAAATGGACTTTCTTGGACATCAAATACATCCTCGTGAAATTCGTCCAGGGAAAATTAAAACGAAAGCTATTACCGAATTTGCAACACCAACAAATGAACATGAGATACGACAGTTCTTGGGCTTGGCGGGATACTTTCGTAAATTTGTTCATAACTATGCTCTCATCGCCAAACCGTTGACTGATTTAACCAAGAAAGATGTACAATTTGAATGGGGAATTAATCAAGAAACATCATTTCAAAGATTAAAAAAGATTTTGTGTGACGAACCAGTATTGGCATTATACAACCCAAATGCTGAACATCGTGTTCATACTGACGCGAGTTCTATAGGATTGGCTGGTATACTATTACAGAAAGATGCAAACGAATCATGGCATCCGGTTATTTATTATAGTAGACGTACCACTGAAACAGAATCTACGTACCATTCATACGAGTTAGAAATTTTAGCAATCGTTGAAACACTTGAAAGATTTCGCATTTATTTACTTGGTAAAGATTTTGAAATTGTCACAGATTGTGAAGCTATCGTATCAACAAGCAACAAAGCCAAAATTGTCCCACGAGTTGCTAGATGGTGGTTAAGGTTGCAAGAGTTTAGTTTCAAAGTCATTCATCAGTCTTGTAAAAGTGCACAACATGTCGACACTTTAAGTCGACGACCGGTTGAATCTTCTCGCGAAATCGAAGAGGCGAATATAGACGTCATGAAAGTTGATATTAATTTCGACGATTGGTTAGCTTCCATCCAAATGCAAGATGACAGTATGAAAAATTTAGTAAATATTTTAAATGACACGAATCATTTGGAATACGAAAAGAAAAGGAATGAATATGTGGTACAGAACGGCCGATTATTTAAGAAAATAAATAATGAAACAAAGTTTTTAGTACCAAAGAATATACGTTGGCGGGTGCTAAAAGCATGTCACGATGATGTTGGTCATCTGGGTATGGAAAAAACACTGAACAGACTAAAAGAAAATTTCTGGTTTCCTGAAATGAGGCGATATACTGGAAAGTATATAGATTCGTGTGTTAAATGCGCATATAACAAACGGAAGGGTGGTCAAAAAGAAGGTGAACTACATCCAATTGAACGTGTAGCTGTACCTTTCCACACTATCAACGTGGACCATCTTGGGCCATTTACGAAAGGTCATGGAGGGAGTGCACATGTGTTAGCACTTATCGATAATTTTACAAAATTTTGTATTCTACGTGCGGTTAAAACAACAAGTACTAATAACACAATAAAGGTCTTACAAGAAGCGTTCAACTACTTTGGTTGTCCAATAAGGATTATTACAGATCGAGGAACTGCTTTTACCTCGAAACAGTTTAAAGAATTCTGTGATGTCAACAATGTTCAACATGTGAAAGTTGCTACTAGAACACCCAGAGCTAACGGACAGGTTGAGAGGCTCAATAGAACTATCCTCACATCACTGAAATGTATGCATGAAGATTCTAAAGGACTTGATTGGGCAACACATTTGAGAAGCTTACAATGGGGACTCAACTCATCCAAAAATTCAACCACAAAGATGACACCGTACGAGTTGATGTTTAACTTCAAGCCTCGTGACACACTTAAAAATGAGCTTTTGTTAGCCTTACATTCCGATGATATCATTAGTCCAGAAAAACTAGAAGAGAAGCGTAATGAAGCGGAAAAGAGAATTCGTGATGTACAACGTATGCAGAAGGTAAGATATGACCGGGTTCATCGGACTCCAATTCAATACAAGGCGAGCGATATGGTTCTTGTTGAGTTTGAGCCTACCTCTACAGGTGAATCTCGAAAACTGGAATGCCGTTACAAAGGTCCTTACCTCATCACTCAGGTTTTGCCAAACGACAGATATGTAGTAGAAAGTTTGCCTGGTCTACACCTGTCTCAACGTAAGTATAAATCAGTGTTCCCATCTGATAAGTTGAAGCTATATCGACACGAACTGGATGACGAAATGGATATTGAGGGTGAAAGTGACGAAGACATGAGTGATCATCTTGAGGACAAGATGTAGTCAGGGTGGCCGAACTGTAAGGTGGAGGTGAAAAGTAGATGTGCTGAATAGCTGATGTGCTGAATAGCGAGGTGGAAAGGAAAACAAAACGAGATAGTAGCTTGGTTAATGGAGTCGTGAATTACAGTCGTGTTTGTTTAAGTTTAATTAGAATAAAGGAAAGATTAATTTGTATTTAATTGAGATAATGTGTTTTATTTATCTAATTATGGTTTCTACATTATATCGTTAACAATTCGAACTTTACACGATGTTTCTCTTATGTCTTTGTCTACTATTATAGACAGTACAAGTATAGAACACATATGTATCTAATAAGAAAAGTTGTACGCGAAGAGTTAGACATTTTTGAAAATAAAATCAAATCAATGATAGACTCTAAATATACCGTGATGAAAACACAATATGTGTCATTTGAGCAGGACAACAATTTTCCTCTGAAAAATATTGAAGAACTAGAAAATTTTGACAGTCCTGACTCATTCAACGAAAAATTCGTAAGTTATAAAATTTATTAGTCAAAATAATTTCAATAACACTTTTTCTTTTAGAAATTTTACATATAACAAATTGGAGGATTAACGACAAACGACAGTGTTAAAATCCTAAATAGGGAATATCATTTAGACCTACGGAAAAGGTTTCGTATATAGTACGTGAAGGGAATAAATATGCTGTGAGGAATTGTGCCTATATAAAAATATTAATATGTAAAATAACAATAGAATATTTTAGCATTACAAATAATTATTTATTTTACTTTTAGAAACTGTAATATAACACTATATAGAGTCACCCAACAGAAAGTGATTGCACATGTCTATACTCTATCCACAAAATTTCTTCACTGCAGGTCTTATGGAAAAGTTCATTTTTACCCAGTTTCGTTACATTTAATAGCAGTATATTGAACTACTTATACCCCTATCTATTATATGTGCAATGAGACGCTGGAAAATAGAAAAAAATAATAACAGCATCCCTTTGTTCTCGCAAGTAACATAGTTGTACGGCGACTGATTATTTTTCATTCTTGTATTTCAATTCAAGCAATAAACATACATAGGGTAAAATACCCAATAACGAGCACTTCATTTTGAACTGATTAAAAAAGATTTTTTTTAAAACTTTAAGATAAAAAATATTTTTTATTACTTTTATACTTACATAAGTATATACTATTATAAATATTGAATATAAAAAAATTGATGTTATTTTCTCTACCTTTTGCAATGTAATGCCTTTAAATTGAAAATATTCTGTTTAGTAGGTACGTTTAATTTGCAAATGGGTTGCAAAATAAAACAAAAATTTACATTATTTTTATTTAAAAATGCTACATTTATTTTAAAATATAGGTAGGTGAGTACTTAAATACAGAAGAAATTGAAATAATATTCCAATATTTATTTTTTTTCTTCAAGTGCTTGTTACTGGGTATTTTCCCCTATATTCTGGATGAACCAAAATTAACAAAATAAATAATGAGGAAAAAGATAAAAATAATGGAAAAATTAATGCGCACACACGCTGAGTCGCTGATGAGCTAAAAGCTGGTTGATTGAATAATCGAGATGTGTGTATAAAAAGTAGAATGAATAATAAATAATCACAAATTAGTGTTACTGTGTTTTTAAAAATAAAAAATTAAATTTTATATATTATATACATATTATGAATTAAAAAACAAAGAATCATTACATTTATTTGTATATTATATTGTAAAAATAATAATTTATAAATTCAAAAATATGTATGTACAATATTATACAGGGTGCTTCGTTATAGAGAATCCAAAAAAAATTTTTTGCATATAAAATATAATTTACTGCATTTATATATGTATGATGGAACATGTAATTGCAACAAATTATGTGTGCGGAATAAAACGAAAATTAACTACGGTATGGTGGATTAAGATGACGAGGAGTTTTGACGAAAGAGTCAGTTAAAGACGACAGCTCAAACTTTATTAAGACGGTCGTGTGCTTGTAAGACGAAGATCTGTTTCTTTTATTTTATTTTATTGATTGATAGTTTTGTGTAACTTTATACATTAGTAATACATATTTTGAAATAATAAAAAGTGTATAGTTAAATATTTTCATTTTATTTACTATATATGTTTTATTTAAAAAAATGTTTTTTTACATATGTTTTTACATATTATTATAAATTTATACATAAGTATACAAATATTCATTTACAATAGAAATAAATTTTGTAATACTTAAATACTCACTCTATAGAAAAAAGTTTTTTTGTTTCACATACGTATAATGAGTTATAGTGAAATAAATAAAACAAATAATAGGCAAATTTTTCAGAAACTCGACCTTGAACATAAAAATGCAAAAAGCCGACCACCCCGTTAAGTATGGCTTTATTATAGCTATAAATTTATAATTTATAGTTTTCAATAATAAATAAATTTAAACAAAAAAAAATATTATATTATAATTTTCCTTTAACAGGAAACAATTTTTAGAAAGTATGAAATTTTATTAAATTTTAATATAAAGGTAAAGCCGGTAACACTTATCAAAAAGTTCATTCGATTTTACATAGCCAATGTTGCGACAGCAGATACATTTCATCATTTTGATGTCCATATATTTTCGTACACCACTGTATTATTACAGATGGTTGTACATGATTTTTAAAATATTCAAAATTGTGCATTTATTGGAAATTTTCATCAAAATTTTCCAATAAATGAACTATAATTTCAATTCCGTTGCCCACGCGCAACTTGAAAATTTAATCTTGTTTTGTTCAAAAATTGAACAGAAATTTTTCAATAATCCTAATAATCTTAGGTAAATTTTTTTTTCATAAAATACATAAGATTATTCCATTAATTCTCAAATATTCTCATATTTTTTTTTACACCACCAAATTATTTTGTACTTCAGTGTATTTGTTAATATTCAAATACACTATAGAAATTTCTCACACAACATTTGATTTATTCTTATATAAATCAATGTGTATGAAAAATCAATAATACCATAGATCCATATAATTACGTTATGACCTATTTACCTAAAGTAAATAGCATAATGTAATACCCATCTTGTACTGCACAGTGCAGTGCAGTAGCTGCTAATGACATTTAGCAACTGCTAACTGCTAATTCATTTAAAAATAGCTGCTACTGCTAATTTTGAAACAGAATGAAACAAATATATGTAACTTGCTGCTAACTGCCAAATGCTAACTGCTAACTGTTAATTGCTGATTGCTATTGCTTTGCTTGTAGCTACTGCTATTTCTAATACTAATATCTTTTTTTTCCATTCATTTTTTTCAATTCAAAATATATATACATATATATCTTTATAAATTTATAAATCTGTCTTTTTCTTACTCTTTTTATTTCAAAAAAAATATGCATTTAGCATTTAACAATTGTCAATTAGCAATTAGCAATTAGCAGTTAGCATTTGGCAGTTAGCAGCATGTTACATAATATTATATTTGTTATATTCTGATTCAAAATTGGCAGTTACTGCTAATTTTAGCTGCTAATTGTAGCTGCTAATTGAAATTAGCAGTTTTCGACATCACTACTGCACACACACCGTGCCAACCTCCATAATCATCTTCATACTCGTATTCATTATTCGTCGAACAATTGCAATGTAGCGAATATTCTCGAATACCTAATAATGATTGATATGCCTGTGCATAGTGTATGTATATACCAACCATGAGTTATTTATGCCGCGCAAATACTAATACCAATTAAATGTGCAAATGGATTAGTATATTGGTATTATGTATATAAGGCAGCAAAATTTCTCATATTTTGCTTCTTTTCTGTTCTGATTTTTTTCTGTTTGCTGTTGCGTTTATCTCGTTGGATATTTTTGGTTTTGATTTTGAGACACGATAGCCGCATAGTCTGTATCGGTCATTTAAAAGATTTAAGTAGAATTCAAAATTTTTTTTTGTGAGTAAAAGGTTTAGTTTTGATTTAAAGTATATTTTTATCGAAATTGTAATTCACGGGTTATTATATAAAACAACAAAAAATTGGAAAAAATTTATAAATATAGTGCAAATATTTAATAATTTTTTTTGGAGTGACATATATGTAAGAAAAAAAAAAAAAGAAGAAATCACAAAATATATATTTCTTTTCAAAAATTGTCAGTGCTTGAATAAAATCTTTCTAAACAAATTCTTTTTAAAAAATTGATATCAATTTGTGTTTTTTTTGGTGACATATTTTTTTTTTGATTTATTAGTGCAGTTTACTCTTTTGAAAAAAAAAAAAAGATACAAAAAAAAAAAAAAAAAAAAAAATTTTTTTTTCAACCGGAATATCAAAGTTTAAACCATAGTGTAAGGTAGTGTTTTAACTAGGAACAAGAACTGATAAGATCTCAAATAAATGCGCAATTTCTGCACTAATACACATTTATCTGAGTTAAAAATAGATAGCAAGAAAAATCATGATGAGGAACTGAAAAAGAAGATTCGTTAAAGTTGTATTAGTGATGAGAAATATATAGGGTAAAGCACCTGAGTTGCGTCGAGTAATATAAATAAAAGACTTTTTCGTAATTTGTAAATTTAGTTAGTGTTTTTATTCACTTATAAAAATCATTGAAATACATTTTTCCATCTCCATCTTTTTTTTCTTCACATATAATGCATCTAATAAAGTGACGACCCATATTTAAAAAAAATAAATAATAAAATATTGTATTTTTTAAAACTATTTATTTCTTTTAAATTAATTTTATTAAATTTTATTTCTTTTTAATTAATTTTATTAAATTTTATTTCTTTATAATTAAGTAAAGTTTTTGGTTTTTTTTCCTTTATCTTTAAAAAATAAATGCACTTGGTTTTCTATTTATAGTCTTATTATTTGTTTTCGTACACTAGTTTATTTTATGAAAATAATCACAATAATAATATTTTATAATATTATCATTTACACACTAAATATTATTTTAATTTTTTAATTTAATACACTTTATATTATTTTTTTTTAAAATCACTTAGAAAAACTAACTTTAATATATCACAACAGAACTGATATTGATAAGGTAATCACATATATCATACCGTATACTTTGCTTTTTACCTACAAAATTTGGCGCGATCTAAAAATTCTAATAAAATTAGAAGCCACGTGCTAGTGATGAGCAATTTTTCTAGTAAATAAACAAACACATGTTAAAGTGATGAGCACGTGTTTACTTGCGTGTAGAATATAAACCTATACAAGTAAAAAACGTTTGTAAGATAACAAAAAAGGTTGGGCTTAGTTTTTTCTTGTCTTTTTCAGTCTTATGCTTGTTTTTAATTTATAAGAAAAAACAAAGGGGATATTTCATTCTCGCTTGAAGAGATTTTGTTTTTTTTTTTAATTTAATTTTTTTTTAGTGATAATAGTATATATTTGTACTCTTTTTTTGTTTGCGTCCTTTTTCATATACCGTTACCCGAAAGTTATTCCTCTTTATTAGTATCTACTCTTTGGTTTAAACAACAAAAGGAAAAAAAAAAAGTGAAGAAGAAAAAGAAGAAAGTTAATTAATGCCTAACCCAATGTCAATTATAATAATTTTTTTTAATACATACAGGGTGATTCCGTTACGGTGTCCGACCGGGAAACTACGGATAGGTCTCGGCGAGGGGAACAAAAAATCGTATTGGTGTGGGGGGGGGGGGGAAATCACAATGGTTTAGGAGTTAGAGGGGGTTAAAGATTTTTGGCACTTTTTTCATATTTTACCCTATAACTTTTTACAAAAGCACGCTAGGCTCACCAACTCTTTTACATAATTGTGAAGGACTCCTGTGCCTTTCCATCAACATCTTACCTGCTGCTGTGTATTCGACCATTCAGAAGTTATAAGGCCTCAAAACCATAATTTTGTCATTTTTTCACAGATTTTTGGACTTTAACCCTGCTTTACTCAAAAAAGGCTTAAATTAATCCTCATTTTTTATTGCAGAAGATGAAGGCTCAATTAATTCTACATCGATTTGCTATGTTCATTTTTTGCACTTGAAAACTAGCATTCCAAGCACCTATTTTCAATTTACACTGTAATAAAAGCACGTGTCCAATAACATAATAAATTTCAGACTAATATTTTCAGATTTTTTAAGAGGTCTTCCTCAATATCTCGAAAACTATGCATTTTTTGAAAAAAATGAACACAGCAAATCGATGTAGAATTAATTGAGCCTTCATCTTCTGCAATAAAAAATGAGGGTTAATTTAAGCCTTTTTTGAGTAAAGCAGGGTTAAATTTCAAAAATCTGTGAAAAAATGACAAAATTATAGTTTTGAGGCCTTATAACTTCTGAATGGTCGAATACACAGCAGCAGGTAAGATGTTGATGGAAAGGCACAGGAGTCCTTCACAATTATGTAAAAGAGTTGGTGAGCCTAGCGTGCTTTTGTAAAAAGTTATAGGGTAAAATATGAAAAAAGTGCCAAAAATCTTTAACCCCCTCTAACTCCTAAACCATTGTGATTTCCCCCCCCCCCCACACCAATACGATTTTTTGTTCCCCTCGCCGAGACCTATCCGTAGTTTCCCGGTCGGACACCGTAACGGAATCACCCTGTATAGTGAAATAAAAAGAAAAAAAGAAAGGTAGTGTGAAAAGAAGATTTTTATATATATATAGGGGCTTTTATTGTGATTTTCGATTCGTAGGTTGATCGAAGAATCTTCTTCGATTCGATTGAATTTAATTTCGGTATTGTGTAACTCAATCGAACGAACCAAAAAGCGTTGCATCATACACATTGGTTACAAGCGTCATTACCATGAATTATTGTGAATATTTTCTTTGTTAAACGATTTTTCAGCTGTTAAAATTTGAAGATATTTGAATAAATTGTTTTAAGTTACTAATAACATTTTTTTAAAGTCGAATTTAGCAAAAGTCTATTTTACAAAATATGTTGAAGATTTTAATTTTTCAAGTATGTATTCGTGTACAGAACTTCAATGCATACTCAGTTTTTAGAGTCGACATTTGTTAAATTCGACTTTAAAAAAATGTTATTAGTAAGGCAAGTATTTTATTGTTTTGTAACAATTTTGGGGATTTCTGTGAGAAAAATTAATTTATGTCAGAATTTTCATAATATTCACAAGCTCTTCTAATTGCTTCTTATTACCTGTATTTTTCCTATTAAAATAAATATGTATAATTATTAAAAACACATTTAATTAGTATTATTATTACATTTAAAACATTGAAAGTTACATTTTTGTTGAAATATCCATCTTTTTTTTGCACATTTTTCGTATTAAAAATTGTGTTTCGTCAGTAAAAACGTGATCGAAGCAGCTGTTCGATTTAATCGAACAAAAAGAAAAAAATCGAAAATCATAATACCAAAATCTGAAATCGAACACTGTTCGATCATTTGAAGAAAATCACAATAAGGGCCATAGTTTTTTCTTGTTGGTCGAAAGTTACCTTCGCCCTATAAGTAACTGGAAAACCAATATGACCAATGAATATAAAATGTGTAGTATTAAAAAATTTAATCAGATCAAAAGTTATTTAATAAATCATCAAATTAATTATGAATGTCTTTTATGTGATAATAAATATTATCGTATGAGTTGAAAAAAAAAACAAAATAACAAAAAAAAAAAACATTTTTTTTGATGAATAATATTCAAGATTAATAATTTAGTTGATATACTTTTTAGTCAGAATTTAAATGCCTCAAGTAGCTTAGTAGAAAGAAAAAAAAAGGAAAAGCAAAATATGTTTTAAAAAAACTAATAATCATATACAGGGAAAGATAATACATCTCAATATTGAAACGATTAAGATTAATTATAAATTTTTATTCTCTTTTAAAAGAATTAGTTATTTTGTAAATCAACATTAAGACCTAAATAAGAAATAAAAACAAAAGAAAAAAAACAAAACAATACTTAATTAATGAAAATAATAATCAAAGTGATAACAGAATTGGACAATTAATGAATACTATAGATAGTTAAATAAAGAATGCTGTTAACATCGGCGATATGAAGCAACCTATTGTGGGTACTCATCGTGGCTCAACGAAGGATAATCCAGGCTTCGAGGGATTGATTTTTTTTTAGTCTAAGCATCATACAATGTTTTTTTTTGTAAGTTTTTGGATACAATTCATTTTATTATACTTTAGTTAGTAGTCAGACTAGGTTTCACAAATAGGTGTAATTTTTGTTTTTATGCAACCTTAATCAAAGATAAGGATAGTTTTTTTTTGTTCAAAGAGAAAGTGAAGGGAAGATTTGCTGAATAAACTCTATAAAGTGGATAGTAAATGGACTAGAGATTTTTTTTTGGTTTTTTTTTGTTTATTTTTAAATGTCCTTGTTGCAATATGAGGCAAAGGCTGAGAGAGTTTATACAGTAGGATTTTCTTCATTTTTTTTACAATTTTCAAAGAAGAAAAAACAAGAATATATATATATATATATAAATGATTTAATTAAATAACTGAAAAACGAAATGAAATTAAGAAATATGCGATTATATGGCTACATTGATAAATTTTAATATAGAAAAGGCAATAAAAGTTATATGAATATGGAATGTATAGGAACAAATTTGTAAGATTATCTAAAAGAAAGATTTAAATTTGAATAAAGAAAAAAAAATGTATCAAAACTAAATTCTTAAAGGTGTTGTGATTTGAACGAATTTCTTCGAGGAGAGAAGATGATCCACTCTAGCCCATGATCTGTGTACTGGAATCCATGAGGCGTACAAGTTACTCTGTCAATGACCCTTGATTTTCTAATTCCCCATTTTTTTTTTTTTTTGACTCCTTGTGATGATCTTTTTTATTTTGAAGTTTTTTTCTGTAGCCGGTCATCTTATGTTAATGTGACGGACCCTCCTTCGAAATGGTGTTATCAAGAACCCCGCCCGGCTGAAGCAGCTGGAAAATTGACCGGCGGAGAACTCCAGGAAGGTTCCTTCAGTCAGGTTCATTTTGATTAATTTTCCGTTACATAACATATGGCGCCCAACGCAAGGCAACCTCCATCATTGCCTTCATAATTATGTTTTTTTGTAATTTATAGCGTTCCCGGTAACATGGAGATTTTCTGTTTAATGGCAACATTGAGCAGAAAATCTACCATCCCACGCGTCCTCTCAGATCACCGCAATAACCAGGTATTTAAATTTAATTGATTTTTTTTCATGCGCGATTTTAAATTTTTTTGAGTAATAAAAATTCTCATTAACAGTGACGTAAGTCCAAAATTTTGGGACGGTGAAAATCCCGAAATTTTGTTGCGACGGCACTGTAAAAATTTCCTTTTAGTTTCAGTAAATAAAAAGTAACCCAAATTTCGTTTACTTTTCCATTACCGTTTCGTAATTATCTGATTGAAATTTCGGTCTGAATTTTGATTAAATCTTGATAACATTTGTCTTGCATTTTTTTGTTTGGTTGAATCAATTACATTTGCCTATCGATGTTTATATATAAATTCCGGTTCGAAAGCTATATGCTGAATAACATATACGATTGTCAGGACGATTTTGCATCTGTAAGATCGAGCCTTTGCTCGTTATGTTTATTCAGCATCGCGTTTTGTAATATTCAGACCTTGTAGTTTAAATTTTATACTCAAAACCTCCTACCGTTGTCACAGATTTTGGGTCATATTCCCGAAATGCTGTTTGCACGCGGTTGTGTTTTGTTGTATACATTTTTCTATTGTATCATGAACCATTTTTTTTTGAGAATTTAAAGAATTGTGCAATGGCAATCTATTTCGTGCGGCTATGCCTTTTTGTATCACCCATGTTTAGGATTTATTTAATGATGCATAGTGATATCTCAAATGTATAGTTTGAGTGGAATTTAATTCGGTTAAAATTTTTGAAAACCCCCGTGTGCCCAGAATTTATACTTCTAATTTACATTCTGTATGTTATATTAAATTTTTTTTTGATAGAGGAATTTCTGCTCTTAGATTATTACTTGGAAGGGTGGAAGATCGTCTATTTGGACGCCGCTCGACCCTCGTTGAGGCTCTTCATATCACAACACCAAATAGGGATAATAAAATTTTAATTTTTTTTGCATGCTCATTTTTTTTTATGACAAATTGGTATTTTATTTTTGCTTTTTTTTAAAAGAAACGATTTTCGTTGAGATTACATAATTTAAGGGTTCATTGAATCAATAATAAACAAATATAATTTCTCAATTTCCGGGTCTAGATTTTATTTTATAAATATTTAATATAAATTAAATCTAAAGATTTTCTTTTGACACTCTTCCTTTTTTTTGATGAAATACATTCACCATGGTGATGGCGAACTATTCAGTGATTTTCGTTTAGAAATGCAGAGTTTGGCCTCACGTCTTCGACATCCAATGAGCCAGCAGGAGCTTATCGACATTGTTCGTCGAAATATGAATTCAAGACTGCGTAATGCCCTGCTTCTTCATACTGTCAACTTTCTTGAAGAATTACGCGATCTTGCTAGGAAATTCGAAAAGTTGTGGTCAGAAACAGATATACGTGCAAAAACTCGTATTGTTTCAGAGATTTATAACCCTTATGATTCATGTGTTTTCGATGAGATACCTAATCAAAATTTTTCAAACTCTTACGATACTTCTTGTGATTTAGGTCACCAATTTTCTCACATGTCAATTAATTCGCCGCTAAATGTACATAAATCCAATAATGCTTCAAGAACGGACTTACCTATGTCGAACGCTGACGTTTGTGCTTTGAATAATTTGTCAACTGAAAATTATATATGTTGGAATTGTGACGCGAAAGGACATTCTTTTAGAGAATGTACGGTCGCTAAAAGAAATTTGTTTTGTTATAAATGTGGCCTCAAAGGTGTCACAACTCCTGTTTGTAAAAATTGCGTTTCGGAAAACGGAGTGTCAAACGTGATGCACTCCGGGGCACCGCGTTTGATACGTCGTTTTCCGGATCCGAAAACCCCCGCGATGACGAAAAAGACGAGTTAGATTTGTTTGGTGTTGCCGATGGTTCTCTTGTGATGGACCGTGGGCCTGATTTGAATCAAGTTATTCAGGGCGTCAGTAAATGTGCCACTGATTGTGACACTGTGACAAAAAACCCGCTTGGCGATGATCAGTATCAGGGCCCATCACAGGACGATACCGTCTTCAATGTCAGCCAATCTCTATCCTTGTCTGAAAAATCTGATTTGTCCGAAAATCGACCTGATATGCCTATTAATTTACCTGCTACGTCGATTAAATTGCCTGATTTGTCTTTTAATGCAACCATGAGTTTCGAGGATCGTTATTTAGAAAAGTTGCGTAAATTCAACGAATGTCGAAATAAAATATTCGGTACGGTTTCGGAAGTTGTATCTAAACGTATTTTAGAATGTCGTGAACGTTTCAAGAAACGTGTGTGAATTCGGAAGTCGTTAGAAGTTCTGAATAATTTTTGTCCTTTTGAAGATCCGCGTCCGTATGCAAAAATTAAAATAAATGATGTCGAATTATACGGTTTAATGGATACAGGGGCTTCAATCAGTTGTTTGGGCAAAAACGCTGATGAAATTTTAAAGCAAATAGGTGTCAAGAGTTCACACTCGGCAGCACCTGTTCAAACAGCTGATGGAAGCGCGCAAAAGGTTGAAGGCGTAATAGATGTTGAAGTTGTTTACAACGGTGTATGTAGGCCACTTCAGCTCTATATCGTGCCAACTTTAGCGCAACAATTGTATCTCGGGATCGACTTTTGGCAAAAATTAAATTTATTACCAAAGTGTATTTCAGAACTTCGTGACGAAAGCGTTCAAGATCCGAAAATGCACGTTTTGACCGCAGAACAACAAAGAAAATTAAATTTAATTAAAGCTAAATTTCCCTTGTTCGCTGTTCTCGGTTTAGGTAAAACGTCTCTGGAAACTCACGTGATTGATACCAGCGATACACCTCCGATTAAACAACGTCATTATCCTGTTTCGCCCGCGATTCAAAAATTAATGTACGACGAGCTTGATCGCATGCTCGCCATGGGAGTTATCGAAGAATCTTTTAGCGCGTGGAACAATCCCGTTGTTTTGGTAAGGAAGCCCGGAAAGAACCGCTTGTGCTTAGACTCGCGAAAAGTCAATGCTGTAACAAAGAAGGATGTATATCCTTTGCCACACATTGACGGTTTGATCAGCCGCTTGTCCGACACAAAATATATATCAGGGATCGATTTGAAGGATGCCTTTTGGCAGATTCCCTTAGAAAAGGAATCTCGTGAAAGGACAGCCTTCACAGTACCTGGCCGGCCTCTTTACCAATTCACCGTGATGCCGTTCGGTTTGTGCAACGCTCCCCAGCGAATGTGTCGATTGATGGACAAAGTCGTACCGTCGGAGTTACGCGATAATGTTTTCGTTTATCTTGATGATTTGTTAATTATATCGAAAGATTTTGACACTCATTTAAAAACGCTCGATAAAGTTGCAACTTGTTTAAGAATGTCGGGATTAACCATCAACGTCGAAAAAAGCAAGTTTTGTCAAAAGGAAATTAAACATCTTGATTGCATCGTCGGTGATGGTTGTATCAAGACAGACCCTGAAAAGATCTCCGCGATTGTCGATTTTCCAAGTCCGAAAAATCCTAAACAAGTTCGCCGTTTCTTAGGAATGACCGGTTGGTATCGTCGTTTTATTCGTGATTACGCGTCTCTTACAGCACCTATTTCTGATTGTTTGAAGAAGTCGAAGAATTTTATTTGGTCCGATGAAGCTCAAAACTCTTTTGATAAGCTCAAAATTAGCATGACAACAGCGCCACTGTTGTGCAACCCAGACTTCACGAAGGAGTTCTTCATACAGTGCGATGCGTCGAAAGTGGGCGTAGGAGGAGTCCTATTCCAACTTTCGGAGGCGGGTGATGAAAATCCCATCGCATTTGTTTCGCAAAAGCTGAACAAAGCGCAGAAGAACTACTCCGTGACGGAACTGGAGTGCTTGGCCGCGGTGTTGTGCGTCAAAAAGTTTAGAGCTTACGTCGAAGGATTTAAATTTACAATTATTACGGATCACGCGAGTTTGAAATGGTTGATGTCTCAGCCAGATTTAAGTGGTCGTCTCGCCCGTTGGAGCTTAAAATTGCAAGCTTTCGATTTTGCAATACAGCACCGCAAAGGCTCACAAAATGTGGTTGCTGATTCGCTCTCGCGCGCGTTTTGCGAAGAAATAAGTACGAACTTAAATCTGACTGAAAACAATCAAAGTTAGTTGCCGGATTTAAAAATTCACGGCGGTAAAGTGTTCAAACGTGTCCGTTTTCGTACTTCGAAATCTAATGACAATCCTTGGAAACTCTGGGTTCCTAAATCCCTTCGTCATTCTTTGATCCAAAATGTTCATGAATCTGAAACAACTTGTCATGGTGGCATTACTGTTGTATACCGATTTTTGTCTGATAAGTACTATTGGCCTAAAATGATTCTTGATGTTCAAAGTTTCGTCAGTTCTTGTGAAACTTGTAAGGAGAACAAATTCCCTAATTTTCGAACTAGACCTCCTATGGGATCTAGGTTCATTACTGAAAGACCATTTCAACGTCTTTACATTGATTTGCTTGGTCCATATCCCAGGACTAAAGCAGGAAATTCGCAAATTTTGATCGTTCTTGATCACTTTTCTAAATTCGTGTTTCTCAAACCTCTTCGTAAAGCCAATTCCCCTGCTATTGTAACCTTCCTGGAACACGAAGTCTTTTCTATTTTTGGCGTTTGCGAATTTCTACACAGCGATAATGATAAACAATTTGTTTCAAAAGATTTTCAAAACTTTTTATCTTCTTATGGTGTTAAACATGTTCGCACAGCTTTGTATTCGCCTCAATCAAATGCATCTGAACGCGTAAATCGGGTTATTTTAGAGGCTGTAAGGTCTTATGTTCATGAAGACCAGGCGAACTGGGACAAGGCCATCCACCGCCTGATTCTCTTAGAACTCGTTATCATAGTGCTATTGAGCGCACACCTTATCAGACGGTATTTGGTTTCCCTATGGTAAGGTATGCCTCGGCATATCGAGTTCTGAAAGAGCTGGACTGTGTGATGGATGGAGAGGTTATCGATCTGCCTGAAACTGCAAAGCTGCAGCAGATCCGTGATCAAGTCTCAGTGAGCCTGAAGAAAGCTCACGAACGAGCAGAAAGATCTTACAACCTCCGTACCACCACAGTGAAATTTCGACCTGGTCAAGAGGTTTATAGGCGAAATTTCACTCAAAGCGATTTCGCGAAAGGATTTAATTCGAAATTGTCAAAAAAATTTATAAAATGTCGGATTAAAAGATGCATTGGTGGAAGTATGTATGAAGTAGAGGACCTGACCTACAAGGTAAATATGTAGGGACTTTTCATGCGAAAGACCTCAAAGCATAACACCATTATTGTTTACCATATCACTTTAAATTTTCTGCATCTTGCTCCACTTTATCTTATAATTATTGGTCTATACCTTTTTGAATGATTTTTTTTTGTAAACCTGACTAAGTGTTCTTAATTGATTCACTTTACCTTCATAGGTAAACATATTAGACTTTTTTTTGAATCCATCCATTTTCAAGATCTTTCTGGCCCAGGTTCAATTTTTTTTACTGGTCTTGTCATATATATAACTCGAAAGTGACATTTTCATGTACGAGATATATATAAATCATCATCGAGAGAAAATTTTTTTTTGATTTTGGATTTTGGCAATGTGTGTGTGGACTTGTTTCCCTATTTTTTTTTGTTCAGCCCGGCTTGCCCACGTGTTCCGGCATTGAGACTCATCTCAGGGTGTGGACGAGCACCACGTTGTTGTATATAGGCAACACCGACCTACTATTCCTTTCTGGTCAAAATCTCCTGGTGGGACTTTTATTTATTCGTGGATCAGTGTCCTTTACGGATTTTATATTATCTTTTCCTTGCTGCCGTGTTCCAACCTTTTGCACTTCCACAGGTTCGTGAAAAAGTTTGTTTTGTTGCGACAGCAGATACATTTCATCATTTTGATGTCCATATATTTTCGTACACCACTGTATTATTACAGATGGTTGTACATGATTTTTAAAATTTTGAAATTTATAGATATAGTGCAAATATTTAATAATTTTTTTTGGAGTGACATATATGTAAGAAAAAAAAAAAAAGAAGAAATCACAAAATATATATTTCTTTTCAAAAATTGTCAGTGCTTGAATCAAATCTTTCTAAACAAATTCTTTTTAAAAAATTGATATCAATTTGTGTTTTTTTTTGGTGACATATTTTTTTTGATTAATTAGTGCAGTTTGCTCTTTTACAAAAGAAAAATTTTTTTTCAACCGGCATATAAAAGTATAAAAGAATCTTTTAGCGCGTGGAACAACCCCGTTGTTTTGGTAAGGAAGCCCGGAAAGAACCGCTTGTGCTTAGACTCGCGAAAAGTCAATGCTGTGACAAAGAAGGATGTATATCCTTTGCCACACATTGACGGTTTGATCAGCCGCTTGTCCGACACAAAATACCCTTCGCCCTATAATTAACTGGAAAACCAATATGACCAATGAATATAAAATGTGTAGTATTAAAAACTTTAATCAGATCAAAAGTTATTTAATAAATCATCAAATTAATTATGAATGTCTTTTATGTGATAATAAATATTATCGTATGAGTTGAAAAGAAAAAAATATTTTTTAAATAAATAATATTTAAGGTTAATAATTTAGTTGACATACTTTTTTGTAAGAATTTAAATGCCTCAAGTAGCTTAGTAGAAAAAAAAATAGGAAAAGCAAAATATGTTTTAAAAAAACTAATAATCATATACAGGGAAAGATAATACATCTCAATATTGAAACGATTAAGATTAATTATAAATTTTTATTCTCTTTTAAAAGAATTAGTTATTTTGTAAATCAACATTAAGACCTAAATAAGAAAAAAAAAAAAGAAAAAAAAACAAAACAATACTTAATTAATGAAAATAATAATCATAGTGATAACAGAATTGGACAATTAATGAATACTATAGATAGTTAAATAAAGAATGCTGTTAACATCGGCGATATGAAACAACTTATTGGGGGTACCCATCGTGGCTCAACGAAGGATAATCCAGGCTTCGAGGGATTGATTTTTTTTTAGTGTAAGCATCATACAATGTTTTTTTTTGTAAGTTTTTGGATACAATTCATTTTATTATACTTTAGTTAGTAGTCAGACTAGGTTTCACAAATAGGTGTAATTTTTGTTTTTATGCAACCTTAATCAAAGATAAGGATAGTTTTTTTTTGTTCAAAGAGAAAGTGAAGGGAAGATTTGCTGAATAAACTCTATAAAGTAGATAGTAAATGGACTAGAGATTTTTTTTTGGTTTTTTTTTTTTTGTTTATTTTTAAATGTCCTTGTTGCAATATAAGGCAAAGGCTGAGAGAGTTTATACAGTACGATTTTCTTCATTTTTTTTTACAATTTTTGTTAAGTATTGGTAAATTAATATTGATGTCAACAAAAATGAATAGTACACTATGTATGTGAGATAGCTGGCAACTCCTTGTCAATTTTAGAAGTTAAAAATGATTTTACTATACCTGGTAACAAAAAAAAAGAGAAGAAGAAGAATATAAGAGGAGGAAGAAGTGGTTTTGTAAGCTGTGTTAAGATGTGAAGAAGTACGTATATAAGAAGCTGGAAATAATTTCAGAAATTAAATAAGAAGATAAAATGAAGTTTATATTTAAAATAAGAAGTGTAATTGATAAAATAAAGTGTATATAAAATATAAATAAATAAAACAATAAGAACTAAAAAAGAAGAAGTAGTGTTTTTTTTTATTCAATAAAGAAATAAAAACCCTACAAATAATGGGGGCTCAACCAAGATGGATGATGGAATCTTTAGCACATGTAGCCACATGTACATGAACATGCAATGGATGACGAATCGCAAGCGTTGGTTTGGATTGCGAATTAAGTATTCATAATTGAAATTATAATAAAACTTAAAAAAATATAATAATAACATTTTTTATCCTTTTTAATTATTCAAGGTATAATTAATATAATATTTTTTATTTTCTCACTATTCAAAAAAAAAAAAAAAATATATGCTATATGTAAGAATAAAATGGATGATGCAATATGTAATGCATATAGTAAAATGATTTAATAAAATAAGTTTAGTATACTTTTAGGCTTTAAAAAAATAATAATAATAAAATAACAAATAACAATCCAAGATTCAATTGAATGTGAAACTAGATTTCAAAGTAAATTCGGAGTTAGGTTTGAAATTATGTTTGGATTTAGATTTTAAATTGAATTGAATTTATAAATTTGAAGTGAAAAGTAAAAATGTAAAAAGGTTCGGATCTGAAAATAAAATAACAAGAAGAGTAATATAAAAATATGTATATAATAACAATTTGAAATTGAATCTGGAGTTAAATTTGAAGTTAAATCGGAAATTAGATTTGAAATTAGATTAGAAGTTGGATTGAATTTATATTTTAAAATTGAATCAATTCAAAGTAAAAACAAAGTAATATAAATTATTTTTTGTTGTTGAAAATATTGTTCAATTTACATCTGTCATATATTTAAAAATATTTATATATGATATATAAATAAATAAATACAAAAGAAAGATTAGTTTTAAGTCTAGTAATTACAACAAGATGGCCGCATCTACTTCAAATAATAAACAACTAGCCTTTAAAGATATTCCATCTATACTAGCAAGTATCAACAATATGAAGCCCAAATCTGCAAAAACGTTACATACCTTAATTTTTGAAAATGATTGCGTCCGAAAGAACAGGTCCAAGTTGAGAAACTTTAATGGGTTTAACTTCCAAGAGAATTCAAAAGAATATGAAGATAAATTTAATTATATTAAAGAAAATTTCACTGATAGAAGTTTAATAGAGATTGGTGCACTGTTGGGATTAAGTTTTTCAGAAGAAATGCGAACTGAAGATATAATTAAAAAATTTATTAGTAATCTGATTAATATAAAATTACTAATGGAAAAAAATGATGATGAAGATGATGAAGAAGATGAGGAAGATGAAAATGATGATGAAGATAATGAAGAAGATGAAGGAAATAAAGAAGATGAGGAAGATGAAAATGATGATGAAGATAATGAAGAAGATGAAGGAAATAAAGATGATGAAGAAGATGAAGATGATGAAGAAAGTGGAAAGGATAAAGATGATAATTATGATCATGGTGTTCATGATAATAAAAATAATAAGAAAGACAAACAGAATAAACGAAGTAGAGATAAAATCGGAAATGAATTGGATAATGTGAATTGTCATTTTTCGACCATTGAAAACGAACGATCGAATAGATGTTTTATTAGCTTCAAAGATGTTGAAGATACCATTCAAACGTTTGACGGAAAAGATTATGCAGTGGAAAAATGGGTATCTGATTTTGAAGAATTAGCTGAAATTTTGCAATGGAATGAAATACAGAAATATTTATTTGCAAAAAAATCAATTAAAGGAATTGCCAAATTATATATATCTTCAGAAAAGAATATAAAGTCGTGGAAAAGTTTGAAAAAAGCTTTGGTACAAGAATTCTCAGCTAAAGTAAGTACAGCTGATGTACATAGATCTTTGATGGACAGAAAAATGAAATATGACGAAGATATATATGAATATTTTCTGGTAATGAAAGAACTTGCAAACCGTGGATCAATTGAGGAAAATTCTCTTATACAGTATGTAATAGAAGGCATACAAGACTCTCCTTCAAATAAAATTATGTTGTATGGAACAAAGAATCTTAATGATTTTAAACGAAAGTTAGAACATTATTCAGCATACAGATCCGATCGTAAAAATAATACAAATCAAACTAATAGAACAAAACAGATGGTACCAAACAAAATTAATAATAAACAGTTTATTAATAAAAATCTGATTAAAGCAAATGACAACAACACATCTCGTTGTTTTTCATGTGGAAAGTTGGGTCATAAGGCAAACAATTGCGACTCAAAAGATTTAGGAGTAAAATGTTTTAAGTGCAATGGTTTCGGACATAAATCACCAAACTGTAGAAAATTTGATATTAGTAACAGTGAAAAGAAAGCATCAGTCAGTTACGTGGAAATTCCAAAACCTAATAAAATGTGTAAAAACGTTCAAATAAATAATGCCAATATTTCAACTTTAATAGATACAGGTAGTGACATTAACGTGATACGTGAAGATATAGCAAAAACAGCTCAATTATCAGCAGAACTAGTTCCTGAAATTATTTTAACAGGATTTGGAGGCCAAGAAATTAAAACAAATGAAATAGTTCGAACAAATGCTATAATAGATAATGAATGTCATGAAATAAAGTTACGAGTTGTGCCAAATAACGCAATGAAATTAAATATGATTCTAGGAAATGAATTTTTGAATACAGTTGAAATGTTAATAACAAAAGATGAAGTTAAAATAAAGAAAAATATCGAAACAGTTGATATATTTAATATATGTCTTGAAAATGAAAATGAAAATGAATTAGACTTGAATCATATCAAAGATGAACAAATAAAAGAAGACATAAAAGCCAGAATACTAAATTATGCTAGTGCTAAAAAAATAAAAACTACCTCTATTGAGACAAATATTATCTTAAAAGACGAAACGCCAATTTATCAAAAAGCAAGACGTTTAGCGCCTCTAGAAAAACGTGTTCTTAATGAACAGATAAAAAAATGGTTAGACGAAGGTGTGATTGTTCCCAGTAAATCAGAATTTTCAAGTCCAGTGGTGATTGTCAGAAAAAAGAATGGAGAATACCGTACGTGCATTGATTATAGACGTCTTAATAAACAAATTGTCAAAGATAGATTTCCTATGGCATTAATTGAAGATCAACTCGATAAATTAGCAGAAGCGAAAGTGTTTTCAACCATCGATTTGAAAAATGGTTTTCTACATGTACCAATCGCTCCAGAAAGTACTAAATACACCGCATTTTCGACTCCAGACAATCAATATGAATTTTTGAAAACTCCATTCGGTTTATGTAATAGCCCAGCAAGTTTTGGTCGTTTTATCAATGAAGTATTTAAAGAATTAATTAAAGAAAATGTTTTGCTTCAATATGTCGATGATTTAATTATTCCATCGAAAGATGAAATCGAAGGGATTGAAAAATTACAAAAAGTTTTAAAACTGGCATCTGAATACGGAATTCAAATTAATTGGAAGAAGTGTAGTTTCCTGAAAACAACAATAGAATATTTGGGATATATGATAACAGATTCACAAATAAGACCATCGCCAAATAAGGTAAAAGCTGTGTTGATGTTTCCTAAACCTGAAAATATGAAAAACATACAAAGTTTTCTTGGACTTTCCGGATATTTTCGTAAGTTTATTCAAGGGTATTCGATAATAGCAGCTCCATTGATTAGATTATTAAAGAAAGACATACCATTCAAGTTTGGAGCAGAAGAAGAAGCAGCATTTGCTCATTTGAAGAAAATTCTTTCTGAAGAACCAGTTTTAAAAATTTATAATCAGACAGCAATTACTCAGGTTCATACAGATGCTTCTCAAGAAGGTGTAGCTGCCGTATTATTACAAAAAGATAATGAACAAGATCAATTTCATCCTGTTTTGTATATGAGCAAAACTAACTCTGCTGCAGAAAAAAAATATCACTCTTATGAACTCGAAGTATTAGCAGTTGTTACTGCTCTTAGAAAATTCCGACCTTATCTTTTAGGAATTCCATTTAAAGTTATCACTGATTGCGCAGCATTTCAACGTACTGTACATAAAGCTGAAATCCCAAATAGAGTAGCAAGATGGACACTGTATTTAGAAGAATACGATTATGTGTTAGAACATCGTACATCAGAAAGAATGCGACATGTCGATGCGCTAAGTCGTAATAGTGTAATGTTCATAAAAGAGACTTTGACAGTAAATATAGCTGAAAATCAGAATAAAGATGAAAAATTGATGGCTATAAAGAAAATTTTAGAAAGTCAAGAATATGATGATTTCAATTTACAGAATGGCATAATTATGAAATATGTTAATGGCAAAAATGTAATGGTAGTTCCGTTAAATATGCAAAGAGAAATTATTAGAAAACTACACGATGATGGTCATTTTGGAGTAAAAAAGATGAAAGAATTGATTGGAAGAGAATATTTTATAGATAATTTAGAGAAAAAATTGGAAAATCACATTAAGTGTTGTGTCTCATGCATCTTAGCTGCAAGGAAAAAAGGAAAGAAAGAAGGATATTTGTATCCAATTCCCAAAGATGAAATCCCACTAAGTACATTACATGTAGACCACCTAGGTCCAATGACGGCAACAGGCAAAAGATATCAATATTTGTTTGTTGTCGTAGACGCATTTTCAAAATTCACTTGGATTTATCCAACGAGAACCACGAATGTACAGGAGGCGATAGATAAGTTGGAATTACAGGCAAAAATATTTGGTGATCCAATGAGAATTATTTCCGACAGAGGAGCAGCGTTTACTTCCAAAGATTTTGAAGCATATTGTAAAGACAGAGCAATAGAACATTTATGTATCACTACAGGGATGCCGAGAGCTGTCGAAGATCCATCCAAATGGTATAAATTTGTGGACCAAGTACAAAGATGTATGAACGCAACTTATCAAAGAAGTATCGGTTTCAGTCCATGTGAAATCTTAGTTGGTGTGAAGATGAAAAATCCAACAGATTCCAATGTATTGCCGATTTTACAGGAAGAAATAATAAAAATGTTTGACGATTCACGAGACTATCTACGAAAATTAGCACTTGAGAAAATAACCCAAATGCAAGATGAACAAAAGAGAAACTATGATAAGAGGCGGAAAGAAGCGAACAAATATTCAGAAGGTGACCTCATTGCCATTAAACGTACACAGTTTGGTACGGGTATGAAATTGAGAAAGAAATATTTAGGCCCATACAAGCAGATATGATGAAGCCGTGGTTAACCGAATCATCGGGGACCGAAGATTTCTAGGATGGCCGTGTGAGATAGCTGGCAACTCCTTGTCAATTTTAGAAGTTAAAAATGATTTTACTATACCTGGTAACAAAAAAAAAGAGAAGAAGAAGAATATAAGAGGAGGAAGAAGTGGTTTTGTAAGCTGTGTTAAGATGTGAAGAAGTACGTATATAAGAAGCTGGAAATAATTTCAGAAATTAAATAAGAAGATAAAATGAAGTTTATATTTAAAATAAGAAGTGTAATTGATAAAATAAAGTGTATATAAAATATAAATAAATAAAACAATAAGAACTAAAAAAGAAGAAGTAGTGTTTTTTTTTATTCAATAAAGAAATAAAAACCCTACATGTATATTATAATATAGAAGTAAGAGACAGAAATATGTAACTAAATGTAAGAGAAGAATTATAATGTAAATAAAGACTACGATGACAGCTATAGATTGAACTTGTTAGATCTATCATCGTTAAGTCAGTCTTGTTATAACCACTGAACTAAATAGTCGTTCTAATATAATTATAAACATTAAAGACTCAACAGGTTATGGGCCCAGGTGATTAAAAGGCAAAGGCTGATTTATTTCTATCAGTAGACTCAATTTTCATTAAAGACATAAAAGATTGTAATACGGCAAAGGAAATTTGGGACAAACTAAAAAGCGTTTGTGACCCCAAACTCCCCACTAGAAAAGCCGCATTATTGAAGAAATTAATACTAAATAAAGCACGAAATGATAACGTGGTTGAACATATTTCAAATTTCTTTTCTACTATAGAAAAATGTAAATCAATTGATATAAATATTGATAATGATTTCCTTTCAATCTTGTTACTATACAGCTTAACTGAAGAATTCGAAACCTTTAGAATCGCTATCGAGACACGTGACGAACTACCGACCCCGTTCGCTCTTAAAACAAAAATTCTAGAAGAATATAGTTCACGGTATATCGAACCCTACGCGTCTCAAGTACTTTTAACCGGTAAAAAAAAAATATATTTAAAAATACTAAAGAAAAAATGAATAAATCTCACGAAAAGAAACCACTAAAAAGTAAATTCAAGTGTTATAAATGCAAACGTTATGGGCATAAAGCAGCTGAGTGCAAAAATAGTGTATCAATAGCACAGAAAACTACATTTGCTGTAACAAATGCACCAGATTCCGTCTGGATTTTAGATAGTGGTGCTACATTACATATGGTCAATGACAAAAGCAAGTTCATCGAGTTATATGAGATGAAAGATACTGAGTTGAACCTGGCAAATGAAGAAACAACAAAAGTCTATGGCAAAGGAAAGATAAGTATAACAACGGAAATGGGTAACAAAATAAATTTAATTAACGTGCTATATGTACCAAATTTACGTGCTAACTTACTATCTGTCAATAGAATAACTGAAAATAACCATAATGTAATCTTTTATAGAAATGAAGCAATTATAAAAAATTGGAAAAATGAGGTTGAATTGAAGGCAACAAGAAAAAATGGTTTATATCACCTAATGATTAAAGATGATGCGTGCGAAAGAGCTTATTCAGCAAATGAAATAGAAAATTTGATGTTGTGGCATCAGAGATACGGACACCTGAATATGAAATGTTTGAAAACGATTAATAAAAAGAACCTTGTGAAAGAAATTAAAATGAAAAATGTACCTGTTACTGATCCAGTATATGTGGCATATGTATTCAAGGAAAGCAAACTCAACAACCTTTCCCAAAAAGATCTACTAACAGAGCAAAGAGCATCTTAGAGCTCATACATTGTGATGTATGTGGACCTATAAGATCAACGTCAGCCGGTGGTGCAAGGTATTTCATAACCTTTATAGACGATGCTAGCAGATGGTGCGAAGTTTTCTTTATGAAGCAGAAGAGTGAAGCATTAAAAATGTTCAAAATATATAAAGCCAAAGTAGAAAACCATAAAAACAGGCGCATTAAAATTTTACGAACTGATAATGGAAAAGAATTTATAAATTCAGATTTCTCAGAATTCTTAAAGGAAAATGGTATTCAGCACCAAACTACTACAGCCTACACACCACAACAAAACGGCGTCGCTGAGAGAAAAAATCGAACACTGGTTGAAATGGCGAGATGCATGTTAATCCAATCAAAATTAAACATCAGCTTATGGGCTGAGGCAGTTTCAACTGCGAACTATATAAGGAATCGTTCACCATCTGAAAGTCTAAATGGTAACATACCTTATAAACTATGGAAAAATGTAGAACCAAACATAGCTCATTTAAGAACATTTGGCACACTAGCATACGCATTATATAAAGGTCCAAACAAGAAAAAATTTGATGCAAGGTCTAAACCATATTATTTAACAGGTTACAGTGAAGATACAAAAGCATACCGTTTATGGGATAAAAATACAAGGAAAACGATAATAAGTCGTGACGTAATATTTGCCAGCAATTCGGCGGTGAATTGCTGTGGCGATGAATTGTTGAGGCGATGAATTGCTGGCGAAGAATTGCTGGCGGTGAATTGCTGGCGATGAATTTTCCTAGACCCATCTTAAATATACAATGGATCATGGACTACAATGCATGAAAACACATGATGATCTTCAGGGCTATGCAGACTCTGATTGGGCGTCAAATGATGCCGATAGAAGATCATACAGCGGTTATATGTTCACATTATCAGGAAGTTGTATCTCATGGGATGTAAAAAGGCAAAGAACCGTGGCTTTATCAACTGCTGAAGCGGAATATATGTCAATAGCAGAAGCAACAAAGGAAGCAATTTATCTGAAAAACCTATTGTATGAAATGAAGGTTAGACCAGATGATCCAGTAATGATTCATAATGACAACCAGAGTGCTCAGCTAATGGCGAAAAATCCAGCAGTTAACAACAGAAGTAAACATATTGATATTCGGCACCATTTTGTGAGAGAATCGATTGCTGAAAATAAAATATTATTAAAATACATCAGTACCGATTCAATGCCAGCTGATATACTGACCAAACCGATATCGTCGCCAAAATTGCATTAATACTTAGAGTTTATAAGCTTGAAATAATTTTGTTAAAGATGTAAATTTGAAATGCTTTTTTTTGGTAAATATGCATTAAATATAAAATTTTTTGTAATATTATTCATTCTAGTTGAAGAGGGAATGTTAAGTATTGATAAATTAATATTGATGTCAACTAAAATGAATAGTACACTATGTATATTATAATATAGAAGTAAGAGACAGAAATATGTAACTAAATGTAAGAGAAGAATTATAATGTAAACAAAGACTACGATGACAGCTATAGATTGAACTTGTTAGATCTATCATCGTTAAGTCAGTCTTGTTATAACCACTGAACTAAATAGTCGTTCTAATATAATTATAAACATTAAAGACTCAACAATTTTCAAAGAATAAAAAACAAGAATATATATATATATGTGATGATCTTTTTTATTTTGAAGTTTTTTTCTGTAGCCGGTCATCTTATGTTAATGTGACGGACCCTCCTTCGAAATGGTGTTCCCAAGAACCCCGCCCTGCTGAAGCAGCTGGAAAATTGACCGGCGGAGAACACCAAGAAGGTTCCTTCGGTCAGGTTCATTTTGATTAATTTTCCGTTACATAACACCAATTAAAACTAAAGGGTAACACTGCCGGTGATGAAAATCAGAAACAAATTTATGTAATTACTCAAAGAAGAAACAAGAAAAAATATGTCTATAAGACCTGCAGTGAAGCAATTTTGTGGATAAAGTATAGAGATTTTTGCAAAAAGTTTATGACCGATTGAAGTCAACGTCAGGGAACAAAAATATTTTAGAAAGTATAGAAAATAGTAATAAATAAATGCACTTTAAAATAAAAAAAAAAGAAATGATTAGAAATACTTTTTTTTTATTTTAATTATGTTTTCTTTTATTTTTGAATTATATGTTTCGTTACATTTTACGTTTTGTTTTTGTCATTTTTAAAAATAATATTTTTTATAAATGAATTATTTTTTGTAGTAATGAACATAACAAATCAAAGTCTTATCTTTTTTATTTTTGGTACTTTTTACTTTTATTTTTCAGATCCTTTTAATGTGAGAATTAGTGGAGATACAAAAAAAAATCTTTTTTGTAATACAAACAACAAATTTTACAAGTTCATCCTCTTCTAATTTAGTTATTTTATATTTCAAAATATTTGTAATGAATTTTCCAAAAAAATATATCAAATTCTTGAAGATCAAAAGGTTCATTATTAATAATAATTTTTTATCATAAAAGTATTGTCCGTGGATAATTATTTCACTAGCTGTTTTTTTCAAAATATTATATATATGAATGATTTGTTTATTTTTTTTTATATGAGGCAAATGTCTCCGGCAGAATTACATTTAATTACAAAATTTGAAAAAAATACATTTTTTGTAGAAATTTGTTCCTGCAATATTTTGTTCGAAGCAGTTTGTTTTTGTTTTTTTGGACCATACTTCTTTTCTTTATTATATTGTTACATTGTTCAAGTGGTCTGTTTGAAGAATATAGTAACGATTTTATTATTTTTATGTATGCTTCGAATTTGTAACATGCATTCTCATCAGCAGGTCCAACATAAGAAACATAAGAAATGTTTATAAACTGAAGGTTTCAAAATTTTTTTCAACACAAAAGGACCAATGTATAACAAAAATACTCTGAATTCAGATGCTTTCAAGTAAGCAACAAATGAAAGGGTCCTTATTTTTCGCTGAAATTCAGAACAAGAATATTTGTATAGTGATTTTAAATGATTGTTAATTATTTGAACTTTATTCACAGATAGTTTCTGAGCACTTGGCTTACCCAACTAAATTTGAATAAGTTTTTTTGTAACGCCTTCATCTACTAAGTGCATTTTATCTAATGGAAAATACTTATAATCATGTCAACATGAAGTTGCTTAAGAATAGATTTGTTTTCCTTATGATGACCATTATCGATATGGCCATTGCAGTCAATTCTTTTTCTGAAAGTATGGTCGGTTCGTAATATCTGCTTCATTATCATTGCTAAAAATGTACATATACGCAATGCAATGCAAAAATTCGTGTACTTACCTATGAAGGTGGATTCACTATTATTATTATTTTTCCTTCTGCTTTTTGAATAATATGGATGTTTTTCATGTGGAGGGATGTAGCTTCTGAACCGAAGCAGATAGTGTGCTGTAATGAGCTAATTTGTAGAAAAATAATTGTGCTTTTTATTTATTGTAAAAAAAATTATACATTGAATATGGGTTTTTCAAAAAATTTATACAAAAAGTTGCAAAGTTTGATCACTAATACTTCTGTAGTGAAAAGGTTGAAGAGATGATACTGATACATAAAGTTTTATAAATATGAACTTGACAGATATTATTTATATTAGTGGGAGAATCGTGCTTATAAACAGCCAGTAAACCGACGTTTAACAGAAGAAAATGTAACGGACAGATTGAACTTTTTTACTAGGCTTAGAAATAAGGGTTTCTGTGACACGGCATTAGGAAGATTGCAAAGAGCTAACATTTTTTTTACGGGTGAATGACAATCAGGACGAAAACCTGAAAAATATCCCTGCTTCATTGGAACCAAAATTCGATTTAGGGTTGCTGCTGATGCTGCTGTAAATTCTAAAGGAAAAAGCAAGCTCCACATAGTCGAGGAAAACTCAACAGTAAATGGCGAATATTACAGAAATAAAATTACTCCTGTGTATGTGAGATGCCTAGAGATTCGGCTCCAATTTCTTTGCCACGGAGTGTAGTTCTTATGCAAGATTGAGCAAGGACCATACGGCAAAAATTACAATAGATAGGCTCAAAGAATCATTCGGGAATGTATGGAAAGATTGGCCAGGAAATCCTCCAGATTTAAATCCCCTAGACAATATTTATGCTCGTTTAAAGAAAAGTGCATTAAGAAATAAAAAACCAAGAACAAAGTCATCAGTTATTCGAAGAATAACGAGAGAATGGAATACAATTACAAATGAAAAACTTACAAATTTATGTGAAAGTTTTAAAAATAAAATACTAGATACCTTTACTTATGTATTGTCAAGCGTTATCAATTGCTAAAGAATCAGCTAATGTGTGACTCAGAGAATGTAAACTTAAATATATTTGTAAAAGGAGTCAGATAACAAGTTCGCTAAAAAGATTTTTCATGATCGGATCGGTCTGGCTCTATTTGCTATTAGCCACACATACGTCTATTTTGTTGTTGTATGTACATCAATTTTTGACATTTGTGAAATGTTATTGTTTGTTTAAAACACTTGTTCAGAATTAGGTTTCTCTAATTCTGTCTTGATTTTGATTAATAGAATCAGGTATCTCTAATTCTATACAATGATTGTTATGTTTCCTTAGAAAAAGGTACCACAGATTCTGAAGAAGTATGTTATGGTTAATAGTACTGAAATGAACACACAAAAGTTCTGATGATAACTGAACCTATTTTATTGAATATTGATTTCCTTTTATACAATTTTTCCCAATACCTAAATAATAGCATATTACATATTTTTCCCTATAAATAAGCATATTACATTTTCTTTCATATAAATAAATAACATATTACAAGGTTCAAGGTAATTAATTACTTAGTACATTGACTTCTTGTTTTCTTCAATTTTATAATTGTCATATAAATGTTTGTAGGCATAAACTGCTTACTCTGCAAAGAATTTCCGTTCTTTATTTTCGTAGTCGATGTACTTAGCATATTAGACAATTAATAAAAATATTTTATAAAAATGCAAAAATGTAACATCAGCAGAATTATGCTTTAACAATTAAGGTGAATGAATTTTTTTAATGAATAATAATTAACATAGAATTAATGAATTATTTTATTATAACTTTTATCTATCTTAAACAGTTATTTATCGTGTTTAGTCATAATATTTTTCAAAGGTGAGAAGAAATACATTTATTTGATTAAAATACTTTAATTTAATTGAATTTTAATATTTTTGTGTTATAACAATTATTATTTTCGTAATGTCAGAGTGGACAAGGAACCATATAGCCAAACTTATTAATTTATATAAGAACAAACCTGTTTGTACAAAGTGAGGGATTTTTTTAAATAAAAACAAACATGTTCGAGCAGCAGCATTTTCAGAAATACAAATAACAATCGAAGAAGTTTGTCCCAAGACTACTATTTAAGACATTAAAGGTATAGTACGATTCAAAAAAGATGGCACAGTTTCGCGCATGTCTTACATGTGTTAGTGATCTTCTTGTGTATACATATACGAAGGAAGAAACCTCTTTCTTAGAATTTACAAAAACAAAAATGCATGTGTATAATACGAAATGCCATCTTTTTTAAATCGTTCTATAACATAAATTCGCTACGATCCCAATATAGTCATAAATTTAAAAAAAAAAAAAAATTCTGCAAGAATGGTGGTGGTTTGATATGATGGCATTTTTGAAAGATTTAGTGAATGCCAGATAATCCGAATCAAATTTAGACACACATTTATTGTATTGTCAGTAAGTATAAGTTTGAATTATAATATAGGTATGTGATTTTATAGTTTTTCAACAATATTTTTTAGTCTAGCCAGTGTCTGAAATTCAAGATGGTGCATATTTATGATTTAATACACAAGATGTTTCAACGTAAGAACAATCCGCTAGAAAAACTTTTGGATAAATCAACTAGAAGAAAGAAAAAAAATGATGAGGTGGTCGACAATACTGGAAAATAATTACTTAGCACTGCTAGCAATATTTAAAAAAATATGGATACTTCAAAGAATACAATAGTAGGTACATGAATATTTTTTCCTTATTGAATTTTATTTTTTTCGTTAATTATTTTTTTGTTAGCATAAGTAATGCTGTTTTATTTTTATGTAATAAAGATTTAATTCTTTTTTGTTTTTATAATAGCCAGTTTCACAGTTGAAGCTTAAGCCAAAGTTTAGCTAAGCTTTTGTATATAGCTTAAGCTTAAGATAAAGACTACTAGATTTCACAGTTTATTTTTTTTTGCAGCTTAACTAAACCTAGTTTAACAACAACAAAATGTCTGCAGCTGCTTTGTTTTTGAAATTTATTATGTCAATATAAAAAGTGTCATACGTATTGTTACAAAATTGGCCTTGGTAAAAATAAAATGGATTCAAAAAATGTAAAAAGAAGAGAAATAAGGCGTCCGAGAGGGATTTTTTAGAAGAGAAAGAAAAGTAGAAGAAATATGGGCCAAATTCTGAAAAAATGGGAAATAATGAAATAAAAGACAGTTTTACAATTTTATATAAAAAGTTCTGATATTTATTATACAAAAAAAAAAAGAATTTACAAATTTAGGGTCTATTACTGAAGAGTAAAAAAAAAATCTAATTACAATGTAACACAAAAAAAAGTAAAATTTAAATGGTAATAATAAAAAAAAATTATCTAAAAAAAATTGTCTAAAAGAAAAAAAAGAATGGCTATGGTAATAAAGAAAGATGTCCGCAAGTGAAGTGAAGTAAACCAACTATCAACTGAGAGAAGTGAGTTAGGCTTACAACTGAATCTGGTTTAAACGGAAGTGAGGAAAATCAGATCGAAACTGAGTTTGACTCACTGAATCAAACTGAGTTTGGGGTAAGAAAAATTTACTAGTCGGCAACCCCGATAGTTTTTAATCAAAGTCAATTTTTCAAATCAGACCCTGTGGCAACACTTGTTGTTTTGACAGGTGTCTAACTAAATTGTACTTAGGTGAATCAAATGTAAACAAACGAAATGGAGATTTCGTTTGTTTCTTGATTAGATTAATTTAAATGTTTAAGGGTTCGCGCAATAAGTTTTTTAAATGAAATCGCGCCGCGAGTGAATTAGAATAAGAAATAAAAGAAAAAAAAATATATGTGTACAGAAAAATAATAAAAAAAAACAAGTGGAAAGTGAGAAAAAGAAAGTGCAGTGATATACTAGTATAGAGTTGTTATTGTGATTAAGAAAACAAAAAAAGAAAATGTGAGTGGAAGAAAACAAAAAAAAGGTTATGTTAAAAAATGTGTTAAAATAAAATGTGTGTAAAATTAAAGTGGTAAAAAAAGAAGGTAAGTAAATGTGAAAGTGATTAACTTAATTAAATCAGGTTAAATAAAGTTAAAAGTGTTAAAAAGGAGGAAAAAAAAAAAAAAAAAAAAAAAAATTAGAATCAAGTACAGAAGAAAGAAAGAAAATAATGTGCAAGTGGAAGTGGGTGGAAATTTGAGAAAAGAATTAAAAAAAACGTACGTACCTGTGTTTTAAATGTAAAAAGTGTTATGAAAATAAGAAAATGATTGTGTTGAAAAAAAACTGTGTTAAAAGTTATGTACAAGAAAGTTAAATTAAACTTGAAAATAAAGATTTAAAATAAACTGGAGAAAATTTAAGAAAACACCTCGAGAGCAAATCACCAACTGAAACTGAAAACTAGACTGAACTTTTTTCTTTTTGTGTGTGCTTGTTTTTATAGTGTTTAGTGAAATTTCTCGAATCTTCTCTGGAAAGTCATTGTTACTTTCCAATATGAGAGAAGTTATTTTCTATCTCATATTGGAGTTTTAAAGAAGATTCGAGATCTTCGAAATTTTGTGTGTTGGTTGTGTGTATTTGTAATGTGTTGTGTTGTTGTTGTGAAAAAGAATTTGGATGTGTTCTTTGTTGTTTTTATTTTAAGTGTTTGTTTCTTGTGTTGTCCTTTATCCTTTTTTATTTTATTTATTTTATTCTTTATTTCATTTATTTTTCAGGATTCGGCTGTATTTTAATAGGGACTTCTGGTTTGGGCACCAATTCATAAAAAAATTTGGTGTTCAATCGGAAGTTTCTTTTATTTACAGCCAACAACAACAAGTTCATGCATTTAAAGTAACTTTTGTTTATTCAATTTTTTAATTAATTTTCTTGTCTTTTCAGGAAAAGTGTGAGGTAACAGGGTGGTGCAATGGTCCTGATTTAAAGGTAATTTCGTCTTAAAATAATTTTATTTAAATTTATTAATAAAGTTCTTTTTTATTTTTCAGATTTGTAACACTGCCCCCCGCGAAGAATGCTCAAAGTTCCGACTGAGCATTAATCTCATACTCATCGAACTTATTGTTAACAACAAACATAAAATTTCTAGTTAGTATTTGTGTTGTATTCGTTCTCCATTTTCCTTCAACTTTACGCTTGGTATTCTTTTGACACGTTGTCATTGGTGCTAAGCCTGTTTGTGAGTCTTTGCTTTTGCAAATTTACTCAGTTTCACTTGCGTTCGTTCTTTCAGAGAATATAGAGACATGAACCGCAATGGACTTGTAAAAATAACAATTGTGCACTTAACAGACGTGTCTTTTTCTTGGACACTGCTTACAACACTACCGACTTTGTTTGGTAATTGTAACGAGAGCAGGGTTACATTTTTTTTTTTTTTGAGCATTTTCCTGAAAAGACGATATTGATTGCTTCAGATTTGGTGGATGTTGTTGTAAATAAAAGAAACTTTGGTTTGATTTGTTGAGTGTAGTAGTTGAAATATAATAGAAAAAAGAAAGAGAGGCAAAAGAGAGAAAGAACAAAGAAAAAAGAAAACACAAAAAAAATAAAAATAGCGAACTGAGCATCTTTCTCACAACAGCATTCATAGGAGCACTTGTCACCGACCATCCTGATGTTCTTCTTGTCGTCTCACTATGTGCAATGGAACCATGGAACCAGGCTGTTGACGTGCTGTACCTAAGAAGCTTCTGTAAATAATCTTAAAAATTGTAATTAAAATATCTGGTGTTAAAAAAGTAAGGTTAGGTATCAGGAAATACTGTGTTAGTTTTTAACAAGCGCTAATCGGTCACGATGCACCACGGATTTACGACTAGTGACGGTACTGCGAATACGATACACGACATCTGTAATTTTCTCTAGAATATCGTACGGACCACCTCAGTTTGTCTGAGGTTTCGTCTGGTAGCTTGAGCATATTAGAAATGGACAAGTTCTGATAAGCTAGGGGCGATGTTGAAAAACAGAGTAACTCGGTCGACTGGTTGTCCAAAACTTCGGCGGGATGCAGGAATTATAGGGCTATTCGAACTTTCCACAAACTTGGTAGGTTGATAAGTATAGTCAGACTTAGCCAGTTCGGTGGAGAGACGAAAGAGGAGAACTGGTATAAGTCTTCGTCAGACGGAACGGAGGCTGCGTGCTCTTTCAGACCGGAAGGGACGGCATGGTCTGGGGAGCATTCCCATTTTCCACAAGTTTCTTCGTAAAAGAGAGTAGAAGAAGTAGGGTTGAACTTTTCCAGTTCGGCAAGAAAGAGGTAGGAGTGAGCTGGAACAAGTTCGGGTTGCGGAAGAATTGAGCTTTCCCAGATCGAAAGGAGAAAGGTAGGCATGATCTGGGCAGGGTTCAATTCTTCGGCGATGCTGGCGTGGAAAATGATGGAATTTGAGAGGTGTGGAGAGCTCGAATTGGGTTCTTGGCAGAAGTTCATGGACAACGGGTCTTCACAAAAAGGATTTCAACATTTGTTGCTATTAGAAAGGCGTTTTTGCTTGAAGCAGGGTTACAATTAAATTGCTGCAAGAAATCCATTCCTAGTGTACACGTGGATGTCGGCTACACAGACGGAGTGTTCGAAAGGAAGAAAAACGTGGTTACAAAAGACCTTTTTGAAAAAAAAAGAAAAAAAATCTTGTTTGGGGTCGGCAGATACAGTAATCGTTAGTGATGAGGGTGAAGCTATTTTTGATGAAAGACGGGCTGTGGTGCCTGTATCGATTTGGAAAACAAGCACCTTTTCTCCACTGACCAAAGCCCTATTTGGTCAGTTGTGGCTTATTTGCGAACTGTCCTTAAATAGAACGGCCTGCAAGGGGAGGAGGTTCAGCAGGGAGTGAAACGACAGCAGGTGAGGTGATAGTTTCGAGTGGTGGTGGGCTTGTAAGTTTTGAGCTGAAAAACAGATGGACCTTCAACGCTCGAGGTCCCTTTTCCGTTACCGGAACGTTTAATGCCACCCTATCCTCTTGGTGAACGAAAACTTCGCCATCGCTCCGAATGATAAATCTTAAAGTTCTGGACTGGTGGTGACGTATCGCCCAGTCGGTGACCTGGACCGTTGACTTCGGGATTGTAGGAACCTTGTCAACACAGTCGGTGGCCCGAATGGACCGTGGTGGAAGATCAAGCTCAGTTGGCCGTGCCAATTCAGCTCTGACATCTCGAGGAGGATCTTGGTTCGCTAAGGTAGGGGGTGCAGAAGAAGATGTAACCAGATTGGAGGATGCAGGAGGGCTAGTAACAAGATTGGGCCGTGAAGGAGGCTCGAATCTGGTTGTCTGGGCCCACTCAGTCTCGACATTTTGAGGAGGGTCCTGGTTTCCTAAGGTAGGGGACGTAGATCTATTATGAGCGAAATTTGAAGGAACCAAGGTGGGTTGCGACTGAGTGTGCATGACATTAGTTGAGCCGTCAACACTTTTAAGGTCCAATGGTTGCGCGAAGCTACTACAGGGCTGTAGGCCATCACTCGTGCTAGCACAAACTATTGGGGGTGGTGTAGGCAAATCTGCAAGGTGTGAGAAGTTATTTGCTTCCGGGCTCGCAGTAACTGGGTTGCTAGGCAATCTGCTGCTCTCTAGGAAAGCAATCCGCGGCAACAAGGTTTCGTTGATCAGCTTTTGTGTATCTTGATGCTGCTGTCTCATTTCTTGCAACTGCTCCATTATGATAGTCAGTGCTCTGCTAAGATCTGGAGCAGCACCAGATTCAGTATTAGAGGGATTGTTACTTCCCGTGCTAGACATTTTCGATTTATAAATAACAAGAAAAGAAAATATTTGTGGAGAGGTCTTATTTCAAAGACCGATCGGACCCCACACACCTGACACCAATGTTACAAAATTGGCCTTGGTAAAAATAAAATGGATTCAAAAAATGTAAAAAGAAGAGAAATAAGGCGTCCGAGAGGGATTTTTTAGAAGAGAAAGAAAAGTAGAAGAAATATGGGCCAAATTCTGAAAAAATGGGAAATAATGAAATAAAAGACAGTTTTACAATTTTATATAAAAAGTTCTGATATTTATTATACAAAAAAAAAAAAGAATTTACAAATTTAGGGTCTATTACTGAAGAGTAAAAAAAAAATCTAATTACAATGTAACACAAAAAAAAGTAAAATTTAAATGGTAATAATAAAAAAAAATTATCTAAAAAAAATTGTCTAAAAGAAAAAAAAGAATGGCTATGGTAATAAAGAAAGATGTCCGCAAGTGAAGTGAAGTAAACCAACTATCAACTGAGAGAAGTGAGTTAGGCTTACAACTGAATCTGGTTTAAACGGAAGTGAGGAAAATCAGATCGAAACTGAGTTTGACTCACTGAATCAAACTGAGTTTGGGGTAAGAAAAATTTACTAGTCGGCAACCCCGATAGTTTTTAATCAAAGTCAATTTTTCAAATCAGACCCTGTGGCAACACTTGTTGTTTTGACAGGTGTCTAACTAAATTGTACTTAGGTGAATCAAATGTAAACAAACGAAATGGAGATTTCGTTTGTTTCTTGATTAGATTAATTTAAATGTTTAAGGGTTCGCGCAATAAGTTTTTTAAATGAAATCGCGCCGCGAGTGAATTAGAATAAGAAATAAAAGAAAAAAAAATATATGTGTACAGAAAAATAATAAAAAAAAACAAGTGGAAAGTGAGAAAAAGAAAGTGCAGTGATATACTAGTATAGAGTTGTTATTGTGATTAAGAAAACAAAAAAAGAAAATGTGAGTGGAAGAAAACAAAAAAAAGGTTATGTTAAAAAATGTGTTAAAATAAAATGTGTGTAAAATTAAAGTGGTAAAAAAAGAAGGTAAGTAAATGTGAAAGTGATTAACTTAATTAAATCAGGTTAAATAAAGTTAAAAGTGTTAAAAAGGAGGAAAAAAAAAAAAAAAAAAAAAAAAAATTAGAATCAAGTACAGAAGAAAGAAAGAAAATAATGTGCAAGTGGAAGTGGGTGGAAATTTGAGAAAAGAATTAAAAAAAACGTACGTACCTGTGTTTTAAATGTAAAAAGTGTTATGAAAATAAGAAAATGATTGTGTTGAAAAAAAACTGTGTTAAAAGTTATGTACAAGAAAGTTAAATTAAACTTGAAAATAAAGATTTAAAATAAACTGGAGAAAATTTAAGAAAACACCTCGAGAGCAAATCACCAACTGAAACTGAAAACTAGACTGAACTTTTTTCTTTTTGTGTGTGCTTGTTTTTATAGTGTTTAGTGAAATTTCTCGAATCTTCTCTGGAAAGTCATTGTTACTTTCCAATATGAGAGAAGTTATTTTCTATCTCATATTGGAGTTTTAAAGAAGATTCGAGATCTTCGAAATTTTGTGTGTTGGTTGTGTGTATTTGTAATGTGTTGTGTTGTTGTTGTGAAAAAGAATTTGGATGTGTTCTTTGTTGTTTTTATTTTAAGTGTTTGTTTCTTGTGTTGTCCTTTATCCTTTTTTATTTTATTTATTTTATTCTTTATTTCATTTATTTTTCAGGATTCGGCTGTATTTTAATAGGGACTTCTGGTTTGGGCACCAATTCATAAAAAAATTTGGTGTTCAATCGGAAGTTTCTTTTATTTACAGCCAACAACAACAAGTTCATGCATTTAAAGTAACTTTTGTTTATTCAATTTTTTAATTAATTTTCTTGTCTTTTCAGGAAAAGTGTGAGGTAACAGGGTGGTGCAATGGTCCTGATTTAAAGGTAATTTCGTCTTAAAATAATTTTATTTAAATTTATTAATAAAGTTCTTTTTTATTTTTCAGATTTGTAACAGTATTTTATTATTTATTAAAAAATATTAGTAAAAATATATAAAAATGTCGTACGGAATTGGAGAAAACAAAAAAATGTATGTATGTTATGGTATGTTCTTTTTTTTTCTTCCTTTTTAAACATCCTCGGATATCTTTTATGGATTTTATTCATTTATTTAAATTCTATTTTTACGAATAATAATATGTGGGTGGTTTTTGTTTATTTTTTAAATTTTATTTAATCTGCTTTTAAATTTCTTTTTTTTTTTGCATTTTTTTCTTAAATATTTTTTTTTTAAATGATAAAATTATCAACTTCTTGCTTTTACATTTCTTGTATTTTTTTCTTAATTCTTTTAAGAACTAATTTTCAAGAAATTACAATGAAAACACGATTGATTTTTTTTATATTTGTTGACATTTGGTTGACTCATTGTATTTTTTACTTAAACTTAGTTTAAGCTCTGAAATTTGACCGCTTAAGTTTAGCTAAATTTAAACTCAGTTTAACACTTAAGCTTCAACTGTGAAAACGAAAAAAGTGATTAAACTCAGCTTAAGACTTAAGCTTCGCTTAAACTTCAACTGTGAAACTGGCTATAAGAGTTTTTCTAAAAATTAAACTTTTTTGTTGCTTTCTACTGCCAAGGAACGAAAAAAACAATATCTAACCATTGTTTTTCAGTACATATTTGGATTTCACATTAAAAAAATGTTAGCTATTTAATTTATTATTTCATTAATTTATTTCAAATTATCTCACTTTAAAAAAACCTCTTTAAGAACTTCATAAATTGCACGGGTTGTTTCCGGGATGATTGCAGGGACCGAAATTTTAAAACTATAACTCAAACTTGTAAATGTTTCACCAGTTACCAAAAATACAACGTTACAATCAATCTGAAATAGTTTTGTGTTGTTGTTTCACATGAAAAAAATGGAAAAAATGTTTGTAGTGTCGATGTAGCATAATAGTCCGTAGAATATATCAACGAGTGACAAAGCATCTTAATGTTTAATATGATTACATATGTTGTGTATATATGACGAATATAATATTAATTCGTATGCTATAGATATGAAATATGTATGTGGGTGTGTGAGGACATGTTACATTTTTTTTGTATCAAACTTTTGTTTATTTGTGTAATAAGAATAAGCTTGCACGGTTAAAAATTGGTAAATTTTATAAAATATTTACACCCAGTACTTTATAACGTACTTTTTATTAAAAAATTTTATCAAATTTATAAAATTTAAAAGTATAGATCTTTTTGACACAGAAAAAGTTCAATTTTTACTCATTTTATATATCAAAACAAAGTTAATAAGAATACTATATAGAATTTATAAGTTCATTTATCATTTTTATAAATCTGTACATATTAATAAACTTGAACTTATCAAATGTTTTAAAAACAACTGAAAATCTATTTTATAAATTCTTTTTATAATTTTAATCCTTTTTTGAGTATTGAGAGATCATTGTTTCCACGTAATGTCTACATAAAAGTGGAACATGTTCTTACTTGTTATTTTCAACTGTTGAAAGAAAAAATTCAGTAGAACAAAGAAAAATTGTTGTTTTATATGTATATTTAATATATTTTGTATTCAAGAAATCATTTTTTTGTTTTTTTTTTTTAAATTTCAATATGATTTGCATGTTATTCTATGACTGAAATTAGTACGTATACTTTGTTTGTACACTCAAAAAAATTTGTTCATAATTATTCATCACTTTCAATCATTAAAACAAAATCATTGACTTAATGAGAAAATTCATTATGTGAATTAAAAACTTCATCATTTAAATCTACAACAATAAACTAGATTCATCAAAACAATGAAATCTAAATCATCAGGTTTTTTCATCACCTTTTTTAAACTTTTCTATGATTGATGTATGTTTTTGGATATTGATACTGTTCCTATACGTATAAGCCTAGAAAAGTGAAAGTATTCATAACTTTTATTATTTCAGATACCTCACTTATAAAAATCAAAAACAATTTCTTAACAAAATAAAAAAACAACAAATATTTAACGGTATGCTCAGTCTTTGAAAAAAACATAATTAATTAACATTTCATTGCTATTTTTTCTGCGAGAATTTTTTTTATATTTAAAATTAAAAAAAAAATTTTAAATTTATAAATGAACAAATATATATTAAAAAGAAATATATATAGCAAATACCAAGAGTAAAATAATACATCAGATTTGATATAAATATCCCAAAACTGTAGTCTTGATTGCACTTTATGTATTTCAAAGACTTTGTTCGGGGATTACAATACTTTGCATACTGATTGATAAATTGATATATCAATTTTTATATTAATAAGTAATTTTACCAGGTCAGTATCTTTTTGGGTCACAAAGGATTGAATATGCTTTGTTTTATTTGTCAAGTCGTATTCAATAATATTACAGATCTAATTCAACACCTTAAGAAAATTCATGAGTTGAAATCAAACGATTCATTTCGGTGTTACAGCTGTTCTCAGCTTTTTAAAAACATATCAAGCTACAAAAAACACATCTTACGAAAACATGCAAATGACAAGGATCCTCATACGAGCATAAATAATAATGATAACGTTAATCTTCAAGATACTAATTTAAGCATAAAAAACAATAGCTTAGAAAATAATGAAACGATAAAAGATGATTTTGATATAATTTTTACAGAAAGTGTTGGTAATACTTCGAATATAAATCAACTTATTGAAATAAAGGACAAAGAAATTTAAACAACAGTAATAGAAATCAAAATACTTTTAATTTTATTGAGTCCTTGGAAATTTTGTCAAAAAATTCACTAGAATTTTTAGTAACTTTACATTCTAAACATAATTTCTCAAGGAAAGATGTTTATGAAGTTAAGCATATTGCTATGAAATTATTAATCCAACCTTTGCATTTGTTAGAAATTTTTAAAAATTTTGCAAACATTAAAATTCATGAAAATAATAGTTTGCAGAATCAAATGTTAAACATAATAAGTGAATGTGAAAACCTCTTTAGCTCTTGTTGTTCTGAGTATGTATCTGTTAACTCAGCAATTAAAAGTGAGCGGATATAATATGGAAGATGTGAATTCGATATCAATTCAAAAAGGTATTTGAGAAAGATGATATGCTTTGTGATATGATAGTGCATATGGACTCATTACAAAAAAATGAAAAATTCATAAATATAATCCATGGTCCTTTATGGAAAAAGAAATGTGCTCCTCATCCTGCAAAATTATTGATTCCATATTTTATTTACTGCGACGACTTAGAAATTAACAACCCTTTAGGTTCACATTCTTCTACACATTCAATCTGCAATTTTTACTATTCATTTCCTTGCTTGCCTGTAGGAGACACAAAACTGAATAATATTTTTCTAGCTGCTGTAATTAAGTCTCAAGATTTAAAAAAACATGGAAATGAAAAATGTTTAAAATATTTAATAAATGAAATTATTTTTCCTGAGGAACATGGTATTGAAATTGTAACCTCAAAAGGTATATCGTATATACCAAGTACATTTTATTGTAGCGCTCATTCTTGGAGATAGTTTAGCTCTTAACTCAGTACTAGGTTTTAATAAATCTTTTAATGGAACTTTCTGCAGATTTTGTAAAATTGATAAGAATTCAAGTCAAAAAGCTTCTACTGAGATATTAAATTTAATGAGAAATTGTAACAACTATGAAATAGATGTGAAAAAATACTGCCATCAGACGATTGGTACCGTTGAAGAATGTGTTTTCAACAGAATTCCGTCGTTTCATGTTACTGATAATTTCGCCGCAGATGCAATGCACGATGTTTTCGAAGGAATCTGCCACTATGATTTATGTTCCATTAGTTCTTAGTTCTTACTTCAAAGTTCAAACAGTGCAGACGTGTTTTGCGTTTTATTTTGTCTTTTACCTGCTAAATTAATAAATTATTAAAATATTAAAATATTAAAATTTCAAAATTTCAAAATTTCAAATTATTTTGTGATATCTGCACATTTAATTTTTAACTTACTAGTGTCGTTAACACCATAAAACAAAGTTCGATAAAGTTCATTGTACCATTCTATATATTATATTAAATTGCTAACATAATCAGTTTATATAAAATCGGGGAAGTGCAGTGATCTTTAAATTTTGATTACATATATTATAGTATTTGCAATAATTCAACAATAAGTAATTTAAATTAATAAAATAAAATTCATTATAAGCAATAAAAAAAAAAAAAAAAAAAAAAAAAAAAACTAACCCATTAACGTGTGACTGTATCTAATTACTTGCAATCAAAAAATATTAATAAAATCTTACCAAGTGCAATGGCTAAACAATATAAATGTGATATTAGTACATGCCATATTCAGGATATCATGCTTATTTGCAAAGGCTTTTGTAAAAGGAAAATCCATGGTGTATGCTTGAATGCCCCCGTAACTGGTATACGTTTTTCCTGTCTCAGTATTTCGTCTGCGAACAACGCCAAGACTATTATAACTTACTTCGTATATTGGAAGATAATTTGGTGCAAGAATTTAATAAAACTAGTGATATCAGCCTCGAATTTCAATCGACAGCTACTAATGTAATAAGCCAAAACTCTTCGAATTTTAACGAAATGGCTAAAAATTATGACACCCTGTACACATCAGTAACAACACTTTTAACTCAATATAATAAAAATTTCGAAAGAATTTTTAAGCAGAAGTTTGAGTATCTGAAAGAAGAATTATTTGCATCCATTAAGTGTTCCGTTGCCGATATTGTAAATGACTGACCTGTACATAAAAACGGCAATTGCAATGACACTTCAACAGCTTCGGAGCTTACAAATTTGACGAAGGTTTCTATCGAAAATTTCAATAACATTTCTGTTAAACTGGATAATTTAATATCTACTTCCATCGAGATTCTGGATGATGCGCAGCTTTCAAAAACTCAACTTCAAGACCTTCAATGTAATATTAAATACAATAACAACAGGACCCTAAATGACAGCATCTGCGAAGCCTTCAGCAAACTGAACGAACTATCAACAAGAGATTCACCTACAAAGACGCCTGATAACGTACGTGCAACGGACGAACAGTCTAATATCCCGAATAATCACTTCTGTGAGACATTGGATAAACATATCGAGCAGGCCACAGAATACTTATCAGATAAAACACTTGACGACGCACCTTTGGCGGACATTGTAAAAACTATACAATCAGTTCCAACTTCACCAACTCCATCCAAGAAAGAAAATATCTCAAATAAACGTACTCCACCCATATCTCAACAATTACCTTTGAGTTCAAAACCTTCCTACAAAGTATATATTTCTAATCTTTCCCCCAATACAACTACTTTGAGTTTAGAAAAATACATCAAGCGTAAATTTAGTTGCAATAAAGTTAGCTGCATGTTAATAACACCCTCGTATTTAAAATATAAACCAAAATACCTATCTTTTAAAGTTAGCTTACCTGACTCTTTGATAAGCGAGGTTAAAAATACGGAAAAGTGGAAAAAAGGAACAATAACAAAAGACTTTTCGGACAAAATTGAATCTGCAACTTCTCGTCTCTCATCACATAAGTCCGATAGCAATAACCACATTAAGACCAATAACATCAAAAACTCCAAAAACATAAAAAAAAATAACAACAACAATAATAGTAAGGTGAAAAGGGGGAATAAGGTAAGTCGAAGCAATAAAAGCAATAAGTACCCTAATTTCGTTTACAGGGAAACCATTAATTCCTCTCCCAGCCAAGAAGCTACGGTTTCTCCTTCTCATCCTTACTTTTATCCAAATCCGTTATCATCACAGCCTAATCACAACCAACCGTCGCCTCCTAGCCTCCTTTCCCTTAATCTTCGTCGCCCTCCTCTCTCACCAACATCAACTTTAACTCAACAACCCCCTACACACTTACAAACATCCTCACTTGACCCTCTCGCCTCAGCATTTGACCCCTTACTCCCACCAGTCGTAGCTTTGACAAAAAAATTCGCTTGTGTTGAGGAAGGTAGGTATGTTTTAGCACGCCTTAGGGACCCCAAAGTCTTAGAAAACGTAAGGCTTTACCTTGCGTATCGACTAAACAACCAAGCATTGAATAGGGTCAACTCCATAAGAGATCTAGGAGTTCATTTTGATGAAAAATTGACCTTTAAAATCCATTTTAACAACATCATTAATAAAGCTAATGCTATGCTGGGCTTAATTAAGAGATGGTCAAAAGAGTTTGATGACCCTTACATTACAAAATCATTATACACTAGCCTTGTTCGCCCGCATCTGGAGTACGCTAGCCAAGTATGGTCGCCTCATTATGAAGCACACTTACATAGGATTGAAGCTATTGAAAAAAAATTTATAAGGTTCGCTCTTCGTAACCTTCCCTGGTCTAACTCATTAAATCTCCCTTCGTATCAAAGTAGACTTAATCTAATCAACCTGGTCTCCTTGAAAAATAGACGTGAACTTGCAGTCTCAATTTTCATCATTCAAGTTGTAAATGGCGGCATCATTTCAAAATTCATTCGCGACAAGGTTACTCTCAACTTTTCTACACGACTGCGTAGGACTAACCTTTTTAATGTCGCTTATCATAGAACAACTTATGGCAAATTCGAACCAATTAATAGAATGATCATGTCTGCAAACAAACACCAAGATTTAATAAACTTTCACCTTAATGATTCCACAAGATCCTTAAGGAATAAAATTTTATTTAAAATGACTACTTTGAGCTTAAATATTGTAATTCAATAATATAGTTATTTTTTTGTTGTTTTTAAAATGACTACTTTAAGCTTAAATATTGTAATTCAATAATATAATTATTTTTCTTTTTTTTTAGTTGTTTGATTTTTTTAAAATTAAATTTTGTAAATTTGTATTGTAATTTTGTAAAATTGAAATTGTATAATGTTTGAGTTAAACAAATAAATAAATAAATAAATAAATTATACTACCTATATTTTATTCAAAATAAGAATTATTCCACATTAAACGAATTAAATAAAAGAAAACAAACATTTGAATATGGTCCAATAGAAATTGGAAATATGTCATCAGAAATAACATTAGGACATTTAAACAAAAATCACCTAAAAATCTCTGCTAAAGAAATCCTCACTTTTACAATTATTTTGCCGCTGATGATTGGTGACCTTATTCCATCAGACGATGAAGTTTGGAGCTTTTTATTGATACTTATCGAAATAATTGATTTGCTTATGTCTTTCGAAGTAGGGCCTTCCTTACTTTCTACTTTGAGAAGTAAAATTGAAATTCATAATAAACAATACATTGCTCTTTTCAACGATTATTAAAAGCCAAAATTTCACATACTTACTCATTACCCCAGAGTTCTACAAAATTGTGGTCCAATAAGAAAATTCTGGAGTTTTCAATTTGAATCAAAACACAGAAATTTCAAATTGTATTCACATGCAATAACATCACGTCGAAATATTTGTCTCTCATTAGCCAAAAAATTTCAACTTAATTTGGCTTATTACTTACTAGATAGTACGAAAAATTTATTGAAACATTATTTATTAAAAAACGACGAAATCAAATGCAATTTAGCAAAACTGGTGAGTGCTAAATTAAAAATAAAGGAACATGATTTAAAATTTTATGAACAGATTGAATATATTGGAATAAAATACAAAAAATATTATTATGTAGCAAAATTTTCCAATGACTACAAAATTTACGTTATCATTAATATTGTTGCTCATGCTCATAACGAGTCTGTTTTATTATTTTGTCAAGAAATTAAAAAAACATTGTTCTGTCCTCATTACCTTGCATTTGAATTTTGATCCCGCCATTTCAGGAGAGTATTTTATTTTAGATTTCGAAGATTTAATTGGTCCACCTGTTAATTTAATTAAAACTGCAAGAGGAAGATTAATGATCAGAATTAAAGAATATAATTTATCCTTCTAGACAATAAAATCAATTTTAATAATAATGGACCTTAATCAAGATAGTGTATACTTCAACACTGATAATCCAAATGCCTCGAATTGCCTTAATGAAAATAATAGACATACTATACTTTTAAATCTTGACGAAATTCAGTCAACGACTTTTACACCAATAGAATTATCGTACAACGAACCATTAACTGTTGCCGAAACTGAGCTCAAAACTTTATTGGTAAAATGGAATTTAGAACATATGTTTGATCACTTAAGAGGTAATTTTTAAATACAAATAAAATGAGAAATTTAATTTATTTTTTCTATGTAATTTTCTATTAAATTTTATATGTACATATAAATATATTAAAGTATACATATAATTCTTATTTCAAACGAAAAAATAACAATCGACGTATTAAAAATAATCAAATCAAAACATGTGAAAGAACTGTTAAAAAATTTCAAAATGGGAGACAGAGTTTTATTTGAATTTCATTTAGAAAATTGGCGAGAAGAACAAGATATGCCTATGAATTTTTCATATTTATCTCAGTATTTAAAGAAAAATGCATTACCTCTATCGCCTATTAAAAACACAAGATCTTTAATAAGATCAAATTCAAATCGTTCTTCTCCATACACAACAAGAGATACTGCGTCTCCTGAACTAGGAGAAACTAAATTCATTAAATTAAATGATATTTTAAATCTAAGTCGAAAAGGCACACTAATAAAAAAATATTATGAATCAAATTTAAAATTAGATGAAGAACAACGAAATTTACTGATAAGTATAATAGCAAGCCATTTTGAAAACGATAACTTAAGGTACTCGTCCACGATGCAATTTTTCTTGCGCGAAATATATCTTGCACGAATTATATTATTAATGTTTTCACTTAATAAAGGAAAACAAAAATAATTCAAAGTTATTTTAAATAAAACACCGAGATTTTATTTTGAAATAAAAAGACTTTATTTTATTTAATAAATGTGAATCTTCAGATTCACAACGGAGGTAACCGTTCACTTTAGTGTACAAATTATAACTCAACTTATTCTAAAACTTAATGTTTAATGAAACCTCGGTTTCGTACATATTATCTTAAAAGTATCGTGAGAAAATTACTTAACTCTAAACATCTGTTTTATGTTATTTTCTACTTGATACTTGTTACTTGCTACATACCTTCTATGATCACTAGGATAGTAAAAAGGATATCTCTTGACATATTTATGTATCCTTTTTACTTGCCTTTCCACTTAGTTATTTCTCACGATCATTGAGATGGTAATAAAGGATATATTTATGTATTCGTTTACTTTATTTTCTATTTCCCACGATTGTTTTAAGAAGTAAAGAATATTCATTGACATATTTATGTATCCTTTATTTTGTTGTTTTTGTGATCATACAAGTATTGTAACTTTATGAGTTCTATTATGGGTAAATTGATTTTATGAGTTCCAAGAATTCGGGACTCTTCGTATTTTCATCTTTATTGTTACAATATGTAACTCCTCCCTCCTTTGTATTTTGATTCTCCTGAGTCCTGTTAAGGATTTTAATTTTAAATTTCTTTTGTTTAAAAATAATATATTTTAAAACAATAAAAATGACAATTATCGTTACAATTATAGATATACTTATAAAATGGTTAACTTTCTTATGATACTTAAGTTTCTCTATATGTTTTAAATTACTTTGTGTTTCGATCACAATCTCATCAAAAGTTAAACTATTATTATTATAAGTTTCATTAAAATGTGGTAATATAAATTTTTCAATTATTTATATTTCACGATTTTCATATGTTTTATTATTTATAAGAAGTAAACAATTATGAAAATTAATAAAAAAATTTCCATTTAAATTGAATTTTCTCTCGTCGCAATTACTTTCGATTTTGATATTTTTAGAATTTTCTAAAATTATGGTGCTATCTTCTATTTCTAAGATTTTGATCTTTTTATAATTAATGAGCTTACAATTGTTTAAAAATATACAATGGTTAATTAAAGACAGTTCTTTAAAATATTTTTCGTTATGAAATTTATAATATGTGCCATTTAATTTTAAAGAGTATTTTTGTACATCGTTAATTTTCTTCATGTTTAAATTTACTATAGGCAGTATCAGTTTCTTGTTCAATTTTATGTAATTTATTGGTATTTTAATCGCAAAAATAATTTTTCTATCGTTGTATTTTGCGACACCTAACTGTAAATGATTTAATTTTTTAAAATCTATATTATATTTTTGGATTTCTTCGCTCGTTAAAATACTAGGATTTATTAAATTAAGTCTAGCAGAAGCTATATTTTCTTAAATATGTTCTACCTTATTCTTGATAATATTTAATTTAATCATATTTTCGATAATTATTAGGCTTTTGTAGTTTTCGTATTGTAAGTTAGTTAGAGAGTCAAATCTCTTTAGGGTTTCATTTCTTTCGTATTCTATACTGGTTTTTATTCGTTCGATTGATTTTTGAAATTCGTTGTTTATTTTAATTTGTTGGCTTATATTGTTAATAATTTCGTGATTATTTGAATCAATGATTGAAAGGTGGTCTTCGATTTGTTTTCTGTCGTTGTCGCCCATAGTTCCGTATAACCAATTCATTACTATTCCAATGCCGTTAATAAGTCCTCTTTTATGTCGATTAGGGATAATTGTGTGTATTTTATTTTTAATAGTTTCGATTTCGTTAAAAATGTAATTATTGTGTCGAATTATTGGTAAGTTAGAAAGAGTAGAGTTCATTTCTTGTACAAGACTTAGTACTTCATTTGGATCAATAATATGTAAAATAATATTAAAATCTTTAGGTAATTCTACTTCGTCAGTTTTGATTATGATGACGCCGAACTGGCTGTCAATCTTCTGCACGATTAGGGTCGTTTGGGATGGCACTATTAGCATCGTCATCGATATCCATGTTACTAGTAGAGTCCGCAGTATTCGGTGTTTCGGCTGAAAATTTTAAAGGTCGTTTAATATTACATAAATCAATATTTTTGAGAGGCAATTTAGCAAATTTTGGTTGTTCTTTATGTCTTACAGACTTGTAGTTTTTAACGTAACCTACTTCCCGATTTTCAGTATATTCTTCTCTCTTTAAATTATGTTTTTCTAACCATTTTCTTTTTGAATCTTTAATGTTTTTTATAAGGTTTGTAATTGGAATTTCCTTATTTTGTGCCTTTTGTGGGGTAGTTTTAATGGTAGAATGAAAAGTGTTGTTATAAATTGTAATTGCTGTTATTATTTGAATTCTTATGGGATTGGGTTTTTCTAAATTGAGGGATCTAATTTTTTCTGTAATAGTATTATGGAATCTCTCTACAGCTGAGTTCCCTGTATGGCTATTTGGTTTGGTCGAATGACATTTTATATTTTCTTTATTAAGAAAATCTTTTACATCTTTTCTGAACTCGTTATCAAAAATAAACAATTCAGGTTTTCCTTTTATAGAAATAAAAAGTTTAATTTTTTCAATTAAAGTTGTGTGATGTCTATTTTCAAGATAGAAACTAACTACGTGTTTTGTGAGTTTATCGATAAAATTAATAAAGGAATGTTTAGAATTTACGTAAGTGTCAACATGAACAAGTTGATTAATTCTTTCAGGGGTTAAAGTTTCATTGAATTTATTTTTAATAGGTTTTCTGTCATATTTAGCTCGATTACAGATATCACAATTATTTATAATTTTATGTATTTTGTCTCTAAGTTTAGGGTGATATATTCTATTTTTAATATCTTCATATGTAGCAATTATACCTGAATGACCGGATTCATTCTTATGGAATAAGACAATTTGTTTCTTTAAATTTTCTTCATCTTCGATATCTTGGGCAAAATGTGTGCATTTCACAAATTTTATTTGATTGGTATCGAAGAGTTCTACAATTTTATTTTGTAAAATGTTGTAAGTATGATCATCTAAGTGGGAAAAAATATCAGTTTTTTGATTTATGTACTTTTTTAAGATTTTATTAACACTTCCATTGTACAAGTCTTCTCTGGAATTGTATATTCTATTATGCTTAAATACGTTTTCAAATTCTACAGTTTTTGTTTCACAAAGAATAATTTGTCATTTAAAACGGTTCACTACGGTATCAAGAAGGATGGGTATATGATCATTTAAATTTTCTTCTTGAGAATGAACGGTTTGCATATCAACTGATTCGTTTGCATTGATTTCGAATAAGTTTTCGTTGAAAAGTTTTTTAAAAGAGGTTTTAAAAGACTCAATTCGATTTATTTCGTTTGTTTCGTGATTAATTCTACTTAAAAAGTCTGCTACTTTGTTATCTTTTCCTTTTATGTAATCAATATTTATGTTATATTCTCCTAAAGAGATTAACCACCTTTGGAGCCTTGGATTGATATCTTTACCTACATGTTTTATATGAAGCCATTTAATTGGTTGATGATCTGTTTGCAGATCAAACTCTTTCCCATATAAGTAAGGCCTAAAATATTTAACAGCCCATACGATTGCTAATAACTCCTTCTCTATTGTCGAATAGTTTTTCTCGTGATCATTCAAAGTACGAGAAGCATAACAAATAGGGTGTCGTTCTTGAGTAAGAACGGCTCCTATCGCAACTATCGTTACTAGCATCCGGGGTTTACTTTAGCATTCTTTTTTAAATATTTTGTCATAGGGAGTGCAACTTTTGAGTAATCTTTTATAAATTTTCTATAGTACCCTGTGGTACCTAGGAAAGATTTTATTTGTTTTTTCGTTTTAGGTAATTTCAAATCCTGAATAATTTTTATTTTTTTTGGATTTGGTTTTATGCCGTCAGGAGTTAAAATGTGACCCAAAAATTCGGTTTCTTTAGATAAAAAGTTGCATTTATCTATTTGTATTTTTAAACCTGCTTCTTTTAATTTTATAAATATCTTTTTCAGATTTGTTATGTGTTCTTCTAGCGATGTACTGAAAATTAGTATATCATCTAGATATACTACTCAAATTTTATTTATATATTCTTTTAAAATATAATTCATCAGCCTTTGAAATGTGGCTGGTGCATTTTTCAATCCAAATGGCATACGAATGAATTCGTAATGTCCAAAAGGGGTGGAAAATGCTGTTTTCTTTCTATCTTTCTCTGCTACTAAGATTTGATGAAAACCTTTCGCCAAATCTAAAGTGGTGAAATATTGAGATTTACCTAATTTATCTAATAAGTTTTCTATATTTGGAATAGGAAATTTGTCATTTATTGTAATCTCGTTTAATTTCCTATAATCAATGACAATTCGCCATTTTGCTTTACCCGAATTGTCAACCTTTTTGGGCACTATCCAAACAGGGGAGTTATAAGGAGATATGCTTTCCCTTATTATACCCTGTTTTAACATATCTTGAATTTGATTCTCAATCTCCTTTTCATGTACTTGGGGATACCTATATGCTTTACAATAAATAGGGTTTTCATTAGTTGTATAAATTTCGTGTTCTATTTCGTGAGTGAAGGTCAAATTTTCACCTTCTATATAGAATAAATCTTCGAATTTATTAATTAAATTTTTTAATAACACTTTTTCTTCTTTATTCAAATGGCAAATATCGAAATTACTTAGAATTTCTTTTTAAAGAGGTTCTATATTACAAATTTCATTTATTGCAATGGGATAATCAAATTCTACAAAAGGTATTACATTTTTATTCAATATTATAATATGCTTATTCTCTAAATCAATTTTGGACTTAAATGGTATAAGAACATTTTGTCCGATAATCGCGTCGAATTTTCGACCCGTTAAATTAACAATTTTCCAAGAAATGGTTCCTTGGGAACCAAATTCTTGCGGAAAAGGGGTAACTAATTTATTCGTTATCCTATTTATTCCGTTAATCGTTGTAAAAAGTAGTGGTTTTTCAAGTTTTTCTTCAGAAATACCTTTAATTGTGTCTGAGTTCATAATACTAGTTTCTGAACCAGTATCTATTAAACATTTTAATGTTTGATCATTTATTGTGATTTCGATGATTGGTAGTTTATTTTCCGAGGCTCTTCTGTAAAATTTACGTCACTTTTCTGAATATTTTCGACTTCCATTGGTTCAACAGTATTTCTTTTAAACTGATAAGAGCTTTGTCTTTGTGGAAAATTATTATTTGTATTGTTAAAATTATTTCTAAATTGTCCTGAGTTTTGTCTGTACTGTATACTTTATTATGTTGAAAGTTATCATATTGTCTTGGAAAATATTTAAGATTACTGTATTGACTTGGATTGTCGTGTATTTTCATTCTATTATGGTTATTTTTAAATAATTTGTCGTAAGACATTTGATTCGGTTTTTTAATATTATTGTCTGTTTTTCCATGAAAATATGATTTTTAATGACTTCGAGCTACCGCTCTTTCATCATTTAATAATTTTAAATTTGAAAATTTATTATAAATTTCTATAAGGGTTGCATCGGCAGGGATATGTCCACGAACTAAATTGTCTATTTTTTCGATCAAAATACCAATAAGATATTTATCATTATTTTCAGGGGAATAAATTGTAAAATTATTATCGTCAAAATCGTATAATTCATTTCAACGGTAATTAACATCTCTTACAATACTAAAAAGTTCTCTTAAATTATTTACCTTTGTGTTTCTGCAACGATTGATGAGTTCTGCGTAGTCCTCTCGTGGTCTGAAGTGGAGTTTTAGCTCAGCTTTCACAGATTCCCACGTTAAACTACTTCCTAAGCGTTGTATGCACTTTTTTGCTTCTCCTTGGATTTTATCGTTGAACACTATTTGTATGGCGTAGAGAAAAAGTCCTTGGTTGTTATTACATAGCAGAGTTGCGTTTTCCACCGATTTTGTGAACTCGCCAAGTGTATAATCATCTCGACCATTGAAAACTTTAAGGTGTCTAAAATGATTTAAAACTTGCTCTGGTGTCAAAGTGAACAAAAGTGGAGCACCTTGATGTGTGATATGTTGTTCTTCTTGTTGCAGTTGCTGTTGTTGTTGTTGCATTTGCTGTTGTTGTTGCAGTTGTTGTTGTTGCAGTTGTTGTTGTTGCAGCTGCCATTGTTGTAGCGATTCTCGTTGTTGTTGAATTACTTGATTCTGTTCAGTAATTTGGTTTTGTAATTGTTGCATCTGTCCTTGATGAACTTCTTGCATATTCTGGATTGCTTCCGTTAATTGTTTCATTTCCTCCGCAGTTGTCATTTTATATTCCTGTGCTCTTTCTCTATTTGTGTCAAAGATTTTATTTCTTTCGCTTTTCATACAAGCAAAACTTTCCACTGTTTTCCACCTATATGCACATATATTTTATATATGTATAGTATATGTATAACTTTATTATTATTATTTTCACTATTATTATTATTACTATTTTTTTCTTTTTCACTATTATATTTTTATTTTATAAATTTTGATTTATTTATTTATTTATTATTTTACTATTATACTATTTAGCACAATACTGTTCATATATTGTATAGCTATAAACTCTTTTAAATTTTTTTTTATTTATTTAAATTATATAAAAAAAAAATTTATATGAATTGGAAAAAACCCGAGCTTTGTATCTACGCAGAAACTGATTTTTAGTCCCGCTACGTTAACCACTCGAATTGAACAAAAAAAAAAACCTATAGGTTTTCGTTTCACTGGATACTAACTCTTGGGAGAAGTATCCTAACGACTGCGCCAATTATATTATTAATGTTTTCACTTAATAAAGGAAAACAAAAATAATTCAAAGTTATTTTAAATAAAACACCGAGATTTTATTTTGAAATAAAAAGACTTTATTTTATTTAATAAATGTGAATCTTCAGATTCACAACGGAGGTAACCGTTCACTTTAGTGTACAAATTATAACTCAACTTATTCTAAAACTTAATGTTTAATGAAACCTCGGTTTCGTACATATTATCTTAAAAGTATCGTGAGAAAATTACTTAACTCTAAACATCTGTTTTATGTTATTTTCTACTTGATACTTGTTACTTGCTACATACCTTCTATGATCACTAGGATAGTAAAAAGGATATCTCTTGACATATTTATGTATCCTTTTTACTTGCCTTTCCACTTAGTTATTTCTCACGATCATTGAGATGGTAATAAAGGATATATTTATGTATTCGTTTACTTTATTTTCTATTTCCCACGATTGTTTTAAGAAGTAAAGAATATTCATTGACATATTTATGTATCCTTTATTTTGTTGTTTTTGTGATCATACAAGTATTGTAACTTTATGAGTTCTATTATGGGTTAATTGATTTTATGAGTTCCAAGAATTCGGGACTCTTCGTATTTTCATCTTTATTGTTACAATATGTAACTCACGCGAGAAAACTTGCGTACTCTCTACACAACAGCAAGAATTGCACGAAAAATGTGCAATATTTCTTTCACGCAAGAAAAAAATATTGTTGCAAGAAATTTTTATTGCACCATTGCTTACACAGCAGTATGAAATTTTTCTTGCGTGAATATTAATTTTCTTGCACTGTCATTTTCAAATTGAAAAAAAGTTTAAGGTTTCGTAGCTAAAAATGTCATCGAAAAATAAAATTAAAGTAATTGCGATATTATTAACTTTATTAATTAACAGAAAAAAAAATAAAAGGAAAAAAAGAAAATTTTGGCTTAAACCCTGGATATTACGTAGAGAACAGAATAATTCTAACAAATTTTTAACTTGATTTTTATTCCAGTAGATTTTTGGTGATTCCATTTTAAACCCTAAAAATAATTATAAACATCTTTTTTATAATTAAAGAAGAATTAAATGATAAAAAAAAATGAATAAACGTACCAAATCTAGTTTACTTCTTCAATCACAAATAAATAATGACAATCAGCTGAGCCTATTGCAATATATCTTGCGTGAAATATTTCATGATCGAATTCTCAAATATTTCTTGCATGAAATATTGCGCTGATTAGTGTTTACACTACGCAATAATTTCATGTTGCGTGCAAGTAAAATATTTCTCAAAGATGGCGTTTTCTCTGCAATATTACATCTTGCTTAATAGTTTACACAGTGCAATGTCCATTTCATGCAATTTTATCATGTTGCGCGCAAGAAAAATTGCATCGTGGACGAGTACCTTTACATCTTTCCCTCGCAACAAGTTATATACTGGAAAAAGAAATAATTGATGCTTTTCCAAATGAAAAAAGTGAATACTACCGTGTTGGTAAAAGAGGAAAAATTTATATTAAATATTGTAACTTAAAACGAAACCTGAAAAATTTATCAAAACAACCATTGCAAGTAATCGATAAGGACAACGATGGTTTTGAAGGCAAAAAAAAAGAAATTGGTAAGTGAGTTATGTTATATAAAAGATATTCGGTCTTAAAGAGACAGACGCCACACTATTGATGGTGATAATAGTGATAAAATCAAACCAATAACTTATAAGATACAAAAAAGGCTTCCACATTTTCTGTAAACCACTCTCCAACTCTGTGTAGTGTATGTCTCACTTAGATCAAACAGTATTTATGCAATACTACAATAAAATTTTATATAATTCTATAATTTCCAACATTTCTAGCTCCAGAGAAAGATGCTGAGCACTGCATTAGAAGCTTGAAATATGATAACTTGTCTTCGGAAGAATTTGACAGCTGCTGGCAAGCTTGCAGTCACTATAGAATTAATGAAATAATGGAAAAGATGACAAACATGAGAGAAATATTTAATAAGTGGCCTGAGTACAAAAGTCCAAAAGGCTTTCATTTGGTAAGAATCACTGCAAATTTCAATTACTTGTGTTATTTATTTACATTTTTTTATGCTACAGATTGATAAAGATTTCGCCGTTCTTTTTGAATCCAAAGATGGAATTTTGGAAAAATGGCAAACTGCTTCGCCAAAGATATATAAATTTTTAAATCAAAATAATCGCATCAAGGATCCATCTATAAAATCTATTCTGCAGTCCATAAAAAAAGAAGAAATTGAGTCAGGTATTGATTAAATATTTTAAAAATAGAGGAATATTTGAATAAGCTCTTCTTTTTTCCTAGGTTCAACTAGCTTTCTAGTTAAAACATTATGGTTACCTAACTCCGACAAATAAAATTGTTCAGAAGGACAACAATGGAAAAAAACATGTCAAAAAATATACAATAAAAGATTCTCAGGAATCATTTATTTTCATTGGTAAAACAAACCAGCAGTTGGAAAACCGCATAGAATTTCTGAAAACTCGATCAGAAAATATACAACCTTTGTTAGCACTTGGCGACGAAGATTTAAATAATTTTGTGAATTTCTGTTTCTTTAGATGATACGAAATTTGTTTTCAATAATTTTTTAAGAGCAATCGATATCCTTTAGCATGTACTCAAATTTGGACTTTTATAGAATCTTTTTTTTATAATATTACTAAAGGCAGTAGTAAAAAATCACCAAAATTTTGTATATTAATTTGAGTTTAGTATTCTACTTTATCATTTTCTAAATTTTTGAGGAAAATAAGCCGCTTCAGATAAAGTGACCAGAGCTGTAGGGATATTGTTTTAATGAAAGACCACTTTTCCTTGTTTTAATGAAAAATTCATTAAATGATGAACATATTCATCAAACTACGAATCAATGATCACTTTTCGTTATTTTAATGAAAATTTCATTAAATGATGAACATATTCATCAAACTATGAATCAATGAAAAATTTTCGTTATTTTAATAAAAATTTCATTAACTGATGAATGCAATCATTAAGTAATGAATTACAATTCATTCAGCTGACGAACCTCTTCATCAGACCAAAATTGATGTAATTTTTCATCAAGCTGACGAGCAGATTCAATAATATTATGTATATTTTTCTTTGAGTGTACGTGTAGATATGTATATATTTATTTCGTATTCCCTTCAGGAAATTTTTTTTAATTAGTAGGTATACTTCAATAGATATATATTTATTGTTCAGTGAAAGTGTTGAAAAGAATAACTAAATATAAAAAAAGTTTGTTTTTATAGGCAGCTTACCTCATATTGGTATTGGTTTTTATTATTTTATTACAAATACAATATACATTTTAATTTTTTTTAAATTAGGTACTTCATAATATTTTCTGCGTTACCTTCTGTTGTCTTCTGCGTCACCTGGAATGTCCTCATAAATTTTTATTGCTTATTGTAAAAAATCAATTAAATGGGTTTTCTATTGAATACTTCTTTAATATTAATAAGGTTGTGTACGAGTTTTTTGCGTTACCGCTTTTTTTTCGATAAATTTAAAAAATAAGGTCCAAAAAATATAAATGTGCCATATAGTTTCAAGAAAATATCTTTTACGTTTACGTTTACATTTTAATTTTTTTTAATTACTTCATAATATCTTTTGCGTTACCTTCTTTTGTCTTCTGCGTTACCTTTTTTAAATAGATAGATTTTGTAGAATACAGTTTTATTGTAATTGCATTTTCGTTTCTAGACAGAAACCTTCTATTCTCTCATCCTAAATCCGAAAACCCCATGTAAATCCGTTAACGTTTACTACCCTAAAACTCTTCCCAAAATTTCACTCTTACCTACAAAGTTATTTAGTCATGGGTTAGTAAGTGGATAAAAAGTATATAAAAAAAAGAATTGTGAAATAGTTGTGATGTTGATGAGATTCATGATAATGAATGATAATATAAAAAAAAATAGCAAGTTTTAGTTTTGCAACTTTTATAAAAAGAACAAATTTTGGTTTGGCCTCTCTAATTGAATTTTGCATATATGTAAAATCAACTTCTGTAAACATTTTCATTATATTTAATAATAAAATAAAATAATAAAAAAAAGATGTATTATGTATATTGTATGTTAAATAACAAAAAACAATTTTTTTTCGATTTTATAAAATATAGGGAAAAACATCATTCTAATAACAAAAAAAAGCTGTACAATCTTAAAATAGATTAAACAAAAATATTTTAAATTAATAACAAAAAATCTGTCTGATAAAAAGAAAAATTTGGAAATTAGAGGGTAGAAATATTCTCGGTACCTACTTAGCTCATCTTTTCGTTTATGTGGTGCTTTCATTACACTACACAGTATTATTTTGAACTTTGCAAACCAAAAAAACCGAAAGCAAAATGGTAAAAGTAAAAACCTGTACTAAGTATTTACCAATCACTTTTAAATGTTGACGTAACGTTCCATCCTCATTACATGTGTTTTTATACCGGCTAAAACGTTTTTATTTTTATTAGTGAATTTTAATTAGACGGTATTAAAAAGTTCAGTATAATATTCATTCAACGTATTAGAACTAATGAGGTACAGTAATATGTGGCCGGATCAGCTAGTTTTCCTATAAATAGTGAGGATGTTCGCGTTATTAAAGATTTTAATACAGTGCAAAATGAAATTGAAGTTTTGATCGATGAAAACGCCTTGGAGATAGAGATTGACTACAGAGGTGTACTGGAGAAACGATGTCACTGTTGCGTCACGACCAACTGAGGATACATCATACATCATGCTCAACCTCAGAAATATTAGGTAATACTCAACACAGTTAACGCAAACTCTTTAAAGAATATAAACACATGTTTTTTCTGGAACTATGTATTTATGCTCTTTTTGCATTAAAATTACCTACAGATAAAGGGCATCATTTTATCATGAATATTTTAAAACGTCAAAATATTGTACGCAAGAATGGTTTATGTTTAATTGTATTAAAAACAAACATTTTGTTAAGGCCTGATATGACAGCAACGCCTGTTGGTAGGCAAAAAAAAAATGGTAAAGATTCAAATAAGTCACAAGTTCTGGTAGTTAATGATCACAACAATAGAGATGTCATCAGTTTAACATCGCATTAGTACACTGAAAAAATTATGTTTCATAATATCAATGAAACCTATTCATCACATGGTTTTCATTGGTACAATGAAAAAATCATCTATACAATGAAAATTTGCATAAAGTTTTCTGTAAAATTGATTAACAATTTCATATTCTAATGAATTCACGTTCATTATTATTTTTCGAAGAAAACTTCAAACGGATATAGTCTTAATGACATAATTCACTAATTAATGACCATTGTTCATTTAGTTTTTTTTTACGAGTATATGAATTTGTCATACAAAGAATGCATACTATTCATTGTTTAATGAATTCTGCACATGGTAATTAGATTCTAGAAAAATCAAATTAGATTAGTGTTGGTAACTTTTATTTTTTGGTTTTCCCACTTTTCTCCTTTTTATAGTATTAAATTTCTCTTATTTTTCCCATACGACTTTTTTGAGTAAAACATTCACATAAGATTTCATGTTTTTTTAATACAAAGTAAAAAAAATCAAAATATTCATCACAAATAAAGTAAATGGAAATAATTCATGCACTTAAAAAAATTAAAAAACAAACATAACAAAACACAAAACAGATATGTAAATTAAATTCCTAAAACAATATCATCTACAGTTTTAGAATTAGGAACTATTTGTTTATTCAATGCAAGATTGTGTTCAGCAATGAACGAGGCTAACTTTATTTCAACAAATATAACTTTAGATTCATGCTGAGTAGTTTTATTAAAAACATTTGAAATTGAAGGACTACTTAAGAATAATTTTAGTGCTGGATGTGTTTATTACCTTTATGATATTTTTATATTTCACTTTTCTCACACTGAAAAGTAGCATTAGCATTTTTTTAAAAGTTTTCTTGGTTCTTTTATTTTCAGACATATAAAACACAAGTGCATTTTAATGCAATATCAGTGCCTTTTCTAGTTATTGACAGTTTATATTGACTTTTAAAAAATTCATGATATTTCCGACAATTTGTTCTAGATATGTAATTTTTTTGCCATTTTCCCATAACATTGATTTCAGATACAGAAATTTCCACGAAATGGGAAATTTCGTACGAATTACCAACACTGTGATCAAGTCGTGACGTGATTAGGGTTCTTTCTTGTTTCTAGAATTCTAGCCGGCAAACAAGAAGCAAGTGTTGTGTTAGTCAGGTCAGTTTCATTTCAGTATTGCATAGTAAACACCGTAAAGTGATAATATTATTAAATTAATGTAAAAGTGTAATGTGTATAATGTGTAATAAAGAGTAAAAGTGAGACTGTGAAATATTAATTTAAAATATTTAATCTGGAAAAAAATTAAATTTTTTATAAAATCAGGTTATCATAATTATAATGAATGTATCTATGTGTAATAATTCTGTGATTTTTTTTTCAAAACGATTTAACTTCTTTTTATTAATTTTTCAGAATAGTGATTTTTAAGGAATCTTGATATATTTTTTTTTTGTACTTAAGATGTTTTTCCAATTTTGGTTGTTAAGTCGTTTTGGAAAAAAAAACATAAAATTTTGAAAAAATGTTTTGTTTGAATAAAAATTAGATGTGGTTTATTTTATTCAAGAAATGACAATTTTCATTGACTTTATGAACACTAATCATCAATCATTGATATTATGAACGAATTTCATTGCACTATAAAAATTTGATGATCAGTGTACATAGTATCAATGAATAAATGAAATTTATTCATAATTTAACGAAGAATATGTTTAGGTTATGAATTTTCAATGTTCAGTGTTCATAGTATCAATTATTGTTTTATCAATTAATGAACGACTTTTATAGCACTATGGAAGTAATTATAATATCCACGAAAATCGTATATACATAAATTGATATAAAATATTCCGCTTAAGATATAACCTGAAAATACATTTGTTAAACTGAATTTCTAATTTACATATAAACTTTTCTAGATAATATACTTTCAAGTTGGACTAGTTAAACGCTATCGCAAAAGTCGAAAATAAGATCATTGACAGTAAGTTTTGAAATTTGGTCAATTTAATTAAAATTCTTAAATAAATATTTATAATTTTTTGGTTTTGGTTTATGAACACTAATCATCAATCATTGATATTATGAACAAATTTCATTGCACTATGAAAATTTGATAATTAGTTTTCATAATTTCAATGAAATTTGTTCATAATTTGATGAACAATATGGTTAGACTATGAATTTTCAATGATCAGTGTTCATAGTATCAAATAATGTTTCATCAATTAATGGACGACTTTTATAGCACTATGGAAGTATTCATAATATCTATGAAAATCGTTCATAAAATTTTAATTTACATATTATAAGAGCCCTTTTATGATTTTCGATCAAAATTCAATCGAATCGAATGAATATTCACAATATTTCGTGTAAAAAAAAATGCTAATAAAAAAAACAAATGCTAATATACGCTATTTAAAATATCTAATAATAATCTATTCTTTTTATTCTCTATTTAACAATTTCATTCAATCAGAAAAAAGATATCGAAATAATTTTCGGTAGCAATTGAATAAAACATTAAAAAGCATATATTACTAGATGTTTTAAATGAAATTCATTTATATGAAATATAATATATATATATGCATATTTTATATAACGTACACTCTAAAAAATTGGTGTAAATTTACTAGTTTAATAACAGTTAAATTCACTATTTTCATTGCAGCAATTTTACTTTAACTGTGTAAAATTTCTACAAAAAACATAAATTTACATTCGCATAGTGTATTTACTTTGTTTCCATGTAAATTTAAATTCGTTATGGAAAAATACTGTTTAGTTAAGTGAATTTGCTTCAAACATAGTAGAAGTATTTGAACAAACAGTAAAATAAAACGTGTTCAAACAGGTTTATGAATTTGCTTGCACACAGAGTAATTTTTACTGTGGGAAGCTGTAATTTCGCTTCTAGAAGTTGTAAAAAAATATTCAGGTAGTAAATTTTATAAAATCTAATGATTCATTTTCATTCTTCTTTGGTGCGTGGATAGTAAAGTTTTAATAAACAGTAGTGAAACTGAAATAAAAATAGTGAAAAATTAATACATATTCCGATAAATATTCAAAAAGGTGAATAAAATTATTTATTATTTATTTTAACAATATATTTTAAATTTACCCCCCAATTCTACATAAGAGTCTCTTATTTCTTTTACTTCTCTAAACTTTTTATCATAAGAGATTTATTAACAGAAATTGGTATTCTACATAGCAGACGTGTGGTGATAATAATGTGTAAGAGACTAAGAGGTTTTGAATTCACCAAAATCAGCTGATTATCATGACATTTGTTTGAATTTGAATGTACGAGTTTATGCCTGATTCGCTTTTAATACGGATTTTGGTTTACTCCCAATTTTATCTGCTATAAACTTGCTAATTCGGATTTTGGCTTAAGCCCAAATTATTGAAATGGTGAAAGTGAAGCTGTCACGTTCTTCTTCTTTTTTTTATGTGTAAGAAGAAGAATATGTATACTTTAAGTGTATAAAAGTATCAACGTTTGCATGTATTATTTTAATCCCAATTTACAGTTTATAGCGTACTCCCAATTTAATCCAAAATTCGGATTATTTTTGTTAAATAAAAATTTGAAATCATAGGTTACTAGATATTTTAAATGTTATTCATATAGCATAGTTTTTACTGATTTTTGATTAAACGGTTTTTAATTAACTTTAAACAGTATAACTCAACTTTTAAATAATTTGTGAAAAAAGAAAAAGTGAAAGATTTACATTTTTATTCCCGCGTATTTAGAAAATATATAATATATATAATATAAAATATAATACTATATTCATTTAAAATTAATAATAGTATTTCTTCCATTTTATTTATTATTTTTATATTATTATTTTTATTTTCTTTTATTAATTTTTTTTTTTTAATTTTTAATTTCTTCACTTTTTAAAAACTCCACTTCTACACAATAACAATAAGAGGACCTCACCAATGACCTGCTAAGTTAATAGACTTTCGAGGTTAGAAACGTCTCTTATCTTCTTATCCAGAATACCAAATTCTCTTAACTAAACTCACCACAATTTTTAAGAGATCAGCTGATTGGTGACATCTCTTACCTCTTACCTAGAATAGCAATTTCTGCTAAGTGTCTGCTAATTGCATTTAAGAGGCTAAGAGTCTCTTAGTCTCTTATGTAGAATTGGGGGGTTATTTTATTATATTTAAATATAATATATTTGAAATTATTCAAAATTGTTGCAGATTCTTCAACATTTTAATCATTTTGACCACTGTTGGGTACTGTAGATACCTATATTTTTATAGATTATATATTTTGATTTAAAATTTTTTTTTTTATAAAATTGAAATAGGTACTAAAATGTACATATGTGAAATATGTGAATTCATAACTACAAGTATATTGATATACAATAAACATCTATATTCCCATCACGATAAAAAAAATTCAAATATAAAGTGTTTGTGGCCGAATTGTTGTCAAATATTTTCTTGTTATAATTCATACAAAGTTCATTGGAATAGATATCATTCACTTGAAACAGAGAATACAAGCAATGAATCGAGCTCATTTAATTCACAATATGTGTGCTCTGTAACAAGTTGTAAATTCAAGACAGAACATTTCAAAACAACATCGTCACATTTGGTTCATCACATGAATTTTCATGTTCAAATTAAATGTCCTGCAAAAAATTGTCTTCAAAATTTTACAAATAAATTTACATTTCGAACACATTGTTTTCGTAAGCATAAAACTGAAGAATACTTTTATAAAAAAAATAGTTATACTTATTCAGTAAATGAAGTTGTATCTATTGATACACAAAACGTACTAGATTATAATATCCAAAATTCGAACTATAATATTTTTAAAAATTTGTTTGTCAAACTGAGAACAAAATATCGAGTCTCTGAAAATGCAAGTGAATTTTTGTGTAAAGAAATGCAAGAAATTTTAAAATTTAATGAAAACACGTTATTGGAAAATGTAAGACCATTTTTAAATGAAAAAATCTGTAGCTTGACTTACGAGCAATTTAAAAATGTTGTAAACTCCACAAGTCTTGAAAAGAATTTATTGACATTTGGTTCAAAATATAAAAGGTCAAAATTATTTCAAAAAGACCGTCATTTTGTAGCTCCAGTACAAATTAATTTGGGAGTGGATAACTACCACAGGCCTTGTTTTTATCATTATGTTCCTATTTTAAAAACATTTGAATGTCTAATGTCAGACAAAATGTTTTTTAATATGTTTCATGAACAAAAAATTAAAGATCAGGCTGTATTTCGTGATTACAATGATGGTTCTGTATATAAGAAGAATTTATTTCTGCAACAAAATAAAGTCATTGAAATTATTTTGTTTCAAGATGCATTTGAGGTTTGTTCTCCATTAGCTTCATCAAAAAAAAAGCACAAATTGATAGGATTCTACATGGCTATTGGTAATGTTCATTCAAAATATAGGTCTCAGATTCAGAATATACAACTTGTACTTTTATGTAAGGAAAAGTATGTTAAGGAATTTGGATTTCACGAGATCCTTCGTCCTTTAATTCATGATTTGTCTGTATTAGAACGAGATGGAATAAGGATCTCAAATTTATTAAGCGGTGAAAAGGTTTTTAAAGGAACTGTATTTGCTTTGATAGGCGATAACCTAGGGAGTCACCAAATTGGTGGCTTTTCTGAAAATTTTAGTTTATCAGAATATTTTTGCCGGTTTTGCTTTTACACAAGAACTGACTTAAGAAATTATGATATTCATCCAAAAGAATTAAGAACACCCGAAAATTATAATCGCTGTCTTAGTTCATTGTCTTCAAGTCAAAATATTATTGAAGGAATAAAAGGTAATTCTGTCTTTAATAGTCTACAGTACTTTCATGTTTGTAATCCGGGTTTACCACCTTGCATATCACACGATCTTTTTGAGGGCATAATACCTTTTGATTTAAAAGAAATTCTTTTATCATTTCACAAGCAAAATATTGTGACACTTGATTACGTCAATCAAAAACTTGCATTCTTCAGGAAAAAATTTCATCTTTCTCTTAGTTTTCCTAAAATTGAATTAAATAGCAAGAAAATTTCCGGTAAGTGTGATGAAGTTTGGCACATTCTGCTCATGATGCCATTAATATTTTGCAAAATATCAATTGATTTTGAAAATCCAGTTTGGCAATTCTTGCAATCTATGGTGGAAATGTGTCGCCTAATTTGTTCACTAACAATCCATAAAAACCAAATAGAACTTCTTACATACTATATTAGAGCTTATATGGAAAATAGAAAAAATTGTTTTCCCACATCAAAACTACGTCCAAAACACCACTTTATTTGTCACTATCCGGATTTAATTTTAAAACTTGGACCATTGAAAAACTTGTGGACTATGGCTTTTGAACATAAACATCAGTTTTTCAAACAAGTTTTAAAATCCACAAGAAATTTTAAAAATTTAACGAAAACTTTAACAGTACATCATCAAATAATGCAATCTAGTATATTTGAAGATCGTATTAAAACTTCTATAGTTAGTGACAATGTCTACAAAATTTATGATGGTATGTTTAATGTAAATGTGCCTGAAAAATATGTTTTCGCAGCAAAACAAATAAAATACGTCAATACCACTTACGCAGAGAACGATTACATAGTAACGCGAAAAGATGAAATGGGAAATATAGATGTAATGTGTATCAAAGTAATATTTATTGATAAATTGTATAAGGAAGCTTTATTTTATGGAAATTTTATGAGCATGTGGTATAATTACGAAACAATGTTGTATGAAGAATTTAAGACAGAAAATATTTTTTATACGTGCCATATTAATAACATTTTAATAAAACAACCTATTAACTTATATTATTATAAAAATAAAAACTACTTTTCTCCTAATTTATCATTAGGTTAAAAAAATTTAAATTATACTTACTGCAACCTGCTTTAGAAAAATATAATTAAATTGTTTATATGTAAATAAGTATAATGAATAGTTAAATATAGCAAGTAGTAAATATAAATATATTGTTCTCTGATTCATATTAAAAGTTAGGTGTAGGATTAGGACTTAACAAAAAAATTGTTTTCAAAAACTAACAGAAAAAGTGCCCAACATGTCTAAACATATATTTAAAATATGGAGTTCAGATAGGGTCCAGAAAAAAACGTTTATGGCTGACGCTACTCTAGATACAGTAATTCAAAAAGGTAAAAAAGTTTTCAAATTTATTATTAAATAATATTTTAGTTTTTATTTATTTTTTTATTTAATAATGGTGGTTATTCTGTAGCAGTTAGCAGTTTCTGCTAATTTGACATTCTGCTAACTTTCATATGAAAATTTGCCAGCTATCAAACTTTTATATGAAAGTGAGCAGAATGTCAAATTAGCAGAAACTGCTAACTGCTACAGAATAACCACCAATATTAATAAAAAATATTTTAGCACATCAACATGGACTGAAGGGTTGTAAACTTACTTTAGAATCCGATGGAAGTGAAATTTGCGACAATGAAACCCTTGAATGGTACGCAGAACAAAAGGTCGCCTTCTTGTTGTTGGATGAGTATGAAGAATGGACTTCCCCAACTTCTACACATGGTGATTTGTCACTTACCACACTTGTACGAGATTTAAATGAACCAGGGGAGAATATTTTTGCATCAGTGGATAATAGTTTACAGGAACCACAACCTTCGACATCTTCTATATCGTATAATTTAATAACAGTTCCATTAGGTTCATCTTCACCAACTTTATCATGGAGCAGTACGGCACTTTCTTCTACTTCATCAAACACAGAGTGTGATAAGTTCATCAAGAATTTTAATGTACCGTGGGAAAAATTTCCTCCTGATGTCAACGATATGTTAGAAAAGCGGCAATATTTGGGTAGAAAGCTCAATGTTGTTGGTAATATTCTTGTTGATGAAATGAGAAAGTATTCGTTCTACTTACCTTTGAACGTAATTCGTCAAATTGGCCAAAAGTGTGCCTCCAAGTATCCTGAGTCTTTTATTGCAAAAGATATACATGGAAATATAATGAGTAATACACCAATAGCTTTAATAACAATAATAAAAAATAGAAATAACTTCTTGAACAGAAAGCCGAAAAAAGAAGCTGATAGTAATGAACCACCTATACCAATAAAACAAAGACGAATTACAGAAACTCTAAAAAACACATGTCCCAACTGGCAACCCACTGGAAATACAGACAATTGTACTATTGAAAACAAAAAACTCTTTCTTACAGAGATGTATATGAAAGAAAAATTATCTGTAGAGGATGAACAACAAGTTTCATATGCTATGAAAGCATGTTTTGCAATTCAAAGGACTTATTTCAATAATAGAGAGAATATACCAACAATATTGAACATAAAAGAAAACTGGCCATTCATTTTTGTCAGAAAGTATTTATTTGAACATTTCTTTTACCTAATGAATCTTAATGCAACAAATTTTGAAAACATATTCAAAAAAAATGCAGCAAAAATCATAGCATTTTTTAAGCTGAACTCTTCATATACGTATGAGGATGTAATAAAAGCAATAGCGAAACATTTTAAGGAAGATGAGACGATTTTGTACAAACGTTTTCAGGTATACATTTTAATGACGTCGTTTTGAAATTTCGAAATATAAAATAATTGTTTTTTTTTTTTTTTTTTTTTTTTGCAGAATGGCGAGACTATTGATGAAATAAAGAAAAATATCCCAACAAATACGCCGTGGTTGGCTATTGTTGGTAGGTTAATATAGTTACTTTCTTTTGAAACTCTATAAATATTTACATGTATTTTTTAAATTTCAGATGTTATATCCACAGAAAGTACAAATGCATATATATTTATGGAAAATTCAATTACAGCTCATTACGAAAATTATTCTTTTTTGGAATTAATATCTGAATTAATTTGCTACTTCTACATTTTCAATTTGATTTTCCCAAAAAAATTATCGAAAACATTGGAATTTTTAATGAGATATATATATAAAACGTATCCTGACATAATGCGAATTGAAAGAAAAAATTTAAATGTAATGAATAAAATTAACAAATTAATTAAAAAATTAGAATAGACTTCTAAAGATACTTTTTGTTAATGTGTACATATGTATTAAGATAAAATAAATTTTTGTATTACATACTGTAATAATAATTTTTTTTTTTTCTTCAAAGGATTATGCGGTTATAGAAATTTCATATTTGATTTTAAAAAAGCAATTTTACTTGTCTTTGAAATATTAAATACTATTCAAAAATGCAGCTTTCAGTTATTAAAGAGGAATTTCATTTCTCATTAAAGTAAAAAATCCTCCACGACAATGTACGTTTTACTCTTATAAAGTAATGTCGTACTTCTAAAAAAGTAATTTTACTCTCTTTGTTAGGTAAAAAATACTCTACCAAAATGTAAATTTTTATTTTTCAAATGGAATTTTACCTCTTATTGAGGTAAAATCTACTCCACTAAAATGTAATTTGTACTCTTTTAAAAAGGAAATTTGCAATCATTTCAAGTAAAATTTTACTCCGTGTTTTAGTAAATATTTTATACTGTACGATGTAGTAAATTTTTTTTCTGTTTACTCTCAATGTAAATTTACTACTTTTCTACTAGGAAACCTAATTTCCTGGTATTATAATAGTACAAATTTTTTAGAGTGATATATTTTGTTTGATAATGACACAAAATATTGTGAATATTTCATTCGATTCGATAGAATTTTGATTGAAAATCATAATAGAGCCCTAAACTTTTCTAGATAATCTACTTTTACGTTGGACTTGTTAAACGCTATCGGAAAAGTCGAAAATAAGATCATTGACAGTAAGTTTTGAATTTTGGTCAATTAATTAAAATTCTTAAACAAATATTTATAATTTTTTTGTTTTGGTTTTCAGCTCGTGATATTCTTGGTAAATAGTTTTTCTTCGATCTAACCCTTTTCCTCTATAAAGGCATTATTTGTTTTTATTAGTCTAATTCTTTTAAATTCAATTTAAACATGTTCTGTTTTATTTGCGAGAAAAAATTTAGTTTTATTTCCGATATTGTCCAACATTTGAAAAGACGTCATGATAAGTGCCCAAATAGTACTTTTAGGTGTTACGAAAAATTGTGTGCACAATTATTTGAAAATCTGTCTAGTTATAAAAAACATTGTGAAAAAGTTGTAAATCTGAATGATGATTCAGATCGGTTAGTTAAATTAACAGAGGAAAGTAGAATTATTTCCCAAAAAATTAATATGACAATTCCGGTTTCAAAATTGAATGAAAATATTGACGTAGAAAGTTCAGGACAAAAAAATACTTTTTATAAGACAATTCACTTACAAAAATTATCAGAAAGTTTTCTTAAATTTTTAATAGCTCTACATGCCAATAAGAATTTTTCTAGAAAAGATGTATTCAAAATAAAAGAATCTGGAAACATTAATACTTGAACCTCTTCTCACGCTTTTCTTCGACTACATAAAAAGCAAATTCACCAGTAACTTCGAATGTTCCCTTTGATTCACCATGTACAAAATTTTGTACATAGACTTTATACATGTAAGAACATTAATTGATAGTTGAGAGAAAGAGAATTTTGATGTATTAATGTTCTGCCATCTCTTTTCTTTCCATTTTAAAAACAAAATTTCAATAAAAGTGAAAAAATAGCTTCATTATTGTAGTGAATGTCATTCAAGCTACAACGTGATTAAAGACAGTGGTATAGTGTGCTATTGCGGTGAAGAAATTTGTGAAAAAAACAGTTGTAAGTACAGTTTTTTTTAATTACGCTTCTGAAATACATATATTTTTCCTATTTTCCAATGTATTTTATAATATTTATTAAAATAAATAAGTAAAATATTATAAATAATGTTGTGTACAAAATTATGTACATTTGTACCAAAATCTAATGTACATGATTTTGTAAATGTCAAATTTTGTACACAATATTGTACAAAATGTGAATGAAAGGTTGTATTTTCAGATATTACTTGATCATGGCTCAATCGGCAAAAAAACTTTCAGAACAAGAAATATTCAATTTGCTTCAGGATTCCGATATAGATGAAGTAGATGTCGATATAGACTTGAGCGATGATGAGTTAGTAGTAGAGAATCCAGGTCAAATATGCTCTAAAATACATTCAAATTTCGAAATAACAGAATCGGTTTCTGATGATGAAGATAATTGGTATTCTGTAGAAGTACAAGAACCTATTCAAAGTAAAAGAATTCTTGCAACCGTGGAAAATGATAATGAAGTAGTTATAGATGAGGAGGCCATTATTGAAATAATAAACGTAACTGAATCTACAGAAAATTTGAATTACACTACGAAAGACAAAATTGAGTGGAGACGAAAAAAATTTGTTCTTAATATACATTTATTCCAGATAGAAGACAAAAATGACACAGTTATGTGCAGTCCGGTAGAGTACTCTAAAAGATATTTCACTGAAGAACTTTTTGATAAAATGACATATTTTACAAATTTGTACGCTGTTCAACAACAAAGTAGAAATTTTAAAAGTACTACGCTAATTGAAATGAAAAAATTTGTTGCTCTACACATTGCTATTGGATGTTTAAAATTTTCGAGGCTCAAACTTTATTGGAGTCCTTTGCTGGGAATTGACCTTTTTCGAAATTCTATAAACTGCAACCGATTTTTCCAACTAAGAACAAATTTGCACTTCATAAATAATTTAGAAATACCAAAGAACTGTGAAGATAAGTTTGTAAAAGTTAGATTATTGATAGAGACGATAAGAAAACGTTGTTTGGAAATAAGTGTCGAAGAAGTTCTTAGCGTAGATGAACAAATTGTGCCCTTCAAAAGAAAACTTTCAGTGAAACAATACATGAAAGGAAAACCTAATCCTTGGGGTATAAAAATTTATGTCCTGGTAGGAAAAAGCGGCCAGCCGTATGACTTTTTCCTATATCAGGGATCAACAACAAATATTTCAAAAGTTTATATGAAAAAATTTGGCTTTGCAGCGGCAACAGTTCTACATTTAATTGAAAGAATTCAAAAACGTGGCCATACGCTGTATTTTGATAATTTTTTTACAACATATCAATTACTTGAGATTTTGCACGAAAAAGGAATAAATGCTGCCGGAACTGTTCGTATAAATAGAATGAAGAACCCACCACTTTTGAATGACAAAGATATGAAAGCAAAAGGTAGAGGATACGTTGATAGTGTGACTAGCAGAGATGGAAAACTAGTTCTTGTGAAATGGCAAGATAACAAACCAATTCACATTGCTTCAAATTTCGTGGGAATTGGAAATCAAACTTCAGTTGAGCGTTGGAATGAAGCAGATAAAAAATTTGAATTAGTGAATCGGCCCGAAATAATATCACTCTACAATTCAGGAATGAGAGGAGTTGATTTGTTAGATCAACTTATTAGCTATTACCGAATTTTTATCAAGTCCAGAAAATGGACTTTGAGAATATTCTCACATTTTCTAGATTTCGCTATAACAGCCAGCTGGCTAGAATATAAGAAAGACTGTGACCTAACCACATACCTACAAAAGAAATACTAAATCTTTTGAATTTCAGGATGAATATAGTTAACTGCCTTTTATACGAAAAAGTTCAATCAACATCCAAGCGTGGAAGACCATCAGTTGATCCTGAGCCACAGCACAGTAATGAACCATCTACCTCCAAGCGTCGTAATGAATGTAGACCATTAAGAGAAATTCAGCTGGATCAAATAAATCACTTACCTGAACATGATAAAAAAAAGTGAACCTACTAGGTGCAAAAGCTGCATAACACATAGAACACATTTCATGTGTGAAAAGTGCAAAGTTCACTTATGCCTTATAAAAAACAGAAATTGTTTTGTTTCGTTTCATAACAATTTATAAGTAAAATAGTAAATTTATAAGGTTTTGTATTTTTTATGTCACATGGAGACTGATTTTTTGTTTATTATTGAATTTATTATATTATATTTATATACAATATATATATATTTATTATATAGATGTTTATTTACTTTTGTTATTTTAGTTTTTTTTATGAAATATGCAAATAAATTTGTATACAATAAAACAAACTTTTTCACAGAGTTTTATTTTGAAAAATACCATTGAGCACCATTGTACATAATAATGCTCACGTCTAAATCTACTATAATTAACATTTTTTCAATGCAAATTTGATCCAAATGTATTCCTTTGGAGTACATTAGAAGATATAAACGAAAAAAAAATTTTTTGGATCAGCAGAAAAAAGTCGTGAATCAAAGGGGTTTAAATGAAATATAAGATATTATTAGTAATTGTAGAAATCTTTTCAAAGATTATGGAACTGATTTCTTGTTGTCAAAGAAATTAAAAAAATTTCAATTTATTTCACGATATTACAGAATTTCCTATTGATTGCGAAGTAAAAGCAGTGCACAATAAAGGAAATTTAATATTCGAAGAGCAAACATTAAAAGGAATTATTTTACCACTAAGATTTCAGTTCAAAAAAACGTTTGAACAAGGCAATACTCTTAAAGATACCCTAGAATATGTGACGTACTTAGAAAACAGTAATAAGTTCATAAATTTTATTCAAGGACCATTGTGGAAAAAGAAAAAAAGTCTTTATTCCGATGGCAGACTTCTCATACCTTATTTTTTGTATGCTGATGATTTGCAAATTAACAATTAACATTCTATATGTAATTTCTATTACTCTTTTCCATACTTACAAGATAGTCGCCACCCTCTAAAAAATATTTTCTTAGCAGCGATTACAAAGTCCCAAGATATGAAAAGATATAAAAACGAAAACTGCTTGAAATTCTTAATTAATGAATTGGTCTTTATGGAAGAAAAAGGAGTGGATATTACTATTGCTGACGGTTCAAACTTTAGAGTACATTTTATATTAGCACTAGTACTATCTCCTAGTACTATTTGGGTCTTAATTCACTGTTGAATTTCAATACGTCATTCAATGGTACTTGTTGCCGATTTTGCAAGGCCAAAAAAAAAGAAAGTCGTTCATTGTGCGTTGAAGATCAAACACTAATAAGAACTTTAGACAATTATAACTCAGATGTATATGACAATAACCCACAAGAAACGGGTATCACAGCTGTTTGCTGCTTTAATAAAATACATTCATTTCATGTAATTGAAAATTACAGTGTTGATGCAATGCACGACATATTTGAAGGGATATGTCATTACGATTTATCTCACATCCTAATGTATTACATCCAGACAATAAATTATTTTTCTTTAGAAAATTTGAACCTTTAGAAATCGGAAATTTTTCACCATAAATAACTTTATCACATTTGAAAAAGCGACATTTCAAGATGTTAGCAAGAGAAATGCTTACTTTTATTCTTTACTTACCATTAATTTAATGATAGGGGACTTCATACCTTAAGGAGATGAAATTTGGAATTTTTGTTAAATTTAATTGAAATAATTGACTTAATTATGAGCTTTGAAATAACTGAAGAAATGATTAGTCCAATGCGTAAAAAGATTGAACTACATACATAATAAACAATACAAAATCCTTTTTAAAGATTATTTAAAACCGAAATTCCATTTCTTACTACACTATCTGTTGACGCAATCATAACATAATTTAATTATCATTTAAAAAGTATTTAATTAATATAAAAATTAGAACAAAACAAAGCATATTTCCCTGGTCATTGCATCTTTCTTAATAATTGTTAAGTAATGAAAATGAATATTGAGATTATATCATATCAATACAATTTACATAGCAACACAAATTGTGCATAGTATATGGTACTATGTAAGAGGTATATGTATAATAGGTCAAACTGTAAATTATAAGATTAGGCTTTGAATTGTAATTGAATTAGAATTGATAGTCAGTCTCTTCTTCAACTTCAACAAGTGAAGTAGTCAATACATTACAGCAATCAACCACCATAAACCTAACAGGTTATGGGCCCAGTACCGCAAAACACGTGGTGAGTTGAATAAAGTACCCAGCAGGTAAATTAATATTTTTTATTAGTTGAAATATATAAAAATCTTTAGTGAAAAATTAAAAAATGAATGTGCCAAATACCAACATTGAGAAATTAGATGACGAAAATTACGAAACGTGGAAAATGCAAGTCAAAAGTGTACTAACACTGAATGACTTGTGGAAGTATGCATCTGGTGAAGAAAAGATTCCAAGTGATACCACAAAAAAGGCTGAATGGGAGGTTAAAGATTCCAAAGCGTTATCTTTAATTACATTGACAATCAAAGGTAATCAAATTAACTATATCAAAAGGGCAAGTACATCAAATGAAGCATGGAAACTTCTGGAAAAATTACACATGTCTAAAGGACCAGCAAAGAAGGTAATGCTGTACAAGCAGTTGTTTCAGATGAAAAAGAATGTAGACCAAACAATGGTACAACATATACGTAACTTTCAAAGTAAAGTTGATCAAATGGAAGAGATTGGGGTAATTATACCTAAAGAATTGTTATCTATAATGTTATTGAACACGCTACCTGCTGAATATGAAAACTTTTGTATTGCTGTAGAAAGTAGAGATGAGTTGCCTGATGTAGAAATGTTGAAAATTAAGTTGATTGAAGAAGAAACTCGAAGAAATCAGAATAAATGTAATGAAAATGAAAATTCACAGAATGCATTACTATCAAATGAAGAAAATAAGGTTAAAAGTAAGAAGAATATATTGAATAATGGTCACAAGAAAGGAAATGAAAGACAAGAAAATACTTCACGTTTCAAGGGAAAATGTTTTAATTGTGGTAAAATTGGGCACAGATCAGAAAAATGTTGGTTAGAAATGAAAAATAAAGCTAAAAATGAAGCTATGGTTACTGTCTTAAGTACAGAATTGATATCTAATAATGAATGGTGTATTGATAGTGGTGCCAGTGCGCACATGTGTCGTGATAAGAATTTATTTGTAAAATGGAATTCAAATGCACATTCTATGATAGAAACAGCTGGAAATGAAAAGATTGATGCATATGGGGTTGGATCAGTTGTGTTGAATTTGCCAAAAATTAGAGGTTATGTAGACAAAGTGACTTTAGAAAACGTGATTTATGCACCGAAGTTGAAACATAATTTGCTATCTGTATCTAAAGCTACCGAAAAAGGTTACAAATTTATTTTCAATAAAAATTGTGTGATTGCAAAAAGAAGTGATAATTCAAATGTTTTTAATGCTCAAAAGAAAGGGAAATTATATATTCTACAGTTGAATGAAGAAAGTTTAATGTTATCTATGCATAAATTAGACTATGATTTAGTGAAATGGCATCAACGTTTTGGTCACTTAAACTTTAAAGATGTTCAAAATTTAAGACGCAAAAATATGGTTACTGGTCTAAAGGAAGATTTAAAATCCAGTGAAATAAAATGTATGATTTGTAACAAGGGTAAAATTACTCAAATGCCTTATACGAATTCTGAAATAAAAGAAAATGATTTACTAGAGACCATACACTCAGATATTTGCGGTCCATTTAATCAAGAATCATTAGGTGGTTCAAAATATTTTGTAACATTCGTAGATGGTAAATCAAGGTTTGTGGAAGTAGCATTTTTGAAGCATAGATCTGAAGTACTTAACGCCTTTAAAAATTATCAAAAGTACGCCGAACGATATACTGGTAAGAAAATTAAATGTTTGAGAACGGACAATGCAAAGGAATATAAGTCCAAAGAATTTAATGAGTATTTGGAAAAACAAGGTATTAGAAGACAATTTTCGATTGAATATACACCCCAACAAAATGGTGTCGCTGAAAGAATGAATAGAACGTTGTTAGACATGGCAAGGTGTATGTTAATAGAGTCAGAATTACCAAAAAGTTTATGGGCTGAAGCCATTAATACAGCTGCTTTTATAAGAAACAGATGTCCAACAACAAGTTCAAAAATCCAGAAAACACCATATGAAATTTGGACAAATAGAAAGCCAGACGTATCATTCTTAAAGGGTTTTGGTAGTAAAGCTATTGCATTGAAGAAAGGTCCACATAAATCGAAATTAAATCCAAGAGGTGAAGAATACATATTCGTAGGATATTCAAAAGAATCAAAGGGATATAGACTGTGGGATGGCAGGTCAAAATCTATTGTAAATCGGCGTGATGTAAAAATATTTGAGAAAACGGATCCGAAGCACTATCTTTGGTTAAATGAAATTGTAAATTGTGAGAATGAAAACGATAATAAAATGCTGGAAATAGAAGAAAATGATATCCAGAAAAGTGAAATTGAGCATGAACATAAACAAGAGATAGAAGAAGATTTTATAACACCAGAAAGTTCACCGTTGAAAAGTGAATCGTCAAGTTCGGATGATGTATTCGAAGAATCGAATGTTGATGACACAGATACCTCCACACCTATAAGACGGAGACAAGGACGACCCAGAATTGTTAGAACCGGTGCGAGAGGAAGGCCAAGAAAAGTTTTTATAGGGAACGAAAAGGTAAATTTTGCAATTGATAAAGAAATTAATAATCCTGTTTCATTTGAGGAAGCTGTAATGAGACATGACCGAACAAAATGGATTGAAGCGATGAAATTAGAATTAGAATCCTTGAAGAAAAACGAAACATGGGAATTGGTCGAACGTCCAAAAGGAAAGAAAGTTTTGACGAACAGATGGGTTTACTCTATTAAAAATGCAAATGATGGTTCTATAGAAAAATACAAAGCTCGATTGGTTGTCAGAGGATGTGAACAAGAAAGTGGAGTCGATTATGAAGAAGTTTTTGCTCCAGTTGCAAGATCTGAATCGGTGAAGATATTATTTGCTGTATGTGCTGAAATGGAAATGCATTTGCACCAAATGGATGTGACATGTGCTTATGTACAGGGCGAATTAAATGATGAAGTTTATATGGAACAACCTTTGTATCCAGACGGAAGACATAATGAAAATAAAGTATGTAAGTTGATGAAACCTCTTTACGGATTGAAACAAGCAGGAAGACAATGGTACAAAAAGTTGAGTGAATATCTGAAAAGTATAAAAATGAAACAAATGTCCAGTGATCCTTGTTTATATGTGAAAAATGAAAATGGAAAGAAAATCATTATTTTGGTTTACGTTGATGATTTATTATTGGCATCAAACTGTATTAAATTGTTAGAAGAAACAAAGAAACAACTTTCAATGAAATTTGAGATGAAAGATCTTGGCAAAGTCAAACATATCTTAGGAATTTCAGTAACACGTGAAGAAGATACTGGTGAAATAGAAATAAATCAAGTCCAATATATTCAAAAACTATTGAAAAGGTTTAAAATGGAGGAAGCTAATCCTGTATCAACGCCAATAGATATGAGCCAAAAATTATCGCTAAATTGTGATGAAATCTCAGAAGAAGAACGCAAAGACATGACGCGACGACCATATAGAGAATTGATTGGTGCATTAATGTATATTGCTAATACGACAAGACCTGATATTTCATTTGCAACTAACATGTTAAGCAGATATTGTGTACAACCAAGAATAATACATTGGAAAATGGCGAAGCGAGTCTTAAGATATTTGAAAGGTACCATGAATTACTCGTTAAAGTACAGAAAAACTGGACAAAATTTGAAATGCTACGTTGATTCTGATTGGGCAAGTGATGTTCAAGATAGAAAATCATGTTCAGGTTACGTTATTTTTATGGCAGAAGGACCTATTTGTTGGAAATCTAAGAAGCAAAAATCTGTAGCATTATCTACTATGGAGGCTGAATATATAGCATTGTCAGAAATAACTAAGGAAATTGTTTATGTAAGAAGGCTTTTAAATGAACTGAATTTTAAGGTATATTGTGAAGAACCGACCACAGTGTTATGCGATAACCAAAGTGCCATTAAGGTTTCGAAAGAGAATGTTCATTATGAGAAATCAAAGCATATTGACATTAGGTATCATTTCTGCAGAGAAAAACAAGAGGAAGGTATTATTAACGTCACATATGTTTCAACAAGTGATATGGCAGCAGATATTATGACAAAAGGGTTGCAGAAGAATAAGCACGAAAAATGTATTGAATTATTAGGCTTAGATAATTGATATTTGAATTTTTTTTTTGAATTGTATAGTTGAATTTTTGATATGTAGATATGTACATGTAAATTGCATTGATAGGGGGAGTGTTAAGTAATGAAAATGAATATTGAGATTATATCATATCAATACAATTTACATAGCAACACAAATTGTGCATAGTATATGGTACTATGTAAGAGGTATATGTATAATAGGTCAAACTGTAAATTATAAGATTAGGCTTTGAATTGTAATTGAATTAGAATTGATAGTCAGTCTCTTCTTCAACTTCAACAAGTGAAGTAGTCAATACATTACAGCAATCAACCACCATAAACCTAACAATAATAAACAACAGATCACATTTCATTCATTGCATAATAACATTATTACTTATTCATAAAACGAAATATGATGACTTAACTCATATAAGTATTTAGCACAGTAAATTTATAAACAATTAAAATTAGAAATTATTAAGTCATACATAAGAAAAATGCAATTTCAGCAAAATATGCTTTGCTTGTAAAATTAGAGCATAATGTAAGTATATTACGTTAATAATATTGTAATTACAATTAATATGAATATATGAATTATAATGTAGTTATAGGTAATTAATTTTCTATATAAATCGAACGATAATTAATTAACAAAGTTCAGTTTTGGTTTAACCATTAAACAGTGCATTTCATTATCAAACCCCGTTCATCAGTTACTTGAATCAGAGATTCCTCATTAAAGTAAAGCTTTAAACATGTTGGAACCTGAGTTACCTCGTTTCAACTAACGTTTAAATTCCATATAATTTGATTTAGTGCTTCCTAATGTAACATACTTATAACCTAATCAAATCAAGAACTTGAATTAGCGTTTACTAATTCAAGATAAAACATTAATTAAAGATTCAGTGTGATTCAACGCACTATAAACACTATTCTCTAGTTTTGAAAATTTCTGGCCCGCTTAGAAAATTTTGGTGTTTCTTTTTTGAAGCGAAGCACAAACAGTTTAAGATATACTCACATGGAATAACATCCCGAAAAAACATATTGACCTTAGCAAAAAAATTTCAATATTCTTTTGTAGATTACATTACAAATTTTTCTCACAACGAACTAAATTACACTTTGGAGGAAAAATATGTTGTTGAAAATAATTTTACTTCCCTAATAAAAACTCTTTTAGCAACGAATACAAACAAATTTAAATGTTATGATCGGGTTCAGTACCAGGGGGTTCAATATAGAAAAGAGTTTTTTGTAGCTATATTAACTTCGGATTATAAAATTTATATTATTATTTGCATAGTGTCATATAATAAGAAACTATTTCTTTTTTGTCAAGAATTAAAACAAGTTCTTTACTGTCCTCACTATACAGCTTTCAAAGTTAACCCCAAGGTTTTAGGAGAGCACTGTATTTTGAAATTTGATCAAATTGTTGGCCCTCCGGTAACAATTATTACTACTGCAAAGGGCAAAAGTATGTTAAGATTGAAAGAATGTTATTTACCTTGAATACTAGAAGTAAAAACAATGGATAGTGGCTCAAATTCTGATGAAGAATTGCACTTACAAAATTCGTGCCAAAACGCTGCCAGTAATATTGATATCAAATTCAGAAAATGAAGTATTTTATTCTTCTACTGGCATCGACATAAATTCAGTCATATCTATAAATTCTGATCCATACGAGAATTTAAAAATACTGTTAAGTAAATGAAATTTGAGCCACATGACAGACTACTTGATAGGTAAATAAGCAACACAAATTTTTGATTTTATTTTTTATTCTTATTCTTTATTTCTTATTTATGTTTCGATTTCAGATCAAAAGATTTCCGATGATGTTTTAAAAAAAATGAAGCCTTTTCATTTACGAGAACTATTAAAAAAATTTAAAATGGGAGATCGTATATTATTTGAGTATGAAGTTGAAAAGTGGAGAATAGACTTAGGAATAACCTTTTCGGAACTGAGTGAATCATCTTTTGATTTTTTTGATAATTTCCCTTCGATTCCGACCGGAAGTGTTTCTTCATCAACTTCTAAAAGTCGGTTTGTAAGACATACATATGCCATATCCGCCTTACTCTAAAGACATACTTGATGCTACGGAACCAGTCTCTACAAAACATGTAACCGTTGGCTACATTCTCAAAAATAATTTAAAAGGCAATTTCCTGCATGAATATTATCGCAAATATGAAAAGTTTCAAGATGAACAGCGCAATATACTCATTAAACTTATTGCCAAATATTTCGAAGAAAATAATTTACATATGTCCCTTGCAGTCAGTTACAGACTAGAAGAGGAAATAGTACAGCTTTTCCGTTCAGAAAAAATTGAATATTACAGATGTAGTAAAAGAGGAAGGTTGTATGTAAAATTTTGCAATTTGAAAAGTTTTTTTAAGTCGATATTAGCATCACGTAAGCAAAATTCTACTGACGATAAAATTTCAGAGATTGAAAGCAACAAAAAGTTCACAAAAAATTTTTGTAAGTTCGTATTCTCACGATATTATTAACTTCTTTAATGACACTTATTATTCAGGTCCAGAGCAAAATGCAGAGCAGTGTATACGATCGCTTAAATATGACAATTTAAGTGCTGAAGAATTTGACAGCTACTGGCAGGGCTGCAGCTAATATCGCTTAAAGGAATTTAAAACTAAATTTAAGACCGCAAAAGAAATTTTTAACAAATGGCCCGAGTATAAAAACAGAGTGGATACTGTTTGGTAAGTAGCAACTTATCGACTTGTAATTTTCAGAATAACATTCACATTTGTTTTTAAAGATTGATATGGACTTCACCACTGCTTTTGGAGAATGTAATGGAATTTTAAATGATTATGACAGTAAATTCTGTAAAATTTATTTTTCTAATGAAAGACCGAATCAAAGATAAGTCAATCAAGGCAACTCTGGAGAGCATTAATTTGGAATATCACAGGTAAAAAATACTTAATACTTTAAATTTCCTTAATGAAAATATTTCAAATCATTTTGTTTCAGATGAAATAAGTATCATCAAATTATTATGGTCTCTACATGGCTATTTGAGTCCTACAACAAAAATCGTCAAAAAGGACAAAAGTGGACATAAAAGTACGACTAGACTAACTATAAAAGATTCACAGGAAGCTTTTGTTTATATAAGTTCAACTGCACAGGGCCTTGAAAATCATATTGACTTTTTATTATCGGAAAATGAAAGTATTCAACCATTTCTGCTTGTCTTAGGAGATTTCGAAATAAACTGTTTTGAGAAATGTTTTGTGATGATACAAAGTGAGTTTTTTCAAGTGTTCTACGAGCTATCGATATTTGTTTTAAAATATATTTTTTATTTGACATGAAGTATCCACAAGCTTTCAACCAATTTTGGGAGTTTATTCAGCTATATTTTTACAAAATTGGAAAAAAAGGACCAAATGTTACACCTAAATTGAATATTCTAATAAATGAATTAGAAAATGATAATTTATATTTTTTAATTTACATTCTTTCTCTGTTTAAAAACTAAGTAGTTTGTTTTTATTTTTTTATAATTTTGAATTAAAAAACTAACACATTGAATTGTAATCCTAAATGAAGGTTGTGAAATATACATATATATTTTTTTGTAAAAATTGAAAAAAAATCTTTTATGTTAAATTTCCTGATCCTAAATATTTAGCAACATGCATCAGATTTAAATAGGTGTTTTCGAAAATGCAGTGATGCTGCCGTGATACAGAATTCAGCTTAAATGCTTTATACGGTGAATTGTGTATCAAGGCAGCATCACTGCATTTTCGAAAACACCGATATTTATAATATGAAGTTTTGGTAATCTGTCATCATATCAATGAAATTTGTTCATAATTTGATGAAAAATTTAGTTGGGCTATGAATTTTCAATGATCAGGGTTCATAGTATCAATTATAGTTTCATCAATTAATGGATAAATTTCATAGCACTATGGAAATTTGATAATTAGTTTTCATAATTTCAATGAAATTTGTTCATAATTTGATGAACAATATGGTTAGGCTATGAATTTTCAATGATCACATATTTATTAAAACATTCATTGTTGTTATGTATGGAACATAGAAGTAGGATCTTGCTCATTAAACTATGATTGTGGTTTCATAATGCCAATAAACGCTTTCATTGTGTTATGCATGTGTAGTATACATTGTAATTATAATATGAATAACTCTTTTCTTTTTATGATTAAATTCCAATTAGTAATTTTGTTTAAATTAAAATTTCTTTTGTTTATATTAAAATTCCATTGCTATTTCATCATACATAAGATTACGCGACATATCGTCTTACAATAATAATCATTGTTGCTGGGTTTGATACATACCTTAGAAACAGCTAATAATATTGTTCATTCATTTTGATTATTGCCGACCTAAACAAAATATGAATTTTGTTCACTAATTATGTATAATACATAATATAAAAGTTAGTTCAGTCTTAGCTTTCAAATCATTTAGAAGTTCTTGATTAAGATTTTAAAATCAAACAATAATAATTAAAGTTTTTATAGAATTCAAAAACAATTCTAATGTTGTTTTTTTTTATTAACATTTAAATAAAATTATTAAAATATAAAAGAAATAAAATAGTTGTTTTTTATTTCTTAAAAAATTATCATAAAAAAAAGGGGTGTAGCAAAAAATCCTCTTTGCTACTCCTTAAGTCCTTTTTTTTTGGAAATAACATTTGGTGGCAGCGGTAAAATAATAAAATAAATAAAAACTAATATAACATAAGAATTTATAAGAATTAAATTAAATAAAAACTAAAGTGAAATTAAAATCAAAAGTGCAAGAAAACAGTTGAAAGTAAATAAAAACTCTACTGTGAAGGAAGGACGAAATTCTACAAGATTCCAGCAAGCCATGATGGACGGACTCAGCAGACTTACAGCGATGAAAAAATTATTTTTAATTGCATTAATATTGTAAGTAAATAGGGAACAATAACCCCAATAAAATTTTAATAGAATATTACAAATAAATTTTTATAATAAATGTTGTATTGTATTTAATTAAATTATTAAAAGTGAAAAAAAAAAAACAACAAGAGCAAAAATATATAATTTTATACGATATATTTATACATATAATGAAAATAGCTTGTTTTATTCAAAAAAAATTTTTATTTGAAATTTTATTTTCTTTTTTTTAAAAAAAAAAAGAAGGAAATAATAATAAAAAAAAAAAAAAAAAACAAAGTGTTGTGATAAGTTCAGGATATTTGATGAATTTTGATCCCCTCTTTCCTTTTGAAATTCAAAAAATTTTAAGATGGATGCAAAATCTGAATTTGATTTTGAAGAGGAAATTTTAAATTTGAAATTTCATTGTATAGGTGATTTAAGCGGTTATGAATTCGAAATATCATTACGGGATATCGTTAAAAACACAAAGATCTCTTTTAAAACGGTTGAAGAATCTTACAAAGTTGAATACGGTTCTAGATTGTACCATCGTAAGACATTTTTAATTTTAATTAATGATGACTGTATTGAAAACGCGATATTAGATAAAAAGTTAGGTGAAAAACCCGAATTGAACTTAAATGCGGACACAAAAGATAAAGAGTTCGAAGAAAATATAGATAAATTAAAAGAAATGAAATTAACAGTAGAAGAAAATAAAACTAAAAGAAAAGAAAAAGAAAGAATGAGCTTAGATAATCTAATTAAGATTATTACACATTTTGATAGTAATTCAACTAAGGTGCATGGTTTTATACAAAATTGTGATAATGCTATGAAAATGGCGACTAAAGAACAACAAGAATGCCTTTTACCCGTTATTAAAAGTAGAATATCAGGTAACGCGGAAATTATTTTAATGAACAAAAAAATTTTATCTTGGGAAAACTTAAAATATGAATTGAACAGAGTCTATAGGGAAACACATTCGAATATGCAACTTCATTTAGAAATGACTAAGTTAAAACAACAGCAGAATGAAACAGTAATGCAGTATACCCAGAAATGTGAAACATTAACAAGACGAAGATTACAAAGTCTTTTTATTGAAAATCTTGAGGATACAATATATTACGGTCAAAAAATTGCCATAGAAAAGGATATGTTTCATGCTTTTGTTTTCGGTCTTAAGAAAGAAATTAGTACGTTTGTCAATACACAAAGACCAAAATCTCTAACCGAAGCGAGTCAATTAGCTATAGAAGAAGAAACAAGATTAGAATATTTTAGGTCAAAAGATAAAGATTACAGTAACAAAAATTTAGTTCGTATTAACCATTTCGATACTAAATGTTACTCATGTGGAAAGACAGGACATTTAGCACGAGATTGCTTCAAAAATAACAGAAGAAAATTTCAAAATGAAAAAAGTCAGATATCTTACACACCGCGTAATAATTCTACATATTATTCAGGAAAAAGGAACTACATTCCCGATAATGCAAATAATGCATCAGATAAAAAGAACCCGAAAAACTTCGCTAATTCTAATGTTTTTAATAAAGATAATAGCTCGTCTACTTATAATTCATCTAATACGGAAAAGAGTTCAAATTTTCGCAGAAAAGATATAATAGGTGGTGTTGTTTCCAAATCGTGCAAAAATCCACACATTTCATTAAAATATGATGGTTTAAAATATAAATTTTTAGTTGATACAGGTGCTAGTATTAGCCTCATAAAAGAAAACTGTGTTTATGAAGACCAAGTCAATTTTAATGATATAGTTAATTTTGAGGGAATAGGTAATGCCGATCAAAAAAGCTTAGGCAGTACAATTTTAAAACTTGATTATGAAGATCAAAATAATATTAACAAATTCTCTTTCGATGCAAAATTTAATGTTGTAAAGGAAAATATAATGAGCTATTATGATGGAATTTTGGGTAATGACATTTTATCAGAATTAAAATTTAGCATTGATTTTCAAAACAAAATTGTGTATAATGACTATACAGTAATTAACTTAGAATTTCGAAATGACGATAAATTATTTTTTAACCAAATGAATGAAGCGAAAATTAATGGCATAAATCCTATTGTGCAGAGAAAAAATAATTCTACAGATAATATTCGAGTTTTAGAAATTTGGAATAATATTAGAAAAGATCATTTATCCGGTGAAAATGAAATAAACTCTTTAAGGAAAATAATAACGGAGTTTAGTGAAATTTTTAGTTTAGGAGATGATAAATTGAGCGAAACTTCTATCATTCAACATGATATAAGAACAATCAATGATATACCAATTACGACGAAAACTTATAGGTATCCAAAAATTCACGAAGAAGAAGTTAATACTCAGATCCAAAAGTTATTAGATGAGAGAATTATTCGACATAGTATTTCTCCTTGGTCAAGTCCAATTTGGATTGTACCTAAAAAGGAAGACGCAAGCGGTAAGAAAAAGTGGAGAATGGTTATAGATTTCCGTAAATTGAATGAAATCACCATAAGTGATAACTTCCCTTTACCAAATATTCAAGAAATTTTAGATCAATTAGGTCAGGCAAAATATTTTACAACTCTCGATTTAAAGTCTGGATTTCATCAAATTCCTTTAAGTGAAAAGAGTATTGAAAAAACTGCCTTTTCAACACCTTATGGGCACTTCGAATTTGTAAGAATGCCTTTTGGACTTAAAAATGCTCCAGCATGTTTTCAAAGAATGATGAATTCTGTACTTAGTGGACTAATAGGAAAAGGAGTTTTTGTGTATCTTGATGATATAGTTATTTATGGTAAAAATTTGGAAGAACATAATCAAATTTTAAGTAATGTATTCGATCGTTTAAAATCTGCAAATTTAAAAGTACAAATGGATAAATCAGAATTTTTGAAGAATCAAGTTGAATATCTAGGTCACTTGATAACAAACAAAGGTGTTTTACCAAATTTAAAAAAGGTCGAAGCTATAGATTCAATCAAAGAACCGATAAATGTAAAAGAAATAAAAAGTTTCTTAGGAATGATAGGTTATTACCGTAAATTTATAAAAGACTTCAGTTTAGTAGCAAATCCCTTACATAGACTTCTAAAAAAAAATGTTGTTTTTAAATGGACAGAAAATGAAAAGAATAGTTTTAATGAATTAAAAAAACGGTTAACACGTCTAACATTACTACAATATCCAGACTATACTAAAGAATTTATCGTAACGACAGATGCTAGTAACTCAGGTCTGGGTGCTGTTCTTTCTCAATTAAATGATAATAAAGATTTACCTATTCATTTCATAAGCAGAAGTTTAAATAATGCTGAAAAGAATTATAGTACTACGGAAAAAGAATGTCTCGCAGTAGTATGGGCTATCACACAGTTTAGACCATACCTCTACGGTCGAAAATTCATGGTCAGAACAGACCATAGACCACTTACTTGGTTGTTTAATGTTAAAAACCCTGGGTCAAGATTAATTAGATGGCGATTGAAATTAGAAGAATATGATTATACAATTACATATAAGAAAGGTGTAAATAACGTAGTCGCTGATGAATTAAGCAGAAATGTTGTATATCCAATAGGAATATCAGACAAAAACATTGAAGATAATAATGAAGAAAACTATGACGAGATAGGTGAAAAACTAAAAGAAATTTTTGGAGACGACATTATCTCAGAAGAATATACAAAAAAAAATCAAAAGACCTTAGAAAATACTTTGAAAAGTGAAGCACAATTAAAGCAAGTTGAAAAAAATCATGAAACAAATAATTTTAAAAAAACGAGGATAATAATGAAATTTATAGTAGTAATGAAAATATAAGTGAATGTTCAGATTACGAGAATAAGGAATTCAAAAGTGATAAGGAAATTATTTCTGAACCAGAGGAAAAGAAAAGAATAATAAAAGAATGTCATGAAGGATTAATTGGAGGACATGGAGGCCAAAAAGCCACAATAACAAGAATACGCGATCGATTCTATTGGAAAGGCATGAATCAAAATGTCATAGACTATATAAGAGGGTGTACGATCTGTCAAAAAGAGAAAATTAACAGACACCCTGGTAGGAATCCAATGCGTATTACATCAAATGCAGACCATTGTCTTGAGAGAGTTTCTATGGATTTAACAGGTCCTTATAGAGAAGGAAAGAAAACATATTATAGTTTAACCATACAAGACGATTTAAGCAAATATATACGTTTCATACTTATTGACGATAAGAAAAGTGAAACTGTAGCAAGAACTTTCACAAACGAGTGGATTCTACATTTTGGCATTCCTAAATACATCCTTACTGATAATGGTGGAGAATTCGTTAATGAATTAATGAGCGAAATATGCAAACTTTTCAGAATTAAACACATAAGAACCAGTAGTGCATATCCACAATCTAACGGTTCTGCAGAAAGAGCGCATGCAAGATTAGGTGAATACCTAAGGTTAATGGTAAAAGATAAAAATAAACCAGACTATTCAAAATTATTCAAATACGCAGCATTTTGTCATAATACAACAAAACATACAAGTACAGGTCTCACACCACATGAAATGATTTTTGGAAGAAAAGCAAATATACCAAGCGAAGTAGGAAGTATGAAATTTAAAACTAACTTTGATTACACTCAAGAATTGCAACTGAAATTAATAAGAACGGAGCTTGAAATTAAGAGAAATTTAGAAAAATCAAAATTGAAATCAAAAGTAAGATATGATAAAAAGTTGGGTACTAAAATAAAAGAATTTAAAGTAAATGATAAAGTTCTAATACAAAATGATGAACGCGATAAATTAAGTTCTAAATATGTAGGTCCGTATAAAATAGCTGGAGTATATAATGATTTTGTAGTTATTAGAAGAAATAATAAATATATTAAATATAATAAAAGTAAAATTAAACATTTTGTAGGCAACAATCATATGTAATGGGTACCAAAATTCAAGAAATAAAATCAAATGGAATATACTTTAAAGAAGCAGCCAAATTAAATTACATCAAGGGAAATATATCTATAGTCAACAGTATCGATTTGATTGAATTAGAAAATGCAGCAGATACAGTAGTGAAACAATCCCAAAGTTTAGGGGGAATCTGTAATTCATTTAAAATAGAATGTCAAAATTTAACTACTGAAGTTTCGTATCGCATTGATAGAATTAATAAAAGAATAGATGACATTTATAATTTATTAGGAATAAGACGTAAAAATATAAATAATTTAAGAAATAAACGTGGATTATTAAATATTGTAGGTAAAGGTTTAAAAGGATTATTCGGTACAATGGATTATGAAGATAGCGAATATTACGAAAAAGCATTAAAAACAATAGAAAACAATAATGAGCATTTACAAGCCGCTTTAAAATCACAAATAGTAATAATGAAATCTCTAAATGAACAAAATAAGGCATTGCATAGTAGTTATTATTCACACGAAAATAAAATTAATGATATGGTAAAGGAAATTAATACATTGTCTATTAATAAGAATGATATAAACCAAAAATTGGAAATAGTCAAATATTTTGAAAATATACACATACAAGTTTTAGATAAAATTTTAACGTTAGATATTGAAACAGATGTAATCGAACAGGCTATTTTACTGTTAAGCGCTAATATCCTGCATCCAATATTTTTAAAACCAGATACATTTATAAACATTTTAAAAAATCATTCTAATAGAGATGAACTTATTTTTGAACCAAATCTCCAAAATTATCATTTTATTATACAAGATTGTAAACTTAAAGCATTTTTAGATAATGATAAATTAAAAGTCGTAACTGAAATTCCAATAATTGATAAGACAGGCTATGAAATATATGAAATTTTGCTTTTACCAATAATAAAAGATGAAGTAGGATACATCTTTGATATAATTAATACTTACCTTATTATAAAATTAGACAGGGAAGAATTTATCACTAAACATGATCTAAATAATTGTAAGAATTATAATAATCATTATATTTGTAAGCAAGAAATATTGTATAGTACTATGAATCAAAACGACTGTATTTTAAATGTATTCATGAAGAGATCAATTGAAAAATGTAAATTAAAGAAAATATTAAGTAATTTTGAGGTATTCCACAAAATGACAGAAAATAAATATATTTTTGCATTAAATAAACTAACCAAATATAAAATAAGATGTATTGATGAAATTAATGTAGATAAAATCAATGGTACGGGAATCTTATTCCTTGACAATAATTGTAATTTTGCAACAAAAGAAACAAAAATCGTAACAAGCAACATAACTTATAATTACTTAAATAAAGATAGATATGACTTTGGATTACACAATTTGATTAATATAAAGTTGAAAAATGTTAAAAATGAAGACAAACCAATATTAGAATTAAAAACTAGTTTAAAAGAAATCAATGATTTAAGTATAGAAATTCAGAATGAAGATAGTTTCATAAGTAATGCTTTGCAACCATTACCAGAAAGAATTAAAGATGGTGGAATATTACTCAGTCTTTTATTAATTATCCTTATTATTTTTGTAACCATAAAATATTTAAGAAAACATAATATATTAAAGTGTTTTGGAAGAAATAATCAAAATGTCAGAGAACAAAGAATAGTGCATTATGATGCAAACAGAAATGATGAACGAGCAATAGATATTGTGAATCGTAATCCCCGTGTGTTAAGACTTGATGATATGTAAAAAAAAAATATATATATATATTTTGATACTTTATTTTGATAAAATGTATAAAACAATTATTTTATGAAATTGTTTCACATAAAATATTGTTTATTTTATGGGGGAAGGTGTTATGCATGTGTAGTATACATTGTAATTATAATATGAATAACTCTTTTCTTTTTATGATTAAATTCCAATTAGTAATTTTGTTTAAATTAAAATTCTTTTGTTTATATTAAAATTCCATTGCTATTTCATTATACATAAGATTACGCGACATATCGTCTTACAATAATAATCATTGTTGCTGGGTTTGATACATACCTTAGAAACAGCTAATAATATTGTTCATTCATTTTGATTATTGCCGACCTAAACAAAATATGAATTTTGTTCACTAATTATGTATAATACATAATATAAAAGTTAGTTCAGTCTTAGCTTTCAAATCATTTAGAAGTTCTTGATTAAGATTTTAAAATCAAACAATAATAATTAAAGTTTTTATAGAATTCAAAAACAATTCTAATGTTGTTTTTTTTTATTAACATTTAAATAAAATTATTAAAATATAAAAGAAATAAAATAGTTGTTTTTTATTTCTTAAAAAATTATCATAAAAAAAAGGGGTGTAGCAAAAAATCCTCTTTGCTACTCCTTAAGTCCTTTTTTTTTGGAAATAACAATTGGACCTATTTTAATGATATTTTTATCAATATAATGGATTTTTTCATTTATAATATGTACCTTTTTCGTTCAGACTGGTTAAGGATTCGACAGGTCAGTTCCAGCCACAAAGATCACTGCTTGATTCAGGATAACAAGTCAACCTAATAGCTCAGTCATGTATGCAACGACTAAATCTTATGCAAACCAATGCACGCATGATAATCTCTGGAGTAGGTAGTTCTGGTCAAATTGATTTATGTAGAGGATCTATGCTACTAGAGGTGTTTTTCCTAAAGATCCTATATCATGCAATTTAAAGTGGCATTGACTTAGTTTTCTTAAAGATGTGAATTATGACTCTTGACAAAAAATGACAACTTTAGAATTAAAAAATCACCGATTTTAATTGATCGGACTCACAATATAAACAATTTTTAATAAGAATCTTCATTCAATTTTAGATACAAGTGTTCAAATTTTTGAAAATGCTGTAATGACTGATATTTAGAAGTAAATCTACACTTATCAAATTAAAATATGCACTAAAAAAACAAGAAAAGAGAAAAATACAAAGACAAAAAAATACAGAAGAAAATAATAAATTGTAGAACTAAGTAGAAAAATGAAAAATAAAAGTATGTCATTTCATCTTATCTCATTTTGTTTTTCTTAAATTATAAGAAATGTAAAAAATTGTAAAAAATTGTAACTTAGTTGTCAAAAGTCATTACTTATTTGAATTGTATTATTATTATACTGTGTTGTATATTGTACATTTGTAGTGTATTTCGAAAATAATTAACTACTTTGTTTCATATCTAAAGAAATGACTGGTTCATCACAAATTGTAAATTATGAGGAATTGAATTTTTAGCTGCTAAAAGAAATTAAAAAATTATTAGCATATTGTAATACTTTATGCAAAAAGACTCTACAATATACGGCTCTTAGTAGGTTATGTGGGCATTATTAGTATGGAGAAATTCAAAAACATCAAATGATCATCATTTGCAAATATTCAGCGTATCTACTAAACCATGAAGCTGAATGCTTGCAATTGACGATCATTTGATGTTTTTGAATTTCTCCTATGTTTTATTATTATAATATGTAATATAATTTATATTATACATACATTATGTGTACATATGATGCAATGCTTATACATATGTGTTTGGTGTAAAATTTTTCTACAATAAAAGGTGGCAAGATCAAGAGCTAATGTCTGTTTCGAAATCAGAATCCAACTCCATAAATTTTTCGAAAAATTCTACCGATCATCATTAAAATCAAGTCTTTCTAGAGAAGAGAACAATGCTGTTAATATATTGACAGGAATACGATTTCGTTACAAGTATGTAATGTAGAGAAATACTAAAACGATGAACAGGCCAGAACCGAGTTAACTTCAATACAGTTAAAATTTATAAATGCACTTTTATGTAAAAATGATGGCAACTAGAAAGATATTATCTACAACTTTTCTGGATCGTATTTTTTTTTGTAGTGACACGTCCACAAAACTTTTAATAACTATGTGATTCTTTTATAGATACAGTATTGTATTCTAAAAAAATGATTTTCTAAAGTCAATTACTTAAATTAAACAAACGATTAAAAGAACACGAATGACGAAATAATTTTTTTTAACGCTTTTTCTTCGAAACGCACTTCAAATGTTTCAGAACAAATGTACGACGTACATACATAAAGTTTTTTTTGAGATGCAACTTCTGAAATAAATTACTACAAAAATTCTAAAGTAGGGCTAATAAAAAGGGAATAAAAAAAAATACAATTAATTTGAACAATTTACATTGAAAAATGACGTTACAAAATAATTATGAAGAGAAAAAAATAAGAAAAATAAGTACAAATTCTCTTATTTTATTTTTCAAAAAAATCGGGAATTTCATTCAATTTAAAAAAATAGATTAGACAATCAAAGATGGGATTGATAAACTATTACCGCCCGGTTGGAAAAAGATCCCTTCTTCATACATGAAGAAGCCTTCTTCATACATGAAGAAGCCTTCTTTGGAAGTTTAAAATCGGTTGGAAGCCTTCCTTTCCGTATCCCACATAATATCTTTTTTACATGGGTATGTCCTAGGCTTGGAAGGTATATGTTCAGTTTTTCTTCGTTTTCTTCTCATTACCTTCTACAGGAGGTAAAAAGAAACATTCCAAACAGCTCTTAGAGAAGCAAAAACGGAAAAAAAGGTTAGAAAAATTTTTTAAAACTTCTAATACCATCATTTATACCTTCCCAGGAATTTTTTACAATTTACTTTATATTTGCAAAACTTCTACATGCTTTCCTAAGGAAGGCCTTTTGACTTTTCCAACTGGGCGGGTACACACCAGCATTACAACAGTTGCAAACTGGTTTAAAACCGGTTTTTACAACTGCTCAAAATACACCTGATGGTGGCACGATCAAGTTGTAACGAGTGTGAGTGTATTACAACAGTCAGCTAAAATTATTTTAGACTATTCTTATTATACCAAGTTGGAAAAAATTGTTAAAACTAGCGCATTTGGTCGTTTTGAGCAGTTGTAAAAACCGGTTTTTAAACCAGTTTGCGACGGTTCATCTTGTATTTTATTTGATATATTTTGTTAAAAAGTTTTTCGTTTCTCTTTTCATCGCGTATTATACACACACACACACACACACACACACACACACACACACACACACACACACCATATTATAATAATATATATGATATAATTTCAGAATTATACAGGGTGATTCCGTTACGGTGTCCGACCGGGAAACTACGGATAGGTCTTGGCGAGGGGAACAAAAAATCGTATTGGGGGGGGGGGGAAATCTCAACGGTTTCGGAGTTAGGGGGGGGGTTAAAGATTTTTGGTACTTTTTTCATATTTTACCCTATAACTTTTTACAAGGGCACGCTAGGCTCACCAACTCTTTTACATAATCGTGAAGGATTCCTGTGCCTTTCCATCAACATCTTATCTGCTGCTGTGTATCCGACCATTCAGAAGTTATAAGGCCTCAAAACCATAATTTTGACATTTTTTCACAGATTTTTGGACTTTAACCCTGTTTCACTCAAAAAAGGCTTAAATTAACCCTCATTTTTTATTGCAGAAAATGAAGGCCCAATTGATTCTACATCGATTTGCTATCTTCATTTTTTTCAAAAAATGTATAGTTTTCGATGCATCAAAAAAAAAAAAAAAAAAAAAGATACAAATTAAGCTAACTCGATTTGCTGGTTCTATAAATATTTTTCATTATCCATATAATAATCAATTGTTAAGAACTTTCTTTACACACATGAATAAATTGCCATTTTCTATCTACCAGAAAAATACATATAAAAAAAATTATAATAAACATAAATTTACTTTGTAAAAACGGCTAATAAAAATAAAAAAATGAAGTGATAGAAATAAACTAAAGACAAGATGAACTATATAATAGAAATGAAAAAAATAATGAATCAACATAATCGATACATTTTTCTAAATTCAAATGCTATGAAAAGGATTTGTTAATTTTCAATCATCATGGATGTAAAATACAAAATCTATATGTAAGTAAACAATTTATATACTTGAATTTTAAAATTTTGCTTTTGTTATAAAATGTTGTATACATGTAGGATAATTGAATCACCCTATACTGATGGATTATTCTAGAATCATTTATTATAATAGTTTTATTGTTATCAAAGTAAATTTCACTGTTACGTAGCATCAGCAGGTAGTACCGCTACCTTTCATTAATGAAAATTCGAATTTCTTATTTTCCACATACATATATATATATATAGGTATAAGGTAAAATGATAGGCATATGTATCATATGTTTAATTCTTATATGGAAAATAATAATCTGCTTTTTTTTCAATTTCAACTGAAAATGATAAATATATGTATTTGAGTTTGTAATCAGCTAAAAGAAAATTTAAGTTTTCTAATTTTTTTAATTTTTTATTTGGTTGTAGTTGTGATTAATTATACATATTTGTTTTTTAAAATTTTCTGAAAAAAAGAAAAGAAAAGAAAAAGCATAAAAATTATACTAAACATTAAAGTAACCAAGAAAGATGACATTGAATTAACCTTGCGAAAAGGGTTCTAAATTTACACTTTTTTTCGTTATTTTTTTTTTTAGGAAGTGATGTTATAGTTTATCTACCACACAATAATGGTAGCTATTCTGTAGGTTTCTGCTAATTTGACATTCTGCTAACTCTCATACAAAATTTTGACAGCTCGTAAAAAAACCTGCTAAGACAAAAATTGGTATTCTGGTACCAAAAATTAACAGAAAAATCTGCTAATTTTTCGTTAACTTAGCAGGTCATATTTTCGATTTCGTTATCGAAATAGTGAATTAAATAGAATGTATGATTTTTTAAATGCAATTACATAAATACATAAATTAAATAGAATAAATACGAAATACCTAGCTTATGATTATCATTATTTTTCATTTTTATTTAAAAATGTATTTGTGTATTTATAAAATGTAAACAACAAATAGTGTATAAACATTAGTGGTTATAACAACTTCTGTAAACAGGTTTACCTACATGCTTTTACACCGAATCAAATTAAATCTATACTTAACACGATCAATTTGAACTAGAATGGAGTGTATTATCTTCGTGATAAAATTATTTTAGTAATTCTTAGTATTACAGAGCTGGGAAAAAATTATACCAACATTCTAAAAACGAACGCAAAAAAACTGGTTCAACTACATAGTGTAGAAAGGCAAAAAATTTCTTTAAAGTGACATTTGTTAGCAGATTTCGAATCTCTGCTGACAGCTTCATAAAGATTTCGAAAAACATTAGTGACCAGAATACGAATTTTTAAGAATCTGCTAACATCATAATCTGCTAACTTTTTTAGCAGAAAAATTCGCTAACTAAAGAATTTCTGTAGAATAGCCACCAATGTTACTTAAACAAATCATTAAGTACCGATGACAGAGAAATTGTAGCTTGGGAATGGACTAAAGATGCAAGTGATCAAGGGAAAGCAGTTGATATACAAAATACAAAATACAAGAACACCATATTTACAAGTAAATTAACATTCATAATTACAATTTTCAATCAATAAAATTATAAAATAATTGAAAAACTATATAATAAAAATTGATATCTTGAAATTTCTATCCTTTATTTATTCATTTACTTCTTTTTAATTTAATTGAAACGTGATATTATTTTTTCTAATAATTTTTATGATTGCAACATAACTCTTTTTTAAACAAACTTGATTTTTCTGGTTCTTGTTTACGTTTTTCCTCATCAATTTGCCTTTTAGCATTTTGTAAAGTATTTCGTAAATTATATAGTTTCTATCAATGATTCTTGTTCCACTTTATCAAATTCATTACTTTTAATTGATGGATGGAAAAACACTAAAAGTAAAACTGTTGTCAGTGTTATACAGAATCCAAAATCAGCAAAATGTTTTACAGGGCATTTATAAAAGCATGGGATTTGAGTGGCGAATTTTAAACTGGAGATAGACTTTCCGATATTGTTATAGAATCAGTTGATATTGTTAAAAATCAATACAGAACTAATAATATCTATGCTTTTGTATCAGACAACGCAAGTGGGGAAAAATGTGGAACATTTTTTGTGCCAGACGACCTGTAATTCTCATATCGGTAGTTTATTATCAAGAGATATTTGTGATAAAGAAATTAAAGATAATGGGAACTTAATACTTCAAAAGTTTAAAAAAACGGATTTTGAGAAAGCGATTATAGATAAAAGTGAAAAAAAAATCAGATTGGCATGTGAAACAAAATGGTGCTCTAATCGAGATGCGTATAAAAATTTATTTTCACCATATGCCATATTCCTTTATTCCTGATCAATGTGTTCCTATCAAAATGTCACCATTTTAATTCAGGTTTTCTTTGTGTATACACCAAGTGCGCGTTTTCAATTGATAATTAAAATCAAAGAGAAAGTCCTCCGAAAAAACAGTGAAATTAAGAAGTACAATACACCGCATAAGATAAGAGTCCAGTCCAGTGACAGTGAGTATATATCTAAATAAATTAATTTTTTTTTTTTTTGTGTCCATATAAATAATCCTGTTGGATTAGATTCATAATCCATAAAATCTGGCGGTGGAAATGGTTCTTACTTGGGGCATGCATAAGAAATTCCATACAAGATAATACATGTGGACCTTTTACTACTAACAATGATTGGTATAATGAACTTGTAGTTGAAAAAAAAAGTAGATTTGAAAGTACGGGTTAAAACCTTTTTATATATGTCATGTCAAGAGAGATGATTCCACTGCACCTGCGAGTACAGTGGAATCATATACAAAATGTTATTATCGTTTTTATAGAGTGGTATACGTGTACGGAAAAGTTAAAGTACTGAAAGAATTAGAGTAAATCTTGATAAAATTACTACTTGGTTTTGTATAAGTGGCTATAAAATAAAGAGTGAAAATCTAAATAAATAAATACACGAATTTCAGAAGTGGGATTCACTCATGTATGCCTGTATAAAAATAAAATTTTTTTTCTGAAATATTTAAATGAAAAATCAAGACAATAATTGGTAAATTTTTGTGCAGGTGTTTCTTTGTTCGTGTGTTTTAAGATGGCTGCTGAATGGAATAGTTTTTTCGAAAAAGCAGTGGTTGCAGATTTAAAGACAATCTTGGAGCGTCTAAAACTGCCTACAACTGCAATTAAGCCTACACTTAAGATAAGACTTCAGGATTTACTATATATAAAAAATTTTACTGTCGAGCAGTTATCAGATCTTATACCGGAAGGGTAGATATAATGATGAAACACATGGTTTTCAAAATGTCGGACTTACCGATGATGATACAGATGCCGAAGAAAATAATGGTACCTTAAGCGACGATAATGAAGAAAATATTGATAAAGAAATTGAAAAATTAAAAAGAGGAAATTGCGAAATTAAAACAAAAACTTAAGAAGTTACAGAGTGAAGAAACTGAGGTTACAACAAGATCAGCCGGCTACTCGTTTAAAGATATAGAGGACTCCACACCAACATTTACAGGAGACGAAAATTTGTCAGTGCAACGATGGTTAGAATTATTTGATGAATCCGCTGATGCTATGCAATTAGATGGTAAAACCAAGCTGATATATGGCAAAAGACTCCTTGCAGGAACTGCAAAATTGTTTGTTAGAACAATTTCAGCGAAAACATGGAATGACCTCAAACGTGCTTTGAATAATGAATTTAAAAGACATGTGACAAAAGCTGACTTACACAAGGAATTAAGAAATCGAAGGAAAAGACGAGACGAGACCATACAACAATATGTTCTATCTATGCAGGAAATTGCTACACTTGGAGCAATCGATGAAGAGGATTTAGTTCAGTACATCATCGAAGGTATTCCTGATAGTGAGAACAACAAGATGATTTTATATAATGCAAATGATATGAAAGAATTAAAAATTGCTTTGTGTAAGTAAGTACAAAAGAATTAAAAAAGCTTCTTTTTCTCACGAAAATGTTTATAAAAAATTTGAAAATTCAAATTCACAAAATAAACCATTCAGATGTGTTGAAAATTTAAATTCACAAAATAAACCATTCAGAAGTGCACCACAAGGTTTCTATTGTTTTCAATGTAAAGGTAAAGGTCATTTGAGTAGAGATTGTAAAAATGATAAAAACAAAAATCTACCAGCATCAACTGAAGTTCCCACAAAAGATGATAAGATAATGAACGTACAAGAAGTAGCGGCAACACCTAATCTATGTGAAACGTCAACAATTGAGAATGGGGAAAAGATATCAGCTGATGATATTAGTTTAAATTTAAATTGGAGAGTTCAACATATCAACTATTCATCATCAAACAATTTTGAGCACCTGTTATTGTTTACTTTTTCCAATAGTAATATGAAATGTGATTTAAGGTTGATTGTCTTATTGGATTCAGGTAGTCCAATTAGTTTCATGCAGGAGAAATTTATACCGAATTTTATAATCACAACAGCTGATCATGCGAACGAGAATTATTATGGTATTAATGAAAGCAAATTAATTGTATTAGGAACGGTAGATTGTAACATTTTATATGAGTCTAAAATTATAAGTTTAAAATTGTTTGTTGTTAAAAATAATACTATGTTTCATTCTGTTATTTTATTGACGATAATAATGATGATGACGTTGGAAAAAAAGATTCAATGGTCCATGGAACTCAAAACAACATCAATGATAGTAATGATAATGATAATGATGATTTTCAGCTGGAAATTTTCAATATCGACGTAAGTACAAAATCTGAAATATGTAAATATAAATATTAGTGAAAAATTACCTTATCCGGTTATAGTTGAGATCGAAAAAATTTTGAGGCAGGTTTGGTCTGATAAAGTCGTAATGAAACAGAATGATGATTTTGAGATGCAAATTAAATTGTTAAAAGAAGAAACTTTCTATTGTGTCCCGAGAAGACTTCCTTTTGCTCATAAACTTGAATTGCAGAAAATCTTAGATGATTTGTTGGCCAGGGATATTATAAGGGAAAGCAATTCACCTTTTGCTTCACCGATAGTCCTTGTAAAAAAAAAACGGTGAACTTAGATTATGCGTGGACTATAGAGAACTGAATAAGATAACGGTGAGGAATAACTATTCGCTACCTCTAATTGAGGACCACCTTGACAGGTTAAAGAATAAAAGATACTTTACGACCCTTGACTTAAAAAATGGTTTCCATCACGTGAAAATTTCAGATGACTCAATTAAGTACACTTCCTTTGTGACACCCCTTGGTCAGTTTGAATATACTAGGATGCCGTTTGGGTTGAAAAATGCACCTAGTGTTTTTGAAAGGTATATGAAACATCTTTTTGGCAAACTGGCGTCCTCTGGTAAGATGCCTACATTTATTGATGATATACTCATTGCGACAGAAACTGTCGATGATCATTTAAACGTTTTAAGACAGGTCATTGAAATTATAAAGAAAAATTGTTTACAGCTTAGATTCGACAAGTGCAAATTCATGCAAGATAACATTATACTTAAATTTAAAACCTTTGAAAAATTGAAGTTCAAGTTGATAGAGTCACCTGTACTTTCAATATATGATCCGACTAGGGAAACTGAACTACACTGCGACGCTAGCAGTATAGGCTTTGGAGCAGTTCTTCTGCAGAGGCAGGTAGATAAGAAACTGCGTCCAATTTTCTATTTTTTCAAACGCGCCACTGATATTAAAAGTTGACGCTATCATAGCTTTGAACAAGAGACTTTAGCAATCATCTATGCCTTGAGAAGATTTCGTATCTATCTTATCGGGATTGATTTTAAGATTGTGACAGACTGTCAGTCTCTATCCTTAACGTTAAACGAAAAAAAAAATCTAAATCCCAGGATTTCGCGTTGGGCATTAGAGATGCAAGAATTTAGCTATAGATTAGAACATCGGAAAGGGACTAGCATGACTCATGCAGACGCTTTAAGTCGAGCAATTAACATCTTCAACGTTAGTGACGATTCTTTCGAGTACGTGCTTGCAGCAGCACAAAGGCAAGACCCAAAGATAGTTTCGATAGCGAAAGAATTAGAGAAAAATGATAGCTCTTGGTACGATATGATTGATGGACTGATTTATAGAAAAATGAAAGATCGAGTATTGTTTTATGTTCCGTCATACATGGAGGTGCAAGTTATTCGCACCCACCATGAAGCTATGTCTCACCTGGGAATAGACAAGTGCCACGATTTTCTTTCACGCTTATATTGGTTCCCTCAGATGAAGGAAAAGATTAAAAAGTACATTAAAACATGTTTAAAGTGCATCTATTTTTCACCAGAGTCAGGTAAAAAGGAAGTGGTATTGCATAATATCCCCAAGGGAAAGTTACCTTTCGATACAATTCATATTGACCATTTTGGTCCATTAGTATGTACTAAATTGAAAAAAAAGTACATTTTTATAGTGATAGATGCATTTACAAAGTTCGTGAAATTATATGCCGTCAAATCGACGCAAAGTAAAGAAGTCGTAACGTGTTTAAAATTTTATTTCGAAAATTATTCTAGACCATGTAGAATAATATCAGATCGTGGTACCAGTTTCACGTCTAAAGAATTTTCAGATTTCCCTTCTTTTCAAAATATTCAACATGTTAAAATAGCATCTCATTGTCCTCAGGCAAACGGGCAGGTTGAGCGTGTTAATAGAGTTCTAACACCAATGTTGTCTAAGGAATGTAATTCTGAATCGACAAGCGATTGGGATAAGAATTTAGCAAAAATAGAATTTGCATTAAACAACACGGTGAATCGAAGTACTAAATTCACCCCCTCTATGCTACTGTTTAGTACCAATCAGAAGGGTGAATTTTGTGATAGGGTTTTAGAATATCTAGAAAAGAAAAGTTCTGCAACTCTCGAAGATTTAAATATTATCAGAAACCAGGCTTGCCAAAACATTGAGATGTCTCAAAATTATAATAAGCGGTATTATGACAAAAATCATAAAAGTCCTTACATTTACGAGAAGGGTGATTATATCATGGTTAAAAACGTAGTTAACTTACCAGGTATTAATAAAAAGCTATTTGCGAAATATAAAGGACCTTACGAGATTGACAAAATACTCAACAACGATTGGTACTTAATACGGGATATTGAAGGAATGCAGCTTTCGCGAATCCCAAATAAAGGGGTTTGCGCCGCTAATAACATGAGACCATTTAATCTTTACCATAGTAATGATGATGCATGAACGCTCACTAATGTATTTAAATTTTAATTGAGTGAAACATTAGTTTTGCTATTTTATCCATAATTTTGTAAAACAAAAAAAAAAAAAAATTATATAAATGTAAAAGTACTTTAACTTTGCTTATACGTATATCAGTAGAATTTTGTAATTTTGTAGACGGATAATTTGGTCTTTTCATAAGGAAAAAAAAGAGAATATTCGGGACGATTTATCTGTAGGATGGCCGAGTTGTAGTCGAAATAAAGTAGATTTGAAAGTACGGGTTAAAACCTTTTTATATATGTCATGCCATTATCGTTTTTATAGAGTGGTATACGTGGCAAGCGGCATTCTGTTTCGGACAAGTAAGAAAAGTTAAGGTACTAAAAGAATTAGAAGTAAATCTTGATAAAATTACTACTTGGTTTTGTTTAAGGAAGTAGCTATAAAATAAAGAGTGAAAATCTAAATACTTAAATAAATACAACAAACTCGAATTAAAAGCCATTAATTTTCATTAAAATCATTTAAACAAATTTGAAGAAGAAAAAATACTTCTTCGTTGTTTTTTTTCTACTTTGATTACAAACTGATTCGCGAATATACATACATAGTTTCTTTTTCGGAATAACAAAACAAAAAAGTAAGCCTAAAGAATACTCTAAACAAAATATTTTTTTGTGCACCCAAAAAGCATAAAAAAAATTTTTTTCTTTTACAAATTTTCATGTCTTGAATGTCAATGATCCTTTTTTTTTTTGATGAATTTGAAGTTTTAATAAATTTATTTAAAAAAATTAAATGAAAAAAAAAACAACATTTGAGTATTTTTCAGTTTTTCATATGTCTCATATGTCAGAAAATAACTATTGGGCTAACTTAGGCTATTTTATTTTTGACAAAAGATATTTTTTTCGGCTAAGCAAAAAAAAAAAAAAGAAGATTAAAATTTTTGTGGTTGTGAATTTAACAAAAAAAAGAAGAAAACAGAAAAGTTCAGTTTGTTTTGAAAAATTATGTTATGAAAACTTATCAACTTATCAAAGCTATTTTTGTTGTTACTTTGTTTTAAATCCCTGATATGTATTTTTTTTTCACTCCCCTGGATCACCATCGGCACTAACAAAAACGAAAATACTCAAAAGTACAAGAATAAAAGCAAAATTCAATTTCATGTTTGCAAAAATCAAATCTTTTTTTTTCATTTAAAATTTTATGAACAAAAAAATTATTTTTTTTAACTGGAGCTGGAATGAAACCGAAATGTTATTCTAGCTTGTAAAACAGTTGAAAATAAACTGAATAGATGAGAAATGTATCTAAAGTATTTATATCTTACAAAAAATGTATATAATCGAAATTAAATGAAAAAATAAAAAAAAAATGATTATTTAATCATAACTAAGGTGTTACATACAAACTATACTAGTATGTACATTGTTCATACATAGAAAAAATTACTGAGAAGAATTTAAATGTGATTTCTATGTATGTCCATACTAATCTAGTATATCTACCTACCTATATTTAAATATCTTACAAAAGTAAAACATACTTTTCACACACAAAGAAAAACAGAAGAAAAAACAATGTGAAGTTTATACTTAAAAACTGTTTGTGTTATTATTTTGTATTTTTTCTTCTATTTTTCCCAGTTGTTATTCTGAATTAAAAAAAAAAAACAAAAAAAAAAGAGTCACATAAATTTCATTTGAAATTGATAATAAAACATATAACATTTCACCACCTTCATAGAATCTTTCGTTGATAGTAAAAAAAAAAAACTAGAAAAATACAAAACATAAAAATATACAATACGTATAATAATAAAATTAAACACACAAAAGATCATCTTTATTAAGAAACATTTTTGTTACTTAAACGTTGAATTCAAGATTATAATAGTTGATTAAAAAAAATAGTATTTTATTCTAAAGAAATTTTACATGTACAGTATGACCTCTTTAATCCGGACCTCCATAATCCGAATTATCCAGTAATCCGAATCGATTTTCTAGATACACGTAAGTATTCTGTAATCCGAATTTATGCCTTGAAGTATTCTATAATCCGGATCACCGATCAACTAATATAAGATAGGACACTTCGCACGTGTTACAAAATTTTTTTGTGACCTTGGTACCGTTATTTTTTCAACCTTGTGTTTTCTGCTAAAAATCGATAGTAATACACATTGCAAGTTGTAAGAAAGAGATATAAAATTTGGAAACAGAACTACATGTGGTTTAGAAATTGAAACACGTTTATAGGGTGCACAGAAAAAATACAAGTTTATAAATATTTTATGTATGTTAAAAAAACAAAAATTATTAAAAAATAATCAAAACTTTTATTTACACTGTTAAACATTGTGAATTAAAACTTTTCTACTACAAAATAAATTTTTATTCTAACATTATAATACAAATTTTACAAAAAAAAAAATTACATGTGCGAAACACTAAGAATTTCATTTTTTTTATTAAATTTCTTCAACTTAAAATATCACAAGTTAACTAAAATTTCACTAATTACATCTTATTACAGATAAAATTAAGTCTTTAAAAAATTAATGATTAATAATTTTTTCTTAGAATTTTAAATAACTTAAAATCAAACAGAAAAAATGAAAACACCCTTTAAAATTTGATTTCAGGTAACACACACATAGAAAACCAGTTCCAGATCGCGTTTAAAAATACGTGATAAAAAATGTATTCATATTTCCTTCACTTGAGTATTAGTAAATTTTAAATTTCGTTTCTTTTCTCAGTGTCCGTATAGTTTACATTGTTCATAGCGACCTGAAACATTATGAAAATGAAAAACACATACTATGACGACAGTTCCAGGTCGCCTTTAAAAATACGTGGTAAAAATATGTATACATATTAAATATATGTTTTTTTTTTATTTTAATGTACTATTTTGTATGCATTCTTTCTCTTTGCAATTTCTAGAAGAATATTGTATTGAAACAAGTCATAGCTTCTATACTGTTTTTGCTTATGGAATTTTTTGAATTTTTTGGAGTTCAATGATCGCAAAAATTGCATATGTATTTGTTAAAAAAATCACGTGGCGAGTGTCCATACTTTATTAATTTAGTTTTACGTTGATCCGGATCATATTTGTTAGATATATAATATACATATTGTGAAGTGAAATTACGAATGTGGAATATTGTCGTTCGTGAAGTACCGTAATTCTGTCTGGTTTTCTATTTTTATTTTTCGTGAATAAATTCATTTGATATATAGGTACTCCATTAAAGTGCAACATAATTGTTTCTAATTTAAATAGAAAGGTTTTTGTGAATATTATTATTATTACAATACAATGGCTTTTTTTTTTTTTTTTTTTTTTTGTGCTTATTCATTCCTCGAGGGAACATAGCGCCTCCACATAACTCTTTCCATCTGACTTTTTGTCTCATCTGCTATTTGTGACCTATTGGCCTAATCTTAGCATAGTCATTCGTTGGTATTTTCCAACCTAGTCCGAGGTATGTGTTGGTTTCTTTAATCGAGTTGTTGTTATTTTCAATCTAATAGGAGATTAGCCTATTGCGATTATGTCCTTAGCTTGTTCCTGCGCCCTCTGTTAGTGATATTGCTAAGGAGTAATATCACATTTTTTCCGGTTTGTGTCTATGATACCAGTTTTTCTGCAGGATGTAACGCCATCTTGTTGTTGGTAGATGTGGTTGTTGTTGTTTTTCTTACTGGCTCATAGTGTTGTTATTATGACAGGATGAGATTAGGATTTCTCTATGTATATATATACACATACATCTATATACATATATGTATATATATACATATAAGAATGGATTAGAAAGTATGGAAAAACAGGTATTGAGGAAAAAGTGCTGGACCACGACTATGCCGGGAATCGAACCCGGGACCTGTGGGGTGATGGACGAGCGCACTAACCTCTCGGCCACCCAGGCCTCTTACAATACAATGGCTAGCAATGTGAAAAAGAGGGCACCTAAGACATTAAATATTGATGACAAATGCAAAATTCTAAATAAACTTGCGCAGGGATATAGTGGAAAGGCTCTAGCCGCTAAATATAAAATAGGTACATCAACAATATCCGATTTGCGAAAACAGGAGAAGAAAATCAGAAAGTAAGAGTTAAATTTTAAATTATGAGTATGAGTTTTTTTTTTTTTTTTTTTTTTTTTTTTTTTTTTTTTTTGTGCTTATTCATTCCTCGAGGGAACATAGCGCCTCCACATAACTCTTTCCATCTGACTTTGTTTCATCTGCTATTTGTGACCTATTGGCCTGATCTTAGCATAGTCTTCGTTGGTATTTTCCAACCTAGTCCGAGGCATGTGTTGGTTTCTTTAATCGAGTTGTTGTTATTTTCAATCTAATAGGAGATTAGCCTATTGCGATTATGTCCTTAGCTTGTTCCTGTGCCCTCTGTTGGTGATATTGCTAAGGAGTAATATCACACTTTTCCGGTTTGTGTCTATGATACCAGTTTTTCTGCAGGATGTAACGCCATCTTGTTGTTGGTAGATGTGGTTGTTGTTTTTTCTTACTGGCTCATATAGTGTTGTTGTTATTATGACAGGATGAGATTAGGATTTCTCTATGTATATATATACATATACATCTATATACATATATATACAGGGTGATTCCGTTACGGTGTCCGACCGGGAAACTACGGATAGGTCTCGGCGAGGGGAACAAAAAATCGTATTGGTGGGGGGGGGGGCCAATCTCAACGGTTTAGGAGTTAGAGGGGGTTAAAGATTTTTGGTACTTTTTTCATATTTTACCCTATAACTTTTCACAAGGGCACGCTAGGCTCACCAAATCTTTTACATAATTGTGAAGGAGTCCTGTGTCTTTTTATCAACATCTTAGCTGCTGCTGTGTATTCGACCATTTAGAAGTTATAAGGCCTCGAATCCATAATTTTGTCATTTTTTCACAGATTTTTGGACTTTAACTTTTTGCTGTTGTGTGACGCAGTATATTATATATTATATATTATATAATGACGAATATTGAAATATATGTACAAAAACAAAAACGTTTCTTCAAAAGTTGACTTTTTTTTTATGTGGGAGGCTTTGTATTATATGTAAAGCAATTTAAAGCAACATTTCCTTTTTTTGTGCTGTCTTATCCCCTCAAAATTTTGTCCGTCTCTTCTAAATTCCTACACTGCTACCATTTAATAGACGATGATCAAGTGTTGCAAAAATTTGAAAATTGTTGATAAAGATTTTCGATTATGTATCCAAGTGATGCGAAGTGTATGCAGAATGTTTAATGAAAATTTTCAACATGTTGCCACCTGATATCAGGTAATGGCAAAAATAAAATTGCTTCCATTTAGACATATGAAAATGTTTATCTTTATACTATTTTTGTTTGAATGCACAATTAGACTTGCCCATTAAAAAACGCAGAGTTCAACAAATATTGAAGTCATCTCCTTACATTGTGTACCAAAAACCTAATTATTATGAAAATGATTAGATGTGATAATTGTATAAGGGAAATGATAAAAAATGATTAAAATTTGTCTTCATCATCTTAATATCTTATAAATAATAATAATTACTCACATCAGGCACAAAGTAAAGAAATGTATTTACAATCGCTTTCAGAAAATTTCTTTGAAATATGTAAATTACACTTTCAAATTTTCAAAAAAATATACAATACTTACATTTGTTTAGAAAATATACAAACAACCATCTTTTACGCTTGCCTAAAAAAAACCTATGAGATTTTTCCTGAATGATTTGATGACCAAAATCCTTGTATTGAACGTACAAAGAAAGCGCTACATTTTGTACTTCTAGTTCTGCTTCGAAAAAAATTATTCTTAGAAAAGTAAGGAAATTGAAAACTCAGGGTAAAACGTTACAGTTACGTATGTAGGCACATATGAAGATATGTATATATGTACAATACATAATACATAAAACATTTACCTACATATTATCTTTTCAACGTACCTGTGTATACATACATATGTCTACCTATCTGAAAATTAAAATTTTTTTTCAATTTTGCTGGTCAATGCAATGTGAGCATTGGTAGTTTCTTTTCTTTTTAAATTTCAAATAAATAAGTATTTCAAAATACAATAGAAAAATGTGAAAAAAATGAACAAAATATGAAGTGGAATAAATTTCGAAATAAACGACAATGTGATTGTGACTATGATTTTATGTACTTCATATTCTATCATATTTCCTTTCATTCATTCACTAAAATTCACATATAAGTTTTTTTTGAATGCATGGAAAAAATCATTTTCAAATTTCCAATAATGCACGCGGATAACGCACAACACAATACAATACATTATACAATACAATGTGTATAATAAATTCAAAGCGTATGTTCAAAAAGGAAAATAAACGACGTTGAAATGGGTATCTCATTTTATTCGAAAAAAAGTTTCCCCGTTGATCTTGAGATCTAATGTCCAAAACTATTGGATTGATTTATAAATAATTGACGATTCATGTATACGTATATTATAATTTCACAACATCTCTTAATTGTTACAACGGAGCGAATGTTTTATCATTGAATGGTATATACTGGCTAGTTATTCCTATTTTAGAAGTTGAGCAGTACGTATAAAGATTAATTAAAAAAATAAAAGTGGTAAAAATGAAAAATTTCAAAGTACACTTTAGACATGTAATGTTGTGGGGATTTAAATTGGGAAACAACGCTAAGGCAACAGCTGAAAAAATATGTAGTATTTATGGCAGTGGAGTGATAAGTGAAAGAATAGTAAGATATTGGTTCAGTAAATTCCATTCCGGAGATCTGACTCTTCAAGATGATCCGAGGCCGGGTCGCTATTCTAATTTTTATGATGAAGAACTAAAAGTTTTGATAGAACAAAACCCTCGTCGAACAACACGAGAACTCGTAGTAAAGTTGAATACATCACAAGCAACTGTTTGGCGACACCTTGACAAGCTAGGAAAAGTGAGTAAGCTTGGAGTATGGGTACCACACAAACTTAATGATAGCAATAAAGCGGACAGAATGTCAATTGCCACTAGTCTGCTTTCACGACAGAGAAATGAGCCTTTTTTGGCCAATATTCTTACAGGAGATGAAAAGTGGATTCAGTATGAAAATCCCATCAGGAACAGAAAATGGCTTGATAAGGATACGTGTTCATGGTAACAAAATGTTATTGTGTGTATGGTGGGATCGTCAGGGTATTATCCATTACGAACTGTTGAGTCGCAACGAAACTGTTACAGCAGAAGTGTATGTTGAACAGCTTCAAAAAGTGCAAGAAAAACTTCTTGAAAAACGTCCGGCTTTGATAAATCGACGCCAAGTAATGCTACTCCATGACAATGCCAAGCCCCACATTGCTAGAACCACTCAAGAGAAAATATTGGAGTTAGGTTGGTCCGTTTTAACACACCCACCATATTCACCGGACATCACTCCAAGTGATTATCATCTTTTCCGGTCGCTTCAAAATTACCAGATTGATAAATTACCAGATAGATGGGAACAAGTTATATATACATAGTAATGATGACTACATGATAGATTAAATCGATAAATTGTAAGTTTTATAATTGAATAAAGTTATAATCCAAAATTGGCAATTATTTATAAATCAACCCAATATTTATTCAAAATTTACAACTTGAGACTTCTTATATGTTATTTTATTTTCTTTGCTTTACGCGACAGAAAAAACACAAAATTTGGAGTCGAAAAAAAGTGGATCATATGAGTATATAGTAAAAAAAGTTTTAGATTTGAACCGTTACGTAATCGAAGATATAGGAAAACAGCAGCGACGTTGTAAAGGATTCAGTTCAACCTATGCAGCTGAAAAGTTAAAACCATAGTGCTTGTTATTACCAGGAATTGATCCGTATAATGATGAGGATGAAGAGAATAACGACACCGCACTTCAAAAATCGACTACATCCATGATGAGACGCCATGATCGACAGTTGGATATAGTATGTAAAAGTAAGTTGACGTACTTTAGGCGGAGTGGCGTTAATGTTAAAAAACATGTTAGACTTAAGATAAACGAATAAAGAACTTTTTTTTGTATTATTAATTTCAATCTCCCTTTCGAATTTATATATTTAATTTTTTCTTAATTCAGACAATCGGTCTTTACAATAATAAATTTCGGTGTAGTTATTTAAATTGATATTCTAAGTCTTGTTTTATGTTAAAATTTCTTGAAGTTGCCGACACTAGTTTTCCACAGTATAGAAATGGGTAAGCGCAATATCCTTACCTCTAAAGAACTTGCAAAAATTTAAGCCAATAAAGATATGAGGTATTCTAAAAGACAAATTGATTGAAGAGTTGGGCGATCTCATAAGTGCATTAATAATTTTTTCTAAAATAAGGAAAATTATGGGCTGAACTATCATTTAAGAGGAACCCAGAAGATTTCGAAAAGGGACAAGAAAGACATTTTCACAAATAGATCAACAATGACAATATAACAAATTTTGTCGTCCTTTAAATGCTTTAAATGGGAGAAATGCGCAAAGAAACTAAGTAGCATTAAAGAGTCATCACAAGACAAGACCGGTTTGAATTCACGGAAAAGAACATCAAGTTTGGTAACCAATGGAAAAATGTAATTTTTTCAGATGAAAAAAAGTTTAATCTTGATGGTCCCGATGGTTTTATATTCTATTGGTATGATTTGAAAAAGCAGAAAGATATAAGTATTAGCCGAGACTTTGAAGGAGGTACTGATGGTTTGGGTCGAATTTTCGTTTTACAGCAGGACGCTTATATTTTGAATTTCTACTAAAATCACCAGTACAAAATATGTTGAATTACTGGATGAAGTTCTTATTGACTTTGGAGAGCAGCAACCAACAAAAGAAATAGTTTTTCAAGCAAGATAATGAGACTATCTATGAGGGATATCCAGTACTAACATGGTTTACCAAAAAAAAAATTTAAGTTCTCCACTGGCCAGCACTATCTGCTGATTTGAATATGATCGGGAGCTTATAAGAAATTTTAGCCAGGGCAGTTTACGACGAAAATAAAATTTAGCAGCTGTAATGTCAAACAGGTGTAAACAAACAAATATCAAACGTCATGATTTTTTAAAGCATAATTTGACAAAATTGGCTTTGGGGAAAAAGAAAAGGAAAAAAAGCCAAACCAAAATAATATTTCCTAAATAAAAAAAAATAACACAACAATGTTACGAAGATTGACCTGTAGAAAGGGTTCTTCTGAAAAAAAAAGAAGGCGTCCGAAATGGATTTTGAAAAAAAGAAAAGAAATGTAGATCAAGGTGATTTTGAAAAGTGTCAAATTTTATCAAGAAAACAAGTAACCTGATAAATGCCCGAACTTGTTTTTGAGTTTTTGAGTTTTTGTTTCTTGTTTCTTTTCGTTTTTTTTTCTTTTTTTTTATTCATTATTGCGCGGATCGCGTCGCGAATAGTAAAAAATTATAAATTAAAATCTGAAAATTGAAAGGTGTGAGGAAGAAGAAAAAAAAGTGAATAAAATGTAATTGAAGGTGAATAGTGCCATAAAGCTAAAAAGAAAAAGTGGAATAGTAATTAATTAATAAAAGTGAAAAAATGAAAATAAGATGAGTAAAAGAGAAGTGTGTCAAAGAAAAATTTGAATGGAATATCTAAAAAGGAATAAAGAAATAGTGAAAATAGAAGGGAAAAAAATGTGCAAAAAAGAAAGTAAAGTGAAAGAATGAAAATAAATGTGTAGAAAAATATGAACAAGCTAGATTTAAAAAAAAAAAATTACGTACCCGAACGTGGAGTAGAGAAAAGGAAAAAAAATGTGAAGAAAAAAAAATTATTGCAAAAACCAATCTAACTTGAAAGAAAAAGAAAAAAAAAACTTAGAAAAAATTTACCAGTCGAAATAAACCAACCGCTATTCACTTGTTCAAAATAACTACTAGGTTGTTTGATAAGTCTTTGGTCTCGCCAAGATATTGCGTCGCAAAATCAAAATTAAGATTGTTTTTGATGATTGTGATTTGTCAAACCTCCATATTTAAATTTTCATTAAGATACGTTAATTAATCTGTGTTTGGCAGTCATTAGAAGTAAAGAAGTTGTGAAGTTTTTATAAAATGGAAAAAAATGAATTTCGTGTTTTGATTTAACACTGTTTTTTAATGGGAAAAAATTGAGTGCAAACAAAAGAATGGTTTGATAAGCATTATGGAGAATCTGCTCCATCGAAATCAACAATAACATACTGGTTGAATGAATTCAAACACGGTCGTACATGCACGAAAGATGCTGAACGTTCTTGAAGGCCAATGAAGGTAACAACTTCAGAAACTATCAAAAAAATCCATAAGATTACACGAAATGACCGCAAAATTAAATTCGTGAGATAGCTGGCGTGATAAGCATTTCAACCGAACGTGTTTTCAATATCATACACGAATATTTAGGAATGCGAAAGCTGATATCAAAATGGGTGCCGCGTTCACTAACAATTGACCAAAAGCGCAACGAGTTGACGATTCGGAAGAATGTTTAAGGATATGGCGAACTAATCCACAGGAGTTTTTGCGGCTTTACATCACCGTCGATGAAACCTGGATTTATCACTATACGCCAGAATCAACTCTACAATCAAAACAGTGGACAGAACCTGGTACAAGTGCATCGAAACGGCCAAAAGCGAGTCAATCAGCTGGGAAAGTCATGGCAACTGTATTTTGGGACGCGTATGGAATAATATTTATTGATTACTTTGCAAAAGGAAAAACGATTACAGGAGAGTATTACGTAGGCTTATTGGACCGACTGAGGGATGAAATTCAACAAAAACGACCGCATATGGCAAAGAAAAAAGTGATTTTCCATCATGACAGCGCACCGGCTCATTCGTCAGGAGTTGCCACAGCAAAGTTGATAGAATTGGGATACAAAGTGCTTCCTCATTCACCCTATTCTCCAGATTTGGCCACGTGTGACTTCTATCTATTTCCAAATTTGAAAAGATGGCTCACTGGTCGCAGATTTTCTTCAAATGATAAAGTCATCGTTGAAAAAAATGCTTATTTCGAGGAGTTTGGAAAATCATATTTTTCTGATGGCATAAAAAAACTTGAAAACCGTTGGATTAAGTGTATCGAGCTTGAAGGAGACTACATTGAATAATAAGAAAGATTTTCCAAAAAAACTATATTTTCTCTTACCGAGACCAAAGACTTATCAAACAACCTATTATATGTTAAAAATAAACCCACTTTTTTTTTTGTGTTTTTTTCGAAAATCGCGAACTTCCTATGAAAATTCTTCGTTAAATTTCCAGTGAGGTAAAATATTTTCTCTTTACCTCACTGGAAATTTTTAATTTGTTTGCAAAAAGCTCGCAAAGTTATTGATTTCTTTATATTGCTTTTGTTATATTTTTTTTTCCGTGACTGACTTTTTGATGTGTTGTATTGTTGTTTTTAAAAAAAAAATTAAATTTTTTTTTGTTATTTTTATTCGAAGTGTTCGTTTCCTTTAATTTTCCTTCTTTTCTTTTTTTTATTGATTAGATTTTTTCAGGATCAGGCTATATTTTAATAGGCATTTCTAGTTTGGACACTGTTTTCTTAAAATTTGTGTTCAAAAGTTTTATTCATTATAGCATATATAGCAACAACAAATTTAACTTTATTCATTAGTTTTATTATTTATTTTACTAATTTTCTTCTCTTTTCAGGAAAATAGGAGCATATAGAGTCCTGACTTCAAAATAATTTTTTTCCAACATAATTTCACTACAATTTATTATTGACATTTCTATTTTGTCTATTTTAGGTTTTGTAACAAAGCCGTCTGCGAAAAATGCTCAAAGTTCCGACTACGCAATAATCTCATACTCGGAACATGATGTCATTGGTGCTAATATAATTTTTTGTGAGTCTTTGCCTTGCAAATTTACTCAAATTCACTAGCGTTCGGTCTCTTCAAGGTGTGAGACATGAACTTGTAACAAAATTACCATAAGTGCACTTGACAGACGTGTCTTTTTCTGAACACTGGTCGCAGTATTATAGACTTTGTTAGGTATTTACAGCGAGGACAGGAATACTGTGCTTCTTCAATATTTCCCGGAAGGATAGTTTCTATTGCTAGATTAAGTGAATGGCGCTATAAATAAGGAAAAATTTGGTTCAGTTTATTATAGTCTAAGAACCAAGGCATGGCAGACCTACGTCATAGTATAAAGGCTGAAAATTTCTGAGTGTATTGTCACTACTGTAGGTATGAACGTTTGGGGGTTAAAAATCTTGACTGAGGGTGGCTTTGGCAGGGATAAGGTCCCAAAGGTGCCCAAAAACAGGGCTTACCTACGTCATAGTATAAAGGCTGAAATTTATATATGTTATTCAAACAACAGTTCTATGACGAAATTTCGTTTTTTTAAGTGTGAGCTATTGACACCGGACTTTTTTTGAACGGTACTTTGAAGTGTCCTCTTTAACATGACATATGTCCTTATTGTCGCAAACTCCATTTTGTAGCCGAAAAGTACCGTTGTCTTATTTCTTCTTTGAGTAATTACATACATGTTTCTGATTTTCATCGCCGGCAGTGTTACCCTTTAGTTTAAATTGGTTATGTAAAATCGGATGAACTGTTACCGGCTTTACCTTTGTACTAAAATTTTATAAAATTTAATACTTTGTAAAAATTGTTTCCTAATAAAGGAAAATTATAATATAATATTTTTTGTTTGTTTAAATTTAATTATTATTAGAAATTATAAATTATAAATTTATTGTTTTCTTTTACTACGGCACTTCACGTTCAGATACAAAATAAACTTTTTCAAAAATGATAAAACATTTACATTTTTACGCTTAAAAAAATGTGAAGAAAAACTAACGGTTGTTGCGACAGCAATTATGCCCCTTAATTTTATTTCCATATATTTTCGTACGCCGCTGTATTATTACAGACGGTTGTACACATATTTTCTAAAAATGTTTAAATTTTACATTTATTGGAAATTTTTCATCTAAATTTAATCTTGTTTTGTTCAAAAATCGAACAAAGATTTTTACTAATAATCCCATGGATTATTTCAAAAATCACGCCACTTCGAGAATAATCTTATGTAATTATTCAAATACATAAAATTATTCCATGTTTTCTCCCAAATATTCTCATACTTCAATTTATTTAATTTTTTTTACACACTGTAAAAATCATTATGCATGTCAGTGTATTTGACAATGTTCAAATACACAAGAAAATTATTTCCATGTATTTATTGATTTACTCCCATATAATTATTATATGAGAAAAATCAAATACCATATGATTCATGTAATTGTATTATGACCTATTTACTTAAAGTAAATAGCATAATGTAATACAAATTTTCAAGTTCACGCACACTGTGCCAACTTCCACAATCTGTATACTCGTATCAAAACCATCTACATAGAAGCCGTGCTCTGGCTTTCTGCACTAACACAATCAAACACGATAAAAGTGTTGAAACATCAAAACATTCAGTACAATCAGTACTGCCCTAGTGGAAAATGCTCATCAGTTGTATCAGAGGAGACAAGAGATCCTTATGTACATATATTCTCAGAAATGTTTATAAGCCTTTGAAAATTTTTAAAGTGTTAGTTATTCAAAAAAATCCACTTATTCATCTCGATGATTTAATCGATGAGTCTTTACATTTTTCATCGAAATGCTCACTGCTTTTATTCTTCTAGTGATGTACTGATGATTTAATCGATGAGTTTTTACATTTTTCATCGAAATGCTCACTGCTTTTATTCTTCTAGTGATGTACTGATGATTTAATCGATGAGTTTTTACATTTTTCATCGAAATGCTCATTCATATTTTTTTATTTATACAAAATTTTACATACATCTTCCATTAAAATAAGCCAGACGTTATACCGTTATTTTTTCGCATTTTTTGTAATTTCTGATTGCAAGGTTTTTACGTTTTAGCATTTCTAAGTCAGTTTTCAAACAGTGAACAATTAATTAGTGAAAAATCTTAAAAGTGAATAACGTGATTAATACAATAAAATATAAGGTAAGTTTTAAAATAGAATAATTTTATATAAAAAAATATTATACTTATAAAATTATTACTACCACTACTCCATCATTGTTTTAATCACTTTCAGAATTAAAAGTGTATTGGAGCTTTCTAACCATCAATTGTCACCAATAATAGACAACTATGTAAATCCGCTTAATAGCGAAGAAGTTATACCAAGGCTTAGAACCTCAACTCCTATCTCACGGCCAAAAAGTCCTTCAATTCTTCATAGAAGATTTAATTTAAAGCCGATTGGTATGTTCTTGAAATTAAAATTATATAATCATCATATAGCTACATACTTCACTTTGAAATTTTTTAGAAAAAGAAAATCAACCCGTGAATGGAACTCAACAACAACAGAAGCAACTACATCGGCACGAGCAACAACAACAACAACAACAACAACCATGGATTCAGCAAGATTTTCAATCTGCATTAATGTCTAAATTGAACGAAATAAGCTGCGAATTGAGTGAAATAAGAAATGACCAGAAAATAATGAAAGAACAGGTAAAAAATTCACATTACTTATTCAATTTAGTTCATATGTATAATCTTGGACAACAGAAAAGTTTATTTCTTTAAAAACTCTAATTTATTCATTTTAGATTATAAAATTTGAAAATGTACTGCTTGCGAAAAACAGCGCTGATAATAAATTAATAAGAAACTGTTTTGTTCTTATTAAAAACATAAACAGGAGTGTTCAGAGGATAACTGGGGAAGACGAAGATACTCTGGAAAGAGAATTATGTTTGTTAATTCCAGCAAAATCAATTACTGATTTGATGGAGCTGGAAGAAAAAATCAAAAACAACGAATTTGCTGCTACTTTCGTAAGATTATTACTTAATTATAATGTCCGCATTAAGCTAAGTTTTTAAAATTTTTAAGGCTTCATTTTTCAAAAAAAAAAAGTGTAACAAAAAATATGTCTGATATATTCAGAAATATTGTTAGTGACGAAGTCACAATTGAGTTTAATTTGGAAGGCCGATGTGAAAAAGAAAATTATTAGCTTTAGAGCTATTTAATAGTGTGCTGTATGGTAAGTAGAATGTATTATTTGGTAATATTTTTCATAATGCATGATTATTGATTATAACTTTAAAATGAAATCCAATCTTTAAGAAAATTTTTCCTAAAATTTTATTACTTTATTTTATTTTTAATTTTCTTGCTAGATTCATTTCGGACGAAATATTCTAGACAAGAATATGAAAAGGAATTGAGAGTAGCTATCTTAAAAGCTCACAATCGGCATAACAGGGCAAATTGTTCAGCTAGGTAAAGTTTGATTATAAACCTACTTAACTCACATAGTAAAATATTTTCTTTTTTCAGTAAAAGGATACCAAAAACTGCTTGAACTTTATATGAATAAGAAAAAATATTTATACATATTATGTAATGTGAAAAAATGAAATACATAAAATTTATTTTTTGTTTTTTTAATTTCAGTTCTTTTTCTTTTTAAAGTCTTATTCCTTTTCATCGGTTTTATTATTTTTTACATTGATGAAAGATTTAATGAATTTACAGCTACCTTCATGGTATTTTTCATCAATGATGAATGCATGAATTATTTGATAATTTACCAATCCAATCATTTTAATTTTCATTGATTATACATAATGACTCTGATTCTTTCGATGACATTATATGCATGCTCATCAGATTTTTCATTGATTCATAATTAATGATTGTCCAGATGATATTCATCGACATACTCATTAGTTGTTCATTTAATATTTCATTATATAAATGAAAAGTATATAACTGAGTTTTTTCCCGGCGCTAGAATAAAACTCATTGGTGATGTCATCTAACCGTTCATCATGAGCTCATCGATTAACTCATCAAATCACTTCTAGTAGGGTGGTAGTACAAATATTAGTGTAAAGAAATAGAGCGCTATTCATAGTCAGCCACTAAAGCCTATTTTAATTAAAGTTGACTTTAAAATAAAAGTACATTTTAAATGAATATTTATTCATAGACAACTACAAATACATTTTAACTAAACTCGAGTTTATATGGCAATAACTATAAAAAATACTTCTTTTTTATGGGTGGCAATACCGCATCTAAAACTTTTTCAGGTTATATAATCTGACAATCTGTCAGTGATAGTTGGTGATAATAGTACAGGAGATCTCGAAATTATTAATTTGTCTTTAACAATAATTTGTTATTTCGTTCAAATGGATTGTAAGGTATGTATGTTATTAGTTATTTGACTTCAAGTGAATGTTTATTTTAAATTTTTCTAGAAAAAAAGAGGGGAAAATTGGTCGAACAGTGAAAAAGAACTATTGAAAGATCTCATACAAGGACACCTTGATATTATTGAATATAGAAAAAACGATGCAAAAATGATCGAAAAGAAAAATAAAGCATGGGAATTAATTGCACACAGTATGTTAAGTGCAGGCTACTGCAGGAATAAGAACCAAATAAAATATCAATGGAGCAGAATGAAGCTCAGTGCTAAATCAAATCTAAGCTCATATAAAAGGCAAAAACTGGAAACAGGGAATAAAGGAAAGGTTGACGAGCCAAATGAATTAGACTACGCAGTAGCCAGTATGGTTCCAAACTAATTTTTAGAGGATAAAACCCTGATAGATTCAGATAATGTAAGAATATGATATACATACATATATTGATGAAAAGTAACAAAATATGTATTACATTTAATTTAGGTACTGGAAAACATTTTTTTGGAAATTAATTCTTGTTCACCCATTTGTGAAAATCAAATAAATGAGGGCGTTAAAAACAAAAACACATTCGAAAAATCAAAAGAAAAACCAAATAAAAAACAAGTTGATCAAGTTTTATCGCTGAGAAGAAATCAAATTGAAATTGAGATGAAGCAGTCACAGCAAATTTTTGATATCAAGTTAGAAATACAAAAAAAGCTTTTGGAAAAAACAAACTTTGAAATTGAATTTTTAAAAAATACTGAAAGGAGAAATGCTGAGCTATTTGAAATGACGAAAAAAAAGGAATAAAATATGTACATAGATGCATATTAATATATGGGATTCTTTTAAAAGATTGGTTGTCAATAATGGCTACTTTTTTCATTGGACTGGATTAGATTTCGTGTTAAATATTTTTAGTTTACTTTTGCAATAAATTTTTGAATTATGAGTAAGTTAAAATGAATTATTTTTTATACATATTTGAATTTTATTTTTATATTTTTATAATTAAATGTTTGAATTAAAAAAATGAATTTATAAAGCTACTATTACTATTATTATTACTACTATTACTATTATTATTACTATTATTACTACTATTATTACTATTACTTCCTTCGCAGTATCTAAGTCTACTCGCAGTCTTTCAAATATAGCTCTAAATTTACTTTTTATTTGTCCGTTTAACCGTTCAATACACATCCTTGTTAACACATGACTTTTATTGTATTTTTGCTCTCGTGCTGTAACTGGGTTTGATACTGGAGTAAGAAGTATTTTAGAACATGGGTAACCGGAATCTCCAACTAAAAGTCCAATTTTCCTTGATTCTAATGTACTTTTCAATTTGCTTTTATTCCAAATTCTAGAATCGTGTACTGATCCACGCCAACGACATACGATATCTAAAATTTTATGATTGGCGTCACTCACAATCTTAAAAGATTCATTTTCAAGTATTGTAAAATAAGATAATATACATATTTTTTATACAATCAAACACATTTAATAAAAAAGTTTTTTACCTGAACATTCAAGGAGTAAAATTGCTTCCGATTCATATAATGCCCTGCTAAATCAGGTCCTAGTTTTTTTACTGGACTTTTAATCCTAATGTGTGTGCAATCAATAGCACCAATCACATCCGGGAAGGATGCCACTGAATAAAATTGGTTTTTTGTTTTTGAAATTTCTTCAATTGTATGTTGCGACAGCAGATATTCCTTTTTCATGGTCATTTATTTTTGTGCGCCACTGTAGTATTACAGATGGCTGTGTTTTTAAAATATTCAAAATTGTACATTTATTGGAAACTTTTCATCTAAATTTTCCAATAAATGAACTGTATGTTAATTTCCGTTGCCCACGCGCAACATAAAATTTAATCTTGTTTTGTTCAAAAATTGAACAAAGATTTTTTCTAATAATCCCCTGGATTATGCTAAATATCACGCCACTTCGAGAATAATCCTATGTAATTATACAATTACATAAGATTATTCCATCTTTTCTCAAATATTCTCCAATCTCAATTTTCTCACTTTTTTTATTATCACGTTATCTTATCTATTTCAGTGTATTTGATAATATTCAAATACACCAAAAATTTTTCACACAACAATTGACTTATGTCCAATTTCTTCAGGCCAAGATATCTTCATAATAACTTTAAACTTGGGATAAATCAAGAATTTGGTTTTCTTCACTTTCAGATAGACTTATTAATGTCCAATTTCTTCAGGTCAAGTTATCTTCATAATAACTTTAAACTGGGGATAAATCAAGAATTTGGTTTTCTTCACATCCAGATAAGACTTATTAAGAGGATAAAGTTATCTGGTCATGATAGTACCGATTAACTCAAGATTAAAAATATTTTGAAAACAGCTTTAAAATTGGTTTATATTTTGACTACAGCTTTGAAAGCTAAAGTTTTAAAGCTGTTTTTAATGTTTAAATTTTTTTCAGTAGGATTTTATTTTATTAGAAGTGGTTATGGATATTTTTATTAATAATATTGCTATTATTTTTAAATTATTTTATTTTTACTTTAACTAGCAACTTCACTGGTCACTGATAATAATAAAAATAATGAAACGGTTACTTAACTACTTAAAAATTATTCAAAATTAATCATGAAGTTGAACCTCATTTATATTCGGAAATTCGGAAACAACATTTTCTATCTCGATGATAACTTATCTGTGCTTTGGATGAAGAAAACCAAATTAGATTTATCGGTAGTTTAACTTTAACTGGAAGTTCATTATTAAGAAGTATGAAGAAATTGGACATTATTCGCATATAATTTATTATATGAGAAAAATCAGACACACAAAACCATAAGATCCATGTAATTGCATTATGACCTGTTTACTTAAGTAAATATAGCATAATGTACGTAATACACATTTTCAAGTTCACGCACACCGTGACAATCTCCAAAATTGTCTACTCAAATGTATTATTCATGAAATAATATATCGAATATTCCAGAGTACATGATGATGATTTGTATACCTGTGTACTATATTGTGATAACGATGATTTAATTCTGCCGCGCAAATACCAATACTAATTAAAAATGTGCAAAGGGATTAGTACATTAATTGGTATATAAGGCAGCAGAATTTTTGATATCGTCTCTTTTTTTTCTTTTTTTGCTTTTGGATTCTTGTCTTTTTTGATCCTCTGATTTGGATTTTTTTTAGTGACCGCTATGGCTCCGTTTAGTGACGGGTGTTCTTTTTTGTATAAACGTGATAATATTAATTTTATTGAAAGTAAAGAAAAAAAAAATATATATTTTTTTTAAATTGTATTAAGTTTTGGTATTCCGTATTAACGAAATTTATTTTTCTCTATTTATAAAATTTAAAAGAAAAAATCGTATTCATGCAGTGTTTTAAAAATAAAAATGTAAGAAATTGAATCTAATACATAAATTTTTTAAAAAAAAAAGAAAGTGGTTTATTCAATCAATATTACCTTAAGATTTTATAATTTAACTATGTAAATATGTAGAAATATTATAGTGGAAATTATCAGTGAAAATTATTTGAAATTATAAAAGTAAATTTTTGAATGCATTGTAAGAAGAAAAAAAAATGTAGAAGAAAGAAAAAAAAAATATTCAAAATAACTTTTAAAGGTTAAAAAAATTTTTGATTTCATGTGACAATCGTTATAATCATTATTAATTTTTTTTTGTTATTTCTGGTTCATCCCGGTGGATACCGGCATAGTAATAATTAATTCAATTCAATTTTCGATTAGTATTAATACATTTATTAGATTATGTGTAGTGTAATGGAAATTCCAGTTTTTTTATAAAATTCAGAGCTTATGATATGTTATATCGGGAAAATAAAAAAAAAAAAAAAATTTTAGTTCATATTAATGATAATGACAAAATAGTGAGAAAGAAAAAAAAATTAGTTAAATTGTTAATAAGACGGAAATATAATTGATATTATAAGAGTTTCAATTGAAAAGGGAAAAAAATGAAGATAAAGAAATAAAATCAAAAGAGACATGGTTAATGGTGATCAATTCTTGAATTTGAAATTAAATAATGATAATAATTTGAAAAAAAAAAATAATTAAATAGAAAAAAAAATATATATATATAGGTATATGTATAAATCAGATAAATATTCAAGGTTACATATATATATATATGGATGTTAATACTAATTACAAGGACAATAAGAACCAACCACAACCACATCAAAAGTAACAACTATGACAGGATCAACAATTTAAAAGAGTAAACATACAAGAATGCAGCAACTGCCTTGAAACTTAAGTAATAGGGACTACATCATTTTGTATTAACCGATGGAATTACAAGTAAGAAAAAAAATAATACATATATACATTTATAGGATTTCAACAAAAAAAAAAAAAAAAGCTTAAACAAAAATTAAATATATGTAAAAAAAAAAAAAAAAAAAAAAAAAAAAAAAAAAAAAAAAAAAAAAAAAAAAAAAAAGGAATAAAAACCTATTTAATTTCTAATTTTATCATTAGTTTTCTATATACATATATCAATCTGATATTTTATTCCTTCCTAAGTTTCATTGCACTTTGTATTAACGATAATTTAAAAGAAAATTTCCCTGTAAGTAAAATTAATTATGAATTAAAATAGTAAAAAAAAAAAAAAAAAAAAAAAAAACAATCCAAGAATGGAAGTTAATTATCGTATATAAATTAAAGTTAATTATGGTCAATATAAATTAAACTAATAATAATACATTGAATTGAAAGCAATATTTTTTTTTGTAAAATAAAATAAGAATAAGAAAACAAAAGGAAGATGAAGAATAAAGTTTATTAAAATTAACTAAATAAAAAGGTGTTGTGATTTGGGGTAAGAGTGTTCCTCGTGACGTAATTGAAATTTTGGAAAGAGTTTTAAGGTAGTAAACGTGAACGGATTTACATGGGGTTTTCGGATTTGGGATGAGTGAATAGAATGCTTCCTGTCTAGAATCGATCTCTTTCTTGAAAATAATTAAATATGATGGAATGTTCGAAAAATATGAATTTAGAGAACGGAGAAAGTTACTGAGAAACTTCCGAAACGTCCTCGAACAACTCTTTACTTGAATATCATCGAAGTTACAGAGGCTTTATAATCAATTTTTAAAAAGTATATGTTATAAAAGTTTTTTTAACCTATAAGCTTATTTTATATTTTGATTCTCCTTTTTTTACTTTCTTTGGATTTTGGTTTTGCCGGTCCTTTTTTATGTTGTCGTGACGGTCAACTTCCGATAGGGTGTTCCCAAAGAACCCACCCAGGCTGAAGCAGCTGGAAAAATGACCGGCTGGGTTCACCCGGAAGTTCCTTTTATAGTTGAATTTTCATTTAAATTAAAAAATTCAGTTTCATTCTGAAACTGAATTTTCCGTTACGTAACATATGGCGCCCAACGACAGGCACCCACCATCTAGTGTCTGCCTTTATATTTTTTTTTTTTTTGTCAGTTTAGCTTTCCCCGGTAATAGGGAGATTTTTTTGTTTGATGGTAACACCGAACAGGAAATCTACCATCCCACGCGTCCTCCCCGTTCTCATCAATAACCCGGTTCTTTAAATTTAATTGATATTTTGTTTCGTGCGCGACATTTTTTTTTGTATGATAAAGTTCTAGTGTTCAGTGTCGTAAGTCCGAAATTTTGGGTCGGTAAAAATCCCGAAATTTCGTTGCGACGGCACTGACAAATTTTAGTAGTTTCAGTATATAAAAGTACTTCGAATTTCGATTACTTTGCATTACTTTTGTAATTATATAAATACTTTTCTTTCAGTCTGAATTTTATTCGATTTTCCATATTACATTTTTCTTTTACAAAAAGAAAATTTTTTTCTGGTAAACTCAAATTACTCTTGCCTGTTGATATTTAAATTTAAAATTTCGGTTCTAGAAATATATGCCTGAATGACATGGACGATTGTCAGGACGATTTTGGGTGTGCAAGATCGTAACCTTTGCTCGCCATGTACATTCAGCATATCGTTTTGTTATATTCAGACTTCATAGTGTATCTTTATACTCAAGACCGCCGACGTTTGTCACAGATTTTGGGTCACACACCCGAAATGCTGTTTGCACGCGGTTGTGTTTTGTTGTATACATATATTAATTAGTATGAACCATATTTTTTTGAGAATTTTGTAAATTAATTTATGATGGCAATCGATTTCGCGCGATTGTACATTCTGGATTCATTCATGTTTTAGGTTTTATTCAGTGATACGTGTGTGATATCCCAAATGTATAATTTGATAGAAATTTAATTCGATTTAAAATTTTAAAAACCCCCGTGTACACTGGATTTATATTCCCTATCTGCAATCTGTTTTTTCATTTTTTTTTATTGATGAAAGAAACGCTCGCTTTAAAACCATATTTAACAAGGACGAAAGTCGTCTACTTTGACGCCTCCCTACCCTCGTTGAGGTTCTAAAATCCACAACACCTAATAGATAAAATTAACAAAATTTAATTTGTATTGCATGATTTTGATATAAAAATTTTTGATTTTTTTTTGTAAAAAAAAAAAAAAAAAAAAAAAAAAAAAAAAAAAAAAAAAAAATATTTTGATTTTTTTGATAAAAATATAACGATTTTTTTTTATTTCTGATGAAAAGAAAAAAAAATATTTAGAATGATTTAAAAGAAGAAAAAAATGTATATAAACTACATAATTTATTTGATATTTAATTGCAACAATGATAATAAAGAAATAAAAAATTCTTACTTTCAATTTTAAACAAATTTTAATAAAATTATAAATTGCCTAATTTAAAATAATAAAACAATTACCACAATATATAAGGTATCTGAAAGTTTAGAAGAAATCGATTCATCAATTACATTTGAAGATATAATATTTTTTGTTCACAACTGAGAATACTCATGTATTAGCAGAATACGATTTTTTTTTAATAACAATTACGATTGAAACGTGATATAAGAAATCGTAATAGAAAATCAGTAATTCGAAAACGTTTGGAGTTTGGAAAAAGAAGAAAAAAAACCACCTAAAATGACTGACCAATAAAAATTTCACAACTATCATTTAAAAAAAAAAAAAAAAAAAAAAAACGCATTCCATTTAAATAAATTCAAATAAAATTCTGTTGAATAATCAACATTTAACATAACCCTTTTATAAATATTGGAATTAGTAGTTCACCTGTATCTGTGGTAATAACAACACCACCACCACTCACCAGTATCATCAATAGAATGTATATATATTACAATAAAATATAAATTCATTATTTTCAAAATGGTTATTATTGAGTATATTTATTTCATATCCATGATCAAATGGATACAGATTTAAAAATTTTTTTCTTTCTCCAAATATCCATCATTTTCGTCAGTTGTGATGTATAAATCACCATTGTAGAAAAATTATTTTTTGGATTTTTAACGAGGTGGGTGAACTTATTCCCTATCTCCATTGTTCTGCCCGGCTTGCCCACGTGTTCCGGCATGAGACTCATCTCAGGGTGTGGACGAGCCCCACGTTGCTGTGTAAAGACAACACTGACCAATCTTCCTATCCGGTCAAAAATTTCCTAGTGGGACTTTTTATTTTATTTCATGGATCAATGTCCTTCACGGACTGTACATAAATATTTTTTTTTGGCTGCCGTGTTCCAACCTTTTCCACTTCGACAGGTTCGTGGAAAAGTTTGTTTTGTTGCGACAGCAGATATTCCTTTTTCATGGTCATTTATTTTTGTGCGCCACTGTAGTATTACAGATGGCTGTGTTTTTAAAATATTCAAAATTGTACATTTATTGGAAACTTTTCATCTAAATTTTCCAATAAATGAACTGTATGTTAATTTCCGTTGCCCACGCGCAACATAAAATTTAATCTTGTTTTGTTCAAAAATTGAACAAAGATTTTTTCTAATAATCCCCTGTATTATGCTAAATATCACGCCACTTCGAGAATAATCCTATGTAATTATACAATTACATAAGATTATTCCATCTTTTCTCAAATATTCTCCAATCTCAATTTTCTCACTTTTTTTATTATCACGTTATCTTATCTATTTCAGTGTATTTGATAATATTCAAATACACCAAAAATTTTTCACACAACAATTGACTTTCGCAATAATTTATTATATGAGAAAAATAAGACACACAAAACCATAAGATCAAAACCATCTACATATAGAAGCCGCGCTATGGATTAATGCACTAACACAATCAAACACGATAAAAGTGTTGAAACGTCAAAACATTCAATGCTGGTAGTACAAATAGTGATGTAAAGAAAATGTGTTTTAGTTAAATATTTTTGGCTTTTTAAATAAAATATGGTTTATAAAAGTTTTGAAATATAATAAATTAATAGTGTTATAATTTCTAAAGTGCACAATAGTCAAAAAGTTAAATAAAAAGGTGGAAAATGTTGTGCGTTATTATTACCTACTTGTAAGAGAAAAAATTAAAGTATGGTGAGGTTATATGTATTATTTATATGTAATAAAGTAATAAATTGATTTGATTTAATAAAATTTAATTTATAATAATTCTGATACATACATACATATATGTATTTATATGAATAATTAAAGTTTAAAGAATAATAAATAATATAAACTTTTTTCTTCTATACCTATATATTGACATGTGACTATAATGACTACATTACCTATGGTGAGGTTATATTATAAAAGTGAATAAATTGAAATGAAATGTAAACACAAATATATGAAAAAAATAAATAAAGTGAACGAAATACAGAACAAATTCATTTAATTTAATAAAATTTTATTTATAAATTTGTATTAATTGTTAAATTATTGAATCAAATCAATTTCTCACATCATAACATAAACACAAAAATTTGTATAAAAAAAAGTCTATGAAAAAGTAAATAATTTGGTACATAATCTTTATTGTGTAATGAAGGCAAATAGACACTTAATTTGTGATAACTAATAAATTAAATTCTATTAAATCAAATCAATTTACTCACTTTATTACAAATAATATAACCTCACCATAGATAGGTATGTAGTATGTAGTCATACTTTAATTTTTTCTCTTACAAGTAGGTAAGAACGCACAACATTTTCCACCTTTTTATTTAATTTTTTTGACTATTGTGCACTTTAAAAATTAAACACTGTTAATTTATTATATTTTAAAACTTTTATAAACCATATTTTATTTAAAAAACCAAAAATATTCAGCTAAAACACTATTTCTTTACACTAATATTCCACCACTCTTATTAAGAAACCATAAGAAACTAAAATGCCAAAACAAAACATGGCACTTCTTACTAATACATACACAACACCAGTAGGAGGCTTTTATTGTAGAGGGTTTTGATAAGATCCATGTAATTGCATTATGACCTGTTTACTTAAGTAAATATAGCATAATGTACGTAATACACATTTTCAAGTTCACGCACACCGTGACAATCTCCAAAATTGTCTACTCAAATGTATTATTCATGAAATAATATATCGAATCATGATGCAAATAAAATAAGGTGGCTTACTTAAAACTGGTTTTTCTCTCTCTCGCAACAATGTGACGTCACGTACAGTCAGATTTGCTAATTTAGATTTGTAAAAAGTATGATAAATAGTGAATTTTTAATTGATAGTGAAAATGCGCTATAGGTAATCCGAAGTAAAATAATAATAATAAAAACAATTAAAATAATAATAATATTAATATTAATATGAAAAATAATAATAATAATAATAAAAATAATAATAATACATAACATAATATTTCTAATACATACAATACATTTAATTTTTTTTATAAACTAAGGAATAAAATATAGTGTGGAAAAAATGGTTAATTGTCAGATTAAAGATTGTAAGAGTAATAATAATTTAAAGAATTTTGATAAAAGCATTCGTTTTTTTTCTATTCCAAAAAATACAAAAATTCGTTTACAATGGTTAACAAAGTGCAAACAAAGTGTGAAAAGTGTAAAATATCCACAAGTTTGTTCTTTGCATTTTAATGAAGACGACTTTTCTCTAAAAGATAGACTTTTAAACACATCACCAGAAAAAAGGAAATTGAGTGAAACAGCCGTACCACATAAAAATTTGGCAGAAAAATACAGCTTGGCTAATCAGGAAACTGAACGGTCAAAAAGAGCTGCAAAAAGAATTAGAAAGCAAATCGTCCAAGAATCAGTAGAACAATACGAGTAATTATAATACGTATATGTAATATACAGAGTGTATTTTTTCTACGTACATTAATTAGTACCACGATATTCGCTGGACTATTTCATGAAAAAAATTGTACTAGCGAAACTTTCGATCGTGTCTATTTTCGCCGCTAGAGGGCGTTCAAAATTATGAGTTTTATGCAAGACCTCTCAACACAAAATCACCTGTAACTTTTTTTGCACCATATGATTAAAATTTTTCATTCTATTATGAATGGCTATTAAAATTACCTTTCATTTGGTGTATTATTTATTGTATGTAATAATTTCACTTTCAAGAAAAGAGGTCATAAACTTGAAATTTATGATTTTTTTTTCTTAAAATTTTCTCAATTGATTGGACTCCTTAAAAAAAAATTCACTAACGAAAATTTTTTTTTATTTATTTTGAAAGCTAATATTATGTATAATAAAACAAAAAAATTTCAGTTCAATACCGCTATCCGTTATCATGTAATTAAGGATCATAGGTGTGCGAAAAGCGTCAAAAGTGTATCTTTTTTGAATTACAAACAATCTTTTGTAACAAAACTTCGTTTAAATAACATTTTCATAATGAAAAGAAAAATTTTGATCATATGGTGCAAAAAAAGTTACAGGTGATTTTGTGTTGAGAGGTCTTGCATAAAACTCATAATTTTGAACGCCCTCTAGCGGCGAAAATAGACACGATCGAAAGTTTCGCTAGTACAATTTTTTTCATGAAATAGTCCAGCGAATATCGTGGTACCAATTAATGTACGTAGAAAAAATACACCCTGTATATATAGTAATTACATAATAATTTATATTATGTTTTTATTTTAGGGAGGTAGAAGAAGTCTTCGAATATAACAAAGAAACGCCAAATGAGAAAACTAAAGAAGTATTTGTTCAAACAGAGTATGTACCATTTTTTTCTTTTTAATATTCCAAGGAGTATATGTATAGATCATTAAATTTTGATTTTCTAGAATTGATGAAGATATAGAATCTCTTAGAGAAATAAAAATTAGGCAATTGGAGGAAATAATTCAAAATCAGAATAAAGAAATAAATATTTTGAAGAAGAAAAATGAAATGTTGGAGGATTTCAAAAACTCTTTGAACTTTTTTACGAAAGGACAAATAAGAAAGCTTGAGAGTTCATTGAAAAGAGTAAAATGGAGTCTTGATGATATATCCTCTGCAATGTCATTATACTTTGCTGGTCCACGATGTTACAGGCATTTAAGGAAAAAAAATTTCCCTTTGCCAAGTATTTCAACTCTTCAAAAGTGGGCACCTAAAGTTGAAGTTCAACCTGGCATTTTGTTACAAGTTCTTAGTTTAATGGCAAAGTTAGATTTATCAGAAAATCAAAGAATTTGTATACTTAGTTTCGATGAGATGAAAATACAATCACTTTACCAATATGATAAAAAAAATGATAGTGTTTTGAATCCATCGAACTATGTTCAAGTTGTAATGGCAAGGGGTTTGTTTTATAAATGGAAGCAAGCAATTTTTTATAACTATGATTGCAAAATGACAAAAGATATCCTAGAAAATATAATATCCAAACTTTATGCCATAAATTACATTGTAGTTGGAATAGTTTGTGACATGGGACCCACTAACTTATCTTTATGGAAAGAACTAAAAATAGGACTACTGAAAACGTGGTTTAATCATCCTGATGATAACGATAAAAAAGTGTTTGTTTTCGCTGATGTACCACATCTTGTAAAATTAATACGTAATCATTTTCTTGATACAGGCTTCATGATAAATGAAAAATTTATTTCTGCTGAACCTATAAAAGAAGTGATAGCTGCTACGAGTGTTTCAGATTTATCAATAACATATAAGATAACTGATTTACATTTAAATGTAAAAGGTGCTGGTAGACAAAAAGTAAAACTAGCAACCCAACTTTTCTCACGTACTGCAGCAAGTTCTTTACGACGATGCTATAAATTGGGAAAGTGCAAAAGTCTTAACACCTTAGAATGTGCTGATTTTATTGAAATTGTCAATAATTGGTTTGATATTTTCAACAGTAAAGTTCTTTCAACTGATTCACGTGATACACTAAAAGCATATGGTTTAGCACTTGACATACAAAATAAAATACTGAATGAAATGGATGATATAATATTGAATTTAAGAACACCTGGAAAATGTTCATTATTGCCATTTCAGAAAGGAATTCTAATTAGTAACACATCTTTAAAACAGCTTTTCAGTTATCTAAAAAATAAGTATAAGACCCAATTTATTTTAACTAATCGTCTCAACCAAGACGCTTTAGAGAATTTTTTTAGTTCTATAAGAGCAAAAGGAGGTTTACATGACCATCCAAGTAGTTTAGATTTTAAATATCGTTTAAGATCTCTTTTGCTAGGTAAAAACAATTAAATACTAAATTATATGTGTTATGTTTGTCCAATGTTTATATGTACGTTATGTGGTATGTCTCATATATGTAATTACTTTATAATTTACAATAATATTTATGGTATTATTAATATAATTTTCAATTTCATTAGGACGGAGCGAAATCCTATCAAACAGTACAAGTGTTGTATCTGATAGAGATAAAGCACTTAAATTGAATTGGACAAGAAAGGAAAACGTTGTATTAGAGTCCACACCTGACATAAATAAAATAACAGAAAAAAACTTAGAAATAGATACCAAAGATTTTAATGAATTAAAAGTAGATGCCATTGAATATCTTGCTGGCTATGTTTTGAAAAAATGTAGAAATAAAATAATTATAAATAATTACGAAGCAAAAGAAAATAGTTCTTTATGCTCCTGGGTAGATGAATTAAGTGAGGGGGGATTAGTGAAGCCGAGTAAAATGACTTTGGACGAATTTGAAAAATTAGAAAAAATTTTTGAAACTATAAACAACGAAAAAATTTCATTGCAATCCGGTATTTTAAGTGAATGTATGCAAAACTCTCAAAAAGTCAATCTACCTAGAGAGTATAAAGAATTATATTTCAAATGCCGAATATATTTTAGAATTAAGAATTTAAATAAAAAACTTTATAAAAATTGTAAATGGAAAAAAAACGATAACAAAATTTAAAAAATTATACTATAAATCACAATTTTTTTCAACCATCAAAACTATTCATATGGGAAATGTATAGAAACATTGAAAATCTGACTGAGCGTGACGTCATAAGTTCTCTCAGAGCGGGAATAAGTCACCTTATTTTATTTGCATCATGATATCGAATATTCCAGAGTACATGATGATGATTTGTATACCTGTGTACTATATTGTGATAACGATGATTTAATTCTGCCGCGCAAATACCAATACTAATTAAAAATGTGCAAAGGGATTAGTACATTAATTGGTATATAAGGCAGCAGAATTTTTGATATCGTCTCTTTTTTTTCTTTTTTTGCTTTTGGATTCTTGTCTTTTTTGATCCTCTGATTTGGATTTTTTTTAGTGACCGCTATGGCTCCGTTTAGTGACGGGTGTTCTTTTTTGTATAAACGTGATAATATTAATTTTATTGAAAGTAAAGAAAAAAAAATATACCTATATTTTTTTTAAATTGTATTAAGTTTTGGTATTCCGTATTAACGAAATTTATTTTTCTCTATTTATAAAATTTAAAAGAAAAAATCGTATTCATGCACAGTGTTTTAAAAATAAAAATGTAAGAAATTGAATCTAATACATAAATTTTTTAAAAAAAAAAGAATTCAATCAATATTACCTTAAGATTTTATAATTTAACTATGTAAATATGTAGAAATATTATAGTGGAAATTATCAGTGAAAATTATTTGAAATTATAAAAGTAAATTTTTGAATGCATTGTAAGAAGAAAAAAAAAAGAAAAAAAAATGTAGAAGAAAGAAAAAAAAATATTCAAAATAACTTTTAAAGGTTAAAAAAATTTTTGATTTCATGTGACAATCGTTATAATCATTATTAATTTTTTTTTGTTATTTCTGGTTCATCCCGGTGGATACCGGCATAGTAATAATTAATTCAATTCAATTTTCGATTAGTATTAATACATTTATTAGATTATGTGTAGTGTAATGGAAATTCCAGTTTTTTTTATAAAATTCAGAGCTTATGAGATGTTATATCGGGAAAATAAAAAAAATAAAAAATTTTAGTTCATATTAATGATAATGACAAAATAGTGAGAAAGAAAAAAAAATTAGTTAAATTGTTAATAAGACGGAAATATAATTGATATTATAAGAGTTTCAATTGAAAAGGGAAAAAAATGAAGATAAAGAAATAAAATCAAAAGAGACATGGTTAATGGTGATCAATTCTTGAATTTGAAATTAAATAATGATAATAATTTGAAAAAAAAAAAATAATAAAATAGAAAAAAAAAATATATATATAGGTATATGTATAAATCAGATAAATATTCAAGGTTACACATATATATATATGGATGTTAATACTAATGACAAGGACAATAAGAACCAACCACAACCACATCAAAAGTAACAACTATGACAGGATCAACAATTTAAAAGAGTAAACATACAAGAATGCAGCAACTGCCTTGAAACTTAAGAAATAGGGACTACATCAATTTGTATTAACCGATGGAATTACAAGTAAGAAAAAAAATAATACATATAGATATACATTTATAGGATTTCAACAAAAAAAAAAAAAAAAGCTTAAACAAAAATTGAATCTATGTAAAAAAAAAAAAAAAAAAAAAAAAAAAAATCTCAAAAATTATCCATTTTTCGAAAAAAATGAAGATAGTAAATCGATGTAGAATTAATTGAGCCTTCATTTTCTGCAATAAAAAATGAGGGTTAATTTAAGCCTTTTTTGAGTAAAGCAGGGTTAAAGTCCAAAAATCTGTGAAAAAATGACAAAATTATGGATTCGAGGCCTTATAACTTCTGAATGGTCGAATACACAGCAGCAGCTAAGATGTTGATGGAAAGACACAGGAATCCTTCACAATTATGTAAAAGATTTGGTGAGCCTGGCGTGCCCTTGTGAAAAGTTATAGGGTAAAATATGAAAAAAGTACCAAAAATCTTTAACCCCCTCTAACTCCTAAACCGTTGAGATTGCCCCCCCCCCCACCAATACGATTTTTTGTTCCCCTCACCGAGACCTTTCCGTAGTTTCCCGGTCGGACACCGTAACGGAATCACCCTGTATATATATACATTACCATTTTGTAAATATGGAATTATGTAAGTTATAAAAAAGAATAAAATTTAGATTTTGGCTTGATTTCCATTCATTTTATTTTTTTTAATTACGCAAAAAAAGAAGTAGAAAAAAAAACAAAATTTAAATTAGACTTAAATTTTAAGTTTCATTGCACTTTGTATTAACGATAATTTAAAAGAAAATTTCCCTGTAAGTAAAATTAATTATGAATTAAAATAAAAAAAAAAAAAAAAAAAAAAAAAAAAAAAAAAAAAAAAAAAAAAAAAAAAAACAATCCAAGAATGGAAGTTAATTATCATATATAAATTAAAGCTAATTATGGTCAATATAAATTAAACTAATAATAAAACATTGAATTGAAAGCAATATTTTTTTTTGTAAAATAAAATAAGAATAAGAAAACAAAAGGAAGATGAAGAATAAAGTTTATTAAAATTAACTAAATAAAAAGGTGTTGTGATTTGGGGTAAGAGTGTTCCTCGTGACGTAATTGAAATTTTGGAAAGAGTTTTAAGGTAGTAAACGTGAACGGATTTACATGGGGTTTTCGGATTTGGGATGAGTGAATAGAATGCTTCCTGTCTAGAATCGATCTCTTTCTTGAAAATAATTAAATATGATGGAATATTCGAAAAATATGAATTTAGAGAACGGAGAAAGTTACTGAGAAACTTCCGAAACGTCCTCGAACAACTCTTTACTTGAATATCATCGAAGTTACAGAGGCTTTATAATCAATTTTTAAAAAGTATATGTTATAAAAGTTTTTTTAACCTATAAGCTTATTTTATATTTTGATTCTCCTTTTTTTACTTTCTTTGGATTTTGGTTTTGCCGGTCCTTTTTTATGTTGTCGTGACGGTCAACTTCCGATAGGGTGTTCCCAAAGAACCCACCCAGGCTGAAGCAGCTGGAAAAATGACCGGCTGGGTTCACCCGGAAGTTCCTTTTTAGTTGAATTTTCATTTAAATTAAAAAATTCAGTTTCATTCTGAAACTGAATTTTCCGTTACGTAACATGTACTAGGCATTTTTATTAACTTTGGTAAGAGTAAAGCTAAGGCTCGACTTACGCATTTAATTATGCGGCTCAGTGAAGATTGCGAAATTCCATGTAGTTGCCCTAGATAAGTTTATACGTTTATTTGTGTAATGAATATTGTAAAATCGAAATCGTAACTACCTGTATCAGCTTGATACATATTTCTGCCGAAAAATCTTAACGCAACAAGGAGCATTGTCTGATGACTAATAGGCCGTTCTCTATTATTTTTTATATTTGGAAGATTACCTTCTATTAAACTAAGTATTTGAATTACAGATTCCTTGTCAAATCTGTAATTTGAATAAAATGTTACTTCATCCATACTTTCAAATAAATTTGGTTGAGTAATATAGATTTTCGATCTCCGACTGCGATTTATTTCACGTAAAAGTGTAAGGTCATCTTCAATATTATAATCTATATCCATTTTTATCTATAACACAATATTTTAATTTTATAAAAAAACTAATAAACTTACTAATTGTTGCAGATACTTACTCAATTTTTGGCACAATATTTTTTATTTAATTAAAAACATTAATAAAAGCACAATTGTATAAATTTACATCATTGTATACTGTCATATCATACAGAATTTTAAGGTTAAAATGAACATAAAACAAACATTAGTTGATTTTAAAATTAAAGTCAGTTTTAAGTTTAAAATAGTATTTTACGGGACTATAAAAATGATGAAATCGACTTTAAGACAAAATCAAGTTGGAGTCAACTTTATTTTAACTATGAATAGCGCCCATAGTGTTTTAATTAAATATTTTTGGTTTTTTTTAATAAAATATGGTTTATAAAAGTTTTAAAATATAATAAATTAACAGTGTTATAATTTTTAAAGTGCACAATAGTCAAAAAATTAAATAAAAAGGTGGAAAATATTGTGCCTTCTTACCTACTTGTAAGAGAAAAAATTGAAGTATGACTATACGTAGGTCACTCTATAATTTTTGAGATACAGAATATCAGCAATACTTACAATTGGCTACCATGCATAAATAGGAACGTTAGTCTTTGGTAACATGTGTTTTGTATTCAGTTCTTGTTTTAACTTGTTAAAAGTAAAGTTATAAATAATTATTCAAAGCGAACAATTGAATTGTCACGTGAGCATTACCGTGCTATGATTTATTATGATTTTAAAGTCGGTTTAAGTGAGCATGAGTGCATCGAACGACTGCAACAAGCATTTGGCGAAAAAGCTCCATCCAGGGCGAGTGCGTTTAGATGGTATGCCGAATTCAAAAGAGGCCGTAATTCATTAAGTGGTGAAGCACGTCCGGGAAGACCATGTTCAAGCGTCACCCATGAGAACATTGCAAAAGTTCAGAGACTAATTGAAGAACACTTAATTACATATAATATAACCTCACCATAGGTATGTAGTCATACTTTAATTTTTTCTCTTACAAGTAGGTAAGAAGGCACAATATTTTCCACCTTTTTATTTAATTTTTTGACTATTGTGCACTTTAAAAATTATAACACTGTTAATTTATTGTATTTTAAAACTTTTATAAACCATATTTTATTTAAAAAACCAAAAATATTCAACTAAAACACTATTTCTTTACACTAATATTCCACCACTCTTATTAAGAAACCATAAGAAACTAAAATGTCAAAACAAAACATGGCACTTCTAACTAAATATACAAAACTCCAGTTCGAGGCTTTTATTGTAGTAGGTTTTGCTCGTATACATTATTCACAAAATAATATATAGAATATTCGAGAATGTATCATGATGGTTTATATACTTGTACTTATTATATAATGATGATGAGTTAATTTTGTCACGCACTCACCAATACCAAATTAAATGTGCTTAGGGATTAGTATGCATATTTGGGTATATAAGGCAGAAAAATTTTTCATACCTACTTCTTGTCTGTTTCATATTTTTGGAAAAAAAGATTATTGGTGAGTCGTGATTGAAGTTTGATACTGTGCGGTTTATTAAAAATGAAGAAAAAGAAGAAAAAAAAGAAAAAAAGAAGTCAATTTTAGAAAAAAAAAACAAAGATGAGTTTTATGCAGTTTTGAAAATTTAATTTTTTTTGTTAATATGTATTTTTTTGGAAGAGATTTTTAAAGTTAAAGTGTATCAAGGTTAAAATTGAAAACATAAAAATTTAAATAAAGTGCAAATAACAAGTGAATTTGAAATAATAATATACCTATGTAAATTTAAACGTGTCATAAAGATTTCGTCCTTTTTTTAAATTTTTTTTTTGGTCAATTTAATGATATTTTAAAAAAAAAAAGAAAATAAAATGTTAAATGAAAAAAAAAGAAGAAAAAAAAAATATATGTAGGTATACATATAGTGATAACAGAAATATCAAATTTGGTCGTGTTACTTAATTTTGGAATGAACTTACCTGTGAATGTTCAAAAGATTTTTTTTTTACTTTTGAATTTAAATAACAACTATTAGAAAAACTCTAAATCTAAAATTCGTTTTTTTTTTTATTGATGCAATCTTTGAATGTAAAGATAATAAATATATAATAATAATAAAGTTATAATAATAACTAAGATTAAACGCAATCTGCTATCGAAAATTTAAAAAGAAAAAAAAATTTTGTATATCAATAAATTGTGCAAACAAATAACAAAAAAAAAAACCGGAAGATCAATGAAAAATTTAATTCACGAAAGTCATTATTCATAAATTAAGTTTGGTTATATAATTAGATATATACATTATAATATTTTTATTTGTCTTAATGCTAAACCTTTGGCAAAAATTAACTAATTTATATAAATTTGATACATTTTCGTTTGTTTAAAGAAAATATGTGGTTTAAGCAGTGGCGGCTCGTGAAGAAATCACTTGGTGGAGCTGCTTAAAGTTTCAACGATGCTAACACTCGAATCAATGTTAACACGTTTTTCTCAAAAACTTGTTTTTTCAATTTGAAAATATCCGAACTCTATTATCCGACTGATTTGAAATTTCTGGAAGGTATTTTGTTTATTATTCTCTACAAAACTCCCTTAACGCGAAAAAGATCCTATCAATAGGATGCGAGTTATAGTGTACTAAAAAAACTACACGCATCAATGCTTAGGTTCCGAAAGTTGTGCAGAAAAAATGTTTTTTCTGAAAACAATTTATTTGAACTTCTGTTCTGTTTTCAACACTTTTAAATATTTAAAAAGCTGTATGTTTTTTTTTTATTTAGGAATTGATTTTAAAAATTCGTTTTTTAATTTTGTTTTTTAACTTTATTTTAAAACTTAAATAGTTGTGTCAATCTAAAGTTACGTTTAAATCCTTTTTAAAAAAAAAAATTTATTAAGAGAAAAATAATATTGAAGATTTTTTTAACGAAATATGTATTATTTCCTCAATTTACGGTTGGAAATTTGCATTATGTATTTTTGAAAGCCTAAATAAATACACGGGTGAAATGTTTCCTTGAATAATGCTTTTTATTTGACTTAAATTGATAAAACATAGCCCAAGATATAATATCTCAAAGTTGGCTAGTCGCATTCCTTCCATATAAAAATTAAAAAAAAAAAAAAATGCAATAATAAAATGTACCTATACAAAAAAAAAAACAAGCAACAAAATTTAAACATTATGTTGTATTGGAAAAAATTAGTTGAGAACGAACATTATGTTGTGTTGATTGATAGGAAAGAAGAAATGTACTTTATTTGTTGGTTTACAACATTGGGCAATCAACCAACTGCCCCGTAGTATAAAATGATCATACACTATTGTATAGATGAAACGAAAAAAAAAACGAATATGTATTATTAGAACATTTACGTACATGGTAAAAAAATTTTTATGTAAAATATTAATTCATCACTAGGCTGTAACAAAATTCATGAAAAATTGATTTAAAATGTTTATAAAATTTAACAAATTGTTTCAAAATTATATTTTCTCACTGTAAAATATGAATTTCATAAATCGTGTAAAATTGGTAATATAAAATGAAAAAAAAAGTTTAATTATAGTAGGTAATACAATAATTATAAAATAAATATCATGAATAAATAAAAATAATATGAATATCTATTGTTTTTAGAATATAAAGCAATTTTTACAAAAATAATTTTAAAATGACAAATTTATTATGAGAGGAACATTTTTAACCATGTAGAATCCTATGAGAAAAAAAATTAAGAGAAAAATTTGTGTTGTATTGTTATGTATAAGACAAAACATTTTCCCACTTTAGGGGCAGAATTGAAACTGCCCTTCGAACATAAATTTCTTCAGTACAAAATGAATAAAGAGAGAGAATGATTCATACACAAAATATATGAAATTTTACTCTTTTATGGGGCAGTTGTTGAATTGCCCCATAGAGTATCAGTATGATCTTATTGATTATACAAAAAAAATTTAAACGTAAAACCTATCAATACCTATAGCTATAGTCTATACAAAGAGAATTTGAAATTTGTTTAACCATGTATATTGTATGTACATATAAATTGTTATATATTTATATAAATATAGTATATATTATATTATCACTTCTCTTTCCATATTGCATGTAATGTACATTGAAAAATAATTTACACCAAATTATTTTCGATTTTTTTCAAATTTTTTTTACAATTAATTTTAAATTTATTATAATGAAATTTTGCAATTAAGGCTGAAATTCTTGGTGGGGCAGTGCCCCATTAGCCCTCAAGGACGAGCCGCGTCTGGGTTTAAGTTTGACATAAATTTCTCAGAACGAAAAACAAAAAAAAAATATATACCATTGTATTAATTCCTATTAGATCTCGTATAACATACATACATGTGCAGAATCTTACTTGAAACACTTAAGGGAAAAATAACCATTTAAATTAACTAACTTAGTGCAAAACTTTGAAATATCTATATAAAAAAAAAAAGAAAAAGAAAAAATTTTTTTTTGTTGAATTTAAGTGAAAGAAATAAAAAAAAAAGTAGGTACATATATGGTTACATCCTCTGTTAGTTCTGTAAACGAAAAAATGCCATTCTCATAAAAAACGCTAACATTGCATTTAAAAATCATTTTCTCATAAATTTAACAAAAATTATTTTCTCACAAACTTAGCATAAATTATTTCTTTCATAAATTTAACAAAATTTATTTTCTCATGATAAAAATTACAAAAATACAAAAATCTGCAGAATTAGCAGATTTTGCGTGTGAAACTTAAAATACTGTTTTTCCATCTTTTTGAATGCAATGATAGCGACTAGCTATTAAGTCACGTTTTCACACCACAACAACACCAAAATTGTAATGAAAGAAAAAGTTAATTAAGTAAATCAGTTATTGGTAACGTCTCGTCGTGAAAAGATAAAAAACGTAAAAATTAGAAGCTCAGTAATCATAATCAATTTGTAACTAAAGTTTATTTTACTAAAATTAAATTCTAAGTTTAAAGTTAGAGGTTCAGTAATCAGTTTTGTAACTAAAGTTTTTATTAATACTAAATTAAATTGTAAGTGAATTAAGAGTGAATAAAATTTTAACTAAATAAAAACAGTTTTATTTTTTTCGTCTGAAAACTTGAATATATAAATAAGATTTTGGATTAACTAATTTTGAATAAAATTCGATTTAACTAAGAATAAAAGAATATAAAAAAAAAAAAAAGAAAAAAAAAAGAAAAAAAAAGGAATAAAAATCTGGAATGGAAAATATGTGTCCATCATCAAGACCCTAATTGCAACCAAGGAAGTCGTAACTAAAATTGTACAGCTGAAATTTTTTTATTGTAAGTAAATCGTTTGTTATATTTTTTTTGTAAAAGGAAAATTAAATGTGATTCCTCGTTATTTAAAAAAAAAAAAAAGGAAAAAGAAGGGGGGGGTGACATTTAATTTTCTTGTTTTCTCGTAGCTGTAGTATTGTAATGAATCATCCTTGTGATTATGTTAGCATTTTCCATCGATATTTAAGATTATTACGAGTTGAATTATATTTTTTTTGGTATACCAATGATCATAAACATATTCAAACACAACAAGAAAAAAAGAAATAATGATAGTAGTACGAGTATATAGCATAAAGGAAGAACTGTCTTTAATAATTTTTGCAATTTTTTTTTTTTTATTTAATTTCCAAAAAAACAAAATGTATCAAAACTGAACATGTATAAAATTGAAATATGAAACAAAAATCATGAATAATAAATATCATTAATGTATAACGATTTTAAGGTTAAATAAAACAGAATAAAAAGAAAAAAACAAATATATATATGAAAATGAAATTTGATTCTTTTTATTTGTCTTTTCTTTGCACAATTTATTAAAGTAAATGCCATGACGTGTCAATAAGCCAACAAAGGTGTTGTTATTTGAAGAGAGTCAGCTAAGGTTGAAGATGGTTCTCTTGTTACCCTTCCTTTATTTGAAATTCTGAGCAGGGATGCCAGATCTTAATGTTAGTTGGTCGCCCAAAATCAGGAAAGTAGTCGCCCAAATTCGCAGCTTTTTCTTTTAAACATTTTAAGTTCAATATAAAGTACTTAAAATATGTATTTTTAACTCTAGAGATAGGGACTATAGGGAGATCAAAATCGAGGCTAAAAATTATATGCATTTGTAATTTTAAAAAGCATTTATTCTTATTAAAAAAAATAAAAAAAACCATTAACATTTCAATCACATAACAAAAAATATTGCAAAAAGAAATGATCACTTCAAATCATCAAATAAAATTAACAATAAACAAAATAAAATTTAATTCCGTATAAATTTTTGTATTATGTAATATAAAATACCTATTTCTATTCTATTATTCCATATTGAATTCGACAAAATCAATAAACATGAAAGCAGCCCAAAATCGCAAAAAAAATTAATTTAATCGCCCAATAAGTCGCAATTCGCAAAATCAAAATTATTGTCGCAAATTTAAACAGAAAATCGCCCAATTTGCGAAAAGTCGCCCAATCTGGCATCCCTGATTCTGAGGATACCAGTATGCCCTCTATCAATAAAAGTTATCTTTTGCAGGTTCATTTTTTTTACTCATATCTTTAACGTTCTATCTACGATTTCTTGGATTTAGCCGATCCTTTTATGTAACGGTAACGGACCCGCTTCCGAAATGGTGTTCCCAAATAACCCCGCCCGGCTGAAGCAGCTGGAAAATTGACCGGCGGGAACACCAGGAAGGTTTTTCGAGTTTCCAGTCTTCAATAGAAACTTTTAAAAATTATCGTTACGTTACACGGTTCTGTAACATAAATACATGTATAAGTATATAGGATGTATCACGAAACTTGAGCCATACTTAACGGGGAGGTCGGGTGTTTGCATTTTCTACATTTTTTTTTATACAAAGTGACCTTAGAGTGCCACTGTAAAATGTTAGGGTAGATTAGATTAGATTAAAGAACCAGCTTAGATGTGGGATGTTGTTCCCTTGTTATTGCGACCCGTTTGGATCTTTTTTAATTCCCTATATCTGGTTTTGACCTAAAGTTTCAGGGCTTTGACAAAATCCAAGACTTTTTTAGGTGGTAGATGCCACACTTCATCTGGTGTTAGGTATATTTGGTCCATATGCTCAAGCCTCGGAATTATTATACCTTTACACCGGCACAAGATGAGCTATGAGGTTTCCGGTTTCTCTTCACAAAATCTACGATTTTTATTTTCCTCTATTCCCATCTTTGTCAGACGGTATCTTAGAGGACAGTGTCCAGTGAAAAATCCAACTAGTGTTCTTAGTTTATTTTTTGGAAGCTTTAGGAATTCCTGCGCCTTGCCCTTATTGGTTTTTATGAATTGTTTGGCTTGTCTGGCACCTTGCGTTGTTGACCAGTGCGAGGACTTTTGTTGCTCCTCCCACTTCATTGATAAATATTTTTTAAATAAAGAAAAAACCAAAAAACGTTATTGAAATATGGCTCATCAAGTGAACACAAAATATTTTTTAATTGATATTAAATGTGCTAGTTTGGCAAAAAAATGTGTAATGTATAAACGTTTCCTTATAAAACTCAAAACAGTGAATAACCATATTTGGTTTAATAGCAGATGTTTAAAACTTAAATTAATTCCAAATTACTTATATTAAATTATATTCAATTATCAACAAGAAGTGAAAAGTTTTCAGAAAGTGCTCGAAAAGCAGTTAAAAGTGCTAAAATAAGTTGGTTAAAGAATGAACTACATCGTTGGTACGCATCAAGAGATACGATAGTTGAGAAATTGAAAGTTCTTCATACAGAACTGACATTCTTATTACATCCAGTCGAATTTGATACAATTGATAACGAATTAAGAATAATCAGCTAGGAATATGCTCATGAATGCTACATACGAAAAAAGCGAAAATTAACAACTTTAATCAAAAATAGCAAGAAATCAAATATAGTAAATACACCTACAACTACAACCCAACTAACAATCTTTGACACATTCGGGGCCTGGTTACGTCATTGTGCCTAATAGTGCGTCAATAAAGTAACATATGTTTCGAAATAGCGACGTCGACATTACGTGGTCGTTTCGAAAGTGGTGCAACACTTTTTCTTGTTTGCGACGATACAATGCCTAACATGCGACTATACTTTGTCCTAAGAAAAACGTAACAAAGTGGGCATAATAACGTTAGAGTTTCTAAATAATGCCTTGGTGGCGACCTTATGTGATTTGTACTAATACAAATAAAATAAATGAAATACATTTTTCTCTTTTCGTCATACAGTATTTATATCTAGTAGTAGTAGTAGTATTTATATATAAATATGTATATCAGTCTTTTTTGAAAATATGTATATATTGAACATGATGATAAACACGAAAATGAATTTGTACATACTTATTTTATATATTTTTAGCCATTTTATATTAAAAAATATGTCATGTAAAAATATGAAATTTTGCTTTTTTCCAAGGTAAATTTTATAAACGGTGGGAAATTTTCTGCAAAATGCATGCTGTTACATGGAAAAAAATTAATTCGCCATGAATTTATTTGAAAATTTGAAAATTTTATAAAAATTTTGCAAAAAAATATTCAAAATTTTTCAAATGAAACATAAAACAAATTATTTCATTATATTTGTATGTAATATTTTTAAAAAATTGTATCCGCCATTTTTGGTAAAAATGCATCCATGAAAGTTACCTATGAAGGAATTCTTTCTACTTTGTGTCTTTAAAGTTTCTATATAGGCATTGTTACTAATTTGTGCCCACAAATATGCCTATGAAGGAATTGTTTCTACTTTGTGTCTTTTAAGTTTCTATATAGGCATTGTTTCTAATTTGTTCCCACAAATGTGCCTATGAAGGAATTGTTTCTACTTTGTGTCTTTAAAGTTTCTTTTTAGGCATTGTTTCTAATTTGTTCCCACAAATGTGCCTATGAAGGAATTGTTTCTACTTTGTGAGTTTAATGTTTCTATATAATAGGCTTTTTTTTCTAATTTGTGCCTTAATCAACGCACGTCGTTTAATATTATTGTATGCGCTGTCATTTCATATATCTTACTCGGCGTGAATGTATTTTTTTGTTTTTCTCCGTTGTCTTAATTTAGTTTGTAAAAGTGTTTTTAAAGTGTAAATCATATTCCTAGAGTTTAAAAAAATGTTTAAAGTTGTAGAGACTGTAGAAAAAAATGAAAAGCAGTTTACTGTTGTTCCAAAGGCGTGGGAAGCTAATGATGTACTTTTTTGGCCAGCACATTTAAAGTCGTGGGATTTGAAGAAAATTTCTAAAGTTGGTACATCCACACCAGAAGCAAACTGGTTGCAAATGCTTTGCAAAGTAAAAGCATTTACAGATGTATTCGAGGAAGCAACTGCAATAGAGAAACAGTTCGCCTCTTTCACGGATACAGAGTCAGAAGAGAGGTAAATACAACTAATATAATATATGTATATAACTAAAATTGATATCATATTATTTGTTTTGATTTTTTTTTTAGATTCACTCAAAATAAAAGAAAAAAAATTGTATACAACGTGGAAAATGATGACTATAACTGTTTATTGGAAGAAATAACGGACAATTTACCACAAGTGTACGATGAACAAGATATACAAATTGCTTCACAAGAAATAGCAGGTGGTACTTGTGAAGTATAAAAAATTCATGATTTTGTTCAACAAAATTGTAATGTAATTTTGTCTGAAGAACAAGACAATACTTTGACTGAACCTAATACAACAACAGGTTACAATGTTATTGGACCACAATATAAAGAAAATTACATAATACAAAGTGATGTTGTTGTCTCAGAATCGAGCATATTGCCGTTGCTTCTTGATATAAAACAAGAAATTTCTGAAATCAAAAACAAGCAAATTTTGATTGAAACTTCTTTATCACACTTAAATGTGAAAGTGGATAAATTGTTCGATAATCAAGGTCTTTCTACCGATGAGGCATTTAAATCTTACAAAAAATATAATATTTCCTTTGAAGGAAGTAGAAGAGGTACAAGAAATGGAGAAGATATTGGCGGAAGACGATTTCAAAAAAGAAATGGTTAGTAGAAACTCAATTTAAAACGTTAATTTTAGTTAATAAATTTTTTAATTTTCCAGATAACAAGACTATCTTCTATTTGCGGTTCTTTAAAAACATCAGGTGGAAGCAAAACAATTTATACATTGACGGACTACTTGTTGAGCCCTGATTTAACGGCTAATTTCTCATGGACAGGAATATCCAAATCTGCGGAGAAAAAGCACTGCTTTCAAAAGTTAACAAACATAGTTGAGCTCATTTTTCAACTTGTATATTTGGCAGACTGCCGCCATTGCAGACAAAGGAATGAAGTATCTATAACTTAAAAAAAAAATTTTGAAACACGGTTTCCAGAGGCTAAAGAGAAAAAGGTTTGTACTGTTAAGTAACGGAATTTTATAAAAAAAACTGGTATCCAATTGAAAGTTGAACTGAAATCTCCTGGGTGCTTTCAGCCGGTCGAAAATCCAGCTGCTTCAGCCTTGGGTGGGTTCTTGAAGGCACCTAGGAGATTTCAGTTCAACTTTCAATTGGGTACCAGTTTTTTTTATAAAATTCCGTTACGTAACATATGGCGCCCAACGTCAGGCACCTACCATCAAGTGTCTGCACTTAATTAATTTTTTTATCAGTCTTAGCTTCTCCGGTAACATGGAGATTTTCTGTTCTATGGCAACATTGAGCAGAAAATCTACCATCCCACGCGTCCTCCCCGTTCTCATCAATAACCCGGTTTTTAAATTTAATTGACATTTTGTTTCGTGCGCGACATTTTTTTTTTTGATAAAATTCTCGTGTTCAGTGTCGTAAGTCCGAATTTTGGGTCAGTGAAAAACCCGAAATTTCGTTGCGACGGCACTGACAAATTTTAGTAGTTTCAGTATTCCAAGTAATGTAAATTTCGATTACTTTTCATAAATCTTGTAATTTCTGTTTATATTTCGGTCTGAATTTTTATTCGATTTTGACAGTAATATTTTTAAATTTCTTTGGTAAACTCAATTACAATTGCCTCTCGGTATTTAATATTTCAATTTCGGTTCGAGATTTATATGCTGAATGACATATACGATAGTCAGGACGATTTTGCATATGTAAGATCGAGCCTTTGCTCGTTATGTCCATTCAGCATCGCGTTTTGTTATATTCAGATCCTGTAGTTTCAATTTTATACTTTGTAACCTCCGACGTTTATCACAGGTTTTGGGGCATAACCCGAAATACTGTTTGCACGCGGTAGTGTTTCAAAGTATACGCATTTTTTATTGTAATGAACCTTTTTTTTTTTGAGAATTTTGTAAACTAATTTATGATGGCAATTGATTTCGCGTGATTGTGCATTTTGAGACCACTCGTGTTACAGGTTTTATTTCAATATATACATATGTATGAGTGACACCTCAAGTGCATAATATGAAATTTAATTCAATTAAAATTTTGAAAACCCCCGTATGCCCAGAGTATATTTTGGAAATTCACAATCCGACTTTGAATCTTTTTTTTTATTGATAGAGGAAACCTTTACTTTTGTTCCAGATTTAACAAGGTGGAAAGTCATCTATTTTGACCCCTCTCCACCCTCGTTGGGATTCACCAAGCCACAACATCTGAATGAAATAAAATTATTTGCATATTTTTTTTTGCATGTTTTGATTTTTGCATGTTTTGATAAAAATATTTTGATTTTTTTTATTTTTTTTTGATAATAAAAATTATTTTGATTTTTTTTTTGAATTTTGATTTTTTTTGAGGAAAAAACAAAGATTTTTTTTTCTTTTCTTTTCTTCTTCCTATGAATAAACGGAATAATCTTAAAGATATTCGCGTCCGCGTTTTGAAGATTCTATAAATAAAATCGGTTTTTTTTATATACATATATTAATACATTCATTTGCGTGGTGAATTTTTGAGTTTTTTCTGCTTTTCTTGATTTTTTTTTGTTTTGGGTCTGTGTCGAGGCGCAGATCTTTTAGCACCTGAAGGTTAAATCGCTGGTCTCGCGTGGCCGAGTTTCACGTTGAGCCCCGATTTTCGACTTATCCATTTTCGGTTTGTAGCATTCGCGAGTGATTTTGTGATATATTCGGTGTAAATTTTATAGATTTTTTTTTGTGAAAAGGTTAATTGGTTTTCAATATGGATCCCAGCTATTTGGACCAACCGGAGTTTGCGTATGAATGTCAGATTAGGAATATAGATCCTAACCACCAGGATTCTCTTAGGACCCTAAGTGATCAGTTGGCCGCTGAAGCCGATGGAATTGTCCAACGAACAGATAAAATGGTTCATTCGTTAAATAAGGAAATTGCTGATTTACGTAGCCAGGCAGAAGGATTGATCAATAGCCTGACTTCACAGGATATCGCATCCGACACTGATAAGTCTCTGCGTGTTCAAGCTAAGCTATGGCACTTGCAGCATCGTGTCGATCGAGTTAAAACAAGAAAGCCTAATTACGAGTCTGTTAAATCCATCGACGATGTCATTAAAAAGGGATTTCAACTGTTAAAGCGAGCTTTGAGAGCAGATAATGCAGATTTAGGAGCGGTAGGAGGTGATTTGAACTTCGATAACACTCAATCCATTGTGAGGAGTACTCCGGCGACTTCTATAGAGAATTTAAGCATCATGGGTGGAAAAGAAGGACCTGCTGTTCTAAATTCTATTCCTTTTGTAAGACATAATATTGTAAATGTTCAAAATAAATCTAAAAACAAACAAACAAAATCTCTGGCTTTTAATATTCCTTTTCCCAGTAAACCACCTGTAAATATACACCAACGTGACCACGATATCGCTTCGCGATCTCAGAATCGAAGTTTTGAAAACTTTAATCGGTCAAACTCAATTCGACGCGACGTTGATAGGTCCAAGTTCATGTTAAATACTTCATTACCAGCTACAACTTACAATTTTTCTCCTGTTAATTTTGACAAACCAGTTTTGCAAACAACTCAAAATATTCCGATTTCTTTCAATAATGATTTTAATCGTACGCGACAGGCAGCTAATCCTCAACTTTCGAGTTTAAATCTCCCACAATCAGGTCCAGAAATTTTTCTAAATAATACTCACCCCAATTCTCGTGATACGCCTTTGTCAGCAAATAATTCACGTTTTGGCTCCGCGCCACCCTTTTTGCAACAACCTAGACGTTTTTATAGGTCCACAAGTCCTCTTAAAAGATGGAACTTGTCCTTTTCGGGTAGTCGTACTGGATTGCCCATTGAAGAATTCCTCTTCCGCTTAGAATCTTTAGCCGTTGCTGACAAAGTCTCAGAAGATACTTTAGCTGCTCACGTGAGTCGATTTTTGTCAGATAAAGCTCTGACGTGGTATTGGCTTTTCCGTCGATCCAATCCGCTGGCAACATGACGCGATGTACGACGAGCATTGCTTGACGAATTTCGAAGTCAGACCACCAATTTCGAGATACGCCAAGCAATGTTCGCTCGCCATCAAAAGCCTGGCGAGTCATTTAGTGACTTTAGATTGGACATGCAAAATTTGGCTTCACGCCTTAGACATCCTATGAGCCAACAAGAGCTTATCGACATTGTACGTCGTAATATGAATGCAAGGTTGCGTAATGCCCTTCTTCTTCACACTGTCAATTCTCTTGACGAATTGCGTGATCTTGCACGTCGTGTCGAAAAGTTGTGGTCTGAAACTGAGCTTCGCGCTAGAACGCGCAATGTTTCTGAGCTTTATAATTCGTACGATTCATGTGTCTTCGATGAGATACCTCATCAAAATTTTTCAAACTCTTACGATACTTCTTGTGACTTAGGCCACCAATTTTCTCACATGTCAATTAATTCGCCGCTAAATTTACATGAATCAAATAATCTTTCTAGAATGGACTTACCAATGTCAAACGCTGATGTTTGTGCTTTGAATGGATTAAATACTGATAATTTTATCTGTTGGAGTTGCGAAGCGAAAGGACATTCTTTTAGAGAATGTACTGTGGCCAAAAGGAATTTATTTTGTTATAAATGTGGCCTCAAAGGTATCACAACTTCAGTCTGTAAAAATGGTGTTTCGGAAAACGGAGTGTCAAGCGTGATGCACTCCGGGGCACCGCGTTTGATACGTCGTTTCCCGGATCCGAAAACCCCTGCTACATCGAAAAAGACAACTTAGAATTGGCTGGTGTTGCCGATGGTTCTGTTGCGATGGACCGTGGGCTGAATTTAAACCAAGTTATTCAGGGCGTCAGTAAATGTGCCACTGATTGTGACACTGTGACAAAAAACCCGCTTGGCGATGATCAGTATCAGGGCCCATCACAGGACGATACCATCTTCAATGTCAGTCGATCTCCCTTGTTGTCTGAAAAATCTGATTTGTCGGAAGAATTGCCTGAAATGTCTGAAAAATTACCTGATTTGTCTTTTAATGCAACCATGAGTTTCGAGGATCGTTATTTAGAAAAGTTGCGTAAATATAATGAACGTCGAAATAAAATATTCGGTACGGTTTCGGAAGTTGTATCAAAACGTATTTTAGAATGTCGTGAACGTTTCAAGAAATGTGTGCAAATTCGGAAATCGTTGGAAGTTCTGAATAATTTTTGTCCTTTTAAAGATCCGTGTCCGTACGCTCAAATGAAAATAAATTATGTCGAATTATACGGTTTAATGGATACAGGGGCTTCAATCAGTTGTTTAGGCAAAAACGCTGATGATATTTTAAAGCAAATAGGTGTCAAAAGTTCAAACAGCTGATGGAAGCGAGTTACGTTAGTAACCATAAATGAACATAAATTAAATGAAATACAATCTTCCATATCCGGTTAAAGGAATGAAAAACAAAAATTTTCCACAAATATAAATTTTATTTTTCAAGACATATTTTTTTTCTCTAATCAGCAAAATTATACAATTATTTTCTCATAAAATTCAAAGTTGTTCTTTTTTCTTTTATAAATTTCTTTCCGTTCCCACACATTTTTATGCAACGTGACTTTTCTCTCTTTACGAAAAACAAGAACTTACAATTGTACTAATCTAACTAGAATAAGTTAGTCTTAAGATCGCAGCCTAATTGTCAATTTAAATTTGAAAATAAAATTTACTTTTAAAATAAATTTTGTTTTTATTTTAATTTTTTTTTTGGATCGAACCGCAATTAAGAACTTAAGTGGCGCAGTCGGTAGGATTGCTTTCTAAAGTATTGCAATCCGTTAATCAACGAAATACGTTAGAAAACATTGATAACAGTGATTTATTCATTATTTCGTTTAAACCGATTTTTTTTTTTCTACGAATATCTATATATATTGTGTCCTATGTTTAATTATACCTATACAATAGTTTTGTGATGTTAGTGATCTTTTCACAACTTTCACGAAATTTTAAATACTATAAATTATGTGAAAAAGATATACTTATCTAATAATAATACGTCTAATGAATTAAAATAAATATTAAACGTAAATATACAATACTAGATAGTGAAAAATAAATATATGTTTAACAAGAATAATATCTTTAGTGAATAAAAATAATTATTAAAACAAAAATATCTACGAATATAACAATAAATAGTGAAAGTGAAAATAAATAATTAATTTATATATATATATATATTAAATCGTGATGTTCTAATTATCAAATGCATTGACTAGTGAGAGATATACTCAATATAAATAAAAAAAAAAAAAAAAAAAAATTATATATATATATACATATATATATATCATTTATGCCGAAAGAAAAAACAGTGAAAGAAAGTGAAAGATTTCTCATTTACACAAAAAAGAAAATTAGCGAAAACTTCGGAGAAGAAGACACTGAAATAAATCAACCGATCAACATCAAAATGGCAACTCAACAACAAGCAACATCACCAGCACCATCTTTCACACTAACCATCAACGAATTAATGAAGGATGCTCAAAGAATTCACGAATTTCGAGGAAACGACGAGTATGATCTAAGCTCCTTCCTGCGAGAAGTGGATACTCTCCTCCCACTATTTGATTCTAATCCTGCTGCAAAACAGTACGTTTTTCAAAGAATAATCATTAATAAAATTCAAGGACCGGCCCTGAACGTGATTAGAACACTGGAGCCAGGAAGAACATGGGAACAAGTAAAGACAGCCCTAATACAAAATTTTGGAGTAAGAGAAAGTTACCATCAACTTCATCAGCAAGCCCTTTCATTCAAAAATTTCCAAGTAAGAGAATATTTTATTTCTTTAAGAAAAGTATTAGATAAATTAAATGAGAAATATGAGTACGACGATAAAAAACCTATAGAATTTAGTCCAAAAAATAATGAAGCTATTATTTTGCGTATATTTTTGAATAATATAGATTGTAACTTAGCGTCAATAGTTTATAATAAAAATATTAATAGTTTAAGAGATGCATTTTACTATCTAGAAGGTTTAGGTATGATAAGAGATAACAAGAACAAAAGTAACAATTATAAATTTAATAATCAGATGAGTGTAAAACAACCAAATTATCGATGCGATAAAAAACAAAATATGAATTATAATTTTCGACAAGATAACTTGCAGAGACCAAATAACATTGGACAAAATAATTACTGGCAAGCTCCAAACAATTCTAAGCATAATAATTCAGGACAATTTCGTCAAAGTTATAATGAACAAAAACGAAACTTTAATACTAATAACATTGCAAACACTCAAGAACCAATGGAAGTTGATCATATTGAAGAAATAAATTTTCAATCAACGCCTCAGAACCGAATTTACCGATAATAAAAATCTCAATAGGGGAAAACCAACTTAATTGTCTGATTGATACAGGTTCCACCATCTCTCTTTTAAATAATGATAAATTACCTCAATACAAAAGGAAAATATTAAAAACTCCAATTAGATTCAATACAATTAATTCTCAAACGCTAATCACTAAAGAAATAATAACTGATCTACCCCTAGAATTTAAAGAAAATGCTCTTATGGTATGGAAATTAGTAAAATTCAAAAACAAATGTTTTGACGCCATAATTGGCCAAAATATTCTCAAACCTATAGGTGCCGTCATAGACCTAGAAAATGATTACCTTACTATCAATAATAATAGTATAAAATTCTTAAATGCTTGTCCCTATAAATACGAAGAAATTCATCAACTTGAATCTTTCGAAACAAGTAACCAAGAATTTCAAACTTTTTTTCAAAACTTAAACGATGAAGAAAAGAAATACCTTGATAAACTCCTGAGACAGTATGAAGATTTATTTTTTAAGGAAGGTGATAGCCTATCAAGCACTTCTGGTATCGAGCACCAAATTATAACGACAACAAACAAACCAATTTTTTCAAAAATCTATAGATACCCTCAAGTTCACGAAAAAGAGATATCTAAACAAATAACCGACATGTTAAACCAGGGTATAATAAAAGAAAGTGATTCCCCTTATAACAGCCCACTTTGGATTGTCCCAAAAAAGATGGACAATTCTGGAGTGAGAAAATGGCGCTTGGTAGTAGATTATAGAAAGTTGAATGAGGTTACTGTGGAAGATAAGTTCCCAATACCGAATATAGACAATATATTGGACAAATTGGGTAAGGCACAATATTTCACGACTCTAGACCTTGCTAAAGGTTTTCACCAAATCTTAGTTAAGGAAGAAGACCGTAAGAAAACTGCATTCTCCACACCTCAAGGGCATTATAAGTTTGTTAGAATGCCCTTCGGATTAAAAAATGCGCCAAGCACTTTCCAGCGACATATGAACTCAATCCTGAAGGAGTATATCAATAATATCTGTGTCGTTTACATGGATGATATACTTATTTTCAGCACCTCACTTGAAGAACATGTTCTAAATATAAAAAAGATTTTTGACAAATTGCGAAAATATAATCTAAAAATTCAGATTGATAAGTGTAAGTTTTTTTCAAAAGAAACAGAATATTTAGGCCACGTTTTGACCCCTGAAGGAGTCAAACCCAACCCTAAAAAGGTTGAAGACATTCTCAAATTGAAATTGCCGCAAACAGCGAAACAAATAAAGTCCTTTTTAGGTATTACAGGATATTACCGTAAATTTATAAAAGATTACGCTAAAGTGGCACAACCGATTACTAAGTATCTGAAGAAAAATGCTAAGATCAATATAAACGACCCTAACTATATAAACGCTTTTCAAAAGCTAAAAAGGATAATAACTGAAGCTCCGGTACTTAAGTATCCCGACTTCAACAAGAAATTTAGTCTCGTTACCGATGCTAGCATGTTTGCTATTGGAGCTGTTCTACAACAGGATAATCATCCTGTATGTTACGCTAGCAGAACACTCAACGAACATGAGCAAAATTATTCAACTACAGAAAAAGAGCTCCTAGCCATTGTTTGGTCCACCAACTACTTTAGGCCATATCTTTATGGTACCAAATTTGATCTGCTAACAGATCACCAACCATTAAAATGGTTACACACAAAAACTCAAGGCAAGGATGTTAACCCTCGCCTCCAAAGATGGCTATTAAAACTAGGGGAATATAACATGAATATCGATTACATTAAGGGAAAACAGAATAAAGTCGCCGACTTTCTTAGCAGGATAAATCCTGATACAAATGAAATAAATGTTATAGAGAATAATACTGATACCGAAACACTCTCTTTATCTTCAGTAATAAACAATGTTGACAATGAAAGTATACATAGTACAATACATTCCCAACTAGAAGACCTTAATAACCATATACCCATTTTAGACACAGTAGTGAACCGTTTCAAAACATAAATCATTTTAACAAATAATAAGGTAAGGGATTTTGAAATAAAACATAAGAATAGGAAGATTTACATTGACTCGAATGATTTAAACCATAATTTATCTGATATTCTACGAAGGTATATCAAACCTGGAGAACAGGTATTTATTCAGAATTAAGTAACAATGAATATAATCAATTACAACAAAAAATTATTGAATTGTATGACAATATTAATAATATAAAATTTGTGAAGTGTTCGTATCATGCAAAAGACATGAATAACGAAGAAGAAACTTTTCAACAAATTAATAAATATCATAAATATGAGACTGGGCACACCGGAATTAACGAAAATTATGAGGGATTAAAAAGGTACATATATTATCTAAACTTGAAAATTTTAATTCAAAAATATATCAATAATTGCGATGTATGTAATAGAGTGAAATACGATAGGAATCCGGTAAGAAAAAAATTCGAATTAACAGAAACTCCAAATGATATCAACCAAATCATCCACATGGATGTCTATACTAATTCTAAAGCTAATTTCTTAACATTTATAGATCGTTTTTCTAAATTCGCCACCGCTTTCTTTCTAGAAGACAGGACAAATCAGACAATAATTGAAAAACTGAGAGAATATAAATCTCAAAAGGGTCATTTTCAGAAGTTAGTTACAGATAATGAATTCAAAAGTATAAACATTAAAGAATATTTAAGAATAGAACAAATCGAATTTCATTTAGCAAAATCAAACAACCATACAGGAAATGCAGATGTGGAAAGACTGCATAATACTCTTGGTGAAAGAATTCGAATACTAGGGATCGAAAATAAAAATTTCAGTATTAAAGAAAAGATGTGCAAAGCCGTCGAATGGTATAACAACAGTTACCACTCCGTTATTAAAGAAAAGCCTACGAATGTGCAAAGTGGAAATTGTGATAAGAACACAATTTACAAAAATTTGCTTGAATACAAAACCAAATATATAAATAAGTTTAATCAAGATAGGGAAGATTATGAAGAAAATAGGCAAGAAGGGTACATAAAAAATTATAAAAGTGTTAGACATAAGGAACAACCTAAATTTATAAAAGCTAAACTAAAAAATATACATCCTTCAAATATTAAACGAAAAACTAAATTTGCAGGTGAAATGGATCCTAGTAACGTTATTGAGCCTACTGATGGTGACAAACGTCCGGGCCTACCTGACCATCGATAAAATTGATTCTAAATTCGGATATACTGAAATAAATTTGGGACATGTCGACATCGTAAATAACTACGATACAATAATGCATATTATTAATCCTGACGAAATTCTTAATATTTTAAATGATTTAGAAATAAATATCGACAAGGCGAACATAGAAGATAAATCCTCATTTCTAAAACAACAACTGGTTATCATAAAAAATAAAGCTTTGACATTAATCCCTCATAGGCAAAAACGAGGATTGTTTAACTTTGTAGGTAAAATTCATAAATGGCTTTGGGGTACAATGGATGAGTCAGATAGGGAGGAAATTGAGGACCATTTGAACGTAATCGATACTAACAATCATCAAACTATAGAAAATTTTAATTTACAGATTAAAATCAATAAAAACTTTAACGAAACTTTCCTGAATTTAAAAGAAGCTATCTGCAAAGATAGAAATCTAATAAATAATAAATTAAATAAAATTCATGATTATAACGAACGGTTATACAAACAAACACTTTATACAGACTTTGCACTAAAATTAAAAATACTACAAGACAATGTTGAACACATACAAGATAATTTATCAGCATCAAGATTAGGTATAATTCATAGCAATATTCTAACTAACGAAGAAATTCTTAGATATAATATAGATTTTAAAATTTTGCAAAGAATAAAACTTGGAACTGTAGTAGATAAAAATAACAATATAATTTTTATTATACGAATACCTAAAGAAACTATTACTTTGCAAAAAGCGTTTTTCACTCCAATTTCGGATAGCCAAAATAAGGAATTAGTTTTTAAGCCAACCATAATAATCAAGTATAAGAATGAATTCTATAATTACGAAGATAATAAAAATATAAGAGATTTAGAAAAATCTACATTATGTATATTTAGGAAAAATTGCCTTAAGACTATTAGTAAGGTTTCAGAAATTTTGGAAATAGAAAAAGGATTAGTTCTTTTGAAAAATCAAAATCAAAGTCATTTTAACAGTTCATGTGACAATAGGGTATCTTTGTTAAAAGGAAATTATATAATTAACTTTAGTAATTGTACCATTAATATTGATAACAAAACAATACAAAACAAAATAAGCGAGTTTAGGCAAAGTGTTACTATTCCAGATTACTTAGAACAAATAGAGGATATAAATAACAAATTAACATTTGATGATATTGTAATTAAGCAAATAGAGAATATAAAAGAAATAGTAGAAACCAAATACCAGAAGAAAACACATTTTATATACGGAAGTATTTCAATAATAATATTTGTAATCATCATTGTATTAATTATTATCATACTTTGCAAACATAAAAAAATCAATATAAAAATAAGAAATGTCACTCAGGAGAGTTCTAAACCTAAAGGGGGAGAAGTTACGTTAGTAACCATAAATGAACATAAATTAAATGAAATACAATCTTCCATATCCGGTTAAAGGAATGAAAAACAAAAATTTTCCACAATATAAATTTTATTTTTCAAGACATATTTTTTTTCTCTAATCAGCAAAATTATACAATTATTTTCTCATAAAATTCAAAGTTGTTCTTTTTTCTTTTATAAATTTCTTTCCGTTCCCACACATTTTTATGCAACGTGACTTTTCTCTCTTTACGAAAAACAAGAACTTACAATTGTACTAATCTAACTAGAATAAGTTAGTCTTAAGATCGCAGCCTAATTGTCAATTTAAATTTGAAAATAAAATTTACTTTTAAAATAAATTTTGTTTTTATTTTAATTTTTTTTGGATCGAACCGCAATTAAGAACTTAAGTAGCGCGCAAAAGGTTGAAGGCGTAATAGATGTTGAAGTTGTTTACAACGGTGTATGTAGGCCAATTCAAATCTATATCGTGCCAACTTTAGCGCAACAATTGTATCTCGGGATCGATTTTTGGCAAAAATTTAATTTATTACCAAAGCGTATTTCAGAACTTCGTGACGAAAGCGTTCAAGATCCGAAAATGCACGTTTTGACAGCGGAACAACAACGAAAGTTAAATTTAATTAAAGCTAAATTTCCCTCGTTCGCCGTTCTCGGTTTAGGTAAAACGTCTCTGGAAACTCACGTGCTTGATACCAGCGATACACCTCCGATTAAACAACGTCATTATCCTGTTTCGCCCGCGATTCAAAAATTAATGTACGACGAGCTTGATCGCATGCTCGCCATGGGAGTTATCGAAGAATCCTTTAGCGCGTGGAACAATCCCGTTGTTTTGGTAAGGAAGCCTGGCTAAATTCGTTTGTGTTTGGACTCGCGAAAAGTCAATGCTGTGACAAAGAAGGATGCATATCCTTTGCCACACATTGACGGGCTGATCAGTCGCTTGTCCGACACAAAATTTATCTCAGGGATCGATTTGAAGGATGCCTTTTGGCAGATTCCCTTAGAAAAGGAATCTCGTGAAAGGACAGCCTTCACAGTACCTGGCCGGCCTCTTTACCAATTCACCGTGATGCCGTTCGGTTTGTGCAACGCTCCCCAGCGAATGTGTCGATTAATGGACAAAGTCGTACCGTCGGAGTTACGCGATAATGTTTTTGTTTATCTTGATGATTAATTAATAATATCAAAAGATTTTGACACTCATTTGAAAACGCTCGAAAAACTCGCAACTTGTTTAAGAATGTCGGGATTAACCATCAACGTCGAGAAGAGTAAATTCTGCCAAAAGGAAATTAAATATCTTGGCTACATCGTCGGCGATGGTTGTATTAAGACAGACCCTGAAAAGATCTCCGCGATTGTCGATTTTCCAAGTCCGAAAAATCCTAAGCAAGTTCGCCGTTTCTTAGGAATGACCGGTTGGTATCGTCGTTTTATTCGCGATTATGCGTCTCTTTCCGCACCTATTTCTGATTGTTTGAAGAAGTCGAAGAATTTTATTTGGTCCAATGAGGCTCAAAACTCTTTTGAAACCTAGCCCGTGCTAGGAAATCCGGACTTCACGAAGGAGTTCTTCATACAATGCGATGCGTCGAAAGTGGGCGTAGGAGGAGTCCTATTCCAACTTTCGGAGGCGGGTGATGAAAATCCCATCGCATTTGTTTCGCAAAAGCTGAACAAAGCGCAGAAGAACTACTCCGTGACAGAACTGGAGTGCTTGGCCGCGGTGTTGTGCGTCAAAAAGTTTAGAGCTTACGTTGAAGGTTTTAAATTTACGATTATTACGGATCACTCGAGTTCGAAATGGTTGATGTCTCAGCCAGATTTAAGTGGTCGTCTCTCCCGTTGGAGCTTGAAATTGCAAGCTTTCGATTTTGCTATTCAGCACCGCAAAGGTTCGCAAAATGTGGTTGCTGATTCGCTCTCGCGCGCGTTTTGTGAAGAAATAAGTACGAACTTAAATCTGACTGAAGTCGACTTAAATTCAAAAAGCTTTCGCGATGAAGAATACGTACAGTTAATATCGTTCATTTCAAACAATCAAAGTTAGTTGCCGGATTTAAAAATTCACGGCGGTAAAGTGTTCAAACGTGTCCGTTTTCGTACTTCGAAATCTAATGACAATCCTTGGAAACTCTGGGTTCCTAAATCCCTTCGTCATTCTTTGATCCAAAATGTTCATGAATCTGAAACAACTTGTCATGGTGGCATTACTGTTGTATACCGATTTTTGTCTGATAAGTACTATTGGCCTAAAATGATTCTTGATGTTCAAAGTTTCGTCAGTTCTTGTGAAACTTGTAAGGAGAACAAATTCCCTAATTTTCGAACTAGACCTCCTATGGGATCTAGGTTCATTACTGAAAGACCATTTCAACGTCTTTACATTGATTTGCTTGGTCCATATCGCAGGACTAAAGCAGGAAATTCGCAAATTTTGATCGTTCTTGATCACTTTTCTAAATTCGTGTTTCTCAAACCTCTTCGTAAAGCCAATTCCCCTGCTATTGTAACCTTCCTGGAACACGAAGTCTTTTCTATTTTTGGCGTTTGCGAATTTCTACACAGCGATAATGATAAACAATTTGTTTCAAAAGATTTTCAAAACTTTTTATCTTCTTATGGTGTTAAACATGTTCGCACAGCTTTGTATTCGCCTCAATCAAATGCATCTGAACGCGTAAATCGGGTTATTTTAGAGGCTGTAAGGTCTTATGTTCATGAAGACCAGGCGAACTGGGACAAGGTCATCCACCGCCTGATTCTCTTAGAACTCGTTATCATAGTGCTATTGAGCGCACACCTTATCAGACGGTATTTGGTTTCCCGATGGTAAGGCATGCCTCGGCATATCGTGTTCTGAGAGAGCTGGATTGTGTAGTGGATGGAGAGGTCGTTGATCTGCCTGATTCTGCCAAGCTTCAGCAGATCCGTGACCAAGTCTCAGTTAACCTGAGGAAGGCTCACGAACAAGCAAAAAGGTCTTACAACCTCCGGACCACTACAGTGAAATTTCGACCTGGTCAAGAAGTTTATAGGCGAAATTTCACTCAAAGCGATTTCGCGAAAGGATTTAACTCGAAATTGTCAAAAAGGTTTATTAAATGTCGAATTAAAAGATGCATTGGTGGAAGTATGTATGAAGTAGAGGACCTACAAGGTAAATATGTAGGGACTTTTCATGCGAAAGACCTCAAAGCATAACACCATTTTTGTTTACCATTTCACCTCTAATTTTCTGTATTTTGCTTCACTGTATCTTATAATCATTTGGCCTATACTTTTCGAAAGCAATATAATATATTTTTTTTATGTAAACTTAACCTGGTTGTCGTTAATTGGTTCATTTTACCCCCTTAGGTAAATAGGGTATACCGAATTATGAATTCCTTTTTGGTCTACTTTGAACTTTCTTCCTGGTTGTGTTACATATCACTCGGACTTGAAATTTTTATGTACGAGCAAATATTCATCATCGCGAAATGAAATTTTTTTTTTTGATTTTGGATTTTGGCTATGTGTGTGTGGACTTATCTCCCTATTTTTTTGTTCAGCCCGGCTTGCTCACGTGTTCCGGCATTGAGACTCATCTCAGGGTGTGGACGAGCCCCACGTTGTTGTGATAAGGCAACACCGACCAATTTTTCCTGTTCGGTCAATAATTTCTTAGTGGGACTTAAAACTTGTTCCATGGATCGATTTCCTTTACGGACTTTACATTATCCTTTCGCTGCCGTCTTCCAACCTTTTCCACTTCGACAGGTTCGTGGAAAAGTTTGTTTTGTTGCGACAGCAAATAGCCCCTTTATTTTTTTTTATTATATTTTCGTACGCCGCTGTATTTTTACAGACGGTTGTACATATGATTTTTAAAATGTTTAAAATTGTACATTTATTGGAAATTTTCAACAAAATATTCCAATAAATGAACTGTAATTTTGTTCCCGTTGCACACGCGCAACACAAAATTAATCTTGTTTTGTTCAAAAATTGAACAAAGATTTTTGTACTAATCACATGGATTATTACAAAAATCACGCCACTTCGAGAATAATCCCATGTATTTAATACAAATACATGAGATTATTCCATATTTTTCTCGAATATAATCTTATACAAATTTTCTATACTTTTTTTCTATTTGTCTTCACTATACTAAATATTATGAACTTCAGTGTATTTGTCAATATACAAATACACTATATAAATTTTGCACACAACATTTGATTTATTATTGTATAAATCAATGTGTATGAAAAAAATCAATGATATCACATGATCCATATAAATTGTATTATGACCTGTTTACTTATGTAAATAGCCTAATGTAATTTCAATTTCGATTTCATGCACACTAGTTCATTATCCGAAAATGAGATGACGCTACTCACAAATATTACTCATTAAGTAATATATGGAGTATGTGCCAATGCATAATTATGGTCTATATACCTTAAATATACACTGCCCATGAGTTAATTTTGTTGCTCTCGTACTAATACGTACTAAATGTGTAATAAATGGTCTATATACCTTAAATATACACTGCCCATGAGTTAATTTTGTTGCTCTCTTACTAATACGTACTAAATGTGTAATAATAAGCAAAGTTTATCTATATATTAAGTTGGGAAACTGAAAGCATGTTTTCTTATCAATTTTCGACCTTGGTCCCGTTATTCAAATGTCCTTAACGGATTTGCGAAAAATAGATGGTAATAAGGAGTTTGTTTGTAAGAAAAAGATAAAAAATTCAAAAAAAGTGACATCATTTAATGTGGAAATCAAAACATTATTACAGGGTGCAGGTTTAAGGTTTTTAATTAAATCAACTACGTACAACACTCCACTGTTTTTATTGTTTATTTTGTTTTTTTATTATTATTTATATTTTTCAAAAAAAAAATTGTATTATTTTCAAAAAAATATATATACCTATTACATATATAAATCACAAATTCACTTTGAAAAAAAATATCCACTAATTTTATCAAAAATATACTGTATCACCTTGTACTATAATTCAAACAAAAACCAAAATACAAATAAATTCGTTTCATCTCGCCTTTAAAAAAGCATTATGGGAAAATATCAAAAATACAATATTTACATTGCCTTTGTATGTATTTGTACTAGTCCATTTTTCACATTTCCCTATACTTTACGTGTTTCACGCAATACAAAAAAAACCTTTCATCTCGCCTTTAAAATTACATTATGAAAAATATGCATGTACAGTCACGTATTATCATTTTTTTTTTTATGACTCATATTGTATTCTCTCGTTCTTATAGGCAAATGGTATAAGATAATGGACATGAACCAAGTAATTAGATCTTTACTACTTCCACTTAATGGATTTTTTTGTTAATGTGTTGTTATCAGTTGTATGTGTATTTGTAAAAAAAGAGTTTCCTAACTTTATATATAGATAAACTTTGATAATAAGATTATCAGCGATGACGGTTATTTAAGGCCGAAAAAATTTTTTGACGCTCTCTTAGTAGCAGATTGTTTTTTTGATAATATAGATTGTCTCTCGGACCATGTCGGTCGTGAATTTTTTTTAGAAAAAAAAAAGAAATATATTGTGTTTTATCAAAAATCATATAACTACAAAGATAAACAATTGCCATATATCCTCATGTCACCATTAATTTTTACTTCTACACCTGATATCAGGTGGCTACATGTTTACTGAATGTTATCAACATTTTATGCTTATGCAACAATTTTAAAATCCAGAGCAAACCAAAAATACGTTGATGTTGCTAAACATTATATGTACCCAATAATGTGTCTGTTTACCAAATATAAATAATGGTTGTTGCTACGGCAACATAAATTACGATTTATACTTTTGAATTTATTTTCATTTTAAATAAATAATTATTTAAATAAAAGAGAATTTTTAATACTAAAATATTTTTGACTTGAAAATCAGAGTTTGCTTAGATTAAATTTCAATGAATAAACATTATAGAATTTCTAAAACTAGCATTAGATATTCTATAATGTAAAAGAAAATGAAATAACGTGCCTATTGATTCTGATCTCCTGATTCATTACGAATAAAATTTTCATATTTCTCAATGAAGATGAAAAATATTAAAATATATTTTTAAAATTTGAAAAATAAAATGTATTTTGTATATAGTATATGTATATACGAGTATGTATCATACATATATAGTATTTAGAGGTATAAGAAAAATAATATTTCATATTAAAAAAAAAAAATTTTTTTAAAGCAAATAGGTAGGTATGTATTTTTATTCAAAATGAAAATAAATTCAAAAGTATAAATCGTAATTTATGTTGCCGTAGCAACAATGCAACCATTATTTATATTTGGTAAACAGACACATTATTGGGTACATTATAATGTTTAGCAACATCAACGTATTTTTGGTTTGCTCTGGATTTTAAAATTGTTGCATAAGCATAAAATGTTGATAACATTCAGTAAACATGTAGCCACCTGATATCAGGTGTAGAAGTAAAAATTAATGGTGACATGAGGATATATGGCAATTGTTTATCTTTGTAGTTATATGATTTTTGGTTTTATTTAATTGGTTCATATTACAAGTTCACAAGTAGAATTTCGTTTTATTGAAAAAAAAAAAATGATTAACTCTTTTCGTAAAAAAAGAAAAAAAAAAGAAAAAATTAATAATAGAATCAGTGAAAGGAATTTAATAAATATTTAATTCAAGAGGGAAAGAAGAAAAAAAAAATTAAAAATAAATGAAAAGTGAAATCATAGTCAAGATGAAGTGAATTACGATTAAATAGTTCTTTTTTTGAGAAAAAAAAGGAAAAAAAAAAGAATTCGCTTAAATTAAACGAACAAGTGAATAAAAATAAATACGTCAGTTTGGTAAATTTATTAAAGTTATAAAATACGTACAAAAGTATCGTATGACCTTTTTTTTTTTTTTTGCAATTGTAAATTATATTATATCTTTTGATAATTAGTTGGCAAATATTTTTTTTTGTTTTGTTCTTTTCATTTGCAAAAGTTTGAAGAATAAAAAAATTAAAACCAAAGTCAATTATAACCTAGTAAAAGTAATGGAAATGTAAGAAAAAAAAAGAAAAAAAAAGTCATCGAGAATTTAGTAAATAACATATTTTTTTTATAGTGAAATCATAAAGTAAAGAAAAATTAGAAAAAAAAAAAATACTAAATAAATTTAAGTCTGAAATAAATCTAATAAATTTAATTGAAATTTTAAACATAACTAAAGATTCACATTTAAAAAGAAAAAGAAAAAAAATCAAAAAGAAATCTGATTCAAATTAGTAGTTTTAATCTAATTATTTTTTGTTGTTGTACGGTGCATAGTTCAATAAATTAGAAAGAAAAGAAAAAAAAATATAGATAAAACAGAAGAAAAACGAAATAAAACAAAAGTAGAACCTAAATATAGTGCGTGAAAAGGAAAAATTAAGAAACAAAGTAGAAAATTCGTTACAAGTAAAAGAAAAACAAAAAAGGATTTATTTTTATTTTTTTTGAATGAGGTCCCTAAAAGCAAAATTTGTCAAATGAATCATTAAATAAATGTGAATAATTTTATTATCATTGGTAAGAAAAAAAGAATAGGGAATCAAATTAAGCCAAGTAAAAATCTGTGAATGTAGTGTAGATTTGCAAAAAAAAAAAAAAAAAGGAAAAAAAAAAATTAAAGGAACGAGAAAATAATTCAATAAAAATGCTGTAAAACTCAGTTAGAAGTCATCAACTTTGGATTGTAACCAACGAGGGAGTCTACTATTAAGTTCGTCATCACCAAGTAGGTTAATTTTTTTATTATTGTTTTTTTTGAGAAGGATAGGAATATCAACTATTTTTGTTGTAATTTCAAAATTAAAGTAATGATGTACATGGCCATTAAAATATAAAGATTTTAACTTAAGAGCCAAATTTAGTGAAATTTTTTTTCGAAAACAACAACAACATCGTCTGAAATGTATTTGTGTCTTCATCAACACAAGCAAATAAATTTCTTCTAAGTGTTGGTGTACATGATTTGAAAAAATTTCAAACCCAGTTAACCATCGATGATTATATTCCACCTATCTAATCTTAATGTCAACAGAATATGTTCTCGTGCTCTAAGAATACAAACTTGATATATTAAAAATACGTTCTAAGTTAACTGGGTAGCGATCGTATTGCATGGTAGGTAAAATGTGTACATCTTTTCTTTTGTTCTACAGGCTACAGCTAGCATACAGCTGTTATGCTATGCTATGCTGAAGTTGTTATTGTTTCTTCTCAATGGCCAGTACCAGACCTGTCTTCTTTCAGCTTCACACTTTTGGATAAAATGTACTACAACTCGCCTTCTGTCTTCAGAAAAAACCGGTTATTGAAGCTGAAAGAAGACAGGTCTGGTACTGGCCAATCATTATTTTCCACACAGTACGTACAATTTTACCTACGTTGAATAGTTTTCATTCTATTATGAAATCTTTGCTGTTGCCTAATTTTTGACTAATTTGCTAAATAATTTTTAAATAAACGCTATAGACTTTGTAAAACTGACAACACAATTATTTTGAACAGACTGTATGAATATATCATATCATATAAAAAATAAACGGAAATTCAATTAGATGAAAACGTAAATTAAGAAACAGATTGTATTTTGGGGATCTATAATTTCCGGTAGCAAACATATAAAATAAAAACACCTACAACACGTCTACAAAACTCCCTTCGACAAACAATTTTTTTTTCACCTCAATGGGGCCCTCCTTGGTTCATACCTTGATCCTTGAAAAAAGTAAACAATTCAATTCTTGAACTATTTTCTGACCTATAGTGCATTTTATTTGACTCAAATCGATGCAATACAGCCTGAGATATAATAGTTCAAAGTTAGAAAGTCACATATCCTTCCATGTAAAAATTTAAAAAAATAAAATAACTCAAAATTTTTGAATTTTACATAAAAATTTTTTCGTATATTTATATACAATACAATGTGCAGCCTAAGTAAACAACATAAGTTTTACATGCTGCTTACGTTACTTTTTACCCTACAATCGCAATCCTTATTGCATCGCGTTTATAGAGTTTATACTATCTGTGTAACTCTTATTCAATCCTAAAGGTATGCAAAAAAAATCCTGTGATTAGAAAAATTAGTAATAAAATTTTATGAAAAATTAACAATTTGTTTTATTTATAATAATAAAACTACGTAACCAATTTCCTTGAAATTTATTTTAAACTTTTTGGCAAAGGTTAAATTTAAATCTTATAAAAAGAAATCACAATATCTAAACGTTTTAATACATGAAAAATGTGCGAAAAGTTGAGTGAATTTTTGTTTTCTCTGTACCTTGGTAAATCGAATATAAAAAAATTTAAGGATCAAAATTTAAAAATGTGTTCCATTTAAGGACCACAATTCCCTTGCACCTATCTATATTCAAAATTTCATGAAAATCGGTTGAGAAATGTAGGCTGTAGGTGGTCACTTTGAAGGCCCAAAATCGCGAAACTGACTCACTTTGAACCCTTATATTTTTGAAACAAGGGACTTTTTCAAAAATGTGTTCCATTTAAGGACCACAATTCCCTTGCACCTATCTATATTCAAAATTTCATTAAAATCGGTTGAGAAATGTAGGCTGTAGGCGGTCACTTTGCAGGCCATTTCACTAAATTTGGCTCTTAAAGGAAATAGGAAGAGTACAAAAAAAAAAAAAAAAGGAGATTTCAAAGAAAAAAAAAATATTAAAAGATATTGAAAAACAATTTTTGCATTTATTTAAGTAATGAATTTACAGATATATATATTTACATATGTATAGGTACATATATATAAATACTTAATCCTAGTGGAAATAATAGACATATTTGAGTAATCTTAACTTTTTTTTGAATAGATAGGTAGTTTTCATTTTTTTTTTATAAATCGGCTTGCCCGCAGGGGCGGATGGGCCATATGACGAACCGGGAAATTTCCCGGTGGGCCGGCTGTTCAGAGGCCCGCAGGGCCGGTGGCTGAAAGTACGGATGGATTTTTACGAAAGTTTTCGTCTCTTCGTACCACAAGATGTTGTACCAATTGGACTTGTGTCACTTGCAAATTCTAATTGATTTTCAATATGTCTTTAGTTCAGCAATGGAACTTTGGCAGGTCTTCTGGCTGGCAAATTTGGTTTTATTAAAACGTTTTCTTACACTTTAAGGTAAAATAGGCAAGTCTAAAATGTTTATAATTTCTGTAGATGTTGCAAATGGGCTTTGCATCACCATGTTTATTATGTAGTGCTCTTGTTTATTTGTTGTTTTTATCTTCCTACTTCTTGTTTCTGCTGCTTTTTTCCACTTTAATGCATTTGAAGTTTATTTTGGCAAAGCATCCAATGATTTCCTGATTTTCTTAATAATTTTTTTTTCTCACGCATTTTTATTTTATTAAAATGTCTTGTTTCTTCAGAATAATGGGGACATCTTCCCATTTTTCGAGCACTACAAATCAAAAAAACTTTTAAAATGATTTTTCATGATTCAGAAATAAAACACATACAAAAGATTATTTCAAGAATATTTCTTATATAATTATTCTAATACTGCTATTTTTTCGAACACCTAAAATATGCACTGTCCTTACATTAACTCAAATAGAATGGGAGGTAATTAAAAAGGACATCTATGCATACATAAAATATTGCAGTAAGGTAGTAATTTTTCAAATTATGTGAATTTCAATACGTGCGGCTTTGAATTATATGAAATTTTCACGAGGTAAATATTTTTCACTATACTATTTTTATTTTTGGAAGTCAGTACAGGCAAGATAGGCATACTTTTCTATACTCTTTTACATGTCGTTTGTATAAATCTGTCTCGTGTGTGGGGTGATCAGATCTCAATTTCAATCGACGGAAATCTTTTAAATTAAATATTACCAAGGCAAAAAACTCATCGGGTACTGCCTCCATAAGCACAATACTGACTTCCAAAAATAAAAATAGTATAGGCACTGCTATTTTTTCGAACGTAACTGTATATATTTGGAAAAGCACATCCTTAGAGGTAAAAAAAAAACAAATTACAAGTAATTGGAGAAACTCGTTTGTGGGCAAAAGAAGCAGCTTTGAAAAAAATATTTGGAAATTACAAAAATCACGCCATTACATCGATGTATTATTAGCATTACACAATATAAAATTGTCTGAAAACATGCCACGTGTGAAGGCCTCTACCTATATTTTAGCCATATGTCCGGAAATTAAAAAAGGGCCGACAAATATTATTTCCCGGGCCGCTAAGATGTTACCCATCCGCCCCTGCTTGCACGTATATATGTATGCATATATATATAAATATATATAGACGCACAGGTTAGCTTGTATTAAGATGCTAGAGTTCTTTTTGTCATATTATCTCTCATTAACTATAAACATAATAATATCATATTATATTAGTAGAGCTGAAAAATTAAATATACTGAATGTTAACGAATATTGTATAAAATTATCTTATATGGACTTAATAAAGAAAAAAAAGAGAAAAAAAAAAAACAGGAAAGGACACTGAAATAAAATAGACAAATGTTTTTTTTCTTATACATGATCAAATTTCGTTTTTCTTTGGTTTTATAAGATTTTGTTAAATCAGGTTGAAGTATTTTCGATAATGTGTTCCTGAAAACAGAAAAATAATAAAGGTGTTTGGGGCTTGGAGCATTTCGGCGTTGGGTTGAAGATGGTCCACTGTTCCATTATGATTTATTGAAGATATGGTTAAAGTGAAGTATCCTCTGACAATTAAACATCATACATCTGCCTTTTGATTCTTCGACGCTTTTCGTTCTTTTTTTCCCCTTTTTTGTAATGCAAATTTCCTCGTACTATTTATCCTTTGATCTCGTGGAATTAAGCCGGTCATTTATGTTAAAGTAACGGGCCTTTCTCCGGTATAAGTGCTTTCAAGAACCCACCCAAGGCTGAAGCAGCTGGATTTTCGACCGGCTGAAAGCACCCAGGAGATTTCAGTTCAACTTTCAATTGGATACCAGTTTTTTTTATAAAATTCCGTTACGTAACAGTACCTTTCTAAATAAATTTGAATCTAATAATTTAGATATTCAAAGTAAATTCACTATTTATTGTAGAAAAAATGTCAATGACGTAGCACCAGGAAGCATGAATGAAGAACTGCCACAAACTGAAGAATGTGTATCTAATGAAAAGACTGCAGTAAATAATAATTAATACTTGTATATTTCAAATTCTAAAGATATTTTTAAATTAAGTTTTTTTTTTTGTTTTTTTTTGTTATGTTTTGTTGTTTTTTTTTAAATATTGAATTAAAAATTAATTTTATCTTGTAAAAAGCAAATATTGTTTCATTTATTGAATTTTTTTTTTTACAATCCTAATGTATGATTTAATGGTGGAAAAACAATGTAATCATGGTAATTTATTCCGATAAGTTTACATTTTATTTCAATTAATCTATAAAGTTTTGGCGGACTTAATTTTTCTTGACATTTATAAATACAAAGATGTTTCGAATTAATCGGGATTTCAAAAAAAGGTTGTTTGTTCAAAAAGCGGAATCGAAAATTTGCAATTCGTCTTCAAAATAAATAGCACTGAGCATACATACTATTTCATCTCGTTTTGTCATGAACCACCCGTGAAACCAAGCTATATAGCTAGCTATAAAGAACTGTAAAGATTTGCGTGAAGGTCTTTATAGAAAAAACCAAGGTTTTGATTAAGATCGACATCGATTTTAATCACGAAATTCGACGTCAGCTATAAAAGATTTCGATAAAGATCTTTATCGGAATTTATAGACCATAAAAAATTTTTTTTTTTTTTTATATTTTTTTCTTGCTTTTTTTATATTTATTTATATTATATAAAAACAATTCAATTTGAAAAATTTACTCTTGAGATTCGAACCACGGACCTTCGTGTGTAAAGCCATCCTCTTTGCATTGCACTATTCATCACTGTACCGACTATAGAGCTTATTGTAAATATAAATTGTTCGTTTAAAGATCGATAACGATTCTTGACGATTCTTTATAGATCGTTGTCCGTCTTTGAAATACTTTGAAAATCGATAACGATCAATATAGATTTTGTCTTTGAATCTCGTTATCGTCGATATCTGCGTAAATCGATATAGATATTTAAAGATTTTTTCGTGATTAATCGAGAGCAATGTTTATCTTTATTCCCCGTTAAGGATCGATATAGATCTATAGCATAATATTTTTATAATTCTCTTCTCTCTCTGCAATATAATTCTCTTGAGAGTAGGATTTAGATATCTATAAAGATCTATAAAGAACGTGAAGCTTCTTTGTATGTCTTTGAAAATCGTGCAATATCTATAAACATCTATATAGTTGGACAAAGTTACTTCACGACAGGTTGCACGGGCATTTATCTTTATGTTTATTTGTTAATATTATTTCTCGAGTTAACTCTACTTTCCCAAAACACTTTTGAATGTTGTATGTTGAATTGATAGTTTTGGTTTCCCATTTTGCGATTGGGTAAACTTTTTTAATAAGAGGTTTTATTTCAAGCTTAGACAATTCTGCCATTCGTTTTGCACACTGAGCTAAGGGTCTATTTTCTTGTCGTAGGAGTGCTTTTAAATATCCCAAGTAATTTTCAAATTTATATGAACTAAAAGATGGTAATGGACCAAAACGAATAACTTCATCCACTAGATGACATAGATTGTGCACATTACTTGTAATTGTATCTTCTCCGTAAATTTGCATGTATTTTCCAATAAAGTCTCTCAATAATATATTAGCTACACCAACAAGATGTTTGTAATAGTAATTGCGCAAAATAAAAGCAAAAAATGCTTTCCAGTAGCTTTCCAGAATTTTAAACAATCAAGTGTCCTGACAGCACGGTTAATTTCACTGGGTATGTTTTTGTTGCAGCTACTTAAGAGACTTGAAATATTTTTGATATCATTAGCTGACCACTTGGAACGAAATGTATACTTCCCGGACGTCCAAATCAATAAAAGTTTTTTCATTATTCCCAAATGAAGTAGATGCAAAGAATCCGCCACTACAAAGTCTTTAATCATATCAATCGGAAGCTCTTCTAGTGGTGTATACTCTTTATAATGATCTTCGTCAGTACGACTTCGAAAATCTAAGTCTGTTCTTGGATTACAATCAACTCTTCGAAAGCTCATCTTAAAATTCTCATAATCTCCAATTATAGTGCACTTGTTACAACCATGATATGAGTTAAAATTAACGATACCTATGTAAAGAAAAAATAATTAAAATAACAAAATAATTACAAACAAGTTTTGTAATACCTTTGATAAAAGCTCTCGCTGGTGAATCACAAATGAAACATTTTATTTTTACATTAATTTTATTTCCAGAAATAATTAATCCGTTTTTCATTATTAAAGAAATTTCTTGAACGAATTGATTAAGAAAGTCTTTAAGAGGAGGCTTGCTATCACCACAATAAATTCCAGCAACAACAACTGGTAGCTCTGGAATCTCATCAATAGCACAGAGAATAGGCCAAAATTCTGCTTTAGAACTATTCGCAATAGGTAAACCATCAACATTAATTTGTAAAGATATTATTTCAGGACATTCAATTTGTGATAGAATACTTGTTAAATTTGTTATTAATCCGTTATGCCAGTAACTTCCGCTTCCCATGTGTGTCAAATTCTCCCCTAAAAAGGAAAAACAGCTTAAAGTTTTATAACGTGTTTTCGTTCTGGACGCTTATTTTTATTCTCTGTCCAATGCTCTATAAATGTGTGTAATTCATTTTTTATTTGAACCTGCCATTACTGAGAAAAAAATTGGTAAAATGCGTTATCTTGAAGTTTGTTTTCATTTAAACTATGGCAAAACACCTGTTAGTTCTAAAAATTGTATGTCAATAGTCTCTTTACTTAACAAAAATGGGAAAAAGAAACAATAATGTTGTAGCTTTTTCTTTCGTCAACAAATGTTAGCATAGGCTCTGTCAAAGTCCGAGAATATAATAAATTATCGTTTTGTAATTGGTCTCTCCATTGTGTCTATATTAGTTTTAAATATAAGTGTTCTAAAGCAAAACAACTTATCTATTTATAACGTATTTTTCCTGTTTGGCCTGCTAAAAAATATTAGGTTATACAACGTGTAACTTCTCATAATTTGTTTTGCCTCAGTATAAGTCATTTCTAGCCAATAAATGGACGTCTATAAAGTGATTTTCGAGTTTATTTTGATAAAATAAATAGGTATTTGTTTAATCTTTTTTTTTAAAAATTAAAATGAATTTTAATAGTCGTGGCTACAAATTAATTGAAATTTGTAAAAAACAAACTGAAATATCTTTTACCAAAGAAAACAACCCAAACTCTTTACTAATTTCATATTTGAATTCAGCAAACAATACAACAGAATCGATTACCCTTAAATATTTAACAGTTGGACATACATTCATGGCCGCTGATGGTTTGCATGGACAAATAGAACAACGTATAAGACGACAGCATAATGTATATGACCTACAGGACTATATAAAATGTTGTGAAGCAAGTTCTAGTAGGGCAAGAACAAATCTAATGCAACCAAATGATATAATCCAAGTGGAAAACCTCACATGACCGAGGACAAAGTCAAAAGCGGAAACTATACCACTCCTCAAAGACATTGTCGAGGCAAAATTTGAAAAAGGTTCAATAGAAATGATGTGGAAAAGCAGCTTTGAAGAGCTTGTCTACAAAAAAACTGTTAATTTATTGAAGGCGAAAAAGTTTGCTGATCTTGTGAAAACAAATGGAAATTTCAGAGGCATAAGTTCTACTATGAAAAATAAGATTTTAAATACTTTAATAGCAAAAGCTCCGGAAAACCGCCACGAATTCTGGAATAGCCTACCATGCAATGAGAACGCAAAAGATCTTTCTGAAGATGGGCTCTAAAAAAATTATAAAAAAATATATATTTGTAAAATTATTATTTAGTTTTTATTTGCAAGAAGTGCATTATTATTTTGTTATTTTTTCTAAATAAAATGAAATTTCAAGATGGGCTCTAAAAAAATTATTAACCCACATACCTATACATTTTTAAAATTATTATTTAGTTTTTATTTGCAAGAAGTGCATTTTTGTTTTGTTATTTTTTTTCTAAATAAAATAAAGTTTTGAAAACGTATTATTCCTTGGTTTTACTTTCAATAACCCTGAACTAGCAAAAGTGTTACACTAAACGTAATGATATAATATTTGATAAAAATAGGTTTGTAAACTGGGGAACAAGATTTTAAATTTTAGAAACGCGTTTTACCTTTGCATTTAAAAGATAAAAACAGAAAGATACCGTGGTAAAACAAATTCTTAATTAAAAAAGAATGATTTTCTTTGTTTTTCATAAAATATCTTAATATTCTGATATATTAAACGTATATCATATTATAAAATAAGAAAACATAAAAATATTATAGTATAATCATCCTAGACTAATAAGTTTGACTTCAATACCAGTTTTCTCGAAACATCATTTTTTTGTTTAAAGTCTTTTTCCTTTGCACGGGAGAATTTGATACGCAAGTAGGAGTGTTTAAAAATGTTCTACTATCCTTCGGTATGTAATTATGTCCATTTTCATGAAGTATTTTCAAAAGGTCTTTTTATGCAACATGTGAAATTTTGTTACTTAAAGCCCAGAGCCTTAACTCCTCCATGAAACGTAGTTTGTCTTCTATTTTCTCAAATTCCTTATTTTCATCAAAATCTTCATCCTTAACACTGTCAAGATTATCAGTATCATCTTCTAATGTTTTATCAAATGCATTAATTTCTGAATTCTCATCAATGGAAGTGCCAGGATTGGATATTATTTTATCAGCACAAAAAAAAGCATAGTCCAAAATTGCAGTTGAAGGCTTCTGATTCAGTTGCGTAATTAGTTCAATTTTTTTTTCATTTTCGACAGGGATGTTTTCTCGTTTTGCAGGTATCACTTGAAAAACATTTTAGTGATATTTTCTTACTTTTCTGTAAAATGAAGTTGTTGTTTTATATTGCCGAGTTCTTTTAGATAAATTTGAATTATTTTTATTCATATTTTTTTAAAAATCACAAGAAAACACTTTAAACACGATAAAACGATAAAATATCAACTTCAAGTATATGTTATTACATAGAATACGTCAAAAAGAATAACGTAGACACATTTGAGTAACAATGCCTACATGGTCGCGAAAATATGTGACTATGTAGGTATTATTCCCACATCGAAACATTTCCTATGAAGAAATATTCTTGGTAACATTACCGTTTTTGTGACTTGCACAGTTCCTTCAAAGGCATCGACACATTCAAGGCATTAAATAAAGAAACATTGACGTAACAATGCCTATATAGAAACATAATAAAGTAACATTAAAGAAACAATTCCTTCATGGGCACGAAACAACACACAACTACGTAGTTGTGACTAGTTTTGTGTCCATGAAGGAATTTAACTATGAAGAAACATTGACCACAAAATATCGAGACAGCGACGTAGTCGTAACGTCGTAGCGTCAAAGATTTGTGCCTAGACACATTCAAGCACATTTTGCTAGTTGGGAACACAACAACAATTTTATCCAAGAGTTGTAAATTTATCATCAAAGATTCTTGATGCAGTTGAAAAATCGTTATTGGAAAAAGGATTCAAATTTGCGCCAGAACCAACATATTTGGAGAAAGATCTTGAATTTCTTGCAATAGATGTAGAAGCAGCAATATGTAAAGAACCAGTAGAAGTAAAAGCAGTGTGTGCGGATATTATTAAAAGGAACCAAAAAAGGACTAGGACGAAGAATGACACAGATATTTTTAAAATTATCAATAAGCTGAAAAAGAAAACCAAGAATGAATATATTATTATTTGTAAAGCAGATAAAAGTAATTCAATGTTAGTAAAATTAAGGACTTTTTATATGAAAATAAACCCATTAGTTTAAAAAAAGATCCCACTAATAAATTTCAACTTAAGATTAAGAATTTTGTAAAAACCTGTAAATTTATTTTAGATCCGAATTTTGGTTTTATATACATTACAATGAATCCTTCAGCCCCAGTTCTTGATGGCCTTCCAAAAATTCACAAATCTAATATTCCCATTAGACCTGTAGTTTCATAATGCAATGCACCCACTTATAAAATTTGTCATTTTTTTAACACAACTTTTGTAGAAGAAACAGGGTTTAAGTCGGAGTTTTCAGTAAAAAATTCTCTGGAATTAATTCAAAAAATTAAAAATTTAAAAATACTTGAAAATACAAAATTAGTTTCATTCGACGTAGTAAATTTATTCTCCTCAATCCCTATAAAAGAACTGAGTCAGGTTGTAGAACACCATGTTATTAATAACATTAAAAATAAAAATAAAGCAGACGAACTCCTATCTCTTTATAAAATTTGTTTAAAACAAAATTATTTCCGATTTAACAATGACTTCTTTTCCTTTGAAGACGGCTTACCCATGGGATCACCGCTTTCTCCTCTATTAGCAGATATTTATATGAATTTCCTTGAAAAAATCATTTTAAGTTCAATTAACCCACATTATAAAAATATTCTTTGCTGGTATCGATACGTCGATGATATAATAATATCAACAAATAGTTTGTCGAACTGTAGAGACCGTTCATTAAATATATTTCTAAATTATTTAAACAACCTTAACAACAATATTAAATTTACCATGGAAAAAGAAAAAGATCATGTTATTAACCATTTGGATCTCACCATTAAGCGTCAATCAGAAAAGTTAGAATTCAATATCTTTAAAAAAAACATCTACTCAGATGTATTGATCCCTTACTACTCATTCCACCCATTAAATATTAAATTAGCTTCCTTTCACTCCATGATTAATCGAGAATTAAATGTTCCTCTTTTTAAAGTTAATTTTGAAAAAGAATTATCTGTTATAAAAACTATAGCAGAAAATAATGCATATACCCCAATAAAATCATTTTTAACCTCTTAAAGAAAAAACAAAGACAACAAACCATAAAAAAAATATAGCCTATGCAAAAACAAGACATAATATCATGGAGAAAATTAAATTATGTTTGTCATATAAACAATAGGTTAACAAAATATTTAAAACACAATACCGACTTAAAATTCATACATTCCACCAGAATCAATATAAAAAAGTTATTATTTAATAATAAAAGTAAAAATGATCCTTATTCTTATTCCGGTGTCTATCGTGCGTCATGTGATAATTGCAATGCAACTTACATAGGACAAACAGGTAGATCCATCAAAACCAGATTCAATGAACATTTAAAAGCAGTAAAAGAGGAAAACCCAAATTTTGCAATAGCCCAACATATTTTAAATACATACCATAGTTTCAGTACAAATAATTTTAAAATCTTACATAAAATAAATAAAGAAAAAAAAATTAGATTATTTAGAATGTTTAGAAATTAGACGGGCCATAAATAAAGATGATAATTTAATAAATGAAATTACCCTACCTTCCATTCACCACTTCTTTTACCTCTATCTCAATAGTTTTAGAATAAGTATAAAAATAAGAAAAATTTGTTTAAAAAATTCATTTAAAAATTCATTATTCCTGAAGATGATGTAAAAATCGAAACGAGTTGTAAATTTATTAAATAAAAAATTGTGAGTCAAGTAAACCAAGTGTATTTATTTTTTAAATAAAGAAAAAACCAAAAAACTTTATTGAAATATGTCTCATCAAGTGAACACAAAATATTCTTTAATTGATATTCATTGATGAAGTTCGTTCTGTGTGATTTGGGTAATCCACAGAAAGGTTCAGGTCCGATGAAGATGGCTTCCGCTCCTGACTTTGCCAGGCGATCAGCCTCCTCATTTCCTGCTATGCCTTCGTCCCTGGCACCCAGCCTATCATTAGTCTGTTGTTGTTTGCCAGTTCTTTCAAAGTAGTGGTGCAATCCCAGACCAGCTTTGAATCTATCATTTGTGAACTAATAGCCTTCAATGCTGCTTGGCTGTCCGCATTGATATAAATCATTTCCTTTCTATATCCCTTATCGAGACATTTCCTGGCACATAGTTCTATAGCATGTATCTCTGCTTGGAAGATTGTGGCAGTTTTTCCTAGTGCTTTATGTATTTTAGTCGCTGGGCCTACAACTCCAACTCCTGTTCCTTGCTCAGTTTTGGATCCGTCAGTATATCCTGACAGCCTGATCCTGGACATATTTTTAACATGGACGAAACTGGTTGCCAACTTAATAATCGTCCTGGATACGTTATTGCTAAGAAAGGATCGAAAAAAAATTGCAAGAACATCAACTGAAAAAGGTGGAACTATAACTGTGATTGCGTATTGTAATGCCGTAGAAAATTTTCTTAGATATTCTAAAATGCAAACAAATTTCAAAGGAAATTAACCCAGGTAATATTAAACGAGGGTATTTAAAGAAATAGACATAAGTGAAGATAGAATTGGACTAAAAAATAAAAATAATGAATTTATTCGAAAAAATCAAAGAAATAAAAGAAAAAAAAGTGTCGTCTCGATGAAAATGAGTTTTTATTGTGCTGTGTCGGGCTTATGACAGTCAAAAATATCCAATTCAGGAATTTTGATGATAAATAATTTATATTTTGAAAAATCATCCTGCCTTATGAGGGAAATTTCGGAACCAATTTAAATTTAAAAAAATATGTGATAAAATTAAATACTGCTAGCTAAAAAAATGGTTCATTTAAAAGTGGATATTGCTTCTAGAATGGATAAAAATATTTTAAGCATAAATGGTGCTAACTGATGAACATTGTTCCTGTTTAACAGAAAATAATGATGATGAATTTGAAGAAATTCACACACGATAACCATCTATTTTAGCAGTATTAAGGTGTGCTGCACACACTATTCAACTACCCGCACATGACGTTTTGAAAACAATGGAGGCTAAAATAGACGAATGCAGAAAAGCAATAAAAGCACTACGTGCTATTGTCCGAGGAGGCAAATTCAATAGTGATTACAATCACCAATTCAAATGAAAAATAATTTACACACTATAAATTATGAAGAAGTATCTATTCCAGACACATTTAAAAAATATATTTCTAAAGAGTTTTGTGAACAAACTGCAAACAGAGCAGCAGGAAAAAAAATTCAAGCACACTGACGCAAGAGAAATCCAAAATTTGGGAAATTTAAATTATCCAAGGGTTCAGCTTTACTGGGATTCGCTTTTACATGTTGATTGTATACGAGAGATAATGTCAAGAAATAGATTTCATAGTCTAAGACAGAATTTGCACCTAATTAATAATTTGGAGATCCCAGTCGACAAGAAAGATAGGCTTATGAAAGTGAGACATATATGTATATGTATAAAGAGCTAAGAAAACGCTGTCGTATGCTTCATGTTGAAAAATGTTTGTGTGTTGACAAACAAATCATCCCATTTAAAGGTAAGCTAAGCATTAAACAATACGTTAAAGGAAAATTTTTATTATATGTGGTGCTAGTGGTATTTTCTACGACTTTCTCATATATCAGGGATCAACGACAGAAATTAATGAAACACTATTGAAGAAATATGGCCTAGGAGCTCTGTAATGATTCATCTGATTGAAAATCAACTCCAACTAGAGCAAAATCACATTCTGAATTTTGATAATTTATTTACCACATATCAGTTGTTGCAATTAATTAATTTAAAAAAATTAATGGACTGGGAACTGCCAAAGTAAATCGCTTTTTAAACACTCCATTTCTATGGTATTGGTCATAAAGATGAAGTAGAAAGATGAAATAAAGTAAATAAAAATTTATGCTTGGTGATAACCTACTTAATTTCAATCCATCTATTAACATTATAAAAAGGGAAAGAATGACAGAAAATATTGATAACTTTCCAACTTCAAAGAGACGTAATGCTGTTGAACACCGGCCTTATCCTGAGACGAGTAAAGACGAAAGTTAGTCATTTTCCTTCTTACGACGAAAAACAAGAAGCGTCACGATGTAAACTGCCAGGATGTGTAAAAACACACGTATACTGCACAAAGCGCAAAATTCATTTTCATTTTGTTGTAAAACAAAGAAATTGTTTTTAAAATTTCATAAACCATAATAAATTACTGTTCTTTGAAAAATCAAAAAAATATTAAACTAAGGAGGCTATTTTTTGCTGAGTTATTTAATTGTTTTTTGTGCTTATTGTTTTTTTGTATTTTTTCTGTTTTTGTTTTGTTTTTTTAATTGAGTAAGAAAAAATGTAATAAAATGACTTAGTAGTTTTATATTGTTTTATTTTTTAAACTTGACAAATTTGTTCCCTTTAAATCCCATTTTCCATTTCAGTCGACATCAAAAAATTTAATAATAGTAGATTTTCAAGACAAAAATTTTTTTATTTTCGATTTTAGATAATCAAGTATTATTACAAAATAACAAGAAATGTTTTGTAACGCAATTGAAAAAGTTGCGGTAGTAGAAGGGTTAAGGTTAAAGTTTCATTTTAGCTTAGTAGAAGCTTAATCGTTAATAAGAAACTATATTCCTTTTTTCTACCAAATAAATGATAAAAAAGGATAGACCAAATCCAACTTCGATCTCTTTCAATTTGCCAATATAAAATTCTGTTTATGAAGACATTCCTGATATTGAAATTTCTTCACATTCGGAAAGCGGCGATTGTCATAAGGATTTTTTTAGACGCCAGAGCAAAATTAGTACCATGGGCAGATAAATATAATATCAGTTATATTATAAGGCTACAAAAGAAATATTGAAAAATTTGAGATCATTACACTGGCACTGAGATGGTCGTATGTTTATTATGGACTGAAATAAGTTGTAACTGGTTTCTTCTTTGAAATCTATTATACTTCTGAAAAAATACTCCTTGGGTTTTTCTCTTTTCAAAATAAACGATATAATGTTAAAATTCGACCTTTTATATGTGACGCGTCTGCCAGCTCATTTTTATTGACAAACTGGGTATTAGTCCTTTATATACGTAAAAGGGAGAATTTTTAAAAAATAGAATAAAATTTATACTCAATGAATTGTCAGAATTGAGGATAAATGAATTATTTAGAATAAGAGTAAACTCTGAGCACTACAACCAAATGAATCCTGGAGTCGTTAAATATCGATATGGTGAAACAATTAGCATTGGATTATATGCATGTTGTTTGCTTTGCTTAAGGCTAATGAAATCATTGCTACATCCTTGGATAAAACTTAAAGGGGAAATAACTAGCTAGAAAATCCAAGAATTATCAGAAAATTTATTTAGTTTATAAAGAATGTATTCATTGCGAATTTGTCAGAAAACCACGACATAAACGATTTAGACGGATGGAAAGCTTTTGAATTTAGACGCCTTTTGTACACTGGACCATTCATTTTGAAGAATATTTTAACAGAAAAAAGGTATTTCTTAAAATTATCAATGGCCATCCAGATTTTATTGCAAGAAAAAAATTGTATTGTGCTAAAAACTTTTTAGTAGCTTTATCCAACTTGTACCACAATTGTACAATTCATCATTACTTACATGTAATTTCCACTATTTGATATTGTTGCCGTTCGATTATTAAAAGACGTAAATGTGATTTCATTGAAACATCCACAGAAGTGAGAAAAATAATTGTAGACCTGAAAAAAAAAGATGAAAGTTTGCGAAAAAGTGCAAAAATTGTTAACAGAAGTAATAATACGGTAAAATACATAATTGATAAGTTTGAAAAATTTGGTGTTATTAAGAACTTCTATCGATCTGGTAGACCAAAAAAATTAAAAGTAAAAGATAATCCAAGGTCAATTACTGTGAAAATTGCAGAAAATATAACAAATAAATTAGGTCAAAGCGTTAGTACAAAGTACTATCCGGAGAACATTAAATAAACATGGACTACATGGCAGGATTCTGGCTTCCACAGGTAAAGCCAACAATTTCAAACGTAAATACAAAAATTCGTTTAAAATTTGCAAAAAAATATAAAAATTGTGACGGACTGTTTTGTAATAGTGTTTTATTTAGTGAAGAAAGTAAATTTGTAATATGTAACACGAAAAGAAGGTCGAAATTATGGCGAGAAAAAAGAGTTAGATCAGAAAAATATACCACGCACAGTGGTGGTTTAGTGATTATATGGGGATGTATAGCAACATCGGGCGTAGGTAATCTTGAATTTATTGAATCAACAATGAAGAGCAAAGATTACTTAGATATTTTAAAAGACAATTTAAAAACCAGTGCAAGGAATTTAAATTTGCCTATAGGACATGAATCTTTCAGCAAGATAATGACCCGAGGCATAAATCAGATCTTGTAAAACGCTGGTTAATTTATAACTGTGCAAAACTATTGGATCACCCTGCTAAATAACCGGACCTACAACCCTACTGAGCATTTGTGGGAAATTTTGGATAGAAGAATTCGACAAAGGGAAATTAAGGACATTAAAACAAAAAGTGCTTTATTCTAACAGTGGCACAATGTATTGCCAAAAACAACCAAAAATTTAATTGAATCAATTCTATTATATAATCTATTAGTTTTTTTTTAAAAAAAAAGGAAATAAATATTACTGAAGTTGACTTAAATGAAAAAATTGAAGATGTTTTACAAAAGTCTCATACAACCACAAATGAAACTATTATATAATGCCAAATTTTGTTAATATAGATAATGAAGAAGTTGTATCGGTATCGATTGAATATTTTCAATCAAATAAATGCAAAACTCACTTAATTAGATATAAAAACAGAAAATATTGAAAAGGAAATTAACGATATTAAGAAGTCCATTAATCAAATTCATGTCAAACTAGATCAAATTTCGAAACTTCTGCGAGAAATCAATCATGCACAAACACATTAAAACCACATTATATTGAAAACCTAAATATTATGTTGAATTACGAAGAAGTGAAAAATGAACTAGTAAAATTATAGCATTTTAAATTATAAACATTAAAAATTTAATTTTTTTTTACATATGTGTGTTTCTTAGTTTTAACTCTAATATGAAAAACAACAAGAACAACATATGCGTGCAAGGTTATCTTTATCTTTATGTATATAATTGTAGCGTGTGCGATGTTTGTTAGCGTATAACTTCTGAACGACTTGACCGATTGAAGTCATATTCACACAATATAATTGTTTTGTCAAGACGATGGTTCATAGCTATGCTAGGATCCGATAGGTGGCCCTGTAGTAAAGTTATTTGATATTAACATATTTCCTTAAGTCATACTGCAATGTTGTCATTACAAAGCATTGAATGATTCAATATATGCCGGCATTTCAATCTAAGTAACCTCAATCAAAAACATAAAACGACACATAAACGAAAGGGCAGAACATCGTCTGTCGAGCCCAAGATAAATAGAATACTAAAGGTATGATATTCCGGTAAATGGTGGGCAACTGTCTCTTTCTTTCGTGACGTCAACACTGAAAAATTTTTATGAAATGTTCAACAAAACAAATGAATCGAAGTGAAAATAAATTGTGCTACATATTTGTGGAATATTTTTTTTTGTTTTTATTTTTTGTGTTGTTTTTTTTTTTGTTAAACTATAAAGGAGTGAAGTATAAAAATTATTATTATTTTGAAATATATAAATTAGTCTAAAACTTTCATAAAAATGGTGAACTGTGCAGTGAAAACTTGTAAAAATTATAGTATTAAAAAGAATAAAAGTTTAGAAAAGTATTTTCAATTTCCAAAAGATGAACAAATTCTAGAAAAGTGGATAAGTGTTTGTGGTAAAGGAAAAAAAATTATTGTGAAACATAATAAAATATGCTCGGATCACTTTGATGAAGATGCTTATATTATAAAAGACCATTTTTTAAATAAACCGTTTGAAAAAAAAAACATTTAAGAAAAGGGAACATATCCTTGAAACAGAAAAAGAAAATATAGTTGAAAAGAGAACAAGCGATGCTTGAACTCAAACAATGTATGTGTTCTAATAATAATACATATGGGAACTTCTAAAAAAATCAAAATATTTCGCAGGATTGAAACCTACTCAAGACTCAGTAAATCAACTTTTCGATGAAACAGAATTCGATTTCGATGAACTTCATGAAGATGCTGGTTTCATCTCCAAAAATTGAAGCTTGGTGCAGATTTCATATATGAAGGCGGTACATGCAGCAAATATACATGGATCGATGAAGTGACTGAAGGGGATTTAAAAAAGCCCAAGGAAGAGTTCTTAAAAAAAATCAAACAATTAGAGGTTATTTTCGAATGTTTCAATAAAGACAAAATTTCTACAACGATGCATTATTTAAATAATCTTTTAAATGCAGCAAAAGTAGTTGAAATAAGAGATGATATAAAAGTTTTATTTTTTAAATGCCGAACGTATTTCCGTTTAAAAGTTTAAACAAAAATTATATCATCTCTAACAGTGCTAAAAGCAATAATAAAAAGAAAAAGAAATTATTAACATACATAAAAAATTTTTAAGTAATTTTTTACTGCACATTTTTTGTAATCAAAATGTAAAAATTACCTTAGAATAATATCTATAAATGTATTTTTATTGAATTTAAATAAAACAAATCTTGTTAAAAATAATTAAAAATTGCTTTTTATTATACAAAGATATTCAATTTACGCTCATGTTTTAAAACACAACATTGTACTAATATCAGTATATTAAAAGTTTTCAAGCTATGACGTCACAGAAAATTCTCTTCGCTGAATATCATACCTGTTATTCTATTTATCTTGTGTCGAGCCAGCTAGTGTATGTATAAAGTTATTGATTTTTTATTCACTCCCGAAGTCCTGAATAAATGTGCATGGATCATTCGAAAGCAATGACATAAAAGAATGTTTTCAAAAATTAACTTATGTCGTATTGCAGTCATTCATTAGCTGATTGTCGTCACTCCAAACAAAGAAATTCAGAATTTCAAAAGAACAAAATATTAAAACAAACTTCACAAAGCCTGCAAAGAAAAAGGTAAGTTTGTTATCAATATAACAATATGCCTGTATTTGCCGTATGCCGTGTTTTGAACCATTTTTGACCTCTCACGACTATTAAAGCTAAACATACAAAATTTGATCCACGTAATTATGTACTTCGTCCCGCTTGTTGTATTACATTTCATGTATATAGCTCCAATATATAATTTAAGGTTGCAATTGTAATATTGTACGTGTTCACAGATGTCTCTTTCTAAATTAGGTTAATGAATAGAAAGTGCATATTTTTTTTCGAAATGTACTGTATAGTATATAAACACACCTTGCATGTTTATTGATTAGAAAACCCAACATATTTGCAATTGTGGGCATTGTGGCATTTATATTTATATTTTAAACATCTTGGCATTAAATAAAAAAGCTGTTCTTGTTCTTAAGAGACAAAAAAAAATCAAAACCACAAATATCGAAGAAAATAAAACTTCAGATGTACCAACCAAATCCATGTAAATCTAAATAATATGTAGCTACACGGTAAAATGTTTTAGTGTAAATTCTAATACTTCCCATGTATTACACAGAAAATGTAATACTTGTGTAATACATGACTGAATTAAAAAATTATAACATAAAAATCTTATTTATTTTTAATAATTTTTTATTTCTTTTCACGAGCCGTTCAAATATCTTAAAATTTAGTTGGAGAATTATTAGAATTTATAATATTACTTAATTAATTACTTAATTCCCGTTATATTGAAAGGTAATACTTTTCAATGTTACATTAAAACATGGATGATGAAGACATGAGTAAATATAAAAAAAAGATTATGGTTTCATAAAGCTTGGAGAAAATGAGAAGTTGAAGGGGAATTCGTCACCTTATATAAAGAACTTCTACAACCTATCACAACAATGTACAAAAGAAAGACTGAAAGCTATCAGTCATTTAAAAAAAAAAATCGTTGACGACGATATCGGAAATATCTGACACCGAGAAATTTTGAATGATCGGTGACTGAACTGAGACCGAACGGACATGTGTGATTATGTACATTTGAATTCCATACAATGAGACTGACCTGAAATGTGCGTATCGACTTTTGAACGTGTACTAATAAGTATAACGTAAATGCGTACGTTTGGTCCGAGTTTATTACTAATTCAGGAGATTTATGTAGTAATACTGCAGATTTGCCAGGGATTGTAAAACAATTTTCCTCATCAAGCTGCTTTATGTTATCATTATAGTTAAAGCAACCCCAGAAAACTGTATCATTGCACATAATAATACAAGTGCTTTAGAGTCTTGAAACTCACTTAAAATTCAACGCATTACAGTTATATGTAACAATATAAAAATAAGAGGTCTTTAACAGACCGTGGACTACCACGGTTGCCTACTAAGGCAACTGGTGTCACTTTCAGTAAACTTAATGAGAAAAACTTTTGGGAATTATTCCAAACGGGCAAATTTCTCTCGCAAAGGCAATTACAGAATTATTTCCTGCTTTTAAAGTCGAAGATAACGAACTTGATGCAATTTTGGTGCAATGTGCAATGAAATTGAACTATAGATCGCCATTATGAAATTTAAATGAAAATAAAATGAGAAATAAAACCTGACGTCATAAAGGTCATGAAGACTCAAATGATTTTCGAGGCATTTTAAGATAATAAATTTTAAAAGAAAAATTATGAATTGTTAATTGGTAATTTTATAAGACTTTATCTCATATGTAGTGTTTTATTTCATATTTTGCTACAATCTTTACAAACATTCTTAGTTTTTATACGAACGATCGATCTTATTTACGTTACGTCATTTTAGGTTTTGATGACGCTTGACTGTTCCAATTGTATAATACAACCCCTATATGTGTTAGAATTATCGTTACACAGCCGTTAATTTTCAATAATGTTTTTTTTTTCCTGTGAAGCTGAAGTGTTTTTGTCTTTTATAATATAAATATGTAATTAAAATAATATAAAAATATATAATATAAAAATATATAATATAAATTGTAAGGACATTTGGATTTTATCAATTCAAAACAATTATTTTTTTAAATTACTAACGGTTAATGAATTTAATTATTATTGATCATAAATATTGTTCAATCTTTGTATTTTTATTTTCCATAATAATATTTATAATAAACTATATTTTTTTTAAATCAGAATTTCTTTTCTAAAACCTTATTTTAAACAAGTGTCCTCTCAATTTTGATCCCGACTGTATGTATAATAATAAATAAATATAAAAATAATAATAATAATGTTGTGTTTCAATTAAATTGTGAAAATTTAAGGAGTTAAAAAGTTTTCAAGAAGTGTAAGTTCATGGTAAGTTTTTTGCATAACTTTTATTAAATTCTAAATTTGAAATAATTTTATGATTATTATAATTTAATATTTGTCTTGTAATTAATAAATTTAATTTTTACTTAAAATACTGAATTTGTTTTATTATACGTAATTATTTATTTTTTTTAACAAAAAAGTAACATTTTTATATGAAGATACAAGAATTGTTCAATATCGGAGAATTTATTTATACCGATATTACCGATTATTATTAATAACTATTCAAAAGCAGTTATCTTTAATTCTGATTCTGAATAATTTTACAATGCTAGTTCTTAAGAATGGTTTTGAATAAAGAAAACACGTACGTACGTAGGTACTATTATAAAAAAGTGCAATTTCAGCGTTGTGCAATAAATTTATGTAGTTTAATTAAATATGATATATGTAAAAAATAAAGTTTAAATACAGATAATTTAAATATAGATAAAACAAATTTAGATAAATGAATTCAAACATTAACACATACTCGTATATTTACATTTTTTCCCAATAATATGTATATTTTTGACCTCACTGAATAAATTGAATAATGAAACATAAAAAAAAAAATCAAAAAAAGACAATTTTAAAAATCTTATATCTAAAACTATAAAAAGTTCAACTCATCATAAGGATCTCATTATCTTCAGCTTCAACTTATTGTAAAAATACAAAAAAATTAACTAGCATTAATTCATCGCTTTTTGTACGGCCCATTATAATAAAAGTTGAATATTACATATATTGAATCAACGACGACGAAGAATATATATCAAACATCAGCTGCTGAAGGGAGTGCAGACGAATTTTGTGAAGATGCATCTCAAATCTCAACTTGGTCCAAACACAATCAGAACAACCATACCATAGAACAAAGAAGACAAGTAAAATTACTTCTGCATAACGGTAAATAAAAAATGACATCCAATCATAATGAAGAACGTTATCAGTAATAAAACAAAAAAAAAAAAACCTCCTATAAGACGGAGAGAGACTTTTAGTATGTACCTTAAAAATTTACATGATTTTATATGGAAAGAAAAACATATCTTTCTTCTTCATTTCTAAGAAAAAAAAAACTAAATTTCTACACAATTATATTGTACCTCCCTCAACTATATCAATGTGTGTATCACAATATATTTTACCAAAGTTGTATAAGTAGAAGATGCCCAACGTTCATATATCCTCATGGCACTCAAAATTTTTGATCTGGGGCGTGATATCACACCCCACAACATGTTGCTTATACATTTGTTTCTAATAGTCATGTTTATAATGATATTCAGTAGCAATTATCAACAATTTTACTCATCGTATCAACATTTTAATCATGAACAAAAGGCAGTAGAATCGAGAAGGTTTAGAACAGACGCACAAGTAGAGTGCGGTAAAGTAGGAATAAATGATTTACACAAATGTTGCTTAGTTTGAATTTTTTTACTATACCTATATTAAAATTAAAAACAACAAGTAACATTAAATATGAATTGTTGGTATTCTCGCTATATATATAGCTATAGCTATATACATACATAATTCTAACATACACACATTCGAGCCATACTTTGCGTTGTTTTCAAATTATAAGTAAAAATTTTTAAAACCATATTATTATTGACTTGAAGAAATTTGAAATTTTTTTCGTTTTTCTTATTTTTGTTGTTGTTATATTGAAATCCAGTTTTAACCAAATTTTGTCTTTCTTTTTAAACTTGCAGGTATAAATGCATTTTATAATTTTCTATTTTCATTGAAAATTCGCATATAATTTTGAAAAAAAGTTATTTCATATTTTTTGTGGAAAGATATGTAATTTGTCAGTTTTGCGCTATTATATTTCGGACTTTTAAACTTTAAACTTTTAAAAAATTTTTAGAATTCCTTCTGACGGTACTGATACGGAAGCATTGTTCATGGTCGGTTGAAAAAAATATATCAAGTAAAAATACAAAAATTAATGTACTTTCACAGAAGTAGAAAGCTCATTAAATACTCACCTACCTATATTTCAATATAAATGTAACATTTTTAAATAAAAATATATAATTTAAATTTTAGGTTTATTTTGCAACCCATTTGGGTATTTTTAAATTGCCCTTCTAGACCCTTCAGAAAGTTTATTTTGCTCTTGGTTGGAATTATTATTTAAATACTTTATCCGTGGTATAAGTAAAAGGCAAAAATTTTCCTTAAGGGGACTCGTTACTGGGTATCCTCCCTATGTCATATTTTTACACTAAAATACATATATATCTATTGCAAAAAAAAACGACTTTTGATAAAAAGAATTTTAAAAATTCTCATATGTATGTATAGGTACATATTTTAAAACTGATCTTTACAAAGGTATGCTGGAAAAATTGGCTAAATGCATAATTGGGTTCACAATGAAAGAAAAATAACTTGCTTTTGAACTCAAGGACTGGAAAATCAGTTTAAAAGTCCGAAATATAATAGCGCAAAACTGACAAATTACATATCTTTCCACAAAAAATATGAAATAACTTTTTTTCAAAATTATATGCGAATTTTCAATGAAAATAGAAAATTATAAAATGCATTTATACCTGCAAGTTTAAAAAGAAAGACAAAATTTGGTTAAAACTGGATTTCAATATAACAACAACAAAAATAAGAAAAACGAAAAAAATTTCAAATTTCTTCAAGTCAATAATAATATGGTTTTAAAAATTTTTACTTATAATTTGAAAACAACGCAAAGTATGGCTCGAATGTGTGTATGTTAGAATTATGTATGTATATAGCTATAGCTATATATATAGCGAGAATACCAACAATTCATATTTAATGTTACTTGTTGTTTTTAATTTTAATATAGGTATAGTAAAAAAATTCAAACTAAGCAACATTTGTGTAAAGAATTTATTCCTACTTTACCGCACTCTACTTGTGCGTCTCTTCTAAACTTTCTCGATTCTACTGCCTTTTGTTCATGATTAAAATGTTGATACGATGAGTAAAATTGTTGATAATTGCTACTGAATATCATTATAAACATGACTATTAGAAACAAATGTATAAGCAACATGTTGTGGGGTGTGATATCACGCCCCAGATCAAAAATTTTGAGTGCCATGAGGATATATGAACGTTGGGCATCTTCTACTTATACAACTTTGATTTTACATAACTTTATATTCTCACCTACACATGTTTTACGCATACACGTAAAAAATGAGAATAAAAATGCCTCCTTCAATATCTTATCTGTATTGGTTATATACTTTTTATAAGGTAAAGCGTAGTAATATTGAATCACTAATATTTATTTTGTTCATTATTATTTGTAGTGAAGGAAATGTAATAGATACATATTGTTGAGTTTAAGTAAAAAGGTAATTAATCAATTATAATTAAAATGAATTTCTAGTAAATTTCCATATATTGAGTTTGAAATTACGTTTTTGCTTCCATTTTACCCAATATGGCAATAAGAGTATGGTTTACTCTATATATTGAATAACTACGTATATAAAAAATTTAAATTTTTTATCTTTGTTGCTCCCTAATGATTTATCTTTTGGACTATTTCTAGCAAAATACACTTGCATTTTACACATACATTGAAGTTTTTCAAAATTTCTTATCAAATTTTGTATGGAAAATTGAAATGTGATTTTGCTATTCTTCTTTATGCTATGACCATACCAAAGAAATAAACAGTTATGTGAAGTTTATTTTTTCGAAACAGAAAAGGAAAAAATTGTGTTGAATATAGTAATATAAATAAGAAATATAAATATTTAAATTATTTTCCATATTTGAAAATAAAATACAGTATGTCAGACAAGAAAAGAACAGTTATTTTATGACATAAAATTATTTCTTAGAATGTATTTACGGTGACATTATCACACTGAAAATAATAGTTTGTGGTATCTACAGGAATTGGTCTGCAGATATAGGTTTATAATATTAACCATCTTACTGTATATTGACACAATCAAATTGTAATTTTTACAAACTTTCCGAAAAATGCTTTGTTATATTCACCTTCAAAGTTTGTAAGCATTGAATTTATCAATTTCATAATAATTACAAACTGTTTGTTTTTATAATTTTCAATTTGTTGTTTCTTGGTATATACCGTTACTTTTTGATTTTTGTTTTTTGCTATATACATAAAAAATCGTTTGAACTGTTATTGTTACAAATAGTTTGTGTTTAAAACAAACTGATGATATTATTTACAAAATTCGTGAATTATTGCATTTTTTACAAGTGGTTCATTCAGTTTGTGCACTTGTTAGTGAAAAGTTGTGTTGTGCAAGTTTTTTCTAGTGAAGTGATATTAGTATAATCTTATCTATAATAAATATTCATAATAAGGTGAGTAATGAATAAATAATACAATATATATAAAATAAGAAAAATATGTTTTCAACTATACAGTTTTAAAGTTTTACAACATTTAGAGTTGGGAAAGATCTATTAAAATCATGTTGTGCATATTATAAGGAAATTTCTTAAAAGGCGAATACATGTGTTATAATTTTCATGTGGTTTCAAATAAAAGAATTTATGCACTTTACAATTCGAGTTTTTTATTCATACTTTGAACTATTTTATTATAAATTGTTTTATTATTTTTGTAGTCAATGAAAATATTGAAGAATTTCGAATTTGGTTGAAATTCAACGATCAGCCTTGGCCAGAAGTTGTTAGAAAGTGGGATAAATGCTTCAATATAAGAAAGAAAAATTACGGAAATCAAAAAATGCATGAATCGATAAACGATTGGCCATTATTAAAACATAACTTAAGCTACGATTCCACTTATTGACCACCTGTCATATACAGTCGGGATCAAAATTGAGAGGACACCTGTTTAAAATAAGGTTTCAGAAAAGAAATTCTGATTTTTAAAAAAAATAAAAATGTTTATTGTAAATATTATTATGAACAATAAAAATATAAAGGTTGACCAATATTTATGTTCAATAATAATTAAATTCATTAACCGTTAGTATTTTTAAAAAATAATAATAGTTTTGAAATGATAAAATTTAACTAGATCATAATTGAGAGGCCACCTAGAAATTTTTAGTTTAACGGCATTTGAGTGACTTCTATTGTAATTTTTTCTACAGCATAATTGATTATTTTGATTATTGAAATTAAATATTGTTAGTTAACCGCGTTATTTTGGTGTTCGTAACTGGTTTAATTAGTTTTGTATAAAAGTTTAGTTTACAGAACATAAAAATAAATAAAATGGTTAATAAAAAAAAAAAGTGTATTCAAATTCGAGAATTAGTTATTAAAGACCGCGCTATTTGTAGAAAATACAATATATCAAAAACTGGTGTAGAAAAAATCTGTAAAAAATTCGAAAAATACGGTACATTGAAAAATTTACCTGGACGTGGTAGGAAAAGAAAGACAACAAAAAGGCAAAGTCTTTTCAATCGTGAGAACTGTGAAAAAAAATCCTACAATTACTCGACAGGAAATTATAGAAAATGAACAAATAGACATTTCAAAAAGCACAGTTACAAGAAGACTAAGAGAAAACAATTTACGAAGCACAGCTCAAAGATCAAAACCATTGTTGAGTGAAATAAATAAAAAAAAACGTTTGTGTTTTGCAAAAAAACACAAAAATAAGTCATTAGCTTTTTGGAAAAAAGTTGTTTGGAGCGATGAAAGCAAATTTGAACTGTTTGGCAGTCGAAAAAGAAAAAGAGTATGGCGAGAACTTAATAATACTATTCAAGAAAATTTTGTTTTTCCTAAAGTCAAGTATGGTGGCGGTTCGCTAATGATATGGGGCGTTCTCAGGCGTAGGAAATTTAGTTCCTATAGAAGGGAAAATGACTGCTGAATCCTACATACAAATTGTAAATGAAAATCTTGAGGAATCAGTTGAAAAAATGGGACTAGGATCAAATTTCATATTTCAACAATATAACAATCCTAAACACACAGCTAAAAAAACAAAGAAATTTTTTGAAGACTGTAATGTAAAAGTTCTGAAATGGCCTCCTCAAAGGCCTGACTTCAACCCCATAGAAAATCTATGGGCCTTGATGCAACAGAAAGTGAAAAGAAAACTAAGAAACGACAAAAAAGACTATTTCGAAGAACTCAATACAATATGGGAGAAAATATCATCGAATTTATTGAAAAAATTAGTAAAAAGTATGAAAAGACGTTGCGAAGCAGTAATAAAGTCTAAAGGGGGACATACAAAATATTAATTTTCAGATTTTCTTTTATTTTTATTTTTTAAAAGGTATGGCCTCTCAATTATGATCTAGTTAAATTTTATCATTTCAAAACTATTATTATTTTTTAAAAATACTAACGGTTAATGAATTTAATTATTATTGAACATAAATATTGGTCAACCTTTATATTTTTATTGTTCATAATAATATTTACAATAAACATTTTTATTTTTTTTAAAAATCAGAATTTCTTTTCTGAAACCTTATTTTAAACAGGTGTCCTCTCAATTTTGATCCCGACTGTATATGGCTAAACAATGTCATATATATCATATATGTGACATGGAGTTTACACCATATCATATTTTGACGCCAAAATCTTTGGCTTTCGAATGGGCAAATAAAATCTGTGACTGCTTTATATGACTACGGTTTACACTCATTGACAAAAGAGCGTCATTTTGTATTTTTGACATATTTTTTATATGTTGTTGAAATTGATAGAAGTTGTAAAAAATAATTTCAGTGTCTTTTAAAAATGAGTATTGAAGTTGGTCAAGCAGCTGCTGCTATTATAGCACTATATTTAATAGAAAATGAAGAGGAAATTGAAAAACAAAGGAAAAAGACCAAAAGGAGTATTTGGGTTCGTGAATTGATGGCAAAGAGGGAAAGTTTAGGATTCTATACTGATTTTTGTGAAGACTTCAGAAATAATAATCCTGAACTTTATAAAAATTTTGTGAGGATGTCAGCTCAGGATTTTGATTATTTATTGGAAAAGGTAACTCCATTAATTCAAAAGAAGGATACAAGAATAAGAAAAGCAATTACCGTGGGTGAAAGGTTGGTGATTACTCTACGATATTTAGCAACAGGTTAGTAACTAATTTCGTTTCAAATTAAAATATATATTTCTTATATATATAATAAATATACATTATAGGAGACAGTTTCAAAAGTCTTATGTATTTGTTTCGAGTTCATCAAAGTACAATTTCTAAAATAATACCCGAAACTCGTGGTGCAATTTATGATGTTTTAAAAGATGACGTTTTACAGGTAAAAATAAAATATTAGAATTTTAAGTTTAGAAAAAGTTTATTTTATATTTAGAAATGCATATATAATATTTTAAGTATTATCAATATTTTCTGCTGATTGTGATGATGGTGTGAGTAATATGACAGGTTGCACACTGTCTGGAGATTCTGAAAGATAAACTTCATCAGATGGAGTTGTTAATTGTAATATATCCATCTGAATAATACGTTGGAGCTGTTTTCTTTTATTGTCAACAAGCTCGCGTAATTGGTCAGCTACAAAGTCACCAAATATTTGCGCAGAATCATTTCTCTGTTGTAAAACAGAAAATGCTTTTTTGAGAATAGTTTTTCTCTGAAGTGAAGACGGTCATCCGTTTTAATTTTCTTATGTGGTGTCGGTGTTTTGGCATCAAATAATGTCGACGTCTTTTCCAAATATTCACTATTAAAAGTTTCTTCTGCTGCTGCATTTTTTTCGTCTCCATTTAATGACATATTATCCTACAAAATAAGAATCCAAAATTATAAATTAATAATCAAATTTTTAAAAATTTAATAGCATTTTTTAATGGTTTCAGACACCTTTTCCAACAGCGGAGTGGGAAAATATTTCACGGGGGTTTTTTGATAAGTGTGATTTTCCAAATTGTATTGGGGCACTCGATGGAAAACATATTACTATTAAAGCACCAGCAAACAGTGGCAGTGAGTATTTTAACTACAAAGAATCATTCAGCGCACAGTGGTCTCAAATTCAAAAAAAGTGGCCAAAATTGAATTTTCCAATTTGTTCAGAATGATGATTCATGTTATCTATTTAGAGGTAAACATCCTAAAACTAGAAAAACCCATCATAATTTGTACCTGTAATATCCTGTTTTCAACATACAAGTACTTAAACTTGCAGTTTTGTAATTATTCATTATTTGGTTTGTGTTGTGTTAAGAGTACTCGTGATTTTAACAAATTTTTTTATTAAAAAAAGTTTCATAAAGTAAAGTGATTAAAAATGGAAATTGATAATTCAGGTATGTATTTTAAAAATAAGTATTTTTAGAGTTATATATGCGCTAGAAAAAATAGTAATTTTCCATATGAAAAATTTTGACTAGACTTTTTAAAAAAAGCCTTCATTTGACATCTTTGAATTTTTTATATTTGGTTGGGCTTGACGTTTTCTAGAAGCCCGTTTTTATTTTAGCTGCCCGTTTTTGCCCGTTTTAAAAATATTCTCTTTTTTCAGAAACAAATCGTTTCAAGTATGCGGTACTATTTGAATTTTGGCATTCCGAGCGATAGGCAAAAAAAAAGTTTTCATCGGTTTTGATATATGTTTTGGGAAATATAGAAAACCAGGAACTGCCAAAAGCGTACATGGAGGATATTTAAAAAAAAATACGATTTTTTTGTGTTCATTCAGAGTCCAAATGGAAGAATTCAAAAAGAACCTTTGAAAACTTCCAAAAAAAATTCAAAGACTGGCTACAACTGGAACTAGTTATAGGAAAATCTGGTCGATTGCTCTCTTTATTAGCTGGACGCCCTCATCTTGCTTTCGGAGAAGAGCTGTAATCATTTACTAAATAACTCACTATTAATATATTTGCATTATGTTATGTTTTTTTTTAAAGTTCGTATGACTTGTAATAAACATTTTTTAAGCTGAATTTTGGTTTTTTAATTATGTCTATCATTTTCCAGAAGAACAATCAATTGTTTTCAATTTTTTTCAACTTGGGCTACTTTTTTTTTAAATTTAGAATTACTGGCACTATAAAATTTCGAGATTTCAGGCATATTATAGTAAAAAATGCCAAAAAATCCATCAAAATGTGAATTTTTCTATATATTTATTGAAAAATGTCCAGTTTTGCGCACATTCATCACCATAAAATGCTTTATAACTCGAAAACTATTCTCTTTTCAGTAAAAATAATAAAATAATTGATAGAAAATCGATTAGGCTTTAATCTTCCGAAATAAAAAGTAGTTAATTCAGGATTTTTTCTAGCCAAACAAGGTTGAACCCAAAAAATTGGGTAAAAATTTACAAATTTTTGCATCTGAACACTTATAACTCCTGAACCGTTAAAGATACAGAGCTAATACATGGCAATTATAAAAGGACAAAAAGTTTTCTTAACTTTATTCTAGAAAGTCAAGGGCACATAATGTACCCTTCAAAAGTTATAGGGCATTTTTTGAAAAAAGTGCAAAAAAACATATGTACAAATTTAGTGAAACACCCTGTATTTTTTTCTTTTTTAAATTTATATGACTTTTTTTAAGACGAATTTTAGTTTTTTAATCATATTTATCATTTTTTTAAATAACTGTCAATTGTTTTTCATTTTTATAATTTTGGCCACTTTTTTGGAGTTTGGGACCACTGTGCAGCGTAGTATTAATGGCCTTGGCCGACGCAACGTATAAATTCAGATATGTAGATGTAGGTCAAACTGGTCATAATGCTGATGAAGGTGTATTCAGTCACTGTTCACTGTCAAATGCACTAAGAAAAAACACACTGAATATACCTTTAAATAGTGTACTTCCTAATACTAATAAAAATATGCCATTTGTTATTGTTGCCGATGACGCGTTCGCAATGAAACCATAGTTGCTCAAACCTTTTGCGTTTAGGAATCTGGACTGTGGAGAAAGAATATTCAACTACAGACTGTCTCGTGCAAGACGAATCGTTGAAAATGTTTTTGGAATTATGTCTGCGAGATTTAGAGTATTGCGTCGGCCAATTGAGATAGATCCTTCAAAAACAACAGAAATGGTACTTGCAATATGTACCTTACACAATTTTATAATGACCAGACAAAGTCGCTTTTTATATGCAACATCAAATGATTTCGACAGAGAAAATGTAAATGGAGCTGGATCTTGGCGGAGCGAACAGATACAAAATATTTTTCCACTTTGTACTGAACATCATGGAAGTAGTTCTGTATAAGCAAAAGAAATTCGTGAGGGCTTTAAAAATTATTTTATGACACCAGAAGGAGAAATACCCTGGCAGTATAGATTTATATAAAAGAATTGTTAGAATTGTTTACTTTTTTTAAAAAGTTGAAAAAAAAATTTCTTTTTCTATTAAAAACTAATTTTATAATGTTTTCGTTTTTTATTTAACATGTTATACATTATATGTACTTACCATATTTGATTTGCTACAAGACGGTGTAAATTTGTTTAGAAACGCCAATAAGTTATAATACTCTCACTTGTTGATATAATTTTCGTTTAATCCTTGTCCACTTTTTTTCTCGAAATGTTTTTTTCTATCAGCATTATACTGGACTCTAAGGCTGTTCCATTTATTTGCACAGATCTCTGGTTCCTTATTTAATTCTTTTCCTATTTCACACAAACTTGAATTTCTTTTATTTCTGTCCTTATAATCCTTCCTTGTTAAATCCCATAAATGTTCATTATTTTCAAAAAAACTTATTAATTTAATAATTTCACTTTTCTCCCATTGTCCACTTTTTCGCATTCTTTTTCTTTTAATTTCTTCCATTTTTTAAAAAATTTTCTCAACACTTTTGAAACAAAAAAATATTTTTCTTTGACTCACTTTGACAACAACGCAATCAACATTTATGATGGTCAAAAAACGGAAATTTTGCTGTCAAAGAAGAAAAAAATGAGTTTACACACAAAAAAATATTTGGCATAAAATATTTGGTGCCAAACTGTCAAAATTGTATTTGACATTATTAGACCAGTGTTTACACATGTATGGCATTAAATATGGACAATTATTTGACAGGTGGTCAATAAGTGGAATCGTAGCTTTAGGCTATACACTGGTAGGAAATTATACGTTTTTTCTACTTTTGTTTTAACTACAACTTAAATTTACATTACAGATTGAAAGCGATTTCAATAGATTATATCGAAATAAAGAACTAAATTTGTTCACTAAATGGATGGATTTTTCCTCTAGAATATTGGAATTTGTTGCGACAACAGTTCTGCCGTACAAAGGCTAATCGCGTCAATTACATTTTCACTCATTTTGAGTTAAATATATTTATGATATAATATATAGTTATATATATGAACTGAAGGAATAAATGAGCTGTAAATTGGTTCCCGTTGCCCACGCGCAACATGAAAGATTAATCTTGTTTTGTTCAAAAAGTAAACAAAGATTTTTGTATTAATCACATGGATTATTTCAAAAGTCACGCCACTTCGAGAATAATCCTATGTATTTAATACAAGTACATAAGATTATTCCATATTTCTCTCGAACATAATCTTTTGCAAGTCTTCTCTAATTTTTTTTATCTCACACTCTTTAAATATTATATTTCAGTGTAATTGATATTGTTCAATACACTACAAATTATTTCCATGTATTAATTGATTAATTCTCATATAAACTATTATATGAGAAAAATCAATATAAAAAAAAAAAAATATCACCTGATCCATACAGTTGCATTATGACCTATTTACTTAAAGTAAATGGCATAATGCAAAACCCTCTACAATAAAAGCCTCCTACTGGTGTTGTGTATGTATTAGTAAGAAGTGCCATGTTTTGTTTTGACATTTTAGTTTCTTATGGTTTCTTAATAAGAGTGGTGGAATATTAGTGTAAAGAAATAGTGTTTTAGCTGAATATTTTTGGTTTTTTAAATAAAATATTGTTTATAAAAGTTTTAAAATATGATAAATTAACAGTGTTATAATTTTTAAAGTGCACAATAGTCAAAAAAATTAAATAAAAAGGTGGAAAATGTTGTGCGTTCTTACCTACTTGTAAGAGAAAAAATTAAAGTATGACTACATAGTACATACCTATCTATGGTGAGGTTATATTATTTATATGTAATAAAGTGAATAAATTGATTTGATTCAGTAGAAATTAATTTATTAGTTATCACAAATTAAGTGTCTATTTGCCTTCATTACACAATAAAGATTATGTACCAAATTATTTACTTTTTCATAGACTTTTTTTATATAAATTTTTGTGATTATGTTATGATGTGAGAAATTGATTTGATTCAATAATTTAACAATTAATACAAACTTATAAATAAAATTTTATTAAATTCAATGAATTTGTTCTGTATTTCGTTCACTTTATTTATTTTTTTCATATATTTGTGTTTACATTTCATTTCAATTTATTCACTTTTATAATGTAACCTCACCATAGGTAATGTAGTCATTAGTCACATGTCAATATATAGGTATAGAAGAAAAAAGTTTATATTATTATTCTTTAAACTTTAATTATTCATATAAATACATACAGGGTGATTCCGTTACGGTGTCCGACCGGGAAACTACGGATAGGTCTCGGCAAGGGGAACAAAAAATCGTATTGGGGGGGGGGGGTGGCAATCTCAACGGTTTCGGAGTTAGAGGGGGTTAAAGATTTTTGGTACTTTTTTCATATTTTACCCTATAACTTTTTACAAAGGCACGCTAGGCTCACCAACTCTTTTACATAATTGTGAAGGACTTCTGTGCCTTTCCATCAACATCTTACCTGCTGCTGTGTATCTGACCATTCAGAAGTTATAAGGCTTCAAATCCATAATTTTGTCATTTTTTCACAGATTTTTGGACTTTAACCCTGCTTTACTCAAAAAAGGCTTAAATTAACCCTCATTTTTTATTGCAGAAAATGAAGGCTCAATTAATTCTACATCGATTTGCTTTCTTCATTTTTTTCATTAATGAAAAGTATTTTTTCTAAGTTTTAGAATGTTTCTCAAGAAGTGCTTGGCAAATGAAAGCCCAATTGATCCCGTAAAAAATTATATCCTGCAGATGAGCGAAAAAAGATGCACTGCGATATCCATTTTTCATCCGCAGTATAAATTGGCTTATTTAAGCATAGTATTAGCTTTGCAAACACTTTACTTTCTAAATTTACGTCTTCTAAATTATCAATTTTCTCTTCCAAGGATATTTCAGAGTTTTCTTTAAATTCTTTCAATTTTTTACTCAATCGTCGTACTTTAATTCTCAGTTTTTTATGAATTTTTGTCGACCTTTTTTTATAAAACTTTAATGCAACTATTGTTTTTTCAAGGCGGCAAATTTTCTTACTGTAAAGTCTAATGGTTTTACATTTTTTTTCACATTCAGAGCATACTGGCGGTATTACTTGGTTAAGTTTTTGTTTTTCAAAATATGAAGCCGCTTTATTTAGGTCTTCGAAGGAAACATTTGGATTCATAGATTTTTTTTTGATAAGTTTTCGTAACTCTGTTTGGTTTAAAACAAAAACTTTCTTCTTGTAATTCTTCAAAATTATAAGGATCATTTTCAGTTTCCAAATTTCGATGCTCATTACCGGTTTCCATTGGTAAATCAATAATTTCAACATTGCTATTATTTTCACAGATAGCAAAATACGAGTATGAATAAGTATTAAAAAATACTGATTTTTGATATTTAAAAGAAGACTAATTGATGTATAGATAAATTGTATTGAAAAATACAGATTTGATAAAAACGCAAATAAAATCGCTCTTTAGTCTTTACTATTCAACATCCAACAAAATAATGAGCTGATAGAACATAAAGAACACAGAATAAACAGGTGGCAAGAATAATAATTTGAAACAACAACTTCAACGTAAAATCACCACTCCACACTTTTCATTATAAAAATTGTAAAACTTGAATGTACAATATAACAACAATGTACAATTTAGAATAGGTACATACATATAACATATTGTACATACATATGTGCACAAAAAAACAGAAAAGACAATTTGGATGCGAAAAATAAAAAAACAAAACAAAAAAAATACTGAAATGTTCAATTATAAAAAATAGGATCAAAATAAATAAATAAAAATAAAAAATCAGTAGAAATACAATAAATTTATATGATTTTTTGTACATTGAAATAGGACAATAATAAAAGCAAATGTAAATTTACATAATATGTTTGTATAATAAATACCTATATATTCCATATAAACATACATATGTATATATAATAATAAAAAAACATAGTACCTATATTTATAATTTGAATAATAATAAAAGGATTTTTTTTTTTAAAACAAAAATGTACCCATACAAAAGAGAAATTCAAATAAATTAAAGCAAATGAAATTTTTTAACAGAAATCTAGCAAACCATGATCGAAGTAATCATAAAACAATGTAGATAAGCATTATTATTAATATTAACCATAACTAGCTATGCATATGTACATGATGATCATTCATTTCATTTTCTCATCATATTCATAACACAACGTCACAACACAAAATAATAAACTCAAAAAATATCAATGACGTCAAAGTTGTGAGAGAACTTTATTGAAACTTTGCTATATAGCTTTCATGAAAAAGCGTTTGTCGGTTACCTGAAGTCAGTTAGCAAAGAATTTTGGTTACAATGTTTTATATACGGGCTGGTCATATATAATATTATTTTATATATGCTTAAAGTCAAAAAAAAAAAAAAAAAAAAAAAAAAAAAAAAAAAAAAAAAAAAAAAAAAAAAAAATTATATTAATAATTGAATAAGGTTAACATTAAGATTTTCTGTGAAAAGTGAAATATGATAAAAATTAAATATAAAAAAAAGAAAAAAAAAAGGAATTCGATATTTAAATAGGGTTAACATTAAGTTTTATTTTTGAGGAAAATGAGATTTTGATAAAAGTTAAATTTGAAAATCAAAGTAGTAAATAATATGAAATAAAGTAAGATATGATGAAAATAGTTTGAAACTATATACTACAGTGTAAGTCAAAGTTTAAAAATGAGAATTGAAAGAGAAAAAAAAAAGAAAACTGATTGGTTTAAAGTTTAAAAATTAATCACAAATTTAAGCGTACTATTATTATTATAATATTATTGATAATTAATATTAAATATTTGGAAAAAGAAGATAAAAACCATTATATAAGTTATTAGAAAAGAAATTATTTTGGAAGATTTTGATTTTTTTGTGGTGTGCATAGAATAAAATTATTGATGAGCAGCAGTACTTTGGCGGCGGCGGATCACTTTATCATCATTGTTGGACGGCGTGCAATATGGTGCCACAAGAATGTAAGGCTGTTAATAAATAACGTACTTATTTTGTTGCTTTGGAATAATACATAATCAAAATTAGAAACAAAGTAATTAATCTTTGTATAATGCAGTTAAAAACAAAAAAAAAAAAAAAAAAAAAGACAAAAAAAGGAGAAATTTAAAAGATACATTAAAGAAGAAATTAAGAAGTTTATAAAGAATTTACAAATATGAATATAATACATTTATATATATATTGTTGTATACGTAATTGATAGATTTTCATATTTTCTTTTTATTAAAATACATGTTTTGAACCATTTGCGAATTTTTTTTTGAATTTGAAATAAGAAACAACATTTTGAATGATATATCGTGTATCACAATATACATATCTATGTAATATACTTCTATGTGTGGTGTTTAAAGGATCCCTCATTTTTTTTTGGTAAAATGAAATATTAAATTGAATCTGTGTAAAAGAAAAAAAAAAAAACAAAAAAAAAAAAATAAAGAAGAAAAAAAAATTATAGAACAAACGAATTTATTTTGTAAATGGCCATATCGGATAAATTATGATTAGAATTTTTTTGTGTATTTGGAATCAAGCAACAAGAAAAGTTAAATGATTGAATATTAGTCTGGTGATCACCTAATGAGTTTTTATGATAAAGTAAATTAAATTAATATGTAAAAATATACTGATACACTATATATAAATAAGAAATTTGTAGGATAGTTATTACACATGGCAAAATTACATTATTTTGTTTTCCTTTGAAATAAATGATATTTTTTTTTTTGTAAAATAATCAATTTTTTTTATTATTCAGAAACCACTGAAATAAGAGAAAAGAAAAGTATCTTTGATCTTTAATAAAGTAACCCGTGATGAATTGGTAAAGGTTAGGTTGATGGTGTTGCGATGTGAAGATCCTCGTCGTTGGCTGAAGATGTTTTTTTTTTCCTTGTTCCGTCATTCTGGAAGTCATAATGGGTCAGAGGTTCCTCTATCGATGAAATTATAATATATCATTTCCTGGCTTCTCTTGTCTTTTTTTTTTACTATTCAAAATCGGAATTTTTTTTTTGTCTGAGTCTTTTTATTTAAAATGCGGGTCCAACATTATGTTAGTATAGCGTACACCCTACCGAAAAGGTGTTCCCCAAAGAACCCACCCGAGGCTGATGCAGCTGGAAAAATGACCGGCTGGGGAACACCTGCGAATTCTTTCAACTCGTATGAGGAGGCTTTCAATTAAGCTATTAAGAATGTACGTTATTACATAACAAATTATATAAAACAGCTATCAAAGATTCATATTCTAAAGATTTGTTGCAGCACGCTTTAAGTGATAAAATTCAAAGTGGTAATATAAATTCAATAGTTTTGAATTAAATTAAATTATTTACTGTTTCTTTATATTCCAGAATCTAAGGATTGTATAATAACTCCTCTTTTGGGATCAATTCTTCATTTGAAAACAAAAATTCATAATAACATGAGACCATCAATTATTGAGACTATACAAAGTTTTATATTGGATGTTGAAGTATGTCGAAATTATTTTTGATAATTTATTTTATTAACTTTTTTATTTATTTTTTTTTATTTTTATTTATTTATTTTTTTTCTCAAGTATAAAACCAAGGTTTCCGAAGAAATTTCAACCTACTCCAATAAATGTAAGGAGAGAAATTTGACTGTTCAGCCTATGATCATTGCAGTTGGGTTGAAAACAATTTCTCCAGGGTATATTGTACTCTTCAACGGAATTTCTTATTCCTGCTGAGTATCCGAAGGAATTAAAGCTTGTTTGGATTTTCGTCCAAAGGTATTTTTATGATGTAGTTTTAAAAAGTGATACCAAATCTGCTTAAGATTGGAATGGCAGTAAAATGTAAAATTGGAAGAATTTATCAGATAATATATATAATTATTGATGAAGAACAAGTAGTGTTTTGCTTACAAGAGTTGGAAGTTATCGATATAGGAAACTATTGTTTTGAAATTGCTCCATTTGAAAAATATTATTGTAAAAAACTCACAGAAATTATAAACAAATCTACTTTTATTCACAAAATTAACAGTAAAACCTTTATACGTTTCAAAAACTGAAATCTTTATAGTTGTAAGAGATGAAATAATATAAATTTTGTAAACTAATTAAAAAGTTTTTTATTTAGGTCCCTAAAAAACTGCTTTGGAAAAAGTAGTACTGAAAATAGTCATGTGTTTGTTATAATGACAAATTTGTATTTGAAAGGTTTGTACATACCTATATACGCAAAATATTTATCAATAAATATTACAAAGGGTTTGTAGCTAAAAAGATCTCATTTGTGGATTCAAAAAATCATGTGTTCTAATTACAAATCATTTTTTTAAATAATACAAATAGTTTATAAATGTTAAAAATAGTTTTTTATTTTAACGATCATGTATTGTAAGAATAACAAACCATTTGTTGCTATAACATAAAGTTTATTAACATTTTTACAAACTTTATTAGTAAATAAAACACACTGAATATACTATTAACACAAAGGGCTGCAGGACCTAAAATACCAAACTTTTCTGTAGCTGCAGCCTATGCCGTCCCTACTGGTAACAAACTAATTTTTTCTGTGCAGTAATGTGTCACGTATTGCGCGAGTTACATATATTGATTTTCAAGATGAGAAAAAGCATCTGGACAATTCTGATTTACCACAATGTCATAAAATCAAAGCAACAAACAAACCAATGTCATGGTAATTAATTAAATTCAATGTTCCCATAAGAAAATAGTTAAATAATCTTTGTTAAATGTCAATTCTTAGTAAAAGTTCTAACATTACTTTTTCCGTTCACATCAATATGCTAATAATGCATATATTACTATTCTATGTAGTTATTATAAGTATGAGAACATCAATTGTAACATTAAGGTAATAAAGAATTAAAAAGATTGTAATTTGATGACCTTGGTAGGAGAAATCTTAAGATAATGAAATGTTAATTTTTACGAAGAGATTCATTCTAAGTTTATTACTTTAAGAGGTCAGTTCGAAAAAAAGCTTGTTCGGTCGTATACAATAAAGTTTATATATTTTAAAAGTAAAATAACTTGTTTTATTTATATTTCATTTTTTTTTATTTTGGACGACACCAAAATATATAAGTGGCGCAGTCGGTAGGATCCTTTTCCGTAGAACAAGGATCCAGTGATACGAAAAAAAAAAATTGAAAAAAAAAAATTTTTTTTACTAAATACTTATAACTAATATAAAATATATTTGTGAAATTGAATAATATATGAGTGTTATAAGTGGAGTGAAAACAATATTGCCAAATACATAATTGCATATATTGAATAATAGTAAAAAAAAAAAAAAAAAAAAAAAAAAAAAAAAAAAAAAAAAAAAATTCTAATAAAGTGGGATACAAAGCAATTTAAAGAAAAATTTACTAAATTGCGAAGAAACAAACACAAAACTGGAAAGAAGAATAAACAGACATCGTATAATTGATCAAAACAGAGAAATGGCACAAAATCAACAACCAAATATGATCGAACAATGTCTAGCTGTTCTGACCGACATCGTTAATAGACAGAATCAACAACAATCCTTACGAAGTAGAATCGAAAAAGAAATTCGATATTTGCCTACATTCGAAGGACGACCGGGGACTTTACCAGCTTTTATTACATCTGTTGAAAGAGCACTAGAGGAATATGGAGACCTAAGAACACAAGTGTACAACGTCATCTATAATGAGAAGATTTTGGGAGCAGCAAAAAACTACTTAGCAATATCAGCACCAACAACATGGGAAGAATGCAAGGCCAAATTGAAACTACAGTATAAACCAACGAAGGATCAAGGACGAATTGTTCAGGATATTAACGGATTAAGGGTGAGTTCTATTGTAGAATTACTAGATAAAATAAGAATTATTGTGGATAGTATATCAGAATGTGCATTATTCAGTGATTTTCAAAATGAAATAATTAATAATTTAAGTAGTGTACTCGTCCTAAAGATCAAAGAAATTACAGCTGGAGCACTGGCAGCTGAAATTTATAATAAATATAGTTTAGAGGAAATTAGAATTGTAATAAATAAATATATAGGTCAAGATTATTATAATTTAAAAACCATAAAATCAAACAACTTTATGAAAGAAAAACAAGGTTCATATAAACAAAATCAAAATAATAATAAAGAATTAAGCAATAATTCAGGTCAAAATCGACAAAATTACAATTACAACAGTAACTCAGGACAATACCGAAACAATAATTCGAGACAGTACAGACAAAATAACAACTTTAATAATCGTCAAAATTTCAATAATTTTTCCCCCAATAACAATAATATAAATCCTAAAAACGAATCATTTAAACCTCAGACTCGAAATCAAAACCCTAATCAAGTTCTACCAATGGATGTAGATTCATTAAGTACTAATAACGGTGGTAACGAAGTAAATCAATTAAGCGAAAATGAGTTTTTTATAAATTAGCCTCGGAAACTAGAAAAATTTATGTTATTTTAACTATACAACAAGAAAAACTTATTGCTATGTTAGATACCGGTTCGACAATTAGCCTTTTAAATTCAAGTAGAGTATCTGAAAAAATTTATGAGAAAATGGGTGGTGAAATTTCAAAAATCAGTACTATAGAAGGGCAGGTTACAAAACCCACAGAATTAGTGAAAACCTTATGCCCTGAAGAATTTCAGTTACCCCAAAATGCTAGAATGAGATGGATAAAAATAAATTTATCTAAACCATATGATTTGTTAATAGGTATGGATTGGATAGAGAATAATGTAAAATTAATCGATATGGAGAATAGGGAAATAATTTTAAAAAGTGGTGTTAAAATCTCATTTTTTAATAAAATACTAGAAGAAGAAGTAAATATGTTAGAAGAAAGCGATTTAATAAATATTAATTTGTCTCATTTATCAGAAATAGAGAATTCTTCACTTATAAAATTATTAAATAAATATAAAAAGCTATTCTTCAAAGAAGGGGATAAATTAACAAACACCACCAGTATTGTACATGAAATAAAAACTACAACTCAAGAACAAATAAATTCTAAATTATATCGATATCCGCCCCAACATGAAGAAGAGGTGAGAAAACAAATGAAGGAAATGGAAGCCCAAGGAATAATTAGAAAAAGTAACAGCAGATATAGCTCCCCAATAATAGTTATACCAAAGAAAAGAGATAATTCAGGAATACAAAAATTTCGAATTGTAGTCGATTACAGAAAGCTTAACCAAGTTACAATCGACGACAAATACCCCCTATCTAATATTGATAGTATTCTTGATAAACTAGGGAAAGCTCAGTATTTCAGTTCGTTAGACTTAGCAAAAGGATATCACCAAATTTTGGTTAAAGAGCAGGATATAGAAAAAACAGCTTTTGTAACACCAGCAGGGTTATATGAGTATGTCAGGATGCCATTCGGATTAAAGAATGCACCTGCCACTTTTCAACGTTTAATGAATGAAATATTAAGGCCTTACATTAATAAAATATGTGTGGTGTACTTGGACGATATCTTAATTTTTTCAACTACTTTAGAAGAACATTTGAACTCTTTAGAAAAAATCTTTAAAATATTGACTGAACATAATCTGAAAATACAGGCAGATAAATGCAGTTTTATGAAAAGAGAAACTGAGTTTTTAGGGCATATTCTAACAAAAGAGGGAATAAAGCCTAATCCTAGCAAAATTGAAGATATAAAAAGGATAGAGATTCCTAAAACAGAAAAACAACTTAAAGGTTTTCTGGGAATAACAGGTTTTTACCGGAAATTCATAAAGGATTATGCTAAAATAGCACATCCCTTAATAAAATATCTTAAAAAAGATTTGAAAATAAATATTAACGACCCCCAATATAGAGAAGCATTCGAAAATTTGAAACTTTTAATAGCTTCGCACCCCATCTTAAAATATCCAGATTATGATAAACAGTTTGTGATAACAACGGATGCTAGTGAATATGCGATTGGAGCCGTTCTCTCCCAAGAAGGTCATCCAATATGCTACGTTTCACGAACATTAAATAAACATGAAAAAAATTACAGTGTAACTGATAAAGAATTTTTGGCTATAGTTTATGCAGTGAATTATTTCAGGCCATATATATATGGCAGGAAGTTTAAAATTATCACAGATCATGCACCGATAAAATACTTAAATACAAAATATAAAGGTAAGGAATTTTCACAACGGAACCAACGGTGGATTTTAAAATTACAAGAGTATAATTTTGAAATTGAGTACCTTCAGGGTAAAGACAATAAAGTAGCTGATTTTCTTAGTCGAATTGAAAACAGCCCCCAAATAAATAATGAAAACAGCAGTGAATCCAATATGGACCTGTCTGATACAATGCATTCGGTAGATGAACAATTACTTGATCATATTGGTATTAGGGAAGAAATTGTTAATAAATATAAAACCCAAATAATTTTAACCTATAGCCCCACGAATGAGATAGAGACAAAACATGGTAGACGGATAATACAAATTAATCCACAAAACGACGAAAATGCAATAAAAAATATTCTAAAAACACATATAAAATCTGGACTTATTGGTATATATGCAGAAGTTGATAATAGGGACTATAATAAAGTGCAACAGTGTATTATACAGTTATTCTCAAATGATAAAACAATAAAATTCATTAAATCAACAAAAAGAGCACAAGAAATTGAAACTGAAGAGGAATGTCACAAGCAGATTTCACTATATCACACTAAAGAATCTTTACATAGTGGTATAATAGAAACTTATAAAATGCTAAAAGATAAAATTTATTTCCCTAAATTATCAGAACATATACAACTAATAATAAATAATTGTTCTAAATGCCAAGAAATAAAATATGATAGGAATCCCATAAAGCCTAAATTGAATATTACCGAAACACCCAAATCAAAAAACGAAGTTATACATTTAGATGTCTTTCATTACCTGAAACAAACTTTTGTGGTTATAATAGATAAGTTAACAAAATTTGCAGTGGCCTATTTGATTAATGATAGAAATTGGACAAAGAAAATTGCCATAATTGAAGGATATATAGCTACATTTGGTAAGCCAAAGAAAATTATTATGGATAATGAATTCAAATCAGAACAATTGAAACGATTCTTACAAGATAAGGAAGTAAAAGTACATTGGACTAAACCCAATAGCCATACTGGTAATGCAGATGTTGAAAGGTTACATTCAACAATAATTGAAAAAATTCAAGCAATAGATGAAAATATTTCACTTGAGCAAAAAATATACAAGGTCATAGGGAATTATAATAATCGGTATCATTCTAGTATCGAAATGACTCCAATGTTAGCTAATAGTTTAACAGATATGACCCCCCTTGTAGACAAACTAAACCAAAAGAAAGCTAGGTATATACGAAAATTAAACAAAAGTAGAGAAGATTATGTTGAAAAAAGAAAAGAAGGGTACATTAAAAATTACAGAAGGGTTAGACATAAAGATGCACCTTATTTTAGAAAATATCCATTAGAAAATGTTTATTTTTCGAATATTAAAAGACCTTATAAATTTTCAGGTACTTCTAATAATTATAATAATGATGATAACTGCAGTACAAGGGCTATTGCAAGTTCATCCAATAAATGAATCAAATGGTTATGTTAGAATTAGAATTAAAGAAGTCGAAATAGCCAATAATACAGATATAATTTTACATATTATTGATCTGAATGAATTATCAGAAATTTTAGAACAACTCTCTTACAATATAAAATATTTAGACATAAAAAATAGACAAATACTAGATAGTGAAATAAAACTAATAAAAAGTAAACTAAGAGCAATACAAACACCGTATCGACCGAAACGAGGACTAATTAATTTCGTAGGTACTGGACAGAAATGGTTATTTGGAACCATGGATGACTATGACAGACAAGATATACTAGAACATTTGAAAATTATTAATGAAAACAATCACAATAGTATCCAAACATTGAATAAACAAATAAAAATCAATGATCATCTCAATAAAACGATTTTAAATTTGAAAATGTTAATAGAAGACGATAGAGCTAAAATCTTACAATCAGTCAATAAATCAAACATACAGGTTAAAAATATAGGCGAAAAAATTTCATTTGTAGATCAGGAAACAAAATTAAATTATTTAGAAAACAAAGTGAACCAAATTCTTGATAACATAGTGTCAACAAAAAATAATATCATACATCCAAGTATGCTAACCTCAGAAGAACTAGATTTATACAATGTTGACATTCATAAATTAAAACTCTTAAAAGCAGGAATAATGGAATACAAAAGTAAAGTGTTAGTTTTTGCAATCAAAATCCCAAAAGACTATATAATGGTAGAGCTACAAATGATAAAACCAATACCAAATTCCCAAAATTTAGAAATTGACGAAAAAGATGACTTGATAGTTGAAATAAATAATAAAATATATAGTTATGACGATACATTAGGTATTAAAGATTTAAAATTAAGTAAACATTGTATTGTAGAAAAAAGATGTTCTCTTAAATTTAATAATAAGACTAGTATAGAGGAAATAGATGACGAAACCATTTTATTAAAAAATATGTATAATGATACACTGATACAAAATTGTGACAAAAGAAAATACAAATTGAAAGGAAATTTTCTGATTAACTTTAATAATTGTACTATAAATATAAATCAAATGAAATTTCAGAATAAGAAAATTACAGTACTGGATAAATACTTTTATCCATCCGAATATATACAAACAATAAATGAAAAACCTATTGATTTTAAGAAAATTGTAATTGAAAATGAAAATAATATTGAAGAAATAGAAGAATTAAAATTCCATAAAAATATAATATATGGCACAAATATATCCATAATATCTGTATTAATCATAATGTTATTATTTATTGTAGTATTTTTAAACTGTAAAATTAGGAGCGGAAAAATTAAAGTTATAACTAATATGAAGCCGGAGGCTTCTGATTTAAAGCGGGGAGGAGTTACATATATTGATTTTCAAGATGAGAAAAAGCATCTGGACAATTCTGATTTACCAGAATGTCATAAAATCAAAGCAACAAACAAACCAATGTCATGGTAATTAATTAAATTCAATGTTCCCATAAGAAAATAGCTAAATAATCTTTGTTAAATGTCAATTCTTAGTAAAAGTTCTAACATTACTTTTTCCGTTCACATCAATATGCTAATAATGCATATATTACTATTCTATGTAGTTATTATAAGTATGAGAACATCAATTGTAACATTAAGGTAATAAAGAATTAAAAAGATTGTAATTTGATGACCTTGGTAGGAGAAATCTTAAGATAATGAAATGTTAATTTTTACGAAGAGATTCATTCTAAGTTTATTACTTTAAGAGGTCAGTTCGAAAAAAAGCTTGTTCGGTCGTATACAATAAAGTTTATATATTTTAAAAGTAAAATAACTTGTTTTATTTATATTTCATTTTTTTTTATTTTGGACGACACCAAAATATATAAGTCGCGCTGTACTTATAACGTCAGTCTCTTAAAGCTATTGGAAGTGACAAGTTAAAATTAAAATGAGTGCTATTTATTATAAACGATTTGAAGCATATTTTTTATGTGAAAATCCAAAAGGAAAAAAGTGGAGTGAAAGAAAAGCTGCAAAATATATTAAAAAGGATGAGTCATTCGTAAGAAGATGGTGTAAAAAATTTAAAGATTTTAAAAACGTTGATGCCTACCACAGAGAGGGAAAAAAAGAGCTACGACAAAGAAGCAAGATCAAGCAATCATAAAGTTATTACAAGAGAACTCCACTATGACACTTCGAACTGCTGAAGAAAAATTGGCTCAAAAAGGTATAAAGGTTTCGAAATTCACAATAAAAGAAAGGCTTGATGAAAGTAAAATCAAATTTCGAAGTACTTGCCAGAAACCACTCCTTTCAAAAACACATACTGAATCTCGACTGCTGTGGGCGCAAGAAAATTTGAATCAGTGTTGGAAAAATGTTGTCTTCACATATGAGTCATCATTTTGGGCATTTGATCAACGGAGACGTGCATGGTCTAAACCAGGTGAACCAGTGGTCATTCGAACTGTAAAACATCCGGTAAAGGTGCATATTTGGGGTTGTTTCAGTATTCTTGGTTTTGGAAAATTGATAATATTTACAGGAAATTTAAATGCAATAAGAATGAAACAAATCTATAAGCAGGGGTTATTGAAATCCACAGATTCATGGTTTAGCCAGAGAAATAGATCCTGGATATTACAAGAGGATAATGATCCCAAACATAAAAGCCAGCTGCACGGTTAAAAAATTTAGGATAATTTTTAATATATTCATATATATAAAGTCGTTTTACACTAAATTCCTAGTAAAATTGATACAAATCAAATTTATTGAATAGGCTTTTATAAAACTACACCATTTTTTACACGAAAAATAGTGTAAAATCAGAATTAATTTGATAATTGTATGAAATTTTATACAAAAAAAAAAACAAGTACATATATTCAATTTCTATAAACTCGTATGTACATACATATATCATTTATAAAGTTTGTATATAAATATTATATTTTTATATTTAAAATTTTTAGAAATTTTCATAGTTCTTATAACGATAACGTTATAAAAAAATTTGCTTATATTCTGGAAACTTTCAAATGCAAAAACATTTGAATCAGCTTAAGAACACCGAAAACCAGTCTTCTTCTTCGAATTCACATTCTTTTTTAGAAAAATCAATTAAGTAAGAATTTAGAAAAAGCGTCCAATTGTGAATCAGAACACACGGACAAATTCATTTTTCTAACGGAACAGATAAAGTTAATTTCACAGGAAACACCACTTTATCTGTCTCCCATTATGTCGTTCGCGTTTCTCGTGTTGTTGTACTCCGCAGCGGCATACACGCATTTAGAAAAATTTCTCATTCTGCCGATTTCAGAATGGTTAAAAACAACGAAACTCCTAATTATAATGACCATAATTATTTGTTTCATATGAGTAAACACTTAACGGATGCCGAAAAATATGCCGCTATTTTGATAGACCAGGCATATGTTAATCGATAACTTGAGTACAAATCTAACAATGTGTTAGGTTTGTCTCAATATAATACCGCAAAAGGAGCTCGTACCGCACTGTGTTATTATTCAATCACTTTTTGGCGAATTTAAAGAAATTGTACGTATTGTTCCTATTTATTGGGCAACAGGTCCAGAAGTACATTTCTTAACAGAAGAAGTTATAAAATTCGTCCAATCGTCAGGATTCCGGGTTGTTGATATTCAGTTAATAAAACAAGATAAGCGGCAATGCAGTTTTTTGGTATTCTTTAGTTTTAAGTTCTTTGCATCATATAAAGTCATGTCAGTATGGCTTACGTTGTTGACAAAGGCAGTCTAAAATAAAATGGTGCTCCAGAATAAACCAACGTGTTTTATTTTGTCTAAAAATAACTTATTGTGTTTTGTATTTCGTGATCTCACAGACGCAAACGGTACGATTACAATTTATCAGTCGCAATTAAGCTCCGGGAATTTAGTCCTAACTCGGGAACTGGCAAAACTGCGTCGTTCGTCAACATCTGCTTACAAAGGGGGACTCTTTATTTCAGTTTTCGTCCAAGGCTAAAGTCTATAGCACGTTTCGTTTGTGTGTTGTGCGTATTTTTCTGAAGAAACTTTTTTAGTGATGTCGTGAAAATGAGTGACTCACATTACAAGCAACGTGTTGTGATTCAATTTTTAGTAAAATCTGGCGAAAAACCCTCGGAAATCCACCGAAAATTGCAGGTGGTGTATGGAGACGACTGTATGTCGAAAACACGTGTGTTCGAATGGGCAAAGCGGTTCAAGGAGGGTCGTGAATCAGTAGAAGACGATCTACGTGGAGGAGCTCCCGTCACCTCTCGTACCGACGTAAATGTCGACCGTTTGTGCGCGCTGATCACATCTGAATGTATAATAAAAGAATAAAAGAATATTTTGAATTGTGAATTTGTAAAGAACTGTCTAAGCTATTATCAGTGAAAATTTGAAGCCTATATACATACATGTTTATTTTTATGGAAGATACACCAAATGAAATACGACGTTATATAAAAAAGTTGCTCTGCACAAATAAATATTATCAGCACTGTATAATATAATAAGCCACAGTTGTTTGAATGAAAAATATACATATGGCTATATGTATGGTAGAGTGCACAGCTATATGGTAACAGTTGCCTATAAAGTGCATCGGGCAAATACGTTTTGAATTTAATAATATTTGTTTAAAAAAAAAAAAAAAAAAAAAAAAAAAAAAAAAAATTCAAATACATGCAGTGTACAGAGAATAGTGTATGGTCACTTCATACGAAATGTTTCTAGAAATGTTAGAAAAATATAATAGTATATGTAAAATACACTCACACTTCGGCTGAAAATAGTCCACATAATAAATCTTGAATGAGCAAGAGAAACAACGAATTCCCTATCGTTGTAAATACCAAACTTACATATCATAGGGGAAAATATACTGTTCAATTTTTATTGACAAAAAAGTCTATATGTTTTATTTTTAAACAAACAAAAATCAAAACAATCATCCAATATATGTATTCTTTACCTGTGAAAATAACGAAAGAAACATATTTACTAACACATACTCATCTATGCGGTACCACTTTTAGCAAGATAAATAGACAACAGAGGTATGATAGAGCCGTGTATGGCAGCAAATTTTTTTTATCTATTTATACTACTCTCTTACGTCATCAGGTCCATTTGATGTGACAAGTTAGTTGTGTTTACAAGTGAATAAAATTAATTTTGTGTTTTTAATAATTTCAATAATTATAATTTCTAAAAATGAAGTGTTCAGTTAGTAATTGTAAAAATAATACGAGCGGAAAAAATAAGAGTGAACATATAAAATATTTTCGTTTTCCAAAAAATAAGGACCTTTTAAATAAATGGATAAGTGCGTGCAAATTGACAAAAGACACTAATATAAATAAAAAAAGAATATGTTCAGATCATTTTAAAAACGACGACTACTTATTGAAAGACCAATTATTAAATACATACTTGTTTTAAAAAACGTCATTTAAAAGAAGATTCCATACCAACAAAAAAATCTTTCTCTACCAACACATACATCTGGTAGGTTTATAAGATATAAGAAAAGGGTTCAAAAAAATTTGGTTGACGATTTACTTAATGATTATCAAAGGTAAACTTATTTTTATTATGTTAGTATTATAGAAGTATGTAGTAGATATTATTTAGAATTTTTTGAAAATATTTGTAGAAAAAATGATGAAGACAAACTTATGATGAAGCCATCACAAATGAAACTGAAGCAATGGATATAAATTTGATGTAAATAATAAATTTACTAATTTTTAAACGTTATAATTATATAAAATTTCTTCTATAGCGAAAATGATCAATGTGAAAGTACAGTTATCACAGACATCATATTGTATGAAGCTTTTAAAGATATCCAAAAGCAAGTTGGAACTCAAACGTATGTAAATAAACAAGTTTGTCCACAAATTTATTTGTTTAAATTCTAAAATAAATATTTCAGAGAATGTAGAGTCAAAATGAAAATCGCAATGTAATGGAAATTGGAACTCAAACAATGTATGTAAATTTAATGTAAATAAAAAATGTGTATTAATTTTGATTATTATAATATATCAGACTTAATTACGAATGCAGTCAAGAGTTAAAAATACTCGAATTGGAGGATGAAGTAAGAAAATTGAAAGCAGAACTTAAAAAAGTAAAGAAAGAAAGTGCAAATTCAAACGGAGTCTACAATAATTTGAAGACAATTTTTACAGAAGGGCAAATTAAAAAATTTAAAAAAAAAAGAATTGTTTGATCTTCAGAAGATATTTCATCTGCTATAGCACTACATTCTTCTGGATCTCGGTGCTATAGATATATTTACCATAAGGGCTTTCCTTTGCCAGGACCTTCAACGTTAAGAGCACGAGCTGCACAGTTGAAATTGAAACCAGGTATTTGAACTTCTGTTCTTGATATCATGAAAGATATTAACTATACTGAATTTGAAAGAGTTTGTATACTTTCATTCGATGAGATGAAGATCAGAAGTTGTTACGAATATGACAAAGTCAATGATGTAGTTATGAGCCCGTCAAAATATATACAAGTCGCTGTAATAAGAGGGTTATTTAAAAAGTGGATGCAACCAATTTATTAAAACTTCGAAATTTTAATGAATATTATTAAACGTCTTGAGGATATTAGCTTTACAGTGGTTGCAATAACATCGGATTTAAGATCTACAAATATGGCATTGAGAAATGTTCTCAAAATAAGTGAAGAAATGCCGTATTTTATTCATCCTTCCGACAAATTAAAAAAAATATTTGCATTTTCCGACGTTCCACACCTTATAAAGCTGCTGCGAAATCATTTTGTCGACAGTGGTTTTATTTGGAATAAAAAAGTAATAACTACGCGACCAATTGCAGAAATAATTCAGTTAGAAAAGTCAGATTTAAAGATTTCTTTTAAAGTTAATTCCACCCATTTAGAAGTAGCTCAAGCTGACCGACATTTTCTAATTCTGTTTCAAGTTGTATAAAATGGTGTGTCGCTAATGGTAAGTGTAAAAGTTCAAATTCCCTCGAATGTGCTGAGCTTATCAAAACAGTAAACGACTGGTTTGACATTTTTAATTCGAAAGTATCATCCTCATGTTCAATATTCACGAAAAAAGCATATGGTCTTGAGTATGAGAAACAGAAAGAGGTACTATTAACGTCACACAAGCAATCAAAAATTTGAGAGTGATCAACAGAAAAACACTTCTGCCATTCCAAAAAGGAATTATAAATAACAATATTGCATTAGATAATATATTTCAATATTTAAAAACAAAATACGGCACTTCTTATATAACAACTAATCGTTTAAGCCAAGATATTTTAGAAAACTTCTTTGGCATACATCTGGGAGCATATGTATCTGATGACACTGTAAACGATGAAGATGAATTCACAGATATAGTGCTTGATTATGACGACCTGCATGGAGACGCACTTGAATATGTGGCATTCTATATTGCCAAAAGATTAAAATTGGGTCAAGATTTCGTTTATGCAAGTGGAATGAGTAACCAGTCCATGTACACATGGATTGATGGAGTGAGTGAAGCAGGACTAAAAAAGCCAATAGAGCAATTTCTAATAAAACTGAGAAAATTAGAAAATATATTTAATTTTATAAATAAGGAAACAATTAATGAGAGTGCAAATTATTTAAGTAATCTTTTAAACATTGCAAAACACATTGATTTAGATATAAAAATTAAAACGTTATTTTTTAGATGCAGAATGTTCTTTAGAATTAGAGAGTTAAATAAAAAATGTATATTTAATAATTTAAATAAAAAACGAAAAACAAAACTTTCACTTAAATATACTTTTTTTTTCTAAATAAAGTTCCCTCATGAACATTCCTACTGATTCCTATATAATATTATTATGTACACCAAACACATGGACCTGGTGACGTCACAAACTCATAGCTGAGAATTTAGCTGGCTTTATCATACTTCTGTTGTCTATTTATCTTGACTTTTAGTACTTCTTACGAAAACAAAGTGGGGACATGTTGCTTAGAAAGTAATAGGAATAAGAAGATTACTAACCAACTTACACCTGATAGGGCCGTCTAATACGTATAATATAGTTGGAATAGGGATAGGTATATTTTTTCTTCATATAAATATTTGGTTAGTCATACGAGTGTTCTTTTCTTACACATGAAATTTTTTTAAAATTTTTTTTTTATATTTTTGATTGCGTTCTACATTATGATTGGATGTCATTTTTTGGTGTACCGTTATGCAGAAGTGACTATACACTCCACGACAAAATTTTAGCCGCACCCTTATTTTTTTCATTATTTCACGTGCTATAGGAATATAGGATATACCACCTCAATTTTTGAATATAATTATTACACGACGCCGACAACTAATTAAGCCATAAAATTTTTCCAAGAAAGGACTCAGGGCATAAAATATTTGTAGAGACTTACAAAATTGAGGGTTTTTACCGCGACAATATTATAGCCGCAGCAATAGGTTTTCTTGACTATAAATAGTAATAATTTCTTGTGTGTAGATTATTCGTTTAGAAGATTTGAGAGAGATTATATCATTGAATTTTTAATAATAGTTCGTTGAAATTTTCATCAAATTTAGAGAAAAATTTAATAATGGCTCGTGGAAAATTATTAAATGAAGAAGAAAAGGAGAAAATTAATGCCTACAAAGAATCCGGCCTAAGTAATCGTGAAATTGCTCGAAAAATTAATAATTTTACGAGTTGCATCGAATTCAATGATGACAGCACGAGAAATTTCAGTTGCAGCAGGTGTAGCCACGAATGTTAGAAACATTCAGAGACTTTTAAAAAGTTCTCCAACAATTCGACGCGAGAAAATAAAAAGGAAACCAGTACTTCTAGAACGTCACATTTCAGAGAGATTGAATTTTGCAAAGGACCACATGTCTTGGACACATGAGTGGAATGATGTGGTTTTTTCCGACGAGAAAAAATTTAATCTGGATGGTCCTGATGGTTTTCATTATTATTATCATGATTTACGAAAAGAAACTGTAATTTTATCCTGACGACAAATGGGTGGAGGTTCAGTTATGATTTGGGCTGCAATTGCATATAATGATAGGACTTTAATTGCTTTCTTGCCAACGACAATAAATGCAGATATGTATATGCATCTTTTAGAAAAAGATATAGCCGAGTTCAGTGAAGTCATCGACAATGAAAATTTCATATTTCAACACGACAATGCAGCTGTACATACGTCCAAAAAAGTGAAGGACTGGTTTGCGCGTATTGCGATACCGGTGCTGAAGTGGCCAGCTCGTTCTCCAGATCTGAATATTATTGAGAACGTGTGGGGAATTTTAGCACGAGAAGTATTTAGTGGCGGCAGAACATACGACACAGTAGAAGAACTGAAAACTGCAATTAAAAATCAATGGAGCCATTTATCACAAGAATATATAAAACAGCTGTATGAAACTCTACCAAATAGAATTTGTGAGGTGTTAACTGTTAAGAGCCCAATTTAGTGAAATGGCCTGCAAAGTGACCGCCTACAGCCTACATTTCTCAACCGATTTTTATGAAATTTTGAATATAGATAGGTGGAAGGGAATCGTGGTCCTTAAATGGAACACATTTTTAAATTTTGATCCTTAAATTTTTTATATTCGATTTCAAAGCTACAGACAAAACAAAAATTCACTAAACTTTTCACACATTTTTCATGTATTAAAACGTTTAGATATTGTGATTTTTTTTATAGGACTTAAATTTAACCTTTTCCAAAAAATTTAAAAAAAATTTCAAGGAAATTGGTTACGTAGTTTAATAATTATAAATAAAACAAATTGTTAAGTTTTCATAAAATTTCATTACTAACTTTTCTCATCACATGATTTTTTTTGCGTACCTTTAGGATTGAATAAGAATTACACCGATAGTATAAACTCTATAAACGCGATGCAATAAAAATTGCGATTGTAAAGTAGTATGTATGTGTGATGATAAAAAGTAACGTAAGCAGCATGTAAAACTTATGTTGTTTATTTAGGCTGCACATTGTATTGTATATAAATATACGAAAAAATTTTTATGTAAAATTCAAAAATTTTGAGTTATTTGATTTTTTAAATTTTTACATAGAAGGATATGTGACTTTTTAACTTTGAACTCTTATATCTCAGGCTGTATTGCATCGATTTGAGTCGAATAAAATGCACTAGGTCAGAAAATAGTTCAAGAATTAAAATATTTAATTTTTTCAAGGATCAAGGTATGAAAAGAGTTGTTTGTCGAAGGGAGTTTTGTAGAGGTGTTGTAGGTGTTTTTATTTCAAATGTTTGCTACCGGAAATTATAGATCCCCAAAATACAATCTGTTTCTTAATTTACCTTTTCATCTAATTGAATTTCCGTTTATATTGCATAAGTATAATTTTTTATATGATATGATTTATATTCATACAGTCTGTTCAAAATAATTGTGTTGTCAGTTTTACAAAGTGCATAGCGTTTATTTAAAAATTATTTAGCAAATTAGTCAAAAATTAAGCAACAGCAAGATTTCATAAAAGAATGAAAACTATTCAACGTAGGTAAAATTCTACGTACTGTGTGGAAAATAATAATGATTGAGAAAAAACAATAAAAACTTCAGCATAGCATAGCATAGCAGCAGCTGTATGCTAGCTGTAGCGTGTAGAACAAAAGAAAATATGTACACATTTTACCATGCAATATGATCGCTACCCAGTTAACCTAGAACATATTTTTAATATATCAAGTTTGTATTCTTAGAGCACGAGAACATATCGACTGTGTAGTAGTGACACCACGTATCTGCAAAATTCAAACTTTTCAGTACAGACAAAAAACATTACAATTCATAGAACAAATAATATTGTGACATAAAAATTGACCATTGTTAATTTATTAAATTATTAACAATTTTTAATTTTTATAAATGAGATTGTGTGTATTGATATCATATAAATAATTTAATACTAGTATCTCAATTTCAATAAAAGTGTTAGATACGTGGTGTCACTACTACACAGTCGATATTCTGTTGACATTAAGATTAGATAGGTGGAATATATATCATCGATGGTGAACTGGGTTTGAAATTTTTTCAAATCATGTACACCAACACTTAGAAGAAATTTATTTGCTTGTGTTGATGAAGACACAAATACATTTCAGACGATGTTGTTGTTTTCGAAAAAAATTTTCACTAAATTTGACTCTTAAGGGAAAAAACACTCATTATTAAGTAAATAAAACGTAATAAAATTTATTTAAAAATTCACTGCCTTGTATCTTTTCTTAATACTGCGGCTATAATTTTGTCGCGGTAAAAACCCTCAATTTTGTAAGTCTCTACAAATATTGTATGGCTTAATTAGTTGTCGGCATCGTGTAATAATTATATTCAAAAATTGAGGTGGTATATCCTATAGAACGTGAAATAATGAAAAAAATAAGGGTGCGGCTAAAATTTTGTCGTGGAGTGTACTCTGCTTCTCTGTACTCTGATACATATGATAACAAAGTGTATCATATGAGTGAACGGTGGTGAAATTTGAATATCATAATATTACTCATTGAAATATCAGTGACAACAAATCTGTATAATCAGTGTTTTTCAAGCGTTCAATTGTAAACAAATTTATCTTGCTTACTTTCGGGAGTAACTTTTTTAACATTTACAGCCATATTCACCAACAGGTAATAAAATTATGACGATCATAAAATAGTCATTACTTGATTATGACGGTAATAAAATAGTATGGTGAATAGACTTATGACGGTCATAAAGTTATGACTTGATGGTAAATATGGCCGTTAACATTTTTCAAATAAAATTTAATAGTGGATAAAATTTTTGTAACGGTCATTAAATTCAAATTCAAATTTAGCTATGAAGGAACTAAAAAGACACAGATCAGTAATTTTGAAGACTCGTCAGAGCAACATTTAACAGAAATGATTGTAAGATTAGATAAACTTGAAAAGGAATTTACAAATTTCAAAACAATTCAATGTAAAATACAAACCCTCATCACGGATACAGAAGGGGATACCGAAGATTCATACTGTCTAGAAGTTGAAAATAAATATTTTAAAATCAATTCTAAATGTTTGGATTTATTAAAATTAAATGAGTTTTCTGATGATACACAATCAAAAATTAATGAACCTAATTTTAATCAGTTATCCAAAATATTGCAAGTAATGTTAAAAACTCAAACAGATACTCAAGCGATACTTTTGTCATTGAATAACGATTCAAAATCAACTAAAGTTACACCACAAAAGGTTGATGTTCAACTACGTAAAATCAACTTACCAATATTCACAGGACAGTATGAAGATTGGCCGTCCTATCATGATCTTTTTGTATCATTGCTTGATAAAAATGAAAATTTGTCTGAAGCTCAAAAGCTCCAATTTCTAAAATCAAGCATAAAAGGTGAAGCATCATCTTCCTTAAAGCGTTGAGAAGAGTTGAAATCGAAATATGATAAAAAACAATACATTATTGATGCTCATTTAAAAAATATTTTTGATCAAACCGCTTTATCAACAAAAAACCCAGCACCTTATGCTTTACGCAAGTTGACAAATTCTATAAGAGAATCATTTCGAGCGTTACGTGCTTTAAATTTACCAGTTGATTTATAGGATTGTTGGTTGATCTACATTGTCGTCAGAAATAAACTTGATTCTGAGTTGCGCCAATTATGGGACAGACAAGTATATTCAACAACTCGTCCAAAATTTGAAGAACTGTTACAATTTCTAGACTTGAGAGAATTTGAGTTAGAAGCTGTATAAGCAAATATAATACCAAACAAATTCATACTGTATCAGTAAATAATTGCATGAAGTGTAATAAAGAATAAAGATCATGCTTTATTTAACACTAAACCTACCAGAGCGGTCAAATGATCGCTTTTGAGACTTTAATCAAAATTGTTAAATTCCAGGTTTTCATTTTTCTTGAACTTACCGCATGAATTTTTCTATAATATATAGATACTTAATTTTTTAATAGCTATCTACTCTTTTTTTCGTTTTTTCTGATTAAAATGTGTACTCTACCGATATCTACCGTAAGCGGTCTTTTAACCGATGGAAAATATATAATATTTTATAGTTATCTGTATTGAAATCTTAAACAAGGCATAATAACGATCATTCAAATTCGAGTAGTGGCTCTGTACAAATATTTGCGCGTTGTTTTTAATAATAAAATTTGTATACTTGGCTAATAAATAAATATAAATAGTAGTAGTACTCACAATCGGTAGAAGTTGACCGTAGAAGTCGAAATTGTGGAACATCAAACACTTCGAAGTGAGTCAGATCATGAAGGACTCTTTTCGAATATGTAGAAGTCAAAGTGGAAAAAATCGAAAAATCTGAAACTGTCAGCAATCTGTCAAGTAACATACACGAATTGACATTTGCTATAATGCAGATCAGCTGACTTATTTCTATTTTTCGATTTTTCGATTAAAAACATGGTGTAACATATGGAAATTGTAGAAGAATGGAGAAGTGTCAAAATCATAGAAATTAATTTCGAGGTGGAAGTTTTTTTTTCGATTTTCTCCACTCTTCTACTATTTCCACAATTTCGATCAACTTCCACACATTGTGAGTACTACTAGTAAGTACTATACTATTTTTATTTTTGGAAGTCAGTATTATGCTTATGGAGGCAGTACCCGATGAGTACAGATTTATACAAACGCAATGTAAAAGAATAGAGAAAAGTATGCCTATCTTGTCTGTGCTGACTTCCAAAAATAAAAATAGTATAGTTTTTGTATTTTATTATTTATTATTTATTTTTATATTATTGGTGAATTATTCAAATATAAATTCAAAAATTTAGGTCTAAAATGTCAATGAAAAGGAAATTGTTGGAAGAACTAAATAATATAAGTAAACTGTGCTCCGAAATGGATGAAGAGGAAAATTTTGAAAGTGAGGATGGCATATACAGTGTTTTTCACAAGAGCGTGTACGCCATAACTTACTTCGTTTTTTCCCGATAATCATGAGTCATTGCTATTTGTTTTTAGCAAGTAATTAGCTATTTCGCAATGTATTAATTTTTTCAGTTGCCTTTGAAAATTGAATGAGTTAAGGTAAAAATTAAAAATGAGTTCAGTGTTCAAGAAGCGTTTTAAAGTAGTGCTTTTAGTTAACCACCCAAAAAGGGCAAAAAATGTCGTTGAAAGTCGCAGCGAAATGTACTAGAACATCAAAATCCGTCGTGAAAAAGTGGGTTAACAGATACAAACACATATCAGACAAGCTTGGTCAGGAAAAAGAGAAGTAGTGCTTCAACGCAGCGTAAAACATCCGTTGCAGGTCCATGTTTACGGGTGCTTCTCAGCAAAAGTATTTGGGAAGCTTATCACTTTGACAGAAAACTTGAATGCAGTAAAAATAATAGATTTATACAAAAAAGGATTATTAAAGTCTAAAGAAATAAAGAAATGCTATATGATAAAACTAACATCGACTGAGTTCTTCAGAAAGACAATGATCCCAAGCATAAAAGTGACCTTAGAAGTTGGAAATAGCAAAATGGTATTAGAAAGATGGATTGGCCTTCGCAGTCGCCAAATGCAAATACTATAGAGAATGTTTGGGCTCTTATGAAACAAAAATTGGGAAGAAAAAATATAAAAAGCATAAAAGGTTTGAAATTACATTTAGAAAGAATATGGAATGGTTTGCCTGTAGAGTATGCCAAAAAACTGGTAGAAAATTGCGAAACACGGTGTCACTTAATTATTAAAAATAATATACTGGTTAGCAAGGCAACTGAAAAAATTAATACATTGCGAAATAGCTAATTACTTGCTAAAAACAAATAGCAATGACTCATGATTATCGGGAAAAAACGAAGTAAGTTAAATTAATAAGAAAAATTAATTTTGTTGATTATGTGTATAATTATAACATATTGTATTAAAACATAAAATCTTTGTTTATATGTATATTTTGTATTCAAGAAATCATTTTTTTGTTGTTTTTTTTTTAAATTTCAATATTGATTTGCATGTTATTCTACATCGATATATATTTATTTCGTATTCCCTTTAAGAAATTTTGTTAATTAGTAGGTATACTTTAATAGATATATATTTATTGTTCAGTGAAAGTGTTGTAAAGAATAACTAAATATAAAAAAGTTTGTTTTTATAGGCAGCTTACCTCATACTTATCAGATGTGTGATCATCAAATGAAAATAAGGTACATCAACGCTAGATACCCCGGATCGTGCCATGATTCAGTGATTTGGGATGTGTCTCTTTTAAAAACAACAATGGAATTCTTATGAAAACGGTGACAGAAACACTCGTTTATTAGGTAATTTAAATTTATGCTAGTTATATACAGTCCTCGATTAATAATTTAATATGTTTTTTACTTTAAAGCTGACTCGGGATATCCTCTCAAGCCGTTTTTGATGACACCTTTCCGCAGCCCACAAGGCAATCAAATTAGATTTAATACCTTTCATTCGAGAGGTACAATTATAATTTAAAGGACAATTGGAGTATTAAAAAATCGTTTCAGGTGCTTATTATAGGTGCCCATCAACTTCATTACTCACCAGAAGTAGCCACACAAATAGTAAACTGTTGTGCAGCTCTACACAATATGTGTATTGCATACAGGATGGAAGACATTGAATTAGAAGAAAATACTTATAATGAAGTGAGTGAACAAAATTGAAAATGAAGATAATGATGAAGCACAACAAATAAGAAACAACATTTGCAACTCACTATAAAATATTTAATTTAATGTTTTACTAAAAATAAAAAATAAAAACAAAAACAATATAAAATTAATTAAAAAGAAACAAAATATTCATTTAAAAACAATAATATAAAATTCAATAAAAAAAAAACAAAATATTCATTTAAAAAAAAAAATATAAAATTCAATAAAATAAAAAAAAATAAAAATAATAAGAAAATACCACTTTTGATTTTTGTTTACGAATTTTGAATCTGAAACTGCTCCTTCTCTATTTCTAGTAATTGTTGTTTTGTTTTTAATTTTGCTTTTAATATTCCATATTTTTGGCTCCATTTTTCTTTAGAGAAATCCAACTTTTCTTTGTGCACTTTTAATAATTCCTTCTCTATATCTTTTCTTTTTTTGTTTGCAAAAGCTGTTTTTCTATTTTTGTTGTATCTTTTTGTTCATAGTACATTTTTCTTTGAAATGTTATTATTTTATCCAATTTTTTATTTAAAATTGTATTGAAATTCTCTTGTACACTGATTTGTTTTTCTAAAAGAACTTTGGTATCACTTATTTGATCATTTTTAATACGTTTTTTTGGTCTTTCATCATTATTACAGTCTTTGCGTTTATCACTTTTATCTAAGTTTTCTACTTCTTCAAAAACACAAGATACATCATAACTTTCAATAAACATATCTTTTAAGTCTCGTTTGATATATTAATGTCATTATTTTGCACTATTACACCAAATTCATTACCTGGAGGATTTAAAATTTGTTTAAATTCAAAAATGTCATAAATACAATAGTTTCTTCAACTGGTGTAATGATTTAATTTTGTTAGTACCACCTCCAGTTCTGGAAATGCTTTTTTTTATTTGTATAAGCTTCTTTTTAGCTTTATGATTCATATCAGTCCAAACCTATTAAGAAAATAGTTTTAAATCATTTCATACGAAATTAAAAATCCTTAACATTATTATTATTATTATTATTATTATGGCCCCTATTCCGAGAGTCGTTTCGATCGACAATCGACTTCTCAGTCGAGGCGAAAACAAATTCGTATTCTGTAAACAGATCGCCTCGACTTAAAAATGTTACCATATCAAACACGATTTATTGTCGATTCAAACTGTCAAAGTTGTCAAAATAAAATATTTTTGGAAAAATTAAGGAAGTTGTTCATTGTTGTGGTTTAATTTTTTTTAAAAAGTGAGTTTTTTAAAATTTCAGAAATGGAATTTTTTATTGAATACATATGAAGAAAAAAGAGTTGAAAGAATTAAAAACGAAATTCTTCATTTATTTGAAACTTTCACCCTGTAAATTAGTATAAATATATAACTAGAATATAAAAAATTTGTTTATATATTCTTACATTTTAATACTTGCGAAACAACACAACACAACAAAACAAAAATGTAGCCTCAACTGATTAAGTTATTGTCAAAAGCTACTCGACTAATATAAGACGATATATCGACTCAAATCGACTCTCGTGATAGCAAAAATTGATACTGAGTCGACAAAGTCGGCCATAATTTATACAAACTTTTAACCACCCTTCTTCGTCACGTATTGGTGGACCTAAACTGTTTAAAGTGTTGGCTAACATTTCCCAGTTTTCTTTTCCTTTTTTTGTTTTAGTCATCAATCCTTTTGCAAATTCCTTATTGCAAAGCATAAACTCCACCATTTTCTCTAATTGCTATTTTGTGGATATTTTAGCCCTTAAATTATAAAATGTAATTAATAAAAAATTAAATTATATATAAATATATATTTAAAATCTCAGCCATCTAACTTACATTTTAAATAAATAATTAAAAATAACTATATAGTCTTTAAACAAAACACACAGAATCAAATGACACCTCGGCGATACCTGTCAGCCGATCGCCAGTATTGCTCGAGAAAATCGCCGAAAATCGCCATCCATGATCACAAAATCGTCTCGCCTCGCCTTAAATGAGTCGATTGGCGATAATATTGCCATACGCGAAAGGGCCCAATACTTTGTTGCATGATGTTTACACAGAAATTCATTACAGAACATGTACTACATTTTGTGACATGACATCAATATTACCTCCAGCAGTTGTTTTAATACAATATTTACTTGGTAAATTTCAATAGTGTCGAATCATGTTAGACTCTGGTGCTCAAGCCACATAAATACAGAATCGTGCGTTCAACGTTTGAAGTTACAACGATGTCATTCAAACATACCTATATGTGGTATTGGTGGTCAACAATCAGATAACAGTCGAGGATTTGTAAATTTGAAAATGAAATCCCAATATAATGAAAACATGATTGAAACTAATGCTTTAATTTTAAACAAATTATCTAATCATATAGGAAGCCAAGGCTCTTGATGGGCTGTAGCGCCATGGAGTAAGTAAGTAAGTGAGTATCTAATCATATACCCAGTCACAAAATTAATCTTGAAAATTGGAAACAGTATCAGTAGAGCGGTTCTGTAAGGATAGAAAATAGATTTCACAGTAGAAAATATTCAATTTGACGTCAAATTGACGTAATTTTCTAACGAAGTGTTTCTGTAAGAAAAGAAAAGTAGTAGTAGAAAAGAAACAGTAGAAAATGAAATTCACCACTGTGAAATTTTCAATTCTCAAATGTTTCTGTATGGTTTTTGAACGATGGAATATTTTCTATCGATAGAATTTCTTTTCAACAGCTATTTAGCTTGTGAAAAAGATTTCAATCGGTCAAGTTCTATGTGAAAAAAAAGTAATAAGCAAAAAAAAAAATATTTAGAATAAAGAAAATAATAAAATGAGTTAACAAGTAAGTAAATTTATTTCTAATTTTTATTTTATTTTTGTTTATATTTTTTAAAATATTTTTTTTATATGTTATTTTTTATTATTAATATAAATAGTTGATTTTTTTAAATGTTAGCACGTGAATGTAATGAATATATTGTTTTTGTATTTTAGAATTCAACATCTAAAAAAACTTACACTGGTCGTGTAACAAGCCAGCAAAAAATAAAATTGTTGGAGATAATGAAGGCCAATCCAAGTGTTGCTCGTGGCCAATATAGTCAACACAGTAGACGTCTTTGTCACATAGAAGTGTGGAAAAATGTGGCCACGGAGTTAAATTGCATGGGTGGAGCAAGTAAAAGCCCAGAGCAAGTTATATATTTTTTAATATTTAAATATCTCAATTTTTAAAATATATACATATACATAAATATTTATATACATATATGTGTGTGCATAAGTTCCCGCCGTTTCTATATGACGTATTTTACATGTAATCTTGGCCATCATTGAATCGGATCCTCATGTTAGCCATGAGGACATAGCCAAGAAATTGAACATCAACCGTTCGACCGCGCTGCGAAGAATTAAAGTCAGTGGAATGGTGCGTAAACTTGATAGATGGGTGCCACACACACTTTCTCAGCAAAATTTAGCGGATCGTGTGTCAATATGTGTTTCTTTGAAATTACGACTTGGAACTGATCCATTTTTTGATCGAATGATTACGTGTGATGAAAAATGGATCCTCTACAAAAATGTAAAGCGCACTAAATCGTTCTGTAAAAAAGGTGAGCCTTCAGGATCAGTACCCAAAAAGGATCTTCACCCTAGGAAGGTAATGCTTTGTGTTTAGTGAGATATCCGTGGGATCATCCACTACGAATTAATGCCGCCCAACCAAACAATAAATGCAAACGTCTACTGCGAGCAGCTCGACCGAGTTCAAGCAGCACTGTTGCAGAAACGACCCAGCCGCCTCGTGAATCGTAGAGGGGTCCTTTTTCATCAGGATAATGCTAGACCTCATGTCGCTGTCAGCACTCACTAGAAATTACAGGAGCTTGGCTGGGAATTGTTACCGCACCCACCGTATTCACCTGACTTAGCACCTACTGATTACCATTTGAATAAGTGAGTGAGCAGAATCGCTCACTACAGAATTATTTTGATGGAAAAATAAAGCATAAATTGGAACATGTTGAACAGGAACTGCTAGGTTCTTTGAATCCAGAAGCCCTAAATTTTTCGAAAATGTTATTAATAAACTTGCAGATCGATGGAATAGAGTTATTGAAAATAGTGGACAATATTTCATTGAATAAAAATTTTTTTTTTTTAAACAAAAATTTCATTTTAATTTCATTTCAAAAAACGGCGAGAACTTATTTACATACCTAATATATACACGGTTGAAAATTTTAGGGTAATTTTTGATATATTCATATATATAAAGTCGTTTTACACTAAATTTCTAGTGAAAATTATACAAATCAAATTTATTGAATAGGCTTTTATAAAATTGTACCATTTTTTACACGAAAAACAGTGTAAAATCAGAATTGATTTGATAATTGTATGTCACGTATTGCGCGCTGTACTTATAACGTCAGTCTCTTAAAGCTATTGGAAGTGACAAGTTAAAATTAAAATGAGTGCTATTTATTATAAACGATTCGAAGCATATTTTTTATGTGAACATCCAAAAGGACCAAAGTGGAGTGAAAGAAAAGCTGCAAAATATATTAAAAAGGATGAGTCATTCGTAAGAAGATGGTGTAAAAAATTTAAAGATTTTAAAAACGTTGATGCCTACCACAGAGAGGGAAAAAAAGAGCTACGACAAAGAAGCAAGATCAAGCAATCATAAAGTTATTACAAGAGAACTCCACTATGACACTTCGAACTGCTGAAGAAAAATTGGCTCAAAAAGGTATAAAGGTTTCGAAATTCACAATAAAAGAAAGGCTTGATGAAAGTAAAATCAAATTTCGAAGTACTTGCCAGAAACCACTCCTTTCAAAAACACATACTGAATCTCGACTGCTGTGGGCGTAAGAAAATTTGAATCAGTGTTGGAAAAATGTTGTCTTCACATATGAGTCATCATTTTGGGCATTTGATCAACGGAGACGTGCATGGTCTAAACCAGGTGAACCAGTGGCCATTCGAACTGTAAAACATCCGGTAAAGGTGCATATTTGGGGTTGTTTCAGTATTCTTGGTTTTGGAAAATTGATAATATTTACAGGAAATTTAAATGCAATAAGAATGAAACAAATCTATAAGAAGGGGTTATTGAAATCCACAGATTCATGGTTTAGCCAGAGAAATAGATCCTGGATATTACAAGAGGATAATGATCCCAAACATAAAAGCCAGCTGCACGGTTAAAAATTTTAGGATAATTTTTGATATATTCATATATATAAAGTCGTTTTACACTAAATTTCTAGTAAAAATTATACAAATCAAATTTATTGAATAGGCTTTTATAAAATTGTACCATTTTTTACACGAAAAACAGTGTAAAATCAGAATTGATTTGATAATTGTATGAAATTTTATATAAAAAACAAGTATATTCAATTTCTATATATATAATTTATAAAGTTTATATATAAACTGAGTATATTCAAAATTTTTAGAAATTTCCATTGTTTTTATAACGTTATAAAAAATAGGCTTATATTCTAGTTAGTGTAAAATTTACAACTTCGAACTATAGATTAAACTGTGTACACCATTATGGTGTACATTTTATTCGTATAATGTGTAAAATTGAAACATGTTCTTGCATGTTTGTAACGAATATACAAAAAATCACTAATTAACAGTTATTTGTTTTTTCAAATTTTGTCATTCAATTTGTGATTTTGTTAGTGGAAGGAGCATTTATTAAATAGTGAAATTTGATATAGTAAAAGAAAAATTAAAAACCACATTGGAATACAGAAGAAATTTGTCTAAAACGGATACTCGTTTAATTGAAAACTTTCGATATTATTTTATTTCACCTGAATTGGTAAGATTTCAGAATTTTAAGGATTTATTTTTCACTTATAAGTATATATTTTCTTTTAAGATAACTTTTGACTTTGAACTAAGTTTCGGGAAAACTGATTTTATTTCAAAATGGAACAGTAATTTTAAAAAACATATTTTTTCTGTAGTCAGAAACTCTGGAAAAAAGGTGTTATATACGGAAAGTGAACGTGAAAAAGGTGCTACATATAATACATATTTCTTGTGAATTTGATATAATTATAAAACGTTTACGTTTTTGTCTTGTTTTTCAGACTGGAGCACAAATATTATATCTGTTTTGAATATATTGAGACTTTTACCTCCTGCACCTAACGAAAAGAAAAAATTAAGCATCTTGAACTATGATGCTGAAGTAAAAAATGGAACAGAGATTTTTAAGATTTTAGATATTTATTATTATAAAATTTTTTTGGCTTGTCAAACTTTTGAATTTATTAGCTTTAGTGAAACATATCAACAGTATAGAATAAGAAAAAAAGAAAATAGTAATGTTAGACTAATAAACGAAAAAGAATTATGTGAATACATATATATCACATGGATCAGTTATAAGCAAAAAAACAAATGAAGAATACTTAATTTTAAAATAAAATATTTTTATATAATATGTATTTAATGTGAATAAAAATACAAAAATGAAATAAAGTATGTACATATTTCAAAAAATAACAAATTGTGTTTTATTTTATTTTTTATAAATTTTATATAATTCACTTTATAAAAAAGGTTCATATTTATTAACATAAATATAACTTCTATACACAAAACTGTTTAGATGTACTTTACACATGCTTTATATAAATTTTACACACAACACTGTGTAGATAAATTTTACTTTTGCTGTACATTAATTTCAAACATTACACTCTATAAAAGAGATTGATATTTCTAATCTATAAAATGTATTAAAAATATATATCACACCTATAACATGATGTGTGTAAAATTTACACGACTGATATATAATTTTTGATAAATATCAATTATATAGAAATTATACAAAATAGTAGATGGATTTATATGAATATATTTTTTTTATAAAAATTACCCTAAAATTTTCAACCGTGTATCCATATTTGTAGACTTGGATCGACTGGAAAGCAGCTGTAAAAAAACAATACTCAAAAATTAGAGCGTTCCAAAACAGGACGGGGAATTTGCCCTCTTCGGAAGGACCAAAGCCTCTACAAGATTTAGATAAGGAGTTGATAGACTTGTTTTCTCAAAATCTTGGAGACGGCGATAGTATTACGCCAGAAATTGGTTTAATGCCTTTAACAGTAAGTACAAGTATCAATTATTATTTAGTAGCTAACATCTAACAATATTTTTATTAATTTTCTTTAGCAGGAGAATATTGAACCTGCAGTAGTATTGAGAGAAGAGGCTGGTGATGAGGCAGCATCACTAGCACATGAAGAAAATCCGGCAGAAAAGGAGGAACATATTCCACAAATGTATAAAGAGTAAGTGGTGCCAATTCCTGGTCCTTCTGCATCTGGACCTAGGAGAAATTGCTGCCGAACAAGTGAAAGCTTATACAGTTAACTGCAAATTGCAAAAGCAGAAAATAAATTGCAATTCGAAAAATTAGAAAAAAAAAATTGACAACAAATGATTTGTTAAAAAATGTAACTAATATTTTAGAAAAAATAAATTTAATTTAAGGTTTTAGAAAAAATAAATTAAATTCTCAATTTAAAACACAGCCTTGTTTAAGTTTTATCTATCCATCGCTTTATTTTTCGTATTTTATGATTTTTATTCGGGCGAAAATAATTTTTTTTGTATTCAAAAATATTTTCAGCTAAAGTCTCTTTATATTTAGGTACTTGCAAATTTGAATAGAAATATTGAAGAATATGTACAAAAAATGGGCTTCAAATTTTTTAAGTGTTCTTTTAATTTTTAATCCTACTGTATATAGATAGCTATATATGGAAAACAAAAAAAAAAAAGCACATTCTACCAATTTAAAATTTTTATTATTATGTTATTACAATATGACAATTTGTATCTTATCCTATTTTCACAAACATAATATACAATAATATACTTAAAAGTTTTAATTGGAAATTTATTTGTGATTTATGAAAACTTAATCTTAAAAGTGATTTCTTACAATTGTGTTTCAAATGTTCGTTGCCTCAACTAGTAGAGGACTATAATCATTTTGGATATCCATGTTTTCAGTAACTGATTCATTATTTTCATTATCTTCAAGTAAAGATAAATTATATTTTAAATGAAAATTATGGAGAGTACAACAAGCGTTGATGATAGATGCTGCAAAGACAGGATTGACCAAAAGTCCACGATCATGTGACAAGCAACCAAAGACCTTCCTTAATACTCCATTTAATCTTTCTATACAACTTCTGGCTGAAGCATGATGGTTATTATAATTCTGTTTGTTCCTAAATGGAGTCATTAACCACGATTGTAAAGGATAGCCAGAGTCACCAAGTAACCAGCATTGATTTATACTTTGTCTATGCTGATTTTCTAGAAATGCTTTCACTGCACTCGATTGCCAAATAAACGAATCATGTGTGCCTCCAGCATATCTTCCATAGCAAGATAGTATTTTTGGATTGAAGTCGCAAATAATTTGCACATTCTTCGAAAAATATCCTTTCCTATTCATGTAACAATGCTCAACTTCCATCGATGGCTTCTTAATTTTTACGTGTGTACAGTCTATCGCTCCAATAACACCAGGAAAACCAGTTTTTGTGAAAAAACTAAAAATGAAAAGGTATTCTTGTATTTACATAAATGGTTTGATTTGGTTAGCAAAACAATTTACCTCCTTTTTACTTGATTTTGTGATTCTTCTGTAACTGGAAATTGAATATATTTGTTGGACAGCTTTTTTTCAATAATAAATGTTATTTCATGAATTATTCTGCTCATCATTGTTTTACTCAATGGGCTCAAAAAATCTTGCCCAACATCTCTTAAAAAAGACCCCGTGGCGTAATAATGAAGACAAACACATAAGCGTAAGTGCTTTGGAATATATGTACTTCTTACTGAATTTCGCATATGTGGACTAACTTCATTTAATAAATCTGTAGCTGCCTCCCTACTCAATCGAAATATTTCTACAAATCGTGGTAAATATTTCATAAATCTGTAGATTTATAACCCATATGATTCATGTGCCTTCGATGAGATACCTCATCAAAATTTTTCAAACGCTTATGATACCTTTTGTGACCTGGGTCACCAATTTTCTCATATGTCCCTTAACTCATTACCAAATGTACATGAATCAAATAATATTTCAAGAACTGACTTACCTATGTCGAACGCTGATGTTTGTGCTTTAAATAATTTAAATACTGAAAATTATATCTGTTGGAACTGTGACGCGAAAGGACATTCTTTTAGAGAATGTACGGTGGCCAAAAGAAATTTTATTTGTTATAAATGTGGCCTCAAAGATGTCACAACTCCAGTGTGTAAAAATTGTGTTTCGGAAAACGGAGTGTCAAACGTGATGCACTCCGGGGCACCGCGTTTGATACGTCGTTTCCCGGATCCGAAAACCCCTGCTATAACGAAAAAGACGAGTTAGATTTGCCGGTCGTTGTCGACGGTTCTCATGTGTTGGACCGAGGACCTGATTTACCCCAAGTTTTTCAGGATGGCAGGATCCATGCTTCTGAGCATGATACCCTGTCGCTATATCCGCTTGGTAAGGACCAGAACTCCGGCCCACCACATGATGATAACGTCCTCAACGCTCGTCAAACTCTACTTTCGTCTGAAAATTTACCTGATATGTCTATTAACTTACCTGATTTGTCTTATAATGCAACCATGAGTTTCGAGGATCGTTATTTAGAAAAGTTGCGCAAATATAATGAACGTCAAAATAAAATATTCGGTACGGCTTCGGAAGATATATCGAAACGTATTTTAGAATGTCGTGAACGTTTTAAAAAGCGTGTGCAAATTCGGAAATCGGTGGAAGTTCTGAATAATTTTTGTCATTTTAAAGATTCGCGTCCGTATGCTAAAATTAAAATAAATAACGTTGAATTATATGGTTTAATGGATACAGGGGCTTCAATCAGTTGTTTAGGCAAAAACGCTGATAAAATCTTGAAGCAAATAGGTGTCAAGAGTTCACACTCGGCAGCACCTATTCAAACAGCTGATGGAAGCGCGCAAAAGGTTAAAGGCGTAATAGATGTTGAAGTTGTTAAAACGGTGTTTGTAAGCCACTTCGACTCTATGTCGTACCAACTTTAGCGCAAAATTTGTATCCCGGGATCGATTTTTGGCAAAAGTTTGATTTATTACCAAAATGTATTTCAGAACTTCGTGACGAAAGCGTTAAAGATCCGAAAATGCACGTTTTGACTGTGGAACAACAACGAAAGTTAAATGTGATTAAAGCGAAATTTCACTCGTTCACAGTTCTCGGTTTAGGTAAAACGTCTCTAGAAACTTACTGTATAGATACCGGTGATACACCTCCGATTAAACAACGCCATTATCCTGTTTCGCCCGCGATTCAAAAATTAATGTACGACGAGCTTGATCGCATGCTCGCCATTGGAGTTATCGAAGAATCTTTTAGCGCGTGGAACAATCCTGTTGTTTTGGTAAGGAAGCCCGGAAAGAACCGCTTGTGCTTGGACTCGCGTAAAGTCAATGCTGTGACAAAGAAGGATGCATATCCTTTGCCACACATTGACGGGTTGATCAGCCGCTTGTCCGACACAAAGTTCATAACAGGGATCGATCTGGAAAATGCCTTTTGGCGGAATCCCTCAGAAAAGGAATCTCGCGAAAGGACAGCTTTCACAGTACCTGACCGGTTTCTTTACCAATTCAACGTGATCCCGTTCGGCTTGTGCAATGCTCCCCAGCGAATGTGTAGATGAATGACTTGTTAATTATATCGAAAGATTTCGACACTCGTTTGAAAACGCTTGATAAAGTCGCATCTTGTTTAAAAACGTCGGAGTTAACCATTAACGTCGAAAAGAGTAAGTTTTGTCAAAAAGAAATTAAATATCTTGGCTATATCGTCGGTGATGGTTGTATAAAAACAGACCCCGAAAAGATTTCCGCGATTGTCGATTTTCCAAGTTCGAAAAATCCTAAGCAAGTTCGCCGTTTCTTAGGAATGACCGGTTGGTATCATCGTTTCATTCGTGATTATGCGTCCTTGGCCGCGCCTATCTCTGATTGTTTGAAAAAATCGAAAAATTTCATTTGGTCCGATGAGGCTCAGAACTCTTTTGAAAAGCTTAAGACTTGTATGACGTCCGCGCCCGTGCTAGTAAATCCTGACTTCACGAAAGAGTTCTTTATACAGTACGATGCGTCGAAAGTGGGCGTAGGAGGAGTCCTATTCCAACTTTCGGAGGCGGGTGATGAAAATCCCATCGCATTTGTTTCACAAAAGCTCAAAAGAACTACTCCGTGACAGAACTGGAGTGCTTGGCTGCGGTGTTATGTGTCAAAAAGTTCAGGTCTTACATCGAAGGCTTTCGGTTCACGATTATTACGGATCACGCGAGTTTGAAATGGTTTATGTCTCAGCCAGATTTAAGTGGTCACCTCTCACGTTGGAGCTTGAAATTGCAAGCTTTCGATTTCGCAATAGAGCACCGCAAAGGCTCACAAAATGTGGTTGCTGATTCGTACGAATTTAAATCTGACTAAGGTCGACTTAAATTCAGATACTTAGTTTTCAGTTCAGTTAATATCGTTAATATTGTTCATTTCAAACAATCAAAGTAAGTTGCCGGATTTAAAAATTCACGACGGTAAGGTGTTCAAACGTGTTCGTTTTCGTATTTCGGAATCTTACGAAAATCCTTGGAAACTCTGAGTCCCAAAATCCCTTCGTAAGTCTTTGATCCAAAATGTTCATGAGTCTGAAACAACTTGTCATGGTGGCATTACTGTTACTTACCAATTTCTGTATGATAAATATTACTGGCTTAAAATGATTGTTGATATTCAGAATTTCGTTAATGATTGTGAAGTTTGTAAAGAGAACAAATCCCCTAATTTTCGAAATAGACCTCCTAGATTCATTTCTGAAGGACCGTTCCAACGTCTTTATATTGATTTGCTTGGTCCGTATCCCAGGACTAAAGCAGGAAATTCGCAAATTTTGATCGTTCTTGATCACTTTTCTAAATTCGTGTTTCCTGAACCCCTACGTAAAGCCAATGCCCCTGCTATTGTAACCTTCCTGGAACACGAAGTTTTCTCTATTTTTGGCGTTTGCGATTTTCAAAACTTTTTATCTTCTTATGGTGTCAAACATATTCGCACTGCTTTATACTCACCTCAATTGAATGATTCTGAACTCGTAAATCGGGTAATTTTAGAGGCTGTAAGGTCTTATGTTCACGAAGACCAGGCAAACTGGGACAAGGTCATCCACCGCCTGATTCTCTTAGAACTCGTTATCATAGTGCTATTGAGCGCACACCTTATCAGACGGTATTTGGTTTCCCGATGGTAAGGCATGCCTCGGCATATCGTGTTCTAAGAGAGCTGGATTGTGTAGTGGATGGAGAGGTCGTTGATCTGCCTGAATCTGCCAAGCTTCAGCAGATCCGTGACCAAGTCTCAGTGAACCCGAAGAAAGCTCACGAACGAGCAGAAAGATCTTACAATCTCCGTACCACTACAGTGAAATTTCTACCTGGTCAAGAGGTTTATAGGCGAAATTTTACTCAAAGCGATTTCGCGAAAGGATTTAATTCGAAATTGTCAAAAAATTTATAAAATGTCGAATTTAAGGATGCATTGGTGGAAGTATGTATGAAGTAGAAGATCTCAAAGTATAACACCATTTCTGTTTACCATGTCACCTTTAATTTTCTGTACCTTATTTGGTCGCAACCTTCAATCATTGGCCTATACTGTTTGAATGGTATCATTTTGTTTTTGAATAAACTTTACCAAGTTGTCCTTAATTGGTTCACTTTACCCTTTCAGGTGTAGAAAGTAAACTGATTTGTGAATCAATTTATTTTCAAGATCGCTTTGGTACAATTTTATATTTTTTCTCCTTTTCTTTCCTGAATTGGTCATATATTACTCGGAAGTGACGTTTTCACGTACAGTCATATAAATCATCATCGCGAAATAATATCTTTTTTGATTTTTGGATTTTGGTCGATGTGTGCGGACTTATCTCCCTAATCTTGTGTTCAGCCCGGCTTGCCCACGTGTTCCGGCATTGAGACTCATCTCAGGGTGTGGACGAGCCCCACGTTGTTGTGTTTAGGCAACACCGACCAATCTTCTTTTCGGGTCAAAATTTCCTAGTGGGACAACTTATTTTATTTTATGGATCAATGTCCTTTACGGACTTTACATTATCTTTTCGTTGCCGTGTTCTAACCTTTTCCACTTCGACAGGTTCGTGGAAAAATTTGTTTTGTTGCGAAAGCAGATATGCCTCTTAATTTCATGTCCATATATTTTCGTACGCCGCTGTATTATTACAGACGGTTGTACACATATTTTTTTTAAAAAATGTTTAAATTGGACATTTATTGGAAATTTTAATCAAAATCTTCCAATAAATGAACTGTACATTTTTTTTCCGTTGCCCACGCGCAACATCAAATTTAATCTTGTTTTGTTCAAAAATTGAACAAAGATTTTTACTACATAATCCCATGGATTATTTTAAATCACGCCACTTCGAGAATAATCCTATGCATTTATATAAATACACAAGATTATTCCATATTTTTCTCGAAAATAATCTCTTTCAAGTCTTCTCTATTTTTTTTATCTCACACTATTTGAATATTATATATTTCAGTGTAATTGATAATGTTCAATACACTACAAAATTATTTCCATGTATTAATTGATTAGTTCCCATATAAACTACTATATGAGAAAAATCAATATAAAATACCACGGTAAAAGAAACACTTATAAGGTAATATCAATGGGAACTCTCAGGCGCCATTTAAACGTAAGAAAGATCGTATGGCAGTACAAAAGTATATGGACGATCTGAGAAATGAAATACAAAAATATGTGGAAATTTTACAGTTTATTTTTTAAAATAAGATATCTCAGCATCCTCTGAACCAAAAACTAATGTTTTTGGATTAAAATATTTGTTAAAGTGTTGCTTAAAATCTATCTTGTTCGGTAATTCTGTAAGTGCCAAAGTTTTCAATCACAAGGACAAAATACGCGAAAAACCATTAAGAAGTTCAACATTTTTAACCTAGTTTTCCATTTTATCTCAAAAACTAGAAAAAATAAAAGACTGCAATAGCAACAACACTAAAGGAAACACTCCAGTGAAGATTTCAATATAAAAAAAATAGTTTATGATAGTTTTGGTCTTAATTATGTTTGAATTTATAAATGTATGAAAATTCAACGTTTTTTAGTCTATTTTGCACTTTATCTCGAAAAATAAAAAAATACAAGAAAACTGCAAAAGATAATACTAAAGAAAACACTTTAATAAATCTTTTAGTATAAAGATATTAGTTTATGTCTAAGGGATGCTGAGATACAAATCTTTGAAGTTGAAAATTAAGTTAAATTTGTGTTTGGTCTAGAAAATGTATGGAAAATTTTCGACTCTTTACCTTGTTTTGCATTTTATCCCAGAAAGTACAAATACTAGAAAAAAATCGTAAGGCATAATTCAACAAACTTGGTCAAATAATTACAGTTTTTGGTCCACGGGATGCTGAAATACTTTAAAATTACTAAATTAATTAATTATTCTCTATATGATAAAAATACTTATCACATACATACTCATATTCATAAGTCTTTCTTACGTCACGTTTCTTTTCTCATTCATTCTTTATAATATCTTACTAGTGTTTCTTTTACCATGATAAAATACTATATGATCCATGTACTTGCATTATGACTTATTTACCTAAGTAAATAGCATAATGTAATATAAAATTTCAAGTTCACGCACACCGTGACAACCTCCAAAATTTGTATATCAAGTATATTACTCATCAAACTAATGTACCGAACATTCCAGAATGTATAATGATGATTTGTATACAACGTTGCCGTTCTACTACATATGTAGTAGATTTACTACATTTCTTCAGTTTTTTGGAATTCTGCTACACTACTACACGTAAAATCATGCTTCGAACAATTCTACTACATCTTTTTCTCCGTCACTACATTCTACTACAAGTGTTCTAATTCAGCTATTTCGACAATACTGATGCTGTCAAAAATTTCTTTACTTTTACTTATTTATCTTTCTCTCTTTATCATATTCGTTGTCAATTGTTTGTCAGTCTTCCATATGTAAAAATGTGATAATAGCAATGTGAGTGAATCATTATGGTGAAATTGTATTACTGTTATTGTACTATTTTAAGAATTTTAATTTAATGTAAGATTTTTAATTTAAAATAAACATTAATAGTATGGAAAGGTAAGAAAAATTTGATTATTTTACAAAAGTGGAATTTTTTTCAGATACCAAGTACATATTTATATTGTAGATACTTAATAAGACACAAAACTAAAGACAAAGAAAGTACAAATACAACCCCGAAAACCGTTGCAGTTACGGAGTCAGGGTCAAATCCAGTCCCAGATGAAAGTGAAAACAATGAAAGGTAAGAAAAATTTGATTATTTTACAAAAGTGGAATTTTTTTCAGATACCAAGTACATATTTATATTGTAGATACTTAATAAGACACAAAACTAAAGACAAAGAAAGTACAAATACAACCCCGAAAACCGTTGCAGTTACGGAGTCAGGGTCAAATCCAGTCCCAGATGAAAGTGAAAACAATGAAAGGTAAGAAAAATTTGATTATTTTACAAAAGTGGAATTTTTTTCAGATACCAAGTACATATTTATATTGTAGATACTTAATAAGACACAAAACTAAAGACAAAGAAAGTACAAATACAACCCCAAAAACCGTTGCAGTTACGGAGTCAGGGTCAAATCCAGTCCCAGATGAAAGTGAAAACAATCTACTTAAACAAAATGAAGCCGGTTCTGAAAATTCAAAAACTAGAAAAAAGAAAGCTCATTATGACCAAAAATTTCGCGATGCTTGGATTACAGAATATTATTGGCTTGCCAATGTTGATGGAAAATCTTATTGTAATTTGTGCAAAAAGTCATCAGTCAACAATACATCTCATTTGAGAAGACATGATACAAATTTCAAGAATTTCCACGAATCAAAACGAAATGAGCAAAAAATACCCAGTGTAGTAAATAAAGCACCTAATGAACGTCGTCGAAAGTTAGTAAATAGAGCAATTTTGATGGTTATTATGTATCTTATAGAACATAATTTACCATTTTTGTTGATGGATTCTTTACCAGATCTTTTCAAAAAAATATTTCCAGATTCAGAGATAGCAAAGGAATTTAATTGTGCAAGAACAAAGGCACGAAATATTGCTGTTAACTTACTTGGCCGTGCAGGTTTGAATAAAGTCTCTGAAGAACTGAAAAAATCTTGCTTCTCATTAATTCTTGATGAGACAACAGATGTTAGCACCAAAAAAGCTTTAGTTATCCTGGCACGACAAGTTGAAACAGAATCATTCAATGTTCGGGATAAGTTTTTGGGTTTGGTTGAAATAGAAAAGTCTGATGCTGAAGGTATATTTAAAGTTGTGGTTGAGTATTTACGGAAACTAAATATACCCATTAAAAATCTGATTGGCATTGCTACCGATAACGCAAATGTTATGTGCGGTAAAGTTTCGGGTTTTAAGACAAAAATGCAGAGCATCTTTCCAGATATATTTTTTATAGGCTGTATATGTCATTCCCTGCATCTTTGTGCAAGCAAGGCCTGCTCAAAGCTTCCTGATAATATTGAGAAACTCAGTAGAGATATATATACTTTTTTTTCGCACTGTTCAAAACGCATTAATGATTTTAAAGAATTCCAAATGTTTTTCGAATGTAAGCCACATAAGATATTACGACCATCTCAAACTCGTTGGCTGTCTCTATCAATGGTAGTTGAACGTATATTGGAACAATGGCATGCTCTTCAGCACTTTTTTATTTCCAAACACTTTGAAGAAATGCATGATCATACGCAATCTTTGGCAGAACAATTGGGTAATCCAACTAATAAACTCTATTTTTATTTTCTTGCGTATATTTTGAAAATAATTAATACCATGAATTTAGAATTTAAATCTCAAAACATAGGAATTCACAAAGTTCTGACAATTATAGAAAGCCAGTTCAAAATTATTTTATCAAATTTTTTAAAAGCTGATTATCTTGACACAATAACAAATTTGAAAGACTTACACTTTTCAAGAAATGATATTTATTTACCAGTAGAAGAAATATATACTGGGTATGTAACTGAAGACGAAATTTCAAAACATCATTGTGATGTGAAGACATTTAAATCAAATGTATTGAACTTTTATATAGCGTTGTCAAAGCAAATTATGTTCCGATTTGATTTTAAAAATGAAAAACTTTTCTTACTACAAAATGTATGTCCAGAAAAAACTCAAAAATTGCCTATGAAGTTAATTACTCAAACTATTTCAATCTTTTCAAGTGTAATAAAAAAAAACAACCTAAGTGCAGAAAATATATGCTTTGAGTGGAAACAGTTACAACAGGTGAAAAGTGTAAGCACTGAGCTATCTATTGAGGAATATTAGTATGAAATTTCTAAAATAAATAATGCCTGCGGGGAGCCACTATTTAAAAACTTATGTACATTCGTCTCTTCACTTATGTGTCTTCCTCATAGTAGCGCTGCAGCTGAAAGGGCTTCCTCAAAATTAAATAGAATTAAAAATGATACAACAAATAAATTGAAAATTGAAACGGTAAATTTTCATATGGCAGCATGTGAATTAAGAAAAGAATTAAAATCTTTTGAATGGGAACCATCAGAAAGCCTTCTTAAAGAAATGAATTAAAATAAAAAATACACTCTGACAGTTGTGTTTATTTTTTGTTGTACATAAAGTACTTTTTGTTTGTTTTTTTTTTTAAGTTTTGCTTTTTTTGTTATGTTGAGTTTTATTTTTTCGTTTTTTGTATTTATTTTATACTTAAATTAGTTTTCGTTTATTTTATATTTATTTTATAACTCTGAAGACTGGATTTTTTATTTTTGAAATAAAATTTTACTTTATTAATTGAGAAGTTACATTGTTTGTTAATTCTCTAAGGCCCAGTTTCACAGTGGCAGTTTAAACTTGGTTTAAGGTTTAAACTTAGGTTAAATCCATAATTCGGTTTCACAGTGTTCGTTTAAACTCCAAAGCGAGTTTAATGTTCAGTTTTAGTTAAACGAAAGAATTCCTTCGTTTAAACTTCGTTTAATGGAAATAAAGAAGAATATGTCAAAGAAATTGAAATATAAAATAAATTTCATAATTTTTGATCATAGTAAACTAAAGTATAGTATATAATAAATATTTTTTTTGCTTATAGTACGCTGCAAAAAATAAATTTTAAATTTTTTTTAAGATTTGCACTACGCTTTGAGTTATGGGCTCCTGGTAATATTATCAGATTAATTTAAAAAAAAAATGATATTCATTAAAATATGCAACAAATGTGAATATTTTATTCATTTCATTCACAATAGTCCTTTAAACTCAGTTCAGTTAAACTGACGTTTAAATTACACTGTGAAACTAAATGAGTTTAAACTGAAGGTTAAAACTCAGGCTAAGGTTTAACAAAACTGGAGTTTAAACTGCCACTGTGAAACTGGGCCTAACTTAATAAGTTTTGACAAAAAATTTGGTAATAGAATATAAAATTTAACTGAACTGTTATGAAATATTCTCACAGTTAAGTATAATTTAACTTTTCTGATAGTTAAAATTTGTATTTGATTTTTAAAAAAACAACTTTAATAACGTTATAGAATTGAACCCTCCTAAGTTCGTTTTGAGATATTTATTTAGTTTTTTCTCTCGATTATAAAATTTTAATGTAATTATACTCAATTAATGGATTTTCCTTGATATTTTTAGAAATTCTAAGAAAAAGTACGTCTACTACACACTTGAAGCAAAATGTAGTAGATTCTACTACACTACAATTTTTAAAAACGGCAACGCTGTTTGTATACTCCCTACCCTACATAAGGTAACAATGATGTGATTTTTTTTGCCGCGTACTCACTAATACCAAGAAAAAAAAGAAGAAAAAAAAAATATAAGTATGTGCAAAGAGGATTAGTGAGCACATTGGATATATTAAGCAAAGTTTATCTATATATTAAGTTAGGAAACTGAAAGCATGTTTTCTTATAAATTTTCGACCTTGGTCCCGTTATTCAAATGTCCTTAACGGATTTGCGAAAAATAGATGGTAATAAGGAGTTTGTTTGTAAGAAAAAGATAAAAAATTCAAAAAAAGTGACATCATTTAATGTGGAAATCAAAACATTATTACAGGGTGCAGGTTTAAGGTTTTTAATTAAATCAACTACGTACAACAATTCACTGTTTTTATTGTTTATTTTGTTTTTTTTATTATTATTTATATTTTTCAAAAAAAAAATTTGTATTATTTTCAAAAAAATATATATATTACATATATAAATCACAAATTCACTTTGAAAAAAAATATCCACTAATTTTATCAAAAATATACTGTATCACCTTGTACTATAATTCAAACAAAAACCAAAATACAAATAAATTCGTTTCATCTCGCCTTTAAAAAAGCATTATGGGAAAATATCAAAAATACAATATTTACATTGCATTTGTATGTATTTGTACTAGTCTATTTCTCACATTTCCCTATACTTTACGTGTTTCACGCATACAAAAAAAACCTTTCATCTCGCCTTTAAAATTACATTATGAAAAATATGCATGTACAGTCACGTATTATCATTTTTTTTTTATGACTCATATTGTATTCTCTCGTTCTTATAGGCAAATGGTATAAGATAATGGACATGAACCAAGTAATTAGATCTTTACTACTTCCACTTAATGGATTTTTTTGTTAATGTGTTGTTATCAGTTGTATGTGTATTTGTAAAAAAAGAGTTTCCTAACTTAATATATAGATAAACTTTGATATTAAGGCAGCAAAATTTTGATATCGTCTCTCGTCATTTTCACTTCACTTGAATTCATTCGTGATTGCTTTTTTGATACGCTTCTTCTGTTCTTTTTTTAAATTTTTTTGATTTTTTTGAGTCTAATATATTATGCGAGTTACTTCTGGTCAAACTCTGGTGTGGAATGGAGGTCGATTTTTTTTGGTCTTAATTAATCGAAGTACTGCCGGAAATTTAATGTATTTTTTTTACTTTTGAAGAAAAAAAAAAAAGATTTAAATCTAAAGTGAAAAGTTTTATTCTATCGGAATGAAAAATTTAAATAGGTATATGAATATGAAAAAAAAAAATATATAAATTTTAGTGATTAAATTGACGAAAAATGAAAAAAAAAAATGTGAATGATAGAAAAATCTAATATGGTTTTATTTGTGTTATAAAGTAAAATAGAAAAAACAAGAAAAGAGAACAGAAAAAAAAAATGTGTATTGAAACTTTAAATTGTATTGATAGTATCTGATATTTTTCGTCATATCGTAAATGGAATTAATATTAATCAAGGTTAAATTTGATCTGAATAAGGTACTCAATTAGTTATGTTGTTTTTTTTGCTTTTAAAATGAATCAAAATAATACAAAAAAAAATTGTGAAGGAATCTAAGATGTGTGGTGGTTTTTATTTCTTAAAGTAGGTTAATGAAAAGGAAAATTATTATCGAAATATTGTTCAATTAAGAAAATCAAGTTATAATGATTGAACAAAAAAAAATATAAAAGAAACTCAGTCGAATTGTACTTAATATATCTTAGGGATTTAAATATATATGTATAATATATATAGTCAAATACTATATATATTTAGAAGTTGAAGTTTATTTTTTTTTTTTTTGGTGTATGTTGATGATTTTTTTTTAATCACAAATAATGAGTGAACTATTTTGAAAAAAAAGGAGAGAAAACAATTATGAAGAAGAAAACTATTGAATGAATGATAAACAGAATTTTAAATTGATAAATATCCTGGCAATATAATGAAGAAGAATAAAAGGAATTTGCAACAGTCGCTGACAAATATTTCAACGAGGTTTAGCAACTAATTTGCATGAGGAGCTGTATTTTAATGAATAAGATAAGTAAAGAAAATTTATGTATATTAATGATAAAAAAAGAAAAAGAAAAAAAGAAATTAAATAAATAAATAAATAAGTTTGGTAGGATTCATGATATTATAGATTTATGATAGTTCATTGATGGAAAAATCATTATAAAAATATTGAGCAATACTTTTATTAGGCCCAACTAGGAAGTAGATTAGGCACATTTTATTTCTTTAGATAACTATCCAGATCCAGATTTTGCTAATTTGTTAGTAATAATATAATGAGTTATTTCTGTAAAATGTATTAGAATACATTAAACACAGTTTATGTTGTGTGATGAGTAATTTCCGAAATAAAGACCCCAAAAGAACTGTTACATGAATAAATATATAAATATATGCATATATGATAGATAAAACATATTTTAGAAGTAAAATAATATATTACAATAGAATCTTGCATAACAAATTCAATTCGATCTAATTAGATTAAGTTCACAATATTCTAAAAAGTGCATAGTTAAATATAAATAACCCAAATAAACATATTTTTAATTATAGTAGGTCAATAGAATAGGAAATAATAACGAATTATAAAATAAACATATTTGTAATTATAGTAGGTCAATAGAATAGGAAATAATAACGAATTATAAAATATAATTGTGTAAGCAAAAGTAGCTTGATCAACAAAATATTACTTAATGAAAAGAAAGTAGGGAAAAAATGATCGAAGCATATAAAAAGAATAGAATTGAATAACGAGCGAGAATTGTTGAATAGGCGAGAACTGAAGTGAGTAGAAAAAGATAACGGAAGTGGTGTCGTGACAGTAGAGAATAGATTTAAGTTAATATTAAGAAAGCAGAAGCAGTGCCGTGAAATCTGTATTGTGAATTAATAAATAAAAAGTTAAAAAGATATAAACGTCTTTTAAATTAACCCATAAAAGAGTGCAACCTTAGGCGCAAATTCGGTGAATACACAACAGAACCCACCCAGACTGAAGCAGCTGGAACCATTACCGGCGGGGGTTTATCCGGAAATAAGTTTAGTCCGCTTTCAGGTTCACTTTGAAGCCCTGGATTCGACAGACAGATTTTTTTTCCAAAATTTATTTTTTTTCGTCGTTTTACAACAACTGGAAAAAAATATAACGTTTATTTGAAAAGCAGTCATTTGATCGTCATCGGTAGAAATAGGTATATATAAAATGTTGGTAGATTTAGTGTTAAACGTAAACGCGAGTTTTTTCAGTCAAAATTAAATTGGAACAATGAAAGTAATAAGGAGTTAACAGAAAGTGAAAAAAACTGTATTGATATTGAATTTGCCAAGATGATCGCAACTGACTTCCAACCTTTGTCGATTGTTGAAGACAGAGGATTTATTAAATACTCGAAGGTACTTATCTTTATTACAATCTTCCAAGTCGAAAAACAATTGGAACTCGAATAATACCAGAAATTTACGATTTTGAGTTAAATAAACTCAAATCAATTCTTGGAAATGTGTCTTTTGTTTCCGTCACCACCGATATTTAAACTTCATTTAAAAACACAGCCTTTTTGATTATCACATTTACATTATTCGTTTGAAGGTACAACCATTGGTAAAAAACTATTATATATTTTCAGTATTGAATTACCTTTTCAACAACATATTTTCTTCTCTAAAGGCAAGAACTTTACCTTTTTCTACAGGGTGGGCCAAGTTCGACTGACTGATTTTTGAAGTTTTAAACTTTTATTATAATATTTTTTTTTTAAAATGAAAGTGTAATTTCTTAAATTTTTTTTGATTATATTTGTGAAAAATAATATCATTAAAATGACCTCTATTTTCTTTCTAACAATAATTGCTTTTTTAAAGCATTTGCATTTGTTTCGGGCTTTAAAATTGCTATTTCTGCCCGAATATTTTGCTTAAGCCTTTGAATTGCTTGTGGCTTATTCGTGTAAACCCGTCTTTTTGAGTAGCCCCACAAAAATAAATCAGGAGCCGTCAAATCTGGAGAACAGCGATACCAAGCCAATCTGCATTTTTCGAAATAATTCGGTGACCGAAAAGCTCTCGAAGAATCTCCATTGTCACCCTCGCCATGGTAATAATTCTTGTAAAAATTGAATCTTGCATAGAAACACCTTAAATTCAAGTTTCAAAAACCGTCTTAGCGATGTTCTGGAGATGCCCAATTGAGTAACACGTCAACAATAGGAACATCGTTGACACCTTGTCGTACAGCCTGTGCAGCTTCTCCATTGCGAACAGATCGATAGAAATTTGGTCGTGGTTGATCACTTACTGCACTCCCCTCCTCAAAACGGGTCAGTAATAAGTTTTTAATCATGTTTGCACTGGGTGCTGTTGCAGAATTAAAATAGTTACGGTATTTACTTTGCGTTGTGACAATACATATATCGTCGGGAAAAATAATAAAATTCAATAATTTTGTATGTAGGCATTATGAAATTTTGTGAAATTCTCTATATTCTGCAAAAAAAAAAATTTAAAAAGTTAAAAACTCAAAAGTTACAAATTTTTAAAATCAGTCAGTCGAAGTTGGCCCACCCTGTATATCAGTAAGACTTTTACCACGCGGCATTGTAATAAAAAGTTTTTCTTATTAAACGACCACTTACTACAAACACTGGTTTTAAAATAAAATTTTCATTTGTATAAAGTGGCGTTATAAATATGAAACAGGGAAAAATAACTTTTATAGCCCTTTATTTAACCAGAGAAGATATCGAGTTTTCATAATGTGATAAATGGTTTCTATTTATCACTCTTATCATTTGCTTCGAACATCGTGTTAACCTAAAGTCAATAGTTTCCTAAAAATTTTAAAATTTCAGGTGGCGTTATAATTATGAATCGCACTATATATCCCTATCATCAGTGATTTCTTTGATAAGAGGAATACAACTTGCGGAGAAATATTAAAGACATGTCTTTCAGAATAGGTTGTTGCGACAGCAATTAGCCCCTGTATTTTTTTTAGATATTTTCGTACGCCGCTGTATTCTTACAGACGGCAGTACACATATTTTTTTAAAATGTTTAAAATTGTACATTAATTGAAAATTTTCAATAAAATATTCCAATAAATGAACTGTAGATTCAAGTCCGTTGCACACGCGCAACATAAAATTTAATCTTGTTTTGTTCAAAAATTGAACAAAGATTTTTGTACTAATCACATGGATTATGACAAAATCACGCCAGTTCGAGAATAAAAAAAAAAAAAAAGAAAAACAAAAAGAAAAGATATACATTAGCGTAACACAAGTAAAGAAAGGTATATTTTATTTTATGATAAACTAGTACAAAAAAAAAAAAAACAAAAAAAAAAAATATGAAAAAGTGTACAAATTGAAAGTGAATTTTCTGGTTTCTTCGTTTGTTCATTCTATGACGTATTAAATAGTATTAAAGTAGATATACGTATAGATGCATACGTACTTTTTTTTTTGTGAATTCATTTTATTATTGAGTGTACGGCTAATATTGAAAAAAAAAAAAAAGAATGTTATTAGAATTACTTCTATACAGAAATATTGAATTTGATGCCACTTGTTGTAGTACTTTTAATTTCAAAATTATTATGTTAAAAATGTAATATAACTTAGAATTTGGAGACTTAATCAAATGAAGTGCTAAACAGTTTGGTAATTGACATGGTTGTATATTAAAAGAAAACTCAAAACAAAAGAAAAAAAAATTTTTGGTTGTAATAATAAAGTAGTGTTAAAGTAAAACCAAATGTATATTAAAGAATAATTCTGAATCCCCGGCAACAGCAACACAGGGTGAACTCGTATCATCATGATAATCAACCGCTAGAGAATCTCATATCAACGTTGCAGCCGATTGAAAAAAAAAAAAAAAGGAATGTTTTATTCATACAAGTCTTTATCATCGTTTTTTTGTAATAACATTTTTCTTCATTGTTATTCAGGACTACTAGTCGTACTGTAAGTAAATTGTAATTTTTTTTTGTAACATTAGAAGAAGGTTTATATTTTTTTGCAATAATCATCAATTACGAATTTAGAAAAAAAAATCAAAAAAAAAATATTTATGATTAATACTATATGAGTACAAGTAATTGAATATTTAGAAATGATGCTAAAGTTTGAAAGGAAGAAAATTTTATACGACATATAATCTATCTTATAAAAATTAAAAGATACATAATACTAGTAAATTAATTAAAAAGTGGAAACAAAACTAAATCATTTATAAAAATAAACAGAATTTTTTTTTGCTTTTGTATTTTGTTCATAAACGAAGCATTAATTTTGAAAATTTTAGGGTAGAAATTTAACTTTGTAAAACATATAAGTATTGGCCAATAAATAACTATAAATATATATATATAAATGAAATGAATAGAATTTTTTTATAAAAATGTTTGATAATGCAAAAACAAAAAAAGGAGTAAAAAGAAAGATTGAGATAAAGTAAATTTTTTTTTGTTTGGATATAGTAAAGTATATATAGTGAAAGTAAGCTTACAATAAGATTGTTGCAATTGTAAACCTTAGAGGCAGTGGCCAGTCTATATTCAATATTAGTATGAAGCAAATAAAAGAAAAAGTAAGAAAATGTGTATCAATTGAGATCAAAAATAAAATGAATCAAATTTAAAATGAAATATGGTGTTGTGGTTTGGACTCTCATCGTTGGGTGGAAGGTTGTTTTTCCTTTTGACCCCTGCAGACAAAGTGAGGTTCCCCCTATCGTAGTATTACCCATTAGCTCACACGTTTCTTCACATCCCTTCTGATAAAAGATCCTTTTTTTTTAAATAAAATGGCCTTGTATGAGTCCATGTGGATTTTGCCGGTCCAATTCTTTTTATGTGAAGGTAACGGACCAGCTCCGATACGATGCTTTCAAGAACCCACCCAAGGCTGAAGCAGCTGGAATTTTCGACCGGCTGAAAGCACCCAGGAGATTCAATTTTACCGTCACTTTGAAAATCTGTAATTTCAAAATGAAACAGAAATTTTCCGTTACGTTGATCCATATAATTACATTATATGACCTATTTACCTAAAGTAAATAGCATAATGTAATACCAATCTTCTATGGCACACACACCATGTCAACTTCCATAACCATAATACTCGTATACATTATTCATATAATAATGTATCGAATAATCTGGAATTTGTACATAATGATGATTAATGTATTCGCGCATTGCATATTGTATCATATATATTCACTATGAATTAATTCCGCCGCGCAAACACCAACACCAATGAAACTTTTTTTAAATGTGCATGGTGATTGGTACACGTAATCGGAATGTTTTTTTTCTTCGCTTATGATTGATGAGTGTTCAATTAAGTAAGTCAGAGTCAGGCAAGTCAATAAGTAAAAGTTAGTAAGTCAAGTAAGACAGAGTCTTAGCAATGGCTCCCAGTAGTCACGGAAAGCTTTTTTTAAATTCCTTTGGTAAAAATATAAAGTTAAATTTAAATTGAATATATTCGTGGAATTAAATTTTAATTTTTAAATTAAAGGAAAAAAAGAGAAAAAAAAAGGAAAGTTATAAAATGCTTTAAAAATCATTTAATCGAATTATAGTTATCAAAAAAAAAAAAAAAAAAAAAAAATCATATATAAAATCAAGTTGATTATACCAATGACCATAGAAACTAATAAGACTTGGCTTTAGTACAAATCTATGAAAATAATTTTTTATTCAAAAATTCGTCTCGCATCCCAGTGAGAGCTTTTATTTTTCAAATCTAAAGCTTTGTTAGCTTAGAGCAAAACCATTATAAACTTCATTTGTAATGACGAATACAATAACAAAACTTTGACGTTACATATTTATTTTTTGACAGTATTTTATGACGTCATACATTATTATGATTGCTTTGATCATGTTTTTCCAAATTTCTGTTAAAAATTTTCATTTTTTACAAATGTATAACAAAAATTAATAATGATTACATAGTTGCCGTTATTTATATTTTTGAATTTTTTTTTATTTGATCAAAAATATATATTTGCTTTGAAAAATTTTTCTTTGAAATATAGAATATTTTTTTTTTCATTCATTCAAAAATTAATAATGATTACATTGTTGCCGTTATTTATATTTTTGAATTTTTTTTTATTTGATCAAAAATATATATTTGCTTTGAAAAAATTTTTCTTTGAAATATAGAATTTTTTTTTTTCTATTCTTTTATTATAACCTCTAGATACTATATACATACATATATAAATATATATCTCGCCCATTCTATGCATGAATGCGGACGGGACATTGAAGAACATTTTTTTGAATCTTTCTTCTTTTTTACCTTTATATAGTTCAAATGTATTTCAGTTAAATGTAAAAAATAATGATCCACCCAAAGACCTGTCAAACCGAAAAAGAAGATGTTTTCCAAGAATTCTGGTTTTAATTCTATATGTAGGGCGATAAGTGACTATGACGGACGGGACATGAAATGATACTCGTTTTTACACTCATAAATTCAACAGTATTTTTCTTCGAAGTATATAACTTCACACCTCCTGTTTAATGGTAAATTTTTAGGTGGTAGTCTTTTATTTGATGGTCTCTATTCCTTTTGTTGTATTTATTCCTCAGTAGTTTTCCTCCATCTCTGGTCCAGGTCCTTCATTCTACTTATATGACCTGCCCAATTCCATTTTAATTTTCTTGCAATTTCTATAATATTTTAAAACCCGTTTGTTTTCTGATTGTATTGCTTTTTATTTTTTGTAATTTTTTTAACTTCTAGATAATTTCAATTTCTTTATCTGAGGTGTTTATTCCTAATTTGGAATTTAATAAATAATTTATTAAAATATTTTTTATATCTTCCGATTCTTTTATATTATAATATATTACCATGTTTTTTTGTCTATTGTTCATTTCTAACCTATTAATTATTTTACTATGTATGTACTTAAAAAACATTTTTTTGTTCTCTTATTTCTAAAAAAATGTTCTTCAATGTCCCGTCCGTCATGCATGGAATGAGCCATACAGTGATGTTCCAATAATCCGTATACTCTAAAATCCGAATTTCCAATAGTCCGAACAATTAAAAAATCTCTATTATGTATTCTATAATTCGAATTGAATGTTTTCTATAATCCGAATTGATGTAAAATTAGAGAAACATTGCTTTTTTTTCTTTTTTTTTTTATATTTTCTATATATACCTAACTATTATCTGTCTGGCAATATCCCGTTTTGTGATATTTTTAACTTTGTCTGGTGTAGTATTCCTTACTAGTTACAAGTTTTCCGAAAGGAAAAAAATTAATATAAAAAGAGAGTGAAAATGTAGATTAATAAAAAGCGTGCACAAAACATTAAACATTTTCATCGTTAATGATTTTTTGTTCATTTTTAATATAATTCAATAGTACTCTGTAATCCGAATATTTCACAAATCCGAATGAGGGTGTGCATTCAATTATTCGGATTATTGGAATATCACTTTAGGCTAATTCCATGGAAATGTATACCTCATAAAAATTTTCAAAAGTGAAAAATTCAAAATTTTTATTTCTTGCGTCATTTGGGAGTCTCTAAATGTTTTCAAAATGTAGATTTCAATCTTCAAATTATTCAGGTATCCTAAATAAGGACCAAGTAGCTGATTTATATTTTGAGTGTCGTGGAAAAATATATGAAAAAAGTGATGTGTAGTGTAAGTCACAAATGTTGTGTAGTGTAAGTCACGAAGGAAATATGTAATAAAATACTCAAGAAATGGAAAAATTATTTTATGTTTAATATTTTAGAAAAATTAATCCTTTCCCTACATATTTTTACTTATGTTTCAACACAAAGCTCAAAAACGAAGAAAAAAACTAGATTTGAAAAAGAGACTATGAAATGACTTCCTTTCGTGTAGTGTAAGTCACGTTCGTAACAAAATAAGTGAAATTTCCAAATTCCTTCAATTTGATTTAAAATATATATTTTTTTAAATTCTAGCACTCTTTTGCTTTAATTATGTAAAAACGTGTGGTTTTCGTTTGTCTTTTTCTATTCGAAATATGTAGTTTTAAAAGTAAACGATTGTCAAATGTAGTGTAAGTCACGCGTGGAATTGACCTTTATTCAAAAGAGGTATACAGTATTCATGTGATATTGTGATACTATAATATGAAATTCTAAATAAAAACGTTAACACTGTTAGTTGACGTTTAATTCGTTTGAATATTTTTATTTATTCAAAGTTTAAGTGTAATTTAAAAATAAAATTTACTAAAGTTTTAAACTGTTTTCTGTTAGGAATTTTCTTGCTTTTGTGAAAAAAGTTTATATTATCATAAAAAGAAGTAAAATTTAGTCTGAATGTATCTTTTTTTTCTTATCTTTTGTTTAAACTCATCATCTTCACTTTGATTTTTTCCGTGATTAAATAATCACCTGAAACAGATAAAATGACAGTTCTATGTGAATACCAGAATAGCACAAATAATCGATTTTGTGATATTCACCACTTGTCGATGTTTATCACTTAAATCGAATACGGTAATACCATATACGTAGGATCACATCACATAACAAGTGATACGACTATCAGAATAAGGGTCATAATATAAGAATAGAAAAAAAATACAGTATTAATTAATGCACGGCCTTATCCGGACTATCGATTATCCGGATTACTGGATATGTATTTAACAGTATAAAACATCATTATTTTTGAAAATTATTTATCCATTAATAATGCATATATACAATTTATGTTTAGAATTTTTTAATTAAATGAAAAATTCTGTGATTCGAGACTGAGAATATTCACAAAAACCTTTTTCTTTAAATTGGAAACAATTGTTTTGCACTTCAATGAAGTATGTATCAAATAGTTTTATTCACGAAAAAAAAAAACCAGACAGAATTACGGTACTTCACAACGACCATATTCCACATTCGTAATTTCACTTCACAATAAATATATCTAACAAATATGATCCGGATTATAGAATACTTGAGGGCATTATTTCGGACTACAGAATACTTACGTGTATCCAGAAAATCGAATCGGATTACTGGATAATTCGGATTTTCGAGGTCCGGATTAAAGAGGTCATACTGTAATATTCTATATATCAAAAAAAAATTTTTCAAAGCAAATACATACATATATATATTTTTGATCAAATAAAAAAAAATTCAAAAATATAAATAACGGCAACAATGTAATCATTATTAATTTTTGAATGAATGAAAAAAAAAATATTCTATATTTCAAAGAAAAATTTTTCAAAGCAAATATATATTTTTGATCAAATAAAAAAAAATTCAAAAATATAAATAACGGCAACAATGTAATCATTATTAATTTTTGTTATACATTTGTAAAAAATGAAAATTTTTAACAGAAATTTGGAAAAACATGATCAAAGCAATCATAATAATGTATGACGTCATAAAATACTGTCAAAAAATAAATATGTAACGTCAAAGTTTTGTTATTGTATTCGTCATTACAAATGAAGTTTATAATGGTTTTGCTCTAAGCTAACAAAGCTTTAGATTTGAAAAATAAAAGCTCTCACTGGGATGCGAGACGAATTTTTGAATAAAAAATTATTTTCATAGATTTGTACTAAAGCCAAGTCTTATTAGTTTCTATGGTCATTGATTATACTTATATTGAAAAAGAAAAAAAAAACGTGCAATTTTGTTTTCTAATTATTGATTTTTTTTGTGAGTCATATTTATTCAGTTCATTGTGGAATTAATAAATTATAAAATGCTTAAAATCAGATAGCTGAATTTTGGTTATTAAAGAGAAAAAAAAAAAGAAAAACATGTAGAATTGAATTTAGATTGATTGTAGTATGTATCTGAAAAAAAAGGAGAAAAAAAAAAAAAGGTGCAAATTAAGGTTTTTTTTTATGAACAAAGAAGAAGAAAAAAATAAAAAAACAAAAAAAAAAAAAAAGAGATATCGAAACAAAACAAGCTATGTAATAATTATATATATATGAATTATATTTTTTTTGTGTGTGAAGAATTAATTCAAAGGAAATTCTAAATATGAAAAAAAATACGAAATTAACTGGTAGAAAACTTGTTATAAAATTATAAACGTAAATCTATTTGTGCAATTTGGAAATAATGGAGTCTAGGACAAGAAAATAAATGAAACTTTTTTTTGGTTAAATTTAAATAAGATAAAAAAACAAAAAAAAAAAAACAAAAAAAAAAAAGAGTAGGTACATAAAATATAATTTGTATGAAAATAATACAATGAAAAAAAAAGGAAGAAAGAAAAAAAAATGGAGAAACAAGGAATTTAGTTGTTGATGAGAACCCGACCATGGATCATGAGCAATCCATTCGCCGATGGACATTATCTCAACTAAGGACTAATTTTGTGAGTCATTCTGGTTTATTTTTTTTTATATTTTTTTCAATGTACTTAAACATGATAGGTTTTTTTTTTGTGTAACAGAGATAGAATATAACGAAACAATTACAAAACTAGGAATAATGGTTTAGAAAATTGGAAAATCTGTAAAATTAAAGTTAACTTCCATTTTTGATTTGATAAGAGAATCTATAAATTAATTAAAAGTAAATTGTTCTTTATCCATTTAAATTCATATTTAAGGAGCGCTCCATAATAAGAAAAAAAAAGAAGAAAAAAAAAAAAAGGAAAAAGAATTCAAAATATACATAGGTTGATTTGTTATCAGAATTTGTAAGATCGCAGATACACTGTGAATTTTTTTTTCTCTCATATATTTATTTGAATCATTGTAATGAAGGTAATATATATTAGTCAATAGGAAGATATTTTATTAATAAAGGAATCAGTTTAAATGTAGTAAAGAGGAGTTTTTTTATCTGAATAAAATAATTCCCTTTTTATTGTGCATTGTAGTAAACATATTTGTGGAAAAAGAAGTTATAGACGACGTAAAACATAAATTAAAGAAAATACGGAATTAATTGAATAAAGATGTACTGAAATTAAAATATCAAAGGTGGTGTGAATTTGGAGAATATCGACGATGGGTGAAGATGGTCCTCTCCTTGTTACTTTTTCCCCTATCGATGGAAATTATTCTTTTCTTTGGTCTATCAGTTTTTTTTTCTAGGTGTGAATATCTTTCTATTATGTCCTTGGATTAAGCCGGTCCCTTCTATGTTAATGTAACGGACCCACTTCCGAAATGGTGTATCCAAGAACCCACCTCGGCTGAAGCAGCTGGAAAATCGACCGGCTGGGTACACCAGGAAGCAGTTTCAGTGTTAATTTTCATTTTGGTTTTCATATAAATTTCCGTTACGTAACATATGGCGCCCAACGTAGGCACAGACCATCTTGTGTCTAGTTATTTAGTTTGCCCTTTAGGCACCTTATTTTTTTTTTGTATTTCGTATCCTCGGTAACATGGAGATTTTCTGTTTAGTGGCAACATTGAACAGAAAATCTACCATCCCACGCGTCCTCTCAGATCATCCCCAATAACCCGGTTTAAAAAAAATTTAATTGACATTTTGTTTCGTGCGCGACATTTTCTTTTTATGGTAAAATTCTCGTGTTTCAGTGACGTAAGTCCAGAATTTTGGGTGAAAATCCCGAAATCTCTGTTGCGACGGCACTGAAAAATTTCTTGTAGTTTCAGTATATACAAAAGTAAGTGAAAAATTCGATTACTTTTGTTATTAAATTTTCGTAATTAACTTTGTACAATTTTTTTTCGGTCTGAATTTTTGTGCGATTTTAATAGTATTTGTAATTTTTTCTGGTTAGTTCAACTCTCTTTTGCCTTTTTGATATTTACATTTTAATTTCGGTTCGAAATTTATATGCTGAATGACATATACGATAGTCAGTACGATTTTGCATATGCAAGATCGAGCCTTTGCTCGTTATGTCCATTCAGCATCGCGTTTTGTTATATTCAGATCCTGTAGTTTAAATTTTATACTTCGAAACCTCCGTCGTTTGTCAAAGGTTTTGGGGCATAACCCGAAATGCTGTTTGCACGCGGTAGTGTTTCAAAGTATACGCATGTTTTATAATGAACCATTTTTTTTTGAGAATTTGAAATATTTTGTAATGGCAATCGATGTCGTGCGATTGATCGCTTTGAAGTCGCTCATGTTTTCGGTTTTATTTAATTACATATAAGTGACTCATCAATGCATCAATTTATATGAAATTTAATTCAATTAAAATTTTAAAAACCCCTGTATGCCCAGAATATATTTTGGAAATTCACAATCTGACTTTGAATCTTTTTTTTATTGATAGAGGAAACCTTTGCCTTTGTTCCAGATTTAGCAAGGTGGAAAGTCGTCTATTTTGACGCCTCTTCGCCCTCGTTGAGGTTCTCCAAGCCACAACACCTAAATGATTAAATGATAAATAAAACTAACAAATTTATTTTTGCATGTTTAATTTTTTTTGCATGTATTTTTTGGGTAAAAATATATTGATTTTTTTTGAAATTTGATAAAAAAAAAAAAACATTTTTTTTATTTTTTTTTATAATAAAAATATTTTGATTTTTTTTAAAATTTTTGATATTTTGATTTTTTTTGAGAAAAAAACAAAGATTTTTTTTTCTTTTCTTTTCTTCTTCTTATGAGTGAACGGTATGATAAAAAATTTATTCGCGTCCTCGTTTTGAAGTTTCTATAAATAAAATCGGTTTTTTTTCATATATATTAATACATACATTCATTTTCGTGGTGAATTTTTGAGTTTTTTTCGCTTTTCTTGATTTTTTTTGTTTTTGGGTCTGCGTCGAGGCGTAGATCTTTTAATACCTGAAGGTTTGATCGCTGGTCTCGCGCGGCTGAGTTTCGCGTTGAGCCCCGATTTATAAAAAAATTTTAGAATGTATAGTTTTTATATAAATTCAGTGTTAATAAGAATTTTGATTTTTTTTTGTAAATTAAATTACATTGATTAGATTTTCCAAATAAAAATTTTTTTTTGAGTGACTTACTTAATGTCGGTTCATAATATTCGCGAGTGATTTTGTGTCAAATTCAGTGTGGATTTTACAGATTTTTATTAAAAAGGATAATTGCATTTTTTCAAAATGGACCCCAGTTATCTGGACCAACAGGATTTTGTTTACGAGTGTCAAATTAGGAATATAGATCCTAAACATCCCGACTCTCTCAAAGCCTTGAGTGACCAGTTGATTGCTGAAGCCAATGGAATGGTTCAACGAACAGACAAGATTTTCCATACTCTAAATAAAGAAATTGCTGATCTACGTAGCCAGGCGGAAGGTTTGATAAATAGCCTGACTTCACAGGACATTGCCTCAGACACAGATAAGTCCCTGCGCGTGCAAGCAAAATTGTGGCACCTGCAGCATCGTGTTGATAGAGTGAAAATCAAGAAGCCTAATTACGAGTCTGTTAAAGCCATCGATGACGTCATCAAGCAAGGATTTCAACTGTTAAAACGTGCCACGAGAGCTGATGATGCAGATTTAGGAGCCGTAGGAGGTGACTTAAATTTTGATAACACTCAATCCATCGTGAGGAGTACTCCTGTAGCTTCCTTGGAAAATTTAAGCATCATGGGTGGAAAAGAAGGACCTGCCGTTTTAAGTTCTATTCCTTTTGTAAGACAAAATGTTGTTAATGTTCAAAATAAATCTAAGAATAAACAAACAAAATCTCTGGCTTTTAATATCCCTTTTCCCAGTAAATCTTCTGCAAATATGCACCAACATGACCACGATATCGCTTCGCGATCTCAAAAACGAAATTTTGAAAACCTAAATTTGTTTAATGCAACTCGGCGTGACATTGATAAGTCCAATTTTAGATTAAACACTTCATTGCCAGCCACAACTAATGATTTTTCTCCGGGTGTTTTTGATAAAGCTTATTCTCAAACAACTCAAAATAGTCCAATCTCTTTCAATAATGATTTTAATCGTACGCGACAAGCAGCTTATCCCCAAATTTCTAGTTTGAATCTTCCCCAATCTCGTCCAGAGGTTTTTCTCAATAATACCCATCCAAATTTTCGTACTGAGCCTTCGCCGGCAAATAATATACGTTTTGGCTCCGTGCCACCTTTCTCACAACAACCTCGACGTTTTTATAGGTCCACAAGTCCTCTTAAAAGATGGAACTTGTCCTTTTCAGGTAGCTGTATTGGATTGCCAGTTGAGGAATTCCTTTTCCGTTTAGAATCTCTGGCAGTTGCTGACAAAGTCTCTGAAGATACATTAGCTGCGCATGTGAATAGATTTTTGTCCGATAAAGCTCTGACGTGGTACTGGCTTTTCCGTCGTTCCAATCCGCTTGCAACTTGGCGCGATGTACGACGGGCATTGCTTGACGAATTTCGAAGTCAGACCACCGATTTCGAGATACGCCAAGCAATATTCGCTCGTCATCAAAAGCCCGGCGAATCTTTTAGCGATTTTCGATTGGAGATGCAAGGTTTGGCTTCACGCCTAAGGCATCCAATGAACCAGCAGGAGCTTATCGACATTGTTCGTCGAAATATGAATGCAAGATTGCGTAATGCTTTACTCCTTCATACTGTTAGTTCGCTTGACGAATTACGAGATCTTGCACGTCGCTTTGAGAAGTTGTGGTCGGAAACTGAGATTCGTGCTAGAACACGTAATGTTTCTGAACTTTATAATTCGTACGATTCATGTGTCTTCGATGAGATACCTCATCAAAATTTGTCAAACTCTTACGATACTTCTTGTGACTTAGGTCACCAATTTTCTCACATGTCAATTAATTCGCCGCTAAATGTACATGAATCCAATAATGCTTCTAGAACGGACTTACCTATGTCAAATGTCGATGTTTGTGCTTTGAACAATCTAAATACTGAAAATTATATCTGTTGGAATTGTGACGCGAAAGGACATTCTTTTAGAGAATGTACGGTCGCTAAAAGAAATTTGTTTTGTTATAAATGTGGTCTTAAAGGTGTCACAACTCCTGTATGTAAAAATTGTGTTTCGGAAAACGGAGTGTCAAACGTGATGCACTCCGGGGCACCGCGTTTGATACGTCGTTTCCCGGATCAGAAAACCCCCGCTACGACGAAAAAGACGAGTTAGATTTGTCCGGTGTTGATGATGGTTCTCTTGTGATGGACCGTGAGCCTGATTTGAACCAAGTTTGCCAGGGCGTCTGTAAGTGTGCCACTGATTGTGACACCGTGACAAAAAACCCGCTTGGCGATGATCAGTATCAGGGCCCATCACAGGACGATACCGTCTTCAATGTCAGCCAATCTCTATCCTTGTCTGAGAAATCTGATTTGTCCGAAAATTTACCTGATATGTCTATTAATTTAACTTCTATGTCGATTAAATATTCGGTACGGTTTCGGAAGTTGTATCAAAACGTATTTTAGAATGTCGTGAACGTTTCAAGAAACGTGTACAAATTCGGAAGTCGTTGGAAGTTCTGAATAATTTTTGTCTTTTTAAAGATCCGCGTCCGTACGCTAAAATTAAAATAAATGATGTTAAATTATACGGTTTGATGGATACAGGGGCTTGAATCAGTTGTTTAGGTCGAAATGCTGATGAAATTTTAAAGCAAATAGGTGTCAAGAGTTCACGCTCGGCAGCACCTATTCAAACAGCTGATGGAAGCGCGCAAAAAGTTGAAGGCGTTATAGATGTTGAAGTTGTTTACAACGGTGTTTGTAGAACACTTCAGCTCTATATCGTGCCAACTTTAGCGCAAAATTTGTATCTCGGGATCGATTTTTGGCAAAAGTTTAATTTATTACCAAAGTGTGTTTCAGAACTTCGTGACGAAAGCGTTCAAGATCCGAAAATGCACGTTTTGACCGCGGAACAGCAACGAAAGCTGAATTTAATTAAAGCAAAATTTCCGTCGTTTGCTGTTCTCGGTTTAGGTAAAACGTCTCTTGAAACGCACGTAATTGATACCGGCGATACACCTCCGATTAAACAACGCCATTATCCTGTTTCGCCCGCGATTCTAAAATTAATGTACGACGAGCTTGATCGCATGCTCGACATGGGAGTTATCGAAGAATCTTTGACGCGTAGAACAATCCCGTTGTTTTGGTAAGGAAGCCGGGTAAAAATCGATTGTGTTTGGACTCGCGTAAAGTCAATGCTGTGACAAAGAAGGATGCATATCCTTTGCCACACATTGACGGGTTGATCAGTCGGTTGTCCGACACAAAATATATATCAGGGATCGATTTGAAGGATGCCTTTTGGCAGATTCCCTTATAAAAGGAATCTCGCGAAAGGACAGCCTTTACAGTACCTGGCCGGCCTCTTTACCAATTCACCGTGATGCCGTTCGGTTTGTGCAACGCTCCCCAACGAATGTGTCGATTAATGGACAAAGTCGTACCGTCGGAGTTACGCGATAACGTTTTTGTTTATCTTGATGATTTATTAATAATATCGAAAGATTTTGACACTCATTTAAAAACGCTCGATAAAGTTGCAACTTGTTTAAGAATGTCGGGATTAACCATCAACGTCAAAAAGAGTAAATTCTGCCAAAAGGAAATTAAATATCTTGGCTACATCGTCGGCGATGGTTGTATTAAGACAGACCCTGAAAAGATCTCCGCGATTGTCGATTTTCCAAGTCCGAAAAATCCTAAGCAAGTTCGCCGTTTCTTAGGAATGACCGGTTGGTATCGTCATTTTATTCGCGATTATGCGTCTCTTTCCGCACCTATTTGAAGAAGTCGAAGAATTTTATTTGGTCCAACGAGGCTCAAAACTCTTTTGAAAAGCTCAAGATTTGTATGACTTCCGCGCCCGTGCTAGGAAATCCGGACTTCACGAAGGAGTTCTTCATACAATGCGATGCGTCGAAAGTGGGCGTAGGAGGAGTCCTATTCCAACTTTCGGAGGCGGGTGATGAAAACCCCATCGCATTTGTTTCGCAAAAGCTGAACAAAGCGCAGAAGAACTACTCCGTGACAGAACTGGAGTGCTTGGCCGCGGTGTTGTGCGTCAAAAAGTTTAGAGCTTACGTTGAAGGTTTTAAATTTACGATTATTACGGATCACGCGAGTTTGAAATGGTTGATGTCACAGCCAGATTTAAGTGGTCGTCTCGCCCGTTGGAGCTTGAAATTGCAAGCTTTCGATTTTGCAATACAGCACCGCAAAGGATCACAAAATGCTCGCGCGCGTTTTGTGATGAGATTAGTACGAACTTAAATCTGACTGAAGTCGACTTAAATTCAAAAAGCTTTCGCGATGAAGAATACGTACAATTAATATCGTTCATTTCAAACAATCAGAGTAAGTTGCCGGATTTGAAAATTCGCGACGGTAAAGTGTTCAAACGTGTTCGTTTTCGTACTTCGGAATCTAATGACAATCCTTGGAAACTCTGGGTCCCTAAATCTCTTCGTCATTCTTTGATCCAAAACGTTCATGAATCTGAAACAACTTGTCATGGTGGCATAACTGTTGTATACCGATTTTTGACTGAAAAGTATTATTGGCCAAAAATGATTCTTGATGTTCAAAACTTTGTCAGTACCTGTGAAACTTGTAAGGAGAACAAATCCCCTAATTTTCGAACTAGACCTCCTATGGGATCTAGGTTCATTACTGAAAGAAAAAAGAGAAAAGAGAAAAGAAAAAAAAAAAGAAAAAGAAAAACAAAAAGAAAAGATATACATTAGCGTAACACAAGTAAAGAAAGGTATATTTTATTTTATGATCAACTAGTACAAAAAAAAAAAAAACAAAAAAAAAAAAATTTGAAAAAGTGTGCAAATTGAAAGTGAATTTTCTGGTTTCTTCGTTTGTTCATTCTATGACGTATTAAATAGTATTAAAGTAGATATACGTATAGATGCATACGTACTTTTTTTTTGGTGAATTCATTTTAATATTGAGTGTACGGCTAATATTGAAAAAAAAAAAAAAAAAAGAATGTTATTAGAATTACTTCTATGCAGAAATATTGAATTTGATGCCACTTGTTGTAGTACTTTTAATTTCAAAATTATTATGTTAAAAATGTAATATAACTTAGAATTTGGAGACTTAATCAAATGAAGTGCTAAACAGTTTGGTAATTGACATGGTTGTATATTAAAAGAAAACTCAAAACAAAAGAAAAAAAAAATTTTGGTTGTAATAATAAAGTAAAACCAAATGTATATTAAAGAATAATTCTGAATCCCCGTCAACAGCAACACAGGGTGAACTCGCATCATCATGATAATCAACCGCTATAGAGAATCTCATATCAACGTTGCAGCCGATTGAAAAAAAAGGAATCTTTTATTCATACAAGTCTTTATCATCGTTTTTTTTTGTAATAACATTTTTCTTCATTGTTATTCAGGACTACTAGTCGTACTGTAAGTAAATTGCAATTTTGTTTTTTTTAAAGTTTCATTTTTTTTTGGGAATTATTTTTTTTGTAAGTTTGCAAATAAAACATTTTTTTTGGAAAAAAAAAAGGAGCAAGTGCCTTAATTACCTTAAGATTGGGTTTCGTGTATAATTTATTTATTTTTTTTTTTTGCTATTTAAAAGAAAAATGTTTAAAAAGAAAAAAAAGTGTTTGATAATTTACAAGTGAAAAATAAAAGATAAGGAAAATAGAAAAAAAAAAAGAAATAATCTAAAGTATTTAATATTCCGTAATGATATAAGATTAAATAATATCAATTTTTGAAATTCTTTAATAACTATGATGTACCAAAATTTTCGAGTACAGTTGAATTTTAAGTTTGTTCTAGTTGCATTCATAACTTTACATAAACCCAGTGTAGTAAATGATGATGTTAGATTTGATACAATTTACATTTAAAGTTATTATATGATGTTAATTGAGTAAAAAAAAAAAAAAAATTATGAACGAATATTAATCAATAAAGATGTTAGTGTGAGTAATTTACAATTTGGTGATAATGTAGGATGTAAAAATATTTAGTTGAAATCCTAAAAACAAAAAGAAATTTTTAATGATAATTAGTTTTTTTTTTGAAAAAAAAAAAAAAAAACAAAAAAAAAAAAATCAAACTATGTTAAATTGGATAAATTTCAAATAAAAATAAGAAAAAAAAAAGAAAGAAGAAAGATTTTAATATTATTCAAATAGTTACTTTAATGGATACACGTGTAATAATGACCTAATAATTTCAAGTAAAATTAATTGTAAAAATTTTAAAAAAATTGCTGATAAATTGGAAGGAAAAATATAAAATTTCAAGATTGAGAATACTAAAAGTAAATATAAAAATATTTCACCGGAAAATTTAAATTTAAAATGAAACGAATGAGGAGTCACCGCATCGTTATTACTGCCAACAACAACAGTTATAAGCAGGACATCGGGGAGCTTCTATCAACAACAAAAACAAACACAAAAAAAATTTTATATTGTAAGGTACCATAATTTCAATTATATTATTAATTTTTTTTTATTTCAAGTTAATTACATGGCCATACAGTAGACTAGGGTTAACGTATTGTAACAGATTAGGTTTCTATATATGAATACTAAACTAAGATAGAATTTCTTTTTTTTTTTGAGAATTTGTAATCTAAACAGATGAGTAATTGAAGGGAATAATGTAATGTAATAATTGTATCATGCTGGAAAAAAAAAGAGGATAAATAAATTATATACTTTTACTTTGAGTAAATAAAAATGAAATTTTAAAAGAGAAATAAAACATAAAAAGGTGTTGTGATTGGTGAATGCTACGGGGGTTGAAGATGGTCCTCACCTTATTTTTTTTTTGAGTGCATTATGGATCAAAGGTGTCCCTCTACCAATGAAAAGACGCTTTTCTTGGCTTCATCAAAAGTTTTGTTTACCGTCCCCCTTTCGCGTTATCTTTGAGATTTTCTTTGGATTTTGGTCTTGCCGGTCCTTTTTATGTTGTCGTGACGGACCCGCTTCCGAAATGGTGTATCCAAAGAACCCACCCCGGCTGAAGCAGCTGGAAAATCGACCGGCTGGGTACACCAGGAGGCAGTTCAAGTTGTCATAAATTTCTATTTTTTCATTAAAATAAAAATTTCAGTTTCAGAATGAAACTGAAATTTCCGTTATGCAACATATGGCGCCCAACGACAGGCACCCTTTGATCTAGTGTCTGTAATTAATTTTTTTTTACTTCACCTTTTTAGCTTCCCCGGTAACATAGAGATTTTCTGTTCTATGGCAACATTGAGCCATAGAACAGAAAATCTACCATCCCACGCGTCCTCTCAGATCATCCCCAATAACCCGGTTTAAAAAAAATTTAATTGACATTTTGTTTCGTGCGCGACATTTTCTTTTTATGGTAAAATTCTCGTGTTTCAGTGACGTAAGTCCAGAATTTTGGGTGAAAATCCCGAAATCTCTGTTGCGACGGCACTGAAAAATTTCTTGTAGTTTCAGTATATACAAAAGTAAGTGAAAAATTCGATTACTTTTGTTATTAAATTTTCGTAATTAACTTTGTACAATTTTTTTTCGGTCTGAATTTTTGTGCGATTTTAATAGTATTTGTAATTTTTTCTGGTTAGTTCAACTCTCTTTTGCCTTTTTGATATTTACATTTTAATTTCGGTTCGAAATTTATATGCTGAATGACATATACGATAGTCAGTACGATTTTGCATATGCAAGATCGAGCCTTTGCTCGTTATGTCCATTCAGCATCGCGTTTTGTTATATTCAGATCCTGTAGTTTAAATTTTATACTTCGAAACCTCCGTCGTTTGTCAAAGGTTTTGGGGCATAACCCGAAATGCTGTTTGCACGCGGTAGTGTTTCAAAGTATACGCATGTTTTATAATGAACCATTTTTTTTTGAGAATTTGAAATATTTTGTAATGGCAATCGATGTCGTGCGATTGATCGCTTTGAAGTCGCTCATGTTTTCGGTTTTATTTAATTACATATAAGTGACTCATCAATGCATCAATTTATATGAAATTTAATTCAATTAATATTTTGAAAACCCCCGTGTACATTGGATTTATATATTTCCTATCTGCAATCCGTCTTTTAAATCTTATATTTTTATTGATAGGGGAAACCTTATCTTTTGGTCCATTTTTGGTAGGTGGAAGGTCGTCTATTTTGACGCCTCTTCACCCTCGCTGAGGTTCTTCAAGCCACAACACCTAAATGGTTAAATGATAAATAAAACTAACATTTATTTTTTTTTTGCATATTTTGATTTTTTTGCATGTTTTTGATAAAACAATATTTTGATTTTTATTTTTTTGATAAAAAAATATTTTGATTTTTTTTAAAAGAAAAAAGAGAGAAATTTTGATATTTTGATTTTTTTTTGAGGAAAAAACAACGATTTTTTTTTCTTTTCTTTTCTTCTTCTTGTGAGTGAACGGTATGATAAAAAATTTATTCGCGTCCGCGTTTTGAAGTTTCTGTAAATAAAATCGGTTTTTATATATATATATTAATACATACATTCATTTTCGTGATGAATTTTTGAGTTTTTTTTGCATTTCCTGATTTATTTTTATTTTTGGGTCTGCGTCGAGGCGTAGATCTTTTAGCACCTGAAGGTTTGATCGCTGGTCTCGCGCGGCTGAGTTTCGCGTTGAGCCCCGATTTATAAAAAAATTTTAGAATGTATAGTTTTTATATAAATTCAGTGATAATAAGAATTTTGATTTTTTTTTGTAAATTAAATTACATTGATTAGATTTTCCAAATAAAAATTTTTTTTTGAGTGACTTACTTAATGTCGGTTCATAATATTCGCGAGTGATTTTGTGTCAAATTCAGTGTGGATTTTACAGATTTTTATTAAAAAGGATAATTGCATTTTTTCAAAATGGACCCCAGTTATCTGGACCAACAGGATTTTGTTTACGAGTGTCAAATTAGGAATATAGATCCTAAACATCCCGACTCTCTCAAAGCCTTGAGTGACCAGTTGATTGCTGAAGCCAATGGAATGGTTCAACGAACAGACAAGATTTTCCATACTCTAAATAAAGAAATTGCTGATCTACGTAGCCAGGCGGAAGGTTTGATAAATAGCCTGACTTCACAGGACATTGCCTCAGACACAGATAAGTCCCTGCGCGTGCAAGCAAAATTGTGGCACCTGCAGCATCGTGTTGATAGAGTGAAAATCAAGAAGCCTAATTACGAGTCTGTTAAAGCCATCGATGACGTCATCAAGCAAGGATTTCAACTGTTAAAACGTGCCACGAGAGCTGATGATGCAGATTTAGGAGCCGTAGGAGGTGACTTAAATTTTGATAACACTCAATCCATCGTGAGGAGTACTCCTGTAGCTTCCTTGGAAAATTTAAGCATCATGGGTGGAAAAGAAGGACCTGCCGTTTTAAGTTCTATTCCTTTTGTAAGACAAAATGTTGTTAATGTTCAAAATAAATCTAAGAATAAACAAACAAAATCTCTGGCTTTTAATATCCCTTTTCCCAGTAAATCTTCTGCAAATATGCACCAACATGACCACGATATCGCTTCGCGATCTCAAAAACGAAATTTTGAAAACCTAAATTTGTTTAATGCAACTCGGCGTGACATTGATAAGTCCAATTTTAGATTAAACACTTCATTGCCAGCCACAACTAATGATTTTTCTCCGGGTGTTTTTGATAAAGCTTATTCTCAAACAACTCAAAATAGTCCAATCTCTTTCAATAATGATTTTAATCGTACGCGACAAGCAGCTTATCCCCAAATTTCTAGTTTGAATCTTCCCCAATCTCGTCCAGAGGTTTTTCTCAATAATACCCATCCAAATTTTCGTACTGAGCCTTCGCCGGCAAATAATATACGTTTTGGCTCCGTGCCACCTTTCTCACAACAAGGTCACCAATTTTCTCACATGTCAATTAATTCGCCGCTAAATGTACATGAATCCAATAATGCTTCTAGAACGGACTTACCTATGTCAAATGTCGATGTTTGTGCTTTGAACAATCTAAATACTGAAAATTATATCTGTTGGAATTGTGACGCGAAAGGACATTCTTTTAGAGAATGTACGGTCGCTAAAAGAAATTTGTTTTGTTATAAATGTGGTCTTAAAGGTGTCACAACTCCTGTATGTAAAAATTGTGTTTCGGAAAACGGAGTGTCAAACGTGATGCACTCCGGGGCACCGCGTTTGATACGTCGTTTCCCGGATCAGAAAACCCCCGCTACGACGAAAAAGACGAGTTAGATTTGTCCGGTGTTGATGATGGTTCTCTTGTGATGGACCGTGAGCCTGATTTGAACCAAGTTTCCCAGGGCGTCTGTAAGTGTGCCACTGATTGTGACACCGTGACAAAAAACCCGCTTGGCGATGATCAGTATCAGGGCCCATCACAGGACGATACCGTCTTCAATGTCAGCCAATCTCTATCCTTGTCTGAGAAATCTGATTTGTCCGAAAATTTACCTGATATGTCTATTAATTTAACTTCTATGTCGATTAAATATTCGGTACGGTTTCGGAAGTTGTATCAAAACGTATTTTAGAATGTCGTGAACGTTTCAAGAAACGTGTACAAATTCGGAAGTCGTTGGAAGTTCTGAATAATTTTTGTCTTTTTAAAGATCCGCGTCCGTACGCTAAAATTAAAATAAATGATGTTAAATTATACGGTTTGATGGATACAGGGGCTTCAATCAGTTGTTTAGGTCGAAATGCTGATGAAATTTTAAAGCAAATAGGTGTCAAGAGTTCACGCTCGGCAGCACCTATTCAAACAGCTGATGGAAGCGCGCAAAAAGTTGAAGGCGTTATAGATGTTGAAGTTGTTTACAACGGTGTTTGTAGAACACTTCAGCTCTATATCGTGCCAACTTTAGCGCAAAATTTGTATCTCGGGATCGATTTTTGGCAAAAGTTTAATTTATTACCAAAGTGTGTTTCAGAACTTCGTGACGAAAGCGTTCAAGATCCGAAAATGCACGTTTTGACCGCGGAACAGCAACGAAAGCTGAATTTAATTAAAGCAAAATTTCCGTCGTTTGCTGTTCTCGGTTTAGGTAAAACGTCTCTTGAAACGCACGTAATTGATACCGGCGATACACCTCCGATTAAACAACGCCATTATCCTGTTTCGCCCGCGATTCTAAAATTAATGTACGACGAGCTTGATCGCATGCTCGACATGGGAGTTATCGAAGAATCTTTGACGCGTAGAACAATCCCGTTGTTTTGGTAAGGAAGCCGGGTAAAAATCGATTGTGTTTGGACTCGCGTAAAGTCAATGCTGTGACAAAGAAGGATGCATATCCTTTGCCACACATTGACGGGTTGATCAGTCGGTTGTCCGACACAAAATATATATCAGGGATCGATTTGAAGGATGCCTTTTGGCAGATTCCCTTATAAAAGGAATCTCGCGAAAGGACAGCCTTTACAGTACCTGGCCGGCCTCTTTACCAATTCACCGTGATGCCGTTCGGTTTGTGCAACGCTCCCCAACGAATGTGTCGATTAATGGACAAAGTCGTACCGTCGGAGTTACGCGATAACGTTTTTGTTTATCTTGATGATTTATTAATAATATCGAAAGATTTTGACACTCATTTAAAAACGCTCGATAAAGTTGCAACTTGTTTAAGAATGTCGGGATTAACCATCAACGTCAAAAAGAGTAAATTCTGCCAAAAGGAAATTAAATATCTTGGCTACATCGTCGGCGATGGTTGTATTAAGACAGACCCTGAAAAGATCTCCGCGATTGTCGATTTTCCAAGTCCGAAAAATCCTAAGCAAGTTCGCCGTTTCTTAGGAATGACCGGTTGGTATCGTCATTTTATTCGCGATTATGCGTCTCTTTCCGCACCTATTTGAAGAAGTCGAAGAATTTTATTTGGTCCAACGAGGCTCAAAACTCTTTTGAAAAGCTCAAGATTTGTATGACTTCCGCGCCCGTGCTAGGAAATCCGGACTTCACGAAGGAGTTCTTCATACAATGCGATGCGTCGAAAGTGGGCGTAGGAGGAGTCCTATTCCAACTTTCGGAGGCGGGTGATGAAAACCCCATCGCATTTGTTTCGCAAAAGCTGAACAAAGCGCAGAAGAACTACTCCGTGACAGAACTGGAGTGCTTGGCCGCGGTGTTGTGCGTCAAAAAGTTTAGAGCTTACGTTGAAGGTTTTAAATTTACGATTATTACGGATCACGCGAGTTTGAAATGGTTGATGTCACAGCCAGATTTAAGTGGTCGTCTCGCCCGTTGGAGCTTGAAATTGCAAGCCTTCGATTTTGCAATACAGCACCGCAAAGGATCACAAAATGTGGTTGCTGATTCGCTCTCGCGCGCGTTTTGTGATGAGATTAGTACGAACTTAAATCTGACTGAAGTCGACTTAAATTCAAAAAGCTTTCGCGATGAAGAATACGTACAATTAATATCGTTCATTTCAAACAATCAGAGTAAGTTGCCGGATTTGAAAATTCGCGACGGTAAAGTGTTCAAACGTGTTCGTTTTCGTACTTCGGAATCTAATGACAATCCTTGGAAACTCTGGGTCCCTAAATCTCTTCGTCATTCTTTGATCCAAAACGTTCATGAATCTGAAACAACTTGTCATGGTGGCATAACTGTTGTATACCGATTTTTGACTGAAAAGTATTATTGGCCAAAAATGATTCTTGATGTTCAAAACTTTGTCAGTAAGTACCTGTGAAACTTGTAAGGAGAACAAATCCCCTAATTTTCGAACTAGACCTCCTATGGGATCTAGGTTCATTACTGAAAGACCATTTCAACGTCTTTATATTGATTTGCTTGGTCCATATCCCAGGACTAAAGCAGGAAATTCGCAAATTTTGATCGTTTTAGATCACTTTTCTAAATTCGTGTTCCTTAAACCCCTCCGTAAAGCCAATGCCCTTGCTATTGTGACATTCCTGGAACACGAAATCTTCTCTATTTTTGGCGTTTCCGAATTTCTCCATAGTGACAACGGTAAACAATTTGTTTCGAAAGATTTTCAAAACTTTTTATCTTCTTATGGTGTCCAACATATTCGCACTGCTTTATACTCACCCCAATCAAATGCACCTGAACGCGTAAATCGGGTCATTTTAGAGGCTGTAAGGTCTTATGTTCAAGAAGACCAGGCAAACTGGGACAAGGCCATCCACCGCATAGCTGGTTCTCTTAGAACTCGATACCACAGTGCTATTGAGCGCACACCTTACCAGACGGTATTTGGTTTCCCTATGGTAAGGCATGCCTCGGCATATCGTGTTCTGAGAGAGCTGGACTGTGTGATGGATGGAGAGGTCGTAGATCTGCCTGAATCTGCCAAGCTTCAGCAGATCCGTGACCAAGTCTCAGTTAACCTGAGAAAGGCTCACGAACGAGCAGAAAGGTCTTACAACCTCCGGACCACCACAGTAAAATTTCGACCTGGTCAAGAGGTTTATAGGCGAAATTTCACTCAAAGCGATTTCGCGAAAGGTTTTAATTCGAAATTGTCAAAAAAATTTATTAAATGTCGAATTAAAAGATGCATTGGTGGAAGTATGTATGAAGTAGAGGACCTACAAGGTAAATATGTAGGGACTTTTCATGCGAAAGACCTCAAAGTCTAACACCATTTTTGGTTTACCATGTCACCTTTAACTGTCCGTACCTTACTTCATCTAAATCTTATAATCACTGGTCTATACTGTTTTTATTATATCATTTTGTTCGTAAATAAACTTTACCAGGTTCACCCTAATTAGTTCACTTTACCCTCCTAGGTGAAGAAAATGTAATGATTTATAAATCAATTTGTTTCCAAGATCTTTTTTTGGTCCAATTTTAATATTCTCTCCTGGATTTGTCATATAATACACGGTTGTGACATTTTTATGTACGAGTATATAAGTCATCATCGCGAAATGGAATTTTTTTGATTTTGGATTTTGGTAACGAGTGTGTGGACTTAGTTCCTAATCCTTTTTGTTCAGCCCGGCTTGCCCACGTGTTCCGGCATTGAGACTCATCTCAGGGTGTGGACGAGCCCCACGTTGTTGTGTTAAAACAACACGGACCAATCTTCTTTTCTGGTCAAAATTTCCCAGTGGGACTTTATTTTTTTTTGAATCAATGTCCTTTACGGACTTAACATTATCTTTTCGCTGCCGTGTTCCAACCTTTTCCACTTCGACAGGTTCGTGGAAAAGTTTGTGTTGTTGCGACAGCATTTTTTTTAGATATTTTCGTACGCCGCTGTATTTTTACAGACGGCAGTACACATATTTTTTTTAAATGTTTAAAATTGTACATTTATTGGAAATTTTCAATAAAATATTCCAATAAATGAACTGTAGATTCAAGTCCGTTGCACACGAGCAACATAAAATTTAATCTTGTTTTGTTCAAAAATTGAACAAAGATTTTTGTACTAATCACATGGATTATGACAAAATCACGCCACTTCGAGAATAATCCCATATATTTAATACAAATATATGAGATTATTCCATATTTTTCGCGAAATTAATCTCGTTCAAATTTTCTATACTTTTCTCTATTTATTTCCCCAACGCTAAAATATTATGAACTTCAGTGTATTTGTCAATATACAAATACACTATATAAATTCTTCACACAACATTTGATTTATTCTTATATAAATCAATGTGTATGAATAATCAATAATACCATGTGATCCATATAATTACATTATATGACCTATTTACCTAAAGTAAATAGCATAATGTAATACCAATCTTCTATGGCACACACACCATGTCAACTTCCATAATCATAATACTCGTATACATTATTCATATAATAATGTATCGAATAATCTGGAATTTGTATATATAATGATGATTGATGTACTCGCGCATTGTATCATATATTAACGATGAATTAATTCCGCCGCGCAAATACCAACACCAATTAAAATGTGCATGGTGATTGGTACACGTAATTGGCATGTGATGCCGCTAATCTTTTTTGTATTAGGTGCTCTCTTCTTTTTCCTCTTGGAATGGAAGTGATTCACTTTGGTGGTTCTTGGGATTATTCTCTTCAGTCATTGTGGTTTTGATTTTTAAACTGCACACTGCACAGACAAAATTATTTCCGTCGCCGTTAACGGCGACTATTAATAGTTTTTTGTTGTTTCAAATAATTCTTTTGATGGGTAGAAAAAAAAATAAAAAAAAAACAGAAAAAAGGAATTTTTTTTAAAAAAAAAAAAAGGGTAAATTTGATATTACTTTAATTTTTGGAAAAAAAAAGTTTGAAATCTAAGTATCGGAGTTTTAATATTCGATTCAAAAAGTTAAAAGTGTAATCTCATAAAGTATAATGAAAAGAAAAGAAAAGAAAAAAAAAAAGAAAAACAAAAAGAAAAGATATATGTACATTAGCGTAACACAAGTAAAGAAAGGTATATTTTATTTTATGATAAACTAGTACAAAAAAAAAAAAAATCAAAAAAAAAAAAAATATGAAAAAGTGTGCAAATTGAAAGTGAATTTTCTTCGTTTGTTCATTCTATGACGTATTAAATAGTATTAAAGTAGATATACGTATAGATGCATACGTACTTTTTTTTTGGTGAATTCATTTTATTATTGAGTGTACGGCTAATATTGAAAAAAAAAAAAAAGAATGTTATTAGAATTACTTCTATACAGAAATATTGAATTTGATGCCACTTGTTGTAGTACTTTTAATTTCAAAATTATTATGTTAAAAATGTAATATAACTTAGAATTTGGAGACTTAATCAAATGAAGTGCTAAACAGTTTGGTAATTGACATGGTTGTATATTAAAAGAAAACTCAAAACAAAAGAAAAAAAAATTTTTGGTTGTAATAATAAAGTAGTGTTAAAGTAAAACCAAATGTATATTAAAGAATAATTCTGAATCCCCGGCAACAGCAACACAGGGTGAACTCGTATCATCATGATAATCAACCGCTAGAGAATCTCATATCAACGTTGCAGCCGATTGAAAAAAAAAAAAAGGAATGTTTTATTCATACAAGTCTTTATCATCGTTTTTTTGTAATAACATTTTTCTTCATTGTTATTCAGGACTACTAGTCGTACTGTAAGTAAATTGTAATTTTTTTTTGTAACATTAGAAGAAGGTTTATATTTTTTTGCAATAATCATCAATTACGAATTTAGAAAAAAAAATCAAAAAAAAAATATTTATGATTAATACTATATGAGTACAAGTAATTGAATATTTAGAAATGATGCTAAAGTTTGAAAGGAAGAAAATTTTATACGACATATAATCTATCTTATAAAAATTAAAAGATACATAATACTAGTAAATTAATTAAAAAGTGGAAACAAAACTAAATCATTTATAAAAATAAACAGAATTTTTTTTTGCTTTTGTATTTTGTTCATAAACGAAGCATTAATTTTGAAAATTTTAGGGTAGAAATTTAACTTTGTAAAACATATAAGTATTGGCCAATAAATAACTATAAATATATATATATAAATGAAATGAATAGAATTTTTTTATAAAAATGTTTGATAATGCAAAAACAAAAAAAGGAGTAAAAAGAAAGATTGAGATAAAGTAAATTTTTTTTTGTTTGGATATAGTAAAGTATATATAGTGAAAGTAAGCTTACAATAAGATTGTTGCAATTGTAAACCTTAGAGGCAGTGGCCAGTCTATATTCAATATTAGTATGAAGCAAATAAAAGAAAAAGTAAGAAAATGTGTATCAATTGAGATCAAAAATAAAATGAATCAAATTTAAAATGAAATATGGTGTTGTGGTTTGGACTCTCATCGTTGGGTGGAAGGTTGTTTTTCCTTTTGACCCCTGCAGACAAAGTGAGGTTCCCCCTATCGTAGTATTACCCATTAGCTCACACGTTTCTTCACATCCCTTCTGATAAAAGATCCTTTTTTTTAAATAAAATGGCCTTGTATGAGTCCATGTGGATTTTGCCGGTCCAATTCTTTTTATGTGAAGGTAACGGACCAGCTCCGATACGGTGCTTTCAAGAACCCACCCAAGGCTGAAGCAGCTGGAATTTTCGACCGGCTGAAAGCACCCAGGAGATTCAATTTTACCGTCACTTTGAAAATCTGTAATTTCAAAATGAAACAGAAATTTTCCGTTACGTTACAAGGTCAATAAGAGACTTCGCTTATTAGAGACAAATTAAGTGTGTACAAAAGTAACATTTATAGATCATCGTTTCAAAAAAGCTGCACTTGGTATCGAAGCAAATAGTCACTAGCTAAATCACAACCGCATGAAATTGAAAAGACAATAATTTATTCGAATGAAATCGATAAAGAATTAGATGATTAAACTTCCTCATACATTTATAACTTTCTTGATAACAAGATGCAAAAACAACCAAGTAGCAATCTTGTTTAGGTTCCAAAACAATAAAGTCCATTGAAGTTTTGGGAAAGTCACAAAAATATTTTGCTTAATTTATACGGAATTTATATAAAACATCAGAAAGGCTGTTTTCTCAAGCAGGCCAAGCGGTATCGAACAGTCGATGAATAAACTTTAAGTAGCAATTTGCAATAACTGTTTACTGCAATCTGCAAATAGTTTATTTAATTCTATTTTTTATTTTGTTTTGGATTAATTCTTTTGTTATAGATTGTTTATTTAAGTATGCCGTATGTACAGGGTTGGAAAATGATATAGTTCAAATGACCGCCGTGGCTTCGCTGGACGGCGCGTATACGAGAGGTCCAATTTTCGACATGAATTGGCCTCGATTTGATTGATGGCGTTGGTTGTGTTGATTTTTAAGACATCAATCATCTGCGCCTTATTCGCATAGACTAGTGACTTAACGTAGCCCTACATAAAAAAGTCTAATGACGTTAAATCACACGATCTCGGTAGCTAGTTGACGTCGCCGAAACGCGCGATTACCATGTCCTCGAAATTTTCCTGCAGAAGACGCTGCCTATGGTCGTTTATCTTCAGTTTCTGGGTCAATTGAATTTTGTACGGGTGCAGGCTTAAGTCCCGACGCAAAATTTGCCAAGTTGAGGTCTGTGAAAGGCTAAGTTCTTGGGCGTGAGAAGGAATTGAGAGCCTTGGGTTATCCTTGAACACTCTTGTGCACTGCAGCTGTGGACTTCACTTTTGACGACGTACAGGTATTGTTTGATTGTGTGTTGAACCAGTTGATTCGAATTTGTCCACCAAACGAGAAACAAATAATCGACTCAACAGGACGATTGCGTAAAAACCACGTAGCTCACGGAACGTAGCTCGAACTGAGCACTTATTTTAATAGTAAAATTTAATGACTTACACGCGTTGCTCAACTTTGTAAATTTCCATGATAATTTGGCAAGTATTATTTACTATAACCTCCAAATTTGAAAGCTGTAGCTCAACCAACATGGCCGATATACACTCTCAAAGTTCAAGCTTCCTACTGAAAAACCCAGTATATATTTTTAAAAAAAATAAAAAATTTTTTTTTTCAAAACGAACTCGTGGATACAAATTTTAACTTTAATTATTTAACTTAAATCATATGTTAATATTAATACCCATACATGGACAAATTGATTTTGTTAATCTATAATACTTATTTAGATCTCAAATATGAATATACATACTTATTTAATATATTCGATAAACTATTCGTTAATCGTTTATTCTGATATTTTAAAAATTCATTATTAGTTTATTCGATTGTCTAAAATATCCGATAATTCCCATTTCGTTTCACACGTATGCCATTTGGACATCGTAATGCCTCAGTCCCCAGCAGCCTTCTAAAGGTTGATGGACAAGTTAAAAGCAGGCAGAAGTCGATGATTTCGTCGATGAAAATTTGTCGCGGTATTATTGAACACTATCGACAACCTGTATTTGTAATGTCATATAAATATCAGAAGATTCAGAAAATGTATCATCAATAAGTGTTATAATTGTTATATTGTGATTCATTTTATAGTTTGACAGCTGTGATTTTCAAATGTTTTTTTCTTATTCGTGTGTATATATTGCATTTGGTGTATATTTATTAATGAAAACATTAAATTATGCATAAAATGTTTAAAACTAAAAAAAAAAAAAACTAATTAAATAAAAATCACCTCGCCTTAAATGAGTCGATTGGCGATAATATTGCCATACGCGATAGGGCCCAATTTAATTAGTGTTTTATTTTTTTAATTAATTGTGCTAACTTATACCAAATGAATTGCGTTAAGAATTTATCTGGTAGAATGCTCGATCTGGTTTACATCTCTGACTTTTCTAACTTCAAGAAAAATCAGAAACATAGTAAAAGAAGTATTAAATAATCCTTAATCTAGTACTGTAAAAATCGCAGAGAACATTTCAACAACAACAGGAAAAAATGTTAGTGCTAGTACAGTACGCAGAGCTTCAAATAAAAATAGATTACATGGCAGAGTACCTAGGAAAAAATCGTTTATTTCAAAAATAAATAAGAAATAACGATTAAGTTTTTTGTTATAAAGTGCGAAAAATATGAAAATTATTTTCAGCGATGAAAGCAAAAAATTTGAAATTTTCAGTAATCAGAAGAATAAAACAGTGGAGAAAAAACAGAATTTCAGCCTCAGAATATTTCTGCTACATTTGAGCATGGTGGTGGTTCAGTGATAGTGTGGGGTTGTATGGTGGCTGCAGGTGTTGGATATCTTATATTTATTGATTCAACAATGAATAAAAAAGATTATCTAAATATTCTTAGGAATAATTAAAGACCAAGTGTGTAGAAGTTGGAACTGCCTAGGACATGGATTTTTCAACAAGATAATTATCTTAAGCACAAGTCCTATTTTGTAAGAGAAATTATTATTTAACGCATTGTAGATGTGATATATATATTATATTATATACTATTATTATATTGATTCAATTTTCTTTTATACTTGTTAAAAACAGTTAATTACTATGTAAAAAAAAACGATTTCTAGAAACTGATTTGTGTCAGCTAAAATGTTGAAAAACGTGGTTCAATTTGATTAGTGCGGTCTGAGTGATAAGACTTAAATAAAATTCGTATAATTAAATGTGAATTTTTGATCTTTTATTTAAAATCTTCAAATTATTTGCCCTATATTTTCTCAGAAGTGGGATTACTAATAAAAAGTTTTAAAACAAATTTAAATTGTGGTAAAATTTAATAGAAAAAAAGGGTTCTGCTATGGCAAGTGAAAATAAGGAACCTGGAAAAAATTCATGGATACATCTCCTAATTCAGTGTTGAAGGATGTCTTAATAAAACGTGGGCTTTCCACTTCAGGAAACAAAGCAGCCTTGAAATTGAGGATCCAGGAAGCCGTGAAGGATTATACAGATGATGATCTCCTACAATTAATTCCAGATGACTTGAAAGCAAGCGGAAATAGTGATAATGTTGACCAGGGCAAAGAGGTGAGTGACAATAGTGAAGATTTAGATGATGAAATCGAAAATTTGAAAAAAATAGTACAGAAAAAAGAAGAAATATTAAAATTACGGGAAAAATTGAAAGAATTAGATTTAGAGGAAGAAAAAGATAACTTTAAAACATGTGGCTATAGTTTTAAAGATATTGAAGTTGCTATACCGAGTTTTAGTGGAGATGATACATAACCTATCTCACGTTGGATAAATCAATTCGAAGAATCGGAACGTGCATTAAATTTAAAATTCATTTATAGTAAAAGTTTATTAACCGTAACAGCTAGGTTATTAATGGGGGCGTTTACTGTTACAACGTGGTATGAGGTATGATGTGGAAAACACGTTGTTATCAGAATTTGCACAATCAGTTTTTGAAGCCGAAATACACAATGAATTAAGACAAAAAAAGAAAAAACGTGAAGAATCTATACAGCAGTATTTATTATACATGCAAGAAAAAGCATCGCTAGCCAACACTAGGGAAAAAGATTTAATAGGTATATTACATAGTGAGGGGAATACCTGATAATAAAATCAATACAACAATTTTATATAGCACTAAAAATATAAAAGAATTAAAAGAAGCATTGCATATATATGAACAAATTAAAAAGAATACTTGTGATTATTCTAATTACACATCAGACTCTTATCGAAATCAAAATAAAATCAGACCTTATCACTCTCAATTATATAAGAACCTGATATTCAATTTAAACAAAGACCGAATGAAACAAATTTTTCCAATAAGAATTACACACAAAAGAAAGATGTTATTTGCTACAAATGTAAAAAGCCGGGCCACATTTCCACTCCCTGTAATGAGAAAAATATAGTGAATGTAATATTAAATAATAATATGTAAAATGAAGAAACTTGTATAAGATTGAATCAATAGTAGTACTCACAATGTGTGGAAGTTGATCGAAACTGTAGAAATAGTAGAAGAATGGAAAAAATCGAAAAAGAAACTTCCACCTCGAAATTATTTTATATGATTTTGACACTTTTCCATTCTTCTACGATTTCCATTGGTTACACCATGTTTTTAATCGAAAAATCGAAAAATAGAAAAAAGTCAGCTGATCTGCATTATAGCAAATGTCAATTCGTGTATGTTACTTGACAGATTGCTGACAGTTTCAGATTTTTCGATTTTTTCCACTTCGACTTCTACATATTCGAAAAGAGTCCTTCATGATCTGACTCACTTCGAAGTGTTTGATGTTCCACAATTTCGACTTCTACGGTCAACTTCTACCGATTGTGAGTACTACTAATATGTTATACAATAATTCGCAAAAGCTACTGTGTATATCTTTATGAAATACGCGCTCGATTTTAAATTAGTTTTAGCACAACTGTGCAAAAATACGATTTATATATTCATTGTATATATATAAATGCTTATATTCGTTATAAATGAGAAATCATGCGTAAAAATCTCAAGATTTACACTCTCGATTTAAATTTCCTTTAGTACGATTGTGCAAAAATATGATTTATATATGCATATTATATATAAATACTTATATTTGTTATATGTATGTGATAAATCATGCGTTTATCTCTCAAGATTTATGCATTCGATTTAAATTTCCTTCAGCACAACTGTATGAACATACGTTTCAAATTATTTCGGTAATCGAGTCGATTACAACGTCAGGATGGCCGAATTTTAGGCAAATTATTATTGTAGGTGTAATATATATTATATTATATACTATTATTATATTGATTCAATTTTCTTTTATACTTGTTAAAAACAGTTAATTACTATGTAAAAAAAAAAAAAAAGATTTCTAGAAACTGATTTGTGTCAGCTAAAATGTTGAAAAACGTGGTCTGAGTGATAAGAATTAAATAAAATTCGTATCATTAAATGTAAATTTTTGATCTTTTATTTAAAATCTTCAAATTATTTGTCCTATAGTTGTTATATAACGGGCCTACACAGTTGGATCATTCCCCATCAGATCTGAATCCCATTGAGCATTTATGGGATCACCTCGACAGAAAAGTACGTGAACGGCATATTACCAATGAAACAACCTTGAGAGACGCTTCAATTTAAGCATGGCATCGAATACCGTCAGAGTTTACAAGGAAGTTGGTTGAAACAATGCCAAAAAGGTTGGAGGCTGTAATGACAATCATGGCATGATTGGAGGCAACATGAAATTTTTTCGAAAATTTTATATATTCAGTTGCCAATGGTAAGTGAATATTTTTCAGGACTACGCATAGGGGATAATGAGGTGTGCCAAATAATAAAGAAATTAAATGATTCTGAAATAACAGATTTAGAATATGATAATAGTGATAATAAAGATGAGTTTTCTGCGAAAAATATTCAATCAAATAATAAGTTGTGAAGATGAAAATATCAATGAAGAAGTACGTGATGACAATAATCTTCCGCATTCTACTCCTCAAGTTGTAAACAAATATGGACATGAGTATCCTGAAGTACAAGAGCAAGATCAAATTCACAACAATGGTAAAAAAAGATAAATTTTGATTTTGAAAAAGTAATAAAGCAGTTTAAGTGGGTTAAGCAAAACTGGAAATCTCCTGAAGTAGAATTTAGTGCTGTAGAAGTTGAAATTGATGAAATAAATACTCCCTTAAGTTACTTTAGCCAATATTTTAAATCAATTTTTATTTGAACAAATTATATTTGCAACAAACGAGAACTTATCTAAGAAAAATTAAAGTACAAAGTTTAATATAAGCCTTCGTGAGCTCAAAAAATTTACTGCTCTTATAATAATTGGTACAATTAATTTCCCTAGAATAAAAATGTACTTGGCAAAAAATACACAAATTCCAGCTTTAATCAGTAAAACTTTCAATTATGGAAAATTCGTCCATTACTGTCGAAAATTACAGAAAAGTGTCAAAATATTACTAAAAAAAATCTGTGCGTGCGTTGATGTAATGATAATACCTTTCATGCCGAAAAAGCCCATTAGATGGGGCATCAAAGTTTTTGTTTTAGAAAGCTCTGATGAAATAGTTCATAATTCTATTATATGTATATCAAGGGAAAAATACTGACACTGGAAATGCACAATTAGGATTTAGTTCGGATATAGTACTAGGACATATAAGACTCATACAAAAAAGAAAGAATAATAAGCTATTCCTTGATAATTATTTTATCGGATTAAATCTTCTACAACGGTTAAAGGATAAAGGTATAATGGGAAATTGGTACAATAAGAAGTAATCGAATGGAAAAAGTCATTATGAAAAATAAAAAAGATCTCAAAGTCTTACTTGAAGAGGTTTTCTTTTGAGGTGGGTTGATAATTACATTGTTCAAATGGCATCTACTGTATATCGTGATTCACAGTTGACAAAAGTTAAAAGATTTTCAAAATAAAAAAAGCAAGTTCTAGAAATTGATTGCCCAAAATAGTTGAAATATCATATATAATACAAATATGGAAGGAATAGAAAAAATGGATTTTCTTCAAAGTATGTATAGAATTTCCATCAAAACAAACAAATGGAGCTTACGAATATTTGATTTCCTTATAGATATGGTCATCTGCAATTATAATGACTTATAAACGTGATTATAAAAAAAAAAACGAGGAAGACCTAATAGTTTGGCTAATCAAAACTCCATTATTTTCTTGTTAATTGACTGAAAAATTTTCATCCAGAAAAGAGTAAATACGGCCTACAACATTGACGGTTCATAAATTCAACTTCTGCTGTAGCAGAAGAATAATGAAATTGGTTAAAATTAGTGGTCAAACAATAATTCATCTACTAATTGTTATATCATAAAATTAATTGAGTTATTAAAGAAAAATGATAATTTTTAATTAAAATCACAATTATCTCTCTCATTTCTCATTTTTAACAGTCACCTCTAAAAATGTAGTACCACTTGAAGAATTTTTTTATTCATTTGTTTATTTTTTCTTTCAAAAATATTATTCATAAACAAACAACAAATTTTTAAAGTGGTACTACATTTTCAGAGGTGGCTGTTAAAAATGAGAAATGAAGTATACTAAAATATTTTTGACTTGAAAATCAGAGTTTGCTAAGATTAAATTTTAGCAAAGAAAAATTAATATTTTATTTGTTTTAGACCAAATTTGAGGATCGAATATCATAAAAAGTAAAATCTTAAAACTTTCATTAGCGATGTTATATTGCATTGTCATGCAGTTCTGAGCTATGTTGAAAGTTTCAAGTCTCTATCTCATCAAAAAGTTGGTTAAAAATTAAAAATCAATTTCCAAATTTGTACCGAACAGACAGACAAGAAACCAAGCTAATAAAAATATTTTAATATAGATAGTGATGAAATCGCTAATAGTTTGGCTAATCAAAATGTCGTTAAATGCGATTAAATAACAAAATTTTCAAATAACAAAACAATTAACACGACTCCATATCTTAACATTTAACGCTTTATCAATTGAAGTACCGGTAAAACAATATATTCCAAATCCACTACAATGCAAAAACTGCCACAGATTAGGTCACACACAAAAAGAGATGTAGCTTCCCTCCAAAATGTGAAGTTTGTGGATTCATGGAACACACACCATCGAGATGTAAAAGAGTTCAATGCATCAATTTCAATAACACGCACCGCTCAACTAACACACTCTACCCAGCTTACATAAAAAGACAACAAATAATAGAGGTAAAAACAATCAACAAATGGACATACAAACAATCAACCGAATTTATAAACAAATATCCATCAAAAAAAAATAAAAGACACAACAACATCACAAACATATAATAACGCAATCCCAGAAAATTATCAACAAATCAACATCATTCAAAGGAAAGACTACAACACTACTTCGACTCAGCAATCAACACATAAGTACTATCACAAACCAAGAAACAAAACTTCAATTAACAAAACATCATTCAACAGATACACGCGACAACACAATCAACACTTCAAACATCACATCTAACTACAATCATCAACAAAACACAAATTCTAACGAAAACCACCAACAAATTCAGTCTCCGCAGGAAAAAATAATAATCACATAATCACCACTTAAGTACTAAATATATTTCTTGCCACTTTCACTATCCCCATTGAACATGAAAATACTACAATGGAATATCAAAGGCCTACAAAATAACCACTTTCTTCAGACTACTCATCACCAACCACCAACCCGACATCATTTCACTCTATGAAACACACATTCCATCGCACAAAATCCTTCACCATAACTACTCTATTTACCTCCTTAATCAACCCTCCCTATCTAATACCCAAAAAAAGGCGGTGTTGCGCTACTAATAAAAAAAAAAATTTCACACAAACTCATTAAACTCAATACCCAACTAATGGCCTAAGCCGTAGAAATCCAAACTAACAATAATTTCAATTTACATCCCTACTCACACTAACTTAACTATTGCACAACTTCACGACATAACAAATTAAACCCTCACTCTTTGTATAATCACAGGTGATTTCAATGCATGGAACCCTTTCTGGGAATCTAAAAAGTATAATCAAATCGGTAAAACAATAGAAAACTGGCTATCATATTCAGACTATATCATTCTCAACGACGGTAATCCAACTCATCTTTCCACACATAATAGATCTCAGCATCTGCACTTCTTCTTTAGTCCCTTTGTGCAAATTCAAAATCATTGACGATCTACACGGCAGCGACCATTTCCCTATTATTACCACATTACAAAAAGCTCACGCATATAGTAAACGACCACCCAGATTCATTATCTCTAAAGCAAAATGGTCTCTTTTTAAACAAACATACCCCATCTTCCAACGTCAACAAAGAAGCAGCCATTTTTCATAAAGCTATACGCTCAGCCGCAGCTAGTTCAATACCTATCACTTCCCCTAACACGAAAAGTTACAAAACCCAACCCCCCTGGTGGAATATCGACCATCAAAATTTAAATTCCAAAAGAAAAAAAGCCTGGTATACCTTTAAAATGCATCCCACCAACGTTACCGCTACTTCATATAAAAAATGCACAGCACTTTTCAAAAGATCCATTAAAAACGAAAAAAATAAAAGTTTCAATTCCTTCTTAAATCCTCATTCCTCATGTAGTAGCTAAGAACAGAAAAAACGACATTCGACTCGACTGGGAATCGAACCGCAGTCCTCTATCTTGCCGGGATAGTGCGCTTACCAATGCGCCACCGAATGTCATGCCGTTCACTGCTCTTAGTTACTACTTCTAAACATTGATAATCAAATCTCCTACAGTTCGGCCAACCTGACAGTACATCTGCCCCAGATGTCTATCATAACCAGAAAGCTTCCCTATAACACATCTTACCCGATGTCTATCAATCATAACTAAGTAGAAAGCTTCCCTATGACACCACATCTTTCAAATGCCGAACCACCTGGATTCTTTATCCCACTTCTGAAATTGTAGTAGCTAAGAACAGAAAAAACGACATTCGACTCGACTGGGAATCGAACCGCAGTCCTCTATCTTGCCGGGATAGTGCGCTTACCAATGCGCCACCGAATGTCATGCCGTTCACTGCTCTTAGTTACTACTTCTAAACATTGATAATCAAATCTCCTACACTCAACATCTCACATATGGAACAAAATCAAAAAGCTCTCAGGCAATTGCAATTACTTCCAAATTACTGAAATTCTTCAAAATAATAAATCTATATCCAATTCCTTAGAAATAGGTAACACCTTAGGCAAACACTGGATCTCATTTTCATCCCCCAACGTCAATAATCTCACACACAATATCTACCCTAACATTCATCATTCAAATAATACAAGTGCTAAGGCAAGAAAAATTGAATTCCCTATCACATTAGCCGAATTCGAACACGCCATGAAAACACTCACAGGTATTACTCACGGATATGACAAAATTTCATACCCAATGATAAACAATCTATCCCTTACAGCCAAATTAAGACTAATAATGCTCTACAATAACATTTTATCCACAGGTTCTATACCACATACTTGGAAAACAGCCATTATCCTACCATTACTTAAACCTAAACTAGACAAAAAATCCAATTACTCATTTCGTCCAATTTCACTCTTATCTTGCCTTAGCAAAGTACAAGAAAAAATCATTTCAAATCGTCTAAACTGGTTTTTAAATAACGGAAAATTCAATAATCCCCATCAATTCGCCTTCAAACCTAACTCCAGCACTATTGACACCTGCCTTTATATTGACCACATTTCCCATAAAGCCATTCAAAAAAAATCTCACATTACAGTTCTAGCATTAGACTTCGATGAAGCCTTTGATCGCATTAAACACTACACTATTTTAAATCAATTAAATCAATTCTCTATAGGTAAAAACATTTTCAATTATATCAACAATTTTTTAACAAATCGTAAATTACATACTCTTCAATTTTTACTACTCACTCAGGCATCCGGCATCCCCCAAGGTTTACCCATCTCGGCCATTCTCTTTAAAATAGCCTACTACGAATTATCCAATATACAAAATAAATTTAAAAAATTCAATCACTGTCTATATGCCAACGATTTCTACATAATATGCAAAGAACAGTCCCTAGAAAAAGCTAATGACATCCTCACAAACATCTATCATAATCTAAATTCTTGGTCCTTAGCTGCTACTGCCCTCATTTCGATAGTAAAATCACATCAAATTTTCTTCTGTAGAAAATTAAACTCTTTAAAATTTGGCAATCATACCATAAACACAAAAGACCAACTTAAAATCTTAGGTATCATTTTCGATAAAAAATTTACATGGAAACATCACATTGAATACACTAAGAACAAACTAATAAATAGACTTAAAATAATCAAAATGTTTACATCAAAACACAGCAACACCCACCCAAACACATTCATAAACATCATTCAAGCAATCATTCTAGGTCTAATAGATTATGGTCTAGCTATCTATAGCAATTGCTCTCCCTCCAACTTCAAAATTCTTCAATCTACTTATCATGAAACAATCAGTCTAGCCTTAGGTGTCTTTAGAACAACCCCCATATCAAACTTAATAACCGAATCAGGACTACCAAAACAAGCAAACAAAATTTTAACCTCAACAACCAGACTAATTCCCAAACTAATCTTCTCAAAAAAATCACCACTACAGCCGTCCATCTACATATTAATAGCAAACATACAATTACAAACAAATTTCCTTCTGCTTTAACAAAAATACTAGATTTCATTAAAAAACTAGACAATAACATCAGTGACATAGACCCCACCTACCCAGCACAGTCCTATCCCACATGGGATTCTCTAAAAGGAAAAAAAAATGGCTATGGCAATAAAGAAAGATGTCAGCTAGTGAAGTGAAGTGAACCAAACTATCGACTGAGTGAAGTGAGTCGAACTTACAACTGAATCTGATTTACACGGGAGTGAGGAAGATCAGATCGAAACCGAGTCTGACTCACTGAATCAAACTGAGTTTGGGTTGGGAAGAATTTACTAGTCGGCAGCACCGATGGATTTTAATTAAAGTCACTTATTAATTTCAGACGCTGCGGCAATACTTGTTAATTTTGACAGATGTTTAATTAACCTAATTAGGTGGTAATTCGAATGTAACACGCGATTTTCGTTTTTGTTTATTTCTATATTTTTAATTTTCGTTTAAATTAACTAATAATTCGATCGCGCGGTTGAATTAAGTGAAATAAACAAGCATGAAAAGAAAATAAAAAATATCGGGTGAGTAAAAATCGCGGGTGAAAAATTTAAAACAAAATAAAATATAAGTGGAAGAAAAATGTGTGTTAGAGAAAGTTAAAAACAAAAGTGAATGTTTAAATAGTGTTAAAGAAAAAAAATGAAACGATAGGTAAGCAAAAAAAAAGGGTGAAAATTAATAATAAAAATTTGTGCAAAAAGAGAAAAAAAATTTACGTACCTGTAATGAAGTGAAAGAAAAAAAAAATGATGTGTAGTGAAAACAATGTGCAGTGAAAAGTGAATAAAAAAAAGCTATTGTGAAAATTAACTTTGAACTTTAAAAAAAATGTGTAAAAACCTGTTAAAAAGAACAAGCGAAAAAACACTTTTGAAAGTCAACCACCAACTAAACTGAACTAAACTGTGGGTGTTTTTATAGTGTATTTCCGAATTCGCGAATTTTCTTTGGAAATTCTTTGTTAGATTTCCAGTCGGTAGGGGAAGAAAATTCGCTAACTTATTAATTTTTTGTTTTTGTGTGGTGATAGTGTTTTTTGTTTTTGTATGGTGATAGTGTTTTTTGTTGTTGTGAAATAAAATGTATGTGTTCTTTGTGGTTTTTGTTTTAAATGTTTGTTTCCTTTGGTTGTCCTTTTTTCTTGGCTGTATTTTAATAGGGACTTCTGATTTGGGCACTATTTTATTAAAATTTGGTGTTCAATTGGAAGTTTCTTTTATTTACAGCCAACAACAACATTTATTTATTTACATTTATATAGCTTAGGTAAATTTTATTACTTAAATTTTTAATCAATTTTCTTGTCTTTTCAGGAAAAGTATGAGGCAACAGGATGGTGGAATGATCCTGCTTTAAAGGTAACTTCGTTTTAAAAATAATTTTATTCAGATTTAATAATGCAGTTCTTTTTTATTTTACAGGTTTGTAACACTGCTTCCCGCGAAGAATGCTCAAAGTTATTATTAACAACAAACAAAAAATACTTCTAGTCGGTATTTGTGTTGTATTCATTCTCAATTTCTCTTTAACTTTACGCCTGGTATTCTTTTGACACGTTGTCATTGGTGCTAAACTTGTTTGTGAGTCTTTGTCCTTGCAAATTTACTCAGTTTCACTTGCGTTCGTTCTCTCTGAGGTCATAGAGGCATTAACCGCGATGGACTTTTAAAAAATAACGATTGTGCACTTAACAGACGTGTCTTTTTCTTGAACACTGCTTACAACACTACCGACTTTGTTTGGTAATTGCAACGAGAGCAGGGTTACGTTTTTCTTGAGCGTTTTCCTGAAAAGACGAAATCGATTGCTTCAGATTTGGTGGATGTTGTTGTAAATTAAAGAAACTTTGGTTTGGTTTACTGAGTGAAGTAGTTGGGGTGAAATAGAGACAATAAATGGAGGCCAAACAAAAGAAAGAACAAAGAACAATGAAACCACAAAAAAATACCGAACTGAGCGTTTTTTCCACAACAATGTTCGTAGAAACGCATTGGCATCGAACATTCTGTTCTTCTTATCGTCCACTACGTCCAATGGAACCAGGCTATAGTTGACGTGCTGTACCTATGAAGCTTCTGTAGATAATCTTAAAAATTGTTATTAAAATATCTGGTGTTTAAAAAAAAGGTTAGGTATCGGGAAATTGTGTTAGTTTCTAACAAGCGCCAATCGATTACAGTGTACCACGAACTTCCGACTAGTGACGGTACTTAGAATAATCCATAATAACGACAAATCCATAATTTTCCTCTAGGGTTTCGTATGGATCGTCCCAGTTTGTTCTAAAGTTTGTCTGGTAGCTTGAGCATATAAGAAATGAACAAGTACGGATAAGCTAGGAGCGATGTTGAAAAAAACAACGGAGTAGCTCGGTCGACTGGTTGTCGAAAACCTCTGCGATAACAAAACCCATAAGGATATTCGAGCTTTTCACACACAATCTTGGTAGGATGAGAAGTGTGGTTGGACTTAGCCAGTTCTGAAGGAAGGAGGCAGAAGTGAACTGGGATAAACCTTTTCACAGGTAAAACGGAGGACGCGTGCTCCTCCAAAATTTTAACCTCAACAACCAGACTAATTCCCAAACTAATCTTCTCAAAAAAATCACCACTACAGCCGTCCATCTACATATTAATAGCAAACATACAATTACAAACAAATTTCCTTCTGCTTTAACAAAAATACTAGATTTCATTAAAAAACTAGACAATAACATCAGTGACATAGACCCCACCTACCCAGCACAGTCCTATCCCACATGGGATTCTCTAAAAGGAAAAAAAAATGGCTATGGCAATAAAGAAAGATGTCAGCTAGTGAAGTGAAGTGAACCAAACTATCGACTGAGTGAAGTGAGTCGAACTTACAACTGAATCTGATTTACACGGGAGTGAGGAAGATCAGATCGAAACCGAGTCTGACTCACTGAATCAAACTGAGTTTGGGTTGAGAAGAATTTACTAGTCGGCAGCACCGATGGATTTTAATTAAAGTCACTTATTAATTTCAGACGCTGCGGCAATACTTGTTAATTTTGACAGATGTTTAATTAACCTAATTAGGTGGTAATTCGAATGTAACACGCGATTTTCGTTTTTGTTTATTTCTATATTTTTAATTTTCGTTTAAATTAACTAATAATTCGATCGCGCGGTTGAATTAAGTGAAATAAACAAGCATGAAAAGAAAATAAAAAATATCGGGTGAGTAAAAATCGCGGGTGAAAAATTTAAAACAAAATAAAATATAAGTGGAAGAAAAATGTGTGTTAGAGAAAGTTAAAAACAAAAGTGAATGTTTAAATAGTGTTAAAGAAAAAAAATGAAACGATAGGTAAGCAAAAAAAAAGGGTGAAAATTAATAATAAAAATTTGTGCAAAAAGAGAAAAAAAATTTACGTACCTGTAATGAAGTGAAAGAAAAAAAAAATGATGTGTAGTGAAAACAATGTGCAGTGAAAAGTGAATAAAAAAAAGCTATTGTGAAAACTAACTTTGAACTTTAAAAAAAATGTGTAAAAACCTGTTAAAAAGAACAAGCGAAAAAACACTTTTGAAAGTCAACCACCAACTAAACTGAACTAAACTGTGGGTGTTTTTATAGTGTATTTCCGAATTCGCGAATTTTCTTTGGAAATTCTTTGTTAGATTTCCAGTCGGTAGGGGAAGAAAATTCGCTAACTTATTAATTTTTTGTTTTTGTGTGGTGATAGTGTTTTTTGTTTTTGTATGGTGATAGTGTTTTTTGTTGTTGTGAAATAAAATGTATGTGTTCTTTGTGGTTTTTGTTTTAAATGTTTGTTTCCTTTGGTTGTCCTTTTTTCTTGGCTGTATTTTAATAGGGACTTCTGATTTGGGCACTATTTTATTAAAATTTGGTGTTCAATTGGAAGTTTCTTTTATTTACAGCCAACAACAACATTTATTTATTTACATTTATATAGCTTAGGTAAATTTTATTACTTAAATTTTTAATCAATTTTCTTGTCTTTTCAGGAAAAGTATGAGGCAACAGGATGGTGGAATGATCCTGCTTTAAAGGTAACTTCGTTTTAAAAATAATTTTATTCAGATTTAATAATGCAGTTCTTTTTTATTTTACAGGTTTGTAACACTGCTTCCCGCGAAGAATGCTCAAAGTTATTATTAACAACAAACAAAAAATACTTCTAGTCGGTATTTGTGTTGTATTCATTCTCAATTTCTCTTTAACTTTACGCCTGGTATTCTTTTGACACGTTGTCATTGGTGCTAAACTTGTTTGTGAGTCTTTGTCCTTGCAAATTTACTCAGTTTCACTTGCGTTCGTTCTCTCTGAGGTCATAGAGGCATTAACCGCGATGGACTTTTAAAAAATAACGATTGTGCACTTAACAGACGTGTCTTTTTCTTGAACACTGCTTACAACACTACCGACTTTGTTTGGTAATTGCAACGAGAGCAGGGTTACGTTTTTCTTGAGCGTTTTCCTGAAAAGACGAAATCGATTGCTTCAGATTTGGTGGATGTTGTTGTAAATTAAAGAAACTTTGGTTTGGTTTACTGAGTGAAGTAGTTGGGGTGAAATAGAGACAATAAATGGAGGCCAAACAAAAGAAAGAACAAAGAACAATGAAACCACAAAAAAATACCGAACTGAGCGTTTTTTCCACAACAATGTTCGTAGAAACGCATTGGCATCGAACATTCTGTTCTTCTTATCGTCCACTACGTCCAATGGAACCAGGCTATAGTTGACGTGCTGTACCTATGAAGCTTCTGTAGATAATCTTAAAAATTGTTATTAAAATATCTGGTGTTTAAAAAAAAGGTTAGGTATCGGGAAATTGTGTTAGTTTCTAACAAGCGCCAATCGATTACAGTGTACCACGAACTTCCGACTAGTGACGGTACTTAGAATAATCCATAATAACGACAAATCCATAATTTTCCTCTAGGGTTTCGTATGGATCGTCCCAGTTTGTTCTAAAGTTTGTCTGGTAGCTTGAGCATATAAGAAATGAACAAGTACGGATAAGCTAGGAGCGATGTTGAAAAAAACAACGGAGTAACTCGGTCGACTGGTTGTCGAAAACCTCTGCGATAACAAAACCCATAAGGATATTCGAGCTTTTCACACACAATCTTGGTAGGATGAGAAGTGTGGTTGGACTTAGCCAGTTCTGAAGAAAGGAGGCAGAAGTGAACTGGGATAAACCTTTTCACAGGTAAAACGGAGGACGCGTGCTCCTCCAAAATTTTAACCTCAACAACCAGACTAATTCCCAAACTAATCTTCTCAAAAAAATCACCACTACAGCCGTCCATCTACATATTAATAGCAAACATACAATTACAAACAAATTTCCTTCTGCTTTAACAAAAATACTAGATTTCATTAAAAAACTAGACAATAACATCAGTGACATAGACCCCACCTACCCAGCACAGTCCTATCCCACATGGGATTCTCTAAAAGGAAAAAAAAATGGCTATGGCAATAAAGAAAGATGTCAGCTAGTGAAGTGAAGTGAACCAAACTATCGACTGAGTGAAGTGAGTCGAACTTACAACTGAATCTGATTTACACGGGAGTGAGGAAGATCAGATCGAAACCGAGTCTGACTCACTGAATCAAACTGAGTTTGGGTTGGGAAGAATTTACTAGTCGGCAGCACCGATGGATTTTAATTAAAGTCACTTATTAATTTCAGACGCTGCGGCAATACTTGTTAATTTTGACAGATGTTTAATTAACCTAATTAGGTGGTAATTCGAATGTAACACGCGATTTTCGTTTTTGTTTATTTCTATATTTTTAATTTTCGTTTAAATTAACTAATAATTCGATCGCGCGGTTGAATTAAGTGAAATAAACAAGCATGAAAAGAAAATAAAAAATATCGGGTGAGTAAAAATCGCGGGTGAAAAATTTAAAACAAAATAAAATATAAGTGGAAGAAAAATGTGTGTTAGAGAAAGTTAAAAACAAAAGTGAATGTTTAAATAGTGTTAAAGAAAAAAAATGAAACGATAGGTAAGCAAAAAAAAAGGGTGAAAATTAATAATAAAAATTTGTGCAAAAAGAGAAAAAAAATTTACGTACCTGTAATGAAGTGAAAGAAAAAAAAAATGATGTGTAGTGAAAACAATGTGCAGTGAAAAGTGAATAAAAAAAAGCTATTGTGAAAATTAACTTTGAACTTTAAAAAAAATGTGTAAAAACCTGTTAAAAAGAACAAGCGAAAAAACACTTTTGAAAGTCAACCACCAACTAAACTGAACTAAACTGTGGGTGTTTTTATAGTGTATTTCCGAATTCGCGAATTTTCTTTGGAAATTCTTTGTTAGATTTCCAGTCGGTAGGGGAAGAAAATTCGCTAACTTATTAATTTTTTGTTTTTGTGTGGTGATAGTGTTTTTTGTTTTTGTATGGTGATAGTGTTTTTTGTTGTTGTGAAATAAAATGTATGTGTTCTTTGTGGTTTTTGTTTTAAATGTTTGTTTCCTTTGGTTGTCCTTTTTTCTTGGCTGTATTTTAATAGGGACTTCTGATTTGGGCACTATTTTATTAAAATTTGGTGTTCAATTGGAAGTTTCTTTTATTTACAGCCAACAACAACATTTATTTATTTACATTTATATAGCTTAGGTAAATTTTATTACTTAAATTTTTAATCAATTTTCTTGTCTTTTCAGGAAAAGTATGAGGCAACAGGATGGTGGAATGATCCTGCTTTAAAGGTAACTTCGTTTTAAAAATAATTTTATTCAGATTTAATAATGCAGTTCTTTTTTATTTTACAGGTTTGTAACACTGCTTCCCGCGAAGAATGCTCAAAGTTATTATTAACAACAAACAAAAAATACTTCTAGTCGGTATTTGTGTTGTATTCATTCTCAATTTCTCTTTAACTTTACGCCTGGTATTCTTTTGACACGTTGTCATTGGTGCTAAACTTGTTTGTGAGTCTTTGTCCTTGCAAATTTACTCAGTTTCACTTGCGTTCGTTCTCTCTGAGGTCATAGAGGCATTAACCGCGATGGACTTTTAAAAAATAACGATTGTGCACTTAACAGACGTGTCTTTTTCTTGAACACTGCTTACAACACTACCGACTTTGTTTGGTAATTGCAACGAGAGCAGGGTTACGTTTTTCTTGAGCGTTTTCCTGAAAAGACGAAATCGATTGCTTCAGATTTGGTGGATGTTGTTGTAAATTAAAGAAACTTTGGTTTGGTTTACTGAGTGAAGTAGTTGGGGTGAAATAGAGACAATAAATGGAGGCCAAACAAAAGAAAGAACAAAGAACAATGAAACCACAAAAAAATACCGAACTGAGCGTTTTTTCCACAACAATGTTCGTAGAAACGCATTGGCATCGAACATTCTGTTCTTCTTATCGTCCACTACGTCCAATGGAACCAGGCTATAGTTGACGTGCTGTACCTATGAAGCTTCTGTAGATAATCTTAAAAATTGTTATTAAAATATCTGGTGTTTAAAAAAAAGGTTAGGTATCGGGAAATTGTGTTAGTTTCTAACAAGCGCCAATCGATTACAGTGTACCACGAACTTCCGACTAGTGACGGTACTTAGAATAATCCATAATAACGACAAATCCATAATTTTCCTCTAGGGTTTCGTATGGATCGTCCCAGTTTGTTCTAAAGTTTGTCTGGTAGCTTGAGCATATAAGAAATGAACAAGTACGGATAAGCTAGGAGCGATGTTGAAAAAAACAACGGAGTAGCTCGGTCGACTGGTTGTCGAAAACCTCTGCGATAACAAAACCCATAAGGATATTCGAGCTTTTCACACACAATCTTGGTAGGATGAGAAGTGTGGTTGGACTTAGCCAGTTCTGAAGGAAGGAGGCAGAAGTGAACTGGGATAAACCTTTTCACAGGTAAAACGGAGGACGCGTGCTCCTCCAAAATTTTAACCTCAACAACCAGACTAATTCCCAAACTAATCTTCTCAAAAAAATCACCACTACAGCCGTCCATCTACATATTAATAGCAAACATACAATTACAAACAAATTTCCTTCTGCTTTAACAAAAATACTAGATTTCATTAAAAAACTAGACAATAACATCAGTGACATAGACCCCACCTACCCAGCACAGTCCTATCCCACATGGGATTCTCTAAAAGGAAAAAAAAATGGCTATGGCAATAAAGAAAGATGTCAGCTAGTGAAGTGAAGTGAACCAAACTATCGACTGAGTGAAGTGAGTCGAACTTACAACTGAATCTGATTTACACGGGAGTGAGGAAGATCAGATCGAAACCGAGTCTGACTCACTGAATCAAACTGAGTTTGGGTTGAGAAGAATTTACTAGTCGGCAGCACCGATGGATTTTAATTAAAGTCACTTATTAATTTCAGACGCTGCGGCAATACTTGTTAATTTTGACAGATGTTTAATTAACCTAATTAGGTGGTAATTCGAATGTAACACGCGATTTTCGTTTTTGTTTATTTCTATATTTTTAATTTTCGTTTAAATTAACTAATAATTCGATCGCGCGGTTGAATTAAGTGAAATAAACAAGCATGAAAAGAAAATAAAAAATATCGGGTGAGTAAAAATCGCGGGTGAAAAATTTAAAACAAAATAAAATATAAGTGGAAGAAAAATGTGTGTTAGAGAAAGTTAAAAACAAAAGTGAATGTTTAAATAGTGTTAAAGAAAAAAAATGAAACGATAGGTAAGCAAAAAAAAAGGGTGAAAATTAATAATAAAAATTTGTGCAAAAAGAGAAAAAAAATTTACGTACCTGTAATGAAGTGAAAGAAAAAAAAAATGATGTGTAGTGAAAACAATGTGCAGTGAAAAGTGAATAAAAAAAAGCTATTGTGAAAACTAACTTTGAACTTTAAAAAAAATGTGTAAAAACCTGTTAAAAAGAACAAGCGAAAAAACACTTTTGAAAGTCAACCACCAACTAAACTGAACTAAACTGTGGGTGTTTTTATAGTGTATTTCCGAATTCGCGAATTTTCTTTGGAAATTCTTTGTTAGATTTCCAGTCGGTAGGGGAAGAAAATTCGCTAACTTATTAATTTTTTGTTTTTGTGTGGTGATAGTGTTTTTTGTTTTTGTATGGTGATAGTGTTTTTTGTTGTTGTGAAATAAAATGTATGTGTTCTTTGTGGTTTTTGTTTTAAATGTTTGTTTCCTTTGGTTGTCCTTTTTTCTTGGCTGTATTTTAATAGGGACTTCTGATTTGGGCACTATTTTATTAAAATTTGGTGTTCAATTGGAAGTTTCTTTTATTTACAGCCAACAACAACATTTATTTATTTACATTTATATAGCTTAGGTAAATTTTATTACTTAAATTTTTAATCAATTTTCTTGTCTTTTCAGGAAAAGTATGAGGCAACAGGATGGTGGAATGATCCTGCTTTAAAGGTAACTTCGTTTTAAAAATAATTTTATTCAGATTTAATAATGCAGTTCTTTTTTATTTTACAGGTTTGTAACACTGCTTCCCGCGAAGAATGCTCAAAGTTATTATTAACAACAAACAAAAAATACTTCTAGTCGGTATTTGTGTTGTATTCATTCTCAATTTCTCTTTAACTTTACGCCTGGTATTCTTTTGACACGTTGTCATTGGTGCTAAACTTGTTTGTGAGTCTTTGTCCTTGCAAATTTACTCAGTTTCACTTGCGTTCGTTCTCTCTGAGGTCATAGAGGCATTAACCGCGATGGACTTTTAAAAAATAACGATTGTGCACTTAACAGACGTGTCTTTTTCTTGAACACTGCTTACAACACTACCGACTTTGTTTGGTAATTGCAACGAGAGCAGGGTTACGTTTTTCTTGAGCGTTTTCCTGAAAAGACGAAATCGATTGCTTCAGATTTGGTGGATGTTGTTGTAAATTAAAGAAACTTTGGTTTGGTTTACTGAGTGAAGTAGTTGGGGTGAAATAGAGACAATAAATGGAGGCCAAACAAAAGAAAGAACAAAGAACAATGAAACCACAAAAAAATACCGAACTGAGCGTTTTTTCCACAACAATGTTCGTAGAAACGCATTGGCATCGAACATTCTGTTCTTCTTATCGTCCACTACGTCCAATGGAACCAGGCTATAGTTGACGTGCTGTACCTATGAAGCTTCTGTAGATAATCTTAAAAATTGTTATTAAAATATCTGGTGTTTAAAAAAAAGGTTAGGTATCGGGAAATTGTGTTAGTTTCTAACAAGCGCCAATCGATTACAGTGTACCACGAACTTCCGACTAGTGACGGTACTTAGAATAATCCATAATAACGACAAATCCATAATTTTCCTCTAGGGTTTCGTATGGATCGTCCCAGTTTGTTCTAAAGTTTGTCTGGTAGCTTGAGCATATAAGAAATGAACAAGTACGGATAAGCTAGGAGCGATGTTGAAAAAAACAACGGAGTAACTCGGTCGACTGGTTGTCGAAAACCTCTGCGATAACAAAACCCATAAGGATATTCGAGCTTTTCACACACAATCTTGGTAGGATGAGAAGTGTGGTTGGACTTAGCCAGTTCTGAAGAAAGGAGGCAGAAGTGAACTGGGATAAACCTTTTCACAGGTAAAACGGAGGACGCGTGCTCCTCCAAAATTTTAACCTCAACAACCAGACTAATTCCCAAACTAATCTTCTCAAAAAAATCACCACTACAGCCGTCCATCTACATATTAATAGCAAACATACAATTACAAACAAATTTCCTTCTGCTTTAACAAAAATACTAGATTTCATTAAAAAACTAGACAATAACATCAGTGACATAGACCCCACCTACCCAGCACAGTCCTATCCCACATGGGATTCTCTAAAAGGAAAAAAAAATGGCTATGGCAATAAAGAAAGATGTCAGCTAGTGAAGTGAAGTGAACCAAACTATCGACTGAGTGAAGTGAGTCGAACTTACAACTGAATCTGATTTACACGGGAGTGAGGAAGATCAGATCGAAACCGAGTCTGACTCACTGAATCAAACTGAGTTTGGGTTGGGAAGAATTTACTAGTCGGCAGCACCGATGGATTTTAATTAAAGTCACTTATTAATTTCAGACGCTGCGGCAATACTTGTTAATTTTGACAGATGTTTAATTAACCTAATTAGGTGGTAATTCGAATGTAACACGCGATTTTCGTTTTTGTTTATTTCTATATTTTTAATTTTCGTTTAAATTAACTAATAATTCGATCGCGCGGTTGAATTAAGTGAAATAAACAAGCATGAAAAGAAAATAAAAAATATCGGGTGAGTAAAAATCGCGGGTGAAAAATTTAAAACAAAATAAAATATAAGTGGAAGAAAAATGTGTGTTAGAGAAAGTTAAAAACAAAAGTGAATGTTTAAATAGTGTTAAAGAAAAAAAATGAAACTATAGGTAAGCAAAAAAAAAGGGTGAAAATTAATAATAAAAATTTGTGCAAAAAGAGAAAAAAAATTTACGTACCTGTAATGAAGTGAAAGAAAAAAAAATGATGTGTAGTGAAAACAATGTGCAGTGAAAAGTGAATAAAAAAAAGCTATTGTGAAAACTAACTTTGAACTTTAAAAAAAATGTGTAAAAACCTGTTAAAAAGAACAAGCGAAAAAACACTTTTGAAAGTCAACCACCAACTAAACTGAACTAAACTGTGGGTGTTTTTATAGTGTATTTCCGAATTCGCGAATTTTCTTTGGAAATTCTTTGTTAGATTTCCAGTCGGTAGGGGAAGAAAATTCGCTAACTTATTAATTTTTTGTTTTTGTGTGGTGATAGTGTTTTTTGTTTTTGTATGGTGATAGTGTTTTTTGTTGTTGTGAAATAAAATGTATGTGTTCTTTGTGGTTTTTGTTTTAAATGTTTGTTTCCTTTGGTTGTCCTTTTTTCTTGGCTGTATTTTAATAGGGACTTCTGATTTGGGCACTATTTTATTAAAATTTGGTGTTCAATTGGAAGTTTCTTTTATTTACAGCCAACAACAACATTTACTTATTTACATTTATATAGCTTAGGTAAATTTTATTACTTAAATTTTTAATCAATTTTCTTGTCTTTTCAGGAAAAGTATGAGGCAACAGGATGGTGGAATGATCCTGCTTTAAAGGTAACTTCGTTTTAAAAATAATTTTATCCAGATTTATTAATGAAGTTCTTTTTTATTTTACAGGTCTGTAACAATATAATAGTAGTACTTTGTGGCAAGTGTGTTAAATTTTTCATGTTTTCTTTTATTTTTTTTACTATTTCAATAAGGATTTTACTCTAAACGTCATTTTAGATTTTGGCATTACACAAGAAAAAAAAGTCAAAAAGAAATTGAAGAAAACAAGGAATTCTCAATACATGTGTTCAACAAACAATAAAAAGATTTGCGAATACATGATCTATTAATCGCAAAGTTTGACCTGGACGACTGAAAATACTACGTGATACTACTTTTTTTCACTGTTCTACAGTCCAATTCCGGTGTTGTCTGCACTAAAGCCTGCGATTTAGTGCATTTTCAGGAGTTATAAAAAGCTGACGAAATTTTCAACTCATTTGCAATTTCTCGACTAGACATATACATATACTTATGTTTTGCCTGATAATGTTTATTAATTTAGATTTTTTACTTTCTGTAAGTATTTTCAGTCGTCCCAGCTGGAAAATTCTATCCAGTTGAACAGAAAAAAAGTAGCATCAAGTAGTACTTCCAGTCGTCCAGGTCGAACTCTGCGCTCGAAAATTGAAGTAAATATTTTATTTTATTTTAGAAATATATAAAGTAAAAATTGATTGTACGACAATTTTTCTTGGTTGTCTTAAACTTATGCACAAGACTGTAGGGGAAGGTGGGGCAAGATAGGCTGTGTGGGTCAAATGGGCTAGCTTCATTTTCCTTATTTAGAATAGTGACATTTATTTTTTAGAATTAAATTATGTTTTATTATTGTACTATTACACATTTCTGTAATTTTCAAATCAATCGTATTGTTTGTTTTCATACAACCCTGGAAAACAAATTTTTGACAGTTCTGATCTAATTTCTACCGCCAACGTTCGGAGTGTTTTTTCAGTTTCGTTTAGTTGAAGTGAAATGCGATTAAATTTTTAATCATCATAGTTCATTTTGTTCAATAAATTTGAATTAAACAAAGTAAATACAATATTTTTAAATATACTATTTAATATATTTATGAAAAAAGTCATATAGGGGCAACACGGGCAATTTCAATGGGGCAATATGAGCCAGTGGCCCGTTTTACCCCGAATGTACGACGTACAACACTTTAGAGGCACTTAGGAACAAAAAAAGGTAGTTTTTACTTGGACGATATAATAGTGTTTACGCTTCAAATCAAGAAAATGAACTGTTGGAATATATTTTGGACCAAGAAAAAATATTTTTTGGTGTGACAATATCAAATTTACGTCTAATGGCTTTTAGGTTGACTGAGAAAAATCAAATTCCACATCGTTTCAACAAAGAAAAAGGATTGGCTGGTAAAGACTGCGTGTATGGATTTTGAATTTAAATTTAACTTATTTTTTATGTTTTAAAAAATAAAAACAATAAAATTTTGATTGAAGAAGACTTGAATTTTCTCTCAGAAAATTTTGCCCCGCGTGGTAGCCCATTTGACCCTGCCTACGGGGCAAGATGAGCAATTTGACCTCAACTTCTAAAACTCAAAAAATACTTTTTCAGTGGGAAATTTGTGGTTTATTATACGTCATATTAAACATGTAACCGAACAACAATTCAATTTTTCTAATCACTTATTTTATTGTGTACTTGGTTTCTACAAAATTCGACATTGAAGCTTAAGTAGCTCCTTACCCTACATATGTAAATACATACATATTATGTATGTATGTATTGTAAGGGAATAGTACCCTACTAACCATCGATCATCTGTTTTTCAATTTTTCGAGGGGTCGGGTACGAACGAAGCAGAGGGTAAAGTTGTACTTGTTAGATTATGGATGTATTAGTGTTATATACAAAAAATGAAGTATATAATATTTTTTTATTCATGATCTTCTCGATTACAAAGGGTCCTCTACATTTTTTTTAACACAAAGTAACCCTTGAGTGCCCTTGTTAAAAGTTTTAGAGTATGCCGTGAAATAAGAGCAAAAAAACTTCAACGCCCTCTAGCAGCCAAACCGTTGGGATTTTCCCTCCAACGATACGATTTTTTGTTGGTCTCGATGAGACCTATAGCTGGTATCAATATTAAGCAAACCAAACGGAACACCCTGTATATTGAACATATAAAAATACAAAATAAGATTAAACACATTAAGATGTATGTAGTTGATGATCTCACAATCGATTCTGACATTATTATAGGTAGAGATCTTTTTTATGCATTATGTATAAGATTTACTTTTTGTGAAAAGAATTTTGTAAAAGAATATGATTTTGATGAAAATAAGAATATACATATTAATTAATGAATATATTTTTAAAACAAACATTGAACATAACTTTGAAGATGAAATATTGAATATAAATTTAAAAAACAAGATAAAAATAATCATTTGAAATTTTCTGATAATGTAGCATATAACATAAAAGATGAAATTATTAAAATTTATGATGAATATGAAAAAACTTTGAGTTCAATTGATGAACCTAAGACTAAACGAATTGAAAATAACTTAAAATCGCGAACAGTATTTTAATGCCAAACCAAGGCGTTTATGTTTTATAGGAAAATATGCTTTGGTAAAAATTCTTTATGAATTGGAAAATAAAGAAATAATTCGTGAAAGTAATTCGCCTTATTGTTCAGCAATAATTTTGATAAAAAAGAAATAATATTTTTGTGCCTATAGGTAGATGGTTTTACAAAGTGTGTTATATTATTTTCTACAAAAGCTCCTACCACTGCACTGACGAGACTTTTAAAAATATTGAAGACTATTTTTCCAATTATAGATAATCGTCCGGTAAAAATAATCGTGGAACTTGTTTCACCTCAGCAAAATTTAAAGAATTCTGTAATAACAATAATATTCAGCACATATTGATGACAAGTGATTGTCCTAAAACTAACAACCAAGTAGAGAGAGTGAATAGAACTCTTGGTACAATGCTTCCAAAACTTTGTGATAAAACAAATAAAATTATTTGGTCACAGGTAAGTACTTGATAAAGTTAAAATGTTGAATATTGTTTTAACAACACTATTTAAAAAAGCACTCCTAAAAAACTTCGTTTTGCCGTCAATCAACGAGGCAAATTTAACGATCGTGTGAAGGAGTATTTGAAAAATGATGCAATAAATGAAAAACGAGAAGATTTTGATGATATTCTGAAGAAAGCATCTAAAAAAATAAAGAAATTTCAAATATACAAGAAAAACAGTTTAATAAAAAACTATAATAAATAAAAACTATATACAATAAATGGACATTCAATTGCTAGACGACGTGCTTATTGATTTTAGCGGATAAATAGAAACAGACATGTTGGATGTTTCAACAAGATAACGCTAAAGTTCTTGTGTCGTACCACAAAAAAACGGTTTACAGAGAACAACATATTGTCTGTATGGATTGGCCAGCCCGTTCACCAGATTAAAATCCGATTGAATATCTGTGGGAAATCCTTTCGCGAAGAGTTTTTGAAAATGCAAAACTAGTTGAAAAGTACTATTAATGAAGCATGGGCAGCAATTACTGCTTCAGTTCTTCAAACGGGGATCCGGAAAATTCATCGCCAGCAATTCACCGCCAGCAATTCTTCGCCAGTGTATTTTATCGTCATATTACGAAAAATTAATTTTGTTGATTATGTGTATAATTATAACATATTGTATTAAAACATAAAATCTTTGTTTATATCGCACATCCAGTTCAATACCAACATAAGTGCAAATAATCACTTTTGAGTTATTTAAAGTTGAATATTCGAATGCAATTTAAAATTATTAAAATTAAGATTTTCGAATTAAATTTTCTTAAGTATCATTAAACTTATTTCAAAAAACATTAAAAATAAAAAATGATTGCATAAATATTCGAGGTCCTTGTTTTATTAGAAAAAAAGTGACTTAGGTTGTTATTGCACGAAATAATAAAGAAAAACATCAAATTTTTTTGCACTTATGTTTATAATTTTATTTAACAAATTAAATACAAAAATATACCTTATATATTTATTAATACAAATTTTTTTTTTTTTTTTTTTTTTTTTTTTTTTTTTTTTTTTTTTTTTTTTTTTTTTTTTTTTTAAGTATTATTTTTATGTATACATTGTATGTGTAGTATTGTGCAGAACAGTGGCAACCAGGAATCTTTATGAAATTGTTTTATAAAAAAAAATATAATAATAATAAGTATAAGAATAATAAAGATATACACATACCCTGACGGATAGGTCTTGGCGAGACAAACAAAAACTTGTATGAGAGGGGGGTAAATTTTGACTGCTACGGAGGAAGAGGGGGAAGTGATTTACGGTACTTTTCTCTTGTTTTACGCTATAACTTTCCACAGATGCACGCTAGGGTCATCTTTCCTTTCAACAACATCTCACATGCTTCTGTACGTCTTATTGTTTAGAAATTTTCAAGTTATTTTTATTATTATCAGTGACCAGTGGATTTGTTAGTTAAATTAATTAGTTCAAGGTACATAGGAACTTATCAGTAAATTGTCCTTGGTTCACTTCTCACATTAAATTTTTAATACGCAATAGAAACTTGGCCTATGTTATCGCCAATCGACTCATTTAAGGCGAGGCGAGGCGAATTTGTGATCATGATTGGCGATTTTCTCGAGCAATACTGGCGATTAGCTGACAGGTATCGCCGAGGTATCATTTGATATTTCGTTGCTTTAAAAATTGCTAGTTACTAGTTATTTTGAATTACTAATATAAAATGTGAGTTAGATGACAGAAATTCTAAATAATTTAAATTTTTATTATTTACATTTTATACAATTTCCATATCAATTTCAAGAGAATTAGTATTCTTCTTTTTTCCATTGATTTTCTAATTAAATTACATATTCCTTTCTTCTTCTTCTTCTTCAAAATTTAACAAATTTTGAAGTTTACAAGGAAAGTTTCATATTCTCACATTCTTCTCTCTTTGACTCAATCATTGCATTGGCTTAATAAAATTATTTCTTTTTTCCTCTATTTCTATTAGTAAATTTTCATTTACTAGCTTTATTTAATACATAAACCGTTTTTAGAGCTTAAAATACATGTTGTTAAAAATAACACATGGTAATGATATTTGGGCGAGGCGATCCATTTACATGATACCAAATTGCAATCGCCTCGCCTCGAGTGTTTCGATATTGCCATACGCGATCGGGCCCAATAATTAATTAAATAAGATGTCCCTATGACTATTTAGGTAACTTGGTAAATTGAGCACTACAATCAATGATTCAATAGTTCTACGTTCTACATGATATTCAATCCACATGTTGTAGAATTAAGTGTTTGTCATTTTGTTAACTTTTTCTTCCGCTTGTGTAAATCGAAGAATAAAGACGTCATTTTTGAAACCTCGAGAGTTTTATTTAAAAGTCTCTTTTTTATTTAAAGAATCTTACAAATATCAGAAGTGGGATATTACTCAATAAACGTGAAAATTTCAGTATGTATATCCATTTAAAATGTTTATTTTTGTTGAAAAAATAATATAAAATAAAATGAGTAAAGAAGAGCTATTAGTAGTTGTAAATTTATTGGAAGTGCTACTTGACACAAATGCGTGAAAAATTACGACAACTTGGGTTGAAATCACCTGGGAATAAGGCGGAATTAAAATTAGCTTTGGTAGCAGCAAAGATAAATATGACTGCAGGGCAGGTAAAGTATTTTTCAGAAGAAGTAGGAAGTGGAAGTGGTTTTATCAATAACGACCACAGAGAAGATGTAGAAGATGATGAGAATACAGATGATACATTAGAGGAAGATTTGGATGCAGAACAGAAAAAATATGAAGAGAAAAAAGAAATTTAAGAACTACGCAAAAAAATAGCCGAGTTGGAAAGTAAGGAGTAAAAAACGTTGAAGGTGCGAAATGGAGATGATAAATCAACGATCTATTCTGCATACTAATCATCAGTATAATAGAAATGGAGCAGCGAAAAGAGGAATAATCAGTTGTTATTCTTGTGGGCAGCAAGGTCACATGGTGTCATCGTGTTATAGAAGAAAAAACAATGTCAATCTTATAGGTGAAGGTAGATAATAAATATAGTATAAATAAAAATTTTTAATTTACAGCAAAAGGGCCCATTTAGAAAAGCAAAAATGATATTGTAAGTACTACTTCAGTGATGACAGTGAACGAAAAAACGAATAAATTTGAAAATATTATGTTCTATGAAGTATTTTCAAAACCAATGAATGTCAACAATAATGGCAGTTGTACGATGTCAATGCTAACGCTCATTGATACAGGTAGCCTTATAAGTTTCGTGCGAAAAAGGTATATTCCAAATTATTTGATAAATAATTCAAAGTCAACTGATAACAATTATGTTGGTATAAATGATAGTTCATTAGTTATTGTGGAACTATTCAATGTAATGTCAATTATTCTTGTATGTTGAATGTTTATGTAGTAGAAGACTACTCAATGAAATATAGTTTTATTTTAGGTCGTGATTAGATTATGAAGAATAATTTTAAATTGAAAAAAAGAAGAAAACGAAAAAGAAAATTTGGATTTATTGAAAAATGAAAAAGTTGTAAACGGACATGAGATTCAAACCCTCACACACATAAAAGGTATTGTTATTATTGTTATTTAGATGATATGAATCAAATTTGAAATATTGATGTAAATTCTGAAGGTACGCGAAATTTTTATAATATTTATACCAAGTGAATTTTTGGAAATGCATATTGAATTAACTAAAGAAGAGCCATTCAATACTTCTCGTTTGTCACACAATCTGTACAGTATGGGTTTACGAAAATGCCATTCGGTCTTAAAAACGGTCCTGCGAATTTTCAAAGATTCATTAATAAAATTTAAAAAAAAAAACTATCCATGAAGGAAAACTCTTACCTTATATCGGATAACATTGACGAACATTTAAAAACGTTGAAAGAAGTCATGATTATAGTGACAGAATACGATCTAGATTTACGGATAGATAAATGTGAATTTTTGTTCGAAGAGATATGCTTTTTAGGATATATAGTAAATTCGAAAGGTATACGTCCTAAAGTACCTTTACACTACTTGATTTGTCATATCACTTTATGTATGGTATTTTACATATCGTCGGCCTAACTCGCAAACCTAATTTCATTATGCTGATAATCCACTGAAATAAAAAAATTAAAGTATTACGAAGTCAAATCAAATGTCATACGAAATTAGAAAAAATCTATTTTCATAATATGTCGACTGTGAAGTCGTATCACAAAGTTTCTCAACAAAATCAGACAGTGTAAACGCTGTCAAACTTTTACCAGTGATATATAGTATGTAAAGTGATATGACAAATCAAGTAGTGTAAAGGTACTTTAATCTGTATAGTATTAGTGGAAATCAAATCAAAATATCATTCATATGAATTCAACTAAATATACATCACGAAAATTTTGAGTATATTTAGTTGGATTAAAATTTAAAATCATTACTGATTGTCCAGCATTGACCTTAACTTTGCGTAAAAAGCTTCTCAATCCACGTATTTCGCGTTGGGCGCTTGAACTTCAATCTTTTGGTTACGAAATTGAATATAGAAAAGGTTCGCAAATGGGTCATGTCGACGCGTTAAGTCGTTGTGTTAATATACTGATAATTGAAGAAGAATCGTTTAAATCTGCGTTAGCCGCATGTCAGTTAAGAGATCGTATTATAAAAAATATTGTAACCGAATGAGAAAAACAAGAAAATAATTTTTATGAATTAATTAACGGGCTGGTGTATGGTAAGTTGACGATATAAAGCAATGTTTTATGTACCATCACAGTTGGAACGAAATGTATATTTGTATGTATAATTTTTGTGTATTTAAATGGAAAAAAAGTCGAAAACAAGGGCATTTTCAGTTCAATACAATAAATAATTTTTAGAAAATTGTATCCGCCACGTTTAGTAAAAATGCATCCATGAAAATTGTCGATAAAGTTAATGTTTCTATATAGGCACTGTTTCTAATTTGTGTCTTAATGATCACGTGGACCAACGCTAAATGAAGTAGCTGTTTCATAATTCTGGATTCTTCTAGATAAATTTGAATCACAAAAATTCATATTTTTTTAAAAATCACAAAAAAAAAAAAACTTTTATCACGATAAAATAATTCTAAAATGTCATTCGATTATGTCAACAAGAAAAACGTAGACACATTTGAGTAACAATGTCTATATGGTCGCAAAAATATGTGACTCTGTGGGCATTATTCCCACAACGAAACATTTCCTATGAAAAAATATTTTTGGTAACAGTTACGTTTTTGTGACTTGCAAAGTTCCTGCCTTCGCATTGACACATTCAAGACATTGACAAGAAACATTGACGTAACAATTCCTATATACAAACATAATTAAGTAACATTAAAGAAACAATTCCCTCGTCAAAACAATGCCTTCATGGGCACAAAATAACACAGTTTTGTGTCCATGAAGGAATTTAACTATAAAGAAACATTGACCACAAAATTACGAAACAGCGACGAAGTCATAACGTCGTAGTATCAAAGATTTGTATCTAGACAAATTCAAGCACATTTTGCTAGTTGGGCTACAATCGATCCAGGCAGCGACATTTCATACGTGAAAGAATCAATGGCACACGTTTTAGGAGATGTAAACTTCTGCACAATTAGATCGCTCAAAGGATTTGCTGGTGGTGAATATACATGCGATTCGTCAATAAAAACTGATGTTATTGTCGATAATGAAGTTTTCGTCACGATGTTCCTGGTCGTTCGCGATAATATGATTCCAGATGACGTACTACTTGGTTGTGACATTTTATGTAAAAAGGGTCACCGACTTATAATTGAAGGGAATCAGTGCAGACTCGAATCTGTATTACCAATCGAACCAAAGATTGGGGATGCCCTTAGCCGTTCACCAGTAGAGCAAGCCGTTCAAGCTAACACTATCGCTGATCAGATCCTCAAGATAGACGTCAGTACTCATGACTGGGTGTATTCAATGCAACTTTTAGAGCCAAAATTGTCCAAGATAATCAAAATATTAAAAGGAGAACTCACATCCGCGCAGAAAAAATAAATCTCAGCCGAATATATACTAAAGAATAATCGACTTTACAGGAAAACTCATTACTGATGCTCTTAGCAAATACACAGTGCTGAGCTCAGCGAAAACAACGAAGACAAAACCAGTGCTGGTGACACTGAATGCGTTGACTACATACTTTGGTCTTCCCCGAATCATCGTGACCGACAGAGGTGCTGCTTTTACATCATCCGCTTTTGAAAGATTTTGCAATGACTACGATATAAAGCACATCAAAGTCACCGTACGCACTACACGTTCGAACGGTCAAATTGAGCGAGTTAATCAATCCATTTTCGCTTACCTGCGAACAACCACCGAGAGTCCAACCGATTGGGATCAAAACATTTGCCATCTGAAGACGGACCCTAAACACTCAAAAAACTTCAACAACAGATTTCAATCCAGTTGACTTAATTTTCGACTTCCAGTTACGACACATTACCACTAACAAGCTGTTATTGGGAGTCAATGATGAAGACAGTAATGATGATTCTGTGATCAATCAATGTTGTTGAACATACACATAAAAGATTTATATCTTATAGTGTATTGTACATATTGTAAATGTATTCAAATAAATTGAAAATTGAATTGAAATTGAAATTGAAAATTGAATTGAAATTGAAATTGAAATTAAAGTGTTAAGCAATGTTAAATAATAAAATAATTTAAAAATAAGTGAAAATTATGGAGAAAAAGGGATATTATAAAAAATAAAGAGCCGCGAATTTCACGAAAAGTGAGATGGAACTTTTAATAGAAATTTGTTTAAAAAAAAAAGACATTATTTAAAACATAAAACAGAAAGCATCTTTTGTAAAGAAAAAAATAATGCGTGAGAAAAAATTACAGACAAATTTAATGCTTCTTCAGGAAACTTTCCCAGGAGGTATAAAACAATTATATCTAAATATGACGGCTTAAAAAAAAGAATTAAGAAAGAAATGCTCTACGTTAAGACTATATCTTAACAAAACAGGTAGTGGTCCATGTTATCAAAGAATTTGCAGTCATATGAAGACAAATTATTGGCTGTATCCAGTTTATCGATGATAGGATTAAAATCCAGATTCGATAACGACAACGAAGGTAATATCAATTAATTTTCATGCAAAAATATAAACCAACCATTTTTTATAAATATTATTCTTTTTAATCGTTTTAAAGATGAAAATACATGAAATGCAAAAGGAATTGGAATTGGATATGAGGGTAGAGAAACTGGGAATGTGGGAAGAGGAATTGGAATGAGGGAAGAGGAATTGGGAATAATGGAAGAGGAATTGGGAAAGGAGGATTAAGATATGAATCTAATTAATGTCACACCGCGTCATTGACGCCATTTTCTTGTTTTGACATCTAACAAAGATTTTCAACTTACAACCATACCAGTTGCGTTGAACATGACGAATTTTGTACCTAGTAACTACGACTTGATTTTCTGTTACCATTTGAAGAAAACTGGTGCAGAATCACATCGAATGCTGGTCGAAGCTTGCGCTAAGCATGATCTTGGTAAATCATAGTGTTTTGAGTGGTTCCAAAAGTAACGATTCTGACGTGAAAAACGAAGAACGAGGAAGACCACCGAAAAAGTGTGAAGACAGCGATGATGATGACGCTCAAACGCAACAATAACTCGCAGATCAATTAGATGTGGCACGAGAAGCAGTCTCCATACATTTAAAAGCCATGGGAAAGATCCAGAAGATGGAAAAATGGGTTTCTCATGAGCTGAATGAAAGACAGCAGGAAAACCGAAAACCTACTTGTTAAATGCTGCTTGCCAGGTACAAAAGAAAGTCATTTCTCTACCAAATTGTGACTGGCGATGAGAAGTGGATATATTTCGAGAGCCCTAAGCGTAAAAGATTATGGGTAACTCCAGGCGAACCATCGACATCGACTGCAAGACCAAATCGTTATGAACGAAAAACAATGCTCTGTGTTTGGTGAACGCTACAAACAACAAATCATCGATTTGAATCAAGCTTTACGTGAAAAACGACCGAAATATCAAAAAAGGCAACACAAAGTGATTTTGCTCCATGACAATGTACCATCACACACAGCAAAACCGGTCAAGGAAACGGTTGAGTTGGGAAATACTTTAACATACGGCTTACTCACCAGACTTAGCTCCATCCGATTATTACTTATTTGCATCGATGGGACACGTACTTTCTAAACAGCGCATTACGTCTTACGAAAATGTACGAAATTGGATCGATGACTGGTTTGCTTCAAAAGAGGAACAGTTTTTTTGAAGTGGCATCCACGAATTGCCAGAGAGATGAGAAAAGTGTATAGCTAACAATGGACAATATTTCGAATAAAATATTTTGTATCATTTTCATACAATAAACGTGTATTTTCTATATAAAAATTCCGGTTTCATATTTGCATACCTGGTACAGCAAAACGGAAAGTTTATTAAGGCCGTAAAATGCTAGTTTTTTTTAAAATTACTGTAATATTTTCTTGTATTCATTTTAAAGGGTATTCCTTCCCTATTAACAGACAAGAACTAAAAACCTAGCATTGTATATGTGGCTCCTCTGTTCATACAACAGTATCAACTAGTACAAAATGCTGATTCACTATTGGTTCAGATCAGACCAGTCTTCTTCATTATCAATTAACCGGTTTTTTAGAAAAGAGAAGGCAAGGTGAAGTACATTTTATCCAAAAGTGGAGAGAAATGGATAGAAATTTTGTTGACAAGATCATCAAACAAATTCATACAAAGTTTACTATGTTATGTTTACCACTGCGATAGCTTATGTTCTACACGTATATGATTGACGACAAGTAATGAAGACTATGTGTGGTACTGTAGTATCATCTCGAAGACAGAAAAAACCTGTTTATTGAAAGAAATTATTGAAACTGACACTCTCAGTGTGGTCCCAACCATTGATTTATTCTGAATTTCAATTGGTAAGATAAATTTATCATAGAATTTGGAAAGTAGTGAATTCAAACCGCTTTTGTAGAATTTGTCAGAATTACTTCCCACAACATTTAGTGGGAAAGAACAGTTCAGGTCAGTAAAAGCCAAAGTTCAAATGCTAAAAATATAATCAAATAAATAACTTTTTCCAAGAGAATCTGAAGTAATAAAAACTACGAATAATAATGAACTAATCCTAACTAGTTGAACCTAACCTTGTTTTTACAGGATGTTTATGTAGTTAATAAAGAAAGAAGAGGCAAACTTGTACAAAAATTGTATTCACTAATAAAAAAATATAGTACGTCAGATGTTCATAACACAAAATAACTAGAACAAACAAATGAAAAACAATCAGATGTGACCAAGACAACTGTGAAGATACTGAAAATAACGAGGATTGCATGCGGTTGAAAGCAACAAAACTCTTTGGGAATTGACAAATGGAACGCCAGTTTTGTTGTAAGAAAAAAAAAATGGTTAGGAATATTTGAAAAATCGCAAAGTTGAAGCAAAGAATTGGATCAGCATTGATACTATTATATGCATACATACATATTAGAGTAGTTCTACGGTAATGCTGACATTGTATGTCCCTAAATTATATCTCTAAAATTAATAGTAAAATACCAATAATAATACTGTCTCCTTTTTTAAATAGCTTTGTTGATTCTTATCATATTCAATAATCCAAAATTTTCTGTATTTTTTAACTAAAAGTTGCATGTTGTTCTTCAAAATTGTCATTTCCATGGCTGTCCCATTACTGTGTCGACAAACAAAAATTAAAAAATAACGATAATGTATACCTACTCCGATTCATTTTTTAATAAGAGCTACAGTAAGAAAATACTCAAAAACATGCATTTCAATGTAAAAAGTATATGAGTCAGTAACTGTATTATGTTTTTTCTCTCTTTTTTTGTTGTCCCTTTGTTTCATGCTGCAATAGAGATACTACTCTTTTATTTCGAAAAAAATGAGTAAATAATTTCATATTACCGTTAATCACTGCACAAAAAACATTTAAAACCAAATGTTCATCTAGTACAGTCGTGTTTGAGTTGTGATAGTGATATAAATATTTAATAAATATTCAAACAGAAGTAAATATTCAAAACGTCACAGGAGATTTCGTCATTTCAATGGTAAGTTTTTTGTACTTTTATTATAATAAAAATATTATATTTTAACTTTACATGCATAAAGGTGATATAATTCATAAACATTAAAGTATATCAAAATAACAAAATTTTATATTTTCTGTATGATAATAGCTAAAAACTGTGAAAAATATCATTTCTGTGGTGTCATTCTCGTGTCAAAATGTACCCACAGTAATGACTCGAGTTCACAGAAATGATATTTCTTATTCTTATTAGTACTTTGCGTACTAAAGTTATTAATTATGTATTATTTGAAAATATATTTTATTTTTAGATTGAGTTGAACTTTCAGCGTTTATACCTATTTAAAAATGTCATATTGCTTTCTAAATGGGGGAATTTTCTGAAAAAATAATATCTTTATACCAAAAAGAAATTAAGGATTAAATGTAAACAGCTCCTAAAAATGATTATTCGGGAAAATTTTTCTATAATAATTTAGGTAAAATATGAAACAAGTATATATAGTTCGCCCCGTTTTAGTGCGTAACCCGTATATATATATTAGAGTTAAGTTTTTTTTCCCCATTTACGATTCATACAAAAATGTTCTTATAAGTGCGCCCCTTTAAACTGCGTAATCCTCTTAAATACGCTTGTGTGCGAGCACTATTCTTTTAATATATGGGTAATTTTACTCGCATATTATACTGTGAATTTATTCATGAATTCATACCTGTTAATTTGATTCTGTCCCTCCCATGTTTCCTAATCTGACATTTCGAACCGATTTTATGGTTTATTGCCTAGATTGCTCATCCTTCGTATGTATGTATATGTGTACATATAACATAATATAATGTAACGAGTTTTCATCAGAAAGTTTAAAATGGAAAAACGAGTGAGTTTAAAATTTTATTTTACATTGAATTTCAACTAATGTTACACAGTTGGAAATTTTCGGATAAAGTATAAAAATATATATGGGTATACAGGGTGTCCTGTTTGGTTTGCTTAACCTTGATATCAGTGATAGGTCTCATCAAGACAAACAAAAAATCGTATTCGAGATATTTGCATTTGAAAATTAGCACTTCTAGCTCCTATTTTTAATTTACACTGCAATAGAAACACGTGTCCAATAATCCAATGAATTTCAGACTTATTTTTCCAGTTTTTTCAAAAGGTCTTCCTTAATATCTCGAAAACTATGCATTTTTTGAAAAAACAAAAATAACGAATCGGTGCAGAATCATTAGAGCATCTTTTTCTGCAATAAAAATTTGGGGTTGATTTTAACCTTTTTTGAGAAGACAGGGTTAAACAAAAAAATTTGGCAAAAATTCAGAAAATTTTGATTTTGAATGCGTGTAACTTTCCAACAGTTGAAAGAAGAGGGATATGTAAGGTATCGTTGAGAAGGGCAAAGGGTCTTCTATATTTTGTTAACACGAAGTGACCCTTGGGTGCCCCTGTAAAAAGTTATAGGGTACATCGTGAAATAAGAGCAAAAAAACTTCAACGCCCTCTAGCGGCGAAACCGCTCCCCCCCACCGCCGATACGATTTTTTGTTTGTCATGATGAGACCTATCACTGATATCAAGGTTAAGCAAACCAAACGGGACACCCTGTATATATATGACACATCAATAGAAGAAACTAAAGAAGATTCAATAGGTACCCTTGTTGACAAGATCAAAACAGGTGCTTTTGTTATAGTTGAATTTTAAATATACAAAATGTATGTTGCTGTTTGTCAAAGTGGCATAGATGACGAAGATGAAATTAAAATATCTTCTTTGTCTAACTGTGATAAAAAGAATCAAATATTTAAAATAAACGAGAAAGATGTTTGCTAGATTTCTTGCCAGCAAATTGTGAAAATCTTACCAGAATCAAAATTAATTTAAAAGGTAATCGAATTGTCTATAAAGGTGATATAGAAACTAATGAGCAATAATAACATGTTTTGTTTTTTTTTTTTGTAAGCTGAATTTTATTTTTTATTATTATTTTATGTTTTGTTTTATTGTTTTTTATTTTGTACTTAAAGCCTGAAATGTTAAATTTTTGTTTTTATAAATAAATGAAGTTAAAAATTAAATCTGGTCAAAGTATTTAAGTATACAATCATCATTCCCCTGGACATAAGATCATTCCCCTACTATGTAATTTTTAAAATCTTCAAATAAATCGACAAAAAAATTTGAGAAAAAGTGCGCTTTGTTCCAGTCCATTGAAAATCGATCAGTATGTATTTTTCAACATTTTCTGTCATTCTGATTGAAAAATATTTTTTCCATTTTCCAAATCGAAATTCGCCCGTAATCTAACAATCACCCATATATTTGAAAATTTATCAAATTCATATATACTAATTCAGTTATAGATTTTTATACAATTTTGTAGTATGAATGTTATTTATAGAAAAATAATATAAATTTCATCCGTAATGTAGTAACGATTTTGTTAAAATACTTTGTTGTTTAATAAAATATTTGGATCCTTAAAAATTTGTGTATGGTTTTACAAATTAAAGGAATTTTGAATTGATAAGTATTTGAAGATGTATGGTGCCATGTAAGCGGCACGTTTATTAAAATTGGAAAATTTTTATGAATAATAAAAACTCAAGTCTGTTCTTAAGGAATTTAAGAAAGGAAATATTGAGTTAAAGAAAATAATAGAAAGGACTGTATTATATGGACAAAGGAATAAGTAATTGAAGCACAAGGTTTCACCAGCAGATGTTTTATAATATTTTTATAATACTTACATGTGTGTCTATTGGGATTAAAACCTGTTCTTTTCCGTTTTTTGACTTTTTCTAAAAACGCATTGAATTTGTAATATAGGCTAATATCTACATTTGCAAATATCTATACATAGTAAAATATCATTATTTCCTTAATAAATTTAATTTCAAAATTAAGGGTGTATACCAAAATACAAGCATTTCCATGAATATGTTCGCAACAAAAAATGAATTACTCAAAAACATCATCGGAGGAAAAGAACAGGTTTTGATCCCAATACACACATGTGGTGTTAATTGTTAAATTACTAAAAATTCCAGATTGTCGGAAATATAATAGTCAAAAAGAAAGACATAAAATACTTATGATGATGGGTTTTATGTATAATGATGTAAGGTACGTGAAATGGTTGAGAAAGGATTGTTGTTATAAATTCTGAAGTGAATTTATTGCATGTATCGTAGGTTGAAAGTGATCGATTATGTAAATAGAAAAATATTAATTTTGAGTTAACCAGGAAAATCCCGCTTGGTTGAGTTATGCTATTGGTTAAAGAATATATATACAGTGAAACCTGGTTAAAACGGAAACTGTGTAAAACGAAAACCTGCTTTTAACGGAAATTTTTCTATAACAATACTTTATTTCGTACAAAACGAGACTGCATAAAACGGAAAATGCCTTAAAACGGAAACGGACTTTTTGACGTGACATTTTTGGTCAGTAGAACCTGAGTAAAACGGAATTCAGGTTGTAGTTTTTCAAATATACATACATATTTACATTGTTGACACCTGGTGTCGTATACGAATACAATACGTATACTAAATAAATTCTAACGTGAAACATTTATGTGGAAGCACTATAAGTTTTTGCTGTCATTCATTCAATATCAAATGTCAGTTCATACTAATGTCTTTTACTGTCAAATTCAAAACATTGACGGTTGAATGTGACAGATAAAAAAAGAATTTCTTGTTTTTAATTCTTCATGCACGCAGTTTAAGTTGAATTAGGTAAGATATAAAAATTCTTAATAAATTTTTTATATTTTATGTTAAAGAAATTTTGTTTGTTATAGACTACTGAAAATTAAAATGGGAAAAATTAAAAAAACATTAAGTTTGAAAGAAAAATTTGAAATTGCCCAACTTAAAGGTACAGCTTTAACATCTGTGAAAACATTACAACAAAAATATGGTTGTGGAAAAACACAAATTTATAATGTTTTCAAATCAGCCGAGGAAATAAAAAATGATTTTCTTAAATTCGAAAGAGCATCTTCTTCAATGCGCAAAGAGAAAAAAACAGAATTTAGTGAAATAAACAGACGTCTGTTCGATTGGTTTCGAAAGGCGCGTGCAAAAAATATTCCAATATCCGGTCCAATTCTTCAAGCTCAAGGAAAAAAAATAGCAGAACATTTAAAAATTTCCAATTTCCAAGCATCCAATGGATGGCTTGAGAGTTTTAGAAAAAAATATGACATAAAGTTTGGTCAAATATGTGGTGAAGCTAGTGATGTATGTAAAGAAACTGTGGATGATTGGGAAAAAAGGATAATTGAAGAAATTAAAGGCTACGAACTTAAAGATATAGCCAATGGAGACGAAACTGCTTTGTTTTTTCGTGCATTGCCGAACAAAACTCTAGCACTAAAAAAAGAAAAATGTGTTGGTGGCAAGCAATCTAAAGAAAGATTAACATTATTTCTTTGCGCATTTACAGATGGAAAATTTGAAAAACCGCTGGTGATTGGAAAGTCTTTAAAACCTAGGTGCTTTAAAAAGCTAAAGATCGATGATTTGCCTGTAAGCTGGTACGCAAACAAAAAGGCTTGGATGACCTGTAGCATTATGGAAAAATGGCTTGAATCCTTCAATTTAAAAATGAAGCAACAAAAGCGAAATGTTATTTTGTTTTTGGACAATGCAACGTGTCACCCACATTTAAAACTCTCTAATGTAAAAATAGTTTTTTTTCCACCTCAAACAACCAGTATACTGCAACCAATGGACCAAGGAATTATTCAAAATTTCAAAGTAAAATACCGTAAACAATTGTTGCATAAATTGATCTCCTCAATCAGTGATTGTTCTAATGCTACAGAAATAACTAAAGAAATAACGGTTCTTGATGCTATATACTGGATAAAACATGCCGTTTCATCGATTTATTCAACATGTGTTAGTAACTGCTTTAAAAAAGCAGGTTTTCCTATGATTAGTGTTACGGAAGATTATGCCAATGATCGCAGTTCAGTCTCCGAAATATTACCACTACTTTTGAGAGCAGATGTAGAAAATGTTTCAGCTTTAGAATATGTTAATATTGATACTGAGACTATGACTGAAGACGATTTTGAACTAACACAGATTATAAATGGTGAAGCATACGAAGCTGACCAAAGCGATAGTGGCTCTGAGGACGATGAGGATGATTTTCCTAATTGTGGTGTCACAGAAAAACAAGCTATAGATGCTGCTCTAATTTTAAAAAAATTCTTTCTCCAAAAAGGCGACCAAAAATTATACGAAGTTTCGGTAAATATTGAATCAAACATTTGTGAAAAAATTAGTTTGAAAAAGACAAAGCAAACACAAATAACAGAATACATATAAGGGATTGGAGATTAAATTTTCGTTTGTGTTTTTTTTTTAGATACATATTTGTTTTTTCGCTGTTTTCAGCCTGTTTATGTTTATATTAAATTTTTTTTTTTTTTAATTCTGTGATTTTGTTAAGTTTCTTTTATTTACTTTTTATTTGTTATATGTAATGCATTTTCTTTAAGAATAAATAGTATATAAAAAAAATTATTCAGAAATTATTTTTTTACTTAACTTGTTTAAGACGGAAACCTGGTTAAAACGGAAAATTTTTTTTGCACCATGAGTTTCCGTATAATATTATATCCTTTTTCCGTTCACGGGATATAAAACTATGACATGAAAGTATAATTCGTTTTTAAGAAGAATTTTTATATTTGAGAGTAGGAGTAGGATGTGGCTTAGAATTCTTATGTACACGGATAGGAATTTTTGGTAATTGAAATTAGTATTAAAAATAAATAAAGGATATATTTTAAAAAGTAGAAGGGTACCCGCCGAGCTTAGATTTTTAGATTAAAAAATTTATAAAAAGGACATTCAGTTTATAACTGCCGTAGAATATAGACAAAATTAATTGCTTATTAATGTTATAGTGAAATTATCAAATACGGGCGTGGCGGAAGTTGGATAATTATTACTATTATATATATATTTTTTTTTTAATAACAATAATTTTTGGATTATTATAACTCAGGTGTGGGGTTATCGTGGCGAAACGTGTCCTTTTTCGTGAGATGTGTTCAAAGTTATATTTAAGAAAATAAAAAGTTTTATTTTTGTTTTACAAGACAATTATTTATAAAATTTTTACAGTGCTGTAAAGTGTTGAATTTTTTTAGTTATATATAAGAAATTTTTTTTTTCCAAAAAAAAATAATTAGATAATTAAATCGAAAATTTTAACAATTTTCAGATTGTGTTTAAAGTTTTGTTTGTTATTCTGGTAAATAACCGCATAAAAAAAAGTTGATAAAAAATGAATTTATCTAAAATTAAAAAAAAAAATTTGTGTGTGAAATTTAATAATATTAATAGTATGTATGAATAAACAGTGCATTTTATTACCGCGAAAAGAATTAAAACAAAAATATATACAGATTTTTAATAGTTATTTGTTAATTCTGTTTTTTAAAGTTAAGTGAATTGATATAGATAATTTTTTTTTAATTAAAAAAAAAATTATAAGAAGATTCTGTGTTGTAAAGTTAGAAAATTGATAGATAATTTTTTTTTAAATAAAAAAAAAATTCTTTGTTGTGAGGGTAAGAAAATTGATAGATAATTTAAAAACGAAATTAATAAAAAAAAAAATATAGGAAAATTCTGTGTTGTAAAGTTAAGAAAATTGATAGATAAATTTTTAAAAAAAAGAAAAATTTCTGTGTTGTAAAGTTAAGAAAATTGATATAAATAATAAAAAAAAAAAAAAAAAAAAAAAAAAAAAAAAAAAAAAAAAACTAATAATGGAGCAAAGTAATGAAACTGTAAAAAAAAAACACCCGGTAAACGTAGAAGGCAAGTAAAAGATAAGACAGCAAGGGTAACTGAGACAAATATTATTATTAGAAAAATGGTAGAAGAAATTGAAATTTAAAAAAAGAAAATTGAAGAATTAGAGCGAGCGTTGAACACTTCTTCAACTACTGTTATGTTCCCATAACCACATTACTATCTTCCCACAGAATTTTGCTAATCTTTCAAATAATTATGATGATAATATATAGTTATGCAAAAGAAATATAACACCCCGCCTCCACTAAAATAAAATTTAATAAGAAAAATATAACGATAAAGAAAATATTTTGTTAATTTATAGAGCAATGCATTTTTCTATTTTTGCTAACATAGACAAAAAAAACTTATTTGATTTATTTTCGTTTAACAAATAAATTTGTAACAAATAAAAATTTTTAAAAACGCAGTCAGTTGAAATTCAGTCTCCAACCAGTAAATATTAAAAAATTAGTTTGATAGTAATTTACGTTTTAAAGGTGTTTGTAATTTGTAATCTAATAAAATTTTACCAAATAAATCGAATCCAAATGAATCGAATCTAAATGTGTCAATATGGGTAGATAACGTCGAATCATTACTGAAAATCTACAAATGGGATGATAAAATGACTTTGTTTTATGTATCGTCCCGACTTGCAGGAGCTGCATCAACTTGGCATGTTAGTAACCAAAAAGAAATTAATAACTGGCAAAGGTTTAAATTAGAAATTATTCTATGTTTCCCTTGTTGTGTTGATGCTTCCACCATTTTATTTCAAATAATGACTCGAAAAAGAAAGTCGAAAGAATGCATTGAAAATTATTTTTATGATATTGTCTCGTTAGGAAAGAAAATGAATTTATCTGATTCTGATATTATAAAACATATAATATCAAATATTAATGATCAAAATTTATCCACGGTCTTAATGTCTTTCGAAAGAAATAATTTAAGTTTGAATGAGTTACTTCTTCATATTAAAAGATGTGAAGATATACGAGAAAGCGAGAATTCTTATATACACGGATAGGAATTTTTGGTAATTGAAATTAGTATTAAAAATAAATAAAGGATAGATTTTAAAAAGTAGAAGGGTACCCGCCGAGCTTAGATTTTTAGATTAAAAAATTTTTAGATTAAAAAATTTTTAAAAAGGACATTCAGTTTATAACTGCCGTAGAATATAGACAAAATTAATTACTTATTAATGTCATAGTGAAATTATCAAATACGGGCGTGACGGAAGTTGGATAATTATTATTATTATATATTTTATTTTTTTTTTAATAACAATAATTTTTGGATTATTATAATACAAGGGGTAATAACTATACTATTTTTCTTTTTGGAAGTCAGTATTGTGCTTATGGAGGCAGTACCCGATGATTTTTTTGCCTTGGTAATATTTAATTTAAAAGATTTCTCTCGCTTGAAATTGAGATCTGATCACCCCACATACGAGACAGATTTATTCAAACAATTTGTGAAAGAATATAGGAAAGTATGCCTATCTTGCCTGTACTGACATCCAAAAAGAAAAATAGTATAATAGAATTTCCAAATACGCCTTTATTAGACTAGAAATAACTGTTTAGAACATATTTACAGCGTAAAAATAAAAAATGTGAAAAAATAAAGAAAATATTTGTAAAAAAAAATGTAATTTTTGTTAAATTTCCATATATGAAGGTACTGGTGTACCTATCTATACTCCATTCACAAAATTTCTTCACTGCAGGTCTCTTGGAAGAGTTCATTTTTGTTCAGTGTCGTTACATTTACTAGCAGTATGTATATTAAACTACTCATACTCCAATCTGTTATACGTGCAATTAAGTAGACGCTGGAAAATAGAAAAAAACAATAACAGCCACCCCTTGGTTCTCGCCAGTAACACAGTGTTAAGGCGAATTTCAATTCAAGCAATAAACATACATAGTGTAAAATACCCAGTAACAAGCCCTTCGTTTTAAACTGAATTAAAAAGATTTTTTTTAAACTTCAAGATAAAAAATGTTTTTTATTGCTTTTATACATAAGTATATATAAGTACATACTATTATAAATATCAAATATAAAAAAATTGATGTATTTTTCTTTAGCTTTTGCAACGCAACGTCTTTAAATTGAAAATATTCTGTTTAGTAGGTACCTTTAATTTTAGAGAATTGAAATATCCAAATGGGTTGCAAAATAAAACGAAAATTTAAATTATTTTTATTTAAAAATGTGACATTTATATTAAAATATAGGTAGGTGAGTAAGTCCTTAAATGCAGAAGAGATTTAAATATTATTCCAATCTTTATTTTTTGTTTCAAGTGTTGTTACTGCGTATTTTTCCCTACATTCTGAATTAAGAAAAATTAATAAAATGAATAATGAAGAAAGATAAAAATAATGAAAAAATTCATGCGCACACACGCCGATGAGCTAAAAGTTGGTTGATCGAAATCGAGACAGAGATGTGTGTAAAAAAGTAGAATGGATAATAAATTACCGCAAATTAGTGTTATTGGATACTGTGTAATAATTATATTACTTAATAGTAGCACCGTTTTAAATTTAAAATTAATTTTTATATCTTATGTACATTTATGTATTATGAATTAAAAAACAAAGTATCATAATATTTATTTGTATATTATATATAGGTAGTGTAAAAATAATAATTTATAAATTCAAAAATATGTACAATATTATGCAGGGTGCTTCGTTATAGAGAATCCAAAAAAATTTTTTTGGAAATAAAACATAATTTATTGCATTTATACATTTACAAGTACCTATACATGTGATATGATGGAACATGTAATTACAACAAATTATGTTTTATTTAAAAAAAATGTTTCTTACATTATTTTTTACATATTATTACAAATTTATACATAAGTATATATAAGTATGAAGAAGTTTATGTTCTATATGAACAGTGGTGAGAAGTGGTAAGGAAACAGGCTTTTACCCAAAAAAAATCTTTCCATTTCACAAAACTCTTCTATTTTCAATATACGAGTGTGAACACTTTTTTTTTTTTGCATTTTTATGTACTTTACAAATCTATTTGGGTTTTAAAATTTTATTAGCGTAAAAAACTTCAAATTTTCAAATTTTCAAATAATTTAATTTATAATATTTAATAAAAAGTAAATTTAAAAAAATAAATATTATATTATAATTTTTGTTTATGAGGAAGGAATTTTTGCAAAGTATGAAATTTTATAAAATTTTAGTACAAAGGTAAAGCCGGTAACACTTATGAAAATGTTCATCCGATTTTACATTGCTATTTTAAACTATAGGGTAACACTGCCAGTGATGAAAATCAGAAACAAATTTATGTAATTACTCAAAGGAGAAACAAGACAAAATATGTCCATAAGACCCGCAGTGAAGAAATTTTGTGAATAGAGTATAGTCGAGAACGTAATACAGAAAAAAAGCTGCAAGTCACATAAAAGCTGCGTTCCATTCGGCTACTCCGGAGTAGATAGGCGTAGTTAGGCGAATGGAAAAATAAATAAACATAAATTTCTTTTTTTACGTTCAAATTTACAGGTTAGAATTTGATAAATATGTGAAAAAAAACGTTCCATTCACCAACTGCTCCTAACTACGCCCAACTACGCTTATCTACTTCGGAGTAGCCCAAAGGAACGCAGCTTAAAATAACTAAAAACCTACTGTGGTGAATTTTAGTGGTGAAATATATCAACTACGCTTGCTTTCTACACCTGAATATGAATAGGAGTAGTTGAGTGTAGATGGGAGTAGATTCATCTACGCCTAAAATCCCAATGGAACGCAGCTAAAGGGTAATCTCATCTAATTATTCGCTTTCATTGTTTTTATCTTCACTACTTAAATTTTTTAGAACGACATTCACAACAAAATCAATACAAATATTTTAAAAATTGAAAAATAATACGGTTAAAACATTTACAAATGTGTTGATTTTAAACTACGTATTTAATTTTACACTTTATGTGTTTATTATTAAACAAAAAAAGCGTGAATAAACTACGGGGCTTATTGTGATTTTCGATTCGTAGGTTGATCGAAGAATCTTCTTCGATTCGATTGAATTTAATTTCGGTATTGCGTAACTCAATCGAACGAACCAAAAAGCGTTGCATCATACACATTGGTTACAAGCGTCATTATCATGAATTATTGTGAATATTTTCTTGTTAAAACTATTTTTCATGTGTGAAAATTTGAAGACACATATTTAAATAAATTGTTTTAAGTTACTAATAGCATTTTTTTAAAGTCGGATTTAGCAAAAGTCGACTTTAAAAACCGAGTATGCTATTTTACAAAATATGTTGAAGATTTTAATTTTTCAAGTATGTATTCGTGTACAGAACTTCAATGCATACTCAGTGTTTAGAGTCGACATTTGTTAAATTCGACTTTAAAAAAATGTTATTAGTATCTAAGGCAAGTATTTTGTTTTGTAACAATTTTGGGGATTTCTGTGAGAAAAATTAATTTATGTCAGAATTTTCATAATATTCACAAGCTCTTCTAATTGTTCTTATTACCTGTATTTTTCCTATTAAAATAAATATGTATTAAAAACACATTTAATTAGTATTATAATTACATTTAAAACTTTGAAAGTTACATTTTTGTTGAAATATCCATCTTTTTTTTGCACATTTTTCGTATTAAAAATTGTGTTTCGTCAGTAAAAAAGTAATCGAACCAGCTGTTCGATTTAATCGAACAAAAAGAAAAAAAAACGAAAATCATAATACCAAAATCTGAAATCGAACGCTGTTCGATCATTTGACGAAAATCACAATAAGGGCCTACTACTTTTGTTGTTTTGTTATTCGTAATGTTCTTACGATTTTTTCAGTTGCTAGTTAAAAGCCATAGAGTACTGACGTGTTGTGTTTGTGCGCATCAGTTTACTCTAAGTGATTTTGTTGTTTTTTTACAATTATTAGAAAAATTGTGTTTAATAGTCAAAATAATATAAGTTGACGAATCTCGCGCATGTGTTAGTGATCTTCTTGTGTATACATATACGAAGGAAAAAATCTCTTTCTTAGAATTTACAACAACAAAAATGCATGTGTGTAAGTATCTTTTCTTCTGCGCATAGTTTTCTAGTATAGTATAACATGGTAAATAGAATAGGAAGTTATGCTGAAAAGGGGGTTTTAACCTAAAATAGAAAATATCGGTAACAGATGACGTAGCTGCGAAGAATTTTTGAATTTTTAGAAATATAAACTGTTTTATGTTCACAATAATTATATGATTATTTATTTATTTCATTAATACAGAATGATTTTTATAATAAAAATATTGCAATTCTTACTAATAATAACACAAATACTTATACTACTGTACTTTAATAATCATTTATTATTATAATACTTATGTACTTGTATAATTTATTAATATTAACAAATTACTAATGTGCAGTAGGTATTAATTATTTACCTGAAAGGTTTATAATTTTAAAATGCTAACATTTCTTTTTGGTGCTTCTGTAACTAATGTATATACACAACTTTGACTATGACAATCTTTTATCACATGTTTTCAAGAATGAACAATACAAGCAATTTTAACTTTTTGGAAAATGTGGAGAAAGCATATTTAAATCTGTTAAATGTATGTATGATCCTTGATGATTCTTCATCATTATTATTTAAATGTACTTGAACCACCATCATCACCAATTATATTACTATTATTATTTATTTTTGACTTTATAGGTTTTATACAATCATTTTTATCATTTATTAATTCACTATTTTGTGGTATGTAATACATATTTTTATAACTTTTATTTTTTCAAGATCAATTTAGATACTTTGAAATTCATATATAAAAAAAAATAAACATTTAAATACTTATTTGACAACATTTACATTAACAATAATAATAATAACAATTATTTCTCATGTATTCAATACATTTTACTAGTTTCACATTTTTTTCAGATGGAAATCTGAAAAATTTAACTTTTTCTTTTGTTTTTCGTGTATAATTTTTACAGGATGTTTAATCATTTTAATAGGTATTTATTTTTTTTTCAAATATATAGTCAATTATAGTTTTTTAATTTATTTATAAGTCACTTTATTTATAAAATAATTAGTTAACCATTAGCCACTATGAAAACAACATATAAACAAAGTGTAAACAAAAACTTTTTTCTTCGCAGCTACGTCATCAACTTATTGTAATGTCACTAAAAAACGAAAAAAAATCTCCGCCATATTGCTTTTCAGCATACCTTCCTATTCTATTTACCATGTAGTATAATACGATTTGGTATCTTTTTTAAATCGAGCTATAGTGCGTGTGTGTGTAATTTTTTTTTACTACTTTTTGTAGAAGTAGCTGTAAATGAAACTGTATACATCATCATTGTGTTCGAGTCCGAATGTATATTTATTATTTATTTATTTTATTATTTGTTTTAATGATAAAACATTTGAATATATTCGAAATATGTAATGAAAATTTAATTGCAAATGAAAAAGGTAATGTAACAGAAACATTTATTGTATTTAAAAATTATTTGTATCAACACAATTCTTGATTTAAAATACATCTGAAAAAATTGATACATCATAATTTTGTTAATTAAAAACAATAAATAATATAATATATACATAAATAACTTTTTACTTATCCCAGTTTTCAGTAATTATGTAAATTATTTACACAGCTTTTATTTAAAGTGGTAATAATTAAATTCTTTTATACCATATTTCAGCTTTTTCTGCTTTATTTTCTATAATAAAAAACTGCTGGTTGTAAATTGTTTTTACGCATTATCAGAAGCCGTACATCACAGAACTTCATATAACTTATAATCTGAAATGTTTTTTTGTAATTTTTGTAAAACGAGTTTAAATAGTTTAACTCTATACCATAAACATTTGTACAGACATAGAGGAAAAGAGTGCGGAGTATTTAAATGTTTATTTCCAAAGTGTTTGAAAAATTTTCCAAATTACTGCTCTTACGAGATGCATTTTCATAGGAATCACATGAAACGACAAATTTTGAAAAACAAAAATAATTCAATTAATAAATACAAGTGTACAGTAACCAACTGTAATTTCGAGTCAGGCTTAAACAGTATTTGTCGTCATATACTTATCTCAACACTTTAAATATTTTAAAAATATAAAGTGCCCAGTAGTGAACTGTAATAATTACTTTAGAGTACGTTCTTCATTCCCTTCACATTTTCTGAGAAAACACGATAAAAGTATTAAAACAAATTTTAAATCTAATAACGCTAGTGTTGTAAATAGAGTTTGTTAAAAATTAAAAGCGAATGGTATAATTGCGCAGAGAGATAATGGTATAATTTTTAGAGAATTTCTACACTAGTAGTGGTTTTTTTCTTCTAGTAAAGACTAAAGAGAGAAAAACACTAATACACATATAAACATTTTGTGTATAATATATATGGTATGCGCAGATCATTCGCTTTTAATTTTTAACAAACTCTACCTTCAATGCTTATAATGCTGACATTGCTGACGAAATTGTAGTGAACTATGAAGAAAAGATTGATTTTTCAAATATCAATAATATAAATTTCAATCATTTTGAAAATATTTTTTTGAAGCTTAAATATAATTTTAATGCATCTGATTCTTGCCTGCAATTTTTATTTAAGGAACTTCGTGATATTGTAAATGTGAATGTGAATCATCAGGTAAACGAAATACAGAACGTATTAGAAAAAGTGGTAATAGAAAGTAAAAAAGAGATAATAAGTGTAATTCAAAATTCTGTTTTAAAATCTGATATCGAACAGTTAAGTACAAACTATAAACGTGATAAATATATTCGGAATCAAAAGTATTTTATTAATGCAGAAAAACTTAATTTAGGTACTGACAATTTTCACAAGGATTGTTTTTTTTATTACATTCCTTTACCTAAAATTTTGCAAAGTTTGATAGAGGACGACCAGTTTTTCGAGATTTTTTGTGAAAAGAAGAAATCAGAACCAGGGATTTATTCCGATCATAATAACGGTTCTATTTATAAGAACCATATATTTTTTAACCAACCAAGAATAAAGTTTGAGCTTATATGATTTCAGGATGCATTTGAAATATGCAATCCTTTGGGTTCTTCTCGGAAAAAACATAAACTTATTGGTATATATCTAGCAATTGGAAATGTTGATGTTAAATTTAGATCTATTATAAAAATATTCAACTACTTATACTTTGTAATGAAAAATATATAGCTACTTTTGGTTTTGAAGCTATCTTACAACCATTGATAAATGATCTTAAAAAACTAGAAATTGAAGGAATAGATTTCATAAACCCTAAAAACAATGTTAAAGATAACTATTTTGGTAGCGTTATTGCAGTCGTGGGCGATAACCTAGGATCACATCAAATAGGTGGGTTTAATGAAAATTTCAGTACTTCTGAATATTTATGCCGGTATTGCTTGTTTCAACGTCACTCTTTGAAAAATTTTAACATAGAACTTTTTGAACCAAGAACTGTAATTAATTATAATGAAGCTATTCGAAATACATTGTGAAATATTTTCCATATTACATAAATTTTTTTATTTTATCACTAACATTATATTTTTATTTTTGTTACAGATAACTTAAATATTTCAATATTAGAATTGCTACATGCAGTTATCGTTCCAAGTTCAACTGTTATCAACGGACGAAGAATCAAGTTCACCATCAAGGACTCCCAAAACGCCTTCACTCTACCTATGGCTCTTGAAAATGAAGTCGACAGTGCATTAGTTGAAAAAAAAAATTATGTCTGGCAAATAAAACAACGATGCAGCCTATTATAGTTATTGTAGGAAATGTATTTGAATATAATAAGTTTTATGCATGTATAGATGATGTGAAATTTAAATTTGATACATATATAGAAGCTGTAGATTATTGCTTTAAAATTCATTTTGTCCTTAATTTAAAATACGCTGTACAATGTACTTCAGTTTGGAATTTTATCCAAAAATTTTTTTATGATATTGATACCGGAGACCATTACCTAGTTATTGATATGTACATGTATAGGAGATTTAAAACGATTATTGTAAAAAATTTCTTATTTCAAAAAATAAATATGTAAATGTATGAATAATATGAATGAATTTTATTTATACATTTAAAATCCATTTTTATCTTCAAATTTAGGAGAATTTTTTTAAAAAAACATCAGTGGTTTACAACTCAAGTTAATTGGAAACTTATTTAATAAATTAATAAAAGTTTTGGTAGAAACTAAATTGTATAACATCATGATTATACGTATAATGGATTTTTTAATTTACCCCATATATGTATTGCATTTCTACCAAAATTTTCATTAATTCCTTAACTAAGTTTTTATGTTCAGTACCCAAATTTACATGTGCTTTTTACAAATGCGTTCTGTTTGATACAACAAAAGACTAGCAATCTCAATCGTTAGATTTTCAAGAGGGAAAAATATTTTTGGTCCATGGTTTACCCTATAATTTTTTACAGGGGTCTAATATTGGGATACGAAACACCCTGTGTTAATAATTATGTAAAATTTCCTAAATGGCTTAGGTAAACTGCATATTTCAGACAGTACAAAGTCATTTTTGCAACATAGACACTGCTTGCCGCTTGAGTAAAACAACTAAACCACTCAGACAATTCTAGCTTTTAGAGAAAGTGTAAGTTACCCAAGTCAATAGTTGATTCTCCTAAATGCACCAGAACACTTTAACAAAATAGTTTGTATAACTCAGACTCTACTTTGTTCTGAAACTATGGTAACACAAGTAAGCGACACATAGTATGAGTTGCCTAAGTAATAACTGATTTTGCCAAGTAAAACTTGTTGCTTTATTGCCTAAGTTATTTTAGTTCGCCTGCCTTAGAACTTGGTTGACTGAATAATGCCATAGCTCAATTGTAATTTACACTTTGTTTTTGATCAATTTTACATAGGTTTTTCTTTCAGTGTATTAGTTATCTTCTAAGAACATTTAATTAGTAACAAAATATTATTTTCTAAGAAAAATCAATAAAAGATATGATAATGTATGATAAAGTATGATTCAAGGGTCAATTAAACTCGGCAAAACTATAATACATTAAAAAATATGTAATATTACCTACCTGTGAATGAAGTACAATACACGCAGCACGTAGAAACCAAAAAAACTTTGTTCTTGCACTAAGAATCAAAAGATATTTAAAAAACAAAAAATATATGTATATTGAAACCATAATATAATAAAGGACAGAGGATTTCACATTTAATTAAATTTTGGAAGGATGACCAAATTCAATCGATCGACGGTTTACAAGAAAAGTGGCACAACACAAAATCGTAATTTTTCAAATAATAATTCCGTTTAATAGTGGATAAAAATATATAATATATCTGTGGTGGTAGTTATTTGCTTTGTATTGTTTTGATATTTAATTTCAATTTAGTTGAAGAATGCAAATCTAACTGGAAGTTAAATTTGCTATTCTTCGTTATGGATTCATTGTCTTTATTGATAAAAAATGTTTGCATGATAGTAATAACAAAACAGGTAATATAAATATGATAAGAGTATAAAATGTAGCGGCACAAAAGCAATAGCTCTTGTAAAAGACATAATTGGACCGTTTTCAAAAAAGCAAATTTCAGTGGACTTAAGAAATAAGTATTCCACTCTTATTATTGACGAAACAATGGATGTTTCAAGTTAGAAAAAACTAATTCTGGTTACTCCATATTTCATTGTTAAAGTAAAAAAAGTAAAAGATGTTTTTTTTGGATTAGTCGATTTAGAATATTCCACAGTTGATTAGATTGTTACCAAGATAAAACAACGTTTTCAAGATAAAGAAATTCCCTTTAAAAATATGATTTATTTATATTTCACATAATTGTTCGGTTATGATAGGGAAAAATAGTGGTGTGCAAAGTCAGTTAAGTAAAATGAATCCTAACATATTTTTAATTTGATGCACATATCACCAGTGTGACCATTTTAACCGTTTTCCGGCTAAATTTAGCAGGATTTCATCCCGTTTAGCAGGAAAATTTTAGAAAATCCTGCCAAAATTTTTTTAGCTGGATTGCTACTTTTTGACAGGATTTTTAGCAGTTTTTTATTTTAAGTCAACATCTTTTTCAAAAACTTTTTACATTGATTCAATAAAATTATTTTTAAAAAATATGTCGTTGTGAAATGTGGAAACACTTTTAAAAGATTATAAGCCTTCCTTTCTATCGATGAGTTATAAAAGATTAAGTAATCTAAATTGTTTCAAAAGAAGAAAAAAAGATTTTTCTTGTCATCATCAACTGTCAATTGATCTCGTGTTTCAGTTTAGTTTTTTACAATGCATATGTGTTCTAAATATCAAAATGAAAAGGTAGTGAAATTATGTTATATTATTATTATTATAAGTGTTTTTTAGTTCCATATATATGCCTATATATTTGTATATATTTTGATTTTTAGATATTTCAAACCTATTGAAAACACAAACACAAAAGAAAAAGAACCTACACTTTTAGTTCAGCAGGTGTCAAATGAATTTTTTAGCTCGGAGATATCAATAGAACCTGATTTGCATGATGCTGATGTTGATATAGCTGATAGCAATTTATTAAAAGCAAAAAAAAAGAAATATAATCAAAAAGTGAGATGTGCATGGCAACAGGATCCTCTTTTTAAAGATTGGATACTAATTAAAACTAATGAAAGAATTGAATGCAAATACTGTCATTGCATACTTATTCCGAAATATTCAAATTTAAAAGAGCACCAACAAACATTGAAGCACCAAAAAGCCAGTGAGCTCAGCTATTCTCAGCTAACAGGCAAACATATTTAAAACTAAAAAGCGATACAACAAAAGCTCAGATTCATAAATCTGAAGCTAGATTATCACTTTTTATTGCTCGGCACTGTTTTATTAGATCAGTTGACCATCTTATAAGAGTCAACAAATGTAATTACTCTGATAGCGAAATTTGTATGAATACAAAATTGGCAAGGACAAAATGCACAAAAATAATTACACGAGTGTGGTACCCATATTTAAAAAAGCAACTAATTGAAGACATAGGAGATGGATTATATAGTTTACTCATTGACGAGTCAACAGATTTAAGTATGTGCAAATTTTTAGGAGTAGTTATAAAATATTTTGGTATAAAATCGGTACATTGAATACTTATTTTCTGAAACTTCAACCACTTGATGCTTGTGATGCTGCAAGTATTGTTAAATCAATACAAATTGTACTTGACGAGTTTAATTTAAATATGAAGAATCTTCACGGTGTTGCTTCTGATAATGCCAGTGTAATGATTGGTAGCCAAAACGGTGTTTTCCAAAAATTAAGACTTTTAAATCCTAATATAATTCTGATACCTTGCATTTGCCACTCCATTCAGCTTGCTGTCTCTGCTGCAGCACATGAGACTTTACCAAGTGAAATAGATTTCATAATTAATGAAACATATAATTGGTTTGCAAGATCCCCAGCTCGTCAATCAAATTACAAGAAAATTTACCAATTGATAAACGATGGTGAAAAACCTTTAAAAATTACCCAGATGTCCAATACGCGTTGGCTCTCTATTGAAGTAGCGGTTTCCAGAATTCTGAAGCAATATTTAGAGTTAAAAACTTTATTTGAAATTGCTGCACAACAAGAAAAATGCTATAACGCAAAAATACTTTCTGAGCTATATAAAAATAGAATCAACTATGCTTATCTTTATTTTATCCATCCTATTTTAGAAGAAACACAAAAAGTTAATAAGGTTTTTGAAAGTAAAAACGCTGAATTTACAAAAATATTTAATGATTTACTATATTTGATTACGTCAATTGGTAAAAAAATCATTTTATACCCTTCAGGAACTTCTATAATTGATGTTGATATAGATAAAGATGAATTTTTGGCACCAACACCGTCACTGGGCTTCGAATGCGAACAAGAAATTATAAACTTAAAAGCAGCTCAGTGCATTACACTGGAGGAAGAAAAAGAATTTCGAGAAAAATGTCGAAGATTTTTGATTAAATTATACAAAGAATTGTTGAAGAGAACTCCAAAAAATTTGAAAGTATTACAAGATATATCTAGTATTGCAGTTGACAAATGTCTTGCAGTATACAAGCCTTCACTGATACCAATATTGAATGAGTTTAATATGAATGGGAAAAAAGTAGAAAAAATTCAGCAACAGTGGGATAATTTACTTTTATTTGATTGGAAAAGTAAAAATACAAATAATACCGTATCTTTTTGGTCAGAGGTGTACTCTTATAGAGATTCTTCAGGTGAAAATCCTTATAAAGATTTATGTGAATTTGCTTTATCACTTCTAATATTACCTATCTCTAACGCTGAAGTAGAGCGTGTTTTCAGCCAGATGAATCTTGTTAAAAATAAACAAAGAAACAGAACAGAACTAGAGTTGATAAATGCAATACTCATGATTAGAAATAGATTACAGGAAAAATGTTGTGATAAATTTGATATTCCAGATGAAATAGTAAAGTAGATAGGAAATGCCGAAAAATATAAAATAAATGATGATAACGTGGATATACACGATGATGAGATTAACATAGATGATGTGTTTGCTATTGACAGTAATTGAACCATTAAGTTTTCGTTTTTGTTAAACTTTTTTTGTTAATTTGAATGAATTTTTTATGTTTGATTTTTATTTTATATGTAATTTATTTTATTTTTTGTTTGTTTTTTTTTACTTCTTTTAAATTTTTAATTTATGTAAGACAATTTATAATATAAAAATAAATTGTATAGCATTTCTTAATTGAAACCGTTGTTGTTTTTATTTAGCTGTAAAATTTAGCAGGAATTCATTTCGGAATATTTTTAGCAGGATTTTTTAGCTGGTTTTGAGTTAAAATTTTTCGGCTAAACCTGCCAAATTGACAGGATTAAGAAATTCGACCTGGTCACACTGCATGTCACCTACTTCATTTATGTATATCATCAGTCTCTTAAGTAACGTCGAAGTGAACAGACGTGTTTCCTGTTGCTTAGCAAAATAATTTTTTTTTTACATGGAAATAATCGACGTGTCGCTTTGAATTATATATCAAAATAATCGGAAAATTAGTACTTTAATTTTACGATAAAATATTTTATGAAATTATAACGATTTTTCAGTTATTTCAAAAAATTCGTTTTCTTTTGTGCGGCTTCATATAAAAACAATAACAATACAAAAACAGATTTAAAGTTATTGTGCAATAGCTGTACATATTTTGGAACATATGTATATATCGAAATAATCGGAAGATTAAGTGCTTTAATTTTGCGGAAAAATATTTTGTGAAATTATATCGATTTTTCAGTTTTTTCGAAAAATTCGTGTTTCATTTGTGCAGTTACATATACGAACAATAACAATACATAAATCAAATTTGAACATATTGTACAGTAGCTGTAAATATTTTGTTATATTGTGCGGGTACATATAAAAAAAAAATAAAAACACAAAAATCAATAAACGTGTTGTGCAGTTGCTATACACATTTTGTTACATAACGGGTGTTCTGTTCTGCAATAACATACATTGTTCTTTGTGCGAGTAGATACATATAACAACAACTACAATACATATAACAACAACTACAATACACAAATTAGATTTAAAAGTATTGTGTGGTAGCAGTACAAATTTTGAGTAGAGATAACGGTTATTCAATTTTCAAAAACATCAGTGTCTCGTTTTTTCTTATGCTGGTAGATATCAATACAACTACAACACAATTCAGCTTAATAACGTATTGTGCAGTAGGTGTATCCAAGATAATTTGTGAACACAATAAGGTATGTTCTGACGGGCATCACTCTCTTATCTTATGATATGACGTCATTTAGTTGAAATATTTGAAAACGACATTTGGAAAACAAATTTGTAGATAATAACGATTTTACGTGGAAATTAAAATAAAATACAATGTTAAATTATGTACAAGTTTTTCTTATTTTTTTTTTTTGAAAAATTATAAGTTAATGATCTATTTAATTTTCTTATACGAAAATATAGCCTACATCTAAAGAACAATGTTTTAATCTTATTGTCTAATGTTTAATGGAACCAATATAGATTTATTTAACAACTTGTCCATATATCAACTACAAATACTTAAAGAATTTTTATTTTCTTCATTGAAAATTTTTTCAAGAGTTTTTAAATTATTTAAAAAATTTTCCTTAGGCTTTATAAGTCCACCCTCACTTATTACATCTATCCATGAAAACGCACTACATTCCCGTTGTTTATATACATAATCATTATTCAGCTGTAATGTTTTGGCTAATCCGGCCAAATATTCTAATGCGTCTTCATGGAACTCGTCGTCATCTGCGTACAAGAACTTACTGCACAGTTCACCATAATTAGTATATTATAATATAAATTAATAAACTAAATACTTAAATAAACTTCAAATTTACAAGTACATACGTTTTGCTCACACAGTTTGTTTTTACTTTTTCTAATTATTCCTTATAAAACTTCACTTTCTAATATTAAAATTCAATTTTATACTTCACAAATTAATATTCATAAAAAATTCATATATACAGGGTGTTCCGGAAATGGTGGAGAATATTTTAAGGGGTGAAAGTAGAGGTGATTTCCAATCGAAAATGTCATATAATATTTAGGGGGAAATCTAGCAGTTTGGCCGCTAGAGGGCGTTGAAGTTTTTTTGCACTTATTCCACCAAAGACCTCATAACTTTTTGCAGGGGCACTCTAGGATCACTTTGTATTAGAAGAAAATATAGAGAACCCTTTGTCCTTTCTAACGATGCATTAATTGTTCCTCTATTCCTAATTTGTAAAAAGATATACGCCCTCAAAATCAAAATTTTGTGAATTTTTACCCATTTTTTGTGTTTAACCCTGCTTTACTCAAAAAAGGCTTAAATTAACCCTCATTTTTTATTGCAGAAAAAGAAGGCTCAATTGATTCTGCATCGATTTGCTATCTTCATTTTTTGCAAAAAGTGCATAATTTTCGAGATATTAAGGAATACCTTTTGAAAAAACTGAAAAAATAAGTCTGAAATTCATTGGATATTGAACACGTGTTTTTATTGCAGTGTAAATTAAAAATAGGAGCTAGAAATGCTAATTTTCAAATGCAAATATCTCGAAAATTATGCACTTTTTGCAAAAAATGAAGATAGCAAATCGATGCAGAATCAATTGAGCCTTCTTTTTCTGCAATAAAAAATGAGGGTCATTGTTTTCTGTCTTCTGTTTTCTGCATTGAAAAACTAGTGCAAAAAAAGGCCTGCATTGAACAAAAACGGGACTTTCGCCGAATATGTTGCGATAATTTGCAAAGTAGGTGGCATAGAGCCATAAATGAGAGATTTTCTGAAAGATAAGAGATTGTGAAAGTTTTTTATTTACACCGGAACATAGCTTGTTTTAGACGATAAGGGTGTTTTCTGAAGAAATGTGTTAAGTCACAGTTACAAAACAGGCATATGAGATATGCAATGAAGGCAAGAACAAAAAGTAGATTTTACTAGCAGGTAAGAATCTTATTTGGGACAAAAGGCGAATGCTTCCTCGTCATAACAAATGTTTTAGCGGCCTTCTAAGTGAAAAAGATGAGGTGATATGAAGACTGATACATCCGAAAACGTGGGTCCTATGGAAAAACTTAAAAATTCGAATATCTCAAAATCCAAAGCGAATCGGAAAAAATATTATATGACATTTTCGATTGGAAATCACCTCTACTTTCACCCCTTAAAATATTCTCCACCATTTCCGGAACACCCTGTATACAGGGTGTTTCACAGTTCGTGTGCCAAACTGAAATGGGTGGTAGATCTCGATGAGAAATGAAAAAAATCGTATGGGAGGGGGGGGTCTATTCTCAATGGTTACCGAGATATTCAAGGTCAAACAAAATTTTTTTCGACTAGTAACCAGTTCCACTTTTCGCAACATATTTCAGCGCTCGTGCAATATAGGGAGCTAAATGAAAATTATTTCCATAGGGAACCTTCAGTCCTTTCAAAAAATGTCTTTTATAAAGTTTTATGTTTAATACTTGAGAAGTTATTGTAGCTCAAAGTCAAAAAATTTTGAAAAAAAATCGTCATTTTTATGTTCAAGGTCAAATATCTCGAAAATTTCCCTTATTATTTTTTTTATTTTTTTATCTTAAACAAAAGCCTATTTTACCTGCTCTAATATTGTTTTTATCTTATTGCATTATCTTTATCCGTTCAAAAGTTATTGAGCATAATTCAAGGACAGTTTTTTCAAAATCGGTTAAACTTGTTCTTGTGAAGAATTACTCAGTTTGTCTTGGTATGTTTAACTTCACTCTTATTTTCCAAAGGCTACTGTTTTCGATGTGTCCTCCTCCCTTTTGGATATAAATAATAGCTCTTCGTCTGAATGCGCCTTTCAAATTAATTATTAATAAGACAAAGTTGAAATTCAATTGTGCTTAATTGATTGTTAAAAATGACGGAGTTTACAAGAGCAGAATATGCTGATATTATTTTTTGCTATGGTTTTGCAAATGGAAATTCTCGTGCGGCTGAACGTGAATACCATCGACGTTTTCCAGAAAGAAGACAACCATCAAGAAGTGTTTTTGTGCGTACTTTTCAAAGGCTAAGAGATACTGGAAACGTGAGCAACGTTCTAATAGAAAGAGGTGGACATGACAATGCAAGGCAACTTTCAACGGAAATGGAAGAAAGAATTATTGGACAAGTCATAGCTGATCCTGCTTTAAGTACAAGACGTTTAGCTCAACGGTTAGATTTGTCTTCATCAACAGTGTGGAGGGTGTTAAACAGAGAAGGACTTTATCCTTATCATTTTACACCTGTGCAGGAACTATTGCCTGATGACTACGCAAAACGTACAGAATTTTGTAACTGGCTGCTTGAAAATAACTTTGAAGATTATACGTTCTTGGATAGTATTTTGTGGACTGATGAGGCTCAGTTCACAAAATCTGGTGTTGTCAATTTCCACAACACACATTATTGGTCCTATGAAAATCCAAGGCAAGTGCGAATTACTTCAACGCAGTATCGTTTTTCCGTTAATGTGTGGGCAGGAATTATTGGTAGTCGCTTACTAGGTCCATGCATTCTACCAGATAGGATTAACAGTGGAAGTTATCTCGAATTTCTACAAACTGTCGTACAAGACTTATTGGATGATATTCCATTGGCAACTCTAAGAAATACTTTTTATCAGCATGATGGAGCGCCAGCGCATTGTGGAAGAAATGTTGTTGAATGGCTGAATGAAAATTTTGAAGGTAGATGGATAGGACGTAACGGTCCCTTTCATTGGCCAGCTCGATCGCCTGATCTTACACCACTTGATTTTTATTTGTGGGGAACCATGAAGGATTTGGTATACGCCAGGAAAATTGAAACTAGAGAACAATTACTAACGCGAATTCTAGAAGCCGGAAGAAAAGTTAGAGAAAATTTATTAACAATTAATTTGAAAGACGGAATCAGACGAAGAGCTTTTATTTGTGTCCAAAAAGAAGGAGGACACATCGAAAACAATTTGTAGAAGGCATTTTGGCAAACAATAAGTCCTTTTTATTACTAAAATAAGTTCTTTTTAGGACTCCAAAGTATTTACAGTGAAGTTAAACATACCAAGACAAACTGAGTAATTCTTCACAAGAACAAGTTTAACCGATTTTGAAAAAACTGTCCTTGAATTATGCTCAATAACTTTTGAACGGATAAAGATAATGCAATAAGATAAAAACAATATTAGAGCAGGTAAAATAGGCTTTTGTTTAAGATAAAAAAATAAAAAAAATAATAAGGGAAATTTTCGAGATATTTGACCTTGAACATAAAAATGACGATTTTTTTTCAAAATTTTTTGACTTTGAGCTACAATAACTTCTCAAGTATTAAACATAAAACTTTATAAAAGACATTTTTTGAAAGGACTGAAGGTTCCCTATGGAAATAATTTTCATTTAGCTCCCTATATTGCACGAGCGCTGAAATATGTTGCGAAAAGTGGAACTGGTTACTAGTCGAAAAAAATTTTGTTTGACCTTGAATATCTCGGTAACCATTGAGAATAGACCCCCCCCTCCCATACGATTTTTTTCATTTCTCATCGAGATCTACCACCCATTTCAGTTTGGCACACGAACTGTGAAACACCCTGTATGTATGTAATTAAAAAATTATTTTCTTATTTATTAAATTTAACACGATAATAATAAACCACCATAGAACATAATACAACTTTAATTTTCAACCACGACAAATTTCAACTGGCTGACGTTTGTGAGAGTCGAAAAGAGACAGAAATTAATTTCTATACGAATAAGAACATACCTTATTGTGTTCTCAAATTATCTTGGGTGTATCAGTATAGTTGTATTTGTTTTAAAGCGATAGAGAGCATTTGGCGCTAATTTCTGCGTCCTAGGTAGTGGTGAATATTGATAATACTTTTGTAAGTCATAGTGAGAACGCTACCGATATGTCTTCACCACAAAATAGAGAAATATTTCAATGTGAGTGTGGTAAAACGTATGCAAGCCGTGATAGCCTGCAAGCACACAAACGTCGCTATTGTAAACTTCAACGTCAAATTCCTAAAGCTGAAGAAAAAATTTGTCCAGAATGCAAAAACGAGTTCAAGTCATACAAAAGTATGAGGTTGCACTGGTCTCGCACCCATTAAAGCTCGTATAATGCAGCGCTACAAAATGAAGTTAGAGCAAGTGGTAGTAGCAGGTTGGCATGGACCGTTGATGAGGAGAATACACTTGCGAAAGCTGAAGCTGAATACTCAGGAAAAGATCTCCTTGATTTTCTCGTGTCAACTTCAGAGAAATTTTGACCTGATTTGATCTTTTGAGATGCGATTAAATCACGGCGGATAAACGCAACCTATAGGCAAGAAGTTGCTGAATTTAGAGAAGAACTGCATTACCTTGAACAACAGCAGTTAGCTGAAGATCCAATTCAGCAACAAGTGGATGAGTCAATAATTTCAGGCCCGCTCAACACATGAGGTTTTACTGAGTTTTATCTCGGATATTCCAGCGTCAAACCTGGAAGTCGAGAATGAGCGAATTTGAGGAATGGACGGATCATATTATGAAGAGCACAAAAAGAGGACGTAGTGTAAATCAAAGCAGAACACAAGCTTCCAACAACAACAGAGAAGCGGATAAGAATCTGTCAAGCAGAAAAAGAAGAGCTAGAACAGTCTATTAGGAAAATTCACATGCATTTTGACCACAGGGCACAGCCTGAAATGTGAAAATTCTTATAAAGAATTTCAAGAATCCTTTAATACCAAAAAAATAGCAAACTGTCGTTTGACAACGTAATTCAAAGATTATTGGAGCAGTGGTCAGCACTTTTTAATTATTTTAATCTACATACTTGCTTTTGAAAAGCCGAAAGATGAGGATATAAAATGTATACAAGAATTTTTAAAAGATGGAATGAGATAAACTCTAAAACAGAATAGCGTGCATCGCGTCGTATAAAGTGGGAAAGACCAAAGGTGAGATTATTGATATATTAAAATCATTGGAAATTACCCAAAAGTTTGTATACCGCACCATAAAACATAAAACGGGATGACCAAAAAAACACAATACACGGCAGAAGAAGTGGCCGTCCACGGACCGTAAGCCGTAAAAGAGACGATCAGAAGAAATCGTCTACGGAAACAACAAATTCTCTCACAGGAAAGGGGTATTTCGACAAGGATCGAGATTAATAAAATCTGATCTTCACATGTCGGCGTACAGAAGGAGTATCTACTGGGCAACTTTTAACTCCTACATTACAAAACATGGTGTAAAGAGTATTAAGGTGAGCTACAGTCTTCTTCTTGAATCGCCGTATTGGCTGTCAAATGCGGTGATGTGAGGTAATAAGTTGTACCAAAACCAAAGTTGTACTAAGTATTTTGTAATAAAAAAAAAGTTTTGTGTTTTTATTTTTTTAAGGTATTTTTTTGTAAAAGTAATTTTTTATAAGAATAATAATATCTAAAAACTTATTATAAAACTTATTAGTGTTAAATTAAAATCAAATATACAGGGTGTTCCGTTTGGTCTGCTTAACCTTGACACCAGTGATAGGTCTCATCGAGACAAACAAAAAATCGTATCGTTGGGAGGGGGGGGGGGGAATCCCAACGGTTTCACCGCTAGAGGGCATTGAAGTTTTTTTGCCTTCGGGGTTAATTTAAAAATTCACAAAATTTTGATTTTAAATGCGTGTAACTTTTTAACAGTTGGAAGAAGAGGAACAAGTAAGGTATCGTTGAAAAGGGCAAAGGGTTCTTAACATTTTGTCTCAACACAAAGTGACAAAGGCAAAAAAACTTCAACGCCCTCTAGCGGCGAAACCGTTGGGATTTCCCCCCCCCCCTCCAACGGTACGATTTTTTGTTTGTCTCGATGAGACCTATCACTGGTATCAAGGTTAAGCAAACCAAACGGAACACCCTGTATACATTTATTAAAATGGTGTGGTGCTGTGTGCGTATTTGTAAAAATAATTCAAAAAAAAAAGACTTGTGATAAACACATTAATATCTTTCAATTTCCTAAAGACTTGAATTTAAGAAAACAATGGATTAAGGCATCTGATAAAAAAAAATAAATTTAAAATATGCAAAAACCCGTTAATTTCATCTTACTTCGCTTTAAAAGATCGGCTTTTGAACACTTCGACGCAATACAGAAAACTGGATGAAAACGCAATTCCTCCATTATATTTACCTGTTGAAGTGAAAATGAAAAAATAAATTTAAGAATGAAAAAAAGAGTTCAGAAGAAAATTGTGGAAGAATTGTTGATTGAGAGTAAGTAATGTGAATGAATTATATACCTGTTTATGTATTTTGAATTTTATTTATCATGTCAATTGTACATACATATATCTTTAGAAATCAGGACCCGAAAAACATGGACACAGCAGATGTAGATAAAGAAAATACGTTGGAACAAAATAACATGGAGTAATTTTTATTATCTTTTTTTCTATTTTTATACAATTTAAAGTGATGTAATTTTTTTTAGAGGAGATTTAAATTGTACAGCTTTACTCGATGTATACATATAACTTGAAACGGCAGCCTTAAGAAATGAAGCGAAAGTGCTTACAACTGGCAGCCCGAAACCTTGAAATAAAAGAGGAATTCGATCAATATCAAGGTCATATTAAAAAAATTTTCACAAATGGGCAAATGAAAAGGCTAAAAAGTGCTAAAAAAGTTCATAAGTGAACATTAGAAGATATTTCATCAGCCATATCTTTATATATATGTACAAAAAAGGATATCCTTTGCCTTGTGTAGCTACCTTAAAAAAATGGGCAAAAAAAGTGAACGTCAAAAAAGGCATTTTAAAACCTGTTTTAAAATTAATGGAGCACAGTCCACTTAATGACCGGCAAAAAATATGAATATTTTCATTCGATGAGATGAAAGTAAAATCAAGCTTTGATTATGATAGGGCAAATGATGTTATTCTCCCTCCTTCAAATTATGTCCAAGTAGTGATGGCAACTGGCAAGGGACTTATTCGAAAAGTGGAAACAGCCTATATTGTTTTTAATTAAAGCGCTTTTTCGTATTTAAAAGAAAATTGGCTAACCGGTTAAATCAAGATGTACTGGAAAAATTTTTCAGTACAGTTCGCGCGAAGGGTGGTTTGAATGACCACCCAACAGCACTAGAGTTTAGATATCGTTTAAGATAATATCTATTGGGTAATCTTTTAAAGTAATTTGAATCATAAATGTATCCTCGTGTTTTGTTACCCTTCAATTTGTGATAATATGGGAAGGTAAAGGAACTATTAGTAGCCAATAATTGTAGAAATATACTAACATTTTATTGTGGTTGTCCGTGTGAAAAATTGAAAAATTTTTTATTTTTTTACACTAATAAGATATTATTATAATATGTAGGGAGAAATACGACAATTTTAAACTCGTCGAACATTGAAGCTGATGACAGTGAAGTAGATCCAGATCCAATGTTGACAGAAAATATTGGTGGCTATTCTACACAAATTCTTTAGTCAGCGAATTTTTCTGCTAAAAAAGTTAGCAGATTATGATGTTAGCAGATTCTTTAAAATTCGTATTCTGGTCACTAATATTTTTCGAAATCTTTATGAAGCTGTCAAACAAATGTCACTTTGAAGAAATTTTTTGCCATTCTACACTAGGTAGATAAACCAGTTTTTTTGCGTTCGATCTAGAATATTGGTATAATTTTTTCCGAGCTCTGTATACTAAGAATTACTAAAATAATTTTATCATGGAGATAATACACTCCATTTTAGTTCAAATTTGTCGTGTTAACTATAGATTTAATTTGATTCGTTGTAAAAGCATGTAGGTAAACATGTTTACAGAAGTTGTTATAACCACCAATGTTTATACACTATTTGTTGTTTACATTTTGTAAATACATAAATACATTTTCAAATGAAAATGAAAAATAATGAAAATCATAAGGTTGGTATTTCGTATTTGTTCTATTTAATTTATATATTTATGTAATTATATTTAAAAAATCATACATTTTATTAAATTCACTATTTCTGTACTAAAGCTTAAAAACGACAGAAGTTAGCAAAAAACTTAAACGATAACGAAATAGAAAATAGGAACTGCTAAGTTAACGAAAAATTTGCAGATTTTTCTGTTAATTTTTGGTACCAGAACACTAATTTTTGTCTTAGCAGGTTTTTTTACGAGCTGTCAAAATTTTGTATGAAAGTTACTTAGCAGAATGTCAAATTAGCAGAAACCTACAGAATAGCTCCCATTATCAACAAATTTAAAGATGTTGATATTGATGAAGATGAAATTTTACTTCATAAATGTCAAGAAGAAAATACAGAATTCGATAACCAACATGTTGTTGTATTGGAATATCTGACAGGCTTTATAGTTCGAAAATGTAGGAAGCACATTAACATTGAAACAACAAAAAGTCAAAATAATAGCACATGGACATGGGTAGATGAATTTTATCAGAGGGTGGTTTAATTAAACCATCTGGCGAATTTTTTAATCTGCAACTTCAGTTAGAAACCATTTTTGTAAACGCAAAATCTAACATATTAAATTATCAAAATGTTCTTCAGAAATTCTTAGTTTACAGTGAGAATATTAATTTACATGTAGAGATAAAAAAGTTATTTTTTAGATGTAGGATATATTTTTTTGTAAAAGAAAACAACAAAATTTTTTCAAATAGCTTAGTTAAAAATACGAAAATAAAAAAAATTTTAACTTAATTATCATTTTTAATTCAAATATTTTTCATTTAATCAATTTCCATTTGAATTAATTATATGTATGTGGTACAACTTCTGACGTCATCACACATCAGCTGTTTCTCTGTAGCTCACCTTAATACTCTTTACACCATGATTACAAAAATTAAAAAGGAAAAGAGCTAAACGAACAGTGGAGAAATTTATTTGGAAAAAAAGAAATGTTACAAAAATATTACGATCATGGAATTTCGAAAATTTGGTATATTATGAAAATTTTTTTTGAATTTTCATTATTTTTTTTTCAAATAACAATTAAAAAATTGTAACAAATGATGTTAAGTGTTTTCTTATTATTGATTTGTATAAGTTTAATAGGATTATATTGAATATTCGATGATTCAACTAACAAGAAACAATATAAACATTACAAATATATAAAATCGTGCACTCTGTCACTGTTAATATACTTATATAATATTTGTAAAGGAATGTAACTATAACGTCAGTCACTGTGTTTCCTAAATTGTCTATAGAAATTGATAAAATTTCTGCTACAGCTCACGAAAATTAGAATATTAGAATATTGTATTTTTATTATCCCTTGTAATGTTGGATAAACACTATGATGAAAATGACGATTTGTGGAAAATGTTTCTCTCTTTATTAGAAATTGTGAGATTGGTTTGTGCAGATGAATTTGAGGCTTATCAAATAAATTTACTTTTAAATCATATCTTAGAATACACTGAATACCGTAAAATATGTTTTCCTTCGATAAATATTAGACCCAAACATTATTATTTCATGCACTATCCCTATTTTATTCGACAATTCGGACCCTTAATTAGGCTATGGACAATGCACTGTGAGCACAAGCACCAATACATAAAAGGCCTTTATAGAACTTTCAAAAATTCTCAAAATATAACTAGAATGATTTGTGAACAGCATCAACTTTTACAAGCTTCCCTATGCAATGATCGATTTAGTCCTGAAGTTATTAATGATAAACCATTATTTTTAATACCCAATTTTGTAAAAAAAAAAAAAAAAAAAAGTTTATACAAGAAATTTAGCTTCGTTGTCAAAAGTGTTGATATTTTAGATTGAATTTTAAAGACAAATGACTGCATTTTAATTTTTCAACAGAATTTTTTCAAATTAAAGTTCTAAAGTAAGATACACACTTTACGATTTTCTGTACCACTCGACCTAGTCATACGACAGATCGTAAAGTGTGTATTGCAGTCTGCAGATTTGCTGGAGTTTTTAAGAGATCATGAAACAGCAATACCTGGTATTTCTTCAATGGACTCTACTGATGAAGACGGTGAAAATTCGACTGTGAACATAGTAAGTAGTATCAGAATTTTGGTCAAAACGAAGTAAAATTAAATAGATATTGATTGTAATTATTTTTATAGGAAGAAGTACAAATAAAAAAATGATCTTGAAGTAACAAAAATGCCACAGAGAGAAACGAATTTTTACATAAAGCCGTTCAGCATTTGGAAACAATTTACAATAAAGAAAAGGACAAAGCTGCCATATTTTCTGAGGGTTGGGCCTGCCAATTTCGGAAGTTAAGTGAAGAGCAGAAATTATATGCGAAGAAAGCAATTGATAAACAAGTTAACAATTAATTGTGTTACTCCGGGAATATCAAGAACATCAGCTCCACTACCGCCGACTAGCATACATACTACATACTTCATCTTTACCTTTATCACCTCTATTTATTACTTCGTCGTCAGCTTGTAATTTTCAACAATCCCAAAATTCAACGCAGTTACGTGAAACTACAGGATACATAATTAGCCACGACAGTGAATATGCCACCCTACAAGATTTATTGTCTGACAATCAATACACATAATTTTTGACATTTATAATTATTTTGTTCGTAATTTAAAAATTAAAAAAAGACGTGTTGCGTTTAAAAAAAGTGTTTTCTTTTTAAAAAAAATGATTTTTATTTTTAATTTACATAGTTTCCTGTGTTCGTTTTTAATTTTTTTAATGTTTCACAGAAGTTTTCTTTTATTTGTTTAGCTTGGTTTGATGCATTTCTAGTTGTTGATGCTTCCAGTGATGTCAGCATTAAGTCATTTTCAATAGGTGGTGTTTCCAAGATTGTGTCGATAGAGCTTTGCTGTTACCTCAGAAAATTGTGAAGATAGCAACAAGCAAGTACCACTGTTGTGGCTTTATTTGGACACAAATTTATAGTCGTAAACAGAACTCGAAAACGAGAGCACAAAATTCCAAAAACATTTTCCACCTTCACTCTTGCACTACTCAATTTTTGGTTGAACAAAATTTCATCGGTAGTTAAATTCTCGTGACAAAAAGGTTTTATGATATTTTCACGTAATGCGAAAGCATCATCTGCAACTAATGCATATGGTAGGGCATTTTCAGTACGATAGGTAGTAACGTGTGTATCTTACATAATAATTGAACATACACGGAAAGAAAAAAAACGTTTGAAGCACGTTTGCTGCAAAAGTTTAAACGTTTACAGTTGAAAAAACAGTTATTGTAAATAATGAAACTTTTGCTCTAAAAGCAAACGTTTGCTTCAAATGTATTTATGTTGGTACAAATACTTGTTTTGTTTGGGTGTAATACACAAAATTTTTTACTTATGAGAAACGTAAAACGTTTAAGCCAAACAAATAAATGTATTTCCTCCAAACGAAAAACTTTTGCAGGAAAAGAGACTGAGCTAGTACTTTGTTAAAATACATTGTACTAAACGAACAACGTTTAGGTCAAAATCATAAAAATTTTTGTGTTTGCTACAAATAAAACCTATTTGAGACAAACGTTTTTTGAATTTTCATCATACTTTTAATTTTGCCACAAACGTAAAACGTTTCAGCCAAACAAATAATGTATTTTCTTCAAACGAAAAATTGTTGCAGGAAAAATAAAACATTTGAGACAAATATAAATAGTTTAAAATAAGTTGAACGATATTTTTTCAAAGTATAAACTATTCATCATATGCAGTTTGTGCTTCAAGTCTCAAGACAGCTAGTTCGTTTTTTAAAGTGAAAATAGTACATCATAGTTAAATTTTAAAAAGTGAAGTTTCAAAAAAAGTGATATAAATATTGAAAATAAATATTGTTGGAAAACAAAAAAACATTTTGTGTAATTAAAATTATAATATACTATTAGGTATTATTAAGTATTTAATATAAACAAAAAAATAATAATTATAGCCTTATTTTATGTATATAAGTTAAGTTTAAATATTTTAAGAATAAAATTATGATTTATAAAAGAATGTATCATGTTGTTTTTATTTATATTTTAAAGATTCTACGAAATTTGGCCTGAACTAAATTTTTTATATATCCTCTTCAGTCCCGAGAACAAACTACATACACAATTTTTGTTTTTCTTTATTTTTCTGGTTGATTGTAATCTAAATTAAAGAAAAAAGTGAATTTTTATACTATAGTCCTTTTCGAAGGACCTTCAGACAGTGAATCATATAAAATACAATGAGTACAAATACTTATTTATTTTTTTGCAAAATTCTATTTATTTCGTGTGAAAAATTTTGGAACAGTTTCTGCTTGCGTTTAAACACCAAAATATTTCACATGTGCTACATTTAATATAAGAAAAATTTGAATATCCAGGTTGAGGACATCTTGACCTGTTACTTTTTTTGACAAAATTCTGGTAAGTGATGTGCCATATTCGTTCTTTTTATTCAAATTTGGCAGAGGTGTGACCTTTTTTTTCAAATTTTGTGATCTGACTAAAAAAGTACAGTGTATTGAATGTAATACACTAGGTATTTAATAAAAATATTTGATAAATTTGAAAATAACCGCGCAAGAACTAATGTATCATATATGATACAAATGGGCTGAAGAGGATATGAAAAATTAATCCGAAAATAGTGCAATGTTAATAGAAATACCTTACTTTTATCACAAAATTTATTTTGTTTATAGCAACTGAAAAATATTACCCTCAATAGTATGAAAACGTTTGCAGCAACTGAAAAATATTACCCTCAATAGTACGAAAACGTTTGCAGCAACTGAAAAATGTTACTTTCTACTATATGAAAACGTTTGCAGCAAAAGAAAAACGTTACCCTCAAATCAAAGAAAGTTTGTGGCAAAATTAACTCGTTTCCATCAAAATTTTACTCATTTGGGCTAACTAAATATATTTTGAGGCGAATGATACAACTTTTATCCTAAGTGTTTTTCATTTGACATAAAGTTTAAATCAAATTATAAAACGTTTGTATAGGAAATAAAATATGGTTGCCACAAAAGAATGCCCCAAACGAAGTTCGTTTGCTTAATTTTTCGTTTGTGACAAACGTTTTTTTTCTTTCCGTGTACATACATATATTTTTAACTGAAAATGATGAGGCTGTAGAATTTTAAACTCAATTTGTTATGATGGTATTTAACACTCCGATCTATGTATGTTAAATTTTACTACCCATCTATGTTAAGGAAATTTTTGTAGACCTTTTCGTCCCTTTAAAAAAGTATGTTCCCGTAGGAGTAGAAAGTTGAAATTTAGCCAGAATATTTCTTGAAGGGTTATCTTTTAAACAAATTTTAAACGAAAAAAACTAGACTAGGCCAAAAATTATAGGGTAAAATGCACAAAAACGTCATTTTTCGAAAAATTAACGTTTTTTCCCCTCTACTGCGACCACCCTTATTTTTGCACTTTTTCAGTATTTTAGAAGTTTAAGATTAAATTTAAGTGTTATCTGGTCTATTGCATTTTATTTGATCCAAATCGGTCTAAGATATAAAAGCCCAAAGTTGACAAGTCCCACTTTTCCCATATAAATTTTTTCAAAAAAAAAGTCATATGTTAATTTTTGTTAGTGAACAAAATGAAAAATATTTTCATTTTCCATATAAATTTTTCAAAATTTCTTTTGAATCTTTTTTGTTTAAAAGAAAAATTTGTAGGAAATGATGAGAAGAACGCCCTGCAGATTGTCGGATCACGAGGTTCAGAGATATTCAAATTTGAAATCTGATTTTGTACGAAAATGTGCTAACATATTGTAGATCGGAGTGTTAACTATATAAACGGTCTTTATGAAGCTGAGAAAAAACTTGAAACTTATGAATTCGCATCACACAAATCATTGAGTGTATAAGAACGTACTAAAATTATATTTTCATTATTTAAAATCTGCAATGCGTAAAGGATTATTAAGAAAAACATTGTTACTCAACCTACCATTGAGGCTGTACAAAATAAAGGTATGTTCACTTTATTGTAACGAATATATTGTAACTTATATTTAAATTACCTATTAGAGCAAGTGCAAGTTACGGCCCTGACTTCACCTACAAAATTTTAAATAATATTTGATCAGATTTGATATGATTTAGATTAACTTTAATTAAATGTTACATTTTGTATAATTTTTAATCTTTTTGCGAATTGAGCATTTTTATAAGCCAGTAAAATTTTGAAGTTTTTCACAAATTTGAATTCTCATTAGAATTCTATGAAATTAAATATTTTTGTTTTTCACAATTCATATAAATGTAATAAGATATTTAAATTGTTTTTCTGTAAAATTCTTTGCCTAGATTATTTCCGCTAAAACAAAGAATTAAATTTGTAAAATATCAAAAAAATCTTTTTTTTTTTCTTAAACAATAAATATAATAAAAATAAAACTATTGTCCAAACTGAAGTCATTGAAAGCAAAGTATTAAATAACATAAAATACACAATCCTATAATAGACACAAAACTGTGTAAAATTTAAGAACTCAGATGGTCTATAGAAGTTATTGAAAAATTTATTACAAAACTGACTCAAACGAAAGGAATGTGTTAATAATAGCGATGTGAATAAAAAATAAATTTTTTACACTTCCTTACATTAAAAAAAAAATAAATAAATAAAAAAAAAAAAAACTTTTGAAAAGGTAATCGCATAATTCACAAGCGAGTGGAAAAAAGCACAGGAGGACATGATAAATTCCATGAAGGGGCAAGATGAACGTTTTTCTAAGCATATGGAAGGACAGAGGAAATTTGAAAAAGAACTTTTAAGAAGAAACGACAAAAATGTTTAATGTTTTATAGGTACAGTCTATTTCGAAAAAAATGTGTCCATCTTCCATTAGTAGTCAGAATTTTTTTCGGCCAACATTTTTCACAACACCCCATCAGCATTACACATCTTCATCTTCTTCATCACCATCTTCAGTTCAACAGTTTCGAAACCATTTTTCGAATTTTGTTGTCATCTTTATCCCCTAATCAACAACAACTATCAGACTGTTCTGTGAATAAAAGTAATTTACCACCATCAACAAACACTAACGGACTATTCTGTAGACAATACCCTACTATCACCACCACCAACAGTTATAAAAAAATAAATAGAAAAAGTAATCCATATACAAAATTAGTGTATTTTTATATAAAAATTAATTCATACAAAATTTAATATTTTTCCATTTTCTTTAAATCTCAAATCACCAAAATAATGATCTTATCAATTAGTATGATCGCCATAAAACATTTCAGATGGTCTCTCTTCTTAAGAATAATAACAATTTACAAACGCTGTTTTAAAGTTATTTTCAAATATAATAGTAATAACTTTATTAGAAATGATGTAACTAAAATACAAACAAATGTTAATATATTTATTATGGATTCAGTATTAAAAATATGTTATCACCAATATGTAATAAAAGTGCAACTATTTCTTCTTTCCTTGATCAATAAAAAAAATTATGAAAATATTGAATCTAAGTATAAATTAATAAAATATTTAGAAAATCACAAATTGTACAAGAAAGTAGAAGAACTTGAAATATACAGAGAAATAATTGGTGTACAAGGAAAACGTGTTTATATGTCGTCTGAGAAGGTTAACAAAGAAGTATTATTGGATTTGAATTTTTATTTCAGAAAAACCTTTGAAAAAAACAATACTCTAGCCGAATCTGTTTCGAAAATTGAAAAATATGGTAAAGTTGATAATATATTAAGCAATTTTGTACAAGGAAAGTTATGGAAACACAAAAAAGCGCTACAAATATGATTCTTATGCCACTTTTTATTTATTTTGATGAATTTTAAATTAACAATCCCTTGGGGTTTCACACTACTACTCTTTTCCTACTATTTACAATTCCTCTAAATTAAATCAAATAAACTTTGCAACACTTACTAAAGCAAAAGATGTTAAAAATTACGAAAATGGTTTGACAATAATTAAACTAGTGGAAAGTAGTAGGCTCACACATCTAACACCTACTAACCACCATTCATATATCAGGCAAATTATTACCCTCAACTTCAGCTTCAGCATATGATCTATTGTTTTCTTAAGTACATATAGACTAGCGACTAAACCTATAAATATAATTACTTTCATTTAAAAAACAAATTTATATGATACGTCATTGAATTTTATACTTGTAAATTTAATATAAATACTACCCAGCATTTTTTATATAACATCATTACTTTCCTCCTGATATAGTATAGTATAATTAGAATAATTGATCTCTGTATAGTTTTAAAATGTCATAAGCAAGTTAGGTAGTTTATTTTTACCTTAGTATAGCCGATATGGCCGACGCTACCTCGGCTTAGTTTTAAGTTAAGTACTAGGTATTAACTTAATTTTGTATTAAATAAATAAATAAACATCAACATTATACAAAGAAAATCCTTTATTTAAAAGAAACAAAAGTAACTATCGTGAAAATTTAATTACGTGAAAAATAAATACTGAGTTTATTGAGCACTTCATTTCTTACGAAATAGTGTCAGAATGTACTGGTACACTGGATTTGATACAAATAACAAATTTTAACGATCCTCAGAGACTTCCAAGTTGAAAATATTTGATAAGATCTCAAATTTATTTTTAAGAAATTGAACATTAACTTAGGTATTTAGTCGTCGTATATAGAATTGTGTACATTCAATTTTTAGACTTTCATGAACTGTTCGATTTCATCAAAATAAATTTTTTTAAATATTGTTTAAAAAATGTGACAAAATCAACAAAATTTGTTCAAAATCAATTTTTTGAGAAAATGAGCCAAAATACTATAAACCAACTTATTTATTTGTCTGAAAGCATTAAATAGTGATTCTGAAGTTCAAAAAAATTATGAACCATTGATTTAAGTATATAAAAAGTGTTCTTCATTGTGTTTTTTGAAATATTTCATTAGATATAGAAAAAAAATGTTTGCCAATATTTTGGAAAAGAGTTCTCAGGATTCACAGACAACAGATACATTAAATTAATTAAACACAGTGTACATTCACAATATTCAAGAACAAAGAATAGGATGCACTGTAAATAAAATACAAAGTGAGGATTCTGTAGCTTCATTATTGAAACAATATGGTATTACAATTAATATGGATTATTATACATGGAAGAACGTCATTTAGATTAACTATGTATATGCTAAACGAAACCTCAACATCAAAATAATTTTTGAACATAAACGTGGCCAATGGCATTTTTAAAAGTTTCAGATGACATAAATACAGTTTTATTTTCAATGCATAGTTCTAGTACAACAGTTAAGACTCCAGATATGATTAATGCTTCAAATATGCAAATATTTAAAGAAGTTAAAGAGATTTTGAAACCTTTTGCGGAAGTTACAAAAGAGCCCTCATCCGAGAAAAATGTGACATCAAGTAAAATTGTTCCAGTAGACTTCCTTTTGAAAAAACAGTTGGAGGGAATTTATGTATCGTCAATTGCAACAAATAAACTAAAAATAAATTTGAGAAATGAAATGAAATAGATATTTTTAACATATGAAAACAAATAAGTTTTAATAATTTCCACCGTGTTAGATCCTCGTTTTAAAACAGACAACTTTGCAGATTGTGCTTTAACGGCTGCTAATGCTTTATCCTTAATTAAAGAAGAAATAAATTCTCATAGGCAAGGTTTTTCTTCGAACGAAGAACAAACAGCTTTTCAACAAGAAAATACAGCAAAAAGTGCTTTGTGTACATCTATTTCGAATTTGCAAAAAGAAAATCAAAATGAGCAAAATAAGATGGGAAATGAAAGACTCAATGTTAATATGGAACTAACCATTTATAAAAATGAGGCAACGAACTTGTATATAGATCCTCTTGAATTTTGGCAGGAAAAATGTCTCAAATTTCCTCGTTTGCGGAAACTTGCAGAAAAATATTTATTAATTCCAGCTACATCCGTCCCTTGTGAGCAAGTGTTCTTAAAAGCTGGAAATATATTAACTGACAAAAGATCAAGACTAATACTAACGACAGACCGGAGTTTAGAAACTGTCTAAACCTGTTTAAATGGATAAACTCCTTGGTCTGTCAGCAATGGATTGGGATAAGAACGTTTTTTAAGTAGTTAAGACCAAACCACGAATTTTTAGTAGTTTAGCCACTTAAAGCTTTTTTATATACAGACAACAACCTCTGTGGTAAAAGAAAAAACACAATCCAACACAATCCACACAATTCTAAACCCAAAACAGAATGGCTGCTTTCGTGAAAAAAAACGTTTATAAGCAGCATTTTTTATATTTTTCATTGCATTGCATATGAACTGCCAATAAAAAAGTATTTTTAAGCGCCGGCTGTACACCGTTTGTTTCTGTTCTGTATTTTGTTATTAATATTGCTATTGTCATTAAAAATAATATTGTACGGTGATTAGTTCTTAAAATTATTTAATTTAACTACTTTTTTTCTACTACATAATTATAATTGATGTAGACAAATTTTCAACTCAAAGTTACCAATGTCCATATGTTTCGTTTCCTTTCAACCAAATTTGAAGAAAGTAGCAAAGAAGTTAAATCTTGAGTATATATTTCAGATTGAACTTTTAAAGCGTGTGCTTTTTTGTATAAATTATTCACTTGGTGTAAATTATTAAAATGTTTGATATCCATTCTTCAAAGAAAATAAAAATTTACACAAAATACAAAATGACAAAACCAGTTATTGGTCTGTCAGCAATCGTTCTTAACTAAAAGCTTTTTTTTAACTGGTTAAGCTAAACCCCAAAAGAGCTTTTGGTCTGTCTGGCCTATAAAGCTAAAACTCAAATGGCTACAAAAGCTTCTGTTTTTAAACTCAATGGAAAAGCAATTTTTTTTTCAATCAAAGTAAAAGGATTACCAAGCATACTTCGTTTCAAATCATTTTTGGTTATCGCCCATTCCACGCGACCTGTTACATCAAACATAACAATTTTTTTTCAGTTTTTTCTAAATAAATAGGGTAAATAGGTTCGCCAGGTATATATTTCACTACGGTACGTTTGTGTTGTTACTACAGCTTGTTTTAAAAAAAAAAAAAACCTGGTACATAAACATAACACACACATAACACCGACCTTAATTAGGTTTTCGGGGACTATTTTTGAGTTGAAATGACTAGTTACCAAATGCATTTTATGTAAAATAAATAGTACGGTGTTGTTTTAGCTTCACAATGTGCATTATCTAAAAGAAAAACAAATAAACTATTTAAAAAAAATTAATTTCAGTGTTCAATTTTATCATTTTCATCTTTTTTTACTAAAAGAATTTGGGAGTTTTGAATGGTCCCGTCCGTCATGTCCCGTTCGTCATACGACATGGCAAACATAATTTGTTATATCTTAGCTTGTGCGAGTTGGAGAAATAACAAATTTCTGTCATAGTTTGCTAAGACTACCACCTAAAAATTTACCATATATGAAACAGGAGGTGTGAAGCTATATACTTTGAAGAAAAATAATGTTGAAGTTATGACTGTAAAAACGAGTGTCATTTCATGTCTCGTCCGTCATAGTCACTTATCGCCCTATAAAATTAAAACTATAATTCTTGGAAAACATCTTCTTTTTCGGTTTGATAGGTCTTTGGGTGGACCATTATTATTTACATTTAACCAAAAACCATATAACTACAAAGATAAACAATTACCATATATCCTTATGTCACCATTAATTTTTACTTCTACACCTGATATCAGGTGGCTACATGTTTACTGAATGTTATCAACATTTTATGCTTATGCAACAATTTTAAAATCCAGAGCAAACCAGTATACAGTAAGAAAAGACGTTGATGTTGCTAAACATTATATGCACCCAATAATGTGTCTGTTTACCAAACATAAATAATGGTTGTTGCTACGGCAACATGAATTACGATTTATACTTTTGAATTTATTTTCATTTTGAATAAAAATATTATACAAATTTGCTTTAAAAAAAAATATTTTTTTAATTTGAAATATTATTTCTATTACATATACATATACCTCTATACTCTATTTAACAATTAAAGTCAGTACAGGCAAGATAGGCATACTTTTCTATACTCTTTTACATTTCGTTTGTATAAATCTGTCTCGTGTGTGGGGTGATCAGATCTCAATTTCAATCGAAGGAAATTTTTTAATAAAATTTTATCAAGGGCTGCCAGATGAAATTTTTTATTTTTTTTTCAATTTTATAAAAGAGCAGGTAGTTGTGGGAAATTTATGGGAAATTTAAAATAAAATAAAATTAATAATATATACAACAAAATTATCCACTTGAATACATTATTAGCTTTAAAATCACTTTGATTCACCCACTTTTACTTACTGAATTTACTTGAAACACTTCGATTTCTACAATAAAAATCTACCAAAATTAATTAAATTAAAAATTTAATTTAAGTCTGTTCTTTACAAAATCTGTTCCTGTTTGAACATTCTACTTAATTTCAATGCAAATAATTTTGTTTCTAATTCTGAGAAAAAAAAAGACAACAAAATACATTCAGAAAATAACGGTAACGTAACGAAATTATAAACAATAACAAGTACATAAATGAAACAAAATAGCTGGAAAAAAGTTAATGTTACCAAATATGTATGAATAGAACCTATATTATACATAAAAATAAAATATAATTTTATATATCAAACATCAAATAAACATTTTATTCAAAATAAAACATAAAATTAACAATTACATACTATTAAAAATAATAAATTTAAATTTTAAATAAATATAAAAAATATTTAATATCATTTCATAATTTCATTTTTTATAAATCAAGGCAATACTTCCAATGGCTACGGCAATCCTGAAATTTTATCATTTTCTTTTATACTCATCGTCATCTTCCCGCTGACACGAATCAAACAACATTTACTACTTTGAGTGGACATCGGCTGCGAAACGAATTTATATTTTTTACTTCGGTTTTTTATTTTTCATAAAAACAAATGGCGACAGCCGACAACTGAATAAATCAGTTGTCTTCACGCGATCGCGATGTGATAGACAACATCAAATGGGAGGATGTACTTCTTTTTTTCATAATAAAAAAAAAATAAAAACTTAAAAAGTACAGGATGATTCGTTCTTAGAAATTAAAACATTAGCGAACAAAAATTGGTATATTTCATTGAAAATCGAAAATTTTTATGATATTTCCAATTTGAATTACTTCTTTATCAAATATAAAGATGCAGGAATGTGAAATTCGTACAGAAACTGCTTTTTTCAAAAAAAAATTTCTGAACAAAAAAAGTTGAAATGATTTCTGTACAATTTGAAACACCCCGTTAGCATATTTTAAATTTAAAAAGTACCTTTGTTAGGGTTGACAGAAATATGATTTTTAGAGTTTCCTACAAACAATTATATGTAAAATTATCACAAACTCATCGGGTACTGCCTCCATAAGCACAACACTGACTTTAATTGTTAAATAAGGTATAAATACTATATACATACTGATACTCGTATGTATATACATATACTATATACAAAATACATTTTATTTTTCAAATTTTAAAAATATAGTTATTTTAATATTTTTCATCTTCATTGAGAAATATGAAAATTTTATTTGTAATGAATCAGGAGATCAGAATCAATAGGCACGTTATTTCATTTTCTTTTACATTATAGAATATCTAATGCTAGTTTTCAACTTTAGGATCGCCTGATCCACATTATCAAAGTTTTGGCTGTGCGTATACAAATATATACCATACATTTTATATGGAAATTTAGAAATTTTTCTTCAAAAAGCTGTGAATGAGAGATAATAGTAATCCAAAGTCATTAATAAAATTTTAATACAATTTTTTGATTATCAACAACAATAATATTGTTTTTTAACAGTCTTCTGTGTACTATCCATTGCTATCTACAAATTATCATAAAATATTTTATAATTAATATATTAAATTACTAATTAATATATTAAACTACTAATTAATATATTTATTTACTTAAATTATTTTAAAAACACTCTAGGAATTTCAATTTTATGAAATGTGAACTGCAAACACCATACAAAATATATAAAAGTGACAGGTCTGATGCTGTCACCAAGAAAGTGACAGTTTTTGGTGATTTTTTTTGGTGACAGTCACCATACGTGAACAGAAATTGCTGGTGACAATCACCAATCACCATACAAGAACCCGGCCCTGGTTTGCTCTGGATTTTAAAATTGTTGCATAAGCATAAAATGTTGATAACATTCAGTAAACATGTAGCCACCTGATATCAGGTGTAGAAGTAAAAATTAATGGTGACATAAGGATATATGGCAATTGTTTATCTTTGTAGTTATATGGTTTTTGATTTAACTGGAATACTTACTTTTGAACTATATGAAGGTAAAAAAGAAAAAAAGATTCAAATAATTTTCTTTAATGTCCCGTCCGTCATGCATGGAATGGACGCTATACAAAATGTTAATGGAATACGAGTTATATTTTTGTTGATTTTTATTTAGTTTAAATTTTATTTTGTTTTAGAGCCCTATTATAATTTTCGATCAAAATTCAATCGAATCGAATGAATATTCACAACATATTTTTTGTCATTCTCATACAAATGCAATATGAAATATCTAGTGATCTTTGATTTTAAATATTTGTTTAACAATTTATTCGATCAGAAAAAAGACATCGAAATAATTTTCGATTGCAATCGAATAATTCAAAAATCATAGATTAACTAGATATTTTAACACCTTGGCTGCCAATGTATCACCGGTGATCACGACAAAAGTGCTTCCCACACGCTAATGTATCACCGGTGATCACAACAAAAGTGTTTCATTACACGCCAGTGTATCACCTGTAATCACTACAGAAGTTTTCCCCCACACGCCAAAGCTGTATATTAATTATGAGTAAAATTTCGAAGAGAGAGACTTTAGTTTCGGTTTGTTTGTTGTAAAGTGAAGTTGTATGCACAGCATAGTGTAGTGTTCACCGGTGTGATACACTGGCATGTTTAATAAGGTAAGACGATAATATGAGCTTATGTATGACCGGTGAACAATCAAACGATTTTTTGTTTTTAGTTTAGTTTCCAGTCTAAAATACATTATGGATGAAGATAGTATTCGCCGAATGTTAGATGAAGATGACAGTGATTTTAGTGGTGGAGGTGAGTAGTACTATATATTATATTGGGAACGATGAATTTTCATATTGTTTTTTTCAAGTTTTTACAAGTAGTTTGTCGGAATATAATCCGTCTGAGAACAGTGATTCAGATACTTCAGATTCTTAATGCTCAAACGATTCGGATGTAGAAAACATCGACAATTCAAGTAATTTGTAATTTTACCTCCATAAGACTCTACCTAACGATTATATCTCTTTTTTTAGATATCTCACTTTCAACCAATAATGATATCTGGGTTACTCCAGAAACAGGCAATACACTTAAAAGTTTTTTTTTACAAAGCCTGTTAGTAACACACTTTCGCTTAATACACCAGTTGAATATTTTCAACTATTTTTAACTGGCGATATTTTAAATTTAATCGTAATTGAGACAAATCGAAACGCTCGGAAGGCAATACTGCAAAGTCGCGTTAATCGAAGCAGTCGTCTAAATTCTTGGAAAGATACTAATGTTTAAGAGATAAAAAAGTTTTTTGCTTTAATAATTTACATGGGACTAGTAAGATAACCGTCCGTCGAGAATTATTGGAGTCAAAATATTTTATACTGTGTCATTAATAATAATGTCCAGGAATCGTTTTCAGCTATTGTTGCATTTCCTTCATTTTGCCAATAACGATCAACAAACTACAACGTCGTCTCGTTTATATAAAGTTGACGAGCTAATAGAAATGATGATTTTTAATTTTAAAAAGCCAAGAACCCCCGCAGAAAATATTGTTATAGATGAAACGATGGTACCTTTTCGTGGGAGGATAGGATTTAGGATTTAGGATAGGCAATATATTCCATTAAAACGTCACAAATATGGTCTCAAGCTTTTCAAGCTAACTGACCCTAATGAATATACATATAATGTGAAGGTTTATACCGGCAAATCAAATCACACAACTGGATTATCCTTGGCGACAACGGTTTGTTCAGAATTGATTGGTGAATATTTTCATGAAGGGCGAATTCTTACAGTAGATAATTTCTAAACATCACTTGAGCTGGCCAAATTTTGCCTTGTACGATAAACTCACGTACAATTAAAAAAGGAGAAAATGTTACAAAAGAAAAAGAATCATGTAATTAAGGATCATAGGTGTGCGAAAAGGGTCAAAAATGTTATTTAAACGAAGTTTTGTCACAAAAGATCGTTTGTAATTCAAAAAAGATACACTTTTGACCCTTTTCGCACACTTATGATCCTTAATTACATGATAACGGATAGCGATATTGAACTAAAACTTTTTTTGTTTTATTATACATAATATTAGTGTAGCGGCATTCTTTACCTAAATATATTTATAGACCTTTACTACAATACAAATTAATACACAATTTGTAGCAATCAAGGTCAACAACTTTTAATGCTCACATTAATGTTGATTGTATCAATATTAGTAGAACTTATTGTAATAATAATTATCGAATACCGCTACTGAAACCCAATTAATTACCATCTACATATTTCTATTATATGCAATCATTCTCTTCTCATCAGGTCGTCGAGCTGATAGCATCGATATAAATTTTGTATATTAAATTCTAGTGTGTAAAGAACGCGTTATCTTTCTTATGAATAAATTAATATAATTTTAAAAACTTAAAATGTTGGTTAAATTCATTTAAAATAATTTGCAATACTTTAACCCAACAACTGGTGACCCCGATCGTTAAATAATAAAATAAAATAATTAATTAAATATATAATTCACCAAAAGTGAATTTAAATTAATAAAAAAAAGAAAAGAAAACTTTGAGTGTTGATTTATATTATTCACTATGCTGATAATATATTTTTAATTTTACTAAAAATAATATATTATTTCAAAGAAACAAAAAGTGAAATAAATTTAAAATAAATTTTAAAAAAATTTGACGAAGATAAATAAAAATTAATAACCACCATAAAAAGACACTAGAAATCACACACTATACATATATGTATTCACATGCAGCAAGTGTAAAAAACAAATTTTACCTTACACTTAAAATTCGAAAATATTTAAAAAAAATAAAAGAAAAACACAAAATATACATGGTAACAACCGAATAAAGGACGAAGGATTCTACATTTGTTTGAATTTTGGAGGGATGACCGAGTTTATAGCGGATTGAGACGGATTCATTTGGCATTAGTACAACAAGAAATTAGTATCACATCACACATTTTAATTATATTAATTAAGTATTTAACATTTTCTTAAATTCTAAAACATTTATTTTTGTTATTTTAGAGAATTTCAAATTTCAAAATAAAACACGTTGAAAATATCTGGAACGAAGTATATATACATGAATACAAAAAAAACAAAGTATTTAATATTATCAAGTAACATTGTACATACTTTCATCGTTTGTCACAGTGAGTATTTTATTCACTTTATTATTAATTGATATTCGAATATGGCCAACAAAAACGAAGAAATAGATAAAACCAAATTACCTCCAACAAACCCTAGTAGCTCCAATTCTACTCTAGAAAACAGTGAAAATCTTCCCTCTTATGTCGCGACTCTTAAAATACCCCCTTTCTGGAATAGTAGACCAGACTTATGGTTCATTCAAGTCGAAGCCCAATTTAAAGTCAAAGGCATCACCGTATCTAGTACAAAGTACGATCATTTAGTGGCTTCATTGAATTCAGAGACAATGGAGATAGTCGCTGACATTTTAGTCAACCCTCCACAGCAAGACAAGTACGAAAAACTTAAAGCAGCTCTTTTAGCGCGAACTAGTGACTCAGAAGAACGAAGACTCAATGCCCTCCTTCATAAGATTGAATTAGGAGACTATAAACCCTCGGAACTTTATAGACATATGGAGGCCTTAACCGGTACCAATAGCCTTGTTAATAAATCTTTACTTAAGAAACTTTGGATAAATAAGCTTCCAAGTTTTATCCAGGCTTGTCTCATTTCAATTGAAAACACTCAAACACAAGACGAAATGCTGTCCACTGCGGACAAAATTCATGACTCCACGTCTACACTAAACATATCCTCTGTTCAGCAAAGTAATTCAAGTAACTCTACTAAATTTGAAAAACAGATACAAGAACTAACTGAAAAAATTAATCGTATTGAAATTAGGCAATCGAGACCTCGAGAAAGAAAATTTTCTAAAAAACGTTTTCCATCGAATAAAAACTATCGCACATCATCCAAGACAAATATAAAGAAATGTTGGTACCATAGAAAATATGGAGATAAAGCACAAAAATGCATAAAACCTTGCGAAAATACCTCAAATTCTTCTCAAAAAAACTAAGCTCTGCTACTTCGTATACGGCAGCGAAGTCAAGCAGCATTTCTCGCCGTTTATTTATTTCAGACAAAATTTCGAACATAAATTTTTTGATTGATACCGGTGCAGAAATATCTGTCGTACCGAAGAAATTTTTTTCAAAATATACAACATTTTCAAAGTTTAATTTGGTATCTGCAAATGGTACTACTATTCATACATATGGAGTTAAACAGCTCACTTTAGACCTGGGCTTAAAGAGATATTTCGATTATCAATTCATAATCGCTGGCGTAGATTATGCTATCATTGGTGCCGATTTTTTTTACAAATTCAATCTATCGGTTGACCTTAGACAAAGACAACTCATTGATCGAACGTCAAACACTTCAATATTTTGTTCTTCGCGAAATTTATACTCTTGTTCACCGAAACTTTTTCCATTAGAAGGTGAATTTGGTTCAATACTTAACAGTTTTCCTTCTTTAAAAACTCCACCTGATTTTAATATAAAAGCTACTCATAATGTGGTTCATCACATCCATACACAAGGTCCTTTGCCATCTGCACGAGCAAGACGATTGAACCCTGAAAAGTACAAAATCGCGAAAGAGGAGTTTGACACGATGACTAGGCTAGGCATTTGTCGGCCATCTTCTTCCCCTGTTGCATCTCCTTTACACATGGTCCCTAAAAAGGAAGGTAAAAGTTGGAGGCCGTGTGGAGACTATAGGCAGCTCAATGAAGCAACAATATTTAACAAATACCCTTTGCAAAATATCCAGGATTTTACCATTAATCTTCATGGATGCACTATATTTTCCAAAATTGATCTTATTAGAGCATACCATCAAATACCTGTTGCACCTGAAGATGTGTACAAAACAGCAGTGATAACCCCTTTCGGCCTTTACGAGTTCTTGCGCATGCCTTTCGGTGTTAAGAATGGCGCACAGACCTTTCAACGTTTCATTAATGAAATATTATCAGACTTTGACTTCATATTTTGCTATATTGACGATATTCTTATCGCCAGCAAGTCTGCAAGCGAACACAAAAAACATCTTCGACTTCTTTTTGAACGTTTGCAACAGTTTGGTATTAAAGTAAACCCTGAAAAATGTATCTTGGGAGTTAAACAATTAGAGTTTCTAGGGCACAAAATTTCCGAACATGGAATTTTACCATCAGAAATAAAAATTAAAGCTATTAAAGACCTACCAACGCCTACAACCTTTAAGCAATTGCAACGATTTTTAGGCATGACCAATTTTTATCATCGCTTCTTATCGAATTTCGCCACTCTCGCTGCACCTTTGTACAATCTGCTCAAACTTGAAAATAAAAAAAGAAAATCACACTCAGTCTTTGAATGGAAAACAATCCATGAAGAATCTTTCAACAAAATCAAAGATAGCCTGCAAAAATGCGCTCTTCTCGCACATCCTAATCCAGAGGCTCAAATCAGTCTATGGGTTGACGCATCTAGTGATGCTGTAGGTGCCGTACTTCAGCAGTCTAAAGATGAATCTTGGGAACCATTGGGATTCTTCTCCAAAAGACTCCAACCTGCTCAAAAAAAGTACTCACCTTTTGATAGAGAACTTCTCGCTTTATTTCTAGCGATCAAGCATTTTAGATATTTTGTTGAAGGAAAATACTTTACAGCTTATACAGATCATAAACCCCTTACCAAAGCCATCTCTTCTAAAGCTGATAAATCACCTCGTCAAATAAATCAATTATCTTACATCTCAGAATTTACCAACGACATAAGATATGTCAAAGGATGTTATAACATCGTCTCTGATACGCTTTCTAGAGCCTATATCGATACAGTATCTTGCACCGATAAATTAGATTTTGAAACACTTTCACGAGAACAAGAAGAAGACGAAGAGTTAAAACAAATGTTATGCAAAGCTTCGAAAACTTCTTCTTTCACACTCTGCAAAGTATACATACCTTTAGAAAATAAAGAAATTTGGTGTGAATCTTCTACAAATATCAACAGACCATATGTCCCTGATAAGCTCCGTCGTATTATTTTCAATTCCATTCATAATCTTTCACATCCTGGAATAAGAGCAACAAGGAAGTTAATCACTTCAAAATATTTCTGGCCCTCCATGAATAAACAAATCAATCTTTGGTCCCGAACGTGTATAGATTGCCAAAAAGCTAAAGTAATAAGAAATATAAAATCCCCCCATGAACCTTTCAAAGTACCTGACGGCAGATTTTTACATGTTCATATGGACATAGTCGGACCATTACCTCCTTCTAACGGACATGCATATATACTCACAATTAAGGACCGATTTTCTCACTGGCCCGAAGCAATTCCTATCCGAGATATTCACGCGAAAACCGTTTGTAATGCATTTTTACAACACTGGATATCACGTTACGGCGTCCCTAGAACACTAACGACAGACCAAGGCACTCAATTTGAGTCACTTCTGTTTAGAGAATTGTCAAGTATTTTAGGTGCCAATCGCATCAGAACAACAAAATATCATCCACAATCTAACGGAAAAATTGAACGTTTCCATAGACAGCTAAAAGTCGCGATACGAACATTGAAAGCACCAAAAAACTGGTACCATGAACTACCATGGATACTACTAGGTATTCGCTCGGCTTTAATCGAAGATTTCGGACTTTCTCCTTCTCAAATTTTATACGGCCAACCCCTAAGATTACCAGGAGAATTTCTTGCCCATGAAACACCTCCTGATTTCAAAATCACCACAGATATAGCAAAAGAAATTCAAGAAACAATAAGAAAGATACGTCCACAACCTTTACGAAAAAGAAATCAAAATGATATTTTTGTTCCACAAGATATTCATACTTGCACTCACGTATTTGTCAAAGACCCCATTTATAAAGGAAGTTTAAACCCTCCTTACAAAGGTCCTTATGAAGTTTTATCTAGAAATGATAAAGTTTTTAAAATACTCATGGAAGGAAAACGAGAATTGATAAACATTGACAGACTTAAACCTGCATATATACTTCAACCAGATATTTTCAACCCAACTGTTACTCTTAGATCTAATTTGAAACAAAAAGTAAGATTTCAAATATAAAATAGTAAAATATATTTTTTTTTTAACATAAACAGTAAAATTAATTGATAAGCAATTAAAAAAATTTTTTTAAAATAAAATTAAGAATGAAGTAAAAATTAATAGAATATTTGTAAAATAATGTAAACAAACATTACAACATCTCTATAATGTATCTATATTTTTGAAATTGAACTTTGTATATTAAAAATATGTATATAGTAACTTTTCGTGGATGGGGAGTGATGTAGCGGCATTCTTTACCTAAATATATTTATAGACCTTTACTACAATACAAATTAATACACAATTTGTAGCAATCAAGGTCAACAACTTTTAATGCTCACATTAATGTTGATTGTATCAATATTAGTAGAACTTATTCTAATAATAATTATCGAATACCGCTACTGAAACCCAATTAATTACCATCTACATATTTCTATTATATGCAATCATTCTCTTCTCATCAGGTCGTCGAGCTGATAGCATCGATATAAATTTTGTATATTAAATTCTAGTGTGTAAAGAACGCGTTATCTTTCTTATGAATAAATTAATATAATTTTAAAAACTTAAAATGTTGGTTAAATTCATTTAAAATAATTTGCAATACTTTAACCCAACAATTAGCTTTCAAAATAAATTTAAAAAAAATATTCGCTAGTACAATTTTTTCCATGAAATAGTCCAGCGAATATCGTGGTACCACTCTTGGTAGTTCGAAACAAAACACCCTGTATATTAGCATTTGTATGAGAATGACAAAAAATATGTTGTGAATATTCATTCGATTCGATTGAATTTTGATCGAAAATCATAATAGCGGCCTTAGTTTCTTTACTTTTATTTTGTTATATCTTTAATATACACTGAACGAAAAATTTTTCATAATATCAAGTAATTCCGTTTATTGAACATTTTTTTATTGACGCAATCAATTTTTCATAAATAATTTAAACAGTTCCCGCATAACCAAACAGAAAGAAACTTTACTAATCTATATAGCTTTATATAGATCGTCACAGTCCCTTAAAGAATTCTTTCTTTATCGATAAAATTTTTTGTTTAAAGAAATTTTCGTTGCAAAGTCGGAAAGCAGCTTAAAGCGGCGTAAAGAAACGTTTATTAAATTCGTGATAATGACATCGAATGGTCACAAACTCACAAAAAACGTGTTACTTGTTCTTTTAACCTCACTTTGTTTTTATATTTACAGATTTCAGTTTTGTGATTTATCAGTTCTGATATAATAATAAATAATTTTTCATTTATACAAAATGTATAAAATTGTTGAATTTATCGAAACTAAAAGTGTTGCGGTTATTCCATGCAACTGGATTGTGAATAGTGAGGTAAGCAAGTATATTTTTTATTTACTATTATGTATATTTTAATCTTTGCTAAAAAATATAACACAGGTGAACTGGAGTGAAATCCACAGCGTGAATTACATAAAAAAAAATTATATCCCAAAAATAACTGGAAGAAATATAAAATAAAAGAATTAACTGGAAAAACTTTTGGTAAGGTTTTCAATAAAATAACTTAAAATCTGTTTGTTCATATAATGAAATGTTTATTTCGATTGAATACTGTTTCAGACAAATTTGATGAGGGACAACGTGCCATGAAAAAATTATTAAAGTTAAATAAAACTGACGTAGAAACTGATGACATTGTATCCGAAAATGAACATAAAACAACTATTCGAAAATATTCAGATTCTAGTGAGAGTGAAATAAATTCTTTTAATATAATTAAACTACTAGAAAATAATAATAAATAAATAAACAACAAAATAACATCTCCAGATAATTGTAATGCTTTTCAAAATGAAAAAAAAAACTTGAAAGCAAATGAAAATATTATAGTGACACAAAATAACATTCAAATTCAAAATGAAGAAGTAGTACCAACAAATTTTGTGTTAGTACCAGAAGAAACTTTCAACAGCATTTTACATAAATTGAATAATTTAGAAATCATGTTTAAAGAGATGAACAACAAAATGGATAAAATATTAGAGAAAGAAAAGGTTTCTGAACACACAAATGTCCGATCTGAGAAAAATCGTTCTTCAGAAATATTACCAATAAAAAATGAATCAGAATTTATGGATTTTAATGAAATGCTATCTAATGATAGAAGTTTTGTGAATGAGTTTGTAAGGATATCTATTTAACAACTTAACTGTTTGGATAATTTCAATGTTTTTAACTTTCAGAAAGAATATATAAAATCTAGGATAACTGCTAAAGACCTCCGTAGCTTCACCAGGATTTTGGTTAATAAAACATTTTCTATAGAATTACAAGGACAGATAAATTTTAGTGGCGTCAAGGGGAAACTTGGACTTAAAACCTTCATACTAACCGACGTTATTTTGAGTAAAGTTACAAATAAATATACATAAATCGATTTTTATTTTTTTTTCTTCATTTTTAAGAAATTATTTGTGAATCTGTACCAGAACTGTTTATCATGAAAGATGAAAACGAAAAATATGGAAAAGCAAAAGCTGAATTTAAGTATCAGCTACAACATTTTTACGACAGAAAACGATCCTATGATCATAGAAACAAAAAGGAAAAGGATATAGTTGATGAAATTGATATTTGAAAAACTGATGTAAAGTTGACTTTACACTGTATGATTTATCATATGACTTTTTTTATGACCAATGTAATTTGTTTTTATAGCAACAACAAAGTACACTAGTCATATGGGAAGACATTTGATAAATCATATAGTATAAAGCCTACTTTAATATTAAGATATTTTGTTTATAGGTATGTAATGTACATACTATGTATGTACGTATGTAAGTAGATTTGTATATGAAATACGTTTTTTGTTTTTAATCTCTTTTTGTTAAGTTTTTATTTTTATTTGAATAAATGAATTCTTTTTTGTGGAATAAACAACAAAATTTTTATCTTTGATATAAATTTAATTACTTTGAAAAATTTTTCCACAGTATGAATAATTGGGCATACAAAATAGCTCGATCCTTCCAAATTATAAGGTAAACAACACATTTTGCTAACTACTTTTTCAGTAAAATGAATAGTTATTTCTACTTCAAAACTGCCTACAACTATATCAAAAAGAAGCATACATTTATTACCATTTAAAGGTTTAACATTTATAAATTTTTGTCCGAAAACAAATTTTGGATTTCCATTATTGTCCTTACTAAAATATTTTACTCGAATTATCGTCTTATCATCCAACATCACACAATTATCACTAAATGTATCAGCTCTTACAATAAACGATGTTATTTTCGCTGTATAATATTTATTTTCTTCTATATTTGTTTCGATAAATTCAATTTTCGATAAATGATTTTCACTTGGTTTCATTTTCAATAATCCATTTCGAATCTTTTCATTCAATCGATTGTAGCACTAATGAAGCGGTTTATTCTGAGAGCGTAGTGCTTTTTTAAGTTGTTTTATATGAGATTCAAAAGCATAACAACTGTAAGTTTCTAACGGGCCATGTTGCTTTGAGTCGTTTGCCAAATGCAGTAAGCCATGTACATTGAATGTTACTTTGTGAATTCCATATAGTTTTGGGAACAGTTCAACTAACGATTCAAGCAAAGACTTAGCATAATTATTATATTTTAGATAATATTTTCTGGAAGAAAGTATTCTTATTGCAAGACTTAGGGTTAAAAAATGATTGTATGTTATATTTGGAACTACATTTTTCAAAATTACTGCTCCATAATATAATAAGAAATTTCTGAAAATAAAAATTTTATTCATTTTCTTTTTTTAAATAATATATTCTTTTAATTGTTACCTGTATTCTGTAGCTTTCATTTTCAAAACGTATTTTAAGCTTTTTGTTTTTCTTTGAAAACTCATAGGGATGAATTTTTTGCATTCTTCTAGACGATTATTAATGAGTTGTACTTTTTTGTATGGTAATTTTTGTCTGTTTACCTTTGTCGTTAATAAAATTAATATTTTTTTAACAACAGCTTCGTCAACGAGATGCATTTTATCGAGTGGAAAATGTTTTAACATATCAATTGGTAGTTTTTCTAAAAGCGTATGCGTCTCGTTTATAAAATGATCATCATTTTGAGAATAAGATTTCCTTTGACGAAAATTTTCATCGGTTCTTATTGCAGCATCTATATCAGGGTAAATAACTGAATTACTAAGTGAAGAAAATCGACCTCTTATTTCACATTTGGTGCAAGCTGAATATCCTCCATGGGATTTTACATACTTTATTGCAGCTAAAGCTGGTGCATCTGCCACTATGCATTTTAGCTCTACTTTATATATTTCATTTTTGTGCTGACTTTTGTAACCATTTTCAATTAATTCAGATAATTCCTCGATTGTCTCAGATAGAAAACTATTAAAACTTTTTTTTTTTTCAAAAACATATACATATTTGAAGTTCATAGTGTAAACACCCAAAGATAATCCACAACGAATTGCAACCACTTTGTAAAACTGGTATTCCATCTGCGCTTATTGAAATTGTGATTGTTTTGTGATCAACGTCTTTTTGGTTTCACAAACTCTTCTAAAAAATATTTTATTCCCAAATAAACGTATTCACCATTGTCCGTTTGTTTTATAGCAACGTTTCTAGGTGTTCTTAACAAGGTTCTTGCGTCTTCAGGTAAATATTTCATGTTTCCATACTGCTTCAGAATTTTCAACAATTTGGTAAAATCCTTTAGAGAAATATTGCTGTCAATGGCCCAAGAAGACAAACATCTTTGGAATTTTTTGGGAGAAAATATCTTAAAAATTTTTATAATACATATATGTATTTCAAAATCGATAGAATGATTACACATAGTATTTAAACATGATATAAAAAAACATGCCTTTGTATCATCAACATCCTTATGAAATTCATCAAATGAAAAATTAACAATATTACTGAGATCGTAATTATTGTTTTCATTTATCAATTCACAATTATCTGAGGAATCGGAAAACGAAGAAGAAGTTTGTGCTATGTTCATATCCTCGCTGAAGCTATCATTATCTTTTGGCTGATTTTCATTTTCGTAGACGAAATAGTTTTTTTTTAATTTAAAAGGATATTTCTTCAAATTTCTCTGCCGCTACATTTTCTCGACACTTGCATTTATAAAAACTTGTCAAAAATGAAAAGACTTACAGACACTTAAAGGTAATTAAAGATATGGTATGTATGATATACATAACCTAATTGTGTCATAAAATTGACTAAAACCATTAGACTGGTATCTGTTAACTTTAGCTCAATAGGCTCAATAAATATATTTTTTATTTTCACGACGTTTTCTTCACGATATATAAAGAAATCTTTATAGCTACAGATGAAGCATTCGACGAAAACTTTTCAAAATGTATTTAACGAAATCTTTAAGCAGCTGTTAAAGATCGATAACGATTTCTTTCAATTCTCCTTAAAAAACTTTTATTAAAAACGATATCGATCTTTAGTATCAGCTTTATAGCTTTCTTTAACTGTTATGATGTTCTTTATAGAAAAATTTAAAGACATCTGCATAGGTTGGTTGTGCGGGTTATTAGTCAAAACTTTCAAACGTATTAACCAATTCATTAACACAATAAAATTCGATTCATATTATTTTGTTCAAAACATTATTTATGAAAAATTCTTAAAAACTATTAAAAATTTATTGGTTTAATGAAAACATTCTAATGATAATTTTTCAGTTGCATCAGTTTTTTTTTTTTCAAGTGATCTTTATATCTGTACATCGATATAATAGCTGCTTTCGATTTGCCATTTCCAAGTACTTGCGAGTACTAAAATGTGTCTTGGATAAATGGGTAAATCGAACGACACAAAAATTTTGATAGGTGTCAAAACCTAAAAATAATTTTTATTTTGTCATATATATATACATACAAAAAAGAAAAACACATCTAGTGCTCTTAGTTTTTAACTATAAAGCCCTCTGTTGTAAAAATTGTGCGTAACTACTTGTATCTACTTGAAAAATTTTACATGAGTAGCTACGTGTAGATGATTTAGCACAGACTTCCACCTTATCTACTCGCAAGTACTTGAAAGTGGCAAATCGAAAGCAACTAATGAAGTTTTCATTGAAATTATGAAACTGTTAATTTAGTTTATGTATTTGTACGTACCGTACATCGAGATAATGAATTTTTAATTTAGTATATGTACTTGTGCATTTAAGCAATGAATTTTGCGTAGAGTTTATTAATCCGCCAATTTTTCATATGTGTATATTTATGTTTCACTTTCATTCATTGCAGTAGCAAACTTAAAAAAAGAATACAGTGCATTTTTTTTTTAATGTGAAGTGAAGTACATATTTGAATATTAAAATAAATATATGAATGAAGAATAAAAATAAATAAAATATATGTAAAAAATAAAATAAATATATAAAATATGTAAATAAAATATAATAATTTGGTTAAAGTGAAAATTGAAAAAATAAGTTTATGTAAATAAAAACAAAAATTTGATATTCCTTTTCTAGTTATTTTCTGTTAGTTTTAGAATTTTTTAAAGTAATTAACTGTTTTAAAGTAATTGTTTTATATAATTTATATTAATTTTATTATATTATACACATACTTTTTTTATTTTTTCTGTAGATGGTAGAGAGGCCATGGATACCTTGTCCCTTGGCAGCGAGAGGTAAACAAGGACAAGGCTTGTAAAAAGAACGTCACCAGATTCACAATTAGGAATTCACAAGAAGCATTTTTAATATTATGTAATTCTTATGAAGAACTAGAGGATACCCTTAGATTTAAAACATCGAAGTCAACAAATTTAAGATAGGGTAGTCATTTTACATAAAATTTTATTCCTTAAGGAGTTTTTAGAGTCTTTAAGGTTAAAGTTTATTATATCTTGATGTTTGTTTGCAGAAATTATCATTCTATTGATTGGTTCGAATTTGCCATAAGTTTTTCTATGATAAGCGACATTAAAAAGGTTAGTCCTACGCAGTCGTGTAAAAAAGTTTAAAGTAACTTTGTCACGAATGAATTTTGAATTTTGAATATGTATATATATAATTTTTATAAAATTAAAAATAAAATTGCAAACTAATAGTTTTATATATGTGTATATTTTGAAAAATTGGAAAAAAATAAAAAAATTATGAACTTATAAATGGAATTAATTTTTTTGTATGGTATTGTTTAAATTCTATTAATTTGATTCATTTTAACAATTAAAAATTTTAAAAATTCTAAATATCGTGCATTGATGTTACAATGTATTCAATTTATTAAGTTTTATGAATTTTCTATTGTATTTATAGAGCAGTCCATCGTCGCAATGTACAATTCATAGAAAGTTTACATAAAAGTTATTAACAAATTCGTTTTCTCAACAAAAAGTTCATAAAATTTTACATAGAAATTATTAACAAGTTCGTTCTCTCAACGAACAGTTCATAAAAAACTTTACGTCAATACTATTAATAAATTCGTCTTCTTAATGTACCTTTTATAGACCTATGAACAACTTTTCATAAAAACTATTAACGAGTTTATTGGCTGAAAAATAATGAATATTTTATTGACATGATGAACTTTTTTATTATATTTACGCACTTTTTTGTTTCAGTGTACTTATACTACGATTCAAAAAAGATGGCACAGTTTCGCGCATGTCTTACATGTGTTAGTGATCTTCTTGTGTATACATATACGAAGGAAGAAACCTCTTTCTTAGAATTTACAAAAACAAAAATGCATGTGTGTAAGTATCTTTTCTTCTACGCATGTTTTTTTAGTATAATACGAAATGCCATCGTTTTTGAATCGAGCTATACTACTATGGACTCCATAGTATGGAACAATGTTTAATTTTATACTTTTTTAAATTAAAACTTTATTAAGAAAACAAAATTGAGTTTAATCTCTGTTATCAAAATAACGATTGTTTGCTTTCTACGAATTCTTTTCCAGTTATCATTTTTGTTAATGTTATTTAACATTTTTTTCTATTATTTTGCTAAAAATTATTTCTAAAATAATTCTCACTTTATTCAAAACATATATATGTATGTGCATTATGTACCAATCATTGAAAAAGATTAGAAGTAAAATATGTTTCGGGTATTCCTTACCCATTTTGGTGTAGGCTTTCTGTATGTGTTGACATTTATAGAAGCGAAATTGATGACGCCTGATGATTAGTCGATTAGTAATCGATTTATTGACGTAATAATAGATGCTTTATATTACCCGATTATGTAAATTTCAGATAATCGATTTACAGTAATCGATTAATTTTTTCAACTTTTCCTATCTCTAGGCTGAATATGCTTTAAGAGATGAACATCGTTTCGTGTTTCAAAAAGTTCGTACTGAATGCTTTAGAAAATTTTATTCGAATATTAATCGATTTCTCTTTAATTAACTACCTTATGCATTAGGAAAATTATGGCTGCTCAATCAATAAAATATAGAATTTTAATTCAATATTGTATCTTGATTTTAAACTAACCTACTCAACTCCTATTTCAAAAAATTTTTTTTTATTTCTATTGTAATTTTAACTTTTTGGCATTCAACACAGGTCTTTTATGGGTCTCTGAATTTTCTAGTTCGTTTTAATTCTACATTTAAGATATAGAACAATTGATGATGTAAATAAAATTAAAATTAAATAAAATTAACAAATTTATATATACGTATATATTTGATTGTAAAGAAATGAACTGAAACAAAATAAAAAAAATATTTGGAGGAAGATTAAAGGATGCTGTTACAGAAAACTATTTTTATGAATTTTTAGAAAACTTCAACAGTCCTAATAAAGGTACAATAATACTTATATAAATGTATGCGCATTATACGTACATATGTATATATAATTTTAATTGAAATTTTTTTTTGGTTAATTATTTCAGATAATAGGTATAAAGCGTCCTGTATCCAAACACTACTTGTGAATACATCATGGGGAAATGAATTAAATATAGAATAAATGACTCAAACTCTCAAACACAAAATGCGTTAACTGCCACTGTTGTAGAATGCAGTGAAATCGACTTATTGATAAATAAGAAAAAAGAACAGTGCTCAAAAACAAAAGTATTACTTCAACCTTTTGTTATCATAGTTGGTAATAAATTTAATTGTAAACAATTTTATGTTGTGATAGATGACATAAAATATTTATTTAATTCTTATTTAGAATGCATAGACTTTTGTTTGAAAGTTATGTATGTACCGGATCACATCGTAGTTTATTACAATTTCAAACAGACAATAACGCTGCTTTAGAACAATTATTCACATTTTTATAACAAAATTATAATACACAATATGTATATAGAAGAAAAGTATTTTTCAAAATGAAGTGTTTTTCTTTAATTCGAAAAATATTTTCCTTGTTTCAAAAAAGTCAAATATTGTTCTAACTTCATTTCAAAGAAGCATTTTTCTTTATTTTTTGAACGAATTTTTTTTTTAATATACTTTTTATCCACTCACTATCCCTTGAGTAACTAACTTTGTCGGTAAGAGTGAAATTTTTGGGAAGAGTTTTAGGGTAGTAAACGTGAACGGATTTACATGGGGTTTTCGGATTTAGGATAAGGGAATAGAAAAGTTTTTGAAAAGTAAATTATGTGTGTATTACTCTTAATTAAATTGAAATTTATTAAAATATTTTACAGATTATGGTTTTAGTGTTGAAAGTTTAAAATATTTAAAAAAGAGTCATTTGGATGATATTCTTCCTAAATCATTATATGGAATACGAGTCATTTTTGAATATAATTTGGAACAGTGGCAAAAAAATCATGTAAAATATTTTAGATAATTTCGAATCATACGATTTTCAATTTAGGTAATCAATTTCAAAGGAATACATTTGGATGACAAGTCGTAATTATCATCTCGATCCGGATCTACACGGTAAAAAATTTTGTGAAATTTACAACTTTAAAAGCTGTGAATTATTACAAAATTAAATACTAAAATTAAATTACAATACCAATTTTACGAAAATGAAATGTAAAATTAAATATTTTTGTAGAAAAACACATTCTATTGTAAAAGTAAATTTATAGAATATAATTTACAACATTTCGATTGTAAATTTAAAATTTTTATGTAAAATAAAATTCTGTATCGGAATTTTACAGAATTTATATTTAATTTTTACATTGATTGTGGTAGTTTTACAAAATTTGTACTCAATTCTCACATTGCTTGTGGTCGAGGTCAGTTAAAAGTGAAGTGTTAACTGAATCAGACGTGTATACTCGTATATTATATCATTATACTTTTATTTTTAAAGCCGGTTAAAATTTCGTGTATCAAAAATTTCCATCAAAAAGTTTCAAAAAGTATCAAAGTATCTACATAAAAGTTTTATTAATTTTCATATTTATTTGGTATGTAGTACCAATAGATTATTGAAATTAAACGATCAGATCACGTTTCAAGTAAAATTAAAATACTTTTATCTAATTTCTAAAATAAGTGGTAACAAAAAATAGAAAAATTTTTTAAATAAAAGTAATAATAAACAAGAATAAGGAATTCATAAAAAAAATAACAAAATATTCATGTTTTTAAATTCATAATATGAAATTAGTTTTACTGCCATAATCACCAACAGGTAATAAGTTGGTAATTATGACGGTATTAAACTAGTATCAAAAGTATCAATTTTGATACAAAAGTATCAAAGTGGCATCACTGTGTATGATATTTTATGAATCAGACAAAAAAAACTTTCATTTGTAAGTATGCCTACATTATTTTGTTTAATTTTATTTTATCTTGTATAATATAATAGCTTATTGATTTGGTTTTCGATTATAGTCTAATGGCCTAGCGGTAAATGCAACGGATATTGGACAGCAATATTAGCAGTTTATGAAATAAATAAATAAATAAAATATTAGAATAGTTTATGTCTTTGTTTTAAGGGCTAAAAATACAAAGTATTATATAATGTACAAGTGTACAGAGTGTTTTATAGAATTTTACATACTTGAAGAATATAATAAGCATTTATATGTACATCGATTTGAAAAAAATTTCATATTCAGATGTTTATTTGAAAATTGTAAAAAAGTATTTTCAAATTATTCATCCTTTAAATCACATAATTTTAGAAATCATCGTGAAAGTGATAAAACAAAAGAACACCTTATGTGTTCTGAAATTCACACTGATTCATATATGTCTGAAATTTATAATGACAATATAAAACCAAAATATACAAACAAAAGTGAGTATTGTGTACAAAATATAGCAATACTATTTCTTAAATTGAAATCATTTTACAATGTTTCAGAAGGCGTAATACAGTTATTTGTAGACACGCTTAAAAATTTGAACAATATTAATTCTAATAATAAAGAAGAAAAAATTAAAAAATTTTGTGAAAAATTTAAGTGTAGAAATTTAAAACTGGTGCAAGAATTAAATACATTATCAAATAATTTTGATAATGAATATACCAATTATAATTTATTCAAACTAGACACTGCTTACAAGCGGTTGAATTTTTACAAAACTGCCTTTAATTATGTAGCTCCTATAGAACTATATTTGGGACGAAACAATGCACATAAAGAATGCATTTATCATTATATTCCTATCTTAGAAACATTGAAAAGTTTATTTGCTGATTTAGAATTTCAAAAACAATTCATTTTCTCAGAAATTAATAAAACACATTGCTTCACTGATTTTACAGAGATGGTTGTCTGTATAAACAAAATACTTTTTTCAATAGTCAAGATAAGAATTTAGAAATAATCCTTTACCAGGACACATTTGAAATATGCAATCCGTTAAGTTCGTCTAAAACTAAGCATAATTTATTAGGGGTATATATGTCCATAGGAAATATGCGGCCGTATCATAGATCAAAAATTCATAATATTCAACTAATTTTATTATGTAAACAACAGTATGTAAAATATTTTGGAATTGACCGTATCTTTGACAAATTGATTGACGACATATCTTTTTTGGAAACATATGGTATAAATGTTGAAATTTTCGGAGTATCGACGTTAATCAAAGGCTCAGTAGTTGCCGTTATAGGCGATAATTTAGGCAGCCACCAGATAGGCGGTTTTACAGAGAATTTCAGTAAAGCAGAATATTTATGTCGATTTTGTTTTTATTCTCGTAATAATTTAAAAAACAAAGATGTCGTCATTGCGAAATTAAGAAATTTAGAAAATTACAATTCGTCAGTTAAATATCTTGAAGAAAATTCTCATTTAACGGCTTGCAATGGTATTAAGAGAAAGTCAGTACTGAATAGATTACAATATTTTAACGTTTGTAATGGTCTTCCTCCGTGTCTTGCGCATGATATTTTTGAAGGCGTCGTAAAAAAAGATTTCAATTTAATAATTTCATTCTTTGTTAAAGAAAACGTAGTTACATATGATTATTTGAATATGAAATACAAATTTGTAGCAAGACAGCTGAAAAATAAATTAAATTTTCCACATCTCCTACATCGTCAAAGAAGTATCCCAGGCACTGCTTATGAAAATATATATTTTATCATTTATTTTCCATTTGTCATGCATGAGAAAAATTTTGATCGTGAATGTAATGTCTGGAACATGTTCTTATCATTAAGAGATGTGTTAGAGATGTGTCGTTTTATTCTTGCACCGAAAATCTCCTTAGAACAAATAGATTATTTATCTTTTATAATAAAAGAATATTTTGCATTTCGTTCATTAGCATTTCCTGAAAGTGATCTTGTACCTAAACACCATTATTTATCACACTACCCAAGCTTAATCAAACAATTCGGCCCACTGTTTCAAGTTTGGACAATGCATTTTGAGCAAAAGCACCAATATTTCAAAAGCATTATTCATAAATCGAAAAATTGGAAAAATGTTACTAAAACACTTTCAGAAAGGCATCAGTTGTTTCAAGGATTGTTGTTTAATAACAGATTTAGTGCTGAAGTAGAATGTAAAAAGGTGGAAATACTAATACCTGGAATGTTTGATGAATCGTTTTGTCCGAATTGTAAATTTGTTTCTAAATTAGTCGAAATTCGTGGAGTTACATATAAAGAAAATGATTGTGTAATTGTAGATATCACAGACGAATTTTATTTGAAAGTATTAAAAATAAAATATATTTTTCTTGAAGAAAATTATGCAAACGTATATTTCTATGGCATATATTACTTGATGCTTTACAATTATAAAAAAGGATTGGATAAAATAGCTGATTATAAAACTGTTGCATACAAAGATCTTATTAGTTTTTTGTCCTGCAAATTTCTTAACACCACAGATGAAATATTACTTTCACTGCCACATTCGGTTTGTAAATAATTTTTTGATATGTTGTAGGTGTAAAATTCTACATTTTCTTCTGTACACTTTTCGTATTTATGTGCTATATTATTAAATATTATATATTTGAAACATTTTAAAAAATTTAAAAAAAGAAAAAAAAAACTACATTGAAGATATTGTAAAATCAAAGAATATAAATAGATAATATAAAATTTTACTGATAATAATAATGTCTACTGAAAAAATACTGTTTAAAATTTGGAGTTTTAACCGTCAAATTAGAAAAATCGTTCTCTCGGAACCTACAATTGAGAAAGTAATTCATGCAGGTAAGCTCAAAATAAAATATAAAGGGTTTAATTATCTTGAAGTAGTTATTATTTTACTGCAGCTCATCAAAAAGGCTTGGTTGGGTCGAAAATTGTCTTTGCAGAAGATGGCAGCGAAGTTGATGAAGATGAAATTTTGAAACATTGTCAAGAAAAAGTATTACTACTTTTAGGTGATAATGAAATTTGGGAACCAGTTGCAGCAACTTCCAATTCTTCAAATAAAGAAAATATGCAACATCAAAATAATGATAATAATGATTTGTTTTTCATTGACTTGCTGTCACCAACAAATTCAAATCATGAAATTACTGACGATGTATTTTCAAACAGGTCTCTTGACACCCTCTCAATGACAAGTGGAGCTCAAACATCAGAAAGTGAAAGCAGTAATATGTTTATTTCGTCCGCTTCAAAAGCCAGCTTTAGGAAATTTCAAATACCATGGCAAAAATTCCCTAAGCCTGTTATTGATTTATGTAATAGTGGACAAAAGCTGGGCGTTTATTTAAAGACAGTCATTCATATCATAATTGATGAATTAAGAACAATATCTTTTTATATACCCATAAAGGTTTTTCGCGATATAACGTCAAAATTGATTGCACAATATCCACAGACTTTTATGTTCACTGATATAGAAGGAAATTCAATTACAACACGAAATTCTCCACTTATCACTACATTCATACAGAGAAATAACTATCTTAATCGTCCGTCAACATCATCTGGAAAAACAAAATCCAATATACCTTTGAAAAAAAAGAGGATTTCAAAAAACTTTGAAGAAACTTGTATCAACTGGGAAAAAACAACTTCAAATTGCAATGATAACAATGATATCATGGAAGAAAATATTATTGTAAAGCACAAAAATAGATTAATGGAATTAAGTTTGAAAAAAACTTGGGAAAAAGAACAATTCAAAGAAATTAATGAATTAATGGATTACTGTTACATCACGCAGAGGCAATTTTTAAATGATTTTGTAAATACTCCTTCGCTAAGAGATGTTAAAAACAATTGGCCATTCTTACTTCATAAACATTTTATATTCAAACATTTTGAAAAACTAACCGAAATTGATATGAATAAAACTACATCAAATTATGAATCAAACATTAAGACGATAATAAAATATATAAAAGAAAATAAGACAAAAATGTATCTGGATTGTTTTGAAGATACTAAAAACACTGAAAATGATAATTATTTAGCTTTCAATTTAGTTGCAAAATATTTCAAAGAAGACATTGGCGTTTTATTTCAAACCTTTCCGGTAATAGTTATTAGTTTTCATCACTGATGTGAATTAAAAAAAGTTAATCAGTTTAATTTTCTTTTTTAGATCGGCACAATGAATGATGATATTACGTCTCCTGGCCCACATCCATGGATAGGTGCTGTTGGTAATTACATATACTTCTATGTCAGTTATGTTCAATTTTTCATAAATTTCCATTCTTTTCTTTTTCAGCAACAGATACTAAAGACGTGTTTTACATTTACACGGACAACGAGCTGATCAATTCATCGTCAGATAATTTTAAGGAAGCATTTTTTCAAGCATTTGCCTTATATTTTATTTTGAATATAGAATATCCAAAGGAGCTTTCCCAGTCGTTAGAATTAATACAGAGATATATTTTCGCATTTTATACTGAAGCATCACGAGGGAAAAAGAAAAATTTGACGGCTATGGCCAAAGTCATGCGGTTAGTGTCAACTCTTCAAAACTGTAAAACAAAACAATAATTTGTTCAATTGTAATAATAATATGTATTATGATGTACATACATGTATATTTCTCTGACATACAGGGTGTATTTTTTCTACGTGCCAAGAGTGTTACCACGATACTCTCTGGAGTATTTTATGAAAAAAATTGTATAAGAAAAACTTTTCATCGTGTCTATTTTTGCAGCTAGATTGTGTTCAAAATTATGAGTTTTATGCAAGACCAAATCGCCTGTAACTTTTTGCACCCCATATTTTGGAATTTTTATATCTATTATGAATAGCTATTAAAATTACCTTTCATTTAGTGTATTACTTATATTGAAAATTAAATTATTACATACACTAAATGAAAGGTAATTTTAATAGCCATTCATAATAGGTATAAAAATTCCAAAATATGGGGTGCAAAAAGTTACAGGCGATTTGGTCTTGCATAAAACTCATAATTTTGAACACAATCTAGCTGCAAAAATAGACACGATGAAAAGTTTTTCTTATACAATTTTTTTCATAAAATACTCCAGAGAGTATCGTGGTAACACTCTTGGCACGTAGAAAAAATACACCCTGTATAAACCATAAAATAAGCAATATTATGTATTTCGATCGAAATTCATTCGAATCGAACAAATATTGACAAAATGTTGTGTCATTTTCAAACAAATTTTATTATATGCTATAAGAATTTTATTTAAAATATTTAGTAAGCTATGATTTTAAATTTTTGTTCAAGAATATGCTATGTGGTATTTATTCAAAATATCCTGTGATGTATGACTTTAAATTTTTTATTCGATTACAATCGGAAATATTCCGATGTCTTTTTTCTAATCGAATGAAATTGTTAAACAAATATTAAAAATCATAGATTACTAAATATTTTAAATAAAATTCTTATAGCATATATGAGCATTTGATTCAAAATGATACAAAATATTGTGAATATTTGTTCGATTCGAATGAATTTCGATCGTAATACATAATATTGCTTACTTTATTCATGAATAAGACATGTTTTTTTAAGATAAGACGTCATGTCGTATTAATATTGTAATAATACAAATAAAACTAATAAGATTTTTTTCTTTTTGTTTTTAAAAATTAAACACATAATTGAAATAATAAATTATAATGAATACAACAATAATTTAAAATTACAATTATTATAGTTCTGATAAATATGACATAACAATATATAGACTTTTTTTTTTAAAAAAAATTTTATCATTAAAATATACTATCTTGAATATCTCAAACTTTCTTTTGACATAAAATATAAGTTATATGTACTTATAATAATATAAAACAAAAATAAAAAAAGTTTTTTTTTTTTTTTGCTTTTTTATAATTTAATGTATAATAAATATGTTTGATTTTGAACAAAAGATAAAACACAGAATATATTTTTATTTCTCTTTTCAAGATCATGATTGTGTTTCTCATTTTTCAATATACTGAGAGGATTATTCTAGAAAGTTTCGTATTTGTATAATTTGAGATGCAAATAAAATTTTCTATTTAAGATATAAAAATTGATTAATGTAATTTTACATTTTATAGCAACAATTTTACATTCCATATTTAAACAATAAAAATTCACGAATGTAATTTCACGCACTTTTTGGAAATAATTTACCAACGATATTGTAAATTTACATTGGTCTGCGGTATGAAAAACACACATGAAGTAATTTTACGTTCAAGAATTTTGTGTAAATCATAAATTGTAAAATTACAACATTAAAAGTTGGCAACAAATTCACAAGTTTTAATGTTGTAAAATTTTTTTACCGTGTACATTATCAGTAACGACAAGTTTTGAAGAAGCAGTTCAAAATTTTAATGACGTAATATGTTAATTTCGTAACCTTCGGTCTTAAATAAATAATATTCAGGATTTTTTTCAGATTTCCATTGAAAAGATATTAAATACTACTGGAAACGGCAAACAAATTCTTAAATTTTATGAAGAACAAAAGTGCTTGGACGATAAATATCGTAAAAAATTAGCAAATTGTGTAACAGAATACTTACTAAGTCGTGAAATTATTCCAACGCCAAAAACATTTAAAATTATTGCAGAAAAAATAACAAATTATTTTTCATCTGAAACAAAGGTTATTATTTATTATTTGAATATTTTTATTCCATCCACAGGATATTTACTTTGTTCGTCAACAGGGCAAAAACCAGGAGGAAATTTATATGCAAAATATCACAATTCATTTTATCAATTGAAAAAGGCTGGCGTTTTGGAAAAAAAAAACAAAATCAAGAAAAAAAGTAAAAAAACGAGAGATTTACCAAAAGAAAAATATACACCAGGTAATAAATTCTTCGTATTTAATTGAATTAATTTGAAATTTAATATTCAATTATTGGTAATTTTTAGAAAAAAACGAATTGCATGACAAGAATTGGTTGAAGTACAATACTGATCCTATGGATGAAGTCAAAAAAAAGTGGGAATCTAAGTTTAATATAAGAAAGCAATGTCTTAGGGAAGCATCAAATCTGTATGAAATATTTAATGGATGGCCATTGTATAAGCAATCGTTTGGTCACTCTTTGGTAAACATAATATAATACATAAATATGATTTTCCCTGTTTATTGATTTCTTTTTCTGTTAGATAGACCTTGACTTCACCAAATTGTATCCAGAACAAGAAAATTCCTTTTTTGAAAAATAGTCCACTTTCTGTGAAGCTGTTTTACCACTGATGAAACAAAAAATAAAAGAGACTAACATTTTATAAATTTTAAATAAATTTGAAAAAGGAGAATTTCAATCAGGTAATTTTGTGCATCTTCGAAAACGTCAGATGGTCGTCATTCGTCAATCGATGAAATTCAGCAATTCAAAGTTTTATATTATGAGAAACATTATTTGTCACACAGAATAAATAAAAACTTAGGTAATTTTCTTTTGATAAATGTTAAAGATATAAAATTCCCATCAATACATTTATATACTTTGAATAATAGTTATTTTTTGAGACCAAAAGTTTTTTTTAAAGAAGTAAGTAATATGTGGGAATAATACAATATTATCAATTTTGTAATAATATTGAAAAATAAATGATATTTTTTTTCTACAAATTTTTTGAAGTTTTATTGGAATATTTTAGGATAGAATCGATTTCTTCAATTGAAAGAAAAGAATTTCTTAATTTCGAAGAAAAAATAATTCTTTAATTCAAGAAAAAGCAGTCGATGGAATTTCTTTATTAAAAGAATTATTTCTTTTTTTAAAATAAAGAATTAATTTCTTGAATCTTAGGAAAACGTGGATTTACTTCAAAGGCATATACTTCTTTATTTTTAAGAAGGGTTCTTTAAAGTAAAGATACTTTTCTTCGAAACAAGTAAAAATTCATTTATTTGAATTATTGAAATTTAGGTTTTTATTTTAATGACAAACTTCTTTGGCGCTAATTCATTCTCGATTTTCTTTGATTTGATGTTATTTTTCTTTGATTTGAGAGAATATTTTTCTGAGTGTAACTAGAGTAGAATTTTTATTTTTAAATGACAACGAAAAGAAAAATAATCATAATGTAAAAAAAAGGGTTTGGGTAAAAGCTTGGAGAAAAACAAGAATATTCAGCGGAAATTATCAAAACTTTTTTAAAAAAATTTAAATTTCAAACACAACTGACTATAAAAATTTCCTCAGAAATTATTCATATATGGGGAATTCCACGCAAATCGACCACTTTTTTCCTTAAAATTCATATGAATGAAGCTGATTTGGATAGGTATATATGAATTTTTGGTGTATCTAGTGTTAAATTATTTACGATATCACTAAGGAGAACAGTATTAAAAAGAAATTTTTTGCTACTTATCAGTAGAAACTCGTTTCGTTGTCACGCCCGTTACACAAAATGTCACACTCGTTACATTTCTTTTTTTTTAATAATGAAAAAGTATTGCATTGTTCCTTGTCAAATTTTTCTAAAAGATTCTTTCAAGTGTCTATAGTATAAATAAAAATAATTTTTGGAATTTTTTATATGAAAATTTTAGGATATTCAGTAAAATATACGGAAATCCGTAAAATTCGAAATCGTTAGCGTCACACCCGTTACGCTACTAAAATGACGATTCTGATTACAAATATTTGAAATTTTCTTTTTTATCGTAACCTTCGTTTGCCTTCACTAGAAGGCATATTAAAAATATAAAAGTATAATCAGAATGCAATTGATGTACGAGTTTTTCAATATTTAAGAGTCAGGATGCACTAATATACTATGTATAATATACTGTGTATCAGGGCGCAATTTTATTATAATATCCATGATATTATAATATCGATATCATAACATAGATATTATAATGTAGCGTGTGTATCATGAGTATTAGGCTCAAATGTAAGTTGCCTTAAAACGTGGTACTCGTATATATAAAACAATTTGCAATTATAGTTTTAGACGTATGAACGATGCCTTGTGGTTTTGACAATATACCTATACTTATATACAAAGGTATTTATAAGCTGTCTCAACATCGCAATGTGTATTAAACTTTAAACAAAACTAAGTGTTATTTGCCTAAAATTTGTTATGCAGGAGATTTTTATTAATGGAAAAAAATACTTTAAAATATTGCATTATTATTTAGGCAATACTTATCGCACATCCAGTTCAATACCAACATAAGTGCAAATTTACAAAATTTGAGATAAAGAACTTTTAATATTCTTTGAAAAGAGTACTTTCATTCCTAAAAAATTTATTTTTTATTTATAACAATATTTTACAGTTATTCTTAATTTTTTGTTATGCACGTAAACAAGTTTTCAAACATTTACATGCAATACCACCATAAGTGCAACTATTTTACCTTTTGATAAATTTGTTAATAGACAATTCGTTAATATTCGTTATACAGGGTGTTTTTTTTTCAACGTACAATAGTTGGTACTACGATATTCTCTAGACATTTTCATATAATGGTACTTTTATTAGAATGAATGAATTTTAAATTGATGATTATAATGAATGTTTATTGAGTTTAGTTAAAATTTCAAGTGACTGTTGGATGTATACAAGTGAAGTGCATAGTGAATAATTTTTTTTTTTTCACATAAAAAGTTGTTGTGTAATATTTGTGATCTCAAGAAGTATAAAAACAAAACTTTTGTATTTAAAATAATTTTGAAAAAACGCGAAAAATTATAATAATATATAATTTTTAACGCAAAACATTCAAGAAGTTTCAATTTTCTTATTATCACCAAGATTATATTACTTTAAAAGTTATCATTTTACTACAAAAATAATACTTAAATAAAGAAAATTTTATTGAAAATAAAGTGGATAAGTTGTGATTTGCTGCAAATTTTGTCGTCAGGTAAGAAAATTATTATTTACAATATCAGTGAACAATGGCATAGAATATAGAATATAGAATACTAACTGTAGAACAAATTGTGTTCCCGATTCTGTGAAAATTGTTGTTTTTCTCATTAGCGTGACTGAAAAAAAAAATATAAGATGAGTCTGTCTTTCACTTTAATAAATAGAACTATAAATTATTAATGCTGAAAAGAGATAAAACATAAAATTATTCCCACTTCAATTTTCAAATTTTTTTTTCAATTCAGCATTCAGCGTTCAATGAATCAGATGTTAAACGTCAAATTGACCATGATTATAGGTAGGGTAGGCATGTAAATTTTAATAACAATAATAAATATTGTAACAAAGTGAATAAAAATAATAATTTATCATCAATATCATCACAATCAGTACAAAATCATAATAATAATAATATAAAAAAAGATGATAATTTAAATTATAATTCATTAATAAATTTTATTTACAAAAATTAAATCTTCGTCATTTTTTCTAAAATTATTATTTTAGGAAATGAAAAAAGACTTAAATTTTATTCAAATTTAACCTTTTATAGAAAAGGTTGAAAATAACAATTTTCTTGTTACTTTTCTTGTAACATGTAACAAATCTGGTGATGCTTTTTAAAGATAAATAATGAAAATTTTATTTTAAAGGAAGCTATTTCCACACCACCTTGATCTAGAATTCAAAGTTATGTTTTTTATTCATACAAACTTGAGTTCTAGATTGAATTGAATTGATATAAATACATATCTAATATCTATAATCTGAAAGTATACTTTAAAACTTTTTTCAACGTAAAAAAAACTCAAAATAAAATTAATAATATTTATTAGAAGTTTTATATTATAAAAATCTCTCCTTAATTTTTATTTATTAATAGAAAGTAGGTATGTATGTATAATCATAATTTTTTATAAAAAAATTTTTTCGCCGTTTTAAAATTCGAATTTGAATTTATTAACAATGAAGTTGAATCATTGTATGAATTCAGCAGTTTAAAATTAATAATTTAGTGCTACCAAATGAATACATTTGTGGGTAGTACATTAAAAAATTCAAACATTCGAATTTGTAAAATACGTCTTACATTGTTCTGTAGGTTATATTACTTATATAATGTGAATATTAAAATATAAAATATATAATTATATTTGTAAAAAGATATACTATATAATTATATAGAGTATGATAATAACCATCTAACGGACAAACATTTCAAAAAATTTCATTTCATAATTCTTGTGTATGGCTACCCTAAAAATAACATATGTTATGAACATATGTTAAATTTTGTTAAATTATATTCAGTGACCTATTGTTTATCAGCAATTTAACATGTACATTTAATTCAGTGACCTGAAAAATAAAACAAAAAATATTGTCGTTTGTGTATGTCAGTCTGTCTCATTTTAACTAATTCAAATTTCCGTTTAGAAAAATGTGAAATATTTACATTTCATTTCCACTAACTTAATTTAAAAAAAATAAAAAAAATTCAGTTTTTTATTTCATGAGTGAATATATACCTCCTACTTCACTTTAGTTGGATATTCATACTTTGCTATGACAATGGTCAATGGTCCTTAACAATAAACTTTGCCTAAGTCTGAAAGTGAAAGAGATTTCTACAAGTGATATTAAGGATTTTAAAAAATTAACAGATGAAATAGGACAAAATTTTACAATAGATAGTAATAAAAACAAACTCAATTGGTGTGACATAAAAGTCATCCAAGTTGAAAAGGAAAATACTTCCATATTTAAATGTAAAACAGATTACAAACAAAAAGAATTTAATATAATCAATTTAAAAAAACATCCTGGACGTCCTCGAAAATTAATTACATTTCAGTAAAAAAATACGAAGATTTGATGTCGTTATGTAAATCTAACAGTATCCCAAAGATTCATCACAATTTTTATAGATCATTAATATCTAGTGAAAATATTACAAAAAAAAGTCAAAAAAGGAAATACATATATGCATAAAAATAATATTGAACACAAAAAAAAAATGTTGAAATGGTACCAATTGTGATACCGCTTCACAATACATATCTATTTGTGAAACACTCACTGTACATATAACTTTATTGTACGTATGCAACTTATGTATACTGAATATACTTTGAATTTTATTTGACTCTCTTTTTCTTTAGTTCTCTTATAACTGTAGTTATATACAAATGCAATGAATTAGGGTATCATATTGTACTGAATAAGAATTGTACTTCACTTGTTAAAATAAAGTCAAGTCAGTGAGATTAAAACATGTGTTTTATCTAAAAATCCCTAACAAAAGGTTATGGGCCCAGATTTTTTATAAAATTAAAAATGTTTTAAGAAATGAGTAAAAAACGGAGAAGGTCCGAGTTTAATAGAAAATAAAGTAAAAGGTGAATTAAATATTGGATACCTTAAAATAAAAACTAAAGAAACTGAATCGATTAAAATAGAAAGTGAATTTAGTGACATAGTATTTGGTGAAATAAAAACTGAACAAATGGCATCGTCTATGTACCAAATTAAAAAAACTATACTTTATTTAACAATTAAAGTCAGTACAGGCAAGATAGGCATACTTTTCTATACTCTTTTACATTTCGTTTGTATAAATCTGTCTCGTATGTGGGGTGATCAGATCTCAACTTCAATCTCAACCGTTACGGACTTAGAGAGGGGGAAAGATTTTTGGTGCTTTTTCCTTGTTTTACCCTATAACTTTTTGCAGGGGCAAGCTAGGCTCACGTACCCTGTTGCAAAATTGGAAAGCACCCCCGTGCCTTTCTATCAACATCTGACTTGCTGCTGTACCTCTTACCGTTCAAAAGTTATAAGGCCTCAAATCCATAATTTTGTCATTTTTTCACCCATTTTTTAACTTTAACCCTAATTTGCTCGAAAAGTACTCAATATTAACCCTCATTTTTTTTTGCAGAAAATAAAGGTTCAATTGATTCTGCATCGATTTGCTACCTTCAATTTTTGCAAAAAATGCATAATTTTCGAACTAATATTTTTCTCTCAAATTAAAAAAACTAAGATATATGATATATGTACGGTGACCATCCGTTCTGTATAATACAGAACAGTACTGTATTTAAAGACTTTGTTCTGTATGATTTATATTTTAATACAAAACCTAGAAATGTTCTGTATTATAGTAAGTGTTCAGTATTTGTACTGTATTCCATATGTACTAAAATGTGAGTTAAAAAATAATAAAAACAATTGAAGAAATCATAAAACAAGAAAAAATATTAATTCAAACGGACCCCAAGCAACTGAACAAACTGAACGCACCCTCTGTCAATCAATAATGTTGACATCTGCTGTCACATGAAGTTCACTAAAAAAAATACACAAATACGTATTTTTTGGTGGTTTTTCATGTGAAGCGGTAGTGTAAAAGTTGGTAAATTTTATTTTAAATGCTATCATATTTACATTTTGCAATAAAATTGTTAAATTTAATCTCATTTTAGCCTCATCATGCCGCCACGGAGAAAATGCATTTTTAATAATGAGCTACAAAGACAATACAGCTTCATAAAAAAAACGAACGCCAGTGAGAGTGAAGTACAATGTTTCAAATGCATGGCTATATTTTCTATTGCTAATGGTGGCAAACTTGATATCCAACAGCATTTAAAAACTACTAAACATAAAAGTGCTGATATTGCTGCCTCTTCCAGCAAAACAATATCAAAGTTTTTTCTGACGAAGACAATCGATGATGCAGGAAAAAAAACTAGTATTAACGAAGGTATTTGGGCGTTTCATACTATTAAACATAATCATTCATTCCGTTCAAACGATTGCACTTCAAAACTTATTAAAAACTGTTTTGATGAAAAATATTCTTCTGCTCGTACTAAGTGTGAAGCAATCGTTCGCAAAATCCTGGCACCGAATTCAGTGCAGGAAATCAAAACTGATTTGTGTGCAGTAAATTTTGTAACAGTATATTCGGATTGTTCAAATCATGGCAGCACAAAAGTATGCCCAGTACTTGTCCGGTATTTTACTCCGCAAAAGGGGGTCCAAGTTAAAATATTGGAAGTCGATG